>CM028129.1:78640000-81462500 GCA_016271365.2 Neoceratodus forsteri
CTGGCATCTAGATACATATACACCTTGGAATTTTGGTAATTCATAGCCCTTTTATTCTTGCCTGTTTCACAATGTAGTCCCGTATTGTTGCCCTGGATGAATTGAATAAGGACTGCAGCAGGTTTAACAGTCAGCAGACTTGCTGTTCATGTATCCACTGCAGGTATAGCAGGGGCTGTCGAGGAAAGTATTTATCACTGTTTAGAACAAGCAAGCAAGTGGAAGGCTTTGAGCAATGATGACATATGATCAGCTGTGAAACCCAGGGCTGTTGAAAAAAGTCCCAAACAATATCCCAGGTGATCTTATCTGGGCCCTCCAACAAAGGCAAGCTGAGGATCCACAGTTGTTGCTTTGGGTAGCATTCACCAAATTCTCAATTTTATGGGCTTGAGATATATTGTCCCCTAGCACAGCTGAAATCAGGGCTGAGTTCAGTTCAGTTTCAGCTGCCAAAGCTGCTTGATCTTCCATTAGCACCATTAGGTTTTTTCCATTTCAGCTGTACAGCATTCAGTGGCTTCACACCGTGAAGCGACAGAGTTCCCTTTTATATCTAATTTCTGTATTTACTGTTACTAGAACTGAACAGGACTTATTAATTGCTTCAAAAGAGTCTAGTTTGGGTGTAATGGAGGTTTCTTTCACTAGCTCAGTTTCTGCCGTGGAGGGAACAACTGTGGCAGAACCTTTTGGCACAGGGTCGGAGACAGGAGTTTCATCAGCAGCTCACGCCCCCCCCCCCCAGGGCTTCCCGAGTTTCCGATCCCAGGTACTTGCCCATAGGTCTAGAATGTTCTCTTTTGTCTGGATTCACTGGTTCAGATGGAGAACTACTGACCTCCTTTCATTTTCCCTTCCGTTCCCTTTTCTGTAACTTTTTTCTTTCTTTTTTCAAAGATTCTGTAGTTCAGGTGACAAGGAATCTATTGCAGGACATTTCAGAAAGAAATCTACACCACAGTAGGAGATTAAAAAATGTTCTCAACGTTCAGGTGGAGCTGGTCTTTCACACTACCATTGGCTGTCGGCCATTTTGCTTCTCCCTCCTGTTAGTCACAACTTTCAACACTAGATGGCACTGCTTTGTACAGACTGGCTTTTCTCTCACACATAATACATGTACTATGACACCATAACTTTTATTTATTTTTTTTATTTTGTATGCTTTTTTTCCTCCTTGTCTGGCCAGCCCCCATCAGTCCAATTACATGCTCAGCCCCAACTACCCACCCCAGGACATATCTTACTCCCAAAGACCCTCAACTTAACCCCAGGGGTAGGGCCAATGGGGGGGGCCCATTTTTCCTCTGACGGAGACCGAAAGGAACAACAGGAGAGAAAGCCCAGTCAGCAGAGCAGTGTCCGTGGCGTGAGGGGGGATGTCATAGTGTGGCACAGCCTTCCTGCTTTTCTTAGTTTCCTCCCAGGGAGGCATGGCATGCAGTGCCATTGGGGCAGGCATGCCAAACATGTGACACACCTCCCAACCATAGTGAGTTATAGCTCTAGTGCCAGCGACTCCCCTCCAGAGGAGGAGAGCAGTCCATAGGACATTCGAGCCTCCTCTGCCCCCTGCCAGTCCTCCAACTTCCCAGGCTCGTTCCCAAACCTGGGTCGTTGGTGTTGCAAGTGGTAGCACTACTGGCCCCAAAACCATAACTTCTGACAGATGTATTATTTTATTTAGTTGATTTGAAAATGTTTTATGAGGTAAACCATACAGAGAACAGCACACTCATTTACTAATATGACCTGGAGGCAGGGGATGGAAGGAACAGGAGACTGAGGGAGGGAAAAGTACAATACAATGGAAGCCAGGCAGCCAATGCAGCACTAGTGCTTCTGTCTCTGACTCTGATGACCCAGGTTCGGGAGTAAACTTGGGGAGTTGGAGGGTTGGCTGTGGGGAGAGGGAGAATTGAGCATCTAAAGGCTAGCTCTCCTCTTCCAAAGGGAGGGACTAAGGAACCCAGTGAATGCTTGGCTCCTAGTGGAAGCTGGGGCAAAGGCAGTTTGGGATCGCCAGACCGCAGAGGGGCACGGCAGATGTTGACATGTGGTATGGGTCATTACGTCATTGCGCACCACGCCCTCTCAAGGACAAAAACAGAAATGCCGGATGGCAAGATAATACCAGACACACACAGGCCCCACACCAGAGCAGCCAGGCCCTGCCAGCAAACTGGATTGTGATCGACGGTGGGGGTTAGGAAACTCTGCCAGCCCCACAGGGGGAGGTAAGTCCTGTGGGCAGACAGCTGGTGGGTAAGTCTTGGTGGAGGTTGAGGTGTCAGAACTGGGGTGCCCGGACTATGGGAGCTGATTGGAGGGTGAAAAAAAAAAAACAGCAAAAAAACAAAATACTAAGTTACAAGGCAATATACAGCTGTAGCTGGCACAATAAGCAGAGCATGCATAGATCTGGCGGCGGCTGCTACACCATACATGACTACAAGGCAGAGTACAATTTTAGATGAGTGACCCCATGGCAGTTATGTAGGGCACTCCTAGGCAGACCTAAAGTGCTGCTTTCATTTATACTTGGAGCCAAAAGATGGGGGCGGCAGGAGGCAGGTTATATTCAAAAGCAAGTTTTCCGTAATTTGAGGAAGCGGAACCTGATTGCAACAGCCGGGTTTCTTTAAATGCGTCCTCCACGCAAGCTGTTACTGCTGAGACAGCGTGGGGCACACTGCGTTTTTACATATGCTGGCGTCAGTCAATTGTTAAATACCACTCTTGAGAGATCAGGCACAAGTGACCCTTCTCTTGGGGCTTTCTTTTTAATGTTGCCAGCCCAGCACTGTAACTTTTTTTTAAAGGAATAGAAACTGTCAAACTGAAGTGCTCCCAGCTATTTTTCAGTTTGTTCTGCGCTGCATCTGCCAAATCCATTCTGCAGAACTGTTAACCTGTGAAGAAATGTAGCCAGCTGGCCTGAACAAACCCCAACGCTAATCTTTTCTTCTGGTGAGCCATGAAACATATTCAAAACCAATTTAAACAGACTCGTATCTTCTGTGTTCATTTCAATTATTTACCCATGACATCCCAGCTGTAATACATCCCATTTTCAGTGGGGTCCTGACTGTTTGCATGTTTTCTTGCAGTCAGATGGATCAAGGCGCGGAACTGTTAGTAACTTTAACATAAAAAAACAGTGTACTCAAAAGCGTTTTAAGCACTGTCCTCGGTGCATACAGCTATTGTATAAAGTGGCATTCAGACCAGTCCACTAACTTACCCAAGTGTTAAGTGACTTGCTCAGGGTCTCAGTGCTTAAACGAGATAATAATGTTTTTACACCTCTAGATGCAATCCTGTTTTCCTTTTAGTGTTTATTCAATATTCTGATAAGTTTTTACTTTTTTCTTGAATTAATATTCTATTTTTCTTTTCTTTTTTTTTTGCCTTTGTTACTGCTCGGTGTCCCTTTCTCCTATGCAGTTGCTGCTCTCTCTCTTAAGACTGCCTGGACATTCTATGACATCAACAGCACCGTTTCTTGGCCTTTCAGATGAACAGTATGGAATGGTGCAGCAGATGTCATGGAATTCCTTAGAAATATGAAAAGAAAGAGCAGTAGCTGCTGAGGAGAGGGAACGTCTATGTAGATCTGAGGGCACCCCAACCCTAGATTATTTGCCAAATATTACTCAAAGCATATAAGAATACCCAACTGGCACTAAAAGGAAAAGGGGAAGGTAGTTTGTCTATTTTTTATTTACTTCCATTTTAACAGGAAGGTGGACTGGATCAAAATGATCCATTTTCAGCCATGCCTGGGGATAAAGGTTACAACAGAAGGAAGACAATACATGTTACAATACAAAATGCAATACTAAACATAAAAAATGTAAACTACATCTAAAGCAAGTTAACTATGTAGCAGCATTTTCGTATCACCTTTAAGGGGTTCTGGTGGGATTTGAACATTGTTCTCCTGATCCCCAAGTCTGTGCTCTAACCACAGTGCTACACTGTCTTTTGTTCTTCGTGTTGCTTAGAAATGTTAGTCATTTTTTTTTGGGGGGAGGTGCTCCAGAAGAGCAAATAACAAGGAACATAGAAAGGTGTCAACAGCAAAAAAAAAAAAAAGACTCCTAGTCCATCTTGTCTGGCCACTGTCATGCTGAATCATCTCTACCCACCCCAAAGATGCCTAAGTTAAATGCCCACTCTACTATCTGAGCAGTACCAACCCAGCCCTGAAGGTGCCTAGGTTGAATACCCATTGTCCTACCTGAACCGTACCAACCCACCCCTGAAGGTGTCCAGGCTGAACGCCCATTGTCCTACTTGAGCCGCCCCAACCCACCCCTGAAGGTGCACAGGCTGAATGCCCATTGTCCTACCTGAGCCGTACCAACCCACCCCAAAGGTGCCCAGGCTGAATGCCCATCTTCCTACCTGAACAGTACCAACCCACCCCTGAAGGTGCACAGGCTGAATGCCCATCTTCCTACCTGAACAGTACCAACCCACACCTGAAGGTGCACAGGTTGAATGCCCACTGCCCTTCCTAAGCTGTACCAACCCACCCCTGAAGGTGCACAGGCTGAATGCCCATTGTCCTACCTGAGCTGTACCAACCCACCCCAAAGGTGCCCAGGCTGAATGCCCATCTTCCTACCTGAACAGTACCAACCCACCCCTGAAGGTGCACAGGCTGAATGCCCATCTTCCTACCTGAACAGTACCAACCCACTCCTGAAGGTGCACAGGCTGAATGCCCATTGTCCTACCTGAGCTGTACCAACCCACCCTAAAGGTGCCCAGGCTGAATGCCCATCTTCCTACCTGAACAGTACCAACCCACCCCTGAAGGTGCACAGGTTGAATGCCCATTGCCCTTCCTGAGCTGTACCAACCCAACCCTGAAGGTGCACAGGCTGAATGCCCAATGTCCTACCTGAGCTGTACCAACCCACTCCTGAAGGTGCACAGGCTGAATGCCCATTGTCCTACCTGAACCGTACCAACCCACCCCAAAGGTGCCCAGGCTGAATGCCCATCTTCCTACCTGAGCCGTAGCAACCCACCCCTGAAGGTGCACAGGCTGAATGCCCATCTTCCTACCTGAACAGTACCAACCCACACCTGAAGGTGCACAGGTTGAATGCCCATTGCCCTTCCTGAGCTGTACCAACCCAACCCTGAAGGTGCACAGGCTGAATGCCCAATGCCCTACCTGAGCCGTACCAACCCACTCCTGAAGGTGCACAGGCTGAATGCCCATTGTCCTACCTGAGCCGTACCAACCCACCCCAAAGGTGCCCAGGCTGAATGCCCATCTTCCTACCTGAGCCATAGCAACCCACCCCTGAAGGTGCACAGGCTGAATGCCCATCTTCCTACCTGAACAGTATCAACCCACACCTGAAGGTGCACAGGTTGAATGCCCATTGCCCTTCCTGAGCTGTACCAACCCACCCCTGAAGGTGCCCAGGCTGAATGCCCATTGCCCTACCTGAGCCGTACCAACCCACCCCTGAAGGTGCATAGGCTGAATGCCTACTGTCCTACCTGAGCTGTACCAACCTACCCCTGAAGGTGCCTAGGTTGAATGCCCATTGCCCTACCTGAGCCGTACCAACCCACCCCTGAAGGTGCATAGGCTGAATGCCTACTGTCCTACCTGAACAGTACCAACCTACCCCTGAAGGTGCCCAGGTTGAATGCCCATTGCCCTACCTGAGCCGTACCAACCCACCCCTGAAGGTGCATAGGCTGAATGCCTACTGTCCTACCTGAACAGTACCAACCCACCCCTGAAGGTGCCTAAGCTGAATGTTCATTAGTAGTTTATTCTTGTCCCACTCTTCACCCCCTTCCCCGTCTTAGTTTTCACCAAACTCTTATAGCTGTCTCATGTTCTCTTAAATCCCGTCACCATCTTGGCATTTACCACCTCCCTTGGTAAACATTTCAGCTGTCTACCACCTTTTTTTTGTGACAAGGTACTGTCTCAAATCATTCCTGAATCTGCCCATGGCCAGCTGATACTTGTGTCCCGAAGCTGCTGATCCCATGTTTTGCTTAAACTGCTCATGACACTCTACCCTGTTCATCCCTTTGAGATACTTGCTTAAAGGTTTCTATCATGTCCCCCCCCCGCCCCCCGCCTTTAGTAAGTACATGTTTAGAAAGGAGAAAATAAGAAAAAACATCACTTGCTGTATTTAGATCATAGTGCCACATCAGTGCTGCAGAGTTAGGGGGCTCAGTTAATTTGCATTTTAAACAGCTCTGTAATCCACAGAAAATGCTTTGTGAAACATAATTTCTAGGAGTGTGGATATGTTGTTCATCCACACTCTCTGGCATGTCCCTTTCCCCTTTAAATCTGGCCGGAAGTCTTCAAGCTGACTCCACCCACCCACTCAGGTGATAAATACCTCGGTTCCGCCCATGACGCCAGATCTTCCTTTCCACTGGAAGATTCAGGTTCCCTCGTGCTACTTTAGCAATTCGTAGGCTCTGGATTCACAACATCGGTTTTCACCGCAAATTACATTAAAACTCGTCAGAGTTCATGACTCCAATTACAGCGCATTGGGCATGGAGGACTAATCGTCCCCCAGATTTCACCAGTGTACCTGCGGCCAGATGTCGTGCACTGATCCCCACCTCTCGTGTGTCTATTGCCTAGGTGTCATGCATGACGCCACGTCTCGTACCTTCTGTTTGGCCTTCCATCCCAATGTTCTGGATGACCGCAAGGCGCGCCTAAAATTGGGGAGACTGGAGCTTAGAAACCTGCTGGTGAAATTGAAGGAGGCAGGGTGGGCAGTTTCCGCAGCCGCGGGATCCACCGAGCAGCTGGAGCAGATGACGGCTTTCAAGGAGGAAGCAGCTCAAGCTTCGGCCAGTCGAAGTTTTTTCATTCCTCTCAACCTTGGCTGTACTTTTTTGGGCTTCTTTAGGGAGTTGTGCCACTCTCTCCCCACCAGGGGTGAGGCACCCTTGGGCTCGCACTCTTCCCGTCCTCGGAAGAGGGACAAGGACCCCAAGTCTTCTTCCTCTAGAAGGAGATGCTCCTTGGACCGAGAGAGGTCCAAGTCCCAAGAACACGCGGTCTCGACTTCGGTCGAGATTGCTTCCTTGGCCGCCGGCTTTACGGACCTTCCATCTGGCCAAGGCACTGAGACTGAGGAAACAGCTGAACTGGCCGAGATTATTTTCGACCCAATCGAGCCTTTATCGCCGACTCCGGTCAACGATTCCTTAGAAAGGACACCTGTCCTTTCCTTTCCCGATGAGGAGAAGCTACCCTCGGGTGTCCCGATCGAGGAAAAGGTGCCGGAACCTCGGTTTTCACAGACTCTGGTGTCTCCCGATTGACCGAACCGACCCCGTCAGTCTCGATCGAGGACCAGGACCCCTTGGGTCGAACGGCTGAAAAAGGGCCACAAACACTCAAAAAAGAGGCGCCACCACCGATCCTCATCCTCCTCCTTGGATGAGGAGAGGCTTCGACTGAAACTCCATCAATGCTATGAGGATTTGATGTGGCAATAACTGATTTTGACCGGGCAGAAGCCGGCTCCCGCCTCCTAGGCCGACGCCGACCCCTCCGGAACTGAAGGCCTCGGTTCCACCACCTGTGGGTCCGGCTCGTATCCCAGCTCGGCCTATTCCGGTCTCTCCACCGATTTTGGTGGAGCCACTGCCTAAACAGCCTCAAGGAGGGGCCCCCCTCAAAAGAGGACCGTACAGACACCGGGCTTCCCCATCTGTCCATTACGGTTACCCCAACCCGCCCGGCGGATCGAAGGGGACATAGGCAGTAGACCATTGTACCCCGACTCTTCGGACTCTGATGACACAGGGTTACACTCTCATCTGGTGGATGATGAATCATCTGTGGCCGGACTGGAGGAAGGCCTTTCCTCCTTTCATGGCATTCTCCGCCTGATCTCCGAATCCACTGGAATGCCCCTGGAGCCCATCCAGAAAAAGGAGGAGTACCCGGCCCCTTACGGATATCCTCAAAAGGGGGGATAGCCCGACGAGGCCTTTCCAGTGGCTGAAGCCATCGTTGGCCCGGCCCTTGAGCTTTGGCAGCACCCTGCTTCCTGCCCAGCTCCGTCTGCCTGCATGGCCCGCAAGTATATGCTGCCCATGGGGTCCCTAGTGGGGTTCACAGAGCATCCTTCGCTGAAAGCCTAGTGACTGCTTCTGTGTTCAGACGTACTGGTAGCTTGGCTGACACTGACCGACCCCCGGACAAGGAGTCCAAGAATATGGACCATTCTGCCCGTAAGGTCTATGCAGCCTCCTCCTTAGGCCTTCGTCAGGCCAGCTCAGCTGTTATCATGGCACACTTCTCTCATGCCCTTCTTGGGTCATTGGACAAAGTCCTCCCCCATCTCCCGGGGGACATGCAGACCACAGTGAAGCAGATCCATCATCAGGGCCGTGCTGTTGCAAAACAGCAGCTCCAGACGGCTTTGGACATTAGAGATTCCTGTGCCCGCTCTTCGGCAGCCACAGTGGCCACTCACCGCAGGGCTTGGCTGAGGCTATCCTTCTTTCTGGCGGACATCCAGCACAAGTTAGCTGACGTGCCCTTCCTAGGCACCGACCTCTTCGATCCAGGAGTGGCTGGTCACCTCCAGCGCACAGAGCAGTCCAATGCCACCTTGGATGCTACCTCTGTCAAGGGTTCTTCGGGCAAGAACCAGCAGAAGTGCAAGAAGTAGTCTTTTTGGCACTCTTCCCCTGTGGTTAGGCAGCCCTCATATCAAGGAGGCCAGCAGCAACAGCAGGCTCAAGCTTGGCACCCCAGGCCCAAGCAGGGTCCTCAACAGCCCCATAAAGGAGGCCGAGGTGCCGGTCCAGAAGCCTCCTCCTCCTCTAACCCTGCTTAGTGATGGGTTGGGGGTCGCCACCCCTACAACCATCACGCTAGCTCTGGGTCCTCACGTGGGGGCCGGCTCCACCACTTCCTTTCCGCCTGGTCCAATATCACCTCGGACAGGTGGGTTCTAGAAGTGGTCGACCAGGGTCTGCCTCTGGAATTCGAGTAGTACCCTCCCAGACAAGCCCGTGCCCCTCAGGAGGAAAGGAACTCAGCTTGCACTCAGTCTGCTCTTCGAGACGACATTGCTCAGCTCCTCCGCAAGGAGGCGGTAGCTCCAGTGCCAGATCCTCCTACAGACCCAGGCTTCGTGTCCAGGCATTCCCTGGTGCCCAAGTGGACGGGGGGGGTTGGCGCCCCATCCTAGATCTCCACGATCTGAATCTATATCTCAGGTTTCACACCTTTCAGATAGTAACTCTGAACCAGATCATACCATCCCCGGAATGAAACGTGGTTCTGTTCACTGGATCCGCAGGACGCGTTCTTTCTTCCATGTCCCAATCCGTCCATCCCATCAGTGGTTCCTCCATTTCAGGGTCGAGGGGACCCTGTACGAGTGCCGAGCCATGTCATTCGGTCTGTCATTGGCCCTGAGGGTCTTCACCAAGTACATTGCAGTGGTGGCAGCCCATCTCTGGCATCGAGGAGTTCGAATTTACCCTTATCTCAATGACTGGCTCTTGGCAGGTTCCTCCCTCCAGGAGGTGGAGAGATCCAGGGATCTGGCTCTTTGAACATGCTCCCAACTAGGCCTCCTGATCAATGAGGCCAAGTCGGAACTTGTGCCCTCTCAGGTGATGGGCTTCATCTGGGCAGAGCTCAACTCTCGTCAAGCCAGAGCTCGGCTCCCAGCGGACAGGGCAGAGGTTCTTTCCTCCTTTGCCCAGTCATTTCTGGTTGGGCACTTGCTCCCTGCCCGGGACTTCCTGCGCCTTCTGGGTTACATGGCAGCGTGCACCTCAGTGGTCCTTTGGGCCAGATGGCACATGCACCCCCTCCAATGGAAGCTGGCCGCTCAGTGGACTCAGTGCCATGGTCATTTTGACCAGCTGTTCACTGTGACCCAGAAGATGTGGGACGCTCTCCAATGGTGGACTGCCCCAGATCGGTTACAGGAAGGGATCCCGTTTGTCCACCCCGAGTCGACAGTCGTTCCCACGACCGATGCCTCTCTCATGGGCTGAGGAGCCCACATGGGGGACAACATAGCCCACAGGTTCTGGACCCCTGAGGAGTCCCGATGCCACATCGGCCTGTTGGAGCTCAGAGCAGTCAGACTGGCACTGTCAGCTTTCGCTCCTCCGCTCCGGGGTCAAGTGGTTCAAGTCCAGACGGAAAATACCACGACCATGTACTACCTCAACAAACAGGGCAGCACGCACTCCCGTCTGCTTTGCAAGGAGGCGCTCTGCATCTGGACACTCGTCAGCCGGTTGGAGGTGGATCTCCTAGCCATTCATGTGGCAGGAGTCTAGAACCAGCTGGCGGATGTTCTCAGCCCTATAGGCCAGACATCCCACGAGTGGTCTCTCCATCCAGAGGTGGCTCACAACTTGTTCTCCCACTGTGGCAAACTGTTGGTGGATCTGTTTGCCTCCAGGGAAAACACCAAGCTAAGGCTGTTTCATGCCCGCCCCCCTCAGCAGGGCTCGCTGCAGGGGGATGCCTTCTCGAGGCCGTGGACCCCAGATCTCCTCTACGCCTTCCCTCCATTTCCCTTGATCCACAAGGTGTTACTCAAGGTGAGGAGGGACAAGGTGAAGGTGATTCTGGTAGCCCCAGACTGGCCGCACCAATTCTGGTACCCATATCTCCTCAGCCTCAGCTTCAGGCCCCCGGAGCGGCTTTTTCCATCCAGACCTTCAATCCCTGCACCTCACAGCCTGGTATCTGAGTGGCTAGAGTTCCAGGCTCTGGGTCTCTCCAAGGATGTCTACACCGTGGTGGAGACATCTCGTAAGGAATCGACCAGGAAATGTAATGCCTTCAAATGGAAGAATTTTCCATTTGGTGTCAGGGTAAGAGTCTGGACCCCTTATCCTGCTCTGTGGCTAACATTCTTGACTTGGTCTCTCTCCAAAGGGGGTCTACGGTCATCGACCCTTAGGGCGCACCTGGCCGCCATTTCTGCTTACTGGGCGCGGGCCAGTCAGCCGACATTGGCGTAGGAGACAGTGGTCGGGCGCTTCTTCAAAGGCCTGGATCACACATCCCCTCCAGTGCGTGAACCTCCAACTCTGTGGGATCCGTTGCTGGTTTTGGCAAAGCTCATGGGCAAGCCATTTTAACCCATGTACAAGTGTGAGCTCTCACACTTGTCGTGGAAGACGGCCTTCCTGATGGCTATCACGTTAGCCAGAAGGACAGGGGAGCTCCAGGCGCTTTCGATGGACTCCCCTTATCTGGTCTTTCACAGGGTCAAAGTTGTCCTACGTCCCCACCTGAAATTCCTTCTGAAGGTGGTATCAGAGTTCATCTTAACCAGGTGTTAACTCTGCCAGTTTACTACCCTAATTACACCTCGGACGCCGAGTACAGGCTCCATACTTTGGACCTGAGACGTGCTCTCTCCTATTATAAAGAGAGGACGGTGGAAATTCGGGGAGAGGTTCGCCAGCTGTTTGTCACCTACGCTGAAGCCGCTTCTGACAGACCTGCAGCCAAGTGGACCATTGCAAGGTGGATTACATCATGCATAGGTCTGTGCTATGAGTTGGTGTGCAAGGAGCCTCCCAGAGGGATAAGAGCTCATTCTACCCGCCATACTGCTGCATCAGTGGCTGCTTCCAGGGACATCCCTATCCAGAAAATCTGTCGGGCTGCTACCTGGAAGTCAGCAAACACCTTCATTACCCACTGCCACATCGACCTTGAGTCACGCCGGGATGCTGTTTTTGGGGCCTTGGTTCTCCAATTTCTATTTCCCAAGAAAGGGGTGTGCGTCTTGCCTCCCTCCTCCCGGTGAACTGCTTGGAGTCTGCCAGAGAGTGTGGATGAACAACATATCCACGCTCCTATAAGAACAAGTTACTCACCTGTAACAGTAGTTCTAGGAGTGGTATATGTTGTTCATCCATACGCATCCCCCCGACCTCCCCGGCTTTAGGTGCATAACCTTCCTTCCAGTGGGCTAAGATCTTACATCATGGGGCGAATCCGAGGTATTTACCACCCGGGTGGGTGGGAAGAGCCAGCTTGAAGACTTCTGGCCAGATTTAAAGGGGAAAGGGACATGCCAGAGAGTGTAGATGAACAACATATACCACTCCTAGAACTACTGTTACAGGTGAGTAACCTGTTCATTGTGACACAATTTATTAGTTCATATATATTTTAATATTATGTTCCCCTCAATCATTGTATTAAGCAGTTATCCATCTGATGGCAAACATGGGGGTTTGGTACTAAGGGTTAATGTATCAGTCTAAGAAAATGTAACTAAAGTGTTCTCTTCCAGTTTACTGCTTTCAGTCTGAGCAACAAGCAGCAGATAATTTCCCAAGTACATCCGTTACCCATCAGTTCCTGTACTTTTCTGGACTTTTCCAGTTGCCCACCCCTGGGTATAAGCATGGGGCCATGGCCCGTGTGTGTGTGTGTGTGTGTGTGTGTGTGTGTGTGTAGTTGTTGGCTCAGGGGTTCTGGGTCATCTGTCAGACCTGCAGCATCATGGTGTGAAGCACCTTCCACTGCAACTCGCCAGAGAGGGCCCATTGGCTCAGGATGATGGCAGGACCCTAGGTCCCATGTGGCACTGGCTCCCTCTGAGGTGGGTCTCCAGAGGCAAGATCCTGGCAAGGGTATGAGGCTCAGACAGCGAAGGCCTGTTTGATGGATCACCCTCAAGGTGAGCTGCCTGAAAGACATCGCAGCTGTAGTCCCTGTGTTCACCGAGGTAACCTGAAGTTTCCTTGTTGACTTCCAAGCTCCCAAGGGAGACTAAATGCTGGACTTTATGCTTCAGGACCAGTGGGATGCTGCTGAGACATCGAGGTTCGAAGGTAGGGCAAGATGCAGTGAGCCCATTTCTACCCTATTTTTTGGTGCCCATGCCCGGACACTGATAATGCTAGATAGGAGGGTACATCCCTTTACTCTGTTGTTACAGTGACCACAAGGCTGTGTAAGTATATGTTCTAGGGCACAGGTAAAGCCAGCCGTAACCTCCATTTCCCACATGGCTGTGAAGGGGTCCTTTACTATGTAACATATTTTTGTTCTCTGATACATTTGGCTTACAATGCTTATGGGTGCAGGGCAAGTGAATCCAATGAATCATTGGGGCCCCTGGTGAAGGCAGCAGTCAGGGAGCAACTGTGCAAACTGCACGTAAATAAACTGTCGGTGTTTCAAAGCAACTTTGTTTCCAGTGTAGTACCCCCCGTCCTGGTTAATCTGTGTACATAAGTGAAGGGAACCAGAGAAGGGCTAAAGAATTGCTGAACATTATGGTACTGAAGAAACTATGTCACTGTTACCCTGTTTGCCCCCTCTGGGAATCAGTAGTCATAGTGTATTGTGTAAATAAATTCTACTTTTGAACCAGAAAGGTGCAGATCTGGAGAGCCACGGGCCAGGGTGGCTTGCTGCTGGTCTTCAACAAGAAAGAGTAAAGCCAATCAGCTTGACCTGTGTGATGTGCCACCTTTTATAGCCAGCGGTCTGGTGGGTCACGTGACTGATAGGTGAGACAGCTTGTGGTGAACTGTGTGCAAGGGGGGCTCCTGGCTAGAAATGCCATCCATGTACCCCTAGACATAGGAACTGCACCAGGGCTATGGCCTGATCCCCATGCAGGGCTCAAAGACAGATCAGTGCTGGCAGGCTGAATGGGGAGGGTTCAGGTAGATTACCATGACGAGATATGTATCGCTTGATATAGAGCCGCGGCCTGCAGCCTCCATATTTATTGCCATCCCAGTACAGTTATTTCCCCATAAACCCCGCTCACTAAACCATCACTGCATAGCTGTACTGAAAAAGATCCTTCTCAGCCAATCAGACAACAGAGCTAGTGTCCTGTTATTCTGCGATAATTGGACAGGAGACTCAATAATGGGACTGTATGCTAATCCCTGTGCTCGGATTGGCTAAGACTAGCACTGTAGAGCATCTGTGTGAAACGGCCAAACTGTTTTGGTCTTCTCAGATGCGCTGTAGTGCTACCGAGAGAGCCATTTTGGTGCTTTATTTTAAAACTTGTTTCTTTTTTTTTTCAGTAAAATATCTATAATGGTATAGTGGTAGGGGTGTTACTTGATAATAACCAGACCGGGGTATTAATAGACACCTCGGCCTACAGTGTTTATTACCCCTAGTCTGGATATTACCATGTAAAGACTGCTATTCCATCATCTCTATATTTATTTGATTTATTTGTGATTTTTGACCAGAAATGCACACTAAGCTGTGAAGGCTCGTTTCCAGGTGCATACCAGGGGGTAGATACATGTATCTGTTTCACTGACGGAGGGGGACTGGGGAAAAAACTAAACATGAGAAATGATTGCAGCAGGATTAGGGTGCTCAAGGAATGTCACAGTGAATCACCAGACACTGTCACTACTAAAAAACCTTACTCTTACAATAAGCCCCATGGGATCTTTAACTTCCACCTGATGGGCAACAGTACAGCGCCCTCTAGTGTCGCACTACAGTGTCAGCATTGGGTATCAGCACAGGTTCTAGTTGTGGGACTAGAACCCTCGATTCTCCCATCACAGAGCCATTTCCAAACAGACACAATCCTCATCTGAGCAATAGTTTCAGTGCTTCAGGAGAGGCAGGGTACATAAATAGTATTTCATGCCAAGTGGTATGCAGCAAGAACATACAGTACTGTATGCTGCTTGATACACAGGTCAGGAAATGTATCAATTTATTCTAAATGTATCAGGTGGCATTACTACAAAAAGGTAGCTGCTGCCACCCCACACACCATAATCATCCATTGTGCCTCCATCAGTACTCTTAAGCATATCAGCCAGCCTAAAAAGTAAAGAGATAAACAACATGCCACGCTATTCCATTGCTGAATAAATGTACCACTGGCATATTAATCTGGGTAAATTTCATCTTCCTGTACATATTGTATCTCCCTAGCTGTAAATTAAAATAAATGTTATGCCTTATGATTCACTCACCACATCTTACTAAAGTAATTCTTCAATATTTACTTATACGAAAAGCGCATTTCAATATAAATCAGCCACCCTGCCTTTGGCTATATTTAGATCTGGTTAATTTGCAAAAGGTTGCTGTTGTTTTTTTAACCACTCTAAATTCATACGATACGGCCAGAGGAAAAGTACACACTAATCGAGACACTAAATATATTAATATGCCAAATGTAAGCAAAACATGGAATTTGAGCTTTGGTAATGCAGACAATGTCTTTCATATACTGATTCTGTCAGCAAATTATTGTGAATAAAGTGACATGGTAAAGTGTCGATCATTTAGCATACTTGAAGTCAGCATGCTGGAAAAGGCTGTTTGCAGAGGAGTACTGCATACTGTATAAGAGTAAGCTGTGGACCACAAGCCGAACAATCAGACAGGGTTAATTTTTGGGTGGGGGATTGAGACAATTGGCACACACTTTTTAATTTTGACCCCTTTTCTTCTACCTTGGGGACAACCTGCTCACTGTTATAGTGGTTTTAAATTGCTGTTTTACGAATCTGGGCTCGGCTGAACAATATGACCCATTATGTTTTTCATTTGACCCTTACTTTTTATACCCAGTGGGGTCAGTGTCCCAGACAGATAAAAATATCTGAAATTAACCCCGATTGAGCAGGCATGATAGACCGACCAGGATTTTATCTGCTGGCTTCTTTCGTATGTTCATATCTAACCAGGTCACAGTGGATGTTAAGCTAGCAATAATACAGTCTGGGTTTCCACTGCTATGCAGATGATTCCCAGCTGTATATGTTATTTGCCCCTGGAGCTGAAGGTGCCGTTGACGTGCTAAATAAACATCTGGCTGAGATTCAGGACTGGATGTCCTCAAACTGACTGAGGCTGAACCCAACAAGACAGAGGTGCTAGTGATTGAGTCTGGTCAACAGCGTGATGGGGAAGCCTCCGGAGTGGTAACGGGGTTGGTGCTGGGGTCCACCTCGTTGATGGCTTCCCCCACGGTGAAAAATGTGGGCGACATCCTTGACAACAGGCTGACCCTGGAAGCCCAGATGTTGTCTACTGTCAAAAGTGGGTTTTACTATCCAAGGAACGTCACTTGAATTAAACCCCTGATTCTGCCAGAAGACTTGCCATCACTGGTACATGCCTTTCTGACTTCCAGGCTGGATTATTATAATGCTCTGTACTTAGGGGTCAATGGAGGGATCCTCTGCTGACTCTGCTAGTGCAGAACGCGGTGGTCAGGCTGCTGGCAGGCCTTCCAAAGTCTTGCCATGTGAACTTGGTCCTTCGTGATCTGCACTGGCTGCCTGTCAGGTGGAGGATCATCTTCAAGGTGGGCTTGCACACCTATAAGGCCCTATACGGCCTGGGCCCTGGTTACCGGTCTGACCTCCTTACTCTAGCCACCCAGGAACATTCTCTCTGCTCCTCCACTGAGGGCCTTCAGGCAGTTCTGGGGGCCAGGCTGAAAATCTCGGGGGATCGCTCTTTTGAGGTGGCCAGCCCAGCCCTCTGGAACTCGCTGCCAAAATCATTGAGGGAGGCCCCAGCTGTGGAGGCACTTAAAGGGGGCCTGAAGACCTACCTTTTTAACAAGGCTTTTTCTAACAGCTTTTATATTTGATTCAAGTTGTAGTTTTAGTGATAAAAATTATAACGCTTTATGCAGCCTCAACCTTGCTTTTATTTGTAATGGCACCCAGATCCTCTGGGACTGGGAACCAAAATATAAATAAAGCCTTACTTACTGGTACGTACTTATTAATACCTGAAAGGGGGGCAGTATTGAGCTATACTGGACCACGCAGGAGTGTAATGAGGCCCGACACCACAGGCCATTTATTCTGGGATGTGCATTTTAAAAAAAACCTTTGTATTCTTATTTTCATAGTGCTCCAACCCTAATCCCCTGCAGAAGTCTATAAGGTGAAACACTAGGATTGCAGAAGGACCAACCTCATACAAAGAAAAGTTAACAGAATACAGGAGGGTGTCTACTCATTGATAAACTGAATAAATAAGACACTATTTCAGAAAAAAATGTAGGAGGTGAGTGAGGCCTTCTCTCTAATTTAGTTTAGGTTTGATTTGCAATATAAGCATGCAACTGGAAGCACACTGAGCAGAGCTGATCACTACAGGAAAAGGGATTTACCACGAAAGGAAACGTATTTCAGAAGTGGCAGCAGGTTTGAAAGGGGCCTGTGTAAGAGATTCCATAACCAACGTCAGGTCCCACATTAGAACCGGCCTATGGACAGGAGAATGCAGCAAGTAAGGTTTCATTTCTAAAGCGCCCTATCCCCGAGGCTCAGGGCGCTGTACATAAAACAGGTAGACGAGGAACTGATTAGCTAACTAGACACTTAATAATAATTTAAATAACAAAACAATGACCTAAGCCCCAATGGCTTCCCTAAAAAGGTGCACTTTTGGGCCGGCCCAGTGGTGCTGGATGTCTTTCCTCGCATCACGCCGGCGACCTGGGTTCAGGAACGACCTTGGGTCATCAGAGAGCCAGTGGGGTTGAGTGGGGAAGAGGGAGTGAGACTGAGCAGCCAAAAGGCAGCTCTCCTTTTCTGGGGGAGGTTGTTGCTTCCCCCCCCCCATAGTTCTGCTGCCACCAGGTGGAGGTCTGATGGGTAGTGTAGGCAGCAGGGGGCAGCAAGTAGCGGGAGGGCGCCTCGAGGCATGGCGTGTGCATGGCTCCACATGTACGCATACGCCCAGGGCACCAGGACGGGTGAAAACGAGAATAAAAAACTTGGATAAAAATCTATATTGGTAAAAAAAAAAAAGTGCACCTTCAGAGCCCATTTGAAAACTTTCACTGAAGGGGGGCCTCCCTCCGTCAGGGATCTGGGAAGCGAGTTCCACAGGATCGGTGCCACCACTCTGAATGCACTATCTCCAGATGTTTTCATCCAGCCCCTAGAACTGCCAGTAGGCCATCCTCGGCAGAGCACAGGGGGCAGACAGGAGCCAAGAGAGCACACAGATAGTCTGGACCCGAACCACATAGGGCTTGTGCAGATGTAGGAACCTTCAGGACACCTCAAACCGGGCCACAGTCGAGCCCCCCCATAAAAGGCCCAAAAGGCTGAAAAGTGTACCTTCAGTCCAAGATGTCAGACAAAAAAAGGGTGCAGGGAGAGAATGGCACATCAAATACTGAAACATTTCCATTTCAGGGAGTAAGTGTGCCATGTAGAAGGCTTAGGAACCACAAGAAGAGTATTCGTCATCACCTGGAAGACTCCGAACTGGAACAGTTCTATGGCAGGAGCCAGGTGTGAAGTTGCAAGGACTGATGGTCCAGGTGCAACAAAGTGCCACTGTCCTGTGACAGCATTCCCACTTGTTGAGGGAGCAGGAAAGGAGAGTCCTCAGCAATCTGCCACAGCAATGGAAGTCAAATTTGTCTAGGCTAGAAGCAGTTTACCAATATCATCATGGTCCTGTCTGCCTGAAGCGTGACCAATACCTGTTGAACCAGAGCTACTGGAGGAAAGACATACAGAAACTTCCCCTTCCAGAAGAGGGACAAAGCATCTCGCCAACAAACTCCAGCCCCTGGTGCAAGGGAGCAGAAATGTGGCAATTTTACACTGTTTGGGGACACAAAAAGGTCCAGCTCTGTATGACTCAAGCACATGAATCAATCAATCGAGCAATCTCTTTATTTATAAAAGGCACCTTTCCAAAACCAAGGCGCCTATACAATAAAGCCAACATTATAATCAATTTAAAATAATAAAGACTCTAATAATTAGGAAATGCTAGGCTCATGAGATACGTTTTTAATGCAGCTTTAAAACTGTAGACGGTCAGGCAATCTCGCACCTGATGAGGTAGAGAATTCTACAGGGTCATGGCGACAAAACTAAACACTCTGTGACTACATTGTCCAGGAGTTCCTACTTGTAGGACTGAGCAACTGACCTGCTGTGAGAGCCCACCAGGATGTTCAGCATGCTGGGCAGAAAATCAGTCATGATGTATCTGTGCTAGGGACTAGTCCTACACTCATGCGACCTCTCTGCAGAAGAGGAAGGAGAGTTTACCACCTGGTTTACTGAAACAGTGCATGACACAAAGGCTGCAAGTGTGTACCACAACAGGTTTGCCCTGAATGTGAGGTGGGGGCTGGCAGAACAAACAGAACAGTGCGCATCTCCAGTATACTGATGTGGACAGAGTAACCTAAGGGGACCACACACTCTGGGTCTTGAATGCATCCCGATGGACCCCCAACCCATTCTGGAGGTATCTGTACTGAGGGTTTCCCAAATGGAATGGATGAAGAAATTGGGTATTCTGAAGCAGAAAGGAGTCTTGGCACCAGCAGAGAGCCCTGAGGAAGGGGCCTATGGACAGAATAAGGTGATCTAGCAATTGGGAAGCCAGGGCACACTGTATATTAATATCACTGCTGGGAATATTCTGACAGTTGTAAGAGTGGTCTTACATGCATTCTTAAGGTACGAGAACCATGAATCAAAGGTAAGCAGCTCGGATACCCTAAGAACATGAGACAACTCTTACAACAGTAAGAGTGGTCTTGTTTGGTTTTTCCTATTATTTGTTTATGCTCCCGGGTGTGCTGGGGGCAGGAACTCTGTCCCGCACCACCCGTCTGCCATCCCGACCATCCCCGAGACACCCCACAGATTAATCCCTGTGGAGGGGCCAGAAAGGGAGCTACCTCCCTTCCCTGAGCACAATCCAAATCTGGGGAGGCCAGTATGGTGGACAGAAGCTGCCATTTTTCCACTTTTCTGTGTCCCTCCCTCCTGGCATAGGTATAGCATATGCGTGTGGGGGCACATGCGCCATGCCACATCGCTTGTCTCCTGCTTGCATTGCCCACACTAGAGGGCGATCAACTGGTGGCACCATGATCCCTCCCTCCCTGAGAGAGGAGAGCAGTCCTCTGGATGCTCGATCCTCTTTCACCCCTGCCAACCCCCGACGGTCTGGGCTCGTTCCCGAACCTGGGTCGTCTGTGTAGCACAAGGCAAGGCGTTCAGCACCTCAGCCCTTAGTGCCACCAGGTCGGCCCACAGTGGTCTTGGTTTTAATGTATTATTGATCGAGCTCTATCAAAAATATATTAATTTTTTTCAAAGATTGGCCTCAAACGTAGCCATTTCAAGGGCAGCTGCGCAAGAGACGTTCTTCACAGAACCTGGGTCATCAATACGAGTGCCGCTGGTCCACTGGGGTGGCCCTCAAATACTGCTGTTTTAAAGGGAACAGACACCATTGTTTATAGAGTTGTTTTTTAAATTTAACTGGCAGTTTGAGCATGTGTGAAGTCTGTTTAATACCCTTAATGTACTGTTTTGTGTGTTTATTTTGAAATAGTTTGATTTGTTTCTTAATTAAGTCCCCTTGATAACACTGCATTTTTCCTGCCCGATATTCTTTTTTTCCCCACAAAGGTTTTTTTATCCACCCTAGCAGATCTGGGCAGCTTACAGCCCCATCCCCATGCTCAGTGGCCACTCCTTACTTCGGTCCTGGTCCAAGAGCTAGATCTCCGGGTTTCCACCTGTGGTGGGACGGGAGGGGGAGGGCTTTCCTCCCCCCCTGACAAACACATCCTTATCACTCCAGGAACGGAGCAGTAGGCTGGACTGCCAAGACACAGACAGGATTTCATACAGCCCAGCCCTCTAGATCTTCCTCCCTTCCTCCCTCCCTCCCTGATCCTGGGGTGTGGTCATTGACCCATGTGTGTGAAAGCGCACGCACCACAGAAGTCCCGCAGCTCCCTCATGTTCTTGCTGCTCCCTAAATGTCCTACGACCAGGCCTCTATGTGGTGGCAGTCACGTGATGGGGCTGGCAGCCTCCTCTCTGCCTCCGGCCAGCCCCCAGCAACCCATGGCTGCTCCCCAATCCTGGGTCGCCAGCATAGCAGCCGGCAACGTTACCACCATGTGATTGGGACAGCTTCGATACTTATTTTGTGAGTACTTAGCAGCTCTGGAACATGGTAACTTCAGTTGAGCAGAAGCCTACCTGGAAAGGTTTAGTCTAGGATTCCACTCAACTGATGTCAACGGGCTCTAGATGGATCTTATGAATAATTACATCACAGAGTATCGAGCCTTGATCCAACCGGAAAAAGGCGCACTTATTGGATCAACTGACAGATCTGTACGTAAATATGCATGATTGATACATTTTGAACGTTTGCAAAATTGCAATACACTTGACATTAACATAGCCTGCATTACTACCTCTCTATAGATCGCTGATTAGGCCACAGCAGGAGTAATGTGCCAAGTTGTGGAGCCCTTACTGGAAGGGTGCTGCGTAGAGAAACAAAAATAATTAATGGCCTGCAAGACAGATCATACAAGGATCGGCCTAGGGCACTGAAAATGTACTCACCGGAGGCCACAAGGGAGAGGGGCAATATGAGAGAGACCTTTAAGTTCCCGAAAGGAATGAACACAGTAAACTTCAAGGAACTATGCAACAGGAATAAGCAAGTCTAGAACACAGGGACACAAGTCGAAGCTGGCGGGGGTGGGGGATGGGGGGATTCAGAAGGGACAGGAAGAAGTTCTTCTATACAGAGAGAGCAGGTGAAGCATGGAACAGCGGTGGACGCTAAGACTATTACTGGCTTCAAACATGGCTGGAACAGAGTTACGGGCTTAATATTTACCCAGAGGGGTTGCAGCGAGGTAGGGAACATGGGGCGGATAGTATAGGCATAAACACCATATAGACACTAGGTCCCAGTGGTAGGATAGGGTATCACGGGCAGACTGGATGGACCAATGGTCTTTTTCTGCCTTCGACTTCAATGTTTCTATGCTGATTTGATCATGCAGAATTACACTGCATGTTCTGTCAAAAAAAAAAAAACATCCAGAACACTCTAAGTACTTGAAGAAAAAAATCAAATGTGCATTTCTTGTGAAACTAAAGATTTGTTTCCGCATTTCACTTTTCCCTGGCATTTTTATGAAGCTTAGAAATTGTGTTAATTGTTCCAAGGCTTCTTCCACAATTTACAAATGCCATGAAAGGGAAGTGCAGAAATATTTACAAGACTGATTTTAAAACAAACAAGTCTAATGGTGTAAGATGGAAATTTAAAACATGCCGTTTCTTGGCATATTTCTACTGAAATTATGTAGCTAAATCCTTGACTCTAAAGCCAAACCCTACACATTTCATTTAGTTGGACACACACAGCAGCCATCTGCATCAAATGTGGCAGCACCAAGTCGAGCAAAAATGGGCAACTCCAGAAATGAACAGCAACGTGCAGTTTGGCAAGTAGCTTATACACTGCAAAAAGACTCTCCGACTTCATGCAAGTCCTCAGATGCTACGTAAGATCCTTGTTTTGTTTTCCATGACTAATTAAATTGCCCAACAACCTGAAATTCACTACCCCAAGAAGGAAAAAACCAAGAGCAGTTCAAAGCGTTCTGAGCAGCTCACTGCTCAGTCGATAACAGCTGTCTGGCTCACTACGGCTGCAAAATGTAGTGATTATTTCAAGCAGTAAATCTTTGGAAGAGAAAAGGCTAGAGACATTTTTTTTTTTTTAACTGAAAGCTTGTCTTCTGTGCCCCTTGACAGACCTGGGCCGAGGAACACTGCCCCTCGTGCCCTTCCCTTAACTTAGCCCTGACTCTACTGCAGTACTGTACTGCCTGTAATCTTACCTACCCTTTTGCTCGGGCTAAAAAGCTTTCATTTTCTCACACAGAATATTGAGGATGAGAATAACTTTTGTGAGTAAGAGAAGGAATACATAATTTTCAGTGTTAGCCATCATGTTCCTAAATGTATGGTCAGAATCAATAATCCCCTGTTAAAATGTTTACAGCACATAACCCGAATAGCACAAAGTTTAACAGGAAGACCTCAACAGTACTCTCATGTACTCTTCGGAACAACCCATGAATGCAAATGACCTGCAAATGTATTCAGTGCACTTTAAGGTTGCCACCCTAACCTTTTCTCCCAGACTGTAAACATAGTGGCAGTCCCGCCTCCCCTAAGGGTCTGCTTCCCCCCAACTGCCCCTTATTCATCTTCACTCACTTGCACTTCCCTTTGTCATTCAGCCCCCTGTCTGCAACTTTTACTTTAATCATCATTGTTTGGGGCTGGCAGTATAGCCTAGAGGTTAGAGTAATGAGCTTTAAATGAACTTAGTACATGCAACAGACCTGGGTTTGATTCCCACAACCTCCAAGTGCATACTGTGCGACTCTGAGCAAGTTACTTAACCACCCCAGTGCTCCCAGGTCACCCCTTGAAACAGCTGCATGTGCCTATTGGGCCTTACCCAGTTAACAAAAGAATAAAATTAAAAAAAAAGTATGTTTCATACTTTTACCACTGTAAACACAGAAACAGGCAGATAAGGACCACTTGGCCCACCTAGTCTGCCCATTTCCCTACCTTTCGGATAAGCTGCAGATCCTAGTTAACCAACAGCATACTTCCTCCTACCCCTGATTAGAATTGCCTTATGTCTGTACCATGCATTCTTGAATTCCCCCACTACCTCCTCTGGAAGGCCGCTCCATGCGTTCACCACTCCCTCTGTGAAAAAATACTTCCTCACCTTGCCCCTCAGCTGTCCCCCCTCTATCTTCAAATTGTGCCTCCTTGTTGTTGCACATCTCTTTTTCTGAAAGATGCTACCTTCTTGGACTTTGTTGATTCCCTTGAGGTACTTGAATGTTTCTATCATGTCCCCCCTCTCCCTCCTTTCCTCAAGGGTATACGTATTAACTGTACTGTTTAACTTTTAACAACCTGGGTTCCACTGTGTGCTCAATGCCTAGATGTAAGCAGTATCATTTTGTTTTTATTGCAACTGGCCCCCTCAGGGGTAGTCACCTCTGTTGTTGTTATTTTTTTCTTAAAGTCTGTTATTTTATACCTACAAACATACAATAATGCCAGCAGTAGAAGGCCCAAATGGTCTATCAAGTTTGCTTCACGCTGCTGCCCCCCATCACCCTAACCTTCCCCTTAACTTTATCCTACCCCATTTTAAAAAACCCAACTGATATGTGATTGACTGCCCCATCTTGCTGTGCATTCTACCTTGCCACCACTCTCTCTGTGAAGAAGTGTCTCCTAGTCTCCTTCCTGTAATTCCCCCGCCAATTTGTAGCTGTGCCCACAGGTGATTTTTTGGATTCACTTATGCTGAAAAGATCCCCAAGAGTGATCTTGTTTATGCCTTGAAGGTATCGGAAGGATTCAGTCATGTCCCCACTCTCTCTTTTCGCACCTCCAGTGAGTACATGTTCAGGTTCATTAGTCCCTGTTCACGCGGGACATCCTGCTGCCCTCGTATCATTTTGGTAGCCCTTCTCTGCACCACCTGAAGCAGATTTATATATTTCTTGAGCAAGGGATGCCAGTACTGCACAGAGTGCCCCAGGTGTGGTCGCACCAATTATCTGAATAGGGACAGAATTATCTCCTCCTTCCTGCTGGTGAACCCTCTTCAGATACTTCATGGAACCCCTTCCCCAGGTCACACCTGGAAATGATCTCCTGCTCAGTATGCCTTTTCTGGACAATTTTAAACGAATTTATCATGAGGGAAGGGTAAAAAAAAAAGGGAAAGACAGAAGGCACAAATCTCTGTGTAAGGATAACTGGCAAGAAGGTGAAAAAATACATTTCTAAAATACATTTCCAGTTGTTTGAACAGGTATGATGCTGTGCTGTGATAACATTACTGTTAAAGCTCAGCTCTAACCAATCACAGCCCAGGAATTTTTCTTGCCATTTTATAATGTGTCTTTTCACAGAGGATACTAAGATCTGTGGCTGGTTGGATTCATACTTATCGGTCTAGGTCCGGAGGAACTAGGACCCCACGGGGCCTTTTTCTAGACGGAGCTGACGTCAGCTACTGATGTCCCACATGCACTACTCACTGCCTTGCGCACTGGCCAATAACCGTCGTCGGCCCCCTCATGCAACTCAGTTCTGTTCTCCAGGAGAGAAATAAAGTGGAGAGAAAATAAAATTGATGGTAAATGGAAACAGGAACTAAAATAAACAACTAAGCAGAACCCAACTATCGAAAGTGGGGGAACTTGGCTTGGACACCAGCAAGACAGATGTCTAACTTCAATGCTCTTCACCTCATAGCTGGTATGTTGATAAAAACTGCAGTCTTATCCTCCCTAAAAATGGATCTGTCTTCACAACCAGCTACTTTATACCCGTAGCTACAGATCAGTGTATCTTTTTACTTTAAGTCGCTCTTCAAACAGTCAAAACTCTCCAGAATAAGCTCTCCTCAGCACCGACCTGTCAACGGTGAAATAAAATGACAGCTTCCACCTCCTCCGATTGTATAAAGGTGATGTTTGAACAACTATTACAGGAAAGTAATGAAGTAAAGCTCCCTGTATTTTGTTTGCTTTTGATTCTGAGTCTGGCAGACCAACCGTCCATCTGATACACTGGCTGGCCTGTTGAAAGTATAGTACACCCGCCTTTAAGTTGTTCCTCGGGAGCCGGCAAGCATGGAGGACACTTGTTAACACAGCTCCCTAGAGTGACAGCTCCTACTTTAATAATTCAGCTGTACAATTGCTTTTGAGCTACCTTGCAGGTGATATATAGCCTCTCAATCCTGATGACAACCAGAAAATCTAGAAAACAGACAGGCCAGATTGCAGTTTGGAGTCAATACGCCGGCCAAGAAAAGTGAAAGCAACTTACGCCATTCTGGGCCTCCCTCACCAGCTGCTAGTGGAGCCGGCATGTAAAATAAAGGCAAGGAGGTGGAGCTAACTAAGTCCTTGGCTGGAGTTCCTGAAACGCTAGCACAAATGAGGAGCGACATGAAAGCAGGTTTCCATAATCTGAATACTCAGTTTACTTACTTGCAGTCGGTGGTCACTAGCTTAACTGAAACGACTACCACCCATACTTCCCAAATATGTGAATTGGAGCGCAGAGTTAGTGACATGGAGGACACATATGCGGGGGCTTCAGCAGAGAGAAACAGCTTACTTTCCACAATTGCAGACCTCAAAGAATGGCTCGATGATCAGAAGAATTGCTCCCGCAGATCCAACATTCAGATCATTGGCCTTCCAGAGGGGGTTATGGGGAGGAATCCAAATGTGGAAATACATAGATGGATTGTCAAGAATTTGGGCCTGGGAGAGGAAACTGAAGACTTTGAAATCGAGCGGTCCCACCGGGTAGGCCCTCCACCAAACCTAGTAGATCACTCCCGTCATTGCCTCATAAAATACCTGCGGTTCCGGGACAAGGAGATCATTCTACAAAAAGGAAGAGAGATGGGCCTTATAAAATCTGGGAATTCCACGGTGCATATTTATCAAGATAACAGCCGGCAGTTACAAATGAGACAGCAGAAGTCTAACCTGGTTAAAAGTAAGCTGTACTGGCTAGGATGGAAATTTTCATTAGCATACCCTGCACAGTTCAGAGTAGATACGCCTGGGCAGAATCCTCATTTTTTTCATCTGTCACAAAACAATGGAGAGGTGGCTTGAGGAGGAGAACGGGAGGGACAGACCACAACCTAATGCAGAATGAGGTGTGTAATATTTTCATTTGTGTAATCACTGTTCAGCCAGCAGTAAGTTCTATTGCTTTTTTTCTAATGTTGAGTTATGTACACAATGGCCTGTGTCTCTTATTTCCTTCTCAATGGTTCTATGCCGCTCGCTGCCACATTGTGAGGCCTAGTTAATGGAACTCTAACACTCGAGAAAACTTATTGCAGTAAACACCCCCGACTGAGTCTAGGGACCCGGGTACAAGTGGGAGATTTCTTTTTCACTCGTGACTTTCTTGGGCCATTGGAAGCTACCTCAGCGTGTTCATTTTGGGACCCCTCCCACCCTTCATTGGGGAGTGGATGGGAAAAAGCAGCTTGCTTTGACACTATGGAGGGAAAGAGACCTGGGTGGACCCTCAATATCTGTGGTAAACACTCAGGTGAATGTGTTGTTAATAGGTCCCCACCCAGTCTCCAGCCATGCTTCCACAAAGAGAATTGTGAAATTATGTGACTCTCCACTAAGAGCTAACACTATTAAGCTGTGACTAGGGGTTAAGTGTGGGGGTAGATTTGTGCTCCTTGTTTGCATATGCCCCACTAGCTTATCTCTGGCGCTAAGGGAATTATTAATTACCTTGACCAAGGGGCAATTACCTTGTTCTGAGACGTATACCTGCTCTAGCTTGGCAGAAGACACCAGGAGAAAGGACTGCTGTGTGACTGAACTTCTCTGCTGGGACTAAAGTAGAAGAACTTTTGTATTTGACCTTTAATTTAGGGTTAAAAAACTAACATACAAAAAAAAGTGTGTGTTTGGGTTAACTGAACTGAATGGGTATCTGAAGAGTTATCTAGGTGTAAATCTCAGGTGACTGAAAGGACTTAACTGCTGTGAGGTTTAAATTACTTGTAGAAAGATCTGGTAAGTAGGGGGAGTGGCTTAGCTAGAAGGAAGCTACATTTAAAGACTGCCTTAGGAAGTTTCTGCTAATAGCTTGGCAGAAGACACCAGGAGAGAGGACTGCTGTGTGACTGAACTTCTCTGCTGGGACTATATTGCCCTGCTTCCCTTCCCACCCAAAGCTAGTTCTATTTTTATAGGCACAGAATTTGACTGACAACAGGAACTTCCTGTTTAGGGGGAGGAAGTGAGTGATCACAGAACCACCAAGGACCCACCATCCTAGAAGGGCAAGAGTAGCTCTCCGGCCCCCTCTAGCTGCTGGAGGTCTGCCTCTGAGCAAGTAAGTGGTCTACTGTGAAATATAGGATATTCTTGTCTCAGAACAGGACAATCAGGAGCTTAAAGAGCACACAGGCAGAAAGTAAGGAGAGAGAGAAAAAAAACAGAGGAAAGAGTAAGGATTGCAAACAGTTAAGGGGCCAGAAATAAGACATGATTGGAGTGGTGCAGTGCAGTGGCTGTGGAGCAGCAGTCTTCCGGGAGATGTTCTGGAGGATGCGGTGTTGTCCCATCTGCAGGCACCTCTCTGGGCTGAGGGAGGAGGTTGCTCATCTCCAGGCTGAGTTGGCCAGGATTTGTGGGACCTCCTCTTCCATCCAGGGACCACCAGTGCCACTGCCGTTGCCTCAGAGGTTGCCAAGAAAGAGGAGCGGTTGGACCACAGTGGGCTCAGGGAGGGTGAGGGTGGTGGAACAGAGGAGCATCCCTCCCATTGTACCTCTCCACAATTCCTATGCCATTCTGGCAAAGTGTGGTTCCTCTATGGAGGCACCCACAGTGGAGACCAAGGAGGATGCTGGGAACCTCCACAAAGGAGACCCACAGGAGGGTGGCAGGGGACCCTGCAGGGGAAGGAAACAACTCCTGGTGGGGGACTCCATTGTTAGGAAGGTAGAACTGGGGGAGAAGGGGAGAGGGAGGTAAGGTGCCTGCCTGGCGCCATGGCTTGCAGGGACAGGAAACGAATCCTCAGGATTGCCGGAGCAGCTGCACAGGGGAGGGAGCTGGATGTCATTGTCCACCTAGGGACAAATGACCTGGCTAAGAAAGGGATTAGAGAAGTGCAGGAAGAGTTTGTGGAATTGGGGAAGGGCCTTAGTCAAGTAGCACGCACGGTAACCTTCTCGGAAGTGCTACCCATCTATGGCATAGGAGAGGCTAGGGTGTTCCGCACCATGGGATTCAATCAGTGGTTGAAAAACTGGTGTGGAGCTCAGGGATTTGGCTTCATTGGGGACTGGGGGTCCACCTGGAGTGATGCAAGCCTATACTGGCATAATGGGCTGCATCTGTCTGGGAGGGAACCAGGATCCTGGGTGATAGGTTTAAATGCTTCATTGGCAAGCTTTTAAACTAGCTAAGGGGGCACTGAGAAAGACGCAGGAAAATCCTAGCCCCCAAATAATCATGGTAGTAAGTGGCAAACACCAACATAGAGGTGTCGATAGGGAGAAGGGCAGGGTAAATGGAGAAAGTGACAAAGGCAAGAAGGACAGGGATGGGGCAAAGGGAGTAAGGCCATCAGGAAATGGAGGGTAATGAGTACCAATGCCCGTAGTCTGGGCAACAAGCTCCCTGAGCTGATGGCCTTAATGGAAGAGGGATGCCTGATATAGCAGTCACAGAAACATGGTACACAGAGAACCATGACTGGGATGTTAACATACCAGGGTGCATAACCTACAGGAGAGACAGGCAGGGGAGAAGAGGGGGAGGAGTAGCTCTCTATGTAAAGGAAGGGATAAAAGCAACTGAACAAAAGAGTAAACAGGGAGGAGAGGAGGCACTGTGGGTCACCTTGGAGACTGGAAAGGGCACCACAATCCGCACAGGGGTTGTGTATAGACCCCCATGTCAGGGGGAAGGAATGGACAAGGATATGATAGAAGGCATTCTTAGAATGGCAGAGAAAGGGGAGATACTGTTGATGGGAGACCTGAATATGTCAGATGTTAACTGGAGCACATTTGCTGCAGCCACATCCAAGAGCAGGGCCATTCTTGATGCCCTACAGGTGTCAGGCATTAGACAGCTAGTTTCGGAACCCACTCGTGAGGGAACAATCTTAGACCTCATACTCTCAAACGGGGGCAGTGAGAGGATCTCAGATCTAGAAGTGGGTTGCCATCTGGGGACAAGTGACCATCAAACAGTGTGGTTCACGTTAAACTCAAGCTACAGAGTCAAGCCATACAAAAGTGAGGGTACTGGACTTTAGGAGGCTGACTTTGGCAAGATGGGAGAGTGCCTCAGAAAAGCACTAGCAAACAGGCTAGAAGGAGGTGTGGAGCAACAATGGGGAATTATCAAAACTGCCATCACAGAGGCAACAAGCCTTTGTGTGAAGCAAATGAACAAATCAAAATAAAAGAAAAAGCCACTATGGTTCTCAAAAGAGGTGGCTGTGAAAGTCAGGAAGAAAAAGATAGCATTCCGAAGTATAAGGAAACACAGAAGGAGAAGGACAGAGAGCTGTACCAGTTAAGGCAGAAGGAAGCAGGAGGGAAGTCAGAATAGCAAAGGCCCAAACTGAGGAAAAGATAGCCAACTCAGTTAAGAAGGGGATAAAACCTTTTATAGGTACATCAGCGGCGAGAAAGACAAAGGGAGGGATAGTGAGGCTGAATAGAATGAACAGTGGGTGGGCAGAGGGGACAGTGAAAAGCAGGAATACTGAACGTAATATTTCTGCTCAGTATTCACAAAAGAGGAGGGGAAGTGCCTAATCCAATTAACAGAAGCACTTTGATAGGGGGTCGATCCCAGTCCTTTCACAGAAGAAAGGGTTCTGCAAGAACTCCTAAAACTGAAGGTGGACAAAGCAATGGGTCCTGATGGAATTCATCCCAGAATTCTAAAAGAATTAAGGAGGAACTAGTGAAACCACTGGCTACTCTTTTAATAAATCATGGGAGGATGGTGTGGTACCCGAGGACTGGAGGAAGGCAGATGTGATTCCCCTTCACAAAAGTGGGTCCAAGACAGAGGAGAAACTACAGACCTGTCAGTCTGATCTCTGTGGTAGGGAAAGTGATGGAGTCACTTCTGAAGGAAAGAATAGTCGAGTACCTAGAGGCCAGTGGAGCACAGGACCCAAGGCAGCATGGGTTCACAGCGGGAAGGTCATGTCAGACGAATCTAATAGATTTCTTTGACTGGGTGACCAAAGTAGTAGACCAGGGAGGGGCTGTGGACATGGCCTACCTAGACTTTAGCAAGGCATTTGACACAGTCCCACACAAAAGATTAATAGTCAAATTAACCAGCCTGGGAGTGGGACCCAGGATGGTAGCCTGGGTAAAACATTGGCTGGACAACAGGACACAGAAGGTAATTGTAAATGGAGTCCATTCTGAAGAAAGGGGGGTTACTAGTGGGGTACCGCAGGGTTCAGTATTGGGTCCAGTCCTTTTTAATGTCTTCATCAGTGACATTGCAGAGGGACTGGAAGGAAAAGTATGCCTTTTTGCAGATGACACAAAAATCTGCAACAGGGTTGATACACAAGGAGGCGTGGAAAGGATGAAAAGGGACTTGGCAAGGTTGGAGGAATGGTCAGAAGTATGGCAGCTAGGATTCAATGCAAAGAAGTGCAAAATAATGCACCTGGGAAATAAGAACCAGGGAAGAATACACAATGGGTGGGGAGGTAGTAACAACAACAAAAAGGAAAGGGACCTGGGGGTAATCATATCAGATGACCTTAAGGTTAGCAAGCAATGTGAGAAGGCAGTAGGGAGGGCTGGGGGTATACTGGGATGTATAGAGAGAGGCATCAGCAGCAGAAAACAGGAAGTTGTTATCCCTCTGTACAGACAGTTGGTGAGACCCCATCTGGAGTACTGTGTCCAGTTCTGGAGACCCCATCTCCGCAAGGACATAGACAGGATAGAGGCAGTCCAGAGGAGGGCAACAAAATGATGCAGGGTCTGCAAGAGAAGCTATATGAGGAGAGACTAAAGGAGCTTAATATGTATACCCTTGAGGAAAGAAGGGAGAGGGGGGACATGATAGAAACTTTTAAGTACCTCAGTGGAATCAACAAAGTCCAAGAGGGTAGCATTTTCAGAAAAAGAGACTTGCAAGAACAAGGGGACACAATTTAAAGATAGGAGGAGGGTGGTTCAGGGGCAATGTGAGGAAGTATTATTTCACAGAGAGGGTAGTGGATGCATGGAACAGCCTTCCTGAGGAGGTTGTGGGGTCTAAAACTGTGGGAGAATTCAAGAATGCATGGGACAGACATAAGGCAATTCTTGTGGGGGGTTGGAAGAAATAGGCTGTTGGTTAACTAGGATCTGCGGCCTATCTTGTAGGTAGGGAAATGGGCAGACTAGATGGGCCTAGCGGTCCTTATCTGCTGTCAAAGTCTACGTTTCTATTATTTCCTCATTACACAGTGTTTAATGTTATGTGAATGTTGTGGTTATATGTTATTCAGCAGACTAGTATTTTTCTTTAAAAAGCCTGTGGGTCGTCATCCCCCAACGCTTATGGCTAGCATTACGGGCAGGAGGTTAATTTGCTGCCTATTGTTTTTAGTGGGATTGCTGGTAGGTTTATACTTATGCTGGGGTTGTTCAGTTCCACTTGGACTGAACCAGGGATTGTGGTTAGTAGAGTGGGAGGTTTTGGTAATGTGGGGGAAGGGGTTGCACTGGGCCTCTAGAATCAGGTACAACCTGCACCTTGTCCTTGTGAGAGAAGCGAGGGCGCCAGATTGGATCCGCTGAAACCTGCTGACACTGGTGGATGCTGGATTGGGGCTCTTATACAGGGTGCTACTGCTTGACTATTTGGCCTGGTCACACCATTGGGCTTTCTTATGGGGACATTAGTTTCAAGTCTGGTGGGAAGGGGGGAGGGAGCTGGGCTTGTGGGAGAAAAGAATGTGGATCCTTACATAGTACATGCCAGATTTAAAATGTATACTAGGAAGCTGTTTTATGATGGGGGATGATGTTAAATGCTTGTCCTGGAATATTAATGGTCTTAGATCTATTATAAAGTGCAAAAGGATCATGACGGAAGAACGCAGAGCTAGGGGAATGATTGTTTTCTTGCAGGAAACTCACTTTTCGCCTGCTGAATCACTGAAAACTGCTGCATTTATGGGTGGTACATGGGTGTCATGAACATTCTCACCCAAGGCTAGAGGAGCCTCCATCTGGATCCCTGCGGGTTCCCCTTTACAGATCTTAGATACATTAATAGACCAATTTGCTCGCTATGCACTGGCTAGGGTTGAAATCCCGGGCCGAGTAATAACGTTTATTGGGTCAGTGTATGCCCCCAATGTCAAGAACCCCAGATTTTTCCAGAAACTTGCACTAGATATGTCCTGCTGGGAGGGCCCCTGGCTATAGGGGGGTGATTATAACTGCATCATTGACACAGTTCTAGACCATTCAAGTAAGGCTCCTGTCTCCAAATCTCATAATGCAAAAGCTCTGGAGGTATTGCAAGCTGATTTTGACTTGGTCGATGCGTGGCGGTACATGTATCCCTCAGGGCGGGAATATAGTTTTTATTCACATGCTCACAAGTCCTATACCCGTATAGATAGGATGCTGTTGTCAAGCCTCTTGGTGGCAAAACTAGGGGAAGCAGGGTATCAGCTGATCCTGATTTCAGACCATGCACTGCATTTTATTACTCTCCGGGGCACTGGTTCTCCAGTAGGCTCTAAAGCATGGAGACTGTTGAGGAATCAAAGTTATCTTATATACCTAGAGGCGAATTTGCAAGAGTTTCTGCACTTTAACCGTAGAGGGGATACCTCACACTGTGCACGCTGGGAAGCCCTGAAAGCATAGGCAAGAGGGCAGACTATTGCATTTGCATCGCAAGAAAAACATGCATCCACTAGACAATTGGAATTTCTTAGATCCAAAATCGGAGCTTGTGAGAAGGCGCACACGCGGAATCCCACAGTTGCCCTGTATGGGATCCTACAAAAGTTAAAATGGAAGTACAACACCTTGTCCAGTGCACAACTGGAGAGAGCTATCTTCCTCTCGAATGCAGGACAATATTTTGATGGGGACAGGGCAGGGAAATATTTAGCCTGGCAAATAAAAAGAAAGGAATCTGCTAAATCAATAAGCCAAATACAGAATGATCAAGGAGAAAGTATAAGGGGGACAAGTGAAACAGGGGATACCTTTGGAGCCTTCTATAAGACTCTGTATTCTTCAGAATGTAGCACCTCACAACAGGACTATGACAGTTTTTTAATGGGGTCCCTCTCAATAGGCTCAGTGAAGCGGAGGCTGGAGAGCTAGATGCACCTTTGTCAAAACAAGAAATCAGGGCAGCTCTAAAAACCTTAAAAAGTGGGAAAGCTCCTGGTCCTGATGGCCTTCCGATAGACTTTTACAAGGCCTTTGAAGGGCTCTTGCTGGACCCCTTATATGATGTCCTAACTGATGGGTTATGAGAAGGAGGGTTGCCCCCCTCCACATGGTCCGCAACCATCACTTTACTACCCAAACCGGGTAAGGACCCAACTCTTTGCTCCTCCTATAGACCAATTTCCTTGTTAACCACGGACTATAATATACTGGCAAAGGTTCTTGCGACTAGGTTGGAAGCAGTGTTACCTGGAATTATACATCTGGATCAATCCGGATTCATTAAGGGGCGGTTGGATAAGCATAACATCAGGTGTATGTTGAATGTTATATTCCGCTGGGCTAGAACTAAGAGATCTCATGGTGCCGTGGTGGTCACCCTAGATGCTGAGAAAGTGTTTGTCCATGTGGAGTGGGGGTACCTGTTTTACACCCTAGATAGGATGGGAGTGGGACCATCATTTTGTGCATGGGTTCAAGCACTGTATCAAGGCCCTTTAGCTCAAGTTATGGTGGGTGGTGAGCTGTCGGCTCCATTCCAGCTTAGTGGGGGAACACACCAAGGATGCCCCTTATCCCCATTGCTGTATGTATTATCCCTGGAACCACTGGGAGCTGCTCCTAGAGCACATGAAGGGTTCACAGGAGGGGGCAAGGAACACAAAATTGCAATATATGCAGATGATCAGTTGCTATATTTGCAGAACCCTGATGAAGACCTGCCTTTAGCCCATAGATTAATGAATGCCTTTGGTGCCGTATGAGGGCACAAGGTCAACTGGTCTAAAAGTGAGCTATTACCAGTTGGCTCTAGAGATCATGCGCAACTCATTGCCCATCAGGGGGGACTCCAGCTAGTTCAGAAACCAAAATATCTTGGGGTGCAAATCTCTGTATCTCATGGACAGCTATACAGGCTAAATCTTAGGTCGATTCTGCAGATGATAGCAGATGATTGTGAACGGTGGGCTGCACTACCAATTTCATTGCTGGGTAGAGTGGGGGTGGTTAAAATGTCCATTTTGCCCAGGTTGCTATATTTTTATGAAACCCTCCCCACCAAGATACCCCAGCTACATTTTAAGCAGGTGGATGCGGCAGTCCATAAATTCATTTGGCAGAATGAATGGGCTAAAATACCTTGTACCACATTATATAAGCGGCCTGGGGAGGGGGGAGTAGGGCTACCCAACTTCAAACTTTATTACTGGGTGGCTCAATTGGCTTTTATACCTACATGGGATGACATTCAGGGATGTCCTTGGATTGGATTAGAGGAAGATTTGTTAGAGGGGAACCTCCAAAATGACACCCTAGTAGGCAGCCTTAGAGATTCAGGACCAAGGTGTCTTTATAATCCCTTTACTGATACTTCCAAAGGTATTTGGATAAGTGCCCATAAAAACATTGTGTTCGATGGGGGCTACTCTCCTAACCTTAGCATTCTTGGTTTTATGAAATCCGTTGGGGGGTGCACAGCCAGAATGGTACAGAGATTATGGGCTTGGAGGAAAAAGGGACAGCTTGCAATTAATTAACTCTACGAAGGGGGCTTACTGAGGAGCTTTGCACAAATATGTGCCGCATGGGACATACCAGCAGGAGATTTATTCCTTTATCTGACAGTCCGAAACTGATGTGGTATTGATATTAATGCAGCTAATAAGTGGACAGCCCCTTCCCCCTTTGAGGAAGAATTATTTTACCCACAACCAACTAGTAAGCCACTGTCCGCTTATTACAGGGCACTTATGGGGGCACTCCCGCAAACAATTAACTCCAGTCGGTGCAAGTGGGGCGCAGACCTTTCCATTGCCATTGACAGGAAGACTTGGGATCAAGCCTGCTCCCACTTCTTGCACTGTTCACGCAGCAATAAGCTGTGGCAAACCCAGTTCTACTTCCTCCACAGGGCATATGTGATGCCCAGATGACTGCATAGTCTGGATGATAACAGGTCATCCACTTGTCCCAAATGTGCGGCTGATGAGGCCGTCTTTCTACACTTGGCACTTACCTGCCCTAGGGTGGCACCAATCTGGCACCTTATTCATAACATAATGTCCCAAGTCATGGGTTATACTCCTTCTAAATCCCCCTTATAATTACTATTGGGGGCTGACCCTGTCCATCCAGATCGGAGAAGGTCAAACCCCTTATGGTCAATAGCCTTAATAAATGTCAGAACAATAATTGCACAGTTATGGATGTCCACGTCACCCTCAACTGTGGCAAGATGGGTACAGAATGTAAAAAACTGTAAGCAGCTGGAGAGGGCGCAGCTGGGTGCTCTGGGTAAAACACCACTCTTTTGGGCAATATGGGAACCCTGGTTGAGAGCTGTAGAAGCGGGTATAATCCCGGATTGACTTATTCATTCACATTTTCAGAGAGTCTATAAAAATTCCCACACATAAGTACTATCTACAGTTAAAACCCAGCTGCCCCCATGTCTGGCAATTAAACTAGCCACTGTAGGCCATTCTTTACAAAATTGATTGTCTGCACAGTATAACTATGACCTGCTAATAACCGTATAAGACTATGTGCTGCTTCTGACATGTACCTTTATGTATGATGATTGTACTTTTTTGTACTATTCTACATGAAGTAATGTGGCTGTGCTGTGAGTTTTCCACATTCACAATAAAGAAATTTTACAAAAAAAAAAAAAAATTGTTCCTCGGGCTGAAGGGAATCCCCATAGTCTCATTCCCCACTCACTGACTTCAGTTCTTTTCATTCCCCAAGTCCTTCACTTTTTTCTTTTTTTTTTTTCCGATGTAAATGCTTTTTTATTGTTGTTTAATAAGAGCCCAGTGCTACACGAGTACAGCGGGTCTGCCCCCGCTATGATATAGAGTGAAAATGGTGCGAAGCAACACCAGTACTGCTTCCAACTGTTCCAGTTCCCAGCACACCCACCTTTAAGTTGTTCCCCCAAATAATTCTGGGACTTCCGGCCCATGATGTCACCCCCCACTCATTAACTTCAGTTCTTTTCTTTCCCTGACCCCCACTCCTTCAATTTATTTTTTTTCTTTCCCGATGAATGCTTTTTAATTTTTTTTTTTTTAAGTAGAGAACCCAGTTCTACACGAGCACAGCATGTCCATCCCCACTATGGTATGGAGCGAAAATGGCGTGAAGCAAGCGCCAGTACTGCCTCCAAGTTCCGGCTCCCATACCCCACCAATGTGGCCACTTGTCATGACTGACAGGCAGTCTCTCAGATGATATTGGCTGACTAAGCTGTCAGTCCTGCTGATGACATTGCTGAGATGGCTCGGTGGGAGGGGATGGGGAGGGTCGGAGTCATGACACTTCTTCCTCTCCGTGTGTCTGCATCTGCACTCACTCCTGTTGCTCCTTATTTCCAAATTAGCACAAACAGCTAAATTCAAGTGATTATCTCACATTGCAAATAATTCAGTTATGCAATATCAGGACCCCTTTCTTTCCTACTAAGGAATTAAGACTAATACATGCAACTACAGTCCATGCCGAACCAAAACAGGCATAGGCTAAATCCTATCCTTCCCCACTGTACTAAGCACTTCAGTGCGTTAACAATGGCATATGAGGTATCCTTGTGAAGCTCAGTGGTGGTAAATGCCTGCCCCTCCTTTTCTGAGTGTTATGTTTATACCTCTTAGCAAGGTGCACTATCTGTTATTTCCTTTTCTTCTAGCGGTGTGTGTTACTGGTAGTGTTTTTAGGTCTGTGTAACCACCCAGTCCCCAGGGTTACTAGAATCCCATCGGTATTAGATCAGGAAGGTCTCTGAGCAGCATTAGAGGGTTTTAAACTCTCTACCATACATTAAACCATTGTTTACCTGGTTAATCTGGGCAGGGAATGAGGTGATGTCATTCGGAACTCTCGCAGCAGCATAAGTCACTTGACTCAGCTGGGAGGGAGAGCTGTTAGAACCTGGCAGTTCTGAGTTGGAGTTTGAAAGAGAAGGAGCTCTCTGTGAGTTCAGAGGGCAAGAGGTGCCTGCCAGCCTCTCTTGGCTGCATGAAGGACCTCTATTTGTTTCTTTCTCACCCCCGTCTGGTGATCAACAAGTGGTTGCCTGGAAGTGGTGGAGACCTGATCCAGTGGATTCAAGGTTTCATTCAGAAGTGGAAATGGGACTCAGAATTCAGTGCTTCTTAGGGGCAATCCCCTGAAAGACTGTCACAGCTGCCCAGAGTGAAGAGACTGTGAGTTTTCTTCAAAAAAGCTATGAATTTGTGAGAGAACTGTGGACTTAAGTGTTGTTTCAAATGCCTGTAACAAAGGGAATACCATCCGTGAGTACAAGGTTCATTTGAAAATAGACTTTGGGTTGTCTGGTACTGTATGTGCCCTATGCTGGCTAGATTACAGGCACTCAGGACCCTTTTCACCACAAAAATTTGCTATTTATGTGCTGAATGTAAGGATGTCTTTAGTGGGCCAGTGGGGCTGGAGAATCCAGTTTATTTCCTGAAGTAATTTATTTATTTGCTTTTGGTAACCGGGTAAGCACACTAGACAGCTAGTGCCTATTTTCAGGTGCGACCCGGCAGAGTCTGACTTTGGCCAGGGTGCCAGAACCTCATTCATGGTTTCAGAGTGGATCTAACCAATTACAACACAGGAACAGTTTTTTCTGCAGATGTTAACAATGGTCCATCTCGTCAGGTGTTTTAAGTGCATGGTAACCCCCACAATATATGCACTTGTCAGAGATCCACAGATCCCTTAGCACAGGGATGGATAAGTTTGTTTGGAAAAAGTGTTTATGTTGGAATTTACAGTATTGTCAGAGTGTAAAATGTTTCTACCTGCCTGCAAAGTTGCTGTTATCTGTTTAGAACAGTTACGGACTTGGGGGATCACCCTCTTCTGCTTTACCATCTTGTCAGAAATAAAGCCATACAATACAATCCCAAAGTTTATAGTTGCAAACAATCCATCTTTGAGTCTCTAACTGAAATGTTTGGAAGCACCAAGTTTGGTCGACAGTAAATCTGTCGACCACCCTCACAGCAATGGCACAATACCGACGCAGGTATTGTGCCGCCCAAGCCCGCAGTGTTTTCTTTGGGGGGCTGTTCCCCCTGCAGCTTCCGGACTTTAGGATTCTCAACTCCAGGTCGGAGTTGGTCCGGGGAGGGGGCAGGACACTGGGGGGAAGCGAAACACGGAAATGGACCATTAAAGCAACTGTCGCTGTAGTGGTAATTTTCCGTGTTTCGCCGACGGGGTGTCGGGCAAAAGGAGGCGACCCGAAATGTTTTGGGGCCCCTCAGATAGGAGACACAGCATAGTCCTGGCACCTTTCTCCCAGACGCGGGTTAAATATAAATGTTATTTTGTGCTCTAACCCCCTGACCTCTTATATGCCCAAGCCAAGTATTTGACCTAATGCCAGGGGTGATACTTGTTTTCTGCTAACTTGTGGTTTGCTGCCTTGTCTGTGTGACAAATGGGGGGGGGGGGTCCTGGTTGCAAGATGCTGCTCTTGGTCTGGGCAAGGGTTACAAAATTGGGGGCTCGTCTGAAGATTTGGGCGAGAGGAAAAAGTTGCCATACCAGTGCATGTGCAGATGGTATGGCTGTGGTCTTTCTGTCTGGAGGCGGTGCACCATACCAGGGATTGTTGTGAAGAAAAGTTAAATTGTGCTAAGGAAAATGCCATCTGGAAATATTCTGCTGTGTGATGCTTTGTTGAAAACTGTGATGCCAAAGACTGTTTTGTTAAAACTGTGAACTCTGCTGAAAAGTGCTTAAAAAACTATCTAAATGTCAAAACTGGAAACTTTCCCTGTGATTTTGGGGAAGAGAAGGCTTATTTCTGTGAATTACAAAAGTTATCAAGTGCTTGTAGATTACAGTGTGGGAGTCGCTAGAGGAACTGTACAAAAATGTACTTAAATTGCAGTGAAGGCACTGCTGAACTGTGGAATCCAAGCTGAGAAAAAAAAAAACTGTTTCTGCAGTTTAAAATTGTCCCCACAGCTCGTGGATCACCGTGAAGGGCAGAGAGAGAACTTTCAACTAATTTTCATGGCGTCGAGTGATTGAATATAAGAATGTAAAAAGGGGACCTTGCGATCCATCTAGTCTGCCCGAGAGCTACCCCCTCCCAGTTTCTTTACTGCCTTAGGTTTCCACAGTGCTATACCCCATGCTAGCCTGAACTCCTCCACTGTCTTCACTGCCACAATCTCTGGGGGCAGACTGTTCCAGGGATCCACCACCCTTTCCATGAAGAAAAACTTCCTGCTGTTTGTCTCAAACTACCTCTCTTCAGGCACATGTTGTGCCCTCCCGTCCATGTATTCGTGTTTTCCCTTAAGAGATCCTGTGTTTGTACTGAGTTGATACCTTTGAGGTATTTAAATGTCTCTATCATATCTCCCCTGTCCCTTCTCCTCTCCAGTGAGTACATCCTAGAATGGTTTAATCTTGATTCATACAGTTCTTCGTGTAGTCCGTGTATCATCTTTGTAGCTCTCCTTTGCATGGTTTCCAAGTGTAACCCCCCTGCAAATGGGGGTTCCCAAAAGACTTCCAGGAGCTTGCTTGAATGCTCCAAGCCTGAATGGTGTTTGGCGTTTAAGCTATTTATCAGTGAGTGTTTTTAGAGCCTCTGGTACTGTCTCTTTAAGAGCTGTCTGCTTGAAGACATAATTAGTTTGTATGGGGGACTGTGTGCTTCTCTGTTTGAGTACCACTCAGAGCTGCCAATTCACTCCATTTTTGCAGTCACTAGAGTGCAAAGGAACCTATCTGAAAGATGTAACTGTTTGCCAGAAATCATTTAGAGTAATAAATTACAGTTTGTCTAACCTGCTTTCTTTGCAGTCAGAACTGTGTCTGCCTAGTTCCCCATTCTGGTTTTGAACTGCTGAACTGGACCAATCAGTGTGGGGTAGCTAGCTCTAAAATGGTGCCTTGGACGAATCAGAACTTGGACTCATAATCTGAGCCAGCCACAAGAGGATTCTATGGGCAGTGACTCTGGGAGATGTAGTTTAGACTTCGGCACCTTTTTGGACCAACAGGAGCAGTCTATTGTGAGTGACAGCCAATCCAGTCAAGAACTGGGAGGAACTCAAAGGAAGTGCCCGGTTTTGTCTGTTGGAGTTTCAGTTTTAGCTCTGGCAGTGAAGGGGAAAGGAACCCTGTGCTCCTTCAGTGCAGTTTTAGTCGGGAAACGTGTGTAAGGCCCAGAGTTCCGGTCTGCAGCTTGTGTAACTGCTTGTTAGGACTGAATCCGTCCTGTGAAGAGAATCAAAGGATATCTGAAGAGTGGAAACCAGGCTCACCTTCTAGAAGACTGGAGAAATTGCTGAATTGCACTCGGTCTGGTGAACTGAATCTGCTGTGTGTTCTCCCGGTATTGTGCAGTAATTGTGATCGGGATAGAGAAGCAGCCTGCCTGGTATAGTACTTTCTTTGCCATATAAATGTGTGAGAGATCGTGGAGCTCAAGAGTAGCCCTGCTGACATTGAAGGACCCTATCTTGTTTGGAGGTCGTGAGTACTAATTCAGGGTCGCTCCCTGTTGAATTGCCACAATAAATCCAAATGGAATCACTGTACTGCTTGACTGTTTAAACTAATTTTTCTTTTCTCTGTGGGAAAGCCCTACCAGCTGCCACGGTTTGGACTAGCCACTAGGGCTTGGGTACCCAGGACAGTAACTGGTAGGGATAGGCCTGTGCACAGAGCCATAGGTAGATAGTAAAGTGATAAGCAATTAACCTGATTTCTGTCCTTGTTATATTCCCCTAAATAAATCAGGGCTGCTTGTTTCAGCAAAGTTATACTGCCTGAGGTATTTGTCTATGTTAAAGTATTGTACTGTGATTGTTGCACTGTATCTTATTTTACAGGAGGTCCCAGTGCCTGAACCAGACCTGGGGGTAAGTGTATACTGTGAAGGTAATTCTGATATATTGTGTGGGCCACTAGTGGGAAGAAAGGGGGTTGCAGTGTCCCAGAGGGCTGTGACCAAGTAAGTTTAACTATTGCAAACCCTGACCTCTGGGTGGAGGCACCCGCCATTGGATCCAGGCCCCTCAACCTGTTAGTGGCAAATCAGGCAGGGGTAGTAGCCCCTGGGATAGCGCCATCTAGGGGTTACATCTTGGAGGCTCACCGCTGGGATTGTGTGTCCTCTAGTGGCCATATTTACGAACCACTGTTAAAAAAAAAAAAAAAAGGGTACCCCGACAGAAGTGGCTGTGCACCGGCTGGTGGAGTGGTGTACTGGGGAGGAGATTGACCCCCAAAATGCTATGCTTATCCTGGACATCCCCCTGGGTATCAATACGGACACTGTACAGGGAGTACTTTCCAAGGTGGAAGGTTTACAAAACCCTGTGGTGGTGGGTCGGCATGCTAATCTGCTCACCCACACTTTCCTGGCCCTAGTAGAGTTTAAGGATCCCACAGATAGCTCCAAAGTGCCACAGACCATTACCCCAGAGGGAGCCCTCACTGCCTGAGAGTGATAACTAAGTACAGTAAAGACCCGGGGAATGAGCCCCACCACTGTCTGAAACTTTTGAGGAGAAATTTGCTAAATGGTTGCTGGGGAAGGGAAACTGTGGAGGACTTGAAGAAACTATTCTTGCCACCTGGGGTGTTCCTCCCCAACACCTTCTCCCGCCTCCAGTGCCTGTAATGGTGGCTGAACCAATGCAGACTCCAATTTCTGCACCTGCCATTAGTCACGACTCTTACCAAGGTTGAGGATCTTCTGGCACCTCCCCACCCCCAAGGGGAGGATGACTGGGAGACCTGGATAGACTATGTTGCCCCCAAGTGCTAGAATGGCAATGCTCGGAACGGGTGCTAAAGAGGGTTAGTGAGAGCCTCCGAGGTCCTGCCCTGGCTACCATCCGTGCTAAACGGGCCAGTAACCCTGAAGCGACTGCACAGGCCTATCTTGAGGCCTTGGAGAATGTGTATGGGAGCCCAGATTCTGATGAGGACCTATGGTGGAGAGTAAGAAATGCACAACAGTACCAAGGGAGTTGTTGTCTGTGTATGTATCTCGCTGGAAAATTGTTGCAAGAATGCCTCAGAAAGGGTAGTTTGCCAGCGATTGAACTGGACCAAACCAGACTGGACAGAATCCTTAAGTCTGCCCCTTCTCAGAACTGCTGTTGCTTCAGTTACGCCTGGCAATCGACTGGAATCCCCACCCTCCTATGATGAGTTAATGAGAGAAATTCAGGAGTTGAGAAAAGGCGACTCGGGAGGGACCTGCACCAACAGCTGTGGCTACGACGAGTGACTGAGGGTGACCCATCAAGTGAAGTTCAGGGGCAGAGGTTGACAGTCAATGAGTGCTCTGACAAGGAAAAAGATATGTCACAATGGGGCGAACTGTTGAGAGAGATCCGGGAATTCAAAAACAGTCCCTTTATGAAGGCCTGCAAGTATGGGCCCTGACCTATATCCGACTGCATCTGCTATGGGGGTGGGGGTACCCACCCATGTATCTCCTGCTGATAACAGCTCCAAACTCAATTCCTTGACCATGGAAGTGGAGAAACTGACGAGATGTCTCCAAATGCTTATCACGCCGCAGACAGAGATGGCACCAAGGTTTCCAGTTAGTAGTACCCGCCTGGCTCCCAGTGTGGCGCCGGCCAGCTCAAACTCCAGAAAGTATGTTTTGCTATAATTATGGGAAAGATGGGGCACATGAAGAGGAATGCCGTCCCCAAAGACACTGACAAAGTTGCATATAGGCTACAAGGAGAGCTTTGGAGAACAAATCAGTGGTTAAGAGGTGCACAAAATGATCCCAGTGAGGGCACCAAAATGCTAACTCAGGCTTTTCTGTGGCAAGGTCAGTTGCCCAGACCCCCACTACTGCCTCTCCAGACTGGTCCAGAATAGTGGGTCCTCTCCATGGAGACCACTGTAAGGTGAATGGAGTGTCTACAAGAGCTGTATTAGACAGTGGCCCCAAGTGACAATTATGTTCCAGGATTGGTATCAGAAGCATTTGTCAGACGACTTACAACCATTAGAAGGACTGCATGTATGGGGGTTAAGTGAGAAGGCCTACCCCTATTCCGGTATATCCGAATTTGTCTGTCTTTCCCACCTCCGTGGCTGGAGTGGCGAACAAGTAGAGACCCTAGCCTTAGTGTGTCCCCCACTGGACTGTATGATGGTGTCCCTTTGTTGATTGGAACAAATGCTCATATGTTCGGAAGGCTGGCACAGTTGTGTTATGAAAACAGGGGTCAAAGACTAGTAGAGCTTTAAGAGTTCCGGCTTTAATTAAGAAGGCCTATGAGGCACAGAGAGATGCTGAAAAATAGAACCAGAGGAACTGGTCGAATTGTATGGAAGAAGGATCCTGAGTCTCTGATCCTGGTGCCAAATGCCCAGTGTACCTTACAGGAGAGGTCCGTATCAGAAAGGATGTTAAGAATAAAATATTAATGTTGGATGCACCAGGCGATGAAAAATTGCCAGAGGGACTGCTGGTCAAGCCCTAGTATTTTGCCCGCTAGAGCCCATGCTTATGCCAGAAGGGTAATGGTCCAAGTTCATAATGTGTCTGAAAGAGACATTCGGAGTAAATAGAGGTTGCATCCTGGGTAATGTGCATTGTGCAGACACTGCAGTACTACCCAGCAGCAAGAGTTCGAGGAAGAATGACAGAGTAACACCTGACTTGTTTGATTTCGGCGACTCCCATTGCCAGCTGAATGGAAAGTGAGGATCAGTGAGAAGCTTGCCCAGAGAGACCAGGTGTTTTCTAGAGAATGGGACGAGATGCGTGCAAGGAGCTGAGCACAATATCCGCTGCATGACGAAGACCATTTCGTGAGAGGTCTCGACGCCTGGCACCTGCTGACATAGATGATGTGAGACGGCATCTGCAAGAGATGTTAGCTGCTGGTGTAATACAAGAATCCAGAAGCCCTTATGCTTCCCCCATTGTGGTAGTGAGGAAAGAATGGGACAGTAAGGATGTGTGTGGATTATCGCACCTTAAACCGGCGGACTATCCCTGATCAGTACACAATGCCCGCATTCAGGATGCTTTGGACTGCCTAAGCGGGAGCAAGTGGTTCTCTGTGTTGGATCTCCGCAGTGGGTACTACCAGATCCCGATGGCCCCAGAGGACCGTGAGAAGACAGCCTTTATCTGTCCGCTGGTTTCTATGAATTCATGAGGATGCCTCAAGGATTTCAGGTGCCCCAGCCACTTTTCAACGATTGATGGAGCGTGCAGTGGGGACATGAACTTACTAGAGTGCCTGGTATACCTAGATGATGTTATTGTGTTTGGCAGCTCACTGGAGGAACATGAGAGCAGATTATTTAAGGTATTGGACCGACTGGAGGACTTTGGCCTTAAACTGTCCATTGATAAGTGTCAATTCTTTCAAACATCAGTAAAGTATGTGGGACACATAGTATCCACCGAGGAATAGAGACCGACCCAAGTAAAGTTGAGGCCTTGACCACCTGGCCACAGCCCAAAAATCTAAAAGAACTGCAAAGATTCCTGGGATTCTGTGGTTATTATCGGCATGCCATCAAGGACTATTCAAGAGTGATCCGCCTTTACTTAACCTTACTCAGGTATCCCCAACCACAAAAATACCAAAAGTCAGCCCTCAAGACTGAAAGAGTGTATTCATCCGAGTGAAGTATTTGGGGCCCGCTGGACTCCTGATTGTGAGACTGCTTTTCATGAGATCATATATCAACTTACCCATGCTCCAGTGCTGGCCTATGCTGATCCAAGAAAACCTTACGTCCTGCACACTGATGCTAGCTTGCAAGGGTTGGGGGCTGTGTTGTACCAAGAGCACGAGAATGGCCTGAGACCAGTGGCCTTTGCCAGTAGAAGCCTGACCCCATCCAAAAGAACTATCCTGTACATAAGTTAGAGTTCCTAGCTTTGAAGTGGGCTATTGTTGACCAATTCCATGAGTACTTGTATGGGGCTAAAATACTAGTAAAACTGACAATAATCCTTTGACCTATGTGCAGACCTCAGCTAAGTTGGATGCCACTGGCCATAGGTGGCTTTTCTAATTATCTACATATGACTATGCTCTCAAATACCGAGCAGGTCTGAACCACATAGATGCTGATGCTCTCTCCGGAGGCCTGTTCCCCAGAATGATTGGGTCCGATTGGCAGAACCTGACATTCGGGCACTCTGCCGGAAGTTTGACAGGGAGGAACAAATGTCCACGGACGCAGTGGACTGCATGGTGGATTGCTTGGGACCCTCTGAGAATTGCATACCTGCTGCTTATTGCCACTTTTCTGCAATAGACATTGGTGCACTGCCTCAGCTGGACAATGACAGTATTCGGCGGCTCAACTCCGCGATCCCATGATCAAAGCAGCTTTAGAAGCCCTCTATGCAGGAAAAGATGTGTCCAAATTACGCCCACTGATTTGAGAACTGCACTATTATACAAAGAAGGTCCTAAGTTGAAACTGATCAATAAACTGTTATACAGAGAAACAGTAGACAGAGGGGACAAGTAGACAAACAACAACTAGTGCTGCCCACTGCCTTTCGAGACTCAGTACTGATGTCCTTGCACAACCACATGGGGCACCTTGGTATAGACAGAACACTTGACTTGGTGAGATCCAGATTCTATTGGCCTAAGATGGGGGCTGATGTGGAGCAACACATTCGAACTTTGTAGTCGCTGCTTACAGGAAAGCTTTAGCCCCAGAGGGCTGCCCCTTGTTAACATAACCACCAGTGCACCCATGGAGTTGGTCTGTATTGATTTTCTGAGTTTGGAGTCAGATCAAAGAAATATCAGTAATGTGCTGGTGGTCACTGACCATTTCACGAGATATGCCCAAGCTTTCCCACCAAAGACCAGAAAGCATCCACTGTAGCCAAAGTACTTGTAGAAAACTTTTTGTTCACTATGGGGCTCCACAAAGAATCCATTCTGATCAAGGAGAGACTTTGAGAGTCGCCTGATCAAAGAGATGCTTTCTCGTGGGGAGTGCGAAAGTCCAGAACCACTCCTTACCACCCCAGGGGACCCACAGCCTCAACATTTCAACCGCACTTTGCTAGATATGCTAGGCACCCTGCACCCAAAGGACAAACCTAGATGGAGCCAACAAATTAGCACCCTGGTACATGCTTATAACTGCACCAAAAGTGATGCCACTGGGTTCTCCCTCACCGCCTGATGTTTGGAAGAGAAGCTCGACTACCGGTAGATGTGTGTTTTGGGGTCTTCCTGATGGGGTTCAAGCTGACAACTATTTACAGTATGTGCAAAAGTTAAAGGCCCAGCTAACTCATGCGTACTAACTGGCTCAAACCATGGCTGCCAAAAGAAATCTGGCCAACAAAGAAAGGTATGATAAAAGGTGAAAGCACAGGAACTCCAGGAGGAGATCGGGTATTGCTAAGAAATCTGGGACTGCATGGCAAACACAAGATTGCTGACAGATGGCACCATCTCCCTCACATTGTAGTGGGCAAACTAGATGATCTGCCAGTGTACAAAGTAAGGCCTGAGAATAATTCAAAAGATGTAAAACAATGCATAGAAATCATTTACTGCCCATTGGACAAATCTTGATTGAGTCTGAGCCCCAGAAGATGCCCTCTGGACCAGTGACTAGAGCTGCTGCTAAGAAAAGATCAAGAAAGTCTGCACCTACAGAAGCAAAGTTAAAGTGTTCCCTCCACAAGTCCCAGTTGAGCATGACTGTCAGTCCATATCGGAAGAAAGTGAGAGTGACTTTGAATACTATCCTTCTTATGAACTGAGTCAATTGTTTCGGGACAACCCCTAGTCAATACTGGAGATGAAGCTGGGCCTTCTGGACTGTCCAAGCCCCAGCTTCGTCCCTGGAGCCAATGCTCCCAGAAAGTGAAGTGCAAAGCATCAGATCAGATGAAATGGAATCATTGTGCATGGTTGAACTGTTTGAGCTTTCAGGGGAGGAAAATGATGGATTGGGTCAGACTGGTGATACACCAGAACAAGAAGAGTGTTTTGAGTGCCCTGACAGTCCACTGCCAGTGTCCGAAAGCTCTCCATGCGAGCCAAATGTTGTGGACTCAGAAACTGTAACTCCTGGAGCTGAAAGTGCCCCAAGTTCTAGCCTCTCTACCCCATGGAGACTCCCCTGACAAGTGAGAACAATGCTGAAAATGAGGCTCAGAGTGCAGAGACTGTAACAGTTCCCCTAGAAAGACTGGTCGAGCTTGTAAAGCCTGTGGTGCACCTCAGTTATGATTCCCTGGGCCGCCAGTGGATCTGCCTCTCAATGTTGTCCATAAAGGGTGTATGTGTCCCCGAGCTCATTGCCCAAACTGAGCATCAGTGCTAACTCCAAGTTACTTGTGTTGCTCCTCCAGTATGGTGCCCTTGCCCGGCCCAGCCCTAAGGTAACTGATAGGGCCCTCTTCAGGTTTCATGTACAAGAGGTAATAACTTGAGTTATGGTACAATGTGTGTGTTATACTGTGTAAAGAGTGACGTACTGCAATGTTTCAGAAATGTGTTCTTGGTAAAATGATATATTGACTGATGATTACATGTGTGAGCCTAATGCAAATGTATATGGTTGCAGTTAAAACTTATGGGGGTACTTGCTTGACGCGGACGTCAAGCTTTCCCAGGCCAGGAAGGGTGTAACCCCCCTGCAAATGGGGGTTCCCAAAAGACTTCCAGGAGCTTGCTTGAATGCTCCAAGCCTGAATGGTGCTTGGCGTTTAAGCCATTTATCAGTGAGTGTTTTTAGAGCCTCTGGTACTGTCTCTTTAAGAGCTGTCTGCTTGCAGACATAATTAGTTTGTATGGGGACTGTGTGCTTCTCTGTTTGAGTACCACTCGAGCTGCTGCCAATTCACTCCATTTTTGCAGTCACTAGGAGTGCAAAGGGAACCTATCTGAAAGATGTAACTGTTTGCCAGAAATTATTTAGAGTAATAATGAAATTACAGTTTGTCTAACCTACTTTCTTTGCAGTCAGAACTGTGTCTGCCTAGTTCCCCATTCTGGTTTTGAACTGCTGAACTGGACCAATCAGTGTGGGGTAAGCTAGCTCTAAAATGGTGCCTTGGACGAATCAGAACTTGGACTCATAATCTGAGCCAGCCACAAGAGGATTCTATGGGCAGTGACTCTGGGAGATGTAGTTTAGACTTCGCACCTTTTGGACCAACAGGAGCAGTCTATTGTGAGTGACAGCCAATCCAGTCAAGAACTGGGAGGAACTCAAAGGAAGTGCCCGTTTTGTCTGTTGGAGTTTCAGTTTTAGCTCTGGCAGTGAAGGAAAGGAACCCTGTGCTCCTTCAGTGCAGTTTAGTTGGGAAGTGTAAGGCCCAGAGTTCCGGTCTGCAGCTTGTGTAACTGCTTGTTAGGACTGAATCTGGTCCTGTGAAGAGAATCAAAGGATATCTGAAGAGTGGAAACCAGGCTCACCCTGTAGAAGACTGGAGAAATTGCTGAATTGCACTCGGTCTGTCAGGAACTGAATCTGCTGTGTGTTCTCCCGGTATTGTGCAGTAATTGCGATCGGGATAGAGAAGCAGCCTGCCTGGTATAGTACTTCTTTGCCATATAAATGTGTGAGAAGACTTGTGAGCTCAAGAGTAGCCCTGCTGACATTGAAGGACCCTATCTTGTTTGGAGGTCGTGAGTACTAATTCAGGGTCGCCCTCGTTGAATTGCCACAATAAATCCAAATGGAATCACTGTACTGCTGACTGTTTAAACTAATTTTTCTTTCTCTGTGGAAAGGGCCTCACCAGCTGCCACGGTTTGACTAGCCACTAGGGCTTGGGTACCCAGGGACAGTAACTGGTAGGGATAGGCCTGTGCACAGAGCCATAGGTAGATAGTAAAGTGATAAGCTAATTAACCTGATTTCCCCCTGTCCTTGTTATATTCCCCCTAAATAAATCAGGGCTGCTTGTTTCAGCAAAGTTATACTGCCTGAGGTATTTGTCTATGTTAAAGTATTGTACTGTGATTGTTGCACTGTATCTTATTTTACAGGAGGTCCCGGTGCCTGAACCAGCCCTGGGGGTAAGTGTATACTGTGAAGGTAATTCTGATATATTGTGTGGGCCACTAGTGGGAAGAAAGGGGGGTTGCAGTGTCCCAGAGGGCTGTGACCAAGTAAGTTTAACTATTGCAAACCCTGACCTCTGGGTGGAGGCACCCGCCATTGGATCCAGGCCCCTCAACCTGTTAGTGGCAAATCAGGCAGGGGTAGTAGCCCCTGGGATAGCGCCATCTAGGGGTTACACAAGCAATCCTTGTCCTTCTTGAGGTGCGGTCTCCAGAACTGGATGCAGTACTCCAGGTGAGGCCTCATCAAGGACCTGTACAGTGGGCCTATCACTTCACTTTTCCTACTTGTGATACCCCTTCCTATGCATCCGAGAATGTTGCTAGCTTTCTGTGCTGCCTTTTCACACTGCCTGATTGTCCTTAAATCGTCAGATACGAGTACTCCCAGATCCCTCTCTACCTTAGTTTCAGTCAGCTGTTCCCCCCATGGTTATAGTTCCAGCCTAGGTTCTTCCTCCCCAGGTGCCTAACTTTGCACTTACTGGCATTTAATTTCAACTGTCACTGTTTTGACCATTCCTCCAGTTTCTTTTTTTTTTTTAGATCAGTGGTCATTTTTGTGACCCCCCTCTTGCATGTCCAGTCTGCTGCAGATCTTGGTGTTATCTGCAAACAGGCAGACCTTTCCTTGCAAACCCTCTGTGATGTCACTGATGAATATGTTAAATAGAATTGGCCCCAACACTGATCCCTGGGGGGGCTCTGCTGGTCACCACTCCTCCAACAGAGTGCTGTTTACTAACACTCTCTGGATTCTCCCTTGGAGCTAGTTTCTAATCCAGTCTACTATTTTATGTCCCACTCCTGTGTGTTCCAACTTATTTATCAGCCTCCTATGTGGGCCGGAGTCAAATCTGAAGTCAAGATATACTACGTCCACTGCTCCTCTGTTCTGGTCACCCAATCAAAGAAATCAATTATGTTTGTCTGACATGACCTCCCTGCTGTGAATCCATGCTGCTTTAGGTCTATTTGGCTAGTTGCTTCTAGATGCTGTACAATTCTTTCTTTCAGTAATGTTTCCATGATTTTCCTTACCACTGAGGTGAGGCTAACTGGACAGTAGTTTCCAGCATCTTCCTTGCTGTGCTTTTGTGCAGCGGTACCACTGTGGCTTTTTTCCAGTCATCCGGTACTGTGCCACTCTCCAGTGACTTGTTGAAGAGGTCTGCTAATGGGGTGGCACGTTTCTTCTCTGAGTTCCTTTAGTATTCTTGGGTGGATACCATCGGGTCCCATAGTTTTGTTGTTTTAAATTTTGCTAGTTCTTTTAGGACCCTTTCAGTTGTGAAGGGGTTTGTGTCAGCTTCACTGGTGCAGTGTTCTTCATTCTTTAGTACTGGTCCACTTCCTTGAGCCTCCCTGGTGAAAACTGAGCAGAAGTATTAATTTGGAACCTCTGCCTTCCGTCCATCAGTTTCAACATTCTGGCCCTCCCTAGTTCTCAACCTTAAGATACCTCCCTCACTTTTTCTTTTCTCTTCTCCCTTATATATACATCTGTAGAAGGTCTTATCCCTATTTTTAACCCCTTTTGCTGTTCTTTCTTCTACGTGAGCTTTGGCTAATCTAAATGCCTTCCCTGCTTCCTTGAGTCTTGCTCTGCATTCCTCCATGCCGCTTTCTTTCTTAGTTTCATTGTATTTCTTGAAACCTCTTTTTTTCCCCATATACTGGAAGCTACTTCTTTAGTAAACCAGAGAGGATTTTTCCTCCTTTTAGATTTACTATCTGTTTTGTGCATTTTTCTTTTGCCAGATTGATTGCACTCTTTATGGCTTTCCAGGGTTCCTCCATGTCTCCCCCAGCTACAACTTTGAGATTGTTTCTAATGCATGTTTTCACTTTGTTAAAGCCAACCTTCCTGAAGTCTAAGATCTTCAGTTTTGCATGACTTGTGTCCTTGGATCTTTTGACTGTGAGCCAGACTGACTTATGGTCGCTTGACCCTAAATTAATTCCTACCTTGATGTCTGTGATCCTGGTAGTGTTTGATAGTACAAAGTCCAGGATTGCGTTTTCTCTGGTGGGTAACTGCACTAGCTGTTTTAGTTCTGCCTGTTTAAGAGCCATGAGGAATTCATTGCTCCTATCTGAGAATGCCGTGAAGGAGGACCAATCTATGCCAGGCAGACTGATGTCTCTGACAAGCAACAAGTCACCTTTATTGGCCATCGTTAGGATGGTTTCCAGCATCTCCTTGTCTCTCTCTATCTATCTGGTGAGACAGGGGTCTGTAGATCACCCTACTCAGATGGGGGACTTTTCCGCAGCTTCGAGGGTGACCCAAAGGGCTTCAGACTCAGAGTGTGTCATCTGTACCTCTGTGGCCTTGATTCCTTCCTTCATGTAGATGGCAACAGCCCCTCCATTCTTCCCTTTGCAATCTCTCCTGAACAGAGTGTACCCAGGGATAGCAACTCAATAAACCAAGCCTCCATTACAGCGACCCAGTCCAGGTGTGCCTCTGCCATTAAACATTGGGTCTAGTAGCTGCCATACAGCGTCAGAACCATCCATTGCTGAACTTGACCCAAAATGGCCATCCGGACTCAACGAGTTAAGGCAGTGAGATTTGGTATCTGATTTACCAGGCTATGGGCATTGAGACAGAGTGCCCACTAGCTTTGGTTTTCCCCACTCTCTGTGACACCACTTTTATGATGCCACCTGATTTGACTGGCCTGGGCTATAACCGTTTTGTCCTTGCTTGTGCCTGTTGCAGTGTGACCCATTACAGAACTAGTAGGTGATGGGGGAAGGGCAGTTGCTACCTTTGGCACTGCAGTGGGTGCTGTTGCCCTCTCCCCTTCCTCTAGTTTAAAAGACTGACAAATATGTCGAACTTCTGGCTGAGTGTGCGGGTCCCCGCCTTTGTGAGGTGTAGGCCATTAAACATGAAAAAGTCCTGCTCCCAGAAATTCCTTTAGTCACCCATGAAGTGATGTCCCTTTTCCTTATACCAGTCCTGTAGTCATGTGTTCAAGTCCATGATTTCCTTTTCTCTGACTTTCTGCCTGCTACCCTGCCCCCCAGACAGGCAGAATTTCAGAGGAGACAGTGGATGAAACAGAGGACAATTTATTGGTGAGGTTTGTTAGCTGTGTTTTTGTTTCATCGACCATTTGACTAGTTAAGTCGTTTGTCCCTATATGTATTAAGACTTGTGCATCCTTAGCCATGTTGCAAACTATTTTTTCAATGCGGCTAGTGTCCCTCCAGGCTGATGTCTCAGGGAGGCATCTGACCGTGACGTCACAGTGCCCATACTGCTGAAGCCGAGACTCTGCTCCCCTTATCATAGTCGCCTATGATCAGCAAGGGTCTTTTGTTGAGTTTAGTTGGTGAGCCGTCCTTTGGCCCTGGCGCGTAAGCCTCGCCCCCAGGCTAGAACTCTGTGGACCTGCTCGGTTGTTCGAGGAGGAGAGTGTTGGACAGTGTGTGAGAGGAGAGAGGCCTAGAGAGCAGTACAACTTTGTGGATTACAGATCGTCGTGAGAAATTGCAAAAAACTTCATTTTTGGGCATTTCCTGGTTGTTGTATGGTTAACATTCATTGGGTAGCCATCCTGGTTGGACGAAGTAGCCAGTTTGTTGGTCGGGACCGTCTGTGGCGTGGGAATAACTTGCTGTCTCCTGGAGTAGGCCGCAACACCGAAGACCGCCACCATTTGATCCATGAAAGTACAATGCCTCTCAAAACAAAAAGAAATGCCATGCAAATAATTTATCTGGGCAGCTAAAGACAAAAAAAAAAAAATGTTTGCAAGCAGTGCAGAAGAAGTAGGAAAGAATAAAATATGAAAATGGTGTTGCAGTGGAGTAACCGAGGCGTGTCATGCTAGGGCAGGGGCCATACAGTCAAACCCAGCAGAGTACAGAGTGTTTGCAAAGTTTTGGAAAAGGAAAAAAAAAAAAAAAAACTGCAGATTTCAGAGAGGAAAAAAAAGTGTGTGTGTGGAATGGTTGTCGGACAACAGATGACCAGACACAGAACTTCAGGTTTAACACACAATCTCTTGGTGATGTTTATTGAAAACACAGCGGATAACCTTAAGCAATGGCATATCCCTTCGTCAATACATCAGTTTGTAGCAACAGACTATGTAGGTCCTTCCTCTGCACTTAGTCAGCACCCACTGATCTACTGCTGTCTTTAGAGAAGATTAATTCATTCCCTATATGTTGGTCTTGTGCTTTTGGGTGATGGGAAGCTCAAAAAAGAAAAACCCCAAAACAAGTTAAGACAAAGAACCTCATTGCAGAAGCACTGAAGCAAGGGTTACCCCAAAGAATATTGGCAATAAAGCCAAGTTTTAAAGAAACTCATCATCACACATACCCCATAATACAAAGCATCATGGGGTGTATACGCAAATCACCATGAAATTTTAGGTTGGTTCAGCTTAAAGCAGGAATGCATGGTGCCAAAGGGCCTCTCAAACAATCTGTAATTTACATGCATTTAAACAACACAACAGGAGTTTTCTGATATCTCTACCCCAGTAACTTAATTTTTATAATACCGTCCCCTAGTAACTTTTTACCTTTATCAAAAACACCTAGTGCCATGATATTTTCAACATTTACAGGTTTTATACATATAAGGCATATACATCAAGGTACAGATATATTATGACATAGTGCTATTCCATACTAAATCCAATAATGAGGAATACAGCCTGTTGTTTTACATCAGCTCAGAGGTCACCACAATGACTTCCCTGTATAAGGACCTGAGAGGGAAAAGGGAAATTAAAGAGGACAATACAGCATAGTCAAGAAAGGGGAGGGGGCAACCACAGATGGCCAACCTCATGGACTAGGAATTGTAAAGGATAGATTAGGCTAAAAAACAGAAGAACTGTTGTCACAGATTAAAGAAAAGGTCAGTCCTCAAGAGTGGCAGGATCTCCCTGTCACAGACAGACATTTTTTTTTCAACAGCCAAGTGTGTCAGTGTGCAAGTAAGGCAGATCAGTAACCTCAGACCTATGCGTTATTTTTGCAGACTGAATGGCCAGTCAGAGAAAAGGGTATCCACTCCTCACCAGGGCCTGGATAACCCAGCAAGAAGACGATCTACAACAGCTTGAACAACTTTATGGGTGTGAAGGAATCCCAGCTAAGGTTGCTCTGTCAAATTTTCCCGTGAATGTATATGTAGTCTGTCTGACGACTGGGAGAGATATGTTGATGATCCTTCATTGCAAAGACTGTAGAAAGCAATATGGCATGAGCATGGGTATTGGTACTTTACAGGAAAATGTCAAAAGTGTATTCTAGCTCCAACATGGACACTTGGTGAGAGGACAAACTGTGAACCACAGATAACAGCTGCATGTAAGCAGGAGGAAACAGAAGATTTTGTGAAAGAATTTCTTAAGGGTGTGGCCAAAATACAGGTTACTCACCTGTAACAGGAGTTCTAGGAATGGTATATGTTGTTCATCCACACTCATTGGCAGGTATCCTTGCCGCTTTAAATCTTGCCGGAAGGTCTTCAAGCTTGCTCCTCCCACCCACCCGGGTGGTATAACTCTCGGCTCCGCCCCATGACGCCAGATCTGGCCCGCTGGAAGCTCAGGTTGTGCGTCGAAGCCGGGGAGGTCGGGTGGGTCGTGGGGATGAACAACATATACCATTCCTAGAACTCCTGTTACAGGTGAGTAACCTGTATTTCTAGGGACATGGATATGTTGTTCATCCACACTCATTGGCAGACTCCTAGCAGTTCTCCGGGAGGAGGAGGCAAGACGCACACCCCATATACTTACTTGGGAAAGAGAGACTGGAGAACCGAGGCCCCAAAACCAGCATCCCGGCGTGACTAAGGTCGATGTGGTAGTGGGTAATGAAGGTGTTTGCTGACTTCAGGTAGCAGCCCTGCAGATTTCCTGGATAGGGACGCCCCTGGAAGCAGCCATCACGTGCAGCAGTATGGCGGTAGAATGAGCTCTTATCCTCTGGGAGGCTCCATGCCCGCCAACTTATAGTAGAGATCTATGCAGGAGGTTACCCACCTGCTTATCGTCCGCTTGGCTGCAGGTCTGCCAGATGCGTTCAGCGTAGGTGACAAACAGCTGGCGAACTCTCCGATTTCAGCCGTAAGCGCCTTTTATAATAAGCGAGCGCCTTCTAGGGTCCAGAGTATGGAGCCTATATTCGCCTCCGAGGTGTGATTGGGGTAGAACACCGCAGAGTCAACACCTGGTTAAGGTGAAACTCCAACACCACCTTCGGAAGGAATTTCGGTGGGGCGCAGGACAACCTTGTCCCTGTGGAAGACCAGGTAAGGAGACTCGATGGAAGCGCCTGGAGCTCTCCCATCCTTCTGGCTGACGTGATAGCCACCAAGAAGGCGGTCTTCCACGACAGGTGAGAGAGAGCACACCTGTGCATAGGTTCGAATGGCTTGCCCATGAGCTTTGCCAGTACCAGCAGTAGATCCCACGGAGGTGGGGGTTCCCGCACTGGAGGGGAAATGTGATCAAGGCCTTTGAAAAAGCGCCAGACCACCTTCTCCTGCGCCACCGACTGCTTCCCGGCCCGCGCCCGGTAAGCAGAGATGGCTGCCAGGTGCACCCTTAGGGTCGCCGACCTAAGCCCTTGACTAGAAAGGACCATAAATAGTCCAAGATGCTTGCCAAGGAACAGGAGGAAGGGTCCAAGCCCTTGTCTGACACCAAATGGAAAACCTTTTCCATTTGAAGGCATAGCATTTTCTGGTCGACTCTACGGGACGCCTCAACTACATTGAGGACCTCGTCGGAAAGACCCAAGGCCTGGAACTCTAGCCGCTCAGGAACCAGGCGCCAGGTGCAGGGATTGAAGGTCCGGATGGAACACCTTCCCTGATTGACTGAGAGCAGGTCCGGCGAGCTGGAAGCTGCCTGGAGTCCTGGAGCTGAGACTGAGGAGATCTGGTACCAGAACTGGCGAGGCCAGTCTGGGGCTATCAGAATCACCTGCGCCTTGTCCCTCCTCGCTTGAGAAGCACCTTGTGGATCAAGGAAATGGGGAAAGGCGAAGAGGCCCGGGTCCATTGCCTCGAGAAGGCATCCCCTGCAGCGAGCCCCGCTGAGGGGGCGGGCATGGAACAGACTTCAGCCTGCCTCCATGGAGGCAAACAGGTCCACCTGAGGTGTGCCCCAAAGGGAGAACAGATGCTGTACTACCTCCGGCAGGAGAGACCACTTGGATGCAGCCCCATCCGCCCAGGGCATCGGCCAGGGTGTTGGAGGCTCCTGCCACGTGAATGGCTAGGAGATCCGCCCAGGCTGCGCACGAGTGACCAAATGCGGAGAGCCTTGCATAGAAGCATGGAGCGCCCCGCCCTGGCGGTTTAGATAGTACATGGTCGCTGTATTGTCCGCCTGACCGGACCACTTGACCCTGGAGGAACGGAGCAAAGGCGGTGAGAGCTAGGTGGACCGCCGAGCTCCAGCAGGTTGATGTGGCATCGGACTCCCGCTGGGACCAGAGGCCATGAGTCCGGTGTTCCCCAGATGGGCACCCCAACCCATCAGAGAGGCATCGGTCGATAGAGAGACCGTCGGCTCGGGCGGACGAACGGGATGCCCTCCTGCAAATGATCTGGAACGTCCACCACTGGAGAGCGCCCACATCCCCTGTGTCACCGACACAAGCTGGTCCAAGGGATCGCAGCGCCAGGACCACTGGCTGGCCAGTCCCACCGAAGGGGACTTTGACACCCAGCGGGTCAACGGACCACGCCTGGTGCAGGCCGCCATGAGACCCAGGAGGCGAGGAATCCCGGCAGGGCAATGCCCAACCAGAAATGATCGGGCAAAGGAGGAAAGAACTCGCCCTGTCCGCCGGGAGCCGCGCCTGGCTCGAAGAGAGTGCCGAGCTGCGCCCGATGAATAGAATCACCTGCTTCGCTCGAGTTCGACTTGGCCTCGCTGATAAGGAGGCCCAGTTGAGAGCAGACCTGAGGGCCAGATCTCTGGACCACTCCGCCTCCTTCCTGGAGGGAGCTGCTATCAGCCAGTCGTCCAGGTAAGGGTACACCGGACCCCTCGGCGCCAAGAGAATGCTGTCACCACTGCCATGCATTTGGTGAAGACCCTGGAGCTGGAGACAAGCCGAAGGGCATGGCTTGAACTCAAGAGGGATCCTTCCGCCGAAGCGAAGGAATTCTGGTGAGACGGACAGATAGGACGGAAAAACGCGCCCTGCAAGTCCAGAGAGCAGAACCACACGCTGCCTCCAAGGATGGTATTATCTGAGCCAGAGTGACCATCCGAAGGTTCGAGACCTTAGGAACTTGTTTAGGTCGTAGGTCGAGAATGGGGCGCCAGCCCCTGTCCGCTTTCGAACCAGGAAGTACCTGGACACAAACCCTGGGTCTGAAGGAGGGTCCACCACCTTCTTACCACCTCCTTCTGGAGGAGGAGAGCGATGTCGGCTCGACGAGCCGCCAGTGAGGCTGGGGATCCCGAAGCCCCCCGAGGGGCGACGGCTCTGAAGGGTGGTGCCTGCTCGAATTCCAGAGGCAGGCCTCTTCCCACCACCTCCAAGACCCACCTGTCCGTGGTAACAGCGGACCAGGCGGAACGGAAGTGCCGGAGCCGTCCCCCCACGGGGGGACCCAGGGGTAAGGTGACGGGATGGGGGCGACACCCCTCAGCCCGTCACTGGGCAGGCTTGGAGGAGGGACCGGCCGAGGGACCTCCTGGGCCCTTTCCTCCCTGCCTCCTGTTAGAGGAAGCCGGCGGCTTGGGTTTGGGATGCCAAGGCCGAGCCTGCTGGCCCTGACGTTGCTGGGCCGGGCGTGCCGGGGGCACAGAAGGACGAAAGGGCTTAGGCTGTGGTTTGCGGCCTTTGTCCTTCTGAGCGGAAGAGACCGAGTCCAAGGTGGCATTGGACTTCTCGATCCTCTGCAGGTGACCTTCCACCCCAGGGCCGAAGAGGTCAGTCCCCAAAAAGGGAACATCCGCCAACTTGTGCTGGGTATCCGAAGTAAAGGTGGATATCCTCAGCCAAGCCCGCCGACGCATAGCCACTGCGGCCGCCACCATCTGGCACATGAGTCCCTATATCCAAAGCAGTCTGGAGCTGCTGTTTGGCCACTGCCCTGCTCTGGTCCCGCACCTGCTTAACCGTAGTCTGCAGATCGCGGGAAGATGAGGGATGACTCATCCAGGAGCCCAACAGGCATGAGAAAATGTGCCATGAGGACGGCCAACTGGCCTGACGAAGGTCGAGAGAGGACGCGAGACTTTTCGCCCGACATAGTCCAATTTCTTGGACCTTGTCAGGAGGTTTGTCCACATCCCTTGGCGTTGCCGGCGCTACGAAAACGCTGTCGGTAACCAACCCTCAGCAGAGGGGTGTTCAAAACCGACAAGGAACCGTAGGGACCGTATACTTCCTGGCCATCCTGGCCGAAGGCGCAGGGCGCTGCCAAAGCTCCAGTGCCGGACCCACTATGGCCTCAGCCACCGGAAAGGCCTCCGTCGGAGAATCCCCTCGGTCCAGAATCTCCGTGAGGGGATACCTGGCCCGTTTGGAAACGGGTTCGAGCTCCATCCCGTAGACTCCGAGATGAGCCAGCAGTCCTAGGAAGGACGACGGGCTATCGCCCATTGACTGACCTCCTGAAGACTCCAAGTCCAGTCGCTTGGAGAAAAGGAGGAATCATCTTCGGACTCGGAAGAGTCCTCGAAGAGCTGCCTCTGGCCTGAGCCACCCTTCACCTGCCGAGGTCGGTCGGGAGTGAGGGTAACTGACAAGTCGATGGGTAGACCCTCAGCCGACCGAGAATCCTTGGTCGGAGCCCCAATTGGTGGCTGTGGAGGCGGAGGTTCCACCGGAATCGGTGGAGCAGCTGGTTTTGTCCGAACAACCGCCTGGGATAGGCCTCGGATAAGTCGAGGGGTTGTGTCGGCTGCCCGGTGACAGTTATTTAATGGCCGGGAAGGCGACGGGCCGGCTTATTCCGCCAGGGAGGAGCTGTTAAACATAAGGTCCTCGCACTGCCGACGACTTACGCCAAGCCTCCCTCATCCGAGGAGGAGGACGAGACCGAGCGGGCGACGCCCGCCATCATGTGCAGAGCGAGACCGACCGCTTATGACGGTGGGATCGGCTGGACCGCCAAGAGGTCCGAGACCGAGACCGAGAGTCCCGGAATTTCCGAGGTCGGTGCGGGAGGTGTCGGCCGAACCGCACTCCTTCGGCTCGGATGGTCCATCCGAGGGCTCCGGAACCGGAGGCACAGGCGAGCCCACGGGATCTCAACTCCTCCGGGGAACCGGGAGAGGGGAATCTCGCCTTGCAAAGGCGATAGCTGTCCAATGGGTCGAGAAAATCTCGACTTCATCGGTGGGAGTCTCGGTCAACTGACCTGACGGGGACACCGTGAGGCCAGTGGCCGAAGCCGAGCGGTCGACCGAAGCCGACGGTCGACGGCCCGGGGAGAGGGACCTTTCCCGCTCCCAAGAGCGTCGACGGAGGGACTTACCCCTGTCCCTCTTTTTGGACCGAGAATAAGGTCCAGCAGACGCAGGCCCTTCTCCTTTAGTGGAGAGGGACAGACAAAGCTCCTTAAAAGAAGCCGTGTAGGAAGAACCCAGAGAGAGCGGGATAAATGCTGCGGCCGAGGAAGATACGGCCCGCGCCGCCTCCTCTTCGAGGGCCACCATCCGCTCGAGCTGATCCGCCGAGCCCGCCGCGCATGACACCGCCAACCGGCCTCCTGGACTTCACCGGAGGGAAACGCTTCTCGGACGCCCAGTTGTAACCGGGCAGCACGGTCTTCGAGGACGTGAGGGTTGAAAGATGAGCACAGGTCGCAAGCCCGCGGGTCGTGCTCAAGGCCTACAGCAGAACACCGTGAGTGTGGATCCGTCGAGACATCTTCTGCCCGCATGGGCATCTCCGAAATCCGGGGTCGGTTGTCCATCTTCCAGCGGGGATAGAAGACTGAAGTCTTTTGCAAAATTTATTTTAAATCCAAACGGAGAAATAGGAACCAGTCACAAACGCAGAGCGTTAAGGAGGGAACCTGAGCTTCCAAGCGGTAAGGAAGATCTGGCGTCATGGGGCGGAGCCGAGAGTTATACCACCCGGGTGGGTGGGAGGAGCAAGCTTGAAGACCTTCCGGCAAGATTTAAAGCGGCAAGGATACCTGCCAATGAGTGTGGATGAACAACATATCCATGTCCCTAGAAAGAGATTTTACACTGGCAGGCAGAGACTGATCCTTCAGCCCAGGAAGAGGGCAGGAGGGACCAGTCAGAAATTGAGTATGTGGAGTCCAAGCCTGACTGGTGAGGATGAGATTGAAGAAGCTTTAAAATGGGAGGCAGCTGCCTTAGAGATTAGGGAGGAGGTGGACTGTGTCAGTGGCTGACCCAGCTATCAGCTCCTGGTCAGAGCAAGTGGAAAAAGAGGAACTTAAATTGCCTAGTGAGGTGACTGGTAGTGAGACTGGGCTACCAGTAGCCATAAAAGTAAGTGAGCCAACAGAGACTGAGCAGGGCTCTACAGAAACAGAAATGAGTACAGGGATGGACTGCAGTTCCTCTGTCTGGAACCAACAAGACTGGCTTGACCAGACCTGGCCACTACCCAGCCAGGCGGAGAGTCTGATTCTAGAAAAGAGTAGTAAAGAGGAACACTTGCTCAGACAGAGGGCTGAGAGATAATTTAGATAAAAAAACCTGTTTTTCACAAGATGGATGTGGGAAGAAGTTGAGGACCGCAGGGAGGAATGGTTGCTGGAGGAGACCAGAGCTACTGTCCACTACTGTATGACATGTGTTTGTTTAAAGGAGTAAAAATTTGCCATGACAAGTTAAAGTCATGGAAAGTGGGTTGCACCTTCCATCTTGATTCCATCACAGTACCTGATAGACATGGCAAAGAGAGAGTCCACACCACAAGAATTGTACAGAAAGATGGAGTGGTCATCTATAGTCCACATCCAAGATGGTACTACCCTTGAGTGCCTACACAGAAGATGCCAGTTACAGGAGCCAACAGAAAACAACTACCGGAGATGTTCAGCATGGTGGGCACACCACACAGCTCAGCAGGCAATCAGCGAAAGAAAGAAGATTCGGAGGTCGGAGGACAGCGTACCCACTGGGAGCAATGAGGGATGTCGTGATTGCAACTTCTTCCTTGATCAGCAGTAACCAGGTCCAGAGGTGGAGAGGAACAGTTTGTTCCGAAGACTTGTCTTCAGGTGAAGGAGAGAAGAGATCCAGACCAGATCCAGAGAGGTGATGCGGAACAGTCAGCCTGCATTTCGGAAATGCTAGGACCACGTTTTTCCTCTTACTTTTTATGTTTAAAGTACTTTCCTCTGAAGAAGAGATGTCCCTGCTCTGTTGGTCCAATGAACATCTGTATCTGGACTAAAGTTTCCATTAGGAATCATGCCTGTGGCAAGAATAATTTTGGACTGGCTTCGGCCTACAGTGACTTTCTTGAATGTGAGTGCCTTGTGTGTGTGAGGGGATCTCAGTGTTTGTACAAATCATTTTGACACCACTGGTTATGGAAAGAGATAGTTACATCCAGGACAGTACACACCTCCTGTGTAAACTTTCTGGTTATAAGGACTTACCACCGGATACCATTTTAGTTCCGATGGATGTACCATCACTCTACACTAATATTACACACACGGATGGCACTTCAGCTTGCAATAAATACACCCAGGAGAAAGGACTGGACCAGAACATCGACCCTGAAGTGCTGGGAAAGTTACTGAATTCATTCTGACACATCATAAACTTCAGCTTCAATGGTAAACATTGTGTTCGAACTATGGGAACAGCAGTGGGCACCAGGATGGCTCCACAGTATGCTAATCTTTTTATGACGAATTTTGAGGAGGACTTCTTAAGGCACTGTACACACAAACCACTCGCTTATTTCCATTACATTGATGATTTATTTATAATTTGGATGGAGGGTACGGACAAACTTAAGGATTTTCATAGGGAACTTAAAAACTTCCACCCAACCATAATGTTTTCCCTGGAATATTCTGCCACAAGTGTTAATTTTCTGGACACCACTGTCACCATCAAGGATGGAACCTTACATACAAGTATTTACAGGAAGCCAACAGAGATACTTACACAGGAATAGTAATCACCCAAGCCACACTAAGAAATCTGTCATGTACAGTCAAGCACTTTGGTATCAGCACATCTGTTCATATGAGGAAGACAGAGATATACATTTGGATATGCTGAAAAACACCTTTATTGAGTGGGGACACTCTTCCAGAGAAACTGACAGGACAATAGAACATGCAACACAAGTGCCAAAATAACAACTACTTCAGTATAAGGAAAGGACAGCTACCAACAGAATACCCTTAGTAGTCACATATCATTCTGACCTTGAACTTCTGCGTAAGATTATTAAGGGCCTTCACCCAAAATTAAGTCTGGATGAGACCATAAATTGTATTTTTAAGGAAAGTACAGTTACGTAAGAACTTACCGTAACAGTAGATCTTCGAGAGAGGCTGTTGCAGTAGGTAATTACATATAGGACTGACGCCGGCCGGCGGCAGGACCCCACGTAAAAATTTCTAGCTAGCAGTCCCTGGCGGGACCGCCTCCATCGCCAGGTGGCCGCATCAAACGACGCCGGGTATAAAGGGGTGGTCCCGATGCCCGCCCAGTTCTTTCCTGCCAGACCCGAAGGCCCGGACGAGAGAGAGCAGATATTTCTCAATGGAAAAGGAGCTGAAAAAGCCTAGGGGATGGAGAGTGGAGAGATATTATGCGTAAGCGCCTCTTCAAAGATCTACTGTTACAGTAAGTTCTTACGTGAACTGTACTATCTACTTCGAGAGGGCTCTTGCAGTAGGTAATTACATATAGGACAGAATCCCAAGCAGTCTGGAACAAATGAAAAGGCACCGGGAGGAGGAACTACTCCAATAAGTAGTAAGAAAGCTTGCAAACCTCAAGAAAGGAGGCCCTGCAAGACCGCTTAACCCAAGCCTGCTTCTACGGCGTAGAGGCAATGTCCAAACTGTAAAGTTTAGTAAATGTATGGACAGAAGTCCAAGTGGCAGCAGCACAGATGTCCGCCAGACACGTTTAAAACAAGCTACAGAGGCGGCAACTCCACAAGTGGAGTGATTCTGACTTGACCCGGAGGGTCTTGTTGTACTTGTTACAACAGAAAGTGATGCAATGGGTCAACCATTTTGATAGGCATTGCTTAGAGACAGCATTGCCTTCTCTTTTGTGAGCGAAAGAGACGAACAACTGATCAGTCTTTCTGAGATCCTTCGTCCTATCGGTGTAGTATCTCAGAATCCTGTGAACATCCATAGTATGAAGCAGATATTCTCCTTGATTGGAGTACTGCATGAAGAAAGCAGGTAATTCAATAGACTGATTTAAGGTAGATTCCGCTACCACCTTTGGGAGAAACTTAGGATTCGTGCGAAGAGCTACTCATTCTTTGTGAAAAATCAGATAAGGTATTTTGCACATCAGGGCCTGGAGCTCGGAAATTCTGCGAGCAGAAGTAATGGCCACCAGGAAGAGCGTCTTCCATGATAAAAACTTCAAGTCTGCAGAAGCCGCAGGCTCAAAGGGAGGAAGGGTAAGTTTCTCGAGGACAAAGTTTAGGTCCTAAGGGGGAGCTGAAGACCAGACAGGGGGCCTGAGATGAAGGACCCCTCTTAGGAAAGTTTTGGATACCTCCAGCTGAGCAAATGCCTTATCAGTGAAAGGGACATGGTAGACTGAAATAGCCGCCATATGGACTTTCAAAGAGGAGTGACTGAGACCCAGGTCGAAAAGATGATGCATGTACTCAAGTAGAATGGTCACAGGACAGGAAAAGGGTTCCACGTTCCTGGACGCAGCCCAGATAGAAAATCTTTTCCATTTCATGGCATAGGTGGACCTAGTGGAGGGTTTCCTAGCCTCCACCAGAATCTCGGCCACCTTAGGAGAAACGCCAAAACGAGCTTGAGCTAGGTCTGTAGGAGCCATGCGTGAAGTTGAAGGGACTTGAGTCCCGGATGGACCAGGGTTCCCTGATCCTGGGTCAGTAATCCTTGAGATAAAGGAAGAGGAAGAGGAGGAACCTCTGAGTATTGTTGTAGAAGAGAGAACCAGATTTGTCTGGGCCAGAAAGGAGCGATCATAATCATTCTCGCTCCTTCTAAAGCAAGCTTCTGAAGCACACGAGGGACCAGAGGAATTGGGAGAAAAGCATAGACGAATCTGTCCTTCCAGCTTAGCGATAGAGCGTCGCTCCAGAAAGCGCCTCACTCTGGAGCGAGCGAGCAAAAGATTGGAAGCTTTACGTTTTGGGAGGAAGCGAACAGGTCTATCTGAGGAGTCCCCCAATTTTGGAAGATGTTTTTTAGAACTTCTTCGTCCAATTCCCACTCGTGTGGAAGAGCCGATGAGCGACTTAGTCTGACTGCCAGGACACTGTCGACTCCTGGAACATGGATCGCCGTGAGGTGAAGGTTGTGGAGAGTTGCCCAATCCCAGACCCTCATCGCTTCCCTGCACAGCGGGTAGGACCGAGTTCCTCCCTGCTTGTTGATGTACCACACCACACACATGTTGTCCGTTTGGACAGCAAGGTAACCGGGAAGGATGGAGCATATACAGCACTGCTCGAAGCTCGAGCACAGTGATGTGGAGAACTATCTCCAACTTTGACCAAAGGCCTTGGGTCCGGTGAGGACCCAGATGGGCTCCCCAACCTTCGCCTGAAGCGTCCGTGGTCAGAGTCTGATCAGGGGGAAGATGAAAAAAGGGGACCCCCAGAAGAGGTTCTCTCGAACCATCCACCATTGCAAGTCTCTTACCATCGGCGAGGAGATCAGAATCAGATGATCTAGGTCATCTACTCGAAGAGTCCACTGAAAGATTCTCATGTGGAGGCGTGCGCGCGGAACCGTCGGGATGGCCGCCGCCATAAGCCCCAGTAGATGGAGCACTAACCTCACCGTGACCCTCCTGTGATCCGATAGGAGGGAAATCTGTGACTGGAGGGAGGCCCCCCTGTCCAGAGGCAGAAAGACCTTGCACAAAGTTGTGTCGAGAATTGCCCCGATGAACTGGAGCCTCTGTGAAGGATCCAGGTGAGACTTGGAATGGTTGATGGTAATACCCAGGCCAGTGAAAACCTGCTGGGTGAGGGAAGGAAAATGCAGGAGTTCCTCCCTGGACGGGGCCGCCAGGAGCCAGTCGTCCAGGTAGGGAAAAACCTGAATTCCCAAAGAACGCAGGTGGGCCGCTACCACCACCAGGCATTTGGTAAAGATTCCGGGGGCCGAGGAAAGACCAAATGGGAGCACCCGGAATTGGTAGTGGACCCCCTGGAACGCAAACCTGAGGTACTTTCGGTGCGAAGGGCGAATGGGGATGTGCAGGTACGCATCCTGCATATCTAGTGCACAAAGCCATTGGCCCGGCCGAAGCATGGGCAAAAGGGATTGAAGGGAGAGCATCCTGAACCTCTTGTATTCCACATACAGGTTCAGGGAGCTGAGATCGAGAACAGGTCTGAGATCTCCCATCTTCTTTGGAACAAGGAAGAAGTGGGAATAGAACCCCATCCTGTAGAGGTGAGGAGGGACGGGCTCTACAGACTGTTTCGCAAGAAGCGCTGAGATTTCCTCCCTGACCAAAGGAAGATGGTCCCTTGAGTAAGCGGAGTTCAGAGGGGGGTGACGTGGAGGTTTCTGTAGAAACCTATGGAGTGCCCTCTGCTATGATCTGAAGCACCCATGAATCTGGTTATCCTCTCCCAACCCGAAGGTGGAGGAGAACCTCCTCTACTGTTCCTCCAGGGCGTCCGGAGGTGGTGGGAGAGGAAAGGAGTCAGGTGGTGTGAGGCAGCACCGCAGCTGGGGCACCCGTTGCTTTTTTGGGCGGCGGGGGCCTGGCAGCTGTGGGGGCCCAACGTTTAGTGGCCCGCCTTCCCTGAGGTTTCGCTTGAGACCGGCTGCGTCTGCGAAAGGGACGGCGCTGTGGGGGATGGGGACAGTATATTGAATCAACGGATTTAAGGGCTGTCCCCTTCTCCTGCAAATCAGTGATGATGTCCTTGACGTCACCACTGAAAAGCACGGAACCCCTGAAAGGTGCTTCTTGGATGGCTGACTGCACCTCCGGGACCAGACCTGACACACGGAGCCATGCGTGACGCTGAAGACTTATGGCAAACGCAGAGCTCCGTCCTGCGGTGTCCACTGCGTCGCAGGTCGTCCTCAGAATGTGACGACTGGCCGAACGAGCAGAACGGACCAGGTCAGCCAACTCCTGCTTGAGTTGAGAATCAGGCAAAGAGTCGATTTTAGATTCCGCCTGGGTAAGGACGGCCTTCTGGTAATCCCCCATATGTGCTACATACTTCAGGGCCCTGATCCCCAGTGTGGAAGAAGCGTAGATCTTCCTTCCATACTGATCCAGAAGGCAGATTCCTTATCCGGGAGACGAATCTGCGGTTCAGGTGCGGACTGCTGTGAGCGGCGCTAATCACAACCGAGTCTGCACGGGTGAGAGTCTAAAAGTCTACACCCCGGAGCCTGGTATAGCCTGTTTGACTTCCTGGGAAGTGGGAATAAAGTCGACGTTGTTTCAAATAGTGGAAACAAGGTGGGCGGAGGCTCGATCCAGGGTGGCACTAAGGTAGGAGCCGTAAGGGGTAAGTCCAGATGTTCGGCCAGTTTTACCCGCTGAGGATCTGGTTCTAAGGAATGTCACTGATGGACTTCCTGGATCTTCCTGAGCAACTCCGTGAAGGAAGGATCCTCCGGAGAAGACTTCGGAGGAATCCTTGGCCGGGGCTTGGATGGAGAGCATGGCTCGTCGTCTTTCTCGGAACATCCATCGGAAGCATCCGAGGAGTCCGAGAGAGAAGGAGAGGAAGAATCTGAAGCAGAGTAAGACTCCCTAACCCATCTGGGGGGGGGGACGGGTTCCTTGGGAAGGGTCCCAGAACGCGTGTCCTGCCCCTCTCTGGATCCCGAGGGCAAAACCCCGGAATCTGGAGGAGGAGAGGGAGAGTGCCGTCTAGGGCGTACAGGAGCCGGGGGTGGCACCATCGCCATAAGACGGCTCTCGACTTCCTTGGTGAGCTGAGCCTTGGCCTCAGCCCACCAAGAAGCAGGAGTCTCCTGGAGATCCACCGGTGGCCTAGGAGGTGGTGGAGGAGGAGGAGGGGGATAATTGTATGGAGGAAATCCGTAGGGAGAGTATCCGTAACCCGGCTGCGGGTATCCTGGAGTCGGGTACTGTGGCATCGGATACTGCGGTGTCAAAGGAGTTGGCACCGGGTACGGCAGCACAGTATACTGCAGACCTGGGAAAACCGGCGTCGGATACGACGGCGGATGCCCAGGCACTGGAGGAGCTGCCGGAGCAGATGGCCCAGCCGGGTACTCCATGGGCGGATCAGCCGGGATAGGCCCGTGGGGTGGAGGGCCCAAAGGAGGAGGAAAATCCCCCGCCGGCATCGGAGGAGACGGGGCTGGCGTCAGGGGAACCGGCTCCAGATCCGGTTCTTCAGGAAGAGGATCGGACGGTAGTCCAGGGTCCCGAGTCTCATCCGGGGACGGAGGAGAGAAATCCCCAGGGTCAGGCAGGGGGGACTGGGGCTCCCCTGACGGCAGCGAAGGCTGCGGGGAGCCTGGAACAACAGAAACAACAGTTTCTGCCATAGGCTCGGAGGCCCGGCGCACATCGGAGGAGCCGACATGTGGCTTATGGGCCGAGTCCCAGAGGAAGCCAGAGGAGCCGGCGTCCGGCTTCTGGGGTTCCTCGTCGGAGACAGGCCGAGAAAGAGAGGAGGCCTGGTCTGAGGGGGACACTGCCGAGCGCCGCCCCTCGAAGGGTCAAGCGACTTAGAGGCCTTCTCCCGGCGTATGTCGGAGGAGCCGACGTCCGGCTTAAGGGAGGTGCCCGCACCGGTAGGCCGCAGGCCTGCAGTGGTACTAGGGGCTGGAGTCTCCTTTTGCCCAGAGACGCCCGGCGGGCCCGAACTTGAACCCGTCGGGCGGGCCGACGCCTCCTCCAAAGCCTTGGAGGCTGCCGTCGGGCGATCCCCCAGAGGGGATGTTACCTTGCCCGCGACTCCAGCCGGAGTTGTGGAAGAGGAGGCCTTCTCCCGGTGCCTTTCCTTGTCCCCTTCAGGGGAGGTCGACGCCTGCCGAAGTTTTCTCAGCTCTTTCTCCATCGCAGACATCTTCTTTTTGAGGAGATGGGCTTCGAGGGACTGCTGGCGTCGTCTGCGGGTGGCCGCGTTAAACTGGAGGCAGTGCGGACACTTGACCGCGTGGTCGGGGCCTAGGCGGAAGAGGCAGGGAGTGACCATCTTTGTAAGGCAGTTGACCAGACCGAGTCACACTTATTCTTTGAAGGGGAACATATACTGGCGTTCACCTGGCGAAGAGAATAAAATTCTGAAACTATTCGGAAAACCGGCGAAGTAACAGGACTGGCGATAAGAACTTAACCGCGAGGCGCTGCAGCGACTGCGGCGGAAAGAACTGGAAGGCGGTGTCCAGGACCGCCTTTATACCGACGTCGCTTGACGCCAGCCACCTGATCGGGGGGCAGTCCGCCAGGGACTGCGTTAGCTATAAATTTTTCCAGGTCCTGCCGCGCTGCGCAGTCCTATATGTAATTACCTACTGCAAGAGCCCTCTCGAAGTAAGATCTACCACTACTATCTTTTAAACCACACCAAACTTAACCAATCTAATTATTAGGAGTAAACTTTCACAAGAGCAAAATGCCATGACACTAAATGGTACATGACCCTGTAATTAACTCAGATTTAATACTTGTGAGCTCATTTCCACTTCGGACTGTGTGGTTACATCACAAAACAGACAATTCAGGGTACATGGGAATTATACATGTGCATCATGGCATGTTGTTTATTTCATTCAATGCAAGAGATGACCACAAACAGGTTATGCTGCAGAGACAAGCCAACTGCTCCGCACTAGAATGAACTCGCACAAACATAATATTAACCTGAAGATGACTGAGAAACCAGTGGGGAACACTTCTCTTGGCCGGACCACTCTATCTCAGATATGTCAGTAATGGTCTTAAAAGGAAATCTCAAAAGTACACAACAGAGACGGGCTTTTGAGATCAAACATATTACCTTTCAATATGGCAGAAGATGGCATGAACACAGATTTGGGGTTTATGGCACATTATAGGACTTAAACATCCACAGACCTTTTCTTCAAAGGATATACATATTATAGGACTTCAGCGTCTCCTTGTGTGTGGGTGAGTGTGTGTGTGTGGGGGGTTCTGCGAGTGTGGTGGGTGTGGGGGTTGCCGTTACACTGAGGTGGGCTTTTATTCAGGTACATAACATTATGGAGTTACAGTGTGTTATGACTTAGTTCACACACATAATGAATATTATTTCCTTTTTACTAGTTATCTTCCCCAGGGGGTGGTGTTAATTCCATTGGGTCTTATCGGATTCCATAGCCTGTTACATAGAAACATAGAAGTTGACGGCAGATAAGGACCGCAAGGCCCATCCAGTCTGCCCATTTCTTTTTCTACCTTATGAATGTGCCATCGACCTTTGTTCTGTCAGTGGCATTTCTAGTCATACTCATCTGTATTGCTCCCTTATGCCTATCCCATGCCTGTTTGAAGCCCTGCACTTTATTCATATCCACCACTTCCTGAGGTAGGCTGTTCCATGCATCCACCACCCTTTCTGTGAAAAAGAACTTCCTCACATTACCCCTTAATCAGCCTCCCTCTAATCTCATGCTGTGTCCTCTTGTCCTGCTATTTTTCTTATATTGAAACATATTAGACTCTTTCACCTTGTTAATGCCTTTAAGGTGTTTGAATGTTCCGATCATATCACCTCTCTTCCACCTTTGCTCTAGGGTATACATACTGAGCTCCGTTAATCTGTCCTCATATGTTTTCTGATGCAGTCCCTGCATCATTTTGGTCGCCCTTCTCTGGACTGCCTCAATTTGGTTAATGTCCTTGTGAAGGTGTGGCCTCCAGTACTGCACACAGTGCTCCAGATGGGGCCTAACCAGTGTCTTGCAAAGAGGGATTATTACCTCCCTCTTCCGACTTGTGATACCCCTACTAATACACCCCAACATCCACCTAGCCTTACCTACTGCTTTAGTGGTCTGCTTGGATGATTTCAGGTAATTGGTGATGATGATGCCCAAGTCTCTTTCTTCCCTTGTGACTGCCAGCAACTCCCTCCCAGCCTATAGGTGGCTTCAGGGTTTCTCTTCCCTATGAGCATGATCTTAAACTTCTTTGCGTTAAACCCCGGTTGCCACTTTTCCAACCATTTTGCCAGTTTATCCAGATCTCTTCTCGTTCTGCCCACCCCATCTGAATCATCTACTCTGTTGCAGACCTTGGTGTCATCTGCAAACAGACAAACCTTACCCTCCAGTCCATCTGTAATGTCACTGATGAAGATATTGAAGAGGATTGGCCCCAGGACTGATCCCTGAGGTACCCAACTTGTGACTTGCACCTCTTCTGACTATACCGTTTACCACCACTCTCTATTTTCTGCCAGTCAACCAGTTTGCTACCCAGTTTATCAACTTCTCACCTACCCAGCTTATTAATCAATCTTCTATGTGGACCAGTATTGAAAGCTTTGCTGAAGTCAAGGCAGGCGTCATCAACTGCTCCCCTTTGATCCACGATTCTGGTTACCCAGTCAAAGAAATCTATGAGATTAGTTTGACAGGACCTTTCGTTTGTAAACCCATGCAGTCTTGGATCCTGTGCTCCTACGGATTCCAGGTGTTGCACTATCCTTTTCTTAAGAAGTGCCTCCATAATCTTGCCCACTACTGAGGTAAGACTGACTAGCCTGTAGTTCCCTGCCTTCTCCCTGCTACCACTCTTGTGGAGTGGGATCACATGAGCCCTTCTTCAGTCTTCTGGGACCTCTCCAGTGCTCAGAGACTCACTAAACAGTTCTGATAATGGCTCTGCTAGTTCCACCCTTAGCTCCTTTAGTACCCTTGGATGTATGTCATCAGGGCCCATTGCCTTGTCTACCCTGAGCTTATCGAGCTCTTGTAGGATCCTTTCTTTTGTGAAGGGACTAGTGCACACCTCCCTCCCTCCCCCCTGTGTCCATGGTGCTGAGCTGTGGGCCCTGCCCTACCTTCTCTTCAGTAAATACTGAGCAGAAGTATCTATTTAGGATAGATTCTTTTACATGGTCCTCCTCCTCACATGCCCCCTTATCCCCTTTGATCTTAGCAATACCCATTCTGGACTTTCTCCTTTCACTAATGAATCTATAGAAAGTCTTGTCACCTTCTTTTACTGTTTGTGCTAGTGTTTCCTCAGTTTGGGCCTTTGCCTGCCTTACTGCCTTCCCTGCTTCCCATAGAAAGAAAGAACGGAAATCATGTTTATGGAGAATGGCCTTCTTGGATAGTTAAGTTAATTGTAATATGATTGGAATTTTATTGTAATTTATTAAGTTTTTATGATGTATTTTTATGTGTTTTGATGTTTTGTATTGAAATTTGAGTTTATGATTTTAACCTGTTCAGCGCCTTGATATACTGAAAGGCGCTATATAAATAAAATTATTTTTTTTGTTATTATTATTGTTTTTAAGAACCAAAGTAGTTTCCTTCTTCTTCTGCACTTCCTTTTCTCTCTAACATAATGGGATTTTGCTTCAAGTATTGCATCCTTAATGGTTGCCCACTTTGCCTGTACCCCCTCACCGGTATATCTTTTTGCCAGGGCTAGCTTAACTCTGTTGGCCATCTTATCAAAGTCGGCTCCTCTGAAGTCCCATATTTTTGCCTTGGAATGGGATGATTTAGTTCTAGTGGCCAAACTGAACCATACCATGTGATGGTCACTGGCCCCCAGGTGACCTTCTACCTGGAAATCTGTGATCCTGTCAGTAAGTACTAGATCTAGGATAGCCCTGTCTCTTGTGGGTTGCTGTACCAGTTGTTTGAGGCCCTCCCCCTGCAGGGAATCCACAATATGTCTAGTTCTGGCAGATGTTCCTACTGGTATTGACCAATCTGAATCTGGCATGTTGAAGTCTCCCATTATCAGAACCTCCCCTTTAGCTGTCATGTTTTGTATATCTTCTAACAGTAATGTGTCTATGTCCTCCCTGGTCTGGGGCCTGTAGACAACCCCAGTTCTTATGGCTGTCCCATTTCCTGTTTCCAGGGTGACCCACAGTTCTTCTGGCTCCTTATGTGCATTCTGAATTTCTGTAGCTTTGATATTTTCATTGACATAAAGAGCCCCTCCACCCCCACTTTTTGCACCTTGGTCTCTTCTGAACAGTACATAGCCGGGTACTGAAGTCTCCCAAGTGTGGTTACTGGTAAGCCATGTCTCACTAACGGCTACTGTGTCCAGTTTAGCCTCTGTCATTATTGCCTACAGGTCTGGGATCTTGTTTCCCAGACTGCGAGCATCTGTGTACATGATTTTCCATTGGCCAGATTTTGGTGTGTTAGTTGTTGGGCGAGGTTTGGCGTTTCCCCATGCGTCATATGGGGAGCTGGACCTTTTTCCTTACCTGGTGATGCAAATGAAATACAAACATGCTGAACTCTTGTTTAACCACTAGCTGAGGGAGAAGAGGTGTTCTTCCCATTTGACGTTTCGGGTGCTGCATCCCTCTCCCCATTTGCTAGTTTAAATATTCTGCAAAGATGTCAAACTTCTGCCCCAATGCACTGACTCCCTCCTTAGTCAGATGCAGTCCATCAAATTTAAAGAACTTTCGCTCCCAAAACTGTTGCCAGTTCCCTGCAAAGTTGTGTCCTTTTTCCTGGCACCAGCCCTTGAGACATATGTTTAGCTCCCCTATCTCCCCTTCTCTGACCTTCCGTCCATCTGCCCCCCTCTACCAGGCTGGCAGAATCTCAGAGAAGGAGATGCCGGACAAAATGGATGATAGTTTGTCACCCAGCCTGGTCAGGTGCTCCTTGGTCTCCACAACTGACCGGCTGGCGAGATTGTTAGTCCCTGTGTGTACCAGGATGTCAATGTTTTCTCCTACTTTCTGAACAATTTTAGTAATGCGGTCGGTGTCTCTCCATGCTGATGTACCTGGGAGACATCTAACCATTATCCCTGGCTAGAGATAGGTATCAACTCCCTGAATCATGGAGTCTCCTATGATCATAAGTTTTTTTGTATTTCCTTTTTGCTTTTTTTGTTTTGGTTCCTGTTTTGGGCGAGTTTTTGTTGTGCTAGCCCCTGTGCTGCAGTGTCCTGCTCTACAGTGTCCTCTGCCACTTTGTTTGATTTCGGCGATAGAGGCAGATACTGGTTTGTAGTTTTTATATGGTTTGTGGAGGTGATATGTTGGGGAGTACCGAGTGATGGGGCACGTGATTCACCCCTCCTAACCATGTTACTGTACATACAGTGGTTTTATTATATACTGTCACATTTTTGAACTCTGAACATATTGGGGTGCAGTATCTCATTTGCATGAGGGTACTTGACAGATTAGTTACATTGGGCTAATATTGTAGTGATCTGTGGAAATGAGGGTATGTTAGGACTGTTGTCTCATATACAAAGTGTACATTCACTTCTAACTACTTATCCTACCCTGGGGAGGGTGGAGGTTTTATTTCATTGTGGTTCCATTCTGAATCCTTGGACTGTTACTGCACATATAGTAATATGATTATAAAGTGTCGCATTTTTGAACTCTGTACATATTGGAGGTTCATGACAAGTTTATTTCCTTTGGGTAACAATTGAAGTGATTGATGTGAATGATGGTGCATTAAGACGTACGTGTGTGTGTGCTATTTTCCCCCTGGTGGGATTTAATTCCTATGATTTCTTATTCAGATTCCTTAGACATTTTTGGTACATCAAGTTGAAATCTGTACATATCAGATTGCATGGCCTTAGTTTCTTGGTGGTCCTTGACAAGCAGCTTTTTTGTTTGGCTCTTATACTGCCAGTTTATATTATCATGTATAAACTCCTGTTACAAGCATAATAACCAGTTTGAGAGTATAGTTGGGTAATGTTTCCAGCTTAGTTTTACATTCCATATAGTGCGACACTATTGCTCACATTAGGTAAGCTTTACTTTAAACCCTTGGTATGCCTTGTATAGTTACTTTGTGTAGTTCTATTTTGTGGAGCTTGGTTTCAGTTTACAATTATGTCACATTTTAGCATGTCTTTAATCTGAGTGGGTTTTGACTCATAATTGGGCTATACAGCTCTATGTTTGAGATGTTCTTATCTTACTCTGAAGGTATCTCCAAGTCATTTTAATTTATGTGCAGTGTACTTCCTGTATGTTTTTATGCTCTAAGCACATCTGACCTTTAGGCACTTTCAGCTGAACTGGTACTTTTCAGCTTCTCTGATGCACCTTGTGTTATTTTTTAAATAAGTATTTTAAACCAATGGGATTTTTTTCAGTTTTTCTTTTCTGCATGGTCTGGGTGTTAAAAGTATGGGATTTTCTAAATAGCGGTCATTAAGCTTCAGAGGAAGGACTGGGTTGGTCCGAAAGCTAAAGCACTTTGTTCTTTTTGTTACATCTATGTTGGTCCAATAAAAGGTATCAAATCATTTGCTTCTGGATTTGTGCACTTGGGACATTTCCTCCTTAGATGAACAATTGAGGGTCACCCCCCCCAATCAAATGTTTTGTATGTATTATTTTTGATAATTTTTTTTTTTTAGACTCTGTTTATACTCCCTACCTTCGGGGCAACTCTCAGGAACCCGTCTGAGATTCGTTGAGTCAACCGCCTGCTGGAAACGATCCCCGAGTACTGCATCGGGTAAGAGAGATCTGGGGCTCTCCTGGCCCTAAGGAGAGGCCCCAGACCCCAGGGAGAACCGGAGACTTGCCCGGCATTGGGCATGTGGTCGGACCTGCAGATGTTCACTGTCACCTCACCCCATGGCAAGGGGATTTTTCTTGTTTTTTCGCCCTGGAGCTTCGGATGTGCAATGCATTCCAGCCTGTGTGTGCGTGCTCCACGCACCAGAAGAATGTCCGCCGAAGCTCCAATCCCCAGCAATGTTGAGGCCAGGCTCTGCAGTGCCCCCAGCCTCCGCCAGGGGTTGCCAGAGCTATGGCTGAACCCCACCTCCCCAAGGAAGGAGAGCAGCCCTAGGGCACTCAATCCATCCCCAACCCCACTGACTCCCGACGACCCGAGCTCGCTCCCAAATCCGGGTCGTCGGCATGGCACAAGGTGTGGCGTCCAGCGCCTCAACCCTCAGCGCCACCAGGCCGGCCTATTTTTCATACTTTTATACTGCCTTTAGTAGAAAACCCATTAAAAATGTTTTTGGGATTGTATTGTATCGTATCTGCTGGTGGGAGATTTGTTTGCTGTTTTTCCTTGCAGGTATGTGTTTTCCTTGCAGGTTGTTTTCTTTTACAGGTGCACCTGGGAGAAGAAAAGAAGACACGAAGAGGATGTGAGGCTCAGCAGAGTCCTCCTTTTTGGGTGTTTTGAAATGTTTTAACTGGGAAATGTTAGACATTTTGCTTTTCATGTTGAAGTGTGTAGTACTGGGGTTTGGGAAATGCATAGCAATGTTATACGTATGTTTCTAAAGCAGCATACAGTGTAAATTGTGAAATACGTATGGGTATAGGCTTCCCCTTGGGTAGTGCAGCGGTTATATAGTTTTTCCCTAGTGGACTAGGGGAATGGGTAGGCTGGTGGGGCTGAGCCAGACAGGGCAACCAGTTCTGCCTTGTCAGGGTATGCTTTGGGGGGTTCCTTTGAGCCACTGAAATAGGGTCCCAATCTAGTTGTTAGGCAAAGCTGAAGCTGTTTCAGCATGACTCCATGACCTCTGTGGTGACCTGTGTATGCTGGTCATAGGTAGAGGAGGGGGTCACTACCATTCTTGTAGGGAGCCGAGGGGTTGGATGGCCTGTGTTGCAGTCCAAAGCCCTTGCTGCGGACAGCAAGGTTCGTCTGTTTGCAGTGAATGCCACCACCCAGTCCCCAGGGTTACTGGAATCCATCAGTATTAGATCAGGAAGGTCTCTGGGCAGCATTCTCTACCATACATTTCATCACTGTTTACCTGGTTAAGCTGGGCAGGGAATGAGGTGATGTCATTCGGAACTCTCGCAGCAGTATAAGCCACTTGTGCTTGCCAGCCTCCCTTGGCTGTGTGAAGGACATCTGTTCATTTCTTTCTCACCCCAGCCTGGTGATCAACGAGTGGCTCCCACGAAGTAGTGGAAACCTGATCCGGTGGAGCTACATAGGGTTCAAGTTTTTACTCAGAAGTGGAAACGGGAATTCAGTGGTTCTTAGGGTCAATCCCCTGAAAGAACAAAATACTGTCACAGCTGCCCAGAGTGAAGAGAGTGTGAGTTTTCTTCAAAAAAAGCTATGGAGCTGTGAGAGAACTGTGGACTTAAGTGCTCTTTCAAATGCCTGTAACAAAGGGAATACCATCCGTGAGTACAAGGTTCATTTGAAAATAGACTTTGGGTTGTCTGGTACTGTATGTGCCCTGTGCTGGCCAGATTACAGGCACTCAGAACCCATTACACCACAAAAATGTGCTATTAACATGCTGAATGTAAGGATGTCTTTAGCAGCCCAGTGGGGCTGGGGAATCCAGTTTGTTTCCTGAAATAATGGCAGAGTCCGACTTTGGCCAGGGTGGCAGAACCTCATTCATGGTTTCAGAGTGGATCTAACTGATTACAAGATAGGAACAGTTTTTCCTGCAGATGTTAACAATGGTCCATCTCGTCAGGTGTTTTAAGTGCATGGTATCCCCCACAATATATGCACTTGTCAGAGATCCACAGGGATGGATAAGTTTGTTTGGAAAAAGTGTTTATGTTGAAATTTACAGTACTGTCAGAGTGTAAAATGTTTCTGCCTGCCTACAAAGTTGCTGTTATCTGTTAAGAACAGTTATGGACTTGAGGAATCACCCTCTTGTGCTTTGCCATCTTGTCAGAAATAAAGCTATACAATAGAATACCAAAGTTTATGGTTGCAGATAATCTATCTTTGAGTCTCTAACTGAAATGTTTTGTGGCCCGTCAGATAGGAGACACAGCATCAGGATTGTCGGGTGAATGCATGAGTCCAAGGGATCTGGTACTGGCCTATAATAAGGAGGTGGGAGATGCCCTGGACATGATTGCTCCTGTTTGTTTTCGACCACTCACTCTTCACCTGAGGACCCCTCAGTTTGATGGTTCCTAGAAGGAGTTGAGGACAATTGGTCGAAGGCTGGAGAGAGCATGGCGGAGGTCCTGGAGGTTGACAGGCTTAGATTGATGGAACATTATAAAAGCTATCAATCAGAAATCACCCACAAGAAAGCAGAATTCCTGTCCAGGGAGATTTCTGCTGCACAAAATCCACCAGCTCAGCTCTTCTGGACTGTTGACAGATTGTGCAATCCAATCTGTCTCCAATCCGGAGCAGCCTTTTCTCTGGCCAAGTGCGAGGAGTTTGCTCGATTCTTTGCAGGTAAGGTTGCCAGCATCAGATCTGGCATAGGTCCAGCTCTCCCTATGAGGGACTGCAGAGGTTGGCAGGAGGTGGTTAGCACTTGGTCTGTCTGGATAGACTTTAGCCTGCTGGAATTCACGGACATTGTGAGGGTCATCTAGACTCTGTGCTCAACCAGCTGTAGTTTGGATCTGGGCCCTACACCTCTATTAGTGGGTTGTGTAGATGTTATCTACCCAATCCTAGCTGAAATTGTCTGGAGTTACCTGGAGAGGGGGTCTTTCCTGATCCCCTTAAAAAGGCGGCCATATGAACACTCCTAAAAAAAACCTCCTTGGATCCAGACTGTCCAGCCAACTACACAACTGTCTCTAATCTGCCTTTCATAGGTAAGGTTATTGAGAAGGTGGTTGCACTACAACTGGATGATCACCTTGTGACCCACAATGTCTATGATGCTCTCCAGTCTGGATTTAGGAAGAGGGACAGCACCAAGACTGCACTTGTCAGAGTACTGAATGACCTTCTATAGCGAGAGATCGAAAGCCTTGACCACCTTGGTCCTTCTTGATCTCTCTGCAGCGTTCAACACTGTGGACCATGGTGTGCTTTTGGAGTGTCTGCAGCTTCTTTGTGGACTGTCGGGTACATTCCTCGAATGGGTTTGATCTTTCCTTGTGAACAAGTCTCAGAGGGTGGTCACTGGAATTTATTCCTCTGACGCCCTTCCCTTGTTCTGTGGGGTGCCACAGGGCTCCATATTGGCACCCTTGTTGTTTGCAGTGTATATGTTGCCATTAGGAGATATCATCAGGTGATACAGTTCGAGTTTTCACTGCCATGCAGATGATACTCAACTGTATATGTCCTTTCTACCAGGGCAGGTTGATGTAGGCTCTGGCCCAGATATGCAGACTGAGCCTGGCAGGGGCACAAGCCGGGGCACAGTGCAACTGTGCTGCGCTGGGGCCAGGACCAGGCGATATTTAATGGGGATGCGCAATGGTGCAGCACTGTTGAATATGGCAGGGCCAGTGCACATATTGAGCATGGCGCAGTGGCACTGCACCAGCAAAATCCACTGCAAGGGAGCACTGGTATGCGCCAGCGCAAGTGCAGTTGCGCTACGCGCATCACTTGCGATATTCAACAGGGGTCATGCAAATGTCGCCATAATATATGCAAGGTGCAGATGGGACCATTTGCATGTTATGATGGCCCAATTTGCATGCCTTGCGCAGGGCAGGTTGAGATCTTGTGCCTGGTGCCCTGCACAGCATGACAGGTGCTGTGGGGATCCCAGGACATCCCCCAACCCGTATCTGCGATTGCGCGGTACAAGGTATGACTGATAGCCTTGGTAGTCTAGTGGTCCCCCCACCCACCCGATTCCCCGATAACTGTTATGTGAGATTGTCCCTGGTAGTCTAGTGGCCTCCCCCATGTCCCCGATTGCCGGAATATTACCGTTATCCATGTCCCTGGTAGTCTAGTAGTATTCCCCTGCCTGCTGCTATGGTACAGCACCATATCATCTATCCCTGGTGATTCAGTGGCATCCCCCACCCACACAGCACCGCTTGCCCACCCCGCTCCCCCCCTCTGGTCATTGGTGGGTGGCAGCAACCCGCCCGCATACCACCTGCCAAACGACAGTTACAGTATGGGTTGTAAGCCCATTGGTCCAAGTGTGAACCAAAGGGCTTGCAGGGCATACTGTACTACACAGCCCATACTGTAACTGTCATTCGCGGTGGCCGGGCAGTATGCAGGCGGGTTGCTGCCGCCCACCAATGATGGGCAGGTGGGAAGGGGAGCTATGTGGTGGGGGATGCTACTGGTTTACTTAGGATAGATGATATGGCGCTGTATCACAACTCGGCAACAGGTTGGGGGCTTGGCAGAAGACACCAGGAGAAAGGACTGCTGTGTGACTGGACTTCTCTACTGGGACTATATTGCCCTCCTTCCCTCCCACCCAAGGCAAGTTCTACTTTTTTAGGCACAGGATTTGACTGACAACAGGAACTTCCTGTTTGGGAGCAGGAAGTGAGTGATCACAGAGCCACCAAAGACCCACCATCCTAGAAGGGCAACAGTAGCTCTCCAGCCCCCTCTAGCTGTTGGAGGTCTGCTTCTGAGCAAGTAAGGGGTCTACTGAGAAATATAGGATATTCTTGTCTCAGAACAGGACAATCAGGAACTTAAAGGGCACACAGGCAGAAAGTAAGGAAAGGAAAAAAAAAACAGACTAAAGAATAAGGATTGCAAACAGTTAAGGGGCCAGAAATAAGACACGATGGGAGTGGTGCAGTGCAGTGGCTGTGGAGCAGCAGTCTTCCGAGAGACATTCTGGAGGATGTGGTGTTGTCCCATCTGCAGGCACCTCTCTGGGCTGAGGGAGGAGGTTGCTCATCTCCAGGCTGAGTTGGCCAGGATTTGTGGGACCTCCTCTTTCATCCAGGGACCACCAGTGCCACTGCCGTTGCCTCAGAAGTTGCCAAGAAAGAGGAGCCGTTGGTCCACAGTGGGCTCAGGGAGGGTGAGGGTGGTGGAACACAGGCGCATCCCTCCAGCTGTACCTCTCCACAATTCCTATGCCATTCTGGCAAAGTGTGGTTCCTCTATGGAGGCACCCGCAATGGAGACCAAGGAGGATGCTGGGAAACTCCACAAAGGAGACCCACAGGAGGGTGGCAGGGGACCCCACGAAGGAAACAACTCCTGGTAGGGGACTCCATTGTTAGAAAAGGTAGAACTGGGGAGGAAGGGGACAGGGAGGTAAGGTGCCTGCCTGGTGCCATAGCTTGGAGGACAGGGAAATGAATCCTCAGGATTGCCAGAGCAGCAGCACAGGGGAGGGAGCTGGATGTCATTGTCCACCTAGGGACAAATGACCTGGCTAAGAAAGGGATTAGAGAAGTGCAGGAAGAGTTTGTGGAATTGGGGAAGGGCCTTAGACAAGTGGTACACACGGTAACCTTCTCGGAGGTGCTGCCCATCTATGGCATAGGAGAGGCTAGGGTGTTCTGCACCATGGGATTCAATCAGCGGTTGAAAATCTGGTGTGGAGCTCAGGGATTTGGCTTCACTGGAGACTGGGGGTCCACCTGGAGTGATGCAAGCCTATAATGGCATGATGGGCTGCATATGTCCAGGAGGGGAACCAGGATCCTAGGTGATAGGTTTAAATGCTTCATTGGCAAGCATTTAAACTAGCCAAGGGGGAAGGCACTGGAAAGGAGCTGGGAAATCCTAGCCCCCCCCCAAAAAATCATGGTAGTAAGTGCGGTAAACACCAACATAGAGGTGTCAATAGTGAGAAGGGCAGGGGTAAATAGAGAAAGTGACAAAGGCAAGAAGGACAGGGATGGGGCAAAAAGGAGTAAGGCCATCAGGAAATGGAGGGTAATGAGTACCAATACCCATAGTCTGGGCAACAAGCTCCCTGAGCTGGTGGCCTTGATGGAAGAGGGATGCCTGGATATCGTAGCAGTCACAGAAACATGGTACACAGAAAACCATGATTGGGATGTTAACATACCAGGGTACATAACCTACAGGATAGACAGGCAGGGGCGAAGAGGGGGAGGAGTAGCTCTCTATGTAAAGGAAGGGATAAAAGCAACTGAACAGAGAGTAAGCGGAGGAGAGGAGGCACTGTGGGTCCTGTGGAGACTGGAAAGACACCACAATACTCACAGGGGTTGTGTACAGACCCCCATGTCAGGGGGAGGGAATGGACAAGTATATGATAGAAGGCATTCTTAGAATGGCAGAGAAAGGGGAGATACTGTTGATGGGAGACCCGAATATGCCAGAAGTTAACTGGAGCACATTTTCTGCAGCCACATCCAAGAGCAGGGCCATTCTTGATGCCCTACAGGTGGCAGGCATTAGACAGCTAGTTTCGGAACCCACGCGTGAAGGAGCAATCTTAGACCTCGTACTCTCAAACGGGGACAGTGAGAGGATCTGAGATCTAGAAGTGGGTTGCCATCTGGTAACAAGTGACCATCAAACAGTGTGGTTCACGTTAAACTCAGCTACAGAGTCAAGCCATACCAAAATGAGGGTACTGGACTTCAGGAGGGCTGACTTTGGCAAGATAGGAGAGTGCCTCAGAAAAGCACTAGCAAATAGGCTAGAAGGAGGTGTGGAGCAACAATGGGGAATCATCAAAACTGCCATCACAGGGGCAACAAGCCTTTGTGTGAAGCAAATAAACAAATCAAAACGAAAGAAAAAGCCACTATGGTTCTCAAATGAGGTGGTTGTGAAAGTCAGGAAGAAAAAGATAGCATTCCGGAAGTATAAGGAAACACAGAAGGAGCAGGACAGAGATCTGTACCAGTTAAGGCAGAAGGAAGCAGGGCGGGAAGTCAGAATAGCAAAGGCTCAAACTGAGGAAAAGATAGCCAACTCGGTTAAGAAGGAGGATAAAGCCTTTTATAGGTACATCGGCGAGCATAGAAAGACAAAGGGAGGGATAGTGAGGCTGAACAGAATGAACGGTGGGTGGGAAGAGGGGGACAGTGAAAAAGCAGGGCTACTGAATGAATATTTCTGCTCAGTATTCACAAAAGAGGAGGGGGAAGTGCCTAATCCAATTAACAAAAGCACTCTTGATAGGGGGGTTGATCCCAGTCCTTTCACAGAAGAAAGGGTTCTGCAAGTACTCCTAAAACTGAAGGTGGACAAAGCAATGGGGCCTGATGGAATTCACCCCAGAATTAAAAGAATTAAGGAGGGGGACTAGTGAAACCACTGGCTACTCTTTTTAATAAATCATGGGAGGATGGTGTGGTACCCGAGGACTGGAGGAAGGCGGACATGAATCCCCTTCACAAAAGTGGGACCAAGACAGAGGCAGAAAACTACAGGCCTGTCAGTCTAACCTCTGTGGTAGGGAAAGTGATGGAGTCACTTCTGAAGGAAAGAATAGTTGAGTAGCTAGAGGCCAGTGGGGCACAGGACCCAAGACAGCATGGGTTCACAGCGGGAAGGTCATGTCAGACGAATCTAATAGTTTTCTTTGACTGGGTGACCAAAGTAGTAGACCAGGGAGGGGCTGTGGACATGGCCTACCTAGACTTTAGCAAGGCATTTGACACAGTCCCTCACAAAGATTAATAGTCAAATTAACCAGCCTGGGAGTGGGTCCCAGGGTGGTAGCCTGGGTAAAACATTGGCTGCACAACAGGACACAGAAGGTAATTGTAAATGGAGTCCACTCTGAAGAAAGAGGGGTTATTAGTGGGGTACCTCAGGGTTCAGTATTGGGTCCAGTCCTTTTTAATGTCTTCATAAGTGACATTGCAGAGGGACTGGGAAGAAAAGTATGCCTCTTTGCAGATGACACAAAGATCTGCAACAGGGTTGATACACAAGGAGGCACGGAAAGGATGAGAAGGGACTTGGCAAGGTTGTAGGAATGGTCAAAAGTATGGCAGCTAGGATTCAATGCAAAGAAGTGCAAAATAATGCACCTGGGGAACAAGAATCTAGGGGAAGAATACACGGTGGGGGGGGTAGTAACAACAACAAAAAAGGAAAGGGACCTGGGGGTAATCATATCAGATGAACTTAAGGTTAGTAAGCAATGTGAGAAGGCAGTAGGGAGGGCTGGGGGTATACTGGGATGCAAAGGGAGAGGCATCAGCAGCAGAAAACAGGAAGTTGTTATCCTTTTATACAGACAGTCGGTGAGACCCCATCTGGAGTACTGCGTCCAGTTCTGAAGACCCCATCTCTGCAAGGACATAGACAGGATAGAGGCAGTCCAGAGGAGGGCAACAAAAATGGTGCAGGGTCTGTAAGAGAAGCCGTATGTGGAGAGACTAAAGGAGCTTAATATGTATACCCTTGAGGAAAGAAGGGAGAGGGGGGGACATGATAGAAACTTTAAGTACCTCAGTGGAATCAACAAAGTTCAAGAGGGTAGCATCTTTCAGAAAAGAGACGTGCAAGAACAAGGGGACACAATTTAAAGATAGAAGGAGGGCGGTTCAGGGGCAATGTGAGGAAGTATTATTTCACAGAGAGGGTAGTGGATGCATGGAACAGCCTTCCTGAGGAGGTTGTGGGGTCTATAACTGTGGAAGAATTCAAGAATGCATGGGACAGACATAAGGCAATTCTTGTGGGGGTAGGAAGAAATAGGCTGTTGATTAACTAGGATCTGTGGCCTATCCTGTAGGTAGGGAAATGGGCAGACTAGATGGGCCAAGCAGTCCTTATTTGCCGTCAAAGTCTATGTTTCTATGTTACTACTAGACTACCAGGGACATGAATAACGGTAATATTCCAGCGATCGGGGACATGGGAGTGAGGGGGTCCACTAGATGACCAGGGACAGTCTAACATACCAGTTATTGGGGCATCGGGACTCAGGAGGGGGTCCACTGGACTACCAGGGATAACAGTGTGTTTGTGGATGGTGTTCTGGGTGGGTGGGTGGCCACCCACGGCTGGCGGCTGCTGTGTTGCGCCCTGCAATACAGCGGTCTGCCCATGGGTGTCCGGGAGTTTTTCCCACTCCTCACGGGCTCAACTTTGAGCCTCACTATGTGGCGCACTGTGGGGTTGAGCCACAGATCCTGGGCTGAATATCAGGATGTGCCGCATATGCATGGGCATGCCCCCTGCATCTGCGCCGTATACATTACTAATGCGCCCCGGCACATCGGGATTTGCACTGCGCAACCTGCCCCGTTGAATATCATGCTGGGGGCGCATTGTGGGGTTGCACAAGGCGCAATCCCTTTGAATATCTGGGCCTCTGTGTTTAACAACTGTCTCCCCGAAATCAAGGACTTGATGAGCACCATCTGACAGACTGAATCCAGACAAGACCGAAGTGTTGGTAGTGGACCTGGGTCATCTGGGAACAGGTTTGGGGCTGGGTAGGCGTCAGGCTTATGGCTTGATGGCATCCAGCTCATTACTTCAGACTAGGTGCGTAACCGGAGAGTTATTTTTGATGATGGCCTGACCCTGAAATCTCAAGTGTCCGCCACTGTCAAATTCTCATTTTACCATCTGAGGAATATCACCTGGGTAAAACACCTGCTTCCTCTGGATGACCTGCCAACATTGGTCCACGCCTTCGTCACCACCCACCTTGACTACTGCAATGCCCTCTACCTAGGGTTTCCTGGTGGTTGATATCCGCCGCTTGCAGCTAGCGCAGAATGCGGCAGCCAGGCTTTTGACTGGTACATCTAGGGACAGTCATATTATGCCTGTGCTGCGCAGACTGCACTGGCTCAGTGGCAGATCACCTTTAAGGTTGGCCTGCTAACATTCAAAGCCCTACACAATCAGGGACCCAGTTACCTGCAAGATCTCCAGACTCCCTATTGCCCCCCTACACTCTCTGATCTGACAACGAGGGATTGCTAGAGATTCCCTGAGTTCGTTTAAAAACATCTGGTGCTCGTGCTTTCTCTTTTGCGGCCCCTACCCTGTGGAATTCTCTACCTCATTGGTTAAGAGAATGCCTGACTGTTGAAAGATTTAAATTGGAGTTTAAAACCTGTCATTTTAGTCTAGCATTCCGAGACAAATTTTAAGTTAAACTGATGTACTTGCTATGTTTTACTGTAATTTTATATTGTGTATGTTGTATTTTAACTGTAAAGTGCCTTGGTTTTGAAAAGGAACTATATAAATAGAGAATGATGGTTATGCGCCTGTGTGTTATGGAATTTTTTTTTTTTTACATCCAAGGGATGTGATGACTCATATACCTTGAGAGCATCACACCCCAAGGGTATGTAAAAAAAATTCCAACAACACAGCAGATGCATAACTTTCATTTTTTATAATTGCTGGTGGAAGGTAGTGTGACTGAGCAGTGTGTTTAAAAAAAAAAAAAAAAAAAAAATCCCAAAATGTAAACAAACTTGAATCCTTTTTTAAAAACTCTGTCCCTTGTAGCAGATAGCTTAGATTTAGTTATTTGTTTTGTGTTAAGGCCACCCAGTACAGACTGAAGAGAGCAAGTGACTCGGCGGCTTCAGAAGACGCGATTCAAGTGCAAGTGAGTGTTGCCATGAAACACTCGCTTACATGAATATCATTTTCTGAAGCCGCTGGGTCACTCATCTCAGTCTGTGCTCGGCGACAACAAAAATAAAATAACTAAAACTTAACAATCTGCTACCAGTTCAAGACTAGAAAAGAGATAGAGCTTGACAACATTTTCATTTTTTTTTTTTTTTTTTTTTATGGAATATTGCTCGGTCACACTATGCTGCAAAGAACCTAAAAGTGGCAGTGGCGAGGACAGTGCAAGTAAGGTGTTTTCTGAACTCCGTAATAACTGGTTCTACCAGTTATTACGGCATTTGAAATGTGGCTCTGCTCCGTGTGTTAAAGGGGGTCACCAGTAATTATATAAAGATTTACTTACTTACTAATCAGTTAATAGCTCAATGTATAGATTACGGTAGTCACAGTTATGGGATGGCCTGTAAAACAAGCCTAAAAAACTATACATTGTGATGCTTGTACAGCTGGTTCTGATTACTCTATGATTTTTATAATATAAAAATGTGTTATTGAGTACCTCTGATGAGACATGCTGAAACAGCCTGTGGGATGACCCCCAAGTTTCAACTACAAGCTGTTAATTTAAAAATCCAGGAGAGAAATACAGGCTAAAAGAGACACAAATTAAGGATCTCCTGTTTATCTGGCTTAATTGGAGCTGCCAGCTGCTAGGATGAAAATCATAAACTTTTATGACATTTAGAGGAAGAAACCAGGTTATGTCATTTAGGTGCTAAGTCATAAACACTCCTTTGATGTCTGTGAAGGGCAAAAGACACACTAGATCAAAGGGTTATAGGGCAGTGAGTTTTTGCTGATGTTACCTATTTAATTTACCTTCTGTTTTGTATAATTTTTATATTCTGACAGGGAGGAGCTAGGTGACCTAATGCAAAGAGGTTGGCAAAGCCAGTTTTAAACAGTATTCTGTTTTCCACTTAGGAACACTCATGTTTGGACTCTAAAGAAGAAACATCTACTTTAGATAGACAAGTCTTAATTGTCTGGTGGTAGGAATTAATTTGCACGTTTTAAACCTTGTTCTTTTTAAGTGATTGTATGTTTTTGTGATATATTGTTCTGTATTTACATTTTACATATTTTTATCTATTTTAAAGTATACCTCTATTTTAATGGGGAAGTAAACATTGCAGGGGTCACTCAAATTGTGAAAGCCCAAGACAAGACCATTCAAACGAGGTACTAGGCTTAGGTGAAGGTGTCACTAGTCCTGAAATATCAATATCAAATTATCTGTAAATCAGAACAAAGCAGCAGCCATATCATGTCATCCTAAAACAGGAAGTGATGTCATTGAGGGGCCAGCTCTATGTTGTTAATTACAACTTGCCCCTCAGTGACATCACTTTCTGTCTCAGGATCCCATGAAATGGCTGCTGCCTTGTTTTGATTTACAGAGTATTTAGATATTCACATCTCTGGACTCTTGACACCTAAAAGGAAGTTCCCTACATCATTTGAAATATATTTTTTATGGGCTTTCACAATTTTAGAGACCCCTGCAATGTTTACTTCCCCTTTAAGAGACTACTTGGTGTGCCTTTGAAATTCTTCCTTTGACAAGTGAAGCATATATGGTTAAAGCTGACAGTGTGCATAGCTTACTGGTAATACCAAACTGGGAAAAGGTAAGAGTTTATTCTGAGGTCTTTCATAGAGTTTTTAAGGGTTCATTTTGTATACCTGGTTAGGTGCCCATAGGTGAAAGATATCTGGCACCCCCCCCCCCGAAAAGCAGAATTATCTGAGCCTGTACATTGGGTACGCTAGCAAGAGGTTCACAGTTTGAATTCCTCCAGAACTTGAGATCAACCCACAAAAAAGACAGGAGGGTTACCTTGTTCTGTTCCTGTTCACAATACTGCACTCGGAGGTTGGCACTGTGGGAGCAGAGGGCCTTACCTACTGAGTGGGGTTGTGATATACATAATCTACAAAACATTTAAAACCACTCACATATATTTAATTAATAAATTGGAACTAAATGAACATAAACATAATTACTATCTATGAGACTCCAATAACAAATACATTCAAGTAAAAATAAATAATAGATTTGGAAACATGACATTTGTCTCAAAAGTTGTACAAATATGGGAACCAATAAACAGTTACTTGAAACAAGAACAAAGCACAAAACACTTTATGAATTGCATAAGACCCGAGCTAAATCTGAGATATATGTGCAATAACTAATGACAATTATTACCAAAGGACACTTGCACTTTAACTTAACTTTTAGAAGTTTCTCAGTTTCCTCCAGTAGAATGTTTGTGGGAATTTAATGACATTTTATATTTGGTTCATATGTTATTCATGTTGTAAGCATTAAATACAAAACAGGACCATCTTGAAAATGGGTCTATGACCCAACGATGTGTTGTAAGACCTTTTCCTCTATAAAAATAAAGATTTACTACTGCTATGCAACACCAAGAAGTGCAAGGAATGCGCTTAGGGAGATGGAATCCACACACAGAATACTGGATGGGAGGGGTTAGACAGCCATTTCAGAAGAGGATACGGATCAGCAGGTCATAATCAGAGACTCTCTCAAGCAAACAAGTCAATGCAGCAACGCTTACAGCAAGGCATGGAGGATGCTGGGGTGTGCAGGGAAGGGTTTTATTAGTAGGAGAAACGAGGTGATTCTGCCACTACAGATCCCTGGTGAGGCCTCAGCTAGAGTACAGTGCCCAGTTCTGGAATCCTCACCTGAGGAAAGACATTGATAGACTGGAGTTGGTAAACAAAAGGGTCACAGATGATCCAGAGCCAGCAGGGCAGATTCTATGAGGATCAGCGGAGGTCCTAGATGTCCACTTGCTGGAGGCCAGGTAAAGTGGTGGACATGACTGAAACATTTAAGTTTCTCAGGGATATAAACAAAGTGAATGTGCCGGCCCGGTGGGTTGAGGCACCGGATGCCACACCTTGAGCCACGCCGGCGACTGGGGTTCAGAAGTGGACTCTGATCATCGGGGGTTGGCAGGGGGAGAAGAGGACTGAGCGTCTGGAGGACTGCTCTCCTCTCCTGGTGTGGGTCTGCGGGGATGAATCGCTCTGCGACGTTTCCCAGTGGAAACCGGGGGTACTGCAAGAAGTGCACTTCAGGAAGGAGGCACCAATGAACGTCAGCAGAGGTGCACCCTCCACGCAGGTGTCATTGCATGGCCAGCATCTCAGGAGGAAACGAAACTAAGGAGGAAAAATCCCAGTTGGCTGGGAGGTGATAGCAAATGCTCCAGGGCCGCTCCTACATGCTCAGTGCTGGCCCCAATCCTGACTTGACTCTCTGTGGTCCCCCCCTCCTCCTGTATGGGGACGTGGGAGAGAGGGGACCCAGCACCCATTTCCTCGGTCGAGGAAGGGGCTCTGGTGGGCAGTAAAAGGGCGGCTCCTGCCAGAGAGATGCCCCATCACCGGCAACTGGTGCGAAGCAAAGCTGATAAAAACAAAGTGAATAGCGAAGACATTTTTTTTTTCAACTTTCTTTCACTCTGGTCGCTGCTGCCAGGATCCCCTTTGGTTGACTTGCCTTTTCCCATCCACCGAGATTCTCCCTGTCTAGGGACCTGTTCCCCCAACCCACCTGCAACACAGCATTGTGGACCCCTGGTCATTGCTGCCTTCAGGTCCATGGCACCTACCTTACAATAAGAACCCCTCAGACAGAGGTGAAGATCGAGGATTGTGCAGGTTCGAGGAGACCAGGATCCAGTGACGGACATAGGGGCAGGTGATGTCTACCTCCCAGGAAGTAGGGTGTTTTCTGCTTTCTTGGTTCCCCCTTGAGGCACGGACATGTAATGATGTCCACTGTAAGATGGGTGTGTTCCCGCACCACGCCATTACCTCCGCCCCTTTCTAAGGTGGTCCCTGCTGTTGCACACCAAGTCTCCACTGAGAGTCGCTAAAAGCAGGAATGCCACAGCCCACCCACCTTGAGAGAAGAAAGCAGTCCTCTGGACGCTCTATTCTCTCTATCCCGGCCAACCCCCTGCAACGCGAGCTCGCTCCCGAGCTTGGGTCATCGGCGTGGTGCAAGGTGTAGCATCCAGTGTCTCAACCCTCAGTGTCACTAGGCTGGCCGCAAGGACTTCTTTATGAGAAATAGGCATGAAATCACTAGGGTGTAGAACTGGAAGTTGGTGGTGGGGGAGGTAGTTTAAGAGGAACATAAAGAGGTTCTTCTTGACTTAGAGGGTGGTGGAACCATGGAACAGACTGCTGGCTGTAGTGCTGGGGGCAGCAGCCCTTAAAGAGTTTCAACACAGCTGGGACAGGGCAAGGGGACTCAAAGTCCCCGGGGGGGGGTAACTCAAGTTGGAGATATGGGGGAGAGGGGGAGAAAGCCCACCAGTACAGTAGGTCAGTGGGGTGAGGTAATATAAGAAGGATAGACTTCATGGACCACCAGTCTCCTCCTGTGGTCAAATTCTATGTTTCTAACTAGCTATAAGATGTCAGTTATATTTTTATATAGTACCACTCATCATATTTGTTTTAGATTCCTCCAGTCACTCTCAGTTGGTTATGGGTGTACGATCAATGATCATGGTTAAAATGTTTTTTGCAGCTGGGGGAGTGGTAGAACTACCACTAGCGATGCTGATGACGTGGGTTCAGGAATGAATACAGAGTGTCAAAGGACCAGCTGGGGGGAGGTAAGATGAGTGTCACAAAGACAGCTGTCCTCCTGGGAGTGGGGGCCGTGGTCTCCCAGTGCTCGACTGAACCTGGGGAGACTGGTTGTATAACAGCCGGGACCATGTACTGAGGGGCGGAGGAGATGGCGGATATCTGTGGGACGTGCATGGGAGCACAAATGTCCACGTACTGACATCACTGCATGTCCTCACCTCCAAGGGGAACTCTATGCCGAAAACCTTTAAGATCAGCAGCAGGATGTCTCCTCTGGACACCCTCTCAAATGACACCCAGGTTTAAGCCTCAGCTGGGGCCTCAGGTAGATCTTGGTCTCTCCCTTCAGGGAGCCCAGCCACAGGGGGCAAACCGCGGTCCTCCCAGCCTGGGTGGCATGGAAGGGATGCCGATTGGGTGGTCCAGCTGAAAATGGTGGTAAATCCCCACCTGAAACCCGAGTGACAAAGAAAGTTGAAAAAAATGTTTTTTTGCACTTTAAGCTTAAATGTTCTAGAAGCTCTGATATGGTTCAGATTACTATCAGAACTCTTTTTGGCTTATCAGAACCTGAGAACCTTTTGTGATTGTCCCATTCCTTATAGGCACAGACACTTTACTTATTCATGTATGTATGTATGTATGTAATGTATGTGTGTATGTAATGTATGTAATGTAATGTATGTATGTATGTAATGTAATGTATGTATGTAATGTAATGTATGTGTGTATGTATGTAATGTAATGTATGTATGTATATTACGTATGTCTGTATGTTATGTAAAGTATGTATGTATTTATTTGAAACTGGGAAAGGCACACTGAGCTAACTCATTTCCAGGTGTGATCTGGGGGGAAGGCGCACGGGAAGAAATACACATGCATGTGCCTGTGTATATAGTGAGAATCATATAGAAAAAAATATATATACAGCAATAATTGTACAGGCCATATATACAGTATGTAAGGTACAAGAACATACATTCATGATTAAGTGACAAAGTACAGGATGCCAGGCAATAAAAGATGCACAAAAGTGCTCCACAGAGCTCATGGGAGCATGAGTATAGCAAATGGAGGAACCAAAGATGCACAACAGTGCTGCACATAGCTCATGGGAGCGTGAGTATAGCAAATGGAGGAGCCAAAATAGTTTAGCCAGTGCCAGAGGAGGAACAGGAGGCAAAAAAGAGTTGAAGGTGATGTTTGGGGGAGTGATGGGAAGAAGACAGATTGAGGGGGGGCAAATGGAGGGACAGGAAGAAGAAGCAGTTTGCTCAGTAGCAGATTTGGAGTGGGGAATACAGAAGAAGCAGGACTACCTACAACAGAGCAAGTAGGAGGAGAAGTGAATAGGACACTGTAGGACAATGTTTTGAGGTCTAACATTTATATATTTGGCCTAGCATTAAAATCCACATCAAGTCCAACACTCTTCGTTTGGGATATTAATATATAGCTTTTCTGTTATGGACTGGATTATTTGTTTATTTCCCCAGGAAGGTCCGGTTGAGCTGCAACTTATAAGAAGGCATTCTGGATCTAGTAATACAGTGCTATTTATTACAGGGAATAAATTTCCCAGCATGTGAACAGAAACTGGCAGTAACCTTTCTTACGTTGGGGTAAAATCCCAGTACTGACCCTGCTGTGCTGCATGAGGGGGGTGTGGCACACCCGAGGGGATTTCTTTTGGATGAGATGTTAAACCGAGGTCCCGTATGCCTGTTCTGGTGGTTGTTTAGGTGGACGTTAATGATCCATGGCACTGCTTGAAGAGAGATGGTAAATTCCCCAGGTGTACTGGCCAAATTTCCACCTCTCACTAAGAGCACAACGAGCAGCTTAAAGTGTTTTTTTTCCAATATCAGGGTAATACATACAGTACTTTGTAAGCTTAGACTGATGAAAGTGTTCTTGCTGCAGTTTAAAAAGTTATGTGACATCTGTGTGGGAGAGGAAGGGATCATAGTTCGGCCCCTAGGAGGTAGCCAGCCAATTCCTTCCACTTCCTAACTGGTATGCTCCAACCCTGTGCTCAAGCATGTAATGATGTGTGTGCCCAGGAAGAGCATGGGGACACGCCCTATTAAAGTCAGTGGGGGTCAGATGTTACTTTATAATAATGGCTTCCATTTTTTTATAATGTAAAAATCCATGTGTTAAATGCCGTAACACCTGAGTAGGTGTTACGGCATTCATGCACTCCCTTCCCTTACGAATGTGCTCGAGACACTGAACAAACATAGCTCGAGCTTAAAACGCTCCATTTCTCTTCACACGCTACTGACCTCAAAATCTTGGGCTGCTTCTTCAGCGGGTCGGGAGGCGGGAGGTATTCTCACAGTGGGAGGGAGGAAAAAGGGAAGTTGGCGATGCGGCTCTTCAGTGCTGCCGACGGGGCACAGAGTTTAAACTAAACTTCTAAAAGAAAAAAAACGTTGCCCTTCAATTATACATAACAAAATATGGGGTGCAGTGTGTTTTACTTGAATTTCACACACTCCCTCATTGTTGGATAGCTAATAAACCCCTCAGGCTTTGCCCTCGGGATTTATGTGCTATCCAACAACTTCAGATAATGTAAATTCTAATATTACACTGCACCCTACTATCTATATATAATAACGGACTCTTCCTTTACTATTAAAAACTATGGTGTTGTTGCACGTAATAAAGGAGTGTTTATTATGGCAAACATGCGCACAATTTCTCTCGCTATGCGTACGTGCCCACTGCAGCTCTTCCTCCCAGACTGCTGGCCATCTAGTTTTTTCCTCAGAATCAGAACTGCCACTGGAACTCAGTGGTAAGTGACCGTCAGAAAAAGATTTAATACATGAAAAATTTTAACTGACATGCCGGCCCGGTGGCACTGAGGGTTGAGGTGCTGGATGCCACATCTTGCGCTACACCGATGACCTGGGTTCAGGAATGGGCCCGGGTCATTGAGGGGTGGTTGGGGGAAGAAGGGCTGAGCGTCTCAACAGATGCTGTCCTCCTCTGGGGAGGAAGGGGTGTTACCAGGCAGCGGTCACGCCCACAGCACTGCTGCCAGTGGAGGCAGGGGCGGCAGGACATGACGACTTCTCAGGAGTTGGGGTGGGGAGGGCGCTGTGGACACTTGACGACGGAATGCATCAGCATGCCATACATCTGGACATAAGTGTTTCACGTCGGCACCCTCAGGAGTAGAGACAAAAACAGGAGAAAAACAAAGGCCAAAATCTCCCTGGTACGCGCATCATGACGCTGGGTTCGCGGTACATCAGGGCTCAGCCGACAAGACCAGAGGAAGGTAGGTTCCTCCAGGCCAAGGACAAGTATTGAAAAAAAAAAATGTAACAGACATTTCGGCTGCAGGCAGAAATAATTCATATAAAAAGTTTAAATAAATAAAAATGAAGTGGACCGCGGCAGCACATGAACTTATTTTTTTTTTATTTTACATAATTGCTGTTGCCAAAAAAGACCCAGCAATTATATAAAATAAAATATGGGGTGCTTCACTCTCGGGGTTTATGTAGCATCTAACACTTTGGGTGGGGGTAAACGTCTCTTTACACATACCACCCCATACTTTATTCTATATATAGCATATAGTTAGGGCTTATTGTGTGTGGAATTCAGTGGCTCACAGACAGTTGTTGAGCACAGTTGAAATGTTGTTGTGCATGTTCTAAAGATGTTGTTGTCCGTATTCTGTCATCAAGTGCACCTGTGTCCCTGCTCGTGCTGACTCCTGCCTGCCAGCTCGCTTTCATTTTCACTGCAGCGCTCCCTGTTCACGCTGACTCACACCTGGCAGCCCACTTACATTTTTATTGAGCGTTCTCTTTCCGTCCATACCGGCAGCCGGTGCTACACACAGCTCCTGCTGGCTACTTCCCTCTACAACATCATATAAAGTATAACCCTGTTTATCCAAACCTTGGCAATCTGAAACCCTCAGTTGTCCAAAACTCGGTGATGTCTCCCGCAGCTGTAATCACTATAATCAGTACTAAGCTGACACACATTTGCACTTGCCTGGCATAGCGAGTTACCACATTAACACTGGTTTGTGCTGGTTAACAGTAATCATTCTGTCAATCATTTTCACTGTTCAAAGCTTCTTTCCATAGAGGCGTGTATTAATTACTGTGTCTGCTGTATTTGTAGTTTTTGGGAGATGGCAAAGTGTAAGCACTCAGTATTGGACATCACTTATAAACTTTGCATTTTAGACTGGAGTTCAGTAAGAAAATGGTGGACGTCGCACACCGGGTTCAGGATCAAGAACGCAATTGTGTGTGACATTAGATGGGCCGAGGACAAAATGAGAGATTTTGTTGCATACTCTATGGATTGTGGGGTTAAGGCAGAAAGTAGAAAAACAATCCTCTCTGGAGTGACAGCTGCGACTGCTTCCCCTAACGCACTACCCTCCCTTCTTTGTGCTCTCACCAGCACCTGACCTTTACTATTGCCAGCACTTACTTGCCACTCCCATTCCTCTCACCCACCCACCCTTCTCTCTCTCTTATCTATCTCCATCTCTCCTCTCCCTCCTACCACCTCTAAGACAGAAACTTTCAAGTACCTCAAGGGAATCAACAAAGTCCAAGAGGGTAGCATCTTTCAAAAAAAGAGGTGTGCAAGAACAAGTGGGCACAATTTGAAGATAGAGGGGGGGCGGCTCAGAAGTGAGGTAATGTAAGGAAGCATTATTTCACAGAGAGGGTTGTGGATGCATGGAACAGCCTTCCGGAGGAGGTTGTGGAGTCAAAAACAGTGGTGGAATTCAAGCATGCATGGGACAGCCATAAGGCAATTCTAGGGGGTGGGGGTAGAAAGAAGTAGACTGCTGGTTAACTAGGATCTGCAGCTTATCCATTAGGTAGGGAAATGGGCAGACTGGGTGGGCCAAGCGGTCCTTATCTGCCGTCAAATTCTATGTTTCTATGCGACCCCTTTCCTACATGATAACAAGGCCAGTTCTGGCTGCCCACTCCTATATAATGTCTCGTGTTACTATGTTTTATGACCAACTACTACAAAATTGGTAGTATGTTGAAACATGTACACACTGTTGTATTACCAAGCTCTTTCAAATTACACATCTGTATAACTTTACTGCACTCCTTACACGACTCACCCAATGGAAATTGTATTGTCTCTCCTGTTTTATACTGTTACTGTATGTTGTTTTCGTGTAATGACGTGGCACCTTTGTAAATGAGTTCAATACTTAAAGGTGTTTTAAACATAGAAACATAGAATTTGACAGCAGATAAGGACCGCTTGGCCCACCTAGTCTGCCAATTTCCCTACCCGATGGATAAGCTGCAGATTCTAGTTAATCAACAACTTACTGCCTCCTACCCCCCACTAGAATTGCCTTATGCCTGTCCCATGCATTCTTGAATTCTCCCACTGTTGCTGACTCCACAGCTTCCTCAGGAAGGCTGTTCCATGCATCCACAACCCTCTCTGTGAAATAATGCTTTCTAACATTACCTCTGAGCCGTCCCCCCTCGATCTTCAAATTGTGCCCCCTTGTTCTTGCACATCTCTTCTTCTGAAAGATACTACCCTCTTGTACCTTGTTAATTCCCTTGAGATACTTAAAAGTTTCTATCATGTCCCCCCTCTCCCTCCTTTCCTCAAGGGTATACATATTAAGCTGCTTTAGTCTCTCCTCCATATGTCTTCTGGTGCAGACCTTGCACCATTTTGGTTGCCCTTCTCTGAACAGCCTCCACTCTGTCTATGTCGTTGCGGAGATGGGATCTCCAGAATTGTACGCAGTACTCCAGATGGGGTCTCACTAACTGTCTGTACAGAGGGATAACAACTTCCTGTTTTCTACTGTTGATGCCTCTCCCTATGCATCCCAGTATCCTTTCAGCCCTCCTTACTGCCTTTTCACATTGCTTGCCCACCTTTAGGTCATCTGATACAATTACTCCTAGGTCTCTTTCGATTTTTGTTGTTATTAACTCATCCCCCATTGTGTACTCTTCCCCTGGGTTTTTGTTTCCAAGATGCATTACCTTGCACTTCTTTGCATTGAATCTGAGCTGCCACATATTTGACCATTCCTCCAACCTTGCCAAGTCCCTTTTCATTCTTTCTACTCCACCTTGTGTATCGACCCTGTTGCAGATCTTTGTGTCATCTGCAAAGAGACATACCTTTCCTTTCAGGTGCTCTACAATGTCACTCATAAAGACATTAAAGAGGACCGGTCCCAGTACCGAACCCTGTGATACCCTGCTAGTTACCCTCCTTTCTTCACTGTGGACTCCGTTTACTATTACCCTTTGCATCCTGTTGTCCAGCCAGTTTTTTATCCAGGTTACCATCTTGGTACCCACTCCAAAGCTAGCTAACTTGTATATCAATCTTTTGTGTGAGACTGTATCAAATGCCTTGCTAAAATCTAGGTAGGCCATATCCACAGCCCCTCCCTGGTCTACTACTTTGGTTTTGTAATCCAAGACGAAATAAAATAAAATGCACACATGCAGAGGTGATGTACCCAATAAGGTGGTCCACATGTAGTTCATATAGAACCCCAGTAAGGGTATCCCCCTATCGGGCACTATCCTCAAAGAGAAAGCTTGCCATTTTCATCAACAGCTGAACGGGGATATGCTGTTTGCTGCGAGGAAAGGGTGGCTCAGTTGTTTTAAACAGACACGGAATGTGGCAGCTTTCTATAGCTGGAGAGAGCCTTTCATCATCGACTGATAGCACTGTACCATTTCAGCAGAAGCAGCTGACAATGCTGGGGACTGATGGAGGAACAAGTGTACAATGTGGATGAGACTGGGAGCTACTGCAAGCTGCTCCCTGAAAAAATACTAGCTTCTGCATCATTGAAATATAGAATCTGGCAGTAGGTAAAGACTGCTTGCCCCATCCAGTCTGCCCATTTCTCTGGTTACATTGGATTGGAGACCCATACTCCTGGTTATAAAAAAAATAAAGAGCGACTGACAGTCCTAGTTTCGGGGGCCTGCAGTAACGCAAGAGACACAAGTAAATTACCCCTGTCGGTAACTGGTAAGTCACAGAATCAAGATGTCTTAAGCATGAGAATCTTGCGATCTACCAGCCATTTATCGGGCACAATGCAGTGCCTGTATGAACTGTGACATTTTCCGGTACTGTTTTTATTTTTTTTTGCTAATTTTATCACTGCAGTTAAAACACATCTAAGGCTTACAGGCATTCAACCAAGTGCTGTCCTTTTGATTGACAGTGCCAGTGCCCATCCCAGCAATGAAACCCTTAGAACAGCTGATGGATCCATTAGGTGCGAGCTCCTGCCAGCAAACAGCACTGCCAAGATCCAGCCTATAGATCAAGACATACTGGCTACACTTAAGCGGCTGCATTACAATGAGCTGGTTACCAATGTTCTGAATAAAGAAAATGGAAGCTAATGACCCTGGCCTCGAGGATCTCACAGACTCGGAGACCTTGGACACAGTGAACTCCCATCTGTCAGTTGAGCAGGAAAATGAAAGTGACTCAGAGAGAGAAAGAGAAGCACTCTGAAAATCTTGACTGATACTAAAGCTACGGTGAGTTTCAAGTGGCGCATATGCTGGCCAGAGCACCAGGTGGAAATTGACCCCTACAGATCCTATGACTATGCCAGCTCAGAAGTAAAGCTGTAAGGCCAAGGAATTCTAAAAAAAAGAAAGAATAGAATTAAAGACTATTTAAAGAACATCTAACTTATTGATCTCTTCTTTACAATTTTTTACAGTTTTAAACCTGTTTGATACGGAGTGTAACAAGTGTGTCTGAGGGTTATACCACCTCTTTAACATGCAAGTCCTTGGTTATCCGAAAATCCATTTTTCCTAACGTTTTTATATCCCCAGCAGTTTCAGATAAATGGGATTATACTGTAGTATAAAAAATAAAATATGAGTAACAGTTTAATACCTGTTTGTCAGCTAGTTGCTGTTTTTGTTTTTACTGTTAAGTGTTGGATTTCCAGTCCCATAGCTGCAGAAGTCTTGCACTCCCTGGAGTTGAGTATACAGGAAGGGTAGAATGAAGGGGAAGACAGGACAGATGCATCCTGGAACACTATTCAGACTTTTGCACACAGCAAAGGTATGATGTATTACTAAGGCTGCCCTACATGTATCCTAATCATCTAGGGGTGCAAATGTGAAACAAACTAGGGTTAACACTTGCAGATTTCACCTCAAAATATCCATATTACACATATGAGGAAACACAAGACATAGACAAATTCTCAGTGGTGGGGACCAGGATAAAATTTAAATTCCCACTAGCCAGTCACCAGAGCCTTGTAATGGAAAGAGCAGACCCAAAGATGAATGATGACATCAATGACGCTCACTACTCACAATGTAAAGGGGTCTGAATAACATGATCAAGAGAACCTGGGTGCTATCTCACCTGAAACAATTTAGACACAGAGATACCACTAATCCAAGAATCGAATTTGTCACAGGTGGAACATAAAAAAATTACAGCTGGCCCACCCACGCAGCGGTACTCCTTGTGGCGCTGAACACCCGGGTTCGGAAGTCAGCCTGGTGCATCAGCTGGGCCAGCCGGGGGGAGGTTGGATGAGTGTCCCAGGGACAGCTTTCCACCTCTGGATGGGGGATTGTTGATGCTGGGCATTCAGGCAACTCCCAATGGATGCTAGGAGTAAGCCAACGCCAGGGACCACAGTGCAGAGGGAGGCAGCAGTGGACGTTTGCGGGGCATACATGGGAACAAATATGCCTGTGCACTGCCGATGATGTCACTGCATGTCTGTGCCTCCCTTGGGGAACTGATGCAGGTAAAAGCCCTGTGCGACAGCAGCCGTGATGCTCTCTGACCCCCACTGAATGTCACCAGAGCATAAGTCTCGGGACGGGAATCAAGTTGATCTGAGTCCTTCTCTCAGGAGCCTCTGGTCTGGGCTGCTACTGGGAGATGCCAGTGGGGAGGAATGGAGAACTAAGTCAGAGAATATCCACATCTGCAGCACGGGGCATAATAGAATTGAAAGTACCTCAGGGAATCAACAAAGTCCAAGCGGGTAGTATCTTTCAGAAAAAGAGATGTGCAAGAACAAGGGGGCACAGTTTGAAGATAAAGTGGGAATGGCTCAGGGGCAATGTGAGGAAGTATTTTTTCACAGAGAGGGTGCTGGACACATGGACCGGCCTCCCTGAGGAGGTCATAGGGTCAAAAACAGTGGGGGAATTCAAGAATGCATGAGACAGACATAAGGCAATTCTAGTGGTTAACTAGGACTTGCAGCTTATCCAATAGGTAGGGAAAAGGGAAGACTGGGTGGGCCAAGCGGTCCTTATCTGCCGTTAAAGTCTATGTTTCTATGAAAAAAATAATTACACAGAAAGTGGGTAGGGAGGTCTATGCTGCATCTCATCCAAGAGGTAAAGTGAATGGAGTGGCTATTCGAAGAAGGAACTCAATGTTCATATCAGAGAGACACACAGGGAAGGTGGGTCCTAGTAAATCGATCATACCAAGACACTCCAGTACTAACAGTAAATACTTATGTACCTAATATGGCTTTGCATATCTTTTTCAAAGAGGTATTTCAAACTGCAGCAGGGAAAGCACGCAAGCTTTCCAACCTAGTGGGCCATTTTAATTGTATAACAGACACAGGGTTGGACTCCTCCAGAATGCAGGCAGGGCCATAGAAGAAAACCCCAGCAGCTGAAAAACTGTGAACCTTGCTAGCAGAAGCAGACATGCAAGACAGGTGGAGATGGCAACATCCTACAGAATGAGATTATATATTTTACTCCAACCCACACAAATCTTATAGCCGTATAGACAGATAGTACCTACTGGTACCAAATCTGTATCGTATTACAGCCACCAAGATTCATACAACTGGTCTCTCTGACCATGCGCTAACGGCCCTTGAGCTAGAACTGGGTAGCCAGCTCAGAATGTGGCTGTGGCGCCTAAATTTGGGAGCATTAGCAAATGAATCCTTTAGGTGCAGGACTAAAAAGGCTTAGATGAATATTTTCTCCTCAACTTTGATGACTCAGTGAGCCTCACAACATTGTGGAATGCAATGAAACCTGTACCAAGGGGGAAGATTATTGCTTGTCTTACCCATCTTTAAAAGGAGAGAATTAAGAAAAGGCTAGAGCTTGAGAGTAAACACAAAAAAGGAGGGCAAGACCTTCTGGTCCAGATTAAGGACATAAGGATGCAATTACACAAATATCTATGGAAGAGGCAGAGAGAATGCTTCGACACATGGGATTCACATATTATTCCCAGGGAAACAGACCTGGCAGGCTTCTAGCCCTTCAGCTGAGAAAAGAGCAGGCCTCAAGGGTGTTTTGTAGGATTAGCACAGAAGGAGCCAGAGACCAAATTTATACACTGCCTAATGATATAGCTTTGGAATTTGGCAAATTTTATTGGAAACTGTATGACCCTGTACAACCCAACAAAGGCAGTCCGGATTTGGCAGTTCCTGCAGGGTTTGAACACACTCACACTGACAGAGGCTGAAAAGGACAACTTAGGCCCATAGAAACGGAAGAAATAAGATTCATAATTAAATCCCTTAAAACTTGAAAAACAGCAGGGGATGATGGCTTCCCAGCAGAATTTTATAAAATATTCACCGACACACTGGATAAGCCCCTAGAAAGGGCAATGGCATACTGCATGCAAAACCACACCTTTCCGAAAGAATGGCAAACGGCCCTGATCATGGCGATCCCTAAACCACGGAAGAATCCAGAAAAATGTACGTCCTAGATATCAAAATTATGGCAAACAGAATTCAAGAGACAATAACCAAGCTAGTACATCACAGCCAAACAGGTTCTATACCGTAGCTCATATAATAATGTTACATTCCTTTTTAATGTCATCACAACCACGAAAAATTGTAAATCTAAAACACTGGCAATCAGAATCGATGCAGATAAGGCTTCGACAGACTTGACTGGCAGTACTTAGCAGAGGTCCTGACCACCTCTGGTTTCAGCTAAGCTTTCACAGAAAGCCTACTGGCCCTCTATCAAGGATCTACAGCATGAGTATGTGTAAATGGCACATTCTGCCCAGCCTTCCAACTGAAAAGGGGTAAAAGACAAGGCTGCCCCATGTTGTCACTGCTCTTCACACTGGATATAGAGTATTTAGCAGCTTGTATCAGGAACAACAAAAACATAAAAGGCATCCAAGTGGGACCCATGACACACAACATTTCCCTACATGCTGATGATAAGTTTATTGTTTGTGGAGGACCCTCAGTCCTCACTTCTGCCTCTGTTAGATACAATTACCAAATTAGGTGCAATTTCAGATTTCAAAATCAATTATGGCAAAACCAAGGCCCTACTCCTAGGTGGCACATATGACCCAATAGAAGATGACCCTCCAACATTCCAATGGACGGGAGAGGGTTTCTGATACTTAGAGTTAAACATAAAGAAAAATATACATCAGCTGTATGAGAAAAAACTTTGGGCAATCATGGCTGAGGCTAAGTAAGATACAGAAAAATGGATCTCCCTCCCCCAGTCTCTGGGGGCCAATGCAGATTTTTTTTTTAGTCTTTGGTAACTGGGTAAGGCCCACTAGGTACAAGTGCTTGTTTTCAGGGGTGACCTGGGAGCACTGGGCGGTTAAGTGACTCGCTCAGAGTCACACAGTATGCAAATGGAGGTTGTGAGATTCAAACTCAGGTCTGGTCTGCTGGATGTATCTAGCTCGTTCACACCTCGTTCCTCTAACCTCTAAGCTATATTGCCAACCCAAATTAAGTCCTCCTTGAAAAAAGAACTCGTAAAGATGCTGCTGTTACACGTGATAACTATGGCAACTGTCAATTGCCTGCTGCCCGCTGTCACCGCCAGAGGGTTACCCCAAAACAGTAAAGCCTTAAACCCCCTGCTGCCCTATAGACCAAGCCCCACTCCGGCTGATAATGTATCCCCATAATGTATCTGTTGAGGGTTTCTACTAACGGCAATAGCATATGTATCAGACTAGACCCTATCTGGGCCATCACTGAAACTGTCCTTATCTCTTGAATGTTATAGTTTGACCAAGCTCCCTTGAGCTGAACTATGTACCAAAATGTAATGTGATGTGATGTAATGTAACTGATGTAGAATCTTTGGAAAATACCACAGGCTGCTCAAAGGTGTATTTCCAAAATCATATAAATAAATATTTGAATGAATATATTATCAAGATTCCTATATGTCTTTCACATGCCTCTAGTACAACCCCTCAATAGTTTATGGAAACAGATAGACCAGGCAATTTCCAAATTCCTCTGGAGCAGTAAGTGCCAACATGTGAAAAAAGGTATATTGCAGAGAGGCAAGACTAGTGGACGCTTGGCCATACAAAACTTAAAGGAATACTGTATTTCAGCCCAAATCCCCCCAGTGCTAGCCATTTTAAAATATAAAACAGACAACATGCTGGACAGAAGGAGATGGAGAGAAACTAGCAGATTTTTTTTTTTTTTTTATAATTATTTGTATCCTCCTACAGCAGGTCACCCCTTTCATCTGCCACCCTACCGGAACTTAGAGTCTTTCGAGGTCTTGTAGCGCAGATCCCCTGAGCCCAGCCCAGAGGCTTCATCCTGGGTGGCCCCTGTTTTTCCTCCGTTTACTCCCCGTGTGAGTGCGCTAATCCCGAGACCCCCGGAAGCGGTGGCGTATATGCATGGAAGTGCACATGTGCACCGCAGCTCCAGTGCCAGGTCTCTTTCGCTCTCCCTCGGCCTAGTGCCAGCAGTCCTTGGAGTGACACCACCACTCCGGCCTCCACCAGGGGGGCGGACAAGCTCCGAGGAGACAAGAAACTCCCTCCCGAGGCAAAGAGCTGCCCGCTGGCAGTCTACACACATCCTCTCCCACCATGGCCGGTTTTAGGCACCAGCAAACCCTGCAATTGCTGGTGGCCCCCTGCTTATGGGGGCCCCAACTAAAACAGTTTACCTTAATTATTTTAAATCTTTTTTCATTATCTTCTTAAAACAGCAATAAAGGACTGTGCAGATTTTGATGTGGGATCTTGATTTCATGAAAAGCCTTACTAAGCTATGACCCAGGCAGTAAGAGGCAGATAGGTAACAATGGATGTGAGAGAAGGAACAGTATGCACTGACACTGTGGTCTTCCTTTAAATTTTTTTAAGATGCCACTAGTACTGTAAATACAATAAAATGATGTGTGTATTGGTTACAGTTAAACATATGGGGTGATGGGTAAGTAGGGGGGCCCTGTGACTTCATTAATCTGCTGAGGGCCCCCAAAACCCTAAAGCCGGCCCTGTCTCCCACCCCCCAACCCCTTGCCGGCCTCTGACAACCCTGGCTCATTCCAGAACCCGGGTCGCCAGCATGGTGCGAGGGGTGGCGTCCAGTGCCTCAACCCTCTACACCACCAGGCCAGCTGTAGAAACTAGCAGGTAATCCCTTACACCTGGTCACCATACTGCCTCTCTCCAAACTTAGAATACTAAAATCTCTAAACCCCTGGACCAGGAACGGATTATAGTCACGGAAAACATTCAAGAGCATGATGGGTGAAGCAGCTAGGCTGAGACAGTTAACACCTATCAGAGGCAATGAAGAATTTGGCCCAAGGATCTCTGATTCAGGCTTTATACAATGGGCACAGAGGGGTATTTACACCATAGGAGACCTAATGGACCAAGGAGCCTTAATGAGCATTGAACAAATAAGAAATAAATACCATCTGCCAAGAACTGACCACTACAGGTTTCAACAACTTAGAAATGACATACAATGTACAAAAGTGGCACAGGAGATCTGCAGATTCCCCACACCCCTGGAGCAATACAATAGCAGTAGAAAGGAGAACAGGAACAGAGTCACACCAGCTTTCCCACTTATACAGCCTGCTGCAAATCAAAACAAGCATTTGTCAATGCCGAATGTTGCTTGCTTCTATGTACTGTTTAGGTATTTGGAAGTCATTGGAGTGCAAATATTGAAAATTCTAGAACTTCTGGCGTGCCCTAGGAACTGCATAGCGCATGTAATAAAACAGTCATTTTAGGAATTTTTCACCAAATGTTCAACATAGCCATTTTAAGACCTCTGCTCATGAACAGTGTCACTGTGATTTTATTAATGTGTCCCATACATTGAGTTTGCACACCGACAAGCGCCATTTAATATACGCTACATGAAAGCGGAAACACGTTTTGGGCAGGATGTGAAAAATGACAGCTGTACTGCTCGCCAGGAGGTGTGGTAAAATAGCAATGACAAAAATCTGGAGTGAAAATATTGAAAATTTGCGAACTTACGAGCCTGCGTGAGGAACTGCATAGCATGCGCTAAATAAAACAGTCATTTTAGGAATTTTTCACAAATTTTCAACATAGCCATTTTAAGACCTCTGCTCATGAACAGTGTCACTGTGATTTTCTTAATTGTCCCGTTACATTGATTTCCACACCGACTCGCCATTCTGCGCTACATGGGAGAAACACATTTTAGGTGAGATGTAAAATAGACAGCTATACTACTCATAAGAAGGTGTGGTAAAATGGCAATGTTGAAAATCTGGGTGAAAATATTGAAATTTCGCGAACTTACGAGCCTGCGTGGAACTGCATAGCGCATGCTAAATAAAACAGTCATTTTGGAATTTTTACCAAATTTTCAATATGGGGTTTTGGGACCCCTTCATGAATTATGTCACTGTCATGGCGGTGATCGGGCCGAAGGGTATTGATTTATGATCACTGCGTGAGAGTACCCTTGACCCCAACAATGTTATATTCATGCGAAAAGTCCAAAACTCATGTTGAATTGGTTAAAATCCAAAATACCTGAGATATGCAACAAAGTTGAAACCCCTATCTAGGCCATTATACAGCTTACTGGCATTTCCTCAGTTCGCGATCGGCTTTGAAGAGTGCAGACGTGTTCCTGGTCCACCGAAGATCATCGCGCCAGAGTCCGGAGGTAAGTAGGGGAGGCTAGGTGCGCAGTGGGTGGAGTGCGGGTTGGGGGGGGTGGGAGGCGCTCACGGGACCGTTTTCGTTTTCAGGTTAAGAATTAAAAAGCGTCGTGGGACTGTTTGCCACGCTGGGGTGAGCCCCAGCATGGCACAAGGATGTTAGGCGTTCAGCCGGCGGGGATTAGGCACCCCCGCCCGGCCTAAGGACTGATTGCCATGTGTGGGGTGGGCTCCCAGCGTGGCACCTCCCAACTGGGGGAGAGGCGCAGCTCAGCCGGCGGATTTGGCACCCAGTCGGCTACACAATCACGTCATGCGGCGCGCCCGCACTGCGATGTGGGGAGCTACGCCTTTATCTCTGCTCACTGAGGCGTAGCTCCCCCTTTCAACTGTATGCCACTGCATTTTGGAGCGTGTCATAGACAGCTCCAAAATGCATTGGCTTACAGGGGCCGCGCCTGCCAGCTCACTGACTGAATTGAAGGGGGAGGTGACACACCTCCGAAATCTCCGATGATGGCACTATGTTTCTTGCACATGCATGCAAGCAACATAAAAAGAACGAGAGGCTCACCCAGGCTGGGACAAATGGGAGGAAGCAGGGAACATAGTGATACAACCCCATGCGTTACACACAGTATGGACAGAGGTACAAACAAACAAAAAAAATATACTCCCACCAATGGCAAGAATTTTGACGGAAAGTTCTTGGCAACTTCTTTAGGATGCCCACAATAACAAAACACTCTGCACCGGGGGCTCAGATAGATGCTGGTGAAACTGTGGAGAAAAAGGGAGACCACTTTTGCATATTCTGGTCCTGCCCCAGACTGGAAAAACTTGGGCTGACCTAGCTTGAACCATCTCTGAAATTCTGGCAACCGAAGTTCCGCAAGTTTTTGAAAACCTGATACTGGTCATCCTACCTCAGGGAGCTAGGATACCTCAGAACAAGTACCGTACTTATTCCAGATATATGTGGTTTCAGCCCTGAAATCCATTGCACGGCACTGGCTAACAACGCTATCCCCCACAAAGACTGAATGGATAAGTTTAGTTAAGGAAACACATCATGGAGATGTACTTTAAACTTTAACTCTGATGGGAAAAAAAACATAGGTCTGTAATAAAATGGCATAAATGGGAAGCATATTGCACGCATAATTAAAATCCTGAGCCACTTCAATGAACTATGTGGCAGAAGATGAATCACACATCAAACCACACACAAGAAAGGAGACAAAACACACCCTTGGGAAAGTTGATTGTAGTTTTATTATGTAAAGTAAAGTGAATTTCACACGAGTAAGGACATGCATGATAATTGCAGAAACACTTTTATGAATATACAGTACAGTGGAATGCATTTATACATGACTTGGGTAACTAAAAAGTACAACTATTCTATAGATGAGCACTGCACTATGATGTTTTTATTGATGAACTGATACCCTGTACTCTGAACAAATTATTTATGTCGTCATTTCCAATGTGATATATGTTTTTTATTTTTTTTTATTTGGTTGTTTTTTTAACCAGGTATAGCATACTAAGCTGAAAGCTTTTTTACAGGAGCGACCTGGGAGCACAAGGAGGTTAAGTGACTTGCTCAGGGTCACACAGTATGCCAGTGGAAGCTGTGGGATTCAAACCCAGGTCTGGTCTGCTGGATGTCACCAGATTTGCAGCTCAGAGCCTTAGACCACTATGCTATACTGCCTCCTATATATATGGTATGTATGTATATATATATATATATATATATATATATATATATATATATATATATATGTGTTTATATGGTAGAACATTTTCAATAAATGTTTTGTTAAAAAAAAAATCAATAAAAAAATAAAATATGGGTGACTATATATAACTGACCTTGTGTTTCCATCTCGGGGTTGAAATAACAGCATGGATCTCTCAAGCTTTGCTCTTTACTCCTTGATGGAAACATTGGCTTGTTGCATATGGTCACCCCTACATTATTCCTCATTTTATTCATAATAATGGACAGTCTGAGATTCATCAAGGCCACTGCTTGCTTAAAAAGGAGTCTTTTTAGTTGAGCAGTGGCCATGATTAATCTCATGGAGGCTAATATTATGATTAGAAAAGTAATTAAATCTGACCATCCACGGACTTTAATTGGGCACGTCCCCACACTCTTCCTGGGCACACGCCATTATGTGCCTGAACGCGGGTGCAGAGCAGATCAATCAGGAAGCGGAAGGGATCCGTTGGCTACCTCGTCAGGGGCGAACTATGACCCCTTCCCTTGGCATTCAGACGTCACACCGAATTTTTAAACTGCAATAAGATGATTTTTTTCCAGCTTAAACATACAAAATATGTAACTATTACCCTGGCAACAAAAGCTTTGAAAATCCCTTTAAAGAAAAGAACTGTGTACTTTTCTTTTGAGTAAGGAGGAATGGGAAGCAGCATGCCTTAGCAATTTCATTCATGGGCAGACACTGCACAGAGGATGGAGTAACAGAAGGGGTTTGCCTTGATGAGACTGTTTGGTCTTCACCTACCCCCTACATTTCCAGTATTCCTATGATTTTATGCAAGCATGTGCCCCCGTAGAAGCAGCCAACAATAAAACTGCAGTAGGCAAACCTCATTAAATTCCAGTTCTTTGCCCGTCACTGCAGGCTGCATGGAAACATGCCTTACATTATCCTGGTAATTGGATTAATCTCCCATTGAAAACAAAAGAGGTGCTGAGCACACTGGGAAACGACTGTGATTACCACTGTTCCGTTACATCAGAAGGGAATAGGGAAAGTACAGACAGATAGTGTAAGGCTTTATAAAGCAAACAGAAATAGAATATCAAATCTTGCATGGAGCCCAAGCTAACTCAATCCCTTCTCCATAAAATAGAATAATTCCATGTAATCTGTTGGTGCACACTGTATGTGGGAACAAGGAACATTTAATGTATTTATTATGGACATGGTATTCAATTCAGTACTCATAGTGAGATAATATAGTGTTGTTTAGTAGAAAGTATAACAAGCAAATTTCTCTAACTCCCAAAATATGCATCTTAAGTAGTCTATCGCAGCTAGAATGGTTCAGATAAAATAACGTTCTACTTGTGAGATGTTTAGCTATGAAAACATGGCTATGACTGTATTTCAAATGTTGTATTTACTGTATCTGATCGAATGAGACATTTCAGTGCTCTACCTGGGATCCGAACCCAGACCTACTCGAAATACTGTTCCGTTGTACTGACAGCCATACTGCCAGAACAACTGGAAATCTGGGGATCGCAAGGGCACTCGTGCTCTCTCAATGCTCACCCTGGAGCCACACAAATAAGAATTACATATGTATTTACAAGGAGTGCGGTGTGCATTTATTTGAATGAGAAATAAGTGCCCTAGTTGGGATTTGAACCCTGGCCTGCAGGACACATAGAAACATAGAATTTGATGGCAGATAAGGACCGCTTGGCCCACCCAGTCTGCCCATTTCCCTACCTACTGGATAAGCTGCATATCCTAGTTAACCAGCAGCCTACTTCTTCCTACCCCCAACCCCTAGAATGGCCTTATGACTGTCCCATGCATGCTTGAATTCCACCACTGTTTTTGACTCCACAATCTCCTCGGAAGGCGTTCATGCATCCACAACCCTCTCTGTGAAAAATACTTCCTTAAATTACCTCTGAGCCACCCCTCTATCTTCAAATTGTGCCCCCTTGTTCTTGCACACCTCTTTTTTTGAAAGATGCTACCCTCTTGGACTTTGTTGATTCCCTTGAGGTACTTGAAAGTTTCTATCATGTCCCCCCTCTCCCTCCTTTCCTCGAGGCTATACATATTAAGCTCCTTTAGTCTCTCTTCATATGTCTTCTGGTGCAGACCCTGCACCATTTTAGTTGCCCTCCTCTGGACAGCTTCCATCCTGTCTATGTCTTTGCGGAGACTGGGTCTCCAGAACTGCACGCAGTACTCCAGATGGGGTCTGACCAGCTGTCTGTACAGAGGGATAATAACTTCCTGTTTTCTACTGGTGATGCCTCTCCCTATGCATCCCAGTATCCCCCCAGCCCTCCTTGCTGCCCTCTCACATTGCTTGCCCACCTTTAGGTCATCTGATATGACTACCCCCAGGTCCCTTTCCATTTTTGTTGTTGTTAGTATCTCACCACCCATTGTGTACTCTTCCCCTGGGTTTTTGTTTCCCAGGTGCATTACCTTGCACTTCTTAGCACTGAATCTAAGCTGCCATACATTTGACCATTCCTCTAACCTTGCCAAGTCCCTTCTCATCCTTTCCACCCCACCTTGTGCATCAACTCTGTTGCAGATCTTTGTGTCATCTGCAAAGAGACATACTTTTCCTTCCAGTCCCTCTGCAATGTCGCCTATAAAGACATTGAAGAGGACCGGTTCTAATACTGAACCCTGCGGTACCCCACTAGTAACCCCCTTTCTTCTGAGTAGACTCCATTTACTATTACTCTCTGTGTCCTATTCTCCAGCCAATTCTTTACCCAGGCTATCATCTTGGGACCCACTCCCAGGCTGGCTAACTTGTATATTAATCTTTTGTGTGGGACTGTGTCAAATGCCTTGCTAAAGTCTAGGTAGACCATGTCCACAGCCCCTCCCTGATCTACTACTTTGGTCACCCAGTCAAAGAAATCTATCAGATTCAGTCTGGCATGACCTTCCTGCTGTGAATCCATGCTGCCTAGGGTCCTGTGCTCCTCTGGCCTCTAGATACTCGACAATTCTTTCCTTCAGAAGTGGTTCCATCATTTTCCCTATCACTGAGGTTAAACTAACAGGTCTGTAGTTTCCTGCTTCTGCCTTGCTCCCACTTTTGTGAAGGGGAATCACATCTGCCCTCCTCCAGTCCTCGGGTACCACCCCATCCTCGGGGACACTGTTCTTTTGTTCTGCTGCTGTCTCCCCAGGACCCAATGAAAACAAGATGCTGCATTTCCTGGGTGATCCTTGGTTGGAACACATTTTCAATAAATAAAATAAATATTATCAAATCAAAAAAAAAATCAATCAATCAAAATCTTTATTTAGTCAGGCGAACATCATTGAGCGTAGCTCATTTACAAGATGGACCTGAGTGGTCATACAAATAAGGATACAAGTATTTTTACATAGAGAGAATAACATAAACAGTAGTTCCATGACATAAAGTGTTAATATACAACAATTTACATATATACAAGGCACAGTAAAATCATTTGACCTGTAGGATAAAGGAGACAGTGGGTATAGCAGGCATAATATATAGATTATAGGGCCTAATTGACTTTTATGAGAGTGTATCAGGTGACTGGTAAGTAGAATTAGAACTAACATAGTGGAACACGGGTGGGAAGGTAGATAGGGTGGGGATTATGCCTTATAAAAACAATTGCAGAGTTCTGGAAATAGGGTGGAGAATAATCTTTTGAAGGATGTTAAAGGTAAGAGGCTATTTAACTTCATGGATTTTTGGAGTGAGTTCCATGCAACTGCTAGTGAGTAGCTGATAGCGGCCCCCCCAAACCGGGTGCAGGCATTGGGGACCTTTAGAATGATGAGTTTACTGATCCTTAAGGTGTATGGCCTAGAAGTAATTCGGGTAAAACAGTCTGTGATATAGGTGGGTAGTTTGCCTGATAAAGTTTTGAATATCCAGATTGCAGCATTCCTATTTCTTCTGTGTTGTAGTGATGTCCAGTTGACTGCCATATAAAGAGAGCAATGATGAGTGCTGGAGGGAAGGTCAGTAATAAATCTGATGGATCTATGATACAGGGTGTCCAGCTTATTTAAGAGAGGGAGTGAACAATGGCCATAGAGAAAGTCAGCATAATCAATGAGGGATAGGAATGACGCCTGGATTAATCTCTTTTTGGAGTCCCTGTTAAGGTAGTGTTTTATTCTAAAAAATAGACCAAGCCTTTGTCTCAGTTTTTTTAGTAACTCCTCAATATGGACAGAATAGTCAAGCCTGTTGTCAATCCAGACTCCAAGGTATTTGAAGTTATCAACAAATTCCAGCTTCTCTCCAAGTAGGGTGGATAGTTGTAGGGTGATGGGTGATGTGGTAGTGGCAGAGTAACTCTTTGTGGCAAAGAACATAGCTTTTGTTTTTTTGGCATTTAGAAGTAGCTTTTTATCCAGTAGATTGTGTTGCAGGATGGAGAATTCAGATTGTAACAGCTCACAGGCTTTAGGTAATGAGGGATTGCTGACATATAATACCGTATCATCAGCAAACAGATGAATGTTAGATTGAGTGAGGTTGGCATCGATATTATTGATATAGATGGCAAAGAGGATGAGGCCAAGAATAGAGCTCATGGGTACACCTCTTAGTAGTGGTTTTAAGGTGGATAGGTAGTTTCCATTTTTACCAGTTGTGACCTATCTGATAGGTAGCACTTAAACCAGTTGAGTGAGAGAGAATCCAGTCCCAGTGAGCTAAGGGAGGTAATTAATGATTCATGATCCACTGTGTCAAATGCTTTACTCAAATCCAGGAACACAGCACAGATACTGTTCTTCTTATCCAAAGGCAGTCTGCCAATCGTTGGTTACTTTGGCTAGGGCAGAAATGGTGCTATGCCTTGATCTAAATCCCGATTGTGCTGAATTTAGGGTTGTTGTCCAGATAGTCCCTTAATTGTGAATTTACTAATTTTTCGAGCATCTTGGATAGTACTGATAGGATGGAAATGGGCCTGTAATTGTTGAGGTCCATGGGTCACCAGAGTTAAGTAGTGGAACTACTTGAGCTGTTTTCAGGTGGAGGAATAGATCCAGTAGTTGAGGAAAGATTGAAGAGATGAGTGAGGGGGCAGATAAGGCGTGTGATGCAATTTTAAGGAAGTAGGGATCCAGGAGTCTGTACCTGCACTCTTAGAAGTATCTAAGTTAGAGGAGGTCTTCCACTTCTTTCAAGGATACTGGGTTGAAGGAAAAAGTTGAAGTAGCCTTTTGTCCCACAGTGGATTGAAGGTTCAAGGAAGATCTCAGGAGATTTGCAGGTGATGAGTCAAATGCTAGGCCAGCTGTGGTGAAGTGGTCATTGAAGGTATTTAGGATTTCTTGTTTGCCCGTAATTTCTGTATCATTTAGTATCAGTTTGGAGAGTTAAGGCAGGAGTAGAGTTTTGGCCCAGAATTCCTTTTATAGTACCCCAGAGTCTGGTTGGGTTATTGTAGGAGCATCAATTCAGCTCTATAATAGGCAGCTTTGGCAGCTCTTATTTGTTTTGTGCATGTATTCCTTGCTTTTCTGAAATTTAGCAGTCTCTGGTATCCTTTGATTTTCTTGCCTTTTCCACAGTTTGTCTCTGGTTAGCAAGGCTGCTTTAAGATCAGTGGTGAACCAAGGGCAGGATCTTGCTTTAGTTCTGATACTGGTGATTGGTGCATGAATATTGAGAGCATTAGTGATAATGTCCTTTAATGTCTGGAGAGCTGTTTCAACTGAGTTTGTAAGGAGAAATCTTGCCAATGTATTGTATTACTAAGTCATGGAGGTATCCTGAGATGTTGAATTTCTTTTTGACCTTTTGAGGACAAATTCTGCAGGATTAGGCGGTTTGAGTGTAGATCTTATGCCAGCTATAGGACAATGATCACTTACATACTTGGTAGTACTCCTGCATGCGAATATAGGTGAAACGTTGTTTACCAACATAATATCCAGGAGTGAGCTGTTGCTAGAGTTTTTTAGGTTAAACCTGGTTGGGTCTTTAATTAGTTGTGTAAATCCATAGGTGTCACAAAAGGTTACCAATGGTGCAGATACATTAGAAAGCCAGTTTAAATTCAAATCACCAAGGATGGTGGTATCTTCAGGGCCTAGATTGAGTATTGACTCTAGGTGAGATAGTAGTTTGAGGCCTGCAGAGGGGGGCCTATAGCAGCCAATCAATTTAAATGAAGACAAGTTAGGAAGGGATAATTTGATTGACAAACATTCAAATTCCTTTGGTTCAGATGTGCTGCTGAGGCAGGTTGCAGAGATGGTGTCCTTAATGTATATGGCCACCCCACCACCCCTGGAAGGGCGATCTGCTCTGAAGAGCTGATAGTTGGGAAGGTTTACAACACTGTCTTTTGTTGTAGGTCTGAGCCAAGATTCAGAGATGACCATGAAGTCAGGTAGAATATGTGCCACCCAAGCCTGTATTAAGGAGAACTTTTTTAAGAGGCTGCAAGCATTGAAATGTAGGAAGCTTAGGCCATTTATGGAGGATAGATCAGCAGGGGAAAGGAAACTTTCAATGGGGCCAGGATTTATTTCAATAGTACCAATGCAAATACGATACTGTATTACCCAAATGAAGTCAAGTCAATTCAAAGTCAAAGTCAATTTTATTTAAAAAGACGCCCAATCCCAAAGGCTCTGGGCACCGCACAGAAACTATACAGTATGTCATACCGTGTACCATGTACATTACATTAAAATATCATACATATAAAACTTAATCTCCAAAAGCCTGCATGAATAAGAAGGTCTTCAGACGACTCTTGAAGGCCTCTATAGTGGGGGCCGCTCTCACTTCAAGTGGCAACGAGTTCCAGAGAGCTGGAGCAGCAACTCCAAATGATCGATCCCCTGCTGATTTCAACCTTGCTCTCGGAACTTTGAGGAGGCCACCATTAGAGAAGCGGAGATCCCGGACAGAGGTGGACGGTACCAGGAGATCAGAAAGGTAACCAGGGCCCTGTCCATGTAGGGTCTTATAGGTGAGAAAACCCACCTTGAACAAAACTCTCCACCCGACAGGCAGCCAGTGCAATTCGCGCAATACCGGAGTGATATGACAAAACTTACTTTGTCCGGTCAAAAGCCGGGCAGCAGCGTTTTGCACTAGCTGCAGTCTGCGAAGAGAAGTTCCAGAGACCCCGAGATAGAGGGCATTACAGTAGTCAAGTCTAGAAGTGACTAAGGCATGTACAAAGTAAGGGAGGTCCAGAGCGGAACAAGGGGCTTAATCCTGGCGATATTTCTAAGATGGAAAAACAGGAGCGAACCACAGAGGATATTTGAGCCTCCGTGGACAGGTTCCTGTTGAAGATCACACCAAGATTTCGCACCCTTGGGGAGGCCATCAATGACACAGCTCCTAGCACAATGCCAGTCGCAGAATCAGAGGCCATCCCATCACGAGCTCTGTTCGACTCCATTACCAGTACCTCAGTCTTGTTAGGGTTCAGTCGCAACCAGCTGGAAGACATCCAGTCATTTATCTCAGCCAGACAGATATTCATCACATCCACTGCATTTGATGTTCCTGGGGCAAAGGATAGGTATAGTTGAGTATCATCAGCATAGCAATGAAAACTCAAACCATACCTCCTAATGATCTCCCCCAGGGGTAGCATGTATACTGCGAACAACATTGGGGCCAATACCGAACCCTGAGGGACTCCACATGAAAGGAGGCAGGGTACGGATGAGAAATTACCCATCACAACCCGCTGCCTCCTGTTAGTAAGAAATGACTCAAACCATTTGATGACAATACCGGTGAGTCCACATAACTCCCTCAGGTGGAAAAGCAACACACAATGGTCCACAGTATCAAATGCTGAAGAGAGATCGAGGAGAACAAGAACTGTCTTGTCCCCCCCAATCTCTAGCCCTGAGGAGATCATTTTGCACCCGAACTAGTGCAGTTTCAGTGCTATGTCTGGCCCGAAAGGCTGACTGGAAGGGATCATACAACTCGTGGGTCATGAGATGCTCCCCAACTGAAGTGATACCACCTTCTCAACAACCTTTCCCAGAAATGGAAGATTGGAGATGGGACGTAATTTGCCCTAATCTCCGGTCCAGAGAAGCTTTCTTTAAAGGGGTCTCACCAGAGCCTCCTTCAAGGCATCCGGAAAGACACCCTGACTCAAGGAGCACCGGACAATCAGGGCAAACACCAGGCCAACAGTGTCAGTGCACCTCATCAAGAAGCGCGTTGGCACAGGATCCAGTTCACAAAAGGTATACTTCAAGTTGGCTGCTATCTCAATGACCTCACGAACCTCCACTGGCCTAAACTCCCCCCACCTAGAGAGAGAGAGTGCTCTTAGAACACGACTGACGACTACTGACAGCAATGATATTACTGACTGAGGAAACCTCCCGCCGGATCGCAGACACCCTGTCCGAGAAAAACCGAGCAAATTCCTCACAGTCCTCATTTGAGGAAACTCTTCCGGCTGAAGACAGAATGGATGAAGAAGTCTATCAACAGTCCGGAAGAGTGAGGCTGGTCGGCTTCTCTCAGCAGCAATCTCCGGGACAAAAATATTGTCTTCTTTGGTTGATTGCCTCCTGATATGTAATAATGCGCTAAGGACCAGTTTGTCAGCCCCAGGCAGGATTTCCTCCAGCCTCTAATCTCCGACCCAGTTTCTTCATTTCCTGAGATCACCGTCATACCAAGGTGACCTCAGGTATGAAGTTCTGGGTCACACGATAAAAGCAGGGAGTCAATGGCACCAGATAGCACCTCATTATAGGCGCCTACCCCGGCGTCAACCACTCCGACGGATGCATCACCCACCCTTGATAAATCAACTGCCACCAAATAACCCTCAGGGGTAAGATCTTTTAACGGGCGGCAGCGAAATATCTCAGAAGGGGAAGAATTTATAACGGGAGCACTAAATGTGAACTTCACCGTGCAATGGTCAGACCAAGCTACTCGATCAATATCAAGATCAGCGATCTCAAGTCCCAGTGAGAACACCAGGTCCAATGTGTGGCCATCCTGGTGAATAGGCACGCCGACAGACTGCACCAGCCCCAAAAGGGACATACTCTGCAGTAACTCATCGGCGCACCTTTGACTTCTATCCTCAGCCCAAACACTGAAGTCCCCAAGAAAAATACATCTTGGGGAATCCAATGTTTCATTGGTAGTAACCCGGCGAATTCTCAAATCCCCCATCGGACCAGGAGGGCTATAGATGAGGAGGATCCTGCAGCCGCGAGTCCTCCATGAACAGCCACACATTCAAATGAACCTGGGGTTCCCACCAGGTGCATGGTGAAGTCCAAATTTAATTTAAAACAAATAGCTACACCGCCTCCCCTACGATTTTCTCTGGGGCAGTGCCCCCAGTATCTCCAGGTTATCTTATTATCAACAGTTAGAGACTTTCTTAAATAGGAATTTTGTAGAGAGGTTAATGGGAATGTAGACCTTCAGATTAATACTAGAAAATATAATCCCTTGCTGCCGAAACTCCTCACTCACTCAGAGATCAGCCAGGTCTGATTTATTTTTATAATACTGGAAGGAAGAGGGCAGTATTAAGGGCAAAGCGTGCCATTTTATGGACAACTGGGCAAAGAACATGGGCTTTAGCTTTTGTTTAGTTAAGTGGGTTGAATGTTGGTTGACTGATAGAACCCAGAGGGTCAGAGTCAATAGCCGCTACTCTGGGAGGGTCTGGTGAGTATCGGGGTCCCACAGGGCTCGGTCCTGGGCACCACTCTCTTTGCTTTGTTCATGGGCGACATGCATAAGAACGTAAACATTATATCAAAATGCGCTGATGATACCAAACTGGGTGGTGAGATAGATATGGCTACTAAATATCAAACCAAGATAGATGACCTGAAACATATAGAAGCATGGGCTGACAAAAACAAGATGAAATTTAATTACGACAAATGCACAGTGCTTCATTTTGGAAGGAATAACCCGTTGCACCCCTATACTTTAAATAATATCCAACTAAAAGCAGTGGATAATGACCGCGACCTGGGAGTCATAAATAATTAATAATACATTTTCTGCTTCAGACCATTGCAGAAAAGTTACATAAACCACAAATAGGCTGCTAAGAACTATAAAAAGATATATGTACAGTATATAATAAAGCAGATTTAAGGAAGATTGATGTAACACTGTCAGGCCCTGACTGGAATACGCTATTTAATAACAGCACCGTTTATGTTATGTGGACGTTAAAAAATATCCATAACACTGCTAATAAATACATCCCCAAAATTTAAAAACGCAGAAGTTCTAGGTAAAGACCAAAATGGTTATATAAAAAATTAACCAAGCTTATTATTATGGTTTTACCGTATCTTTCAAATAGGTGCTCTACACGATGGGAGGCCTTTAAAAAAATTCAGAGACAATGCAAGCTTGAAATCAAAAAGGCTAAAATCAATATAGAAAAAGCACTTGCTTCTCGTGCAACCAAATCTAATAGTAAGGTTTTGTATAGCAAAATTAATTCTCTAAAAAAATCTCACTATAGGGTTGGCCGCCTCATTGTTAACAATAACTTCAGTCTTCCCAAAGATATGGCAAACCTGTTGAATGAACAGTTTTGCAAAGCTTTTACCAGAAATAACTCTGTGCCTGTGGGGGTCATTGATACCTCTTCCAGGGTGAGATACTGCTGTTTCCATTGAAGAAATCCACAACAAACTTAACCTTATAAGGAATGGTTCTTCTCCTGGCCCTGATGGAATAATGGGAAGCATGATTGCCATCACGAAAAAACATCTGCCACTCAAACTGCACTTTAGTAGTAGTGTGAAAAATGTGCACTTACGGAACGACTGGAAAAGGGCTACTGTGGTACTGATATTTAGAAAGGGTCATAAAGGAGATATGGACAACTATAGACCCATTAGCCTCACTTCAGTACTGGGAAAAGTCATGGAAGGTATCACTGAGGATCAGTTAGTTAGTCACAGCCTTGATAGTAGAATCCCATGTGAGGTTATATTTTTAGATTTTAGGAAGGCCTTTGATTCTGTGCCTCACTGGGCTCTGGTTAAAAAAAAACTATACACCTTAAATGTACATCCAAGATATGTGTCATGAATTACCATGTGGCTGTCCGACGAGAACAGGGGGTAATTATTGACAGGCATATTTCTGACTAGTGAACAGTATTAAGCGGAATTCCACAAGGTTCCATTTTTGCCCCATTGGTATTTCAGATCTTTATATCAGATCTGTCCTCTAAGCTAGACAGTTGGGTTATCAAATACGCTGATGACTGTAAGATAGATGGCCCCTGTAGTAACTATGATGAAATCTGTCAGATACAGCAGGACTTAGACAAACTCTCACAATGGGCAGACAACTGGGCGATGCACTTTAATATCAATAAGTGCAGTGTAATGCATTTTGGCACAAATAACCAAAAAGACGATTATGTCTTATGTGGAAAATTATTAAACAAATCTTGACGTGAGAAAGACCTAAGGGTCATAATCTCTAATGATTTTACCTTTAACAAGCACATAAATGATCTTCAATAAAACCAGTAAAATCGGTGGACAATCAGACGTAATATAAAAACTAGAGACCAATCAGTTTTACTTTATATATATATATATATATATTATATATATGGCATACATCTGCCCACATTTAGATTGTTCTTCACATCTTTGGGGTCCGTATAAGATGGGTGACATCGTCCACTTAGAGAAGATACAGAGGAAAATCACTGGATACATACAGGGTACTGGGGTGCTGAGTTACAAATATAGGCTTGATAAATTTGGACTAATGTCATTGGTTACTAGAAGGCTCTGTGGAAACCCGATGCTCACTTGGGATGTGTTAAATGATGAACATCTAATGTCTGAAATGGGACTAGATTTTAAACAAATAATAGTAAACACTAGGGGACACCCATTACAACTTGCACGTCACAGTTTTACTTCAAATAAGCGTGGGTACTTCTTTTTTCAAAGGATTATTAAGCCTTGGAACTCTTTACCTACTAAAGTTGATGTTAGTGACTCCAACATTTCCTTTAAAAAAGGCTAGATCATTTTTTACTTTCAAATCACAAGCTTTCCTACTATGGGTAAACGCCAGGAGCTTTTATGGGCACTGCCTCTTGCTCCTGTCCTTCCTTAGTGATCCTTTGTATCCCGCAGTGACTACTGTATTCTTCCCTTGTACAGAACCTATATAACACCATATTTAGATTATGGGTCCCCTTTTTGGTGCTCTTATTTGAGGGAAGATATCAACTTGGTGGAGAGGGTCCAGAGGAGAGTGTCTAAAATTATTCCACAGTTAAGTAATATGACTTACGGGGAGAGATTGACAGTGACGGGATTTAGTCTGGAAGAGAGGAGGTTACGGGGAGACATCCTTTAATTATTTAAAATATAAAACAATTCCAGAACTGACAGCCCAGTACAGATTTTTATTCTGGAACAAAACAGTCAACTTAAGGTCTCATAAAAGGCAGCTTATTATACTAAAACCAACACCAATAAAAGGGATAATTTTTTCACCATATGGTCAGCTAGAGTATGGAACATGTTACCCCAGGAGTTGGTAGATATTACATCTTCTAGTTGTTTTAAATGGAGCTTGGCAGCTACTTGAGATCTACGCCTCGTATGAAAAAAATCTGCCCACTAGGAGTGGGAGACAAACTCAGTGGGCCTTCAGCCTACTTCTGTCACAACAGCAAAGGCCCAAACTGAGGAAAAGATAGCCAACTCAGTTAAGAAGGGGGATAAAACCTTTTATAGGTACATCAGGGAGCGAAGGAAGACCAAGGGAGGGATAGTGAGGCTTAATGGGGGAGGTGGGCAGAGGGTGACTGTGAAAAGGCAGAGATACTAAACAAATATTTTTGCTCAGTATTTACAAAGGAAGAGGGGGAGGTAACTAAAACAAACAGTAGAAACACTCTGGATACAGAAGTTGATACCAGCCCATTTACAGAAGAAAGGGTTCTGAAAGAACTCTTAAAACTGAAGTGGACAAAGCAATGGGGCCTGATGGGATTCATCCCAGAATTCTAAAAGAACTAAGGGTAGAACTAGTGACACCACTGACTACCCTGTTTAACAAATCAAGGGAGGATGGGGTGGTACCGAGGACTGGAGGAGGGCAGATGTGATTCCCTTCACAAAAGTGGGAGCAAGGCAGAAGCAGGAACTACAGACCTGTTAGTTTAACCTCAGTGGTAGGAAAATGATGGAATCACTTCTGAAGGAAAGAATTGTCAAGTATCTAGAGGCCAGAGGGCCAGGACCCAAGGCAACATGGATTCACAGCGGGAAGGTCATGCCAGATAAATCTGATAGATTTCTTTGACTGGGTGACCAAAGCAGTAGATCAGGGAGGGGCTGTGGTCATGGCCTACCTAGACTTTAGCAAGGCATTTGACACAGTTCCACACAAAAGATTAATATACAAGTTAGATAGCCTGGGAGTGGGTCCCAAGATGACAGCCTGGGTAAAAAATTGGCTGGAGAATAGGACACAGAGAGTAATAGTAAATGGAGTCCACTCTGAAGAAAGGGGGGTTACTAGTGGGCAACACAGGGTTCAGTATTAGATCCGGGTCCTTCAATGTCTTTATGTTTAATATTGCAGAGGGACTGAAGGAAAGTATGTCTCTTTGCAGATGACACAAAGATCTGCAACAGAGTTGATGCACAAGGTGGGGTGGAAAGGATGAAAAGGGACTTGGCAAGGTTAGAGGAATGGTCAAATGTATGGCAGCTTAGATTCAATCCTAAGAAGTGCAAGGTAATGCACCTGGGAAACAAAAACCCAGGGGAAGAGTACACAATGGGGGGGTGAGATACTAACAACAACAAAAATGGAAAGGGACCTGGGGGTAGTCATATCAGATGACCTAAAGGTGGGCAAGCAATGTGAGAGGGCAGCAAGGAGGGCTGGGGGGATACTGGGATGCATAGGGAGAGGCATCACCAGTAGAAAACAGGAAGTTATTATCCCACTGTACAGACAGCTGGTCAGACCCCATCTGGAGTAGTGTGTGCAGTTCTGGAGACCCAGTCTTCGCAAAGACATAGACAGGATGGAAGCTGTCCAGAGGAGGGCAACTAAAATGGTGCAGGTTCTGCACCAGAAGACATATGAAGAGAGACTTAAGGAGCTTAATATGTATAGCCTCGAGGAAAGGAGGAGAGGGGGACATGATAGAAACTCCAAGTACCTCAAGGAATCAACAAAGTCCAAGAGGGTAGCATCTTTCAAAAAAGAGGTGTGCAAGAACAAGGGGCACAATTTGAAGATAGATGAAGGGCGGCTCAGAGGTAATTTAAGGAATATTTTTTCACAGAGAGGGTTGTGGATGCATGGAACGGCCTTCCGGAGGAGGTCGTGGAGTCAAAAACAGTGGTGGAATTCAAGCATGCATGGGACAGTCATAAGGCAATTCTAGGGGGTGGGGGTAGAAAGAAGTAGGCTGCTGGTTAACTAGGATCTGCAGCTTATCCAGTAGGCAGGGAAATGGGCAGACTGGGTGGGCCAAGCGGTCCTTATCTGCCGTCAAATTCTATGTTTCTATGTAAGTGTGTCCAGTTCTGGAGACCACATCTCTGGAAGGACACAGACAGGGTAGAGGTCCCGAGGAGGGCAACTAAAATGGTGCAGGGTCTGCATCAAAAGCCCTAAGAGGACAGACTAAGGAACCTCAATATATACACCCTGAAAAAAAGGAGGGAAAGCGGGGATATGGTAGTGACTTTAAAATACCTCATGGGTATAGATAAGGTATAGGAGGGGTGCATTTTTCAGAAAAAAGATGCTCAGTAACAAAGGGGCATGCTATGAAGCTTGAGGGGGAAGGCTCAGGGGAAATGTGAGGAAGTACTTCTTCACAGAAAGAGTAGTGGATGCCTGGAACAGCCTCCCAACAGAGGTGGTGGGGGAAAGAACTGTAACGGGATTCAAGAAAGCATAGGATAGTGAAAAGGGAACCTTAATAGATAGGGATAGAAGGCTATGCTGGAGATAGTACAGTTACGTAAGAATTTACCATAATAGTAGATCTTTGAGAGGAGTTCCTGCAGCAGGTAATACCATTAGAACTAATGCCATCAGACATTAGGACCCCACAGAAAACTTGTAGCTAGCAGTCTGAGGCGGGGGACTACCCCCGACGTCAGCTCCGACCGACATGGTATAAAGGAGCGGTCCCCCGGTGCCATCTCAGTTCTCCCGCCGGAGACCCAGCTAACACAGTATTGGAGAACCGAGCAGGAACTCCCCAACCTAGTACAGGTGCAAAACTCATATCTGGGGGATGGAGGGTGGGAAAGCCACCTGCTGCAAGAGCTCCTCTCGAAGATCTACTGTTATGGTAAGTTCTTACGTAACTGTGCTATCTAACTTCGAGGGTGGAGCTCTTGCAGCAGGTAATACCATTAGGACTGAGTCCCAAGCAGTACCCAAAGATAGGCCCAGGTCTGAGCGGGAGGTGGTAGAGAAAAACAAACATAGGCAGATGCCTAGTATTCTAGGAGAGTAGGCCCTGCAGGATAGCTAGTCCAAGCCCTGCTCTCCTCCTAGAAGCAATGTCTAGGCTGTAATGCCTGATTAAGGTATGGACTGTGGTCCATGTGACAGCAGCACAAATGTCTGCTGAACAGACATTCCTTAAGGAAGCGGCCCTGGTGGAGTGGCCCTTAACGGGACCTGGAAGGGTTTTACCATGGTGCTGGTAGTAAAAGGAAATACAGTGCACTAGCCAATGGGCTAGAGACTGCTTAGAGACAGGAGCCCCTGTCAACCTTTTCGCAAAGGAGATGAACAACTGGTCTGTCTTTCCGAAAGAACGTGTTCTGTGAAGGTAATACCTTAGGATTCTATGGACATCCAAGGTGTGCAACAGCACTTCACCTTGGTTGGTAAACTCAAGATAATAAACCGGAAGGTTGATGTCCTGATTCAGTGGCAGGATGGACACCACCTTCGGTAAGAACTTGGGGTTCGTACGCAGGGTCACCCTGTCCCTGTGAAAAACTATACAAGGTTCCTTAGACATCAATGCCTGGAGGTCGGGAACCCTTCGAGCTGATGTAATGGCAACCAAAAGGAGAGCTTTTCAAGAGAGAAAGCATAGCTCGCAAGAAGCGGCTGGTTCGAAGGGTGGAATGGTGAGTTTCTCCAGGACAAAAAGTAAGTCCCACGGAGGAACAACGTCCCTCCTAAGAGGCCTGATGTGTAAGACCCCTCTGAGAAAGGTCTTGCAGACATTTAATTGTGCTAGAGTTCTCTCCCCGATCGGCTCATGATATGTGGAGACCGTACATATGTGAACCTTGATGGATGAATAGCTCAGTCCCAAGTCTAAGAGGTGGAGGAGATAGTCCAGCACGTGACTAACTGGACAATCCAAGGGATCTATGTCATGGACCGCAGCCCCGAGACAGAAATGCTTCCATTTAAGAGCGTAAGTAGCTCTAGTGGAGGGTTTCCTCACTGCAACCAAGACCTCTGCCACCCTGCTTGACACTCCTAGTCTCTCTTCTGCCAAGACTGCAGGAGTCACATGTGCAGGGGAAGAGAGTGAAGAGCAGGATGGACGAGTGTCCCTTGCTGCTGTGAGAGCAGGTGGGTGGAGAGTGGCAACTGTATTGGAGGTCCAAAGACAGCTGCTGGAGCAACGGATACCAGATCTGTTGAAGCCACAGAGGGGCAATCAGGATCATCCTGGTTCCCTCTTACTGCAATTTCATCAGTACTTTCTGAATGACAGGGAAGGGAGGAAAGGTGTACAGGAACTTTCCTGTCCAGGAGAGGGACAATGCATCTCACCAGAAAACACCAGGCCCTGGAGCAAGCGAGCAAAAATTTAGCAGTTTGGCATTATATGGGGATGCAACGCGGTCCAACTCTGGACAGCCCCAGTGACTGAAGAGGTCATCTGCAACTTCTTGAAGTTACTCCCACTCGAGATTCGGAGAGGTGGAGCGACTGAGACTGTCGGCGAGAATGTTCTGGACCCCTGGCAGGTGCACTGTGATGAGGTCTAGACTGTGTTCTACTGTCCAATCTCACACTCTCATGGCCTCTCTGTAAAGGGGATAAGAGTGTGTTCCCCCTTGCTTGTTGATGTAGAAGACCACCAGTGTGTTGTCTGTCTGCATCAGAAGAGGACCTGGTGAAAATCGGTCTCTGAATGTGTGAAGAGCATTCAGAACTGCTCTCATTTCCAGAACATTTATATGCAGAGAGCAGTCTGTGGGGGACCAAGATCCCCGGGTCCTGTGATCCCCTAAATGAGCCCCCCAACCAGTCAGAGAGGCGCCTGTGGTTAGAACTTGAGGCGGTGTTGGCCTCTGGAAGGAGACTCCTCCCTCTAGATTCTCGTAGCAGAGCCACCAGTCGAGTGAACGATGGACCGCCTGAGAGATCTGGATCTGGTGATTCAGATTGTCCACCGCTTGGTCCCACTGGACCTTGAGGTGCCACTGAAGGATCCTCATGTGCAGTCTGGCGAGGTGTACTGTGACCATGGTAGCCGCCATGTCACCCAACAGCTGAAGGATGACCCAGGTGGAGATGGCGGGGTCTCTTTGTCTTCTGCTTGCCAGAGCCCGAAGGCGTTCTGCCCTGTCCGAGGGCAGAAAAACTCTCCCCTGTTCGGTGTCCAAAATTGTCCCTATGAACTACAGCCTTTGGGATGGCCATGGATGTGACCTTGGCCAATTCACGGTGATTCCCAGGAAACAAAACAGACTCTGTCTCTCTTTGAGAGTGATTTGGAGCTGCTCTTCCGATGATGCATAGAGAAGTCAATCGTCCAGGTAGGGATAAACAAAGAGGCCTCTCTGTCAGAGTGCCACTGCTACCACCGTGAGACACTTGGCGAATACCCTGGGGGCTGACGAAAGGCAGAAGGGGAGTACCCTGAACTGGCAGTGCTAGTCCTGAAAGCTGAAGCGAAGAAACTTTCTGTGAGATTTCAGGACCTTGATATGCATGTACGCGTCCTGCATATCAAAGGAGCACAACCAGTCCCCCTGCCGAAGCAAGGGGAATAGGCCTGTCAGAGTAACCATCTGTAATCTCTGGTACTTGACCAAGAGATTCAGCTGGCTCAAGTCCAGAATGGGGCAAAGGTCTCCGGTTTTCTTTGGGACCAGGAAGAAATGGGAGTAGTAACCTTTGCCCTTCTGGGCTTGGGGAACCGGCTGGATGGCCTTTTCCTCCAAGAGCTGTGGAATCTCCGCAGCCAGGAGGAGATTGTGTGCCCTCGGATAATTGACTGGTGGGGGGGATTGTCCGGTGGAATAGAAAGGAATTCTATGACATACGCATTTCGAATGTGTCCAGTACCCACTGGTCTGAAGTGATACTGGACCATTCGGGTGAGTAGAGGACAAACCTCCCTCCTACCTTCTCGTTCTGCAGGTCCTTGAAGAGAGGAGGGGGGCAGGAACAGTCAGGCAGAGAGGGTGGTGGGTCCTTGGGCCCTTGGAGTTTTGGGCTGCTCAGGGCCCTAAGAACCTTGGGGGGAAGGGTGTGGGTGACCCCGCCTCTTGAACCCTTTGCCTTCGGCAGGCTTGCTCCCCTGTCCTTGTCCTTTCTGAAAGGGATGGCGATGGGGTTCTTGAGGCTGGGATTTGTACATGCGATGTATGTCGGCCACTGCTTTACCAGACTCCTGCAGCTGTCTGACCATGATTTCAACCTCTGGGCCAAACAGAACGGGGCTTTGGAATGGGGAATCCAAAATGGAGTCTTGCAGATCTGGTTGGAACCCCATCAACCTGAGCCATGATTGCCGTCTTAGACAAACTCCCGAGGCAGAAGCCCTGGAGGCCATGTCCACTGCATCGTAAGAGCAGCAGAGGACATGTTTGTCAACATCCAGACCTGACTGGGCGCAGGCAAGCACCACCTCCTTTTAGTCTGAGTCCGGCATGGACTTGACTAGGTCCATGGTCTTCTGCCATAAAGATTGTTGGTATGTAATCATGTGTGCCATGAAGTTAAGTGACCTGATGGCATCTGTGGCACAAGAGTAAACCTTCCGGCCCCAGCTGTCTAATTTTTTTGAGCCCGGGGGTTGAGAGCTTACGTGTTTGGGTTGGGAGCCCCTGCCGTGGGCTGCGGTCAGAACCAGGGAATTCACCTTTGGCTGTTCTGCCAGAAAGGGTTCAGATCTGGGAGGCTTGTAAAGCCTGTCGGCCTTCCTAGGAACTGCAGGTACTGAGGAAGGGGTATGCCAAGTGAGGCGAATGACATCCTGGAAGGGCTCGACAAAAGGGGGATTACCAAAAGCTTAGGTTCTTTTTCGCCAAGGAACTTGGCCAAGCGCTTGCACTCTGGGTCCAGGTCCTCTGTGTCCCACTCATAAATGGTCTGGATGTGTCTCATTATATCTAAAAATGAGGGATCATCCGGAGGGGATCTTGGGGAATCCTTAGGTCCTGGGGAGGGAGGAAAGAATTCCTTGTCTGAATCAGGCTCAGATTCTGTATCTCCCTCTTCTGAGGAAGACGTGTAAGGAGGACAAGAAGGAAGGGGAGACTGATGACATCTCCTCTTTTTGCACTTAGGATCTGGGCGTGGGTTCTCACCTCCATCAGGAGTTGGGGTGGGGGGAGGTCCCATGGGTGGTGGAGTTGGGGTGGTATCTGAGGGTCTGTAAAGGAGGGCCCCCTTCACTGTATTCCACCATGTGGTGAATAGGGAACATATGTCCACCACTGGGACGACTGCTGGGCCGGGTGCTTGGTTCTCCGGGCCAGGCATCTGGTTATCTTGAGGAACTGGCATCAGGTCCAGGACCCTGTCATCAGTGGGTGGACATCCAATGTTGCCATCACCGGGGAGCTGGCATCTGGAGTAGGTCTGACCGGTGACCAATCCCCGGGAGGGGGTGCGGGTGTCTGGTTGTCAGAGTGGGACAACGGAGAAGGTGACTGGCTAGGCTTTCACTTTTGACTGGTGGGTGAATCTTAGCCAGAGGAGGGGAAGTGTCCGAGCCCAAATGACCTCTTGCCTACCAGGTTGTTCATCCGAAGGCTTCCTTTTATCGGATGAACTAGCCCTGTCCTTTGAAGACTTGGACTGGCCCTCCTGGGTCAACCCTGAGGAAGATTTATGAGGTTGATGAGCCAGGGAAGACTGGCATCCCGAAAAGGCTGACTGCTGCTGCTTGCCCTGAGAAGAGGCAGGAGTTGATTTACTCAAGCGGTAGTGTTCAGTCGCTGGCACCCGAACCAGACCTCTGGCCAGAGGGTGAGGAGGACATGGCCTGCTTATCTGGTGACTTATGATGGGACTCAGACCTAGCCTGATCTTTATCCCTGTAGTGATGTTTCCCACCCGAGGACTTTTCTTTTGATGGGGAATCCCTGGTAGGAGAAGAGAAGCTGGCCCCTGAGCCACGCTGCATCGCCGCTAGTTGCTTCTCTAGAAGGAAAGTTGTGAGTGCATTAGCTCTCCTGGCACGAGTTTTTTGATTGAATTGCTGGTAGTGGGTGGAGGCATTGGGCCAGTGGTCTGGGCCTAGGCAGGCCGCGTGGCTGTCTTTGGCCGGGATCTGCTTGCCGCACGCACACTTAGCTTTGCGCTGCGGTGGTGGAGGCAACGACATACACAAGGTGAACTAAACGAATGACTGAGAAAAAATACTTTTCTTTAAGTTGTTGACTGCTGAAGAAGGCATCCATGGAGCCAAACTACATGGGTTGACAGCGGGAAAACAGCTGAGATGGTGCCGGGGGACCACCCCTTTATACCACGCTGGACATCAGGCAAAGCTGACATCGGGGGTGGTGCCCCACCTCAGATGGCTAGCTACAAGTTTTCTGTGGGGTCCTAACGTCTGGCGGCATTAGTCCTAATGGTATTACCTGCTGCAAGAGCTCCACCCTTGAAGTTAGATCAAGTAGGGTGTGTGCGGTATTACAGTAGGTAGGAAAAATGGGCAGACAGGATGGGCCAAGCAGACCTTATATGCCATCAATTTCTCTGTTTCTATGTTAAAAGTGCTTTCACAGTCACTTTGCAAAATCACATTTTGGACAGGATTTTAAAAGTTCCACCTGTCTTGATCATCAGGTGAGGTAGTACATGTGACGCTTGGCCAGCTGGTTATGATTATTGTATGATATTGGTATTATAAATAAATGGCCAGTGTATGAAATGTCAGTCTGTGAGATTTGGCCCTTTTAAATTACAAGGTGTCAGCAGCTAAAATCACAGGATATATTACACTGACCAGGAGATCTCTGTAATGTAATTAACTTCCTTGAGAAATTGCATTGTATGGCCTTTTATGACCTCATTCTTTTGAAATTGGAAACTAAATATACATTTTATTACAGGACAGGACATCATTTAGCTGATTCCTGTTGGCTATCTTACACCTGGGTGACAGACTGCAGGGCTGTAAACCTCAAAGGAACTGGTTGATCAAAGACTCATAATTTGGGAAATCGTTTTTTGCTGATGTGACATTATTTAATATACCTCCTGATAGTAAATTGTGTCTGAAATTTTATATTCGTAAAGGAGGAGCTAGATGACTCACAGAAGGGCTATGGAGACACAGAGTTTAGACTGATACTTGTGTCTGAAATGAATGTCATATCATCTGGGGACTCTAGAGAGACACAGCTCTCTGATCTAACTTTAAAATGCACTTCTAGAGGTAATACCTTAGATACCAAAAATCTAAATGTATTGTGGTAGGAGTTTTGCTTTGTAATTTTCCCTTGTTCTTTTATGTGATTGTGAGCTCTTTGATATATTGTTCTGTGTTTACATTTTTCATATTTTTATCATCTTTTAGTAAAGTACCTTTTCTTTGAAAGACTGCCTGGGTGTCTGCCAGTTCTTTTTGCATGTGATGTATAGGGGGTTAAGTCTGACAAAACTGTTCAACAGCTTGATGGCGTTACTAAGCTTGGAAAAAGGTAAGAATATACCTAAGGTATCTTATAGAGTTAAAACGGTTCATTTTGGATACCTGGTTAGGCGCCCTTAAGCGAAAGATGATATATTGCATCCCCCGAAGAGAATATTATCTGAGCCTGTACATTTGGGTAAACTAGCATAAGGTTTATAGTTTGAATCCCCCCAGAACTTGAGACTAAAGGTGATTCGGACCTAAAAGCAGACAGGAGGGTTACCCTGTCTGTTACCTGTTCACGCTATTGCGCTCAGAGGTTGGCACTGTGGGAGCAGAGGGCCTGACCTGTGGAGCACGTTTGTGACAGTACCTACCAACTCTGTAACACTGTTGCCTATTCCCTTCCCACCTCCCAGGACGACATCTGCTGGCCATGCTGCTTTCTTCTATTGCTTCCCTAAGCTCTGGTTTTCTCTTTCCCTGTCCATCCATTCTGCCTGTTCACTCCTCTTCCTTAAATCTCTTCTTCCTGACTTCACCACTCCCTCCCGCACCTGCCCATGATCCTTATTCTTAGCAGCTGCTCTCCACCCCTGTTCACTCTAGCCCTGTTGCACTAGGAGTCCATCTTGGCTGGGGTTATTCTATGCCTAGTTCAAAGATATTATAGCCACCTGTAGTCCTCGACCTTAGGTACTCAGTTGTTCTGCAGCCTCCCTATACAGTAAATTAGCTTACACATCTTTAATGTTTTGTACTTTTGCACTGTATTTTGTTTGCAACAATGTTATTGTTGCAATAGTTTATGTATTTTTTTTTTACTATGCACCTTACTATATTTGTTCACCTCACCTCAACCTCCTAGGACACATCTGGAAGTGAGCTGTTACCAGCTCAGTATGTTTTTCCTGGGCTAGTATGTCTAAATGTTATGTTTGGATTTTCAAATTTCCCCTAAGATGTCAGGCGTTCTTTAAGCGAGTTTCCTGTTTTCTGCCAAACACTGTCATTTAGGTTCAGCAGGACACAGATCTCTACTATAGATTGTGGTAACGTCACGTGACGCTCCTGAGCAATCACAGCACTTCTTTCAGTTGCACATGAGATACTCTTATCTCCATAAGGGTACCTCACGCACTGCGCTGGGCCAGATGATGGTTATCAGGCACCCTAGGCACAAGAAAATCTGAGCCTCCCACACATACAGTCATGCCCAACACACACACACTAGGTAGGTCTATGATTGTAAAGAAATAGTACAGTTACGTAAGATATACTGTTAAAATTATTGCAAAAAAGCTGTTTGGAACTCAAGGGGTTAACCTGTTTGCAAACTCTCTGAGAAGCTGTAAGCAAGAGGTCATTTCTGGGTCATAATGTTCTTTTTGTTGCACTTGTTTAAACTTAACAGAACACTATGTGAGAAGCAGGGATCGACAAAATCCCATAGCTCGATGTCCCGGGCTACAATTTTTTGCCATGGGACAACCAATTTCACAGTACTTGGTTGTCCCATGGACAACCAAATCATTACTGCCGTGTTTTTTTTTTTGCTTAATTCATTCGGTCCACCCAACTCCACCACTAGATGTCCCCACCCCAGATCTCTCGCTCAACTGTGGAAGGAGGGGGCAGCAGAGCTCCCATCATGTAATCAAGCTTTAGTTATCACTGGTGTAGTAGCAGGGAGCACTGCCACCGGAGTAGAAGTCAGAAGAGAGCACTGTGCACCTGCTGCAATCGGGCCCTCCAGCTACCCACCCAAGATCATCACCACACCCACTGTTGCTGTGCTACCCACAGGGCTGCCAGGTAAGCCTACCATTTGTTTTGGGACAGTCCTGTGGGGCGTGGGCATGATGGATGGGGGTGGGGTTGGCCGGGTTCGCACTGTACTGCACTGCACACCAACATGCCATTTTTGAGACAAGTGTAGCAGACAGAGTGACTTCAGTGTTTCTGCAGGGGCTATTTCTTCATGTGGTATTCGGGGGCTGGCTGCTCTGACTGCTCAAGAGCACACGTGTGGGGAGAAGAATGTTTTGTCTGTCGGTCGCGAGGCATATGTCAGGATTGCTGACTATGAACCAAGTGAAAGAGGGATAAATGTGAGGAAAAAAAAATAAACAGTTTGAATGAGGTCAGTCGGTAAGTGACTAAGAAGGACCCTGACCTAAGCCAGAGCAACGTAATCACCAGCAGGCAACCAGAAAGAAAGTAAAAGTGGTTGCCTAGCCAATGCTTTGGGTAATTAAAAAAAAAACACACACACAAAAGGGAATATTTGTGCAAGCAGTTCAGCAGAAAAGTGCGGGGCAATTGGAGCTGGGCAGTTTGAGGTAACACAGGAGGAAGAGAGGAAACAGCACAGGTGTGAGACTGGGCTTGTGTGAGGGAAAGGGAATCCTGTGTGGCTGGGAAAGAGGACTGAGTAGTGCTTCAGAGAAAGAAGGATTGGTTTAAAGAAAAGAAAAAAAAATGTGTGCAATTTTACTATACTAGAAACGAAAGTATATTACTAAAAAAAAAAAATCTACCTTACCCTATCCTAGCTGACTGGCACCCAGAGTGGTCAGGAGAACAGTAAAGTGCACTGTAGGGTTGGGCTTTCTGTATTGTGGGTACTGTTGTAAAAATCACAGTAAGACAGTGTGGGATAGGTTCAAGGAGGATTAACCATCAGGACTTGCTGTGTGTGGGGCACTTTAGCACGCAGTTGTAGGGGTAAACATATTTACCCACATCCATGCTGCCGGCATGTACTCTACCTGACTGACAGACACCAGGTGGTTGTTAACTGAACCAACAAGTGTCTTCCCTCTATTTCCAGTGACCCGCCTCCATCCCAGTTTTCTAGTACCACCACCCAATGAAAGGCACACACCACAGTGACTGGTAAAATAAATTTTATTAGCATTGAGAAAATATATTATTTTACCTGTTTTCTGTTCTACATCTGCATATTTTTAACAATACAACCCCCACACAATGTACTTTGTTTCTATACAAGTTTTTAGAAAAATTGCATCGAAATGTACTGGACTACCACTTGAAACTCGGGGGCTACTATATTTGGCAAGGCCAATTGACCTGGACTAGCATGCCATTTTGAAATTTGTCAATCCCTGGTGAGAAGTATGAGGTTTTCTTAATGAGCGAGGGTTGCAAAGACTTACAGAAACAGGGTTGCAATTTCGTGCAAGACTGAAACACAGAGAGACAGAGATTAGAAATTGAGAAGAAACCCAGATGGACTTTCTCTGTTTATACTGCCTTTGTAATAGTTATACTGAACATTTCATTTTTAATTTTTATTTTACTGTTGTTAATAATAAACCACTTGTTGCGAATTTTACAACTGCTTCTGGTTTTCCTATGCTTCCTGACCTGTGCCTTCATGACACAGTCCCACAGAAGCAGAGAAAGTTAGACAATGACGGCAGAAAAAGACACTAGATCCATCCAGTCTGTCCGTAGTTCCCTATCAAACATCCCCATGGTTACTCTCCACAGCGGAGTCTGGGAGGAAGGCAGACATCCCCACCTCTGCTCCCCAACCACAGTCCAAATTGGGAATGCAGGGGTGTCCATCCTGGGGTCTGAGTGCCACTGCCATTCAATCAATCAATCAATCAAATCTTTATTTATTCAGGCGAACATCATTGAGCAAGGCTCATTTACAAGATGGACCTGATAAGGTCAAGGTTCAATAGTTGATACACAGCAAATACATCTTACGCTTTATAAGACAGTTATACATACAGAGAAAAATAATGTTTATACACAATGATGTACAGTGATTCACATGTTAAAACTCGGTTAAAGGAAGGTTAAGCTAATATCTACAGTATGTACAGCACATACATATCCCAATGGGGGCCATGACAGACACACAACATAATGAATACTAGGATGGTGAAGGTATTATTGGGTGCCATAAGCTGGGGGTGTCTGACTGGAAGGAATATGCCATATATGATTGGAAGCCAGATTTGTAGGATGACTATTCTAGCTCTACCGGTAGCAACTGCATTTCTCTGTGAAGAAGGCTGTACAATGCTGTTTAAAGGATGCAAATGGAATGATAATGGACAGTTTTAGGGATTTTTGTAGGGTGTTCCATGCTATAGCTAGAGAATAGCTGAATGCTGCCCTCCCTAGTCTGGTGCTGACTTTGGGCAATTTGAGCAGGATGATATTGTTGCTTCTTAGGGCATAGGAGCTAGGAGTGGTCTGGTTGAAGCAGTCCAGGATACAGTTTGGGAGTTTTTTTGATAAAGCTCTGTAAATCCATAGAGCTGCATTTCTGCTCCTCCTGATATGAAGGGAAACCCATCCAACTGCATCATAAAGAGAGCAATGGTGGGTATTATATGGCAGATCTGTAATGAACCTTATTGCTCTATGATATAAGGTATCCAACTTGTGAAGGTAGGAGATGGGGCAGTGACTATAAAGGAAGTCTGCATAGTCAATAACTGATAGAAAGATGGCCTGGACTAACCTCATCTTTGAGTCTCTGTTAGGAAGGGTTTTAATCTATAGAGGAGGCCAGCCTTTGCTAGCTTTTTAACAGTTCTTCTAGATGATGAGTGAAGTCTAGTCTGTTGTCAATCCACACACCTAGGTATTTGAAGTTTTCAACATACTCCAGATTTTCTCAAGTATAGTGCATAGCTGGGGAGAGTGATTGAAGAGATGTGCTGGTGGAGTTTTGAGTTGTGAACATCATTGCTTTAGTTTTCTTTGCATTTAGCAGAAGCTTTTTCTCGAGTAGCTGATGTTGTAACAAGGAGAATTCTGTTTGTAGGATTTCATGAGCAACTGTAGGTGAAGGGTTGCTGACATACAGAACAGTGTCATCAGCAAAGAGGTGTACTGAGGACTTGGTAAGGTTGAACTCAATGTTATTTATATGATGGCAAAAGGATACGACCCAGAATAGAGCCTGGGGACTCCTCTTGACAGTGGTCTTAATGGGGATAGGTCACCTTCAGCTTTTACCTGCTGTGACCTACCAGAGAGGTAGCATCTGAACCACTTAAGGGAGGGTGGATCTAGGCCAAGGGAGTGCAGGGATGAGAGTAGCAGCTCATGGTCCACAGTATCGAATGCTTTGCTCAGGTCCAGGAATACTGCATAGACATTATTCTTTTTATCCAATTCGGTTTGCCAGTCATTTGTGACCTTAGCTAATGCAGTGATAGTGCTATGTTTGGCCCTGAATCCAGATTGAGCTGGATTTAATAGGTTAGCATTGTCAAGATATTCCCTTAGCTGATTACTCACTAATTTCTCCAGCATCTTGGATAGCACAGGTAGAATGGAAATGGGCCTGTAGTTATTAAGATCCGTAAGGTCCCCTGATTTTAGAAGGGGGACTACTTGGGCTGTCTTCCACAGTGTGGGAATAGAGCCAGAGTTTAGGGAAAGGTTAAAGAGGTGTGTTAGGCGGACTGCAAGTACATGGCATGCAATCTTTAGAAAGAAGGGGTCCAGAAAGTCTGCTCCTGCACTTTTTTTGGTATCCAGATGCCATAATAGATCCTCAACTTGTTTCAACAGTATAGGTTTGAAGCTAAAGGAAGAGTCAACTCTTTGATCACCGATGTAGTGGGAACTTAATTGGTCCCTCAGCAGGTTAGCTGGGGAGGTGTCAAAGGCAAGGCCAGCCGTTGTGAAGTGGTTGTTGAATCGTCCAGGATTTCCATTTTGCCAGTGATAGGGCCATAACTATTGTGTAGTTGAGTTGGAAGGGGTTGTTAGCGTCCTGTCCCATCATACTTGATGATGCCCCAAAACCTAGCAGGATTATGGTAGGAGTCCATTTAGCTCGGCCAGGTAGAAGGCAGCCTTTGCATCCCTAACTTTCCTGGTGCATCTATTCCTGGCTTTCCTAAAAATCATCCAGTCGTTTGCATTCTTAGTTTTTCTTGCCACTTTCCAGAGTCTGTCTCTCTCCAGCAGTGCAGCTTTGAGGTCAGCTGAAAACCAGCGACAGGATCTGTTTTTTATTCGGATACTAGAGATTGGGGCATGGGTATTAAGGGCATTTATTATAATGCTATTTAGCACCTGCTGAGCTTTTTCTACAGAATGTGCAAGATAAAACTTTTGCCAGTGTGGAGAGTAAGCTAGATCATGCAGATATCCTTCAATATTGAAGTTTTTTTTGGATCTCCTCATGAGGAATTTTGCAGGATTTGTTGTTATGCTGGTGGATCTTATATCGCATAGGAGCACTCCAGCGTGTGTGAATAGATGTGGTTTACTTACTAGCATGATATCAAGTAGTGTGCTGTTACTACTATTCCTTGCATTTATTCTTGTTGGTTCATTAATTAACTGTGTGAGCCCATAGGTGTCACAGAATGATACCAGAGGTGTAGCTGCCTGGGTGAGCCAGTTGAAATTCAGGTCACCTAGAATAATGACTTCTTCAGTGCTGGGCTTGACCAGGTTCCCCAGGTGGGACAAGAGCTTGTGTTCAGCGGGGGTCTGTAGCATCCAATTAGTTGAAAAGCTGCTGTATTGGGGAGAGAGGCTTCTAGAGATAGGCATTCAAACTCCTTGGGCATAGATGTTGCAGCAGTACAGGATACAGCTATACCAGCTTTTGCATATATGGCTACTCCACCTCCCCTTGTTTGGCGATCAGCTCTGAATAGCTGATAGTTAGGTAGGTTAACATCCCTGTCCGCTGTGGTGGGTTTGAGCCATGTCTCAGTTACCACGAGAAAGTCTGGCAAGGTATGGGCAACCAGGCTTGTATCAACGTAATTTTTTCAACAGACTGCATACATTAATATGCAGGAAACTGAGGCCTTTAATTGAGGTTAGGTCTGATGGAGAGGTGATACTTTCAAGAGGTCCAGGGTTGATTTCCACATTACCAATACAGAGCAATAGAAAGAGTAGTAGTTTCATGAGGGCTGCCAGTGATAGGGAGAGGGGGCTGTCTTTGGTCCTCCTTCTTTTATTCTGTTGCCACCCTTTTTTTGAGGTGCTCCCTGTGGTTTTAAGGAAGTGTGTCGGGATACCAAGTAGCAGTTTGACGACTAGGCTTAGGGGGGATCTATATATCCAGCAGTGGAGCCTTGGCTGAAATACATGTGTGGTGGTATGTGTCTCTTTATGGTGATTATACCACTGTAGTCGATGCAGCAATGGTAGAGCATATATGAGGGTTTGAGTGTCAGCCAAAGGGGATGGTTCAGAGAGACTGGGCGGATGGACCATTCTAAATTGTATGACAGGGACATCTTCTTTGTGGAACCCTATGGCTAATAGTGAAAGGAGTATCAGAAGTAAGCTCCCCATTCTGAAAGAGATATTGGTAGTTGGCTGTGGGGGAGTAGTGAAGTTGCTGATTGGTTGGATCAGCAAGCTGGTGTGACTCTCTGTTGGTTTAGAAAAATTCTTCAGACAGTCACCATGTTTCCACCTCTATTTTGCTAACACCACCCCCCCGGTGCTGAGCACAAAAAGTACAGTTACATAAGCACTTACCGTAATAGTAGCTCTTCAAGAGAGGCTCTGGCAAACTGGTCACCTTTTGTTATCAGAAGTATGATAAACCTCTTCTGGGGAAGGTTAAGGACCATTCAGCCAGAGGCATGGCTGCTTCTACTGCTTGTTTCAGGAATGTCTTCGCTGCAGATATTTGTGCAGCTGCCACGTGGAGTTCTGTCCACACTTTCACTAAACACTACACTTTGGACATTGCTTCTAGGCGCAGAGCAGGCTTTGGCCTAGCTGTTCTACAGGGTCTCTTGTCATGAGATCCCTGTTTACTGCAGACTTGTTCCTGCCTCCCATGTCTAAGACCTGTTTGACTTTGACTGCTTGGAACTCAGTTTTACATGTTAGTACCTACTGCAAGAGTCCTCTTGAAGTAAGATAGTACAGTTACATATGAACTTACCGTAACAGAAGATCTTTGAGAGAGGGTCTTGAAGTAGGTACTGCTTTCCTTCCCACCTTCCCCCTGGGTTTCTTCTGCTACTTCTCCTTTCTTAGCTTTATACTGTAGCTCCAGCAGCCCACTCCTATCTCACCTTTCTAGGTCTCCGGCGGGAAAACTGGAGAGCGGGTGTGGGGACCGCTCCCTATATAGTGCCACACTGATGTCAGTCAAGTGACATCAGGCACTGCTAGTTAAAAGTTCTCCATGTGGTCCTAGTGCCTGGCAGCTAAGTTCTACATGTTAGTACCTACTGCAACAGCCCTTTCGAAGTAATATCCGTCAGCTTCGGAACCACTGCAAGTATTTCTTTTGTCGATTACTTGTTGATCCCTTACATGTGTATGTTTGTGGGATCCATTAAGATACCTGCAAATTCCCCCCAACTCCATGGGGTAGATTCTGAAACATTCCAAGAATGCTGCCAGCCCCAGGTGTGCGGAACATATGGCGCAAGGGGCTTACGGCATTCCCTGGCCAGTGATCGATATCTCGATCCCATGCGCCGACTGCTGCAAGTTAGACCAGCTTTTTCTGGCCCAACTTGCAGCAATCTAGGGTGCTCCTTTTACAAGGCTTGAGTCAAATATTTGGCACACACTGCCGTAAATTGGGAAAAGTGTTGCAAATGCACCAGATCTTCTTGAATGGGGCACATTTTGTGGCACAGTGTTTGGCGTAGCTGCATTATTTTATTTATTTATTGAGAATCTCGGATTACAACCTTTGAGTCAGTGACTCATTTCCAAAGGCTCCATGTGAAGGAACAATACATTAAACAATGGGTTTGACGCAAGGATTGATGCAAGCGCTGTGTCACCACGTGTGAATCAGGCCCCATGTCTCTACTGTAGTTTTTTTGTTTGTTTTAATTCTTTGTTAACCATGTAAGGCCCCTTAGGCACAAGTGCCTGTTTTCAGGGGTGACCCAGGAGCACTGGGGTGGTTAAGTGACTTGCACAGAGTCACACAGTATGCAAGTGGAGTTTGTGGGAATCAAATCCAGTTCTGCTGGATGTACCAAGCTGTTGCTCTAATCTCTAGGCTGTACTGTCAGCCCAACATTAGCTGCTGCATTGGCTGAGATTAGAACCCAGGTCAACGGAATGGAAGGCAGCTATGCTAACCACTATACCACCAATGCTAAAAAAAAAAAATACTGGAGCTTTAATCCAGTGCCTTAGACTACTCAGCCACATTACCCTGCTAAATCTAGCATACGGCCACTCTACTGCACCACAGCTGAAGTCTCTTCTTATTTGTTTACTTTTTGCTGAGTGGAAAGAGGGTCATGGCCAAACTGCCTATTTTCAGCCTTGTCCAAGAGTTATCAATGCAAACCAACTGAAATGAATTATCCACAACATAAAAAATTAAGAACTCATGAGAGGCAGTTCACAAACATACCTCACTTACCATCTGCAGCAGTGAGACCACCGTACAAGAGAACTACATCACACTAATAAACATCAGTCAGCAACACAGGAACTGCAGTCACCAAAAACTGTCAATTAATTCCAGGGTGGAACTTTTAAATGTAATTAACGTGTACTTCTTGGTTGCAGCTTTATGCCAGTGCCATGGTTGCTGTATTAGAGAGACTATATGGAGCAGTAGCCATGCGACAATAACATGCAAATTAGAGAAATATATAACAGCGACAAACAATGTCAATGTGTTTGATGACATGGCAACAACTGTCTGGAATTCCCTTCCTCCTATATTACATAATATGCCTACCTACCCACCCACCCCAGTTTTACACTTACATTTCAGAAATCGTATCCTTTTTTGTGCAACTGTTATTAAGCATATTGACATTTTATATAAAAGTTATTTTTGCATTTAACTTGTTTGTATTTAATATTTTGATGTATGGTGGTATATAAACAGGACGCTCCTTAAAACGGGCTTTGCCTAGTGCCTTATCCTGTCTAAATACAAATAAACTTGAACAATCAGTAGCTTAAGGATGGCAGTCATCAAAAACTAACAGTTCCAAGGCTGATTTTGTTTTTTAAACTTTCATATCAGTTCCCTGTTTTAAGCCACATAAAAGGGATATAGGTACAGTTGTGAGAGACTGTATGGAGCTAAAACCAGCGGAACAATACAAGAAGGTTGAAGTGCGGTCTCTAATCTAATTCAGTACTAGTCAAATATGTAAGCAATAACTCACGACAGGGTGTGTGGTTATTGGGGATCATCAACACCCCGGGTGTGCTGTGAAGCATGAGGCTGCAGGTCGAGTGTCCTCACAGCACACGGGGTGTTTATTAATCCCCAATAACCGCGCATCCTGTTGTGGGTTATTGCACTAATAACATGGTCTAAATTAGTCGTAAAATAAGTCAAGAATACTGCTCTTACATGCAAAAAACATATGACCCTTATTATGTGTCCTTCCAGCAAATTAGGACATTGGGCCACAAATCATTCTGTGTTCTGCCACTGGAAAACATAGTGCCACTAAAAACATATTGAAAAATAAGTACTTTACTGACAAATCATGAAATAATGACAAATTTACAGCCATTTTCCTCTATCCACTGTGATGCCACACAAACAAAATTCTGCCCATCTCAAAACAGTACTGCACTGGAATACAATTCAGTTCCAGTACATGTGCATTAATTCTCAAGCCACTTTACATTTCATTTTCTGGCCACACGTCAACAAGAAATGAAACCTGTTTTGATCATCATACTAATAAGTTACACAGCGCTTTTATATTACTTGTACCTTTACTACTATGAGTCATCATGCGCTGGGTTGCAGGGTTACAGAATGGAATGTGACCAGCGCGGACCTCTCCTGTGGCACTTATTTGGACCTCTTGGGTTCCTTCAAATGGAACATTCTGTGGGGCACAGCTAAAAACATTACGACTCCAGAAGAACAAAAATGCACTGCACCACACAGGGCTCCCGAAATCGACCACAGGACACTTGAGGGGTCTCTCTCTCGTTACCCGTGTCACTTTCCGACTGATTTCTGGTGTGCGACTCTGTTACTGTTCCTGCTGTGTACCTTTGCCTTAACTTCATTATGTACTGTGGCTCTTCTTACGACACATGGATCAAGTTCTGAGGGTGAGCGCAAGCTACTTCTGCATGCAACATGTTTGCGATGCACTCGACTCGATTGCCGACACGTACTTCTATACGACACGTTTTTCATTTCTGTTTCATGCTACGGGATTATTTTCAACTTTTGTATGCTGCACTTTTGATTGTGGCTACTGACGGTGTCCACCTTTTGCGAGAACTTACAGTGTCCATGGGGTGAGTGGGTGGGTAGATTCTCTCGGTAATATTTTGACAAATATGGCTGCTTGGATATTTGGTTTCACACACAGCATTAATGAGTGCTGCCCACTTTACTCAGCAGACACTGCGACGCACCACATCATCAACTTGCTAAAGAAATATTGTGAATTAATCAAGGATCATATGGTGCAGAATACCCAATCAGTTGCCATACGTATAGATGCCCATGTTATAAGGACCCTTTTAGTATAACCAGTGACACACCAGTTACCAAACCACCTCTTAAATCTGCACAGTCTCTGGTCTCTGATTGTTACTGTAGTGGTCAGACGTTACTGAATTTGTGGTACCATTTATAATGGACTGTATATTGGGTGAGCACTAAGGATAGCCACAGAATACAAACAGGAGTCACTGGCATCATGGGATATACCCCTGCCACTGCACTAACGAACCCACTGTGCCACATTGCGTTTCTCTCCTTTGTCTTTCTCAACTCCTGTCCAGTTCTAATCTGTACCTCTGATCCCATGACCTGCTTCTTACCCCCATTCCCCACAGTCCTGCAGAGGTCCTGGTGTAAGGATCTGCAGCAAATAGACGAAGAACCAATATTTTTTTTTTAAACAAAAATCATGACGATGAGTAAAGCAGTTTTCCAAGTCTTTCCCTTCAAATCCAACTCACTGTGTGGTACTCCCTTCCTCCTTTATTCCCGTCTATTCCAAACCTGACTCATTTCTTCTACAGTATGGTTAACTGTTTCATCACAGGCTAAGGTGTACTGGGGGATTTCAAATTCAGGTAGACTTTGTGTGGTCTGCATTTTATTAATAGTCCCTGAAGTGAATTTTTAAGCTTAAAGGGCTGGAATTCCTTAAACAAAAACTTAAGTACAAAGCCATACAGTATAGTAAAATAAACATAAAACTATAACACAGAGGATAATGAATGGGCAACAGTAAACAACAATGCTGTGTTCACTTCGAGAGGTTATCGTGACAACCAAGCCGAGATGTTTACAGTTGTCATTCAACCTTGAGAAGTGAACACAGTGTTGTTTACTGTTGCAGATCCACTGTCTTTTATAGTGTATGGGCAACAGTTAAACAACAACGGAGCATTTTTTGTGTATTTCTTTTTTTAAACGGTGTTGCTAATCCTTCCATGATCGAGCAGCACTCCACCCCTCCCCTTCCCGCTCACACAGACTCAAATTTTGTTTAGAATTAGAATGAGCTTACTTAGCGATCGTTCTTCTATCCAGACAGGGTCCACAGTGGCTCTCTAAGTTCTCCTTAGCATGGCACTCCTAGTACAGCACAAGCGTGGAAGTAAAAGGATGCCATGAAACATTGTTTTAACAGCGCTGTGATCGGAGGCGGAAGCAGCGCACAATGTTGATGTACATAGTGACATACTCAAGAGGGTACAACAACCTCATGACATCAAAACAATGGTGCGACAACACTGGGATTCTGCTGATTTCTGTACATAACAGCGGTCTCCCATACACTATAGTATGCAATTCAATAATCTTTACAACAAAAATAACAGCAGGAGGAATGTGCTTATCTTCCAGAATTTTTTTAGTCTCTTAAATCTATGATTTGATTCATAGCAGGCTTGGAAAACGATTTCTTTACATACTGTAGTTGAGTATACAGTAAACCATGTATATTCCCCACATATAATACTAAATAACACTTTGCATCTTAGTAAAGGATAACAAATTGTTAGAGGAAGTTGGAAGAAGAGGATAACGACAGAAACAGTGGAGCTTAAACTCAAGCAGGCTGGCACAAAGGGGCCTCATGTTTTGGGAGGCTCCCAGCCAGGTTAATCATAGCCCCCACCCACCCACCCCATTGAGTACACATCTCCTTGTTATTGTGATGTCATTTTAAAAGCTTCTGCACAGTTCACTGCCTCCCATTGAGTGCTGTTCCAACAGGACATGGTAAGACATCTAAATAACAAAAAAAATGCAAAGGGCAGATGTTTACTACTAATAGACGGCTGACTACTTCATTTATTGTATTTTGATGTGTTAAAGTAATTTCTTTCTATTTTTATAATAAGATATTTGTGCAGTGAAACAAGTGGGTTTTCACATTTGCTTTACACACTGCTAGTAAAAAGAGTTCAGTAGAATTCTGGTACTGTGATGTCAGAAAGCATCAACTACTTATGACCCAGCGTATTTCAGTGATAACGTAACTATATTTTTTCTATCTTTTTCAAAAGAAATAGATGCTTATTTCAGTAACAAACATCACCTTTTATGTCTGCACTATTGTGGCACATCTGTATAATTTTACAATTTTTAAAATGGGAATTGGCTTCTGTTTTCTTCTTCCCAAATAAAATCTGGCTATGAAGAAAATGTCACCTGCTAAATTACAACAAAAATCACAGGTTATTAAAAATCACATATTTTTATTAAATATGTAATATGTTGGTGCTAGAAAGTGATATTTCTCTATAAAAATCTTAAAACAGATTTTGCACTTTCCCATTGTAATACACTGCCAGCCTCATCAGTAAAACTTTTCTGATATCATAATACAAGAATTCAGTTGGATTCTTTGTTTTTACTAGTAGTTGGCAAAATACAACTACAATTTATTTATTTAGCTTTTGTTGACTGGGTAAGTGCACTAGACAAATCCTGCCTATTTTCAGGCACTACCCGGGGGAGGGGGGATACAGATGAATGCCAACTGACCTTGAACCAGATTAAGCTGTTGGTGGTATTTTTAGTGAATGAGGGAAATTTGGCCAGGACACCGGGGAAATTCCCCTACTCTTTTCGATAAGTGCCATGGGATCTTTAACATCCACCTGAACTACCACCAATCCAGACAGATGGTACCTCGGTTTAACGTCTCATCCGAAAGACGGCACCTCAGAAGTGCAGCACCCCTCTCATGCTGCACTACAGTGTCAGTATTGGGATATTAACCCAAGTGCCAGATGTGGGAACTGAACCCATAGCCCTCTGATCTCCTGGCCTCAGAGGCGAGTGTGCTACCTACTGAGCCACTGACACTGACAATGATGAAAAGGTAATTAAACAGAAAAATAAAGGCAAACAAAAGGATTACCAAGGCATCTAAAGGCCCCAGATCTTCACTAAGCACTTGTTCTTTAAATCTTGAAGCCTGATATCTTGCATAGCTTTCAACCTTTCATCCCCTAAATGTGGAACACTGCCTCTCAAAATGTGGAACACCCTGTCAAATCATGGAGACAGAAGCCTAGAACACTGTAGGAATGTACGTTTCATGTTCACAAAGTTTGCTGTTCATTGAACAATGCACTTTTCACATTTATTCTTTAAACATTTTGAGTGCAATGTGGAACAGAGGGCTTTTGGGAGGCAAAATGAGGACTGTTACTCATAATGTGGGACAGTTGAGAGGTATGATTATCGTGGCACTGAGTCGGACTGAGAACAGTTTGGGTTGGGGCCTCCAGCAGCTTCTAGAACTGATGGTGCCTAATGCCACCACTGGGCAGCAAACAATATGAAGACAGAAACAAATAAAGCAGCTGCAGCAGTGCTGATAGTCCCCTCAGACTGGCTGCTGTGGCTAGGAAATGGGGCACATCTGTTCAAAAGTTTATGCTAAACCTGGAACCACAGCAACTTTAGGCAAATCAAATTTCCTTTCCCGGTGAGGCAGATGGCCAGGTACAGTCGGTTCCTGATATATACAAATGCTTGGGACAACCCATTTTTGTGCATACATTGGAAATGACATACAACCAAAACTGTACTGAAATCAATGGAGCCACTTAGTAAAACACACTTTCTTACTATTCTTTCACTTTTACTGAAGGTATAAAACTTATTGAAAACATGCCAGTTCTCTAAATGTTGCATACTCTGAGCGGTGTAGCCATTTGTTTTCAGTATGATTGCTGGCTCTGACAGACAGGTTGAAACTGACTAAAACCTGCATGTATTTATCAACTGGCAGCACAGTTAATGCCTGTGTAGCTCAGAGGTGTTAACTGGTTAATGAGGTGTTAACTGCTTAATGAGGTGTTAAGTGCTAGAACAGCAGCGATTTGTTACAGAGATTAGACTGAAGTGTCCCAGACAGTAATGATTACAAATTAAACTGGCTGAGTCTGCTTCCAGGAGCCAGAATAGTCCAGTCAGAGCTTGGGGGCCCCCTGGTAGGCAGGCAGGGGCCCGAAGTCTGGGCCTTGTTGTCCTCTGCCTTAATCCGGCCCTGGCACTGTGCTGAAATAACAGGCTTCTCGTCGGACCACTCGCACTGCACAGTCAGGGACTGTTGTACAGCAAAAGGATATTTTTTAAAAAGTAGCACGCAATCTATAGTAAGAGTATATGGACAACAGGAGGGCCTCTCATGGGTACAAGAGTGCCATCTCTTGCATCCTTAGGGCATCAGAACGGCTCCCCTTTGGGTTGCAGTTCTGTTGCCCTACGAACGTGCAAGGTGCACTCATATCCATAAGAGGGCCCTCCTAGCATCCCTATAAACTGATATTATAAACATGACATTATTTTTAGCTAATCAGAATTGTCCATTTCTAATCATTCCAGACACACTCATAGCCATGAGATGGTCTCTGATGCAAACAATTATAAAATTCTGAAGTTCTATGTTTAGTTGTCATAGTCTATTTCACATGAATGGGGGTTCTCTTATTTTCTACAAAACAACATTTTTATTTTAATATTTAAGATCCTTTTTTGGTGGGCCCACCGGCGCAGTGGTAGCGCTAACGCTATGATACTGGCGACCCGGGTTCGGGAGTGAGCTTGGAAAGCTGGAGGGTCGGCCGGGGGGAGAAGGATTTAGGGGCGCTCTCCTACTCCGGGAAGGGAGGGACACCGCTCTTGCTGCAATGCCGCCACCTGGCTGCACACGGGTGGAGGTGCAGTGTGAGGTGCTAGGTGGGAGGGCTGGACATTGGCTGGGATCCAGAGAGGCATCACGTCTTGGTGGGCACCTGTCTCAATGGGTTCCCTCGGTCGCCAATGTCCTTGGGGTGTGGGAAGAAAAGCGGAGAATAGCCCTGCGGTTCATCGGATTACGGGGCTGGCAGGGGTGTGGTGCAAACCTGGGTCGGACAGAGGCCCAACACATGTTACAGGTGGGGGTAGCACTTCGCCCACCCGGGGAAACCAAGGCAGGATGGGGGCTGAGGTCTGACCCAGAGTTCGCTTCTCTCGCCAGTACAGTTCCTGGACAAGGCGAGCAGCGGAGAAAAGGGGCCAGCATAAACAAACCAAAAAGAGAAAAAGTTCCTTTTTTTTGGGAAAACAGAAATATTTTACATGTAGAATAAAGGGTGGGAAAGTGTGTGATATAAGAATTTAATGCACACCTGAAGTGTGGGATGTTACATAAACCCTGAGGGTGAAGCCCGAGTGGTTTATTAAAGCATCCCACACCGAGAGTGTGCATTAAATTCTCATATGCACACTTTCCCATCTTTTATTTTATATAATTGCTGGTCAGCAATTTTTCTCCAGCCCGACTTCTGTGACCATGTGACACACGCGCGCACACACACACACACACACACACACACACGCGCACACACACACACACACACTCTCTCTGTCTCCCTGTCCCCTCTCTTATTTGTTCTTTCTTTGTTTTTTTTTTTACTCATTTGTTTTTTCTTTTCTAATTTTATTTTTCTTACTTACAGTTAGTTGTCCGGATCACGCTAGCACTGCCAGTCAAGCCACAGCCATGTTCTCGAAGCAGACGAAGAGCAGGATCAACCAGAGTTTTTTTTAAATGTAGACGGCAGGATCAACCTGACACAGTTTAAAAAAAGATAAGGAGAGTTGAGGCTTGTTGTGGCAGCTCCTCGTAAGTGAGAGATGGAGCCACCATGTTTGCGAGAGTCTTCAGCCCACCTACACATGGAATGAAAGCCAATGAGGGAGCGCTATGGTTTGAGTGACTGGGTGTGTGAATGCCGTAATAGCCTGTGGGTTATTACGGCAAATATCAAGTCGGTCAGCCCACAGAGAAAAACTGTTGACCAGTAATTATATGATCTATAATACATTGATGTACAGCATTCTGACATCTCATATGGTTATAAGAGTGCCTTTACAAGTCATAGATACACAGATAAATAGAAGGCGATGGCTGAAAAAGGCTCATTGCCCATCGAGTCTGCCCTGTAGTGGCTATCAACTATGTGAAGTCCCATTGGCCTGACAACTCACCGCTTCACTTAGCAGTTCTCTCACCCAAAGAACTTGAGAAGGCACTCATATGAGGACAGATTTATTTATTTATTTCAAAGGTTTTACCAGGAAAGACATACTGAGCTGGTATCAGCTCCTTTCCAGATATATCCTGGGGAGAAGGAGAAGAGTAGAGAACAGTGCAAATACAAAGTACAGTGTGGAAAATATTACAGTAATATGGAATTAAGTATTACACAATAAGCAAATTACAGAAAAATGCTTCTAAGTAATAAAACACCAACACAATAATTTGCAGGCGAAGAGCAAAAGAACATTAAGCAGTAAGCAATAATGCAATAATATGAGGGGCAGGGATAATGACTGCTGATGGGGGGAGAGGGGCTGTACTAGTGCCAGTGTAGGGTGCAAGGCAGCAGACAGAAGCCTACCCCACTATCAGAAGCAATTGCAGGAGTAAGTAGACAAATCATGGAGGAGAGAGATAAAAGCGTGATGGGAAGAGAGCCCCATAGTTTAGGGAAGTCGAAAGATTGATGGAATAGATGCGAATTTCTAGGTATCCATTGTCAGGGCACTGTGATTAGGGCGCCATAATGCGGGCGCTGTAACAAGGATGTGAGTGATAGGGGCAATCTGTATTTTAGACCATCCCGCACTCACACCCTGTTGGGCATCTCACAACTTTGTGCCCTTTTCACAGCATGCCCCCTACCCCTGGAAGTTGTTATATTTATTTTTGGGGGCATAGGGGGTGAAGCACCCCTGCAAAAACTAAGTTTTGATCTGGCCAGTCCTGTGGCACTGTCAGTTTAGGGTGCTGGAATGCTGCCTGCAATAATTCAGGGTGACATAATTCCGGCACCCTAAACGAACTCGCCCACAATGCCCCTGCACCGTCGTGAGTGAACCGAACGGGGATAAAAGAAGAATCAGCAGGAACATTTATTTATTATTTATTTATTGAAAGAGATTTACCAGGAAATACATAATGAGCCATAAAGCTCATTTCCAGATGTGTCCTGGGGGAAGGCGGTGGGAATAAATACATAGTATAAGCAGAACGCAGTAATCCGATAAGCAAAAGGCACAGCTCTGTACAGTATATACAGTAACATGAATGGCAAATTGCTAAACAAGAAAGATAGACAGGTAGGGAGGAGAAAAATACCGGTGTTCGGACATCTGAAGTGAGTAACTCAGTCAGGCCAAATGCAACTGCTTGGGATGCACAAGGAAGGGAGGATACGGGGATACACAATGGCAATGAAAGGAGGAAGATTCAAGAGAAGTGTCAGGAAGAACAGAAACACAGAATGAGTAGGGACAACTGCAACAGACATGCAGCACAGGTTGTATCATCTGACACATATAGGCTACACAATGGGCAGACTCAGAATATGCCATTTATCATCATAAGTGAGGGGGCAGTCTCGGCCGGCCTGGTGATGCTGAGGGTTGAGGCACAGGACGCCACACCTTGCTCCATGCCAGCGACCTGGGTTTGAGAACGAGCCTGACGACAGCTCTCCTAGTCCTGGGGAGAAGGGAGGGATGCACGCCGCACTCTGCTGGTCCCTGGGGACGCCCGGTGGTACTGCAGTAGTGTGGGTGCAAGTGGGGGGGGGGAAGCACGGCAGACGTCTGCACATTAGTGCGCTGACATCCTTGCACGTCTGTACTTCCAGGGAAAACAACATGGAGGAAAAAGCAATACACAGATCCGCGGTCGCTTGATAGCCGCAGTTTCACCGGCCGACGATGCCTGGCCGGATTAAGGCAGAGGACAACAAGGCCCAGACTTAGGGCCCCTGCCTGCCTACCAGGGGGCTCCCAAGCTCTGACTGGATTATTCTGGCTCCTGGAAGCAGACTCAGCCAGTTTAATTTGTAATCATTACTGTCTGGGACACTTCAGTCTAATCTCTGTAACAAAGCGCTGCTGTTCTAGCACTTAACACCTCACTAAGCAGTTAACACCTCATTAACCAGTTAACACCTCTGAGCTACACAGGCACTAACTGTGCTGCCAGTCGATAAATACATGCAGGTTTTAGTCAGTTTCAACCTGTCTGTCAGAGCCAGCAATCGTAGTGAAAACAATGTGCTGGTTATGGTTCCTTGCCAGGCGCGGGGACTTCGGGGGCCACTTTCGCAGGCAGAGATGTGTCTGCCAGCTGGGAATGGAGCTTTAGGTCAGAGGTGGAATGGAGGAGCGGCGGCTGGAGGTAAGGCAGGACTGTGGTTGCTAGGGAACGAGAAATTGTTAAATGATAAAAAAAAAAAAAATTAATAAGTGAGGGTGCAGGAGCATAACTTGTGAGTGGCAGAGCCACAAATAAGTTATGACGGTTCTGCCCCCTCACAAGTGATGAAGTCATAGTCTCAGTGAGGCCACTGCGTGTTCAAGTTTATAAAATCGATTATAAATTTTAAAGCTTTCAGACTAGTTCTTTTAATGAAGAAATAAACTGTTTGTGTTTGATTTCACTGCTCTGTTTTAAATGTAGAAGGTGTCATTATGATGTCATCAGGCATTGTTCAAGCTGCTCTCTCATTGGTTAAAAGCCCCTTTGTGACCAACCTAAAGTGAGGATAAATGATATTATACACTGGCAAGAAAGAATCCTGGCTTCTGATTGGTCAGTTGGCCATCACAGCAGGGATGTTATCCTGGCATAACCTCCCTGCTGATAGTTTGTTTGAGCTACTCTAGCATCATTGTCCATCTTCTCTTAAGAAACAAAAATATTTTCCCAGACTAACAAAACTATTCTTTAAAATTATTTTTTTATTCTATATATAAAAACAAGCCATTGTATAATAGGAATAATGCCCTTCAAGGTGGGTGTAATGCTGGGATAATATCCCTTCTAGGGTGTTGGATGCCCTCGGCAGGAGGCCTAACCACCTGAGGTGAGATGTTATCCCAGCATAACACACACCCTGTCAGGCATTATTCCTTTAATGACACACCTAGAAAGATGATACATGATTTAACATCATTTTAGGTCTTCAGGCTATAGAAATCATGTATCTGTAAGTTTTCATTCTCACCTACACTGTATAAAGGAGCAATCTTCAAGATCTGAGCTGACAGGTTGTTTGAAGAAAAAGTGGAAGTGCTATTTCCACTGAGCTAGAGGGAGGGAGGAACTCAGTTAGCTGATGGCCTTTCCTGTTAAAGCAGGGTTAAATTGGGCTGGGGCCCATAGGAGCTCAGTTCTACCATCTCTAACAAAATGATAGGAGAGTTCTGTCTCCTTTGTCATCTTTCATTGAATAATTGGCATCTTCTTAACTTTATGTACAAAGTTCACAGACAAAAATTGCCACAGTACCTATTTGATTTATTTTCTGTTAGTGAAATAAGAACTAATCTACGAACAGCTTCTGGTTTGGAATATGTTGTTCCCATGTTGTAATTCAAAAATGGGGCAATTTGCTGTCTGGTATAGGGGGCCCGTAGTATGGAATTTGTTACCTGTCACCTTGCGCCCAATGAATCTGCCAATTAGGCTGGGTAGTACTAAATAATGGAATAAAACTAAGTCGGATGCTTTATCTGTTTGCTGCATTAGAAGTTTTATGTGAAACCAAGTTTAATACTGTTGTTCATATAAATGTATTGTATATGTTTTAAATTGGCGATTATGTGCACGCATGGATGTCTGTGCCCATATTAAGATGATGTTTGTTGCGAGGGTGTCGAATGTATTTGACATTGCTATGTTTTAGGTAATTGGAATGTTACATCTGTAGGTAGTATGTATGTGCAATTACCTATTGTAATAATGGACCTCCGTTGAAATGAGCTTTTGCTCAGCAGAGTTGTAACATCTATCCAACTTCATGTATGATGAATAAAATTTATACTACTAATATAGAACAGTTCCACCACCTAAATATGACAGTTTTCTCACCTAAATATTGAAACATAGAATCTGTCGGCAGATAAGGACCATACTGTCCACCTAGTCTGCCTATTTCCCTACTCACTACTGCAGCCTCAGATCCTATTTGATCTGTGGCTCTCCTGCTCTGCACATCTCCAGGGTACCCTTATGTCTGTCCCATGCACTCTTGAACCCCCATATTGTTTTCACACCCACCATTTTGACTGGAAGGCTGTTCCATGGCTCCACCACCCTTTCAGTGAAAAAGTACTTCCTAACATTACCCCTGAGCCTTCCACCCTTCAGCCTCATATCACGCCCCCTTATTCTTGTGCAGAGTTTTCTCTGAAATATGCTTTCCACCTGTACCCTGTTTACTCCCCTAAGGTACTTGAAAGTTTACAGCATATCACCCCTCTCCCTTCTTTCCTCCAGTGAATATAGATGTTAAGGTCCTTAAGTCTTTCTTTGTAGTACTTCTGGTGCAGTCCATGTACCATCTTCATTGCCCTTCTCTGGACTGCCTCTATTTTGTCAATGTCCTTACGGAGATGTGGTCTCCAGAACTGGATACAGTACTCCAGCTGAGGCCTCACCAGTGATCTGTACAGTGGCATCACCACCTCTTTCCTCCTGCTTGTTATGCCCCTTCCTGTGCACCCCAACATTCGGTTTGCTCTCCCCACTGCCTTTTCACACTGTTTGGTCACCTTCAGGTCATCAGATATGATAACCCCCATGTCTCTCTCCTGATTTGCGGTGGCTAGAATTTCTCCACCCATCCTGTACTCCTCCCTTGAATTCCTGTGACCCAGGTGCACGATCTTGCACTTTTTAGCATTGAAACTCAACTGCCAGACACCCGACCGCTCCTCTAATAGGCTTAAGCTCTTTCTCAGTTTTTCCACCCTCTCCAGTGTGTCCATTCTGTTGCAGATCTTGGGCCATCAGCGAAGAGACACACCTTTCCCTCCAGACGCTCTGCAATGTCACTAATGAAGACATTGAATGGGACTGGCCCCAGCACCGACCCCTGTGGCACCCTGCTGGTCACCTCCTCCTCCTCCTCAGATTTCATGCCATTTATCACCATCCTCCGAGTCCTGTCCCTTAGCCAGTTCCCAAATCACTTTACCACCGTAAGACCCACTCCCAGGCTCCCCAATTTATTTAGCAATCTCCTGGACAGTGTACAAGGCTTTATTGAAATCCAGGTAGGCTACATCTACCGCCCCTCCCTGATCTACCACCCTGGTTACCCAGTCAAAGAAATCTATAAGATTCACCTGATAGGACCTTCCCACTGAGAATCCATGCTGCCTTGGATTCTGCGCCCCACTATCCTCCAGAAACGTCACGATCCTCTCCTTAAGTAAGGACTCCATTAGTTTCCCCACCACCGAGGTCAGGCTTATAGGCCTGTAATTGTCTGCCTCCTCCCTGTTTCCACTCTTGTAGAGAGGGACCACATCTGCCCTCCTCAAGTCCTCAGGCACCTCTCCTGTCTCTAGTGCAAGCACTTTCCTGAGTTCCTTCAGTACTCTAGGGTGGATCCCATCTAGATGAGAGAATTCCCTTTCCTAAACATTGGAGGCAGTATAGCACAGTGGTTTAAGGCTCTGAGCTGCAAATCTGGTGACATCCAGCAGACCAGACCTGGGTTTGAATCCCACAGCTTCCACTTGCATACTGTGTGACCCTGAGCAAGTCACTTAACTTCCCTGTGCTCCCAGGTCACTCCTGTGAAAAAGCTTTCAGCTTAGTGTGCTACTTCTGGTTAAACAACTAAATAATAAAAATAATAATAATAAACATTTCTAATTTAACCACTGCCTTAAAGCTGTATGTCTGTATGTAACTTAAGCAAAGTGAACCAAAAATGATTACATCTGTGCTATACCTTAGTAAAGAGCAGCAGAAAGTGCTTGAGCCACTGACACTAGCACATGGGAAAGTGTACATTTCATTGAAACACTACAGAAGGATGTCTGCCATTCATGTCAATGAGCAGGAAGTAGCTGGTCTAGCCAGCTCTGCTCCTTCCCTTTGGGCAGTGTTTTGTAACGCAAGGTCAGTAAGGAATAAAACAGTGATGATGAATGATTTCATTACCCATTCCTTAGCTGACCTTGTTTGCATCACCGAGACCTGGTTGGGGATTACTCTGGCCCTGTGTTGGAGGCATCTGTTCACTGGGTTACTCCTCGAGGAGGCATCAAGGTGGGGGTGGGGGAAGGTATATTTTTTAATTCTGCCTTGGAATTCACCACATACCCCATGGGAACTTTCAGATCTTTTTAGTGTGTGGCGGCTGGATGCATTCTAGCTGTTAGCTGCAAAATCATTCTCATATACCGTCCTCCAGGGTGTGGGAGTGACTCTATGCAGGAGCTGGCAGATTTCATGATTGAACAGGTGTTGGATGCCCTAAGACTTTTGGCGCTTGGGGACTTCAATGCTTGGATCGACAATGAAACCTCGCCCCTTTGTCAACAGCTTCTCCAGATGATGACTTCAGTGGGACTAACACAATCTGTTACGTCTTGTAAACGTCAGCACGGACCAATTCTAGACCTGATCTTCACATTGGGTCTTGACATCAGTGCTATCAGAGTTGATCCAGTCTTTTGGTCAGATCATCACGTTGTGTCATTCCTTTGCGGGGTTCCCTGTTGGGATACTTCCCCTGTGGAGACAGTCTTATACCTTCCAAAATATAATCATGGAGTCTCACTAACTCCTACAGGTATTGTGTGTCTTGGGTATGATGCTTGCTTGTTTGCAGGGAAGTGAGAACACCATGGAACACTATAACAGTGTTCTTATGGCCACCTAATTTTCCCTAGTACCTTACCTTGTCTGTCCCTTGACGTTCCTTCGCAGCTCTCCCTGGTATTATAATGAGCTGCATCGGTTGAAGACCAAGGGTCAAAAGTTGCAACACTTTTGACATAGATCTCAGTCAGTGGACGACAAATTGGAGTTGAAGGCTCACTGTGTTCAGGCAATCACACTGAAAAAGACAGAGTTCCTGTAATGGACGACTGCCGCAGGTAGAAATTGGCCAACTCAACTCTTTAGCACCATGGACAGGTTGATAAATCCATCCCGCCTGCAATCTGCTCCAGTTTTTCCCACTGAAAAGTGTGCAGAGTTTGGCAATTTCTTTTCGGACAGGGTGTTCATTAGATCAAGTATCTCCACAAGTGGCTTGCCATGGATCAGTAATGGTCAGCATTGAGGGACACTGCTGATCTGCCTACCTGGGATGAGGTTCAGCCAGTTGTCAAGGAAGAGGTGCTCTGAGTGATTTCTGGTCCGTGCTCCACCTGTGGTCTGCTGGATGTTGGGCATAACTGGCTGCTTTAAGGCTGTCATGAGGCCTTGGGTCCAGTTATTTCACAGATTGTTTGGTGTGCCTTAAAGGGGGTTGTTTTCCCATCTGCCTTGAAAAGGATAGTGGATAGATGCCCTCTGAGAAAAACATCTTTGGACCTTGACATCCTGGGACAAAAGAGACAAATCTCTAATCTCTCCATTCTGAGGAAGATTATTGAGAAAGTGGTGGTGGAGCAAACTGTTGATCACCTGGATAATCTTAACATTTATGAACCTCTCCAGCTGGGTTTTCAGCCTCAACACATCATGAAGACTGTGATCATCAGTGTGACAAATGATGGTATCCAATGATATGGAAGAGGCAAATTGAGTGACTCAATTTGCATGCCCATAATGGATGGTATGGAGTATAAGGTACATGGATGGTAGGGAGGGAGATCAGAAGAGCGAGTGTTGAGGGGATTAGAGAGTGTAGAAGGAGGAGGTTAGGTAGTGGGCGAGAGCAGGCTGCTGCCGAGCTGGCTGCCTGGCATGGTGGTTACGGTCACTGCCCATGGTGTGCATGGTCCCGGGTTTGGGACTGCATGCCGGCATGTAGCAATTTTGTTTTTTGGTGTTGCTGAGTACTTTATTTATTTATTTATTTTTTTACATAGCTCCCATTCCCCCCAGGTTGTTCCTCCACCCGCAGGTTGTCCCCTACTGTGTTTCTTCCCTTCCCAGTGTCCACCCACCCTGGGTTGTGAATCTTAGTTTGGTGGTTGCAAGGCTTGCCCCACTGTGGGGGGTGTGGGAAGACCCCCGCGCAAAAATGCAGGTCATTTTGTTGTTTGAGTGTCACGATGTTGTATTCGGCGCAGTGCTGATTCATACTAGGTTTCATACTAGGTTTATTTGACAGGAGAAGGCTACATGCCCATAAAACCTGCCTCCCGCTATAGCGGGCTTATATTATTCTATATTATCCTATATTCAATAGGTTGTGAATCTAGTTTTCTTTCAAATTCTTTTAAAGTTCTAGCTTCCACTAGTTCCTCTGGTAAGTGATTCCAGGCTCTAGCAGCCCTATAAGTAAAATAACCCCTTCTTCTATTGTTATGACTATGAAACATTTTTATTTATCGTTTGTGACATCTCAGTCTACTCTTATTATCACAAATGCTTATACTCAAAATGTTACTTGAATCTTGATCTCCAATAATCTTATACATTTGTAGCATGTCACCTCCTATTCTTCTCTCCAATGGATACATGTCAAGACTTGCCAATCTGTCCTCATATGCAAGGTCCCCCAGTCCCCTTACTATTTTAGTCACCCTGTGTTGGACCCTCTCTATTCTAATAATATCCCTTTTCAAATATAGGCTCCAAACTACAGAACAATAGTCAAGATGGGGCCTCACATAAGATGTGTATATTTTCCTAATGAAAGTTGGATCTCTGGAGGCGAAAGCATTTTTAATACAACTTATTTGATTTTTTTTTAGTTATTTTTGTACAATGTTTATTGAAGGTAAATTCTTTGTCAATCAACACCCCAGATCATTTTCACTCTCCACCTTTTTAATTTTGTTTCCAAAAAGTGTATTGCCGCTTTTGTTTTCAGCGATTAGCACTCGCTCATGTGTCAGTCACTATTGAATTTTCGCTGTTATGACATGGAACCCAAATGATTTGCTCATGAAGAGGGATCGAAGATTTTGTTCCATCTTGATCCTCTTAGATATCTCATTGGTATTTAACACTGTTGACCATAGGGTGTTACTGATCACATGAGGAATAATGTGGGTCTCTCTGGCACAGTACTGTGCTAGACTGAGTTTTACATAACCGAGAGACTGCAGCAATTGGCTGTAGAAAATCACATCTCTGGAGCTTCTGAGCCATCTTGTATTCATCAAGGATTGATCCTTGCCCCGTGTTGTTTTCAATGTATGTGTTGCCATTGGATGAGATTATTAGATGGTATAGTGTTGAGTTGCACTCTTATGCAGACGACACTCAGCTATACCTGTCTGGCACTTCTGATGGAACTTAGATGGCATCTGTACTAGGGAACTGTTCTGCCAAAATTAACAACTGCATGGCCTCCAGTTGGCTATGTCTCAACCCGTGTAAGACAGAGGTCACAATTATAGAGTAGGGTAGACAGGGCTCAGTGATGGCAACAGTACATGGCCACCTTCAACAGGACTTCAATGCTGTACAACACTGGCTCTCCACAAACCAGCTGTTCCTAAATGCAAAAAAGACTCTCTTTAACTTTCGGTTCCAACCCGTCTCGGCTGGGGCACTCCCTTTGAAACCCTGGACCACTCTCCTTAGAATCCTGTACCTCATTCCGATATCTAGGTGTTTGGCTCAACCAAAACCTAGATTTCTCTACACATGTGGAATCCTTGCACAAAAACTTAATCCTAAACTAGGGCCCTCTACGCAACAAAGGCTGCCTGTCCACCACGGTCAGGCGGGAACTCTGCAAAAATGATTCGATCTTTGACTACGGGATGTGGTCTATGGCACTGCCTCACCGCTCACTCTGTCCAGCCTGGACACCCTTTTCCACTCCTTCTGCCGGTTCATACTGGATTGCCAAAACTGACCCACCATTGCGACCTATACAGCTCCCTGTCCTCCCTCACTTGCAGACCGCCGGCTAATCCACTGCTCCAGAGTTGCTGCCTAAATACTGGTCCCTCTCCCCCATACCTGGCCTCATCTAACTTCTCAGCTCCCCAGGCGTACAGCTACGGCTTTCGGATGCTAGGCTATTCCAAATCCCTCTTATGCGCACCTCCATGGGCCAAGCAGCACTAAGTTACCGTATACCAAAACTCTGGAATGACTTACCAGCAGATATCCGCCACTACTCCAATTTCAGACACCTCAACACCCGCCTCTTAGAGCATTTCCTCTCGGTCTGCTCTTGCTCCCGCCCTGCCCCCTAGGAGGCCTCAAATTTCTCCTTAATTTCCTGATGGCCTACTAATCAGCTTAAAATAGCATTTTATAACCACACGGCTAGTTAGCTACACTTGGTGCTCCCTCCCTCCCTCTCTCCTAACCTTCCTCCTAATCTAGCTCAATAATCTATGGTGGCACTCACCTCTCTCATACCTAAGTTCTATCTTGCTGTGCACTTAATATCTGGATATAAGCTCATGCCTACCTTAGCTACCTACTGTATAGGCTCCATAACAGTGCCTCCTCATCTGTATTGAATGTCTGTGTAATTACTGTTCCTTCCCTTATGTTCCCCGGTTTCCCCAGGTCACATCTGGAGCTTGAGTGGTCCTCCGCTCAGTATGCCTGCCTGGTTAAACTCTTGAATAAATAAATAATAAATAAATGGTGTTACTTCCTTCATTGGGTGGTCAACCACTAAGAGCTGTACATGCTTGGGGTTGTTTTGTACCATAGACTAACGCTTGATCAACAGGTTTCGGACGTGGTTCAAGCTGACTTTTATCATCTCCATAACATCGCCAGGATTAAACTGCATCTAGTCCCTGCAGATCAAGCTACGATTGTTCACGCCTCTGTTATAAGGAAGCTTATTTACTGCAATGCTCTGTACTTATGGTTCTCTGCAGGTTTGCTTTGACACATGCAGCCAGTTCAGAATGCTGCAGCCCTCTTGATTGTGGGCTCCTCTCAGAGGGACCGCACTACACCGGTTCTGCATGTGCTGAACTGGCTATGTAGTGGGGTATCAACTTTCAAGATATGCTTGATAACATTCAAGGCTCTACGTGGTTTAGGACCAGACTACTTAAAGCGACACTGTCAATCTCCATAGGCCTCAAAGTGACTATTTAAAAAAACATGCATTATAATTGTTCATATACTGTATGGACTGTAGATGCAGCTGGGAATTTTATTCTGATTAATTTTTTTTTTTTAATTAATAACAGAATGTCCACCATACTGGTGTTACCACAAATCAACATATTTATTTACATTCCTTGATCAACTCCCACTGCATCTTTCCTGGACTTAGAAATGTTGCCATCACAGTCTAGCCACTCGTGATGCAGTAGGAGGAGACGATACAATGCATCGTGAGTGTCTGCACTGTTTGGGGTGTCCCAAATGTTCAGGACATATGCAATAAGAGTAGAGCTAGGATTTGAAACAAAACAAGGTTGAATACAACTCTATAATTTGCATGCACTTCAGTTCTACTAAGAAAGAAGGCAGATAAAACAACTAGCACATTAATTTTAGAGAAGGTAAGCAATCATAAAATGTGGTTTTTAACTAGAAATGCAGTGTCAGTGGCTCAATAGGTAGCACACTCGCCTCTGAGGCTGGGAGATCAGAGGGCTGTGGGTTCAGTTCCCACATCTGACACTTGGGTTAATATCCCAGTATTAACACTGTAGTGCAGCATGAGAGGGGTGCTGCACTTCTGAGGTGCCGTCTTTCGGATGAGACGTTAAACCGATGTCCCATCTGCCTGGATTGGTGGTAGTTCAGGTGGATGTTAAATATCCCATGGCACTTCTCGAAAAGAGTAGGGGAATTTCCCCGGTGTCCTGGCCAAATTTCGTTCATTCACTAAAAAATACCATCAACAGCTTAATCTGGTTCAAGGTCAGTTGCCATTTATCTGTATCCCCCTCCCCCAGGTCGTGCCTGAAAATAGGCAGGATTTGTCTAGTGCACTTACCCGGTCAACTAAATAAAAAATTAAAATAATATGATGCAAAAAAGGTTGACAGTGTCGGTTTAAAAGATCTGACTCCTTATCACCCAACTCACCCCCCCTCTGCTTTTCCATTGCAGGCTTGTTCTCTGCTCTCTCCTCACGCCTGCAACAATCTGGGGGCAGGACATTTAATGTGGCAGCTCCTGTGTTATGGAATGCCCTGCCCATGAATGTTCAATCAGCTCACATGGTGGAGGCCTTCAAGACCTCCTTGGAACCTATATACTCATTCCTAGACCATATCTATACAATTTATAGGTATGTTAGGCATTTTATAGCCATTTTATTTATAACACTGCTGTAATGTTTTTGTGAAGCGCCCTGAGCCTTCAAGAAAGGGTGTTCTAGGCATGAATTTGCCTCGCTTGCCTTGCCTCCCACTGCATGGTCATTTTGACAAATTCACTGCTCTTTCTGAACTGACCTGAGCCAAAATAAAAGGCAAACAACAGTGTTCTAAGGTCAGAATGTTAAACTGAAATAAACAATGACAAAAAACAAATATGTTCTTACTGTTTAGGCTGCTCTACATGTTAAACATTCTAGTGCAAGTCTGTTGAGCCGAGCAGATGCTCCGTAGTATTTATTTATTGAAATGTTTCACCAGGAGGGCACACTGAACAACAAGTTGCTCGTCTCATGGTGCGACCTGGGGGAAGGGGTTACATAGGGTTGTGAAGGATGATCTGTTACAATAGTATGTGGGTAGTACAAACAATACAACATTGAAAGACTGTGCAACAGTTGGAACACAAGGTATTGTACAATAAACAGTAGTGGAACACTGGGTAGCACAATCACAATGTCACAAAATGTTCCATGAATATTCCCTAAAGAGTTCAAGTTCACGTTTATGTTTATTGGGATATTACCCACTGAGCCTAGGCTTGTTTCCAATAGCGTCCCAGACCAGAAGAGTAAGAATGAACAAGAGTCGAGGATGGGTACACAGTGCGTTAATCTTAGTTGGGTCTGTATTTGGGGATAGTTTCTAGCTGATGCTAATGTAGTCCTGGTGTGATTAATTATTTATTGCACTAAATGAGTACAAACTGTCCACAATACTCCGACAGAACAGCTGTAAGTCTTAATTGAAAAAGGAGCTCTAGCAGCATTAGCGTGTCACTTAACAAATACAGTTATTGTCTCCAGACAAATTAAGCTCACTGCAGGAGAATTCAACTCCTTGGGATCTGTGCCGTGATCTCCTGACAGTAGCTGTCACTTTCTGCAGTTTTACAATCAATCGCACAGCAGAGCTTTTGCCAAGCTTATTGATCAAACAATCCTTTAGCATTCATCACAATCAAACATTAGCTACGTAGGGCTGAGCAGACCCGCGGGGCCGCAGGGCCTGTTTCTGCAGACAAATTCTTTGTTTCTATGTAATGCTAAATGCAGTGAACTGAAACACACAGTGCAACAAAACTGGGAAAAAATGTGGTCCTCCCTTTTTTCCACCTCTATGAAAGATTCCAGGCATCTTCCAGTTTTATTAGTTGGTAGAATGTTCAAGTTCCATTAAAATTTGAATATTTTATATGTGTTTTAATTAATTTTTTTCATAAGAAAACCAGATGGCCACCACATTTGGCTTGGAAATAGCATTGTAGACCTAACTAGGGTTAGGATCAAAAACAAAACAAAACATGGTGCACAACATAGGAGGTACCAAGAAAAGTAGATTCAGGAACATAGAAACAAAATTTGCCGACGAATGGGGCAGCAGCTATTCAGTTTACCAATTTTCCTGCCCTACAGTATCAGCGCCAGACCGACTTCACCTTTGGCCCATTTATCCCTACCGTTCTCTCTCTATCCCATGCATTCTTATTTATTTGAAGAGTTTCACCAGGAAAGGCATACTGAGCTGAAAACACAGGTTACTCACCTGTAACAGTAGTTCTAGGAGTAGTATATGATGTTCATCCACACTTTCTGGCAGTTGCCTTTCCATTTAAGACTTGCCAGAAATGTCTTCAAGCCAGCTCCTCCCACTCACCTGGGTGGTAACTCCCTCGGCTCCACCACAAGTTGCAAGATCTTGCCTGCTGGAAGCAGAGTGTGTGCACCGAAGCTGGGGCAGTCGGGTGGGTCCGTGTGGATGATCATCATATACCACTCCTAGAAAGTACAGTTATGTAAAAACTTACTGTAACAGTAGCTCTTTGAGGAGGGTCTCTTGCAGCAGGTAATACATTTGGGTCGTTGCCAGAGGTCGCTATGGTGCATGGCAGCTCTTCTAGCAGTCTTTTGCAGGGGCCACCCACACATGACATCATCTTCCTGTTTCCTATATAAATGTGGGCGGTCCCTGGTATCCTCAGTTTCCACCGCCAGATTCAACTCATTATGCGAGGACTGAGGGGAAGCCAAAGTACCACAGGAATCCAAACCCATAAGTCATTGGACCAGAATTTGTTCTCCTAGAGAAGGAGGGGGACAGAGGGCGGGACAGTACATGCTGCAAGAGACACTCCTTAAATATCTAGTGTTATGGTAAGTTTCTACGTAACCGTACTATCTTCCACGGAGTAGTTTCTTGCAGCAGGTAATGCACTTGGGATGAATCCCGAGCAGTAAACCCAGGAAAGGTGGTCATTATGACAGGAGGGCCTTGTAGGACAGCTCAGCCAAAGGCCGTCCTACGGCGTGAAGCAACATCTAAGTTGTAATGCTGAGTGAAAGTATGAATTGTGGACCAGGTGGCTGCACTGCAGATATCCATGACATCCATGACAGCAGGCCACTGTGGTGGCCATAGCTCTAGTAGAATGTGCTTGGACAGGTCCTGGTAATGGCTTGTTGTATTTTGAGTAGCAAAATGTGATACAGTGTGCTAGTCAATTGGAAAGGGTCTGTTTAGTGACCAGGAGACCTTCCCTGCTTGAGGCAAAGGTAACAAAAAGTTGAGAGGTCTTCCTAATCAATTTAGTTTGATTAGTATAGTATTGCAATATACAATGGACATCTAGAGTATTTAGGAAGTATTCACCCCGATTGGAGTGTTCAGGGTAATATACTGGTAGCTCCAAGGATTGGTTTAAGGTGTGTTCAGGCAATACCTTAGGAAGAAAGGAAGGGTTGGTATGAAGTGCCACTCTGCGTTAGTGAAAAATTAAGTAAGGTTCTCGACACATGAGGGCATGAAGTTCAGAAATACACCAAGCCGAAGTGACAGCCACTAAGAATAGTGTTTTCCAAGAAAGAAAACGGAGGTCAAAAGTGGCCACCAGTTCAAAGGGTTCAAGAGTTAATTTCTGTAGAAAACTGAGATCCCACAGAGGAGTGGGTCTTCTGATAGGCGGCTTAATATGTAGCATTCCTCTTAAAAACATTTTGGCTAAATGATGTTGATACAGTAATCATCTGTCAAAGGGTTCATGGAAGGCCGAAATGGAGGCCAAATGGACTTTGATAGAGGAATAGCTTAATCCTGTCTCGGCAATCGAGGCCAGGTAATCCAATACTTTTGGCAGTGGGCATGAATAAGGATCCAATGACAGTGAGGCAGCCCAAATGGAAAAACGTTTCCATTTGGCATTATAAGCTTTCCTGGTCACTGGTTTATGTAAGGTCAGTAGAATATTTGCAACAGGGGAAGACACTTGTAGATGTGCTATGAAAGTGTCTTCAGGAGCCAAGTGTGAAGGTGTAGTGCCTTCATGTTGGGATGTAGAAGGGTCCCTTGAGTCTGAGTCAAGAGATCTGGTCATGAGATGGGTTCGTCCACTGAGAACTGTTGAAGGACGGGGAACCACACCTGCCGAGACCACAGAGGGGATATGAGAATCATGGTGGCAGATTTCAATTTCAGTAGAGTCCATTGCAGGAGAGGCATGGCGGTGGGGGAAGCATATAAGAACAGCTCAGCAGCTTGGACACGGGGGGGAGAGAGGTGTGCACAAGTCCCTTCAAAAAGGAAAAGGTCCTACAAGAGCTCGCTAAGCTCAGGGTGGACAAGGCAATGGGACCAGATGGCATACATCCCAGGGTACTAAAGGACCTAAGGGTGGAACTAGCAGAGCCATTATCAGAACTGTTTAGTGAGTCTCTGAGCACAGGACAGGGCCCAGAAGACTGGAGAAGGATTCATGTGATCCCGCTCCACAAGAGTGGTAGCAGGGAGGAGGCAGAGAACAACAGACTGTGACACTTGGACAGCTGGTTCTGATCACTGTATCATTTTTTGTAATATAAAAATGGGTTATGGACCGTCTCTCTTGAGAAATGCTGAAACAGCATGTGAGTACGAGACACACACGTTTTAGATACAAGGTGTTACCTGGAAGACCCGAAGTTAATTACAGACTTTAACTAAGTTAATTATAGCTGTAGTTGCTGAGAGGGAAAATCATAAACTTTGATAACACTTAGAGGAAGAAGAGCAGGTTGTGACATTTTAGCACAAAGTCATAAAAGATGCTTTCATATCCTGGAAAAGGGGAAGCTTATGATAAGATCAGAGAGAGTCATTTGAAGAACATGAGTTATGCTGAGGTTGTAGAATTGAATACTTGGAAAAGACATCCTGTTTTTATATAGATATATTTTTTTATATATTCTAACAGAGGAGGAGCTAGGTGACCTCACACAAAGGGGTTGGCAAATACAATTTTCTTTAAGGAATATTCTGTTTTACTTCACAGGGACACTTTTATCTAGACTCTGACAAAGAAACATCTGTGAGCACTTTAAGCAGGTATTTAGAGAGAAAGACAGACAAATCTAAGTACTGTAGTAGGAATTGCACTGTTAAAACCTGTTTTGTTTAAGAGATTTGTATGTCTTGTGATATAATAGTTCTGCATTTTATGGTTTACATATTCTTTATCAATTTTAGTAAAACTCTATTTTTAGAGCCTACTTGGTCTGTCTTTGATTTCTTTTCTTTTACAAGTGGAGTATATATGGTTAAAGACGACACTATACATAAGCTTGAATGGTGATACCAAACTGGAAAAAGGTAAGCGTTTTAAATCTGAGGTCTTTCATTACACTTTTTAAGGGTTCATTTCTCTACACCTGGTTAGGTGCCCATAGGCAAAGATATGTGGCCCCCCGAAGACAGAATTATCTGAGCCTGTGCATTGAGTACGCTAGCAAGAGGTTCACAGTTTGAATCCCTCCAAGACTTGAGACCAAAGTTTAATTCAAATCCACAAAAACAGACAAAAGGGTTACCTTGTTCTGTTAACTGTTCACAAGACTACGCTCGGAGGTTGGCACTTTGGGAGTAGAGGGCTGACCTGCTGAGTGGGTTTGTGACACAGACCAGTCAGTCTTACCTCAGTAGTGGGCAAGATTATGGAGGCATTCCTTAAGGAAAGTATAGTGCAGCATCTGGAATCCATAGGAGTACAGGATCCAAGACAGCATGACTTTACAACAGGAAGGTCCTGTCAAACTAACCTCATAGATTTCTTTGACTGGGCAACCAGAGTGGTGGACCAGGGGGGTACAGTTGATGTTGCCTATCTTGACTTCGGCAAAGCTTTCGATACTGTTCCACATAGAAGATTGATTAATAAGCTGGGTAGGCTTGGGGTGGGTCAGAAGCTGGTCAACTGGGTGGCAAACTGGTTGGCGGGCAGAACACAGAGAGTGGTGGTAAACAGTACACAGTCAGAAGAGATGTAAGTCACAAGTGGGGTACCTCAGGTATCAGTCCTGGGGCCAGTCCTCTTCAATGTCTTCATCAGTGACATTGCAGATGGACTGGAGGGCAAGGTTTTTCTGTTTGCAGATGACGCCAAGATCTGCAACAGAGTAGATGATTCAGATGGGGTGGGCAGAATGAGAAGAGATCTGGATAAACTAGCAAAATGGTCAGAAGAGTGGCAACTGGGGTTTAACGCAAAGAAGAGCAAGATCATGCACATAGAGAAGAGAAACCCTGAAGCCACCTGTAGGTTGGGAGGGGAGTTGTTGGCAATCACAAGGGAAGAAAGAGACTTGGGCATCGTCATCACAGATGACCTGAAACCATCCAAACAGACCACTAAAGCAGTAGGTAAGGCTAGGGGGATGTTGGGGTGTATTAGCAGGGGTATCACAAGTCATAAGAGGGAGGTAATAATTCCTCTTTACAAGACACTGGTTAGGCCCTATCTGGAGTACTGTGTGCAGTACTGGAGGCTGCACCTGCACAAGGACATTAACAAAATGGAGGCAGTCCAGAGAAGGGCAACCAAAATGGTGCAGAGACTGCATCAGAAAACATATGAGGCCAGCTTAACGGAGCTCAATATGTATACCCTAGAGCAAAGGAGGGAGAAAGATGATATGATTGACACATTCAAACTTCTTAAGGGCATTAACAAGGTGAAAGAGTCTAACATGTTTCAATATAAGAAAAATAGTTGGACAACAGGACACAGCGTGAGATTAGAGGGAGGCCAATTAAGGAGTAATGTGAGGAAGTTCTTTTTCACAGAAAGCGTGGTGGATGCATAGAACGGCCTACCTCAGGAAGTGGTGGATATGAATACAGTGCAGGGCTTTAAACAGGCATGGGCTAGGCATAAGGGAGCAATACAGATGAGTATGAATAGATAGGCCATTGACAGAGTAAAGGCCTATGGCACATTCATAAGGTAGAAAAAAATGGGCAGACTGGATGGGCCTTGCGGTTGTTCTCTGCCGTTAACTTCCATGTTTCTATGAGTCCTGTCCATGACTGGGACAGGGCATCTATAGACCGTCCCTTTTTGCTCAGAATAATGGAATAGTATCTGGGGAGACGGTGATTGACTGGGGAGGCAAACAGGTCCAGTTGCAGAGTTCCCCACAAATGAAAGATTTTCTGAAGCACTTTGTGATGAAGTGTCCATTCATGTGTCGAAGACTAGTGACTGAGAAGGTTAGCCAGAAGATTGTGGCATCCTGGTAGATAGATGGCTGTCAGTACAAGGTGTTGCCGTAATGCCTCCTGCCAAACTGCAAATGTCTCTCTGCACAAAGAACGGGACTTCGTACCTCCTTGTTTGTTGAGATAGAACACTACTGAGGTGTTGTGTGATTGAATCAGCAACGGTCCCGGGAACAAGTGAGGTTGAAAAGCCTGGAGGGCTAAGCGGATCGCCCTCATCCGCAGGAGACTGATGTGGAGAGGAGTAGAAGAACTAGTCCATTTGCCTTGTGTCCTGTAAGGATCCAGGTGTGAACCCCACCCATCTAGGGATACATCCGTGGTCAACATCTGCTGGGGTGGGGGGGATTGGAAGGCATGCCTCGGCATAGATTGGCTCGAAGGGTCCACCATACTGGGGTGGACCGCAACATGGGAGTAACTCTGATTTAGTCTTTGAAATTTCCTGTTCTTTGAGACCACTGGTTCTGGAGAATCCATTGGACTGGTCTCATGTGAAGATGGGCAAGTACCACTGTAGGGATGGTAGCGGCCATGTGTCCTAGGAGACATAACATACGTCTGGCTGTGACTATTTTCTGGGCTTGTATCTGAGAAGCCAGAGATATTAGCTTGTCTTGTCTGTCGGCCAGGAAGTAAGCCCTGGCAGAGACGGTGTCTAGGACAGCTCCTATATATTGGAGCGACTGTGTGGGGGTCAGACTGGACTTCGGCCAATGACTGTAATCCCTAGAGAGTGGAACAGGGTTAGGGTTGCGTGTAGGGAGGAAAGCAGAGAGGTTTTGGACTCTGCCTTGATGAGCCAGTTGTCCAGATATGGGAAGACAACGTGCCCGTCCTGACATACGGCTACTGCCACTATCAATAGGCACTTGGTAAACACTCTTGGGGCAAATGAGAGGCCAAACAGCAGTGCCCAAAATTGGTAGTGTTGTCCCAACAGGTGGAAACGAAGAAGCCTGTGGTGGGCAGGATGGATGGGGATATGTAGGTAGGCATCCTTCATATCCAGGGCACATAGCCCTTGTTTCAATATTGGCATGACAGCATTTAGGTTGACCATGAGGAACCTTTTGTATTGAATGTGTAGGTTCAATTGTCTGAGGTTTAGTATTGGTCTGAGATCTCCTGTTTGTTGGGGCACCAGGAAGAATTGGGAATAGAACCCCTTCTGGTGTTCTGCCGGAGGTACCGGATAAATGGCTTTCTTGGTCAGAAGAACCTGTAGTTCCTCCAGGAGAATAGGAATGTGGACGGGTGGGTAGTGGACAGAGTGGGGGGATGAGGGGAGGCATGGAAATAAGCTCCCAAGTGTGAACCCTTTGAATGATCTGAAGTACCCACTCGTCCAACGTGAGAGTTTGCCAGGCCTCCAAATGGAGGGCAAAACGACTGCCCACGGCTTCTGAGGCCTGGTCAAGGAAGCGTGGACAGAGCCCCAGTTGGTCACTGGGAGGTGGGCTGACCAGCCCCACCTCTGAATCCACCTCTATGTGAGCCTCTGTATTTTCGACCTCTTTTAGAGTAAAAGGAGGATTGAGGACAATACAATGGCTGGGATGTATGGTACATACCATGTACCGTACGTAGTGTCTGTCCTGAAGACTGGAGATCATCTATCAGTGTTTGGGTACCAGGGCCAAAAAGTTTAGACCCATTATAGGGGGCATTACAACTCTGCACTGTACATCTTGTGTAAAGCCTGAGACGCGAAGCCAAGCATGGTGATGCAAGGTAATGCCAGTTGCTGACATACGGGTTGAAGTATTTTTTTTTTTTTTTTTTACTCCCCCTCTCCCCTGCGGTCCCCCTCTCTTCAGGAGTCACTCTATGGCCTTTTTCAGCCCTCGCTCACCTGCCTGTAGACCAGAGCAGTCCATCCCCCACAGACCTTGGTTTACCCCCAGGCGAGGATGCAGGAGTGGGGGCCCCTATACACCCGAGACTTCTGAGTTCCGTCGGGATGCTGTCTCTGGGCAGGCAGGGCATTGAGGGTCGGGGCCTAGTGCTCCGTCTACCGAGAGAACCGCAGGTGCTTTTCGGTGTTCTTTCTCGCTGACGTGCCATGTCCCTAGAGCGCCAAGGCGCTGAGCGCGGTCGCCTGCACGCCGCCTCCTTCTTCTCTTCGCCATCGGGTTTGCTACACCTCGGGTCTCCACCGAGGTCAGTCAAGAGCGGGCTCTGGTTCCCTCCCCGGAGAGGACAAGCAGTCCCTAGGACGCCAAGCCCTCTCCCCCGGCCGGCCCTCCAGCTTCCCGGGCTCGTTCCTGAACCCGGGTCGCTGGCATCGCAAGCGGAAATCCAACCGCTGTGCCGGCGGGCAGGGCCTCGGGTTGAAGTATTGACCGCATCATATCCCGGATGAAGTAGGTGTTGGGAGATGGAACTACCAGTAGATATTGTAGCCAGTAATTGTTCCCTTTCTTGTGAAGGAGGGAGTTTATTGACAAATTCTATGTCAGAGGACCAGAGTGTATGCTGGTATTTGACCATATGTACCATATAATTTAGGATTCTGAGATTCATGGTACCTGCTTGGAATACCTTTTTTCCCCAGATAATCTATCATATGGGAATCTTTATCTGGAGGTAAGGAGCTAATGTGTTTTGGTCGTTTAGTACGATCATGAGCGGCAGTAATCACCACTGAATCTGCTTCAGGAGTAGTGGATAGAGAAGGGTGATCCAGAGGAGCCTGGTAGAGGTGATCCACCCTGCAGGGAATAGCCGTAACAGTGGAAAGGCTGATTCCCTCTGGTATTTCTAAATAGTTTGCCATATTCTTGCTCTGGTGTTCTTTTGTAGTTCATATCCTTACATTGTTTTTCATGTTAGGTAGTGAAGAAGCTCATGACCTTTTGAATTTGGACCATCATCTCATGGAAGGATGGGTTTTTCGGAAGGAGAAGCATCCGCCTGGCTGGATAAGTTCTCATTCAATGAAGAAATATCTGAAAGAGGGGGCTCTGGTAGGAAAGCCAGGTGCTGAAATTCCTCATCCTCCAAATCTCTGGTGAAATCTACCAGAAATTCAGCCTTGTCTGATAGATAGTCATCCACGTACGAGGGAGGTAACCAGGGTGGTGAAGGGTCTCTGGCACCCTGGAAACATTTAGGCGGAGGAGTAGGAGAACGGGTCAGGTGACTCTGCTTCCCTGGATCGGAGGGCGGATTATGCCAGATGGCATGCAAAACCTGCTGAACTACTGAGGCAAAGTCCACAGAAGGAGGGGGGCTTCTGGGAAACCAAAGGGATTGTTGAGGAGACTGGACATGCAGTCTGAGCTGGTCTTGCATCTGGATGGTAGAGCCCAGGGTCCCAGTCCCCTTTCCACCTAGCTCCTACGGGGAATACACCTGTGAAGGTGGAGGGGTGGAATGCATGGCAAATGCAGTAGGTTTCCCCATTGGAATGTGACTCCTCGTCAACGGAGCTGCTGGAAAACGTGAGTAGAATGTTTAAAAGAAGTCACCATCGATGGGAGAGAAGCCCCAGTTGACAGGATGGTGATGGAACTCACAAAGGGTTCATCATAGACTGCAGTTAAAGCACTGGAAAGCGCCATCAATGAGAGGGTGCAACCCCCCGTTGACAAGAAGGCAATTTGGAAATGCATCGTTGATGGTGGAGCACCTGTGATGGTGGCCGTCGACGAGCGTTGCGTTACAGAGGTTGAGGAGGCTTCTCCTCCTCTTTTTTGTGCCATTTGTGAGAATCAGTGGATGGAGAGCTCTTGGGATGAGCCCCCTGATTCTCCAGTAGAGACAATTTCTGCTCCATTAAATAGTTTTCAATTTCCTGCAGCCGTCGACGGGTTGCCTGATTAAAATCCTGGCAATGTATGCAGGAGTTGGTGTCATGTGTGGATCCCAGACACCTTACAGAAGTAGTGTGGTGGTCGAAACAGCAGATTTTCCTGCCGCAATGACAGGAACGATAAAGCACTGTCTTGCGTGTAGATTCTTTGGACATCTGACTATGTAGAAAATGAAACGGAAGAAATCTGCTTCTAAGCTCAAATTCTCGATGACTGCTACCAAGTTACACTAGCTGCTGAACGCAAGCTAAAGACGGCAGGAAAATTAACTAAGGGCACCAGGGACTGCCCACATTTATATATGAAACAGGAAGGCGATGTCATGTGTGGGCGGTCCCTGGAAAAGACTGCTAGAAAAGCTGCTGTGTGCCACAGCAACCTCTGGCGATGACCCAAGTGTATTACCTGCTGCAAGAGACCACTCCGTGGAAGATCTACTGTTACAGATGAGTAACCTGTGTTTCTAGGCATGTGGATATGATGTTCTATTCACACTTTCTGGCAGACTCCTAGCAGTTCTCCAGGAGGAGGGAGGCAAGGTACACACACCCTACTTAGAGAACACAGATTGGAGAACCGAGGCCCCCAAACCAGCATCCCAGTGAGACTCGATGTTAATGTGGTAATGGGAAATGAAGGTATGTACTGACTTCCAGGTAGCAGCCCTGCAGATTTCCTGGATAGGGATGTCCCTAGAAGCAGCCACTGATGCAGTGGTATGGCTGGTGGAATGAGCCCTTAGCCCTCCAGGAGGCTTCCTACCCGCCAACCTATAGCAGAGATCAATGCAGGAAGTGATCCACCTGCCAGTCGTTCACTTGGTTGCAAGTCTGCCAGGTATGGCTTTAGCGCAGGTGACAAACAGCTGACAAACCTCTCCCCGAACTCCAGTCATGCGCTCCCTGTAATAAGTGAGCGTTTGCCTCAGGTCTAAAGTATGGAGCCTGTGTTTGGCCTCCGAGGTGTAATTCAGGATGAACACCAGAAGAGCCATCACCTGGTTCAGGTGAAACTCTGGTACAACCTTCAGGAGGAACTTTGCGTTGGGGTGCAGGACAACCTTACCCCTATGGAAGACCAGGCAAGGAGTCTCCACCAAGAGTGCCTGGAGCTCACTGATCCTTCTGGCTGACGTGATGGCCAGCAGGAAGGTGATCTTCCATGACAGGTGAGACATGTCACACCTGTGCATTGGTTCGAATGGCTTGCCCATGAGCTTTGCCAAAACCAGCAACAAGACCCACTGTGGTGGTGGTTGATGCACTAGAGGGGAAATGTGATCAAGGCTTTTTAAAAAGTGCCAGACTACCTTCTCCTGTGCCATTGACTGCTGGCCGGCCCGCGGTAGGTAGAGATGGCTGCCAGGTGCACCTTAAGGGTCATCGACTGAAGTCCCTCTTGGGGAGAGAGACCACAGGTAGTACAAAATGCTAACCACCGGACAGATCGAAGGGTCCAGCTCCTTTCCCTGACACCAAATGGAGAATCTCTTTCATTTGAAGGCATAGCATTTTCTGGTTAATTCCTTTCTAGATGCTTCCATGACAGTGAGGACGTCTTTGGAGAGACCCAAAGCCGGGAACTCTAGCCACTCAGGAACCAGGCTGTCAAGTACAGGGACTGAAGGTCTGGGTGGAGAATCTTCCCCTGACTGATGAAGAGCAGGTCCGGGAGTACTGGAAGACGCCTTGGGAGTCTGTTGCTGAGACTGAGGAGATCGGGGTACCAAAACTGACAGGTCCAGTCCACAGTCACCAGGATCACCTGTGCCTCGTCCCTCCTGACCTTGAATAACACCTTGTGGATCAAGGGAAATGGAGGGAAGGCAAAGAAGAGGTCTGAGGTCCAAGGACTTGAGATGGCATCCCCCTGAAGTGTTCCCTGCTGACAGGGGTGGGCACAAAACACTCTCAACTGTGTGTTCTCCCTGGAGGAGAACAGGTCCACCTCAGGGGTGCCCCACTGGGAGAACAGACTGTGAACTACCTACGGATGGAGACACCACTCGTGAGATGCCTTGCCCACCCAGCTGAGGGTGTCTGCCAGCTGATTAGAGGCTCCTGCCACATGGATTGCTAGGAGATCCACCTCCAGGCTGCACATGAGAGTCCAAATGCGGAGGGCTTCCTTGCACAGGGGCAGAAAGTGCGTTCCGCCTTGTTTGTTGAGGTAGTACATGGTCGTGGTGTTGTCCTTCTGAACTTGGACCACTTGACTCCGACCAAACGGAGTGAAGGCAGTTAGCACCAGCTTGACTGCTTGGAGCTCCAGCAGGCTGATGTGACATTGGGACTCCTGGGGGGTACAGGACCCATGGACTCTGTGTTCCCCTAGATGAGCACTGCAGCCCGTGAGAGAGGCGTCGGTCATCAAGATGTATGTTGGCTTGGGGTAGACAAATGGGATCCCTTCCTGCAGATTCTCTGGGACAAGCCACTACTGGAGGGCATCCCACATCTTCTGGGTCACAGTGATCAGCTGGTTGAAGTGACCTTTGTGCTGAGACCACTTGCTGGCCAGCTGTCACCGCAGAGAGCGCACATGTCAACAGGCCCATCGGACCACACTGATGCAGGTCACCATGTAACCCAGAAGACGCAGGAAGTCCTGGGCAGGGCGAAAGTGTCCAACCAGAAATGACTGGGCAAAGGAGAAGAGAACCTCCACCCTGTCGGTTGATAGCTGAGTTCTGGCTCGGCATGAGTCTCACTCTGCCCCGATGAAGCTGATCATCTGCGAGGGCAAGAGTTATGACTTGGCCCCATTGACCAGGAGGCCAAGGTCAATGCAGGTCAGGAGAGCCAGATCCCTGGACCACTCCACCTCCTGTTTGGAGGTACCTGCTATCAGCCAGTCATCCAGGTAGGGGTACACCCAGACCCCACAGTGTCTCAGGTAAGCTTTCACCACTGCTATGCATTTGGTGAACACCCTGGGGGCCAAGGAGAGTCCGAAAGGCATGGCTTGGAACTCGTAAAGGGTTCCCTTGGCTCGGAAGCAGAGGAACCTTTGGTTGGACGGACAGATCGGGATGAGAAAGAATACGTCCTGAAGATCCGAGAGCAAAACCACATGTTTTGCTCCAGAGATATTATGATCTAGGACAGTGTTACCATCCTGAAGGTGAGGGACCTGAGGAACTGTTTCAGGTTGTGCAAAATCTAGAATGGGGCACCAGCCCACCATCCGCTTTGGCACCAGGTAATACCTCGAGACAAACCTTGGGCATTCAGAGGATCCGCTACTCTGACCACGACCTCCTTGCGGAGGAGCTGGGCTGTGTCATCTCGAACAGCCAACAAAGTCTCTGCGGATACCAAGTCCTCCCATGGGATGTGGGTGTGGCTTGGAGGGCACTGCTCAAATTCCAGAGGCAGACCCTGACCGACCACTTCCAGAACTCAACTGTCCATGGTGACAGAGGACCAGCCAGAAAGGAAGTGGTGGAGCTGGACCCCCACAAGAGGACTCAGGGGAGGTGTGATGGGCATGACATTGCAGAGGGTCTGGAGGGAAAGGTATGCCTCTTTGCAGATGACACAAAGATCTGTAACAGAGTTGATACACAAGGGGGGGGTAGAAAGGATGAGAAGGGACTTGGCAAGGTTGGAGGAACGGTCAGACATATGGCAACTTAGATTCAACGCCAAGAAATGCAAAGTAATGCACCTGGGAAACAAAAACCCAGGAGAAAAGTACACAATAGCAGGGGAGGTACTAACAACAACAAAAATGGAAAGGGACCTGGGGATAGTCATATCAGATGATCTGAAGGTGGGTAAGCAATGTGAGAAGTCAGTAAGGAGAGCCAGGGGGATACTGGGATGCATAGGAAGGGGCACCACAAGTAGAAAAAGGGAAGTGGTTATCCCTCTGTACAGACAGTTGGTGAGACCCCATCTGGAGTACTGTGTGCAGTTTTGGAGACCTCATCTCCGCAAGGACATAGACAGGATGGAAGCAGTCCAGACGACGGCAACTAAAATGGTGCAGGGTCTGCATCAGAAACCATATGAAGAGAGACTGAGAGAGCTTAATATGTATACCCTTGATGAAAGGAGGGACGGGGGGACATGATAGAAACGTTCAAGTACCTCAAGGGAATCAGCAAAGTCCAGGAGGGTAGCATCTTTCAGAAAAAGTGATGTATAAGAACAAGGAGGCACAATTTAAAGATAGAGGGGGGACGGTTCAGGGGTAATGTGAGGACATTTTTTTTCATGGAGAGAGTGGTGGACGCATGGAACCACCTTCCTGGAGAGGCTGTGGGGTCTAAAACAGTGGAGGAATTCAAACATGCATGGGACAGACATAAGGAAATTGTAGTGGGGGTTTGCAGGAAGTAGGCTGTTGGTTAACTAGAATCTGCAGCTTATCCAATAGGAAGGGAAATGGGCAGACTGGGTGGGCCAAGTGGTCCTTATCTGCCGTCAAAGTCTATGTTTCTATGTTTCATGAGGGTGGCACCCCCATCCTGTCACTGAGCAGACTTGGAGGAGAATGACCCAGCTGAGGAGCCACCGGGTCCCTTCCCTCCAGGATTATGGACCACCGAGGCCAATGACTTGGGCCTGGGTCACCAAGACTGAGCCTGCTGGCCCAACTGATGCTGAGCTGGTTTTGCCACAGGAGTGGAAGACCGAAAGGGCTTTCACTTCTGCTGCCTGGAGCCCTTGGGATCCTTCTGCACAGTTGTTACAGAGTCCAAGGTGGCAATGGACTTGTCAATAAGCTGGAGGTGACCCTCCACACCAGGTCCAAACAGGTCGGTGCCCAGGAATGGAACATCCGCCAGCTTCTGCTGAGTGTTTGCCATAGGTCAAGATCCACCGCCAAGTCCTACGGCGCATGGCAACGCTTTGGCACCAGGAACTACCTGGAGACAAACTCTAGGTGTTCCGGAGGATCAGCAACCCTGACCATGATCTCCTTGGGGAGGAGCTGGGCTATGTCGTCTCGAAGAGCTGACTGAGTGTCTGTGGATATCAAGTCCTCCTGTGGGGCACGGGCTTAGCTTGGAGGGTACTGCTCGAATTCCAGAGGCAAACCCTGACTGACCACTTCTAGAACCCACCTGTCCATGGTAACAGCAGACAAGGTGGAAAGGAAGTGGCAGAGCCAACCCCCCATCAGGAGGACCCAGGGGAGTTGGGACAGGCATGAGGGAGGTTCCCCTCATCCCATCACTGAGTAGGTTTGGAGGAAGAGGAAGACCCAGCAGAGGGGCAACCGAGCCCCTTCCCTCTGGGCTTTCAGACCACTGAGGCCACAGACCTGGCCCGAGGTTGCCAGGAATGATCCTGCTGGCCAGACTGATGCTGGGCTGGTTTTGCCGCCGCAGGAGTAGAGGACCGAAAGGGCTTGTGCTTCTGCTGCTTGGAGCCCTTGGGGTCCTTCTGTGTGGAGGTTACAGAATCCAGGGTGGCACTGGACTTCGCAGTGCTCTGGAGGTGACCCTCTGCACCAGGCTCAAATAGGTCGGTGCCTAGAAATGGTACATCTGCCAGCTTGTGCGGAGTGTTGCTGTGAAGGTAGAGATCTGTGGTCAAGCCCTATGGCACATGGTAACCACGGCCGCCAGCGAGCGGGCACAGGAATCTCCAATATCCAGAATTGTCTGAAGTTGCTGTTTGGCTGCAGCATGACCCTGGTCCAGGACCTGCTTGCCTGTAGTCTGGAGGTCTGCAGGAAGATGAGGAATCACCTCATCCAGAGAAGTCCAGAAGGACATGGGAGAAGTGTGCCATCATGATGGCTGAGCTCACCTGGTGGAGGCCGAGCGAGGAGACAGTACAGGCCTTTTTAGCAGAGTGGTTCAAATTCTTGGACTCCTTATCCGGCTGTGTATCAATGTCCCCCTTCTTGCCCGAGCGCCTGAACATGGAGTCAGCCACCAACCCTTCAGCCAAGGGATGCTCTGAGAACCCTGAAAGGGTACCGGTGGGCGCCGCATATTTGCGAACCATCCGGGCCGAGGGGCACAGGGCAAGAGGCGGGGTGCTGCCAGATCTCCAGGGTAGGGCCGACAATGGCCTCAGCCACTGTGAAGGCCTCTGTCAAAGAGTCCCCTGTTTCCAGAATGTCTGTAAGGGGGTAGTGAACCCGTTTTTGAAAGGGCTCCAGTTTCATCCCCGTGGACTCGGAGATGAGGCGAAGAATTCCCATGGATGAAATGGGGACTTCATCCATTGACAGATCCCTGATTGACTCTGTACCCAATGGACAGGAGTGCAAAGAGGAATTCTTGGCCTCCGAGGAGTCCGGATAAAGCGGGCGACCATTCAAATCACCCACGACCCGCTGCGGGCGGTCAGGTGTGAGAGTAACCGACAGCTGATAGAGAAGCCCCTTAGCCGTCCAAGAATCCTTGGATGAAGCCCCGGTCGATGGCTGCTTGGGTGGCGGCTTCACCACGATTGGTGAAGTCAGCTTTGGCTGAGCTGAAACGGTCTGGACTGGCTCCGCTAGGGGAGGAACAATGTCGACCGGTCCCTCCGTGGGTTTCGTCATCTGCCTTTCGGGCGACAGCCATGTGATGGCCAGGGTGGTTGCTGGCATCGGCTTCAGCCTGGCCAGCACTAACTGTTACCACATAAGGTCTTTGTAGCATCGACGCAACTTACACTGAAAGCCTCTTCTCCACCCGAGGAGGATGAAGATGAATAGCGGTGGCTCCACTTCCCATGGTGCCGACAGCAAGACTGATGTTAGCGGGACCTGCTTGACCCAGAGGATTTAGATGACCAAGATCTCGACCTCAGCTGTTGGTGGTGCTGATGGGGGGCCTCAGAGGGAGCCGGGGAGATCCGCTGCTCCTCCTAGTCTAGGCCGGTGATTGGAGGGGCTGACTCAGCTGGCTGGGCTGCCCATTCAGTGGTCACTGGCAGGACCGGGGTCCTGAAAAGAGAGCTGCCGGCCTCTTTAGATGACAACCAGTCGACAGGGTTGAGAAAAATGTCGGCCGCATCATCGGTAGGCATCTCAGCCGACTGGCCTGATGGGGGTTCCGTGAAGCCATTTGGTGTGGGAAGGGGATATAGGTAAACTTGAAAAATTCCTGGACTACTTCCACACAAGTAACCAGAACCTGTGGGTCATGTGTCATGCGGCCCCACTACAGGTTTCCTTTCTGGAGATTCAGATTACTACAGTAAATGCAGGAAAGGTTAAAATGAGCCTGTATAGGAAACCCACAGACAGGAACAGCATACTTCTTGCCAGTAGTTGTCACCCCTCACATACCATTACTAATATCCCCAAAAGCCAGTTTCTCCACATTAAGAGGAATTGTGGTGAAAGATAAGACTACAAAAAGGAAAAAGCAGTACTGACAAAAAGGTTTATGGATAGGGGGTACTCAAGTAAAACACTACAGAAAGCGAAAAGAGAAACATGAAATAACAAGGGAGGCACTAATGCAACAACAGGTTAAAGAGTGTGGGAATAATCCCGAGAATAACCGAATCAATTTTGTCAGTACATACCATGCTAGGTCATGGAAACTGAAGGATATTTTGTACCAGAACTGGCACGTACTAAAGGATGACAAAGGACTAGCAGAGACAGCTAAAACCCCACCGAGGATGGCCTATAGAAGAGACAAGAATTTAAGGGACCTATTGGTCTCTTCATCTCAGCCACTCAAATCACGGTGTAGCCAGGAATTTTAAACTTGTACTCAGAACTGATGCACTATTGCCCCCCCATTATGTAAATATAAACCAAAATATACGCTGCCATGCCACACCAATAGCCCCCATTTGTCATGTTTGAGTTCAAGTAATCAGTTTCTTTCTGTAATCCTCCTTCCTTTGTTTTTCTGCCTGCCTGGTGGTGGTTCTTGTTTGTGTATTTGTCTGGTGGCATCAGTGCTCCACAGCGAACAACAAAGGCAAAAGGGCTTAGCGTGACACAGACACAATGTGACTCACAATGTCCTTGATTTCCTCTTTTTGTTGCCCTTTCCTGTTTTTTTTTTTTTTTTACTGTACTCTGCTTAGTGCAGTGCGTATGCCCGAAGACTCCCCTGACTCAAACCATAGATAACTTGGCTACCATCACTCCCTAAAGGTAATGGGGTTGGCAGAATAGTCTAGAGGTTAGAATAATGAGCTGTGAATGAGCTTGGTACCTCCAGCAGAAAGACCTGGGTTTGATTCCCACAACCTCCACTTACATACTGTGTGACTCTGAGCAAGTCACTTAACCTCCCTAGTGCTCCCGGGTCGCCTCGGAAAACAGGCACCTGTGCCTAGTGGCCTTACCCAGTTACTAAAGACTAAAATAAAATAAATAAATATAATAAAGGTGGCAAGAGTTGTGGCAGATGTGAATACTGTTCTTACATCAAAGAAGGAAACAGAGTGGTTAACCCATATAATGGGGAGGTGATTACAACTGAACAGTTTATTACATATGACACACAGTGGGTTGTCTATTTCTCTGAGTGTACATGCAGCATATATTATGTGGGATAAACAAAAAGGAAACTGAAAGAAAGGGTGGGGAACATGTTAGTGCCATTGGCAATGGAAACTTGGAATATGTGTGGGCTGCACATATGATGAATGCCCAGGTGGGTACTGACCATGAACTAAAATTCATGGGCATTGAACAAGTTAGTTTAGATCAAAGAGGTGGGGATAGGGAGCTGGCCCTGAGTAGAAGGGAAAACCTATCGATCTACAGATTTGGGGCGTGCATCTCAGATAAAGGATTAAATGATATTTTGGAATTGGAACCGTTTATGATTAAATGACCAGGCAGCACTTATTTATTCTGATCATGTGGAATTTACTGTGTACTTAAAAATTCTCTCCTTGTGGTATTCTCTTACAGAATCCTGTAGTAATTGGCTGTGAATTTATACACATTCCTTGAAATATGAAGGAAATAGTTCTGAGTAGATCCCATGTCCTGGAGGGATGCCTGGACATGAGTATGCAAGTGATTTACCTCCCCCCAACGATACCCTCCCCCCTCCACTTTTCCAAGTGCGTACAGATATTGGGCTGTTCAGTTGAGACTCGATTATTATTTATATATTGAGAAATAAGCATTATGTTGTTGGCATGACGCTAGGTAACAGTATGTTTGTCAGGCTATGCTACTTGTCTATGTGTAACCCCTTGTTACGCGGGGTTACTAGAATCCCAGTAAGACCTAGTGGTAGACAGGGAAGGCAGCTTGTGAAACTCCAGTTAAATGGATTTCACACTGTCTCACTCTGTTCTCAGTCTCAGCTGAGACTGAGGGATGACATCACCATAGAACTGTCACAGCTGCATGAGCCACAATGGAATCTGCAGCAGGGAGCTGGAGTAGAATGTTGGGAGGTTTGAACAGTAGTTTGTAGGTCAGTTGGAGTTTGAAGCTTGCTGAGAGAGGAGCACAGCAGCTCTGGTTAGGCTCGTGGAGCCTCAGCCCTGACATAGGGCTACCATTCAGAAAAAAGGTGTGCGTTTCCACCAAAAGAGAGACACAGAAGATAGTTTTTAAAGTGGTGGAGACCGCTGATTCGGGTCTCAGTGCCCCATCCCCTGAAGGGTTTCCTGCATATTCCAGGGGCAACCCCCTGGTTTTCTGCTAGTGGAGAAGCTGCCTATTTGGTCCAAGAGTTTTGGGAAACAAGGAGATTCGTGAATCACCTGTGGGACACCTGCAACCGGAGGGTGAGTTTCTGCTCTTTCTAAAAGGCCCATGTTTTCACCCTGGGACTTGCGTGATAGTGGGGATTGGACTACTGAAATAGTGGGAGGCCTAGAGTAATAGGCTTAGCCAAAAGTAAAAGTATGTTCAAGTCCAGCACTTATAGAAAGTCAAGACATGTACAGGAGATGTGACATACGTCTACCCAGTAATCTACATTGCCAAGCTTTCAGTAAAGAGTTGTTTAGTATCAGAGAAATGGCGGGTATGGATTGTGGAGCTGGAGGTGGAGGCCCCCCATCTTTAGTAACCAGGTCCACCTCTACGGATTTGCTCTGTGGATTTCTACTTTGCCTCATGCACTTGGCCAGTGATGAGGGAAGTACCCAGACGTGGGACTGGAAGGAAAATTCCCTCTAGGAGTCGAAGGCTCTAAGGTGGTTTGGGGAGCCACAACAGGAAAACTTGTTAATTTCCCAAAATGGACAGCACATCAAGTGGCCAGCGGGGGAGCCGGACCAGTGGGGAAAACCCAAGTAGTGTACAAGTCGGGCTGTGTACCCAAAGCTACTTGCAAGTCCGGGCTGTGTGCCTGGTGGGTTCATAGCCTGAGGGCTGGAAATAGTGAAGAAGTGTTCTGTTGTCTCTAATCTGCATTACCAGGAATGTAGCCCCGTGGGGGTCCGTCTATGCTTTGTTTGTTCAACTTGGATGTGAATAAAAGCCACACTGTAGAATCCCATTCCTGGTTCTGGACATTACAGTTATTGCTTCCTGTGTTCGGATTTACTTGGGTGCCCCTGTGCAGAGTAGCCAAACCTAGGTCCCCTGTGCCGAGTAACCTAGTCCTCCCCGAACCCAGTCCCCACCAGGTACTGCTGTCAGCTTCAACAGCATGCCACCTGTCGTTTTGCAAAACGGCAGGGGTCCTGGGGTTACATAAGATAATAGATTAACTATCTAAATATATGTAACTGATCTGGTGAACATCTTTTTAGGTAGCAATAACCTTTTACACTCTCACGGGACAGGAGGCATATGTTGTATTATAATACTGTATATATGGTATTGGAATACTTACTTATGTTATTTAGCACTGTCACTTTAAATGGGCAACATGATTGATTTATACCTGTATAAAATGCACTGTTCCTCTAGGGGGTGTATGCTTTGACAAAGCCCTGCTGAGTGAAACGTCAGTCCATTTGTTCACCTCTAGCCGAGTTGCTTTCTCTGTATTTCTCCTGATTTTGCTGCAGTAACCAAATGAATTTCTTATATTATGTGTGAACAGTGGTTATTTCAGATAATGGGGTGAGTTCCTTGGCTCCTTGTACATTTCCTTGACAATTTGCTATGCAGACCTAGGTTTGGCCAAAATACAGTGTGTTGGCTCCAGGATGCCAGACAGCTCGGGTTGATGGCAAGGAGGTCGTACCAAACTAACTTGACTGATTTCTTTGACTGGGTTAGAAGGTCAGTGGATCGGGGACAGGCAGTAGACACAATGTACCTGAACTTTAGTAAAGCCTTGGCTTCGAGTCGGCCCCTCACAAGAAAATGATCAATAAATTGGATGAGCTGGGGGCAGGGGGAAAGCTAATGAGGTGGGTTGCAAACTCTATGGGGAGAGAACCTAAAGGGTGGTAGTCGGGGAGAGGAGTACTCTGTAATGAAGGAGTCACCAGCAGGGTCCCACAAGGGTCGGTGCTCAGACCAGTGCAGCTTAATATGTTCATAAATGACATTGGGGATGACATAAAAGGCAAAATCTGCCTCTTTGCAGACAACACCAAGCTCTGTGGGAGGGTAGACAAAGAGGAGGGGATCAGGGATCTGAGGGAGTACCTGGTAAAAGTAGAAAGACTGTCTGGAATCTGGCAACTGGGGTTCAATTTGAAGAAACGTAAGGTCATGCACACTGGTAACAAGAACCCCAGGGTGAAGAACAGACTGGGAGGCATGATAGTTACAGTGTCCAAAGAGGACAGAGACCTAGGGATTGCAATCACGAGTAGTCTGAAACCCTCTGTGCAATATGTCAAGGCAGCAGTGAGGGAAATTGGATGCTAGGTTGCAAAAGTGGAGGCCTGAGACTTCATCAGGAGGAGGAAGGAGTTCCTTCTGCCACTATACAGGCCCATGGTGCGGGCGCACCTGGAGTACTGTGTGCAATACTGGAGTCCCTGTGCCAGAAGTGACATCAACTTACCAGTGGCAGTCAAGAGAAGAGCAAAGATGATAAAGGGCCAGCAAGGACTCTCGTATGAACAGACACTGGAGAACCTAAACACGTACCTGCTCGAGGGGAGAAGGGAACAGTTCAGTTTATTGAAGAGATAAATTCCATTAGCAAGCTCACTTGTAAGGAGATCCCTTGTAGAACATACTGAACATGATACGTAGCATGAACATAACTTGCATAAACATGAAACAATACATCATAAATCATAGCGGAGTGGCAAAAAGGAATAAAGAAAATAAATTGTTCAAATAATAGTAGTTACACATTGAGTAAGGCACATAACATTAAATCTTAAGGGCAAACACAGTACAAAGGGACATGATAGAGACCTTCAAGTACCTTAAGGGTATCCCTGGGAATCTTTTTAGGTTCAGCGAGAAAAGGAACACAAGGAGAAACAGTTGTAAGTTGACAAGACAACATTTCAGGTAGGAGGCCAGGAGCTACTTCTTCACACAGTGTGTGGTTGCAGGATGGAATTGACTACCAGAATAGGTGATAAGCCAGAAAACAGTTGGGGGTTTTCAGCGAGGGCGGAATAAGGTCGAGGGGAGGGTAAGAGTGTCAAGGGAGAGGAGCAGAGTAGCATGTAACACATATTACATGAGCTCCGTATTGAGCAGACTCGATGGACTGTAACACCTTCTGCTGGCAGTTTCGTATGTTCATGTGAAGTTAGGAGGGGTTCTATGGGACCCTGCTGTCATCTAATTCACTTCCCTGGTTTGGTACAATATCCTCTGGCCACGCATATGTACATTTAAACACTTAACATTGGTGTTGAAGAAGAATATCATAAAACATGTTGCTGTTACAGAGACTGAAACAATAGGTGTGAGTAAAGTTGCAAACTGTTGCATTCACCTAAATGGAGTGCTAACTACAATGCTTTTTTCAGTGGTAGAACAGGTTGTTCTTGCATAAATATTTTCATTCTAAATGAATTTTTTTGTAAAATCTGTTTATGGTTTTCATAAGTACCAGACTTACAAAAGGAATACATGACATGCAGAGGTTTAAGCAGTGTACAAAATAAAAATCATTACAGTAGGATGCACAGTCGGAATGTCCGGAGTAATTCCTCAATCACATAGAAGTATACAAGCTCTGTGAAGACCTAAAGGTCCATTATAGCATGCCAACAAGGAAAATTTGTCTAATTATACCCTGTTATGTTCCTTTGGATAAGATGATTATCTAGTTTTATTTTGAGATCAGCCATGTTTTTGCTTGCTACCACGTCGACTGGTAATTTCATTCCAAACCTTAACCACCCTAACGCTGAACCAGTGCTTCCTTCTATTGGTGTTACATTTCTCACCATGTAATTGTAACAGGTGTGCCCTTGTTTTCTCACCATGTAATTGTAATGGGTGTGCCCTTGTTTTCTCACCGTGTAATTGTAACTGGTGTGCCCTTGTACAATATGGCGTATCCCTTAAGGCCAGACCTAGTTGTTCCTATAGTAGGGCATCAGTTAGTGCCCTAAAAATGAGACCCCCTCCCCCCTCACCCCGAGTCTCTGATACTCCAGTGAGTATAAGACTAGAGTCTGTAATCTACCCTGATATGAGTTGCCTGACGCTTCCATAATACCTCGTGTTGCCTTCCTTTGAATCTTTTCAAGGGCACTTATGCCCCCTTTTGTCCCTGGAGCCCAAAACTGTGAACAGTACTCAACGTGGGGTCTAACCAATGCTATGTATAGTGGGAGTCGAACTTCCCTAGCCGTATTATTAATGTGCCTATTAATGCAGTGCAAAATGCCACTGGCTTTTTTAACCACTTGATTACACTGAAGTCTGAAATCAAGGTCATTACTTACCCTGCTGCCCAGAGCCCTCTCATCCAAAACTGATTTTAATTCGGCCCCTCCCAGTTTATACTTAAACAACTGGTTTCTCTTTCCCACATGCACTTATCCACATTAACTGTCAGCCTTTTTGTTATAGCCAAATTCTCGAGGTCCCACAGTGCTGCCTGCAAGGTTACTGCATCATCAATTGTATTAACCACCAGACCCAGTCTAGTGTCGTCAGCAAACTTAGATAGCCAAGCCCCTGTTTTCGAGCCCACTGATGATATATATACTGTGTGTGTGTATATATATATATATATATACATACATATATACACACACAGTATATATGTATGTATACATCTTAAACAAGCAGGGTCCCAGTACAGAACCTTAAGGAATCCTGCTGGTCTCTTCTACCCAATCGAATACTCCCACTTTGATGCAGACCCTCTGGGTCCTGTTGGACAGCCATGCCTCAATCCATTGTGAGAGGTTCCCTGGTATCCCTTGATCTATTATTGCATCAACAAGTTCTCCATGAGGAACTTTGTCGAAGGCCTTAGCGAAGTCCAAAAAGATGACATGCACCGAGTTTCTATTGTCCAATGCCTTACTAACCCTACTGTAAAAATCTAAGATGTTTGTCTGACATGAACATCCCTTAGTAAACCCATGTTGTGAGTGATCAGTAATGTCTGTTCTGTGAAACTGTTCCATAATATGGTCCTTGACAACACCTGCCAAAACTTTACCTAGTATGGTAGTCAAACTCACTGGCCTGTAATTACCAATCTCCTGTCTTGAACCCTTTTTATGTTTGCTTGCTCGTATGCGCAAGAAACATTATATGGCAGTTTAGGAGAGAAGCGGGTGGTGGAGGAGTGGCACTGTGGCAGCCAACGGAGGCACTGCATTTGGGGGCTTGGCACTGGTGGACCAATGGAGGCACAGTGTGCTGATGACACTGGCTTTCAAAAGTGCCACCAAGTTGTAACTTTTTCCCTGCAGCAATCAGGGGCCACCTTGTCATTGCAGCATCAGCCATTCCGTTGCAATGAGGGAGTGACCTGTCATTGTTGAGCAGAACATTGCCTAGTGTAATATTGTTTGTGAACACAGCGGCAAGCCGTCGCCATGTTCACGAGCAATATTAGATACCCCTAGTGCCAAGGGGGTTGCCCGATCTCCCTCTGCATCATATGCCGCTCTCAAATCAGTTTGTTTGCCGACAGGGGCCCCAATCCCCGTCTGCTTCATTTCCCACCGCCAGTATAATTTGCTGATGGAAGTCCACTGTCCATCGGTAATGTCCCCCAAAAAATGCTGGTTTTGTGCCGAGGGGTGCCCAATCCTTATAGCTCGTGCTCCCTCCCGTGATGTGCCAATGGGGTGCCCAATCCCCATTGACTACAGCTCCCAACAAAAACACTTTAGTAGCACACTGGGAGCCCACCTCAGCGTGCCAAATGTCCCTGTGAAAAAAAAAAGGGTTCTGCGAAAATCCCCCCCCCTCCGTAAATCAGAAAACGGTCCCTTGTTCAGTCTGGTGGCCCTGACCCCCAACCCGCACCTACCCTCTGCGCACCCTGCCTCCCCACACTTACCTCCGGAACCCAGCATGATGATCTTCGGTAGACCAAGAACATGTCTGCACTCTTCAAAGTCGACCGTGAACTGAAGAAATGCTGGTAAGCTGTATAATGGCATAAATAGTTTTTTCAACTTTGTTGCATATCTCAGGCATTGTTGGAAATTTTGGCACCAAATTTTCAACATGGGGTTATTGTGCCCCCTCATGAATTCAGCCACTGTCATGGCGTTATTCGGTCTTGAAAGGCGTTTTTGCGGTCACTGCATGGAATCGCCTTTCGGGACCAATTAACAAAACAACAGTGCCAGTGTTCATGAGGTGGCCTCTCAGAAAGTCTATGTTGCAAATTTGGTGGAAAAAAATCCAAGAAATTACTGTTTTATGAGCGTGCGTTATGCAGTTGCTACGCACGCTCGTAAGTCAGCGAATCTGCAATATTTTCACTCCAGATTTTCAACATTGCCATTTTTCTGCACCTCCTTATGAATAGTACAACTGTCATTTTTCATAACCTGGCTGAAACGTGTTTTCACACTCCCGGCGCAGAATAGCACGGTCGCTGTGGGAAATCAGTGTTTGGGACACAGTAAGAAAACACAGTGACACTGTTCATTAGCAGAGCTCCTAAAATGCCTACGTTGAAAAGTTTGTGACGACACTCCATAAAATGACTGCGTTACGAGTATGTATTGCGCAGTTTCCACGCTCACTCGTAACTTTGCACATTTGTAATATTTTCACTCCAGATTTTCAAAATTGCCATTTTTCCATATCTCCTTATAAACAGTACAGCTATCATTTTTCACATCCTGGCCAAAATGTGTTTTTGCACTCCCGGTGCAGAATAGCGCAGTCGCTGTGGGAAATCAGTGTTCAGGACACATTAAGAAAATCACAGTGACACTGTTCATGAGAAGAGGTCCTAAAATGCCTATGTTGAAAATTTGGTGACGAAAGTCCATAAAATGACTGTGTTACGTGAACGCGTTGTGTAGTTTCCATGCATGCTCAGAGATGCGAGCATTTTTAATATTCCCACAACAGATTTTCAACATTGCCATCTCTTCACACCTCCCTATGGATGGTACAGTTGTCATTCTTCACATCTTGCCCGATCTGTGTTTTCGAACATGTGACACAGGTCGCTGCTGGAACTCAAAGTTCTGGACACAATGACAAAATCACACTGCCACTCTTCATGAGAAGAGGTCTCAAATGCTTTTATGAGATGGGATCCTGAAAAGGCCATGTTGAAAATTTGTAGTGCAAATACCAACACACGCCTGGGGTGTTAGGGTTTCTAACCATAACGTCTCACCCTGTTCCAACTGACATGCATCGGGGTGTACCTTTGCATCGCCGACTGTACTGCTCATGCCATTCCACTCCCACTCCCCCCAGCCACTGACAGGCATCGAGGTGTACCTTGGAATCTTCGGCCCCAGACTTCACCCCATTGTTCTATGCTGCACCCATTTCAGTGTATGTCCTTATGGAATGGGTGACTGTAAAGCCAAACACCCCAAGGCACACTGCAACAAGTGTCAGTGTCTGCAGAAAAGGGTGAGGTGACATGGCATGACCGTCATGGGCGACGACCCAAACACTTACCCCAATGCCTGTCTGTCTCTACAGGATGGAGGTGGGGTTGACGTGAAGTTCAGTACTTCACTGCCATTCCTATTCTGCATCGTCTAACTCCTGCATTTCCAAGGCTAATACCAGTAAGCAAACATTCGGCATTGACAAATGCTTGTTGTAAATTGGGACTACCTCAGTTTGTCTCCAAGCCTGTACAATATCATCCCACTTAATAGATTCCTGGAATAAAAAAGTCAAGGGGAGTGCCAGGGTTATCACAAGCTCCTTTATAACTCTAGGGTGCAGTACATCTGGGCCGGGAGATCTGTTCTCATTCAACTTCTGTTGTCTAACTCTTATGTCAGATTCATCTAAGTGTATACTGTTCTCATTACAGCTGGACTAGGTGCTGATTCGTACTTTTTGTTCTCATATTGAAAATAGTAGAAAATAAGTGTTAAAGTGTTCTGTCATGCCCTTGTTATCTGAGATGAGAGACCCATCCCTGTTCTTAAGGGGCCCTAGTTCCTTACTATTATCTTTTTTCTTGTTGACATAAGAATAAAAGGATTTATAGTGTACAGAGGAATGTTGTTCTGTATAGAATTCCATCCCTTCTAAAATGTTGTTCTACCACAGTTCCAAGGTCATGGAATGTGATTCTACCCTACTGTGGTAGAACAGCATTCTAGAACCTCTAGAGACTGCATGAGTCAGTTTCATTTTGAAAGCAAAAGAACTCACAAAACACATTTTTCAGACAGTACTATACACTATAAAAAATACAGGATGAGCAACTCTATGCACAACCAGTGTGTTTTGCCACCTCAGGGTTCTGATTCCCATGGACTCTCGAGCTTCGCTCTCGAGGTCAGAGGGAATCAGAATCCCTCTGTGGCAGAACACACTGGTTCTGCATAGTTGCCTATCCAGTATTCTCTATATAGTTGTCCTTTACTCTAGTGGCTAACTCAAGTTTGTATGTTTTTAGCATTCTTAATTAATTTTCTGGACTCTTTGAGGGCGTTTTTAAGGTTCCCAACAAACCTTGTACTTACTTTTCTTAGCTTTTACAAAAAGTTTGTTTTTTTAACTTAGTGGCTTTTCTTACCTTAAAAAACATCCAGGGTGGAGAATTTTTCCTATTTGTGGTGCATTTCATGCAGGAAGGTACATGTCTTTTTGTTACATCAGTGATTTTTTTTTTAATAAGAGATCACACATTTGTTGAACTGATAAGCTTGAAAATTCATCTTCCCATTTCCAATGTGATAGCTAATGTCTCATGTTATTAAAGTTAGCTTTGTTGAAGTTGTAAATTAGTTTTACAGTCTGGTTTGCCTATGTTCCCCATGTACTGGAAGCTGACCATCGAGTGATCACTGGATCCTAGGGGTACCAACACCCAAGAGTCCCAGATGTTACTTGTCATATTACTTAAAACTAGGTCCAGTATGCTGTCCCCTCTAGTACTTTCCATTACAAACTGATCCAAACTGGGTAAGTTAAATGAATTCAAGTAGTGTTGTTTTATTTTAGTTTTTACTGTTTGGTTGCACCAGTTAATGCCAGGCAGATTAAAATCGCCCAATAAAACAGTTTTGTCTAAAGAATCCAGTTTTTTTAAGAAGTCCAGAAGCTGGCTATCCTCGTTGTAAGAGTAAGACAGTGGCCTGTATTCAATGACAATATTGATACTGGATTCATGTGGTGGTATAATTTTTACCCAAATTAACTCTGCTGGGTCCCACTGGGAGCTATCCATAACAAGCGATGGGATATTATCAGAAATGTAAAAGGCCACTCCTCCTCCCCTTATATTGACCCTTTCCTTACTGAATAAATTATAACCTGAGATATGCCTATCTCAGGTATCTTCTTCCTGCCACCATGTCTCTGTAATATCACAGAATTTGAATATTGGACCCTCTAAGTGCTAAAATAAGTTCATCCTGTTTATTCATGCGACTGCATGCATTAACTAGCAAACAATTCCATGCTTCATGGTTCACACGTCTAGGTGTTCATTTTCCTTTATAGAGTCCCACATCCCCCCTCCTTCCAAGTTTAAATATTCATTGATTTCCTTCCTAAGTTTATTAGCCAACATCCTTTTCCTTTTATAATTTAAATGTAATCCGTCTTTAGCAAATAACCTGGGGTCCTGGAAGCCCTTCGAATAATCAATGAATGTGTGGCCCTCCCTGAAACACCACCTTTTCAGCCACCCGTTTAACATCACAATGTCCTTAGTAGTATTAGCGTTTGCTCTAGGTACAGGGAGAAGTCCAGAAATTAGCAGTTCACATCCTTTTTTCTTTAGGGAATCATCTGCTGATTCGAAATCATTTTGAATGTTACTTATGCCCCTCCCACCTACATCGTTAACTCCCATATGAAGTAATGTAACTGGTTTAACTGTGTTGGAGAGAAGGCCTGCCAGTAGTTTTTTAACATTCCCAGTCCCAGCCCCTGGCAAAACACTTACAGTGGTATAGGTGTTTCGATCTTTCAATCTGTGTTATCGTAGTAGTGAATCCCCTATGACTAAAATACAGTATCTCTGCTTTCTTTGCTCAATGCAGGGACTGCAACCTCAGATGTATTACCTTGCTCACTAGACATAGTTTCACATATGGCACTGATCTCTACAGGGGATTGTAAGGTATTGCAAATATGCTCTATCGTGGGAGAAGATTCTTCAAGGTCAACCAGGGAACTAAATCTATTTGGTGTGAGAATGTTGGATGACTTGCCAATATTCCTTCTACCTTTCCTAGTATTTTTTTTTAACCAAACACCACTCTTCTGGATTACTGTCATGGTCTAGTGCTAATATCCTTGGGGATTTTATACCTTTGTCCCCAGTGCAATCACCACATAGGTGGTCAGTAGTGTCTTCCTTAATTTGGTCAACAACAGAGTCAATATAATTTTCTAATGAACTAATGTCTGCCTGTACATGAATTATTTTCCTTAAATCAGCAATTTCTGATTTTAATTCTATGATAAGGTTTTATTTATCACAGACATAATCAGCCAATGGCTCTCCCTTAGAGTACATGCCACAATGTAAACATCTCTTTATTAAATCCATTGTTTATTTCAGCCCCTCACTAAGCTGATACAAGACAACTACCCTACTTGAACAACCACTAGGATGCTTACCTTAGGGGTAACAACTGGCAAAAATGAGAGGCCCAGGTACCCAGCTGACATAGAAGACACGTGTAGATGCGCGTGTCTATGCACAAGACCCCACTCGCTATGGGGCTCTCTTTAAGGGCAGACACCAGAAGTTCTAGTGCTTCCTGATTCCGGTTCCATGCTACTGGCAACAAATGTATGATTGTATATAAAATAATAAAATAAGCCCCACTCATGCACAGGTGCTTAACTCCACTAGTTCTTCTGCAAGGCACTGCCAAAAGTGGATAAAATAGGCTCAGAATATGAGCGTGAAGAGCCTAATACATACCCTGCCCTTGGTACAGTCTCCTCTACAGCTTTACTAATAGCAACCTTTCACAAATAAGCAGAAAAGGTTTAACAAGATTTACCTGTCTCTCCCCAGAGACTCGCTTTACTCCAGCTGCACTAAAGTTCTACATTGCAGAACAAACCCAACATTAAAAAATTTACAGCCCACCACAAGAACGGAGGGACCTTGTTACTATTTAAAAAAAAAAAAAAGTAATGTTATGGTCACAGGCCAAACTAATAAAGATGTTGTTGTAGGCAAACTTGAGTGTCGTGTTCTTTTTGCCTGACTCAGACTCACTGAAACATTTGATATTTAGCTTAGTGCAACTGCTGGTAAAAACATTATCAAAAATATTAAGCAGGTGTTCTTTAGATTGCTCATACTAAACTTAGAAAGGGTAAAGGGCACAATCTGTTAGTCTTAAACCCTTTAGACATACACATCCAGCAGGCCATAAAGACGATTGGCGCTCTATGAAAATATATAAAATCCCCAAAAAGTACTGTCACCTCTGAGACTCCAGCAGGACCAGATGTCTAACATATGAAACAATAACTGATCATTTAATAGTACATAAAAAATGTAACAACGCTGCTGAGTCACCATATGTACCGCCCATGAGACAGCAGCGAGCCGTGATAGTGGGGGTGGGGTGCAGAGACAACCCTGTGGTAGGCACCATTTTGTACTCACATAGTATTACAATTACTGTAACACCTGTAACTTTAAGGTAAATAAAACTAGTAAAAACAGGAGATATATTCTTCTGGCACAGGGTATATAGCCCCTACTGCTGACGCTTTTACCACCTGCCCCAGCAGTTCTCCCTCCCCAACCCAAACCTCACACACCAATCCACATTTGCCTAATTCATCCTCCTGGTCTTCTGTTGTCTCCTGAGAGACAGAGTCCACTTGATTTTTAACAAGAGTATGCCAGCATTCTGGGAGTTGCCAAACACATGCCATTTCCCAGCCCAGATAACTTGCAGTTGAGCAGGGTACTGTATGCTGTGATTTATCTCTAAAGGGTAAAGCTCACTGTGGATCACATCAAAGGATCTGAGTCCGTCTTCTGTGGAACAGCTGAGGTCAAGGTAAAGTGAAAGTAAGTTGCCCGATTCTTTCTCTAGTGGTCCCGCTTTACAGGCGACTTCCAAAACCCTGTCTCTCTCAGCTATGCCTCCCAAAGTCACCAGCAGTGTGCATGAATTGTAATCAGATGCAACTCACTTTTGAGGGTTAATGTGGCAGGTGTGTCAGACCATTAGGAATGGGTTCAGCTTCAGCTTGTGTCCCAGCCATTTTGTGATAAAATCCTTTTTAGTATCCCCCTCGACATCCTCTAGCAGGCGTAGGCTAGCCGGAAGCAGAGCTCTTTATTTTCTTTAAGCGGACAGGTTGTTACCATGCTTGTCTGGAGGGCTGCCCCAGTCACCTCCTTAGCTCCATGCAGCGCTGATGCTGACTGCACCTCACAAATCTGGTGTCTGCTTTGAAAGTCCGACACCTTCTGGTACAAGGAGATTACTCTCTGCTCCAAAGCACACTGCAAGGAGCACATCATCATTAGTACATTGATCAGTTCCCTTAAAAGAAAGCTGAGACAACAGCTGATTGTGGATGCCAGCTGTGACTGTTTTCAATAACTTACTTGCTACATGTTTAGAGACGGAGTCCTCTGGCCCTGGATCGTGTCCAATTGCTGGACCACTCCGACAGTGCCTATGTTGCACCCACCCTGTCTCCTGTTTGGCTCCCACTATGCCTGGGATTTAATCACCACCACTTATATTTCACCTTTAGCACTTTTGTTCTTGCCTGCCTTCCTCCCCCCACTATCTATATCCCTCCCAAACCTCAACACCTAATTTTCTTTGTTCATCCTCTCCCTTCTGAAATGCAGGCTCAGTAACCAGTACTCCCCCATTGGCCTTCACCCCATAACAAGAAACTTACAGCCTGGGAAGCTGGTCTCTTTCCATTCAGATGCAGCCCCTTGGGCTTTTAACCCTCATCCTCCCCCAACCCCAGTTCCTTTCCTACTTCCTTTTGTGATGAGGCCTATGTAATTGTAACTGACTATGGCTATCTGTTCACAGCCTTGTAATAATGCCTATGTTACTGTAACTTACTCTGCCTATTTGCACATAGCCTTCGACTGTGACTTTACTAGTTATAACCATTCCTGTACAATTGATATTGCCTCTCCTTTGTCTGTGTTACATTCTTATTGTTTGCTTACCCTGACGTGGAACCTATGAAATGAGCTTGTCCTCAAAGGTGTTATCCTAAACTTCAAATAAATAAATAGAATAAATAAAAAAGGGGCAGCAGACATCTCCCCAACACTTGTCCCAGGCTTCAGCAGGCCCTTCCTGTCTCCACCATCCAGAGCTGCTTTCCTCTAGCATCCCATGTTAAAAATCACCCCAAAACAAGGAAATACACACTGCATAGTCTGAGCAGTGTAAAATAATAAAGTTTAGAATGAGATTTCTTAATTCATAATACTAATTTCAGGAGTCGGGCACAGAGCTGGAAGGAAATACTTCTTTCCTTGATGGCAGTTGGCGCCCCCCACCCCATCCTGAATGGATTTTGGCTCAAACGACTGAAGACTGCGGACGGCCATAGTGATTATAAACCTGAATGTGCTGCTAAGTGAGTTGGTGAGAGCGATCCCTCACTTTGTAATCTACCACCTACGTGCTCACATGCAAAGACTGCAAACAGCTCCTGAAAACAAGCTGCTCAAACAAGTGAAGTATATGTGAACAGTTACAGTACCGTTAAATAAACAAACAGAAATTCTTGGAAAACAAGGGTACCATTCATTGCAGACTACTGTATGACACAGTGGGAAGATTGGTATGACTGATACTGGTATGATTTAATGCTCTAATCTGATTTAGGACTTTGTGTACCTACAGTGCAAATTAAGAACAGCATCAACCATTTTAACAAAATAAACATTTTTTTTTATTACTAGAACTATATTAGGCAACCCGATTATCTGCTTATTTGTACAAAAGTAGTTGGATAATAGAGAAGGCACTGTTGAGCAGGCTGTAATATTTTATATCTTGACACTGACAACATATGTTGCTTCAGGATTTATTCCGTCTTGACAAACTGTGAATTACTAAAAATCTAGCTGGCACTACGTGGGGTGGATGCTTTCAGGACACATGCTGCATACTGTTGAATTTACATTTCAAGAATACAAACCTTTCTTCACATGAAAGCATATACAAATGACAATATAATTATCAAACAATTTAGACCTTGTACACAGTGCAAAATAATATTTAAAACCAATTTAGTTGGCTGGCCTGTCAGCGCAGCAGTTGGATTTCCGCTTGCGACGCCAGCGACCCGGGTTCGGGAACGAGCCTGAGGAGCTGGAGGGCCGGCTGGGGGAGAGAAGGTCTCAGCATCCTATGGACAGCTCACCTTCTCCAGGGGGAGGGGTGTACCTGACCCGGTGCCTGGGTGACCCCAAGTGGAGACTCGAGGTACAGCAGGCCCAGGAACTAAGAGGGTAGGCATGCTGGACGTCTGTGGTCATAGCGCCTTGACATCATGGGCACACAGCACGTCCAGAAAGCCGGAAGAACACCCACTGCCTTCCAGTAGATGAAGCGCCAAGGTCCCGACCCTCAACACCCCTGCCACCTCTGGAGACAGCATCCTGATGAAGTTAAAGACAAGTTGGGGTGAAAGGGCCCTCACCCCGTACCCGCCTGGGAGGTATAACCATGGCTCCATGGGGGATGGACTGCTCCGGATGGTAGACAGGTGAGCAAGGGCATAACAGACCAACAGGTGACTCCCGAATAATGGGAGAGTGGAGGGCAGAGGGGGGACAAAAAAAAAATAAAAAAATAATTTAGTTAAACCATTTCAGTGCATCCACACTCTTTCCTAACCATTCTTGACAACAGTTTAATATGTCCACACTGATCCTGTTCTTCCTGTAACCACTTCTATTAATTCCAACATACAGAACTGTGCTTGCCTGTTCACACTGCAGCTACAACTGTTTTAGATAAACTGTAACAGCTTAAACCATGTTTACTCCTGCCAGGACATATGCGTGAAATCATGCTGACTCTAAAACATTAATAAAAAACAAAAAACGGTTTTAAGACTAGAAACATACAATTTGATGGCAGATAAGGACCACTTGGCCCATCCAGTCTGCCCACTTCTCCCTACTTAGAACACTATTTCCTCAGACCATTCCCGATCCACAGCGCTTTCTCCCTCCCTTCCCCCTTCCTTTCCACTATCAGTGCATTTACATGCACACAGGCGTTATTGGGTAAGGGGTTACCAGCTAACAACAGACCTAACCGGTAACTCCTAGCGCTGCGTATACATGTCACACCTCTTAATTTGATTCTTCCAGACCTGTGCACGTCCACATCACACCGACCCGGCGGAGCACTCCAGTGCAACTGAGCACGCGCCTGTAGGCGGTTTAGCAGTGATAGCAAAACATGCCGCCACTTTTTTTTCCTTCTAGGGAAATTGGGAAAACATTTTGCAGCATCTCTCTATGCTGCATTTAACATGCTTTGCAGCAACATAAATCTTCCAGGCATAACCTAATGCTTTCCTAAAAGCAGATATTGTACAGGGACAGATTTTAAAAAACTAAGTCCATGCTGTCATCTACACAGTAAGATGGAAATGCATGCTGAACATAGTTAATATAATAGTGCATGGTACATGCAGGTTTTTCAATGGAAACGTAGTACAATCCAAAGGGACAGACGTAGTGCCTGACAAAAAAGATGCTAAGTCTTAATATTTTTTAATTTGTAACTTATTACACTGGTAACTTGTAAATGTACATTGAGGGTATACATATTAAGCTTCTTTACGAAGAGAGACTAAAGGAGCTTAATATGTATACCCTCAAGGAAAGGAGGGACGGGGGGACATAATAGAAACTTTCAAGTACCTCTAGGGATTTAACAAAGTCCAAGAGGGTAACATCTTTCAGAAAAAGAGATGTGCAGCCGACTCGATGGCGCTGAGGGTGGAGGCACTGGATGCCACACCAGCGACCTGTGTTCGGGAACGAGCTTGGGCCGCTGGGGGTCAGTGGGGGGGGGAGAGAATCGAGCGTCCAGAGGACTGCTGTCCTCACTCGGGGGGAGGGTCCCATGTCGTCCCACTCACTGATTTCCCTCTGGTGGTGACTGGAGGGCAACACAGGTCAAGAGGTGCGCTCTGATGTGGTTACGTCAGTAGGGAGGGGGAGACGGGACGAAAACAAGGAGGAAAATGGAGACTGGCAGGGCTCCATGATGGTCTGCCGTGCCAAGGGCTGACCCCGGCTTCTGGATTGGGTCCCTGGGAAGGGGGCACCACCTTCCCGGCCCCGCCACGGGGTGCAATCCGTGGGAGAATTCTGGGGTTGGCTAAGTGCGGTGGGACGTGTGAGAGAGAGTCCCTCCTCAGAAGGCCAAAGCCCCTGCCAGGGCTCAATGGAGGATAAAAAAAAAAAGATGTGCAAGAAGAAAAAATTACTCACCTTAGTAATGTTGTTTCTTCTAATGGAGTCTTGCTATATTATGACATATGCAGTTTGTCCCAGTCTTAGAACTGCTCCGGAGGTGAAAGAGTTAACTTCCATGCCAGGCATGGAATCTTGAGAGCGAGCTCGGTTGAAAAAACTCTGTTGTTCTTCAAACTCAAACTGTCAGATCTTTACGAGCAAAAACTCACTAGAATTCTGTGTGGAAGCTGTAAACCTACACTAGCCAACTGGCCACTTAAAATATTAACACATTTTTTTGTCCCAAAACAAAGACTCAAGTCAGGGGACCCCAAAAATAAAATCAAATACAACACCCAAACACCCCAAAAAGGAGGGGTGAAAAACACAAAGTGGGCATCACTAAGTGCCAACACTGCACTGCCCACCCACATCCCAAGAGCAGAGGTTCTGAGAGGGGCAGGCTGGGGGGAGGTCATAATATAGCAAGACTCCATTAGAAGAAACAACATTACTAAGGTGAGTAATTTTTTCTTCAAACAACATGAAGTCTTGCTATATTATGATATATGCAGAACTACACAGCAGTACCTCCATGGGGAGGACAGAACCTACTTAGGAAATAGGCTCTGAAGCCAGCTGTGCAAACCGAGCATCACTCCTTGCCTGGATGTCCAGGGAGTAATGCTTGGTGAAAGTGTGTACTGTTTTCCAGGTAGCTGCTTGACATATCTCTAAGATAGGGATGTCCCTGGCAGCAGCTAGGGGCCAGCTGTACCTCTGGTAGAGTGAGCCCTCAGGCCTGAGGGGGGAACTCACCAGTTTTGATAACAAAATTGGATACAAGAGACAATCCACCTGGCAACAGATCTTTTGGTGGCAGGTTTCCCTTTACCAACCTCACCGTAAGTGAGGAACAGTTGGAGGGAGTCAAACCTGTGACCCTTGGTGCGCTCTATGTAGTAACTAAGGGCTCTCTTTACATCTAAACTGTGCAGCCTCCTCTCGCCAGAGGAGGAATGGTCAGTGAAGTACACTGGAAGAGAAATAGATTGATTAAGGTGGAAATCTGAAACCACCTTAGGCAAGAACTTCCTGTTAGTCCTGAGGACTACCTTATCTCTGTGAAAGGAGATAAAATCAGGCTCCACTGACAAAGCTTGTAATTCACTTATGCGTCTGGCAGAAGTGATGGCTACTAGAAACACAGTTTTCCAAGTCAAGTACTTCAACTCTGCTGAAAACAAAGGCTCAAGGGGTTGCATTAGCTGAGCAATGCAAACATTAAGATCTCAGGCAGGAGCAGGGTCCCTGAATGGAGGGTTGGTGTGAAGCAATCCCTTGAAAAACTTGGAGAATACAGGGTGAGCAGAAAGAGAAGAGGGCTTTCCTGCTGAAATAAAAGCAGAGACAGCTGCCAAATGCACTCTCAGGGTAGCTGGCCTCAGCCCCAAAGAATTTAAATGGACCATATAATCCAGGACTGTGGGCAAATCAGCAGATTCTGGGGAAATATGCTTTCCAGAGCACCATATGGAAAACCTTTTCCATTTAGAATTATAAGTAGCTCTGGTGGAAGGCTTCCAAGAAGCTTTCATGATGTCCAGTACACCTTGAGAAAGGTGTAGGTCAGCAAACTCTAACTCTTCAAGAGCCAGGCCTTGAGGTTGATGGATTTGAGATTCGGATACCAGACTCTCCCCTGGGCACAGGTTAACAGATTGTGATTCCTGGGAAGACACAAGGGAAGGTGGACTGCTAAGGACAGAAGGAGTGGATACCAGGGCTGTCTGGCCCAATCTGGAGCAATCAGAATCACCTTGCAAGGTTGAGATCTGATTTTGACTAGCACCTTGAACAAGAGAGGGAAGGGGAAGGCATGGGAATTTCCCTTCCCAATCGAGAAGGAAGGCATCCAGAGGGACTGAGCCCAACACTGGGGGCCTGCAACAAAAAAGCGGAAGTTGGTGATTGTCTGGGGCTGCAAAAAGATCTATCTGAGGGTGCCCCATCTGGCAAATACTGACTCCAGTACTAGGGGATCCAGAGACCATTCGTGATGGCCCCGGGAAATCCTGCTGAGAGCATCTGCCAGAACATTGTCCTTGCCTGGGAGGTGAACTGCCATGAGGGAAGTGTTCAGAGTAAGCCAGACCACAACTTCATTGCCTCGGTGCACAAGGCCGAAGACCAAGTGCCCCTTGCTTATTGATGTACCACATTGTAGTGGTGTTGTCTGTTCTGACCTGTACCACTTTGTTCTGAACAGATGCAGAAAAAACCTGAAGTGCTAGAAAAACAGCTCTGAGTTCCAACAGATAGCTGTGGAGCAGAGATTCCAGCGGAGACCACAACCCCTGAGTGGTGAGGTCGCCCATGTGAGCTCCCCATCCCAAGAGGGACGCATCTGTTGTAAGGATCAGGGAGTGAGATTGAGGGATGAAAGGAACCCACTGTCTCAGGTTGCTCTGATCCTGCCACCACTGCAGGGCCTGGATCAGGATTCGAGTTACTGGGATCAATTTGGTTAAAGGATCTCTCCTTTGAGACCAGAAGGCTCTCAAATGGAACTGAATGTCCCACATCTGAAATCTTGCTCCTTGCACTACAGCTGTGGAAGCAGCCATGTGCTCTAGGAGCTGTAGAAAGTGCCTTGCTGGTCGAGAGACCTGCAGAGTGAATGAGGAGGCCAGAGCTACCAGGGTCTTTACTCTTTCTAGAGGAAGGAAAGCTCTGGCCTGCTTGTCTCAGTTCTGCGCCTATGAAGGTGAGTAGTTGAACAGGCTCTAGAACTGACTTTGGAAGACTGAGAAGAAAACCTAGAGATGTAAGCAGCTGCTGGGTAACCTGAAGGTGTAATTTGACTTGGTCTGGAGACTGACCCACTATGAGCCAGTCGTCCAGGTAAGAAAAGATGGCAATCTTTTGCCTTCTTAAGTGAGCAACTGCTACTGCCAGGCATTTTGTGAATACCCTTGGGGCAGAGGTGAGGCCGAAGGGCATTGCTCTGAACTGGTAATGGCCTGAGGGCAGTTCGAATCTGAGGTACTTTCGGTGGGAGCTTCTTATGAGAACATGGAAGTAGGCATCCTTGAGGTCCAGGGACACTAACCAGTCCCTGGCCTTAGAGAGGTAAAATAACTCCCAGAGTCACCATTTTGAATTTTGGTTTTAAAAGGTGCCTGTTTAGGTATCTGAGATCCAGGATGGGCCGCCATTCTCCTGTCTTTTTTGGGGTAAGGAAGTACCTGGAGTACAGTCCCTTGCCCTGGTGTAGAGGAGGAACCCTTTCTACAGCTCTGAGAGCCAGGAGGGTTGAGACTTCTGTTTTCAAAGCGACAGCCTCCAATGGATTTGCAGGTGGAAAGGATCTGGTTCTTATCTTTGGAAATTTTTTGAAGCTGAGAACCAGTCCCTGGCTTACTACTTCCAGGACCCACTTGTCTGATGTTAAATACTCCCAGTCCTGGACGAAGTAAGCCAGCCTGCCCCCTACAGGTAATGGAGAATCGGTCCTGGGCATCCCATCAGGGTGCCTGTTTGGCAGGTGCTCTAAACTGAGGGGTGGGAGCAGGCCTGCTCGTGCCCGTCTGCCTCTCCCTCTGAAAACCCTCTGGACATAAGCTGAAGGAGGCAGCCTGGGCTTGGTAAAAGGCCTGTGAAAGAGCCTGCCCTGGAAAGCTGCCTTGAGGGTGGCTTGCCTCTCCTTGGCCTGAGCACTCCTATAAGTGGTCCTATCGATCCATTTTCTTCATGTAATTCTCTGTCTGCTCCCCAAACAAAGAATTACCCACAACAGGAAAATCCATGGCCTTAGCCTGGGTATCCTGTGACAGGCTAGTACACCTGAGCCAAGCCATTCTCGAAAAGCCACAGATGTAGCCATGACTCTTGAAGACACATCATTAGAGTCCACTGCAGCTGGAATTGCACCTTGGATGCCTCAATACCATCAGCAACTACCTATTCAGCTCCTTGGCAAGCTGGCCCGAGGGACCTGTTTCGCTAAAGCCATAACCAGTATCCCATCTGGTTCTGGTATCTTGCAACATAGGCCATATAATTTGCCTGTCTGAGTCCCAAGGATGCTGCCATGTATTGTTTCTTTGCCTTGGCATCAGTCCTCCTAGAGTCCTTGTCAGGGGTGTGAAGCCAAGGGAATATTTGCCTTATCACAGGCTGCAGCCTGCACCACCCCAACATGGCTGCATTGTTCTGAAAGGAACTCCGTATCAGAACCTGACAATGTGTACCTCTTGTCCATTCTTTTATCCACAGGAGGTATAGTGTTAGGAGCTTTTAAAATTTTTATTGTCTGTTTCCTAAAAGATTTATGCAAAGGAATAGACAATCTCCTGGACTCTGGGATATCCATCATTTCCACATAGTCAGGCTCCTCTTGTTCATCCACAGCTTCTTCCAAAGGAAGCTGGAGGGTTTCAGCAACTTTTTTATATAACATAAAATAAGAAGGGGACTCAGAAAGCCTAGGGGGAGACACTCCTGAAGGTCTGTCTGGGGAGATGTCCGGTTCAATGGGCACATCCAGACTTTTAAAATCACATTCACTCTCTTCATAATCCTCCTCCGGTTCATAAAATTCCTCTATATCATATTCTTGAACCGGTGGAACCGACCGAACCGACCACTTACCTGATGGTGCAGGTTCGGTCGGAACCGGGGAAAGTGACTGGACAATTTGGATCGCTTTGGCTATCTCTGCAGTGGTTGGAGAAGGAAATTTTGGCTCCACACCTGCTGATTTTCTAGTCCCCTTTGCTGGAACTGGCTCCTCTGAGTCAGCTCTTCGTTTGCCCGAGGAAGTCCCGCCCTGGTCAGAGGGCACTCCCTCCGGTTCGGTTGGCACCCGAACCGGGCTGGCCATCGGGTCAGTGGACTTTTGGCCCCTCGTTCCTGATCCTACCAACTCTCTTATCCAGGGTAGCTGCAGGGAAATTCTTGCAAATCTGGCAGTCTGCATTGAGGTGGTCAAACCCCAGACAATAAACACATGTGGTGTGAGGGTCAGCCTTGGCAAAGGCTTCCCCACAGATACTACAGTGCTGAAACCCAGTGGGCCCGGTTTTTCTTTTGGGTTTCTCAGACATAATGCCAGCCTAACCAAAAACTTGCCCTTTTCTGGCAAAGCAAGCAAGACACCCTTAACGGTTCCCAACCGTGTCATGGGTCGTGGAAAAAACCGTAATGAAATCCGTTTTTTTTAGAACCAACAAGAACCGGGAACCGCACTCTAAATGCAATTTAATTAAGTTTAAACAACAACCTGATCGGTTCAAACTGAACCGATAATAACGTTTGTAAGTTCCACACAGAGAAATGTAAAACCTATCTATTACTTACGATACCACAGACAGAGCTTGAACCGACTGGTTGCGGTTAAAATAAGACAAATGCGGTTTAAAAAACCGAGAAATTACACTTTTTAACTGACAAAATGAACCGAGCAGAAGGAGAAATCTCCGGAGCGACTGTTCAGTGAGGCGGAGTAAAGAATCTGACAGTTTGAGTTTGAAGAACAACAGAGTTTTTTCAACCGAGATCGCGCTCAAGATTCCATGCCTGGCATGGAAGTTAACTCTTTCACCTCCGGAGCAGTTCTAAGGCTGGGACAAACTGCATATGTCATAATATAGCAAGACTTCATGTTGTTTGAACAAGGGGTACAATTTGAAGATAGAGGGGGTATGGCTCAGGGGCAACGTGAGAAAGTATTTTTTCTTGGAGAGGGTGGTGGATGCATGGAACGGCCTTCTGAGGAGGTTGTGGGGTCAAAAACAGTAGTGGAATTCAAGAGTGCATACGAAACTGCCAGCAGAAACAGGCCTCACGGTGTATCAAGTCTGCTCGAGTGTATAGTTAGCACCTCACCTCATAGCGGCCCCCCTCTTTCCAGCATCGCTTACCCTTAACCTGTCCCAACCCCTCTTGAAATTGCCCACTGTCTTACAGGACACAATCTCATCTGGTAAAGTGTTCCATGTGTCCACCACTCTTTCAGTGAAAAAATGTCATCTCCCTTCTGAATCTTCCCCCTTCCAATCTCTGTCCATGCCCCTCTCATGTCTCTCCCCTTTCTCATCTAGAAAATCCCTTCTGTATTAGTCATGTTTATCCCCTTTAGATACTGAAAGGTCTCGATTATATCCCCCCTATCCCTCCTCTCCTCCAGTGAACACATATTCAGTTCTGCCAGCCTGTCCTCATAGGGCTTGCTCTCTAATACCTGGATCATCTTTGTGATCCTTCGCTACATCCCCTCCAATAATCTGATGTCCTTCGTTAGAAATGGATGCCAGTACTGCATAAAGTACTCCAGGTGGGGCCTGACCAATGACCTATACAGGGGCAGAATAACCTCCCTCTTTCTGGAGGAGATCCCTCTTGCAATCCACTGCAGCATTTTGTTGGCTTTTGCTGCCGCCTTCCTGCACTGAGCAGAGCTGTTCATGCTCCCCATAATGATCACTCCTAGGTCCTTCTCTGCGGAGCTCCCCAGCAGTACCCCATTCAAGTGATAATCCCTCCCCTGGTTCCTGACTCCGAAGTGCAGAACCTTGCACTTCTTGGCATTAACCCCAACTGCCATGTTTCCGCCCACTTCTGCATCTTAGTCAGGTCCTCCTGCAACCCCTTCCACCCCTCTGCATCATCAACCACAGTTCCCATCTTTGTATTGTCTGCGAACAGACTGATCTTGCTCCAGATCCCATGTGAGATATCTGCACTCAAATCCCAAACAGCACCAGTCCCAGTACCAATCCCTGTGGTGCACCGCTCATTACCACTCTCAGTGATGAGATGTCCCCTTCCACTACCACCCTTTGCTGCATTCCCTTTAGCCAGTTTGTGATCCATTTCGACATTTTTGGTCTCATCCCCACATGTTCCAGTTTCCCCCCAAACCTGCCATGCGGCACTGAATCAAAGGCCTTGCTGAAGTCAAACAACAAGACATCCACTTCATGGCCCTTGTCCAGTTTCCATGTCACCCAGTTGTAGTACTCTACAAGGTTTGTCTGGCAGGATCTGCCAGCTACAAACCCGTGCTGTTGACCATCCTGGAGACTCTTTTCCTCCAAGAAGCTCACTAGCCTCTCTTTTAGTGTGGTCTCCATGAGCTTTCCCATGATTGATGTGAGGCTCACTGGCCTATAGTTTCCTGGCTCATCCTTTGGGCCACATTTGTGGATGGGCACCACATGGGCCATTCTCCAGTCCTGTGGCACACATCCCATGTCCAGGGAGGTATTTAACAAGTCAGCCACTGGCCCTGCCAACTCCCTCAGTACCCTAGGGTGAATGCCACTAGGTCCAGGTGCTTTGTCCTCCCTTAATACCCTCAACCCATCTAGTACCCTGCTGTCTGTAATCCCTACATCTGTCATCCCCCCCCCCCGGTCTGGAGTATCTGCCCCACTTCTCCTGCATGAATACATAGAAGTATTCATTCAGTGCCTCTGCCTGCTCCGTCCCTTTCTCCACCCACCCTCCATCCTTCTTAATTCTCACCAACTGATTGTTGCTCCTTCTTCTCTCTCTGATGTAGAGGAAGAAGTATTTTTCTCCACTTCTGATTCCCTTTGCCAATTTCAGCTCTCTGGATGCCTTGACCAGTCTGGTAACCTCCCTGAACTTCTCCACATACGTATCCTCATCTTCACCCCTCCATGATTTCCTGTACTTTCAAAATGCTGCCCTCTTAGCCCTCACCCCTTCCATAACCTCCTGTGTCAGCCAACTGGGTTTCTTTGCCCTTCCCTTCTTGCTTTTCTTCCTAGTGCCAAACTCCGTAGCTTCCGCCAGCCCAGCGCACAGAGGTTCTTTGTCTTCCTTTATGATGTCCCATTTCTGGTCTGCATCCATGTGTGACCGCATACCTGCCAGGTGCCTGCCCAAAATTACCCCCATTTTCTTAAAGTCCGCCCCCTTAAACTCAATCACCCTTGTACCCGTGCCCCGGTTCACTCCCCATGTTGAGTGTGAACCACACCGAACAGTGGTCACTCCCAGCCAGTTGTTCCTCTACTTCCAGATTCCTTACAGCTTCTCTGTTATCCAGTACAGGGTCCAGAGTCCTTTCTAACATAGTCGGCCCCTGGACCAGCTGTGTCAGGAAGTGGTCTTGAAATGCTTCTAACAGGACCCCTCCCTTGCACTTGTGGTGGATGGGGTGCCCCACTCCACCCCTGGTAGGTTGAAGTACCCCCACCACCACTATGCTCCCCATCCTGCAGACCCTCCTTATTTGTTCAGCTAATTCCCCTATCCCGGTCACTCCCCTGAGCTGGTGGCCTGTACACACCCCCATCCTCAGTGTCCCACTCTTTGCATCTTGGAACTGCATCCATAGTGCTTCTGTCCTCCCCTCCCTCCCCTTACGCACTTTATCCCATCCCTTACATAGATCACCACCACCCCCCCATTCCCCTTAGCCCTATCCTTTCCGAATAACCTGAACCCTGGTATCAACATATCCCACTCCTGGCACTGCGTGGCCCATGTTTCTGTGATGGCCACAATATCCACCCTCATGGGACAGACATAAGGCAATTCTGGTGGGAGACAGGAAGATGTAAGCTGTTGGTTAACTAGGATCTGCAGCTTATCCAATAAATAGGGAAATGGACAGACTGGGAGGGCCAAGCAGTCCTTATCTGCCATCAAAGTCTATGTTTCTATGTAACTTAGTATCTGTTTACTTGTTCTATGAAGAATTGTCTAACTTTGGCAGTACTTCTAAAAATGCTGCCACAGTATCCGCTTAACTGTGTTGAAAGCAGTTCAGAAAATGGCAGTTTCACGGCATGAATGTGCCATGCGGCGAGTGATTCAGCTTTTTTCATGCTGCCACAGTTTTTTGGGCTCGTATGCAATATGTGGGTCCCACAAAATGGCAGACGAGATTTCAGCTAGCGAGATTTCCTTACAAACTATTAGAAGTAGTTGTGGTAGTGATTATATACTACTCGTGGTGGGACGGGGGCTTTGCCCCCAAAACTAACATCGAATGTATGTGGGGGAGGGAGGTACGGGGCACAGCTCCCCGACTGTTTACGTTTCCTGTGGTACTCTCGTCCGCCATCTTGACGGGACCCATACACTGCAGCCACTCCATTTTTATGTTGTCTTGCACCTCCGCAAGAAACATGTTGCGGTAACTTTGGAATAGCAGGCTTTGGAGGCGTGGTCCTGTTGTGACCTGTGGTGCCACTGCTTTTTGGAGCTGGGCTCTGTGGCATGAATTAGATTGCACGCTGTCTATGACAGCAGTGCAAAAGCATGTCTACCACCATGAGAGGTTTTAGCCGCTGCAATGAGGGAGCTCCACTTCATTGCAGGGCGTGCCTTTCCTGGTGTAAGTTTCAGTGGGATATGGCAGTGGCTGTGCCGTCCGCCTCGCACAGTCCCCAGAAAAGCTGACTTAGGGGGGTGCCCAATCCCCCTGTTGGCATCATCATGCCCCCCTTCCCAGTTCATCTGTTGATGGGGTGCCCAATTCCCGTCGGCTACAGTTACCCCCCGAGAAAAAAACACACGTGACACCTCCCCCTCCCCAGTTCATCTGCTGATGGGTGCCCAATCCCAGTCAGCTCCAGTCTCCCCCCCCAAAAAAAAAAACACGCAGGTGACATGCTGGGAGCCCACCCCAGCATGTCAAATGTACCTGTAAAAACAAAAACCTTCCCACAATGTTTTTTGCCCCTGTAAAGTAGAAAACGGTCCCTCGCAGTCTGCAGCCCCCTCCCCGAACCCACGTCCACCCACTGCATGCCCCACCTCCCCACAGCCCATCCCATACTTACCTCCAGAGCCTTGTGCGATAATCGTCTGTGGACCGGGAACACGTCTGAACTCTTCAAAGCTGACCACGAACTGAAGAAATGCCAGTAAGCTGTATAATGGCATAAATAGGGTTTTTTTCACCAGATTTTCAACATGGGGTTATTGGGACCCCTCCTCATGAATACAGTTACTGCCATGGCGTTATTCGGTCCCCAAAGGTGTTTTTATGGTCACTGCGTGGAATCACCTTTTGGGACCGATTAACGAAACGACAGTGCCACTGTTCATGAGGTGGCCTCTCAAAAAGCCTATGTTGCAAATTTGGTGAAAAAATAAAAATGACTGTTTTATGGGTGTGCATTGTGCAGTTTCCACACACGCTCTTACCTTCGCGAATCTGTAATATTTTCACTCCAGATTTTCAACATTGGCATTTTTCCCCACCTCCTTATGAGCAGTACAGCTGTCATTTTTCACATCCTGGCAAAAATGTGTTTTCGCACTTCCGGCGCAGAACAGCGTGGTCGTTGTGGAAAATCAGTGTTTGGGACAGTGTAAGAAAATCACAGTGACACTGTTCATAAGCAGAGGTCCTAAAATGCCTATGTTGAAATTTGGTGCCAGGTCCATTAAATTACTGTTTCTGACGTGCGTTTGCAGTTTCACCATTTGCATAATGTCTCAGCGAATCTGTAATATTTTCACCACAGATTTTGCCATTTTTCCTCACCTCCTTATGAACAGTACAGCTGTCATTTTTCACATCCTGGCTGAAATGTGTTTTTGCACTTCCGGCACAGAATAGCGTGGTCGCTGTGGGAAATCAGTGTTCGGGACAGAGTAAGAAAATCACAGTGATACTGTTCATGAGCAGAGGTCCTAAAATGCCTATGTTGAAAATCTGGTGATGAAAGTCTATTAAATGACTGTGCTATGAGCGTGCGTTGCGCAGTGTTGACACACCCTCGTCATTTTTCACATCCTGGCCTAATGTGTTTTCACATTTCCGGCGCAGAATAGCATGGTCGCTGTGGGAAATCAGTGTTTGGGACAGATTAGGAAAATCACAGTGACTCTGTTCATGAGCAGAGGTCCTAAAATGCCTATGTTGAAAATTAGGTGACAAACATCCATAAAATGACTATGACAAGCATGCGCTGTGCAGTTTCCACGCATGCTCATAACTTCGATAAATTTTAATATTTGTACTCCAGATTTTCACCATAGTCATTTTTCATACCTCCTTATGAACAGTACAGCTTTGAATTCCCACATCCTACCTGAATTTGTTTTCGCACATCCAGCGTGCAGTCGAACAGTCGCTGCAGAAAAATAATGTTCAGAAAAGGGTAAGAAAATCATAGTAACACTGTTCATGAGCAGAGGTCCCAAAATGCCTATGTTGAAAATTTGGTGAAAAAATTCCGTAAAATGACTGTTACAAGCGTGCATTGCGCAGTGTCCATGCACAGTCGTAAGTTCGAGAATTTGTAATATTTTCACTCCAGATTTTCAACATTGTCATTTTTGCACATCTTCTTATGAACAGTTCAGCTGTCATTTGTCACATCCTGCCTGAAATGTAGTTTCACACATCTGGTGCACAATCACACGGTTGCTGTGGGAAATCAACATTCAGGTAGATTAAGATAATCATGGTGCCACTGTTCATGAGCAAAGATCCCAAAATGGCTGTTAAAAATTTGGTGAAATAATTCCACTAAATGACTGTGTTATGAGCATGCGATGTGCAGTTTTCACACATGCACGTAACTTCAAGAATGTTTAATATTTTCACTCCAGATTTCCCACATTGCCATCTCTTCACAACTCCTTATCAATGGTGCAGCTGACATTTTCATGTGGTGCAGAATGGCACAGTCACTGTGGGAAATCAACGTTTGAGACAGATTAACAAAATCACAGGGGTACTGTTCATGAACAGAGGTCCCAAATGCTTTCATGAGGTGGGGTCACAAAAAGGCCATGTTTTAAAATTTGGAGTGCAAATACCAACACACGCCCAGGGCGTTAGGGTTTCTAACCATTACATCTCACCCTTTACAGGCTAACAGTCATCAGGGGTGTGTCTTTGGATTGTCTGCTGTACTGCTCACACCATTGGTCCTCCACCTCCACCCTGCAGCCACTGACAGGCATCAAGGTGTGCCTTGGACACTCTAGCTCAACCCATTCTCCTTTGCTGCACCCATCTCAATGTACTTCCTTATGAAATGGGGTGAGCATAAGGCCTAGATGACCTCAAGGCACAATGCGACACTTGTCAGACTCTGCAGGGTAGGGTGAGGTGAAATAGCATGAGTGTTATGGCCAGTGCCCCAAACGCACACGCCAATGCCTGTCACTCTCTGCAGGGTGGGGTGGGGTTGATGTCAGTTCTATACTTCACTGCTACTTCTATTATGTCTGTCTCTCTAACTCCTGCACTACCAATGCCAAAACCAGCAAGACAACATTCGGCATTGACAAATGCTTGTTTTTATTACAGTTTCTCCTAGGCAGCCTCGACATCCATCAAAGCCTTCTTTCTGTGACCACCGCTCAGCCCTCTCAGCCACCCTCAGTCCCTCAGACAACTTTACCTGCTGCCACCATGATTTGGCCTTCATAGCCAAAGCCTTCAGGAAGGGATGGCCCTCCTCCTCCAGTGTACAAATCTGGTGCAGCATTGGTTGATGTGCAGGGTGTATGGATGCTGCAGCACCTGCGTGTATCGGAGGAGAGGGCTCGCCATCCTGTTGGGCTGGTTGTTCTCACTTTTCTCCCCGAGAGGCTGGCATCAACTTGCTGGGTGAACATGCAACAGATGTTCATGCAGCTATGGCCGGGATGTCTCCCCACCCTTAAACTGCCAAACTACACAGTTTTGCCCCCCTGAGCTCCCAATGGAGGTGTTTTAGTAGTGAGAGTCACTCATGCCCCACCCCAAGGTGGTCAGCATCTTGTGAGACACTCAAACCTCCTCCCCACTGTCCACCTGGTGATCCACGATCATTCCTTAAATCAGGTCACCAGCATCGAAAACAGCAGTCATACTGCTACACTGTTGTGACACCACAGTTGTGATCACAGAACTATGGTGCAATAATTTCTGAAGTCCTCGTACTATAGTTCTGACATCACAGGTGTGGTAAAGTGGGGTGTTTGTATAGATTAACGTACACAATGAACAGTAACCCACATATTGTAGCCCTTTGCTATCACTGAACTCTAATGTTCAGAATGCGCCATACACTATAGAAGGATCTATAATCAAGGAGACAGATTGGGAAAGCGAAAGAATGAAAGAGCTGAACAGATTATAAGAAAAAGGAAGGCAGGACAAATGAAACACAAATAAGCAAAATGTAGACAAGGGAGATCATCAAGAATACAGACAGTCCCCTTGCTTCAGTCGAACTGTTTGTGGTGGCTGGTTGTTAAGCTACTTACTGAAAATTGCCTGCTTTAAAAAATTAGAGGTACCTCAGTGTAGAAGGCAGTAACTCACATTCCTGATCTCACTTACTGCCCTTCTGTTCCTATGTTGGAATAAAGGTGACCCTTGTCATGCTGGCCTTACTGAAATCTAGTCCCCACTGGGACCTTCCCTACTTCCTGGCCTCTATCTGCAGACTGGTCCACCCCTCTGGTCTGGTCTGTCTAGCTCAACATACAATGTGAAGCACTTTCAGTCTGATCTGAATTGGGCTGTGCAGTGCCTTTTAAACTCTTAAATGTTCTGAATAAATTAAACTGAAAGTTTGTGAGTGACTGAAAATTCCCCAAACAAGAGTCCATTCAGTTTTGGAATTCTGCAGCAGTGAGACCCACACTTGGATGCTCGGTTTGTATCTGTTGGAAAACGATACCTTTGGGCATGCTTTTTGTCTTCTAGAAAAGAGGCTATATTTGGCACAATTTTTTTAATGATATTAAAATGTTTCTTAAAGTTTCCAAAAGTACTTATGCACCATCTAAAAGCTGACATTTTAAGCTTCTTTGGGGATTTATTTGGACAAATGTGGCCCCAAGGAATCCAAGCCACTTGTCTGGGAATTTCCATAAGTGCTAATTAGTTTTAAAGCCATTCTCTAACTTTATACAGTCGGAATAAAATTGGCACAAAAGATAGCTGGTGCTGTCAGAGAGAGAGCCATCTGACATTTCAGCTCTTTCTTCATTGCCTTATGTAACTCAAGTTAGAAAATGCTTTTAAAATAATATTACCATAATACTGCGGAGGGGTCATATTATCAATAGTGAAGCACACTGAGCAAAAATCCTATTCTGCACAGGTGGATGCAGGCAGCTTACTGGAGGAGCTGTATGATTTCAAAGTTGTCCGGGGGCCAGGAAGGGTGTCCAGTGTGTCAGTGAGAGAGGTGTCTGGTGGGCCAGGAAGGGTGTCCAGTGTATCAATGAGGGAGGTGTCTGGTGGGACCAGTAAGGGTGTCCAGTGCATCAGTGAGGGAGATATCCAGGGACCAGGAAGGATGTCCAGTGCATCAGTGAGGGAGGTGTCCAGGGACCAGGAAGGGTGTCCAGTGTATCAGTGAGGGAGGTGTCCAGGGACCAGGAAGGGTGTCCAGTGCATCAGTGAGGAAGGTGTCCAGGGACCAGGAAGGGTGTCCAGTGCATCAGTGAGGGAGGTGTCTGGTGGGCCAGGATGAGAGTTGTCGGAGGGCTGTGGTGGGCTACTGACAGAGTCCAGGGAGGAAGGTTCTCGAGGTGCCATGAACAGAGCAAAAGTGGAGGTGCTGAGGGACTGTGGAGAGAGAGAAGACGGTGTTTGTGGAGACTGGAGGAAACGTGGGTGCTGGGTGGGAGACTGAGGTAAGGAGACACGGATGAGGGAGGTGGTGACAGGGGATTAGTATAGGGCCGTAGAGTGAGGTGAGTAGCGTTGGGGACTGTGGAGGGAGAGGAGTGCTGTGGGGGCATGAAAGGAGTTCAGAGAACATGACAGATGGGGTTTCTGACAAGCTGTAAAGAGAGGGGAATTCAGTGGTACATGGATACAGTACATGCAGTAGACAGATATGTGATGGCAGACAAGGTCGCTATGCCCACCAAGTCTACCCATTTTTTTTTTTTTTTTTAACAGACCCTATTTGATCCGCAGCACAGTCTTTTCTCCTCACTGCCTTACCCCCATGATTCCCTTGTGCCTGTTCCAGACAATTTTTAACCTAACCACTGTTTTCACCCCTACCACCTCCGTTGGAAGGCTAGTCCAGGTAACCAGCACCCTTTCTGTGAAAAAGTACTTCCTCACATCCCTTCTGTTTTTATCCCCCTCTTGTTTCAAGTGGTAGGAAAGTAGTGGACAAGCTATGCTCCCACACAGCTGGAACCCCCCACAGACCAGCCATTCCTCCTGCAGCTGGACACCCCCTCCCAAAGAACATACTGGCTGTGTGTCCTCACCTCTCATCCGGAACCCTTCCTACTGAAGGAGTCTTGTGGGCTATAAAGGGGAGGGAGAGGTCTCGTACTGGAATATGGAATGAGCGAGTGTGTTGGGAGGACATAGAAACATAGCCTTTGATAGCAGATAGGGACCGCTTGGCCCACCTAGTCTGCCCATTTCCTACCTACTGGACAAGCTGCAGATCCTAGTTAACCAACAGCCTACTTCTTCTACCCCCCACCAGAATTGCTTTATGTCTGTCATGCATTCTTTGAATTCCCCCACTGTTTTGACTCCACAACCTCCACAGGAAGGCCGTACCATGCGTCCACCACCTTCTCTATGAAAAAATACTTCCTCACATTGCCCCTGAGCCATCCCCCCTCTGTCTTCAAATTGTGTCCCCATGTTCTTGCATATCTCTTTTTCTGAAAGATGCTACCCTCTTGGACTTTGTTGATTCCCTCAAGGTACCTGAAAGTTTTTATCATGCCCCTCCCTTCCTCAAGGGTATACATATTAAGCTCCTTTATTCTCTCTCTGTATGGCTTCTGGTGCAGACCTTGCACAATTTTAGTTGCCCTCCTCTGGACTGCCTCTATCCTGTCTATGTCCTTACGGAGATGGGGTCTCCAGAACTGCATGCAGTACTCCAGATGGGGTCTCACCAGCTGTCTGTACAGAGGGATAACAACTTCCTGTTTGCTACTGGTGATGCCTCTCCCTATACATCCATCCCCTAGCCCTCCTTACTGACTTCTCATATTGCTTGCTTATCTTCAAGTAACCTGATGTGACTATATCCCAGGTCCCTTTCTATTATTGTTGTTATTAGTACACCCCCTCCACTGTGTACTCTTTCCCTGGGTTTTTGTTTCCCAGGTGCATTACTTTGCACTTCTTTGCACTGAATCTAAGCTGCCATAATTGTGACCATTACTCCAACCTTGCCATATCCTTTCTTATCCTTTCCAACACCCCCCAACCCCGTGTATCAACTCTGTTGCAGATCTTTGTGTCGTCTGCAGAGAGGCATACTTTTCCTTCCCGTCCCTCTGCAATATCACTTATAAAGACATTAAAAAGGACTGGGACATTGAGGAAGGAGGCAGTGAGGAGGTGGGTAGTGCTGGGAGGTACTGTAGTGCAACTATCTGGGTCTGTGGAAGGAGGTTAACTAGTGGTGGGGGCAACAAAAAAAAAAGGTGGCTAGTATCATGGGCTGTGGAGGAAGTGGATAGTGTCACGGCCTGTGGAGGGAAAGTGTCTGGACAAACCGTAGAGGGTGGGCGTGTGTGGTTTGGTGTCACGGGTCAGGAAGGTGATGTCAATGGAAGGCAATGCAGGGAGTGTGTGTCAAGGGTATGGGGGGGTCTCAACTGATCAGTGAGCGAGAGGGATGCCAGGGTTGCTGTGGATGAAGGCTGTCACAGGTCAAGGAGGGGCTATGGAGATGGGGTGTGCTGTGGGGTGGTGAAAGGAGTAGAGGGGATGTTGATTGACTGTAAAGACAGGAAGCGTCGATGGTAAAAGCAGTGGACCAGCCACCCACTTCACAGCTGGAACCTTTTCACAGACAATTCATCCTCCTACAGGTGGACACCTCATGAAGAACATACTGGTTGTGTACACTCACACCACAGCTGGAAACCCCTCTTCCAACTGAGGGGGTATGGTGTGCTGTAAAGGGAGGGGATGTCAAGAGCTAGAGACCCCACACCCATTCACAGCTGGAACCTCACCCTTCCCACTGACGACCCCCCCCCGACTTGGCCATGTACATCCCCTAGCATAACCCACCCTTAACACAGGCCACCTACCCCCCGCAGCAGACCCCTTAAAGTTGACTAGTTGTGTGCCCCTCACACAGCTGGAACCCCTTTTCTCCAGTCCAGCCACCCCCCCTGCAGCTGGACACCCCCTCTGGAACAACATACAGGGTGTGTGTGTGTGTGTCCTCACCCCACAGCTGCAACTACACCTTCCCACACAGGAGATATGGTGGGCTGTAAATGGGGTCTATAGCAAGGGCTGGGGGCAGTGGATAAGCCATGCCCCCTCACAGTAGCCCCCCCCCATGCTGGCTGTGTGCATCCCCAGCTGTAACCACCCTTCCCACAGACCGGCAACCCCTCAGCAGCAGGGGCCCACCCCCCAACAGACTACCTGTGCCCCCTGTAGAGCAGACTACCTGTGTTCTCCCCCCACGCAGCACAACATCCATCCCACACTACTCCTTTGCAGCAGACCTCCCAGCACAAACTAGCAGTGAGCCATCACATACACAGCTGGAGCTTGGACCCTCCCCCCACAACAGACCACTAGCCCATTGCAGCTTAACCTCCCCAACAGACCAGTGACCCCTTCAGCTTAGCCCCCCACCCACCATGCTTTGCACAGTTTGGGAGAGAGCTGGGGTGCAGAAGCTACACAATGAAGTGTCAGAGACTGTTGTACCTGCATTACAAAAGGGAGGGAACTGAGACCACACTCCCAACATCAGCGTCATGACATCAAAACAAGATGTAAGAACCAGAGAACTGTCAATCGTGCGTTTACATGTGTGAGGTTACCCGATATCCGTAACATTTTCCAGGCATCTTTACTGGGTAAGTAGATGCCCGGATACTTCCTGACATTGCGTTTACATGCAGCTACCGTTACCGAGTTACACTCAGAGATCTCTGCTCTGAGCACAGTTACCCAGTAATGCAGCTGCATGTAAACATAGTGGATGACTCACTTGTACATATCCCATGCATTCTTGAATCTCTCCACTGTTTCCACCCCCATCACCTCCGCTGGAAGTCTGTTCCAGGAATCCACCACTCTTTCTGCAAGTAAGTACTTCCTCAAATCTCTCCTGAATCTACAGCTTCATAGCATCTCCCCTTGCTCTTGAGCACCTTTTCTTCTGAATATTTCCCTTGTGTACCTTATTTACCTCTTGTGAGGTATTAAAAGGTCTCTATCATACCCCACCTCTCCCTCCTCTGTTCCAGGGTGTACATATTGAGGTCCCTTAGTCTCTCCTCATAGGACTTTTGATGCAGACTCTGCAGCATTTTAGACTAGATACCTAGCAGGATTTAAAAACATTTTTATCAAAACATTTTAATTGGCTTGTAGTCTGGATGCAAACAGTGTTAGGGGGATTTAAAGAGGAAACACTATTTAAGTATAGAAAATTGGTCAGGGACCTAAAAAAAGTATAATTGTCGCAAAACATAATCTCGAATTTAAAATAGCCCATACAAAAGACTTGCATAAAACACTCTACTCACATCTCAATGGGCAAACAGGGAACAACAGATCAGTAGGCCCAATAGTCACTAATGATACCGCCATCACCTCTGACATAGAAACAGTTACAGTATTTAGCAACTATTTTTGGTCAGTTTTCTCCCAAGATGCCTTCCGGAAACAAACCCCTAACCACTATACACACCTTATTGATTATACAATTTCCTTACAGGATACAAAGACTATACTTGGAACCCTCAAAAAAAGCCCAGACCCGGACCCAATAATATAAATTCAAAATTCCTAATAGGAACATCAGACGCTAATACTTTACCTTTAACCATAATATTTAACAAATCATTAAAAGAAGCCAAAGCACCAACTGACTGGCTAACAGCTATTGTTACCCTAATATTCAAACAAGGTACACACTCAAAAGCTGAAAACTGTCGACCCAGCTGCCTTACTTCAATTCCCTGCAAGCTGATGGAAAAAATAATCAAATCCATCATCAAGCTAGAAATGCATTCTTTAAATGTTACAGACCAAACACAACACAGATGCAGACAGGGTCACTCCTGTACCACCAACTTACTTACCTTTTATGAATATGTCAGTAAAAACCTTGATTCCAACATTCCCGTCGACATTATCCTACTTGATTACAGGAAAGCGTTTGTCAAAGTGTCACATGCCATCTCTGTAAACAAACTTCTCTTACTAGGCTTTTCACCAATTGCTGTTAGGTGGGTGCATTGCTGGCTGACAGGCAGATCTCAGAGAGTTAGGGTAAATGGGGTATTGTCTGATGAGGGGAGGGTCACTGGCGGGGTCCCGCAGGGCTCCGTCCTGGGACCCACACTTTTCAACATTTTTATTAGTGACATAAAAATAGGATCAAGGAATATCATCACCAAATTTTCCGATGATACTAAACTGGAAGGAAAAGTAGACAACACAACTAGTCAAAGGGAACTAAAGCTATATCTAGTAAGTAAGTAAACGTTTATTTATATGCGCTTTTCAAAAACCAAAGTGCTGTACAATAACAACATTTAAAATAATCGACATAATATAAACACTAAAATCATTCTTTAAATTCTTTTAAAAACAAATAGGTTTTAAGCTCAGATTTGAAATTCTCGATGGTCAGGCAGCCTTGTATCCGGCGAGGTAGAGAATTCCACAGGGTGGGGGCAGCGTAAGAAAATGCACGTACCCAAGATGTCTTTAAACGAACCCTGGGAATCTCTAGCAATCCCTCATTGGTGGAGCGGAGTGAGCGAGAGGGACAGGAGGGAGTAAGAAGATCCTGCAGATACCGCGGTCCCTGTTCGTGTAGGGCTTTATAGGTCAGTAACCCGACCTTAAAGGTGATCCACCACTGAATCAGCAGCCAGTGCAATCCGCGCAGCACAGGCATAATATGACTATTTCTAGATGTCCCATTCAAGAGCCTGGCCGCTGCGTTCTGCACCAGCTGCAAGCGGCGGATATCAACCCCTGGTAGCCCTAGGTACAGGGCATTGCAGTAATCAAGGCCAGAGGTCATGAAGGCGTGGACCAAGGTAGGAAGGTCAGCCAGAGGAACGAGGTGTTTCACCCGAGCGATATTCCTAAAATGGTAGAATGAGGATTTGACAGCGGCTGATGCCTGAGATTTTAGGGTCAGGCCGTCGTCTATAATAACGCCCACATTACGTACCTGGTCTGAGGTTGGAAGTTGGACACCATCGAGCCATATGCCCGATGGAACCCCAGCCCTACAACCTGCCTCAAGGCGACCAGGGTCCACAGCCAACACCTCAGTCTTATCCAGGTTTAACTTCAGCCAGCTGGTACTCATCCAATCTTTGATTTCGGATAGACAGCTGTTAAGCATAGAAATTGAATCTTTCTGTCCAGGATTGAAGGACAGATACAACATCAAACACTAGGCAATAAGTAACAAAATGCATTTCAATGTAACCAAATGTTCAGTCTTGCATACGGGCAAAACCAACCCCTAACAAACATACACCCTAAACAATACAATCATTAGATCATCCCACAGTGAAAAAGACCTGGGAATAATAGTTAATCATAAACTGTCATCATCAGACCATTATAACAAAGTAGCTAACCTACCTAACACACTCCTTAGATGGATCAATCACACTTTCACTTCTAAGTCAGAACAATGTATAGTTACCCTGTATAGGTACCACGTTCGACCCTTCTCTGACTACGGGTCCCCCTTCTGGAGCCCTTACCTGACTTCTGACATTAATAGGATTGGGCAGATACAACACAGGGCAACAAAGATCGCCCCACATTCAGCACAACTCGATTATGAAGAAAGACTAAAAAAAACAGGCCTTTACTCACTCAAAGCCAGAAGGGTTAGAGGAGACCTCCTCCAGTTATTTCTGACTTGCACCACTCTAAAATTACCCGAATCCCAGGGAGACAAGGGAGTTATCTTGGTGAAATAATTTTAGAGAAGATATATATATATATATATAATAAAGTATGGGGTAGTGTGTGCTATGAGAATTTAATGGACTCCCAAGGTGTGGGATGCTGCATAAACTCCCGAGGGTGAAGTCTGAGGGGTTTATCAAAGTATCCCACACAGAGAATCTCCATTAAATTCTCATCACACACACTGTCCCATACTTTATTTTATATAATATCTGGTGAGAAATTTTCTCCAGCCAGATTTCAGTGTCCAACTGTGGCAGTGTCGCAAAAGGGAAGTTCAGCAAGAGTCCTATCAAGTTCTGCTGATCTTTTTTTTTTCTATTTATCTGGTTGATCCCACCATTATTCGTTTCTCAAAGCAGTATCTGGTTGAGCCTGGCGTTAGCTTCAGGAGTACAAGAGGGAATGGGTCCATGGCTGACTGGTTACAATCATGATCGCGGACTGGCGTACCTGTGTGTCTGAGGAGTCAGTAACAAAGTCGTTCTCTCTTGCACTCTTCACCATCTCATTAATTTTTAGGTACATTTATCTTAATGCTGTGGTTTAAAAAAAAATATCCGGTTGATCCTGCTCTTCGTTATCGTCAGGAGTATTGTTGTGGTGGCTCCATCCTCGCTAATCAGCCGGAATGTTTGCGGACTTGTTGAGCCCTGCCACAAACAGAAGAGCCAATGATAGAGTGCTGGGTAGTGACAAACACAGCATGTGTGCGCCGTAATAAGCACCTTGTTCCATCCGGTGACCTTCCACCATTGATACACACCTTTGTGATTTTGCGCCTGGACTACTGCAACTCCCTCTACCTAGGGCTTCCGGAGGTTGATATCCGCCGCTTGCAGCTGGTGCAGAATGCTGCAGCACAGCTGTTGACTGGGGCCCCTTGTTCGAGCCACATCACGCCTGTGCTGCACAAACTGCACTGGCTGTCTGTACAGTGGCGGATCACCTTCAAGATCGGTCTTCTGACCTTTAAAGCCCTACACAGACAGGGCCTGGGCTACCTGCAAGAGCTCCTGATTCCTTACTGCCCCGCCTGCTGACTCTGCTCAGCTGATGAGGGATTGTTAGAGATTCCCAGGGTACGGTTGAAAACCTCTGGTTCTCATGCTTTTATGTTTGCAGCTCCGACCCTGTGGAATTCTCTACCTCTTCAAATTCGAGAGTGCCAGACCGTGGAGAGCTTTAAAACAGCCCTAAAGACCTTTTTCTTCTGCCAGGCATTTGGTGATTAGTTACGATATATGCTCCTACTTGATTTCAACTGTATCTGATATTTATGGTCTTTGATCTTTTAACTGTTTTATGGAGTGTGCAGTGCTTTGATTTTAGATATTGTGCTTTATAAATAAAGATTATTATTACAGCAAATGTCAACTTGAAAACCCTATACAAAAAATTTCTCGCCAGTTATTATATAAAAATATGGCTTGAAACTACAGGAAGCCCCAAAACCCACACTGCATCTAGGGCTATTTTTAAAAGGAGCAGCATCTGCCCCTTCTTCCTAGATGTAGATGAGCAAGGGATGTTGGCAGGAAAGTGTTCGGTGTCTGTCAGTGGATGTGGGTGGCTGGGAACTGATTATACTTAGAACATCTCTTTGTGATCTATGCAGACTTTGTAAATATTGGCTGCTGCATCTCCAGTTAGACACATGATAGATACATAGACACCGTCAGCAGATAAGGGCCTATGACCCACGCAGTCTGACCATTTGAGCTTGTAAGTTCCCTTTATGTTTTTCTAGAAGTGTTTTACCCCTTACCCCTGACCTCCAGAATTTCCTTATGTCTATCACATGCATTCTTAAATTCCTTGATTGTTTTAACCTCCACCACTTCCTCTGGCAGAGTGTTCCACTTGTCCACCACCCTTTCTATGAAGAAATTCTTCCTCACGTTTCCTCTGAATCATCCTCCCTCCAACTTCATCCCATGCCCTCTAGTAACTGGAACATATTTTTCACTGGAAAATAGTGTATTCCTGCACCCTGTTCCTCCCTGTAAGGTACTTGTATGTCTCTATCATATCCCTCCTCTCCTCCAGGAAGTACATATTCAAGTCCGTCAGCCTGTTCTCATAGGACTTGTTTGTAATCCCTGTACCATCTTTTTTTGCCCTCCTCTGAACCTTCTCTACTCTATGTCCTTATGTAAGTAAGGTTTCCAGAACTGTACACTGTACTCCAGGTGGGGCCTCGCTACTGTCTTGTATAGTGGAATTATGACCTCCCTTTTCCTGCTGGTGATGCCCCTGCCTATACATCCCAGCATCCTATCTGCTTTACTTGCTGCCTTGTCAAACTGTTTCCCTACCTTGAGGTCATCAGAGATGATAACCCCAAGCTCCCTTTCCTGCTTGGTGCATGCTATATCATCACCCCTCCCCCCCCAACTGATATGTAGTTTCAGGGTTTTTGCGCCCCATATGCATTATCTTGGACTTCTTTGTGTTAAATTTCAACTACCAAACCCCTGACCATTCTTCAAGCTTCTGCAAGTTCCTTGTCCTTCTGTCTACACCCTGTGGCATGTCCACTCTGTTACGGAGCTTTGTGTCATCAGAGAACAGGGAAATTCTGCCTTCTAGGTCCTGCACAATGTCACTGATGAAGACGCTGAATAGGACCGGTCCCAGCACTGATCCCTGTGGTGCCCCACTGGTCACTCTTCCCTCTGTGGAGTTAAAGCCATTTACCACCACCCTCTGTGTCCTGCCACCCAGCCAGTTACCCACCCACCACACTATTGTCCTGCCCACTCCCATATTCCCCAGTTTGTTTAAGAGCTTTCTATGTGGCACAGTCCACATCCACTGCCCTCCCCGATCCACCTCCCTTGTCACCCAGTTGAAAAATTCAATGAGTTGGTGCTGGGAACTGAGCCAGGGTGTTCAAGGGGAAGAGAAGCCAGAGACCTCTGGAGAACACTGTGTGCTGCTGCACTGAAGGCCCTCACAAGGCGCTGGTTACAGAAGGATAGCCTCAAAGTGAGCGAATGGGTCAACATTGTTACCTCAATAAAGGAAACGGAAAGGGTCACCTTCGCAATTCAGCACAGGCAAGCCCAATACACCAGCAGATGGACCAGATGGGAAATGTACGTCACAAACATAAGGGTAGAAGAGACTACACTGGCCCTCTGTCCACTCAGAGTACCACTACAGATTAGAAACAAAAAGGAAGTAAAGTGAGACAGAAAGAGGGGAGGAAATGAGATGAGGGAATGAATTAGAGTAAATTAAATTAAACTAAATTAAATAAATAAAAGGGAGTGCAGGAGATGTAATCGGCTACTAGAAAGAAGTAAGAACTCAACAGGAATAGTGCTTTTTGGGTAGAGACTGAGCGGATGGAGGAAGGAAATATAAAACCTTCTAACAAGACATAGTAACTAGGTGGGAAGCAACAGGGGATGGCAGCTTTAAGTTATACTGTACACACTTATATTTTGTTTTTACGTTTTTAAAAGTTATTTAAATACTAGGCTGGATGTTTAATGAATAACAGTAGTAATAGCATTTATAAAAAAGCTAATACTTGCAGGGGAATGGCATCTCACACAGCTGTGATACTGTATAAATTATGAGCTGAACATGTATGTATGTATTGTGATTGTCAATCCTTTCTTAAAATAAAATAAAGTTTAAAAAAATAATAATTCAATGAGGTTGGTCTGGCATGACCACCCCCCAGTGAAACCATGCTGCCTTGGGTCCTGTAGTCCATTGGCAACCAGATGCCCCACCAGTCTCTCCTTCAGTAGTGCTTCCATGATTTTCCCCACTACCGAGGTCAGGTTGAATGGTCTGTAGTTCCCCGCTTCCTCTTTGTTCCCGCTTTTGTATAAGGGGACTACATCTGCTGTCCTCCAGTCTTTGGATACCTCTCCTGTTTCCAGTGATCAGCTAAACAGGATTGCCAGTGGTTCAGCCACCACCCCTCTTAATTCCTTTAGGATCTGGGGTGCACCCCATCTGGCCCCATTGCTTTACTTGACTATTATTCCTTTCAATTCCTTTAGCATCCTTTCCCATGTAAAGGGACTTGTGTTCATTTCTGCACCATTCCCACCCCTTGTACTCCCTTCAGGCCCATTACCCTCCTCTTCCTCAATAAATAGTGAGCAGAAATATCTGTTCGGTATGTCAGCTTTACCGTTGTCATTCTCCAAGTGGCCCCTGTCCTCCTCCTTCTGTCCCACCATCCCTACTTTTGCCCTTCTTTTTCACTTATGTACCTGTAAAAGGTTTTATCCCCTCTACCCACTGATTTTGCGATGCGCTCTTCTGTCTGAGCCTTGGCTTCTCTTACTGACCTTTGCTTCTCCTGGTACTTCTCCCTATCTCCTTCTGCATGCACCTTTTTATATTGCGTGAATATGATTTTTTTTGGGCTTTCACTTTCTCCGCTACATCCTTGGAAACTTATAATGGCTTCCTCTTCCTTTTCCCCTTGCTAACCTGCTTAATGCATAATTCCGATGCTCTTGTAATCCCTGTTTAAATATTGCCCACTCTTATTTTTTTTTACTTTAGTTGTTTAACCAGGAGTAGCACACTAAGCTGAAAGATTTCTTACAGGTGCGACCTGGGAGCACAGGGATGTTAAGTGACTTGCTCAGGGTCACACAGTATGCAAGTGGAAGCTGTGGGATTCGAACTCAGGTCTGGTCTGCTGGATGTCACCAGATTTGCAGCTCAGAGACTTAAACCACTGCGCTATACTGCCTCCCCTGATTCCCTCCCCATTCACATTAGTGCGTCTTTCAAGCACGTCCCCATTTTCCCACAGTCTGCCCTCCTAAAATCCAGGGTACTGGCTTTTGTGCTGTTTGGTTCTGCTCTTTGTGTGATTTCAAACCACAGTGACCTGTGGTCACTGTTCCCGTGGTCCTCCCCCACTGTTACCCCATCACACTGCCCCCATTTGTGAGCATGAAGTCCAGTATTGCCTTCTGCCGAGTTGGTTCCATGACCAGTTGCTTTAGGGAGGCACCTAGAAGGGAGTCCAGCATAAATCTACTCCTGGTTGATGCTGCTGCTGCTGGGAAGCTACAGTCTACGTTTGGAATACTGAAGTCTTCAACCAGCACCACCTGCCCCTTGTCTGCCATCCTTTGGATGGCTAGCATTAACTCCCTATCTGTCTCTTCCTCCTGGGCTGGTGGTCTGTAGACCACCCGTGTGCAGATGGCTGACTCCATTTTCCTTTCCAGCTTAACCCACAGTATCTCTCCCCCAATTTGTTCCTCCTGTGGGAAACTGCCACCGACTGTTACTAATTGGTAGGAAATTCAAAAATTGCCCCCACAGTGTCCAAGTGGTTGATAGGTGCAGTCAGTGTTGTAGGGGGAAGACAAAACGCATGCATCCTGCCTTTTGGAAAGTCAGCCTTTGCTCTTCCCCCCCCCCCATTATTTGTCTCTCCCCTTACCACCCGAGCAGACCCTTTCTGGTGGCTACCCTGCCACCCTTGTCACCCACCATCCTGAGCCTTACCCCACCTACTTACTTACCACTACGGGTGATGGGTGCCATGCGTGATGGGGCAGAGCCTGTGTAGTCACCAGCTATCATCCTGCTGATCGGGGGGGTGCCTCCCCATGCCTGAGGTCAGAGCATGTGCAGTGGCTGGGCGTACGGCGTGAAGCTGCCTTACATACTCTGGCACATGCATCTGGCTCTTCGAGAAGGGGATGCTGAAGGTGTGCCACCCAGCCTCCACTGGGTATCAGGCAAGCAGCGGCTCACCTTGCCCCCCCCAAAGGAGAAGAGCCATCTACAATGCTCAATCGTCCTTCCCCAGGCCGGCCCCCAAGTGACCCTGGTCTGTTCTCGCACCCAGTTCACTGCTGTGGTAGGTGGTATGGCACCCAGTACCTCAGCCCATCACACCACTGGACTGACTAGCCATTGCTTTTCTTGCATAGAGTTGAGAGTGCCTGCCTACATTGCTAAACATTGACATTATGAATAACAAATGATGAGAAACAGTGTTAGAAACCTCAACATAACATTTAGAAGTAATTTAAATGAACGTTCTGCACTGCAACTTCTATGTTATGAGGTGGTATTTGAGGAATGGCATTATAACTGTTTCACTGGGCATCTTATGGTGTGCATTTCTCTCAGGCCAAACATTCCCACAGTCTAGACATTGAGTAAAGACCTAACACTCGGACATGTTTCACAACCTCAGTACTACAGCTTTAATCCACTGACCTTTGTAAGCTTTCCAAGATAAGTGGTGGGAACGCTTCACAGTACAAGTCCATAATTTCTGTTGGTCTCTCAGGACCCCCACCCATGTGAGTAAAATGGAAAGACTGGAGCCCAGCAGACTGTACATTTTCTCCCTCATCTCTTGTGTCGTTCCCATGGAGCTTAAAATTGTTTTACAGCAAGTGTTCATTTTAAGATATATATTTTTAAATAACTGTAAACAAACAATACTCCCCCTAACAAAGATTTTTTCCTTCTGTTTCTTGTGACTGCCAGCTTCCGAGGCAGGTTCTTCCCACTGCAGTTAAGATCTAGGGATTGAAGTCTGGGGAGACTGCCATTTTGTCCCTTCATTTTGCTCACTATATCCCCCAGCCACTAGCATGAGTCGCTATATTGCACAATGAGCATGGCTATAGGGGCAGCCGTACATTTACGTTCCATCAGCTATGTCAATACCACTCGGAGTCTGCCTCTAGGGGTTACTCAACAGCAAACACCTCCACCTTCCTGGTGTTCAATTTTTTTTCATTACACATGTTTGCCCCGTATCTCTGGCCTGACTCCTTTGGTGTCCCCCATCAACAGCTCCACCCAGTCCCTACCAACCTCTTAACCGTTTGGCCACACAGAGTCTCATATTACCCCTCCCCCCAAACCAGGTAGGATTACTGGGGTAGAACTTACATGCCCTCAATTGTGCACGTTGCTGGGCAATGAGAGAGGTGGTGGAGATCATCTCAAATGTACCTGAGGTCCCCCAAAGAGCCAGCACTTGGGCCAGGCTTTTTCCTGTTACCATCCCTTCACAACACCAGCACGAGAGTGGGTCCAATGTGCAGGCGTACTCAATGCGTACCTAGTATTGGTCTCTGGCCAGCATATTCTCCTACTACTGAACTGTTCTTAACTCCACTGCCACCTGTGGTCAACCAGGTGGCAGCACTGTGCAGAGGACAGCAACCTTCCCTCCCCAGAGGAGGAGACTGTCCCCTGGGATGCCTGATGCCCCCATGTCAGCCCCTTGATGACCTAAACTCAATTCTGAACCAGGGTCACCAGCTTTGCAAGTGGTAGCGCTACTGTTGCATAGGGCAGTTTCTGGAGTTGGAGTTTATCATGTCTGTGCTGTGTGGCATGAATATATGTAGCACATTGTAAATATGTTTTACAAAGCTGCCTTGTCACGCTGGGCAGGATGCCCACACATGACGGAAAACTACAAACTGAATGACTGCATTTTAGTTGCTAAGACGTGTGCTTTAAAATAATGATACTTGAGTGAGATCAGGGATGTAGATAAGTGCAGCTGGAGAAGATGTGCAAACTTTGTTCATTTTGGAGTGTTACTGAAACTGCTGTGATGAGATAGGATATGAACATATGAAGCAGTCAGCAGAAGAAGGCCATTTGGCCTATCAAGTCTGTTCATATTGCAGGGTCCACAGCTTAAGCTAATGTCCCTGCCCTCCCATCCCACTCCTCCCTTCCTCTCTACCCATGATCCTTACTTTCCCCCACGCCTAACCCAGCCTTTCTTAAAGCTGCTGACTGGCTTCAACGAGATGACCTCTTCCAGCAGCGCATTCCAAGTGTCCACCACCCTCTGTGTGAAGAAGTGCTTCCTGACCTCCTTCATAAACCTCCCACCCTCCAGATTAAGACTGTGCCCCTCGTGTCATGGTTGCCACTCAGTTTAAAGAGACTCTCCTTATCAACCTTATTTATTCCTTTCATGTACTTGAAGGTCCCAATCATGTCCCCTCTCTCTTTCTCTCTCTCTCCTGTCTTTCAGGAAGTATATGTTCAGTGCCCTCAATCTCTCCTCGTATGCCTTATCCTGCTGACCTGCTATCATCTTTGTAGCCCTCCTCTGGACCTTCTCCAGCAGGGTAATGTCCTTTTTGAGGTGTGGGCACCAGTACTGCACTTCATACTCTAGATGCGGCCTTACCAGTTACCTGTACAAGGGCATTATAACCTCCTCTCTCCTACTACTGACCCCCCCCCTAGATATGCATCCCAGCATCTTGTTTACCTTTGCTGCTGCTTTCTTGCACTGCGTGGAGTGCTTCAGGTCACAAGTTATCATCACTCCCAGGTCCTTCTCCTCCTCTGATGCAGATACCCAGACTCCACCCAAGTAGCACTCTGTCCTGGGATTCTTGGCTCCAATATGCATAACTTTGCATTTCTTGGCATTGAAGCCAAGCTGCCTGATCCTGGACCACTTCCCCAGCTTTTCCAGATCTTTTTGTAGGTCCTGTATCCCTTCAGCTGTGTCCACTCTTCCACAGAGCTTGCTGTCATCCGCGAATAGGCAAACTTTGCCCTTAATGCTATCTCCAGTGTCACTTATGAAGACAATGAACAACACCGGCCCCAGCACCGAGCCTTGGGGGACTCCACTGGTTACTTCTCTAGTGCCAGATAAGTCTCCCCCCACAACCACCCTCTGGGTTCTGTCCCTCAGCCAGTTTTCCACCCATCTGGCCATCTTTTCCCCAACCCCGAGATCCACCAACTTCCTGATCAACCTTTTGTGGGACAGAGTCAAAGGCCATGCTGAAATCAAGATAGAGGATGTCTACCACTTGGCCCCCATCTACTGTCTTAGTGACACAGTCAAAGAAGTCAATCAGAATTGTTTGACACGGTCCCCCCCCCCCATATGAACCCATGCTGCCTCACGATATTCCACCAACCTTTCCTTTAGTATGGTCGTCATGAACTTGCCCACAATGGAGGTCAGACTGACTGGTCTGTAATTCCCTGGGTCATCCTTGAGATCACTTCTGTGGAGGGGCACTACATGTGCTGTTCTCCAGTCCTACAGTACCACTCCTGACTTTAGTGAACTATTAAATAGGTCTGCCAGTGGCCCTACCATCTCCTCAGCCAGTTCCTTTAGTACACTTGGATGTACTCTGTCCAGGCCTGGTGATTTGTCCATCTTCAATGCCAGCAGCCTCTCCCTCACTCTATCACTACATCTGTGTTCCTCTCTCCCCCGCCCCTGCTCCTCTTTTCCCTCCTGAAAGCATTGGTCCAGCCATCTCCCTGGTGAAGATGGAACAGAAGTATTCATTTAGTATCTCTGCTTTCCCCCATTATCCTCCAACTCTTTCTTAAGCCTAACAATCCCTTCCTTCGTTTCCCTTTTCTCACTTATATATCGAAAGAAGGCCTTCTCCCCCTTCCTGATTCCTTCAGCTATCTGCAGCTCCTTCTGTGCCTTTGCTTTCCGGACTTCCTTACTTGACTCACTAGCCAACCTTAGGTACTTTTCCCTATCCACCTCTCTACTAGTCTTGCTGAATTTTCTATAGGTCAACCTCTTTTCCCTTACTGCCTGGGCAATCCCAGAACTGAACCAGCTGGGCACTTTGGCCCTTGTGATCTCCCCCCACCCGAGCCTAACACACTTATCTGTGGCAACCAGTATTCCTTCCTTAATGATGGACCACCTTTGGTCCACCACCATATCTGCTCTGATGCCTGCCAGATGGCTCCTTAGCACTTTGCCCATTTTCCTGAAATCCAAGATTTTGGTCTTAGTCAGGATGCTTTCCCTGCCCATATCCAACTGGAACCACACTGTGCAATGGTCACTTACACCCAGTGGCTCCCTGACCATTATTTCCTGTACATGCTCCCCATTTGTGAGCACCAGATCAAAAATTGCCTCAGCTTTTGTTGGTTCAGTGACACCCTGATGTACAAGAACAAGTTGTATAACAGAGTGGTGTTGTAAATACCTCAAGTTTTGAACTGCTAGCTAGCTTGAGCCATGAAAAAAAAATTTGAAAAGGGAACATTGTTTAACCAGGAGTAGCACACTAAGCCAAAGCTTGTTTCCAGATGTGACCTGGGAGCACAAGAAAGTTAAGTGACTTGCTCATGATTACATAGTATGCACCTAGGTGGCTGTGGGATTCAAACCCAGGTCTCCAGATCTGCAGCTCAGAGCCTTAACCCACTGCACTATACTGCCTCCCAAGGGACTATAGCAGCTGTTCAAAATGACCTCCCTGTGACGCTATGTCTGGAGAGTATGGCATGTCTTGTCTGTAAGTTACCTTTGTGCTGAGCACATAGGAATGTGTGCAACAGGTACAGTAGGCCTGCAGTGAAGCAGCCAAAACAGAAACTTCACTTTAAAAAGTTTATTGCAACCACAAAATGTGATACTGTGCAAACCAAGCAACATTTTAACAGCGCAGACAATTACGGACCTTACCCCAGTCCAACAGTCAGCCATCACTGGGGTTAAGAAAATGAAAAAGGCTGGCACAGGCTACTTGAAGCCCTACATTCGCCTGGCCTGCACCACCAGCCCCTCACTAAATGAGACTTGCGGAGAGGGGAGAGGATGGCACCCCCCTTGACGGCCCTGTCACAGAGGTAATCCATGGGGATCTTTGAGTCTCGTGAGTACCAGGAGAGGTGAATGCCAGATGGGGAGGCAGGGATAGGGCTGAAAAAGCCCGCCTGCAATGGCCATAAGGCAAAAAGCTTTCTGAAAGAAAATAAAAACCTGAAAAATTCCATTTGGGGACTTCAGTAAGGGGTTAGTGCAAGCCCTGCTATTGCACTCCTGTAGTGATTTAATTTTTTTACATTTATGTTTATTTTCTTGATGATACAATAACAATTTGCACTCATATAAAGCAAGAGGTACATAGAATGGCTACTCATGCCATTACTTACACATATTTGATGTTCAACATCATTTTATTTTATATTCTGATAGATTAGGAGGAGGGGGAACAGTAATAGTTATCATTATTTCGATAAAGTCCAGAAATGCCAGCCTCTTCACTGGCTGTAGTATTGTACATTAGGGAGAGTTAGGAAGAGAGAATTCCGCAGCCTACTGTAGGCTGCTAATTAACCAAGCATTCTGAAAAAATCAAGGAACACTTACATCTTCACATTAGTCCTCTCCCCTGCTCCCATCAACAGCATTTTCCCTTATATTTTATTTTTTTACTTTCTCTTTATTCTCCTCCTACCCGCAGTGTTTCCACTCTTCAGGAGACACCTAAGGCTTTAAAGTCCCCGCCCTCTTACTTGGAGCCCAGTACAGTCCATTCCCAATGTAGCCATGGCTAAATCCCCCAGGCGGGCATGAGGTGGGGTCCCTTACACCCCGAAGTCTTTCCTGTTTTCGTCGGGATGCTGTCGCCAGGACAGGTAGGGGCACTGGGGATCGGGTCCTGATGCTCCATCTACCGGGAGCGCTGTGGGGTATTTTTCCTGTTGTTCTGGGCATACTGTGTGCTCTGACATCAAGGTGCCGAGCGCAAACATCCAACACACCTCCCTCTTGATGGCTTCAGCTTGTAGTACCTCAGGTCTCCACCTGAGGCCAGACAAGCACCGAGCCTTGGATCCCCCCCTGCCCCCGGAAAAGATAAGCTGTCCTTGGGATGCTGCAGCCTCCTCCCCCGGCCGGTCCTCCAGCTCCCGGGCTTGTTCCAGAACCCGGGTCGCTGGCGTCGTAAGCAGAAATCCAACTGCTGGACTGGCAGGCCAGCCTCCCCATATTTTAAACGTATAAAACTTAATACTGTCTCACTTATGCCTATATAACAGTAAACCAAAATATTGCAGTCTCCAGCTGCTTAACTTTATATGACTAATCGAGCACTTTAACTGTATCTTGCAGACACCGAAAAGATGCTGCAGACTGGGGACAGCGGTAAAATAAACCCATGTGGAGTAGCAATCTACCATGCGGTAGATGCCCATTTGTAATCCTAAAAGTCTTAGCCCCCTGTCCCCACAGCCTGACATCTTCATCCATAGAAGCTGAACGTAAGCAATTCAAAATGTAAGGTTTAAGCAACTGTACTACAGTCTTATGCCCCTTATAAACAATCTTTTAACTGAAACGGAAACGTGTCTATAACATCAGAAAGTCTCACAACAGGTGAGACAATGTGGAAAAAGAGACTACACACAGTGTCTCTCTCAGAACAGATCAATCCCCTTCTGAATCATCCTCTGGTGTCTCTGCTACAGTCTCAGTACATGACTGGAATTCGGTCTCATACTTCTCCCAGCCAATTAGCTGCATCTTTAGGATCGGTAAATTGCCACAACTTACCGCCATACACAATCCTTAGATGGGCTGGCATTAAGAATGAGTGTATTATTCCCAACAAATGGAGACGACGTCTAACCACGTTGAATTTCTTGCGCCTGGCTCTAGTCTGGAAGGTCAAATCCGGGAAGACCTTCACATAGCTCCCCTCAACCTCTAGGGGGGTATGCCATTCTTGCTGCTGCTAGCACCACATCTTTTACTTCTACCCCCAGTGTTTTTATTACGATGGTGTGGTACTGTGAGGCGTTTTCTGCAGCCACACGTTGGTACACTCTGTAGGCTCTCCTAAATGTAGCAGGATCAAAATCTTCTGGTAGCTGTAGTTTGCCCAGAAGCCAAGCCTTGAGAAAGTTTAGCAAATGTGGTCCTCCCGTCCCTTCAGGGACATCCGTGAGGTGGAGGTTCCCTGATCTGATCTCATTCTCTATAGCTTCCAACCAGCTCCTTACTTGACCATTTTCTTGTGTAAGGGTTGCCACTGCCGAGAGTGTTGAGGTGGTCCATTTTCCTGCTTCTCCCACACGCTTGCCTAGGTCAGTTAGCTGTGCATCATGGCTCTCTAGTTTTGACAAAGTTCTTTTGACTTTTGTGTCCATGGCCCACATGGACTCCAGGAGCGTTTTCCATGGGAGATCTGCCATACCAATTGAACTGCCTGGTCCTGCGTTACTCGGTGGGCCAGGGCATGTCCTTGTTTCTGTTGCCCCAAGTTCAACGGTCCCGGCTGCTGGTCTTTCGGGTGCCCCATTTCAGGTCTGGTATCAAGCTGTTCCACACAACATTAGGTATGCTCTTATAGTATTTAATCTGCAATTTGTGCAGTGTGAAAAGTGATATTTAGCTATTAATGAGAGTAGGGTCTGGAGCCCTCGTGAAGATCGTCCTGCCAGGAAGATGGCTGTCTAGCGCCCCGTAGTGATTCTTTTTGCATCTTTGTACCATTAACACGGTATCACCTTCCTTAGTAACACAGAAACATAGAATTTGACAGCAGATAAGAACCGCTTGGCCCACCCAGTCTGCCCCTTTCCCTACCTAATGGATAAACTGCAGATCCTAGTTAACCAACAGCCTACTTCCTCCTACCCCCACCCCCTAGAATTGCCTTATGACTGTCCCATGCATTCTTGAATTCCCCCACTGTTTTTGACTCCACAGCCTCCTCAGAAAGGCTGTTCCAGGCATCCACAACCCTCTCCATGAAAAACATACTTCCTCACATTACCTCTGAGCATTCCCCCTCTATCTTCAAATTGTGCCCCCTTGTTCTTGCACACCTCTTTTTCTGAAAGATGCTACCCTCTTGGAATTTATTGATTCCCTTGAGGGACTTGAAAGTTTCTATCATGTCCCCCCTCTCCCTCCTTTCCTCGAGGCTATACATATTAAGCTCCTTAAGTCTCTCTTCATATGTCTTCTGGTGCAGACCCTGCACCATTTTAGTTGCCCTCTTCTGGACTGCCTCCATCCTGTCTATGTCATTGCGGAGATTGGGTCTCCAGAACTGCACGCAGTACTCCAGATGGGATCTCATCAGCTGTCTGTACAGAGGGAAAACAACTTCCTGTTTTCTACTGGTGATGCCTCTCCCTATGCATCCCAGTATCAACCCAGCCAACCTTACTGCCCTCTCACATTGCTTGCCCACCTTTAGGTCATCTGATATGACTACCCTCAGGTCCGGTTCCATTTTTGTTGTTGTTAGTATCTCACCCCCCATTGTGTACTCTTTTGTTTCCCAGGTGCATTACTTTGCACTGAATCTAAGCTGCCATACATTTGACCATTCCTCCAACCTTGCCAAGTCCCTTCTCATCCTTTTCACCCCACCTTGTGTATCAATTCTGTTGCAGATCTTTGTGTTGTCTGCAGAGAGACATACTTTTCCTTCCGGTCCCTCTGCAATGTCGTTTATAAAGACATTAAAGAGGACCAGTCCTAGTACTGAACCCTGCAGTACCCCACTAGTAACCCCCCTTTCTTCAGAGTGGACTCTGTTTACTATTACCCTCTGTGTCCTGTTCTCCAGCTAATTCTTTACCCAGGCTACCATCTTGGGACCCACTCCCAGGCTGGCTAACTTGTATATTAATCTTTTGTGTGGGACTGTGTCAAATGCCTTGCTAAAGTCTAGGTAGGCCATGTCCACAGCCCCTCCCTGATCTACTACTTTGGTCACCCAGTCAAAGAAATCTATTAGATTTGTCTGACATGACCTTCCTGCTGTGAATCGATGCTGCCTTGGGTCCTGTGCCCCTCTGGCCTCTAGGTACTCAACAGTTCTTTTCTTCAGAAGTGATTCCATCATTTTCCCCAATCACTAAGGTTAAACTAACAGGTCTGTAGTTTCCTGCTTCTGCCCTGCTCCCACTTTTTGTGAAGTGAAATAACATCTGCCCTCCTCCAGTCCTCAGGTACCACCCCATCCTCCCATGATTTGTTAAAGAGGGTAGTCAGTGGTGTCGCTAGTTCTACCCTTAGTTCTTTTAGAATTCTGGGATGAATCCCATCAGGCGCCTTCCTGGGTCATATCTGGAAAGAAGCCTTGACTCAGTGTGCAGCTCACGAGCCATGGAACAGTCTGCCTGCCGATGTGGTGGGTTCAAGGACCGTTGTGGGATTCAAGCGCAGGTGGGATAGAGTAAGGGCTCAAAAAAACAGTGCTGCAGTAGGGAAAGATAAAAATACTGGGGTGGAATAGGTTCCCGGATTGACACTAGGTTTCGTGTATCCATGGGAAGACTAGATCGACTCTTGGTCTCCTTCTGCCATCACTTTCTATGTTTCTATACTTTTCCTGCTCACTAGTTTAAAATAATAAATACAGTTAAGATCCCAACATGCAAAGAAAAAAAGGTCAGTCTAACAGCATGGCTAACAGGAAGTTCCCCTTTAGCTAAAAGGTGAGAGCTGCTGCCTCTTCTCTGAATACTTCTCAACTTAATGCAAGCAGCCCAAAGCTTGAACTGACCAGCAGTGGCACTGGCCATTGATTTTGAGAAGGCCTCTGACTCTGTTGAATGGCACTATCTTTTCATCACTCTGGAGCATATGGGGGTAGGACCATCCTTCTTAAGCTGGATCAGGCTGCCGGCCCGGTGGCGGTGAGGGTTGAGGCGCTGGACGCCACACCTCACGCCATGCTGACGTCTCAGGTTCGGGAGAGAACCCATTCCAATGGGGGTCGGCAGGGGAGGGAGAGGATTGAGCGTTCTAAGGACAGCTGTGCTCTCCCAGGGGGAGGGCCAGGGAGTGTCTGGTGTACCAGCGGCTCCTGGAGGAGATTGGGGGTGCTGCACTACACAGACAGCACAAGTAGCATGGCTGACACCGGCAGGGTTGCCGTGCAGATGGCATCAGGGGTGCCCATGCAAGGGGGAGCGCACTAGAAAATGGAAAAACCCGGCTCTGCGGGGTAGGTGATGGCACCTGACCCCATGCCCACTGCCGGATCAGTCTCGCCCAGCCTCTCAATTTCCTCTGCCCAGGCTCCTCACCCACAGTCAGGGTCTGACTATGAAGAGCGCCCAAAGAGGAGGGGCAGTCCTACCCCAGAGGGGTTAAGCTGGGGGTAATGGCTGTGGGAGATGGAGGGGAGGAGGCTTAGGGTCGAGAGGACCTCAGACAGGGCAGGATGCCTGAGATAGGCTCCGCAGGCTGTGACCAGAGCGAAAAAGACCAGTAAAAAAAAAAAAAAAGTTGGATCAGGCTCCTGAGAGCTCTCCCAAGGACTCCGTCTTAACTAGTGGTCTCTGCTCTGCTTCCTTCCCTCTTCAGAGGGGGACCTGACAAGGATGTCTGCTGTCCCCTATGTTATTTCTCATGGCCACTGAGCCCACAGCCATAGCTATGTGCCCTAACGTCACACTTAAAGGGATTTCCTTGGGGGGGGGGTAAGAATACTGCTCTCTGTTCTACGTGGATGATATGCTAATCCTGCAGAAGGATGGGCCTTCCACACTGGATCCCCTTCAGGAATTGCTGTGTCAGCTTTCTGAGGTCTCTGACCCAAGGGTCAACCAAGCAAAGACAGAGGTCCTCCCATTGCATCCTTCCTGCACTGCACCTGCCTTTGAGGCAAGAGGCCTGAAATGGGTCCAGGATGGTATCACTTATCTGGGGATCAACATACACCCGTCTGTTACTAAAATGTCTCGGGCCAATCTTAATCTCCTATTGGAGACAGCAAAATCTGAGATAGCCAGGTGGAAACTGCTCAATTTATCCCCAGCCAGGAAAATGTATGCAATTATGATGCTACTGGCCCCACATATCACACCTCCCTGTCCACATTCCTAAGAAATGGTTCCAGAAATTAGATGGCGCCTTGAAAGACTCTCTATGGGAAGGTAGAGCACCCCAGTTTAGCAGGGTCAAGCTGTGAAGTCACTGGACAAAGGAAGGATGGGGCCTCCCCTGGTTTGAGGGATACCATCTGGCATTTCTCTCAGCCCAGTTGCTATGCTGGTTCTCACCAGCTTCGCATGCCTCCCCTTCCTGGCTGCAGATAGAAAAGGACGTGCCGGGGACACCACTGGCAATATTTATTTACATACCACTCCCCCGCTATTTGAGCGGACACAACAGGATTCTCCAAAAAAGCTTGGGGAAAGCTACACAAACTATTGAAACCTTTGCCCACACCTCCTTCTTTAGACATTGTGGGGAAATCAGGTACTATGCATTGGAAACCCCCCCAGTGGTTGTCCTGAGTGCAATGAGGAATCCTGCTGGTAAGGGACCTGCTGACAGTGGATGGCCAACATACTAACTCATTTGACGATCTACAATCTAGGAACGACATTCCCAAACAAGACTTTGATACTATGAGACATGAAATGGCAGAATGGGATTGGCAGGATGAGTTTGCTGGTAAACCATTGAGTACAATGTGGGAAATACTGATAGTTAAGTTAATTGGTATGGTCAATAACTACATACCAAAGAAAAAAAATACAATATGGTTGGTAAAATACCATCATAGATGAACAACAGGGTTAAACATTTGATTAACAAACAGAACAGAGCCTTTAAGAATGCCCGACTAAGTAATGATCCTAGTGGATGGGCACATTATAAAAAAAAAGAGCCATTAAAAAAGCTAAAAAAGACTACGAAACAAAGTTAGTAGTAAAAGCAAGAGATAACTATAAATAATGTTATAGCTATATAAACAATAAAAAGGGGATTAATACAAAGTTGGGACCATTCGTTGATTGTGACGGGGTATTAGTGATGGAACCTAAGTGGATTGCAGAAGTACAGAACTAATATTTTTCATCAGTGTTTGACATTAAGACAGAGAGTATCAATGTTCCCACTATTGGAGTAACCACCAGACCCTTTATTTTTCACAGGGAAGACATCAGAGCTAGGCTACTAAATATAGACCCAAACAAGTACCTTGATGGTCCCGATGGAATTCACCCCAGAATTATAAAAGAATTGGCCAATGAATTAGCAGGACTGGTATATCAGATTTTCCAGAAATCCTTGGATGAAGGAGTTGTTGTCGACTTATGGAAAGTATCTACAGTTGTACCAATGTTTAAAAAGAGAAGCAAAAAAGAACCCAAAAACTATAGACCAGTGAGCCTTACATCAATTCTTGATAAAGTCCTCGAAGGACATACAAAGGATTATATAAGCACATACATAAATGACAACCGTAAGGAGACAACAGACAGCATGCATATACCCTGGGAAGATCACGTCAAACAAACTTGCTGGAGTTCTACAGTTGGGTCATTAAGGCACTGGGATTGGGTAGATCGGTGACCATTATTTTCTTGGATTTCCTTAAGGCATTTGATAAACTTCCACACCATGAGCTAATTACAGATGTATCAGACCGGGGATTACACAGCAATATCATTAGCTAGATTACATCATGACTAACCAATAGGAAGCAAGGTTTGTGTCCAGGGTGCTTACTCCGATTGGACTGGGGTGACCAGTAGAGTGGCAGAGGGGTCAGTCCTGGGACCTTGCCTTTTTTTTTTTAAGGTACTGTTTCTCCCCCATCCTGGTTGGCCCATGTTCATGCCATCCTCCCAGTCCTGTGCCCCGACCACAGGCCTGACCTCCCTTTTTCTCCCATGGCTTGCCCTCCATGGCAGGGTGGCGTGGAGTCCATCCTAGACCCACCAAGACCAGATCCAGTTCAGGGAGGTGCCTTTGTCAGGGGAAGTGCCTTTGGAGGATGGCAGTCATCTGACTTGCCCAGGGCCTTTTCCAATTTTACAGTAGAAGGGAGCGTGCAATGCCAATAATGGCTGAGGTGCGTGTGCTTCTGCACGCAACATGCTGGTTGGCTGCTCTGCCTCCATCCCCCACTGTACAGGAGCCGGCATGCCAACACCAAGCCACCGCTAAGTGTCAGGCAGGTGCCGGTCTTGGTTCCCCACCCTCCCCGGGAGAGCTGTCCTCTGGATGCTCGATCCTCTCCCTACCTGGCCGACACCCGACTCGCTCGCACTGCGAACATGGGTCGCCGATGTGGCCGGACCTTACCTTTTTTTTGAAACTTTATTTATCCTCCTATCGCCAGTCCACCAGACTCTCTGGTGGGGATGCTCGACTTACCTGTCTTCCGCCTGCCTGAAGGCTCAGTCCTACCTGTTGGGTGGGGCTGCTCCACTCTCTCGTCCTGGTACTTATTCTCCTGGGTAAGTCCCCCGGGGTGGGGCCACCAACCTCCTCAGGCCTCCTTTTTCTTTTAAGTCTGTGCAGGCATCCTGGAAGAGGAGAAGCCCCGATGGTAGCCAATGCACTAGGCTCGGGCATGGGGGAGTAGTCCCTGATCCCCATCATCGCCTACTGGTGGCTGGGGTTTTCCACTTTATTGGTTGTCCCAGAGGCGCGGCATGCAATGCTTCCTGTGCGGTGCCACGCTCTCCTGCCACTGGAAGTTGCCGATGCCCCTCCCTCTCTTACGTCCCACTGTGCCAGCAACAACCACCAGCTGCCACTGCTGCACCGGGACCCCAAAAAGCCTACCCCCCAGGGGAAGAGAGCAGTCCAATGGACACTCAATCCTCTCCCATCCCTGCTGATCCCCGATGGCCCAAGCTCGCTCCCGAACCTGTGGTGTGAAGTGTGGCATCCAGTGCCCCAACCCTCAGCGCCACCGGACTGGCTGGGACCTTGCCTTTTTAATATATATATTACCTCCACGAGTTGTAGAGATGATATATGACTGACTAAATTTTGCAGACGATTCAAGAATTGGTTCTGTGGTTGAAACTGTAGATGATTCATTAAAATTACAGGAGGCATTAAAAACAATTGCAACATGGGCTATTAAAAACAAATTGCTTGCAATTCAATACTGAAAAATGGTATGGGGAATAAAAATTAAAATGTGGATTACACACTGGACAGTTGTATCTTGAGGAAGTGTCTGAGGAAAGGGACCTGGGCATAATCATTTCAAGCCATCTGTAATTTAAGAGCCACTGCTATGCGACTGCTAATAAGACTAATGGGGTGCTGAATAGTATAATTTGACATATTAAAAGCAGAGAAAGGGAGGTTATTGTTCCATTGTACTCATCCCTAGTCAGGCCTCACCTTGAGTATTGTGCCCAAGTTTGGGCACCATACAAAAAATGTGATATCCAGGTGCTGGAAAGAGTCCAGAAAAGGGCAAAGAGAATTATCAGTGACCAAAAAGAAAATGATTATGAGACCAGATTGGATCAACTAGGAAATGCTTACGCTGGAATATTGGAGAACAGGAGGCGATATGTGCCTCTTATTTAGGGCATTTTCGAATGATGACATATTGGAAAGTCTGGATATGGATAGAAGGGATTAGATGCACAGCATACATGCCCATACTCTACAAATCAAGGGAGAAATATGCCATTCAACCAAAAGGCAAAACTGGTCTAACCAGAGAGTGGTTTCTCTTTGGAACTCACTCCCTAAGGAGGTGGTAGGAAGCAGGACCATGCAAGAATTCAAAACCAGACTGGACGACTTTTGCAGAAATACTGGTAATAGGGGCTATGGTTAATAAGGCGAGCAATATGGACAACTGTCTACATAGAGCTCTGTGTCAGCCAATGATATCACCAGATTAGGAGCATGGTGCCACACAGAGACTAATATGCATACCCTAGAGGAAAGGAGGGAGAGGTGGGACATGATAGAAACCGTCAAGTACTTCAAGGGAATCAACAAAGTCCAAGAGGGTAGCATCTTTCAGAAAAACAGATGTGCAAGAACAAGGGAGCACAATTTCCAGATAGAGGGGGGATGGCTCAGAGGTAATGTGAGGAAGTATTTTTTCATGGAGAGGGTTGTGGATGCATGGAACAGCCTTCCTGAGGAGGTCGTGGAGTCAAAAACAGTGGAGGAACTCAAGAATGCATGGGACAGACATAAGGCAATTCTAGTTGGGGGGGTAGGAGGAAGTAGCCTGTTGGTTAACTAGAATCTGCAGCTTATCCATTAGGTAGGGAAATGGGCAGACTAGGTGGGCCAAGTGGTCCTTATCTGCCATCAAATTCTATGTTTCTATGTTTGTATAAAACTATAGAATGCTAAGATGAGGTGAGGGCAGCTGTGGTGGAATTGATAGATACTGGCATTACTCTGCGCAGGGGGAAAGCCAGCTACGTACCGCACTTTAAGGGACGCACAGCCAGACCATTTGTTACAGGCCAAGCAGGCCTGGGAAGAGGAACTGGTTATAGCCATCAGTAATGAAGAGTGGCTTGCCTGCCTATACAGGGCCCATGTGGCAGATAGGGATGGTAGAAGCCGCCTAATTCAGAGCAATGTGCTTCCACAGAGGTATTGCACACCGGTAGTATTACGCACACTGGCACTGCTTCCAGATGACAAGTGCTGGCACTGCCAATGAGAAGCAGCACATCTCCTACATATATTATGGGATTGTTTCACCATTAGAAATTACTGGAAGGACATCAGACAGCTGTGCGGTACCGCTGTACGACAACAGACCCAACTTTATGGTCCTCTCTTTCTTCTAGGGCTCGCCAGTCCATGGCTACCCAAACACTCTCCTATACTTCACAGGGTGACTGTTGTCAGTGTCATGGCCAACGCCTTCTGTTGTGCAGGTGAAGATCAACAGAAGTCCCCACCATGGTTGAATGGATTCTAGCAGTGGGACGACTGGTAACACTTGAGACACTGTTGCACAGGAATGCGGGGACCCTGCAGAAATATCAGTGGATCTGGGGGGCCTACCTCTCTTACTGGCTGTTCTCCTCTTAACCTATATTACCAGTCCAAGGGCCGGAGGTAGAGGGGAGGATCATGACTCAACCTCTAACTCTATATGTGACTGCAGTATCACCTTGACGCCTAACATCCTTCCTGTAGATGTCCCTCCCTCCCACTGGGGGACCAGGGATACACTGCTTCATTCTTAGGGACATGTGATACAGCATTCTCTGGGATAGGGGGTTAAGGCCCTTTAAGTGTTAGAATGGGCATGCAGTATAGCCTAAAGGTTAGAATAATGAGCTGTGAATGAACTTGGTACATCCAGTAGACTTAGGTTGATTCCCACAACTTCCACTTACATACTGTGCGACTCCAAGTAAGTCATTTAACCACCCTGAAGCTCCTGGGTCACCCCTGAAAACAGGCATGCATGCCTAGTGGGCCTTACCCAGTTAACAAAGGAGGAAAAAAAAGTTGCATAAACTGCCTGGATTGTTGATTACTGCATGTTTCTTTAGTTTTTTTATAATGACTTTCTCTTTTCTGTTAGGAAAAAATATTTTCCTCCCTGCCATGTATAAATATAAGGTACCTGACTTGACGTCTGATGTCTATTTAATCTGTCGTTGCTGTGCTACTACTTTTTTTGTATCTCTCCTTCCTGCGGGGCTGGCAGGCACTCTCTGGCCCTGGCATCCCCACACCAGTCCTTCCCGGAAGATCCCCACAGGTTGCCCTCCATGGTAGGGCATAGGGTGAGGAGCGTTCACTTCACCCCCACTCAGAAACCAAGATCTAGACTCGTGGGGGGCTGCGGTGCACAGACGGGCCACCGCGGAGCCTGCCAGCTCTATTTTCCGCTTTTTCTTCCTGTCCTCTTGCCGTGGTCACCACGCATGTGGAGGCATGTGCATGCAGTGATCTGGCGCACCCTTCCTATTCTAGCCATTCACTGACTGCACTACCCTCAGGCCTCTACTGAGCAGCCCTGCAGCAGGAGCGACCGAGACCCTCCCAGGAGAGGTGAGAGGAGAGCGCCTGCGCCGCCAGTCCAACTCCCGTCCTTCCCCTGGCCACCCAGGCTTGCTCCCCAACCCGGGTCATTGGCGCAGCGCGAAGTGTGGCATCCAGCGCCTAAACCCTCCATACCACTGGGCCGGCACTATGCTAATACTTTCAGGTATTCAGACTACAGTTATACAATTGTGTACTGTTTTTACCTTTCTGAATTCTAATAAAAAGATGAACTGGAAAACAAAAAGAGCTGCTGTCTTTGAGAGCAGGGATGCAATAATCAATCCCAGACCCCGGCACATACTCTTTCAGTTCCGTAATTCAGTTTACAGCAGATGTTCCCCGACAAGCCAGGCTGAGGACACCACATTTATCCATTAACAAATATTATAATATCAGAAAGAACATTTCAGTGTTATCCAAGTTCACACTGGCTTGGAATATTGAAGATCTGTAAACTACTTCTGGAAATGCACTTTACGCTCAGCCACTTAAGGAGCAGCCAGCTACTGCATTAAACGGTTTAACCCTTGGGTGGCAAGGAGATTTGGAATGCACTGGAGTTCAAAGTGTGCACATATGGAAGTTTAGAGTTGTTCTTTAAAATGTTCCCAACTGGTGTTTAACGGCATCCCCTTAATGATGAGGTTACACTGGCAGATATATACAGTAAGTGGAAAAATCATGCATTTACTTTATTTATGACTTTGATAACCGGGGAAGTGCACTGGTTTGAGAGACTGTTTACAGGCATGACCTGGGCCAAGGGGCACGTGTCAGACATTATTACAGAGTATAGGTACAAACAGAAACATAGCATTGGTAAAACAACAATGGTCAAAAACAGTAGGGGGCATCACAATAACAATAGCTATTACAAAAAAGTAAATATTACAAAGAAAGCAAGCAAACAATTGGTAGTCATCGTGCAATTACAAAACAAGTAAGGAGGAGTAACACGATCCAGGGAGCTAAGAAAGTACAGTTACGCAAGAACTTACCATAACAGTAGGTCTTCGAAAGGAGCTCTTGCAGCAGGTAATACGATTAGGACTGAAGCAGTCAGGTGTCAGGACTCCACAGAAAACTTGTAGCTAGCACCCAGCTCCACCTGACGTCAGACGTGGTATAAAGGGGGCAGTCCTCTGGCGCCACCTCAGTTCTCCCGCCAGAGACCCAGCTAGAAATAAACTTGGAGAACCAAGCAGGAATTCCCCACCTTGGTCTGATGATAAGGTACCCAATGAAAAACAATCCTTGGGGATGCAGGGTGGGAAAGCCACTTGCTGCAAGAGCTCCTCTCGAAGGTCTATGGTTACGGTAAGTTCTTACGTAACTGTACTATCTGTCTTCAAGGGTGGAGCTCTTGCAGCAGGTAATACGATTAGGACTGAGCCCCAAGCAATACCCAAGGATAGGCCCAGGTCTGATGGGGTGGTGAGAAATATGCTGAAACAGCTGATGAAAAGCATCTACGAGAGAAGGCCTTGCAGGACTGCTAGTCCGAAACCTGCTCTCCTTCTTGATGTGATGTCCAGGCTGTAGTGCCTGATGAAGGTGTGGACTGAAGTCCATGTGGTAGCAGCACAAATATCAGCTGAAGAGACGTTCTTGAGGGCAGCAAAAGAAGATGCCACCACTCTGGTGGAATGGCCCCTAATAGCACCTGGAAGAGGTCTGTCAAGGTGCTGATAACAGAATGAGATAGAAGAAGAATCAGCATTTATATACCGCTTTTCATACACATTGTATCCCAAAGTGCTTAGTAAAGTGACTGAATGTGTGGCGGCGGGCATATCGCACATCATCACCAACACACAGCCAGGATAATTGCATGAACTAGTTTATGGGAAGGGGAGTGTTGGCCAGGACCCCGGGAATGTTCCCTACTCTTTGCGAAGAGTGCCCTGGGTTCTTTTACTTCCACTTGGACACCCACCAGGACAACACCAAGATGGGCAGAAGGGACCTCGGTTTAACGTCTCATCCAAAGGACAGCACACCCCAGCAGTACAGCACTCCCCAATACTACACTCGGATGCCAGCGATTTTTAGGTGCAAGTCCAATCCCAGTGTGGGACAAGAACCCACAACCTTCTTGTCCAGAGGCAGATGTGCTTCCAACTGAGCCACACTGTACTAACCAACGGGCTAGCATCTGCTTAGAAATAGGAGCTCCCAGCATTCGCTTAGCGAAAGAGATGAACAACTGGTCCGACTGTCCTGAGGAGCAAGTCCTGTGGTGGTAATACCTCAAAATACGATGAACATCCAAGGTATGCAACAGTGCTTCACCCTGGTTAGAAAATTCCAGATAGTATACCAGAAGGTTGATGTCCTGGTTAAGGGTCAGTATGGACACCACCTGTGGCATAAACTTAGGGTTTGTGTGGAGATTCCCTCTGTCCCTGTGAAAGACTATGTAAGGTTCTTTCACACATAAGAGCCTGGAGCTCAGAAACCCTTCGAGCAGAGGTAATGGCTACCAAGAGGAGAGTCTTCCATGAGAGGAAGCGCAGCTCACAAGAAGCTGCTGGCTCGAAGGGAGGAAGTGTGTTTCTCCAGTACGAAAGGAAGATCCCAAGGAAGAACGATGTCCCTCTTGGGAGGTCTGACGTGTAATACCCCTCGAATGAAGGTTTTGCAGGCATTAAGCTGTGCCAGAGATTTGTCTCCTATCGGATCATGATACGCGGAGACCACACACACATATGTGCACCTTGATAGAAGAGTAACTCAATCCTAAGTACAGAAGGTGACAGAAATACTCTAGCTAGTGCCTAGCCAGACAACCCAAGGGATCTAAGGCGTAGGCTGAAGCCCACAGACAGAAGCGTTTCCATTTTAGAGCATACGTGGCTCTGGTGGAAGACTTCCTTGCTGCAACCAGAATTTCAGCCACCCTGCTTGACACTCCTAGTCTCTCTTCCACTAGGACTGCAGAAGCCACGCATGCAGGTGAAGAGATTGAAGAACAGGATGGATGAGAGTCCCCTGTTCTTGTGAGAGCAAGTGGGTAGAGAGTGGCAAATGAACTGGAGGTTCCAGGGATAGTTGCTGGAGCAACGGATACCAGATTTGACGAGGCCCTAGAGGAGCCACCAGAATCATTCTAGCTCCCTCTGACTGCAATTTGAGCAGTACTCTCTGAATGAGGGGAAAAAGGAGGGAAGGCATACAGGAACTTTCCTGTACAAGAGAGGGACAATGCATTTCACCAGAAAACACCAGGTCCTGGAGCGAGCAAAAATTGCACAGTTTGGCGTTGCACGGGGATGCAAAGAGGTCCAACTCTGGATGGCCCCAACAGTTGAAGAGGTTGTCTGCGACATCTTGGAGCAGTTTCCACTTGTGATTCCGAGAGGTAGAGTGACTGAGACTGTCAGTGAGAACGTTCTGGACCTCTGGCAGGTAAACTGCAATGAGGTCCAAACTGCGTTCTACTGCTCAGTCCCATACTCTTATGGCCTTCCTGCAAAGGGGGTAAGAACGAGTTCCTCCTTGTTTGTTGATGTAGAAGACTACTGTTTGTCTGCATCAGAAGAGGACCTGGTGAAAGCTGGTCTCTGAATGCAGTTAGTGCACACAGCACTGCTCTCATTTCCAGAACACTGATCTGTAGAGAGCTCTCTATGATAGCCCAAGACCCCCGGATCCTGTGAGCCACTAAATGAGCCCCCCAACCTGACAGAGAGGCATCTGTGGTTAGAGTCTGAAGAGGTCGGGATCTCCGGAAAGGAACTCCTCCCTCTAGACTGTCCTGGTCGAGCCACCTTTCCAGAGAACGATGGACCGCTCAAGGGATCTGGATTCGTAGATCCAGATCATCCACCGATTGGTCCCACTGCACCCTGAGGTGCCATTGAAGAGTCCTCATAAGGAGTCTGGCCAAGGGAACTGTGGCAATGGCTGCTGCCACGTGTTCTAACAGCTGCAGGACCACCTAGGCAGGGGAGGGGGGGGTTCTTTGGAGCCCTCTGGCCAAATCCCGAAGGCCATCTGCCCTGTCCAGAGGCAGAAAAGCTCTCCCCTGTCCGGTGTCCAGGATAGCACCGATGAATTGCAGCCGTTGTGTCAGCCAGGGGTGCGACTTTGGCCAGTTTACCATGATGTCCAGGGAGGAAAACAGAGACCACTTATCTCTTAGAGTGATTAACAGCTCCTCCTCCGACTGAACGGAAAGGAGCCAATCGTCCAAGTAGGGGTAGAAGAAGAGGCCTCTCCTGAGGAGAGCTGCTGCTACCACTGCTAGGCATTTGGTGAAGACCCTGGGAGCTGAGGAAAGGCTGAAGAGCAGAACCCTGAACTGGTAGTGCTAGTCTCTGAAGCTGAATCGCAGAAACTTTCTGTGGGACTTCAGGACCTTGATACGCATGTAAGCGTCCTGCATATCTAGGGAACACAGCCAGTCTCCTTGCTGAAGCAGGGGGAATAGGCTTGCCAGGGTGACCATACAAAACCTCTGTTACATCACTGAGAGGTTGAGCTTGCTCAGGTCCAGAATGGGACTAAGGTCTCCCATTTTCTTCAGGACGAGGAAGTAACAAGAGTAGAAACCTCTCCCTTTCTGGGCCTGTGGGACCCTCTGAATGGCTCTTTTCTCTAGGAGCTGTTGGATCTCCGCTTCTAGGAGAATGCTGTGATCCGGTGGACAATAGGACATTGGGGGGGGTTGTCCAGCAGGACAGAGGTGAACTCTATTGAATACCCTTTCTGAACGGTATTCAGTACCCATTGGTCTGCAGTGATACTGGACCATTTGAGCGGGTAAAGTGCAAATTGCCCTCCTACCTGCTCGGTCAGCCTGTCCCCAAGGGGAGGGGGGCTGCAGAGGGAGTCAGGCAGAGGGGGTTGGGGGCACCTGGACCCTGGGGGCTTTAGGCTGCTTTGGGTCCTGGGAACCTTGAGGAAGAAGAGGAGAGAGGGCACAAGAAGTGAAGAAATTGTTAAAGGTGTTAGCAACTTCAGTTGGGTCAGAAAGGAGTTTCCTGGGTTGAGGATGGGGGAGGTTGACTGCATGGGGGAGGGATCGAGTAGGGAGTGACTAACCTTCCAGAACCAATCAGGGGATTTAAGGTTGTTGTGCAAGTTGCAGAAAAAGTAAATTTATTTGGTTACCTGGTGGCCTTAGTACAGGTGTTAAATAGCTGTTTGCATCTCAAATCATTTTGACAGCCTGAGGCTTTGTGGAGATGCCAGGCAGAATCACAAGCTTTTAACAGATCAATGACTTCTCCAGAGATCCAAGGAGTAGGATGCACGGACAAGAGACCTCCTGAAAGGGGCATGTGTGTCCCATGTTGGAAATAATTTGGACATGAAAGAGGTTAGAGCAACATCTATATCAGTGGATAAAGTGAGTGCTGACCAGTCAGTGGCCTGAAGATTGTCTACTAGGGATGGGAGGTCAAGAGCCTTGAGCAACATAGACCATATACATTTTGGTGGTATTCCCAGCAGACTAGCAGTCCCTCCTTCCACATCCTGTTGCCAAGCATTCCCCGATCAACATCTTCAATAATAAAGTAACCTTGATGTCTAGTGGTTCTCTCCTTCCTGACCCTGATTAAAAAGTATCTCTGCCATCCAGTGGTCCCACCTCCTATTTCTCAACCCTTCAGCGCAAGCCACTTGTGGCTAGTGGACCCCCATACTCTCCCTTTCCTCTGGTGGCACCCATATTATCCCATATGCTTATGCCTGGTTACCACAATTCTAGGCAAGGACTGTGCCCTGCGAGCCAGCAGTGATGGAAACACTATATCAAGAATGATTCTGTGGTCTCGTTACATTGCAGCCTATTTCAATCCCCCTATGCTTGCAGTACTACTTGCCCTAAGCCCTCACTGTTCCTGCAGTCCAGTCACTAAGTCTTTCAACAGTACCTAACCCCATGACAGTGTCCAGTAGCAGACCAGCATGTTCACAGTAAAACAAACCATCCCTAACCTCGTGACAGTGTCCAGTAGCCATCCAGCATGTTCATAATAAAACAAACCATCCCTAACCTCGTGACAGTGTCCAGTAGCAGACCAGCACGTTCACAGTAAAACAAACCATCCCTAACCTCGTGACAGTGTCCAGTAGCAGACCAGCATGTTCATAGTAAAACAAACCATCCCTAACCTCGTGACAGAGTCCAGTAGCACACCAGCATGTTCACAGTAAAACAAACCATCCTTAATCTCGTGACAGTGTCCAGCAGCAGACCAGCATGTTCATAGTAAAACAAACCATCCCCAACTCGTCCCATCCCCTGCCCACTCAGCTTAGTCACCACTAGTCAGCCTAAGCAGAGGTTGGTAGTACTAGTCCTTTTGCTGAAGCAGATTTACAGTAAATCAGGAGTAACACGACTCAACATAACCATTACTTCTCCATTTGTGTTTTGTTAAAATGTTGGAAAATGTAAGTTTTATGAAAATGTGCAAACAGGTTACCTCACTACACCTTAGTATAAACCCACTAACACAACTATTACAACTGATTCGATGCCCAGAAATCCCCCTCCCCTAAAGTAGTTTGAGAGTTCCCACTTCAAGCTCTGTCACAGCTTTTGGTATCAAGATCTAGAAAACCTAAACAAGCCACTCTGTCATCTCACCCAAGTCAGACATCAGTTAAGCACCTATAACATATTAAGGAAGGTAAATATAATTAAAACTAACAGCCCACGCACACATAAAAATGAAATGATACAGCAAAGGGCATTGGCCAGCTCCACACTTCCATCCAACAAATGCCTTCATTCGAAATGCAATCCAGCTTTTCCAATGCATTTTTCAGTGTCTAAGGGGAAATGATTCATCCAATATATTACCGAGTTCTCTGAAAGAATCAATCTTTTTGTTTTCTCACACCAAAAAGTAAATTACCACCTCCTCTGTGCTGCATACAAATGTTCCACAAAAACGTCTGTGTAGCTAATCCTTCAGAACCCATTCAGAATCTTCTACCAATCGTTAAATAAAGAAAAAACAGCATGCTGGAGTCCACAGAGTGAAATATTTGTTTAAGATAAGGTTATTATGACAGGGTAAATGAGGTTTAATTAATGTCTCTTGGTTTGAATTAATTTGTACGGTCTAAAATCCCTGAGGGAATAAGATCAAATTAACTTTTGCAGTAGATGTCACAATATAAATTTCTGGTGCCATGCTAGTGAATAGCTTTGTTACTACTGCTGTTAGACTTGAAAAAGAGAAGAAAATAATTTGCTGCTTGTGACACACTGTCACATGCGTTGGGGTAGGTGTATAAGCTGTGTATGTAGCTCAGGTAAACAGTGTACCAAACAGATATGGGTCTCAGCCTTGGAAAGCATTCAAATTCTGGTTTACTAAGTAGGACAAAACCACTCGTTTGCATACCAATCAGCGCCCCTCTCGCAGCCGGCTGCTGCAGACCTTCACCTGAGTTTGCCCCTCACCGTATCCTTGCACCCATACTCGTCCCTCTGCAAAGGTGGTGTACCTCAGACATCTGGACTGACTGAGCTCAGCCACCAGTCCTCCTGGATTAAGCCAAGGCCGACTGCTTGAACCCCAGGTGAAGTGTGGGTTGTGTCTTATCAAACATCACTCCTTTCCCTGTATCAGAAAGGAATGTGTTTTTCGAATTGCTTGAACTAGATTTAGTGTGCCTCTTTGGAATGACAGTTACAGCAGAAATCCACAAACTATACCCCTTTTATTGAAATGCACAGACGTCTGCTTATTGCTTTAAATAAGAACTACTTTATTTACACAATATATTTCCACATTGGCCAAAATAAAAAAAAAAGTGCTTACAGGAGAAAACATTGAAAATAATAGGAGTTAAACCATAAAAATGCAAACTTAGCTTTCCTATAGCTAGAACAACTTACAGGTGGAGATACGGAAATAGTACAGTCTCTTGTCTTTGCAGAACCTAACCCACATCAGAGCTCTCCCCCTTCCAGTCTCTTATCGTTGGTCAACCTGCTGCACTACACGTTGACCCCCCCCCCCACTTCTTTTTTCTAGCTCACAGAGAGGTCCTCCTTTTGTAAAGAAAACTCCAATGTGTGTCTCAGTACGTGTCTTGTTTTTTTTTTTTTACCTTATTAGGACAAGCTTCTCGTAAATAAACACACTTTGTTCATAAACAGGATTATACAGGCTTCTCCTGGAAACCAGACCCTCACTATGTTCCTGTCATTAGGAAAATATCAGTTCCCATGTTTCATCAAAAAAAATATACTCGGATAGTCCTCCAATTTGCTACACTTTTGGCATTAAAAGTTTGTCAACAGTTTCACTATCCCAGGGTCCCCCTGCCAGTAGACCCCTCCAGGAACAGAAAAAGCATATTATCCAAATGACCCTCCTTGTAAACCCAGAGATAAATAGTAGGACCATTTGTCCATGTGTGCAAACTTAAAAAAAACTGATCTGGCTTACCTCACAGTGTTTTCTGGGACACTTCTATCAGTCTGCCAAGTCACTGTATTAAAACATTAGTATACATGTGTGACATAGTGAGGTAACGGGGGCATAAGCAAGGCCACTAGTTATCATTTTTTACCGGAAAACCTGGAAAAATTCCAGAATTTAGATTTTCTACATACCAGTAAAATAAAGCATTTCATGGACTTTGGCACATTTTACCAGATCAGTGAACCCCCAGAACTTGTATTTTGCTATAATTTTTTCCTGTAGTTTTTCATTTTGCTTTGTTTAATTAGCTGTATATTAAGCCTTCTTATACTCTCTATATTTACAGGCATGTACATATGAATAGGCTGACAGCAGAATCCCAGTATAAAACTAGAAATCTGACTAGCTACTGTATTACCAGTGCAATCCCGGAATTTAAAATCTTGTAAATTGAATTTCATTACTTCAAACACCGTTAATCAGTGGTCTTGGTCATCAGTAACAATTGTATATGCCTGGAAGGGGGACTGGGTCACACCCCTGCTGGCACAAAGATAGGGATGTCACAGAGAATAAGTTCTAGTCTGAGCCAAAATGGCTGCTAATGCAGTGACCTGATCAAGGATACAGTACTGTGTATGGCTTGGAGTGTAATAATCCCACATTTATATCACAATAATGAAACAAAAGAACAAAAATAAAATACAATAAATCCTTTTATGTCAAGCAAATGTAGAAGAAAAGCAGTTTTTGGCTCTATACATACACACACATATGCACCTACACCCCTAGCAATTTGCTGTGCCTTTCCGTATTTACCTACAAATAACATTGCTGAAGTAGCCACATTGCTAATGCAGTTTCAAAGGATAAAGATCAAAATGTAATGATTTCTTATAAAGATATGGCTGAGTTTTTAAAATGAAAAAAAAAAATCAAATGTCTCATGTCAGTGTCATTCATTTCTACTTTCTGTTTCTTTCTTGCCACACTTTGCATACATATCGTTCAGCTTTTAATGTCTCTTATCATAGCGTTGTTTTCGTCAATCTCACCATTGCTTCCTTTTTTTGTTGTAATTAACATTTTTATTAGGGTTAAGTTTTTTCAAACAGGCAGGGTCATTTACAGTTATACAGATACACTGTGCATATTAAGCAATGAAAGAGGGTAAACAATCCCTAGCCGGGAGATAAACCCATGGATGAACACGCTAATCAATTCTAGCAATTCAGAGCTACATTCAAAGGAACCGTGTGTGTGAAATATCTTTCATTTCTTATACCCGTCATCTCCATTTCCTGAACTGTGGTACATTTTTAGGATCAGTCTAGTTACAGTACCTCCCCACAGATGCCAGCAGCATTCCCCCCCCCCCACATCGCCTGGAAGTAGCAGATTTCACAACATAGTGCTGATCATGATCCCCCAAAACACACTCATACATACACACCTGTTAGCAGAATTCTTTCCCATCCACCTCCTGGGTTGGTCCCTATCTTTTGCCTGCAGCATCATTCTCCTTCTTTTCAAGTCCCCAGATGAGAAAACATACAGCAGACAGACAATAGAGACAGCACAATATATTGTACATAGGTGTACACACACACATGCACACCACTACAGCTTGGCTAGCACCAGTGCAGGTCTGGAAAGTCTCAAAGTCCTCTGGCATGCTTTCAATCATAAAGTGCAAGGAAAACACCACCTATAGAGATGCACATAAGCAGATGTGCTCATACTGTACTAAACACAGTGGAGCAAAGTTTAAGAGGGGATGTGAGGAAGTACTACTTCACTAGAAGAGTGGTGGACATCTGGAACAGACTGCCAGTGGATATAATGGAGATCTATAAAGCAGGGGGCCTACAGCACGCGTGCGATAGACATCTGGGAATACTGGCAAATAGGGAGGAGGGGGGAGGGTCGCCGGAGACAAGTTACAGTCTGTGGAGACAGACTAGGCAGGGACCACATGGGCAGACTAGACGGGCCAAGCGGTCCTTTTCTGCTAACAAATTCTGTTTTTATACAGAGGAGCACATAGAGGCAGCACTTACGTATATTTCCTTTTTTTTTGGGTTGTTTTTATTTTTTACCTCAAACATTCCTGGCTATGGTTGCCTGTAAGCCGAAACTGTCCTCAACCCTAACCCGGCTAATGCTGTGCTACACCGCAACACCATGACCCTTTTTTCTACTTGCGGTTCTTCCCGTGTGGCAGTGTTTTCCCATATCTTTGGGTAGGCACAGTGGGTGGAGACAGAGTATCCCAGGCTAAACACACAGCCATGGCTTCAACACATCATATGCCTCCAGGTGTTACACAAGCTGCTCTTCCAGCTGGGAGACTGGTCTACCATTTACCAAGAAGTCAAAACCAAAATATAGTTTTTCAAGTCAAGGCCTCACTACCACCTGCTTAAAGGAAACAGGGAAAAGGCCTTAATTAAATGAAGCATCAAGAATCTCAGTAAAAACCGGGACCCACACCTCAGCCTCAGCCTTCAGAAACCGAGTTGGACCTGGATCCAGCTTAAAGGTGGTGCAGTGCAGATCTGCGATCACCCACCCATGCAAGACCCACCTCATCCACCTGGTGGAACTCCGGGAGAAGACAGACCTGTGTCTCCTCTCCACTGTGCTTTTGTTGCCATTTGTCCTGGCAATGTAGGCAACACAGTCCCAGATGCCATTAACCTTGGTGTTCAAGAATTATTGAAATGAAGCTGGTCACACCTCTCCACTGAGACTATCTCCCTGCACTGTAGACAGAACGCCAAAGACTGTGTACCATGTGGATAAGAATGGCCAGCATGTTCCTCTCAGCCACAATAAGCTCAGAGAGAAACATTTTCCTCAGAGTACATTGCCTCCTAATAACCCAAAGAGTGGATCTCCAAAATGGCCTGTCAGCATGCACCAATGTTTTCCGCCATCTGCATGCTAACCTCCTGCCTTGTACCTTCAAATACTAAAGCTCATTTGTAACGACTAGATGGACCAATGGCCTTCATCTACTGGTATTGTCTATCGCAAACCATGCAGTGTTTTGGCTTGAGGTAACCAGGCATAAACAAAATGGTGGTAGGGATTCCTGTGCCTTGGTCAAGATGCTGTTATTGGCACAAAACAACAGAAAGCTGGTTCACAGCCAATGTGGGCCGGCTGTAACTCAAACATGCCACAGGACAAATGAGCAAAAAGAGTTGCGCAAGGCTGTAACAAAAATGACTGCAAAAAAAATAATGAGGTAGTGCCATTTATCTGTGACAGTTAAGTAAGAATCGACACAAAAACTCTGTATTGGCTCTCACTTGTCTGCCACACACTGCACTACCTCATTATTTTGTTACGGCCTTGCACAACTCTTTTTCCTTGGAATAGCAGTGTCATTGGGGGCATCTAAATATACTAGACCGAAACAGTTTTTCACTATGACCCAAGTCACTAAATTAATGTTCCAATCACACCCTGATACACAGAGTCAATATTCAGTATAATATATGCTGGTGTGTTCTTGTGTATGTAAATCCATACACTCAAAGAAGTTGTTATACCACAGTTCACAGAAAAGTTTTGGCACTACTTAGTGTGGTACAACATTTCATGACATAATCTCATGCTGCCCTGAAAAAGCGCCTCCCAACAGAAACTGAAATCTGCCATTTTTTTTTGCAAGTTTTGAAAGAACCACACTTGGCCCCCAGCTGTTGAGTACCCTCCCAAGGTAGACCTTGAACATGGCAATTTACTTTTATTAATGTTTCAGTTCCAATCTTGAGCAATGAGTCCTCACCATTTCCTGCTCATGTACAAATGCATGTTGTTAGTTTACGACAGCACCACTCACTGAAATGTACACTGGAGACTTGGGGGACTCGTCCTCCACTTGGCATATCACCTGTTTTGCATCTAAAAATGAAAAGATACACACAATAGCATGTTCGGGATAGACGCTGGGGACTATGTAGCTGGACGCAGGGCAGGTTTTCCAAAACTAAAATCAACACAGCACATTGGTGCTGGAGATGGACAGTCAGTACTAAAATGCAAAGTCACGTACTAGAAATGCTAATTATGGTTAACCATGTATACACAAGGATGTTTTTCCATCTCAGGTCCCTGGTGACTTAAGAAAACTCTCAAGATCCATTCATAAGTTCTATAGAATAACCGGCATGTCCTTTTTTCCATTGGAAAACCATGGCATAATTCACCGTTATACAGGAGCGTTTATAATGGCAAACACGCTCCCGGTTTCCCTCGCACTGCGCAGGCACCCTCACCTCTGACACTCTTCCTCCCAGCCACTGTCCGCCTCATCTTTCCCCCTCTGGACCGCTACTCTTAACTGCAGTAAGTGCTGGCAGGCAGAAATTAATCAAAATGAGGGAAATACCCTCAAAATGAAATAAAAAAAAAAGTGAGCGAGCGACCGACAAACGTAGAGCATGCGCTCACAGCTAAGCAGACTGCAGCGGTCGCACAACAGCGTCTTTTTTTATATTTTATATAGTTGCTGTGGGAAAAAAGGACATCCTGGCAATTATATAAAATAAAATATGGTTCTGGGTGTGTGTAAACTCGAATTTACACACAACCTTGGGGTTAGATGCTATGCATAAACCCCTCGGGTGTGGGTAAATTCTCATTACACACCCAGACCCATACTTTATTCTCTATGATGTCATCAGAACCCCTCATTGGAAGCAAAGTTTTGAATATGGCTAGCGACATATTATTCTATATGTTATTAAATGACACAGGCCCAGATATTCAGAAGGGTTGCGCCAAGCACAACCCACTGATGTGCCCCGGCACGATATTCAAAAGGGAAAAGTGCGCTGCACAAATCCCGATGCGTCAGAGCGCATCAGTAATGTATGCAGGCACAGGTAGGGGGGTGTACCCATGCATAACCTGCACAACCCCGATATTCAGCCGAGATGTGCAGAAGTCATGCCTCTCTCCTGCACCTGCAAAGTTAAGCCCCCCAAAAAAGGAACAAATGATGGCCACCCACAGGTGAGCTGCCGCAGTGCAGGGCGTAACATGGCAGCTGCCACCTGTGAGTGGCCACCAGAGTTCCTGCCGCACCTCGCGGCGCCCCCTCATGCACCATTGCGGGCATCCATGTAAAGACACCCCCCTACAATATCCCTGGTGGTCCAGTGGACCCCTATGTGCCCGATCGCGAGCATTGGTATAAACCTCCCTTCCAATATCCCTGGTGGTCCAGTGGACAGATCGCTGCCCGATCGCAAGCACCTTTTGAAATCAACACCCCGTCAATATCCCTGGTGGTCCAGTGGACCGCACTCCGCCCAATCGTGGGCATCTGTAAAACATAGAACAGTCCTATTACCCTGGTGGTCTAATGTACCCCCTTCTCCACCCACCCACTAAGCCCCACCGCCCTGCTCCCCCACTGTCAGCCGGCAGCACCCCACCCGCCTGTCGCCCCACCGCCCGCCGACTGACAGCTCAGTAGGGCTGCATGCAGGTTGGCTCACGCTGTGAACCAATGGGCGTGCAGCCCTAACGAGCTGTCAGTCAGCGGGTGGCAGGTGGCCTTCGTGCTGCTGCCCACCGGCTGACAGGGGGGGAGCGGGGTGGTGGGGCTCAGTGGGCAGGTGAGGAAGGGGGTACACTAGACCACCAGGGTAATAGGACTGTTCTATGTTTTACAGATGTCCACGACATGGAGTGCGTCCACCGGACCACCAGGGATATTGACGGGGGGGTGATTTCAAAAGGTGCTTGCGATCGGGCAGCGATCTGTCCACTGGATCACCAGGGATATTGGAGGGGGTTTATACCAATGCTCGCGATCGGGCACATAGCGGTCCACTGGACCACCAGGAATATTAGAGGTTTTTTTTCTTTTAGACGAATGCCCGCAATCGGGCTGCAGGGGGCGTCGGACCCCGATGGCTGCTGCCTGGCAAGGCGCCAGGTGCAAGTTGTCGGGGATCAGCGCACCTGCATGCTAATGGGATGCAAATGGAGCCATAATGACATGCAAATAGCCCCATGTGTGCCTTGCATAAATTATGGCCCCATTTGCATGTCCCCTTTTGAATATCGCAGGTGGTGTGCATGGTGCAATGGCACTTGCGCTAGCGCATCTCCATGCTCCACTCTGGCCACTTGCACTGGCACAGTGCCACTGCGCCATGCACAGTGGGGGTGGCCAGGGTGCGATATTCAAAGCTGCTGAGCCATGGCGCAGCTCTGTTGAATATCGCCCAGGCCACACCTCTGCGCAAAAAAGTTGAGCTGCACCCAGTCTTGCGCCACAGCCTGGCACAGTTTGAATTTCCGGGCCACTGTGTTTGAATTTTTTTCCGTTAACTGTTCTATTGAAATTGTCAACCACACTTACAGTTAGACATTTGAACCAGTAAGTTTCATGATGTTTGAATTTAATGTCTATAAAATCCTAAATGTAATTACTTATAATAATGTCCATTGCAAGTCACATCATAAATTGCACAGACTGCATTTCTCAACATGTGTGCACTTTTATAAGTCTCTCTCTGTTTCATTACAAACAAAACCTATTCTAAAGCAGTTTAAACTGCCAATTATATAATTTGGGCTTTAGCTTCAGGAGACAAAACATCCTAACTTTAATAACAGATTCAGAAGTCGTCTGCTGCCTGAATAGGCTCAGTTAGCTGTCATCTGCTATGGTGTGATACCAGAGGCAGAATGAAATGACAGCTTTGATTCAGGGGGAAAAAACATTTGCAAATAAAGACTTTTCAAAGCTGGACAGTTTGTTTTATAACAGTCTTCTAATACACAAAACCTGGTCAGACACACATAAAACATGTCACTGAAACCAAATTGGCAGAACTTGAGTCTGGAACGAAAACAGTAATAAATATTTGGTGACACTGGACTGATTTAGGAGTGGTGCTTTGCTCAATCTTTCTATCGCCTTTGAAACAAAAGGCCCTCCCCCCACCACAATCCAAAAACAAATAAGACAACATTCTACCAGATTTACCGTAATTTCTTTTTCTGTTAGCTCCAACGTTGCTACTGTGAAGTCTTAAAAGATGGATAAAATGCACCCCCTACTAAGGACACTTGCAGAGCTCAAAATTATGACATCAACAAAGAATGTTGGTGGCTTAAGAGTTCTGCAGCCTCTAACTGATCAGTCCTCACTTGCTGTCAAGCAGTACAACCAAAATACTGTAGTAATGATAAAGATAATTGTAGTAACCCTACTAATACCATGGGTAAAACATTCCTGCACATCTTTGGCGATATAAGGAAGAACAAATGCATAGTACCATTTTAGTAGAATCAACACACCCTTGCTGTTCCTCAGGTGTGAAGTGAGGAGGACGCTTCTATTATAATTGATTGACAACATGGAATAATCAACAGACATGCGAAGAAAACATACTGCTGCGATACTATTACTCCAAACTGAAAGATCAACCAGTCCAAAACATTCAGATATTAGAATGGTAAGCTATGTGCTTAAATAAACCAATGGGTCAGGGTTCTTGGGGACGCGGGCGCCCGCATCCTTTATGCACATTTTGTGCTTTGGGACACTCGTATGCCTGCCCGAGAGTCCCCAAGACTCTCAAGCAGTACAGACTGAGAATTCCTGAGCGGATTGTGTACTGCAAACGTGCAAAATGCATGATTTTCTTTACGTTTTCCCCTTTCCCTCCCCTTTGCCACCTGGTGGTTTCGGCACCTTGGAGAGTGGCACACACCACCAGATGAGGTGGGGGGAATGAGTAGGAAAGGCTGTATTCATGTGGGGGGGTGGTGATCAGTTTCTCCCTTGGAACCGCCTTGGTGCATCCGGGGGACAAGAGCTGGAGGACCAAGTCAGGTTCTCAGGAGCCATTTTGGAAAGGCGTCAATAGAGAAACATGTCAGGGACAGAAAGAGCAAACAAAAGAAAACATGTTTAAATTAAAAAAACAAAACAAATGCATGCACGGTCAGACAGTCCACCCCGGTCACCGGAGAAGGAGGCAGCGTGGGTGTATTTGTGCAGCCAGCAGGCTGTACATATTTGCTGGAGGCACCAGTGTTTTCTTATTATGGAAACAAGGGTCATTTTTCAAATTACAATTATTTTAGGCAGTTAGGGCATCGCGACTATTTCTGGCCGATGGTTTAGTGAGCTTATGGTTTACTGTTTCTTTTTGTGCTTTTGTGCAGGGCAAAGCCAGTGGAGTGCATTGCAGGCAGGTGAGGAGGAGGAGGAGAGTGAAGAAGCCGGGCAGAGGAAGTCTCATGAGCGGCACACAGCATGTCTCAATGAAGCCTTACTGATTATTTTGGTGGAGGAGAAGAAAAAATTACTCACCTTAGTAATTATATTTCTTGTAATGGAGTCTTGCTGTATTCTGACAATTGCAGTTAGCTCCAGCACTTGAACGGCTCCGGAAAATAGAGTGTTAAATATCTATGCAGGGCATAGAACGTTGAGCTTGAGCTTGGTTGAAGACTGCCTGCAGTGCTTTGAAACCAAACTGTCAGATTCTTACGAGCTAAAACTCACTGACCTATATATATGTGGAAATTTAACATTTTTGCTTGCCAACTGGCGACAAGAAGTTTTTAGATTCCCAAAAGAAGACTCAAGTCAGAAAACCCACAAACAAAAAAAAAACAGGTAATAAAGCATGAAAAGATTGCTAAACAATAAACACAAAGCACTCACATCAAAAGGAAGTGTGCTGAAGACACCCATGGGGTGTAACACTGCACCTGCCCACCCACTTCCCAAAAAACAGTTTCTGAGAGGGGAGGCGGGGAGGTCAGAATTCAGCAAGACTCTATTAGAAAAAACATAAATATTAAGGTGAGTAATTTTTTCTTCAAACAACATGAAGTCTTGCTGTATTCTGACAACTGCAGACTATCAAGCAGTACCTCCATGGGGGAGGGACAGAACCTACTTTGGGATTAGGCTCTGAAGCACAGCTGTGCCAAACCGAGCATCACTCCTAGCCTGGATATCCAGAGAGTAATGCTTGGTGAAGGTGTAAACTGTTTTCCAGGTGGCTGCTTGACAAATCTCTAGCAAAGGAATATCCCTGGCAGCAGCCAGAGATGCAGCTGTACCTCTACTGGAATGAGCCCTCAGGCCTGAGGGTGGAATCTTTCCCAGTTTCTCATAGCAGAATTGTATACAGGATACAATCCACCTGGCAATTGTTCTCTTGGTAGCAGGTTTGCCCTTACCTACTTCCCCATAAGTGAGGAACAACTGGAGGGAGTCAAACCTGTGACCCTTTGTACATTCTATGCAGTAACTAAGGTCTCTTTTAACATCTAAACTGTGTAATCTTCTCTCTCCTGAGGAAGTGTGATCAGTGAAGAATACAGGAAGAGACATAGGCTGGTTTAAATGGAAGTCCGAAACCACTTTGGGTAAGAACCTCCTATTGGTCCTAAGGACCACTTTATCTCTATGGAATGAAATAAAGTCAGGCTCTACTGACAGAGCTTGCAATTCACGGACACGTCTGGCAGAGGTAATAGCTACCAAAAACACAGTTTTCCGAGTCAAGTACTTAAGCTCTGCTGAGGACATACAGTAGGCTCAAAAGGAGGTTGCATAAACAGAGTAATGTAAACATTCAAATCCCAGGAAGAAGCAGGATCCCTAAAGGGGAGATTGGTATGAAGCAATCCCTTAAAACGTTTACAGAATACAGGGTGAGATGACAGTGAAGAAGGTTTTCCCACTGACAGAAAAGCAGAAACAGCTGACAAATGTACTTTGAGAGTAGCTGGTCTGAGACCTAGGCCATTAAGATGAACCATATAATCCAGGACTGTAGACAAATCAGCAGTGACTGGGGATATGTGCCTCCTGGAACACCAAATGCTGAATCGCTTCCATCTGGAGTTATACATTTTTCTGGTGGCAGGCTTTCAAGAGGCTTTGAGAATATCCAGAACCCCTTGGGACAGATGCAAGTCTGCATATTCTAACTCTTCAAGAGCCATACCTTGAGATTGAGGGACTGAAGATTGGGGTACCAAATCCTCCCTTGAGAGGAGGATAACAGGTTGTAATTCATGGGAAGATGGAGTGCTAGGGACAGCAACAGGGGGTACCAAAGCTGCCTGGCCCAGTCCAGAGCAATGAGAATCACTTTGCAAGGTTGTGACCTTATTTTGACCAGAACTTTGAACAGTAGAGGAAAGGGAGGGAAGGCATAAATACATTTCCCTTCCCAGTTCAAAATTAGAGCATCCAGAGGGACTGAGCCCAAGACTGGGGGTCTGCAACAAAACAGAGGAAGTTGGTGATTGTCTGGGGCTGCAAAGAGATCCATCTCTGGAGTGTCCCACTTTGAAAAGATTAATTTCAACACCAGAGGGTCCAGAGACCATTTGTGATGGCCTTGGGGGATCCTGCTCAGTGCACCTGCTAGCACATTGTCCTTCCCTGGAAGGTGGACTGCCACTAGGGAGGTCTGTAGAGAATAAGCTAGGGACCACAATTTTATGGCTTCCGTGCACAAGGCCATGGACTGAGTGCCTCCCTGCTTGTTGATGTACCACATGGTGGTGGTGTTGGCCATCCTGACCTGAACCACCTTGTTCTGCACTGACTGGGAAAAAGCTTGCAGGGCCAGAAAAACTGCCCTGAGTTCCAGGAGATTGATATGAAGGAGGGATTCCTGAGGGGACCACAGTCCCTGGGCTGTGAGAGCCCCCATATGGGCTCCCTACCCTAATAGGGAAGCATTCATGGTGAGGACCACAGAGTGAGTGACAAATGGAACTCCTTGCTTTAGACTGTCCATATCCTGCCACCACTGAAGGACCTGGATTAAAGTCTGAGTAACTGGAACTAATTTGGTAAAAGGATCTTTCTTTTGGGACCAAAAGGCCCTCAGATGGAACTGAATGTCCCTCATCTGAAACCTGGCACCTTGGACCACTGCTCTGGAAACTGCCATGTGGCCCAAAAGCTGAAGGAAGTGCTTTGCTGGTTGAGAAACTAGAAGATGGAAGGAAGAAGCCAGCTGTATAATGGCTATTGCCCTTTCCAGGGGAAGGAAAGCTCTTGCTTTGACAGTATCCAGCTCTGCTTCTATAAAGGTGAGAAGCTGTACAGGCTCGAGAACTGACTTAGAAAGATTGAGAAGAAATCCCAAGGAAGTGAGCACTTGCTGGGTCACTTGCAGATCTGACTAGACTTGGTCTGAGGACTGACCCACAATGAGCCAGTCATCCAGATATGGAAAAATGGATATCATTTTTCTTCTTAAAAAGGCCACTACTACTGCTAGGCACTTTGTGAGCACCCTTGGAGCTGATGTTAGGCCAAAGGGCATTGCTTTGAATTGATAATGGCCTGAGGGCAATTCGAACCTGAGGTACTTTCTGTGGGAGCACCTGATGGGAATATGAAAGTAGGCATCTTTGGGGTCCAGGGAGGCTAGCCAGTCCCCTGGCCATAGAGAGGGAAGAACTGTTCCCAGAGTCACCATTTTGAATTTTGGTTTTAAAAGATGTTTGCTCAAGGAATCTTAAGTCTAGGATGGGTCACCACTCCCCTGTCTTTTTTGAGGTAAGGAAGTACCTGGAGTACAGACCTTTGCCCCCATGTAGGGTAGGAACTCTCTCTATGGTCCCTAAGGCCAGTAGAGATGAAACCTCTGCCTCCAGAGCAAGAGTTTCTGAGATGTTTGCAGGTGGAAAGGACCTGACTCTCATTTTCTGAATTTTTTTGAAACCGAGAACCAGTCCCTGGCTTACTACCTCCAGAACCACCTATCTGAGGTAACAGACATCCAGTCCTGGACAAAGTAAGCCAGCCTGCCCCCTACAGGGATGGGGGAGTCGACCCAGGCTGACACATCAGGGTGTCTGCTTGGCAGAAGCTTTAGACTGAGGAGTGGATGCAGCCCTGCTCATCCCCCTTCTGCCTCTCCCTCTAAAGAACCCCCTCTGAGAAAAAGGAGAAGAGGCCTGTGCTTGGTAGAAAGGTCTAAGAAAAGGTCTGCCCCTGCCCCTAGCTTGCTGCCTTTGAGGAGTTGCCTGCCTCTCCTTGGCCTGTGCACTTCTATAAGTGATCCCTGTACTCATCCATTTTCTTCATGTAATTCTCTGTCTGCTCCACAAACAGAGAATTACCCACCACAGGGAAATCCATGGCCTTAGTCTGGGTGTCCTGTGAGAGGCTAGTACACCTGAGCTAAGCCATCCTCCAAAGAGCCACGGATGTAGCCATGACTCTTGATGACACATCACTGGAGTCCACAGCAGCAGCATGAAATTATACCTTTGATGCCTCAATCCCATCAGCAGCCACCCCCTTCAGCTCCTTGACCAGCTGGAGGGAGGCCTGCTTAGCCAGTACCAGTACAGTTTCCCACCTGGACTTCTGGTACCTGGCTGCACAGACCATATGGTTAGCCTGCCTGAGTTCCAAAGAGGATGCCACATACTGTTTCTTTGCCATGGCATCCATCGTCCTGGAGTCTTTGTCTGGGGGTGTGAAGCCAAGGGAATATTTGCCTTGTCACAGACTGCAGCCTGCACGACTCCAACACGGCTGTATTGCTGGTAGAAAAACTCTGTATCTGATCCTTATAAAGTATACCTCTTGACCATCCTTCTGTCAACAGGAGGTACAGAATTAAGAGACTTTAGAATTGTTTGTGCCCGCTTCCCAAAGGACTTATGAAGGGGAATAGACAGTCTCTTGGACTCTGGGATGTCCATCTTTTCAACAAAATCAGGCTCCTCCTGATCCTCCACAGCCTCCTCCATAGGAAGCTGGAGAGTTTCAGCCACCTTTCTGTAAAACAGATAGTGGGGAAGGGACTCAGAGAGCCTAGGAGGGGAAACACCAGAAGGTCTGTCTGGAGAGATGTCCGGTTCCACAGGCACATCCAGACTTTCATAATCATCACCATCCTCTTCAAAATCCCCCTCCTCTTCAAACTCCGGTTCATAAAAGTCTTCAGGGGTATAATCTTGAACCAGGGGAACCGACCAAACGAACCCCTGCCAAATGGGCAATGGATCGGTTGGAACCGGATGAAGCGATTCAACAATCCGAATCGCTCTGGCTATTTCTTCGGCGGTCAGAACGTGAACCTCTGGATCCGAACCAGTGAATTTTTCTTTGCGTTTTATTTTTGTAGGAACCGATGTGCCCGGAGAAGTATGGCCCTGGTCAGAAGGCACTCCTTCTAGTTCGGTAGGAACCAAACTGGGCTGGCCTTCCAGGTCAGAGGATTTCTCGGCCTCCTTATCCCTAAGTCTATTTAACCTCTTTTCCAGGGTAGACTTAGGGAAATTTTTACAAATTTGGCAGTCTGAATTGAGGTGGTCAAACCCCAGACAGTAAACACAGGTGATGTCGGGATCAGCCTTAGCAAAGACGTTCTCACACTCACTACAGTGTTGAAACCCAGTGGGCCCGTTTTTTTTCCTCGGGTTTCTCAGACATGGCCAACCTAACCAAACTTAACCTTTATAAGGTATCTGCCAGGCAAGACACCCTTATCGGTTTCTAACCGTGTTACGGGTATTGGAAAAGAAACACAAAAATTACGTTCTTTTTTAAACTGATAAGGACCGGTAACCACACACTAAAATATTTAAACCAATGGATCGGTTCAGCCAAACCAATTGAGAAATACAATTTTTCAATTTCCACAATAAGATACAGAGATACTACCTAAAGTACTTACTGTAACGCAGACAGAGCCCTGAACTGACAGTGCAGAAAATAAATTGGAATAAAACCAGCAACTTTCACTGACTTTGAACCGAGCAGAAAGAGAAATCTCCGGAGTGACTATTCAATGAGGCACAGTAAAGAATCTGACGGTTTGGTTTCAAAGCACTGCAGACGGAGTCTTCAACTGAGCTCGAGCTCAACGTTCTATGCCCTGCATAGAAATTTAACCCTCTACTTTCCGGGGCAGTTCAAGTGCTGGAGCTAACTGCAATTGTCAGAATACGGCAAGACTTCATGTTGTTTGAATCCTCCACACCAAAGGATAAGGAACAAACAACAACATCATCCTCTGAGTGCGACTTAAGCACATCTTAGGAGAAAGTTGACATTGTGAATGTTGAAACTGAAAATGATCAGTCTGAACAGACTGCTGCTGGTAAAAGCAGCAAGAAATTAAGGTTGTGGAGGGACAGCTGGACAAAGTTATTTCCATAGCTTGTAAAGGAGGAAGCAGAGGGGGATATTGTTGGGAAGTGCAGTTGATGTAAAAAAGGTGGCAAAAACAATCAGTTTGCCACAACTGGTACAACCAATCTGCAAGTGTCTGCTTTCTACAAAGAGGAAAGAAACAGAGAACATTTGCTGGTGCACACTGGAAATACAACAGCAGAAAAAATGTCTCTTCCAGTGGCATTTGAGAAGCAGATCTCGGGTCCTGAGGCAAAGCATGACAGTAAAGTTGCTCAGTTAATGACAATGTACTGCCTTACCAAACAAGGGCAATCACTCAACCAGTTTGAAACACTGATAGCTTCACTGACTGTACTGCAATACCTGATGCGAGGAGAGACACAATTGTGGGAGAACTGTTAAGTGTGTGTTCTGGTAATGCAGTTGACCCTACCAAGATCAGCACACTAGCAAGTAACAGTGCCAGCGTCATGACCAGAATACACAGTGAGGTGGGTGCAAAGACAAGACAGCAAGTTAACCCAAGGTTGATTCAGATCCACTGTGTTGCCCACAGACTGGCACTGGCAGTAGGCCAAGCATGTCGGGACAACCACGTATTCAATGAATATCAAGTAACCCATCAAAAATGTGTACAGATACTACAGCAACTCTGCAGTTTGAGGACAATGCCTTGCATTTCATCCAGGAAACAATAATGACAATATCAGATATCTGTCCCTAAAAGAACCTGCAAGTTTTGGGGGGTTGTCATTGCATACTGCAATTCAAGCAATTCACAGATCACCTTTGCAGTCCCCACATTTCTCCTTCCATCCTTTTCTCTTTATTCTTTTATTATGCATCACCGATCTATGCCCTCTGTTACTCCTTACCTCAGTATCGGCCTTCTTCCTTCCTCCCTCACTACCCACTTACACCCTACCCCTCTCTCCTTCTCCTCACCCCTGCCTATAGCCGCTGATAAGGCCATAATTTTGTCTATCTCTTCTGCCACCTGTCCCTTCTTGTAAATACCCCCAACTTAACTCTCTTCCTAGAAACACCTTATCACCTGCCCAGACCGCGCATCATCCTTTTTCCCAAACCTCCGGCAAATCCCCTGATACCTTATACTTTAAACCTTAATCCCCACATATTCTCTCTTCAACCAAGTAAATGAGCTGTCTATTCCATAATCTATGTAAATGGTGTTAATTGCTTCTTGGCTCTTTTTTTTAGTATTATACCTATGTACTATTACCCTTGAAGCTATTGTATATCCTGTATATGATGTTCCTCAAAGTGTGTGTACATTGAATTGTACTATATCTTTATGTAAACTGAACCTTGACCTTACCAGGTCCATCTTGCAAATGAGCTATGCTCAACGATGTTCGTCTGGATAAATAAAGATTTGATTGATTGATTGATACCCTGCACTTTTGCAAGCTCTAGAGCATGATGCTGTGGCAGAAGCAAAAGGCATTCACACAAAACTGAAATTAGTTTGCTTTATCTTAAGCACTTCTTTTTTCACGGATATATTAGATGTGGTGAATAAACTGTCTTTAGTCATGCGATGGGGCAGTGTTGACATTTCGGTGGCCAGCAGCATGACAGAAGCCACAGTTACTAGACTGCAACAGTTTAAAGAGCAGAATGGGGTACAGCTACAGAAGACATTTCAGGAACTAGACCAACATCCTGGCATGTGGCAAATGCAGTTCCAGACAGCATTCCAGGAATATCTGACGCAACTCATTGAAAACATTCACACAAGATTTGAGACGACTTCAGTGAAGCTGCTGCAAAACTTATATGTTCTTCTAAATCCAAAGTGTCTCCCAGATGACTCCAACATAATGGACCATGGACTGCAGGACCTCAAAGATGTTTGCACTTTTTTCTAAGAAACAATCTTTAAAGAAGAAACACTGCCAGAACTTATTGATCACAACAGGGCTGAGAAAGATAATGGACAATTCAAACTTGTTCTGACATCTAAAAGAGGACTGACTTTGCTCAGTACTGTCTGCCAAGACTTAATCGAGAACTATTCAGATGTATTCCCAGATTTTGTCACAATGGCCAACATTTTACTTGTGTCACCTGTTACATCAGTGGCATGTGAAACAGGGTTTTCTGTAGAAAACAAAATAAAAAACAAAAGGTGAATGTTCCCTAAAGGCTGACATCATGAGAAAACACATGCAGATTGCTCAAGAAGGAGCTGAACTTGAAGACTATAAACCTCATCCTACACTTTAGAAATTTAAGGCCAAAAGACTGTGCAGAAAATAATTATTTTTAATTTTAAAATGTTTTAATAATTGTCTTTAATTGCGTTTTCTTAGTTTCAGACAATTCTCAGTTGACTGACAATGATCCAGAGACAGGACAAAGGAGGAATTTGGGCACAGGAGTAGAATAAGATAAGTATCAAAATATTTTGTTCCAATGGGGGGGCGTGCATCACAATTTTTAGCCCCAGTTTAAGGCCAATGCTACTTTTGGTGGGGGTCCCAACCGTGGGAACGGATCAAGATTTCAATTTCTCAGGGGTTGGGTGGTGGTGGGTGAGTGGCTGGCCATTAATATCACCATTCTGCTAAATTTAATATCATGTTTTGTTTTTGGTGGGGAAGGATCACAGTCTGATAAGTTTGGATGATCGGGTGTGGGGGTTGTAAACTATAAATATGGCCCCAGTGCAGTCCCTGTGTTTTTTTTTTGTTTTTTTTTTAGTGAAGGGGGCAGTTGAGATTATTGTCAGTGTAGTTATCTAACCTGGTCTGCTCTTTCCACAGTTTGTCTGCAACACTGACTTCTATTGTCATCAACAGTACACACACAAAACAGTTAAGAAATGTGCAGGAGGGAGAGCTTGGACATTAAGTTATGGGAGAACTTATGGGCAGGAGGGTGTTTTAGGAGAAGCTATGGGCAGGAGGGGTTTTAGGAGAAGATATTGCCACAGAAAACATGGCATGCCGTTAAAAAAGAAGTTCACACAGAAAAAGCAGACTGGCAGGGGCGGTGCAGATAATTCATGCCAAGGCACCACCAGATTGTGCCACACACCAGACAGATTTGGGAGACCCGCTGAGCCAAGATAAGTTGTGGGTGGGAATGGGGGGCTCTTTAGTCACCCCACTGTGCTATCCAGTCATGAACACTGGCACTAGTTCTCTTTAGCTGCCACACACACAATTAAGAAATGTGCAGGAGGGTATTTAAAAGAAGTTATGGGCAGGAGGTGGTAGAAGTAGTTATGGACAGGAGGTGTTAGGAAATTGCCATAGAAAAAAATAATCAATTAAATACCATGAAAAAAGAAGTTAACTGAAAAAGCAGACTGTGCAGATTTCATGCCACCTACCAGATTAGACTGTGTCACTGTCTTAAACTGAACAGATGTGAGAGACCTGCTGAGCCAAGGTAGGTTGTGGATGAGTGGGTAAGAAATGTGCAGGAGGAGAGTCAGAGAAGTTATGGGCAGGAGAGTTGTGTTAGGAGAAGTTAATGGGCAGGAGGGGTGTTAAGAGAAATTGACAACATAGAGGTATGCCATGAGAAGTACACACAGAAAGCAGGCACAATGCAGACTGAGTTGTTCCATAGCCACCAAATTGCACCACTGTCTTATTAACAGCAGATTGTGAAGCTGTCAAACCTAAAAAAGTGTGGGTGGGAGGGTGGGGAGGTTCAGCCACCCTCAGTCAAATCCATGTCTCTGGTACAGCAGGTATTTTTAACAATTTAAGAAGATTTTGTGCCGGAGAGTAGCAGGGAGATGTTTTGGGCAGAAGGGTGTTAGTAAAAGTTGAGGGCAGGAGGGTGTAGGAGAAGCAATAATCACTTTTCTGCCAGGATTAAGACACAAAACAGAAATTATTTGCCACACAGATGGCACGCGCCACCACCAGATTGTGCTAGGAATGGATGTAACGAGTTTGGGCAGGAGGTGATGTAAGGAGCCAGTCTGGTTTAGCTAAGTTAAAAAGACAACTTAATCAAATTGTACTAAGGGGCACAGCAACCACACAATCGTGTTAAATTGTGTCATCTTTCTAAGCCTGAGTCATCGTTGGTGGTTGGGAGCTGGGAAGGAGGTTTCTGCAATATTTTAATAGAGTTGGGTGGTGGATGGGCACTGTGAGTGTGAAATGGGGGCTGTTAAATTATAATTGCAACTAAAATGTCAATGTGCTGAAGAGAACGAAGGAGAAGTATTTTAGGCAGGAGGTGACTGGGTGGTAAAGACTATCTCTGCGTCAACCCTCCAACCGCCTCAGTCCCTTTCTTCCGAGGAGGTGCAGCATAACCAACCTAAACATCGGACATAAGATAGTCCGAATGACCCATGTAAGAAGGGTTAACAATGAAGTATTCACAGCCCAGACATTGAGGGAATGAAGACCAAAAACAGAGAAGTGAGCTTGGGAGATGGTGGATGTGTGAATGAGTAGTGGAGACTTTGACCAAGAAGATCAAGAATTATGGTAGGTACGTAATTTCCATATCTTCCTGGACATAAAGGCCCGGATATTCAAACTGTGCCAGGCTGTGGCGCAAGCCTGGGCGCAGCTCAACTTTGTTGCGCAGGGGTATGGCCTGGGTGATATTCAATGGAGCTGCGTTATGGCACAGCAGCTTTGAATATCACACCCTGGCAACCCCCACTGTGCATGCCGCAGTAGCACTGTGCCTGCGCAAGTGGCCAGAGTGGAGCATGGAGATGCGCTAGCGCAAGTGCCATTGCGCCATGCACAGCACCAGCGATATTCAAAAGGGGACATGCAAATGGGGCCATAATTTATGCAAGGCACATAGGGGCATGCAGGTGCGCCAGTCCCCGAAGACTTGCGCCTGGCGCCATGCCAGGCAGCAGCCATTGGGGACCGATGCCCCCTGCAGCTCGATTGTGGGCATTCGTGTAAAAGAAATAACCCCCCATCCAATATCCCAGGTGGTCCAGTGGACCGCTGTTTGCCTGATCGCGGGCATCGGTATAAATGCCCCCGTCCAATATCCCTGGTGGTCCATTGGACTGATGCTGCCCAATCACGGGGCGCTCTGTACATCATAAAAATACCCCTTTACCCTGGTGGTCTAGTGTATCCCTCCCCACCCACCCACCCACTGAGCCCCCACCGCCCTGTTCTTCACTGTCAGCCGAAGCGGCAGCAGCCGCCCACCCGCCGCCTGACAGCTCGGGTAGGGCTGCACGCCCACTGGTTCACAGCCCATACCATATTACTCAGTCCAGATATGTGGGACGCACCAATACCCTTTTCTCACAGAGACTGAATACACATGTTAAATTATGTTACACAGGACAACAGGGAGAGGGGCCCTGTAGTCTTGCCACAAGTTTTAACTCTTTTCAAAATAACCAGTCTAAAACCATGTCGCCATAAATTTATATTGTGAAGGCTAAGAAGCTATGCATGGGCTCAGACACTATCCCTGCCAAACAATTTGATACACTGCCCTGCTGCTGGTCGTATCTCTTTAAAAAAAAAAAAGTCTAAAAACCATATGTAATTATTCCCAGCTATTTCTATCTTCTGTAACCTCTTTATGTACCACTTCTTACTGTTTTTCTAAGCTCAAATGGTCAATTACCCTTTCTCTCAAATTTATGTTCTCATAGGTACTTCATGTCATATAATGAGTTAGACCTAAAGTATGCATTTTTTTGTACATATTAAATATAGGTTGTTGCCTGCTGCGCAAGATTTGTCCTTTTCTTTTAAATGTATATTGCCAGCTATTTATTGTACATTGTTCTAATTACTATTGTATCTGTTCAGTCGGTTTATTTCAGATGTGTATATTCCCTTCTTTATGATGGGTTCTTGCATGTTGCCCAGGTCCATCTTGAAAATGAGTACTCCTCAATGGTGTTCGCCTGGATAAATAAAGACTTGATTGATTGGTTCCTCACTGACAACGTGGAGCGATACAGAAAGGATCACTATGACTTATCTCTGTTACTCAGCCTGGTGGCACCTAGCACTAAAATGTTTCATACTGTATAAACATTAATAAAGGTAAAATCAGCCATTCACGCACCAAAAATCAGTCAACATTGTCAATATAGTTATATGCCAGGGTAATGTCATTTACAAAAGTAAATTTTTTTTTTCTTGGCTTCCGTGTTCATAATAGGACCCCTCTTTTAATGTTATGGTTCATATGTCTCTGATAATTTTGAACAGTCTCACAGAAATTCAGCTATTTTCAACAACATATGCACCCTGGCAAGGAACGACTGGAGCCCTATATGACATAAGACACCATTCTCCTGAAACCCCTGTGGTGTGAAACATCAGGTGACAGGTGGCAATTTAAATAAAAATATATTTACAGTGCGTTTTGGTAAGGGAGGGGCCGATTTCACCTTTAAGTTTATAATTTCACCTGAGTTAGCCCCACTCCCCACACTTTATTTTCTCTCTGAACAGGAGAACTTAGACATTTTAACTGGGACTAGCTGTATCTGGATGTACTGATCTAGGAAATATTAGGCAAAAACAGACAAAGGTACCATCGTGCTCATCTTGCGACGGCAGGCAGCTGCACCACCCAGCACCATGTAAAAGGTGGAAACCTCCCACTCCTTGATCAACTATGTTGGAACCAGTGATATGATTCTCCAAAAGGAGTTTAAAGTGACACTGTCAACCTTTTTCATAACATAGAAACATAGAATATGACGGCAGATAAGGACCGCTTGGCCCACCCAGTCTGCCCATTCCCTACCTAATGCATAGGCTGCAGATCCTAGTTAACCAACAGCCTACTTCCTCCTACCCCTCACTAGAATTGCCTTACATATTGTAGAGGTTAGTTTAACTTTCTCTTAGCCAAGCTTTAACATGTAAATTCTATGTATATTATTGTGTTATAAATAACATTTTCCTTTCTTCTGTATATATAACTGTCTCATAAGTATGTGATGTAATTGCTGTGCATCAACTCGAACCTTGACCTTATCAGGTCCATCTTGTAAATGAGCCTTGCTCAATGATGATCGCCTGAATAAATAAAGATAAAGATTTTGATTGATTATGTCTGTCCCATGCACTCTAGAGTTCCTCCACTGTGTTTGAGTCCACTACCTCCTCAGGAAGGCTGTTCCACGTATCCACAACCCTCTCCGTGAAAAAATACTTCCTCACATTACCTTTAAGCCGTGCCCCTCTATCTTCAAATTGTGCCCCCTTGTTCTTGCACATCTCTTTTTCTGAAAGATGCTACCATCTTGAACTCTGTTGATTCCCTTGATGTACTTGAAAGTTTCTATCATGTCCCCCCTCTCCTCAAGTGTATACATATTAAACTTCTTTAATCTCTCTTCATATATCTTCTGGTGCAGACCCTGCACCATTTTGGTTGCCCTCCTCTGGACAGCCTCCATCCTGTCTATGTCCTTGTGGAGATGGGGTCTCCAGAACTGGATGCAGAACTCCAGATGGGGTCTCACTAACTGTCTGTACAGAGGGATAACAACTTCTTGTTTTCTACTGGTGCTGCCTCTCCCTATGCATCCAAGTATTCCACCAGCCCTCCTTACTGCCTTCTCACATTGCTTGCCCACCTTAAGGTCATCCGATAGGATTACCCCCAAGTCTCTTTCCATTTCTGTTATTATCTCACCCCCCATTATGTACTCTTCCCCTGGATTTTTGTTTCCCAGGTGCATTACTTTGTACTTCTTTGCATTGAATCTAAGCTGTCATACATATGACCCTTCCTCCAACCTTGCCAAGGCCCTTTGCATCCTCTCCACCCCACCTTCTGTATCAACCATGTTGCAGACCTTTGTGTCGTCTGCAAAGAGACATACTTTTCCTTCCAGTCCCTCTGCAATGTCACTTATAAAGACATTAAAGAGGACTGGTACCAGTACTGAACCCTGCGGTACTCCACTAGTAACCCCCCTTTCTTCAGAGTAAACTCTGTTTTACTATTACCCTCTGTATCCTGTTGTCCAGCCAATTTTTTACCCAGGCTACCATTTTGGGACCCACTCCAAGGCTGGCTAACTTGTATATTAATCTTTTTGTGTGGGACTGTGTCAAATGCCCTGCTAAAGTCTAGGTAGGCCATGTCCACAGCCCCTCCCAGGTCTACTACTTTGGTCACCCAGTCAAAGAAATCTATTAGATTCATCTGACATGACCTTCCTGCTGTGAATCCATGCTACCTTCAGTCCTGTTCCCCACTGGCCTCAAGAAACTCAACAATTCTTTCCTTTAGAAGTAATTCTATCACTTTCCCTACCACTGAGGTCAGACTAACAGGTCTGTAGTTTTCTGCCTCTGTCTTGCTCCCACTTTTGTGAAGGGGAATCACATCTGCCCTCCTCCAGTCCTCCGGTACTACACCATCCTCCCATGATTTGTTAAAAAGAGTAGTCAGTGGTGTCACTAATTCTACCCTTAGTTCTTTTAGAATTCTTGGGTGAATCCCATCAGGCCCCATTGCTTTGTCCACCTTCAGTTTTAAGAGTTCCTTCAGGACACTTTCTTTTGTGAATGGACTGGTATCGACCTCCCTATCCAGAGTGCTTCTATTCTTTGATTTCGGTATCTCCCCCTCCTCTTCTTTTGTGAATACTGAGCAGAAGTATTCATTCAGTATCCCTGCTTTTTCACTGTCATCCTCTGCCCACCCTCCCTTCCCATTAGTAAGCCTCACTACCCCTTCCTTCATCTTTCTTCGCTCCCTAATGTACCTATAAAAGGTTTTATCCCCCTTCTTAACTGAGTTGGCTATCTTTTCCTCAGTTTGGGCTTTTGCTATTCTGACTGCCTTCCCCACTTCCTTCTGCTTTAACTGGTACAGTTCTCTGTCCTGCTCCTTTTGTTTCTCCTTATACTTCCTGAATGCTACCTTTTTCTCCCTAACCTTCCCCAGCACCTCTTTTGAGAACCATAGCATTTTTTTCCTTTGTTTTGCTTTGTTGATTTGCTTCACACAAAGGCTTATTGCCTCTGTGATGGCTGTTTTGATTTTTTCCCATTGTTCCTCCACCCCTCCTTCTTGCCAGTTTGCTAGAGCTTTTCTGAGGCACTCTCCCATTTTCCCAAAGTTAGGCTTCCTAAAGTCCAACACTCTTGTTTTTGTATGGCTCGACTCTATGGTTGTGTTTATCAGGAACCACACTGTTTTGTGGTCACTTGTTCCCAGATGGCTACCCACTTCTAAATCTGAGATCCTTTCTCAATTCCCATTTGACAGCACCAGGTCTAAGATTGCTCCCTCCCTAGTGAGTTCCACCACTAACTGTCTGAGGCATGCTTCCTGTAGGGCATCGAGAATAAACCTGCTTTTTGATGTGGCTGCAGCCAGGGTGCTCCAGCTAGCGTCTGGCATATTCAGGTCCCCCATCAACAATATCTCCCCTTTTTCTGCCATTCTAAGGATGCCTTCTATCATTTCCTTGTCCATTGCCTCCCCCTGAGATGGGGGTCTGTATACCACCCCTGTGCGAATTGTGGTGCCATAACCTGTCTCCAGGGTAACCCACAGTGCCTCCTCTACTCCCTCTGTATCCTTTAGTTCCATTGCTTTGATCCCGTCCCTTACATAGAGAGCTACTACTCCTCCTGTTTTACCCTCCCTGTCCCTCCTGTACACTGTGTACCCTGGTATGTTGACATCCCAGTCATGGGTCTCAGTGTACCATAACATAACAGTTCTTATTAAAGACCCATATTTTATGATTGCCTACCTTCTCTAAAATTCATTGATATTGCTGGTTATCTGCCTTCTTTCTTAGTAGAACTGAAATGCATGCTAATAGTAGAATTGTCCCCAAAACATTATTTTGTTTCAAATCCTTGATCTACTCTTACTGCGTATTTCCCGAACATTAGGAACACCCCAAACAGTGCAGCCACTCATGATGCACCTCAGGCCCTAGAAAATCCACCATCACTGGCCTTACATTAGTTGATAACTCTGACTACCCAATTGAACAGGTGTCTGAATTTAAATACCTTGGGCTCCTCCTGGACCCTCACCTTTCCTTTAATATCCATGTTAACAACCTCATACAGAAGACCCACAACAGACTTGGTCTTCTCTATAGGATAAGAAAGTTCCTTATCTCTGCAACCAGGATTTGCTTAGCTAACTCTCTTCTCCTGCCACTCATCGACTATGGATCCATCATCTTCTCCCCCACCACATCTCTACTCTATTCCAAACCAAGATCAACCTACAACAACACTGCCGTTTCATCACTGGTTTACCATGGAAAACTCACCACTGTACCCTCTATTCCTCCCTTAGCTGGCCCACCCTTGAAGTGTGGTTCCAACAAAAAATGCTCTCCTTCCTCCATAAGATACACCTGTATTTGCTGCCGACCAGTGTGATTTCCCTCTTCCCCTTCGCTACCGCTGAGCGGGTGACCAGAGGGGCCTCAAGTATAGTTTTCGACACTCCTTTCTACTGCACTAAGCAAGTTCAGAACTCGATCACCTATAAAGGCACTAAGCTGTACAACCAACTGCCCCCCAATATCCAAGCCTGTAGGTTCATCCACACCTTCAACTCCTTCCTCAAAGTTCACATACTCAATTCTTCCGTCTGTAGTTGTCCCAGCTGGCCCTCCAGCTAAACCCGGCCGCTCTCCACCTTGCTTATCTCTAGTGCCCCTTGCTTTACTGTAGTCCCTGTTACCCCCTCCCCTCTCCCACACCCACCCCCCTCTACCCTTTGCTCCTCCCAACTTAGTTTTCACTCCCACCACCCACTCCTAACCTAGATTTCTTCATATTTCAATCATGGACCCGATTACAGCCAACCACAAAAGACTTGCACTTTCCCCACTTCTAGTACTTATGTTACTGACCCCTCTATACCCCTTCCTTTCTCTTTCCTGCTTTTCATATGTTACACACGTAAATGTTCAGGCCGCTCTATGCGATTCTCTCTTTTTACTGTACTTTATTGTAATCGATTGCCTCCTGTTTTTCAGTTTATGAAAATTTCTGTAACTGTTAGTCTCGGACATTGTTCTATATCTCTAAACCACTTGTTTGGATGGTTTCCCCTGTATAGATCTTGTTTCTGTTAGACTCTGTTTTGTGTAGTCATACCTTCTTGGTATCTCTTACACTGGATGTTTGTGAAAACGGGCATTTTTCCTCACATACCTTCCAGTATACAAATAAAGATTGATTGATGCACTGTATCATCTCCTAATGCATAAATGAGTGGCTAGATTGTGATGAGGGTGTTCCCAAGTCCAGCAAACATGCAGCGGGAGTTGATCAAGGAATGTAAACAAATATTGTGTGGTAACACTAGTATGGTTGGCAGTCTGCTTTTCACACACACACATATATATATATATATATATATATAGAGAGAGAGAGAGAGAGAGACAGCTTTTGGTCCCCGTCGCCTCCTCCTGCCAACTGGCGACACGGGACACATATGCATTTTTCAGGTTTTCGACCCCTGATTCCGCCCCCCCCAGGCCCCGGCTGTGCGAGTGTGTAGAGGCAAGCTCCACACCCCATGGTGCCAGCTCAGCCCCTTCCACCTCCTGATACTTTGTCGCCCCCTCTCCACCTAGGCTGCCCGCCGGACCTCCACCCGCTGGGAGCAGAACTATGGGGGAGCACCAACCCAGCCTCACCACCCTCAGGAGAGGAGAGCTGCTTGCTGACGTGCTCAATCCTGCGCCGCCCTCCACCCCCCACCCCGAAGACCCGAGGTCATTTCTAAACCTGGGTTGCCGGCATAGTGCAAGGTAAGGCGACCAGCGCCTCAACCCTCTGCATCACCAGGCCGGTTTGCTTTCCACCTTTTGAAAGAAAAAAATGAATCAGAAGCAAACTCCCAGCTACATCAACAGTCTCCACAGAATGTGAAAAATTATAACATATGTTTTTTTAAACTACGGACACTTTGAAGCCTAAAGGGGTTGACAATGTCCCTTTAAAAATGCAACACTCTGTACTTGCACTGCTTCCTCTGCATTGTAATTTAAGGCACGTTTACACAAACCTTACCCGCTGTGCTTCTACCTGCATCACTTGCCTGCCGCTCCACCCACACCACTACCGACCGCGTTTACACAGCAGGCATTTTGCCCTGTTGCAGGGTCAGTCTGCATGTTAGACTGAACTTCCTGCCATTCGCTACTGGATTTCTGCTGGGTTGGGGGGGGGGTGGAGAGTCGAGTGGCAAAAGCAGTGGGTCTCGGTCTGCTTAGTGTCATGGTGGAGAGGAACATAAGGTCCATCTAGTGCAAAAGCTCCTGACAGTCTAGAAGTCCAGTTTTTTTATGGGTGTAACAGGTAATGGCTGTAACTAATAAGGAGCTGCCTGCTTAGGAAGGGAACATCATAGCAGCCTGCTTCTTGGCGACAAGGGGCTAGCTTCCCAATTACATTGGGGGGGATTGTTTAACCAGGAAAGGCACACTAAGCCAAAGCTTGTTTCCAGGTGTGACCTGGGAGCACAAGGAAGTTATGTTACTTGCCCAGGGTCACACAGTATGCAAGTGGGGGCTTTGGGATTCAAACCCAGGTCTCTAGTTTTGCAGCTCAATGCTCTTAACCCTTAGGCTGCTGACAGAATTAGAATGTACAGGATTTTTGGACTGATATATCAGTCTGCAGCACAGCAAGGATTAACTACCATGCTATACTGCCTCCTCAGGGGGCAGATTTTTTAAAAAAAGGGCTTCACTAGTGATGTGGCACAGGGTGCCATGGTGTTGCCCTGGTGCAGGTGGTGCAGCATGCTTATACACTAGCAGAAAATGCCTGCACCAGTACACAAATCCAGGAAAACAGGGATCACGGTTTGTCACACTGTAGCAAACTATAACACACCACAAGCGGTTTATACTGCCTGATTTGCACTAGTGCAACAAGATCTGCACCTGTCACGCTGGTGTAGATCAGGTCGTGTAAACGGGCCTTTAGGATACAGAGGTCTGCAGTGCAGATCTAACTTCCATGCAGGGTTGAAGGCATCTAGAAAGCAATGGGAAAGCTTTGCTTTCAGAGTCCTGGGGGGGGGGGGAGCCACTCAGCCATGTCAGAGCCTCTCAAAGTGGTTCAGCAGTAGGTTTAGATAGTGTCAGTTATCACTCCATCCTGCCTGTAACCCCACCCCACCCAAAGTAGGCCAGTGTGGCTTGGAACAGCCCTTGTAAAGTAAGTGTCAGTGGCTCAGCAGGTAGGATACTCGCCTCTGAGGCAGGGAGATCAGAAGGCAGTGGGTTCTAGCCCCACACCAGGCACATGGGTTAATATCCCAATACTGACACTGCACAGCAGCATGAGGGGGTGCTGTACTCCTGAGGTGCCGTCTTTCGGATAAGACATTAAACCGAGGTCTCACCTGCCTGTTCTGATGGTAGTTTAGGTGGATATTAAAGATCCCATGGCACTTCTCGAAAAAGAGTAGGGGAATTTCCCTGGTGCCCTGGCCAAATTTCCCCCCATTCACTAAAATACCACCGACAGCTTAATCTGGTTCAAAGTCAGTTGGAATTCATCTGTATCCCCTTCCCACGGGTCGTGCCTGAAAATAGGCAGAATTTGTCTAGTGCACTTACCCGGTCAACAAAAACTAAATAAAAATAAAAGTGTGGCTTCATAAGGGATACGTCAGGGCAGCTACACATAGGGTGACACACCTAGCAAAACTGTCTACGATTAATTCTAGCACTGAATACTCACACATGTTGAATCCTGGGGGTTAGTATGGAAGGTCCCAACTAGGGAGGAGGGGAGGAGTCCCTGGAGTGTCAAAAGCAGTAAAAGCAGATGGATGACTTGGGTCTCTTGTAGCTGTGTCAGAACAAAACTTGTGTGAAAGCTCCAACATCAGTCTGACATGTTCCCTGCATCTCCAAAGTAATTTTCCTGAGTTTTCTTGTACATTACATTATTTCCTATAGAAGCTTCAAGTGCTCCTTTTTCCCCACATAACCAATGAAGTCTACAGAAAATGTTTTTCTGAATATTGCTCCATTTTCAGTGAAATGTGGGAATACTTGTTGATGTGGAAGCCCTTGACTCTGAAAGAAAAGATAAGCAGTAGAATGCTGGGTAATAAAGAAAATGAAAAAGAACCAAATGTTCGTCACTGCAAGAGAGAACATGTTTCTAAAGAACTGATGAGCAACATCTGTGACAATTTGGAGCCCTGTGGGAAAAAGAACTGTCATGCAAGCCCACAGGAAAAAAAGGCAGCCAACAAGATTATTTAAACCTCTTTGGAGAGGATAATGCAAAGTCAGTGTTACCTCAAAGGGCAGTAAACGACAGCTGTCAGTACTCCAACCTGCAAAGCACATTAGCTGGTGTATTTAAAGATCAGCACTGAACCTGACATTTAATTCAAGGAGCAGGGACTCAGTTGTCTAGGTGCTGGATGCGTGACAAGATGAAAGCATTAAGTATGAGCCTGCTGGCTGGAACACTGGCTAAATGGGTAGGGAGCGAACTACAAGCCCCTGTTGAAGTAAGAACCTACAACTCAATTACCAGTTTTCTCCAGTTGGCCAGAAAATTGGTGGTGAGACAGCATTCAGCTTCTTAACATTGATTAACCTTTAGATTAGATTTGGCTACATCCTTACCACCTTTGAAGTCTGATCCCATCAGATTTCAGAAGCTAAGCACGGCCAGTCAGGAAGCACAGTGGTAGTGCTACCCCTTGCTATGTTGGAGACTTAGGCTCGGGAATAAACTCCAGTTGCTCTAGGATCAACCACAAGAGGGAGGGTTGGGATGTCCCAAGAGTACCGCTATCCCTTCAGGAAAGGTGACAGCATGTACCACTGAATGCTCATACCCAGCAGAGCCTGGCAAACACAGGACAGAACATCCGGACAAATGCGAAAAGAGCATCATGTACAAGAATGTGAGTGTGCACCACTGAACGCAAGCAGATGTTGGGAAAAAATTGAGACCCCCCCCTCCTGTTATGGCTTCTGCGGAGGGGGGGGTCGAGATGGCCCAAATACCTGTGGTGGGCATCTGGATGAATCCCTACGAGTCTCGTGGGGGGATGGACATGGCTTGCCTCAGCAGCTGGCAGCAGGTTGGGCACTGGCACCCACCTCAGTCCCTTGTCGTGGCTCCTCTGTCAGATGCCAACCCCTCAATGAGCTGCTCCACTGACTGCCAACCACACAGAAGTGAACAGAAGTGAGTAGGGCCCATTCATTTCAGTGGGCTATTTCTTTCAATTTTTTTTTAACTCATAACATTTTTGTTTTTAATATTTTTTACTACTTTTTTTTCCAGTGGAGGTCTTTCTTAGTATTAGCTTCATGAATCCCATAGGTGCCAAAGTTGAAATCCACCCCCTGAAAATAGGTGTTTGTGGTGGATTCTGTCATACCCCAAAAACACCCATTTCTCCAGGAGGGGGATCTGAAAGTTGAAACCCATAGGATTTGTCAGGGTGGGGCTAAAAAAAAAACCACACCTGAACAGTAAGCTATGAACTAACAAAAAAACAACATTGACGTGAATAGCCTACTGAAACGAATGGGCCCTACCTACTGTGCTGCGATCAGTGACCTCAGGAGCAGTGCACTGGGGATAATGAGGATTCAGCACTAAGGCGAGAAGCCACAAACCAAGGACAGAGGTGGGTGCCAGGAGGGAGGGGTGGATGTGTAGGGTGCCAAAAAGTGAGAAAGTGTGGAGAGGTTATTTTTAAACTGTGGGGGATATCAATGGCAAGACTAGTCACCCATCTGTGGTAATTCTGTGTGTGGAGGGAGGGGGGTTCCAGCACTTGGGGCAAAGGAGGGTAACAGGATGCTGAGAGGGTGGTGGTATACTCAGCCTGCTCTACAGGCTATTAAGGAGCTGCAGCTGGTGAGGGGCAGCATCAAAAGGTCGCAGGTGGCAAAATTTGGGGACTCCCCTGGCAGTAAGTCACCTGGGGGAGGGATAACTTTTAAGTTGCCCATTCTCGGCTGATTATAGCCTACCTCTGGCCTGAGACATGGAAGCAGCTTGGGGGGGGGGGATATTATTAGCCCGGTGTACTTACAGAAGATGGGTCTGCCCTGCAATTGATGCCTAGTACCTCTAAGCATATGGAATATAGAATGGTTGCTCCTCCTCCCTCTTGTGCAACTGTCTTGGTGAAGATAGGGTACAAAGGCAGGTGGACAACCACAAAGCTGTACTGCTTATCAAGAGAGCTGGATATCTGCTAGGCCACTGCACCCATCCCATTCTAAGAGTGGCAACTGTCTTGACTCATAGGAATGGGCATCTTGGCAAAAAACTGTGACCCATAGTAAGGTCAGCAGTGAGGCTCGACCTTACCCTGCTTACAGGGCTAGATTTTCGGTTCCACATGCAAGCTGACTGCAGTCCTCAGGCCTGAGACCTTGCACCTGGGATTGGTTGTTCTGCTCCCCCTTTCTTTTTTTGTTTATTCCCTCCTTTATATCCCTCCCTCCTTTATTTATGCCAGAGGGGATCGCTGCTCCTGGGCCCTAGAAGAGAGGCTCTGATGTAACCATTCTTCCTTGGGTCTCTGGCCCCACGGGCAACTTGCTGCCATTCTGATCCCCAACTTTTCCTTCTACAGCATGGCTTGCCACTGATGTAACATTCACTGGGGGTTGAGCACAGAGGACCTTCACTATGGACTACGGGATTTTGCACTCTGTCTAGCAGAATATGCAAACTTTAAGCCATTTTCAGACGGATAACTGAATCATGTTTTATCTCTGTTTATCCTCTGGAACTTGAGATGTGTAAAATGTCCTCCACCTTTCCTGGGCCACTTGAGTGTTTCACCACCACCACCCTTGCTGGAACCCTAGCCCTCGATTGGTTCTGTTTGAGTGACTGTATTATTGGACAGTAATAGGTGCGATTACTACTAGACAAATCTGCCACAGACCACCACCCTGACACTGGTCCTTTCCTCCTGAGTCCCCTTCCCCGACTATGCTGGAAGCACTGCTCCTCAGAGGCTAAAGTCCACCCATGACTTTACCTTCCTCTGAACTCACCGGCTGCGGCAGTAACATCCTGCCAGCGAGTCCAAGGGCTACTCTTCTTAGAGAGCCTCAACCTTGGAAGCCTGTGGGCATGTAAGCCTACTGTACCGAGTTCCCCACCATGTTATACTGTTCAAGTTTTGTTTTTCATATTGTTCTGTCAGCAACTGGTTGCCTTACTACAATACCCAGACTGTGCTGGATAGCACAAGATAGTGCCTTGTTTCACTGGGGAGCCCTTTTATAGCACCTAACTGGGTCACCTCTTGTAAGGAAGCATTCCCAGGGCCCTGTATGGAGGCAAAAAGGGAGAGAATGCTTCTGCCTCTTCTCAATTTCTGTAATAGATTGTTAGCCCCACTGAGCTGAAGATCTACTTATTTAATGTTAATGAGCTGAATAATCCCATTAAGGGGGTCCAAGTTTTTTTTGCTGTCAAAGGAGACCAGCCTGAAATTATCTGCCTGCGGGAGACACATCTGTCCCCTGTGGAACATCAAACATTAGTAAAATCTGGTTATAGCAAGGTTCACTGCTTGACATGTAAAGTGGTGAAGTGCAGAGGGATAGCAGTACTGATATCCCATTTATTAACTTTTCAGGAGAAACAGGTATGCAGGAATGGACACTGCTGCTGCTGCATGGTGGTGCAGGGAAAGCTGGGGGGTCAGTCAGTCACAATAACTCCGATTTATCTCCCGCCAGGCTCCGATACCCCTTTTATTAGAAAAAAGATGCAGCTGGTCCTAAAGAATCAGACTGGGATTCTCTACCTTGGTGGGCATATTAACCTATATATGGATTGTCACAAAGACTCCACAGCTCCTGTGAGGGCTCCCACCCCTCCAGCAATATGTGTCGTCCTGGGAGGGGGGGGGGGATCTCCGGAGAGAACGTCATCCCTTATCTCCCAACTACACATTATTCCCACCCTCACCGCACATACAGTTACACGGACTACGCTTTTATAGAGGGTGAGGGGCTTCATAAGGTGCACTCCTGCTCTACAGCACCTATTACATTTTCTGACCATGCTCCAGTGATTGCAGGTATAAATGTGGGTACATTCCATAAAAAAACTGGTTGGAGGTTTGACTCTTTCTATTTGAAGGATTCAGAATTGTTGAAACATGTAAGGAAACACATCCAAGAGGCTCTGTCCTTTCATGAGACACCATAAGTATCACCCTCAGTTTTAATAATAATAAACTTTATTTAATACAGCGCCTTTCAAATATCAAGGCGCTGCAGAAATAAATAAAATTCAGAAAATTCAATAAATACCAGTAAAATCAAAGAAATTCTGGATAGGCTTTACCCCATAAAAAAAGTCTTCGGTGCCTGCTTAATGCACCCCACTGTCCTGCACTCCCATAGCTGACGGGGCAGAGAATTCGAGAGGGTAGGGGCAACAAACCCAAAAGCACGGGCCCCAGATCACTTTATGCTAACCCTCGAAATCTCCAGCAACCCCACATCAGCCGAGTGGAGCTGTCGCAAAGGGGTATAAGGAACCAGGAGCACTTTAAAGTAGTCAGAACCCTGTCCGTGTAGGGCTTTGTAGGTTAATAAACCTACCTTAAAGGTGATCTGCCACTGAACAGGTAGCCAGTGCAGATCACGCAGCACTGGGGTAATGTGAGATCTCCTGGATACCCCAGTCAATAAATGTGCAGCAGCTTTCTGCACTAGCTGCAAGCGACAGATAACCCCAAGAAGCCCTAGGTAAAGGGAGATACAGTAGTCAAGGCGCGAGGTCACAAAGGCGTGGACCAAAACAGGCAGGTCACTGGATGGAATGAGATGTTTGATCCTAGCAATGTTCCTGAGATGATAAAAGGCTAGCTTGACGACGGCCGACACCTGATGACAAAGGGTCAGCCCATCGTCGAGCATCACTCCCAGGTCATGCTCCCGCTCAGAGGTAAGTTTTGTGTGATACTATCAAAGTGGTACTGAGAGAATGAACTCAGAATCAGAATGAGTGTACAGTGCAACTGTTCATGTAATGTTGTTGCCCTCCCTTTCCCTCCCCTCCTGGGGGGTCCCTTGCTGGATGGTACCACTAAGACCATACTTTAGCTCACTGTCGGAGTGGGTACTAGGAGCTTTATTTTCCAACTTTTGAAGTTTAAAGGGTTGGTAATAACAGATGGACAGTATACACTTTTCTTCCCAGACCCACGCTTCACTACCTGCCAGTGCAAGAAGTTTGACATTGTTCACTCATGCCATGATTTTCCCATCATGACCCAGAACTGTCCAAAACGTCCAGGTATTTTTATTTATAAACACCAGTGACGCTGCTAAATGGACAGGGAATATCCAAGAGGCTACAGGAGTCAAAAAAAGGAAGGATGCAGAACAGTAGGATAATTGGGAGGAGACCTAAACTGTGAATTTATTTTTCTCCTTTTATTTTCACACTACTTTGACTCTGAATTCTGGGGTATGTTTTGTTTGGTGTGTTATTCTCCTGATTTAAACTTTTAAAATGTAAATGCTTTTGTTGTTTTAATACAGAGCAAGGTCTGCAGACCCTACTTAATCTCTAGCTCTTCCTCAGCCTCCCCTTTCCACTAAGATGCCCTTATGCCTATCCCATGCATTTCTGAACCCCACCATTGTTTCTTCCCCCACCACCTCTGCTGGAAGACTATCCCAGGCATCCACCACTCTTTCTGCGAAGAAGTACTGCACTTTCTCACATCTCTCCCGAATCTACCCGCCTCCAGCTTCGCTGCATGTCCTCTTGTCCTTGAGCACCTTTTCTCCTTTAAAATACTCCCATCCTGTACCTTATCTACTCCCAAGAGGTATTTAAAGGTCTCCATCATATCCCCAATTCTTCCTCTCATCTATTTTCACAGCATCAGTGTTGGACTACAACTTAAGGCTGATTCAGTCTCATTACTACACCACTCAATGTTGCGTCACAATTTGGGGAACACAGTTTCACTTCCTTGTATTAAGGGCCAAAGGCTCCACTTCCTTGGAAGTCTGGAATGTTACCTAAATGGATAAATTTTTCTTCTTTTTTACCCAGATTATTGTGAGTGATAAATAAATTTTAGAAACAAAAAAACATTACAAATAAATAAAACAGGTCCATGTAACCCATCCCCCAGGATACACCCAGAAACAAGTTATCACAGCTTAGTGTGCCTTTCTGGTCAAAAATTCACGAATAAATAAAGTTGGTCCCTATAACCTCCCCAGCGCATCTGGAAATGAGCGGTCACAGCTAAGTATGCTTCTCCTGAAAACATTACACATATAACCTCCCTTACCCCCACCGGACACACCTGAAAAAGCTGTCATAGCTCAGTGGGCCTTTCCTGGTCAGAAATTACAAATGAATGAATAAAACAGACCACTGTAACCTTTATTAACATACCAGGGTACACAACCTAGAGGAGAGACAGGAAGGGTAGAAGAGGGGGAGGAATCAAAGAAATGGAACAAGAGAGTTAACAGGGAGGAGAGGAGGCACTGTGGGTCATCTTAGAGACTGAAAAATCGCACCACAATCTGCACAAGGGTTGTATCGAGACCCCCATCTCAGGGGGAGGGAATGGACAAGGATATGATAGAAAGTACCCTTAGGATGGCAGAGAATGGGGAGATACTGTTGATGGGGGACCTGAATATGCCGGATGTTAACTGGAGCATCTTTGCTGCAGCCACATCCAAAAGCAGGGCCATTCTCAATGCCCTGCAGGGGGCATGCCTCAGACGGCTAATGTTGGAACCCACTCGGGAGGCCGCAATCTTAGACCTCGTACTCTCAAATGGGGACAGTGAGAGGATATCAGATCTAGAAGTGGGTAGCCATCTGGGAACAAGTGACCACCAAACAGTGTGGTTCATGATAAACTCAGCTGCAGAGTTAAGCCATACAAAAGTGAAGGTACTGGACATCAGGAGGGCTGACTTTGTCGAAATGGGAGAGTGCCTTAGAAAAGCACTAGCAAACAGGCAAGAAGAAGGGGTGGAGCAAAAATGGGGAAACATCAAAACTGCCATCACAGAGGCAACAAGCCTTTGTCTGAAGCAAATAAACAAATCAAAGTGAAAGAAAAAGCCCCTGTGGTTCTCTAAAGAGGTGGCGGGGAAGGTTAGGGAGAAAAAGACAGCATTTAGGAAGTATAAGGAAACACAGAAGGAGCAGGACAGAAAACTGTACCAGTTAAGGCAGAAGGAAGCAGGGAAGGCAGTCCGACTAGCAAAGGCCCAAACTCAGGAAAAGATAGCCAACTCGGTTAAGAAGTGGGATAAAACCTTTTATAGGTACATTAGAGAGCATAGAAAGACAAAGGGAGGGATAGTGAGGCTGAATAGAATGGATGGTGGGTGGGTGGGTGAGTGAGCAGAGAGGGACAGTGAAAAAGCAGAGATACTGAATGAATACTTCTGCTAAGTATTCACAAAAGAGAAGGAGGGGGAGGTACCTAATCCAATTACCAGAAGCACTCTGGATTGGGGGGGGGGGGCGATCCCAGTCCTTTCACAGAAGAAAGGGTTCTGAAAGAACTCCTAAAACTGAAGGTGGACAAATCAATGGGGCATGACGGGATTCATTCCAGAATTCTAAAAGAATTAAGGGGAGAACTAGTGACACCACTGACTACCCTTTTTAACAAATTGTGGGAGGATGGTGTGGTACCTGAGGACTGGAGGAGGGCGGATGCGATTCCCCTTCACAAAAGTGGGAGCAAGGCAGAAGCAGAAAACTACAGACCTGTCAGTTTGACCTATGTGGTAGGGAAAATGATGGAATCACTTCTGAAAGAAAGAACTGTTGAGTACCTAGAGGCCAGTGGGGCACAGGACCCAAGGCCGCATGGATTCACAGCGGGAAGGTCATATCAGACAAATCTAATCAATTTCTTTGACTGGGTGACCAAAGTAGTAGACCAGGGAGGGGCTGTGGACATGGCCTACCTAGACTTTAGCAAGGCATTTGACACAGTCCCACACAAAAAATTAATAAACAAATTAGCCAGCCTGAGAGTGGGTCCCAGGGTGGTAGCCTGGGTAAAACATTGGCTGGACAACAGGACACAGAAGGTAATAGTAAACGGAGTCCACTCTGAAGAAAGGAGGGTTTACTAGTGGTGTAGCACAGGGTTCAGTACTGGGTCCAGTAATTTTTAATGTCTTTATAAGTGACATTGCAGAGGGACTGGAAGGAAAAGTATGCCTCTTTGCAGATGACACAAAGATCTGCAACTGGATTGATACACAAGGAGGCGTGGAAAGGATGAGAAGGGACTTGGCAACGTTGGAGGAATGCTCAGAAGTATGGCAGCTTGGATTCAATACAAAGAAGTGCAAAATAATGCACATGGAAACAAAACCCAAGGAGAAGAGTACAAAATGGGGGTTAGTAACAACAACAACAAGCATTTGTCAATGCGAGCAGCTAGCTTGCAGGTATTTGCAGTGGTGTTTGGCATGTATGGTGCTTACCCTAATGTCCTGTGCGATTGCTGGTATTGCACAATAAATTTTCAGCATGACCTTTTGTTACCCCATTGTGCGCTACATAGGCGGAAATATGTTTTGGACAGGATGTGAAAAATGACAGCTGTACTGCTCATAAGGAAGTGTGGTAAAATGGCAATGTTGAAAATCTGGGTGGAAATATTGAAGTCATAAACCTACAGGCGTGCGTGGGAACGCTGTGCAATACGCAGCTGTAAACAGATATTGTTAGAATTTTTTACCAAATTGTCAATACTGGCATTTAAGACATCTACTATGAACAGTGTCACTGTGATTGTCTTACTGTGTGCCATACATTGATTTTGCACACCGACTGCGCCATTGTGCACTACATGGGCGGAAACACGTTTTGGGCAAGATGTGAAAAATGACAGCTGCACTGCTCAAGAGGAGGTGTGGTAAAATGGCAATGTTGAAAATCTGGAGTGAAAATATTGAAAATTCGCAAACTTATGAGCGTGCATAGGAACTGCGCAACGCACACACGTAAAACAATCATTTTTAGGAATTTTTTCACCAAATTTTCAACATTGCCATTTTAAAACTTCTGCTAATGAACAGTGTCACTGTGATTTTCTTACTGTGTCCCATACATTGATTTGAACACCGACTGCACCATTGTGCACTACATGGCGGAAACACGTTTGGACAGGATGTGAAAATGACAGCTGTACTGCTCATAAGGAGGTGTGGTTAAATGGCAATGTTGAAAATCTGGAGTGAAAATATTGAAAATTCGCAAACTTACAAGCCTGCGTAGGAACTGCGCAATGCACGCTCGTAAAACTGTCATTTTTTGGAATTTTGCCAAGTTTTCAACATGAGGTTTGGGACCCTTCTCATGAATGGTATCCTGTCATGGCGCTATTCAGGCTGGAAGGGTGATTTCGTGCAGTGACTGCAAAATCACCCTTTGGGCCCGAATAACGCCATGACAGTGACATCATTCATGAGAAGGGGTCCCAAAAACCCCATGTTGAAAATTTGGTGCAAAAATTCCAAAAAATGCCTGAGATATGCAATAAAGTTGAAACCCCCCCTATCTAGTCCATTATACAGCTTAGCAGCATTTCCTCAGTTCGCGGTCGACTTTAAAGAGTGCAGACGTGTTCCCGGTCCACCGAAGATCGTCGCGCCGAGCTCGGAGGTAAGTATGGGGTGAGGGGTTGTGGGGAGGCTGGGTGCGCAGTGGGTGGGTGCAGGTTGTGGGAGGGACTGGGAGACTCGTGGGACCATTTTTCTTTACAGGTTTAAAAAAAAAAAAAAGGACTACTGGGACGTTGCCACGCTGGGGTGGGCTCCCAGCATGGCAGAAGATGGCTGGGGGGCGAAGAGCCGACGGGGATTGAGGCACCCCGTCGGCAAAACGGGACGTTTGCCACACTGGGGTGGGCTCCCAGCGTGGCAGAAGGATGGCAGGGGGCCGTGGAGCCGATGGGGATTGGGCACCCCGTCGGCAAACAACGTTTGCCACGCTGGGAGCCACTCCCAGTGTGGCACCAAAGCTTTGGGGGGGCGGCGTGAAGCGGGGGGGAGCACGTGACGCGAAGGGGGGCAGCGTGACGTGGTGCTCGGTATGACATAGAAACATAGAAACATAGAAGTTGACGGCAGATAAGGACCGCAAGGCCCATCCAGTCTGCCCATTTCTTTTTCTACCTTATAAATGTGCCATCGGCCTTTGCTCTGTCAGTGACCTATCTATTCATAGTCATTTGTATTGCTCCCTTATGCCTATCCCATGCCTGTTTGAAGCCCTGCACTGTATTCATAGCCACCACTTCTTGTGGTAAGCTATTCCATGCATCTACCACCCTTTCTGTGAAAAAGAATTTCCTCACATTCCCCCTTAATCGGCCTCCCTCTAATCTCATGCTGTGTCCTCTTGTCCTGCAATTTTTCTTATATTTAAACATGTTAGACTCTTTCACCTTGTTTATGCCCTTAAGGTGTTTAAATGTCTCGATCATATCACCTCTCTCCCTCCTTTGCTCAAGGGTATACATATTGAGCTCCGTTAATCTGTCCTCATATGTCTTCTGATGCAGTCCCTGCACCATTTTGGTTGCCCTTCTCTGGACTGCCTCAATTTGGTTAATGTCCTTGTGAAGGTGTGGCCTCCAATACTGCGCGCAGTACTCCAGATGGGGCCTAACCAATGTCTTGTACAGAGGGATTATTACCTCCCTCTTACGACTTGTGATACCCCTACTAATACACCCTAACACCCCCCTAGCCTTACCTACTGCTTTAGAGGTCTGCTTGGATGATTTTAGGTCATCAGTGATGATGATGCCCAAGTCTCTTTCTTCCTTTGTGAGCTGCTGCAACTCCTCCCAGCCTATAAGTGGCTTCAGGGTTTCTCTTCCCTATGTGCATGATTTTGCACTTCTTGCATTAAATCCAGTTGCCACTCTTCTGACCATTTTGCTAGTTTATCCAGATCTCTTCTCATTCTGCCCACCCCATCTGGATCATCTACTCTGTTGCAGATCTTGGTGTCATCTGCAAACAGACAAGCCTTACCTCTAGTCCATCTGCGAGGTCACTAATGAAGATGTTGAATAGGACTGGCCCCAGGACTGATCCCTAGGTACCCCACTTGTGACTTGCATCTCTTCTGACTGTATACCATTTACCACCACTCTCTGTTTTCTGCCAGTCAACAGTTTGCCACCAGTTGACCAACTTCTGACCACCCGAGCCTACCTAGCTTATTTATCAATCTTCTATGTGGAACAGTGTCAAAAGCTTTGCTGAAGTCAAGGTAGAGCGACATCAACTGCTCCCCTTGGTCCACCACTCTGGTTGCCAGTCAAAGAAATCTATGAGATTAGTTTGACAGGACCTTCCTTTGTAAACCCATGCTGTCTTGGATCCTGTGCCCTATGGATTCCAGGTGTTGCACTATCCTTTCCTTAAGAGTGCCTCCATAATCTTGCCCACTACTGAGGTAAGACTGACTGGTCTGTAGTTCCCGCCTCCTCCCTGCTACCACTCTTGTGGAGCGGGATCACATGAAACCCTTCTCCAGTCTTCTGGGACCTCTCCTGTGCTCAGAGACTCACTAAACAATTCTGCTAATGGCTCTGCTAGTTCCTCCTTTAGCTCCTTAAGTACCCTGGGATGTATGCCATCAGGTCCCATTGCCTTATCCACCTTGAGCTTAGCAAGCTCTTGTAGGACCCTTTCTTTTGTGAAGGGAGTAGTGCTCACCTCCTCCCCTGTGTCCATGATGCTGAGCTGTGGGCCTGCCCTACCTTCTCTTCAGTAAATACTGAGCAAAGTATCTATTTAGGATAGATGCCTTTACAGGGTCCTCCTCCTCACATGCTCCCTTTTCTCCATTAAGCTTAGCAATACCCCTCTGGACTTTCTCCTTTCACTAATGTATCTATAGAAAGTCTTGTCACCTTCTTTTACTGTTCGTGCTAGTGTTTCCTCAGTTTGGGACTTTGCCTGCCTACCTTACCTGCTTCCCTTAGGGCAGTTTGGTATGCCTCCTATCTTCATCCGCTGTGTTCCCTTATATTTTCTGAAGGCCAGCCTTTTGGCTCTGACCTTTTCTGCTCTGTATTTGAGAACCAAAGTGGTTTCCTTCTTCTTTGCACTTCCTTTTCTGTCTAACACAATGGGATGTTGCTTCAAGTATTGTATCCTTAATGCTTGCCCTTTGCCTGTACCTCCTCACCTGTGTTTCTTTTTGCCAGGGCTAGCTTAACTCTGTTGGCCATCTTATCAAAGTCAGCTCCTCTGAAGTCCCATATTTTTGCCTTGGAATGGGATGATTTAGATGTAGTAGCCAAATTGAACCATACCATGTGATGGTCACTGGACCCCAGGTGACCTTCTACCTGGAGATCTGTGATCCCTTCTTTGTTAGTCAGTACTAGATCTAGGATAGCCCTGTCTCTTGTGGGTTGCTGTACCAGTTGTTTGAGGCCCTCCCCCTGCAGGGAATCCACTATGAGTCTAGTTCTGGCAGATGTTCCTGCTGGTATTGACCAATCTATATCTGGCATGTTGAAGTCTCCCATTATCAGAACCTCCCTTAGCTGTCATGTTTTGTATATCTTCTAACAGTAATGTGTCTATGTCCTCCCTCTGGTCTGGGGGCCTGTAGACAACCCCAGTTCTTATGGCTGTCCCATTTCCTGTTTCCAGGGTGACCCACAGTTCTTCTGGCTCCTACGTGTATTCTGAATTTCTGTAGCTTTGATATTTTCATTAACATAGGGCCTCCTCCCCTTTTTGCACCTCGGTCTCTTCTGAACAATACATAGCCAGGTACTGAAGTCTCCCAAGTGTGGTTACTGGTAAACCACATCTCACTAGTAGCTACTATGTCCAGTTTAGCCTCTGACATTATTGCCTGCAGGTCTAGGATCTTATTTCAGGCTGTGAGCATTTAATGTACATGATTTTCCATTGGCCAGATTTTGTGGTGTATTGGTTGTTGGGTGAAGTTTGGCATTACCCTGTGCATCGTATGGGGAGACAAACCTTTTTCTTACCTGGTGATGCAAATGAATGGCAAACCGCTGAATTCCTGTTTGACCACTAGCTGAGGGGAGGGGTGTTCTTCCCATTCGGCGTGGGTGCTGCACCCTCTCCATTTGCTAGTTAAATATTCTGCAAGGCGTCAAACTTCTGCCCCAATGCACTGGCTCCCTCTTTAGTCAGATGCAGTCCATCAAATTTAAGAACTTTCGCTCCCAGAACTGTTGCCAGTTCCCTACAAATCTGTGTCCTTTTTCCTGGCACCAGTCCCCAGGCCACGTGTTTAGCTCCCCTATCTCTCCTTCTCTGACCTTCCGTCCATCTGTTCCCTTCTCCCAGACTGGCAGGATCTCAGAGAAGGAGATGCGGTACATGGTGGTTTTCTTTGGAAGCAAAGACCACGCTGTCATACAACTCCCGCACCCATTGGTGCAGGACATACGCCTGCTCAGCGGAGCACTGGATTGCAAGGGAGGCACACCTCCAAGGGTGTGCTACTCTCCCAAGCGTTCCATGAGCATGCGCGCAAGCGAACGTAAAAATGGAAAGGGACCTAGGAGTAATCATATCATATGACCTTAAGGTTAGCAAGCAGTGTTAGAAGGCAGTAGGGAGGGCTGGGGACATACTGGGATGTATAGGGAGAGGCATCACCAGCGGAAAACAGGAAGCTGTTATCCCTTTGTACAGACAGTTGGTGAGACCCCATCTGAAGTACTGCGTCCAGTTCTGGAGATCCCATCTCCGCAGGGACATAGACAGGGTGGAGGCAGTCCAGAGGAGACACAAAATGGTGCAGGGTCTACAGAGAAGCCATATGAGGAGAGGCTAAAGGAGCTTAATATGTATACCCTTGAGGAAAGGAGGAGAGGGGGACATGATAGAAATGTTTAAGTACCTCAAGGGAATCAACAAAGTCCAAGAGGATAGCATCTTTCAGAAAAAGAGATGTGCAAGAACAAGGGGACACAATCTGAAGATGGGGGGGGGGCAGCTCAGGGGCAATGTGAGGAAATATTTTTTCACAGAGGGTGGTGGTCGCATGGAACTGTCTTCCTGAGGAGGTTGTGGGGTCTAAAACTGTGGGAGAATTCAAGAATGCTTGGAAAGACATACGGCGATTCTTGTGGGGGGTAGGAAGAAATTGGCTGTTGGTTAACTAGGATCTGCAGCTTATCCAGTAGGTAGGGAAATGAGCAGACCTGGTGGGCCAAGCAGTCCTTATCTGCCGTCAAAGTATATGTTTCTGTGTTACCCCCTAAAACCATGTACAAATGTGCTGTCACAGCCCAGCTTGCCTTTTCTGGCCAACAATTACAAATATATAAAGTTTCCACTGTACATGTTCTAGTTTTATTTTAATATATCAAACAGATTTTTGATTGGCATTAGCTGTAGATCTGGCTAAGACCTCTGAAGCATCACTCCTAATATAAGCAAGGTCACCACATGAAGGTAATAAGAACGTGATTCTATGAAGCAATCGGGCTACTGGGTTGAAATATCGCCAGACATTATGCCATGGACAAACTGTAGCGGACACAATGTCACGGGGACAAAAAGTAGGCGGATACAATGTCACCAGATAATAGGTTGCCTGGCCAAAATGTTGCGCAGGAAAGGTTTTTGTGTGGGTTCATGTTGTTCTATCGCAAGTCAGCTGAAGAATCAGCATATTGAAAATGTGCAGAAGAAAATATTTTCTGTGTTTATCGAGGCAGAGAGAGGTCTGGTAATGTCTTGGTAAACATTTAGCAAGGCGGAGCTAGAGGACTAAGTCGGACTAAGTTGGTTTTCCGTAATTTGTCCTACAAGTTGTGGTTTTCTGCTTTCAAGTGGAGTTTCTGGATGCCTGAGCATCGATACAGTGCAACATTATTGATAAGCAATATTGTATCCTTCGACATTGTATCCGGCGACATTATGTCCGCTGTATTTTGCCCATGGCATAATGTCCAGCGACATTTCAGCCATGTATGAGCAATCAGTTGCCACAGGAGCATAGACCTACAAATGAGGCATAAATACACTGCTCTGGGAAAGCAAATGTCTCTGTGACCTTGTTTTATCCATACCATACTGGAGCAAACAGCAGCCACATAAAACAACAGAAGCAGTCAGTGCGTTTCAGTGTGTAGCACCTTCCACAGAGCATTGACTGATATGACGTAGGTGCTGCACAATGAATCAGCAGGTCAGATGTCCGGTTGGACTTGTTTCTGCAGTCCATTTTCAGCCAGGTTGGGAACTGACTGCTTCTGCTGCTTGATGTAGCCGCTTTTTGCTCCAGTATGGCATAGAGAAAATGAAGTGTCGCTGAATCGCAGTCTGTTTGCATGTGTTTTTACGCTGGTTCACGTGGGCTTTTGATGCAGACCCTGCACCATTTTAGTTGCACTGTTCTGGATTGCCTCCACTCTATGTCCTTCCAGAGATGTGGTCTCCAGAACTAGACACAGAAATCTAGGTGGGGTCTTAACAGTGCTCTATACAGATGCAATACCACCTTCCTCTTTCTGCTGGTGATACCCTTCCCTATGCACCCCAGCATCCCACTAGCCCTCCCTACTGCCTTGTAGCACAGCTGGCCATCTTTAGGTCATTCAATATGATTACTCCTTGGTCTCTTTCATGCTTGGTGGTCAGCAGTACCACTCCAGCGATTCTGTACTCTGCCCCTGGGTTTCTGTGCCATAAGTGCATTATTCTGCACTTTTTCACATTGAAACCCCACCGCCATACCCTTGACCACTCCTCTAGTTTTCTCAGGTCTCTGCCCATCCTATTATATTATTGTATTATATTGTATTGTAATGTATTGTATTGCACTGTCTCTCTCTGACTTGGAACCTTTGTAAATGAGCCCTGGCTCAAAGGTATTGATTCAAATCTGAAATAAATAAAATAAATCCTTTTCACCCCCCACTAGAGTGTCCACCCTACTGCAGATGTTGGTGTCATCTGCAAACAGGCAGACCTTCCCTTCCAGCTCCTCTTCAATGAATAGTTTATAGGAGTGCTCAGGCAATAGGTGGCTTATTGTATGAGATTAAAACTGTCCCTTGCTGTGCTTGAACCACCAGCCTTTTGGTTAACAGTTGAATGTGCTAACCGAATACGCCACAGAGACACCACTCTGAGCTGGTTACCTTCTCTCGCAATATACATTCTGTTCCAAGGGAATCTCTCAAAGCGGATTAAAGGGGAACTTCAATTTATCTAAACTCCCCACCCCACCTCCCTCAAAGCCTAACCTCCCCAGTAAAGCTTTTTGTAAATGAAACAACATTTTAAGTGCTTCCACTTACTTTATATTATTTTTGTAAACTCCGCCGTCGGGTAACACGGTTGGGGCAGCACGATGCCGTCTCACCTTAAAGCGTGACGCTGCACTGCTCGCTTGTATGCTTCTCGATACAAGCAAGTGGTATGGAGCCATACTCTAACCCAAGATGGCACTGCACTGCACCTGCCATGGTACCTGATGGCAGAGTTTATGGAAATAATATAAAGTTAAGTGCAAGTGTAACCCCTAGATGGCGCTATCCCAGGGGCTACTACCCCTGCCTGATTTGCCACTAACAGGTTGAGGGGCCTGGATCCAATGGCGGGTGCCTCCACCCAGAGGTCAGGGTTTGCAATAGTTAAACTAACTTGGTCACAGCCCTCTGGGACACTGCAACCCCCCTTTCTTCCCACTAGTGGCCCACACAATATATCAGAATTACCTTCACAGTATACACTTACCCCAGGTCTGGTTCCGCACTGGACCTCCTGTGAAATGAGATACAGTGCAACAATCACAGTACAGTACTTTAACATAGACAAATACCTCAGGCAGTATAACTTTGCTGAAACAAGCAGCTCTGATTTATTTAGGGGATATAACAAGGACAGGGGAAATCAGGTTAATTAGCTTATCACTCTAATAATCTACCTATGGCTCTGTGCACAGGCCTATCCCTATCAGTTACTGTCCCTGGGTACCCAAGCCCTAGTGGCTAGTCCAAACCGTGGCAGCTGGTAGGGCCCTTTCACACAGAGAAAAGGAAAATTAAACAGTCAGCAGTACAGTAATTCCATTTGGATTTAATGTGGCAATTCAACAGGGAGCGACCCAATTAGTACTACGACCTCCAAAGAAGATATGGTCCTTCAATGTCAGCAGGGCTACTTTTGATCTCCAAGAGACTCCTCACACATTTATATGGTAAAAAAAAGAAAGCACTATACCAGGCAGGCTGCATCTGTATCCCAATCGCAATTACTGCACAATAACCAGGAGAACACACAGCAGATTCAGTCCCTGACAGACCGGTAGTAATTCAACAATTTCTTCAGTCTTCTACAGGGATGAGCCTGGTTTCTACTCTTCAGAGATCCTTTTGATTCTTTTCACAGGACGGATTCAGTCCTAACAAGCAGTTACACAAGTTGTAGACCGAACTCTGGGCCTTGACACACGTTTTTGACTGAAACGTGCACTGAAGGAGCACAGGGTTTCTTTCCCCTTCTTCAGATCTCAAACTGAAACTCCCAACAGACAAAACCGGGCACTTCCTTTGAGTTCCTCCCAGTTCTTGACTGGATTGGCTTGTCACTCACAATAGACTGCTGCTGTTGGTCAAAAAGGCACCAAGTCCAAACTACATCTCCCAGAGTCACTGCCCATACAATCCTCTTGTGGCTAGCTCAGATTATGAGTCCCAAGTTCTGATTCGTCCAAGGTATCATTTTAGAGCTAGTTTACCCCACACTGATTGGTCCAGTTCAGCAGTTCAAAACCAGAATGGGAACTAGCAGACACAGTTCTGACTGCAAAGAAAGCAGGTTAGACAAACTGTAATTTCATTATTACTCTAAATAATTTCTGGCAAACAGTTACATCTTTCAGATAGGTTCCTTTGCAATTCTAGTGACTGCAAAATGAAGTGAATTGGCAGCAGCTCGAGTGGTACTCAGAGAAGCACACAGTCCCCCATACAAACTAATATGTCTGCAAGCAGACAGCTCTTAAAGAGACAGTACCAGAGGCTCTAAAAACACTCACTGATAAATGGCAAATGCCAAACACCATTCAGGCTTGGAGCATTCAAGCAAGCTCCTGGAAGTCTTTTTGGAACCCCCATTTGCAGGGGTTACACCTTCCTGGCCCTGGGAAAGCTTGACGTCCAGCGGCAAGCAAGGTACCCCCATAAGCTTCAACTGCAACCATATACATTTGCATTAGGCTCACATGTAATCATCAGTCAATACATCATTTTACCAAGAACCATTTCTGAAACATTGCAGTACGTCACTCTTTACACAGTATAACACACACATTGTACCATAACTCAAGTTATTACCTCTTGTACATGAAACCTGAAGAGAGGACCCTTCCCTATCAGTTACCTTGGGGCTGGACGGGCAAGGGCACCATACTAGAGGGCAACACAAGTAACTTGAGTTAGCACTAACGCCAGTTTGGGCAATGAGCCTCGGGGACACATACACTCCTTTATGGACAACATTGAGAGGCAGGTCCACTGGCCGCCCAGGGAATCATAACTGAGGTGCAACCACAGGCTTTACAGCTCGACCAGTCTTCTAGGGGAGCTGTTACAGTCTCTGCACTCTGAGCCTCATTTTCAGCATTGTTCTCACTTGTCAGGAGTCTCCATGGGGGATAGAGGCTAGAACTTGGGGCACTTTCAGCCCAGGAGTTACAGTTTCTGAGTCCACAACATTTGGCTCGCATGGAGAGCTTTCAGACACTGGCAGTGGACTGTCAGGGCACTCAAAATACTCTTCTTGTTCGGTGTAATCACCAGTCTGCCCCAATCTATCATTTTCCTCAGAAAGCTCAAACAGTTCAACCATGCACAATGATTCCATTTCATCTGATCTGATGCTTTGCACTTCACTTTCTGGGAGCATTGGCTCCAGGGATGAAGCTGGGGCATAGACAGTCCAGAAGGCCCAGCTTTGTCTCCAGTATTGACTAGGGATTGCCCGAAACAATTGACTCAGTTCGTAAGAAGGATAGTATTCAAAGTCACTCTCACTTTCTTCTGATATGGACTGACAGTCATGCTCAACTGGGACTTGTGCAGGGGAACCTTTAACTCTGCTTCTGTAGGTGCAGACTTCCTTGATCTTTCTTAGCAGCAGCTCTAGTCACTGGTCCAGAGGGGCATCTTCTGGGGGCTCAGACTCAATCAGGATTTGTCCAATGGGTAGTAAATGATTTCTATGCATTGTTTTTACATCTTTGAATTGTTCTCAGGCCTTACTTTGTACACTGGCAGATCATCTAGTTTGCCCACTACAATGTGAGGGAGATGGTGCCATCTGTCAGCAATCTTGTGTTTGCCATGCAGTCCCAGATTTCTTAGCAATACCCGATCTCCCTCCTGGAGTTCCTGAGCTTTCACCTTTTTATCATCACCTTTCTTTGTTGGCCAGATTTCTTTTGGCAGCCATGGTTTGAGCCAGTTAGTGCACATGAGTTAGCTGGGCCTTTAACTTTTGCACATACTGTAAATAGTTGTCAGCTTGAACCCATCAGGAGAGACCCAAACACACATCTACGGTAGTCGAGCTTCTCTTCCAAACATCAGGCGGTAGGGGAGAACCCAGTGGCATCACTTTTGGTGCAGTTATAAGCATGTACCAGGGTGCTAATTTGTTGGCTCATCTAGGCTTGTCCTTTGGGTGCAGGGTGCCTAGCATATCTAGCAAAGTGCGGTTGAAACGCTCAGGCTGTGGTCCCCTGGGGTGGTAAGGAGTGTTCTGGACTTTTCCTCCCTCACAGAGAAAGCATCTCCTTTGATCAGACGACTCTCAAAGTCTCTCCCTTGATCAGAATGGATTCTTTGTGGAGCCCCATAGTGAACAAAAAGTTTTCTCACGAGTACTTTGGCTACAGTGGATGCTTTCTGGTCTTTGGTGGGGAAAGCTTGGCATATCTCGTGAAATGGTCAGTGACCACCAGCACATTACTGATATTTCTTTGATCTGACTCCAAACTCAGAAAAATCACACAGACCAGCTCATGGGTGCACTGGTGGTTATGTTAACAAGGGGCAGCCCTCTGGACAAAGCTTTCCTCTGTAAGCAGCGACTACAAGTTCGTATGTGTTGCTCCACATCAGCCCCATCTTAGGCCAATAGAATCTGGATCTCACCAAGTCAAGTGTTCTGTCTATACCAAGGTGCCCCATGTGGTTGTGCAAGGACCTCAATACTGAGTCTCCCGAGGCAGTGGGCAGCACCAGTTGTTGTTTGTCTACTTGTCCCCTCTGTCTACTGTTTCTCTATATAACAGTTTATTGATCAGTTTCAACTTAGGACCTTCTTTGTATAACAGTGCAGTTCTCAAATCAGTGAGCGTAATTTGGACACATCTTTTCCTGCATGAGGGCTTCTAAAGCTGATTTGATCATAGGATCGCGGGATTGAGCCCACCGAATACTGTCATTGTCCAGCTGAGGCAGTGCACCAATGTCTATTGCAGAAAAGTGGCACAAGCAGCAGGTATGCAATTCTCAGAGGGTCCCAAGCAATCCACCATGCAGTCCACTGCGTCCTGGTGGATTTGTTCCTCCCTGTCAAACTTCGGTAGAGTGCCCAATGTCAGGTTCTGCAATCGGACCCAATCATTCTGGGGAACAGGCCTCGGGAGAGAGCATCAGCATCTATGTGGTTCAGACCTGCTCTGTATTCGAGAGCATAGTCATATGTAGATAATGCAGAAAGCCACCTATGGCCAGTGGCATCCAACTTAGCTGAGGTCTGCACATAGGTCAAAGGATTATTGTCAGTTTTACTAGTATTTTAGCCCCATACAAGTACTCATGGAATTGGTCAACAATAGCCCACTTCAAAGCTAGGAACTCTAACTTATGTACAGGATAGTTCTTTTCGGATGGGGTCAGGCTTCTACTGGCAAAGGCCACTGGTCTCAGGCCATTCTCGTGCTCTTGGTACAACACAGCCCCAACCCTTGCAAGCTAGCATCAGTGTGGGGACGTGGGAGTTTTCTTGGATCGCGCATAGGCCAGCACTGGAGCATGGGTAAGTTGATATATGATCTCATGAAAACAGTCTCACAATCAGAAGTCCAGAGGCCCCAAATACTTCACCCGGATGAAAATACACTCTTTCAGTCTTGAGGATGCTGACTTTTAAGTATTTTTGTGGGTTGGGGGATACCCTTGAGTAAGGTTAAGTAAAGGGCGGATCACTCTTGAATAGTCCTTGATGAAGTCCATAATAAACCACAGAATCCCAGGAATCTTTGCAGTTCTTTAGATTTTTGGCTGTGGCCAGGTGGTCAAGGCCTCAACTTTACTTGGGTCGGTCTCTATTCCCTCGGTGGATACTATGTGTCCCACATACTTTACTGATGTTTGAAAAATTGACACTTATCAATGGACAGTTTAAGGTCAAAGTCCTCCAGTCGGTCCAATACCTTAAATAATCTGCTCTCATGTTCCTCCAGTGAGCTGCCAAACACAATAACATCATCTAGGTATACCAGGCACTCTAGTAAGTTCATGTCCCCACTGCACGCTTCCATCAATGGTTGAAAAAGTGGCTGGGGCACCTGAAATCCTTGAGGCATCCTCATGGACCATAGAAGCCAAGCGGACAGATAAGGCTGTCTTTTCACGGTCCTCTGGGGCCATCGGGATCTGATAGTACCCACTGCGGAGATCCAGCACAGAGAACCACTTGCTCCCGCTTAGGCAGTCCAAAGCATCCTGAATGCGGGCATTGTGTACTGATCAGGGATATCCGCCGCTATGGTATAATCCACACACATCCTTACTGTTCCATTCTTTTTCCTCACTACCACAATGGGGGAAGCATAAGGCTTCTGGATTCTTGTATACACCAGCAGCTAACATCTCTTGCAGATGCCGTCTCACATCATCTATGTCAGCAGGTGCCAGGCGAGACACTCTCACGAATGGTCTTCGTCATGCAGCGGATATTGTGCTCAGCTCACTTGCCGCGCATCACCATCCCATTCCTTTAAAGAAAACACCTGGTCTCTCTGGGCAAGCTTCTCACTGATCTTCACTTTCCATTCAGCTGGCAGCGAGTCGCCGAAATCAAACAAGTCAGGTGCTACTCTGTCATTCTTCCCTGAACTCTTGCTGCTGGGTAGCACTGCAGTGTCTGCACAATGCACATTAGCCAGGATGCAACCTCTGTTTACTTCGAATGTCTCTTTCAGACACATTATGAACTTGGACCATTACCCTTCTGGCATAAGCATGGGCTCTAGCGGGCAAAATACTAGAAGCTTGACCAGCAGTCCCTCTGGCAATTTTTCCATCGCCTGGTGCATCCAACATTAATATTTTATTCTTAACATCCTTTCTGATAGGGACCTCTCCTGTAAGGTACACTGGCATTTGGCGCCAGGATCAGAGACTCAGGATCCTTCTTCCATACAATTCAGACCGTTCCTCTGGTTCTGTTTTTTCAGCATCTCTGTGCCTCATAGGCCTTCTTAATTAAAAGCCGGAACTCTTAAAGCTCTACTAGTCTTTGACCCTGTTTTTCATAACACAACTGTGCCAGCCTTCGAACATATGAGCATTTGTTCCAATCAACAAAGGACACCATCATACAGTCCAGTGGGGACACACTAAGGCTAGGGTCTCTACTTGTTCGGCCACTCCAGCCAGGAGGTGGGGAAAGACAGCAAATCGGATATACCCGGAATAGGGGTAGGCCTTCTCCCACTTAACCCCACCATGCATGATCCTTCTAATGGTTGTAAGGGTCGTCCTGACAAATGCTTCTGATACCAATCTTGGAACATAATTGTCACCTGGGAGCCACTGTCTAATATAGCTCTTGTAGACACTCCGTTCACCTTTACAGTGGTCTCCATGGAGGACCCACTATTCTGGACCAGTCTGGAGGAGGTGGTAGTGGGGGCCTGGGCAACTGACCTTGCCACAAAGGGCGTGAATTAGCATTTTGGGTGCCCTCACTGGGATCATGTGTGCACCTCTTAACCACTGATTTCTTCTCCGAAGCTCTCCTTGTAGCCTATATGCAACTTTGTCCAGTGTCTTTTGGGGACTGGCATTTCCCTTCATGTGCCCATCTTTCCCACAATTATAGCAAAACATACTTCCTGGAGTTTGAGCTGGCGGCGCCACTGGGAGCCAGGGCGGGGTATTACTAACTGGAAACAGTTGCCATCTCTGTCTCTCGGCATGTTAAGCATTTGGAGACATCTAATCAGTTCTCCACTTCCATGGTCAAGGAATCGAGTTCGGAGCTGTTATCAGGAGATACATGGGTACCAAATCCCCATAGCAGATGCAGTCGGATATAGGTCTAGTCTGTACTTGCAGGCGTGGCCTTCATAAAGGACTGTTTTGAATTCCTGATCTCTCTCAACAGTTCACCCATTGTGACATATCTTTTCCTTGTCAGAGCACTCATTGACTGCCAGCCTCTGCCCCTGAACTTCACTTGATGGGTCACCCCTCAGTCACTCGGTAGAGCCGAGCAGCTATTGGTGCAGGTCCCTCCCGAGGTCGTCTTTTCTCAACTCCTCAATTTCTCTCATTAACTCATCATAGGAGGGTGGGGATTCAGTCGATCTGCCAGGTGTAACTGAAGCAACAGCAGTTCTGAGGAAGGGGGCAGACTTAAGGATCCTGTCCAGCCTGGTTCGGTCCAGTTCAATCCATGGCAAACTACCTTTTCTGAGGCATTCTTGCAACAATTTTTCCAGCCGAGATACATACACAGACAACAACTCCCTTGGTACTGTTGTGCATCTTTACTCTCCACCATAGGTCCTCATCAGAATCTGGCTCCCATACATACATTCTCCAAGGCCCTCAAGATAGGCCTGTGCAGTCGCTCAGGGTTACTGGCCTGCTTAGCAGGATGGTAGCCAGGGGCAGGACCTCGGAGGCTCACTAACCCTCTTTCGCTCACCTTCCGAGCATTGCCATTCTAGCACTTGGGGGCAACATAGTCATCCAGGTCTCCCAGTCATCCTCCCTTGGGGGGTGGGAGGGTGCCAGAGAAGATCCTCAACCCGGTAAGAGTCGTGACTAATGGCAGGTGCAGAAATAGAGTCTGCATTGGTTCAGCCACCATGCAGGCACTGGAGCAGGAGAGGGTGTTGGGAGGGAACACCCCAGGTGGCAAGAATAGTTTCTTCAAGTCCTCCACAGTTTTCCCTCTCCCAGCAACCATTCGCAAATTTCTCCTCAAAAGTTTCAGATAGTGGTGGGGCTGATTCCCCCTGGTCTTTACTGTCCTTAGTTATCACTCTCCAAGCAGTGAGGGCTCCCTCTGGGGTAATGGTCTGTGGCACTTTGGAGCTATCTATGGGATCCTTAAACTCTACTAGGGCCAGGAAAGTGTGGGTGAGCAGATTAGCATGCCGACCCACCACCACAGGGTTTTGTAAACCTTCCACCTTGGAAAGTACTCCCTGCACAGTGTCCGTATTGATACCCAGGGATGTCCAGGATAAACATAGCATTTTGGGGTCGATCTCCTCCCAGTACACCACTCCACCAGCCGGTGCACAGCCACTTCTGTCGGGTACCCATTTTTTTCTTAACAGTGGTTCATGAAATATGGCCACTAGAGGACACACAATCCCAGCAGTGCCTCCAAGATGTAACCCTAGATGACGCTATCCCAGGGGCTACACCCTGCCTGATTTGCCACTAACAGGTTGAGGGGCCTGGATCCAATGGCGGTGCCTCCACCCAGAGGTCAGGGTTTGCAATAGTTAAACTAACTTGGTCACAGCCCTCTGGGACACTGCAACCCCTTTCTTCCCACTAGTGGCCCACACAATATATCAAATTACCTTCACAGTATACACTTACCCAGGTCTGGTTCCGGCACTGGGACCTCCTGTGAAATGAGATACAGTGCAACAATCACAGTACAGTACTTTAACATAGACAAATACCTCAGGCAGTATAACTTTGCTGAAACAAACGCTCTGATTTATTTAGGGGATATAACAAGGACAGGGGAAATCAGGTTAATTAGCTTATCACTCTAATAATCTACCTATGGCTCTGTGCACAGGCCTATCCCTATCAGTTACTGTCCCTGGGTACCCAAGCCTAGTGGCTAGTCCAAACCGTGGGCAGCTGGTAGGGCCCTTTCACACAGAGAAAAGGAAAATTAAACAGTCAGCAGTACAGTAATTCCATTTGGATTTAATGTGGCAATTCAACAGGGAGCGACCCCAATTAGTACTCACGACCTCCAAAGAAGATATGGTCCTTCAATGTCAGCAGGGCTACTTTTGATCTCCAAGAGACTCCTCACACATTTATATGGTAAAAAAAAAAGCACTATACCAGGCAGGCTGCATCTGTATCCCAATATAATTACTGCACAATAACCAGGAGAACACACAGCAGATTCAGTTCCTGACAGACCGAGTGTAATTCAACAATTTCTTCAGTCTTCTAAGGGTGAGCCTGGTTTCTACTCTTCAGAGATCCTTTGATTCTTTTCACAGGACAGTTCAGTCCTAACAAGCAGTTACACAAGTTGTAGACGGAACTCTGGGCCTTGCACACGTTTTTATCTTGAAACTGTGCACTGAAGGAGCACGAGTTTCTTTCCCCTTCACTTTCAGATCTCAAACTGAAACTCCCAATAGACAAAAAACCGGGCACTTCCTTTGAGTTCCTCCCAGTTCTTGACTGGATTGGCTGTCACTCACAATAGACTGCTGCTGTTGGTCCAAAAGGCACGAAGTCTAAACTACATCTCCCAGAGTCACTGCCCATACAATCCTCTTGTGGCTGGCTCAGATTATGAGTCCCAAGTTCTGATTCGTCCAAGGCATCATTTTAGAGCTAGTTTACCCCACACTGATTGGTCCAGTTCAGCAGTTCAAAACCAGAATGGGAACTAGCAGACACAGTTCTGACTGCAAAGAAAGCAGGTTAGACAAACTGTAATTTCATTATTACTCTAAATAATTTCTGGCAAACAGTTACATCTTTCAGATAGGTTCCTTTGCACTCCTAGTGACTGCAAAATGAAGTGAATTGAGCAGCAGCTCAGTGGTACTCAGAGAAGCACACAGTCCCCCATACAAACTAATTATGTCTGCAAGCAGACAGCTCTTAAAGAGACAGTACCAGAGGCTCTAAAAACACTCACTGATAAATGGCTTAAATGCCAAACACCATTCAGGCTTGGAGCATTCAACAAGCTCCTGAAGTCTTTTGGGAACCCCATTTGCAGGGGGTTACACAAGCACCTACAATTCTGTTTTATTGTGAAAAGCCTAACCAGGGAGCGAGACTTTGATTTGGGGGTTTGGATAAACTGGAGTTTCCTTTAATTTCAAATAAGTCTTATGTTACAAAATGCTTTTTAGTCACAGAACACAAGTCACAGCGGCTTCTGTGGAAATCATTTGTGTTAATGCACAAGTCTGACTGACGTCTCTTATATCCTTGTACATAAAGTCTGCAGCACATTTAGCCCTGTGTTCCAAAGGAATAAGCCACAACCTACCACTGAATCCTGATTAACACTACCCACCACTGTATGTAGTGTCATGGTTAATTAAATTCCTGTTTACCATATCCCCAGTGGTACACATAAAGAAAGTGGATAGAAATGTTTTCATGGGAGAAAAATGAAATGACAACATTTCTTGTTAGTCCCAGCAGTAAATCTGGATGTTTTCTATGCTCTGTTATGCTATGCATCACTCTTTCCAAGCAACAGGTCTACTGGCAGCCGAGGACCTCTGAGCACGGCACTAAAACCCCAACGTACAGTGGAGACCATTTCATAAATTATACTTGTGGTTATGTGGCTTTTACTGAGAAGAGACCTTATATTGTTTATAGTTGTATCCTGTTAAACCCACTCTCATAAAACTGCAAGATTTAAACCCAGCTAGAACCATGATTTGTCCAGAAATAAAAGAGGGCTCTTCTTACAGAGGGCAAGGAAGCCTCAGCTTCATCTGTTTATTATTTATTTGAAAACTGGTGACCGAGAAAGGCATGCTGAGATGAGGCTCGTTTCCAGGTGCTTCCCGGGAATGGGGAGATCAGAAGGGGATACAAAAGAAAATCAAACAGTACTAAGTACATACAAGTGATAATACTACTCAGTATAATACGCGCATATGTTAAATAGCACAAATCGCATGATATACATGTGGTAACTCCATACTCGCAGTAATAACTCCATACCTGATAACCCCTAGTTGTGGTTCCACAGTGTACCTGACACCACCTATAAACAAAAAGAGTCCCATTATAGTTTACAGATCCCTACCCCCTAGCCCACCAACCTACAGAGCCCTTATAAAATTCAAAATGCAAAGCAACACTTGGTGGAAGCCAACCAGTAAAAAGAATGCCACAAAGAATCTCACACTCATACTCCTGCTCAGCTCAGGCAACATCCACCCAAACCCTGGCCCACTCCACAGAGCAGGACCTTCCAAACATCAACAGGGCCAGTTACAAACTGCCTCACTACACATTGGCAGCACACTGCCGCAATTTGCTGTGTCTGAGGCCTGGGTGGCATATGTGAAACCTGACATCGTCTCCCTTACTGAAACCTGGCTCACCCACAATATCACCGACACTGCCCTCACTCTGGATGGCTACAAAATATTTAGACAAGACTGACAAGGAAAGCGAGGGGGTGGATGCCTGCTTTACATAAGATCAAGCTTGCAAGGCAATAAAATCCAAGTAGGCAACCCTGCTAGCAACTGCGAATGTCTGGCAGTAAAGTTTCTGTTAGGAAAGAGACATAAAACCCTACTCCTTGTGACAGTACACATACCCCCTGGTAATAAGCAGTCTGGTCTACAGAAGTTTTCAAGTTACTAGAAACAATTTCTCCACAAATGGGAAGCAGTTGTAATGGGAGATTTCAATGCCATGGCGCAAAACTGTACACCACACAATGACCTTGTGGCAAGTCTCTGTCTAACTCAGGTGGTGAAAGACTGCACAACAACCAACCACAAGACTGGAACCAGCACACTTATAGAATGGATTCTGTCCACTCACCATGAAAGGCTCACCGAGGTCTCTCTCCTTCTGGACACAGTCACTGACCACTCTCCAGTGAGCTGTACCTGGTCAAATAAACTCCCCCAAACACCCCCCATAACTGTCATAAGTAGGGTACTCTATAAGGGACAATTAACAGCACTCAGAGCTTACCTTGCCCAGTTGTATTGGAGCTACTGTGACTCCGCCACTAACATCAATACAGCCCTAGACTATTTCATCAACCAGTTCAATGGGGCATGTGACATATTCGCCCCCTTAAAAGATGGAAAACTCAAGACACAAACACTGGCTGGATTAGCCCATCTCTCCTTGCCCAGATGCGAGACAGAGACAGCCTTTGGCACACAGCCAAAGTAGCTGGAGCAAAGGGGGACATACAAAACTGTAGGGCTGACCGAAACAAATGCAGAAAGGATATAAGGCAGGCGAAGGTAAGCTACTGTAAGGAACAACAAATAGTTGGGGAGCCAGTAAAAAATTCTGGCAAAATGTCACAGACCTCCTAAGAAAAGATGACAAATCTCCACCTATAATGCTAAGTAACAATGCAGAAAACACATTAGACCCACTAAAGATTGCAAACACCTTCAATAACACCTTTACCGACCTCACAGCTATCCTCAACCCAAACACCTTGCATTTGTGTAGACAACCCCGACACCCCTACAGCAGAGGGAGAACATACAGCTACAAACAATTCACATAACCCGGGCAACCCTCAATTCTACTTCAGACCTATCACTGTATCCAGCACTATAAAGTATGTTAGACAACTGGGAAACAAGATTGGGCATCGACACAAACATGAAACTGGTAGCTCTAACACCGAATGAACTGGCCCTCCCACTCACCAAATTGTTCGATTTTTTTCTATGATACTCACAGTTCCCTCAACTGTGGAAAACAGCATTGGTCACCCTTGTCTGCAAGAGTGGAGACTGCTCACAAGTATCCAACTATAGATCAATATCCATTCTTGCCCCCTTGTTCAAGGCTCTGCAAAGAATAGTTTCTGATCAGCTTGCAGACCATCTCAACAAATACAATATTCAATGACCACAAAATGGCTTTAGAATGTTCCACTGTACAAACACCCCTCTGATGGAATATACTGGTTATCTGCATGAGGCCCTAGACAGTGGTTACATGGTAGGGCCTATTTGCATTGACCTAACAAAAGCATTTGATCTAGACAACACTCACTACTACTCTCCAAGCTCCTCATACTTGGCCTCTCACATGATACACTGTCTTGGTTCTGCAGCTACCTCTCCGACAGATCTCAACAAGTACGGATCAATGGAAAACTGTCTGATAACAGAAATGTTACCATCAGTGTACCCCATGGCTCCATACCAGGGCCACTATTGTTTGTGTTCTCATTCTCCTTGATCTCTCCTCAGCCTTTGACATGGTGGACCACTGTGTGTTACTTGACCACCTGAGAGAATTTTGTGGACTCGCTGGCACTGTCTTCTGCTGGTTTGAGTCCTTTCTCACAAACAGGAGGCAAAGGGTGGTGATGGGGAATTTCTCCTCCTCTCCTGTCTTGTGGAGTACCTCAGGGTTCTGTCTTGTCACCAATGTTGTTCGCCGTGTACATGCTGCCCCTGAGAGGGCTCATTAGGAAGTATGGCTTGGGTTTTCATTGCTATGCCAAAGATACCCAGCTGTATCTTTCCTTTGCACCTGGTACATTCAACGCAGTAGATGTGCTTAACAGCTGCCTTGCTGAAATCAATGACTGGATGGCTTCCAGCTGGTTGTGACTGAACCCCGATAAGACGGAAGTACTGGTAGTGGAGTCGAACAGAGGGCGTGACAGGTTGGCCTTGGGCGCTGAGACAGGACTTGTCCTGGGTTCTGTTCCTTTGAAGGCCTCCTCCAGGGTGCATAACCTAGGCATTATCCTGGACAGTGGACCGACACTTGAGGCTGAGGTGTCGGCCGTGGTCCGTACCAGCTTTTATCATCTGAGGCATATCACCAGGATTAGGCCCCTGATTCCACCCCTGGACCTCCCTACCTTAGTGCATGCCTTCATGATGTCGAGGCTTGATTACTGTAATGCGCTCTACCTCGGGGTCTTGGGAGGTATCCTCCGCCAGCTTCAGCCGGTGCAGAACGCAGATGCCAGACTATTGACGGGGCAGTCTAAGTACTGCCACATCACCCTGGTGCTGGGTCAACTTAACTGGCTACCAGTCAGGTGGAGGATCCTTTTCAAGATGGGCTTGCTCACCTTTAAGGCCCTACATGGCCTGGGCCTTGGTTACCTGGTAGACCTTCTTATGCCTGCTACATTAGTCCGCTCCCTCCATTCCTCCTCAAGCGGCCTCCTTGCGATTCCCAGGACGAGGCTGAAAACTCCTGGTGACAGAGCATTCAGTGTCGCTGGCCCCGTCCTGTGGAATTTGCTTTCTCCATCTATAAGGGAGGCTCCTTCGGTGGAGGTATTCAAGGCATGCCTCAAGGCGTTCTCATTTGTACAGGCTTTCCCTGACACAGTTTTGTACATTTTGTCCTGCTCTAACTGATTATACTATTTGTCCCAAATTTTCGGAATTTTATTATTTTTTAATTTTATTTATTGAAATTGTATTTAACTGTTATTATAGTTTTATGAGCATTGTTATTTGTTGTTGATTACTTTGTGGTTGATTTTATGTACGGCACCCAGAGCCTCTGGGATTGGGTGTCTTTTAAATAAGACTTGCCTTGCCTTGTTGTTAATCTCCCTGCAGCTTGCCCCTCAAAGATTTTACCGTATGCGGATGATGCAGTCATATACACTAGTAGCCCAAAACCCAAGATCTTAACACATTAACTCCAAAGCAGTTTCAAGGCTCTGGAAAAGTGGTTCTCTCATAACAAACTACTGCTAAGCTACAGGAAAACAAAAACAATGCTTTGTGTAGGTCCAGTAGCAACACAGAAGGCCCATCACCTCGCCATTTTAGATAGGTAACCCTAGAGGATACACCTTCATTCACCCCTCATGTGGACAGTATTGTAAAACTCGATAACACAAAATTAGTATTGTTTAGACATAAACACTACCTCAAATTCCTGCAGTAAGTACAGTTATGCAAGAACTTACTGTAACAGCAGATCTTTAAGAGGAGCTCTTGCAGCAGGTAACACCATTAGGACTATGCCACCAGGCACTAGGACCCCACAGAAAACTTCTAGCTAGCAGTCCAGGCAGGGGACTGCTCCCTGATGTCGGCTGTGCCCCGACATCCCCTGTGGCATAAAGGAGGTGGTCCCCTGGCACCACCTCAGTTCACCTGCCGGAGACCGGCTGATGTATAGGATGGGGAACCGAGGAGGATCTCTCATCCTCCAGACAGAAGTACAGTTACATAACCCCGGAGGTAGGTGGGTGGGAAAACCAGTTGCTGCAAAAGCTCCTCTTGATCTACTGTTATGGTAAGTTCTTACGTAACTGTACTACCTTACTTCGAGGGGGAGCTCTTGCAGCAGGTAACACCATTAGGACTGAGTCCCAAGCAGTACAAAAAAAGCGACCCAGGTCAGAAGGGGGGAGGACTGTAAACAAGCCCTAGGCACACTCAGGAGAGGAGTCCTTGGAGGATCGCTAGGCTAAAATCTGCTCTCCTTCTAGAAGCAATGTCCAAACTGTAGTGCCTAACAAAAGCGTGGACTGAACTCCAAGTAGCAGCTGCACAGAGATCTGCTGCTGAAACATTCCTGAGGGAAACAAAGAACGTAGCAACTCCTCTGGTGGAATGACCCTTAACCAGTCCCGGTAAGGGTTTGTCATACTTCTGGTAACAGAAAGTAATACAACTGACCAGTCACTTGGCCAGTGTTTGCTTGGTCACAGGGACTCCCAGTAATCGTGAGTGAAAAAGACAAACAACTGGTCTGTCTTTCAAGAGGAACTAGTACGGTCTACATAGTACCGAAGAATTCTATGTACAACCAGAGTATGTAACAAGGCCTCCCCTCTGTTGGAGTACTCCGGGAAGGAAACTGGTAGTTGTATGTCCTGATTTAAAGTAAACTCTGACAAGGAACTTAGGGTTCATACGCAGGGCTACTCTGTCCCTGTGTAAAAACAGGTAAGGCTCTTTACACATCGGAGCCTGAAACTAGGAAATCCTTCGAGCTGAAGTAATGGCAACTAAAAACAACGCTTTCCAAGAGAGAAAGTGAAGCTCGCAACTTAAGGCTGGCTCAAAGGGTGGCAAAGTAAGTTTTTCTAACACAAAAAGAAAGTCCCAAGGAGGAACAGGGTCCCTCCTAGGGGATTTGATATGCAAGATGTCTCTTAAAAAGGTCTTGCACAAGTCCAGTTGTGCCAGAGCTTTCCCATCCTGTGGTGCATGATTAGCCTAAAGCGCACAGAGATGCACCTCAATGGATGAGTAGCTGAGACCCGTGTCCGACAGGGAAAGAAGGTACTCCAGCACAGATTCCACTGGACAACGAAAGGGATCTAGGGAACAGGGGGATGCCCACAAGCAGAAACGCTTCCACTTCATGGCATATGTCACCCTGGTAGAGGGTTTTCTTGCTGCCACAAGAACCTCTGCCACTCTGGGAGATACTCCAAATCTGTCCCTGACTAAGTCTGCAGGAGCCATGCATGCATGTGCAGAGATCAAAAATCCGGATGTACTAGGGCTCCCTGCTCCAGGGACAGCAAATGAGTGGACAGGGGTAACGAAACCGGTGGATCCTATGCCACTTGTTGCAACAGCGGGAACCAGCTTTGTCGAGGCCAGAAGGGTGCTGCCAAGATCATGTGAGCACCTTCTGTCTACAACTTGAGCAGTACCCTCTGAAGAAGTGGAAAGGGAGGGAAGGCATACAGAAACCTCCCTGTCCAGGAGAGGGACAATGCGTCACGCCAGAAAACACCAGGCCCTGGATCTAGCAAGCAGAAATTGGGCAGTTTGGAACTGAGTGGGGATGAAAAGAGGTCCAGTTCTGGTTGGACCCATCTTTCAAATAGTTCATCTGTGACCTCCTGTAGTAGCTCCCATTCATGACTCTGAGAGCAAGAGCATCTTAGGCTGTCTGCGAGAACGTTGTGAATCCCTGGTACATGCATTGCTGTGATTTCCAGGTTGTGATCCACTGCCCAATACCAAACTCTCATGGCCTGTCTGCAAAGAGGGTAAGAATGAGTGCCCCCTTGTTTGCTGAGATAGTAGACTACCGGAGTGTTGTCAGACTGGACCAACAGGGGACCAGGTGAGAGTACCCCTTGGAAGGCCTCCAAAGCATTCAGGATGGCTCTTATCTCCAGGATATTTACAGTATATGGAGAGCACGTTCCGCTGAGGTCCAAGAACCCCTCCTCTGATGGGATGCCAGATACGCTCCCCAGCCCATCTCCGAGGCGTCTGTCATCAGAGTTTGCTGAGGACTTGGACATTGAAAGGGAACCCCTGTGTCTAGTCAAGCCAGGGTGACCCACCACTCTAGGGACCAAAGGACAGCACTGGAGATTCTGATCAGATGATCGAGGTTGTCCATGCTTTGATCCCATTTCACTCTGAGGTTCCACTGCAAGACCCTCATATGCAGACGAGTGAGGGAGAACTGTTGCAATGGCTGTGGCCATGTGGCCCAACGGTTGAAGCACCACCTTGGCCGGGACTGGATTGGAGGCCATTATTCTTTGAGCGACCACCCTCAGTCTGTCTGCTCGGTCATTAGGAAGAAAGGCCTTTCCCTGGATGGTATCCAGAACCGCTCTGATGTACTGCAGTCTCTGGGTAGGTCAGAGGCACGATTTGGTGAGATTCTGAGTTATGCCCAGGACTTGAAACAGACTGAAAGTCTCCCTTAGTGACGGACACAGCTGGACTTCTGATGATGCTATAAGCATCCAGTTGTTCAGGTAGAGGTAAACATAAAGGCCTCTTCTCCTGTGGATTGCTGCCACTACAGCCAGGCACTTGGTAAAGACCCTCGGTGCCAATGAAAGGCCAACTGGCAGTGCTCTCCTTGGAAGGTGAAGCAAAGGTACTTCCTGTGGGACGGCAGGATTTTTATATGCATATAAGCATTCTGCATGTCCAGGGAGCACAGGCAGTCCCCTTGGTGAATCTTGGGCAACAGGCCAGGCTGAGTCACCATCCTGAACCTTTTCTACTCAATGTAAGTGTTCAGCTGGCTCAGATCTAGGATGGGACGAAGTAGATCCCCAGTATTCTTCGGTACTAGGAAGAAGTGGGAGTAGTATCCCCTGCCTCTTTGGTCTGGGGGTACCATCTGAATTGCCTTCTTCTCTGGCAGAGCCTAGATTTCTGCTCGCAGGAGAGCGCCGTGGGATGGGGAGCAGTGGGAGGGGATGGGAGGGCTGTCCGGTGGGATCTGGGTGAACTCCAGAGTGTACCCCCTTTTGATAACCTGGAGAACCCATTGCTCTGTGGTGATACTGGACCATCCTGACAGGTAAAGGGAAAACCTTTCTCTCTTACAGCCTCCCCTTGGGCCTCCACTGGAGGAGGGAGGACTGGCAGGGAGTCATGCCAAAGCAGAGGGGTTAGGCAAAGGGAGTCTGGTCATCTTGACACTTTTCGGACCCTGGGCACCTGAAGGAAGGGGACGGCCTCTCCTTTTGAATCCCCCTTTCTGTTGCTGGTGCCTTCTTTGCTGACCCTGATTTTTACAAAAGGGGCGGCACCTAGCAGTGGCTGGTTCTGACTTGTACATCCTTTGTACATCGGAGACCATGTTCCTCGAATCCTGAAGCCCTGTAATCAGCTTCTCAGTATCCCGGCCAAAGAGAACCAACCCCTGGAAGAGTGCATCTAGTATTGCATCTTGTAGTTCCTGATGGAACCCTGAGATCCGCAGCCAGGTGTCTCCCCTCATGCACACCCCTGTAACTGCTGCCCTGGCAGCTGTGTCTGCTGAGTTGTAAGAGCTCCACAGAACGTGTTTGCCAACATTTATTCCTGACTGGATGACAGCTATGAATTCCGAGTTGCCGTCCGAGTCCGGCTGGGCCTTAACCATATGTAAAGCCTTGCTCCATAATGACTTTTGGTACATAACCATGTGTGCCAAAAAGCTTAGCGACCTGACAGTGCAGGTGGCTGAGGAGTAGACCATACGGCCCATTTGGTCCAGCCTTTTCTATTCTGGGTCTGGAGGCTGAGAGCTCATATGTCTGGGCTGCTGCACCCTACCATGTGCTGCAGTGAGCACCGAGGAGTCTGCCTTCGGCTGTCCACTCAGATGGGGTGTTCCTTTTGGGGTTTTGTACAGTCAGTCAGCTTTTCTGGGCACGGCTGAAGTAGTGGACAGATGCTTCCAGGCCAGTTTTGTTACATCCTGCAGTTCATATGAGTTAGAACCTTAGCTGCGCTCAGGAAACAGACAGGGTGCATCTGGTATCAGGGCTTCCAGCCCTGCCACAGTAGTACACTTGTGTTCAAAAGCAGGTACAAATGCTACTCCCTCTCCACAAAAAAGAATCCAGCATGTCAAGTTCCTTTGCTAACTGCTTATTTATTCTGACAAGTAGCAGTTCACAGTTCACAGTTCACAAAAGTGCAAAAATCACCAAAGATAACCAACAGAGATATGCTGGCCCCTGCGCTTCGGCTCTTGGCCTAAGGACACTCATGGGCCTCTCACCTCCCTCCATACAAAATCTCCTACTCCCTGTAAATAACCAATATGCTACCAAAAGCATGAACAGGAATGCACTTTCTGGACCATTTCACAAAAAAGTGAAATCCAACGTTCCTTTGCCTACAGAGCACCAAACTGGTTAAATGAACTGCCTGCACCCCCTCTTGCACATCCCCAAACTAGCACAGTTCAAGAAGGAACTAAGAAATGTTCTCACACTAAGGTACAGGTGTGACTGCAACCTCTGATAAAACTGTTCTTTCATCTCACCCACAAGTTCCTTGATGGTTTTACCTTATAGTCAATAATTACATGGAAGACACTGCTACCAAGAACTATTCACTACAACCAAGAACTACGCACTAAAGCCAAGAACTACTCACTACTACCAAGAACTACTCACTACTACCAAGAACTACTCACTACTGCCAAGAAGTGCTTACTAGGGAGCTGCAGCACAACTATCACCAACTACAGGATTGGTTCCGGGACAGCATGCTGGTGCTCAACAGTAAAAAACCAAGACGATGCTCTTTGCCAGACGACAAAAGGAGAGATCTACCGTACCCCTCTCAATTACCTGCAACTCTCATACCATCTTGGAGCAGGTGTCTTCGTTCCGATATCTTGGCTTCACAATAGAGGAGTCTTTGTCATTTGACGAACATTTACACAATATTACGACTGCAGCCAATAGGAAACTAGGGGCCCTATACAGGGTTTGGTTCTGCCTTATTCCAGAGGCCAGGAAACAGGCAGTCAGAGGTACAATCCTACCTATCCTGGACTACAGGAGTGTTGCCTATGGGGCTGCCACTGACACAAGCCTGCTCAATAAAGCCTGTAGGTTTGTGTTAGGTGCCGATCGCCTAACGCATTCATGTGACTTTTACATAAGGACTGAATGGCACCCACTGGCAGACCACATTAAGCTTCATGCCTGTCTTCTGGGAAAGAAGGTCGAAATCAGACTTGCACCTCTCTCCCTGCAAGCCTTATTCTGTCCTGTTCCAGCCAAACATGCCACTAGAAGTGTTACTAAGCTGTTCCGTTCAGAAGGACTGCATTGGGGAGGCAGGCCTTCATAGTTAGGGCTCCTGCCTGGTTAAATGAGCTACCACCCGCTGCCACAAGCCTTACATGCCTCGGTCCTTTCAAATCCGAGCTAAGAAAGTGCATCTCCCCCTGTACACTGCTACTGCCACTCTTAACCCACAAGGCCTGCACGCCACTGTCCTCACAAGCAGGAGCAATAAAGACTATCTCCTCACCTGTTTGCTGCTACTGCCACTCTTAACCCGGCTGTTACCGGACCCCTGAATCCAGGGCCTGCCAAGGTTCATCCTGCACTCTGCAAATTGGCCTGAAGCTCCCTGGTCTACACCTGCCCTGCCGGCCTACCTACCATGCATCCCCCTACTCCCCTCACCTCCCTATTCCATACCTCCTACCCATGAGCCTAACCTCCGTTCCCCTCTTCCGACACCTATTCCTGATTAGTTCCCACTACCCTGTTTACCACAGCTATGCTTACTCCCCTGGATGTAGCCTAGTAATAAAACTAGGCATCAGAAATGACATACCGCAACATCTCCTGTTCCTCCCTACAAGCTCCTACATAGCTTCAACCTCTGATTTTCTCCAACTAGTACCTAACTTGACTTGTGCACTTTGTCTGCCCTGCTCTGTGCACTGTATCCCAATGTGCCCTGTACCCACGCTCTGGTTATGTGTTGCTTTTACTACCTATGTTGTGTTGCTATTACCAATATTACTGACTGCTACTGATCACATTAGGATGTTTTTGACAGTGCCTATTTAGCTGCTATTGACTCACAAACTCATGTATTCTCCCCTCCCCTCCCTTTATGACAAGGATCCTTTGTAAATGAGCTTTTACCTCAACGGTTGTAGTTCCGATTACTCAATAAATAAATATATAAATAAATAAAAGATCTCTGGTTACCCTTCTGAGTAATGTATAGAACTGCTCTAAAGTTAAGTGTTCTAAAGCTATATCCTCTGTAACTATCTATGACAAAGCCCCACTGGAGCTGCTTTCTGTACCCCGTTTACTAAGAATATTGTAAATACCAATTTGAAGAGGAACCTCTGTAAATAATCTCCCGAGTTCAAAGGTGTTTATCCAAATGTATGAATAGATAAATAAATACAAATGACACCTGAAGCCGTAGATATTTTCAGATATTTTATGATATATCTGAAGAAATTCTCTCTGGTGGCTCACAGTGGTAATGCAGGCAGGCAGGGAATTTCTCTAAAGATTATTACAGAAATTTCCCAAAATATCTACCTGCGTCTTTGACTGCAAATGTGATATGTGCATAAGGTGTGGCATAGAATGAGGACTAGAACAGTAATGATGGGGACAGCCCCTGTCTCCACAAGCTTCAGGGATGATGTTACGGTGACAAGGGTTCCACTATGCCTCGGTGACAAGAATATTGCCGACTTCCCCCACAGCGACACATGGTCGCTGACATCCCCGACACTGTCAGGTCCTGATCCCGACTGGGGATCACACCGACACCTGTTCAGTGTTCATGTGGGGGGGTTGGGGCTGCGCCCTCTGGACTTATAGATTCCAACTCTGGGGGGGAGAGCAGATGTCAGGGGAGAGCTGACCAAACCCCAGAGTCGACACAGTCATCGCTCCGACAACCTGGTGACACTGTGAAATCAGCGGTTGGTCGCTGTAATAGCATCGCTGCAACAACAGTATACGGGGTGACAAGTATTTGAAGAATACTGACTCTGTAACACTCAAAAACAAGCATTCAGTGATATCGGAACTCCCCAAAAAGTTAAGTCTTTCTTCCAGTATAAAACTTACTGGATGCATTCACAGAACTAGAATGGCTCAAATGGTAGTCCCATGCGGTGAAAGCTGTAGAAACAGTGCTTCAACTATGAGTCTCCGCCAAGGGGTGTCAAAACTCAAGAGTTGAAGCACTGGGGTGAATACTGTGGAGCTCCGACGTCACTGAATGCTTGTTTTTGAGTGCTACAGAGCCAGTGTTTTTTGTGTGTGTAAGGGGTAAGCAGCCCCTTTCCTGACAGCGCTAGCCCACCATGGGTCATGGTTTTACAGCCCTGGAACTGACAAATATCTGACTATGGGGCAAAAAAAAAAAACAACAAACAAAACAACCAGTTGATATCACATGAGCTATGACATCAGAGCACTGCAGTTCACATCCTATTTCTATGGGAAGCCATAAAGAGCGATGGCAGACATTAGGCGCATACTAAAAGGAAGTGAGATTGAGGGTGGTTATGGATAGCTCAGAGAGGTTCAGCATACTAAGGGGAAGTGACCTATGTGTGATCACGGAGCACACAGTAGCAGAGGACTGAAATCACAGGATCACAGCTCTATGCTCTAACCACTGTGCCACACTACCTCCTCAAGGTCCCATAAACTTGTGTTACAAGGAACAGAGATTTGGGCAACTATTACACATACAGCACAAAGTACTCTTGTTTGTTGTTCTTCGAAAAGTTGAGTTCAAATATAATATTTATTAAAATACTTAAAAACTAACATTTTTTCTTTTCTATTTTTTTTTTTTTTTTTAACTAATCTCTAGAGTAAAATGATCCTTAGTTCAAGAAAGCAAAGCAATGCTGGCCCGGTGGCACTGAGGGTTGAGGCACTGGATGCCATACCTCGCTCCACACCGGTGACCAGGATTCGGGAACGAGCCCGGGTCGGCAGGGGAAGGCTAGGATCGAGCGTCTGACAACAGCTCTCCTAGTCCTGGGGAAAAGGGGAGGGTGCATGCCATGCTCTGGCGGTCCCAGGGGACGCCCGGAGGAACTGCAGTTGTGTGGGTGCTCAGTAGAGGGGAGCACGGCAGACGTCGGCACACTGTGCATGGATGTCATTGCACGTCTGTGCTCCCATTGGGAGAAAAAGGGGAAAAAGGCAGCATGGTCTGCGGCAGTTTGATAGCCACTAGCTTCACTGGCCGATGATGCCTGAAATAGGCATGTGCCAGTAATGGATCCTCGCCGGGCGTGGGGGCTTAAGGGAGGAGCCCCTCTCGACGGTTGTAGTTAGCTATGCCATCTGGGCACGTAGGCTTCAGGGTCGGAGGTGAAGGTAGGAGCGGTGGCTGGATGTACAGCAGGACTGTGGCTGCAAGGTGAGAAACAGAGATGTGAAAAGAAAAAAAAGGAAAAGAAAGCCAAGAAATAAAATGCCTCCAAGTTTTTTAATTTAGTATACTTTATTAATCCCGGCTACCAGTTGGTCCCCATCTGTCCGCGCCCTCCACCCAGCCCCATTGTTCGCCTTCTCTGGGACGCAGCTGCTGCCTTCCAAAGTGCACCCTGGCTTACCTCCAGGGCAGGGCCATTGGGGGGGCCCCTACTCCTGAATGGAGACTTGCAATTGACGGGGGTAGAGTGCCTCGGCCGGAGGTGAGGGGACTGCAGTGTCGAGGCGGATGTCCTCCTGCACAGCCTGGTGTTTTTTTCCTGTATTTTTGTCCTACACCCCTGGGACACAGAGGAAGCTATGCGACGTGTGAAAATGCTGTGGCATTCACTCACGTCAGAGCATGGTGACATCCCCCCTCTCTATCTCGTCGACTCCCATGTACCACCACCTGTGGTCACCCAGGTGGTGGTAGAGCAGCAGTAGCTCGAACACCCACCCTCCTAAGCTGAAGCTAGTCCTAAGGGACGTTCATGACACCTCCCCCCGCCGACCCTCCAATGACTCAGGCTAGTTCCCAAACCTGGGTAATCAGCATCATGAGTGGTAGTTCTACCGCTGTGCCGACAGGCTGGCTAACGCTTCATGTTTTTCAGTGGCATGGCATTAAGCCACAAGCATGTTGCACTCAGAAGCTGAGGAAGCTCCAGAGAGCGAAGCGCTGGAGTTACTGCCCCTCACAGAGTAGCCTGGTTGTCTGTTGTATCTTGTGACAACATTGTGTCAATTTGACAATAAAAACGTTTTGATTCACTGATCGATGTGCCCTGGAACACAGGTTAGCATCTATTTTCAACTTCTGAGTGCAACATCCCTGTCGGTTTTGAGTGTTCTTGTTGGGGTTGTCTACCCCTCGTCTGCACCACCTCCAAATTACCGGTGCACAGTGTTTTCTACAGTTTTTGGTCATTAACTCACAAGCGCAGCCTCCTTGCACATCACTAGGATCAGTACACGTAGGGTAAATCAGGACCAGCAAGTGTTCTGCTACTACATGGATGGTCCTGAACCACTAGGACTGGGTTGTGCAGAGTTTTACGTAACTCTCCCCCCCCGGATATTGCGGAGGAAATAACTTCATGTATTGTCTCCAGTTACACCATGTAGTTGTTAACACCGCTAGTGTAAGTTTCAGAGTTTATCTAGAGTAACAGCTCTAGCTGTATTTGGGTTTTTTTTGTCGGTTTTTCTTTGCACCCCCAACCCCCAGGCCTTCACTCCTTCAGGCCTCTCACACAGGTTTTCCCCCCCGTCCTGCCCAGGCGGTGTAGGCTGTCACCGCATATCACCCATCAGACCTCCATAGATCTGACCTGTCAGGAACACCTGTTACTCTGGCTGACTCTGGTGGAGGAGGCTGACCTGGGGCTGCTGGCAGGAAGGGCAGGAACGGTCCATCGTTACGTAGTCCAGAGCAGCGTAGGGAAGCAAGCCCGAGGCTGTCATCCGGGGCCGTAGAAGCCATTTTTTTCACTTTCCTGGTCCCCACCCACTCCCTCCTCTATTGGTGCTGCGTGCCATGGCTAGCCTGGGTGTGTGCCTGACAGCGCATGGTCACCCATGCCGTCAATGGTACCACTTAGCTGCCACCAGGAGCCACGAAAAGCGACGCAGCACCCACCCTCCTCCCTGGGAGAGCGTCTCAAAGACACTCTATAAGCCCTCCCTGCTGGCCTCCCCTCCTGACATCCCGGGCTCAGGCGCAAACCCAGGTCACCAGCATGCCTGAGCGATCCCCATCGCTGGTCACCATGGAGCTGGCCCAGCTGTAAACTTAAAAAAAATTAATTGTACACTTTTTTTTTTAGTAATAACGTACCACTGGCAAAACCATCAGTATATCCTTTTTTTTTTTTATTGTATTTCATTCCTGAACTGAGATATATGATTTTAACATTTTTAAATGTCCCTGCTCTCTGGCCACACCCACTATGAATAAATTAAGCATTTTGGTGTGGTACTGTCTTGTTAAATGTGTATTAGCACCCCCCCAATGCATCCTCAGCATGAATACAGTAAAGTCAAAAAGTAACCTCAAGGGAAAGGATTTCTAAAAATTGCTAGTGGTGGCCATCTTTAATGACTTGAGTCATTAATTCTAAAGTAGTAATAAACCTGTATTAAAAACAGCTGAGAGTATTAAATGTATACTGATGATTAATCTAATTAGTTCAGAAATATATTAATGCTAAAAAATTACATGATGACCTTTTCTGGCTGCTAATAAATAACTGCTGCTTTAAGGCAACCCAGATTGGTAACAACAAGCGTCATGGAACATTTTTCCAGTAAAAATGGATGCAGTCCAGCAGTATAATGGAGCGTCTAGGAAGTCACTTATCATGCTAATAACCCTGGGTTTGCATCCCAAGCTTGGGACATAGCAGCAGGCCATCTGGAAGAGGATCGACCATTCTAGGAGATGTTCTCCCCCACTGGGGAAGGAGGGAGGTAAGTGGCTCTCACTGCTTTAATGTCACATGAATGACAACAGCTGGTTATGCATTTTAGATAGCTTGGTGTAAAAGGATGGGTGGGGCGTGCAATGGTGTATCATCCACTGGGCAGGGTCTGCAGTTGTGCTGAGGAGAAGGAAGAGGATATGATCCCCCCCAATCCCCATCTACATGGGGACTGACCTACTCTCTAGGGTTACTCTGCCTCTCCCTCGCCAGATCCGAATCCCGTCCATCATCCACGTACGTTTGGGCCTTTCTGCTGGAGGTATACCAACAGAGACACAGAGGAAGCCCCACTGCGAGCAGTGGCACTGGGTTACCTGTGTCCTGGATACAGATTTGGAACTGTACTGTGGCCAAAGAATTACAGCATAAATATGAGGCCTAGTTGGGGAATACTGATGGGCACCAGCAGATTAGTAACAGTTAACAGGTTTCATAACAAAAAAAAAAACAACTGTCGGAGGTCATAGGAAAGGGCCTGCTTTCAAGGAATGACCACAGTGCGGTGTGAAAACTATCAGATAACTGAGGCAGCTGGGCTGGTTCGGAGGCATGGTGGGGAAAGTTGTGCTTTCAAGGAAAAAAACACTTGCAGCTGTGAAAACTCGCAGGAAAGGGTCAGATTCTAGGATCAAAGGAATGAAGGGAGGCTGACTTGGGTCGTTACGGGCAGGTTGATGAGATGTTGGGGGGGGGGGGGCTCCTTGAGAAGGTTAAATTAGCATCACAGGCCAGGCACTGACAGATTCAGCTAGGGAACAGAGCAGATGTCGAACTGTAAGCAGCAGGAAAACATTCCAGTACCCTTTAACTTATGGTTCAATAACACAGAACTACAATAGCATTCTTTCAGGCAACCACCGTTTGCTATTGTCCTCTGCTTGAAGACAATTGTTTTAAGTATGAAAAAATGCCCACAGCCATAAATATTGTACTCTTGGCCTCTGCTATGACTCAATGGGTAACAGACTTCCACTAATGCACTCAACTACAGTAAATATACTTTTATCACGAAGATGTGGGTCCACAGTAAAGTGAAAGGTCACAGTGTTTCTGGCAATGTCATTCTATACCACGTGGCATCGCTATGGTAATCATTCTTAATTCTTATCCACTCAATTGCAATAAATATACTTTTATCATGAAGATGAGGGTCCACAGTAAAGTGAAAGGTCACAGTGTTTCTGGCAATGTCACTCTATACCACGTGGAATCGCTACAGTAATCATTCTCATCTCTGCAATAACATTCATGTTCCAGTGTAGCGAAGTGGAGAAACACAGCCATAGTCTAATCATGGTCTAGCTGAGGTAGCAGATTTCTTGTATTACTTTTGCAGAAAGCTCCGGTAACCAGACAGTGCGCATGCAGAAGAAAGTGGCATTTAATCAACAAACTCAATTTAACAAGGTTTACCTTCCTCTTGTTCTGGCAGCTGTGACAAAAATCAACGTTCTGCCCATTTCTTACTGCACAAGGCTTGACCTTTTCACTAATTGCTTGCTCACGTGACATCAGCAACTTGAAACGTGCTACTTTTTACAAAAGTGTGCCCAAGGCACCTGAAACTGCAATGATGAGTGAAAATAAAGTTCGGAGATTAAAAAGATTTGGACTTACATTATGTTCACAACTTAACATAAACTGAACTTACAAGCTCAAATGGGCAGACTGGATGGGCCATAGGCCCTTATCTGCCGACAATGTCTATGTATCTATGTAACTTATTCCGCAGCTCAGCATAACCAATTAAACGGCAGCTTTCCTAGCATCAAACTAGGAAACAAACTGATGGTGGCAACACCTGTTCTTGTATGTTATGCTGTCGTCACTAGCACCCAAACTCTAGTAACTAGAAGAAATCCATGCCTGTTTATTTCCTTGTAGTTATAACAAGGGTTACAGCAAGAATTCGCCATCTGCCCTGAACTAGAGAACAGCAGTCAAGGAATGGAACATTCGTCGGACCATAAAGGCTCAATTTGTGTCTCTGAATGTCAGAAAGTAGCAATGTTAGAATTAATACAGATACCCAACTAAACAGAAAGGTGTTCCTTTGCCACATCAGGCTAAGCTCAGTAGAGTCTAATAAAACAAGCATTTGTCAATGCCGAATGTTTGCTTGTTGGTATTGGCATTGGTACTGCAGGAGTTAGAGAGATGCATAACAGGAATGACAGTGAAGTATTGAACTAACACCAACCTCCACCCCCACCCTGCTGAGACTGACAGGCACTAGGGTGTGCCTTTGGGTCGTCGGCCATAATGCTCATGCCATTCCACCTCACCCCACCTTGCAGACACTGACAGGTGTCACGGTGTGCCTTGGGGTCTTCGGCCCTTACACTCACCCCATTCCATAAGGAAATAAGTTGAGATGGGTGCAGTATAAGAGAATGGGGTGAACATTAGGGCTGAAGTTCCCAATGCACACCTCGATGCCTGTCAGTGGCTGCAGGGTGGTGGTGGAATGGCGTGAGCATCACGGCCATTGACCCCAAGCCACACTCCCGATGCCTGTCAGTCTGTACAGGGTGGGGTATTATGGTTGGAAACTCTATTGTCCCAGCTTTTTTGTTGGTGTTTTCGCTTTTTGGGACCCCACCTCATAAACAGTGGCACTATCATTTCGTTGCTCAATCCCAAAAGGTGATTTTGCACAGCAAGTGTGCCATCCAGCGCCACAGGTGCGAAAACACATTTCAGGTAGGATGTGAAAAATGACAGCTGTAGTGTTCATGAGGAGGTGTGAAGAAATGGCAATGTTGAAAATATGGAGTGAAAATATGAAAAAGTGGTGAAGTTACCGAGTGTGTGTAGAAACTGTGCAACGCATGCTCGTAATGCAGTCGTTTTTTTAATGTTTTCACCAGATTTTCAACATGGCCCTTTTGGTACCTCCTCTCATGAACAATGGCACTAGTATTTCGATAATCTGTCTCGAAGTTGATTTCAAGACAGCGATCAGGCCATTTTAAGTACACAGGTGCAAAAATTTCGATGGATGTGAAAAATTACAGCTGTACTGTTCATAAGGTGGTGTGAAGAAATGGCAATGTTGGAATTTGGAGTGAAAATATTAAAAACTGATGAAGTTATGAGCGTGAGTACAAACTGCAGTCATTTTTTGGAGTTTTTTCACCAAACTTGCAACATGGGCTTTTTCGGACCCCACTGCATAGGCCCTACTAGTGCTACAGTATACTGGAGGGATTAAGATATGCACCAGGCAGGGAGCACTGCCTAGGCGCTACTAGGGCCAGACTGGAGGGATTAAGGTAGGCACTAGGCAGGGAGCACTGCAAAGGCCCTACTAGTGCTAGACTGGAGGGATTAAGGTAAGCACCAGACAGGGAGCACTGCCTAGCCCTACTAGTGCTAGACTGGAGGGATCAAGTTAGGCACCAAGCAGGGAGCACTACCTAGGCTCTAATAGGCAAGGCAAATTTTATTTATATAACGCTCTATCCAGGGGCTCAGAGCGCTTCACAATAAAAACATCCCCAAGAGTTAAAATTAAATATATTCAAATAAAACTAAAGGCTGTGACGCTTGGCCAGCTGGTTATGATGATTGTATGATATTGGTATAAATAAATGGTCAGTGTATGAAATATCAGTCTGTGAGATTTGGCCGTTTAAATTACAAAGTGTCAGCAGCTGAAATCACAGGATGTATTACACTGACCAGAAGATCTCTGTAATGTAATTAACTTCCTTGAGAAATTGCATGTTATGGCCTTTTTATGACCTCATGCTTTTGAAGTTGGAATCTAAATAGACATTTTATGATATCAGGAAAGAGACGTCATTTAGGCTGATCCTGTATGCTTTCTATCACTTAGCTGAGTTGGTGACAGAGTGTGAGACTGTAAAACATGAAAGGGGATGTGTTGATCAAAGACTCATAATTTGGGAAATGACTTTTTGCTGATGTCACACTATTAACACACCTTCTGGTAGGAAATCACGTTTGTAATTTTTTAATTCTGAACAGGAGGCGCTAGATGACTCACAAAGGGGGTGGAGAGACAGAGTTAAACTAATACTTGGGTCTGAACTGTTTGATATATCATCTTGGGACTCTAGAGAGACACAGCTCTCTGATCTAACTTTAAAACGAACTTACAGAGGGAATGCCTTAGATAGCAAAGATCTAAATGTATTATGGTAGGAGTTTTATTCTATAAGTTTCCAATTTTATTTTGTAACTGTAAGCTCTTGATATTTCTTCTGTATTTTATTGTACTTATTTTACAATTTTTTGTAAACCACATTTTCTTAAGATACTGCCTGGGTGTTTCATCCAAGTCCTTTTTGCATGTGATGTATATGTGGTTAAGTCTGATAGCGGTTGAAGGGCTTGATGGTGTTACTAAACTGGGAAAAGGAAAGAATATACCTAAGGTCTCTTACAGAGTTTTAGGGGCTCATTTTGGATACCTGGTTAGGTGCCCTTAGGTGAAAGATATATTGCATCCCCTGAAGAGAATATTATCTGAACCTGTACATCTGGGTACGCTAGCATAAGGTTCACAGTTTGAATCCCCACAGAACTTGAGGCTAAAGGTGATTCAGACCCAAAAGCAGACAGGAGGGTTACCCTATCTGGTACCTGTTCACACTATTGTGCTCTGAGTTGGGCACTGTGGGAGCAGAGGGCCCGACCTGCGGAGTGTGTTTGTGACAAAGGCTTTCTCAAATAAGAATGTTTTTAAGGACGCTTTGAAGGCCCCCACTGAGCTGACCGCATGAACATAGGGTGGAACAGAGTTCCACAAAGATGGTGCAGTTATACCAAACGCTCTATCGCCAGATCGCTTTGGGTGAGAGGAAGGTATAACAAGCAGGCCAGCATCAGCAGAGTGTAGGGAGCAGACAGGCCGATACAGAACCAGGAGCTCTTTAAGGTAGTCAGGTCCCAAACCACGTTGGGTCTTGTATATTAACAAGCCTATCTTGAAGGTGATGCGTGAACTCACAGGCAGCCAGTGCACAGCGCGCAGAACAGGAGTGACATGATCGCTCATTGAGGCACCCATCAACATCCTGGCCACAGCATTCTGCACTAGCTGCAGTTGACGCATCAATCCTCCAGACAGCCCTAGATAAAGAGAGTTGCAATAATCTAGCCTGCTGGTAACAAAGGCATGGATGACCATGGCCAGATCAGCAGGCGTCAGAAATGGACGGATCCTGGTGATATTCTGGAGATGGAAAAACCCAGATCTAACAACTGACGACACCAGTTGTTCCAGGGTAAGTTAGTCATCAAGAAAAAAAATCAAGGTCTCTAACCACAGACAGGGGCCACTCATCAACTACTGGAGCGAGCAGCCTCCCATCAGTGGAGACACCCCCATGACCCAGCTCGATCACCATAACCTCAGTCTTACCGGTGTTGTGACATAGCCACAGCCAGTTTACAAACATCCAATCGTTGATCTCAGCCAAACACCGCTCAGAATACCTGAGGCGGATAGGTCACCGGGGGCACAAGACAGGTACAACTGGGTATCAAAAATATAGCAGTGAAACCCCAGACTGTACCGCCCAATGATCTCACCCAGTGGCAGCACATACATGGAGAACAACAGTGGAGCCAAAATGGAACCCTGTGGAACACGACAAAGCAGCGCTTAAAAGTCCAGAGGTAAAATTCCCAAGGACTACGTGCTGCGATCTTCTGGTTAAATAGGAGCTAAACCAGCATAAAACTGTGCTGATAGCACCCACATAGTTCCACAGATGATCTAATAGCACCCTGTGATCCACTGTGTCGAATGCTGAAGATAGGTACAAGAGCACCAAGATGGTAGCGTGCCCTCAGTCCCTCACTAAGAAGAGATCACGTGCCACCCTGACCAAAGCCGTCTCAGTGCTATGCCAGGGTAAAAAAAAAAACAATTGGAGAGGTTCACAGATAGACAAATCCTTCAGGTGTTCAACCAGCTGGTCAACCACCATGTCAACCACCATCTTTCTCAATAACCTTCCCCACAAAGGGAAGATTAGAGATAGGGCTATAGTTTGAGAGAACATCAGGGTCTAAAGTTGGCTTTTTGAGGAGGGGTCTCACCACAGCCTCTTTCAAGGCCATAGGAAACACACACTCACTTAAGGACCCATTAATGATCTCCATGAACACTGGACCCAGGGAATCCAAGCAGCTAATAACAAGCCACATTGGACCCAGGTCCAAGGCACAGTGGGTGGGATGCATGCTGGAAAGCACCCAGAGGATCTAAACTGACCAAACTGGATGAAAATCACTCCAACTCGGCAAAAGCTCTTTACCAGCAGGCTGATCACCTCCAGCAAAACCTGGGCCAGAGGAGGCAATACTCACCCTGACAGAGGACACCTTGTTGGCAAAGAAACGCCCAAACTGCTCGCACTTTTCTGCAGAAAATGCTGCCACAGACTGCAGACAGGAAGGATTTAGCCAACTGTCGACAGTGTGGAACAGCACAGCTGGGCGATTTCTTGCCACTAGACTGCAGGGACTAAGACAGGCACCAAGCAGGGAGCACTACCTAGGACCTACTAGTGCTAGACTGCAGGGATTAAGGTAGGCAGCAGGCAGGGAGTACTGCATCGGCCCTACTAATGCTAGACCAGAAGGATTAAGGTAGGCACCAAGCAGGGAGCACTGCCTAAGCCCAAGTAATGTTAGACTGGATGGATTAAGGTAGGGACCAGGCAGGGGGGCTCCGTCTAGGTCCTACTAGTGCTAAACTGCAGGGATTAAGATAGGCACCAGGCAGGGAGCACTGCATAGGCCCTACTGGTGCTAGACTGGAGGGATTAAGGTAGGCACCTCCCAACATTCACAGCACTTTTTTCCCACCTCCAACAGTAAAGTACAGTTACGTAAGAACTTACCGTAACAGTAGATCTTCGAGAACAGCTCTTGCAGCAGGTAACACCATTAGGACTGAAGCCGGCAGGCGTCAGGACCCCACGGAAATCTTCTAGCTAGCAGTCTTCAGCGGGGACCGCCTCCGATGTCAGACATCGTACATAAGAAGGCGGTCCCGCCAGATTCCCCAGTTCTCCCGCTGGAGACTCCCGGCTGCAGGATGACATCAGAAGGGGAGACCGAGGATCTGCCATCAGAAGAAAAGAGCTAAAGCTCCTGCCAAGGCCTGGTAGGCCATACCTCCTCCAAGGGGGAATGGTGGGCGGGAAGGTACCTGCTGCAAGAGCTGTTCTCAAGATCTACCACATGTAAGTTCTACGTAACTGTACTATCTTACTGAGATACAGCTCTTGCAGCAGATAACACCATTAGGACTGATTCCTGCCAATAGTGCCTGAAAGCATTCTGGGAGGAGGAAATTAGAGAGATCTAGAACAAGTCCTGACTCTAGGACAGGAGATCCTGTAGAACGGCCAGGCCGAAACCAGCTCTCCGACGAGATGTAATATCCAGGCTATAGTGCCTAATAAATGTGTGCACTGAGCTCCAAGTAGCTGCAGCACAAATGGCCGAGGTGGAGACATTGCGCAGTGCTGCAAAGGAGGTAGCCACCCCCCTTGTTGAGTGGCCCCGGATTGTACCAGGGAGGGGCTTATGCTTGTTGTCGTAGCAAAATGAAATACACTGGACAAGCCAGCGAGAAAGGGTCTGCTTAGAGACTGGTTGGCCCAGCATCCTCTCAGCGAAGGAAACGAATAGTTGTTCCGACTTGCGAAGCTGTTTAGTTCTGGTCAGGTAGAACCTTAAGGAGCGGTGAACATCCAGGGTGTGAAGCAACGCCTCTCCTCTATTAGAGTACTTGGGGAAATACACAGGCAGATCGATGTCCTGGTTGAGAGTGAGGGCAGAGACCACCTTAGGCAGGAATTTAGGATTCGTCCTAAGAGACACTCTGTCCTGGTGAAAAATTAAATAAGGCTCCTTGCACATGAGAGCATGAAGCTCAGAAACTCTCCTTGCTGACGTGACAGCAACTAAAAATAACGTTTTCCACGACAGAAAATGCAGCTCGCAATCTGCGGCAGGTTCAAAGGGGGGAAGAGTGAGTTGTTCCAGGACAAAGAGTAGGTCCCAAGGAGGAACGGGATCCTTGATGGGTGGCCTAAGGTGTAACACCCCTCTCAGAAAGTCTCGAGAGGCATCAAGCTATGCCACTGTGCGCTGTCCCACCGGGAAGTGGTATGCAGAGATCGCGCATAGGTGCACTTTAATGGAGGAGTAGGCGAGACCCGAATGGAATAGGGAAAGAAGGTATTCAGCACCCTTTCACGGGCATTCTAAAGGGGAAAGGCCGCGCGCTCATGCACTATAAGAAAACGGCGCCACTATGGCGATGACGCCGCATGCGTTGTCGGGCTTTCTGGCTGCTGGAAAGGACTTCCACCACCTCTTGCGAGACCTCAGATCACATAAATGCCTATGTCTCTAGGAGTCATGCATGCAGGTTCAGTGAGCGTAAGTCTGGGTGACTAGTGAACCCCTCCTGAGACAATAGATGGGAGCTGAAAGGCAATGGAACTGGAGGTTCCCGGGACAATTGCGTCAGCATGGGGAACCAGATCTGCCTGGGCCAGAAAGGCGCTACCAGGATCATTGTTGTGTGCTCCCTACGGAGTTTGAGAAGAACTCTCTGGATCAACAGGAAGGGAGGGAAAGCGTAGAGGAATCTGTCCGCCCAGGAGAGGGACAACGCGTCTCACCAGAAAACACCAGGCCCTGGATCTAGCGAGCAAAAATTGGGCAGTTTTGCGTTGGATGGGGAAGCGAATAAGTCCAACTCTGGAGTGCCCCATCGAAGAAACAGATCCTCTGCTACCTCCTGAAGAAGTTCCCACTCATGGACTCTGGCCTGGGAACGACTCAGGCCGTTTGCAATTGTGTTGTCCACTCCAGGAACGTGAACTGCAATCAGGCTCACGCCGTGTCGGATTACCCAATCCCACACCCTCATAGCTTCCCTGCAAAGGGGGTAAGAGCGTGAGCCTCCTTGTTTGTTGAGGTAATACATCACTGCCGTGTTGTCTGTCTGAAGCAGAAGGGTACTCGACGGGATTTCTGACTGAAAGGCCTGCAGGGCGTAAAGGACCGCCCTCATCTCCAGCATGCTGATGTGGAGGTGGGCTTCCTGAGGGTTCCATGTTCCCTGGGACCTCACCCCGTTCAGGTGCGCTCCCCACCCCAGCCCTGAGGCGTCTGTGGAGAGGATTGCCTTCGGGGATGGCGCTGTAAACGGGACACCCGCAGAAAGTGTCCCTGGGTCTAGCCACCATTGCCAGTCTCGAATCACGGCATTTGTGATTCTGACCGGATGCTGCATGTGGTCTTGCCTTTGGTCCCACTGCACCTTGAGCATTCACTGAGTTACCCGCATGTGGAGCCTTGCCAAAGGGACGGTTGGAATGGCCGCAGCCATGTGTCCGAGCAAGCGAAGGACCAACCTGGCGGGGACGGTCTTTTTCACCGAGAGATCCCTGATGAGGGATCTGATGTGTTCCGCTCTTTCGTAGGGAAGAAAGGCTTTCCCTTGGACGGTGTCCAGAACTGCGCCTATGAACTGCAGCTTCTGGGACGGTACGAGGAGAGACTTCTCGTAGTTGATAAGAATGCCCAGAGACTGGAACAGATTCTGGGTGCTCTGAATAGCCATCAACAGTGCCTCTTTGGAAGTGGCCATGAGAAGCCAGTCGTCCAGGTACGGGAACACGTAGTGGCCCTGTCTCCTCAGAGACACTGCCATGACTGCCATACACTTGGTAAAAGACCCTGGGGGCCGAAGACAGTCCGAACGGAAGAGCCCGGAACTGAAAGTGGTGGCCGAGAAACTCGAAGCGCAGGAACCTCCTGTGTGCTTGAGCTACTGGGATGTGCAGGTAGGCATCATGCATGTCCAGGGACGCTAAGAAGGCATCCTTCTTCAGCATGGGAATGAGTCCTTGGAGGGTCACCATGCAAAAACGTTTGTAGGCGACCAACATGTTGAGGTCGCTGAGGTCCAGGATTGGACGGAGGTCCCCTGTTTTCTTCAGAACCAGAAAGAAGTGGGAATAGTATCCAGATCCTATCTGGTTCTCTGGGACATACTCCACCGCTCCCTTTTGCAGGAGCGCGAGTACCTCTTGCCTGATGAGTGATCTGTGCTGACCCGAGTAACAGGAGAGCAGAGGAGGCCTTGTGGTTGGCTTGTCCACGAATTCTATAAAGTGGCCTCTTTCGACCAACTGAAGGACCCACCTGTCGGTGGTTATGGACTGCCACCCTGGCAGGTGGTCCGCAATGCGGCCCCTGACCTTGGTGTCCCGTTGATCCTGAGGGGCGGGGGCCGGGAAGGAGTCATGCTGTGGCGGCTGAGGGTCCAGCAGGCTGGGCCGACTTAGCTGGTCTTTGCCTTCGGCCCGCGGACGACTTCCCCTGGGCTCTGCGGGAGAAGGAGCCCCTCTGCTGCGGACCGGCGCAGGACTGCTGTTTCTGCATCCGGCCTCGAAAACGGCTTTGGTTCCTATGAAAGAAACTAAGCTTGGGTCTGTACATGGCCTGGACAGACCGCACCGCCTTCCCGGCCTCTTGAAGTTTGGTGAGGACCTTCTCCGAGGACTCACCAAAGAGAACTTCTCCATGAAACGAGGCGTCCAGGATGTTCTTCTGGATGTCCAGAGTGAATCCGGAGACACGGAGCCATGAGTGTCTCCGGAGGCATACGCCTGAAGCTGCCGCTCTGGCCGAGGAGTCTGCGGAATCATACGCGGCTCGCAGCACCTGGGTTCCCACATCCGAACCCGTACGAAGGAGTTGTAGCAACTCCTCCTTCTGCTCACCTTCTGGCATCTTTTCCGCCAGATCCAGTCCCTGCTCCCACAAGGCGTTTTGAAACTGTACCATGTGGGTCAAGTAGTTGAGGGATCTGATGGCGCAGGTAGCGGATGCATACGTGTGCCTGCCCATAGCGTCCAGCTGCTTGGACTCTGGGTCCGGTGGCAGGGTGCTCAAATGTTGCGGCCTCTGGGACCGGTCATGAGAGGCTGTAATGACCAGAGAATCGGCCAGAGGATGTGATGCCAAGTACTGGTCCTCCCTAGGGGCCTTGTACAGGCGGTCAGCTTTCTTTGGCATCGCCGGAAGCGAGTGTGGATGTTTCCACGCTGCCTTGGTGACGTCCACGAATGTGTCCACCAAGGGTGGTACCACCACAGGCTTTGGATCTTTTTGCTGAAGATATCTGGCAAGGCATAATCTCTCAGGGTCTAGTTCCTCTGCGTCCCAGCCCATGTTCTCCTGGATATGCCTCATAATCTCTGAGAATGATGGGTCATCCGGAGGAGATCTTGGAAGCTCACGTGGGTCCGGAGAAGGGACGTTGATCGGAGAGGGGGATCTGGAGCCATCCGAGAAGTCCGATCCCGTGTCCTCCGTCGAAGGCGAACGGCGGCGTCTTCTGGGTCTCTTGGGGCTGGGTGACCCAGAAGAAGCTCTGGACGGAGGTCTCCTTTTTTCTGGTCTACCCCTAGGAGGATCCGTAGGCTCCTGGGGGGAAGGTACTCGGCCCGCAGCCCTGGGTGAAGTAGGGGGCACGGGGGCCGGTGGAGTCGCAGGTGGAGGGGAGGAGGTGGTGTGGGAACCACATCCTTCTTTATGGTGTCCCACCAGTAAGTAAGCAACTCCTTGACCTCGGATATGCTGAGGCCCGACGACGGACCGGGCGCCGATGGCCGGTCATCGGGTTCCGGCGTTGGCTCCCCAGGGGTCTCAGGTTCCGGCGAGGGTTCCCTGGGGGGTGCGACAGGACCGGGTTCGCCCATCTGGTCCTCGGGCTGGGTCAGCTCCTCCTCCGTGATCGCCTCTTGACCGACGTCAGTGGGAGGCGAAGGGGTCCTCTTCTCAGTAGGTACAGACGTCGGTCCCCTGGCCGGCGTCCGTGGAGGCAAAGGCCTAGGCGGCGACGGGCATCTGGCGGTCGTCGGTTCTCGGGACCGATGGTGTTTGGCCGACATCGGGTGGGCCGGCGTCGGGTCCGACGATCTCTTAAGTGAAGTCAGTTCTTTGGTCTTCCGCTGGGGAGGAGGAGGCAAAGAGAATGACCTGGCGTCGGGTTCCAAATGGCGGGAACCAGACTTGTGATGGTGATGACGGTCCCCCGACCTCAACAGGGCCTTAGTGGCCAAGGATGAAGAAGGTCTGGAGGTCTTGGCCTGAGGAAGAGAGGAGGAACCCGAAGGAGTCTTCACCGCTGCAGGAGGAGGCTGAGAGCGGGCCCGGGAAGGGGAGCGGTCGAACCGGGAGCTGGAGCTACAGGAGTCAGAGGCCCTAGACGGGGACCTGGATCTCACTCTCTCCCTATGCTTCTCGAGGTGTCTCCGGGCCTTGTCAGAAGATTCCCTCTTGGAGGCTGCGTCCATGGCTTTAATCTTTTCCTCGAGCAGGAACGCCTGAAGGGCCTTCTGGCGACGGATCCGGGTCCGGCTATTGAACCCCTGACAGAAGGAGCAGGCCTGGATGTCGTGGTCTGGGCCTAGGCACCGGACGCAGGCCGAATGCGGGTCTTTGAATGGGATTTGCTTCCCACAGGCGCACTTCGACGGATGGCCCTCAACGGAGGTTGGAGAGGACATCAGACAGAAACTGAGCAGAAAAAATGAACTTTTTCCCAAAGGAAGAACTTAACCAGGCGTCTCACGCTAGAAACGAACCGAAGGGTTGATACATGCAAGTCGGCGGCGGGAAAGAACTGGGGAATCTGGCGGGACCGCCTCCTTATGTATTACGTCTGACGTCGGGGGTGGGACCGACGTCGGAGGCGGTCCCTGCTGAAGACTGCTAGCTAGAAGATTTCCGTGGGGTCCTGACGCCTGCCGGCTTCAGTCCTAATGGTGTTACCTGCTGCAAGAGCTGTATCTCGAAGTAAGATCAGCACTTCCTCCACCCCCAACAGTAACAGAACTATCTCCCGACCCCAAAGAGCGCCTTCCCCACTAACTCACAGAGGATAACTATTTATTGTTTTTCTAGCTCTTAATGTAATTACTGTACAATGCCCCAGATGGTTAATTTGACATTGCCTTGCTGTATACTGTTTCCAGTCTGTTCCCTGACTCTGAATAAGTATTAGGTATGTAAAGGTAATCTTCTCTATGAAATGTTGGGCAGGTATTTTTATGCCTAGAAGAGCAGTTTAAAATCCGCTGATGCATCCACATCATGCATCAAATGCTTTAAATATCTGGCATAAGGACAGTTTCATTAATATCCTTGTTTAGAATATGATAACAAATGTCATATTCCAAACAAAATGAGTGGTATAATCTGACGAAAGGGGCACTGTTAACCCCTTAGACCTTAGTGTGTCTCTAGTTTAAAAATTACATGATTGGTCACTTTCTGTAGAGCTTGCTGTTGTAAGTTGGTACTTTGATTCTGACACTTTTTTTCCTTTTTAAAAGTTAGAAACAGACTGCCCAACATACTGGTATCCTCCATTGCAACACTCCCCTAAATACTCCTAATGTGAACTGCTCATTGAATTTATTGTTCCAGTTGTTGTTAGCTGCCTGCATTCCTCACTGTGTTCCACCAATTTCATGTGCTGCGTCACATGTTTGTTTCAGTTTGTGTGTTTTAAACTGTCTTCTCCCTGGTCGTGCCTGAAAATAGGCATTGCTATGCCTAGTGCACTCACCCGGTTACCAAAAGCAAATAAATAAATAAAAACGTGTTTGCTTGCAGTCCTTGATCAACTCCCACTGCATCTTTCTTGGACCTGGGAACACCCCCCCAGTCTAGCCACTCAAGATGACGTGGGAGAAGATGAGACTACTGCAACATCAGTGGTTGCACTGTTTGTGGTGTTCTTATGTACAGGAAGTATGCAATAAGAGCAAATCAAGTATTTGAACCAAAACAAGGCTGGGTATAATTACACCATTAGCATGCATTTCAGTCACAGAAAGAAAAGAAGATAAAAACACCAACAACATCAATTAATTTTAGAGAAGGTACGCAATCACAAAATGTGTGTTTTAACTAGAAATAATATGATGCTACAGCTGGAGGAAAAAGCTCTGGCATACCACTGTGCCCCCCAGGCCATGCAAAACCGACATGGCAAACCACCCACACTATGGTGGTCCTCGGTAAATGGGGAATAACTTGTAAATACACGAGGTCAGGCATGTTGGGGAGCGAGAAAAATAAAAAAGTTGAAAAATAAACAAAAAAAAACCTTTTCTAAAACATTTTTAATTAGAACCTGTGTTATAAGTCCGGCTCCTCACGGGGGCTCAAAGACTGACTCACACGTGTGATCTGTACTATGAATCAGGCTGGTTGAACCTATCAAATCGTCTTATTTATCTCACCTGCAAAATGGCAAAAAAATCTATCTTGGGACTGACTCCATTATGTATTCAAAACCTACTCCGACTGAATCCTGGCTCACGACCCTCCACCAGATCTGAACGCCAACCTTTCCTGGTTCCGAGATGCCGGACTGCACAGGGACAAAGATCTTTCGCATACAGGGCCCCGACATGGTTCAATGCGCTTAGTCCACCTACTCTATCCTCAACCTCGCTTGAAGCTTTCAAATCCATGCTCTATGCCCACCTCACCACCACTAGCAACTGTGATTGGCGCTAGATAAAGACTACTACTCCTCATGTCCATCCTCACATCTGAGGCCTCTTCCTCCCTGACTAATAAACCCTCTGGTACCTCTACTACTTCCTGTCTCCCAAACTCACTCCCCCTTTTTCCTGTCCCCTCTCACTTACTCTCCCGCTCACCACCTTTCCCTCCTCTCTAGCCTCCTTTTGGCGCCTAATGATCACCCTCTCCCTGGAAGTTTCCTTAACCTCGAAATTGTCTACTCGCTTGAACCTGTTATAGCTTGTTTTTCTATGAAACTTAAAAACGTTACTGCCTCAAACTGTTAATAGCAAATTTATGATGTAACTTTCCTGTCTGGTTTTACCTGTAATGTGCATCGTGCTTTGTTAAATGTTCTTTGTGACGTGGAACCTTTGTAAAAGAGCCCTGGCTCAAAGGTATTAATTCCTAGACTAATAAACTAAAAAAAAAAAAAGTGCAATAATGGGATGCAAAAAAGGTTTACGAACACACGAATTTGCCAGCAGATAAAGGCCTTATGGTCTATCGAGTCTGCTCGAATGTGCAGCTAGCAACCCTTATACTGTTGCTGCCCCCCTTCCCTGCCCTTCCCTCTTACCCTATCCCATCCCCTTTTGAAGCAGTCCAGTGTTCTACAGGATACCACTTCCACAGGCAACGTGTTCCACCCAGACACCACTCTTTCTGTGAAAAAGTGTCTTTTCATTTCCTCCTGAACCTTCCCCTCCAATCTGAGATAGTGACCTTGAGTGTCCCTACCCCCCCCTTAACATGAATAGTCCCTCTGTGCCTGTCCTTTTATTCTCTTCATGTACTTGAAGGTTTCAATCATACCCCCCGTCTCTACTCTCCTCCAGTGAGTACATGTTCAACTCCCTCAGCCTGCTCATGTAGGGTATGTCCCCCTAGTCCCTGAATCATGTTTGTTGCCCTGCGCTGCACCCCCTCCAGTAACTCAATGCCCCTCTTCAGGTATGGGCACCAGTACTGCACGCAGTACTCCTGGTGTTGCCTAACCAGTGACCTATACAATGGCAGGATCACCTCACCTCTCCTTGAAGATATACCCCTGGCAATACAACCCAGAATTTTGTTGGCCTTTGCAGCTGCCTTCCTGCATTGTGCCGAGTTGTTCATTGAGCCCGCTATAATCACCCCCAGATCCTTCTCCTCCTCTGGCATGACTAGCTGAACCCCCGCCCAAAGCTGGTAGCTCCTTCTTGGGTTGTTTGCCCTGAAATGTAGCACCTTGCACTTTTGGCATTCAACCCCAACTGCCAGGTGTCCGTCCAGGTCTCCAATTTTAACAGATCATCCTGCAACCCATGCCACCCTCCAAGGGTCATCCACTACTGCTCCCATCTTGATGTCATCTGCAAACAAACTGATCTTACTCTTGATGCCCACTGAGATGTCCGATATGAACATCCCAAACAACACCGATCCCAGCAATGAGCCCTGCTGTACTCTGCTTGTCACTACCCTTGGAGATGACAGTTCCCCTCCCACCACCATCCTCTGCTGCCTTCCATGTAACCTGTTTACTACCCATCTCACCATTTTTGTCCCTGCACCTGCCAGCTTACTACCCAGCCTCCCATGTGGCACTGAGTCGAATGCCTTACTGAAGTCCGGAAACAGGACATCCACTGCATGGCCCTTGTCCAACTGTCTAGTTACCCAGTCATAGTAATCCACAAGGTTGATCTGACAGGATCTGCCCGTGACAAACATCCTGCAGCCCACTGGCCTCCAGAAAGGACACCAGCCTCTCCTTCAGGATTGCCTCCATCAGTTTTCCCACAATGGATGTGAGGCTTACCGGCCTGTAGTTCTGTACTGTAGTAGGTTTGACAGTGTCCATTTAATAACTGGGTACTCTGGGCAGTACAGCAAGTAGGTTAATTCCTATAATGGTTTACACAAAATACTTATTCATCTCTGCTTATGAACTGTGAGAGGGGGCTCGCGATGGACCCACACTGCTTTTGGACCTTTAAATTACAATACTGTATGCTGGTGGCCTGGGTTTGGGAATGGATCACGGTTGCATGAGGTTCAGTCTGTGGAAGAATTGAGCTTCCAAGGACATCTTTTCTCCTTTGGGAAGGGAACTGGGGCTGGTGCTGCTTGTCTGCCACCTAGTGGAGGATAGGCGACAACATTCAGCCACCTCTCTGAGGGAGGGGCGCAGCCATTTAAGTATGTATGCAAAACTTTCTGTGAAAGGTGAGCAACTCAGGGAACGGGCACTTAGACCCTCTGAGAAACACCCCAAACAACAATTTTTGTGAGGAAGGCAAGAGCCGAAGCACTGGGGTAATCTTTTCTAGTGGCTGGTATATGGTAGGGAACATTTTTCACATTTTCTACTGCTTTTTTAACATACTAAAGCAAATGTGCTACAAACGTGCTTTGCACTCTGTTATGCACTTTAGTACCTGAATTGTATACACTCTTTGGATTGAAATATCTAAAATAAAAGACTTTGCTATAAATCCACGAAAATTGTTGTTTGGGGTGTTTCTCAGAGGGTCTAAGTTCCCATTCCCTGAGCTGCTCACCTTTCACAGAAGGTTTTGAGTTTATAATTCAAGTGCTGCCAGGTCTCGAGTACGTGTTGCACTCTCTCTTTTCTGAGTGCAGGTATTTTTTCATGTTGGTATTCAATTCGAGTATGTATGGCACCTATACGTCGCACACCCATACCACCGGCTGCGTGCTGACCTTCAGGACGGGAGGGACAGGAAATGGAGATAAAAAATCAGCTGCCTGAAGCAGGCTGACATAGCCACTCCACTGGCCAGGCACCTTCCTCCACTGGATCTGGACATCCCGAGGGGTACATTTCCACAGGCCACATCATGGGGGGGCAAGCAATGAGGGAGGGAGACTGGAGTAAGTACCTGGGGAAAGTGGGTAGTGGGGGTGGGGGGGTGTTGATCAGATAAGTGCAGGCCTTCAAGTGGTGGATAAATATTAGAAAAAAAATTACTATGTTACTCTAGGATTGAATCTCAGAGCTATGTACAGTTCTAACCCACATTATCTTGTATCTCCTGATGTTGTGCTGCATGTACTGAATGTATGAATCTGCTGCCCTGGCAGGCCATTGTCAGAACACAACATGGACAATGGTGTCGAACCGCGACTTTGTGGCTTTTGCCGGGCACTGTTGCTTGGCGGATTTGAAGATGCTGCATGCAGCTTGACAGTAATTTCATGGTCCTCCTGTTTCTTGATGAAGAAAAATTATCATTCCGAATGCTTGTTTAATAGGCTGGCTTTCACAGCTTGTTTCCATACAGTAGAATGTGCAGGCTTTTACTGTGCAAAGTATAAATGTTGGGGAATAACAGCAACAGATTAAATTGCATATGATTTTTTTCCTTAATAAAATCAATTATACTATTATCTTAAACACAAGCCAACCCTTCTACTGACTTGTGTGGGCAGTGGTCTTGGCTGAGGTTGTGATCAATAAAAAACAAAGGACCCAATATTCAAAGGTCAATGCCAGAGCTAACACGGTTAGTGTGTTCACTAATCCGGGTTTGCATGAGCGCTCCTGGCCTGGCCATATTCAGAAGCCCTGGGAGCGTCTTTCAAGCCCAGCAGAACCAAAGTGCTAAAATACAATTGTGCCTATGTAAATGAAGGGGTCCCCTCACGCATACTGGCACAGCAGTATATTCAAAGGATTGCATGGATTGTAAACAGCCCCCAAGTGGTCTTATTTACTGCTGCCAAAAACTATGTCTTAAGGGGGCACTAAGCCCATGCCCCTTACACCCCTGAAGGCAGAGCAACTGTACTACAATCACCCATCCCAATCTCCCATTCCCATTGACCTCCTGAGGAAGACCACACACGTGGTCGAAGCGCTGGGACTTGGTGCTTTTTGTTGGATGCACTTATATTGGCTGTAACTGATTTTGAAGGAGCAGAAAGTGTAAATCTTGAATCCAGGCACCATTCAAATAAAAACTCACTGTTTATTGAAAAAGAAAGGTTGAAAGGTTGGTGTTTATTTGGAACTTCACTGGCAGAGCGTTTTTGGATTTTACATTAATAATAAGATCAATCCCTGGTGTCTAGTGTGCCCCCCCTCCCCGATCACCTGTTCACACTGATAATATCAATTCCTGATGTCCAGTGTTCCCGCCACCCCCATTCTAACAGAGTAAATACTGCCCTGGTTGTTCAGTGGTACCCCGATCACCCGTTCATAACACAAGGTAAACAACATTCCCTGGTGGTCCTGTGGTCCCCCCATCACCCGTTCACACTGATAATATCAATCACTGGTGTCCAGTGGGCCCCCCATAAACCATTCACACAGCTGTTACTACAGTATGTGCACTTACTGACAGCTCATATGGCGGCCATCTGCGGAGGTGATAGGAGGGCTGTGCCGGTAACCATATGGAGCTGTCCTCATGAAAAGGGGGGAGGGTGCAGGGAAGTGGGTTGTGAGTGGACAGGTTTGGTGGGGGGGGATTTATTTTTGGGGTGGAACCACCAGACCGATATTGTAAAGGGAATGAAGGGGCGATTGGCAGGGAGGGTACCATTGGACCACCTAGGCAGTTTTACGCTGTTAGAATGTGTTATCGGGTATTCAGGTCCTTCATTATTCCTTCTTAGAGGATGAATGTAATAATGTGTGTTTTTACTGTACAAGAAGACAGATATTGAAATGATATACAGTTCTACTATAGAAGTTTGTGCTACGAAGTGGTTATATATGAATGTATTCAAAGTAGGTTTCAATTGTAATTGGGGTTTATTAACATTTCCATTATTTGTGTATATACAGTATATATATAATCTTCAACTGTAATAGAAGGCTATCTGAGACAAACAAGAATAGGTGATCGGGCGTCACCACTGGACACCAGGGACTGATATTATCAGTGTTATCGGGGGGGGGGGGGAGACACGGGACCACTGGCCCACCAGGGAGTATTATTTACTTTGTGTAGGTGGTGTTAAGGGGCTACTGCACATCATGCAAATAAACCCATAATGGACATGCAAATGGCCTCTTAGCACCTTGCATGCCAAAGGACTCATTTACATGTTTGGGCTGAAAGTAGCCCACATGGATCTTGTCCCCGTCCCATTTCAGGCAATGCTATTCCCTGTGGGCCATATAGAGCCCAGGTCGTTAGCAGGGCAGTGCAGTTTCACTTAACGCTGTGCCAACATGGCCCGATATTCAGTTAGATAGTGCCATTTGCTATCTGACTATATACCGTAGCAGATGGGGAGTACAAGGACAAACGCAGCACCAAAACCTTGCACTGGGCTTCGCAGTTTTCTGAATATGGGGCTCAGAAAGTCTTAGGAAGATGACAATTAATACTGAATCAAGCATAATAAAAAGTGAAGTAGGAAGCTTTAGTGAATATTTTGCTACAAGAACTGTGTGTGTCATTAGAAGCCTTTTAAAGTCTCATGCAAATTACGTTACAGTTCCAATTCATATCACTGTGGAACCATCAATGCCAAGTTGTGTTAACAGCTGATTAGCTGGTCGCGCAGCCCAATGCAAACCCCTCCAGCTCTCTCGACAAGCCTCTGCGTTTGTCACACACACACCTCTGCACCTAAGTGATTCATGCTTGTTTGCCTGCCTTCGTGTAAGATTATCAGTTGCACCTAGTATTGCATGTTTCAGTTCACTACTCGGTCCAGTTTGCTGTTACTTGTACAGGCTCTAGACATTTTTGACTGTAAATCTAGGGCTTGTTTGCACTATACTCCTATTGAGGGATTGTGCAAATCCATAAGGCTGGCAGTATAGCCTAGAGGTTAGAGTAACGAGGTGTGAATGGGTTTGGTACACCCAGCAGACCTGGGTTTGATTCCTTCAGCCTCCACTTGAATACTGTGCAACTGAGCAAGTCACTTAACCTCCCCAGTGTTCTCAGGTCACCCCTGAAATCAGGCACTTGCCTAGTGAGCCTTACCCAGTAACCAAAAGACTTAAAAAAAAAAAAAAAAAAAAAATACCTGTTCTTAGCCAGACCTGAACTGTCTCCACCTGTTGCTTAACTGTCACAACATGGGTAGATAGTTTGCTTTAAGCTCAGGCACGCTTCCCTAACTATAGGCTACTATACTCAGTTGTAACTACCTGAGCAGCTAGCTCTGAGCAGGCCTCCCTATGGTTAGGTAGCTTCTAGGTTTCCCATGTTGTTATCCTGCCTAAAGCCTCTGTAACTGTTTTATGTTATTGCTGCTCAGTACTTAAATTGTTCTGCTATTTTTAACTGATTCACTCATACAATGAATTGTTGCTCACTTGTTTCTGCCTGTTGCCTACCTCCTCTGGTAGATACTAAAGCGCTGAAAATAATTGTGCCTCTTATCCGAACTACACTTGGGGCACATTCACCCAAATTATAATTACTCTTTTCAGCCACCCCCTATCCGCGTGCTACATCGTCCTACCTCCTCCCGCCAGTTTCTTGGCTGTTGCACTGACTCCTCATATAGGGTCCCCCAATTTTTCACTCTCTGTGCTGCTCACTCTTCAGCTCCCAAACTGCTGGACTCTTCCTCTTACTATTCTCTACTCACCCTTCTGATACCTTCAACTACTCTCACTCTTTTGCTCATAGTCAGTTCTCAGTTCACCAGAAGGCTGTCCCCAGGATCAGTTGTCATGACTCGTATTACTCTTATGAGCCTACTTACAGTGGCTGACCTCTCTATTCCTGCCCCTGAACATACGAACCCGTCTGCTGATCAGCTGGATTAGCTTTCTGTTCTCTAATGCTCTGGTTCTCTTAGCCCCAAAATCTAACCCAACATGTTGTCTCAAACCCAGGTACCTTTTTTGTGTTCTTCAGTACCTAGCCAAGTTTGCTTTCTACTGGCCTCCCAGTGGACCTTCAGTTGCAGAACTAGCTACTTTACAACATCATTATTTTTCATTAACCCTATCAGGCAACACAGAAACCAATCCTGGCCCACCACAGAATCCAACCCCTTCAAATTCCTCCCTGTGGTTCCCACCAGGGGTCTCAAGACTGCTCGCCTCAGCGTTCGTAGCCTTATGGCTAACTTGCATGAGCTGGAAGCCTGGGTATTTTACTATAGACCTGAGATACTTGGCATCACTGAGTCCTGGCTTAAACCATCTGTCCCAGACTCTGTGTGTTGCCTGGTTGACTATACCCTGCTCAGACTTGACCACCCCTCAACCAAAAAGAGATTGTCATCCATTTTTTTTTAATATACTTTCTATTTTTCCTCCCCCTCCCCCTTCCCCTAGCTCTGATATCCTTGGGAGCACCTAGGAGTCATCCCTCTGCAAGCCGCCTTACCTGATCTGCTCCCGTCACCCATGGAGCCTCGGTTTACCCACTGGGCAGGGACAAGGTGGGGCCCAAACACCCCGAACATTCTGGTCTCGTCGGTTGAGGGGTGCCAGGAAGGCTGCTGCACATCGAGGGAAAGCTCCGGTGCTCAGTCTTCCTCGGAGCTGGAATGTATTGTCCCCTGTTCTGTAGGGCAGTGGCAAGTGCCCCGATGTCAAGGCGTTTCCGCCAAAGTCTGCCACTGTCAGTCCTCTCTCATGCTCTGATGCTTGCTATGCCTCCGGCTTCCGCCAGAGGCCAGCCGAGCAGGAGTCCCCATCCCTCCCGGGAGAGGAGAGCTGTCCTTCGGATGCTCAATCCTCTCCCTTCCCTGCTGACCCCTGACTTCCCAAGCTTGTTCCCGAACCTGGGTGGCCAGCGTTACGCGAGGTGTGGCATCCAGCGCCTCAACCCTCAGCACCACCGGGAAGGGCACTGTCATACGATTTTAATCCTTGCTGTGCCACAGACTAATATACTGTATCTATCCAGGATTCCTATATGTTCTAATTCTGTCAACAGTCTAAGGGTTAAGAATCACAGCAACTAAACACTCTATCAGGAGCCACTCCTCCCTCCAGTGAGGTGCTACACTCCTTACTGATCTTGGATGGCTCTAAGAAAATTCACACTGTATGTGTATACAATCCTACCAAGAGTGGAATAGCTGGCCTATGATAATCAATCACCTGTCCTTAGCCGTTGGAAAGAATGAAATCATCTTAATGGGGGATTTCAATCTAAAATTGAATAGCATTCCCTCATATGAATCACTTTTAAACAAGCTTCACCCCTCCCAGGCTATTAGTCACCAGAGGTAAACACTCCCTCATAAACTGGGAACTGTCCAATAGAAAGGACAAGACTGCCGCTGTAGGCACCCTTGCTGATGCACTTAGTGATCACGCACAGGTATATTGTGTTTGGAATGCCCACTCCTCCTCTTGCCCTCCTAAAGAACTGTTTTCTCAGGACTTCTCTAGGTTTGATCCTAAAGCTTTCCTTACTGACCTACACCAAGTTGACTGGTCCCCGCTATACTGCACCAATGACGCTGATGAAGCTCTTGACTATTTTAGTTCCATTTTTCAATCCCTTTAGGACAAACACATCCCTATAATCAAGTGCAGGGTAAAGGGGGAGGCCATCAGGTGGCTGTGTAGTAATCTACTTGCCTTGCTAAATGCATTAGATACATGCTGGAATAAATTTAAAGCCTCATCCCTGCACAGCAATTGGCTTGAATACCAGGTTCTGAGAAATACTTGTAAAAAAGAAATCTGTTTGGCTAAATGCACCTACTTTAAGGAGCTACTGCAGGCCTCTGCTAGAGACTCCAGAAGCCTCTGAAACAACATAAAGTGTCCATGGAAAGTGGTAAAGACAAAAAAACAAACACTGTCTGATATAACAATAAATGATGTCAATTGTAATAACATGGACACCATCACCAGTGCCTTTAACAGCCATTTCTCTAACCTACCCAATCTCAGAAATCAAATTTCGTGCTCCCTTGAGAATACTCATCCACATGCCCCCCCCCCACGCCCGACCCTCCCCATTCTACCTCTGCGCTGTTACTCGAGGTGAAGTACTATGGTTCCTAAACACTATCGCCACCTGCAGGAGCACCAACTCCGATGGGTTGGAGCCTAAACTACTTAAGGTTGCTGCCCCATTCCTTGCCTCCCACTTACCAGATTATACAATGTATCTTTATCCTCATGCACTGTCCCGAAGTGCTGGAAAGTGGCCAAAATAGTACCAGTATATAAAAATAATGATCCTAACAGCCTTGAAAATTACCGACCAATAGCAATCCTGCCTGTCCTCAGTAAACTGCTAGAAAAGATTGTGGCCCTCCAGGTCACAGATCACCTCAACAAATATAATCTGCTGTCCTCTGTCCAGCATGGGGTCAGGCAAGCCCATAGCACCTCCACAGCGCTCATCCAATTCACCAACGATATTCAACTGGGCATGGATAAGGGGGTGTATACTGGTTCTATCTTTATCGATCTCACAAAGGCTTTCAATCTTGTAAACCACACCCTGCTCAAATCCAAACTATTATCACTACATATCTCCACCTTGCCATCAGACGGTTCTTAAGATAACTAAGTAATGGGCAATACTTTGTTAAATTTAATTTATTTATTGAAAAGTTTCACCAGGAAAAGCACACTGATCAAAATAAAATTGCTTGTCTCCTGGAGAGTCCAGGGGGAAGGGGAACATGGGAGTACAGTAATCAAAAGAACATTTCCGTGCAGTATTATAGAAAAGTATATATATACAATAATCAACAACACATTTCCAAAGGTAATATAAAGCAGAGAAGCAACAGAGTAAAAAAAAACAAAAAAACAATACATCAGTTTGTAGTATTAGATAATCATTGAGATTTGATGTGAGAGGAGTAAATTAACAGCACTGGAGACTTAATACATACAATGTGGACAAGGAACAGCAATAAAGTACATTGGTTTATAGGCTGGGAAAGGGGATGGGGAAGCCAGAGGGGAAATTAGGAGGAGTGAGGAGTCAGAGGGGAAATTAGGAGCAGCCGCAGGACGGGGAGGAGGAGTGCCTGATTTGATGAGGCACTCTGTTCCAGAACTTAGGGAACCTATACGAGAACGACGATTGGCCTATAGAAGTGGTGCGCCATGGTATAGCTAGGGTGCGGGAGTCACTGGGAGAAAGGGGCAGTGGGGTGGGAGGACAGTGAGGAGGCAAGGTAAGGGGGAACTTATTAAACCAGAATTTAGAGACAAATTTTATGCAGTGGGCTAGATGGTGGTTTTCCAGGGAAGGAAAAGGTAGAAAGAGATACAGATCACAGTGGTGGGTAAAGGAAGGGGCATCCAGAGTGAAACGACAGAAAGCACTGAAAATGGTGTCCAGTCTGGTTAAGGATGACTTCGGTGTAGCACTGTAGACTACATCACAGTAGTCAAAGATGGGCAGTATTTTCTGGACAGTCTCACACCTGGCCTGCAGGGGTAGGCAGCTTCGGTTCCTGTAAAGGGCACCTAATTTGGTGTGCAGCTTTTTCAGGATGGAGTCTACGTGTCCAGTGAAATTTAGGTGCTGGTCTAGCCAGATCCCGAGATACCTAAAGGAGGAGGTGTCCTCCAGAGTAGAGCCATCAAGGGTGTGGAAGGAAGGAAGGCAATTTAGTTAACCTAGAGAGTCTCTGCCTAGTGCTGAAGGTCATGGAGACTGTTTTCTTGGCGATGACGAAAAGTTGATGGGAGCCTAGCCATTGCCTAACTTTCTCAAAGTCATGCTGAAGTGTGGAAGCAACATCAGTTGGTGACTGGCCAGAGTAGAAAAGGACAGTATCATCAGAATACATAAGCAACCCCAGTAAAAAGTACACACTGGGAGGACATCAACTTGAGGAGACACAAAAGGAGTGAGATCTCGGCATAATCATCACTGACAAATTAAAGGTAGGAAAACAATGTGAGAAAGCAGCACAGAAAGCGGGTGGCATCCTTGGATGTATAATTACAGGTATTTCTAGTAGAAAGAGGGAGGTTCTTATGCCCCTCTACAGGTCCTTGGTGAGGCCACACTTGGGAGTACTGCATTCAGTTCTGGAGACCTCACCTCAAGGAGGACATTAATCATTTGGAAATGGTGCAGAGAAGGGCTACTAAGATGGTGCATGGACTGCGTCACAGGTCATATGAAGCAAGACTTGGGGAGCTGAACCTATACTCCCTTGAGCAGAGAAGAAACAGAGGGGACATGATTGAAACATTTAAGTACGTGAGGGGATTTAATGCAGCTCAGACAAGCAATCTGTTTCAATAGAACATGGCAGCACGCACAAGAGGGCATGATATAAGACTGGTAGGAGGAAAGTTCAAAAGCAACCTCAGGAAGTAGTTCTTCACAGAGAGAGTGATAGACCCATGGAACAGTCTGCACCAGAAGGTGGTAGCATCAAAGATAATCAGGGAGTTCAAACTCGCATGGGACAGATATAAAGGACAAGTTAGGATGAAGGCTGCGTGGGGAGGGAGGTAGTTTATAGGGCAGACTAAACAGATTGCATGGTCTCCATCTGCCGACACTTTTCTTATGCTCATATACATATGGATGGAGGAGGTGGTGCACACGGACGGGGGGGGGGTCATTAAGGAATATGGAGAATAGTAGGGGGCCAAGGATGGAGCCTTGGGGTATGCCAGCATTAATCTGGAGTGGGGGGGAGGTGGAATCAGCAATTTTGACTGTGTCCAGCCTGTTAGGTAGGAGTTAAACCAGTTTGTGGCTGAATCAGACTAGGACAGCAGATCGCAGATTATCTAGGAGGAGAGGGTGGGAGACAGTGTCAAAAACCTTTGCAAGGTTGACAAAGGTCCCAGATGTGACTGGACCACTGTCCATATCTGAGAGTATAGAATCGGTGAGCCTAAGTAACAAAGTGGTAGTGGAGTGATCTTTCCTAAAACCAGATTGGTAGGGAGTGAAAAAGACAGAGTCGGAGAGGTAAGAGGAAAGTTTGGAGAGAACCAGATGCTCCTGAAGCTTAGTGAGAATAGGTAAGAGAGAGACTGTCCGATAGTTCCCAGGCATAGAAGGGTCACCTCCCTTGGGTAGTGGGAAAACTACAGCATGCTTCCATGGGTCAGGGATGGAGCCCAGTGAAAAGGAAAAGTTTAGTAAGGTAGAAAGTGGTGAACAAATGGCATGAGCAGAGAGGAAGAGAAGTTTGGGGTCAAGGCCATCGGGTGAGGAATCCTTAGATGAGTTGAGAGCGAGGAGTGCATTTAAAGTATCATGAGGTGAGACTGGAGAGAAGGGGAAGAGGTCGCTAGGGAGGGTGCTTGAGTGTGCGTTATTGCAGACACATGAGACTGGTTGGGTAGGAGGAAGAGAAGCTAGTAGAGCAGCAGCACACCAGGTAAAGTAAGAGTTGAATTCAGTAGTAACTGAGAGGTGGGCAGATGTAAATAAAAATGGGACAACTACACTGGCCGCTCGGATACAAAATTAAGTGAATGAGCATTTAAACTAATTGGGGGAGGGGCAGGAGTAGAGGCGGGGGAAGGACCAGTAAGACTGATATGAACCCCTTAGCTGGTAAATGCAGATATACTAAGAAAAACGAGACAAAAACACACACTTGGGCACCACTGAGGTGCCTTTTGGCAAATGCAAGAAGCATTCAAAGTAAAAAAGAAGAGTTGGAAAAGCTATTACCTAAATTAGATACCGTAGATGTTATTGGCCTAACGGAGACCTGGTGGACAGACAAAAATGTTTGGGAAAGGGATATACCTGGATATACACTCCATTACTTGGATAGGAGGGGAAAGAGAGGGTGAGGAGTAGCATTGTATGTAACAAAATCAACTAAAAACAACAAACATTTCTCAAAAAATTAAAGTTGCAGAGGCTGAGACAGAAACTCTTTGGACAAGAGTGGAAGCAAAATAACACATTCATTGTAATAGGTATCATGTATAAACCACCGGGAATAAACGAAGAGGTTAGTCAAACAATAAATAAATAGAAATGGCCTGCGAAATGGGGAAAGTAGTAGTAATGGGAGACCTTAACTACGGAGACATACACTGGGAAAAGCTTGAGGCATATAAAAATACCAGTAAAAACTTTCTGACCATCATGGACCAAGTGGGACTTAGTCAATGGGTAAAAGAACAAAGTGGGGGGACATTTTAGATATCGTACTATCAACCAAAGAATTGCAGATTAGCAATTGTATAGTAGACCTTCCCTTAGGAAGTAGTGATCATAACAGTGTGTGTTTTACCATTAATGAATATATGCCCATATAAAAAGGATGTAGGAAAGTCTATAACTTTAAAACTGCTAACACAGAGAATGCAAAGACTGACCTAGGGAAGCTAAACTGGGAAAAATACTTGCAGAAAAAACAGTAAATGAGATGTGGGAATGTTTTAAGTACTCCTCGAGAAAAACATGTGATAGAAATATAAAGAAAAGTAAGAAGCATAACACAAGTGGTATAAAGCCCAAATGGTTTAATAAGGCCATAAGACAAATAATAAAGAAGAAACAGAAACCGTACACAAAGCATAAGGCACTGGGAATGCAAGGAACTTGGGAAGAATATAAGAAGGTGCAGAAGCAATGTAAAAAACTAATCAGGAAAAGTAAACAAAAATGGAGCAAAAAAATAGCAGGGTCTGCAAAAAAGGATAACATGAGGGTATTTTATGACTATGTTAACTCCTTGCATAAATCAAATACTAGTTTATGTTCAATCATAAATGGGAACAACATGGTAAAGGATCCAAAGGAAATGACAAATATATTCAATGAACATTTTGGGACTGTCTTCTCACAAAAGCCTAGCAAGGAACACAGAAACATAGTAATCCAAAAACCTTGTATAAACATTTCAGAAGAAATAACTGTGGAAAAAAATTAAAAGACTTAAAAATACGCAGTCGCCAGGACCAGACAATATATCTAACACTATGCTTAAACTGCTCTCCCCAATAGTGGCAAAACCATTGAAAATAATATTTATAAAGTCATTAAAATGGATTATACAGTACCTGAAGATTGGCTGACGGCACCCGTGATGCCGATACATAAAAAGGGAGACAAGTCCGATAACAAAAATTATAGACCTATAAGCCGGACTTCTGTCCCGGGTAAACTGATGGAGTCTATCATTAAAGATACTATAAACTCACACCTGGACACCACAGGCCAGGTGGACAAGAATCAACTTGGGTTTAGTGCAGGTTGATCCTGTGTTACGAACCTGCTATGTTTTTATGAAAAAATATTATTGGCACTGGATGGTGGACAGCCGATGGACTGCATTTACCTGGATTTTGCCAAGGTCTTCGATAAAGTGCCTCATGACGAAATCAGTAAATGTTTAGAAGGGAAGTGCATAAATGAACAAATTATAGGATGAGTGGAGGTGTGGCTGGGGCACAGCACCCAGAGGGTGACCATAAATGGGTATCTGTCCGAAGCTGTACCGGTGACAAGTGGGGTACCGCAGGGGTCGGTACTGGGCCCGGTACTGTTTAGAACATTTATGGATAGTATGGGGGATGACTTAAAGAAACTGGATGAGTAAAATATGCTGATGACACAAAACTGGCGGGCCTTGCTATAAATGAGGAAAGTGTCGACTCTATACAAACAGATTTAAACAAAATTCACGACTGGGTACAAAAAAGGGGAATGGGTTTTAACCAAGAGAAATGTTGCGTATAAGGAATAAAACGAATAATTATATACTCAATGGTCAAAATCTTAGAAAATCTGAAGAAGAAAAAGATCTCAGTATTATCATAGATAATAAATTAACGTTTGAGGCACACCACAAACAACAGATAACTAAAGCAAACTATGTACTGTGGGCTATAAAAAGAAACTTTAGGAGTAGAAGCAGGGAGGTGATTCTCCCATTGTACATGGTGTATGTCAGGCCACTGTTGGATCATGGAAGTCAAATATGGGGTCCCATATTGAAGGGTGGGGTGGTGCCCCCGAGAGGGTACCGGGGCTACAAAATGGACACAGTCTAAAATTGGTTCTATATGAGGAGACTGGCGACATTAAGACTGATGTCTCTGGAAACCAGAAGAACTAGAGGAGATTTACTCTTGTGTCATGACATAATGCAAAATCCTAGCTTACTAAACGTAACCATTAAAAACCCAGAAATCAGTGCTAGAGGATACGCTCAGATGAAGAAAATTTAATACGAATAATAGAAAAGCATTCTTTACACAGAAGATAGTGAACCCATGGAATGGGCTGCTATCAGAAGTAATAAGTAGTAATAGTAAAGCACAGTTCAAATATAGCCTAGATCAGTATATCTTAAAAGGAAATAAAATGTTATATTATGGGTAAATAGGCAGGAGTAAGTGATGGGCTAACAGGCCTTCTTGGCTCCTCTTCACCTTAGTATGAACCTTAATAAGGGCATGATTGACAAAAATGAGTGGAGTTTGGGATTTTGGGGGGAGAAAAGGGAATTAATAACTTTCCAAAATTTTGACAGGGTACATATGTTAGAATTAAAGGTGGATCTAAAGTATTCAGACTTGGCGAGCCTTGTAGCCGTGGAGCAGGCGTTTCTGAGGGCTCGATATCTGTCATGGTCAGCATCTGATTTAGAGACTTTGTGAGCCTTCCAAGCCCAGTCTCGAGCTCTCATACATGCCATTACTTCCAGTGTGATCCACGGGAGGTGGTTTCTGCATATTCAAGTGTGCTTAAAGGGTGTGGCTTGTTCTAGATGTTAAGAAAATGGTATTGGAAATGGCCCAGGGCTTCATTAACTGTGGTAGCAGAGGAAATAGGAGACCAGTCAGTGTGGGCTTGGTCATATAGGAGGTGGGTAAGAGCTAGGGATTTATATGAGCGGACAAGCAATGTTTTATGCAGAGCTTTTGGGGGTGGAGTTTGCAGGCCAAGTAGATCATATGATGGTCACCAAGTGCATCTGGGAGGAGGCCTGATTCAATTACTCTGTGGACATGTGAGGTTAGGGCCCAATCGATGACTGAGTTGTTGCCTGATTTAGTATTTAGTCGGGCTGGCTTGTGGAAGAACTGCATTAAGGGCCGCAATGTTGTTATGCAGCATGGATAGGGAGTGGTCACGCCAGTTTTGGTTAAAGTCGCCTAGTAGATAAAGTTCACCGTTTGAAGTGAGGGTAGAAATTTGAGAGAAAAGATTAGAGGCAATAGTAGGGGAGAGGCCTGGGCAGCAGTAAATCCCAGCAACTTAGACTGGTATGGAGTAAGGCATGTAGAGCCTGAGGATAAGGGCTTCATAAGCTGTGGGGACCGATACAGATAGGACCGGGGTAGTATGAATGGAGCACGAGGTGTAAATAGCTACACCGCCACCCCTACCTGCGCGGTCTTGCCGGGTGATATTGTAACCAGGGATGTATATACTGGGATCAGGTATTTCATTATCTAACCAGGTTTCGGTTATTATGAGGAGGTCAGGGGCCAGCGATAGTGCTAGGGGATGAAGCAGGACTAGTTTAGGTAGTAGACTTTTATGTTAAGGTAGAGGATTTTAAGACCACGTGGGAGGGTTGGTGTGTTGGAGGTAGGAGGGGGCGTGTGTAAGAGGGAGGCCACCTGCACGTTTGATAGAGGGGGGGGCCAAGGTTAGGGTTTATATCCCAGGCGGATAGCAAGAGAAGGGAGATGATGATTATAAAGTGAAGCTTTGAACTTTTGTACCATGATTTAGATGTGATCGGGCTATAGAGGGTAGGTGGACAGTAAAAGGAAGCAAACCAGATAGGGAGCACAGCAGTGCATAGGTGCTAGGGACAGAACAGAGGGAGGCACAGGGCAGAAAAGTATGGTGAGCCCAAAGTTGGAGGAATGGAGTCGGGGATCCCAACATCAGGATCAAAGGGGCTGCAATTAGAGGAAGAGAATAAGCAAGAGGGGTTACCGAGTGTTTATTTAGGAGGTTCACATGGGAAGGTGGCATGGGAAGAAGTGAGACAGTAAAGAGAGTAAGGAGAAGCAGGCAACTTATTTGTAAAGCCAGCATTCTGTAGTATGTGAGGGCTAGTCAAGAAGGTTTATTTATTTCTTTTGCAGATGACTTGGACTGGTTAGGGAAAGATAATTCGGTAATGACTAGTTAAGTGACAGGTCTAGATAAGGTGGAGTAGAAGCTGTAAGTAGAACCTAGTTTAAAGTCAGATGAAGTGTCAGAAAGATAGAAAGATTATTGCCCTTTGAGTAGTGCTGGCTTAGGAACAGAGCCCTCAAGTGGCAGAGATGTATAATTTGCAAACGGAAAAGTGAGGAGATAGGGGGAGGGGTATGTGTAAATAGCTTAAGGCCAAAAAAAAAAAAAACACTTCAAAAATGCTATAGTTCCCTACTCTAACAAATAAAAAAATGGTTGTAGTTCCCTACTCTTAACAATTCAAATTCAGCAGTGGGTACATTAGGCTCACTACAGATTCAGTTGCAGAGGTTAAGAAAAGAAATTTAGGGAGCAGAGAGAGATGAGCTTGATCCGCCCTACCTGCAATCAGAATAGGTGTACCTCAAGGCTCCATTCTGGGCACGCTACTTTTTTACAGTCTTCATTAAAACGCCCCCAAAGTTCCACCCTTCTGTAGCACCCTCCTATATGCAGATGACATGGTACTCTACACCAGCTCCAAACGTTTAACTGAAATCAACTATAAGCTGAATACTGATATTGGAAGAATTCAGACCTGGCTTATTCAAAATTGCCTTGTTCTAAACCCTGACAAGAACCAGACCATAATCTTTGGGCCCCCATCTAAACTAAGGACTTGTCCCAATGACTTAGGCATTCGCTGCTCAGATAGTTCCCTTCTCTCTGCTGCTCTTTCAAATATATAGGCCTTACCCTGGATCCTGCCCTTGATTTTACATCTTGAACATCTGTAAATCAGTGAATACTAAGCTTGGGCTGGCGGATAGCATAAAATACTCTCTCTCTCTCTCTCTCCCGCTGCCAGACTTGCAATTGCCCAAGGAATCCTGCTATCCAGCCTCACCTCCTTGTATCTAACCCATGCTTCCAATCTAGACAAATGGAATGTCTCCTATAACATCTGCCGATTTACCATATCCACTTCTAGGTTAACACACCACTGTACACTATAAACTAGGTTGGCTATCTCCTTCCTCTCATTGCCTATTTGCACTTGGTTGTATGATTGATAACATTATCAGATCTTCCAAACCTGCTGCTCTTGCAGCCATGTTGACTTCCCAGGACCATTCATACCCTTTGCAATCCTGTGACCAGTCACTTCTGGCTGTACCCAGATACTCCTCTAAAATGTCTGAGCAGGCGCTCGCCATTTTGCCCCAAGAGCTTGGAATGCTCTACCACCGCACCTTCAAGCCTCCCAGTCACACTGCAGTTTCAAGAAAGCACTCTACAAATTCTTAAACTACACAAGATATTTGTCCTTGTACCCGACTCTCATCGATCTTTCATTCAATTTGCACTCTTTGTTTAACTGACTGTATCTGCTTTGTTTTTCTTTTGATATTTTTACTGTAACTGGCTGTGCAATGTATACGACTAGGTTTTCTCTTGATTGTTCACCAGTGTAATTTGAACTCATAGAGTCAGACTGCTGTACTCCCATCCTTCCTGTTCACTGTAATGTTTTTCTGCTGCCTCACTTGTCCACTGTTTTGCAACGTCCCAGGTTGTGCCTGAAAATAGGCAATTTATTGTCTAGTGCACCCATCTGTATAACAAAAACTAAATAAACAAACTACCCTGATATAGAGCATCTCTGTGGGATTCAGAATCAGATCAAATGATTTGTGAGAACAACCATGAGATAGGATGGAAGGAGATGAATTTTGCTTTACATAATATCTGTCATACAATCCAAGCAGGTGGGAAAGAATGTTACTGCGGTTATTTACTTAAAGGTTACCTAAATAAGCTCATTTCAAATTTTGTAAATTTAGAAAATGGCTTCATAGGTCTGTAATGTAACAGCAGTTGTTTAGGAAACTGCATTTAGTTAACTTAAATTTAATTTTTGCATTATAAAAATTGAAATAAAGTCTTTCCTGTCTTAAAGGACTACTATAGGAAACCTCTAAAATGGCTGCTCCTATGATGTCACTGCAGTGAGATAGCTCCAACTACACCATGTTTCTTTTATGGCTGGATTAAAGGGAGGGCAAGACAGAAAATGCCCCTGAGCATAAGTCTCTGAGGGGGGCCCACAACACAAGCTTTAAAAAAAACCCTCTGGTTAGAGCCAATGCGGCTGCAAAATGATAGATTTGCAGGATAGCCTTCTTGTTACCCCACCTCACGAACCACGTTGGTGAAAGTGTTCAAATCCCCATTGAAATGTGATTGTGCCCCACCAAAACGGCATTCTGCGCCACAGGTGTGAAAACACATTTTGGCCAAGATTTGAAAAATGACAGCTGTCACACTGATGAGGTGGCGTGAAAAAAATGGCTATGTTGAAAATTTGGGGTCACAATATTTAAAATTATGGAAGTTATGAGCAAGCATAGAAAAATTTCAATATCTGCTCATAACTTTGTCATTTTTACATTTTGACCCCACATTTTCAACATAGCCTTCTTATGATCCCACCTCATAAGCAATGGTGGTGAAAATTTTCAAATCCTGCCCGAAAGGTGATTTCGTCAAGTGACCGCAAATTCGCCTTTCGAGCCTGATTTACATAATTCCACCACTATTGTTCATGAGGTAGGGTCCCAAAAAAGGCCATGCTGAAAATTTGGGGTGTAAATATGCAGAAATGACAAAGTTATGCCTCAAAGTTCAAAACCCTCATTGAACTACATTGCACCAAACTTACTTTAGTATCTCATATTGCAGTCGGTTGTTCCAGCAACAAGAAATGTCTACGACTGAAAGCGTGGATCTTCATCCTGGGACCTGTTCAGGTGAGTGAGGGTGTGTGGGGTGGTGATTACTGAGTGGGAGGTCGGGTGGCAGGGGTCAGATCAGTGAGGGACTGTTTTCTTTTTGACAGGTTTACAGGAAAAAAACACCCACAGAGGAACAGTTTTCTTTGTTACAGGTTACACTTTTAAACTTAATACGGGGACAGCGATCAGAGGGGGTGTGCCACTATATATATCTCTCTACATACATGCACATTTATACAACATATGTTTTGGGATAACAAGACAGATAAAAACTACCGTCTCAGGCAGAAAGTGGAGATATCACTGATATCTCCATGTTCCTATACGTCATAGTGATATCTCCACATTCCTACAGTACACATCACAGACATCTCTTCACATTCCTATACGTCATACTGATACCACCGTGTTATGTAGAACTTTCCCATTTCTTGCTTTAATGTCGTGTGACTGAGCGCTGTCTACAGCTGTAAATAACGTCTGCTAGAGATTTACAGTAAGGCACTCTCTGCACAAAAAGCAATAAAACTGTGTTTTTTTAAATCTTAACTTTCCTTACTTTTGCATTGGAGAACTTATCTGATTGATCCTGCCATTTACACACTGTCATACCATTGCACCACTTTCACTTTTCACTTAAGATAAACAACAGGCATGGGGTGTTCACTGGGGTCGTCGGCCTGACTCTCACCCCATTCCATTTGTAAGTAAGCTGAGGTGTGGTAGTATAGGAGAATGGGGTGAGAGTTAGGTGTGATGACCCCAATGAACACCCCAATGCCTCTTGTTGAGTGGAGGACGGGGGGGTAGGGCAGGGGGTGTTAGGGTTAGTAACCCTACCATTGAATTTCCTCACTTTTGTTGCTGTGGAAACAACCCTAACTGATGCATTAATGAAGTTTTTTGCAAAAAATGTCCTTACTGTTTGAAAAAGTGCAATATAAATAGTAAATGGTATATGTTGGTGGGAGCGCGGGGCATAAAGCTGCCCATTTGTGCATAATGATATGCGTCTGTGGGAGCACTCCCACTTACACGTAACTATGGAGACATACAGCAGCCCTATAGGGCAAGGAACCCTTGTAACAATAATTTGCCAATATCTCAGCAACCATAGAAACATAGAATTTGACGGCAGATAAGGACCGCTTGACCCACCCAGTCTGCCCATTTCCCTACCTGATGGATAAGCTGCAGATCCTAGTTAACCAGCAGCCTACTTCTTCCTACCCCCAACCCCTAGAATTGCCTGATGACTGTCCCATGCATGCTTGAATTCCACCACTGTTTTTGACTCCACAACCTCCTCTGGAAGGCTGTTCCATGCATCCACAACCCTCTCTGTGAAAAAATACTTCCTTAAATTACCTCTGAGCCTCCCCCCATAGCAGCTATGAAAAAAATTCCAGTGCTGTTGTAATTAGGACAGTGAGACCTCCACGTGAGATCAACAGACCAAATCAGTATCTTGCATCATTTCCGAGATACAGGCACCAAAAAGTGCTGTGGTTGCTAACTTTGAGGGCATAATACTGGTCTATGGACATGAAAATGAGCAACTGGAATACTAATTTCCAAATATCAGTAACCGTACAAGGTAGAAAAAAAATTCTAAATTTATGGTATTCATGGCTTTCCAACCTACCATCCCCACTCTCCTATACTGTACCATCTCAGCTTCCTTACAAACGGAATGGGGTGAGAGTTAGGACTGACAACCCCAAGGCACACCCCGCCTGTTGATGTGTAGAGGTTGGGGGGGGGGTAGGTGGTAGGGTTGATAACCCTAACGTCGAATTTCCAAACTTTTGTTGCTGTAGTGACAACCCTAACTGATGCATTAATGGAGTTTTTTTGCAATGAATTTTCCTTCTTTTTGAGAAAGTGTAATGTTACTTGTATGTGGTTGTGGGAGCACAGGGTTCCCATCTATACATAAGTGTAGAGATATTTTAATGATCTTGCATGTCCTCATGGGAGTGCAGGGCCCTGTGCTCCCACTACTGCATAATGTAGGTCCCTGCAGTCCCATTATTGCATAATGGGATCCATATATGGGAGCGCAAGGCCCTCTGGGCACTGCCCTCCCATCTACCCATAAGTATAGAGACATAGCAGAGACCTAGAGCCATTCCAGGTAACCCTTGTGCTGTAAATGTGGCAATACCTCAGTAACCATAGGAACTGTGGAAAAAATTAAAGTAAAGACCTCTGGGACTGTACTTAGCCCCAGGAAGACAGTGGGACCAGCAAATAAGAGATCAAAGCCTATAAGATCACTAATTTTCCTTATGTAACCCCCTCCTCACGAAGGGGTCTTACTTGAACTGCCTCTGCCGCCCTCCTGAGATCCATGGAGTTCTGCATTTGTCCTGCCGGCTGCATCCGACTCGACCGTGTGTTTGGGAAGTGGGAGAAAGTGTATGGCTGCACAGATAACTTTTGGTGCATCCTGTGCTTTTCCCTCCAGGCTGCGACTGTATTCTTTTGTCCTGCTCCCCCAATTCTGGTACAAGGGACCGGGAGCAACTAGGGACTGACGTCTTTGGTGCTCCATGCAACACATTGTAGACTGGCACCAACAGCAAGCAAGCTGAGAAAGAGAGAGAGCACATGCTGCAAAGGGCTCCTCCCCAACGCACGCTCCCTCCTTTTGACTCCAGCAAGCTGTGACTCACGAACCCACTATCCCATCACTGGAAAGGATGCACTGGATAAAAGCCCCAAGGGGCTGCTAAAACCCTGGGAGACCATCACACAAGAATGGGAATCAAATAAAAATAAGTTACTCACCTGTAACAGTGGTTCTAGAAGTGGTATATGTTCATCCACACTTATTGGCATGTCCCCTTGCGCTTTAAATCTCACCGGAAGTCTTCAAGCTGGCTCCTCCCACCCACGTGGTATATTCCTCGGCTCCGCCCCATGACGCCAGATCTTAGCCCACTGGAAGCCAGGTTATGTGCGTCTGCAGCCGGGGAGGTTGGGTGGGTCCGTGTGGATGAACAACATCTACCACTCCTAGAACTACTGTTATAGGTGAGTAACCTGTTTTTCTAGGATCGTGAATATGTTGTTCATGCACACTTATTGGCAGTCTCCTAGCAGTTTTCTGGAAGGAGGGAGGGAGGCAAGGTGCACACACTCACAATACTTACTTGGGAAATACAGATTGGGGAACTGAGGCCCCAAAACCAGCATCCCAGTGTGACTCAAGGTCGATGTGGTAGTGGGTGATGAAGGTGTTTGCTGACTTCCAGGTAGCATCCCGGCAGATTTCCTGGATAGGGATGTCCCTGGAAGCAGCCACCGATGCAGCAGTATGGCGGGTAGAATGAGCTCTTATCCCTCTCGGAGGCTGGAGGCTCCTTGCCCGCCAACTCGTAGCACAGACCTATGCATGATGTAATCCATCTTGCAATGGTCCATTTGGCTGCAGGTCTGCCAGAAGTGGCTTCAGCGTAGGTGACAAACAGCTGGCGAACTGCTCCCCAAATTTCCACCGTCCTCTCCTTATAGTAGGAGAGAGCATGTCTCAGGTCCAACGTATGGAGCCTGTACTTGGTCTCTGAGGTGTAATTAAGGTAGTATACCGGCAGAGTTAACACCTGGTTAAGGTGAAACTCTGACACCATCTTTAGAAGGAATTTCGGGTGGGGGCGTAGGACAACCTTGTCCCTGTGGAAGACCAGATAAGGGGAGTCCACCGAAAGTGCCTGGAGCGCCCCTGTCCTTCTGGCAGACGTGATAGCCACAAGGAAGGCCGTTTTCCACAAGTGTGACAAGGCACACTTGTGCATTGGTTCGAATGGCTTGCCCATGAGCTTTGCCAGTACCAGCAGTAGATCCCACGGAGGTGGAGGTATAAGCACTGGAGGGGATTTGTGGTCCAGGCTTTTGAAAAAGCACCCGACCACTGTCTCCTGTGCCATTGTCAGCTGACCGGCCCATGCCCGGTTAGCAGAGATGGCTGCCAGGTGCACCCTAAGGGTCGATGACCGTAGACCCCCTTTGGAGAGAGACCAAAGGTAGTCGAGAATGTTAGCGACTGGACAGGACAGAGGGTCCAGGCCCTTGCCCTGACACCAAATGGAAAACCTTTTCCATTTGAAGGCATAACATTTCCTGGTCGATTCCTTTCTGGATGCCTCCACCACAGTATAGACATCTTCAGAAAGACCCAAAGCCTGGAACTCTAGCTGCTCAGGTACCAGGCTGTGAGATGCCGGGATTGAAGATCCGGATGGAATACCTTCTCCTGATTGCGTGATATCAGGTCCGGGCATGTGCAAAGCCGCTCCAGGGGCATGCAGCGGAGGCTGAGGAGATCTGGATACCAGAACTGGCGTGGCCAGTCTGGGGCTACCAGAATCACCTTCGCCTTGTCCCTCCTCACCTTGAGTAAGACCTTGTGGATCAAGGGAAATGGAGGGAAGGCGTAGAGGAGGCCTGGGGTCCACGGCCTCGAGAAGGCATCCCCCTGCAGCGAGCTCTGCTGAGGGGGGTGGGCATGAAACAGCTTCAGCTTGGTGTTTTCCCTGGAGGCAGACAGGTCCACCATCGGTTTGCCCCAATGGGAGAACAGACTGTAAGCTACCTCTGGATGGAGAGACCACTCGTGGAATGTCTGGCCTAAGTGGCTGAGAGCATCCGCCAGATGGTTCGAGGCTCCTGCCACATGGATGGCTAGGAGATCCGCCTCCCATCGGCTCACGAGGGTCCAGATGTGGAGCGCCTCCTTGCACAGCAGACGGGAGTGCATGTCGCCCTGTTTGTTGAGGTAATACATGGTCGTGGTATTGTCCGTCTGGACTTGAACCACTTGACCCCGGAGCTGAGGAGCGAAAGCTGACAGTGCCAGTCTGACTGCTCTGAGCTCCAACAGGTTGATGTGGCATCGGGACTCCTCGGGGGTCCAGAGCCCATGGGCCCTCTTGTCCCCAATGTGGGCTCCCCAGCCCATGAGAGAGGCACTGGTCATGAGGACGACCGTCAGCTCGGGGCGGACAAACGGGATCCCTGCCTGCAACTGGTCTGGGGCGGTCCACCATTGGAAAGCATCCCACATCTTCTGGGTTACAGAGATCAGCTGGAGGGGGCGCATGTGCAGCCGGGCCCAATGGACCATGTAATCCAGAAGGTGCAGAATGTCCCGGGATGGGTGCAAGTGCCCAACCAGAAATGATTGGGCAGAGGAGGAAAGAACCTCCATCCTGTTCGCCGGGAGCAGAGCTCTGGCTTGACAAGAGTCGAGCTCTGCCCCAATGAAGCCCATCACCTGAGACGGCATGAGTTCCGACTTGGCCTCGTTGATCAGGAGGCTGAGTTGGAAGCAGGTCTGGAGGGCCAAGTCCCTGGACCTCTCCACCTCCTCTTGGGTGGATCCTGCTAGGAGCCAATCGACGAGGTAAGGATAAATCCTGACCCCTCCCCCCGACGCCCGAGATGGCTGCCACCACTGCAATGCATTTGGTGAAGACCCAAGGGGCTGATGACAGGTTGAACAGCATGACTTGGAACTCATACAGAATCCGTTGGACCCTGAAGCAGAGAAACCATTGATGGGACGAACGGATTGGGACGTGAAAGAACACGTTCTGTAGATCCAGTGAACAGAACCACATGTTTCGCTCCAAGGATGGTATGATCTGGGATAGAGTGACCTTCCGAAAGGTGCATGACCTGAGATATTGATTTAGGTCGTGCAGATCTAAAATGGGGCACCAGCCCCCCATCCGCTTGGGCACCAGGAAGTACCTGGAGACAAAGCCTGGGTCTGCTGGAGGATCGGCCACTGGAGCTACTGCCTCCTTGAAGAGGAGCTGAGCGATGTCGTCTCTGAGAGCTGACTGGGTGTGAGCGGATACTCGTTCCTCCCGAGAGGCGCGGGCTCAGCTTGGAGGGTACTGCTCGAATTCCAGAGGCAGCCCCTTACTGACCACTTCCAGAACCCACCTGTCCGTGGTGATAACGGACAAGGCGGAAAGAAAGTGGCGGAGCCGGCCCCCCAAAGGAGGACCCAGAGCTGGCGTGACGGGAGAGGGGTTGGCAGCCCCTGCCCCATCACTGAGTAGGCTTGGAGGAGAAGGATCTAGGACCTGAACCTTGGCCTCCTTTAAGGGCCTGTTGGGGACCGGGCTTGGGCCGAGGGCGCCAAGCTTGAGCCTGCTGTTGGTGCTGGTGTTGCTGTCTGCCTTGAAAGGAGAACTGCTGGGCCGCAGGAGAAGAATGACGAAAGGGCTTCTTCTTCTTGCCCAAAGAACTCTTGGCAGAAGAAGCGTCCAAGGTGGCATTGGACTGCTTAATGCGCTGAAGGTGACTGGCCACTCCTGGGCCGAACAAGTTGGTCCCGAGGAAGAGCACATCAGCTAGTTTGTGCTGGGTATCCGCCGGAAAGGAGGAGAGCCTCAGCCAAGCCCTGTAATGAGAGGTAACTGTGGTGGCCATTGAGCAGGCACAAGAATCCCCAATGTCCAGGGCCGTCTGAAGCTGCTGTTTGGTGACAGCTTGGCCCTGGTCCTGGACCTGCTTGACCATGGTCTGCATGTCCACGGGGAGATGTGGGAGGACTTCATCCAATGACTCAAAAAGGGCATGCGAGAAGTGTGCCACGATGATGGCCAAACTTGCCTGATGAAGGCCCAAGGGGGAAGCCACACAGACCTTCCTGGTTGAATGGTACAAAAGCTTGGACTCTTTATCAGGAGGTTGGTCAGTGTCGGCAGAACTGCCAGTACGCCTGAACACAGAGGTGGTCACCAGGCGAGGGACCCCATGGGCACCGCGTACTTGCGGGCAGATGGTGCTGGACAAGAGACAGGACGCTGCCACAGTTCGAGGGCTGGGCCAACAATGGCCTCAGCCACAGGAAAGGCTTCCATCGGGGTATCCCCTCTCTTAAGGATGTCCGTAAGAGGGTACTCTGCCTTTTTCTGGATGAGTTCCAGGGGCATCCCTGTAGACTTAGAGATGAGGCGGAGGATCCCTTGAAAAGATGAAGGACCTTCCTCCATCCCCATGCCACTGGTCGATTCATCATCACCTGGACGTGAATGAAAAACCAGTGACGTCCGAATCCGAGGAATCCAGATACAACGGCCTACCACCCAGGTCACGTTCGACTCGCCGGGGGAGGTCTGGGGTGACCGTGACTGACAAACGCCAGGGAAGCCCCATGTCCAGTCTGTCTTCTTTGGAAGGAGCCTCTCCTACAGGCTGTTTGGGCAGTGGTTCCACCACAATAGGTGGAGAGACCGCTTTGGGCTGAACAGTGGTCTTGCCAGCTCCGAGGGCTAGGGAACCAATTTGGTCAGTTCCGAAGGTGTCGGCTACGGCCTGGGAGGTGAAAGCCATGTAATGACTGAGGTGGAAGCCGTGGTAGGCTTATGCCCGGACAAAATCAGCTGCTGCCACATGAGGACCTTGTAGTGCCAGAGTTTCTGCCGGATGGTCTCCTTATCCGAGGAGGATGAGGACGACCGATGGCGTCGTCTCTTTTTAGAATGTTTATGGCTCTTCCTCTGCCTATCGGGTCCTGGACCTCGACCAAGATCGGGCAGGCCAACTCGGTCGGTCGGAAGACACTGGGGGGGCCAGTGACTTCCCAGAGTCCGGGACCAGTTCCTTGATGGGGACTCCAGCAGGATGGGTCTCCTCATGAGGAAAAACAAGGACCGGAATCCTCTCTAAGGAGTTGTCAACCAGAGTCGGCGATAAGGGGTCGATAACGATTTCCACGTCATCGACCAGACCCTCGGTCGGCTGGTTTGATGGGAAGTCCGAAAAAACAGCAGCCGAAGAGGCGATCTCGACAGAGGGTCAAGACAGCATGTTCCTGGGACTGAGATCTCTCCTGTTCCCAGGACCCTCTTCGTCGAGAAGAAGTCGCACTTGGATCCTTCTCCTACTTACAGGATCGAGAGAAGTGCAAGTCCGCAGGTGTCTCTCCCTTGGTAGGGAGAGACTGGCACAACTCCCGGAAGGAACCCGAGAAGGTGGAGCCCAGGTTGAGCAGAACGAAAAAGCTCTGAGAAGACTCTGTGGCATGAGCCGCCTGCTCCTCGAATGGTTATATGCGTTCTAAGTGCTCAGCGGATCCTGCAGCCACGGAAACCGCCCACCGAGCCTCCTTGGATTTCACCGGAGGGTTCCTCTTCTCTCATCTCCCCAGTTTCAGGCGTGCGAGACAGTCGTCAAGGACGTTGGGATGGAAAGCCAAACAAAGACTGCAAGATGAGGTGTCATGGCTGACACCGAAGCAGTAGACGCACGCGGTATGGGGATCGGTACACGACATCTTCTGGCTGCACGAGCACCGATGAAATCCGGGGGAAGATTTATCTTCCACGATCGAAGCTGCAAACTTGCGATTGCTAACATGAGTGATGCGAATTTTTGGTAAAACCGAAGGTTTGAAAGCAAGGGCCTACGAAATGTGTGAGCACGAGGGAGGCAACCTGAATCTTCCAGCGGAAAGGAAGATCTGACGTCATGGGGCGAAGCCGAGGTATATACCACCCGGGTGGGTGGGAGGAGCCAGCTTGAAGACTTCCTGTGAGATTTAATGTGGAAGGGGACATGCCAATAAGTATGGATGAACAACATATCCATGATCCTAGAAATATAAATCTGTGGAGCACCAGGACTCCATCAAAGTATGGGGCAGCCATCATTGTGCCCTTCGACCCCACTAGCCAACCAGTTTGTTTTTTGTTCAAATTGTTTTCTTGCACCTCATCTTGGGGAACTGTCTCCAGCATCCTCCACCACCGATCTCTACTCTCCACCTGAGACGCCTCTCCTCATCTCTCCTTCAAGGTTCGACATCCTCCTGGGTCTGAGCACGGGAGGCTGCCTATACGTCCAGGGCGCTCCATCTATAGTATAGAGTGCCGGGCTAAGCGAGAGAGGCCAGGAGAGAGGAGAACACCCGGTACTGGGAGTGTGGTCTGGGGCAGAGGTGCCTTCCCCTATTCCAGAGGGAGGGAATTTTTACTTAGTACTCTCCCCCCCGAGTGTGGGACATGCAATGCCATCCAGCCTGCTACATGAGCACTCCCACACACGTCCGGAAGACGGTCACCCAACGTTCCCCTTCCCAGCGTGGTCTCTGTGGCTGCAGTGCACCCGGTCTCCACTGGGTGCCACTGTCTGCACGAGACAGTCCCCCCTTCCCTCCCAGGAGAGGACAGCAATCCTACGGACACCCCATCCTCTCTTTCCCGGCCGACCCCCGGTGTCCTGAGCTCGTTCCTGAACCTGGGTCGCCAGTGTGGCGCGAGGTGTGGCGTCCAGCACCACAACCCTCAGAGCCACTGGGCCGGCTCTATAAGCCAACCAGTTAGAGAGGTTAAAAGCCCAGCAAGCATCCCAAGGGAGTGTTAGAAGATGATGCAATCAGGAACCTTTCCAAATGGATTGGCAGGTTAAGAGGACCAATCAGAAAGCAAGGCACGGACAGCCAGGTTAAGAGGGACAGAGGGCAGGACGGGAAGGGACTGTGGCAGAACTGCATTCTGCTAGGCCCTGTACCCGGTGGAGGGATGTCTATTCCTATCATCGTTTTCTTCCTACTACAAATCTGTTGCACAACAGTACTTCTTTACCCTATGCTTTGCCTTTTACTAGCCCTGACGTAGGTTGACCATCTACAGTGCCTTCAGAAAGTATTCACCCCCCCCCCCCTTGGATTTTGTCACATTTTGTGATGTTGCAAACTCAAATTAAAATACATTTATATGGGATTTTTTTGTCACGTATCTACACAAATGACTCTATAATGTCAAAGTGGAATGAAACTTGGAATTTTTGTACATGTAATTTAAAATAAAACCTGAAATGTCTTGATTTGATAAGTATTCACCCCTTTGCTATGACACTCTAAATTGAGCTCAGGTGCATCCAATTTCCTTGTGAGATCACTCTAAAACTTGAATGGAGTCCACCTGTGGTCAGTTCAAATGGTTGACATGATTTCAGAGGAAATACATCTGTCTATATAAGGTCCCACTGTTGACAGTGCATGTCAGAGCAGAAACTCTACCATGAAGACCAAGGAGCTGTCCGTAGAACTCAGTGATAGAATTGTGAGGAGGCATATATCTGGGGAGGGGTATAAAAACATTTCTAGGGTGTTGAAAGTTCCCAGGAGCACAGTTCCCACAGTTGCCAAGATCCCACAGCAGAAGCAGCAGATAATGAGCTTTTGAACACTGCTGCTCAAACAAATTAAAGGGACAGGAACGTTCCTTTTTTTTTTTTTTTTTTACAGTACTTTATATACTTGGGTTAGCCCCCAGTATAAAATAAAAAGGCTAACACTGATAAAGTAATGACTGAACCAGGACGTCCCCTGAAACAACATGTTCAGACATGAAACAGCATGTCCAGACATGTAGATAGGAAGACAGCGGCCCCTACTGGCCAATATCTATAATGAATTGTTGCATAACCATGCTGACCAGTGGGAGGAGTTTACTTACATAATGGACCCTTATGTTTAAAATGGTAATAACACTGGCCAGAGAAATGGTTATTTGTATTAGTTTATATTGTTGGAAAGCTCTCTATAATCCAAGCTTAGAAACAACTATTTATTTTTGTATAGGCCTAGTTGTGAGCCTGAGTGTCTAGAGAGACAAACTGTTTAATTGCCTTCTGAGTGCGGGCCTAAAATTAAGCAGGAGTGCTATATAAACCCCCCCAAACCCATGCATAGAGAGATGCGCTGAGAAGCTGGTCTCACTTGTCTGAAGTAGGACAAGAGGAAGGACCTGTACCTGGATAGGTACTGGTAGCAAAACAGCAGGAAAAGCTGAACTGTCTTTGAAACTTGAAGGAAGGTCAATCTACTTAAAGGAAATAGCATTGTGCAGTTATTTTTCTTTTTTGTTTTGTAAATATTATTATGTTTATTTATTATTTTTATACTTTTGTATAAAATAAAGCCACACCAAGGTGTGTCGTACTTGATATACTGTGTCCGGTGTTATCCTTACTCACAGTCCTATTACACTGACCGATGGAAAGCCCTGCCTGTCCCATGGGACACTGACTTGGAGAAAGAAGTTTCTGGGCTCATGACAGTCAGAGTGACACTGAAGTGTTCAGACTTGCTGGAGGTTAGACCAAGCAAGAGGCCTAGCCAGGTCAAGAATCCTGCAAGTCCTCACCAGGGTTCATCCTCCAGACTCACTGTGAGCCTTATCCTGGGCTTTCTCTGTCCAGAGACTGTGCCAGGGAAAGGCATCTGTGTAGTGAAAGCTGTAAAGTTATGCCACACAAGCACACACTGGAAGAAACCACTGAGAATTGGAGCCTGAGGGGCACCGATGCATACCAAACTTGCTGAGCTCTACAGAGAAAGAGACCTGCATCCTATCCAGGTTGCCTCAAAGCCAAGTAAAGGGTCTGTTAGTACTTATCTAGTGGGGTGGATTGGGGAACAGGGAGTCACGGGGCATGTGTCCTGAATACGCGAGTACTCTGATCCAGAGGGGAGTTGGAACATGGGGGTCACTTCTGAGGTCTAGGCTCCTTGGGAGCTTGGAACCCACTGCCTAGTGCTCCTGTGACTGACAGCTAAGCCAGTAGGGTTGTGTCTTGAGAGGTGTGAGCCGGAAGGGTTGTGCTGCCACACTCGAGGGAATCTGAAGTGCTTCATCCCCAGGACACTGGGCCCAGTTCCTGAATGCTGCTTACCACACCGCTGTGTGCTGTCCCGTTTCAGCTGAACTGCTACATCCATGGATCATGTGAGTACTGGCACTGCTGGGGTCTTTTGTACTTTGCCAATTCTGGATTACAAGTTGGTTTTCAAGCATTTCCCATTTGGAGTTAACGTTCTGTAGACTGTGCTAGCACACTAGGGCCTGTTTTTTTGGTTTTTATTTTTTGGGGGGGGGGGTAAATTGCAAACTTGCTAGTTTTCATTAAGTGCGCCACCATCAGAACCCAGACAATGTAGCTACCAGGCCTGCACTGGGACAGTACTATAATGTCTGGGTACCCAGAGTCACAGGTTATTGTGTCATATCTTAAAATTATTTGTTCTGGGGTGAAACCCCCTACCACAGGAGGAAAGAACAAACCCAACCCCCTCAACCAGGTGGGTCCTGTACAGGCATCGGTGTGAACCCGGAGATGGCAACCTGGGGGTCATGCTTAGTTGCAGCTCAGCTCTGATGTCAGCTGCAGGGAATTTTAGGATTCCTGGTTACAGCAAATGTCAGAGTGGGAGCCAGCAGGCTCAGCCAACTAAAATCTAATATACTCCTTCTCATCTCAGGCAGCATCCATCCCAATCCTGGCCCTAGAAGCTCAGGCCACACACAAACTCCAGGTGCCCTTGTCCTTGCAACCATTAATATCTGCAGCCTACTACCAAAGCTGGATGCACTCCAAGCCTTCATATGCCAACACAACCCTGACATCCTTGCAGTGGTGGAAACTTGGCTGACACCTAAAGTTCCTGACTCAGCAGTAACAATACAGGGCTACAATGTCCACAGGCTGGACAGGATATCCAAAAAAGGCGGTGGTTGCGCAATCTATATCAAAGACTCCCTGTCTTGGCACCCTGTAGCAACTCCATCACTTTCTGCCTCGGCCCAGATTCTGCCAATAATAATCGTCCTAGGTCCCAACCATAAAGCCCTGACTATTGTCTCCATATACATCCTGCCCAGGGACCCTAAACATGGCTTCAATGACGTCCTAAACTTTATCAACTCTCATCCTCCTGAAGCTGAACTTATTCTACTAGGGGATTTCAACATAAACTGGTCAGCATCGAGCGCCAGTGCCTATAAAGACTCCATCTCAGCTGTTAACCTCACGCAAATGGTAAACTCCCCTACTAGGATTAACTACAAGACTGGCACCAGTACCCTCTTGGATTGGGTCCTCACCACCCACCCCACAAGGATTTCTCATACGACCGTTCTCCCAGACTCTCTCAGTGACCACTCCCCAGTTATGTGTGCATGGTCTAACAAATTCCTTAAGCCCCCTCCCAAAATTATCGCTAGCAGAGTCCTTCCTCGTGGAAAACTTCCACATCTCAAACAATACCTGCTTCTATAAGACTGGCTACCCATCTATGAAGCAACAGATGTTAACTTGGCTCTTGATCACTTCATCTCAATTTTCAACAAAGCTCATACCTCTTTGCCCCTGCTAAAAGGCGCAAAACAAAATCCTCTCTAACCCATGGGTCACCACGGCTCTCTCTCACAGCTGAAACTAAGGGATCACCTTCTGGGCAGTTGCCAGAGCCACTGGCAAACAACTGGACATCCAAAATTACAAACAAGCACGAAATGCCTGCACAAAAGCCATACAGCTAATGAAATCCACCTATTACAAAGACGCTCTCACCAATACATGGGGAAATGGTCGTGCTTTCTGGGACAATATCAAGGATGTCACAGGGAAGCAGCCAAAAAACTCTCCGGCCATGTTAATGGTTGATGGATCCTCAACCCTCGACCCCAAGGTGATCGCAAACATCTTTAACACGGCTTTTTCAAACCTTAGTGCTGTTCTATCCCATGACTTTTTCCAAAACAGGGCCTACTCCCTCACTCTAACCATCCCTTCTTCTACTTCAGGGAGGTAAGGCTGAATGAAGCTCGCCGCTATATTACTGCAGCTATCTCTAAATCTAGATCTAGTAGCGACACCCTGGACCTTAAGCTTCTGCTGCTCACCCTCGATGAGGTAATTCATCCATTGACAAAAATCCTAAACCTCTCTCTCAGCTGTGGAAAATTCCCGGACCTATGGAAAACAGCCACCGTGACACCCGTCTATAAAAGTGGGGATAAGACGAATCACTCAAATTATCGCCCTATCTCCATACAGCCCCCACTCTCTAAGGCACTCGAGCACATCGTGGCTGATCAACTTACCAACCACTTGGATAAATACTATGGGCCAGATATTCAAAAGGGTTGCGCATGCTCAAGTGCTAAATTGCGCCATTCTGCGATATTCAGCAGGAGGCAGTTGCGCCACTGAAAACAGGCTGAGCAACAGCGCAATGCAAATGAATGCATGCTCAACAGGAGGGGGAGGAACCATGCATAAACTGCACAGCCCGATATTCAGCCGGGCTGTGCAGAGTTGTGCAGGCGCAACCCCCAACCTGAGCCTGCAGGACCTTGAGCCAAAAAAAAAGGCTTACGTCGAGGGCCACCCACAGGTGAGCTGCGGTATTGCAGGGCGCAACACAGCAGCTGCCACCTGTGGCTGGCCCCCAACTCAGTCCCTGTGCCGCCCCAGCCCGATCGCGGGCATAGTGTACTCCTCCCCACCAGCTCGATCGCGGGCATCAATGTGGCTCCCCTCCCGTTCACATCCCTGGTGGTCAGTGGACGAAATGCCCGATTGTGGGCAGAAAGTAAAGTGAACCCCCGAACATGTCCCTTGTGCCGGATCGCGGCAGTAAGTAAAGTGACCCCCACCCGAACATCTCCCTGGTGATATAGTGGACCGAAATGCCCGATCGCGGGCAGAAAGTAAATTGAACCCCAGACATGTCCCTTGTGCCCGATCGCGGGCAGTAAGTAAGTACCCCCCACGAACATCTCCCTGGTGGTCCAGTGGACCGAAATGCCCGATCGCGGGCAGAAAGTAAGTGAACCACCCCCAAACATCTCTTTGGTGGCTAGTGTCCCCCACCCACGAGCCCCACCACCTGCTCCCCCCGGCGGCGGCGGCATCATCCCACCGCCTGCCGCCCGCCACGCCGACTGACTGCCCGGTAGGGCTGCCGTCCGTTGGTGCAGAGCAAGAGCCAATGGGCGTGCAGCCCGTACCAGTATATGACAGTCCAGATTTGAAACAAATCTGGACTGTCATGTACGGTATGGCTGCACGCCCATTGGCCTTGCTCTGCACCACCGTGTGCAGTCCCACCGGCAGTCGTGCCGGCGGGCGGCGGGTGGGCAGGCGGTGATGCTGCCGCCCGCTGGCTGCCAGGGGCGGGAGGTGGTGGGGCTTGTGGTGGGTGGGGGACACTGAGCCACCAGGGAGATGTTTGGGGGTTCAATTACATTCTGCCAGCGATCGGGCATTCGGTCCACTGGATCACCAGGGAGATGCAATGGAGGAGGTGGGGGAGCCACATTGCTGCCTGCGATCGGGCCGCAGGGCGCGCCGGTCCTCAGCGGCTGCTGCCTGGCAGGCGCCAGGCGCAAGTCCTCGGGGATCGGCGCACCTACATATAATGGCATGCAAATGGGGTATAATCAGATAAATGCCCCCCGCGCCTTGCATGATTATGGCCCCATTTGCATGTCACCTTTTGAATATCGTGATTTTGCGCATGGCGCAATGGTACTTGGCCACCGCAAGTTGAATGCTCCACTCTGACAACTTGCGGTGGCGCAAGTTCCACTGCACCATGCACAGTGGCTGTGGCGTGATATTCAAAGGAGTTGCTCAATATTCAAAGGAGTTGCTCAATAGCGCAACTCCTTTGAATATCGCCCCGGCCACACCCCTGCGCAACTATTTTGCGCAGCGCAAGGGCTTGCGCCTCAGAATGGCGCAGTTTGAATATCCAGCCCTATATACCTTGTCCACAACAACATGGCTTCCGGAAAGGTCACAGCACCACCACAGCCCTTCTTGAGTTCACTGGAGCTTTGCACAAATCCCTTGACAACGGCCTTCTCACAGGGGCCGTTTTCATCGACCTCTCCAAGGCCTTCGATACAGTACACCATGGACTACTAATTCACCAACTACTGAATGCCGGGCTATCACCTGACTCTTCTCTCTGGTTTAATAGCTACTTAGAAAACGGTCGCAGAGAGTAAAAATTGCGAACGCTCTTTCTGACACCCTGCCTGTTGCTCGGGTGTCCCACAGGGATCCATACTGGGACCCCTCCTTTTTAGCCTTTTCTTAAACTTCCTCCCTTACCACTGCTCTGAGCAGATAATACTATATGCCGATGATGCTGTTGTATTCTCCACTCACAAAGATCCTGCAACTCTTCAACACAACCTTCAACTTGGTTTCAGTTCTGTAGAGACATGGTTTCTTAATCATAAACTGGTCCTCAATGACAAGAAAACCAAATCTATGCTCTTCTGCAGCTCTCATAACCCACACAAGCTACACCACTTAGCTATCTCCACACCCAGGGGAACACTCTAGATCAAGTGGGGTCCTTCAAATACTTAGGGATACAGCTTGACCCTAATCTCTCCTATGGACTTCATATAGATAATGTAGCTAGAGCTGCTAATATACGGCTTGGTCTCCTCTACAAACACAGACCACACCTCACGCCAGAAGCTTTGAAGGTTGCAGTCCTGAGCTCTGTGATCTCTGTAATAGACTATGGTCTCATCATTTATGGCTCGGCCACAACCACAACCCTTAGACGCCTCTCAACTGCCTTAAATAAGGCATGTCGGCTCATCACTGGTGCTCACCGTCTCACCCACACGTGACCTGTACACTCAGACCGGCTGGCTCCAACTATCAAACTGCATAAAGTTTCTCACCTGCTCCATGGACCTTGGCCTTGCACCTTCTGGGGTCTCAACTCTGTTACAACACCGAATTAACAAATGGTGCCTTAGAAGATCCACGCTACAGCTACTGAAAGTCCCCCACTGTCACACTTCACAGGGACAACGCTCTTTTGCTTATTGAGCGCCACTCTGGTTCAATGGCCTCAGCCCCACCATCTCCTCTGCCCCAACAATTGGTATGTTTAAAACTAGGCTCCGGACTATCTCACTACCAACAGCTCCTGTGACTGCCCAACTTAACCTTGTTTCTCCACTTCCCTTCCTGCTCTAGTGGTCCCCCCCCCCACCACTGGATTCTACCCTCACATCTTGGTATACCCAGTGCTGCACTTTTCACCCTCTCCTCACCCTTCCTACATTGCTTCTCCCCCCCCCATGACTCTGGCACTTCTTATCTGTTGTCTATTTTCTCTGACAAATGCTGCTGGCTGCCTTGTTACAATGCTACCATTGAATTGTATTAATCTGTACTCTGTTTGCAATGTCCACATTGTTGTAATGTCTGTCTTGATGTTCCTCATAATTTGCATTTCTCTGATGTGGAACCTTTGTAAAAGAGCCAAGGCTCAAAGGTATTTGTAATCCTAGACTTAATAAATATATATTAAAAACAAAAATAAAAAAAGAGCTAGTCTTGAAACATCAGTTGTCTTTTGTCTACTTGGTCTTCCAACAAAGTGACCCAATTCGTGTCTAGTACTACACTGTCAATGCAGTCTACTCAGTGGATTATACAGGTGTCAGCATGGCTCAGCTTGTAGCATACCCCTTCCTGGGCCCGAAGGTTGTGGGTTTGAGTCCCACACTGTGATGCAATTCATACTATGAACGCTAGCACCCGAGTGCAGTACTAAGGGGATGCTGCACTGTAAGGGTGTCCCGACGTTCAGATGAAATGTTAAACCGAGGCCCCGTGTGCCTTTTACGGTGGCTGTTGAGGTGAGTGTTAAAGATCCCACAGCATTTCTCAAGAAGAGTAGAAAAAATGTTGCCAGTTCCTGTCCAAATTGCTCCATTCACTAAAAATATCACCAACAGCTTAATCTGGATCAGTTTCAGCTGGTTTGTTTATTTTTTATTATTTATTTAGTTTTTTTGACCGGGTAAGTGCACTAGACAAATCCTGCCTATTTTCAGGCACAACCCGGGGGAGGAGGATACAGATGAATGCCAACTGACCTTGAACCAGACTAAGCTGTTGGTGGCATTTTTGAATGGGGGGAAATTTGGCCAGGACACTGGGATCCATACTGTATCTCCCAGACGAGGCTGAACACAAGCATTCTCGGTAAATAAAAAAAATAACTACATACGTAAGTACATAAAAAATAATAATAAATGCATGTAAAGTAACTTACTTTGCACTGGCTAGTATAGTACATCATTCACTAACCAGAAACCAATCTGTTAACACCAAATGCTTGAAAAATGGTCTTAATTAAGAGTTCTGAAGCAGCTTTTAAATATTTAATCCTTTTTGTTCCCTAAGGGTTTCAACATCTGTAATGTTCTCAAGGCGATAAAGTACTTTATTAATTATAGGAAAGGCAAGGATAAACCTCCATGTAGAAACTATTTTCTGCATTTTTCTTTATTAACAATGGACTCTCACTGCATAGCCTACTGGTTTCAGTCTATCCCACAAATAAATAAAGGTATATTTCAGGCCATAAATCTGCAGAGAAGCGAGATTGATAACAACAGTCAACAATACTTTTGGGGTGGGGGAAGTTATATTATTTGCAGGATAATCCTTTGTTCTCTACCCATCTCCTTCCCACCAGACCTCTATGGATGTGTAATTAAATTTTAAAATGTACACAAGCAGCCACGAGATGTACTTATCATTGACAAGCAGTCACAAAGCAAATCTTTCCTAGAGAAAGCTTATTAAATTTGCCAGCGCAGTAACAGGTAATTTACCATGTATGCTGATGTACTTGTCTCCAGTATGTCATCCTTTACAAGCCAGTATATCAAAGGGCCAGTGTTTATTTTAGAGTGGGAGATTGTGACAAATGCCACAGTTTTCAGTTTTGACCCACCTTTTCTTCCCTCTTGGGGGATAATGTGGCTCATGGTTTTAAACTTCTGCTTTAAGAATCTGGGCTCTGTTGAGCAAAATAACCAAAAAGACCCATTATTTTATCATTTAACCCCTACTTTTTTTTTTTTTTGCTCCACCCAGGCCCCCCAGAGCCCCACTTTTTTAGGTTCCCACACTTGCTCCTCTGCCTGCAAAGACTAAACCCCTGCTGCCGTCACTCTCCTCCAACACTCTTTGTGTTCCGTATTATCCCTGCCAGGCCCCCGCCATCAGGGAGGATGCGCCTTTGACATCAGGGGTGATGCTCATGGAGTAAGGGCAGTGTGCTGGACAGTCGGTGGCGTGGTGGGGGGCTCATAGAGGGCCGTCATCCAGCACACCGGAACAGGCCATTTTGCAGTTTTTCTCACTTCCTTCTTCCCTACCCCCCCCCCACCCCATGACGGCTGCACGTTGCAGCAACCTGGGAAGAACACATGGTAGGACATGGTCATCCGCATCACAGAGTGTGCCTCCACCGGCCTACCTCCAGGAGCTGCTCGAGGAATAGTGTAGGCCATACCTCCCTCCCAGGGAAGACCGTGTTGTTAGATTTGAACCCTACTTTTTATACTCAGTGGGCCAGTGTCCCACATAGGCAAATATCTGAACTGAACCAAGCAGTCTAGAAGGACTGCAGCCTGGGACCTTACTGATCTCGTTTGTCATTAATATCTGTGACGGACATTCTCTTAGATACACTACTTTTTCTCCTATAGTTTTTATCTGCAGGTCTGCCCAGCCTGTCCCCACGTGCTGGTAACACTCAGCCCCATCAGTAACTTATCCTGGGACTTATCTCCACCACTTCACCTGGACCAGTATCTGGTGAGTAGATGGTCAGTGTCATGGGGTCTGTAAAGGAGCTGGCAACACCCTGCTGGTCGGCAGGGTGGGGTTTACTTCCATGTCCCCCCCCCCCCCAAAAAAAAAAGTTGCTGCCTTGTAGTGAGGCACGTCAGGTCTTAATGGCATACTTGCATGCTGGTGTGTGACGTTCACCCATCCCCCACTGTTGTGCTCCCTTAATGAGATGCAGTATCCTCCTCCTCCCTGAGAGCGAAGAGTGGTCCATGAGATGCATGATCCTCGCCCCCTTCCCCCAGCGGCCTGTGGGTGACCCAAGTCCTTTCCCAAATGCAGGTCCGCAGCATAGTGAGTGGTGGTGATACTGGCTGACATTATATGGACATGTCCTAGACCCCTAGTGAGTGCGTGCTACCTCCCAGAACAGACTGGATGGAGTGCATCAGGCCTTCTTCCAACAGCAATTTTCTAAGTTTCTACATATAGTATTATAAAATGGGGTATAAAAACACTGACTAACTCAAACAACTTCATTGGTTAAAACACAGTACCATTGATTATTTACCTAGAAAAGACAGTTTGTAACTAACCTGTCCGAATCTACCTAGCAGCAACCTAATTTAATGCAAATAAAACCTTTTTCCATTAAAATAAATGGATATAGGTTTCTTCAAAATAAATGCACTTCCCATGCTCACTGAAAGGCACACAGTCTTTGTTACCAAACTCATTTTGTCTACCTAGCAACAACCTAACTAAAACAAAATAAAACCTTTTTTCTATTAAGGGAAAAAAAAAAATCCAATTTCCATTTTAGAAGCACAATAACCTACTCCAGGGCATGGGTTTCTAGAGAATCAATCCACACCCTGGGTGCACTGAAAGTCACTTGACCATTGGCCTTGTGCTTTCCAGTTCACCCGGGGTGCGCATTAATTCTCTAGAAACGCATGCCCTGCTGTGGGTTACTGCTTACAAATTGCTACTACAAACACCCCATCCACTTCAGTTTTCATGTTTTTTTTCCCCTTTATTCTCTTTACCTGTGGGCTTAGGCATTCCTTCACTCTGACCACAAGCCCCATACCCTGCTGCAGTAGAGCCCACTTACTCTCACACCCGTCCAAAGTTCACCCACCATCCCACCTAAACTTGTAAGCATGCCCTCCACCTATGTGGGGGACTAAATATCGGCGATCTGGCAACTAGAAACGGGACCAGTGTACTGTTCGTTTCTCAAGTGGCTCAACAGGATGAGGACGGGGGTAAGGGAAGGACATGGCAGCAGCAGCTGCGTAATTCTTATTTCCGATCTTCTCCCTTCTACTTGGGGTGGTGGTGGTGGTGGGATGGCCCAACAGTGTTACAAACTGATATGAGTATAAGCCAGCAACAGCCTTTTCTAACAACAGCCAGATATGTGCCGAGCTCCCCCCAATCCAGACCTAATGGGGTTAAGCAGCAGGATAGCATAGCCTCCCACTCCAGAAATGGAAGCAGTCACTAGGACACTATAGAAGTAGAATTTGTTTATAATCATTGGCGCCCTATCCCGGAGGCTCGGAGCGCCATTATAACAAAGCAAACTGGGTAGGAAATATCACAAAACAATACAAAATAATTACATAAAGAAGTCCTATTTCAATATAAAACACCATAACTAAATTAGCAAACATGGGTAAACAGCTCTCAATAAATAGGTAACTAAATTAATAAAAATAACGGACTGAAGTATCTGGATGGTACAAAGAATTAATCCCCAAAAGCTGCATAAACAAACGTGTCTTCAGGCCCCACTGAAAGGCCTCTATGAAGGGTGCTTCCCCATCGTCCAGACAGGGGTACACCCAGACCCTCTGGTGCCTCAGGTAGGCTGCCACCACTGCAACACATCTGTTGAAGACCCTGGAAGCTGAGGATAGGCTGAAGGACATGACCTGGAACTCGTAGAGAATTCCCTCTGCATGGAACCGAAAGAATCGGCGGTGGGATGGATGGATTGGGATGTGGAAGAACACATCCTGGAAATACAGAGAGCAAAACCACATGTTCTGTTCCAGAGATGTATGATTTGAGACAGAGTGACCATCCTGAAAGTGCATGGCTGAAGTAATTTTTCCTGATCATGCAGATCTAAGATGGGGTGCCAGCCTCCCCCCCAATCCATTTTGGCATCATTAAGTACCTGGAGACAAACCATGGGTGTACTGGAGGGGCCGAGAAAGGAGCCACTACCTCCTTCTGGAGGAGCTGTGGAATGTCTTCCCGAAAGGCTACCAGCATGTCGGTGGACACCATGTCCTCCCGATGGGGCATTAGCTCGGCAAGGCAGGGTAAGCCTCGAACTCCAGAGAAAGACTCTGATCAACCACGTTGAGGACCCACCTGTCCGTGGTGACAGTGGACCAGGCAGAAAGGAAGTGGCGGAGCTGGCCTCTCACGGGGGGACCCAGGGGAGTCAGGATGGGCATGGGGAAGGCACCTCCCCATCGCGTCACTGGGTAAGTTTGGAGAAGGAGGGACCGGCTGAGGAAACAGTGAGACCTTGACCTCCCGGTTTCTGGATGACTGAAGCAACTGACTTCAGCTAGGGATGTCAAGCCTGGGCCTGCTGCCCAGCTGGGGGCTGGGACAGCTTGGCCGCAGGAGAAGAGAGGGGCTGAAAGGACATCTTCATTTTGGACCTTGGAGCCCTTGGGATCCCTCTGGGCAGAGGTAACAGAGTCCAGGGTGGCACTGGACTTCTCAATGTGAGTGAGTTGTCCCTCCACCTCAGCCCGAACAAGTCAGTGCCAAGGAAGGGGACATCTGCCAACTTGTGCTGGGTATCTGCCATGAAGGTCGAGATCCTCAGCCAAGCTCTGAGGTGCAAGACAACCACAGCAGCCATAGACTGGGCCAAGAGTCACCAATGTCTGTGGCTGTCTGGAGCTGCTGCTTAGCCACCGCTCAGTCCTGGTCCTGAATCTGCTCGACACTGTGGACCATGGGGTGCTTCTGGAGACCCTGCGGTTCCTTTGTGGACTGTCGGGTACGGTCCTCAAATGATTTTGATCTTTCCTCGTAGGTAGGTCTCAGAGGGTGGTCACTGGACTTTATTCCTCTGATGCCCTCCCCCTTTCCTGCGGGGTGCCGCAGGGCTCCATATTGGCACCCATGTTGTTCGCAGTGTATATGCTGCCATTGGGAGATATTAGACGATATGGCTTGAATTTTCACTGCTATGCAGATGATACTCAGCTGTTTATGTCTTTTGTACCTGGGCAGGTTGATGCTGTCTCTGTACTAAATAGTTGCCTCCCCGAGATCAAAGACTGGATGAATTCGAGTTGGCTGAGATTGAATCCAGATAAGACTGAGGTATTGGTTGTGGACCTGGGTCGCCTGGGGGCGGGTTCTGGAGCTGGACACATGTCAGGCCTATGGCTTGATGGTGTCCAGCTCACTACCTCAGATCGGGTGCGTAACCTGAGTGTTATTTTTGACAATGGTCTGACTCTGAAATTTCAGGTGTCAGCTGTGGTTAAATCCTCATTTTACCATCTGAGGAATATCGCCAAGGTGAAACATCTGGTTCCTCCGGGTGACCTTCCAACATTGGTCCATGCCTTCATCACTACCCATCTTGACTACTGCAATGCCCTCTACCTAGGGCTACCTGGGGTTGATATCTGCCGCTTGCAGCTAGTGCAGAACGCTGCGACCAGGTTGTTGACTAGCACTTCTAGGGCCAGTCATATTACACCTGTGCTGCGCGGACTGCACTGGCTGCCAGTTCAGTGGCGGATCACCTATAAGGTAGGCTTGCTTACCTTTAAAGCCCTACACGAACAGAGACCTGACTACCTGAAAGATCTCCTGGTTCCCCACCCCGGCTCGCTCCACTCTCATCCGCCGACGAGGGATTGCTAGAGGTTCCCAGGGTTCGTTTAAAAACTTCGGCGCCGTGCTTTTCATTTTCAGCACCAACCCTGTGGAACTCTCTACCTCGTCGGTTAAGAGAATGCCTGACCATCAGCAGTTTTAAAACTATGCTAAAAACTTTTCTGTTTTCTAAGGCTTATCCAGGCTGATTTTATACATTTATTGTTGATGTTTTATATGATTGTGCAGCGCCTTGATTTTGAAAGGTGCTAGATAAATAAAATACTGATTGATTGATTGACTGTGGTCTGCAAGTTAGCCGGGAGCTGGGGAAGCACCTCATCAAGGGTGCCCAAGAGGGCATGAGCAAACTGGGCCATTAAAAGGGCTGAACTCGCTTGTCAAAGGCTCAGGGAAGTGGCTGCATAGACCTTCTTGGCCATATAATCCAATTTCTTTGATTCCTTGTCTGAAGGCTTATCCACGTCCTCGACGTTGCTGGTAAGTCGAAAGATCGGGTCGGCCACCAGACACTTGGCCAAGGGATGTTTGGTGAAACCCAACAGGGAAATGGTATGGACCGCGTACTTGTGGGCCATCTATGCTGATGGTGCAGGGCAAGAGGCAGGGTGGTGCCAAAGCTCCAGAGCAGGGCCAAGAATGGCCTCAGCAACCGGGAAGGCCTCCCAGGGGAGTCAATCAGGTCGAGAATCTCGGTCAAGGGGTGCCTGGCCTGTTTCTGGAAGGGCTCCATCTGAACACCTATAGATTCTGAGATTAAGCGAAGCAGGCTCACGAAATAAGTTGGATCATGTTCTATGGACAAATCTTCTCCCAACTCAACGTCCAATGGACAGCAGTGTAGGGAGGAGCCCTGAGACTCCGAGAACTCGTCCAAAAGCGTTTTTCTGTATTTGTTTTTGTCCTGTCACCTGCTAAGACTGTAATCCTTACACCATTTCTCTCCTGTTTTTCGTGCCTATATCCATGTACTCTAATATGTCTTACTGCACCCTGTATTTTTAAGCCTGTGAATCTGTATGTAATCTGACGTAGAGCCTTTGAAATGAGACCCTGACTCAAAGGTTTGTAATTCCGAATAAATAAATAAACAGCAAGAGTCTCTGCTGACTCAACAGGGTCTGCTGGAAGTCACAATGACCAGCAGCTGACGAGGAAGCCCGGAAGCAGTATGGGCATTCTTGGGGGGGGGGGGCCCACTGGCGGCTGCTTAGGCAGTGGCTCCACCTGGATGGGTGGAGAGGCCAGAATAGGCTGAGGTGGTGGGAGCCACGGAGGAGCTGGGGTGTTAGCCGGGACCGGCTTAACCCTGGTAAACAAGAGCGGATGCCACATGAGCTCCTCGTAGCACTGACACATTTTGAGACAGAGCCTCTCCTCATCCAAGGAGGAAGAAGAAGAGTAGTGGCGATGCTGCTTGCCCGAATGTCGAGAGCAAAAAACACCAATGCCAACATGGGTTGCTCGACTTAGGGCTTCGGGATCGAGACCTTGACCACTGGGGCTGCTGATGGTGGGTCGCGGGAAGGAGCCTGTGAAAGCCGTGGATCGTCCTGGATTACCGGATCCTGATGGACTGGATCAGCAGGCCGTTCTGAACCACCCTGAGAGTCGACAGGCAGTACTGGAGTCCTAGAGAGGAAGGTATCGGCCTCATCTGGTGAGAACACGTCGAACGGGTTGAGAAAAATCTCAGCAGGTTGTTCGACGTGCGTCTTGACCGACTCACCCGATGGGGAGAGCAGGAAGCCAGGGGCCTGGGCCAAAGGATTGACGGTAGTCAAAACCTCCAGACAAACGTAGGAATCCAAGGCCTGAAAGTGCTCGCAATCTCACAATCAATGGTGAGACTTCTTTTTAATCTCCTTCTCCGAAGATATGGATTTTGTGCCCTTAGAGGGCACTGCCCAAAGGTGGGACAAGACTGGCACAAATCGCGGAACACTCATGTGAAGGTGGCACCAAAAGAAAGCGACACAAAGGCTGAAGACGAAGAGGCATGCTCCGCAGCCTGAGCTGCAGCCTCTTCAAAAGTCACGAGTTGCTCAGCGGACACCGCAGCCAAGAAGACCCACCCAACGGGTATCCTTCGAATAAACAGGGGAATCCTGTTCACCTGGGCACCCTAAAAGAAGCTAAGCATGCCGGTCTTCTAAAGTTGAAGGATGCAAAGTGCGACAGAGGCCACATGCCTGGGGATTGTGTTCATGGCCTAGGCAGTAGACACACATGGTGTGCGGGTCCATTCGGGACATCTTCTGCCCACACTCACACTTTTTAAATCTTGGTGCCGACTTCAAGTCATCCATATCGGAGGTCGAGAAATCACCTGAAGACAAAGAATTTCACGAAATTTTCAAAGGGCCTACTCAGCGCAGAACAGCTGTAAGGAGGGAACCTTCTTCCAGCGGAAAGTAAGATCCGACGTCATGGGGCAGTAAAGAGTTGCCACCTGGGTGGGTGGAAGGAGCCAACTGGAAGACATTCCGGCAAGCCTTAAAGGGAAAGGAACACTGCCAAAAGTGTGGATTTGGGCATCATATCCATGCCCCTAGAATGGAATTTTTACTGTTACAAAATGATTTTGTCCTGCTTTGCTGCAGTACTGCTTTTAAGACCTTGTACACAATGGGCTTGTTAAACTGTTTTAAGTCCCTTAAAACATTTTAAAAAGTCCAAATGTGGTTCTTGTCTGCACTAAACATGGTTTGAAACAGTGTTTAAACCATACAAGGGACCCAGTCTTTCAACACATTTTAAACACCATTTCTAACTCAGCATGGTTTACCTTGTAGTGTGGACGGGAGGGTGATCCATGTTTCTCCTGAAACAGCTCTGATGCATGCTGGAGACCGTGCTGGCACTGGCTCTTAAACATTACAGGGCTACAGTATAGACGCAGTGCAACCTTTAATCACAGTTCGGAAGAAATACAAGTGTGGACGTACTTCCATGGTGAGTTTAGAACCGTTTTTAAATACCGATTTTAAAACAGACTGCCACCATGCACATGGCCTGAGATGCAGAGCGGAAAATATAGGTTAAGTATCAGCTAACTGTTTTAATGGCCATACTTTACACCTCTCAGGCTGACTGCTTTTACAAAGAAAGGGTTACATTGTAAAAATAACTTGTAAGTAACCTGGATATGCAGCTGAAACAATGAATAATATGAAAGGACTTGTTTTAAGAGTACGTAAGCACTCAAAAGCCCTGTCCACACTGGCACATATTTAAAAAAAAAATAAAAAAGGTTTTAAACATTTTCTGTGCTTAAGCACAGTTGTTGGGAGCGTCCACACTGTGCTCCGACACCGTACTTGCCTGCTCGTGTTCCCAGGCATGATTGCAGCAGTACTGCAACGCCTGCCGGGATACTCACAACCAGATGCCGTAACAGATTCAGCAGAAAAATCACATCATTTTGTTTGGGAGCTCATTGCAAGCTCAAGGATGTAAGTAAATCCTCTCTTTTTCATTTTGGCAGCATTAAAAAAGCCACAGAAGTGTGACAGAGGTTGCCTTAAACTGTGTTACAGTACGGTTTGCATCCACATTATGTTGACACAGTTTAAGGCAACTGTCTTGGTCTGAAACTGTGCTAAAGCCCTGCTCTGATGATAGTTTTAGCACGGTTTTTAAACACAGATTGTACTAGCGTGGTTTTAAAACTCAGTATAAGTGCTATTGTGGACAGGGCCAAAATAACTCAAAAACCTGACTGTCTGAGCAAAACTTGGTAACCAGATAGGGTCCCTGAAAACTGGATCTTCAGGTAAAAACCTGACAGCTGGCAACCCTAAGGGGGCAGGATGGGTGACAGGGATAAACAGAATAAAAAAAACAAAATGGATACTAAATAAAAAGATATCAAAATATATGAATTGGGTTTAAATTATGTTTTCTAAAGTGTCTTGTGTCATCAGGGGTCATTTACTGCTGTCAGGAGAAACTAAAAACTCCTGGCACCTCTGGAGAAACTTTGGAAAACATGATATTGGTGTAACCCCCCTACAAATGGGGTTTCCTGAAAAGTCTTCCTCGAGTTTGCCTAAATGCCCACTGCCAGGTTGGTGTTCTGCATTTCAGCAGTTTAAATATGATTGCCAGAGTGCGCCTGAATAGCCTCTGTGTACTGTCTCTTTAAGAGCTGCCTGGATTGCAGTAATAAGTAATCTGAGAGGGAGCTCCGTTGAAAGATGTAACTATTTGCTGAAAATCATTTAGAGTGATGGTGATGATGTAGTTTGTCTAACCTGCCTTATTTGCAGCAAGGACTGTTTTGTTTATCTCCACTATCTTGGTCCTGGACTGCCGAATTGGACCAATCAGTTCTGGTGGAACCTAAAATGGAGGCGGATTACAGGAGCTATCTAGAGTCAAAATCTGTAGGAATTGTAGTTTTGGGCTTTTTTGCACCTGAAGGGGGAGCCTTTGTTGTGACTGACAGGAGGATCAGCCAATTGAACCTTTTGGATTTTAGGGAAATTCCCAAGCTGCTTGCTGTTAGAGGCAGATCTAAGTTGGTAGCAGAAGAAGCAAGAGCTCCTAAAAGGTCCTAAAAGCTGGCATTCTACCAGATTCCCTAAGCGACCATCACATGATTTATATAGTAAGGAAAATAGTCAAGCCCCAGGCACTGTCCCCACGAATACTTCTCACCAGGTCCTACAAATCACTAGACCTTGCTGCACTCCTACACAATCTATCTTACACTGATTGGTCATTCATCCAACATGCTGCCTCCACTGACTCAGCCCTGGAATTTTTCAACTCAAAATTTCTCGCAACCTGGGACTTCTATGCTCCTCTCAGATGAGCCCGAGTAATGGGCGCCCACCTACCATAGGTAAAGGCAACCATTATCAAACAACTCCATGATAGGGACAAGGCCTGGAAATCTTACAAGGTAACGGGCACACAGGCAGCACTCCATCACTACTGCACACTCTGAAATGTATGCACTAGGATAATCCGTCAGGCCAAAACAAACTACTTTAAGGTCTCTTTCCACTCAAACCTCAACCACCCAGTGAAATTCTGGGAAGACAATGAAATCGCTGCTCTCTCCCCCCCTTCCCAGCCACCCACCCCTGCCCTTAATGTCGCTGGTTCCATGGTCACTGACTCAGGTGATGTGGCCTCTGTTTTCAACACATTTTTTACTAACTGTATCTCCTCCCTTCTATCCACAAACCAGCACCCCCCCATGATCCCGCTACCCCCCATGCCACTCCTACCCTGGTCCTCCCGATTCTCCTTTCGCCTAGTCTCCACAGCTGAAGTACTAACAGCCCTACGGTCACTCAATCCTTCCAAAGGTAAATGCCCCTCCGGCCGTGACTCCAAAATGCTATACTTATCTGCCCCAACCATCGCCTCCCCACTGGAATCTATCTACAATCTCTCTCTCTCTCACCAAAATCCCAGCTGAATGGAAGCACGCTACAGTCATTCCTCTCCCCAAAGGTGGCGACCCCTCCTCGCCAGGCAATTATCGCCCTATCTCTCTGCTCCCTATTCTAGCCAAAATTCAGGAACAACTTGTTCTCTCCCAACTATCCGCCTTCCTCGACTCCTCCTCCTTTCTCTCACATGACCAGTCTGGCTTCCGGAAATTGCACTCCACAATCACCTCCCTTCTAAGGATAACAAACGACATCCTCATTGGCATGGACAAAGGACATGTCACCTCAGCTATCTTCATCGATCTAGCTAAGGCATTTGACACGGTCTCCCACTCTCTCCTGTTATCTAAACTCGCCCTTGCCGGTCTCTCAGGTGAGGCCACCAGCTGGTTTTATTCGTACCTGGCAGGAAGGCAATAAGCAGTTAGAATTGGATCACACACCTATGCCACACTACCTGTCACAACAGGCATTCCCTAAGGCTCAGTCCTTGGCCCGCTACTCTTCTCCATCTTTCTAAATGACCTGCCCTCAGTGTTTCCTCTCTCATCCTTACACATGTATGCCGACGACACTGTGCTATATGTCACAGGTCCCTCCCCTGCCTCAGTGTCATCCAGACTCCAAGAGGATTTTAACGCAATCCAGCTCTGGTTCCGCTCTAACCAGCTATTTCTCAACCCAAAGAAAACTGTCTCACTCACCTTTGGGACTAGGCAAAGGCTCTCCCGGGCCCTCACCCCCCCCCCCGCCACCTTCCACACTTTAGATGGGACCATCTTGGAGACCTGCACCTCGTTCAGATACCTTGGGGTTTGGCTCGATCAGCACCTCGACTTTTCAGTCCATATTGAAGTAATCCACAAAAAACTTCACCCAAAACTAGGAGCCCTATATCGGAACAGAGGTTGCATTCCCCTGGCACCCGCAAAGAAATAGTTCCGAAGAAAAATTACTCACCTTAGTAATGTTGTTTCTTCTAATGGAGTCTTGCTATATTCTGACATATGCAGTGAGTCCCAACCTTCGAACTGCTCCGGAGGTGAAAGAGTTAACTTTCCATGCCAGGCATGGAACGCTGAGCTCGAGCTCGGTTGAAACTCTGTCTGTCGTTCTTCAAACTCAAACCGTCAGATCTTTATGAGCTAAACTCACTGAGGTCCTGTGTGGAAGCTGTAAACCTACACTAGCCAACTGGCTACTAAACATAAGAACACATTTTTTGGTCCCAAAACAAAGACTCAAGTCAGGAGACCCAAAAAATGAAAAACACAACACCAAGTCACCCCTAGAAAGGAGGGGTGAAAAACAACCCTACTAAATGCCAACACTGCACTGCCCACCCACATCCCAAAAACAGAGGTTCTGAGAGGGGCAGGCAGGGGGGAGGTCAGAATATAGCAAGACTCCATTAGAAGAAACAACATTACTAAGGTGACTACAAAGCAGTACCTCCATGGAGGAGGGACAGAACCTACTTAGGAAATAGGCTCTGAAGCACACCTGTGCTAAACCGAGCATCACTCCTAGCCTGGATGTCCAGGGAGTAATGCTTGGTAAAAGTGTGAACTGTTTTCCAGGTAGCTGCTTGCCATATCTCTAGAATAGGGATGTCCCCTGGCAGCAGCCAGGGAAGCAGCTGTACCTCTGGTAGAGTGAGCCCTCAGGCCTGAGGGAGGAACCTTACCCAGTTTCTCATAACAAAATTGGATACAAGAGACAATCCACCTGGCAATGGATCTTTTTGTGGCTGGTTTCCCTTTACCAACCTCACCATAAGTGAGGAACAGTTGGAGGGAGTCAAACCTGTGACCCTTGGTACGCTTCTATGTAGCAACTAAGGGCTCTCTTCACATCTAAGCTGTGCAGCCTCCTCTCGCCAGAGGAGGAATGGTCAGTGAAGTAAACTGGAAGAGATATAGATTGATTAAGGTGGAAATCTGAAACCACCTTAGGCAAGAACTTCCTGTTAGTCCTGAGGACCACCTTATCTCTATGAAAGGAGATAAAATCAGGCTCCACTGACAAAGCTTGTAATTCACTTATGCATCTGGCAGAAGTGATGGCTACCAGAAACACAGTCTTCCAAGTCAAATACTTAAGCTCTGCTGAAGACAAGGGCTCAAAGGGAGGTTGCATAAGCTGAGCAATGCAAACATTAAGATCCCAGGCAGGGGCAGGGTCCCTGGAATGGAGGGTTGGTGTGAAGCAATCCCTTGAAAAACTTGGAGAATACAGGGTGAGCTGAAAGAGAAGAGGGCTTACCTACTGAAATAAAAGCAGACACAGCTGCCAGATGCACTTTTAGGTAGCTGGCCTCAGCCCCAAGGTATTTAAGTGACCATATAATCCAGGACTGTGGGTAAATCAGCAGATTCTGGGGAAATATGCTTTCCAGAGCACCATATGGAAAACCTTTTCCATTTGGAATTATAAGTAGCCCTGGTGGAAGGTTTTCTAGAAGCCTTCAGAATATCCATTACACCTTGGAAGAGGTGTAAATCAGCAAACTCTAACTCTTCAAGAGCCAGGCCTTGAGATTGAGAGATTTGAGGTTCGGGTACCAAACCCTCCCCTGAGCACAGGTTAACAGGTTGTAATTCCTGGGGAGACACAGGGGAAGATGGACTGCTAAGGACAGTAGGAGTGGATACCAGGGTTGTCTGGCCCAATCTGGAGCAATCAGGATCATCTTGCAGGGTTGAGATCTGATTTTGACTAGCACTTTGAACAGGAGAGGGAAGGGGGGAAAAGCATAGAGAAACTTCCTTCCCAATTGAGAACTAGGCATCCAGAGGACCGTTCAACACTGGGGCCTGCAGCAAAAAGGGAAGTTGGTGATTGTCTGGGGCTGCAAAAAGATCTATCTGCGGGGTGCCCCATCTGGAAAATATCACCTCCAAGACCAGGGGGTCCAGTGACCATTCGTGATGGCCCTGGGAAATCCTGCTGAGAGCATCTGCCAGGACATTGTCCTTGTCTGGGAGGTGAACTGCCGTAAGGGAGGTGTTCAGGGAGTAAGCCAGAGACCACAACTTCATTGCTTCGGTGCACAAGGCCGTAGACCGAGTGCCGCCTTGCTTGTTGATGTACCACATTGTGGTGGCGTTGTCTGTTCTGACCTGTACAACTTTGTTCTGAACAGATTTGGAAAAAGCTTGAAGTGCTAGAAAAACTGCTCTGAGTTCCAACAGGTTGATGTGGAGCAGAGATTCCTGAGGGGACCACAACCTCTGGGTAGTGAGGTCGCCCATGTGAGCTCCCCACCCCAAGAGGGATGCATCTATAGTAAGAATTAAGGAGTGAGACTGAGTGACAAAAGGAACCCCTTGTCTCAGATTGCTCTGATCCTGCCACCACTGTAGGGCCTGGATCAGGGTTCGAGTCACTGGGATCAATTTGGTTAGAGGGTCTTTCCTTTTAGACCAAAAGGCTCTCAAATGGAACTGAATGTCCCTCATCTGAAATCTTGCTCCCTGCACTACTGCTGTAGAAGCAGCCATGTGCCCCAGGAGCTGTAGAAAATGCCTTGCTGGTCGAGACACCTGCAGGGTGAATGAGGAGGCCAGAGAGACCAGGGCCCTTGCCCTGTCCAAAGGAAGGAAGGCTCTGGCTTTCTCTGTGTTCAGCTCTGCGCCTATGAAGGTGAGGAGCTGGACAGGCTCTAGAACTGACTTTGAAAGATTCAGAAGGAAACCTAGAGAGGTGAGCAGTTGCTGGGTTATCTGTAGGTGTAACTTGACTTGGTCTGGGGACTGGCCTACTATGAGCCAGTCGTCCAGGTAAGGGAAGATGGCAATTTTTTGCCTTCTCAGAGAAGCAACTGCTACTGCCAGGCATTTTGTGAATACCCTTGGAGCAGAGGTGAGGCCAAAGGGCATTGCTCTGAACTGGTAATGACCTGAGGGCAGCTCGGACCTGAGGTACTTTCGGTGGGAGCTTCTGATGAGACTATGGAAGTAGGCATCCTTGAGGTCCAGGGACACTAGCCAGTCCCCTGGCCTTAGAGAGGGTAGAATAATTCCCAGAGTCACCATTTTGAATTTTGGTTTTAAAAGGTGCTTGTTTAAGTATCTGAGATCCAGGATGGGCTGCCATTCTCCTGTCTTTTTTGGGGTAAGGAAGTAACTGGAATACAATCCTTTGCCCTGGTGTAGGGGTGGAACCCTTTCCACAGCTCTGAGAGCAAGGAGGGAGGAGAGACCTCTGCCTCTAAGGCAAGTGCCTCTGATGGATTTGCAGGTGGAAAGGATCTGGTTCTCATCTTTGGAAACTTTTTGAAGCTGAGAACTAGTCCCTGGCTTACTACCTCCAGGACCCATTTGTCTGATGTCAGAGACTCCCAGTCCTGGACAAAGTAAGCCAGCCTGCCCCCTACAGGTAGCTGAGAATCGGCCCTAGCAACCCCATCAGGGTGCCTGCTTGGCAGGGGCTTTGGGCTGGGGTAGCAAGCCTGCTTGTACCCCGCCTGCCTCTCCTCTAAAGAACCCCTCTGGGCATAAGCAGAAGAGGAGGCCTGGGCCTGGTAAAAAGGCCTATGAAAAGGCCTGCCCCTGCCCTTGGGAAGCTGCCTTTGAGGAGTGGCCTGCCTTTCCTTGGCCTGTGCACTCCTATAGGTGGTCCTATACTCATTCATTTTCTTCATGTAATTCTCTGTCTGCTCCCCAAACAGGGAACTACCCACAACAGGAAAATCCATGGCCTTAGTCTGGGTATCCTGTGACAGGCTAGTACATCTGAGCCAAGCCATTCTGCGAAGTACCACAGATGTAGCCATGACTCTTGATGACACATCATTTGAGTCCACTGCAGCATGGAATTGCACCTTGGATGCCTCAATACCATCAGCAGCCACCTGCTCCAGCTCCTTGGCAAGCTGGCCAGGGACCTGTTTTGCTAGAGCCATAACAGTGTCCCATCTGGATGTGATATCTAGCAACATAAGCCATATAATTTGCCTGTCTGAGTCCCAAGGATGCTGCCATGTACTGTTTCTTTGCCATGGCATCAATCCTCCTGGAGTCCTTGTCCGGGGTGTGAAGCCAAGGAATATTTGCTCTTGTCACAGGCTGCAGCCTGCACTACCCCAACATGGTTGCATTGTTGTGTAAGGAACTCCATATCAGAGCCTGACAATGTGTACCTCTTGTCCATTCTCTTATCCACAGAAGGTATAGTGAGAGGAGTTTTTAGAATTTTAAATGTCTGTTTCCCAAAAGATTTATGCAAGGGAATAGACAGTCTCCTAGACTCTGGGATATCCATCATTTCCACATAGTCCGGTTCCTCTTGATCATCCACAGCTTCCTCCATAGGGAGCTGGAGGGTTTCAGCCACTTTTTTATAAAACATAAAATGAGAAGGGGACTCAGAAAGCCTAGGAGGAGACACTCCTGAAGGTCTGTCTGGGGAGATGTCCGGGTCAATGGGCACATCCAGACTTTCAAATCCACATTCACTCTCCTCATACTCCTCTTCCCCCTCCTCCGGTTCATAATATTCCTCTAAATCATACTCTTGAACTGGTGGAACCGGCCGAACCAGGCGGTTACCTGAAGGTGCTGGTTCGGTCGGAACCGGGGAAAGCGACTGGACAATTTTAATCACTTTGGCTATTTCTTCAGCGGTTGGAGAGGAAAGTTTTGGCTCCACACCAGCTGATTTCCTAGTCCTTTTTGCTGGAACCGACTCCTCAGAGTCGGATCTCCTTTTGCCCGAAGAAGTCTCGCCCTGGTCAGAGGGCACTCCCTCTGGTTTGGTTGGAACCGAACCGGGCTGGCCATCCAGTTCAGCGGACTTTTTGGCCTCCCTTTCCCTGAGCCTACCAACTCTCTTTTCCAGGGTAGCTGCAGGAAATTTTTACAAATCTGGCAGTCTGCAGTGAGGTGGTCAAACCCCAGACAATAAACACAGGTGGTGTGGGGGTCAGCCTTGGCAAAGACTTCCCCACACACACTGCAGTGTTGAAACCCAGTGGGCCCGGTTTTTCTTTTGGGTTTCTCAGACATAGTGCCAGTCCTATCCAAACTCACCCGTTTCTGGCAATCCGCCAGGTAAGACCCTCTTATCGGTTCCCAACCGTGTCATGGGTCATGGAAAAAAACGTAATAAAATCCGTTTTTTTTAGAACCGATAACCACACTCTAAATCACAGATTAAGATATTTTAAACAACCTGATCGGTTCAAACCGAACCGATAAACCGTTTACAAGTTCCACACAGAAGAGAATTAATGTAAAACCTATCTAGTACTCACAAATACCACAGACAGAGCCTGAACCAACCAGTTGTGGTTTAAATTCGGTCGAAAACCGAGAAAAACAATACTTTAACCGACAAAATGAACCGAGCTGAAGGAGAAATCTCCAGAGTGACTGTTCAGTGAGGCGGAGTAAAGAATCTGACGGTTTGAGTTTGAAGAACAACAGACAGAGTTTCAACCGAGCTCGAGCTCAGCGTTCCATGACTGGCATGGAAAGTTAACTCTTTCACCTCTGGAGCAGTTCGAAGGTTGGGACTCGCTGCATATGTCAGAATACAGTAAGACTTCATGTTGTTTGAAAATGATACTCCCGTTGTTTGACTATGGGGACGTAGTCTATAGCATGGCCCCCAAGTCCTCCCTCGCCAGGCTTGACCCCCTTTTCCACTCTTTCTGCCGCTTTGTCCTGGACCGCCCGCCCAAGACTCACCACTGTGACCTCTACAGGTCTCTAGATCTACCTTCCTTACAGGAGCGGAGAATGGTGCATTGTGCTAGGATAACAGCGAACTACTGGACCCAGTCCCTCCCCCCTTACCTTGCAACTACCTTGGAGGCCCAAACTCCTTCTGCTTACTCCCTCCATAATACTGACTCCAGGCTCCTCTCCCTTCCGTGTATGTCCTCCGCCAAAGGCTAACAAACCTTCAAGTACCGTATGCCTTACGTATGGAACTCCCTACCAGCTGAGCTCAGACACTCCACCTCCACTCAGCAGCGCAACCGTCTCCTCAAACAGCATTTCACCACCGCCTGCTCATGCAGCTAGCCCCGTAAGGCAGCCGTATGTCCTATGCCTGTTGTTTAGCCTGTCTGTTGCTTCTAGTAGTTATCAATCCTGTACTGCTGCAGCACTTGGCCTCAGGCCTAGCTCTTACTCTCTATTTTACACTGTTAAGTATTCACTTTTAAGCATTCCCCTGTCAAGAGGCAGGTGGTAACTGTACAATGTGTTTCTCTCGTTACTGCAATGTGCTTCATTCTTGTAACGTTTGTATTTTTGTTTATTGGCTATCCTAATCCCCCTCCCCCAGGACACATCTGGAATCGAGCGTTGCACCGCTTAGTATGCCTTCCTGGTGAAACTCGTAAATAAATAAATAAATAAACCGTCTCTGTGGAAAGGCCTGAGTTTTGGCCTGCATGCTGCCCCTGTGAGGGAGAAGAGAATCAGTTCAGACTGAATCCGAGTTTGTGAGAATGAAGTAAGCCACTGAGTTGTGACCAGGATCAACCTGAAGACGACCAAAGATTTTGCTAAAATCGACCAGCCTGTCAGGATTTTCAGCTGCTTTTGAATCCCCGGTTTGTGCATAGACTTTCCGATCATGACCAGAGAGTGGTTTGCCTGGTACAGTACAATTTCCTTACATATAAATGTGCTGTGAGTTGTTAGTGGATCGTGAGTTGGTCCCCACTTTGTGAACTGTGTTCTGCTTGCTGGAAGCTGTATCCAGCCCAAAATGCACTGTATCCAAATTTGTCTCCATTTGGCCTGGGCCTTTCCACACTGGCCCAGCCAGACTACCCGCTGCATACAGAATGCCATCAACAAGAGACCTGCCTGGGGATCAGCCCCCTGCTCCACGTCTGAACAGGAACGACGCATCAGCGAATCGTGTGGGCTCTGCTTCTCCAGGCACTCCAGATCAACCACCTGCAGTCTCAATTTTCATCCAGCCTGTGTTCATTCTTGGGTATCGTGAGTAATCATCAGGGTAGCTACCTGCAACAACAGCCTAATCTAAAAGTGTGTCATCTGATTGTCTTGTTGTTTTCTTGTCACGAACTGAGCCCTCCAGCTCTGGATTACAATTAGTGTGTGTGGTACATGTTGTTTTCTTCCATCACAGGGCCCCAACCAGCTGCAACGTTCCTGGCTAGCCCACCATTCTCCATCTGGGTTCCCAGACTGTGTGACTGTTTATGGACCCTGAAGTGCATGCATAATTGTTTGACTGATACAGCCTTTAAGCAAATTAACCTGATTACTCCCCTCCCTTGTTTAAGTCCTTGAAATAAATCAGATCCAACTCTTTTTTGCATTTACCCTGTGGTTCCAGTTTGTGCAAGAGTATTGTACTGCTGTTATTTGCTGTGTATAACCTTGTTTTACAGGGGGTCCCCAGGGTCGAGCCAGAGGAAAGCCCTGGTGGTAAGTGCAAATAGTGTGGGTACTTGTGTGGTGTATCAGGGGTATTGTGAAAGTGATTATTGTGTATTGTTCCGGCCACTAGTAAGGAAAGAGGGGGGTTACAGTTCCTGGAGGGCTGTGCCCAGGTTAGCTTGACCACTACCAACCCTATGGAGGCACCCATTTCAGAACTCAGGCCCCTTAACCTGCTACTAGCCAAGCAGGCAGGGGTAGTAGTCCTTGGGATAGTGCCACCTAGGGGTTACATTTAGACAAAACACAACCTGCATATCACATCATACATCTTCTACAGATTTGTTTCCTCCACTTGATTTTTTTACAGAGGAACTTTACAGAAAACTAGGATCTTTCTTTTCTTAGTGTTCATCTTCCACTACAGCTCAGTCACTGCTTGAAATCGTAATTCTCTCTTTTGATATCAGTCTGTTGCCATGGAAATAACTGTGATGTCACAAGGCCTGATGAGGCACACAGCAAAACCGGTTCGGGTTAGCAATATTTTTTTCTATTAACCACTGCTCTCCCAGCAGACTGCACTTATACAGCATGGTACTTTTTGAACTGCCATCAGCTTCTTTATTTACAGCCTTCAGACACTAGAGCACAACATGAAGATGTGTGTTTTTGGCTCCTAAGGGTGTGAGTAAATGAATCTATTTGTTTTTGAGCTGGTGTGGTGATATCCTTTCTTTTTTGCTGTTGGGTTTAACTGTTTCTGGCATGCCTAGGGATGGAGCTGCTTTTCTTGCTGCTGTTAGTTTACTGGAACAACAGGTTGATTCATCTTAAAGCTAGGTTGCTTCCACCACTTGGGCGGTATATGCTCCAACTCCACCTTGTGATGTCAGATCTTTCTTTTAGCTGGAAGGGAAAAGTCTCCTCTTCCTATACAGCTCTGGGGGTCTAAGCGTGTACAAACCGAGGTATTAACTGATGGTATCCTTGAGGCGGGGGAGACTATCAGGTTGCAGTTTGAGCCTGTGAATGAGAGTGATACAGCCACTCAGCACAAGGCCCACACCAGATCACAAACCACAACCCCTGGTGCAGACTGTGCATGCCTGAACGGGATGTTATCACTGCTTACAAATTTTCAGTAGGAGATGAAGGCTGGTTTTATGAACATAACAGCCAAATTGCACACCTTCACGGTACCATCACTGGGCTCACAGAAACCGTGGTCTAGACAAGGCAGAGCAGCGCATCAGTGAGATACAGGCCAGCAAGTAGACATCATAGAGGAGAGGAGCACACTGAAGGCCACCCTGGAGGAACTGAAAACCCACTCTGATGATCAAGAGAACACAGTCACGTGTTCCAATATCCTCCTGACTGGCCTGAGGGAGGGCTGAAATCCTGAGAACAACATCCAAAAATGGCTCATGAAGCATCATAAGCTAGGCCCTGAGGTGACATTTGAGGTGCAGCGTGCCCGTTGTAATGACCCCAAACCCAAGCCAGGGAAAAGCCGAGACACATTTTCATTAAATATTTACAATACTAGACAAAGAGACTGTGTTCAAAGTTGCAATGTTGCACGGCCCAATCCTGGTTGTTGGTGCAACAGTTCTTATTTTCCAAGATTTCAACAGAAAACTCTAGCTTTAACACCAGCAACTCTCCGGGGTGAAGTCCAAATTTCACCACAGAGATTGGGAGTTCACTCACCTCTATGCATCGTGCTCCACATAACTCGACCTGGGAGACCACCACACTGCTTCCTTGATCCTGCAACATTTTGTAATAAATAGCTATAGAGGCCTGGCCTATGGCTGAAGAAACATAGAATTTGACGGCAGATAAGGACCGCTTGGCTCACCCAGTCTGCCCATTTCCCTACCTTATGGATATGCTGCAGATCCTAGTTAACCAGCAGCCTACTTCTTCCTACCCCCACCCCCTAGAATTGCCTTATAACTGTCACATGCATGCTTGAATTCCACCACTGTTTTTGACTCCACAACCTCCTCCGGAAGGCCGTTCCATACATCCACAACCCTCTCTGTGAAGCTGGTACTTCTCCTCCTCCAAGGGGGTAGGGGGACCTCTCCATGAGTGTTCCTGTGTCTCTTTATCCAGGAGCTGCTGAAGATAAGAAGAGATATCCCCTGCAAGTAACTGCCATTCACTCTGCAGGTACCCAAAAGAGAGCAGTATGCCACCCTCACAGAACTGTGTGATGTAAAACAACTCCTGTTTCCATCACAGGAGAGCGTGACATAAGAATACTTAACAGTGCCAAACCCTTAAAAGCATTGGTTGGTGAGCCAGCGCAGTGGTGCAATAGTAGTGCTACCACCCACCATGCTGGCAACCCGGGATCGGGAATGATCTTGGGTTACTGGGGTTGGCTGGGGGGAGAGCATCTGACAGACTGCTCTCCTCTCTCGGGGAGGTAGGGATGCCAGTTCCACCAGGTGAGTGCCACCAGGTGGAGACCTGGTAGTAGGACAGGACAGTGAGCAATAAAAAGGGAGGGAGCTGCAGCACTCCAATGTGTGCGTTCCAGCAATGGAGAATGGAGAAAAATGGAAAACATGGAAGCAGGCTATAAGAAGCTGTGTCCATGAAGTAGCACCCCACTCTACGGTCCTGTTAGGGGCATCTGGATAAGTGCTCTCTGGAGGGGGAGAGGACAGACCTCACCCATGGCCCTGCCATGAGGGGAAATCTGAGGGGGAAGGAGGCAGTATGGCGTAGTGGTTTAAGACTCTGAGCTGCAAACCTGGAGACCTGGATTTGAATCCCACAGCCCCCACTTGCATACATACTGTGTGACCCTGACCAAGTCACTTAACTTCCTTGTGCTCCCAGGTCACACCTGTAAACAAGCTTTCAGCTTAGTGTGTCTCTCCTGGTTAAAAAAAAAACAGGACTCCTGGGTGGTGGAGATAAGGGAGGGTTGCTACTCAAGGGGAGAGGGCTGAAAAGCCACCCGCTCTGCATGGGGAGGATAAAAACCGTTATGGCACCAAAAAAATAAAAAGTTTCAAGCTTCTGTTAGTTCAGTCTAGGAGGAAAAGTTGGGTTTCTGCCTAAGCAGTTTGTGCGCCATCACCCAGACAGCAGCAGTATTCCTAGTGAATGGGTTAGATATGGTAGGGGGTTCCAGATTCAAAAATGTGGAACCCCATACAAACGTTGTACAGTACATAGATGATTTCAGCTGTTTCTGGTGTACAGTGTTTGCTCTTTTTCTCAATAAAGAATGTTTACAAACAAAACATAAAAGATCCTGTTTCCATGCATAAGTCCAGGGATAAATAATGGGAAAAATAAATACAGTGTTAATGTGAAATATAAGCTGCACTATGTCCAAATATTTATATTTTTCAAAGCTCCCTGGAAGCATTGGCGACTTTAAAAATTACCGGTTAAAAAAGTCCACTGTAGATTTAGTTTTAACAGTAACCCACATATCTTTCAGTATTTCAGCACACACCAAAATTAAACTACAAAGAGAACAAGTGGGATTTATTTTTGTTTGCTCTGCAATCCTATTAAATGATTACCAAGCAAATGCTGAAATTCTGTCTCTAAATCTTAATGATTAAACGGGGCTTGCTTCTTCATTATTGATTCAAGTGCTTCTGTATTGAGTAGCAAAGTGTTTTTGCTAATCCAGACAGGCCTTTCATTGACTTGCGACCGTTCTTTTAAGTTGATGTCAAGCATCTTGGTCTTCATCATCAAACATCTGCAATCCATGTCTTCAGCATACAGTTGATGCCCTGTTTAACTTGCTGTATTACACAGATATAAATATAGTAAGTCTACCATAGTTACACACCTCCAGTGACAGGCAGAGCTAACTTTGTCAGCTAAGCATCACTTGAAACTCCCCAAGGGTAAACAATTTACTGTCACATCCCTGAATACTTGTAAACAAGTCACGTTTTAACTTTGGGAACTTCAGTTTCATTATAGCACATTCTGTTTCATATCACAAAATATGCCCTTGATTCGATGTCCGACAAATAGTCAGCTACTGATAGGTGAGGCAAACAAAGCAAGGCTTGCTGGGAAGGGTTCTGAATATTTCAATGCATTGACAACACAAACCAACGTGTCTCATGTATACCCTTGCTTTTGGTAGTATACTGTATACTCCATAAGAGGTGTCTGATGCACATGGGGTGCAACTCAAAATAAATGTCTTGCAAACAGGACTCTTAAATGTTTCTATAAGATATCAGCTTTTTTAGGCAGGGAAAGATATGCCTTTGCTATAAAATGGAAAATTGTAAAGCTACGTGAAACACAGAAGTTGTCAGCAGAGCCAGCCCAGTGGCATTGAAGGTTGAGGCGCTGGATGCTGGGCTGGCAACCCGGGTTCGGGAACGATTCTGGGTTGTCAGGAGTTAACGGGGGGTGAGGAGCACTCTCCCAGGGAGGGATCAGGGGTTTCCCCGGCCCTTGGCTGCCACCCGGTGGAGGATGGATGGTAGTGCCAGGCTAGGGGGAAACCGGCGATCACTAGGGGAGGGGCGGTTGGGGCCGGAACCTGCGCCAGGGAGCACATGTGCGCCTCCACACGCACACACTGCCATAAGCTCTGGTCCCAGGACAGCAGGGAGAAATTTGAGGAAAAAACGGTAAACTATAAATACAAAAAAAAAAAAAAGTTGTCAGCAGTAAGGACCACTTGGCCCACCTTGTCTGCCCAAAATTCCACTTGAGACCCTACTTGGACTCTGGCTTGTACACCCTTGTGTCTAACCCATGCATTCTTAAATCCTGTGACCATTTTAGACATGTTTGTTGAAAAACAGAATTAAAACAATGATCAAATGACTAAGTGCACTTGCTTAAAAGTTGAAAATAAAGTTTATTAAAAATGAAACAGAATTTTATTTATCCCTTTTAACCACATAAACACCAGACAAAGCCAGCAGCACATAAGGACTGCTTGGCCCACCCAGTCTGCCCATTTTTAACTCCATATACTGTCATCGCAGACCCTATGCCATCTCCAGCTACTACACCTCCCTTGCCCTGCTTTTCCACCAAGATTCCTTTGTGCCTATCCCATGCATGCTTGAAGCCTAGCACTGTTCTTGCCCCCACAACCATCACTAGAAGACTGGATCTGACTTAGTAATCAGCAGCAACTTCCAATGGGATCAACAGCGTGGGCTGGAAAGATATTATACACCGTCAACACTTTTTGTATCATTTCTATTTGAAAATCTACAACTTATAATTGCTTACCTTCTCTAAAATTCCCTGACGTTGCTGGTTGTTTAATCTGATTCCTTTAATAGTAGAACTGAGATGCATGTTCATGATGTAATTATATCCTACCTTGTTTCGTGTCAAATCCTTAATCTACTCTTACTGCATACTTCCGGAACATTAGGAGCACCAAACAGTGCAGCAACTCATGACGCAATAGTCTCCTGTCCTCGCACTGCATCATGAGTGGCTAGATTGTGTTGGGGGTGTTCCCAAATGCAGGAAAGATGCAGTGGGAGTTGACCAAGGACTGTTAAGCATGTCTTATGGGTTCACGCCAGTATGGTGGGCAGTCTGTTTTTCACTTTTTAAAGGAAAAAAAAAAAAAGGAATCAAACTGCCAGCCACATCAGCAATCTCTACAGAATGTGACCAATCTATGGACATGTAAAGACATAAGGGGGTTGGGCAGTGTCCCTTTCAAATGTCTTTAATCAGATCCTTGGTTAGGTGTATAAGTTGGTGTCCTTATATCTGATAATGACAGAATCAAAAGAAGTCCTGGGGAAGGCATGCCCAATGATGTGGTGAGCTGAGGCACTGACTGCTTTACCATTTGTCACACTGACAACCTGGGTTTGGGAACAGACTAGGGTCGTACCGCGGCTGGCTGAGAGAGGGAGGATTCAGTGGCCCAGAAACAGCATTCCTCCCTCGGGGGGGGGGGTTCTTGGGTCCCACCACTTGCCTACTAACTGGAGGAGGCTAGGGGGGGCAGCACTGGCGGGACAGCAGCGGTAGGAAGAAGTCTGCCGATGCAGCATGCGGGCGCATCAATACACACATGCATGCCTTACATTGATGCAGACATCCCGGGGCTGAAAACTGCAGGAAAATGCCCTGGTTCATTCAGCACCCCCCATCCCAGGCACCGCACAATGCCACGTGTGAGGCCACCTACTAAGTATAACTCTGTGTCAATGGTGGTTAACGATATGTCCATGACACGGGTTGCTAACAGGGCTGGGGGTGGGGAGCTACTTCCGGAAACAGGAACAGAAGGAGGAAAAAAGCAAGTAAAAAAATGAAGACAACCAGAATAGACATGATAGTTGCAGAGAATATGATCTTTGAGGACCGAATGGCATGACTAGGGCTCTTTTCACAGGAAACTAGAAGACTCAGGGGGGGACAATGATTACAGTGTCCAGATACCTGCAATGAATAACACTATCGGATCAAACAGCTCTTCAGAATATCCAAGGATGAGAGGACAAGAGGACACACAATGTCTCTGAATGAAGGGAAATCCAAGGGAAATACAGACAGAACTAGTTCATGGAACTAGTGGTGAAAAATCAGAACAGATTCTCAGAAAAAGTGGCAGCAGCCACTACCATAACAACGTTTTTTTATTTAGATTTGACAGGTACTTTGAAAACAAAAGAGGACAGAATATTCCCATTGAGCGGGGGGTTGGGGGGGGGGAGAGATTTGATAGATGACTGGTTTCTTTCTTTCCTAAATTCATACCTTCTTAAAATGACACACATAGTACCAAGCAACTTTTTTTTGCTGGCCACCGGCACAGCGGTAGTGCTACCGCTTGAGACACCAATGACCCAGGTTCGGGAATGAGCCAGGGTTGTAGAAGGGATGGTGGTGGGGGGGCTTAGCATCCCATGGATGCTCATCTTCTCGGGGGTTTGAATTCATTGCAATACTGCCACACGGTGACCACAGGTGGTGGTCCAGCTGGAACCACGGACTGAGGGAGGGGGATGTTGGCAGCATGATGCTTGGTGTTGGCCATGCCTTCCCAACATCAGCAGGTGGAACAGAAGATGGGAGAACTCCCAACTGAAGTAGGATGCGCTCTGTTGCCTACTGCAGGTCCTGCACTGTAGACTGGATTATCTGCGTCAACAACCAAAACTGCAACTCTGTATGAGGAGAGTAAGGGACAGAACCACCTGGCAGCCCTTCCCCTGGGAGACATGTGGAGAGGAGGTACGTTTTTCAATCACAAAGTACATTGTGCATATTTATGGAACACGTACAGAGGAGAGAAAGAAGTGTCTCAGCTGGGACTTGAGCCCAGGCTGCAGAGAAAACTGTTCCAATTGCGCTACCAGTTGCGCCACCAAGGCAACTGAAAACTGGGCCATCCCGGAACACATTACTCTTTCTCCACTGCGCAACGTGGTGCTGCACAGATAATGCTGAGGCACTTACTTTTTTCTCTTATCTGTTTGTTGAGCAGAGGTAAGTCCCAGAGATGGCGGGTGACGCGCCTGGCTGGAGCAGCAGGGACTGATGGCAGCCGGTTGGGAGGCATGGTGTGTATATTTATGGAATGCATACAAACAGAGGAGAGAAAGTAGTAAGCGCCTCAGCTAGGATTAGAACCCAGACCACCCAGAATACTGTTCCAGTTGCACTACCAGCTGCGCCACCAGAGCAACTGGAAACTGGGCCATCCCAGAGCACATGACTCTTTCTCCAATGCACAACCTGATGCTGCACAGATAATGCTGAGGCACTTACTTCTTTCTCTCCTCTGTTTGTTGAGCAGATTTAAGTCCCAGAGATGGCAGGTGACACGACTGGGTAGAGAGGCAGGGACTGATGGTGGCTGTTCAGGATGCAAAGGGGGAAAGGCATAGTACAGTAAATTAAAAAACAAACAAAAAACATTTTTCACCAAAGAGACTGGTTATGTGAAATACACATCTATGAGCTACATACTCATGTTTCATTGCATATCTGTGACAGGGAGGAGTAGGACCCTGTCCCAGTTGTTATGGAAAGAGTTTGAATGCAAGGATCTGTTCTATTCTCTCTCCTTCCCTGTCTCTTGTCTGTCTGGTTGCGCAACCAGATTTTCCTGTGAGACCAAGGATTTGATTACCCATGAGTGTCTCGCAATTATTTGCCTCTTGCTATCTCTCAGTCTTCCCTTGCTGTTTTGTTTTTTCCTCCCTTGCATATCTGCGGATAAAAAAATATGCACTCATCAATATGTGGAAATGTTAACTGATATCGGGATCCTTTTGTTCAGAAATTATATTGTGTTACTGTTGAAATGTATGTAATTACAGACAATTATAGTTAGAGACGACTGCAGAAAGCTACTGGAAACTCAAGGGGTTACCTGAGTGAAAGTTTTAAGCCTTTTGCAGAAGAGCTGTGGAAACGAGGCCTCAGCTCTGGGACACTGTGTTCCTGCCTGAAATATACAAGAACATTTTGGAAGAAGCAGGATGCTTGTTAAGAATGGGGGTTGGAAGGACTTCTAAAACAGAGCTGGAATTGCTTGCAGGAGGGACACAGAGATTGAAGGAAAACTCAGATGGACTTTTTTGTTTATTTGGCCTTTGTAAATAGTTATACTGAACAATTTTGTTTTTTATATTACTGCTAGTACAAATAAATACTCTTGCTGCGAATTTTACAACTGCTCCTGGTTTTTCCGATGCTTCCTGACCTGTGCCTCGACAATATCCAGAAAAACTGGAAAAAATTAACCATTACTGCACCTCTGACTCGGAAGCATTATTAGCTCTTTAACTTGTAAACGTGTATGTTCTTTGCCTCTTTTTATGAACATACATGTTTTGCATAACACAATTGTTTTAACCAATTTTTATATTTGTAATGTCAAAATGATTATCAATAATGACTACTGAAACTGAACGTATCACTAGCTACTGGCTAACCAGCCTAAAAGGGGGCCTCCCCTGAAACTGGAATAATTCATTTATTTTTTTTGCTTCCATCATGCCTCCCAGCAACCCTGTCTTTCCGGCCCCCACACCACCACCTTCTGCTTCTGCCCGACTCCCCCCTCATCTTGCACCTCACTGGTTCATGCTCCAGTTCAGCCCTGTGAATGCCTTCTATGGCTGGCTTGTCCCCGAGATGGGGGCCACTCCTGGCTGACATTGTGGGGAATGTGCCTGAGAATGCATTACTTGTTTTCCTTTTTGTTAGCAGGCTTGTCCCAGCTGGGGGCCAGGCAGCAGCTTAGTGGGGGAGTGCATGTACAGCATTTAGAGGGGGGCGCAAGCATCGGGTGGGTTGCCAAGGAGGAGGGTACAGGCATGGGGAGAAGCCATCATCCGGCATGTCGGTGCGGCATTTTCCAATTTTCGTGTTCTGTCCACCATCCACCCTAATCAATCACGCACATGCACAGCTGGCCTTTGGGGGGGGGGGTGCCTTACGGCACATGGTCACCCATGCCATAATCAGCAACTCTGCCAACCACAACCAGGAGCCACTACAAAGCAGCACTACCAGCTCCCTCCCCCGAGAGGAGAGTGTCCAAAGGATGCTCTGTCATCCTCCCTGCCAGCCTCCACTCCTGAGATACTGGATGCCAGGTGTGAACCCGAGTCACTAGCATGCCAAAGCGATCCGCTATCGTTCAGTGCCATGCAGGCAGCATGACAGTTATTTATTTTATTAAAGTCTCGGAATTACAACCTTTGAGTCAAAGGCTCCTTTACAAAGGCTCCATATCATATAGTTCACAGCAATATACAAAAAAAAAAAAAAAGGTAACATGATGCAGGATACAATACAGTGAATATACAATATATAAGGAGGCAATGCAGGATACACTGTACCAACCCTGAAGTGGTACAAACTAACAGCCAAGCCGACTCCAACAAAGTAGAGCAATGGTTCAGCTCTCACCAGCTCTCCCTAAATGTAAAAAAACTGTCACGATGACTTTTGGCACACGACAATGCCTGTCCAGACTCCCATCCCTTACCTATTTCTACGTCCTGGATGGTCAAAAACTCGAAGATGTCCCCCCTTCCGCTACTTGGTAATATGGCTTGACTGCCATCTCTCCTTCTCAGACCACATCGACGCTATTTCAAAAAAACTATGCCCCACGCTCGCTGCACCTTATAGGAACTGCAGTAGCCTCTCCCCCGTCTGACGTGAACTGGTCCAGAAGATGATACTTCCCTCCTCTGATTACTGTGACACTGTTTACGGTGCAGCCCCCTAAGTCAACCCTATCTAAGCTGGACACACTTTTTAATGCCTTCTGCCGCTTTGCTCTCGAAGGCTCAACCCTCACCCACCACTGCGACCTTTACCGTTCCCTGGCACTACCTTCCCTCGGAAAGCACCGCATTTCACACTGTGCTAAATATGTATCTAACCTATGCCTTGGCACCATCCCTTCCTACCTCTCCTCCGTGCTCTCAGCTGCGCCCTTCCCCGCCCACTATCTTAAATCCTGTGACTACCACCAACTATCAATCCCTAGGTGGAAGACTACTGCCGGGCAAGTTGCCTTCTCACACCGGTTACCCAAGCTGTAGAATGATCTCCCACCTCAAATTCGGCATCCCTCCTCTGCCCACTCTCTTTCAACTACCCTAGCTAACTTCCTCACCATTAATTGCTCCTGTACCTGATTCGGCAATGCACCAATTGCTCCCCTCCCCACTGCCCGACCAGCAGCCTTAGCTTTGCTACAAATGCTGGCATATAGCCCCAACCTACGCACTTTTGTCCTGCACCATCATGTGTTCTATGTCTCCTGTTGCTTATACCTGTATATTGCTGTGTGCTAACTTTTCCCTTGTATTGCTGCTATATGTCAAGTAATTGTTATATGCTCCATACAATATTCAATGTACTCCATTTGTTGTTGCTTGTAGTTTAATGTAATTGTATCCATATGCTGCTATTTGCCTCTGTTATTTGCTCAGTTGATAACCTGCGTGTTATCCAACCCCCTTGTACCCCCTCACCCCAGGTCGCACTGGAAGACGAGCATCTTGTTGCTCAGTGTGCCTTTCCTGGTGAAACAATTTCAATAAATGCAGGAAACACTGTACATACAATAAACAAAGAAACAAAGCAGACTGCATGCAGGTAAGGTTGGTTGCAAATTGGGGTGTGAATCCAGAAAAGGCAAAGGTACGGGAAGGATAAGGGAGGGGAGGCGGTGCTGGAGGAAGTGGGGGGGCAGGAGGGGAAGAGAATAAGGAGAAAGAGGAGAGGGAGGGAGGAGAGAGAGAACTACGTGCAGTCAGTAAAGACATTGTCGCAGTGAAGAGTGGCTAAGGGGAGGAAGGGCAGGAAGGCAGGGGAGTAAAGGGGCAGGTTTGTATTAATTGCAGCTAAAGGATGGGAAAAGCTACCGTAAAGGACAGGCTATTTAAAAGATTATTTTACCAGACTGCCTCAAAAGATGTGGTACCTCACTTACATGGGGTCCTGGGGAGAGAAAGATTCTACATCCACAGTTTGTTCGTTTGCCACGGGGCAGTAAGTGCCTGTTTCTAAGGGTGACCTAGATTGTCCAAAAATGAAAATTACGTACCTACCGTAATTCTTGATCTTCTCTTGTATCTTCACCATTCATTACTGATAGGGTTAAGCCGGAGGCGCGCACCCGCTACGGGAGTGTTTTTTTTTTTTGAGTCGGCTCCAATGGCGCCGCCCTCGAGGACGACGTTCCGCGTCATGCGCGAGGGGCGGCCGTTAGGTGCCGCAGACTCCTCCTCCATCTCAGTTCTGGTAGCCGGAGAGGCGAAAAATGAAAATTACGTACCTACCGTAATTCTTGATCTTCTTGGACGAGTCTCCACCACTCATTCACACTAGTGGGATTAGCGCCGGAGGCACTAGGACCCATCGGGAGCAAACTTTTTGCTGGAGGATCGGCGCGAGAGATGGCGCCGCGAGGCATGGCGCCGCGAGCAGCGGCTCGAGCAGCAATGACCATCTCGGCGACGACCCTCCAACCGCCTCAGTACCTTTTTTACCAAGGAGGTGCAGCGCAACTAACGTAAAGAGTAAATCTAACCTTAAAAAACGGACATAAGATAGTCCGTACGACCCGTGTAAGAAGGGTCAGCAAAGAAGTCCTCACGGCCTAAAGATTTGAGGGAGTGAAGACCAACACAGCGGTGAGCTCGGGGGATGGAGGGAGGTAGAATGAGTGGTGGAGACGGTCCAAGAAGATCAAGAATTACGGTAGGTACGCACTTTCATATCTTCCTGGACATAAGTCTCCACCACTCATTCACACTAGTGGGAGAGTACCAAGCTGATAATCCCCCAAAAGGGCGGCAGGAGAGCCAGAGCTCACGCGTCTAAGATAGAAGCCCATTAAGGATAGTTCTGCCAAATGCGGAATGCCGCCTGGCATGAACATCCAGTGCATAATGCTTAACGAAGGTATGCACTGAGCTCCAGGTGGCGGCGTTGCAGATATCCGCAATTGGAACATTGCGAATCTCCGCTAAAGATGCCGCAACCGCCCTAGTAGAGTGAGCGTACACTCTACCCTCCAATTTAACTTGAGCCATGGAGTAGCAATGTCGAAGGCATGCCACTAACCATGATGAGATGCATCTAATAGCGACGGGTTGACCCAGCCGGGTGTTGCTGAAAGAAACAAACAGTTGCTGAGTCTTGCGAAAATTCTTGGTTCTATCTAAATAGAACCGCAAGGCTCTCTTAACATCCAAGGAATAAAGAGATCGTTCCCCTTCATTTTGGAAATTAGCGAAGTAAGAGGGAAGTACCAGAGGTTGGTTTAGATGGAATTCTGACACAACCTTGGGAAGAAATTTAGGATGAGTACGGAGCACTATCTTGTCTTTATGGAATACAGTAACGGAGGGTCCGCCACCAAGGCATGAATTCGAGACCTCATGGGCTGAGGTAATGGCCACCAGGAAGGCAGTCTTCCAGGTAAGAAATTTTAGCTCACAGGTAGCTAGGGGCTCGAAAGGCTTCCGAGTGAGCATGTCCAGCACCAGGTTAATGTCCCAGGTTGCAACTGGACGCTTAACAGGGGGTCTGGTATGAAGAATCCCCTTGAGAAATCTCTTCACCACAGGAAGCTGAGCCAGAGTCAAGGAAGAAACCGGCTCATGGAACGCTGAGATGGCACTAAGGTGAACTTTAACTGTGGAGTACTGGAGACCTGAGTTTGATAGGTCCAAAAGATACTCCAGAACCTTGTCAGGAGGACAGGAAAAGGATTCCAAGAGGACTTTGCACACCAGAGAGAAAGCGCTTCCATTTGGAAGCGACGTTGGGTGGCTGCTTCAGCAGCCAGAAGGATGTCCGAGACTCTACGAGAGACGTTGAATCGATCACTTCTACCTCTTCAGGAGCCAAGCATGAAGGTGAAGTGATTTCAGGTTGGGATGGACCAAACGAACCCTGAGTCAAAAGGTTGATTTGCAAGGGAAGTGGTCTCGAGAGGCTGCCAACATACTGTTGAGCAGAGGAAACTATAGTTGCCGAGGCCAGGAGGAGCAATGAGAATCATTTTGGTCCCCTGAGACTCGAACTTGAGGAGAACTCTGGATTAGAGGGAGCGTGAAAGGCGAAGAAAACGCTTTGTCCACCGCAGCCTGAACGCATCCCGACAGAAAATGCCAGGCCCTGGATTTCTGGAGCAGAAGAGAGGCAGTTTTATGCTGAGGGGGATGCAAAAGGTCCAGGTCTGGAGTCCCCACTCTTGAATAGTGACCGAGCTACGGCTGGATCGAGAGACCACTCGTGAGGGTCTGCCTCCGTTCTGCTGAGGTGATCTGCTAGATCGTTTTGTATACCTGGCAGATAAACCGCTTGAATCAGAGACTGTGCTCCAAGCACCACTCCCACACCCTCATTGCTTCCCTGCAAAGGGGTAAGAATGAGCACCGCCTGCTTGTTGATGTAATACATCACAGCTTTGTTGTCCGCTTGAAGGAGAATGTTCTTGTGACAAAGGATATCCTTCAGAGCTCGGATCGCGAGAGGACCGCCTCATCTCCAGGACATTTATGTGGAGAAGAGTTTCAACTGAGTCCATACACCTTGAGTGTGGAGGAGCGACAGTGAGCTCCCATCCCATTAGCGATGCGTCTGTGGTGATGGAGATCTGATGATCCGGGGAGCAAAGGGAACCCTTCCAGGAGATTGTTTCTGAGTCCACCAGGTGAGAGACCTTCAAGGGGCTCGCCACCTTGATGGGATAAGACTGGGGTGAGAGGTCGGAGACCACTGAGTGGAGAGCATCCATTGGGTGGTTCTCATGTGCAACCGGGCCAGGGGTACAGTGAACACCGAGGACGCCATGAGACCCAACATGCGTTGCATCGAGAGAGCTGTAACCGATTGGTTCTCCCCGATGTAACGGGCCATCCGAAGGATGTCGAGTCTTCTGTCCTCTGGAAGGAAAGGCTTCGCGGAAGAGGTGTCTAGAAGCGTCCCTATGAAAAGGAGCCTCTGGGAGGGCTGCAGTTGTGATTTTTTCAAATTCAGCAGAATTCCCATGGATGTAAGAAGACGAGAAGTCGTTTGCACGGCTTCCAAAGTCCCTTGGCTGGAAGGGCTTGCTAGAAGCCAATCGTCCAGGTAGGGAAACACTCGGAGTCCGATCTTCCTGAGATGCGCTGCGAGAACTGCACAACACTTTGTAAAGACTCGCGGCGCGGAGGATAGCCCAAAAGGCAGGACTCTGAACTGATAATGCTGACCCAGAGCTACAAACCTGAGGAACTTAGTGGTGGGTCGGGTGGATGGGGATATGCTGGTAAGCGTCCTGCATATCCAGGAGGCCAGACAGTCGTGCTTGATGCAGCAAGGGTAACAGGGTACCTAGGAAATCATTTTGAATTTCTCCCTGGGAGAAATTTGTTTAACTTTCTGAGGTTCTAGAATGGGGCGATTCCCCCAGATTTCTTTGGAACCAGGAAGTAATGGGAGTAGAACCCTGTGCTTCGCAGATGCGGGGCACCAGTTCTATTGCCCTGTTGCTTAGAAGGCCCTGGATCTCGGCGGTGAGGAGGTCTGACTGAGAGGCCGACAACCTGGGTTGTCATCTGGGAGGACAATTGGGGTTTCCAAAAAATTGAGAGAATAACCCTCGCGAATTATCCGAAGGACCCATTTGTCCGAGGTTATGGACTTCCACTGGTTGTAGAAGTACATCAGACGACCTCCCACGAGGAGAAAGTTCCACTCGGGCAATGTGGATGGAACTTGGGCCAGCAATTCATAAGGTGGCGCTGGGGCTTTAGGCCCTGCACTTGCCGCTACTTTCTTTGAGGTTGGGCAGGTTGTCTTTATGGTAGCTTCCTCTGCTCTGCCTCGAAAGGACTGACGACTATGAAACTGACGTCTGTTCACATGCCCCCGAGAGGGAGCAGGCGGAGGTCTGGCCAACTTAATGGCCGACCTAGTCTTCTGAGTGGCCTCTAAGGCTTGTTCCACCTGAGGGCCGAAAAGAAAGGAGCCATCAAAGGCAGCGCCATTACCTGCTGCTGAGCATCATTCGTGAAGCCAGAAGTACGCAGCCAGGAATGGCGCCGAGTACAAATACCTGCGGCTGCTGAGCGAGAAGCAGTGTCGAAAGCGTCCATAGCGGCTTTGACCTGTTGGTTATTGGACTCAATACTCTAGTAACGGTCAGAAGAAGCTCTGACTTGAGTCCGAATCCGAAGAGCTTCAACCATTCTTTTCAAAGAGTGCCACAGGATATACTCATACTGAGAACAATAGCCTTGATAACTGGCAACACGCATACTTAGAGTGGAGGCAGCAAAGACTCTCTTACCTAATGTATCAATCTTACAAGACTCTTTGTTAATAGGTCGAGCTGTAGTAGTTTGAGGAAGAACGACCTTATCATTCTCTGCCAGGACTACAATAGATCCGCAAAGGCTTGGGATGCCAAATGGGACGATCCTGGGAGCTGAATACTTTATCAATGGATTTAGCCACTGAGGGAATAAGAGCAGGATTATTCCATACCATTTGAGACAGCGCCTCGAAGGAAGGCTGGATCGGAGGAGTCAAACCTGAGGGATCTCCAAGCATGAAGGTACTGGAGTCTTAATATCTTCCCAAGATTGATGTCTGTAGTCTGAGAGAAAGAGTGGATCTCAGGTTCTTCAACAGAGACTTAAAGGACAGGTCCTCAACCACAGGCTCTGTAGCAAAGAAAGATCCTGTTTCCTCCACTTCATCACCCAACCGAAGGTCTGGGTCAGGCTCAACATCATCTCCTGATGGTCCAGGAAGGACTGTTTGGACAGGAAAGGAGTGAAAATTAGGAGAGGAGGAAATAGCAGAGAAACAAGGAGAGTCCCCGAGGGCCCCCGGCGCCGAGAAGGCAAAACGGGTTGAAAATGGCACCACAGAGGGGCACGGCGCCGAAGAGGCATGCGGCACCGCAAGCGGCGCCGCCGAACCAAGCGGCACCGCCAGACCCAACGGCGCCGCAGGGCGAGACCACGCAGCACCACGGACGGCACCGCAAGGCCCAGCGGCACCGAAAACGGCGCCGACAAGCCAACAGACCCCACGGAAGGTGCCGGAAACGCCCCAGGAACCTGGAAAGCTAGAGAAGGAAAAAAACCAGGAGATAAGGGCATCGGTGTGGCCCCCTGCACCGCAGCCATGTGAGGGGGGGAAACACCTAAGCGCGGAGTCACCGGCACCGAAGAAGGCGCCGCGCAACTAGGAAGGTCCAACCACCCTACCTGATCGCTGAAGGAGCCCGGGGGCCCCGTGGCAACCGAGCCAGGCAGGAGAACCAACCTCCGAGCCCATCGCTCCATAAGAGCGGCCCACTGATGAAACTGCTCATCTGGAGCCCTACCTATAGGCGGGGAGGGGCCCGATGTCAGGACAACGGTCACCAGCAGTTGGCGACCCGAAGAAGGAGAACGGCAACCAGCTACTATAACCGACCGCCGACGCCGCAGACATACCAGAGGGCACCTCGAGTGATGCCTTCTTTGACCTGTGGGTCAAGAAGAGTTCGAGGCCCAACGGTGCCGAATGCGACCGCTTATTTTATGCCGACGGGGACCGCCATCCCCGGCATCGGACTGACTGTTGTCGGAACCCCGCTGAGAGAAGGAGGCTGACCGGACCCAGCCCGCTGACTGAACAGCTTTCATCGAAGTCTCCCACCGTCACCTGACCTGCTCATGGTCGACTCGGCCCAGTAGGCCGAGACTTCTTCAAGTAAGTTAAATTTAAAATATTAGAAAATTTAATGAAAATAGAATAAAATTGCGTATACTACTATCGAGATAATGTTACAAAAAAATAAACTGAAAACTATGCGCTAGTTTGAAGTTTGACTCCCGACAGGCGAGCGACGTTGTCACTGAAGCGCACTCGACGGCGGGAAAAAAGGAACTGAGGCTGTTGGAGGGTCGTCGCCGAGATGGTCATTGCCGCCGAAGTCATTGCTCACATGGGCGCCATACCCTTGCGGCGCCGTCTCTCGCGCCGACCCTCCAGCAAAAAGTTTGCTCCCGATGGGTCCTAGTGCCACCGGCGCTAATCCCACTAGTGTGAATGAGTGGTGGAGACTTATGTCCAGGAAGATTAAAGTGTAAGAAAAAAGAAAGTGAGGCAAGAGAACCGAGGGATAGAAAAAGGAAAGGAAGTAAACTGAAAAAGGAATAAGCCGATGGAGAATAGACAGAGGAGAGAGAATTCCTACCCTAAGGGACCGCAGGGCCTCCTTTCCGGGGCGGCTCTAGGGGAGGAACAGAGAGAGAGGGAGAGGAAAGAAGAAGAAGAAGAAAGAAAGAAAGAGGCATGTTGAGAGGGAAAACAGTGCCCATCGAGCATTGTTGGTTGAAAGGCTTATAGGCTCTAAACTAACAAGGGAGCAAGAATCCCAGTTGCTAGGACTGAGGAGAGGTTCCACCGAACCTCCTGAACAGACCCAAGTGAGGGCAGACTCTCTGAACTCTCAACATGCCAAGTCCCTTCATCCTAGTTGAGGGTTCCTAGACTGTCTGAGCAGAACCTGTTCCGGAAGAGCGTCCATCCAGGAAGAGAACTAAGTTCCTTAGCACCTTAAGTGCTAACACAGAAGAGTATGGGAAAGACTAAGCCTTCTCGAAGGCAGTTTGTAAGAAAAGTAGAAAGGAACTCAATCAGACTTGCTAGGACAAGGCAGACAGAAGCTTGAAGCTGACAAGTTCAGTCAGCAGCTGGAAAAGCTTGAACAATAATACCTGCCAGGGGGATTCCAAACTTTGAGGAGGCCACGACAGGGCATGGCCACCAGGCTGTGAAACTACATGACCTGAAGAAGGTAAGCAATCGCACCATAGGGCAGTCAGAAAGAGTTCCCTCAGAATTAAAGAAATTTGCAACCGTACTCATTCCCCCCTACCTTGAGGAAAAAAGAGAATCCGTTCACAAGAATGGGGAAAAAAAACAGAAAAAAATTTTTTTTTTTTTTTTTGGCATAAAGGCCAAGGGGGGAGAGAGGAACGAGACGGGAGGGGGAGACGCCACAGAAGGAGGCCACCGAGGGGAAGGTGGGTGGGTATCAGTAATGAATGGTGAAGATACAAGAGAAGATCAAGAATTACGGTAGGTACGTAATTTTCTTATCTTCCCTTGTCAATCTTCACCATTCATTACTGCTTGGGTGAGTACCAAGCCCTCCCCTTGAAAAAGGGGGTAGAACCCTGAGGAACAAGACCTCCAGCCTCCTGTTGGTGAAGAACAGAAGGGGAAGACCCTGCAACACAAAGAGAAGCCTATGGGAGAAGAGCTAGGAGGTGCCCCCGAGGACGGGAGACTGAGGAAGCCCCTGCAAAAGTCTCCTAGCTCTGAGGAAAAAAGACGGGTCCCCCGGAAAGTGGAGCGCATCAACCTACGCCAGGCCAGGGGTGACAACCTTGATAGACGGAGCCATGCCGTCCGCCTAATGCAGATCGCTGTCCCTGTAAGCCTGGAAGCCACCTCACTGGCGTCATAAGATGCCCTTGCTTGGTGTCTTGCCAGCTCCAGGCCTATAGCGGAGAGGGCAATAGCCTGTCTGGTTTGCTCCGTATCAGGCATTGATGCTAGGAGCTGGGAGAGCATCGACCACAGATGCTGACTGTAGGCAGCGTGGTGAGCCTGATGTGATGCAATGCAAGCCACCGCACGAGAAGAAGAGAACACTCTTCGCCCCCACCGGTCGAACTGTAGGGAATCCGAATCTGGTGGGCGGTTGTGCACCAGGTGGCGGCGCCCGGAAGGAGTCTCTAGGTACACCAAACCCGAGGACGGGTTGAGAAGGGTACCCAGGGATTCCGAGGGGGCACAATACCTTCCACGACAGTCTGCCGGGGCTGGAGAAAGGGCGGCTGGCAACTGCCAGGAACGGATAGACGCCTCCTGGAAGGGGATAGGCCAGGAAGGTACCACCAGGTGCTGGGCACTGAATTCTCCAAGGAATTCACGCATCTCCCGTTCAGTATTGTCTCGCCTAACGTAAGAGATTCGAAGATCCCTCACCAACCTCGAGAGGAATCGCTGATATTCCATGAAATCAGCATCGGAAGAAAGATGAGCAAGGGGTTCCTCTCCCTCAGAGGAGGAAGACGAGGATGATGGAGAGCTCGAATGTTCAGAAGATTCCTGCGGCGGTGGGGAGAGTCGAAAGACCCACTCATGCATGTATCTAACGTATGAGGGGAAGGCCACCGCAGAACCTCTGAACTGCTCCCAGGATAACGGACCCGTAGGACCGACATGGCCTGGAAGAGCAGGGGGTGGATGCAGAGGTACTGGAGAAGGGCACCTATGAAGAGGCAACTGACCTCTGCTAGGGCTCTGAAATCTGGGGAACGGATCCCGAGTTGGCGGGATCCCAGACAACAAACCAGGCCGCAAGACGAGACCCTGAAGTTGCGATGCCTGGAAGAGCCCAGGGGGGGACCTCCCCTGTGACGAACCCGGGACTGCATGGATCCAGAAGGGCAGTCCACAGCAACGCCACCGGAGGGAACCCCGGGGCCCAAGAGGAAAGGGCGGGGTTCAGCGCTGCGGCTCCTAGCCACCCCACGAGGGGTGGTCGGCGGAGACCGGGACGACCGTCCCCCGCCCCTTGACCCCTCGGACTCCGAGAGAGCCCTCCTCCTCAACTGCAGCGTTCCCCCACCCCTAGAGGAGGCAACAGCACCCAAGAGGGTAGCTGTCACAGGCCCCCTAGGAGGGGGAGCCTCCTCCTCAGCCCCCACCACATCACCCCTGGGACCCAGGGCCACCCCCAGCTCAGGCCCCTGGGGAGGACGCCCGGAGTGGGACAGGGAGGGGCCCATACCGGGCCCACCCTGTGCCACTGGGGACCCTGACCGGGAGTCAGGATGCCAGGATGGGTCCATATCTGAGTCATCGACCGAAGAGGACGAGACCAGCAGAACCTCAATGCTGGCAACCCCAGGGGTCCCCGGAGCAACGGCGCCGCAAACGGCGCCGGACAACCCCAGCCCACTCGTGACAGCCAGGCCCGGTCCTGGCTCCCCTGCCGCACCAGTTAGGCCCACGGTGCCGCTCCCGGCGTCGGACCCCAACCCGGCACCACCGGGAGCACAAACTGGGTGCGGCACCAGGATCCGAAACAGCGCTGGAGGGTGGCATCGAGGGTCCACCGGTGCCAGGCCCAGAAATCGTAAGCCTCGACACTGGGGGAGCCTACACCTCCGAGGAGGTGACTGCTGAGGCGGTGTCCCCGTCACGGCCCCGGGAGGGACCACGACGTTCCCCCGACACCATGAGAGAAGCTTCCTCTTCGGCAAGAGAAGAGGAGAGGAGGAAGCTTCCTCCTCCGCGGACCGTATAGGCCCGGGAGGAGACCCAGGGAAGGGCTCAGAGACTTACCTGGGAATCCTGGAGCGACCGCCTCCGAAGGTCAGCGGGCCTTGCCGGCTTGAACGCGGACTTCGAGGACATGACGGTCCATGGAGAAACAAGCATTGCATGCGTCCATGTCATGGTTGGGTCCCAGGCAACGGAGACAGACATCATGCCGGTCCGAGACGGAAAAATGCCGGCCACAGGAGCACCGAAGCATAGGGGCGCGGCCCGCCTTCGACTTATGCCTTGCTCCCGAACCGGACATGATGCGAACTAAACAAGGAAAAAAAGGCAATAAAGCACTTGGCGCCGCAGTATAGAAAGAAAAAGGAACGGTCTTACCAGTATACGGCGTCGAGTGAAAACATCTGAGAAAACAAGGAGTCTTGAGGTTGGAAAAACCGAGAAACTATTCGCTACCGCGCAGCAGGTGCAGCCTCGATGGCCGGAGAAACAGAACTGAGATGGAGGAGGAGTCTGCGGCACCTAATGGTTGCCCTCGCCAGATGACGCGGCACGCCGGCCTCGAGGGCGGCGCCACGGAGTCGACTCCAAAAAATCTCCGAAGGGAAAAGGCGCCCGGCTTAACCCAAGCAATAATGAATGGTGAAGACTGACAAGGGAAGATCATGCAGACACAAGTTAAAAGATACAAAAAGGAAAACTATGTACAAGCATGAGCAAAATGTTCATGGAAAGGAGTTAATTACGGACATTGTAACAGCAAGCTTAACCCTGGCTCATCCACCAAGTTTTAATCACATTTCTTATGCATTGTTTTTTTTTTTTTAATTTCATCGGGGTGATACTGGTGTGTTGCCAGTATCAAAAATAAACAATATAAAGTGCCTCTATGCCTCCCCCTACAAAAAAAAAAAAAATGCTGCTCACAGGAGCCCACAAAGCATTTTAAAGCTTTTCTACTTTTTTACTCACTTTTCCTTCATTCCATGATTTCAAAAGGGGTTCTTGGCCTCATAAATAAGCCAAGTTGTAAGTTTCACCACCAATGGCAAGATGGAACTTGTTTTTATAAATTTAAGGGACCTTGCTTGTTTTTATAAATGTATGGGAACTTGACTTGCTTTTATAAATTTACAGGAGACTGGATGTCTTTATGGAATGACTGGGGTTGCAGTGCCTTCTGCCTTTTACCTCTAGGGCAGTGTGTCTAATTTGGCTGAGGTCAGTAGTGCCCAAAGGATATTACATTAGAGTATGGCTGCTTAGTGGCTTCTGCAAACTGAACCGTGGTGGTCACAGTCAAGTTCAATTGCTGACAACACAAATGGCACCCCTGTTAGAGTCGCTGGAAAAGTCGAGGACTAAGTATGCCGTAAGAACAATATCACGTAAGAACAACAACCCAAAATGGGCGACTACAAAAATAGTGACTCATTTTGGGCGCTATTATTGTGGGCTATCCTTCAGAATAGCGGGGTATGCGTGGCGGCTATGGGGAAGGCAAACAGAAGAGGGGATAGCATGAGGGAAGGGAGGGACAGGGAGGGGTGAGAGGGACTGGAGTACCTGCTGTCACTGTACAGCCATGTGGTGTGGGTGGTGTGGTGGCTAGCTGTGGCACAACAGGTACTGTCTGGAGCAGGTTACATTTGGCCATAGCTGCGAGCTGTGGCACTTTAATGTTTGCCGACATCCAGATTTTGCCCCTCCCCAACATGCACCCCTGGAGTTGAGAATCCTAATTTAGGTGGTTGGCGATGTGGTCCTTCGGGGGGGGTGCCATAAAAACACTTTTTGTACAGTGGGTTGCCTTAAAGTGTATATTGACGATTTCCTTTTCGGTGATATACACTCACCATAATAGCGATCACTGTTTTGCGGTCACTATTATGACATGGAAGCGTAAGAACTATTCCCTTACCCACTGGAGACGAAGGTTTGTACATCAGAATGAATAACCAATACAGGCTGAGAATGCCAAACTAAAGCAAGTGTTTCATTCTGTTGAGTCTCTGCAGTGCAGTGGCTACCTCAACCAAGTACCTGGTCAGTCCAAAGGAAACTGGGCATTTAGTAGACTCGGAGGTAGCTAATGGAAGAGGCAGCTTGCAGAAAGAGTGGTGCAGTGCACAGGATCCGCATAAGGATGCAAGAACAGAAGACCTATCCAAGTTGTTTGGTTTCTGTGCCTCTCCAAACCACATACCTACATTCTACTCCTGGTTAAACAACTAAAAACTAAAGTCTCAATCCCAGAACAATGCATCATGGGTATGCAAATCCTTGTGCAAGGCAGGCTGACAAGGGTCCAGCAGAACTGATATCTGCCTTTATGTCTGATGCAGTACAGGCTGAGAAAGGCAAGCTACAGACACGTTTCGTCCTGACTTTTTCGGTGTAGTGCACAGCCAAGCACCAGGTTAGACCCAAAGAAATATGGAAATTATGTACTTACCGTAATTATTGATCTTCTTGGACAGTCTCCATCACTCATTCACACTAGTGGGATAGCGCCGGAGGTGCTAGGACCAAGCGGGAGCCTAAAATTTTCAGAAGGGTCGGCGCCGAGACAGGACCATGCATGCGCGGCACGGCGAGACTAGCTCGCGCCTGTGTAGGCTATCTCGGCATCGACCCTCCAACTGCCTCAGTACCTTTTCAACCGAGGAGGTGCAGCCTAACTAATGAGAATAATTCATCTAGAGTTTCTGGGCCTGAGAGGGGCCCAGATGGCCTTTGCAAGAAAGGTCAAAGAACAACGTCTTCACAGTCTGAACCATAGGACCAGGAAGACCAGGAAAGAAAATGAGTGAACCCAGGGGATGGTGGGTGGGCATGTGAATGAGTGATGGAGACCATCCAAGAAGATCAATAATTACGGTAAGTACGTAATTTCCATATCTTCCTGGACTAAGTTTCCATCACTCATTCACACTAGTGGGAGAGTACCAAGCTAAAACCAACAACCCTGAGTAGGGTGGTAGGAGATAGGGTTCACTCAGAAAGGACGGCCAAGAACTGCCCTGCTAATAAAAACAGCCGTCTCGTAAAGAGCATCTAGAACATAGTGCTTACAAGATAAGCGCTCGAGTTGTAACTCACCACTTTGCAGACGACTGCAATGGGCACAAAATTAAAGTCTGCCAGGAAGCCGCAACCACTTTAGGAGAGTGGCAAGAACCTGGCCTCACAATTTGGTTTAGCACCGGAAGTAATAGTGTCAAAGACATATACTAATGTAATGTAAAGGGACCTCAGGAACTGAAAGAGTCAGAGGTAAAGTCTACTGGTTCAGGGTAGACCGGAAAGTGCAGATGGAACCCTCCACTGCCAAGTATGGCTGACCTGTGAACAACAGGTCCAGGAGCACTTGAACCCCTTACTAGGTGAGCAAAGAGGGTCCAGGTGGGGTTAGCCCATCAAGGAGAACAGTCTCTACTTAGTCACTAGAACCCTCCTGATGGAAGGCCAAGCACGACTTAGAAGCTTCTTGAGGTGGTCTAGTAGAACCAGATCCTATCCACTGCATATTCCAAAAATGAACCATCCTGCCCCTGTATGTACAACTATAGTAGCGGTCTCTGAATTCAGAGAAGAAAGGAAAAGTGTACAGAAGGACATGTCCACTGTGGAAAAAAAACATTCAGACAGAAAAAAAACAGGGGCTGGATTTCTAAGGCAAATAGAGGCAGATGTGCGTCGAGAAGGGGCACAGTAGGACCAAGTTAGGGCTAACCCATTCGTTGAAAGTGACTGGAAGCAGCAGTGACTCAATGCGGTGAGGCACTACTCACTCTGGCCTCCCCGAAGGGAGTAGGAAGGATTCTAGTTTGTTGGCTGAAAAACAAACATCACAACTCCATCACGCACTTGGAAAGGATAGCTTTGTGAGTGACTGGCATGGAACCAGTGCACCGGAACCGAAGGTGTGAATATTTGAGAAGCTACCTCAGAAAAAATACCTACTTGACCTTCGGTCAAGAAGGAGAATATCACCTGTTAAGTTAAAGCGAGCAAGGAAGCAGGAACCTGAGTTCCAACTCGGCGGAGAGTCGCTGCTGTTGCTGCAAGGCTCTGCTGAAGAGAAGAAAGCCTGATAAAAAGAAAAGGTAATTAACAGACTGGGCAGTCGCCTAGGTCTAGGAAATGTCTCTGAATGAGAGAAATCTCTCTTGGAGAAAGAGATGACCCATACCACCGCTGGATCGGACTCCCTCTAGGGGAAGAAGTCAAGTACTCTTTACTGTACTCTGGAGATGAGCACCTCAGGGACTGAGGTGGAACCTGACCAGATCAAAAAGGGGGGTGGTGGTAGTATAGGTAATTTTGGCTAGGCCCTGTGCTGTGATAAAAAATTATTTTTTTTTTGTCCAAGCTTAACAAGGCTTTCAGGCTGCTATTTCGCAAGGATTTTCTTGATACAAAATGACGAAGATGTTCTCCATCTGAGTGCAGAAGGAGCCTGAGCGTCCATACTGAAATAATGACCAGACTAATAATCACAGTTGGAGAGATGTTAACCACCTGTGTCGAAGAAGCCACCGAAGGGGCCATATCACAAGGGGGCCATATACCCCTATAAAAGTGGCGGAAGAGCCTGAGCAGCTCCCAACCATTGAATTAGAATGTTCCACAAAGTGTAATTGTCTTGACGACTGAAAGAGTCTAGACGCAGAGGTGTATGGTCCATGGATGCAGTCTGAATACTATGGTGGGCCCCATTACTGAGGAACTACTGAAAAGATCGTCCATCACGAACTCTGATGATAGCGAGAACGTGCTCTTCAGTATATAAAATGAGTCGTCCGCTGTATTACTGACCAGAAGGACAGGGAAAGCCCCATCTAGATGCACTTCTACCCCAGAAAGACCGCTAAGAGAGGTCTAGGTCAGAGCCACTAGAGACTCCGCCATCAGGAAGGATGTCGAGGAGCTTGGTACCACGTAGGGAGCCAAGAAAGTGCTGATTCCGCAGGCAGAGCAGTACAGCAGAAAACCGCTGGATGACACAAGATCCCACATGGACCGCCACTCACTAAGATGCACAGAAAAATAATCCACAGAACAGGACTTAATTCTGAGGAAAACATCCCACCACAAGTTCTGTGGAGAAGAAGTCCGAAAAAGAAAAATGTGTCATTAGTTCTGCCAGATAACACCCACTAGCACCCCGTTGCACAGGAGGGCACCAAGCAGCGCCTATGCCAACCTGGGCGATACCCGAGAGCATCCACGGCAGTACCCGCATGCACCCCTAGCACCCATGCAGCAATGGCACCGGAGGCACCCATGGTACCATTGCTCCCATGGCAAGAAAGGCACCCGGAGGCACCAGTGGCACCCATGGGCACCTGCTGTGCCGGCCACAGCAGCACCCGCTGGTGCACACTGCCGCCTACGGTGCTCGGCGTCACCCAGACACCCCTGGCGGCGCCGACAACCAACGGCAGCAACAACAGCACCCACGGCACCGCACAGAGCAATGGCACCAACCCACAGCGCCGATGATGGTGCCGACCCACGGAACCGACTAAGGTATGGCAGTGACCAAGGCACTGAGGCACGGCGCCGACCAAGGCACCAAGTCATGGTTCTGAGGCACGGCGCCAACCAAGGCACTGATGCCACGGCGCCGAAGGAAAATGCCAATGGAATCCTGAAAAGAAGAGAAGGAAAAAGGTGGTGCGCGTGCTGGCCCCTGCATGGAAAAGGGAGAGGAGGGTTGGCACGAGGGGTTGACACGATGGCAGCAGCACCAAGAGGGCACCTCACCCATCATGATCCAATTGACCCGGCTCTGGTCCAATGACTCCGAGGCCCCGAAATCAGGAACAGAGCCAGGAGAACTGGAAAAGTCAAACCCCCTGCTCCACTTTAGCGGCCCAGAGGTGAAACTGCCCAACAGAGCTCCAACGAGGACAGAGATGGAACTCGGAGTCGAGAATGCAGCCGTCAGGAGTGGGGCCAAGGGGAACCCACCAAAGTCGGTTCAGGCCTACTGCCCCTCCCGATGAATAACTCTCGCAGACGTACTCAACAGGCAACCCTGAGTAGCACTGATTCTTCTTCCCAATGAAGAAGAAGAAGAGCTTGAGGTTACAGAGCCAGATCCACTAGATCTGGTTTCGAGGACTGTTCCCCCCCCCGGAAAGCACAGGACTGTCCGTAGTCAGACCCTCCCCAGTTAATTATGATGCGGACCGGACAGCCCTCTGCCATAAAAACTTTCAAACAAAGTCCTACTGTCACCGCTACCATCTAAGGACGACTCCGTTGATGGTAGGAAAGAATGTCTTTTTCTTCTTCTTCATAATCTTCTTTTCTTGTTCATAAAATAAAAAAGTACTACTTAAAATATTAAACACTAAAAGCTGCTATCGTATAGACGAAAACTTAGACTCTGGCAGACGAGCGACGTTGACATCCAAGCGCACTCAGCGGGAGAAAAGGAACTGAGGCGGTTGGAGGGTCGATGCCGAGATAGCCTACACAGGCGCGAGCTAGTCTCGCGCATGTGTGGTCCTGTCTCGGCGCTGACCCTTCTGAAAATTTTAAGCTCCTGCTTGGTCCTAGCGCCATCCCATTAGTGTGAATGAGTGATGGAGACTTAGTCCAGGAAGATCGGGAATTTAGTACACCCACAGACAGCATAATGAGGGAGGCAGTTTTCTGAAAGAGCGGTGCAGTGTGTAGGCTCTGTAAAAGGATGCAAGGACAGAAGAACTATAAAAATTATTTGGTTTCTGTGCATCTCCAGACCACACACATACACTCTAAAGCTTAAATCCCAAAGCAGTGCATCATGGGTATGCAAATCCTTGTGCAGGGCAGGCTGGCAAGGCTTTGCCAGAACAGATATGACATTTTCAGCACACTTGTACATTTGATCCAGTACAGGTTGAGAACACCAAACTACAGACATGTTTCTGTCCTGTCAGGTCTCTTCAGTGAAGTACAGTCGCTGGTTCAGCGGAGTACCAAGTCAGCCCAAAGGGAAATCAGGCACTTAGTACACTCAGTGGTAGCAAACCAATGATGCAGCTTGCAGGAATGAGCAGTGCTTAGGATGAAAGGATTTGCATATCCATGATGCCTTGAGAATTATCCTGCAGAGTGCATGTATGTATGTGGTTTGTAAAAATGCACAGAAACTAAGAAATCACAAACTTATTTATTTTATTTTTAAATTGGTGACCAGGAAAGGCACACTGAGCCAAAGTTCATTTCAGGATGTGACCTGGGGCAAGGGTACATGGGAGACAAGGTGGAGAAGCCCAGAATATAATGGATACAATGATTAAAATAAGAGTGCAGTGCTCAGAAATAAATGAAAATATTCACAGTCCACAGTGCCACTGATGCCAAACGAATACACTGTGCAAATAACAGGCAAATAAACAGAGCACATACAAGTGGCGTGAAAAAGTATTTGCCCCCTTCCTGATTTTCTCTGTTATTGCATATTTGTCACACTGGATGTTTTCAGGTCTTTAGACAAAATGTAATATTAGATAAAGGGAACCTGAGTGAACAAATAACACTTGTTTTTTTTTTTTTACTTATTTCATTTATTTAATGAAAAAAGTTAACCAACACCAACTGGCACTGTGTGAAAAAGTAATTGCCCCCTAGTTAAATCAACCCAATTAAAGGGATAATTAGAGTCAGCTGATTGAACACAGCCAGGCTTGATTACAGCCAGCCCTGCTCAATATAAACCTCACTTATTTTGACCGTTGCCAGCACAAAGATTCGACAAGCACATTATGCCACGATCAAAGGAAGTTCCTGAAAAGATCAGAACAAAAAGTTGTTGCTATTTATCAGTCTGGAAAGGGTTACAAAGCTATTCCTAAGGCTCTGGGACTCCATCGAACCACAGTGAGAGCCATAATCTCCAAATGGAGAACACTTGGAACGGTAGTGAATCTTCCCAGGAGTGGGCGGCCTGCCAAAATTACTCCAAGGGCGCAGCGTAAAATCATCCAGGATGTCTCAAAGGATCCTAAAACAACACCCTAAGAACTGCAGGCTTCTCTTGCCTCAGCTAAGGTCAGTGTTCATGACTCCACAATCAGAAAGAGACCGGGCAAAAATGGGCTTCATGGGAGAGTAGCAAGGCGGAAACCACTGCTAACCAAGAAGAACATAAATGTCAATCTCACTTCAAGAAGCACCTGGATGATCCACAAGCCTTTTGGGAAAATGTTCTATGGACAGATGAGTCCAAAGTGGAACTTTTGGACAACATGGATCCCATTATGTCTGGCGTAAAGCAAACACAGCATTCCACAGTAAGAACATCATACCAACAGTCAAACATGGTAGCGGTAGTGTGATGGTGTGGGGATGCTTTGCTGCCTCAGGACCTGGACGACTTGCCATAATTGAAGGAACCATGAATTCTGCTCTGTACCAGAAAATTCTTAAGGAGAATGTCCGGTCATCCGTCCGTCAGCTGAAGCGTAGTTGGGTCATGCAGCAAGACAATGATCCAAAACACAAAAGCAAGTCCACATCAGAATGGCTGGAAAGAAGTAAAATTAAAGTTTTGGAGTGGCCTAGTCAAAGTCCAGACCTAAACCCAATAGAGATGCTGTGGCAGGACCTGAAACGAGCAGTTCATGCTTGAAAACCTACCAGTGTTACTGAATTAAAGCAGTTCTGCGAGGAAGAGTGGGCTAAAATTCCTCCACAGTGATGTGAAAGACTGATATTGAATTATAGGAAGCATTTGGTTGCAGTCATTGCAGCTAAAGGTATGTGAACCAGTTATTATGTATGAGGCACTACTTTTCACACAATGCCAGTTGGTGTTGGTTAACTGTTTTCATTAAATAAATGAAATGAGTAAAAAAAAAAAAAAAAAAAAGTGTTATTTGTTCACTCAGGTTCCCTTTATCTAATATTACATTTTGTCTAAAGACCTGAAAACACCCAGTGTGACAAATATGCAATAATAGAGAAAATCAGGAAGGGGGCCAATACTTTTTCACGCCACTGTAATACAATATGCTACAAAGGCAAATGGCCAGATGGCGAAAGGGAAAGGCAACTGTGGGAAAGGTGCAAACTAGTGTAAGAGGACCAGAGGGAAGATGCCTGGCGAGAGGCAAGCAAGCCCTGGGAAAGGGGAAGTCATAAAAAGGGTGGAGCAGAAGAGAGAGAAGCCAGGAAAACAACAAGAAGGGAAATCCCATGGGTGTGGAAGGCAAAGGGAGGCAGAGATTCAAGAAGTCGGGGAAACAGGCAGTGAGAGGATCAGGAGGAGGTTAGGTACAGGCACAGGAAGAAGCAATGTGGTCTCACAGAAAGGTCCTCTCATTCTCCACCTATACTGGTTCAGATGTAACAAATAGATGCTGCATTGAATTTTGGAGTCATAGTAGCTCTTATAAAAATGAACAAATAAGTTACTGTATGTGGTATGAAACCTTTTACTGGATCAGAATGTGTATGTGACAACCCCACTTCACCCCTGACCAATTCATATGGGAGCCTAAATAGAGGTGGACATGGCCCAAGGCAACTCCGGGGTCTATGGGTACAGAGATGGTATAGGTCACTGGGAGACACCTTACTAACAGCTCCAGTTTTGGCTGCCCTCCTTCTCTGTCATGTGACCACTGGAGAATCACTTATAAAAGTCCCTGCGTCAACCCAGTGGAGCTGCTCCCAATCTACCTTGCTGAGCTCCTGACAGGGAAAATGCACGCTCCCCGAACACTGCTATCTCCTTCCCTGATTCATTGTCATTTCTTCCCCTTTGCCAGGGCTTGGAGACTGTAGCTCCAGGGGGCCACACTGATCTTGGTCAAAATACAGATTTTTACACAGTAATGCACACGGGTCTCCACAGAAGCAAACAGGGTACTAGCAACTTCAGATTTAACTCAGCAGCAAATAATTCACGCATACTTCCTTTATCACTCTCTGGCCCCTGCACGTATTTACAGCAGCGACACAGGGCACTATATAAGGTAGAAAAGTTGCTTGATCACCAACAGTTTATTTACATTGAACGTGCACCATTCACGATAGGTGGGGAACTGCACAGCTGGATCCCCGACTGCCACCATTGCCAAGGGCCCAGAATATAATTATTTAAATGTCCCCACCCCAAGAGCAGTAGGAACCAAATTCAGCAGCAGTGCAACATATTTACTCTTCCTACTGTCATCACCACAGCTGCGAGGGAACTAGGGAAAAATCCAGGATTTCCCTGCACCCCAGATGGTGCAGTTTACACAACCGATCAGCCTCTCTAACAGCAGGTGTGGGATATACCCTCCCAGTTAGCACAGTACAGTATGCAGGCATGAGCACTAACAAATACAAGGTAAAAGGGGCTCACTGCATCTTAACCTATCCTCTGGCCTTGATGTCTCGGTGGTACTCTTCTGGTCCTTAGCGTTTAGACCTTGAACAAACTCCTTGCTTGGGAGTTTGACCGAGCAACAGGGAAAGCTGCAGGGTAACTAATGGACCCTGGGACATTTGTCCAGATCACCAGCACATAACCCTCCTTCAAAATGAACCGCCAGAAGGTCCTCACTGTCACACTCCAGACCCTTCCCAGGATTTGAAACTCCAGAGACCCACCTCAGAGGGAGCTAGTGCCACTAGATCCTGAGACCATCCCAAGCCTGCGGGCCTCCTCCTTCAGGTAGCAGCTGGAGCATATGCCCCTTTAGGCATTAGGGGACGTAAGCAATCACTCCACTCCATCAGACATCAATTCCCAAAGGGCCTGGGCACCGTACCGATACCCAGGTGGCAGGCAGCCAGAATGCTTTGGAAAGTACAGGAGCAAATGCGTACAGGCCGTACTCAACAACTGACAGCTAGCTCCCTGTTGCTGGGGCTGAAAGGTAATAAACTGTAAACATTTGGTTACATAAGGGGGTTAAGGTCAGGGAAGATAATAAATATATTTTGTTTAAGTAATTACTGCTTCCATTTACAGCTACAGCTGTTTGAATTTATGAGTTGTTTTTTTATTTAGTGCCTTTCACATATAATGCATCTCAAAGTACATTACAAAGCAGTGAGTTAGCTAATGATAGTGCAGGAAGTGCAGTCATTACGAGCCATTATGTGCTTGACATAACCACATGGCCAGTTGCACGTAAGCCTATTACAGACATGGTGCAATGTTAGCCAGGGCATTTGGGGAAATTGGAGTTTGTCAGTTGTTGTCTTTTGGATTTGCTGGACTGAAGCAAGAAATAAGGTATTACAACCTGAAAATTAAAAAGAAGTCTGGATTTTACCTCTTTTTCTAAGGGACTGCTATATTGAAACTGTCTTCAGTCTTTTGCGAAGAGTGCCCTGGGTTCTTACCCATCAGGACAACACCAGGATGGGCAGAAGGGACCTCGGTTTAACATCTCATCCGAAGAACGGCACACCCCAGCAGTACAGCACCCCTCAATACTGCACTCGGATGCCAGCGATTTTTAGGTGCAAGTCCAATCCTGGTGTGGGACGAGAACCCACAACCTTCTGGTCCAGAGGCGGATGTGCTACCAACTGAGCCATGCTGGCACCAGTGGACGTCAGTTGCAGTTACAGGAGGGGAAGGGAAGTTATGTAGTAGGGAAGAGGGAGAGAGTGAGGGAAGGAGGCAGAGCGAATGGGGGGGAGAGTGTGTTCCACGCCCCTAGAATTTCATTTTTTTCTGTGAAACTGCTAATTGGCAGTTAACTCACACTAAGTGTGGATCGACTGACCGCCTGGCAGCTCTCCTACCCCAGATCAGGGTGGCAATCGTCATGGCTCTTGGATGCCATGAGGTGGAGGCCGTGGGGTAGTGCTGGTACCTGACAACAGACCCGATGTTAGGGGAGGAGCGTGATTGCGGACACATATCTGCCTCCACGCACACATTTCCTTTGCCGCCACAGCAAGTGGGAACTCGGGGAGAAAAAAGAAAAGTGGTCGGCTCAGGCTCCATGATATTCTGCCCACTGGCCCACAGGTTTGCACTGCTACCCAACTAGGACCCAGGTACTGGATATGTGTCTCTGGGTGAGGGGAGGACAGCTCTCCCCCTCCTTTCCCCACCACAGGGGGCAATCCATGGGAGTCTCAGGGTCCTGGCTGCAGGTACGGTTGAGGTAGGGGCCCGGTAGAGGGGGCAGGACAGGACTGACGGGCCTGTCTAGGCGACCAACCAGAAAAAAGCTTTATGGGAAAAAATCATGAATGGTCTAACGCAACGAGAAGCCTGGATTGTAACGCTGTATAGTTAGAAATACCTTAATAGGCTCGAACATTAATAATGCACATTGGTAACAATATTGTAATAATTATCCATATTCTGTAACTGCATTCAATGCTCTCTCAATGTGCAATGTACTGACAAAAAAAATCCAGACATGATGCTTTACAAAGCTGAAAGGTTTCTTTACTAGGTGTTGACTTTTAGAAAAACATGCATCTCATTGTTACAACATTCAACTTTATAAACTAAACTGTGCAGAAAAATGCGGGCCCCCATACATAGAAAATGGGATTTTTTTTTTGATTTTTTTTTTACTTTATTTCTTTCTGACTCCACGGCTTGGGGGAAGGTTGTACCTTTGGTTCCTCCCTCCCACAATCTAGCCCACTGAGCCGGCAGATGCACCAGACCCGGACAGAGCTCAAACCTTCCGTATGTACCCGGGAGGGAGCTGACTTGCACGGGACTGTGGCAGCGCTGGCGAGCAGCCATCATGCTGCCAGTGAGGATTCTGCAGATATGGTTCCCCAGCTGGAGAAGGCATGCAATGACGCCAAGGGATGGAACGCACACGCTCCCGTACGCACTCCTCCCGGCATCTGCCTCCTCCTGCCCCTTTGTGTGTGCAGCATCGGCAGGGCAGCCCCCCAGCTTCCAGAAGTGGGCAGCCGTAAGCCGAAAGCTGATGTCCCCCCAGGGAAGGAGGGCAGTCCTCCGGACGCTCGATCCTTCCCCATCCCTGCCGACCCATGCTCATTCCCGAACATGGGTAGCCAGTGCGGCACAAGGTGTGACATCCAGTGCCTCAACCCTCAGCACCACCAGGCCAGCCAGAAAATACAGGCTGCTCACCTGTAACAGGAGTTCTAGGAGTGGTATATGTTGTTTATCCACACTTACTGGCAGGTTGCTTGCCGCTTTAAATCTTGCTGGAAGGTCTTCAAGCTGGCTCCTTCCATCCACCCGGGTGGTAAAACTCTCGGCTCGGCCCCATGACGCCAGATCTAGCCCGCTGGAAGCCAGGTTGTGTGTCGAAGCCGGGGAGGTTGTGTGGATGAACAACATATACCATTCCTAGAACTCCGGTTACAGGTGAGTAACCTGTATTTCTAGGGACGTGGATATGTTGTTCTAGCCACACTTACTGGCAGACTCCTAGCAGTTCTCCAGGAGGAGGGAGGCAAGGCGCTCACCCCCTACTTAGGGAATAAGGACTGAAGAACCGATGTCCCAAAACCAGCATCCCGGCATGACTCAAGGTCGATGTGGGAGTGGGTAATGAAGGTGTGTGCTGACTTCCAGGTAGCAGCCCTGCAGATTTCCTGGATAAGGACGTCCCTGGAAGCAGCAACCGAAGCAGCGGTATGGTGGGTAGAATGAACTCTCATCTCTCTGGGAGGCTCCATGCCCGCCAACCTACAGCAGAGATCTATGCAGGAGGTGACCCACCTGCCTATCGTCCGCTTGGCTGCAGGTCTGCCAGGTGCGGCTTCGGCGTGGGTGACAAACAGCTGGCAAACCTCTATCCGAACTTCAGCTATCCGCTCCTTGCAATAAGAGAGCGCTCTTCTAGGGTCCAAAGTATGGAGCCTATATTCGGCCTCCGAGGTGTGACTGGGTTAGAACACCGGCAGAGTCAACACCTGGTTAAGGTGAAACTCCGACACCACCTTTGGAAGGAATTTCAGGTGGGGGCACAGAACAACCTTGTCCCTGTGGAAAACCAGATAAGGAGACTCGATGGAAAGCGCCTGGAGCTCTCCCATCCTTCTGGCTGACATGATAGCCACCAAGAAGGCGGTCTTCCATGACAGGTGAGAGATGTCACATCTGTGGATCGGTTCGAATGGCTTGCCCATGAGCTTAGCCAATACCAGCAATAGCTCCCACAGAGGTGGAGGTTCTCGCACCGGAGGAGATATGTGATCAAGGCCTTTGGAAAAGCGCTCGACCACCTTCTCCCGTGCCACCGACTGCTTTCTGGCCCGCACCTGGTAAGCAGAGATGGCTGCCAGGTGCACCTTAAGGGTCGTCAACCGAAGCCCTTGCTGAGAAAGGGACCATAGGTAGTCCAGAATGCTGGCCAAGGAGCAGGAGGAAGGGTCCAACCCCCTTATCCTGATACCAAATGGAGAATCTCTTCCATTTGAAGGCATAGCATTTTCTGGTTGACTCTTTACAGGATGCCTCAACAACGTTGAGGACCTTGTCAGAAAGACCTAAGGCCTGGAACTCTAGCTGCTCAGGAACCAGGCTGTCAAGTGCAGGGATTGAAGGTCCAGGTGGCGTACCTTCCCCTGGCTGACCGAGATCAGGTCCGGGCGGGCTGGAAGCTGCCTTGGGAGCCTGGAGCGGAGTCTGAGGAGATCTGGATACCAGAACTGGCGGGGCCAGTCTGGGGCTACCAGAATCACCTGTGCCTTGTCCCTCCTTGCCTTGAGCAGCACCTTTTAGATCAAGGGAAATGGGGGAAAGGCGTAGAAGAGGCCCGGGATCCACGGCCTCGAGAAGGCATCCCCCTGTAGCAAGCCCTGCTGAGGGGAGCGGGTATAAAACAGCCTCAGCTTCACATTCTCCCTGGAGGCAAACAGGTCCACCTGAGGTGTGCCCCAGTGGGAGAATGGATCGTGTACTACCTCCAGCAGGAGAGACCACTCATGAGATGCAGCACCTATCCGGCTTAGAGCATCGGCCGGAGTGTTGGAGGCTCCTGCGACATGGATGGCTAGGAGATCCGCCTCCAGTCTGCTCATGAGGGACCAAGTGCGGAGAGATTCCTTGCAAAGGGGCAAGGAGTGGCGTCCCACCCTGGCGGTTTAGGTAGTACATGGTCGTGGTATTGCCCGTCTGGACCTGGACCACTTGACCCCATACAGAGTGAAGGCGGTGAGGGCTAGTCGGACCGCTCGAAGCTCCAGCAGGTTGATGTGGCATCGAGACTCCTGAGGGGACCAGAGGCCATGCGCTTTGTGCTCCTTCAGATGGGCATCTCAACCCATCAGAGAGGCATCGGTCGTTAGAATGACCAGTCGGCTCGGGGCGGACAAATGGGATGCCCTCCTGCAGATGAGCTGGAAAGTACAGTTACGTAAGAACTTACCGTAACAGCAGATCTTTGAGAACAGCTCTTGCAGCAGGTTACACCATTAGGACTGTAGCCGTCAGGCGTCAGGACCCCACGGAAATCTTCTAGCTAGCAGTCTTCAGCGGGGACCGCCTCTGACGTCGGTCCCGGCCCCGACGTCAGGCGTAGTACATAAGGAGGCGGTCCCGTCAGAATCCCCAGTTCTCCCGCTGGAGACTTCCGGCCGCTGGATGACATCAGAAGTGCAGACCGAGGACCCGCCATCAGAAGTTCAAGGTTGAGGAATTTCTTCCGAAGCCTAGGCTAGGACTTACCTCCTCCAAGGGGGAATGGTGGCCGGGAAGGTACCTGCTGCAAGAGCTGTTCTCGAAGATCTACTGTTACGGTAAGTTCTTACGTAACTGTACTATCTTCTTCGAGATACAGCTCTTGCAGCAGGTTACACCATTAGGACTGATTCCCAAGCAATGGCGCCTGGAGACGCCCTAGGGAGAAGGCATAAAACAGAGATCCTGGGAAATCCTGATTCTAGGACAGGAGACCCTGCAGAACGGTGAGGCCGAAACCGGCTCTCCGCCGTGAGGCGATGTCGAGGCTGTAGTGCCTAATGAAGGTGTGCACTGAGCTTCATGTGGCTGCAGCACAAATGGCCGAAATAGAGACGTTTCGCAGTGCTGCAAAGGAAGTAGCCACCCCTCTTGTTGAGTGGCCCCTGACTGTACCCGGAAGGGGCTTCTGTTTTTTGTTGTAGCAAAAGGAAATGCACTGGACAAGCCAGCGAGAAAGAGTTTGCTTTGAGACTGGTTGGCCCAACATCCTCTCAGCGAAGGAAATAAACAGCTGCTCGGATTTGCGATGCTGTTTGGTCCTGGTCAAGTAATATCTTAAGGAGCGGTGAACATCCAGGGTGTGAAGCAGTGCCTCTCTTCTGTTGGTGTACCTAGGGAAGTACACCGGCAAATCAATGTTCTGATTAAGGGTGAGGGCTGAGACCACCTTAGGCAGGAATTTTGGATTCGTCCTCAGGGACACCCTGTCCTGGTGAAAAATTAAATAAGGTTCCTTACACATGAGGGCATGTAGCTCGGAAATTCTCCTTGCTGAAGTAACAGCAACCAAAAATAACGTTTTCCATGACAGAAAGCGTGGCTCATGATCTGCGGCAGGTTCAAGGGTGGCAGCGTGAGCTGCTCAGGACAAAACGCAGGTCCCAAGGAGGGGCGGGATCCTTAATGGGTGGTCTAAGGTGGAGCATCCCCCTCAAAAAGTCACGAGAAGTATCGAGTTGTGCCACTGTGCATTGGCCTATCGGGGAATGGTAGGCTATAATCGTACAGGGGTGAACCTTAATTGAGGAGTAGGCCAGACCTGAGTGAAAGAGGGAAAGCAGGTATTCTAGAACTGATTTTTCTGGGCAGTCTAAAGGGGAGAGACCGCATGCCTGAGACCACAGACAAAACCGCGCCATTTCATGGCGTATGTAGCATGCACTGCCGGCTTTCTGGCAACAGAAAGGACTGCTGCCACCTCTTGCGAGACCCCGTGTCGCAGAATGGCTATGTCTCGAGGAGCCAGGCATGCAGGTTCAGTGAGCGCAAGTCCGGGTAGACTAGCAAACCCTCCTCTTGAGACACCAGATGGGAGCTGATGGGCAAAGGAAGTGGAGGTTCCCGGGACAATTGCGTCAAAAGCAGGAACCAAATCTGTCTGGGCCAGAAAGGCACTACCAAGATCATTGTTGCGTGCTCCCTGCGAAGTTTGAGAAGGATTCTCTGGATCAACGGGAAGGGAGGGAAAGCGTAGAGGAATCTGCCCGCCCAGGAGAGGGACAATGCATCTCGCCAGAAAACACCAGGCCCTGGATCTAGCGAGCAAAAATTGGGCAGTTTTGCGTTGGATGGGGAAGCGAACAAGTCCAATTCTGGAGTACCCCATCGATGAAACAGATCCTCTGCTACCTCCTGAAGAAGTTCCCACTCGTGGACTCTGGCCTGGGAGCGACTCAGACTGTCTGCGACCGTGTTGTCCACTCCGGGAACATGAACTGCGATCAGGCTTGCGCCGTGTCGAATTACCCATTCCCACACTCTCATGGCCTCCCTGCAGAGGGGGTAGGAGTGTGTGCCTGCTTGTTTGTTGAAGTAATACATCACCGCCGTATTGTCTGTTTGAAGCAGAAGAGTACTCGGTGGAATTTCTGACTGGAAGGCTTGCAGGGCATACAGGACCACCCTCATCTCCAGAATATTGATGTGGAGGTGAGCTTCTTGAGGGGTCCACGTTCTCTGAGACCTCACCCCGTTCAGGTGTGCCCCCCACCCCAGCCCTGAGGCATCTGTGGAGAGGATTACCTCCGGTGACGGCGCTACAAATGGGCCCCCCACAGAGAGGGTTCCCGGGTCTAGCCACCATTGCCAATCCCGAATCACGGCCCTCGTGATTCTGACTGGCTGCTGCATATGGTCTTGCTTCTGGTCCCATTGCACTCTGAGCATCCACTGGGTTACCCGCATGTGGAGCCTTGCCATCGGGATGGTTGGAATGGCCGCAGCCACATGTCCGAGCAGGCGAAGGACTAGTCTGGCTGGGACGGTCCTCTTTGCCGAAAGGTCCCTGATGGGGGACCTGATGCATTCCGCTCTGTCCTCAGGAAGAAAGGCTTTCCCTTGGACGGTGTCCAGAACTGCACCTATGAATTGCAGCTTCTGGGACAGTACCAGGAGAGACTTCTCGTAATTGATAAGTATGCCCAGCGACTGAAAAAGAGTTTGGGTGTGCTGGATAGCCAACAACAGCGCCTCCTGGGAGGCGGCCATGAGAAGCCAGTCGTCCAGGTACGGGAACACATAGTGGCCCTGTCTCTTTAGAGACGCCGCCACGACTGCCATGCACTTGGTAAAGACCCTGGGGGCCGATGACAGCCCGAAAGGAAACGCTTGGAACTGAAAGTGGTGGCCGAGAAACTTGAAGCGCAGGAACCTCCTTGAGCTATGGGGATGTGCAGGTAAGCGTCCTGCATGTCCAGCGATGCCAGAAATGCGTCCTTTTTCAGCATGGGTATAAGGCCCTGGAGGGTAACCATGTGGAACCGTTTGTAGGCGACTGACATGTTGAGGTCGCTGAGGTCCAAGATTGGACGGAGGTCCCCCGGTTTCTTTGGAACCAGGAACATAGAAACATAGAATTTGACCGCAGATAAGGACCGCTTGGCCCACCCAGTCTGCCCATTTCCCTACCTGATGGATAAGCTGCAAATCCTAGTTAACCAGCAGCCTACTTCTTCCTACCCCCACCCCCTAGAACTGCCTTATGACTGTCCCATGCATGCTTGAATTCCACCACTGTTTTTGACTCCACAACCTCCTCTGGAAGGCCGTTCCATACATCCACAACCCTCTCTGTGAAAAAATACTTCCTTAAATTACCTCTGAGCCGGCCCCCTTCTATCTTCAAATTGTGCCCCCTTGTTCTTGCACAGGAAGAAGTGGGAATAGTAGCCTGTTCCTCTCTGGTTCCCCGGGACGTACTCCACTGCCCCTTTGTGCAGAAGCGCTAGTACTTCTTGCCTGATAAGCAATCTGTGCTGACCCGAGTAGTGGGAGAGCAGAGGAGGCCTTGTGGGTGGCTTGTCTGTGAACTCTATAAAGTGGCCTTTTTCGACCAATTGGAGTACCCACCTGTCAGTGGTGATCGACTGCCACCCTGGCAGGTGGTCCGAAATATGACCCCCGACCTTGGTGTCCCATTGATCCTGAGGGGCGGGGGCCGGGAAGGAGTCATGCTGTGGCGGCTGTTGGTCCTGCAGGTTGGGCCGACTTGGTGGGATGTTGGCCTCTGCCTGAGGACGACTTGCCCTGGGCTTTCTGGGAGAAAGAGCCCCTCTGTTGCAGGCCGGAACGGGACTGTTGTCTCAGAGTCCGGCCGCAAAAACAGCTCTGGTTCCTACGAAAGGAACCGGGCCTGGATCTGTACATGGCCTGGACAGATCTCACGGCCTTCCCCGCCTCCTGAAGCTTGGTGATGACCTTCTCCGAGGACTCACCAAAGAGCACTTCGCCGTGAAAGGGGACGTCCAGTATGTCCTTCTGGACGTCCGGGGTGAATCCGGAGACATGGAGCCATGAGTGTCTCCGGAGGCATACACCTGAGGCTGCCGCTCTGGCCGAGGAGTCCGCGGAGTCATACGCGGCTTGAAGCACCTGGGTTCCCACATCTGAACCCGTGCGGAGGAGCTGGAGTAGCTCTTCCTTCTGCTCACCTTCTGGCATCTTTTCTGCCAGCTCTTGTCCCTGCTCCCACAAGGCGTTCTGAAAGTGGACCATGTGGGTAAGATAACTGAGGGACCTAATGGCGCAGGTCGCAGTTGCGTATGTGCGCCTACCCATCGTGTCCAATTGCTTGGACTCTGGGTCCGGTGGCAGGGTGCTCAGATGTTGCGGCCTTTGGGACCGGTCATGTGAGGCTGTGATGACCAGGGAATCGGCCAGAGGATGAGATGCCAAATACTGGTCCTCCCTAGGGGCCTTGTACAGGCGGTCAGCCTTCTTCGGCATCGCCGGGAGCGAGTGTGGATGTTTCCACGCTGCCTTGGTGACGTCCACAAAGGTGTCCACCAAGGGTGGTACCACCACAGGCTTTGGGTCCTTTTGCCAAAGATAACGCGCAAGGCGTAGCCTCTCGGGGTCAAGGTCTTCTGCATCCCAGCCCATGTTCTCCTGGATATGCCTCATAATCTCTGAGAACGATGGGTCATCCGGAGGAGATCTTGGGAGCTCACGTGGGTCCGGAGAGGGGACGCTGATGGGAGAAGGGGATCTGGATCTACCCGAGAAGTCCGATCCCGAGTCCTGCGTCGATGGCGAGTAGCGGCGTCTTCTGGGTCTCTTGGGACTGGGTGACCCTGAAGACGATCTGGACGGAGGTCTCTTCTTGTCCGATGGTCTGCCCCTAGGAGATTCAACAGGATCCTGGGGGGAAGATACCCGGCCTGCTGCCCCAGATGGAGTGGGTGGCACTGGGGCCGGTGGAGTCACAGGTGGAGGAGGAGGAAGAGGAGAGGGTGTGGGGACCACGTCCTTTTTAATGGTGTCCCACCAAAAAGTGAATAACTCCTTCACCTCAGCAATATTCAGGCCCGACAACGGGCCGGGCGCCAGTGGCCGGTCGTTGGGTCCCGGCGTCGGCCCCCCGGGGGTCTCTGGTTCAGGAGAGGGTTCCCTCAGGGGCTCGACAGGACCGGGGTTGCCCGCCTGGTCCTCGGGCTGGGTCGACTCCTCCTCCGTGAGCGCCTCCTGGCCGACGTTGGTAGGTGGCGTTGGGGTTACTCCATCTGCTGGAATGGGCGTCAGTCCCCCAGCTACTGTCCGCGGTGGTGGGGGCTTGGCCGGCGACGGGTGTCTGGCTGTCGTCGGGTCCCGGGACCGGTGGTGCTTGGCCGACGTTGGGTGGGCCGACGTCAGATCCGACGTCTGTTTGAGCGAGGTCAGCTCCTTGGTTTTCCGTTGGGGGGGGGAGGAGGCAAGGAGACTGACTGGACGTCGGGAGCCGAGTGGCGGGAGCCGGACTTGTGGTGATGGCGGTCCCCTGACCTCGGTGAGGCCTTGGATGAGGAAGAAGGCCTGGAAGTCTTAACAGGCTGCAGATTGGAGGAACCAGTGGAAGACTTGACCGCGACCGGGGGAGGTGGAGAGCGGGCCCGGAATGGAGAGCGGTTGGACCAGGAGCCGGAGCTGCGGGAGTCTGAGGCCCTAGAAGGGGATTTAGATCTCACCCTCTCCCTGTGTTTTTCCAGGTGCCTGCGGGCTTTCTCGGAAGATTCCCCCTTGGAGGCAGGTTCCATGGCCTTCAATCTTTCTTCCAGAAGGTAAGCTTGGAGGGCCTTCTGACTGCGGATCTGGGTCCGACTGTTGAAGCCTTGACAAAAGGAGCAGGCCCGGGTGTCGTGGTCCGGGCCTAAGCACCGCACGCAGGCTGAGTGTGGATCTTTGAAGGGAATTTGCTTCCCACAGGCACACTTAGACAGATGGCCCTCCGCGGATGTTGATGAGGATATCAGATGGCAGACAAGTGAAGAAGAAGAAGTTTCTTGTGAAGAAACGGAAAAAAGGACTTTTCCAAACGTCGCGTGCTGGACACTGACCGGAGGGCTGAGACATGCAAGTCGAGAGCGGGAAAGAACTGGGGATTCTGGCGGGACCGCCTCCTTATGTACTACGCCTGACGTCGGGGGCGGGACCGACGTCGGAGGCGGTTCCTGCTGAAGACTGCTAGCAAGAAGATTTCCGTGGGGTCCTGACGCCTGCCGGCTACAGTCCTAATGGTGTAACCTGCTGCAGGCTGTATCTCGAGAGATCGGCTCTTGCGGCACAATAATAGAACTGAAGCAGCAGGCATCAGTCCAATGTGCATCTTCAGCGGGACCGCCTCCGACGTCGAGTCCGCCCGGCGTCAGTCGTAGCTGCATAAGGCAAGCGATCCAAACATCAGTCTCCGCCTTGAGACTCAACACGCTGGATGACATCAGAAAGAGGACCGAGGACCAGCCATCAGATGGCCAAGACTAAAAGCGATCTTGCTCAGCATGGGCTGGAACTCACTCTCCAAGGGGAAGGTGGGCGGGAAGGTACCTGCTGCAGAGCTGTTCTCGAAGATCTACTGTCACGGTGGTTCTTATGTAACTGTACTATCTTCTTGAGGTACACTCTTGCAGCAGATCCCATCAATGGGACTGATTCCCAAGCAATAGGCCTAGAAAAGCCATGGGAGGAGGCAACACTGATACCGCTAACATGTCCTGAGCCTAGGACAGGAGATCCTACAGGACAGCAAGTCCGAAACCACGCTCTTAGCCGTGAGGCGATATCAAAGCTGTAATGCCTGATAAAGTGTGCACTGAGCTCAGGTGGCTGCAGCACAAATGGCTGATGTGGATACGTTTTTAGTGCTGCAAAGAAGTAGCCACTGCCCTTGTCGAATGGACCTAACCACCCTGGTAGAGGTTTCTGTCTACTGTTGTAGCAAGGAAATGCACTGGATTAGCCAGCGAGAAAGGGTCTGTTTCGAGACTGGGTCTCCCAACATCCTCTCAGTGAAAGAGACAAACAACTGTTCCGTTTTGCGGTGCTGTTTGGTCCTAGTCAAGTAGTATCGAAGACACCGGTGAACATCCAGGGTGTGAAGCAGTGCTTCTCCTCGATTAGAATACTTAGGGAAGTACACTGGTAAATCAATATCCTGGTTAAGCGTGAAGGCTGAGACCACCTTAGGCAGGAACTTGGGATTCGTCCTCAGGGACACCCTGTCCTGGTGAAAAATTAAATAAGGCTCCTTGCACATTAGAGTGTGTAGTTCGGAGATTCTTCTCGCCGAAGTAACAGCAACAAAAATAGCGCTTTTCACGACAGAAAACGCAGGCTGCATATCTGTGGCAGGTTCAAAAGGTGGCGGTATAAGCTGCTCCAGAGACCAAGCAGGTCCCAAGGAGGACAGGATCCTAATGGGTGACCAAGGTGGACAACCCCTCTTAAGAAGGCCGGGACGTATCCAATCTGTGCTACTCGTGCTATGTTCGACCGGGGTGGTAGGCTGAGATTGCACAAAGGTGCACCTTGATCGAGGAGTAAGCCAACCCTGATTGAAAAAGGGAGAGCAGGTACTCCAGAACTAATTTCTCTGGACAGTCTAAAGAGGAGAAGCCGCATGCTTGAGACCACAGGCAAAACCTACGCCATTTCATGGCGTATGTAGCGTGTGTCGCCGGTTTTCTGGCGGCAGAAAGTACTTCCGCCACCTCCTGCGAGACCCCGTGACGCAAAATGGCTATGTCTCCAGGAGCCAAGCGTGCAGGTTCAGTGAATGTAAGTCCGGGTGGACTAATGAACCCTCCTCCTGAGACAGCAGATGGGAGCTGATTGGCAAAGGAAGTGGAGGTTCCCGGGACAGGTGACTCAGGAGCGGGAACCAGATCTGTCTGGGCCAAAAAGGCGCTATCAAAATCAGCGTCACATGCTCCCTGCGAAGTTTGAGAATGACTCTCTGGATCAATGGGAAGGGAGGAAAGGCATAGAGGAATCTGCCCGCCCAGGAGAGGGACAACGCGTCTCGCCAGAAAACACCAGGCCCTGGATCTAGCGAGCAAAGATTGGGCAGTTTTGCGTTGGATGGGGACGCGAACAAATCCAATTCTGGAGTGCCCCATCTGTGAAACAGATACTCTGTCACCTCCTGTAGAAGTTCTCACTCGTGGACCCTGGCCTGGGAACGGCTCAGGCTGTCTGCGACCGTATTGTCCACTCCGGGAACGTGAACTGCAATGAGGTTTGCGCCGTGTTGTACTACCCATTCCCACACTCTCATGGCCTCCCTGCAGAGGGGGTAGGAGTGTGTGCCTCCTTGTTTGTTGAGGTAGTACATCACCGCTGTATTGTCCGTTTGTAACAGAAGAGTACTTGGTGGAATGTCCGACTGGAAGGCTTGCAGGGCATAAAGGACCGCTCTCATCTCTAATATATTGATATGGAGATGAGCTTCCTGAGTAGTCCATGTTCCCTAAGACTTCACCCCGTTCAAGTGTGCTCCCCACCCCAGCCCTGAGGCGTCTGTGGAGAGTGTCATCACCGGGGACAGCGCTGAGAACGGAACCCCCACAGAGAGGGTTCCTGGGTCTAGCCACCATTGCCGGTCCCGAACCACGGCCTTCGTGATTCTGACTGGCTGCTGCAGATGGTCTTGCCTTTGGTCCCATTGCACTCTGAGCATCCACTGGGTTACCCGCATGTGGAGCCTTGCCATCGGGACTGTTGGAATGGCCGCAGCCATGTGTCCGAGCAAGCGAAGGACCAATCTGGCTGGGACGGTCTTTTTCGCCGATAGGTCCCTTATGAGGGACTGGATGTGTTCCGCCCTGTCTTCAGGAAGAAAAGCTTTCCCTTGGATGGTGTCCAGAACTGTCCCTATGAATTGCAGTTTCTGGGACGGTACCAGGAGAGACTTCTCGTAGTTGATTAGGATGCCCAGAGACTGAAAAAGGATCTGGGTGTGCTGGATAGCTATAAACAGCGCCTCTTCGGAGGAAGCCATGAGAAGCCAATCGTCGAGGTACGGGAACACATAGTGGCCCTGTCTCCTCAGAGATGCTGCCACGACTGCCATGCACTTGGTAAAGACCCTGGGGGCCGATGACAGCCCGAAAGGAAGCGCTTGGAACTGATAGTGGTAGCCAAGGAACTCGAAGTGCAGGAACCTCCTGTGTGCTTGAGCAATGGGGATGTGCAGGTAGGCGTCCTGCATGTCCAGGGACGCCAGGAATGCGTCCTTCTTCAGCATGGGGATTAGGCCCGGGAGGGTCACCATGCGGAAGCGTTTGTAGGTGACCGACATATTGAGGTCGCTTAGGTCCAAGATTGGATGGAGGTCCCCTGTTTTCTTTGGAACCAGGAAGAAGTGGGAATAATATCCTGCTCCTCTCTGGTTCATTGGGACTTGCTCCAAAGCTTCTTTCTGCAGCAGCGTGAGCACTTCTTGTCTGAAGAGCAGGGCGTGCTGACCCGAGTAATGGGAGAGCAAAGGAGGTCTTGTGGGTGGCTTGTCTGAGAATTCTATAAAGTGGCCTTTTTTGACCACTTGTAGCACCCACCTGTCGGTGGTGATCGACTGCCACCCTGGGAGGTAGTCTGCGATGCAACCCCCGACCTTTATTTCCCGTTGATCCTGAGGGGCCGGGGCCATGAAGGAGTCATGTTGTGGCTGCGGAGGGTCCTGCAGGTTGGGCCGACTTGGTAGGACATTGGCCTCTACCTGAGGACGACTTGCCCTGATCTTTCCGGGTAAAGGAGCCTCTCTGTTGCAGGCCGGAACGAGGCTGTTGTCTCTGAGTCCAGCTGTGAAAGCGACTCTGGTTCCTACGAAAGGAACTGAGTCTAGATCTGTACATGGCCTGGACAGATCTGATGGCCTTCCCAGCTTCCTGTAGTTTGGTGATGACCTTCTCGGACGCTTCACCAAACAAAACTTCGCCGTGAAAAGGGGCGTCCAGAATGTTCTTCTGGACGTCCAGGGTAAATCCGGAGACACGGAGCCATGAGTGTCTCCGGAGGCATATGCCTGAGGCTGCCGCTCTGGCCGTGGAGTCCGCGGAATCGTACGCGGCTCGGAGCACCTGGGTCCCCACGTCTGAACCTGTGCGGAGGAGCTGGAGAAATTCCTTCTTTGGGCCACCATCTGGCAATTTCTCTGCCAGGTCCTGTCCCTGTTTCCACAGCACGTTCTGAAATTGAACCATGTGGGTAAGGTAGTTCAGGGACCTGACGGCGCAGGTCGCAGCTGCGTAAGTGCGCCTACCCACTGCGTCCAGTTGCTTGGACTCCGGGTCCGGTGGCTGCGTGCTCAGATGTTGCGGTCTCTGGGACCGGTCATGAGAGGCTGTGATGACCAGAGAGTCGTCCAGAGGGTGATTTGCCAAGTACTGGTCCTCCCTTGGGGCCTTGTACAGGCGGTCAGCCTTCTTCGGCATCACCAGGAATGAGTGTGGACATTTCTACGCTGCCTTGGTGACGTCCACAAAGGTGTCCACCAAGGGTGGTACCACCATAGGCTTAGGATCTTTCTGCCTAAGATAACGAGCTAGGCGTAGCTTTTCGGGGTCAAGTTCTTCTGCGTCCCACCCCATGTTCTCTTGGATATACTTCATAATCTCAGAGAATGAGGGGTCATCCGGAGGAGACCTAGGAAGTTTACGTGGGTCCGGAGAGGGGACGCTAATGGGAGAAGGAGATCTGGAGCCATCCGAGATGTCCGATCTTGAGTCCTCCGTAGACGGGGAGTAGCGGCATCTTCTGGGTCTCTTGGGGCTGGGTGAACCAGAAGATGATCTGGACGGAGGCCTTCACTTGTCCGTAGGTCTGCCCCTAGGAGGTCCAGCTGGCTCCTGGGGGGGAGGTACTCGGCCTGCTGCCCCATTGGGTGAAGGAGGGGGCGCTGGGGCCGGTGGTGCCGCAGGTGCGGGAGGAGGCTGCATGGTGACCACATCCTTTTTGATGGTGTCCCACCAGAAAGTGAATAACTCCTTCACTTCCGAGATGTTAAGGCCCAACGACGGGCCAGGCGCTGGTGGCCTGTCGTCGGGTCCCAGCGTTGGCTCCCCTGGGGTCTCCGGTTCTGGGGAGGGCTCCCGTGCGAGCTCGACAGGTCCGGGGTCGCCCGCCTGGTCCTCGGGCTGAGTGGATTCCTCCTGCGTCAACGTCTCCTGGCCGACGTCGGCGGGCGGCGGTGTGGTACTTCTCGCTGCTGTATCGGACGTCGGTCCCCCAGCTGGCGTCCGGGTAGGAGAGTGCCTGACCGGCGATGGGTGTCAGACTGTCGTCGGTTCCCGGGATCTATGGTGTTTGGCCGACGTCGGGTCTGACGTCCTCTTAAGGGAGGTCAGCTCCTTAGTCTTCCGTTGAGGGAGGCAGCAGGGAAACTGACCGGACGTCGGGGGCCGAGTGACGCTCGTGGTGATCCCCAGACTTAGACGAGGCCTTGGAGGAAGAAGAAGGCCTAGAAGTCTTAGCAGGCCGCTGGGAGGAAGAACCGCTGGCAGACTTGACCACGACTGGGGAAGGCTGAGAGCGGGCCTGAGACGGAGAGTGGTCAGACCTGGAGCTGGAGTTGTGGGAGTCCGAGGCCCTAGAAGGGGATCTAGGTCTCACCTTCTCCCTGTGCTTCTCATGGTGCCTGCAGGATTTTTCTGAAGATTCCCCCTTGGAGGAAGGTTCCATGGCCTTGATCTTCTCTTCTAAAAGGTAAGCCTGGAGAGCCTTCTGTCGGCAGATCCGGGTCTGGCTGTTGAAGCCCTGACAGAAAGAACAAGCCTGGGTGTCGAGGTCTGGGCCCAGGCACCGGACGCAGGCCGAATGTGGGTCTTTGAATGGAATTTGTTTCCCACAGGCGCACTTGGACGAATGGCCCTCCACGGAGGTTGGGGAGGACATCAGACAGAAGAATGAATCTGGAGGAAGAGATTCTTGAAGAATTCTTGGTTGAAGAAATGGTAGAACGAATTTCCTGATAGTCGTGCGCTAGATACTAACCGAAGGGTCGAGACATGCAAGTCGACGGCGGGAAAGAACTGGGGATTCTGGCGGGACCGCCTCCTTATGTACTATGCCTGACGTCGGGGGTGGGACCGACGTCGGAGGCGGTCCCCGCTGAAGACTGCTAGCTAGAAGATTTCCATGGGGTCCTGAAGCCTGCTGGCTTCAGTCCTAATGGTGTAACCTGCTGCAAGAGCTGTGCCTCGAAGAAGATCGATCCACCACTGGAGAGCATTCCACATCTCCTGCGTCACCGCCACTGGCTGGTCCAGAGGACCGGAGCACTGTGCCCATTGGCGGGCCAGCCCCCACTGAAGGGGACGCATGTGCCAGCAGGCCCAATGGACCACGCTGGTGCAGGCCACCATAAGGCCCAGAAAGTCCCGGGCAGGGCGCAATTGCCCAACCAAAAATGATTGGGCAAAGAAGGAGAGAACCTCAGCCCTGTCCGCCGGCAGCCGTGTTCTGGCTAGAAGAGAGTCAAGCTCTGCCCCGATGAATTGAATCACCTGCATTGGCACGAGTTCCGATTTGGCCTCATTGATGAGGAGGCCAATCTGAGAGCAGACCTGGAGGGCCAGATCCCTGGACCGCTCCACCTCCAGCTTGGAGGGGGCTGCAATCAGCCAGTCATCCAGGTAAGGGCACACCTGGACCCTTTGGCGCCGCAGGAATGCTGTCACCACTGCCATGCATTTGGTGAAGACCCTGGGAGCTGGAGGGAGGCTGAAGAGCATGGCCCGGAACTCATAAAGGGACCCCACCGCTCTGAAGTGAAGGAGTCACTGGTGGGACGGACGGATTGGGACAAGAAAGAACGTGTCCTGGAGGTCCAGAGAACAGAACCACATGCCTCGTTTCAAGGATGGAATGATCTGTGCCAGAGTGACCATCCTGAAGGTTCGAGACCTTAGGAACTTGTTTAGGTCGTGTAGGTCTACAATGGGGTGCCAGCCCCCCATCCGTTTTGGGACCAGGAAATACCTGGACACAAACCCTGGGTCTGGTGGAGGATCTGCTACCTCCCTGATCACCACCTTCTGGAGGAGCAGAGCAATGTCAGCTCGACGAGCCAACAGAGAGGCTGCGGACCCAATAGCACCCCGTGGGGCGACGGCCCGATAGGTTGGGGCCTGCTCGAATTCCAGAGGCAGACCTTTCCCCTACCACTTCCAACACCCAGCGGTCGGCAGGTGATAGCGGACAAGGCGGAAAGGAAGTGGCGGAGCCGTCCCCCCACGGGGGGAACCCGGGGGGGTGACGAGGCTGGGGGCGACACCCCTCAACCCGTCACTGGGCAGGCTTGGAGGAAGGACCAGCCGAGGGACCTCCTGGGCCTTTTCCTCCCGGCTTCCTGCTGGAGGAAGCTGCAGGCTTGGCTTTGGGGTGCCAAATGCGTGCCTGCTGGCCCGGACGTGACGCAGGGGCAGAAGGCCGAAAGGGCTTATGCTTCTGCTGGTGGCCTTTGTCCTTCTGGGCAGATGTGACTGAGTCCAAGGTGGCACTGGACTTCTCGATCCTCTGCAAGTGACCCTTCACCCCGGGAATCCGGAAAGTGAGCCTGTGGGAATGGCATACTTCCTGGCCATTCTGGCCGAGGGAGCTGGACAAGAAGCCAGCCACTGCCATAGCTCCAGGGCCGGGCCAACAATGGCTTCGGCCACAGGAAAGGCCTCCGTAGGAGAATCCCCTTGGTCCAGTATCTCCGTGAGGGAATACTTGGCCCACTTTGACACGGGTTTGAGCTTCATCTCAGTAGATTCTGAGATGAGCCGAAGTAATCCCATGAACGAGGATGGGCTCTCGTCCACCGACTGTCCCCCAGAGGACTCCAGGTCGAGAGGCCTGGAGAACAGGGAAGAGTCATCGTCAGACTCCGAGGAGTCTGCAAACAGCTGCCGAGGGCCTGAGCCACCCTCCACCTGCCAAGGGCGATCGGGAGTGAGGGTGACTGACAACCGATGGGGCAACCCATGACCCGACCGAGAATCCTTGGTCGGAGCCCCAGTTTTTGGTTGTGGATGCAGGGGTTCCACCACGATGGGTGGCGCAGCTGGTTTCAGCCGAACAACTGGCGCTGGCTTTGGCTCCTTGATGACCACAAGGGGTTGTTTCGGCCGCTCAGGTGACAGCCACTTAATGGCCAGGGAAGGCGAAGGGGTCGGCTTGCTCCCGGTCAGAAGGAGCTGCTGCCACATTAAATCCTCTTAGCATCGACACAATTTGCGTCGAAGCCTTTCTTCCGAGGAGGAAGAAGACGAGGACAAGTGGCACCGCCACTTTCTTTGGCGAAGAGACCGAGACCGCCGGTGTTGGCGGGATCGGCTGGACCGAGAAGAGGTCCGAGACCGAGACCATCGGTGTTTCTGAGGATGGGTTTGGGAGGGAGCGGGGGAAACCCATTCCTCCCTCGGCTCGGGAACCTTAACCGGGGACTCCGGCACAGAAGGCGCAGGCAAGTCCTCAGTTTCCACTGGGGGAAATGGTGAAAAAGGGTTGTCGGCTTCTCCAGTCAACAGCCCGTCCGATGGGTCGAGAAAAATCTCGACCGTGTCGACGGGTGTCTCGGCCGTCTGACCTGAGAGGGACACCGTAAAGCCAGAGGCCTTAGCCGCAACCTCGACCGAAGTCGAGCGTCAACTGTCCAGTGAAGGGGACCTCTCCCGCTCCCACGAATGCCAATGGTAGGACTTACCCTTCGAGTCCTTCTTCTTGGACTGAGAGGAATATCCCAATGGACCCTCACCTTTTGTAGAGAGGGACTGACAAAGCTCCTTAAAGGAAGCTGTGTAGGAGGAGCCCAAGGAGAGCAGGATAAATGCCGTGACCGAGGAAGACGAAGATGTGGCCTGGGCCGCCTCCTCCTCGAGGGCGATCATCTGCTCAAGTTGCTCAGCCGAGCCCGCCGCTGTGGACACCGCCCAACAGGCCTCCTTTGACTTCACCGGAGGAACACGTCTCTCAGGGCACCCAAGTTGGAGTCTGGTAGCATGGTCTTCCGAGGACGTTGACTGAGAAGGACTTGCACAATTCGCAGGCCTGCGGATCGTGATCGAGTCCAAGGCAATAAACGCACGTGGAGTGCGGATAGGTCCGAGACATTTTCTGACCGCATGGGCACCACTGAAATCCGAGAGTCGACTTATCCATCGCAGCTGCTAAGGAAGAAACAGACCGAAGTCTAGAAAATTTAAGAATAAGTTACACAGATACATAGACAGTGTCGGCAGATAAGGGCCTATGGCCCACCCAGTCTGCCCATTTGAGCTTGTAAGTTCAGTTTATGTTTTCCTAGAAGTCTGTTGCCCCTTACTCCTGACCTCCAGAATTCCTTTACGTCTATCCCATGCATTCTTAAATCCCGTGATTGTTTCAGCGCCCACCACTTCCTCTGGAAGGGTGTTCCACTTGTTCACCACCCGTTCTGTGAAGAAATTCTTCCTCACGTTTCCTCTGAATCGTCCTCCCTCCAACTTCATCCCATGCCCTCTAGTCCTGGAATATCTTTTTCGCTAAAATAGTGTATTCCTGCACCCTGTTCCTCCCTGTAAGATACTTGTATGTCTCTATCATATCCCTCTCTCCTCCTCTCCTCCAGGGAGTACATATTCAGTTCCTTCAACCTGTCCTCATAGGACTTGTGATGCAATCCATGTACCATCTTTGTTGCCCTCCTCTGAACCTTCTCTACCCTGTCTATGTCCTTACGTAGGTAAGGACTCCAGAACTGTACACTGTACTCCAGGTGGGGCCTCACTATTGTCTTGTATAGTGGAATTATGACCTCCCTTTTTCTGCTGGTGATGCCCCTGCCTATGCAGCCCAGCATCCTATTTGCTTTACCTGCTGCCTTGTCACACTGTGCCCCTACCTGAGGTCATCAGAGATGATAACCCCAAGATCCCTTTCCTGCTGTTGCATACTATATCCTCACCCCCTCAACTGATATATTGTGCCAGGGTTTTTGTGCCCCATATGCATTATCTTGCACTTCTTTGCATTGAATTTCAACTGCCAAACCCTTGACCATTCTTCAAGTTTCTGCAGATCCCTTCTCATTCTGTCTACACCCTCTGGTGTGTCTACTCTGTTACAGAGCTTTGTGTCGTCAGCGAACAGTGAAATTCTGCATTCTAGGTTCTGCGCAATGCCACTGATGAAGATGCTGAATAGGACCGGTCCCAGCACTGATCCCTGTGGTACGGTTTCGGTTTAACCAATGAGTTTGGATCCAGGCCTAAAACGCAGAGCGCTAAGGAGGGAACCTGAGCTTCCAAGCCGTAAGGAAGATCTGGCGTCATGGGGCGGAGCCGAGAGTTTTACCACCTGGGTGGGTGGGATGAGCCAGCTTGAAGACCTTCTGGCAAGATTTAAAGCGGCAAGGAACCTGCCAGTAAGTGTGGATAGAACAACATATCCACGTCCCTAGAAATGGACATTTATTACCAAAACAGAAGTATGGAGAAAGGGGAGAAGGCACTGCAGCTTGCTCTGTCAGTTTCTGGAAAACGTCCAGTTTTATTTATTGAATGAGTGTAAGGTGTTAAAACAATGAGAAAACATTTTGTGTTTTAAACAACAGATGGCACCTTCAGAAGAAATCCAACAAAACATAATATTTAGACACAGTTCAATGTGTATTTCACATTACTTCTGCATTCCTCCTCCCCGTTATTTATTACTGGTGTAATTTGCATGAAAACAGGATCTTTGCTCCTGAAGAGTTCATCTATTCCTGTTGCTTTCTCCCTACCCAAGTTCATAATGCACTCTTTGTGACATCACAGTTACTCCCATGGCAACAGATTGCGATGTTACAACACAGGATTATGACTTGAAGTAGAGAGTAAGCTAAAGAGGCAGATAAACTCTAAAGTATAAAGATCATGTATTCATGCAAATTTCCTCTGAAATAAATAACGGAGGAGAAATATATAGTGTGTATATATATATATATATATATATGGAATGCAAGCTGAACTGTACCTAAATATCATGTTTCCAAAGTTTTCTTCGAGGCGTCAGCAGCTCTTTAAATTCCCATCTGCAGCTTCTCTGGTTTAAAAGGCAATATTTGCCCTTTATATGACGGTAAGCTTTTTTGTGCCAGCTGGGTTTTGGTGTAAAGTGGGAGGGGAAAGGATGGAGGATAGTCATTAGGGCCACTTCTGCTGTCATGTTCTGTGTTTATATACAGTGCAACACACATCTGTCCTCAAAATGCTTCTTAAACAGAAGAAAAGCAAACTAGAACATCAGCAAAATGTCTTGATAGCATTCCATGAGAAGAAACTGCCTTCTGCTTTCCTGATGTAGCACAAAGTCCTTTCATGTGCACCCTGGACAAATCAGCTGACTTGTTCTGACTTCTTGCTGCTAGTTCAGTTATAGAAGCTACTTTGCATCCCCAGTTCTAAAGCGACACAGCTGACACCCTCTTGTCTTGTGACCATAAGATACGGATTCAAAACCTGTTAAAACAAGATTAAATAGTTTCAATTATATTTTTGTACTTTATGCTTTTGGGGAGAAAGAGTTACGGGTAATGTGAGGAAGCATTTATTTTGCCCAGAGTGGTACACCTATAGAACAAAGTCCCAAAGGAAGTGGGAGGCAAGTTGGGAGAGTGTTGAATATTTGAAACTCAGACTTGATCAGTTTATTTTTCTTTTTTTGTAACTTTATTTTATTTCTTAAATTTACAAATACCGAACATATCAAATCAAATCAAAGCTCATATTACAGAAAAAGTGTACAAAATTACCACAGTAATATCTTAGGAGACGATCAGTTTCTTATGGAGAATAAACATTAAGGGCATAGCACTCAATTCATCAAAGCGGGAGCGGCCCCTGAGGTTTCCAGTTTCTTACCTGGACAAGTTTTGTTTTGCAGTTGTGGACCTCAGATATGTTCTCCGCATGGGATCTAAGAGGTAGGCAGTTGTATCAAGGAGCTTAGCTAGACACACATCAGTATTTGGAAACAAACAGCACAGTAGAAGTGCTGTGATCCCAAGTAAGTGCAGCTGTTCATGCAAGGACAGCAGTGTATGTGTTGAGGGAAGCACTGATGTAGTTATGAAGCAAGAAAGGGAGTTTCAGAGAGTGTCAAGCTTGGTGAGATGTGGTGGCCCCACAAATCACACTGCTGTAGTCCTGGGTTGGGAGACTCATTTCTTCAGCAGGCACGTTGCTAGAATGGATGTCATGCAAAAGAGATTTTCCTGGGGACACTTAAAACTGGTCTAACAAGGAGCTCTAAATTCCACTTTTACAGCATTCCTCAGTCAAAAAGCACTACTTGGATGGGATTTTGTGTCTATGGGTATAATGACCCTGCATGAGAGAAGCACTCCCTTAACCGAGTAAATCGCTTCCAGTTTTCTAAGTCATGCATACAGCTCTTCAATGTGAGTTGACACAGATTTGTGCCCCTGCAGCCGTGACCACTCACCAACGACCCTACCACTCACCCAGCCCTGTCCCCTGCCCTTTCTGGGACTTACCTCTCCCATGTTCATCCCTGGCTGACACCCCCTGTGTGGGTCAGCCAAGGGGGAGACCGTACCCTCACCGGAGTTAGAGTCTGGTGTTGGGAGAGCACTGCGGTCGGTGATGTAGGGCCTACAATGAGAGGCAAGCATCATCACTGCTGAGGTCAAGGGTGTTTCCATTTTTCCTGCCCCAGTTACCCCGACGCCAATGGCGCATTCTTCGGTGCATGCACATGCCCCCTGAGCATGCCGGCATCCACCCTTCCGGAGCCTTGGCGCCTACCTGCACCACCACCTGTGGTCATCCAGGTGGCACTGCAGCAGTGGAGATCAATGCTCTCCTTCTCTGAGATGGAAAGTGTCCTACTGGTACACTCAGTCAACCTCCGGCCCAGCCCGCTGACGATCCAGACTCGTTTCCGAATGCTGTGTTGGTGGGCCAGCTCATGAAAAGATCTCTCAAACGAAGAACTGGGCTTACCTGTAGGCACCTGCAGACTGACGATATAAATATATAAATTATCTGTAAATCATAATGAGGCAGCAGCCATTACATAGAATGTGATGTCACTGAATGGCAAGCTGTATGTGGTCAATTACAGAGCCCACCCCTCAGAGACATCGTTCTCTGTCTCAAGATTCCATGAAATGGTTGCTGCCTTCATTTAATGCATGGATGATTTAGATATTTATATCTCAACTGCTGAATATTACAGGTACTGTAAGTCCAATATCTCCTTTGAAGGATCTTTTCATGGGCTTACAGAATTTAAGGCAAGACAGCACAACTACTTTCCTTTTAAAATAACTTTTAATAAGACTTTATTGATATCACAGACAACTGCCTTGTAACCTAGCTTAATATTTTGTTCCAAATGGAAGCTGACGTCACTCACTTATGTAGTTAAAAGGAAGTCACAGCATCCAGGAGCCCATCCCCCAATGAAGGTCAATGAGCAACGCGCCAGGGGACCTAACCAATAGCAACCACAGCTTTGCTTTTCTAGACATCTACTGCTACTTGCTATACATTAAAAGTATATATTTTTTGCCTCTATCTACAAGTACCTTATCTCTGTGTCTCCAAGTGTGCACCCTATTGTGTTTCTGTTATCAAGATACCGAGAGACGGCTTAGAAACATAGACTTTGACAGCAGATAAGGACCGCTAGGCCCATCTAGTCTGCTCATTTCCCTACCTACAGGATAGCCGCAGATACTAGTTAACCAACAGCCTATATCTTCCTGTCCCCCACAAGAAGTGCCTTATGTCTGTCCCATGCATTCTTGAATTCTCCCACAGTTTTAGACCCCACAACTTCCTCAGGAAGGCTGTTCCATGCATCCACTACCCTCTCTGTGAAATAATACTTCTCACATTGCCCCTGACACCCCTCCTTCTATCTTTAAATTGTGTCCTCTTGTTCTTGCAAGTCTCTTTTCTGAAAGATGCTACCCTCTTGGACTTTGTTGATTCCTTGAGGTACTTGAAAGTTTCTATCATGTCCCCCCTTCTTTCCTCAAGGTATACATATTAAGCTCCCTTAGTCTCTCCTCATACGGCTTCTTGCAGACCCTGCACCATTTTAGTTGCCCTCCTCTGACTGCCTCTATCCTGTCTATGTTCTTAGGAGATGGGGTCTCAAGAACTGGACACAGTATTCCAGATGGGGTCTCACCAACTGTCTGTGCAGAGGGATAACAACTTCCTGTTTTCTGCTGCTGATGCCTCCCTATACATCCCAGTATAGCCCGGCCCTCCCTACTGCCTTCTCACATTGCTTGCTAACCTTAAGGTCATCTGATATGATTACCCCCAGGTCCCTTTCCTGTTTTGTTGTTGTTACTACCTCCCCACCCATTGTGTTTTCTTCCCTGGTTCTTGTTTCCCAGGTGCATTATTTTGCACTTTTTGCATTGAATCCTAGCTGCCATACGCCTGACCATTCCTCCAACCTTGCAGAGTCCCTTTCATCCTTTCCACGCCTCCTTGTGTATCAACCCTGTTGCAGATCTTTGTGTCATCTGCAAAAGGCATACTTTCCTTCCAGTCCCTCTGCAATGTCACTGATGAAGACATTAAAAGGACTGGACCCAGTACTGAACCCTGCAGTACCCCACTAGTAACCGCTTTTCTTCAGAGTGGACTCCATTTACAATTACCTTCTGTGTCCTGTTGTCCAGCCAATGTTTTACCTAGGCTACCACCCTGGGACCCACTCCAGGCTGGTTAATTTGACTATCAATCTTTGTGTGAGGCTGTGTCAAATGCCTTGCTAAAGTCTAGGTAGGCCATGTCCACAGCCCCTCCCTGGTCTACTACTTTGGTCACCCAGTCAAAGAAATCTATTAGATTCTGCCTGACATGACCTTCCCGCTGTGAACCCATGCTGCCTTGGATCCTGTGCTCCACTGACCTCTAGGTACTCAACTATTCTTTCCTTCAGAGTAGCTCCATCCCTTCCCTACCACAGAGGTCAGACTGACAGGTCTGTAGTTTCCTGCCTCTGTCTTGGTCCCACTTTTGTGAAGGGGAATCACATCACTTCCTCCAGTCCTCGGGTACCACACCATCCTCCCATGATTTATTAAAAAGAGTAGCCAGTGGTTTCACTAGTTCCTTCCTTAATTCTTTTAGAATTCTGGGGTGAATTCCATCAGGACCCATTGCTTTGTCCACCTTCAGTTTTGGAGTTCTTGCAGAACCCTTTCTTCTGTGAAAGGACTGGGATCGACCCCCTATCAAGGTGCTTCTGTTAATTGGATTAGGCACTTCCCCTCCTCTTTTTTGAATACTGAGCAGAAATATTCATTCAGTATTCCTGCTTTTCACTGTCCCCTCTGCCCACCCACCCGTTCATTCTATTCAGCCTCACTATCCCTCCCTTTGTCTTTCTCACTCGTGATGTACCTATAAAAGGTTTTATCCCCTTCTTAACTGAGTTGGCTATGTTTTCCTCAGTTTGGGCCTTTGCTATTCTGACTTCCTCCCCTGCTTCTTCTGCCTTAACTGGTACAGCTCTCTGTCCTGCTCCTTCTGTGTTTCCTTATACTTCTGGAATGCTATCTTTTTCTTCCTGACTTTCACAGCCACCTCTCTTGAGAACCATAGTGGCTTTTTCTTTCGTTTTGATTTGTTTATTTGCTTCACACAAAGGCTTGTTGCCTCTGTGATGGCAGTTTTGATAATTCTTACCCCTCCAGATGCACTGTGGACCTCTTTATAGCAGGCACAGGCCCAGTTTATGGTCTGTAGTTTGAAAAAGGTTGGGTCCTGCTGCCGTGGATGAATGTTGCTGCATATATACTGATCCAGCGTAACACTGAGGGATACATTTCCCATTAAAGACAACTGATGCTGTACCGTTAACCTAAGCTGGAAAAAGTAAGTACTCACTTCATTTTTTTTCTCCTGTTACAGGAAATTTCCAACCGTCACTATTGGGCTAAGCCCGTTCCCTTACACTGGCGATAGCTCATCCAAGTCAATTTTATAATTTTTGCAGCACCCCAGTTCAGTGGACAGGGATAGTAATTTGAGCCCAACCAATAGTCAGATGATCCCTTCCACTTCCTGGTTCTCCAGTCCTGCCCCGGTGCTCGGATGTTTTATGACATCTAACTAGGGAGAGTGTGGGGGGGCACCCCGTTGCACTCTATGGGGTTAATTTTAGAAGCTATTTTAACACTGTTACAGCATCCTTTTACTTAAATAAAAGTCACTGCTCACCTAATAGGGGCCCTATTTGTTGAGTAGTGGCTTTCATTTAACTCAAAGGGTACTGAATTAATGGGGTAAATTCACAACTTGCGGAAGGAGCAGAGTACGAGCTGGCATGCTTAGGGAATACTGCCATTGTGAATAGGAGAAAAGCACATACCAAACACAGAGTAGGCACTGGACATAATCAGTTTCACTTTCTGCAACTCACTTTGCTACACACTCCCCCTTCGTACTCACCACTGCTCCTGCTATTCCTCCCTTTCCATCCTCCCTCTGCCCTCCCGTCACCAGCCTCACTGTACCTCCTTCATAGACAAATACTGGTTTGGTTCCCTTCCCTTCTACCTCTCCCCTCCCAATTTCCCCATCTCATGTTCCTTCCATTCCAGGGAGCATCGTACTGTCTCCACTCCTTACCCCAAGTCTTCTTCTGGGCACTCTGCCTTCTCCTATCAATTTCCCTTACTCTGGAATGCAACTCCCCTCCTCCCTCCACCTCTCCTCCTCCCCCAGGCACCAGCTGAAACTCCAGCTATACCTCGTCTTCTCCTGTTACCCTTCCTCCTGACACCCCCCCTCGTCTCATATGTCCTTGGCTGGGTCTCATCTACCTGACTACTGACTGCAGTTCCTCACCACCACTAATCTTCCATCTACCACAGAGTTACGCATAAGTTAGTCTTCAGGTCTCTTGCCTGTTGTCAGTAACTACATGCTGTGGATTGTTGTTTTCCCATTGCACTCGAACTGGTGTCTCAAACTGAGCTGTGACCGCATTTTATTTGCATGAATAACTTCTTTTGTACCTACTCATTTTTCTACCAACATATTTACCAAATGTGCTCTACTGAGTTGTTTCATGTATTGTTCTGTTCTCCCCTGTTCCCCTTTCTCGGTCACACAGGATGACAACCAACAGGGGCTTGTCCATGGGAAATCGTGTCCAAAAAATGTGGTTGAATTCTTCGGCTGAGTGACAAGATCCCTGGATAGCGTAAAGCCTGTTGATATTCTATATTTGGACTTCAGCGAGGCTTTCGACTTGGTCCCACACGGGAGGCTGATCTGGAAACTGAGAAACCTAGGGATGGGTGAAAAAATGGTGGGAAGGGTGGCAAACTGGCTTGAAGACAGGCAGCAAAGGGTGGTGGGGCGGCAGTCTCGACTCACAGAAGGGTCATCAGTGGGGTCTGCAGGGCTCAATCTTGGGACCTATCCTCTTCAACTTGTACACTGCAGACACAGGGGTAGGAGTTGGCAGCAGGATGAGTCTGTTCACTGATGATTCCAAAGTGGAGGCAGAGGTGGGCAGTGAGGATGGGAGGAGGGCATTACAGGGCGATTTATTGAGGCTGGAAGAATGGGCACACACATGGCAATTGAGGTTTAATGAGCATAAACACAGCATTCTACATCTAGGTATTAGAAATCCTGGGTACAGCTACCAGCTGTAGGGAGTTCAGTTGGCAGTCTCCACGACAGAGAAGGATCTGGGGGTAATGACTGGCACCAAATGGAACAATTCTGAGCAGTGCAGGAGGGCAGCAGCTAAGGCGAACAAAGTGCTGGGGTATATATCTAGGGGTATAATGTCCAGGAGCAGGGAGGTTATTCTTCCCCTATATAACTCACTGATGAGGCCACGCATGGACTAGTGTGTGCAGTTCTGGCGTCCATACCTAAAGAGGGACATCACGCTACTGGAGAGAGTACAAAGAAGTGTGACAAAGATGATCAGTGGTGTGGAAGATATGGCATATGGTGATAGACTGAGTGAGCTGAACATGTACTCCCTGGAGGACAGGAGGGACATGATAGAGACCTTCAAATATCTGAAGGGAGTCAACAGAGTGAAAATGGAGGGACTGATAAAACTGAAGGGAGAGGGGACTACGAGAGGACACAATCTAAAACTGGTAGGAGGAGAGAGTATAGAGGGGAGATGGGAGGGCACTACTTCATGGAGAGGGTGGTGGCACCCTGGAATGCACTTACTGAGAAGCTGATAAAGCTGGACACCATAGATGGGTTCAAGAGAGGATGGGACAGACACAGGGCTTGGTGAAGGTTGCAGCAGTTAAGGAGAAGGGCAGGTGGGTGGGGAGGTGAGTGGGGGTGATGGGTTAAGAGGGAGGTAGACGACTGTACTTTATCAGTGAGCCACGTTCGGGCAGACGTGATAGACCATTTGGCCTAATCTGCTGTCAACTACATATGTATGTATGTATGTATGTACACCTGGAAACGAGCCTCGGCTCAATGTGACTCTCCTGGTTACCAATTTCCAAACAAATAAAAATAAAATAAATAAAATTAGAAACCAATACTTGTAACCAGGACATAAAATCACCATTTCTCAAACTGAACAGACCTTTTTTTTCTGAGATAAATGTGACGTAACAGGATTACTTTGGAAGCCTAGCTGGAAAAACATCGGGACGCAAGCGGTCTTCGAGTGACAAAGCTCCCAATGGGTGGTTTAGAGAACTTCTGGAAAAGAGATGGGTGGGAGAAAGCAGCTGCAGACTGCTCCAAATGCTTCCTTGAACTATTACTCAAACTGGACACAAAGTGTGATTGGAGATGGCAGCCATCAAACAAGAGCTGACAAAATGTAAAGACAACAGCTTTGCTGAACTGGATAAGGCACTGCAAATAAAGCTTGAAAAATATGAAAATGAGGTGCTCAAATGTAAACAGAATAAACTGGATTGGGACAAGGCAGACTATTCATCTGGTCACATGTACAGACGCCAAAGGTCCATGAGCAGAGGCCTTTCAAAATCAAGTTTTTAGGAACATAATTAGCAAAAGACAACCCCCCCCCAAAAAAAAAATAAAAACACTCCCCCACTATTCAGAAGAAAGCTAGTAAGAAGAGGCTGACAGCCAAAGACAAGCGAGTTTTTTATCCAAAGGCCAGAATCAGAAAGGAACCGAAAATAAATCCAATAAAACAAAAAGAAAGGCAAGAAGGCGCAGGAGGGGGCGAGGCAAGCCACTACAACCACAGGAAACAAGATAGTATAAAAATCATAAACCTGACAAAGGTCCCCTTGTCTGAACCTCAGATAACCATCCTTTTAAAAGGAACGTCTTTCATCCCGAAACACTGCCCCCTGACCATTTTCAAAGACTGACATATATAAACTGTAAGACAGATAGACACATATTAATTGCGGTGAGGGCTTATTTTGCATGGAAATAAGAGCCTCTCAAAATGTTACCCTACCACAGTTCAAAAGGTCATGGGATGTGACTGTACCACACTGTGGTACAATAACATTTTAAAAGCCTCTAGAGGTTCCATGCATAACCGCGCAAGCAGAAATGGCAGGATCAACCAGAGAAACAGTGGTGGTGGCCACATGAACTCCCAAACCCACAACTCTACGTGGATCAACCAGATATACAGTTGTAAATACAAAAACTTTAAAGCAGGATCAACCAGATAAATGAACGCGTAACGAAACTCTCCTCACAGCAACGTCCTCTCGTTAAGCGAGAGACAGAGCTGCCATGTTTGTTTTTTTTTTTAAATCCCTCCGACACCTGATTTACAGCCAATAGAAGGCTGCATTACAAACACAGGGACGTCTCATCCCTACCAACCACACATCACACCCTAGCAACCAGCCCTAAGTCCCAAAATACAAAGGGGCTACCAACATTTTTTTTTCTTATATTTTGAAAACAAAAAACTGCAAAAACCATGTTTATTTTACTTAGGCGGCACCATACACTATAAAAAATAGTGGATGGGCAACTCTATGCCAAACCATTGTGTTGTGCCACCTCGCTTTTGAGGTCACAGGAAATCAGAACCCCTCGGGTGGCACAACACACTGGTTGTGCATGGCTGCCCATCCACTATCCTCTATGTTCAGAGAACTGCATTGCAAGAGTTACTGAAGAACATTTTCAAACAAACATGAGTGTCATTGCAACAAATACAGAACAAATAACAGCTAATATAGATATGTTAGAGAATGTGAACATTGTTTAACCAGGAGTAGCACACTAAGCCAAAGCTTATTTCCAGATGCGACCTAGGAGCACAAAGAAATTAAGTGACTTGTTCAGGATCATACAGTATGCACCTAGGTGGCTGTGGGATTCAAACCCAGGTCTTCAGATCTGCAGCTCACAGCCTTAACCCACTGCGCTATACTGCCTCCTAACCCTTGACTATAATGGTTACCCTTGACTGTAAACATCATGCATGCTTTACAAATGACTCAAACACAGCAAAGTAATGGGATTTTAATCCTGTCAAGTGGATCTATGTATGGCACTGCACAGATAAAAACCCACATCACGGGAGGGGTCTTCGTGGACTGAACAAGACCTAGAAATCTGGACATTTTAGCAGAACTGCATGGTGTAAATGCAGAACTGTACACTGACACCCCCTCGGACAACTCATTAATTTTTGATGCAACAGGTAGGGAATTTGAGCAAATGAGTAGAACCTGTTCAAGACTAGCTCTACTTTTTGCCCTCCTTGCATGGACCCTACAATCAGAGATTTTAAAAAGGCTGTTATGAGAAGTTAACACGCTTATGTCTGCAGAGAAACACAGATTTTGTCCGCAGAAATGGACCTTTAGGCCTTGCCAGTCTGCCCCTTGTCCCTGCCTATTCCATCACCACTGACCCTAGTTGGTCATAGGTGTCATTCCCTTCCCCTGCTCCCCTACCTAATATGCCCCTGTGCCTATCTTATGCATGCCCGAAGCTCCCCATAGCCTTTGTCCCCTCTACCTCCTCAGGCTGGATGTTCCAGTCATCCAGCACCCTTTCTGTGAAAAAATATTTCTACACATCTCTCTTAAACTTCCCCCTCTGAGCTTCATTGCATGCTCCCTTGTTCTAGTGTTGCCTTCTCACTGAAACAGACCCTCCACTTGCACCTTGTTCACGCTTGTGACGTACTTGCAAGTTTCAGTCATGTCACCTCATGCTCCCCTCTCTTCCTGGGAGTACATGTTGAGTTCCTGCAGCCTTTCCTCATATGGCATCTCATGCAACCCCTTCACTATTTTGGTTGCTCTACTCTGGACTGCCTCAATCCCTTCAATGTCCTCACAGAGGTGCGGCCTCCAGAAATGGCCACAGTACTTCAGGTGGGGCCTCACCAGCGAGCAATACAATGGCAGCACCACTTCCCTCCTGATACAAGTCAATCTTCCACTGCATTCCAGAGATCCCCTTTGTCTGCAGGAACAGAATAACTGCTGTAAATGAACTAAGCAACGTGTATAGTCATCAAACCTGCAGACAGAGGGGGAATGCTGTTCTTAAGGCATCAGAAATTTCTAGGAATAAGATCTGTGAACAATTATCAGATGCACAATACTATAGGAAGCTTAGGGGGGGACCCTACCACTGTTTTCAAATGAGAACTACTAGATTGGTTAAAATGTTTTAGATGGAAGGACATATTACTGAAAATTAGTTTAGTTTTTGGTGGAACAAAGCAAGAAGACCTCGCACCTGTTAACAACAGAAAGTCATTTCACTCCAACTTTGGAAATGAAAGCATCACATTTATGTCATCATTAAAAAAGGGCACATGTATTTTTTGTGGAATGACAACCCTATTAACTCCAACAATTTACATACTCCCCCAAATTGCACAGATCCTTAAGGGAGGCCCATAGTATCTGGTATGGGTTCATTAACAGACAACTTGAGCAAATTTATAGATTTATTTTTGAAAATCTCCATGGAATCTCTTCTTTCCTATATTCGAGACACCATGCACTTGCTACAGAAACTGAAAATATGAAATGAAATACAAACAGTCTGTTTTGGGGGCTAGGTGTTGAATCACTGTACACTTCGATCAAGCATTAGACAGCCATTAGTGGCTTTGAACACTCCCTCACATGAAAAAAAAACTAAAGAAAAAATCCCTGTTGACACCATTTTAGAAGCTCTACACTTCATTTTGACATACAACTTAATGAAGTGAATGAACCCCATGGGGATTATTCTCTACAAGTATGCGGTATTGCTATTCATGCCTCTATGAAAGTTTAACCTTAGGGCACCAGGAAGACATTCTTGTGTTCAATACCAAGAACAGACCACATAAAAAGTTGGTTTCATTATGCCGATGATGTGGTCTGTGTCTTGGATGGTGCGGAAGAAGCACAGGATTTCATCTTCTGGCTCAATGAAAACTTAAATTTAAAATTCACTAATACCATTAGTGCTGTGAGCCTTAACTTCCTTTATGTCATCTTGAGTGTGAGAGAAGATAATACTGCCAAAAATAAATAAATAATTTCTCTCAAACCCACAGCAACTTACAATATGCTCAGAACATAAAGCAAGCACCCAACAAGTTTGATTTTTTTCCATCCCTTACAGTTAGTTTTTTTGTTTTGTTTTTAGAATTGAGTATACCTTATTGAATTTTTTTAAGAAAGGAGTAACAAACAATACAATACAACATCACAGAACCGGAACACACTAATCACAAACAGTACAATAAAATATACACACAACCAGAACACACTAATCACAAACAATACAATATAACACCACACTAATCACAAACAATACAATACAACATCACACAACCGGAGCACACTAATCACAAACAATACACTATAACAACCACACAACCAGAACACGCTAATCACAAACAATACAAACAACATCACACAACCGGAACATAGTAATCACAAAAAAATGCAACAACTACAGGTGTATACATTAATTCCCCTTCCCTCCATCCCCCCAACCCGAGATGACCAGAGTGAGTCACAAAACCACACCCAAGGGAGAAACATCCACTATGACCAACTATTATTCCTTTATGACACAGCAAGTAACAGACTAATTTTTGGGTTCACAAGACAAGGCCTGCCTGAGACCGTGTAGAGATCAGCACCACTGTCAACATACAGGACATATAGTCTCAGTATTTTTTTTTTAAAAATGGCTTTATTAAACGTGTATAAAAACATGGAACAGCTCACCCCCATGTATAAAAGAATCAAAAGTATGGCAGTCTCAGTGCAAGCTTTTTTCAGTTACTGGCCACTTCCTGTTTCTGTTAAAGTTGCTTACTGAGTTTTTTCATTAGCCGACTTGGTATTCACAAGCTCAAAGACTGCAACAGCATATAGCTTCCGCTGAAGCCGGTACCAGCGGGATGACCTGTACTGTAGAAACAGCATAATCAAAACTTAAGTAGGGTGCCAGACCGTAAAGTTTTCCAAACAGTGAAAAAAATCGGTGACCCCAGATGCCCATCGTACATGCTGCAAACAGTAAGACCAGGTGTGTTACATGCTTACTTATCGATCTGTCATCATCAGACACAAAAATACAGTAGATAAAAACCTGGTACTGCTACATTCCGGGAGTCATGAGAGGGGACTACCCACTATGACATCAAGCGCTCTGCACCACAGCCCGTCTTATAAGTAATAAGGTTTGTAATGTCTTCCATCTCGACTGAAAAGTATGGAACCTACTGTTCAGGGCTGCAATTGTTTTATCAGCATTGAGGGCAAACTGTATTTCTTTGTGCCACTCAGTAAAAGTGGGAGTAACCTCATCCCTCCAGTGACGTACTATTATCAGCTTGGCCACAGTGGCTATAAGGGCTATGTCCCCTTTCTTTGGACAAATACCTGGTCTCAGAATAGGCCCAGTACATAGATATCTGGGGTAAAGGTGTCTTATAGGCCCAGTGCTCCAAGATCGGCCAAAGCATTTTCCTGTAGCAGACCCTAATTTTTCCTGTATTTTCCCTGTAAAACTTAGGTGAAATTCCTGTAGATTTTCCTGTATGCTCAAGCCAATTTATTTTTGCAATTGGCATTATAGTTGTCATCTCCTCGACTTCCCCCAAGTTTTTAAACACTGTCCGATCAACATACTCATAGCTAAAGCAGCCAACAGTGATGCATGATTGTATTTACATTAATAAAAAAACCTAAAATTTATCTCCGCAACCTCCCCTGAGTTCATGTCCCATCCAAAGCAACACACAGATCAATGAATAATGCATGATTATTTGATTACCCCACAGACAGGTTTGGTACCTGAATCATTTTTTCATCCTCCAGTTAATGAAAGTTTTTATTTATTTATTTTTTTATTTATTATCAAGACATTTAAAAAACTCAGAGATCATCCCTCGACCTCCACCAAGTACATGTCCCAGCTAAAGCAGCACACATACCATTTATGCATGATTTATAGTTACCCCAGAGACAGGTTTGGTACCTGAACTATATTCTTCCATCCTCCGGTGACTCAAGTTTTTTAAATTAAATATTAAAAACATAGTAAATATTAAAAAAAAAAACACTCTGTCCCAGCCAAAGCAGCACAGATTCATAGATGGTTCAGCTAAGCTAGCTTGATTATTTTATGCCAGCCCAGAGACAGGTTATTAATGTTATTTTGTTTTACCTTTTTTCGCAGAGATGATTGTCCAAGAAAGCTGCTCAGGGATTGGGCTCATCTCTTTCATTCTGTGACCACTTTTCTAATGCTGCAGTAAAGCCGACGAAATGGAATGGACTGGCGGCAGGTCAGGGTCTCGTCTCGATGCCGGCGATGTCCCAGGTGGTTTTTAAATTTATTTTGCAGATCTATCTGCAATTGGAAGGCAGCTCTGAGACAGGCTGGTCTCTCCTTTTCTTCTGAGCCAAAGAAACAGAATGGACTGGTGGCGGCAGGTGTGTCAGTAGCTCTCTGGGATCCCGGGTCGATGAAACGGCGAAACGAAAACACGTGGCAGACTGAGGTGGCGAGCAGCTGTGGACGGACAATAACCTCTGTGTTTTTGTCTACATCTCTCCAGTGGCAGCAAGTATGGCAAAGGAACACCACACTCGACTCCGGCAACCATACCAGTTTAAATATTCCCGGGGCAGCACTGCACCAAACAATTGCGCTAATCAGAGACCACAGTCAGTGCGTGATTAGAGCATGACTGGGGTCTCTGAACCAATCAGGGGCAGGCTTGTGATAACCTCATCTGGGAACTAATCTGGGAATGAACTCAGACTCTCGCTCGCAACTACTTTCCCCTGATTTAAAGTGACGGCACCAATTTCTCCCGTATATTTTAGAAAATAAAGAATTCCTTCCCGTACCCCATTTTGAGCCCTTAAACCCCGTAAAATACGGGAATCCCCGTAGATCTGGGAGCACTGTAGGCCTAACAGTGGATCTAGTCCCAACCATGTGGCAGTCAAAAAAGGCCAAATTTAATCACATGTCCAAAGAACACGGTACAGAGTGCCCGGCATCAGATGACATCTATTGCACAGGTCTTCTGCTAACAACCCCATGTTAAAAAGTTTTTTGGGGGTGTGGTACATGTTATGTAGAATCTGGAATTGTTGGAGGCGAAGACTATCTTGTTTTATGTATTTATGCATGTCTTGCCAAAGGCGCTTCCATTGTACATCAGCAAGAGCTAAATCAGCTTGATTAGCCCAAAAGTCACATTTACCTGTCAGCCTCTTGTGGTTCAATACACTGAAGCACTGCATACGATCCAGACAGAGCATGTGACTCTTGAGCAGCCGCAAGAAGCTTATCAAGACGTGACCAACCCCCTCCTGTCCCACAGCGGAGGGGCTCAGAGTTTGCAGCACACAATGTCACAGTTTCAGAAATTTAAAGAAAAATTTATCAGGCACAGCAGCCTGTGTCTGAAACATACGAAAAGGAATAAGGGAATCTCTCATTAAGTAAGTGACTCACCCTAGGAATGATGATCTGTCTTCAGCATTCAGGATTGAGCACTTTGCCTCTATCTGAAAATCTGAGTTGAAAAATGACGACTGCCAGGGATCAACCATCAGCGTAATTGACATTAGCCGACTCATTTGTTATGTGTCATCACTTCCATGAATCGAACCAAACTAATAAACGAACCAGCTCCCCTAAACCATAAAACACTCAATCACTCCCTCATCGACTGGGCCCTCACCTCACACCTGCACTGCATCATCAATGCTAACATCCTGCCAGATGCCTTAAGTGACCAACATCTTACCTTCTGCATCAGCAAGATTCACCAACCTAAAGTCCCCCCATCCCAATATTTTGATTATATGCTTATTCATATCTCCTGACCTCACTCCTCTGTACATGAACCTAAGCTGCACTAATTGGTCCCCTATCTCCTCGGTCTCCTCCACCAACTCCGCTCTAAATTACTTTCAACACTAATTCCTCGAGATACAGAACAAAAACACCCTCCTCCACTGGACCAGAGTAAAGGGATCCCACCTCCCCTGTATCACGGCCGAACTCATAGCCTGCTTACATGCCCGTGACATGGCCTGGTCTGCAAATAAACGCAACCCATCCCCCAAAGCCTTCTAGAGGTATCGTGACCTCCACAGCTCCTGTTCCAGGGCTGTAAGACTTGCAAAGGCTGACTACTTCACATCTACCTTTGAAGCCAACACTGATCACTCATTAAAATTCTGGAAGATAGTACACATTCTTTTCTCCCCTCCTACTCAGCCCCCTTTACCTGTCCTAAAGGTGGCAGATTCCTCTGCCTCCAATCCCCTCTCTGTCGTGTCCAAGTTTAATTCCTTCTTTACCACCTGCACTTGCTCTCTTCTCTCCTCCCTCCCCCTCCTCCCAAGCCTCATCCCCTTGCCGGTCCTCACGACAGCCATCCTCTTTAATCCCCAAATTCTCATTCTCTCCTGTGCCCCCCCCACTTCATTCTCGACGTCATACTTGCCCTCAACCCATCCAAGGGTAAGAGTCCAGACGGGCTGGATAGCAAGCTCCTGTATTTATTTATCTGCCCTTTCTAGCTCCTCTCCTCTGGCTGACCGCCTCAACTTTTCCTTCTCCTGTTCCTCTGTCCCGATCGACTGGAAGTCAGCCACTGTTTTTCCTATCCCAAAAGGTGGTGACCCATCTGTTACTGGTAACTACCACCCTATCTCCCTCCTCCCTATCTTAGCTAAGTTACAGGAATGTGCTGTCTTACTCCAACTCTCTCCCTTTCTGGATTCCTCTTCCTTCTTTATCCTCTACCAGTCTGGCTTCTGTAAGTACTACTCCATAACGTCCTCCCTCCTCAGCCTAACTGACTCAATCCTCAATGGTATGAAACGCAGCCTTGTCACCACTGCCATTTTCATCAATCTAGCTAAGACATTTAACACTATCTCCCACTCCCTAATACTGTCTGCACTCCCAGTTGCCGGTCTCTCTGAAGTGGCCATAAGCTGGTTCTGCTTCTACCTCATAGGCAGGTCACAATCTGCCAAAATAGGGGACACCCTCTCCCCTCCCTTGCCTATAACTACTGGGGTCCTGTGATGTTCTGTGCTAGGTCGCTGTTATTCTCCATCTTCCTCAATGATCTCCCCTCTGTCTGCTCGTCAGCATCCATCCACATGTATGTGGATGACATGGTTCTTTTTACCTCGGGTCCCTCCCACTGCTAATGTGGCGTACAGAATCCAGCTCGACTTCGATCAAGTTCAGCTTTGGCTACGCTCTAACCAACTATTCCTCAACGCCAAGCAGACTGCCTCCATGCCCTCTGACATGAGGCAGAGACTCTATAGGCTTCCCTCTTTCCACACCCTAGACGGCTTCCCTATGGAGGATGTCACCACCTTTAGGTATTTAGGTACCTGGCTTGACCAACACCTGAACTTCTCATACCATGTGGATGCTATTGTCAAAAAACTGCACCCCAAGCTTGGTGCCCTGCACAGAAACCGTGACTGCATCCCACTGCTGGCCCGCCATGCTATCATCCAGAGAATGATCCTCCCAATCTCCGACTACAGCGATGTAGTCCACAGTGCTGCCCCAGGTACTACTCTCGTCAGACTGGACACTCTCGTCCACTCTTTTTGCTGCTACATTCTCGACCATCCCCCTCGCAGCCATCACTGCTCTATGCATCAGTCTCTCTCCTTTCCCACTCTTGAGGACAGGCGCCGTGCCCACTGTGTCAACTCTGTGAGCAAATTATGGTTTGACTCTCTCTCCCCTCCTAGCTTTCTGCCTCTCTTTACCGCTACCCCATGACCTCAGAAGCTCTAATGACCGTACCCTTGTAGTCCCTTCTGTCTCCATGATCACCACCATTTCCCTAAAATCTGGAATTCCTTTCCTCATGACATCCGATTTGCCCCTTCCCCTTGGGCCCTCTCCAGCCTCTTCAGAGGCCTCACTTCCCCCTCCTGCAACGGCTCCTAATCCTCACCCCTCTTCAAGTACTCCCTGCCCTCCTGTTCCTCCTCTGATTACATGATTTCAAGAGGTATTTCATTCTTTCTAGGCACTTAACTGCTCTACATTTTATGACTAACTGTACCTGTATTTTTATTCTAGCTATGTCTCTTGTATTGTACCTTGCACCAGAGCTCTGTTTCTGCTCTGAATTGTACTGCCAACTTGTAACCTGGGAACAGAGAGAGAGTTCACACTGGGCTGTAGTGCTCTGTTTAAACTGAAAAGGCATACATGTACAAACCAGGCACACACCACCACATATGACGTTGACAACCGCATATAAGATAAAAAGGCTTTAATATATAAAAGTGCACATACCAACAGGTTTGCCTGCCTGACTTGTTTTTGGTCACCAACTGGACCCTTTCTCAGATGCCAACTTGTAATCTGTATTTGTGCTCTTGAGCTACCATGCCTTGTTTGTACCATTTCCCCTTCTCCTCCCAGACACATCTGGGAACGAGTTGACTGCTCAGTATGCCTTTCCTGGTAAAACTTTTAAATAAATAAATAAATGTGCAGGGAATGACCACATAATGGGGGTAGCCTGGAGCGGGCACAGCACCTTAGATGGGGGGGGGGGGACTAATAGTGTTTTAGAATCAACCTCACAATCCCGATATAGAGTTTCTTCAATTCCAGGCCATTGTAGCTTATAGTCCAACACTTCAGCATCTTCTGTGAGGCCACACCAGTGCAAATACTTAACTGCTGTGCGAGGAGAAATAATATAACATTTGGTAAGTGTAAGCCTCCCACCTCTTTAGGCCCGGTAAGTTTTTGATAGCCCCGTCTAATTTTCTTACCCTTCCATACAAATTGTGTAGTGAGAGACTGTACTGATCTAAACCATTTTAAGGGAAGCACTAAAGTAAGCATGCTTAACGGATACAAAATCCATGGTAAAATACTCATTTTAATAACATTAATACATTCCAAAAGGGAAAGGGTCAGAGACCTCCAACGCAACAAATCTTGCCCAGCCTTATGTTTCAATGTATCAAAATGTAACTCTTTAAGTTCGGAATGATGCCTTGATACCTGGGTATGTCAGGACTTTGGGGTACCACAGTCAGTTTTTAAGGATAAGACACGACTGCTCTGACATAAATGATTTTGAAAAAAAGGCCACAGATTTGAAAGTATGATTTCTTGAAATGGGCTGTGATCAACAAAAAGCATGGCACAATGGCAGAAGCACGCTTCTGGTACCCAAACTTGAGGCTGGAAGTTATTGGAACATTCAACTTATTTATTTTTCCATAGAGCTTAATACAATTAGTGGTAAAGTTATGGGCATCATTAGATATTATACAATGGCAAGAAAATTTCCTGGACTCTGATTCGTCAGTCTTGGGCTGGACCCGTGATGTTATCCCAGCACAACATCACGGCTCTAGTCTCAGCCTCACTGTGAACCTGCAGACGATTATATGGACATAGAGCACCTTTTTTTTTTTTTTTTTTTGGCATCTCCTCTTAAGAAACAAAAATATTTTTACTCACTAATAAAAACATTCTTTAAAATATTTTTTTTATTTTATATATAACAACGAGCCATTGTATAATAGCAATAATGCCCTCCAGGGTGTGTGTCGTTTGGGATAACGTCACACCTCAGTTGCTGGACACTCTCGGCCTGTGGCCTCATGCCCAACCACCTAAGGCATGACGTTATCCCAGCACGACACACACCCTGTCGGGCATTATTGCTTAAATATTAACCAGCAGTAAGTAACAATCGCCAGCTAGTGGAAGCAATAGGCTCTGTACCAGAAGATCATTTAAAAGAGGCAAAATCTTTGGGACAAGTTGGTACATGGCCAGTACAGAAATCCTACTTCAAAAAACTGAAATTATGTACCTACCGTAATTCTTGATCTTCTTGGACAAAGTCTCCACCACTCATTCACACTAATGGGACTACACCGGAGGTGCTAGGACCAAGCGGGAGACAAAAATCTTCAGGAGGGCTGGCACCAAGGTAGGGTCGCACAGAAGGGGCACCATGAAACTGGCTTGCGCTGTATAGGCTACCTCCGCGTCGATTCTTGAACTGCCTCAGTATCTTTTTTACTGAGGATGTGCAGAGTAAACTAACCTAGTGAAACTAACCTATGATGGACATAAGATAGTCCGAATGACCTGTATAAGATGGGTCAACACAACAGAGTCTTCACAGCCCAGCCCTCAAGGAAGTGAAGACCAAAAACAGACAAGTGAGCTAGGGGGATGGAGGGTGGGCGTGTAAATGAGTGGTGGAGACTTCATCCAAGAAGATCAAGAATTATGGGAGGTACGTAATTTCCATATGTTCCTGGACATAAAGTCTCCACCACTAATTCACAATAATGGGAGAGTACCGAGCTAAAATAATCCCCTGAGAAGGGCGGCAGGAAAGAGGAGCTCACTTAGGACAGGAGTCCATTCAGGATTGTCATGTCAAAGGATTGACGCTGTCTGACATGGACATCCAAAGCGTAGTGTTTCACAAAAGTCTGCACGGAGCTCCAAGTAGCTGCACTGCAGATGTCTGCCAGGGATGCCGCGACCGCTCTGGTAGAATTGGCATATACCCTGCCTTCCAGCTTAACCTGTGTCATGGAATAGCAGTGGCGAAGACAAGCCACTAGCCATGCCGAAATACACCTGATGGCAACAAGCTGACCCAGCTGGGCCATGCTGAACAATACAGAGTTGCTTTGACTTGCTGATCTCTTTAGTTCTGTCTAAGTAGAAACAAAAAACCCCTTTAACATCCAGAGAATGTAGGGTATGCTCTCCTTCATTCTGGAAGTTTGCAAAGTAAGTCAGATGAACCAAGAGCTGGTTCACATGGAATTCCAAGACCACTTTTGGGAGAAATTTAGGGTGAGTTCTGAGAAAGTACAGTTACGCAAGAACTTATCGTAACAGTAGATCTTCAAGAGAGGCTCTTGTAGTAGGTACTTACACATAGGACTAAGCCACCAGGTGCTAGGTGCTAGGACCACACGGAAAACTTCTAGCTAGCAGTGTCTGGTGAGGCCCCCCCCCGATGTCACGCAATCAACGTCAGCATGGTACCATGGTACTATATATGGAACGGTCCCCAAGCCCTCCCTTCAGTTCTCCCGCCGGAGACCTAGACAGGTGCGACAGGAGATGGGAGTGGGCTCCTGGAGCTAAAAGCTATAGCAGGAGAAAGAGTACAGAAAACCCAGGGGGAAGGTGGGAGGGAAAGCAGTACCTACTGCAAGAGCCTCTCTTGAAGATCTACTGTTACGGTAAGTTCTTGCGTAACTGTACTATTTTACTTCGAGAAGGATCATGCAGTAGGTACTTACACACAGGACTGAGTCCCAAGCACTGAGATCAGGCAAGTCTGAGACATGGGAGGTAGGAATAAGTCTGCAGTATACAGGGATCTTAGGACAAGAGTCCCTGCAGTACAGCTACGCCAAAGCCCGCTCTGCGCCTAGAAGCAATGTCCAAGTTGTAGTGTTGGGTAAAGAGAACTCCAAGTGGCAGCCGCACAGATCTCTGTGGCGGAGACGTTCCTGAAACAAGCAGCAGAAGCAGCCATGCCTCTGGTTGAATGCCCTTTAACCTCCCCTGGAAGGGGTTTGTTATACTTCTGATAACAAAAGGTAATGCAGTGTGCCAACCATCTGGACAAACAACGTTTTGAAACTGCAGCACCTTCTCTTTTGGGAGCAAAGGAAACGAACGACTGTTCAGTTTTACGGGCTGGCTTCATCCTGTTCGTGTAATAATGAAGAATTCTTTGTACATCCAGTGTGTGCAGAATTGCTTCACCCCAACTGGAATGCTTAGGGTAATACACACGGCAGCTGAGGGTTCAGATTGTTTCTTGTGTCTGCCCTCATCGCATGGGACAGACACAAGGCAATTATAGTTGGGGGTTGCAGGAAGTAGGCTGTTGGTTAACTAGAATCTGCAGCTTAACCAGTAGGTAGGGAAATGGGCAGACTGGGTGGGCCAAGTGGTCCTTATCTGCTGACAAAGTATATGTTTCTATGTCTGGTTTAAGGTGGACTCGGACACCACCTTAGGCAAGAACTTAGGATTTGTATGCAGAGCCACTTGGTCTCTGAAAAATCAAATAAGGTTCTTTACACATCAGGGCCTGAAGCTCAGAAATCCTTTGAGCTGAAGTAATGGCAACTAAAAGAGCGCTTTCCAGGAAAGGTAGTGCAAGTCGCAACTCGCACTGGTTCAGATGGTGGCAGTGTGAGTTTCTCCAAAATAAAGTTCTGATCGCAGGAAGGAGCGGGGCCCCTGACTGGGGCTTTCAAATGAAGGATCCCCTTCATAATAGTCTTGGATACTTCCAGCTGAGCCAAGGTTTTGACACCTACAGGAATGTGGTAGGCAGAAATGGCAGACAAGTGGACCTTTAGGGTCGAATAACTGAGCCCCAGGTCAGAAAGGTACAGAAGTTAATCTAAGACCTGAGGAACCAGACAGGAAAAGGGTTCCAACTCCTTAGACTCGGCCCATATGGAGAACCTCTTCCATTTCAAAGCATACATGGCTCTAGTGGACGGCTTTCTGGCCTCCACTAGAATATGTGCTACCCTCTGGGAAACAGGGGGCAGCTATGTCAGTAGGTGCCACGAATGTAAATGAAGGGACTGGAGGCCTGGATGTACCAGGGTTCCCCGTTCCTGTGTCAGAAAAGCTTGACAGGCTGGTAGTGGAATCGTAGGGTCCACTGATAGTTGTTGAAGCAGAGAGAAACATATTTGTCTCGACCAGAAGGGAGCAATGAGAATCATTCATGCTCCTTCTGCCTGTAGTTTCAGAAGCACTCTCTGCATCAATGGAAGTGGAAGGAAGGCATACATGAACCTCCACTTCTAGCATAGAGATAGCGCGTCTTGCCAGAAAACACCACGCCCTGGAGCGAGCAAGCAGAAAGCTGGTAGTTTTGCACTGGATGGGGAGGCAAACAGATCTATTTCTGGTCTCCCCCATCTCACGAAGATGTTGTCTACCACTGACTGTCTCAGTTTCCACTCGTGGGCTCTGGCATGGATGCAAGTGGAGTGCTTTCGCCAGGATGTTTTGAATGCCAGGGACAAGAACGGCTGTCAAATGAAGTTTGCGGCTGGCTGCCCAGTATCACCCTCTCATCGGCTTGCGACAGAGGGGATATGAGTGAGTCCCGCCTTGTTTGCTTGTGAACCAGCCAACACACATGTTGCCTGTCTGGACCGTGAGCTGTCTCGGTTGAATGAGATGCTGAAATGCTATCAAGGCATTCAGCACTGCCCTCTTCTCCAACACACTGATGTGGAGAGGGAGCTCGCTGTTGGACCAAGAGCCCAGAGTCCTGTGAAAAACCCAGATGGGCTCCCCATCCCAGCCCAGAGGCATCTGTCATTAGGGTCTGGGAGGGGATGACCATGCAAAATGGGACACCTTGGGTAAGGTTGTCTTGGTTCTACCACCACACCAGGTCCTGAGCCATCAGGTCTGAAACTAGGATCCTGATCTCTGGTCCCATTGCACCCTGAGAGTCCACTGGGTGACTCTCATGTGAAGTCTGGTCCGAGGGACCGTAGGGATGGCCATGGCCATAAGGCCAAGCAGAGAAACGATCGATCTTGTGGACTTCATTCTCTGTGAGGCCATTAGGTGTGCCTGTCTCTGCAGTGTTTCCATCCTATTGGCAGGAAAGCTTTGCCCTGAACCGTATCCAAAACAGCTCCAATGAATTGGAGTTGTTGAGTAGGTAGGAGGTGGGATTTGGTATAATTGACCGCAATGCCCACCCACTGGAAAATGTCCTGGGTAATGGCCAGAGGATTGGCCAAACTGTCCTTCGACAGCGCTGAGAGGAGCCAGTCATCGAGATACGGAAACACTTGTACACCCCGTCTACACAAAACCACTGCCACCACTGCTAGGCATTTCATGAACACTCTGGGTGCCGATGAAAGGCAAAAGGGGAGAGCTTTGAACTGGATATGCTATCTGCCCTGAAAGCAGAATCTGAGAAACCCTGCGGTGGCGAAGAAATATCGGGATGTGCAGGTAGGCATTCTGCATTTCTAGTGTGCAGAGCCAATGATGCTTCTGTAAGACAGGAAGTAGGCTGTGAAAAGACATCATTCTGAAACTCTTGTATTCCACGCAGAGATTCAAGGAACTCAGATCAAGGATGGGTCCGAGATCACCTGTCTTCTTGGGCACCAGGAAGAAGTATGAATATAACCCTGTCCCTTGCTGTTTTGTGGGAACTGGCTCTAGTGCTGCTTTCGCCAGCAGGGAGCTTACCGTAGTTCCTCTTTTACCAATGGTATCTGGCTTTGTGGGTAAAACGAGTGACTTGGAGGATTTGCCAGAGGTCGCTCTGTGAATTCTATTGTGTGGCCTTGAGCCACCAGCTGGAGCACCCACGAGTCTGGTGGTATCTCCTCCCATCCTGGTAGGTGGATGGCAAACCTTCCTCCTACCAGCTCCTCTGGGACTCGCTCCAGAGGGTGGAGGAAGACCAGTGAGTCAGGAGGTAGTGGGCAGGGTGGAGGCTGTGGCTCCCTGAGGGGCTGTGTGATTTGGTCGGGGGGTGCCGTGCCTGCCGAAGGGGCCTGATGTTTATTCTGATGTCTGTTCTGAGGCTGCCTTAGTTGATGACGTTGCAGTCACCTAAATGGCGGTTTTAGTAGAGGCTTATACATGAACTGGACAGAGCGCAAGGCATAACCCTTGTCCTGTAAATCAGTAATAATATCTTTCACATCTCCTCCAAACAGGACTGGACCCCAAAAGGATGCAGCCTGTATGGCTGTCTGTACTTCAGGGGCAAGGTCAGAAATCCTCAGCCATGCATGCTGCCTGAGCCGGACGGCAGTGGCTGTGCCTCTAGCAGAGGCATCCACCGCATCATAGATAATTCTTAATATGTATCTGCTAGCAGACTGAATCACGCCCGACATTTCTTCCTTTATCGGGGAATCTTGGAGTGAGTCTATCTTTGACTCCAACTTTCCCAGTATGGCTTTCTGGTAGAGCACCATATGAGCAATATAATAAAGTGCCCTGATGGCCAGGGTGGAAGATGAATAAATCTTCTTCCCATACTGGTCAATGACCTTAGATTCCTTGTCTGGTGGGGAGGTACTAATGTGCTTCGGTTTTGCTGACCTATCATGGGTAGCACTAATGACTACTGAGTCAGCTTTGGGGTGGACACTTAGGTGGTCATTGCCATCTGGCGTGCAAATTCCGTTAACCGCGGGTTAGGCAGTGGTGGTTCCACTAGCCTGGTCAACTTCAAAGGCCAAGGGCCCGACGGTGGGGAAGGTGTGGGCAAACAAGGCCTTGGTGGGGGGCGGCGTAGGCGCCAACAGAGGCTGTCATTTCTCTAGCTCTAATGTAAGCTTCGATCCACCATGATTTCAGCATTGCCTGCAAATCCACCTGTGGTTGGGGAGGCAGAGGTGGAGGCAGTGGGTTATGATATCCAAAACCTGGGTATCCAGGATAATGGAAGCCTGACGGTGGTACCCCCTCATTGGGAATCTTGGCCCTGGCATTGGATATTGTGGCGCTGGATACCTTGGCATGGGGTATTGCGGCGGCGGATAACCTGGCATCGGGGGACCCTGCGGGTTAGCGGACGGTCCCGTCGCACGATGGAGGGGCCGATGGACCCGGAGTCAGTCTTGTTGGCGAGTTAGAAGGCTCTCGAATTGGCCCTGATGTTGAAGCGGAAGGCCCTGACGGAGGTTCTGGAGGTGGGGTTGGATGCCCAGAGGGTCCCGATGGACTAGGTGGTGGGGCTGCAGGGCCTGGAGGAACCGGTGTGGCCTTTGTCAGGTCTGATGGCTGCTCAGACATTGGAGGCTCTGGCGTAGGGGGTGGAACAGCTGCTGATGGCGGGCCCTCTCCCTCCTCTGGGTCCCCGGTTGGGGAGGCCAGAGGGACCGCGTCAACTGGCGGTAGAGGAGAGACCGGAGGAGATTCCGGTGTCAGCTGCTGTTCAGACGTCAGCTGATCAGGATCCTCGACATCAGACCTGTTGTCGGGGCCTGATGGAGAATCTGGGGCTGTGCGGCCATTGGAGGAGCTGACGGGTGACTTAGCAGCCATGTCCGTGCAAGATCCAGAGGAGCCGGAACTTGACTTACCGGTCCCACTCGTGCCGCCGGGCCTGGAGGAACCAGTGCGGCATTCGTCAGGTCCGATGACTTCTCAGGCATTGGAAGCTCCAGCATAGGGGATGGAACAACCCCTGACAGGGGGCTCTCTCCCTCCTCCAGGTCCCCAGATAGGGAGGCTGAAGGGACCGTGCCAACTGGCAGTGGAGGAGAGACCGGAGGACACTCTGGTGTCAGCTATGGTTCAGACATCAGCTGATCCGGCTCCTCGACATCAGTCCTGTTGTCATGGCCTAACGGAGGATCTGGGGCTGTGTGGCCATCAAAGGAGTCGACGGGCGACTTAGCAGGCATGTCCGTGCAAGATCCAGAGGAGCCAGAACTTGACTTACTGGTCCCACTCGTGCCACTGGGCATCTTAATCTTGAGAGACTGAGTGGAAGTGGGCGCCTCCTTTTCTCCGGAGGCTCCTGTCAGACCAGAGCCAGGGCCTGACAGTGGGGCCAACAGCTGCTTGGTAACCATCAACACAGCCGTGGATGAAGATGGTTTCCCCAAGGGGAAGTTACATTCAGAGCCGCGACGCCCAATGGGGGCTGCGGCTTGGATGGGGAGCCTTCTTGGTCCTGATGTCTCTCCCTGTCCTTTTTCATCTTCTTGCGATGGCCCTCTGGAGAGGGAGAAGTGCTCCTGAGTTTTTTCAGCTCCTTTTCCATGGTAGCCATTTTTAACTTTTAAAATATGGGCTTCCAGAGACTGCTGATGGCGTTTCTGTGTGGCCGGATTAAAGCTCTAGCAATACTCACAACCCTCAGTTTTGTGGCCTGGGCCCAGGCAGCTCAAACAGAGGGAATGGCTGTCCTTGTGAGGGAGCTGAGTGCCCAGGATCTGCACTTATTTTTTTATGCGATTCGGAAGGCGTCGGAGATGACATGCACAAAATGATATCCAATAAAACACTTTTTGACAGAAAAAGATAAGATTAAACACTAATTTAAACAGTAAGTTTAAATGAAAATACTCATCCAAAATAGCGTCGACAGAAGCAATGTTCTCCGTGAGGTCCGACATTCGCTGGTCGATGGCGGGAAACAACTGGAGGGCGGGCATGGGGACCGCTTCATATATACTGCCACGCTGACGTCGATCACGTGATGTCAGGGAGCGGTCCCTCGCCAGACACTGCTAGCTAGAAGTTTTCCATGTGGTCCTAGCGCCTGGCGGCTTAGTCCTATGTGTAAGTACCTACCGCAAGAGCCCTCTCAAAGTAAGATCCGTCTTATCCTTGTGAAATACTGTATAAGGAGTGTCTGTGACCAGGGCACGTATTTCAGACACTCTGCGAGCAGAAGTAATGGCTATGAGGAAGGCGGTCTTCCAGGTCAGGAACCTCAGCTCACATGTTGCTAGAGGCTCGAAAGGTTTACAGGTGAGCATGTCTAGCACAAGGTTAATATCTCAAGCGGCTACCGGTCTCCTGACTGGTGGCCTAGTGTGGAGTATACCTTTACGGAATCTTTTAACCAAGGATAACTGAGCTATAGAGTGTGTTATAGGCTCGTGATAAGTGGAGATTGTGCGGAGATGGACCTTCACGGTTCAGTACTGTAGCCCTGTATTTGACAGGTCTAGCAGATACTCCAGGACTTTGTTTGGTGGGCAAGAATAAGGATCCAGGGAGGACTTTACACACCAGATGGAGAATCACTTCCACTTCACCGTGTAAAATTTCCTAGTAGCTGGCTTGCGTGCCGCTAGAAGAATATCTGAGACTCTTCGGGAGACATCAAATCTACCCACTTCTATCTCCTCAGGAGCCATGCATGGAGATGAAGGGATTTCAGGCTGGGATGGACCACTGGGCCCTGGGTCAGAAGGTCCATTCGAAGTGGTAGTTGTCTTGGTGGAACTTCCGATAATCTGTTGATCAATGGAAACCAAATCTGACGAGGCCAGACTTGGGCAATGAGAATCATTCTGCCACCCTGTGCCTCCAACTTGAGCTGCACCCTCTGAAATAAGGGAAGAGGAGGAAATGCGTACAGAAAGCGTTTTTTCCACCGCAGTCTGAATGCATCCTGATAGAAAACGCCAGGTTCTGGATTTCTGGAGTAGGATACAGACAGTTTTGCATTGAGTGGGGATGCAAAAAGGTCCAGGTCCAGTGTGCCCCACTCTTCGAAGAGCAACTGCATAACGTTTACTTCGAGAGACCACGCTTGAGGATCCACCTCTGTGCAGTTGAGGTGCTCCATAAGATCATTCTGGACTTCCAGTAGGTAAACTGCCTGGATCAGGGCTTTGTGTTCTAGGCACCATTCCCACACTCTCATTGCTTCCCTGCACAGGGGATAAGAGTGCGCCCCACCCTGTTTGTTGATGTAGTACATCACCTCTTTGTTGTCTGTCTGAAGGAGAATTATTTTGCGACAGAGAATGCTCGGACAGCGTACAAGACAGCTCTCATTTCCAGGACACTTATGTGGAGTTGAGATTCGTCCTGACTCCACAGACCTTGGGTGTGGAGATCTTGACAGTGAGCTCCCCATCCGAGTAGAGAAGCATCTGTGGTGATGGTGATCTGTGTCTCTAGTGGTGCAAAGGGAAAGCCTTTCAGAAGGTTGTCCTCGAGTCCACCAGGTAAGCGTCCGCTTCAGAGGTTCTGTTACCTTGATGTGAAAGGACTGGAGATGTGCGGTTGGAGACCACTGAGTGCTGAGCATCCACTGAGTGGTCCTCATGTGAAGATGAGCCAAGGACACCTGTGAACACTGATAACGCCATGAGACCCAGCATCCGCTGCATCGAGAGAGCACGGACTGAGTCGTTCTCTTTGATAAAGCGAGCCATCTGGAGGATATCATTCCTCCTGTCCTCTGGGAGGAAGGCCCTAGAGGAGGGCTCATATAAACAGAAGTTTCTGGGAGGGCTGCAGCGGCGATTTTTCCAGATTTAACAGAACTCCCACAGATGTGAGGAACTTGGAAGCTGTGGTCACTGCTTCCTGTGTCCCTTGTCTGGAGGAGCTTGCTAGGAGCCAATCATCCAGATATAGGAAGACTTGAATTCTGAGTTTCCTTAGGTGTGCTGCGAGAACTGCGAAGCACTTCGTAAAAACTCGTGGTGCGGAGGACAGTCCAAAGGGCAGTACTCTGAACTGATAATGCTGACCCAGGGCCACAAATCAAAAATACTTGTGGTGGTTTGGGTGCACCAGAACGGTCTTGGTAGGCATCCTGCATGTCTAGAGAGGCCAGCCAATCATTTTGATGAATCAGAGGTAGAAGAGTATCGAGTGATAGCATCTTGAATTTTTCCTTAAGGAGAAACTTGTTCAACTTCCTTAAGTCTAGAATAGGGCACATTCTGCCTGTTTTCTTTGGAACTAGGAAGTAGTGGGAGTAGACACCTGTGTTCCACTGCTCCTGTGGAACTATGTTTACTGCTTTGTTGTTCAGAAGGCCTTGAATCTCAGTAGCTAGGAGGCCTGACTGAGTAACCGACAGCCTGGGCTGCTGTTTGGGTGGATGATCCAGAGGGGTATCTGAAAAATACAAATAATAACCCTCTCAAATTATCCTGAGAACACATTTGTCTGAAGTGAATGACTTCCACTGATTGTAAAACTGAGTCAGATGCCCCCCTACTGCCGAAGAAGAGTCCCCCTCGGGCAGCTGAGGAGGGACCCGGGCTGGACTTTCACAGGGTGGCACTAGGTGCTTTTGGGCCCTGTGCCTTCTGCTGTGCTTTCTTTTGTAGCTGAGGGGCTTGATTTTTGTTGAAGCCCCCTCTGCCTTTGCCATGAAAGGACTGACAGTCATGAAACTGGTGGCAGTTCCCGCCCCGTTGAGGGGCAGTAGGAGTCGGCTTGGCAGTTTTGATAGTTTTCCTAGTTTTCTGTGTGACCTCGAGTGCTTGCCCCACCTGTGTGTCAAACAGATAAGCATCATCAAATGGTAAATTCATGACTCGTTGCTTGGCATCATTTGTGAACCCAGAGGTTTGTAACCACGAGTGGCGACAGGTGCATATCCCAGCTGTAGCTGCTCCAGAAGCAGTGTCAAAGGCGTCCATAGCAACCTTAAGTTGCTGATTACTGGACTCAATATCTCTAGTGATAGTTTGGAGGAGTTCTGAGAAAACGTCCGACTCCGGGAGACTTTCCACAGTAGCTTTTAGCGAATGCCAGAGGGTATACTCGTATTGTGAGAAATAACCCTGGTAGCTAGCAATATTCGCACCTAGGGAAGCGGTGACGATGACCTCCCCAGTGTGTCAATCTGACGAGATTCTTTGTTTACTGGACGAGCAGTAGACTCCTAAGGAAGAACGGCTCTGTAATTTTGCGTCAGGATCACTATGGTGTCAGTGAAGGCGTGAGAGGCCAGGACTGGTCGATCCTTAGGGGGAGTGAACTTCCTGTCTATGGACTTAGCCACGGAAGGAATAAGCACCGGATTGTCCCACATCATTTGTGAGAGAGTCTCGAAAGAGGGCTGTACTGGAGGAGTCAATTCCACAAGGATCTCCAGGACATGCAGACACTGAAGGCGCAACAACTTCCCCGGATCCACCTCCAAAGTCTGGAGAGGGAGAGAGTGAATTCATATTCTTCAGAAGAGACTTAAAAGACAGGTCCTTGACCAGAAGCTCCGCTGAAGTGGAGAGCTTACTTCCCACTCCGAGGGATGAATCTTCATCAAAGTCGTGTCCTAATCGCAGATCAGGATCAGGCTCAATGTCGTCTCCTACTAGCCCAGGAGGGATAATATATAAAGGAATGGGAAGAAAAAAAGCACGAGGGAATACTCCTCGAATTGGAGTCAAGAATCCCAGAATCTGAGGTGGTGCCGGCCCCGTCCACAGCACCAATAGTGGCGCTAAGACTGGAGTCAAAGGCAGCACCACAATCGGTGCCGCGCCAGCACCTGGAGACCCCAACCCAACTCTCAGTGCACCAAAGGATGAAGATCTGAAAACATGAGTAGGAGAAAATGGTACCTTTGTTAGCCCCTGCGCTGCAGCCATGTGAGGGGGAAAAGCACAAGAGCGCGGCATCGATGGCACTGGAGAAGGTGCTGCGTAACTAGGAAGTCCCAACCATTCTGCCTCCAGGTTCAAGGCCCCTAGGTCGACTCCACAGGCTCGGCAATTCGAGACAACTGCCGAACCCACTGCTCCATAAGAGAGGCCCAATGATGAAACTGCTCACTGGAGGACCCCCAGGGGCAGGGAGGACTAGAGTTGAGGATGTCGGCCACTGGGAACAGAGGCCATGGGTGGCAATTGACCTTCTGCCTCCCGTTACAGCTGCCGTGCAGACATACCAGAGGGCGACCTCGAGTGGTACCATCTCTTCTTCGACTGATGGGACAAGAAAAAGAGCTCGAAGCCAAGCGGTGCCGGGTTCCTGACGAAGATCGGGGACAGACCCGCTTCTTTTTGTGCTTTCGGGAGGACTGCCCGTAGTCAGACCCACCCTCCGTGGAGGGTGGCAGACTGAACCCAGACCTGCTGAAAATACAGCTTTCATGCTATGTCTTCCTACCATCACCGGCCCCATTCATGGTCGACTCCATCGAAGGCGGGCTGAAGACGACTTCTGTTTCGATAAAAAAAGAATAAACTTTTTTTTAAAACTAAATAATAAACAATAAATAAATATACTAATCAAATACTGAACGACTATGCTGCTGTCGTATAGACGTGAAGAACTGACCCTCAGCGGGAGAGCGACGTCATCACTAAGTGCGCAGCGGGCGGGGAAAAAAGAAACAGGTGGTTGGAGGGTTAACGCCATAGCCTATACAGCGCAGAAGACAGTCTTGCGGTGCCGCCTCCACATGTACTTACCTCGGTGCCAGTCATTCTGAAGATTTTTGGCTCCCACTCAGTCCTAGCACCTCCAGTGTAGTCCCATTAATGTGAATGAGTGGTGGAGAATTTATGTCCAGGAAGATCCACCCACCTAATCTGGTTACCACGTCACGTCCTCGATGTGGTATACACAAATGTGGCAGGTGCAGTTTATGTAGGCACTGCAATCAGAAATCAGATGGGTATCCTAGACTTATCAAATGTCAGTAAGGAATTGGAAGTGAGTTTCTTAACTGCAGTTTCAACTTTGTAATATTTGCTCAATGGTGTGAATACCACAAACTCTGCAAAAGGAGGACAATCAGACCTCTCTGCGGGAGGATCCCAAACACACAAGGAACATTACTTATTTCAAGTTTCACCAGGAAAGACATACGGAGCTGCCAACAGCCCCTTTCCAGATACATCCTGGGGGGTGAGGGGAAGTGGAGAAAGATCAAGAGGTGGAAAAAAAACTACATAGTAATAACTATATTACATTACAAAAATAGAAGTCATATATTGCAGTACAGTATACCAAAGAAGCCTAATCATAAATACTGAAGGCAAATCAGAACAGATACATGTAGTACATAAAACTGAGTTATGATAAGCAGGGGGATCTACTCATACATGTACAGAAAAAGGGATGAGGGGAAAAAAAATGGCTAGGGCAATACTAGTGGGGGGGGCCAACAGGTACAGAGTCATGAATAGTTGCAGGTGGGAGAAGAAATCATGAAGAGGAAACTTTAGGTAGGCAGCAGAACAGGCAGAGCAGAATGACAGGAAAGGGAGGACCAGCGATTAGGAAAGTTATATGAGAAAGCAGATTGACCAACAGTAGATCTTCTAGAAGGAACAGAGAAGAAATGGGAACTATTACTGTGGAGAGGGTAGGATGAAAAAGAGGGAGAGGACAGCAGGGATGTAATAATCTGGGAGGGAAGGAAACAAAACAAGAATGTGGATATAAAGGAGGCGCACTGGGAAAGGCACCTGGCATCGAGAAAGGGGAGTGAACTGGCACACTAGAGTGCACAGTGGTGGGTACAAGGAGGACAGTCTAAAGCAAAATGACAAAAAGGGTGAAAGAAAGAATCCAGTCTGGCAAGGGAGGCTTAGGGAGCTCCACTATAGACTGTGTCGTCATAGTCAAAAATAGGGAGAATCATTTTTAAAACAATCTCTGGGCGGGCAGAAAGTGGAATACTCACTCTGTTCCTGTACAGTGCACCAAACTTGGGGCGGAGTTAATGGTGTATGGCATCAATATGCACCAAGAAAGCAAGACATCAGTCCAGCAAGACCATGAGGTACTTAATAGAGGATACATCCTCAATCACAGCACCATAATGAGTGTAAAATAAAGGGAAAGGGTGAGTCTTGTAAGCCTCTGTCAGGTGCCTAAAGTTATGGAATCTGTTTTTTGGCACTGAAGGACAGTTGGTTAGACTGGAACCAGTGCCGAATGCTGTCAAAATCAAAATACAGCTGTAGCTGTCAGGTAAGGTCATGAAATGAGGAGCCAGATGCAAAAAGAACTGTAGCATCAGGGTATATATGACTGGATGCAGAGGAACAGACAGAGGGAAAGTCATTCAAGAATATTAAAAACCCAAACTGTAGTAAGTCAGTTAGCTTCCACTTCCTTGAAGTACACGACAACCCGAAAAGCGTGAGATTTATGAGTTTTGAAAGTGTACATGTGAACAAGAAGAGTGGTAACCAACTTCAAAAACGGTTACAAAGAGAAACTTTTGAGACGTTCACTTTGACATCTTTAAGTCCAATTGGTGTCCATGAAGAATGGGATATGGGATTATGTTACAGACCACCAAATAGCGAAAGTGACACACTGGAAGAAATAAACTATGAAACAGAAAGAGTGTGCGAGATGGGCCAAGCTGTTTTTCTGGCTGATTTGAACTTTGGTGATATACAGTGGGACAAAATGACAGCTACTAATTATAATAATTAGTAACCCCGGGGTGGGGTCGAGGGATTTATGGAGGGGTTGCAGGGAGGGCAGCAACAGTGTCCTGATCAGGTGCTCATAAATCTCATGCTTTGCGGGTTGTCATTTACTTCAAGGAAGTGGAAGGTCCTGTCAAACTAGTCTAATAGATTTCTTTGGGTAACCAGACTGGTGGACCAAGGGGGAGCAGTTGATGTCACCTACCTTGACTTCAGCAAAGCTTTCGATACTGTTTCACATAGAAGATTGATTAATAAGCTGGGTAGGCTCGGGGTGGGTCAGAGGTTGGTCAGCTGGGTGGCAAACTGGTTGATGGGCAGGTAGTGGAATCGTAGATTGAGGTCCTTGAGTTCTAAAATGGGTCTCAGATCTATAGTCTTTTTGGGGGCCAGGAAAAAAACCCTGGCTTCTCTATCGCCTTGGTACCAGTTCAATAGCCTGCTTGTGCAGAAGAGAATGTACCTCCTCCCGGAGAACAGACAAGTGGGCAGGGGGATAGTTTGAGAGTGGTGAAGGGGTATCAGGAGGCTGCTGAATGAGCTCCAAGGTGTGACCGCTCTCCATGATCTGCAGGATCCAAGCATGTGAAGTTATGGTTCTCCGCTGATTCAGATGGAGGGAGAAACAACCTCTGACTGCCACTTCCTGGGTCTGGACCAGAAGAGGGGGGTCTGGCAAGGAGTCAAGCTGAAGTGGGACTAGCTGTGGAGGCTGGTCCGTCATTTCTGGGACGCTTGGCCACCGTTCCAGTATTATAGGGGGCGCGCAAGGAAGACTGGGCTCTGCACTTGCCCTGGGTGCGGGGGTCTGAGCCTGGCCTATTGGCCAGTCTTCAAAAAGTAGACTGCCCTCTACCACGGGGTTGAGTGTGGTAAAGAGAATGGACAGAATGGACATCAGCGCCAAAGAGCTTGGTGCCATTGAAAGGGGGCGTTAAACACCTTGTTTTACACATCAGCTGCAAAGTCAGAGACGCTGAGCCATGACTGCCTATGAAGACATATATCAGTGGCAGCTGCCCTAGTCACAGTATCGGCCATATCATACAGGGCCCTGAGGAGATGTTTACTGACATCCTCTGCAGGCGCTGGCTTAATTCCTGTTTCTGGGTGCCATCGGGAAGGGCTTGAGCAGCAGCCTTGGCCTTTCTCCGTCTGGCATTCTGGAATTTAACCATGTGTGACAAATACAGTAGTTTACAATCCTCAGGCTCAAAATAGAGGAGGCGTAACCCCTTTTACCCCAGAGATCAATCCTGTGGGATTCCTTGGCTGGGGGGAAGGAAATGAAAATTCCATACCTACTGTAATTCTTGATCTTTCTGTGCATCTTCACCATTCATCACAGTTGGGTTGTGGCCGGAGGTCACGACCCTGTGGGAGCTTTTCTTTTTTTTGCATTGGCAAAGCCGATGCAGCAACGGCGCTAACCCTCGAGCCAACGTATAACGTGGTGCTCGTGGGTTGGCCGTTAGTTGCTGTCGGCGCTGCCCTGTTGCCAGTTCTGAGTCGCCGAAGAGTAAGAAATGGGGTGGGAGGTGGGATATGAGAGTCCAAGGGACAGATAAAGGAAAAGATGTAATAAACAAAAGCAGGAATAAGCAACTGAGAGGACAGACGAAGAAGAGAGCAAAATCTAAGGGGATTTGGGGCGGGGCCCAATCTCTGGAAAAGAGGAAAAGGGAAAGAAGGGGAAGGAAGAATACAATTAAGTACAATAATGGGAGGGGAAAGGACAAAACCAAGACTTGCGGCCTGGACTCCTATTTTTAAGTTAGATGGAAATTACCGCCCAAGGGAGTCAAACAGAGAGCTTGGCAAGGCTGGCAAGATCTCAAGTCAAGGAATTACTTGACCAAAAAGAACTCCCGGCAGAAACACGACTTCCTAGAAGAGTTGTAATTAAAGGAGAGGGGGAAGTCCAGGAACCAAGGTTATGTCCTCTCCCCTAACCAAAAAAAACAAGAGGGGCAGGGGAGAAAGTACCCCCCCCCAAAAGAATCATAAAAGGGTTAGTCCCGCAGGACAAGGATAAAGGAAGTAGAGAGGGGCAGCAACCAACATCCCACCCCTAAGAAGGGGTGGAAGCTCTAAGGCGAGGAGAAAACACCCCCTCCCCCTCCAGCCTCAAGGCTGCAGAAGAAAGCCCCTGTGTGCCCAAGATCCTGGCACTCCTGGCCAAGGGAAGGAGAGGAGGAGGCACAAAGAGGATGGGGACCCAGAGACTGAGGCCCCAGGGGATGGTGGGTGGGATTTGTGATGAATGGTGAAGATACACAGAAGATCAAGAATTACGGTGATGCGTAATTTTCATATCTTATCTGTGTCAATCTTCACCATTCATCTGATGAGTGATACCGAGCCCCCAAGGGGCCCGAGACCTCAGTGACTAAGCCTCAGCCCCAGTGGAGGAGACACTGGGAGGAGACGGGGAACCCCCAGAGGGGGAAGGAAGTTGCCCTGACAATTACCACCTCACTCTGTGGGAGAAAAGGTGGGTTCTCCAGTAGGTGGAGGAAATCACCCTATGTCAGGCCATGGTTGACAACTGGGAAAGACAAAGACACACCATCCGCCTGATACAGAACGCTGTCCCTATGACTTTGGAAGCTACCTCACTGGCATCATAGGATGCCCTCGCTTAGTGACTTGCTAGCTCCAGGCCCTGAGCAGAGAGTGCGATGGTCTGTCTGGTTACCTCCATATCAGGCAAAGAGGTTAGGAGCTGACCTAGCCTGGACTATAAGAACCTGTCTTAGGATGCATAGTGGGCCTGATGTGATGCTATGGACAGTAAAATCTGTGCCGAGTAGAAGTTCCTCCTACCCCAGAAGTCAAAATCCAGAGAGTCTTGATCTGGCAGCTGGTCACGGTGAAAGGCATGAAGCCCATCAGGAGTGTCCAGCTGTGTCAGTCCCGACAGGGGGTGAGACATGCGACCTGGAGACTCCAGGGGAGCACAATACCTCTGGCTCAGTTCCCCAGGGTCCAGGACACTGGAGAAGGGACATCGCCAGAAGCGCAGTGACGCCTCCCGGAAGGGAGCAGGCCAGGTGGGAACCACCAGGTTGGCTGCACTGAAATCACCTAGAAAGGCGCACATCACGTGCTCAGGATTGTCTTGGAAACCAAGGGTGATGAGAAGATCTTCCATCATCCTCATAAGGAAATACTGATACGAAGCAAGATCAGCGGCGGGGGAGATGTGGACGGATTGTTCTTCTCCCTCCAAGGAGGGGGATAAGGAAGTGGAAGATCTCGGAGATTCAGGGAGTGGCTGCTCAGAGGGAGGGTGGAACATCCGCTCGTCCATCGCTCTAACATAAGAGGGAAAGTGAGCATCTGCACCCCTGAACTGCTCCCAGGTCAGAGGTCCCTTAGGACTGGCAATACCAGGGATAGAAGGAGATGGAGACAGAGGAATGGGGGCCAGATCCATCGAAGAAGAGGAACGTCCTCTGCCCAGGCAAGAGGGCCTGCCAGATGCTCCCAAAAGAGGTGGAGCCCCGGGAAGCCCAACAGCTGGTCAACCACACTGGAACTGCCTAGATCGTGCCCCAAAGAGTCCCCCCGGGAGGCGACAGGGACCGTAAGAGTCCAGAAGGATGGTCCCTGGCCTCCAAAAAGGAGGGCCCTCTCAAGGAGAGAGAGGGGGACAGATGAGGGTCCATGCTACGGCCCCTCCCCGAACCCGGGTGGGTCCCAGGGAGAGCCCGCTGCATCGAACTCAGGCCCCTTGACCCCACTGACTTCGGAAGAGCCCTCTGCCTCGAAAACAACAGCCTAGGCAGCTGGTAACTCATAGTAGTCCCCAAAGAGACCACCCAGGGTGCAGCACCCTCCCCTTCCGTGGGTGCTCCAGGCGGCCCTAAAGTTGGGCTGTCCAGGCACACCACAGGAGGGGGTACCCCAACTGGGGGGGGGGCAGAAGATCTCCAGACTCCAGGATGCACAGCAATGGCCACCTGGACTGCTGCCTAGTGGTCAGTGGCACTGACCCCAGAATCGGGAAAAACTGCCCGCTCCTCAGATGGAGGCTGAGTGTGGGCCGTCAAAATGACCACTGAGGGGTCAGCAGACTCCGGGGAGTCTGGAAGGCAGTCTGGGTCAGACCTGGAATCCTTCTCCGAAGAGGTGGAGCCCGAGATCCGATGCCAGACCACCCGCTGACCCCTGCCCATTCCTGGGCTGCGAGAAGTGCCAATCTGAGCCGTGGCACCCAGTAGGCACAGACCCCTTCCCCGGTGCCGCAAACGGCGCCCATGACAGAGACGGCACCAACCATGTCACCTAAGCTGGACTCTGCGTCAGACACGGCTGCCACCCATCCCCACGGTACCGCTGAACTACACTGGAGTCACAGACGCGCCGAGCCCCCGGTGCCGTAAATCAAAATGGCCCCGCAACCGCCACGGCACTGCAAATGGCTCTGAGCTGGAAACTGCACTGGCTCTCTGTCTCGGCGCCAAGAACGGCACCAAGAGCAGAAACAGCAGCAGAAGCGGTCACACCTCCCATGGCGCCGCTCCCACAATCAGCGCCGACTGCAGAAACAGTGCTGAGAGATGGCCCAGCGCTGACCACGGTGCCGTCCAGGCCCCCGGCGCCGCCCGAAATGGTACCGGTGGACAGCATCGTGGCCGGTGCTGGGCTGGGCCCGAGGACTAAACACCGGGGGTGCCTTCACCCATGCAGGGGCGACTGTCAAGGCAGTGCCTCCCGCCTGCCCCCCCGAAAGGAATGGACTGGGCCTCCTGCACCGCGGAAGGGGCCCCCACTGTGGCAAGGCTAAAAGAGGCAGAGGCCCGCTCCTCCGCGGTCCGTATAGAACCGGGAGGGGACCCGGATGAAGGGTCAAGCAACTATGTCTTCGCATTACGAGTGCAGGCCCGTGCCCCGAAGGCCGGCAGCGCTCGCCCCACTTTCCATGCGTGCAATTCAACAACTCAGCAGTCCATGGAGAAGCAGGCGTCGCACTAATCCATGCCGTGAGAAGGGCCAAGACAGGTGAGACATCGATCATGCTGGTCGGTAATGGAGTAACGGCGGCTGCATAGGAGGCCTCCTCGTCTTCGACAATTTCTTGCCCCCTGTAACAGACATGATCTACTGAATAAAACAATACCAAAAACAGACCCGATATTGCTGAATAAAATAAAACAAAGGAACAGTCTTACCAGTCAGTGGCATTGAGTAGTGACGAAACAGAACAGACGGTACTTTGACGATTAAGCTGAGTGAAACTAGGCCGCAGCTATGACGCAGTTTCTTCAGCGAGGTCCAACCTCTATGGTGGGAAATGAACTGGCAAGGGAGGCGCCAATAACAACTAATGGCTAACCATGAAACCCGTTAATGCGTCGACCTTAAGGGTGGGCGCCATTGCTGCGTCGGCTCCGCCCATCTTGTAAAAAAAAAGAGCTCCCGTGGGTCATGACCTCCAGCCACAACCCAACTGTGATGAATGGTGAAGACTGACACAGATAAGATCTAAGGTGCTTTGGCACCTTAGTCCTGTCATGGGCTGCCTCGATGATCACAGAGTAAGTTTTGGCCTGGGCAGCAAAAAAAGGAAGGCCCTGAGGGGCATTATAGAGCTTGTCCACCCTGTGTGGCACAGCTGGCACTGTGTCTGGCCTGTGCCAGGCTGCAGTGGTGGAACTTTTTAGGGCTGGCAGCATAGGAGGAATAATCTTGGGGGGAGATTTAGGAACCTCCAGGAAGTCCACCAGGTCTTTCCTGGTGACATTCTCCTCCTCAGTCTGGAAGTCCCTAGCAGCAGACAACTGCTTCATGACATTGAAAAAAGTGGCATTCTCAGGTGGAGACCTTGGAGTATGCTTGACCGAGTCCTCACTGACTGAGGAGAAAGTGAACTTATCAGAGGTGAGGATTTCTTCCTCTTCATCAGCAGGGAGGATGAGATTATGATGGTACTCTTCCTCGACAATGACCTCCTTGTTTGGGTCTGGCATTGGAGAGGTCATTGGTGGCCCATAGGGAGCCTCCTGTGGATGGCGAACAGGTGTCAACGATGAAGCTGTCGTCGACGGTGCCATCGACGAGGGCCTATTTATTTTATTTTGCAATCAATTTACAACCTTTGAGTCAGAGGCTCATTTCCAAAGGTACCTCGTCAGGTGTAGTACAAAGAGAACATAATACATAAAGATGCAGGCATACATGGATCCAGGGTCTAGATTACACAGTTTGCATTACAGGGTGCAGATTCAGGTATTGTAGACAAAAAGGAAGGTTACAGAGTTTAGCAGCATAAGAGAATGATACTTGCAAAAGAAAACATGCGTAACAAGTTCCATGGTACAGGTTACAGAGTTAGCAGAGCATGTGACCAGGCCAACACAGCAGATAGTTTGATTTGGATACAGTAGTGCATTCTAGTAGGACAATTTAGCAAGCAGTATATTAGGATTCTAGCATAAATGGTACATTCTTGAAAACTGAGAGAAGGTAGGCAGTCGGATAAGGTAGTAATGTCGAGGAGGTAGGATTAAGGCGGTACGGTGAGGGTGCAGCCCAGTGGGCCTTGTCACGGCAAAGGGTGATGTACACCCGTTATGCACAGGTGCAGCTTAGCGTGTTGATTAGCTCGCTTTTGAGCGCGGTTTGAACTTGGAATAGGGGATTTCCGAGATGGAGAGAGGGAGCGTGTTGTACCAAGAAGGGGCTCTATGGCAGAATGACCTCTGTCCATGCGAGGTCCTAGATCGAGGAACCAGGAAGGTGGCCTTGCAGGAGGTCCGAGTACTGACTAGGGGTTGGGCTAGGAGGAGGGAGGCTGTCAGCCCGGGTGGTGACAGTCCTAGCAGGGTTTTTTTAACCGTAAGGCAAGTTTGATAATGCAGCCGTTTGTCGAGGTTTAGTACTGCTGCCATGTCATAAAGCTGACACGCATGTGTGAGCCTAGGGGCTCCTGTGATAAGCCTGCATGCCTTATTTAGGACGAGGCGGATTTTGTTTAGGACAGCTGTGTTGGCAGCACCATAGACAGGTAGCCCATAGTCAACTAGGGATAATATGGAGGATGTAACTGCAAGCCGGAGGGCATCGGGGGGGAGACAGTTTTTGTAGCGGTATAAGATACCGAGCCGTATATTGGTAGCAGAGACAAGTGCATCAATGTGGGTGTGATAGGTGAGGGCTGAGTCAAAGGAGATCCCTAGGTACTTATAGGAGTGGACTTGCTCCAGTTGCTGTTTGGAGTAGGAGAGGATACGGAGAGGAGATTTGAATGCTTTGTTTTGGGGGTGGGCAAAGAGCATGGTTTTAGTTTTTTTAAGATTTACGACCAGTCTATGCTCTTTAAACCAGGTTTCAGCGTCATTATAGGAACGTTGCAGGGAATCCTGGAGAGAGGAGGGGTTACGGTCGGTGGCGAAGATGACGGCGTCATCTGCATACAGCAGAATTTTCCCCGTGCATGCACTGGGCAGGGTATTAAGGTATAGCAAGAAGAGTAGGGCCCAGGATGGAGCCCTGTGGAACCCGAGAGACAGGACATGGATTGGAAAGTGCTCACCAATATTGACACGTTGGGGCGTGCGGATAGGTAGCTGGAGCACCATGCAAGTGGCCCAGTGGTGACCTCAGGTGACAGAGGGCTTCTAGAAGGAGGGGGGAGACCGTTTCGGAAGGCCTGATAGATGAGAACAATGCCCGCTAGGGGAGCCTGTGTCCATGAAGGAGTGTAGGAATGATGAGAATTCAACAAGAGCTGTGCTAGTATTGTGTCCTGCACGGAACTGTGCTGTTCAGGCAGAGGATGTTGTGTTGGTCAGGTATTCAGTGATTTGCATGGCAACCAGTTTTTCAAGGGCTTTGGAAAGGGGTGGGAGTATGGAGATAGGTCGGTAGTTCCCAGCTAAGGACCTGTCACTCCCTTTATGGATAGGAGTAACAGTGGCGGTTTTCTAAGTAGTGGGGAATTGTCCCAAGCAGAGGGATTTGTTGAGAAGGCTGGTGAGTGGGGTAAGGACCTGATCCAGTACCAGCCTGAGAATTCTGTGGTCCAGGGAGTTGTCACTGACTGTTGCCTTTAGTGCACGGGTCAGGTGCGGCCTGACTTCTGGGCAGCAACCCTACGCAGGTAGAAGCTAGGGCGTTGGAGGGCAGGGGCAGGTTTGGAGGGTGGTTGGTCAAAGAAGTTGCTGGGGAGGATAGGGCTAAGGTCAGTAAAGGAGGTGTTTAGGAGGTTTGCAATGTCTGCAGGGTCTGTTGTGGTGGTGTTATCAGTAATAATCTGGGATGGGGGAAGGGAGCGAGTGTTCCCACTCAATTGTTTGACGTTGTCCCAGAAAGTACGGGAGCACCCCCAGGAGGCGGTGAGGGTGGCCTGATAGTGGTCGGCCTTGGCTTTCCTGATTGCCCATGTGCACTTATTCCGCACAGCGTTGTAGGCCTGTCTGTCTGCTTGTCGCCCAGTTTCTACGGCAAGGTGCCATAAATTATCCCTATGCCTAAGCAGCTGTAAAAGGGCAGGAGAAATCCAGGGCAGGTTATGTTTTTTGGTTTGGACAGCTGAGAGGGGAGCAAAGAGGTCACAGGCTTTACTAAAGGTTTGGGTAAAGAAGGCAAGGGCAGTGTCTATATCAGGAGCGCGGTGAATGGGGGACCAGTCTTGTTGGGCAAGATATTGTTTAAGGTTTTTCAGACCACACAGTCTGAAACGCCGGCGGGGCGAGCACTGGGCAGTGGGTCGGGGTGAGGTGGCCATCCAGTGGAACAGCACAGGGGAATGGTCACTGAGTGAATCAGGGAAGACTTTGATGTCCAGAATTTTTTGGGGGCGGTTTGTGATGATGATATCTAGGAGGGTGCTGGTACCTCTCATAGGGTTCACTCGAGTGGGTTGGGAGACTAGTTGTGTTAGATCAAGAGCTGAGAAGGAGTCCCGGGTTGGGGTGGAGGAGGGGCTCAGCCAGTTCACGTTAAGGTCCCCCACAATGACTTGTTCAGCACTGTGAGGGAGGGTGGGAAGATTAGTCAGTTAATGATAATAGTGCTGGGTTTTGGTTCCTGGGCGGTATATAGGCAGCGGTGAGATAAAGGGGTGCCCTGGTGGGGCCTGGGGTAAGCTTAATGGTAAGGGCCTGAGCCCCACTTACAAGGTTCGGAGCAGGGAGGGTGAGCCCAGTGAGAGAGTCCCTGGTGTAGATAGCACAGCCACCCCCACGTTTGGTTACTCGATCCTCACGGTAGAGGGTGTAGCCGGGGAGGGCGATAAAGGTGTCAGGGGTGGATTTAGATAGCCATGTTTCTACCAGCGCAATAATGTCAGGTTTGTGCAGTGTGACCCAGCATTGGAGGGAGTCAAATTTTTTCAAGATGCTGCATATATTCATGGAGGCAATATTCAGACCGTGGCGCCCACCTGGTGGGCAGGTCAGGGTGGGGCAAGGGTTAGGGTGGATATCGCCTGTTAAGAGTAGTAAGAGGACTACAGCTCTGGCCAGGGCGTGGTGATATGCTTTTTGCCTGCGGATAAGAGGAGATGGGGGTGGGACCATCAGGGAGCAGGGGATGGGTAGGGATTATAAGGTAGGGAGGGCGAGAATGATGTGCCACCAGGGATGGGCTGGGAGGGAGGGTGGGGGAGTGGCCAGGAGATGGATGCTGTAGGCCAGTGTACATGGACATAGTAGGGTGAGTGAGAACTATGTCGTGAGGAATTAATGGTGCAATTCCTGGGACACAGGGGATGTCAGGCTGGAGGAGCGAAGGTACTAGAAGGAGGGGGAGGGGAGGGAGTTTAGGAGGAAGTGAACTAACATGGTTTACTGGGCGTAGTGGGCAGGAGGTAGAAGTATCTGGGTTGTCTTCTAGAAAGTGTGGCTGCCACTTTGGATTAGTGGTAGTGACACGGACTCTGGTGGACAGGGTACAGGGTTCAAGTCTCTGCCAGGGCAGCAAGAAAAATGCCTGGGTGAGGGCAGTGACCCATGTTCAGGGGGTTCGAAGCAGGCCAGGATTGGGCCTCAGCAGGGGTGAGATATACCGACTCCTAGTGGTTACTGGGTGTTGGTACAGGGGAGAAGTGGTGGGTCAGGATGTAAATTTGGTACAGCAAAAAGAGGAACTGGTGAGGGTGTGGGCAGAGGTAGGTGTGTGGAGGGAGCGGAGTGGGAAAAGGCAATAGGAGGGATTCCAGGAAGTAGGCAGGCAGAGTACAGGTGGTGGGCCTGAGGTGGAAGGGTATGGGTCCCTCTAGTGGCTGGCAGGTATAACCTGCAAATGGGAAAGTGGGGACTTAGAAAATTAAGAGAGGGGAAGTGACGTCATAGGCCAGCGCCTATTTAGGTAGTGACGACCCAGGGTGGGTGGGGCAGTCGACACGTGCAGCGTGTCGATGGGCTAACCCTCTCACAAAGATGCTGGTGTAGAGGTAGTTTAATTACTTCTTAATGGCCGTCCGTGCTCCGTGTGAGGGGGGAGCTGAAGGGCAGGGTGGGAGCGCAGTGCGGCCTCTTATTGAATGCACCTAGCTGCTGAACTAAGTATATTAGTAAGCTTGACAAGTACTTTGTTCAGATCCATGGTCGTCGTCGACAGAAGAAGGTTCGATGGCACAGTGGCTGATGACCCTCCATCCTGAGAGCCCGATGCGCCTGTAGCCCTTGAAGAGGAAGGAGCAGGTCTTTATGGGGTGGTTGTCGTTGACGGGGCAACGACCCGGAGGTCGACGGCCGAAAGCCCTGTGAATCGAGCGATGAGGCTGTCGGTATGGGTCTGGTAGAACAGAGACCTGGACAGCTGGTCTCTTCGTCTTGGCAGCCGCTGACAACGAAGAGCCCCCAAAGAAGGCGAGGCCAACAGGGAATGGGATGACTGTCGGGAAGGAGGGGGGGGGTCATGATCTCGATTTGTTTTGTGACTTTTCTACGAGGACTTGTATTGGGCCTTGGAACTCAAAGATCCAGTGGGCGACTGAGTGACTGGGGTCCCAGAGGACCCCTGCCCGGAGCTGGCTACCTGTTGTTCCATGAAATATTTGAGAGTCTTCCTGCGTCACCTGAGGGTGGTTTGATTACATTTCTGGCAGAGATCACAGTTGGAGACGTCGTGGTCAGGCCCAAGGCAGCAGACACAAACCGTGTTCATCTGTAGAGGCAGTCTTCTTCTGTAGCGGCAGCGACAGAAAAAAGAAGAGGAAGAATTAACTCTTGACTTAAGCAAAAAGAAAAAATCTCTAAAAAGAGATTCAGGTAAGGATTGTAGGAAAAAAAGCAGCTGTAGGCCGGAAAATACATGAACACTTCAATGAAGCTTCCGCAGAGACTGTGCTTGCAAGTCAATGGCAGGAAAGAACTGAGGAGGGAGCAGGGCCGCCACGCCTATACAGGGTTGGTGACATTGACGGCGTGGGCGGCCCCAGTTGTAATACTGAAAATCTTCCGTGTGGATTCCCCATCTCCGAGGGCGAAGCTTTCTATGGTGTAACATGCTGACTGAGATACCTCAAAGAAGATCTCTCTGTTCTCGTTTATTGGTGCAATGGTCCCATTGGACAAGTAATGTCCATTGGGAAACCTGCATATGCAGCCGTGCCAGGTGAACCAGGACAATGGCAGCTGCTATCAGGCCCAGCAGCCTCAGGAATGTCCTGGCTGTGACATACCTGCTGTTGCACAACTCCTGGGTCGGAGCTATCACACGTTCTGCCCTGTCCTGAGGCAGAAAAGCTGTGCCCTGAGCAGTGTCCAGAATAGCTCCTATGTACTGGAGGTGCTGACAGGGAGTCAGGACTGACTTGGACAGAATGACAGTGATCACCAGTGAATTAAACAACTGCCGAGTATGTGCTAGACAGTAAGTTAGTTGTTCCCTGGATTGAGCCTTGAGCAGCCAATCGTCCAGAAAGGGGAAAACATAAAGGCTCTCCCTCCTTAGGGCTGCTGCCACCACCGCTAAGCATTTGGTAAAGACCTGTGGCGCAGATGACAAGCCAAGGGCAATGCTCTGAACTGGTACTGTTCCCCCTGGAACAGGAACCTGAGGTACTTCCTGTGGGGGGGGGGTACAAACTTTGATGTGCAGATAAGCGTCCTGCATGTCTAGAGAGCATCTCCAGTCTCCCTGATGCAGGACAGGCAGCAGGCCCTGCAGGGTTACCATCCTGAACTTCTTTAACTGAATGAAGAAGTTCAGATTGCAGAGATCCAGGATGGGCCTTAAGTCCCCTGTGGAACTGGGGATGAGGAAGAAGTGGGAGTAGAATCCTCTGTTTCTCTGATCCTAGGGAACAGGTTCTGTAGCTTTCTTTAGCAGCAGTGTGTGAATCGCACCAGTAATACTAGTATGTGGTCGGGAGGGTAAGATAATGCATTTGGAGTGAAGTTTGAAGGCAACTCTAGAAGTTCCAGAGTGTGGCCATGCTCTATGAGCTGTAGGACCCAAGCATCTGTTGTAATCTCCCGCCACCTGTCTTGGTGGAGGGAGAAATGACCCCCGACCACCACCTCCCAGTATACTGCGGGGGTCGAGCAAGGAGTCAGGCTGAAGTGGAACTTGTGGCCCTGGGCCAACCCTCCACCCCTTGGAGACTTTCCTGTGGTGGAGGTGGGGGTAGGCAATGCTGCACCTGCTTTGGGCTTGCCAGTCTGCTGCTTGGTGCCCAACTCTTAGGCTGGGTACGATACAGGGAGTGGACAGACTGTACGGTCCTTCCTGAGGCTTGCAGGTCAAAGAGGAGGTCCCAAATATTTGCCCCAAAAATCTTGTGACCCCAGAAGGGGGGCATTCAGGATGGATTGCTGGACATCAGTAGCAAAAGTAGAGACCCTAAGCCAAAAATGCCTTCTAAGATAGAAGCCAGCTGCTGCTGCCCAAGTTAAAGCATCTAAGATATCATAGCTAGACCTCAAGAGGTGCTTAACCACATTTATCCCAGTCTGGACAGCTTTAAAGAGCCACTGACACCTCGAGAAGAACTTTCAGAAAAATAATATTTGGACACAAAGCAGCATAAATTTCTCATAAGTTCCCTACTTTCTTATTACCATTATTTATTACTGAGGTCATATGCATGAAAACAGGATAGTTGTTCCTTGGGGGTTCATTAGCTCCTATTGCATCTTGCCAACCTGATGTCATAATACTCTGCCTGTGACATCACAGGTATTCCCATGGCAACAGATTGTGATGTCACAGCAGAGCATTACCTGCAGCAGCTGGTTTTTGCTCAGGGTTCTGGAAGACAGTCAGGTGTTACACAGGGTGGTGCATGCACAGTGTGTCCTGCCCATCCCCCTTCCTAGTCCCACTTGAAGCTCCTGCTGCACTTTTAATTTGCCATTGTTTTGCCCCCGCTATAACCCTTTCTTCTTCCTTCTCTCCCCCTAGGGACTCAGGCAGCAAAAGATCCCTGAATGGAACTCATAGTTACTCACACCTGCCCCCTTCACTAACAGCTAAGGTGAGCACTTGCGTCTGGATCCTCAACAGTTTTCTGGACTGCTCCCCCATCCCTTCATATATAGCTCACATCCTGTCACATGACTGGTCACTTAATCTCTGCTCTGCCAGATTCTATTTCCCCACTTTCCCATTTAAAGGTTATACCCATCTACCACCAGGAGTCACTGCTGAGTTCTCCCAATCTTCTTATTCCCTTCTTCTTCCTTACTCCCTATTCTAGCCATTTCCTACCACTCCTGCTCTTTTTGACCGATTTTCTGCTTCCCACCCCTTTCTGCTACACTTGACTCACCCTGGCTTTGAACCTCTGACCCTCTACACTGGAGGCGACAACACTACCACTGCACCACCCTCAATTTGCAGTGCCTTATTCTGCCCCTTATCTCTCGTTTGCAACCTCCCCCTCAACTGTTAGCTCGGTTACACTTAATATTGCCACCCTTCTCTGTCTTTCACCCTTCACTACTAGCCCCTATGGGCCACTGTCTCCCTATCCTTCCTCTCTCACATTATCCCCATGTACACCACTCCTACCCTCCTCCTCCCCCTCCTTATTTATTTTATTTTAATTTTGATGACCAGTTAGGCCCACTGGGACAAGACAGTCCTTATTTCAGTGGCAACCCGGGGAATCTAAGCATTCCACAAATGATAGACATTAAACATAGTAGACAGACATTAAACATAGTACCAACAGTGGTACAAACAGTAGTAACATTAACAAGTAGAAATATTCAACAATTTGATGCAGTAAGTACATAAGATAGAGAAACATACATTTTCGGGCATGAACAACTTTCAGACTCGTTAGTTACACAGGGTTCAGACAAACCTTGAGATCATGACATAGGATTAACCCCTGCCGGCTAGGCAGGGGGTTATATACAGTTACATGCGTCAGTGGCAAGGAATAGGTCCTTGTACTGTTTTTTTAAACCGCAACAGGGATGTGCAGGATAAAAGTCCTATTGGAAGATTGTTAGATTTATGTGCAGCTGCATACATGAAAGATCTCTTTCCAACTGCTAAACGAGTTTTAGGTATACTTAGTAATGATTTGTGAGATGCTCTAAGGGACCTGGTGAATGTTTTCCAGGTCAGTAGGTTAGACAGGCAGGTGGTACACAGCAAGGGGTAGTCCAACTTCACCTCAAAACATGGCCAATATAAGGTACTGAGCACAGCACAGTGGTGAATTTGGGCCGGGGCTGAAGTGGCAAATCTGGCAATATGGTGATACGCTTGTCTAAGTCTGTTCAGAATAGATAGCTTCACTGTGGAAAGCAAGGATGCACTATAGAGGAGACCTGGGAGTAGGGTTGAGTAGAGATGGTCTTTCTGGATTGGGAAGTGAGATAGGGGACAGTACGGTATAGTAACCCTAGTTTCTGTTGAGTTGATTTTATTGGTATGGATCTCGAAGGATAGGTTTTCATCAAAGGCGATGCTTCTGACACATTCCAGCGTCACGCCCACTAATATTTTAACAACCAAAGGCGGTTGGTTATCAAGTTCATAGGAGGTGCGGTTGAATAACACCATGTCCTCCTTTACCCCCCCCCTGCTCATCTTATTCCAGTATTTGGCTCCTCTGCCCACCTTGCAATCTATCCTCCTCTACTACTATCTCCCATCACCATCCTCCCCCTGCCACCTCCCCCTCCACATTATTACTCACCCTGGGCTACTTTGCAGCTCTCTCCTAAACCTAGCTTTCCATTTGTCAACTCCTTCCCCCTTTACCCGCCTCGTGGGTACCCCTTCCCCTATACCGAATCAAGTGCAAAACCCATGCTTCACTCCTCCACCTCCTGGTCCTCTTACTGCTCCTAGATGGGGACTTTGAACCAAATCCGGGCCCCTCTTACCTCACCACCTCTCCTCTTCAGGCTCTCCCTTAAGGCCTGTGAATCTCCCACACGAATGTACGCAGCCTTCTCCCCAAACTTGATGACCTTAAAGTGTGGGTCACTCTACATTCCCTGACATTGTTTGCATTTCAGAAACTTGGCTTTCCTCCCGTATCCCTGACTCCCCATTGGCCCTAACAGACTTCAGACTTTTTAGACAAGATCATGAAAAACGAGGAGGTGGCATGTCTATTTATTTCCGCAACTCCTTAAACTGCACTGTCATCCACCATGAAGCCATCTCCCACTGCCATGAACAAACCCTCATCAGTCTCACCTTCCCATCTTCGTCTCCCCTCTTTATGGGGGTATTATACGCCTCCCCAAAACTTCAACCCTCATCCCTTGTCTCCTGCATCACCGCCACCTCCGCTTAAGTAAACTCGGGGGAATTAATCCTTCTTGGTGACTTTAATCTGGACTGGATCTCCCCCTCATCTCAAAGTTCCAACCAACAAATCAACATTTACTGAAAACTCCGTAATGCCTACACCCGGGCTACTAGGCTAGCCAAAACAGAGTACTTCAAATCGACCTTCGTGACAAACATCAACTCACACTCCAAGTTCTGGAGAGTGGTCCACGCCCTCTTTACCCCCTCATCCTGTTCACTCACCCCTATACTAAGATAAACACCACCCTCGTTTCTGATCCAGTTGTAGTAGCTACGGAATTCAACTCCTATTACACCACTTGTGCTGATGAGCTACTCCAGTCACTCTCAAACTATTTCCCTCCCTCTCCCCTTCCTACTGCCTTCAAACGACCCCCCCGATTCCCCCTTTTCCTTTGCCACTGTCTCCCCAAATGATGCCCTAAATGCCCTGCAAGCAATCAACCCATCAAAAGGCTCCTCCCCAGATGGCCTTGACCCTAAACTATTATCCCTCTCAGCCCCAGCCATCGCCTACCCACTCTCTATTATCCTAAACCTCTTTCTCAATCGCCTCAGTATCTTCTACATGGAAACATGCAGTGATCCTTCCCCTCTCCAAAGGAGGAGACCCAACCTCCCCTGGCAACTACTGCCCCATCTCTCTTCTCCCTAGCTTTGCCAAACTTCAGGAATACCTAGCCCTCTCCCAACTCAACGCTTACCTCAATGACTCCTCCTTCTTCACCCCTTATCAATCTGGCTTCAGGAAAAATCACTCCACCACGACCTCCCTTCTTCGGCTCACTGATTCTATCCTCATAGGAATGGACAATGGCCAAATCACCTCAGCCATTTTTGTCACTGTGGTCAAAGCCTTCGACACAGTCTCCCACTCCCTTCTCCTTGACATCCTATCAACACCTGGGCTATCCCCCTTAGCCACAGTCTGATTCAAAGCATACCTCACTGGCAGAACCCAATCAGTCAAGATCTCTGAAGCAATGTCCCCACCCCTCTCGATAAGAACTGGCATCCCCCAGGATCAGTGTTAGGCCCCAAACTAGTCTCTATTTTTCTAAATGCTCTCCCATCCACCTGCTCTCCATTCTCCTTCATTCACATGTACACTAATGATACAGTCTTGTATGCATCTGGCTCCTGCTCCACCGAGGTTACATAACTTGCAGCAAGACTTTGACAAAGTTCTGCGTTGGTTTGCAAACCACCAACTCCATCTCTCAACACCAAAAAAACAGTCTCCATAACCTTCAGTACCACGCAGAGACTTACCAGGTTTCCCTTTCTACTCTCCTTCCACACCCTTGATGGGACTTTACTAGAGGACACATCTTCCTTCAGGTATTTAGGTGTCTGGCTGGACCAACACCTGAAATTCTCTGGTCTTATCGACGCCATTCAGAAAAAATTAAGTCCCAAGCTCAATGCCTAATTCAGGAACCGTGCCTGCATCCCACCCACGGCTAGGCGTGAGATTGTCCAGAAGATGATTCTACCTATCTTCGACTACTGTGACGTAGTCTACGGTGCTGCCCCTAAGTCCTCCCTAGCCAGACTAGATACCCTCATCAACTCCTTTTGCCCTTGATGCCCCCCCCCCCGCACTCATCACTGGGATCTCTACCATGCCCTATCCTTCCCTTCCCTGACAAACCAACGTCCCTCTCACTGCGCAAAATTCACCTCCAAGCACTGGCTGGGTGAACTTCCTTCCAATCTCTCCCCTGCCTTTACAACCACCACCCCACCCTTCCCACTCCCTAAGATCCATCGACTCACAAACCCTGGTGGTCCCACGCCACTTCACTCTTATTGGCCAATCGGGTTATTCTTATTGCCTCCCAAAAATCTGGAAGTCACTTCCCCCTCAAATTCACCACTTATTCTCTTGCTACGCCATTAACTCTGCCCTCAAGAACTTCCTTGTCCCTTCCTGTGTCTGCCATGACCCTCCCTAATCCCCCACCATCTCCCCTAAGCCCATATTACCATAGAACAACTCCACACAACTCCTATTTCCCTCTGATCGTGCTCCTCCTTGTCCCCTACTCTCCCGCCTCCTAAAGTGTTCCTCCCCCTTCTTTCTCTACCCTTAATCTATCTTCCTCTGTGAGCTCGATCACTGCCTTGTATAGGCAGGATCCATAGAGCACAGTGGGCAACAACTTTATCCCCTTTCCCCTATTTCTCCTTTTACTGCACCCTCTCAGTCACTGCTAGATCACTGCCTTGTGCAGGCAGGGTCACACAGCACACTGGTGGGGTACTACCCCCCCCCACACTATAGTTGACCTCTGCTCTGGTTCATGTGCCTACTCCCCACCACTCCTATTTCCCTCTGATCATGCTCCTCCTCCTCGTCCCTTACTCTCCCTCCTCCCAAACTGTTCCTCTCTCTTTTCTCTCTCTACCCTTATTCTATCTCCCTCCCTCCTGTGAGCTCAATCAGTGCCTTGTGCAGGCAGGATCCATAGTGCACGGTGGGCAACAGCCTTACCCCCTTTCCCCTATTTCTCCCTTTCACTGCACCCCCTCAGTCACTGCTAGATCACCGCCTTGTGCAGGCAGGGTCACCCAGCACACTATAGTTGACTATAGCTGACCTCTGCTACCCCCTCCCACAACATCCCTTCCCCAACACCCACCTCTCTCGTATCACTATATATAAATAACTCTCATTGCCTATAATCGGTGTCCTACCATTAGGGCTGTCTACCACCCTGCCCAGACAGGGATAACAGGACACTGTTGAATTTCAACCCCGATACCCACCACCTACAATACCTCTCTCTCATCACCCCTGCCACAATCTACCTCTCCTCCACACCCCTTCCAGTTAACATAGCCTAACACTGGCTGACCCCTACACTCAATTAAGCACTAATAACCTAACCCTATACCCCTCTTATATGCACTTTAGTCCACCCTGTCATCTCTATTTGCTTCAAAAATCGTGTTCTGTCTGCATCTTTCCGTAAATTTCCTTTCCCTGCTTCCATTCTACCCTTCACAATTTTTAGTTCCCTCCTTCCATTCTTCCTCTCTCTATTCCAATCACTGTAAATCTTGAATGTCTATGTTACACTAATGGCTACCAATTACTATTGGATCACCATACCATCTAGTGCTACGTACTGTTGCCAAGTTATTGTATGTGTTCCAGTGTTACCAACTGTTACCAATTTGCTATATGTGTCTTCATATCTACTATACTTAACTGTTGCATTGTTAGCCAATGTTATCCACCTGTAATCCCTCCTGCTCTCACTGCATGCAAGTAAGGAAATTGTATTCCAATATGAAAAAATTACTCACCTTAGTAATTGTGTTTCTTCTAATGGAGTCTTGCTGTATTCTGACATATTGCAGTTAGCCCCAGCTCTTGAACTGCTCTGTAGGGGAAAGAGTTAAATTCTATGCAGCGCATAGAACGTTGAGCTCGAGCTCGGTTCAAACCTCTGTCTGCTGCACTTTGAAGTGTAACCGACAGATTCTTACGAGCTAATACTAACTAACCAGCTATGTGGAAATTGTAAAATTTTTACTAACCAAATGGCAACCAAATATTTTGGATCCCCCAAAAGACTCAAGTCGAGAAATCCAAAACCAAAAACCAGGTAGTGAACAACTTATGACTACTGAAATAAAGAAACATAACCCACTCCCTCTGTCTAAAAAGAGAGAGTGTCCAAATGCACCCCGGTGTGCAACATAGAAACATAGAATTTGACGGCAGATAAGGACCGCTTGGCCCACCCAGTCTGCCCATTTTCCTACCTAATGGATAAGCTGCAGATCCTAGTTAACCAGCAGCCTGCCAGCCCACTTCCCAAAAACCAGGTTCCGAGAGGGGAGGTAGGTCAGAATATAGCAAGACTCCATTAGAAGAAACACAATTACTAAGGTGAGTAATTTTTTTCTTCAAACAACATGAAGTCTTGCTGTATTCTGACATATTACAGACTACCAAGCAGTACCTCCATGGAGGAGGGATTCAAACCTATTTTGGGAACAAGCTCTGCAGAACTGCTGTACCAAACCGAGCATCACTCCTAGCCTGGATATCCAGACAGTAATGCTTGGTGAATGTATGGACTGTTTTCCAGGTGGCTGCTTTGCATCTCTCTAGCAATGGAATAACCCTGGCAGCAGCCAGGGAAGCAGCTGTACCTCTAGTCGAATGAGCCCTCAGGCCTGAGGGTGGTATTTTGCCTAGCTTCTCATAGTAGAATTGTATACAAGAGACAATCCAGCTGGCAATAGTTTTCTTAGTGGCAGGTTTGCCCTTACCCACTTCCCCATAAGTGAGGAACAACTGAAGGGAGTCGAACCTGAGTGCCTTAGTATGTTCAATGTAGTAACTAAGGGCCCTTTTAACATCCAAACTGTGTAATCTTCTCTCTCCTGAAGAAGAATGATCAGTGAAGAATACAGGGAGAGACATGGATTGGTTCAAATGAAAATCTGAAACCACTTTAGGTAAGAACCTCCTATTGGCTCTAAGGACCACCTTATCCTTATGGAATTAGATAAAATCAGGCTCCACTGACAGAGCTTGTAATTCACTGATACATCTGGCAGAGGTAATAGCTACCAGGAACAGTCTTCCAAGTCAAGTACTTCAGTTCTGCTGAAGACAAAGGTTCAAAGGGGAGTTGCATAAGCTGAGCAATGCAAACATTAAGGTCCCAAGCAGGAGTAGGATCCCTAAAGGGGGACTGGTATGAAGCAATCCCTTGAAAATTTTACAGAATACAGGGTGAGATGACAGTGAGGAAGGCCTTCCCACTGACAGGAAAGCAGAAACAGCTGACAAATGTACTTTGAGAGTAGTTGGTCTGAGGCCTAGGCCATTAAGATGAACCATATAATCCAGAACTGTAGACAATTTAGCAGTGTCTGGGGACATATGCTTCTTGGAACACCAAATGCTGAATCTTTTCCATTTGGAGTTGTACGTTTTTCTGGTGGCAGGCTTTCGAGAGGCTTTGAGAATATCCAGAACTCCTTGGGACAGATGCAAATCTGCATACTCTAACTCTTCAAGAGCCATGGCTTGAGATTGAGAGACCGAAGATTGGGGTACCAAATCCTCCACTGAGAGGAGGTTAACAGGTTGTAATTCCTGGGAAGAGACAGGGGAAGATGGACTGCTAGGGACAGCAACAGGGGGTACCAAGGCTGCCTGGCCCAGTCTGGAGCAATCAGAATCACTCTGCAGGGTTGTGACCTTATCTTGACCAGAGCCTTGAACAGTAATGGAAAAGGAGGGAAGGCATACAGAAATTTCCCTTCCCAATCCAGAATCAGAGCATCCAGAGGGACTGAGCCCAAGACTGGGGGTCTGCAACAGAAGAGAGGAAGTTTGATTGTCTGGGGCTGCAAAGAGATCTATCTCTGGAGTACCCCACCTTAAAAAAAATGGTTTTAGCACTAGGGGATCCAGAGACCATTTGTGATGACCCTGGGAGATCCTGCTCAATGCATTTGCTAGCACATTGTCCTTTCCTGGAAGGCAGACTGCTACCAGAGAAGTCCGCAGGAAATAGGCCAGGGACCATAATTTCATGGCTTCTGTGCACAAGGCCACAGATCGAATGCCTCCCTGCTTGTTGATATACTATATAGTGGTGGTGTGGTCTGACCTGACCAGCACCACCTTGTTCTGTACTGATTGTGAGAATGCTTGCAGGGCCAGGAAAACTGCCCTGAGTTCCAGAAGAATGATGTGGAGAAGAGACTCCCGAGTGGACCACACTCCCTGGGCTGTCAGAGTCCCCAGGTAAGCTCCTCACCCCAGGAGACAAGCATCTGTGGTTAGAACCACAGAATGAGACTGAGGGATGAAAGGGATCCCTTGCCTGAGATTGTCCTGATCCTGCCACCATTGAAGAGCCTGGATCACGGTCTGAGTCACTGGAATAAATTTGGTTAGGGGATCTTTTTTCTGAGACCAAAAGGCCCTCAGGTAAAACTGAATGTCCCTCATCTGAAATCTGGCCCTTTGGACCACTGCAGTGGAAGCTGCCATGTGGCCCAGAAGCTGAAGGAAGTGCCTTGCTGCTTGAGAAGCCAGCTCCATGATGGCCTTTACCCTTAGCAAGGGGAGAAAGGCTCTTGCTTTGACATTGTCCAGTTCCACCCCTATGAAGGTCAACAGTTGAACTGGCTCGAGAACTGACTTGGGAAGACTGAGAAGGAACCCTAGAGAAGTGAGTACTTGCTGGGTCACTTCCAAATCTGACTTGACTTGGCCTGGAGACTGACCCACTATGAGCCAGTCGTCCAGGTATGGGAATATGGAGATATTTTTTCTCCTTTGGAACGCCACTACAACTGCTAGGCATTTTGTGAACACCCTTGAAGCAGATGTTAGACCGAAGGGCATTGCTTTGAGATGATAATGGCCTTGAAGGCAGTTCGAACCTGAGGTACTTTCTGTGGGAGCACCTGATGGGAATATGAAAATAGGTATCCTTTAGGTCCAGGGAGGTTAGCCAGTCTCCTGGCCTTAGAGAGGGAAGAATTATTCCCAGAGTCACCATTTTGAACTTTGGTTTTAATAGATGCTTGTTCAGGTATCTTAAGTCTAGGATGGACCGCCACTCCCCTGTTTTCTTGGGGGTAAGGAAGTACCTGGAGTACAGACCTTTGCCCCTGTGGATTGTAAGAACTCTCTCTATGGCCCTTAAGGCTAGAAGAGATGAAACCTCTGCCTCTAGGGCAATGGTTTTGGAGATGTTTGCAGGTGGAAAAGATCTGCATCTCAACTTTGAAAACTGTTTGAAGCTGAGAGCCAGTCCCTGGCTTACCACCTCCAGGACCCATTTGTCTGAGGTAACAGACTTCCACTCCTGGAAGCAGTAAGCCAGCCTGCCTCCTACAGGAATGGGGGAGTCGACCCGGGCTGACACATCAGGGTGTCTGCTTGGCAGGAGCCTTAGGCTGAGAGGTGGATGCAGCCCTGCTCATCCCCCTTCTGCCTCTCCCTCTGAAGAACCCCCTCTGAGAAAAAGGAGAGGAGGCCTGTGCTTGGTAGAAAAGCCTATGAAAAGGCCTGCCCCTGCCCCTAGCTTGCTGCCTCTGAGGGTCTGACTGCCTTTTCTTGGCCTGTGCACTCCTATAGGTGGTCCTATACTCATCCATCTCCTTCATATAATTCTCTGTCTGCTCCCCAAACAGAGAATTATTAACCACAGGGAAATCCATAGCCTTAGCCTGGGTATCCAGTGATAGGTTAGTACTTCTGAGCCAAGCTAGTCTCCGAAGAGCCACAGATGTAGCCATGACTCTTGATGATACTTCATTAGAGTCCACAGCAGCACGAAATTTGATTTTTAATGCCTCAATCCCATCAGCAGCCACCTCCTCCAGTTCCTTGGCAAGCTGGGGGGAGGCCTGTTTAGCCAGTGCCAGTAGGGATCAGTACCATTGCCCGAGTTACAACTTCCTGACATTAAATTCACTGACACCTACTTGCCAACATTATTAAGTTCCCGACGAAAAACAAACTGACAGGTATCATCCCGGCATGCGTTAATTGCGACACAAATTGGAAACTAATAGAAAAGCAGGCTATAGTCAATTCAATTTACATAAGCACTTAACAGATGTTCCTCATAAATGGCCTTTGAGTAAACAGAAAAAAGATGACAAGCTAGCTTTTCAAATCTCTGAGACCGCTGTCATGAGTAGCTGATAAGCCTAACAACGACTGGAAGTGGAGATGGCCTCTGAATCAGGCATAGATATGAGTCTGCATTCTACTGGACAAACTGAATTTTGAATAAGAACAAATGTTTTCCACATGGAAGGGTGCTGTTCAGTGCACATGCCATTACTCATTCTTTAAAAACACTTTAACTTAATTTTTATTAGAAACCATCAGTTTCATGCACAATAAAGGTGCTAGGTTGTTCTAGATAAGCAGCATGCAGAAAACAATATTCCGTTTTTGGTTAAAAAATAAATATGTGATACCACCATACTAGTAAGCAGTAGATTGCACAGGGTTATGAGTTACTATCTTGAGGTTAAGAAGGACAACCAAAACCGCCAGCTTCACATCGAAAGCTGCACAGCGCTGGAATGGTGTAAGCAGAATCAACAGACTCAGCTAATGAAGTCTAACTCCCCATGGTTCTTTTCAGTTGGGCTGTGTATGAGCAGTACCTGCTAGAGATACTATAGCTTGTCGTGTCATTTACAGCTTCCTAACACTGCAGCAATATCAATATTATGCAATATACAGTTTGACAATAGAAAATATATGTGTCGGAATAAAATCAACAGCGGGAAGCTTACAAACAGGAAATAAATTACAGGCTATTTTTAGCCAGGGAGATCGATGTCTGGAGAGTGTACAAGACCCTGCCAGTACAGTGTCCCATCTGGACTTCTGGTACCTGGCTGTATAGGCCATGTAATTAGCCTGCCTGAGTCCCAAGGAGGATGCCATGTACTGTTTCTTTGCCATGGCATCCAGCTTCCTGGAGTCTTTCTCTGGGGGGTGTGAAGCCAAGGGTATGTTAGCCTTATCACAGGCTGCAGCCTGCATGACCCCAATATGGCTGCACTGCTGGTACAAGTACTCCGTACCTGATCCCGACAGCATGTACCTCTTGTCCACCTGTCTGTCCACAGGAGGTAAGGAATTTGGAGTTTTTAACAGCTTTTGTGTCTGTTTCCCAAAAGATTTGTGAAGGTGAATAGACAGCCTCTTGGACTCGGGGATGTATGTCCATCATCTCCACAATGTCAGGCTCCTCTTGCTCCTCAACAGCTTCAACCAAAGGGAGCTGGAGGGTTTCTTCCACTTTCCTGTAAAACATAAAGTGGGAAGGGGACTCAGAAAGCCTAGCAGGGGAAACACCAGAAGGCCTGTCTGGAGAGATGCCAGGTTCTATGGGCTCATCCAGACCTTCTATTCCATCATCATCATCATCACATTCATCATCATCAAAATCATCGTCCCCCTCCAGATCCGGTTCATAAAAATCTTCAGGGGCATAATCTTGAACCAGAGGAACCGACTGAACCGAACGTCTGCCAGAGGGCGCCAGATCGATCGGAACTGAACGAAGCGATTCCACTATGCGAATCACTCAAGACCATTTCCTCGGCGGTCGGATGATGCGGTTCTGGATCCGAACCGGCCGATTTCTCTTTTCTTTTTCTCTTAGACAGAACCGACGCCTCGGAATCGGCTCTCCTTTTGCCTGAAGGAGTTTCGCCCTGATCGGAGGGCACTCCTTCTGGTTCGGTCGGAACTAAACCAGGCTGGCCATCCGGGTAAGCGGACTTCTCGGTCTCCCTTTCCCTAAGGCTGCCCAATCTTTTGTCCAGGGTGGCTTTAGGGAAATTCTTGCAAATTTGGCAGTCTGAATTGAGGTGGTCAAACCCCAGACAATAAACACAAGTGGTGTGGGGATCAGCCTTAGCAAAGGCCTCCCCACACACACTGCAGTGTTGAAACCCATTGGGCCCGATTTTCTTTCTGGGTTTCTCAGACGTGGCCATCCTAAACCAAAAATTTACCCTTTACTCGGCTTAAGCCAGGCAAGACACCCTTATCATTTTTTTAACCGTGTTACGGGTATTTGAAAAAAAATACAAAAACACGTTTCTTTTTTTTAAACCGATAAGGACCAGTACCACAATAAACTTCTAGGAAGAAAATCACAACAAATACACCCTACAAAGCAACCGGTTCAGCCGAACCGGTTGAAATATCAAGTTACAATTTCCACAAGTTTTTCTACTAAAGTCCACTACCTACATACTTACTGTACTACAGACAGGGATTTGAACCGAAAAACACAAAGTACTTATCTGTAAACCGACGCTTTAACTGACCGAGAACCGTGAGCAAAGGAGAAATCTCCAGAGCGACCGTTTAGTTAGGCGGAGTAAAGAATCTGATGGTTACACTTCAAAGTGCACCAGACAGAGGTTTGAACAGAGCTCGAGCTCAACGTTTTATGCTCTGCATAGAATTTAACTCTTTCCTCTCCGGAGCAGTTCAAGAGCTGGGGCCAACTGCAATATGTCAGAATACAGCAAGACTTCATGTTGTTTGAATGTAACATTTCTCTGTTTTCTATCCCATTGTTCCCTACCCCCCAGGTCGCACCGGAAGACATGCAACTTGTTGCTCAGCGTGCCTTCCTGGTGAAACATTTCAATAAATAAAGTGCTAAATGTAACCCAACTAATTAAAGAACCTACTCCACCTAAGCCTAGAAGTCAATCACACTCCCTACTCGACTGGGTGCTCTCATCCCACCCCCACGGTATCTGCTCTGCTGGTACCTTACCAGATGTGCTCAGCGACCACTGTCCCAACTTCCGTATCAGGAAGTTCCGCCCTCCCCTATCCCTCCCAAATACATCCAGCATCACCCCATCAACTTCCTCAATGAGAATAAACTTCATGATCTGGCCCTCGCAGACTGGTCCCTTGTCTTTTGCTCCCCATCGGTCGACAATGCCCTCACCTATTTCATGTCCATCTTCCTTAAGATCTGGGATGCCCAAACCCCACTAAGGACAGAACGAGTTAAACTTGCCCACCACCCCTGGATCACCCCTGATATTCTGGTCAAGTGTAGAGCTCGTGATCGTGCCTGGCGCCATTTTAAATCTACAGGTGACCAGGCCTCTCTCCAAGCCTTTCGTACCCTCCGGAATACTTGCACCATCAACATCCATCGTGTTAAATGTGACTTTTTCCAAGTCTCATCTGCACCCCTCTAACAGTACTCCCTCATCCTTTTGGCAGGATCTCTACTCACTCCTGCAGCCCAAATCAGATCCCCCCCAATCCATGAGAAAGGTTCACTAATCTCCGATCCCTCTAGTGTCGCCGACACCCTAAATAAGTACTTCACATCCTGTGCACTTCTGCCTGTGCCCATTCCCCCACCTCCTTCCAACTCTCAGGCTTTCAACTCCCTTCAATCATGCCATCAGAAGTCCTGCAAGCTCTTACTTCTCTGAACCCCTCAAAGTCCAGCCCTGATGGCCTGCAGCCTAGGCTCCTTAAAATCCTCTGCTCCCTCGATAACTACCCCCTTAACTTTCATCCTAAATTTCTCACTCTTCTCCTGTTCCCAAAGCCTGGAAGACTGCCACAGTTCTTCCTCTTTTCAAAGGTGGCGACCCAACCACCCCGGTAACTACCGCCCCATTTCACTGCTCCTTGCCCTTGATAAAGTTCAAGAATCCCTCATCCTCTCTAGGCTCAACAATTTCCTTACCACCTCAAACACACTCTCCCCATTCCAATCCGGTTTTAGGAAATCCCACTCCACCACTCCTCCCTCCACTTTACTGAGGTTATCCACACTGCCATGGATCATGGCCAGACCACCTTGGCTATCTTTATTGACCTAGTCAAGACCTTCAATTCGGTTTCCCACTCTCTCCTACTCTCTAAACTACGCTCCATTGGCCTTTCCCCTGCCTCAGTGTCCTGGTTCAGCTCCTACCTTACTGGCCGCTCACAGTTTCGATCAACAACGTCACATCTCCATCCCTCCCTCCCTCCCCATCCTTGCTGGCCTACCCCAGGGCTCTATCCTTGGGCTGGTTCTCTTTTCCCCCTTTATAAATGACCATCCCGCTGTCTGCACCAGCTCCATTATCCAGATGAATGTGGACAACACCGCGCTAATTCTTGCCTGGCCCATCTAGACAAGCTGTCCAAACCCCCCTCCAAAATGACCAACAGCAGTCACAGCTTGGTTCAACGTAGTCTTAAGGTGACTACAAAAAAAACTGTTGCCATGACCACTGGGTCCAAGCAAAGACTCGCAAAGCTTCCCTCACTTCCAGCCTTTTTCTCTTCTGCTGACATCCCTTTGGACAACGTCCTTACTTACAAGTACCTCGGTGTCTAGCTCTACCCCCCTCTCTTGATTTCTCCTCCCACTTCGGCGCGCTCCACACCAAACTGCGCCCTAAACTCTGACTACTCTATTGTTACAAGACCAGTCTCTCCCTTCCTGTAAGACACACCCTCGTAGTCAAGTGGATCCTCCCAGCCTTTGACTACGCCGACAGTCTTCAGTGCTGCCCCTTCTACCTCCCTTGCCAAACTGGACTTCCTGTTTCACGCCTTCTGTAGGTTTGACTACAACTCTCCTCCCTTAACTCACCACTGCGACCTCGACTCTTCTCTATCCTTACAGTCTCTCACTCAGAGGCGTTCCTCTCACTGCTTAACCTGCATAGCTAATTACTGGTTTGGGTCTCTTCCATCCTACCTTTCCTCCCTCCTCTCTCCAGCTTCCCCCTCGCCCTATAACTCACGGTAAAGCTGTGCCTGCTCTTCTTTTCTCTCCCTCAGGTCTGCACTTCAGCTGGTTAACTTTCCTTCTCCTACAGATTTCCTTCCCTTTGGAAAAGCCTCACCTCCCAAACCCGCCTCTCCTCCTCCTTCTATGCTCTCAAGTGCCTACTCAGACCCTCCCCTGCCACCTCCATAAACTTTCCTTCTCCTACAGATTTCCTTCCCTTTGGAAAAGCCTCACCTCCCAAACCCGCCTCTCCCCCTCCTTCTATGCTCTCAAGTGCCTACTCAGACCCTCCCCCGCCACCCCTTCACCTGTTCCCCACTCTAAACCCTCCACCTTAGCCCTGCTCCTCCTTACTGTGTATCGCTGTATATATTTTGTCTCCTAGCCTGTATTCTACTGTAAATACTCATCTACTGTGTATTTTGTACATAGTACCTATGTTGTATAGTGATGTACAGCCTCTGCTATTGTAAATGTCTGCTGAATTTAATCTACTATAGAGTTCTGATATATTTTGCCTAACATCTGTACCCCTTTCCCCGGGTCACACCTGGAAACAAGCCTTTGGTTCATGGTGCTTTTCCCGGTCATCAACTTTTAAATAAATAAAAAAATAAATAATTTCAAGTAGAGAATAAGCTATAGAAGCAAAACGAACTGTGTGTTGCTTTTATGGGCATTTCCTCAGAAATAAATAATGGAGAGGAGAAATAAATACCATATATATATATATATATAAAATATAAGCTGAATCGTGTCTAAATGATATGTTTTTCAAAGTTTTCCCAAAGGTGTCAGCTACTCTTTAAGCATTTCCTGTTTCTGGGGGCCCTCTGGAAGGACTTGGGCTGCAGCTTTATCCTTTTTCAGAGGGTATTCTGGAATTTGACCATATGGGCCTGATAACTGGGTATCCTGAGGCCCAAAGTGACAGAGACAAAAGTCCTTTTGCCCACGCGGTCCAGCTTTCTCAAGTCCCTAACTAGGGGAAGGGAACTTTGGTGTTGCGGCCTCTTGGATCTATCATGGGCTGTACTTATGACCACTGAGTCAGTCTGGGGTTGCCCAGCGAAGAAAGGCTTCCCAGAGGAAGCCTGGTACAGCTTGTCCACCTTCTTGGGCATGCCAGAGATCATGGCTGGCCTATACCAGGCAGTCATGGTGGCCTCCTCCAAAGCAGCCAGGAGAGGAGGAACAATGATAGGAGGAGTGTCTGGTAGCTCCAAGAAATCTACCAGGTTCCTCCTAGTATTACCTTGCTCCTCAGCATCAACCCCCCCTTGCTGCCTGGAGTTGTCCCATAATGGCAATGAAGGAGGGGTCAACAGGAGGAGACCTTGGGGCATGCTTAGTGGACTCCTTGCTCCCTGATGACAGAGTGGAGTTAGAACTAGATGGGATCCTACACCTATCTTTATCTTCATCGTCTTCCTCATCTGGGGGAAGATGGTCAGGGTTATATTCCTGGTCCTCATCTACAGGCTCTGAGTAATGAAGACAAGGCAAGGCAGATGTCGACGCCCTACAGCGAATGTGGCGCATTGCCGTGATGGGAGTGGGTGCGGAGGCAGGCCTAGAGGGCCCTGGAGTGATCGGAGCTGGAGGAAGGACCAGGTGCTGGATAACCTCCACAAAGGAGGAAAGCACTATCTGTATGTCGACAGAAGATGTAGTCGGCGCACTCTGTGGTGTCACCAGGAGATTAAGCTGGGACCCTGGCACCAAGAGAATAGCTAGAGGTGCCGACAGAAGAGGCTGAGGTGCCGGCACTGGCAAAAGCGTGAGTGGCATCACTGGGGGAAACTCAGGTCCCGGCATGGGTGGGATGGCGTGTGGGGCCTGGGGGAGAAGCCGAGACCCTAGCGCCATAGGAACAGGTTGAGACGCCAATGGGAAGGGGAGGCAAAAGCCCCGACATCAAGGGGCCTGCACCAACCATAGATGATACGGCAGAGTCTACTGCCAACAGACCCTGGGACAGAGGTCTAAGCTGTAGGGCTTGCAATGACAAGGGGGGGGGGTCACAAGGCCCAGCATAGCCTCATCTTCACTGTCCGAGGACTGTTCGGTGGTATTCACTGCCACGACTGACCCTGTGGGAGCTATGGCAGAGGCGGCAGAATGCGTCACCGCTGAAGCGGATGACAAAACTACCGCAGTCGGAGCCATGAGCAGCAGTGACCAGGAGCACATGGGAGAGGGATTTCTCTCTATGTTCCGTTTCTCGGTGCTTGTTTCTACTAGAGGATTTGTCCCGGGCCTTGGAAGAGTGGGAGCCCAAGGACGGAGTCAGCGAGGCTAAGGAGCTTCCCACCTGAAGCTCTTTCTCCATGTGGGTGACCTTCTGTTCGAGAAGGAAAGACTGCAGGGCCTTCAGGCAGGGTCTCTGAGTGGCCTAGTTGAAGCCGTGACAGATCTCACAGGCATGGACGTCATAGGCTTCATCGAGACAGCAGATGCTGGCGTCATGCCCCATGTTGCTGAAGATCTTCTTATCACACTGGCAAAGTCTGAAGAGTTTTGCAATGTCGCTTGACATACACAAATGAAGAAAATCACTTGAAAAAGTAATTCCAAAACTATGGAGAGAAAAAGAAATAAAAGGTAGAAAATTTGGTGATCGACTGAAGCACCAGAGTCTCCGTGAGGTCTGACAAAGATGGTCAATGGCGGGAAAAAAAACTGAGGAGGGTGCAGGGCCGCCCAGGCTTATGCAGAGGGAGTGATGCCGGCGTATGACGTCGTCATGGGTAGCCCCTGGAAGACTGCTAGCAAAAAAGTGTCTGTGTGGTCCTAGTGCCTGGGGGGTATAGTTCCATTGGTGTGACCTGATGCGAGAGATATCCTTGAACAAGATTTAGAATTTCATTTTACTGGACATTTAAATTGGCAGTAAAACTGGTATATCTCAGTGATATAAAAATACTGTTCAACCCAAAGTAATCATTATTAGAACATGTCAGAAGCAAACAGCAAGAATAAACTGCACCAAAAATAGATTAGGAAGACTAGAGACAAACGTTAACACGACTTCCTAGGATTTCTGCCTCCCCATCCTGGAGAACACTGCACTGGTGTCTGGTGGTCAATTTCTCCAGAAAACTGGTGAAAACATACAGAATAATGCATAGGTGCCTATAAAGAACAAGGTAGTAATTTTGAAGATGAGGGTCTCAGTCAACCTATCAAATAATGACTAGGACACATGAGGACAAAGCCAACAAGGGATGCTGGTGGCTGATGGGTCTCCTGCACCTATGCCCAGTCATGGACTGCATAGCTCACCTGAGGTCTTTGTTTGAGAGGAGGAGCACCAAAGTCTACCAGTCCAGTAATAACAACAACAGTGGTGGCTAATGGGAGGGTTTCCATCAGAGAACCCTTGGCTGGTTGACGACCAGTTGGATCTGAGACAATCCTATTGCAAGGACCTCCCCAGATCCCAAGTCAATGGGAATATTAGTGCCAGCAGAGGCTTCAGTACTGGGCCCATGCCAGCCCCAAACACCAACACCATAAGAGGTGTTGACACCGAGGGCAGCAGTGACGCCGGCAACCTGCCTTGACGGCAGTATCGGTGCAACAGAAGTAGGCAACAAAGGCTCCAACTGAGTGGTCTGGTGTCAATGGTTACAGGACCGTAGGAGTACTCCCTCAGTTGCCCAGGAGGAGCTGAGGGTCCATCAGACACCGCCGCCTGAGATTCTGCCAAGTCCCCATCTTGGTGGGAGGATGGAGAATGTAGTATCTCAACCAACTGTGAACAACAGTGAGAGGACCAAGAGGAATGGCAAGGGAACATATCTGAGGATCTCCTTTTATGATGACTGCCTCAAAGTCAGGGATGGGATGGCCCAGCTTCACAGCTCGAAGCTCTTATGTCCGACAGTCGAAGCTGGTACAGGCTTCCATGTCATGGTTGTGTTCCAGGCAAAAGAAATACAGTATCTTTGTATCTGAAATACGAAAACGAAGAGAAGGAACAAAAAAGAAACTAAAGACAAGTTACGAACATATGAAATTACCAGCAGATACAGGCCATATAGTCTACCTAGTCTGTTCGAGTGTGCAGCACTTCAGCCCATTAGACTGCAGCTGCCCCTTCCCTCATTAAGTCTTCCCTCCCCCGCTGCCCCCCCCCGGTATGTACTTTCCCCTTGAATTTGTCCACCCCCTTTTGAAGCACCCCAGTCTGCACTGATACAAGTTGCTCAGGCAGTGAATTCCATCCTGCTACCACTCTTTCAGTGAAGTAGTGTCTCCTCCTTTCCCTCCTGAATCTGCCCCCCTTTAACTTCAGGGAGTGCCCTCTAGTAGCTCTTCCCTTCTGGAGAGTGAACCCACCATGAAAGTCTACTCTGTTCATCCCCTTCAGGTACCTGAAGGTCTCAATCATGTCCCCCCCCCCCTCTCTTTTATCCTCCAGGGTATACAAGTTTAGCTCTTTTAGTCTTTCCGCATACGTTCTAGCCCCCAACCCCTGGATCATCTTTGTTGCTCTTCGCTGCACTGCCTCCAGTAGTTTGATATCCCTTTTTAAGTACGGGTGCCAGAACTGCACGCAGCACTCCAAGTGCGCCTCACCAGGGACCTGTACTGGGGCAACATGACTTCGCTACATCTGGATGTAATCCCCCTTGCTATGCACCCTGGCATCCTGTTAGCCTTAGCCGCTACCTTCCTACACTGGGCCGAGTGGTTTAATTCCCCGATCACCAGCACTCCCAGATCCTTCTCCTCGTTGGATGTGGATAACTTGATGCCATCCATCCAGTAGCTGTATCTCTGGTTTTTGGCTCAGAAGTGCATCACCTTGCACTTCTTGGCGTTGAACCCAAGCTGTCAGGAGTTCGACCACTCCTCGAGACTTGCCAAGTCCTCCTGCAGTAATTTGTCACCCTCCTCAGCACAGATCTTCGTGTCACTGGCGAAGAGGCTGATCTTATTCTTGATCCCAACCGCTATGTCTGCAATGAAAAAGTTAAACAGGACTGGTCCCAGTACTGACCCCTGTGGGACACCATTTGTCACTGCCCTGGGTTCCGATGCTTCTCTCCCCCCCCCCCCCAAAACTACCCTCTGTAGCCTGTCCTTCAGCCAGTTTTCTACCCATCGGGCTAGCTTCCGCCCTATACCAAGATTCCTCAACTTGCAGGTCAATCTTCTATGTGGCACTGAATCAAAAGCCTTGCTGAAATCCAGGTAGACTACATCTACTGCATGGCCCCCATCCAGTGCCCTCATGACCCAGTCAAAAAAAACAACCAAGTTAGTCTGGCAGGATCTGCCAGCGACGAACCTGTGCTGTCTATAGTCTTGCAGATCATTATCCACAAGAAACTGAACCAGCCTTTCTTTGAGGATAGATTCCATCAGTTTCCCCACAATTGTAATGAGGCTTACTGGTCTGTAGTTCCCTGGTTCATCCTTGGGCCCACTTTTGTGGAGAGGTACCACGTGTGCCTCCCTCCAATCTCTGGGCACACAACCTGTACTTAGCGAGGTGCTGAACAGATCCGCCAGTGGCTCTGCCAAGATTTCTGCCAGCTCCCTCAGTACCCTGGGATGTACCCTGTCTGGTCGGGAGCCTTGTTTACCCTCAGGGACCTTAGGCCCTCCAGCACCCTTTCCACCATCTGTGGTTGTCTCACCCCCCCATGCCTGTGCCCCCTTTCCCTTCAGGAATGGACCCATCCCTCTCCTTTGTGAACACTGAACAGAAGTACTCATTAAGTACTTCTGCCTTCTCGGCCCCCTTGTCCAACCACCCACTGCCTTTCCTGATTCTAACTATTTGATCCTTGCACTTCCTCTTTTCCTTGATATACCTGAAGAAATCCTTTTCTCCTTCCTTAATCCATGGCGATTTCCTTTCCTTGGCTGCCTTTGCAGTTTTGGGTGCTCTGCTCACTTCCCTGGATTTCCTCGCATAGTTCTCCCTATTCTCTGCCCTAATGGTTCTCTGGCAGGTTCGGAAGGCCTTTCTCTCATCCCTCACCTTCTCCATTACCTCTCTGGTCATCCAGCTTGGATGCTTGGTCCTTGATTTCTTTTGCTGGCTCTTGACACAAGTTTTTGTGAATTCAGTCTGTCCTAGTTCTATGATCGCCCATTTCTGCTCTGCGTCCATGTCAGGGTGGATGCCATCTGTGTGTGTTCTCATTAACTGTCCCATCCTGCCAAAGTCTGCCTTTCTGAAGTCCAGGACATTTGTTTTTGTATTGTGGATCTCTCTACCCAAACTAATAGAGAACCACACTGTGTGGTGATCACTACCAGCCAGTGGTTCCTCCACCCTTACATCTGTGACCTGTTCTCCATCCTCCAGCACCAGGTCTAGAATATTTTCTTCCCTTGTTGGCACTGTCACCCTTTGGGTCAGGAAGCCATCCTGGATTGCTTCCAGGAGGATCTGCTCCCTGGCACATGTGGTGGCTGGGATGTTCTAATCCACCCCTGGTAAACTGAAGTCTCCCACCACCACAATGCTCCCTTTGCCACAGGCTCTCCTTAGTTGTTCCCCCCAGCTCCCTATCCATGTCCTCTTTCTGGGTTGGGGGCCTATAATCAACCACCAACTGGACCCTAGCCCCCTTTGGGGGCTCTACTCACATAGTGCACAACTGATGGGAAAAACAGAACAAAGGCAGTTATGGTGCTGACGGCAGTTACTGGCTCCGGTGTGTGGTGTTGTGCATGTACTGGTGCCGACACCATTGTCTGTGTCCTAACAAAAAAGGTTTACTCCTGCGTGGTTCTAGCACCTCCAATCTAAGATCAAAGACTGAGGCTCTATGGAGAAGATTGGTTCTTAAACGATATTGTATTTACTGTCAGAGAGTTCTGTAAATTCTATTACTGTGTGAGCCAATATGTAGAGTCTTTGTATCCTCCTCCACACTTTCACTGTAACAACCCCCCCCCAGCTCATACCTGGAAATTGAGTTTATGTTCAGTGTACTCTCCTTGACAAGACTTGTAAATAAATATTGTTATTAAGTGCCTTAAAGAGCTAGCTGCATCAATAATTGCTGGCAGAAAATGCTATTAATATTCAGTAATAATCAGTTTCTTTTTCTGATTTTTTTCTGTTTGCTCATTAGAAGGAGATGTAAGTGACAGTATCAGATGTGGTATGAAGAGCAGTACATTACCTGGAGACTGACATATCTAGTTATATTCCTCTTCTGTCCTCATCAGCTTTGTGACTTCAATTATTGCAACACTGTGGCTCACCCTGCAGCATGTGACTGGCTCTTGTTGGCCAGCTGTGATGTCACAGACAGACAGGTCACAGGGCTGATGATGTATTAGGAGGAACAGAATCAGCTCTATCAGCCTCCAGGCAGAGTACTGTTTCATTCATCACACCTGGTACCGTCAGGTGAAAATATTTTTATTAACGAAAGGGAAAAGAAGAAATAGTTCACTTCTTGTGAAAGTTAATATTAATTTCAGGCAGTACAATAGCTTGCTAAACATTATGAAAGACACTGCATAAACTTACTCATTCACTAGTTACTAGGAGGTGATCATATGCCACCATTACTATCCCCCCCACCCCCACCCCATTCTGGATGAGAACAGTGTGTCTTGTGGGGCACATCTCCAACATCGTGCTGCACAAGCTCAGCAATTCTGGGCTTAGGAAACAAACCCAGGTATCTTCCATGCCAACCAGCAGCATACATACACACCAGAACAATCAGGCAGCCCTCATCTGAACAAACTTTTTTTTCCATGGGACTGCTCTGAAAACAAAGTGTGATGCCCCTTCAAACAATACCCTCTCATTCCCTGTAGGTAAAATGCATATAGTCTGCAAGATTTGTACTGGTTGCATCAGAACAGTAGACCACTCCACTGCTTCAACCTACATTTCTCAGGATTCCAGATAATCACTGGGTGGAATGGTGATATGTCAACTTTAGGTGGAGAGGGATTCTGCTACACAGAACTTCATTTAAAAAATATGCACACAAATCTCAGAAACAATCGTGGTTGATACCAAAGGTTCCTGCGGCTCACCTGGCAGTTGAATGAGGAGAGGGTGGTGCTTCAAGTGTGGATGATCTGAGGGTCTCCGGATTCTCTGCTTCACTGAATTCCTGTGTCATGTGCTGGGGTTCTTCCTCTTTGACTATGTTATGCTTTAAGGGCTTCTGCTTAATACGGGGCTGTTTGATATGATCACCTACTGGACAAAAACATGTAATATTATGACCTACACGACAATCCCCCCAAGAGATCAAAAGATTATGCTGTTACCTAGGACAGACTCATTCCCTGAACCAAGAACTAAAGTTTTATTTGGTAAATACAAAATACTTGTGGAAATCATCAAGAAAGTCTTTAGAAGCTGTAATGATCTTCTTGGTGGAAGGGGTGAGAGTTACATTTATTTATTTCTGTTACATTTCTGGACCAGAAACCAAATGAGTTGTCATTAGGAATTCACTATATTTTCTGAGCAGAACAATTTGCGTTTATTTCCGTAAGAGGGAATATACTGAGTCTGGGACTGTGGCAAATAGAAAAAGTAAAACTGACATGTAGAAAGACAGCGTGATTCAGGGAGTACAGGAGGGAAAATAAAGTGAAGAAGGAAGTACTGCAGGTACTGATCACTGGGACACACTTGAGAAATGGTGGTTACTCTCCAGGCATGCTTGGCAGCTAAATTGCTGTCTTTGCATTCCCGGAAGGCATCACAACTCCACTGCCATCTGGAATCATTGAACAAGCTGGTCCTGACTGGAGCCTTGGAAGTGTCACGCCTCTGGAACAGCCTCCCTCTCCCTATCCCTTCTTCCTCTTTCTTTCTTAAGGCCCTCCCTCCCTCCTTCAGGACCATTTTGCCCCCTCCTAGGCCTACACCTACATCTTCTCTCTTTCTCTCTCTCTCTCTCTCTCCATTCACCCTTCTCCTGGGCCTGCATCTAAACCTCCCCCCCCTCCATTTGTCCCCCTTCTGGGCCGACACCTAAACCTTCCTGCTCTCTTTCCGCTCTCTATTCACCCCTCCTAGACCTGCACCTGAACCCCATCCATTTGCCCCTCCTGGGCCTGCACCTAAACCATACCTCTCTTCATTTTACTCACCAGCAAACTTAGTGGCAGTACCCCTCCCCCAAGTTCCTATAAGCAACAAGACATGACTGGTTGTAGTGCCATAAACACATACCAGGGAATGCTGTTTTAAGGCTCGAGGCTTCAAGCTGAGTGCTTTCAGCACCTGGACATGCATTCAGGGAACCAATACCAACAACCTGGATTGCGCTTATAAAATGGGGTTAGGATAGTACAAAAACACAACAATAGAGAAAAAAGTGTTATAATTTTGAAATTTATAACCCCCCCCCCCCCATATTTAAGCCTCTCTCATTCTAGTCCCCAGGTTACAGCTTTATTTTAAATTGCCCCTTTTGTTACGTTTTTATTTACCACTGTTTTATATGCACTTTGTCCATCTGGGATGTCGCTGCCTGCTCACTGCCTTGCTCTTGACAGCAATATTTTTTTTCTGTATTTTTGTATTTCACATCTAGTCGAGCAGTGTGGCAGTAGTGCAAACTTTATCTATGTTCCAGTGTTAGCTTAGTTTACTGGTAGTTATTTTTTTATTTTATCTTTATTCAGATCCATTGAGAGTCAGTATATCAATACAAGTTCTGACACTGGTTAAGCAAGAACTGTAAAGCAGCAGATATTACATGATGATGAATGCATTGTTGCTATAACCAGTTGTGAGTTACTGTCCTCAGCTACTACTGTACACAATAAAGAGTCCAAAACTTCTAAGATAGGCTTTGGCGTTGTGTCTTCTGCCTTGGAGGACTTCTCTTCACTGCTTGACAATGATTTAACCAGAAAGGAATAACAACAACAAAAGCACTGGTGCCAACAGTGGCAAAAACCTCAAACTGACACTGCCCTAAAGTCACAAACTGCCTGTAGTTATTGTTTAAGGGCTAAGTGAATAATGTCAAGCATCCCAGATATAGCCTACTCTTGTGTGAAAAATCCTGAACTGGAGGCTTCTGCCCCACCCAGATCAATAGCGTTGGCCGCCTCCGGCTGATCCCTATATATCCTAGTGTTCCATCTGGCCCACAGCTCAGTGCGCCACTCAAGAGTTAGCCTAAGTGGTCGGCCCGGTGGCGCTGAGGATTGAGGTGCTGGACGCCACACCGGCAGCGGGTTCGGAGGCAGGAAGCTTGGCCCGTCGGTGGTGCGGCAGGGGCCGGGAAAGGACTGAGCATCTGGAGGACTGCTCTCCTTTCCTGGGGCCAGGGTTATGCCAGCGCCGAGTGCTAGCGTGTTCTGGTGGTGATTGAGGTGGCGCCGCGCGCTGCTTCAGGGCTGGAGTGGTAGTGGACGCTTTACATGCGGGACTGAACCAGTGGTGTGCAGGGCATCACTGCATGTCCGCACTCCTGGGGGACCAGCAGAAGAAAAATCTCCTGCTCCCTGGATAGACGATGGCGCCCTCCAGTGCCCCGCTGCCACACACCCAATGCCGGGCTCACCACACTGGCTCTCCCAATCACCCTGTCCTGCCTTGGCTCCAGCATTCGGGACCGGTCGTCGGGCCAGGTAAGTGGGAAAGTGTCTGTCCCCGATTCTCCAATGGGGTGGGCCTCAGGCGGGTAGTAGCATGGTCGGCTGCGAGAGAGGGTTGCCTGAGAGAGTTCCAGAGGAGTAGGTGACAAAGTTCACAACAAAAAAAAGAGTTAGCCTAAGTTTTGCAGATATGTCCTCCATTCTCTTAACGTATTCTACTCCAAAGGTGGGTCTGTCTCTTTTAGCCAAGTCACTGTTATTTATCATGCTCTGATGATGACTGTCTAAGGATCGATTCGTAAGAGTGTTCGGCTCCACCTTCTCCTTACCTACTGGCATGACCGTTGAGCGCTCTACATTACAGCTGTTTTTTTGGCCATGAAGGCCTGGATTTTGGATATAATGCTTTCTTTATAGTCGCAGTAGTGCAACCTAAAACATCTTTTCCCGCTTTTTAAAGTTAAGTCTGTCATGGGGTTTGCTGCCGTGAGGGCATTTCTTTGTAGACGCTAACCAACTGGAATTTTGTGACGCCACTGAACTTTCCGGCACTGTAAGTTGGTGAGATGCTGTTTTTCTCTTTCCTTGTTTTGCACTTTGATATGCAATTTATATTTTTTCTACATCTGCTGAAAGGCTGAGTACACTCTGGCTATCTATTCTGACACTAACAAAAATATCTGAGCGAGACTATGAGTCTGCAGCCTGACTTTTGTGGTGCTAACCTCCCCACTCCATTAGTTTTTTTTTTTGTTTGTTTGTTTCTCACTGTTATTTCCTTCTGGTCTGTGGTACAGAGGGAAATCATCAGAATAAATTACTGTTTGTGATCTCCAATCTGTGTCACCCTCACTCCCAGAATCATTGTTTTGAAGTCCTAGGGGATAGTGGTTTCCCACACTGCACAGCGTGGACCTCTGACCAGAATGAGGCAATCTTTGGGCAGGCTCAGAAATTGAGGTGGTGTGACCCTGTCTGGCCACAGCTCCTCTAGCAGATGTTGGCACTCCCTGTTTGGAAATGTGATGTTATTGTGGTCATACATTTCCACTGGAAATCTCCCCACCCTGGTGATGCTGTCATCTTCCAGCCTCTCTCCCATGTCTTATTCCACGCTTCCTCACTGATGCTAATGTTTGCCTCAGCCTCCCACCGTGACCTCAGCTTAATAAATTCTGAGTGATCTTCCCCCAGTAGCATGCTATAGATACTGTTCCTCCTCTCCCTGCTGGCACTGCTGCCCAGTAAAAAAAACATTTTCTAGGGATGTGAGGTCCCTGTCTACCTTAGGTATAGCATTCTGGAAGTGTATGTAGTGCCTCACCTGGAGACATCTAAAGAAGTCACTTTGTGGGAGACCATAGTTCTCCCTCAGATCCCTAAAGGGAATTGCTGTTTTGTTACTGATGAGGGCCTGGTACTTTGTTAAAACAACCTGTTCCATCTGATGAAGCCTGAGTCAGTAAATCGTGGTGTGAAATCCAGGCTACCAATAATTATCGAGAGAGTTCCAATTTAATTTGGAGTTTTTGAGCTGGCCCGGTGGCGCTGAGGGTTGAGGCGCTAGATGCCACACCGATGACTCGAGTTCGGGAGCAAGCTCGGGTGTCGGCAAGGAGGAAGATGGATCGAGTGCCTACAGGGTTGCTCTGCTATCCCAGGGGAGGGAACGGGATCATTCGGTGCTCTGGCAGCCCCTGGTGGAGACCAGGGTGCCACAGAATGCCACAGCTGCGTAAGGAAGTAGCTGGCGCAAAGGCAGGGTTGCCATGTGCCAGCGTCAAGAACGCAAGACGACATGGGGGAGAGGGCCTCTGGGCACCACAGGAGGAGAAGGAGAAAAATACCCCTCCAGATTGGATAGGCGACGGCCCTGCCAGTGCCACCATCATATGCCCAACGCTGGTTCCCCGCCACTGCCCCCTGCGGTCTCCCCAGGTTGTCCTCCCCCGACCCAGGGAACCGTAATGAACTTGAAGATGGTGGGAGAACACGGCGGGCAGTAGAGTGAGTCGGCGAGAGCAGTGGCCCGAGACAGTTCCGATCTGGAGGGTCTGAAAAGAAAGTTGTAAAAAAAAAAAAAATTTGGAGTTTTTGTGATGTTCCAGTCTTCACTAACACTTTCAACATGTGTTTTGTCCAGGTGTTGGTAATTTCTGACCAAAGCCTGGGCAAGAGATTAGCATGAGGGAAGGCAAATGGGGGATGGAGCGAAGTTGCTGCGTCTCTATTTCACGCCATCCAGTGTCATTCCTCTGCTTGATTCATGTGACGACTGGGGGCCAGTTGTGCAGCAGTATAATATAACTTAAAGTCTGGAACTGCCAGACCTCCTTTATCCCTGGGGAGAGACAGCATTCTCTTACCCACCCTGTTTCTCCCCCTTGGCCCAGGAGGAGGACAGCAGCAGGAGCTTCTGCACCCAATTCCAGTAAGACTCAGGTATGCCAATGCACAGAGCCTGGAACAAAAATAAGAACTGGGGTAAAATGTTTTCATTTTCACTGTGGCAAGCCTACCCCCCAGGACAGTGGCAGCTCTGACGACCGGTTATGTCTGCTCTCATCTCCCCCAGGAGCTTCTCATAGTTGAGGTGAAATAAGGAAGATAGATTAGGTGTTATCCTTGCCCCAAAGTTAACCCCTGGTATTTGATGCCCATTTGAAGGGGAAGTTGGCCAGAAATTCTCTTTTGCAAGGGCCTCCAACTTATCTAACCTGATTTTATACCCTGAAACCTCCTCATATATCTGAAGCTTATTTAGCAGAGCTAGGACTGATGTTTCTGGCGAGATGATAAAGAACAGAGAGTCATCTGCATAGAGTGATATTTTATGACACCCGTCTCTCCCACATTTATTCCTTTAATACATGGGTTCTTGTGGACAGCTCTGGCCAAGGGCTCTATAGATACTGTGAAAAACAGGGGGGAGAAGGGCAACCCTGTGTCACTCCTTTCATCAGGGGAAACCTCTCTGCCAGCACCCCATTAACTTTTAGCGTAGCCTGTGGGGATGGATATTTATTTATTTGGTTTGTTGATCAGGTAAGAACCCTAGAACATCAAGTGCCCATTTTCAGGGGGACCTGGAAGAGAGCACAACAGTAGATAACATTGACAAAAATACATATATAATATATAGGTACAGTCAGATAAAACAGTTATGTTGACATAAATACAAATACAACACGTAAGTAAAGTCAAGTAAAACAATTACATTTTGACAATCCTAAAAAAAACTACTTCTGCATATCATATTCTAATACTGTCACAAAATTTCTGCCTCAGGCCCATCTCCTGTAGTGTTCTGTGTCGGAACCTCCAGTCCACCCGATCAAAACCCTTCTTGGTGTCCATAAATATGGCTAGGGCTGGCTCTGAGAATCTATGCTGCCATAAGACCATACTGAGGAGGTACCTGATGCTGTCATGCATCAATCTCCTATTTATAAAAACCTGTTTGATCTGGGTGGACTAGGGTCCCCATACAACCCTGCAGTCTGGTGACCATAAACGAGGTGAAAATCTTTTGATCAGCAATGAGGAGGGGGAAGATGGGCAGGTAAGTGCTGCAAAATGCTAGGTCTTTGCCTCCCTTAGGACTAATGGAAATCTGGGCATGCTCAGGTGGGGGCCTCCCACCTGTACCACCCTGAAGATTCCGCACAGATGCGGAAGGAGGTCTTCTTAAGAGGATTTATAAAATTTAGGAGCCACGCCATCTGGGCCAGAAGCCTTACCAGTCACAAGGCCACCTAGTGTGACTTGCAGTTCCTCCATGATGACTGGGGCTTCTAGGGCCTCTCTACTGTCCTCCTGTAGCTGTTTAACATTTGCCCTAGCAAAAAAGCATCCAGCTTCTCCCGATAGCTTACCACAGTTTCCTGTAAATATAATTTTTTATAAAAGGCTATGAATTCCTGAGCAATTTTATGGGGGTCGGTAACATGCTTGGGAGAGGTATTCCTTGTCCTGATTCAGAGGACCAATCTACTTGCAGCCTCTTTGTGAAACTGTCATACTAGTAGTATTTTACCAGCCTGGTTTTCCGCTTCACAGAACCGCTGACGTGAATATCTAAGGGACCCTTCAATTCTGTCATCTGGTAATTAATATAACTTGCACTCCTCCAGCATTTCTTTCATCTCTTCGTCTAGTGCTAGTTTGTGACCTGCTTCGCAGTCAAACAATTTTCTCTCCAGTTCCAGTTGTTCCCTCTGCCTTTCTTTCTTTAGGTGTTAGGCCAGGCTGGTGCTTTTCCCCATAACTACAGCCTTGAATCTGTCCCACCACATTACTGCGGGCATGCTGCCTTGGGGATTTGTGGAGGTGTACTCTGTCAGGCATTGTTCCACCATCTCTTTGTACTTTGATTACTTAGGAGGAAGATCTTAAGTCTCCATGAGGAGTTTCTGGGTTCAAGTCCCAGATAAGGCACTTATTTATTTCCCTCTTCTGTATGCATGGTCTTTAAAATTACTTGGTTCAGGAACTCTGCATTCTCCCTGTCATTGTCTGAGGTGTATATGTTTAAGAGGGTGTATGGTGTTGCAATGTACATACCCTTTAGGGTACGTACATCTTCCTTCTGGCGACAGGGAACTGTCCTGCACTGCAAATGGGTAGTCCCTGTGCAACAGACCTGCCAGGCCCCTTCTACGGGAGTGCTGTCGGAAAGTGACATGAAAACTTTCCCTACCCATGATCGCTTCAGCTTTGCCTCTTTTGCTCGAGTCAGGTATGTCTTCTATAAAAAGGCAACCTCTGTTCTGAGTCTCTCGAGTTCGTTCACTACTCTAGTATGCTTAATTATTAGGAGGCAGTATAGCGCAGTGGTCTAAGGCTCTGAGCTGCAAATCTGGTAACATCCAGCTGACCAGACCTGGGTTTGAATCCCACAGCTTCCACTTGCATACTGTGTGACCCTGAGCAAATCACTTAACCTCCTTGTGCTCCCAGGTCGCTCCTGTAAAAAAGCTTTCAGCTTAGTGTGCTATACCTGGTTAGACAACTAAATAAAAAAAATAATTAGGCTACCGAGGCCCCTCACATTGTAAAGTACAGTTACGTAAGAACTTACCGTAACAGTAGATCTTCGAGAGAGGCTCCTGCAGTAGGTAATTACATATACGACTGACGTCGGCAGGTGACAGGACCCCACGGAAAAATTTCTGGCTAGCAGTCTCTGGCAAGGGACTGCCCCCACGTCAGGTGACCGGTGTCAGGAGGCGTCAGTATAAAGGGGCAGTCCCTCACGCCCGCCTTCCAATTCTTTCCTGCCACAGGCCACAAGAGACCAGACGAGAGAGAAGCAGATATTTCCCTCACTGGAAAAGGAGCTGAAAAAGCTTAGGGGGATGGAGGGTGGAAAGGTATTACCTACTGCAAGAGCCTCTCTCGAAGATCTACTGTTACGGTAAGTACTTACATAACTGTACTATCTTACTTCAAGAGGGCCCTTGCAGTAGGTAATTACATATAGGACTGAGTCCCAAGCAGTCTGGAACAAGAAGAAGCACACGGGAGGAGGAAAGCTACTCAAAGCAGATCCTCTAGCTGTGAAGGCCTTAAGAAAGGAGGCCTTGCAGAACAGTGAACCCGAAGCTTGCTCTACGGCGAGAGGCAATATCCAAACTGTAATGTTTTGTAAATGTATGGACAGAAGTCCAAGTGGCGGCAGCACAGATGTCTGCCGCTGACATGCTCTTGAAACATGCCGCCGAGGCAGCGACCCCTCTGGTGGAGTGTCCTCTTACTTGACCCGGAAGGGTCTTGTTGTACTTGTCATAACAGAAGGTGATGCAATGAGCCAACCATTTAGACAGGCATTGCTTAGAAACAGCATTGCCTTCTCTTTTGGGTGCAAAAGAGACAAACAGTTGATCAGTCTTTCTGAGATCCTTTTTTCTGTTAGTGTAGTATCTCAGGATCCAATGAACGTCCATAGTGTAAAGCAGATACTCCCCCTGATTTGAGTACTATGTAAAGAAAGCGGGTAATTATATGGACTGGTTCAATGTAGATTCCGCTACCACCTTGGGGATAAACTTAGGATTCGTGTGCAGAGCCGCACGTTCCTTGTGAAAAATCAAGTATGGGATTTTACACATCAGGGCCTGGAGCTCGGAAATCCTCCAAGCAGAGGTAATAGCCACTACGAAGAGCGTCTTCCATGAGAGGAACTTCATGTCTGCTGAGGCCGCCAGTTCAAAAGGAGGCAAAGTAAGTTTCTCAAGAACAAGTTCAAATCCCAAGGAGGGACGGGAACTCGGATAGGGGGTCTCAAATGAAGAACCCCTCTGAGGAAAGTCTTAGAGACTTCCAGTTGAGCAAATATCCTATCTGTGAAGGGAACATGGTAAGCCGAAATGGCCACCATGTGCACCTTCAGAGAAGAGTGACTAAGACCCAGGTCAAAGAGATGGTGCAGGTACTCCAGCAGTCGCCCAACCGAGCAGGAGAAAGGCTCGTAGCCTTTTGAAGCAGCCCAGATTGAGAACCGTTTCCACTTCATGGCATAAGTAGACCTAGTGGAGGGTTTCCTAGCCTTCACCAAGATCTCAGCCACCTGGGGAGAAACCCCAAAGCGGGCTTGAGCTATGTCTGCAGGAGCCACGCATGTAGTTGAAGGGACTTGAGACCTGGATGGACCAGGGTCCCTTGATCCTGGGTCAGTAAAACTCGTGACAGTGGAAGAGGAAGCGGAGGTTCCTTTGAGTATTATTGCAGAAGACAGAACCAAACTTGCCTGGGCCAGAAAGGAGCGATCAGAATCATTTGTGCTCCTTCTGAGCAGAGTTTCTGCAAGACATGCGGGATCAGAGGAATCGGGGGGAAGGCATAGACAAATCTGTCCTTCCAATCTAGATACAGAGCATCTCTCCAGAAAATGCCTTGCTCTTGAACGAGCGAGAAGAAGTTGGGAAGCTTTGCGTTTAGAGGTGAGGCGAACAGGTCCACCTGAGGTGTTCCCCAACATAGGAAGATATCGTCTAGGACCCCTGATCCAGTTCCCATTCGTGAGCTTGAGCAGACGAGCGACTTAGTTTGTCTGCTAAGGAGTTCTCGACCCCTGCCGTGAGGTGAAGGTCGTATTGTGTTGCCCAATCCCAAACTCTCATTGCTTCCCTGCAAAGAGGGTAGGACCGAGTCCCGCCCTGTTTGTTGATGTACCATATCACACACATATTGTCTGTCTGGACGGCTAGGTGGCCTGGAAGAAGATGCAGGTGGAAAGCCTGGAGAGCATAGAGCACCGCCCGATGCTCGCGCACATTGATGTGCAGGGATTGTTTGAGCTTGGACCAAGAGTCCTGGGTCCGATGTGGGCCAAGATGGGCTCCCCAACCTTCGCCTGAGGCATCTGTGGTCAGAGTCTGGGAGGGAGGAGGAAGGAAGAATGGAACTCCCCAAAGAAGGTTCTCTGGAACCATCCACCACTGCAAGTCTTGAACTATGGGAGAGGAGACTAGGACCAATTGGTCCAAGTCATCTACCAACTGATCCCATTGAGAGCGAAGCACCCACTGAGAGACCCTCATGTGGAGCCAAGCATGCGGGACTGTTGGGATAGCGGCCGTCATAAGCTCGAGGAGGAGAAGAACCGACCTTGCACTGACCCGCCAGCGGCCAGACAACAGGCTTACCCGAGTCTGGAGTGTGGCCGCCCTGTCCGGTGGTAGGAAGGCCCTGCCTATGGTCATGTCCAGTATCACCCCGATAAACTGAAGCCTCTGGGATGGGGTCAAGTGAGACTTGGAATGGTTGATGGTAATACCCAGGCAGGGAAAGACCTGCTGGGTGAGGGAGAGGCAGTGCAGGAGTTCCTCCCTGGATGAGGCCACCAGGAGCCAATCGTACAGGTATGGGAAAACCTGTACCCCCCAGGTACACAGGTAGGCCACCACCACCGCAAGGCATTTGGTAAATACTCGGGAAGCCGAGGAGAGGCCAAATGGAAGTACCTTGAACTGGTAGTGGCCCCCCTGGAAAGCAAAATGGAGATATTTGCGGTGAGACAGGCGTATAGATATGTGCAGGTAAGCGTCCTGCATATCCAGAGCGCACAGCCACTGGCCTGAGCATAGGAAGGACAGGAGGCTCTGTAGTGAGAGCATCCTGAACCTCTTGTACACCATGAAAATGTTCAGGGAACAGAGATCTAGACTAGGTCTTACATCTCCCGTCTTCTTCGGGACCAGGAATAAGTGGGAATAGTAACCCGTTCCTTGCAGGGGAAGGGGGACAGGTTCTATCGCCTCTTTCAGCAAAAGTGCTGAAATTTCTTCCTGGACAAGAGGAAGATGTTCCCGAGAGTACGACGACCGTGGGGGAGGGTGACGAGGTGGTTTCTGCAGAAACTCTATTGAGTGTCCCTCTGCGATTAACTGGAGCACCCATGAATCTGATGTTATTCTCTAATAGCCCGGAAGGTAGAGGGAAAACCTCCATCCAACCGGTTCCTCCGGGAAGCCCGGAGGCTGTGGGAAAGGGAAGGAGTCAGGTGGTGTGTGGCAGCGCCGCAGCTGAAGCTCCAGTTGCTTTTTTGGGCCGGGGGGGTGCTTGGCAGCTGGTGAGGCCCGACATTTAGTGGCCCTCTTTCCTTGTGGTCTCGCTTTGGGATGATTCCGTCTGCGAAAGGGATGGTGTTGCGATTGATAGGGATGGTACAGAAAGTCCACAGACTTTAGTGCCGGCCCCTTCTCCCGCAGGTCGGAGATGATGTCCTTGACATCACCCCGGAACAGCACCGAACCCGGGAAGGGCGATTCCTGGATGGCGGACTGCACTTCCGGGACCAACCCTGACACTCGGAGCCAAGCATGACGCTGTAGACCTACGGCGAAAGCTGAGCTCCTACCAGCAGTGTCCACTGCATCATAGGTCGCACGAAGGATGTGCCAACTGGCCAAACGTGCAGAGCGGACAAGGTCAGCCACTTCCTGCTTGACCTGAGAGTCCGGAATGGAGTCCAATTTAGATTCCACCTCACTGAGAATCACCTTCTGGTAATCCCCCATGTGGCCAACATAGTTCAGGGCCCTAATGCCTACAGTGGAAGAAGCAAAAATCTTCTTGCCATACTGGTCCAGAAGGCGGGATTCCTAGTCAGGTGGAGACGAGCTAAGGTGTTTGGGTTGAGATGACCTGCCATGAGCGGCGCTAATCACAACCGAATCAGCTCGAGGGTGGGAGTCTAAATAGTCAACACCCTCGGGAGTCTGGTATAGCCTGTTCGACTTCCTGGGAAGTGGGGCTAAGGCCGACGGCTGTTTCCATATAGTGTTAATAAGGTTGGTGTGAGGCTCTATCCAGGGTGGCACCAAAGTGGGAGCTGTCACGGGGAGATCCAGATGTTCAGTGAGTTTTTTGCGCTGGGGGTCTGGCTCCAAGGATTGCCACTTATGTACTTCCTGGATCTTTCGTAGCAACTCCTTGAAGGAAGGAAGGATCCTCCGGAGGAGATTTCGGAGGAGTCCTTGGCCGGGTCTTGGACGGAGAGCATGGCTCGTTGTCTTGCTCGGAACAACCGTTGGAAGCATCCGAGGAAGAAGAAGAAGAGGAAGAGGAGGAAGAGGTAGACTCCCTCTCCTGATGAGGGGGAGGAACGGACCCCTTGGGAAGCCCTCGGGGAAGCGTGTCCTGCCCCTGTCTGGACCCAGAGGGTTCAGCCCTGGTGTCCTGAGGTGGGGAGGGAGTTTGCCGTTGTGGACGTACAGGAACCGGCACAGGCGTCAGAAGACGACTCTCCACCTCTCTGGCGAGCTGAGCCTTGGCCTCAGCCCACCAGGTGGCCAGAGTCTCCTGCAGGTCCACCGGCAGCTGGGGGGGGTGGTGGAAAAGGAGGAGGAGGAGGGAGATACAGGTATGGACTATACCCATAAGGCGCGTATCCATAACCCAACGGCGGGAAGCCCGGTGTCGGGTATTGAGGAGCCTAGTACTGCGGCATCGGATATGTCAGCGCCGGACACTGCAGGCCCGAGAATGACGGCGCCAGGTACCTGGGAACCGGGGGCTGCGGAGCAGACGGCCCGCCTTACCGGGCGGCGTTCTGGAGCAGAAGACCGTTGAGGGCCCAGTGCTGGGGTGGCATTCGAGCGGATGTCGCCAGCATCGCAACACCGCATCGAGCCGGTGTCCGGGAGCCGACGTTAGATCAGTCAGACCAGCAGGTGGATGGTCTGCGGAGGTGGAACAGGAGCCCAGCACTGCCTGGGGATGGCGGGGGAATCCTGGGTCGGGCTGAGGAGACTCAGGGTCCCGGAGGCAGTGAAGGCTTGGGGAGCTGGGAACAATGGACGGGGGAGGGTCGGCGTCGGCTCATCCGCTGTGAGGGCGTCGGGTGAACCGCGGCGGCTTAGCAGCGGGATCGGGCTGGTGCCGAGGGGCGGCGTCCGACCGCGGACCCATGGCGGAGACAGGCCATGATGGAGGGGCGGCCTGGTCGGGCGGAATGGGGTCTGTGCGCCGCCCCGAAGGGTCGGGCGATTTACCGACCTTCTCCGTGCAGGCGTCGAAGGAGCCGACGTCCGGCTTATTGGAGCCGCTCGCACCAGTAGGCCGTGAAACCACAGCTTTACTGGAAGCGGAGGCCTCCAAAAGCCCGGAGGCGCCCGAAGGGCCTGAGCATGAGCCAGACGGGCGGGCCTACGCTGCCTTAGAAGCCTCAGGGCGCCATCGTGGAGCAGTCCCGGGATGTTACTTTTAACACGCTACCTTGAGGAAGTCACGGTGGAGAGGAGCCTCGTCCTGGTGCTTTTCTTTGTCCTTTTTCTTGCGATGGCCTTTGGGGGAAGTTGACGCCTGCCGAAGTTTTTTCAATTCTTTCTCCATGGAGCTCATTTTCTTTTTCAAAATATAGGCCTCCAGGGACTGCTGCTGCCTTCTCCGGGTGGCCGCGTTAAAAATAAGGCAGTGCTGGCACTTCTCTACTGGATGGTCGGGGCCTAGGCAAAAAAGGCACAGGGAATGGCCGTCCTTGTGCAGCAGTTGGGCGCTGCACGAGTCGCACTTATTTTTGTGCTTGGAGGGTGTAGGGGACAACATACACCGATGAATACCTGACGGATGATAGGAAAAAATCAAATATACTCTTAAAATACTGACGAAAGAGCCTGACGAGCAGGGAACTTTTCCGCAAGGCGCTGGCATGAGCTAACGGCAGGAAAGAACTGGAAGGCGGGCATGAGGGACCGCCTTTATACTCAATGTCTCCTGACGTGAGAGGCGGTCCCTAAGCAGACTGCTAGCTAGAAATTTTTCCGTGGGGTCCTGCCGCCTTCCGATGTCAGTCCTATATGTAATTACCTACTGCAAGAGCCCTCTCGAAGTAAGATCTCACAGTCTTTCCTGCCTCCATCTTGGTGTTGTTCTCGTGGTGACTATAATACCTACTTGGGAAAACAACTTACCACCCCAATGCCTCCCATGCCCTTTCGAGGATAGCTAGTACCTTGTAACCTTCTTGATCATGTAGTAAACATCACAACACATAGTAACAGTAAACATGAAACATTTTTAGCTAGAGAGCACCCTTTTAGTAGGTTACTGAAACACTCTGCAGACGTACAAGTCGTAGTGTTGCTGCCGCTGTTGCGAACCCCCCCCCTTCTGTGGCAATAATAACCAGTATAACCTCTATCACAGGTTCCAGTTGCATAAAGTTGGTCTATTAAGTTACCTGGGAACACTCTGAACCACCTAGCACGTTGTGCTGGCATGGCACTGGAGAGTCCTAGACCCCTTAGGCCCATAAATTGCCAATCTGCTGTGGACAAGTCTCTCCCCTGCCGTTTCTCTAACCTCCCCCTGCCATCCTTCAAGCATTTAACTCCAAAGCTGATGCAACCATTGCCGGCTCAGGCTGATTAAAGAGATATGGCCACTTTCATTAAACCTTCTCTTCCCATTTGTGAGGAGGTGCATGACCAGCTCTTGTGCATTTCAATATTTTTGAGGGATAAGTGTGCCATCTTTGAGTTGGGTCTGTGGCAATGGGTGCCAGCTGGGCCACAGGTGACCCCCTGCCCCCATCCCAGGGCCCTCCAAGCCCTCAGACCTCTGGTGACTGCCGAGGAACAGAGCCTAGCTCCTTCCCCCAGTGCTTAAAATCTTTTGGCCTAGTCCAGGTTGCCCCCCCCCCACAGCAAAAGTCATAGCCACTTTGCCTAAACCCACTGCTTCTGTTGGTGAGGCGGGGCGAGACCAGCATTCCTGTTTTAGGGTAGTTTTGGAGAACAGGCGTATGACGTTGGAGTAGCGTTTGTGATTATGGGCGACGGGTGTGCCATGGGTGATCACTGCCCCCCACACTGGGGCCCCTCAAAACCTCACGTTTCGGCTAGGGAGGGGTGCACAGGTCCCCCACTGTACTTGTTTTGTAGTCTTTTAGCTGGTCCAGCTCACACATACCCCAGCAGTGTGGCACTTAAGGCTTTGTTCACTACATGCTAGCTGCTGTGCAGCCTTGATTACCTGCAGTGTCAGGGGGCAAACTCTAGGGGTGGTCCATCTGTCCAGCCACTCCTGAGGGGTACCACTACAGAAGATATGACCAGACATCCACCATCTGGCTCCTGTCTTGGAAATCAGAGTTATGCCAACCTCATTTTCTGTCACATTTTGTCACCCCCCTGGCCCAGACAAGGTGACGAATGGGGGCTGGCCCAACCCAAGGCCATAGTCCGGAACTGGCCATGCCAAAAAAATTAGAGAACTAGAAGAGTGCATCACAACTCTGAAATGGCCCTATCATATGTTCTAATCAGGAACTCCTCAGTCCCGGGATGCAGATCCCCCCACATCATTTAACAATTAATTACCCCCAAAAGACACTTAAATATTGTTCATTCATCTGCCCCAAGCGTGTTGCTCAGTCTGTTGGTCTTTCCGACTGAAAGGATATTCATTTCTATGCCATACCAAAGCAAGATCTGCGGCCTTGTGGTGATCGCAACAAGTTACCACATCAGCCTGGCTTCTCAGTCATGGTAAGAGCATTTCATGTCTTGTTTTTGGGAACTTCTTGTAGTTGGTCCTCAAGTCCTTCAGTTGACTTGTCTTTTTTTCTAGCCTTAGGAGCTGGGGTGACTGTGAGGCCGGATTGTTGTTCTTTTTTGATCGAGAGGCCTTCTTCCATGGCACTGAGCCTGCCAGGGCTAGAAATAATTTTCTGGGGATGCCTGTCCAAGGGACAGGTGGTGTGTAATTTTTGCCTGTCCACATTGTTGTGAGGTGAATTTTGAGAACATGTAACAGAACATGGACTGAAAAGAGGAAAAAAATATTGCTTTTGGGGTTATTTTTCAAATGTCTTAACCGTCTTGTCTCATAGTACTTACTGTTTTGAACAGCCCACTGGCCTTTTGTCAGTTTTGTAAATTTTTTTTTTATTCTGAATCTGTCCCCCACTCCTCTCCACACTCCACATTCCACATATATGCAAAACACAAGTGCACAACACACAATCCTGTACAGAGCAGCTGTTTTGTTTTAATACATGCTTGCTTACAAGGCTATCTGCAAGTGCATTCAACAATTCCAGGCAGAGGACTTTGTACAGTCTGAGCTTAGAGATTCAGTTCCCCTCCTGTCCTTTTCAGGGTTCAGTTTCTTGCCAGGTTACTTTTTTTATTCAGTCCCCTTCCACTTGCAGACCTGTGAGGCAGTTACATATATATATTTGTCTAGGATTTAGGATGGATTGGGTATGCTAAGACTTTCTGCCCCCAAAAAACTATGGAGAGGTCTGTGACTGCTACACAGATGAAACCTTTAAATGTATTCACTCTTTCTCCCCTTTCCTTGAAAGTGCCTGCTTTCCTTTGTCTATTTTTTTTTATTTAGTAGTCTCTCCCTTCCCATGCAAACCACCTTCACAAGTAGCACTCAAGCCTAAGGCAACCCTTCCTTAACCTTTATTTTTCTCCACATTAAAGAGCCCCAAGAGTAGTCTGCCACAGTCAGTCCTTGTTTATATGTAATTTACTTCATTTTTTTATTGTCCCCAAACAGCCTTTTAAAATAGGCTTCCAACATTTTCCAGGGAGAGGCTTTCTATTTTCTAATCTGCACACACAGAGACAGTGGAGAGGGATGTTTTCTTTTGTATTTTAAACACAGTGACTGCCTTCTCTCCCAGCTATGTGCAGATCCTACAAACACCACAGAGCCACGTGCTGTGCTTGCTGCCTATTTATTTTTTAAACAGAACCCCAGAAAAGTGTTATTTTTATTTTCTTGTATTTACATGAATTGTGGCTTCAGTTCTGAATACATTTCTGTGATGAGGTCCAGTCTCAAGACTATCATCCCGTCCCTCTCCCCACTATACTTCTCATTTAGGTCCAAGACTGCAGCCCTTAATTCCCCTCAGGCCAGTCCTATTTAAGTTAAATTTCCCCCCCAAAATATGCAAAATCAGAGCCCTGAAAAGGGCTGCTGTATGAAAGGGTGAATTATTTTTTTTTCCCCACAGGAACGCAAGAAACAGCGCAAAGCTGCCGATGAAGAACTCGCTCTCAGATGTCCTCACATGGCAAGTGTTAGAAAATGCAGAGCGCGAGTTATGAGACGGCAACCACGCTTCACTAACGATCTGAGCATGCGCTGTTGCCGTATTGTACCTGTCAACTGTGACTTTTCCCACTGGCTGCCACTTCAGAATCCTGCAGAGGTATACAGCACCAGCAGTCACAAGACCCACTGTGGCAGTGACGGGCAGAACAGGCGGGCTGCAGTTTCGGTGGTGGAGCTACTGCGGTGAGCAGAGTTACTCATGGCGATCTTGGCTGCCGGCATGGTTTCCGATGGGTCCTAGTGCCCGAGTAAGTACTTTAAATGGGGAAAGTGTGCACAAATGCCGCCTGTCCAAGGGACAGGTAAACTTCAAAAAAACAGCTGTCCCAATTGAAAACTGGTTGTCCGGGACGGGTGGACAGCCGGTTATTTCGAGCCCTGGAGCCTGCCATGGTTTCAGCCACTGGATCCGTGAGTGCACAGAGGTCTGGAGGTACTCCAAGTGATTTCAGTGTTGGTTTGACCTCAGCAAGTGTTTTGAAAAATGCTGGACCCTCAGGCAAGAAAATCTTAAACTGAGTGGGTGTGTTCAGGTGCATTTTCAAATTTTATGTTGCCATGTGTTTTTTAAAACTTAGAAGGGTTTACCTTCTTTGTAACGTCATGGAGGTGTAGTCTCGATCATATAGAAGCTCCACTGCAGACTGCCTGCAGGATTTTGTTTTTCATTCTATAATCCATAAACTTCTTAACAATTGATCGCGGTCTGGCTTTGGGGTCTGTGGGTTTTTTCGAGAGCGCCCTGTGAGCCCGAACAATACTGAGTGGCTCTTGGGTCAGTAGGTTAAGCAGCTCCTTAAGGAATTAGTCCGGGAATTCCTCCATGCAGCCCATTTCAGTGTCTTCTAGACGTCTGCATAGTCTGAGGTTGTCTCTATAAGAACGGACCTCCAGATCATCAATCATATTTGTGAGCTCCCGCTCTCATCTGTGCAAGTAGTGCAGTAGTGCTGTTCCAACTGCTCCGAGGTCTCTGTTAGGCCTCCCTCGAGGCTGGTGGTCCACTGGTCCATTTCTGCTAGTCCTTTGGTGTTTTCACTGATAACCTTTTCAAAGCAATCCATGGAGGAGCTAAATTTGTTCAACTCTCGCAAGAGCCTTTTAGAAATAACAGAACATTTTTCTTTGTTCGCCTCCTCGCTGCCATCATTGTGTTGTTCAGATAGTATGGAGGCTGAGTGGCTCCAGCTACGGGCCCTGGAGTCTGGTGCCTCTGCGGATTTTGGCCGTTGCAAGTAGTTGAGAAGTGAGTCTTTCAGTTTCATCTTGGCTGGCATGCTGTCTGTTGCTGAGGTAGGTATTTTAGTGTTGTATGGACTGTCTCTTTAGGCTACATTATCATTTGGAGCACTAATGGTGGGAGCTGAGATGGTTCACATCTTCATAGAGGAAAGGTGGACTCTGAAGTCCCGGCTCAAGCTTCTATTGCACTACATGAAATTAGTATTCCTAATTATTAGGTGTATAGGAAAGATCAGAAGGGAAAAGAGTGCAGCTACACATCAGGAATGTTTTCTTGTCCACGGAACTCCCCTCTGACCTAATTTTGATACGAGATACTTAAAGGGAACAGGAAGTCATGTTTGGCCATACTACTTGTTTCCAGTAGTGGAAACAAACACATTATTCTAATTTTTTTGTTGTTCTATCACCATTTCTTTGATTTTTTTTTCCTTTTCAATTGTAGCTTATAGTTTTCCTGATTCAAAATGTTCCTTTCTAGCTCAAGGTTAGTTGCTGATGTGCGATTTTGTACATTCTACTGATGAGTGGCTCAACCTCATTTAGCTCAGATAGAAGCATTTCCATTTTTTTATGTTTATATAATGTGTCAGTTGCAGCATGGTGTCCGTAAAAAAGAGAAACGAAGAAAACACACATCTACACACACATATATCCCTTTCCCAAACTCACTTGCTGCAGACTCAGGACAAAGTTAAAAAAAAAAAAAAACAAGATGTGTAATGTCTGTGTAACCCCCCTGCAAATGGGGGTTCCCAAAAGACTTCCAGGAGCTTGCTTGAATGCTCCAAGCCTGAATGATGTTTGGCATTTAAGCCATTTATCAGTGAGTGTTTTTAGAACCTCTGGTACTGTCTCTTTAAGAGCTGTCTGCTTGCAGACATAATTAGTTGTATGGGGGACTGTGTGTTTCTTTGATTGAGTACCACTCAAGCTGCTGCCAATTCACTTCATTTTGCAGTCACTAGGAGTGCAAAGGAACCTATCTGAAAGATGTAACCGTTTGCAGAAATTATTTAGAGTAATAATGAAATTACAGTTTGTCTAACCTGCTTTCTTTGCAGTCAGAACTGTGTCTGCTAGTTCCCCATTCTAGTTTTGAACTGCTGAACTGGACCAATCAGTGTGGGGTAAGCTAGCTCTAAAATGGTGCCTTGGACGAATCAGAACTTGGACTCATAATCTGAGCCAGCCACAAGAGGATTGTATGGGCAGTGACTCTGGGAGATGTAGTTTAGACTTCAGTGCCTTTTGGACCAACAGCAGCAGTCTATTGTGAGTGACAGCCAATCCAGTCAAGAACTGGGAGGAACTCAAAGGAAGTGCGGGTTTTGTCGGTTGGAGTTTCAGTTGAGCTTTGGCAGTTAAGAAGGAAGGAGCCCTGTGCTTTTCAGTGTGCAGTTTTAGTCAAAAAAGCGTGTAAGGCCCAGAGTTCGGTCTGCAGCTTTGGGACTGAATCCGTCCTGTGAAAGAATCAAGGATCTCTGAAGAGTAGAAACCAGGCTCACCCTGTAGAAGACTGGAGGAATTGCTGAAAATTACACTCGGGTCTGTCAGGAACTGAATCTGCTGTGTGTTCTCGGGTATTGTGCAGTATTGCATCGGGATACAGATGCAGCCTGCCTGGTATAGTGCTTTCTTTTATATGGATGTGTGAGAGGTTTGTGCACCTCAAGTGAGCCCTGCTGACATTGAAGGACCCTATCTTATTTGGAGGTCGTGAGTACTAATTCAGGGTCGCTCCCTGTTGAATTGCCACATTAAATCCAAATGGAATTACTGTACTGCTGACTGTTTAATTCTCCTTTTCTCTGTGTGAAAGGGCCCCTACCAGCTGCCACGGTTTGGACTAGCCACTAGGGCTTGGGTACCTAGGGACAGTAACTGATAGGGATAGGCCTGTGCACAGAGCCATAGGTAGATTATTAAAGTGATAAGCTAATTAACCCGATTTCCCCTGTCCTTGTTATATCCCCTAAATAAATCAGAGCTGCTTGTTTCAGCAAAAGTTATATACTGCCTGAGGTATTTGTCTATTGTTAAAGTACTGTACTGTGATTGTTGCACTGTATCTCATTTCACAGGAGGTCCCAGTGCGGAACCAGACCTGGGGGTAAGTGTATACTGTGAAGGTAATTCTGATATATGTGTGGGCCACTAGTGGGAAGAAAGGGGGTTGCAGTGTCCCAGAGGGCTGTGACCAAGTTAGTTTAACTATTGCAAACCCTGACCTCTGGGTGGAGGCACCCGCCATTGGATCCAGGCCCCTCAACCTGTTAGTGGCAAATCAGGCAGGGGTAGTAGCCCCTGGGATAGCGCCATCTAGGGGTTACATCTGGATATTTCTCACACCCTGTCCTCAAACTACAGAAGTGTATCCATACAGATAAACTTCCATGTTTGAGATGTGTTGCTCTGCACAGACCACTGCTCAAATGTGCGAGTAGCTGCACAACGATCCAGTCACTCCCCTGAGGCAACTTCACAAACGTCTGCACATTAGAAAACAGACACACAGCCACGAGTAATGCCCATCAAAACGCATCAGCACAGGCCCAGGATCCTTTCACTGTAATGTCCCTCGTGCCCCAACTTGATAATGGACAGCTGTGTGAGTTTTAAGGTAAGAGAGAGCAGCAGTTTGCAGACAGTGTTCAAGTTCAGTCAGTCTGCGGTAAATGTGCTCCACGGTTCATCCTGGATTGTGTCCTGGAGACCATGAGCAGGATACAGAAGGTGGCCAAAGAAAAAGACAGGTGGGTTACCATTGCGAAACAAACTGTGGCTTTCCCAGAATGTCACATCCAGGTACGTGGCTGTCAAGGCATGTCCTTTGGGGTGATATGGCCCGGTCCCAGCAGACCCCTCCCCCACCCCCCCTTGACCTCTACACTTATTCTTATCCAGCAGAGCCAAAGTCAAAAGGATTAATACGAAACTTAGCTGCTTTCCCATTTCCAACGGCAACATCTGTTGCGAAGAGCAGGCAAACTAAACTTTATATTTGTTGCTGTGTTTACCAGGAGAAGAGGCTTGAACTAGTGCATACGAATGTGCCAGCAGAAACAGACCATCCGGTCTATCTAAGTCTGCTCAAGTGTGCAGTTAGCACCCCTAGTTTGCAGCTGCCCCACCCCCTCTCCTTTGTCATCCCACTGCCACCGCCCACCTTCTCCACCCTCTCTCCCCTGATCCCTGTCCCATGCCCTTTTGAAGCTGTTCACAGATTTACATACCACCACCCATTCTGGAGGGCGTTCCATTTTGCTACCACCCTCTCTGTGAAATAGTGTCTCCCATTTCCTCCTAAATCTTCCCCCTCTATTCTTAGCCCATGCCCTTGGTGTCCCTCCCCTCCTTTATCTTAAAGCCCCATCTGCCCCATCCTTATTGATTCCCTCAGATACCTGAATGTCTCTATCATGCCCCCCATCCCTACTATCTCCCCAGGGTGTACATATTCAGGTCTCTCAGCCTGCTGTCATAGTCTCTCTGCTCCATTCCACATATCATCTTTGTTGCCCTCCTCTGCACCCCCTCCAGTAGCCAGATATTACGCTTTAGGTATGGCCTCCAAAACTGCACACAATACTCTAAGTGTGGCATTACCAGCGACCTGTGGAGGGGCAAGATCACCTCTCTTCGCCTGGACGAAACCCCCCTCGCTATGCACCCCAGCATTTTGTTCATGTTTGCAGCCGCTCTCCTGCACTGGGCAGTGTTGGTCATGGTCCCCGTTATCATTACCCCTAGGTCCTTCTCCTCCTCAGTGATTCCCAGCTTAACTCCCCCCCCCCCCAGCCAGTATTCTCTCCTTGGGTTCTTCACCCCAAAGTGCATAACCTTAAACTTCTTTGCATTGAACCCCTGCTGCCACCTCTCTGACCACTCTTCTAGCTTGCTTAGGTCCCCTTGCAGCTGCTTCCATCCCTCCCCTTCCCTCCATCCACCACTGCTCCAATTTTGGTGTAATCAGCGAACAGACTTACCTTGCTCACCACCCCATGTGCAATGTCTGATATGAAGAGCCCAAATAATACTGACCCCGGCACAGAGCCCTGTGGCACCCCACTTGTCACTGGTCTTGAAGATGAGAGCTCCCCTCTCACCACCACCCGTTGCAGCCTCTCACTCAGCCAGCTTGTAATCCAGTTCATCATTTTTGCCCCTACCCCTACACCAGTTAGCTTCCCCCCAAGCCGCCCATGAGGCACCGAATCGAAGGCCTTGCTGAAGTCCAAGTAAAGAACATCCACCGCATGACCCTTATCCAGTTCACCTGTCACCCAGTAATAATATTGCATCAAGCTGGTTTGACAAGACTTCCCTGAGACAAACCCATGCTGCCTCACATCCTGGAGGCCACTGTCCTCCAGGTACGACACCAGTCTTTTCTTTAGTACCATTTCCATGAGTTTGTGCACTATGGAGGTGAGACTTACTGGATGATAATTACCCGGTTCATCCCTTGCCCCGCTGTCGTGTAATGGTACTACATGTGCCTTCCTCCAGTCCAGTGGTACACATCCCGACTCCAGTGAGGCGCTGTACAGATCCACCAGCACAAAAGTGCTTTCTGTTATCCACTTTCCCACTATATAGAACCCTTTTTACAATTTCACTTGCAATTGTTGCTATTTACAAATGTGCACAATGTAAAGAGTGTCTGTAGTAAACAGTACCCCACTTTTTAATTACCTGCACTTTATTGTTTTTTTTCTGGTATCACAGTTACACATAATATGCAGAGCATCTCTGACAAAAACGGCCACTTTAACCAAACATCTACTACATTCATTATATATACACTCCTATACGTAATATATTTGTATTACAAATTCTATTACTAACCCAGTGGATTGCTTACATTAAATGTATATACACTTTAGCTCCTCACCCCACAGTTTATAGAAGTGCTGCCAGATCTAGATTTTAAATTAGCCTCAGACCTTCCTTATATCTCAGAACAAAAATCCAAAAGCTTTCTCTTTGGCCTATAAGCTTTTTCAAATTCCCTCCTCTAGGTCCCACCCTTACTTTTTCTAATCCAGTGAATTGTAGCTGATGTTTAATACTTTTATCCCTGCAGTTTTCAACATGTCTAACTATAGCATAGGTCATATCTTTATGTTCCCAAGCCCTAAGGTGTTCACCAATCCTTACTTTAAATTCTCTAGTGGTACGACCAATATAATAGAAACCACACGAGCACTGTAACAGGTACACTACAGCTGTAGTATTACACAGACTCAAATCTTTGATTTTTAACAATTGTTGTGTAATAGGATTTTCACACACATTCGTTGTTTTCACATAAGGGCAAAATTTGCATGCACGACATTTTTTTGTCCCACTTGGTGGATTCACTGCCCATATAGTCATTCTAGATTTCTCCTGGGGTATATATGCCCTCACTACTCTATCCTTTATAGCTGGTGCTCTTTTGAAGACCATTTTTGGTCTCTCCCCCACATACCCGGGGTCTCAGGCAACATCTGCTGACTAATGTAATAAAATATCTCTGGTTGCTACCTGACGTGGTACTCGTGTACCTATAGTATGACTACTGTGATCTATCTATTACCAAGTGTGTACCACCAGTGAATGCCTGTAACACTGGTTGCTTTTTTAATCTAAGTGTTATGTACTGTACTGTTTCGTTTGCTGTGATGTATTGCTGTCTTGACGAGGTGCCTTTGTAAATAAGTCTATGACTCAAAGGTTTTTAAACCGATGATCTAATAAATAAATAAATAAATAAATACTTCTATAACTTCTCCTCTGTCAATAAAATGCCCCAATTATTTGTGATGATATCCCTCAACTCAGTGCTTCTGGTGCTATACTTTGTCACAAAGCCAACATCTTGATAAACACTTTCTTTCTTGGCTTTGTTACCAAGGTATCTGCCCCTAGACATGTTGTTAATTTTATTAACTGCTTCCTCTATTACAATCCCACTGTAGCCCCTTTCTTTGAAACGCTGCACTTGCAAGTCTCTCTGAGTTTCAAAATCAGTTCTATACGTGCAGTTTCTCAAAGTTCTAATTAGCTATATATATATATTGGCCGTACCACTAGAGAGTTTAAAGTAAGGACTGGTAAACACCCTAGGGCCTGGGAACACAAAGATATGACCTATGCTATAATTAGACATGTTGAAAGCTGCAGAGATAAAAGTATTAAAAATCAGCTACAATTCACTGGATTAGAAAAAGTAAGGGTGGGGCCTAGAGGAGGGAATTTGAAAAGCTTATAGGTCAAAGGGAAAGCTTTTGGATTTTTGTTCTGAGATCTAGGGAAGGTCTGAGGCTAATTTAAAATCTAGATCTGGCAGCACTTCTATAAACTGTGGGGTGAGGAGCTAAAGTGTATATACATTTAATGTAAGCAATCCACTGGGTTAGTAGTAGAATTTATAATACAAATATATTACGTATAGGAGTGTATATATAATGAATGTAGTAGATGTTTGGTTAAAGTGGCCCTTTTGTCACAGATACTCTGCATATTATGTGTAACTGTGATACCAGAAAAAAAAAAAACAATAAAGTGCAGGTAATTAAAAAGTGGGGTACTGTTTACTACAGATACTCTTTACATTGTGCACATTTGTAAACAGCGACAATTGCAGGTAAAATAGTAAAAAGGGTTCTATATAGGGTGAAGGTGGATAACAGAAAGCACTTTCACTAACTTGGGCATTCACTGGAACCAATATATGGTTGCCAAGGTTACAACAGATAGAGCCCTTTTTGTGGAATGAAAGCCAAAGGACTCTATTAGTACCTATAGTAGGCTATCACGGTCTTAGCAATTGAATTAATTGAATAATTAAATAGTGTCTCAGCAATCTACTGCCATCACATATTTTTAATGGTTTTGGTTTTAATATAGTTATTGATTAGCATTTTTTTGTTCACTATTTGCATGCGATTTAATGTCTATAAAACTGTGTTATCGAAGATGTTTGTGTATCTCTGATGAAGCCTAGCGAAAGGCGGGCGAAACGTAAGAGTTTTATGCAGTTGGTATAAACAGCCGGTTTTTATTTGCTCTATGCACCAGCACTTTATTTGATTAATAATAAAAATGTCCTGACTGGGTGCTGTTCTTTTTTGTTCTTTGGTTATATTTTTTAGTTCAGCACCAGTCACATCTCAGTATGGCTTCGTTTTTGTTTTTTTGTTTGTTTTTTAACCAGGAGAGACACACTAAGCTGAAGCTTGTTTACAGGTGCGACCTGGCAGCACAAGGAAGTTAAATGACTTGCTCAGGGTCATGCAGTATGTAAGTGGGGGTTGTGGGATTCAAACCCAGGTCTCCAGGTTGCAGCTCAGAGCCTTAAACCACTGCGCTATACTGCCTCCCTATATACTGCCGTATATACATATTTCAACAGTATATTGGTTTATGTTGCCCTTCCTTTTTCTAAACATAAAAGTAATTGGGTCATCCTACATGGCAAAATAGAACATCCAAACAATCTCATAACATAGGATAAACTCCACTTATAACACAGTTTGTAATTGCCAAAAAACAGCTCTTTTTATTGTTAAAAATTCACACCAAAGTCCTGGGCAACAGTTTCGTAGCCAAAACGCCACTTCTTCAGGCCCTCATATACAGTGTTGTTTTTCTAAACAAAGAACACATAAACAACATATCAAAATATATATAATTAAAATATTAATCATTTCAACACACCAGTTACATTCCCACCACATTATAAATCACTTAAACATCATATATACTTCTTTTAAAATTGAGAAAACCATTTACATAGTCATTACATGTCATGTGAATATTCAATTTAACATTCCCATTTTTTTTTTAATCACTTTAAATACTACAATTTAACAATAAAACGAGCTGTTTTTGGCAATTAAAAACTGTGTTATAAGTGCAATAGCAATTCCCGGATATGCAGTTTTCAGACAGGACAGACTTACCAAGAAAGGAGGAGGCTGTGCCCTCTACCTTAAAGAGTCCCTCATGGGTCATGATATGCCCTTGCCCATTTCCAGAAATGACATCCAAATCCTTGCTGCCAAAGTACTTCTCGGAACTCATAACAAGATCCTGACTGTTGTCTCTGTCTATATACCACCCAAGTTGAGCAATCTGGGCTTTCACTCCCTCCTTGACTGTATCAACTCACTGGATCGGAATACAGAAGTTATCCTGCTTGGCGATTTCAATGTCAACTGGCTGGCCTCCAGCTCGAATACTTATAAGGATGCCCTAGCTGCTGCTAACTTCTCACAAATGGTCAAATCACCTACTAGAGTAAACTACAGAACAGGGACCTGTACACTTCTAGACTGGGTGCTAACTAATCGTCCAGAGCACATCTCTGAAGCAACAGTCCTCCCAGACTCCTTAAGTGATCATTCCCCTATCTTGTGTATCTGCACCAACAAATACACCAAACTCCCACCCCAAAACTATTAACAGGAGAATGCTGACCTCCTTCGCAAACATGACTGGTCACCAATTGATATAGCCCCCGACGTAGACACAGCACTTGAATACTTTATCACCTGTTTCAACTCAGCCTGCAATGTTCATGCTCCTTTCAAGAAGCATAAGATCAAGGGTGTCAATAACCCATGGATGACACTAGGCCTCCTTACACAAATGAAATCTCGGGACCAGCTCTGGTATCAAGCTAAGGCCACTGGCACCCAGACTGATATCCAGGCCTACAAAACAGCAAGGAATGCATGCACCAGAGCAATCTGCAATGAGAAGGCTAATTATTACAGGAATGCCTTAGCCAGCACCTGAATGACGGGAGTAAATTCTGGTCTTGTTGGTGCAGGTTCAGGTTTGCCACCAGGGCACCCTCCAAAGCCTAGCTAAAAAACACATTCTTGAAGTGCTTGGAAAGTCTAGGGTCAGTGGCAATTCACTGGATGCGAAACTTCTCATCCCCACCATTGACGAAGTCCTTCTCCCACTAACCAAAATGCTCAACCGTTCCCTCATGCTCTCCCAGTTCCCCCAAAAGTGGAAACTGGCAGTGGTGACTCCAATCCATACAAGTGGTGACAAGACTCTCATGAACAACTACAGGTCTATATCCATCCTCCCTCCTCTATCCAAAGCATTGGAATGGATAGTGGCTGATCAGCTCACGGAATACCTTGTAAAATGCAGCCTGCAATGTTCCCAGCAGCATGGCTTCCGCAAAGGACACAGCACTACCACGGCACTTCTCGAATTCACCACACATATCCATCATGCACTTGATCAGGGCCAGTTGGTCGGCACCTCTTTTATTGACCTGACTAAGGCATTTGACACTGTCAATCACTCCATTCTCCTCGAACTATTATCCCTCCTTGTTCTTTCAAGTGAAACTACCTTCTGGTTTCAAAGCTACCTCAGTAACCGGACCCAACGGGTCAGGATTGGTGAATTCCTCTCGTCATCCCTACCAATCCACTCTGGAGTACCCCAAGGTTCTATCCTGGGTCCCTTGTTATTCAGCATATTCCTGAACAATCTCCCTGACTCCTGCCATGACAGAATGTTACAGTATGCAGATGATGCAGTAATCTTCACTTGCCACACTGACCCCACCTCTCCTCAGTCTCAACTACAGAAAAGTTTCACAGAAGTGGAAGACTGGTTTTGCTCACAAAAACTCATCCTTAACACAAAAAAAAAAAAAACAATGTTGTTCTATGGAACCCACAACAACTACAAGGACCATGAGCTCATAATTAACAACCATGAAGGCGTCCCTCTTGAGCAGGTGGATATGTTTAAATATCTGGGCCTGACCCTTGACTGCTCCCTCTTGTATACCAAAAACATTGACAATATCGCTAAAACTGTGAACTCCCGTATAGGACTACTATACAAGCATAAACATTGCCTAACGGCTGAAGCTTTGAACCTCGCTATCCAGAGCTCTGTTATTTCAACTATTGACTACGGGCTCGTTATCTATGGATACACTACTGATACTGTACTCCGGCGCATAGCTCTAGCCCTTAATAAAGCATGTAGACTCCTTATTTCAGCTGCCCGCCTTTCTCACACATGTGACATTTACGAGCAGGCTAACTGGCTCCAGCTATCTGGCAGGCTAAAGTACCAGACCTGCATCCTAGCTAAGAAGACATCACTGGGCCTTATTCCCCCTGGAGTCCAATCAATATTGACCCCACAGCGTGTCCGACACCTAACTGGAAGATAGGACAATCTAACCTTTACAATACCTCGCTGTCAGACATCTCAAGCTCAGCGTTCTTACCTTGTCAGAGCCGCCACCTGGTTCAACTTGCTACCTACAGAAATCTCCAACATTGCCACGATTGGTGCTTTTAAGTGTAAACTGCGTCAACACCTCGTGGCTAGTGCCTTCTGTGATTGCTTCTTATAATCCCCCTCCAGGCATACTACCCTCAAGAATCCCTCCTCACTGCCTCAGCTCCTCCTCCATTCCTACCCCCAATACTGGGTATAGGATAAATCTGTCTCCTTTTACTTTTCATCCCCCCCTTTCCTCCTCCCTTGCTGTTTCCCATCTACCACATACCCAACGCAATGCCCTCCCTATTTCTCCCCTCCTCCCTCTCTCTCATACCACCACTCTTCTTTCTCTTTTCCCACTAACCCACTCCTAACAAAGCTTCACTGAGCTGCCTATGACTTGTACTGTATAATTAACTCGCAATACAACTTCTTGACAATGCCTTTGGCCGCTATTATTGTAACCTTACTTGTCTTTTTTTTTTTTTTTGTAACTTGCATTGTAATGATCGTGTTATGTTTTGTACCTTATTGTCCTTATTGCCTTGACGTGGAACCTCTGTAAAAGAGCCCTCGCCTCAAAGGTGTCATCCGAAATACAAATAAATAAATAAAATAAATAAGTCGAGTTTATCCCATGTTATGAGATTGTTTTGATGTTTATACATATTTACCATATTCACAGACTGGTCAGGAAGGGAGAGTTTGGGTGGGATAATGTGACAAATGTCTGGGTGGATGGTTAAAAGGCTTGTGCAAGTAAGTACATCACATGTTTAGATTGTAGCACTAAGGTTAGTTAAGTGGCAGGTTGAGTTTAGGTACAGACAGATACTGATCAGAGGGTGGAGTCAAGACGGAGTATAGCTGGACATTCTGCAGGCCTGCCATGGACCTGTTATGATGCTGGTGCAGGTGCAGTACCCTTAATATGAAGGCAAGCGTACTACCAGTTACTTTGAGGATGCCTGGCATAGAGTACCAGGTAACAGAAGAAACAGTTTTCAGCAAAGCTGCACCTATTTCTTTGTTAGCCCTTGGAGTACAGAGGAGGTTCATGGTGCTGGATCTCGGGTGGTAGATCTGCAGGGGTCTGGTTTAGAGGTTTGCCACATAGGTTCAGGGTAGAGGCCTAAGAAGATAAGGATGGACCACTTCTGCTCACACAGAAACCTAGACAACGATGGCAGAAAAAGACCAGGGTTCAGTACTGGCGCCAGTCCTTTTTAACGTCTTTATAAGTGACATTGCAGAGGGACTGGAAGGAAAAGTATGTCTCTTTGCAGATGACAAAAAGATCTGCAACAGGGTTGGTACGCAAGGTGGGGTGGAAAGGATGAAAAGGGACTTCGCAAGGTTGGAGGAATGGTCAAATGTATGGCAGCTTAGATTCAACACAAAGAAGTGCAAAGTAATGTACCTGGGAAACAAAAACCCACGGGAAGAGTACACAATGGGGGGCGAGAAACTGACAACAACAAAAATGGAAAGCGACCTGGGGGTAGTCATATTAGATGACCTGAAGGTGGGCCAGCAATGTGAGAAGGCAGTAAGGAGGGCTGGGGGGATACTGGGATGCATAGGGAGAGGCATCACCAATAGAAAACAGGAAATTGTTGGCCCTCTGCAGAGACAGTTGGTAAGACCACATCTGGAGTATTGTGTACAGTTCTGGAGACCACATTTCCGCAAAGACATAGAGAGGGTGGAGGCTATCCAGAGGAGGGCAACCAAAATGGTGCAGGGTCTGCATCAGAAGACATATGAAGAAAGACTAAAAGAGCTTAAGATGTACAGCCTCGAGGAAAGGAGGGAGAGGGGGGACATGATAGAAACTTTCAAATACCTCAAGGGAATCAACGAAGTCCAAGAGTAGCATCTTTCAGAAAAAGAGATGTGCAAGAACAAGGGGCAAAATTTGAAGATGGGAGGCGCTCAGAGGTAATGTGAGAAGTATTTCTTCACAGAGAAGGTTGTAGATGCATGGAACAGCAATCCTGAGGAGGTCGTAGAGTCAAAAACAGTGGGGGAATTCAAGAATGCATGGGACAGACATAAGGCAATTCTAGTGGGGGGGGTAGGAGGAAGTAGGCTGTTGGTTAACTAGGATCTGCAGCTTATCCAATAGGTAGGGAAACGGGCAGACTAGGTGGGCCAAGCGGTCCTTATCTGTCATCAAATTCTGTGTTTCTATGTTCTATCCAGTCTGCCTGCCTGTCAGTAGGGGAAAGGTGACCCATTCAGCTATACTGAAGGCAGTGGTGAGTGCTTCCTTCAGAGTCAAGTATGAATACACAAAATTGTTGAATACTCTGGTGTTGTTGTGTAGTAGGGTGTCAGGTGCTGTCTTGTAGATTTCTCTATGATATTTACAAGGCAAGAAGGACTGGAGTTAGATGTTCATGAGCATTCCTGAAAAGGCAGATACAATTTTGGCAGCGGACCAAGTTTTTGATGTGAGCTCCGAACTGCTTTTGGGATGTGTTTAGTGAAGGTCAGCATTGGGTCAAGCCACACTATTTAAATAAAAAAAACAGCCCTCTTCACGTCAAGGTGGTGAAAGCACACATCCCTTCTCTTGCTGTGGGGTCTAGATTGGTTGTCAAGAAACTTAGAGACGACCTTTGGTAAAAACTTCGGCTATATTGTAAAGAGCTAGTCAAGATCCATTCAAGAAGCCTGTGCAGGAGCATCCCAGCAGCAGCATCAACTAGGAGCAGATTTATCCTGGACTCCCTTCAGGGTGCCTTCCTCAAGCAACTGGTCATGGAACCAACTCGGCAGAAGGCAATACTGGACCTTGTGCTCACAAACAGGGACAGTGTGATGGGGTAACAGTGGGGGAGCACCTGGGTAACAGTGACCACCAGTCATTGTGGTTTGAAATCACAGAAAGAGCAGAACCAAACCACACAAAAACACGTATCCTGGATTTTAGCGGGCAGACTTTGGGAAAATGGGAGATACCTGAAAGAGGCATTAAGGGAATGGGACAGGAATCAGGGGATGAGGAACAGTGGGCAGTATTTAAAATGGGATTATAAGAACAACAGAATTATGCATTAAGCAGGTTAGCAAGAGGAAAAGGAAGAGGAGACCATTATGGTTTTCCAAAGAGTAGCAAAGAAAGTGAAAGCCAAAAAGATTGCATTCAGGCAATACAAAGACACAGGCAGAAGGAGATAGGGAGAAGTACCAGGAGAAACAAAGGAGGCAGGGAAGTCAGTAAGGGAAGCCAAAGCTCAGACAGAAGAACACATTGCAAAATCAGTGGGTAAAGGGACAAACCTTTACAGGTACATAAGTGAAAAAGAAAGACAAAGGGAGGGATAGTGAGTCTGAAGGGGAGGATGGAGCCGCGTGGAGGATGACAACAGTAAAGCTGACATATTGAACAGGTATTTCTGCTCAGTCTTTACTAAGGAAGAGGGGGGTAATGGGCCTGAAGGGAGTACAAGGGGTGAGAATGGTGCAGAAATGGACACAAGTCCCTTTACACGAGAAAGGGTCCTGAAGGAAATGGAAGTAATAAGAGCTGATAAAGCAATGGGGCCAGATGGGGTGCACCCCAGGGTCCTTAAGAACTAAGAGAGGTGGTGGCTGAACCTCTGGCTATCCTGTTCAGCCAATCACTGGAAACAGGAGGTAGACAAAGACTGGAGGACAGCAGATGTAGTCCCCTTATAAAAGTGGGAACAAAGAGGCAAGGAACTACAGACCAGTCAGCCTCACCTCGGTAGTGGGAAAGATCATGGAAGCACTACTGAAGGAGAGATTGGTGGAACATCTGGTTGTCAATGGACTACAGGACCCAAGGCAGCACGGTTTCACCAGGGGAGGTCATGTCAGACCAACCTCATTGAATTTTTTGACTGGCTGACTAGGGAGGTGGATCAGGGGAGGGCAGTGGACATGGCCTATCTGGACTTCAGCAAGGCCTTTGACACTGTGCCACATAGAAGACTATTACACAAACTGGGGAATATGGGTGTGGGCAGGACAGTAGTGTGGTGGGTAGGTAACTGGCTGGGTGGCAGGACACAGAGGGTGGTGGTAAATGGCTGTCACTCCACAGAAGGAAGAGTGACCAGTGGGGTACCACAGGGATCAGTGCTGGGACCGGTCCATTCAACATCTTCATCAGTGACATTGCACAGGATCTAGAAGGCAGAATTTCACTGTTCACTGATGACACAAAGCTCTGTAACAGAGTAGACACACCAAAGGGTGTAGACAGAATGAGAAGGAACTGCAGAAACTTGAAGAATGGTCAAGGGTTTGGCAGTTGAAATTCAATGCAAAGAAGTGCAAGATAATGCATATGGGGCACAAAAACCCTGGCACAATATATCAGTTGGGGGGTGAGGATATAGCATGCACCAAGCAGGAAAGGGATCTTGGGGTTGTCATCTCTGATGACCTCAAGGTAGGGAAACAGTGTGACAAGGCATCAGGTAAAGCAAATAGGATGCTGGGATGTAAGGACATAGACAGGGTAGAGAAGGTTCAGAGGAGGGCAACAAAGATGGTGCGTGGGTTGCATCAGAAGTCCTATGAAGACAGGTTGAAGGAACTGAACATGTACTCCCTGGAGGAGAGGAGGGAGAGAGGGGATATGATAGAGACATACAAGTATCTTACAGGGAGGAACAGGGTGCAGGAAAACACTATTTTAAGCGAAAAGATGTTTCAGGACTAGAGGGCAGGGATGAAGTTGGAGGGAGGACTATTCAGAGGAAACATGAGAAAGAATTTCTTCACAGAACGGGTGGTGGACAAGTGGAACACCCTGCCAGAGGAAGTGGTGGGGCTGAAACAATCACGGATTTAAGAATGCATGGGATAGACATAAAGGAATTCTAGCGGTCAGGGGTAAGGGGAAATAGACTTCTAGGAAAACAAACTGAACTTACAAGCTCAAATGGGCAGACTAGGTGGGCCATAGGCCCTTATCTGCCGACACTGTCTATGTATCTATGTATCTATGTAGGAGTGGCTGCCCTTCTGCCCCCCACGCCAGCGACCCAAGTTCAGAAGGATCGAGCGCCTGACAGCAACTTTCCTTCCTCAGGGAGGGGGATTACTACTTCCCACTGCCAAGGACTGCCCCCAAGTGAAGGCTGGGTGTCAGCACAGTGGAAGTACACTCAAGCAAGGGGTATGGCTGGAGCATAACATGCTGGCACAGAGGTCCAGACGCTCCAGTCCAGGGGAGAGAAGTGGAGGAAAAAGATGCTGGGCTGCTCCTAGCTGGAACCCCCGCAGGCCCTCGCATGACTGACACAGCTGGCCACCCCCCAATGGGTTCTGTGCATATGGTGGGTACCCACTTACAGGGCTGGCAGGCGGTGCCATTAGGCAGACTCAGGTGGAGGACAAAATACTGATTCAAGAAAAAAAAAAAGGTTGGGGAAAAACAGCCACAATGCAGGAAACTACCTGCAGGTGTACTGAGATCAGCACCAGTTCACTGGTAAATATTAGAACTCTCAGTCACAAAAGTTTTACCAGAATACTTTATTTAGCAAAAACATGGAAGAACTTTTAAAAACAAATCCTCTCAACCAGATATGTTCAGTCACGGCTGCGGCTGAAGCATCCATAAACTGTTTGCAACTTCTTAGGTTGTTTAATGCTGTGCTGCTACACGTTTTTGAACTTCCAAATTGGGTTGGTTTACAGATGAAACTTGCGACCGACTTCTACTGAAGTTACATTAATAGCCAAAATCTGTTACAGAAAACCATATTTCAGCAAATAAACTGGTGGCCCAGGACGCCCATCCAACATGCCCTTCAACTGGAGTGCTCAGGAGTTGCACGCTTAAGCATTGACCCACAGGGTCATCATCAGAGCTTTAACCGCAGCCGTGACTGAACATATGTGGGTGAGAGGATTTGTTTTTAAAAGTTCTTCCATGTTTTTCATAAATAAAGTATTCTGGTAAAGATATAGTGACTGACAGTCGTAATACATACCAGTGAACTGGTGCTGACCTCAATACACCTGCAGGTAGTTTCCCACATTATGGCTGCATTTTCCAAGTTAGTTATTACGCTCTGAGGTATGTGCACAAGCTGTGTGTGAGCCCCCTCTTCTGGGCCTTAGAATCTGTGTCATAGTAAAACAAAAAAGTCACAAGAATGGACTGGATCCTGACAAGGGAAGTAAATGATTAAGCCATTTGTGGAACCTTTTTAAACTGTAAGCAGAGGCTACAGAAGGGGCCCTTTCTCTGGATCTGTATGCAGATGTAGCTGCCAGGTGCACCTCCAGGGAGTCTATTTTCAACCACTGAGGGCACAAGAAACTGCAAGCGGTCCAAAACCATCACAACTAGGAAAGGCGCAGGGACACAATTTGAAGATAAAAGGGGGGCGGCTCAGAGGTAATTTAAGGAAGTATTTTTTCACAGAGAGGGTTGTGGATGCATGGAACGACCTTCCGGAGGAGGTTGTGGAGTCAAAAACAGTGGTGAAATTCAAGCATGCATGGGACAGTCATAAGGCAATTCTAGGGGGTTGGGGTAGGAAGAAGTAGGCTGCTGGTTAACTAGGATCTGCAGCTTATCCATTAGGTAGGGAAATGGGCAGACTGGGTGGGCCAAGCGGTCCTTATCTGCCATCAAAATCTATGTTTCTATGAAATGGCAAGGCTGCTGCACCAAACAGAAATGTTTTTACATCTGAAGGCACAGGTACCCTGATAGCAGGATTTATGGAGACAATGAGAACATTAAAGACATTATCTGACAGTTCCAAGTCATTACCTCTACCCTTTCAGGGGCTAGGCCTTCAGATGCAGTGAATAAATGGGCTATTCTCCCACTGCATCTGGCCAGAAGGTCCACCTTGAGTTGAAAGGATGGGATTACAGTTATTCAAGTGAAAGGAGTCGGAGTACTAGACCTACCCGGCCCAGCCCGGAGCTATTGGGATAATCCAGGGCAGCTCTTGGAGAACCTTGTATGATGCTTCTGTAGGAGTGAGAGGGTGCACAAGAACCTTCATCCCTTAGTTTAGCATGCCAGAATCCTCTTGTATGTTTCCTCTTTTCAGACGGCCCTGCACAGAACAGGGGAAGCTTTCTGTTGTCCCAAGAGACAAAGAGATATGTCTGGGTAGTTTCTACTGCAGGTTCAGAGACCATTCGTACAGTATGTAATGATCTCCAGATGGCTGAGACTGTCTACCGGACAGTTCATCTCACCTACCAGGCGTATGGCACGCATGAAGGGAAGAGTGGAAAAGACTAGTTTAAACAGGCTCAGAACTATCGGCGGTGTCAGTTTATCAGAACTGTATGATCAGCTACTAGCAAGTCAAATGCCTGAGAATTCAGGCAAATGACCTGAACAGTAGCTCCACGACCATTTGATGTGCAAGGAGGATTCCTTCTTGGACTATGTCTAGAGCACTACCCTCTGTCTACATCTATGGTCAAGTGGCAGGTAGGACAAGGGGGTTGGAAAGATATCCCCCCTCTGATGTGCTGATCCACCTGCCACCAATTATTGTATGTACATTTTAGGTTCACTGCTACCTTGTGTTCTACAGAGCCCCTACTCAGAGACTATCGTTCCTTGAGGTACCACTAAACTGGCCTTATGTGAAGCAGAGTCCACAGAAAAATATGGTTGAAGTGAGTGGCCATGGGGGTCTGGTGTGGGGTTTTGGGGTGCGGGAGGCTGGGGCCAGTAAGATGATTTGACCTTTTTTGTGTCTGACCTGTGCTTGAGTTGCAGCATGACAATACTACTCTCGGTATGGAAGGGTGAAGAGGGCAATTTGCAGCCACTTTCTGGGCATTTAAAATCTGCACAGCTCTATATATAAGTTTATAACCAATGGTCTGTGGCTACAGGGTTAGAGTGAAAAATGTTCTCTGTACTCCTGTTTAGAAGACTAGATTTGTTCCTGCTTTGAGTCATTAAAATCTACGGCCACTTAAATTATGGAACATGAACAAGAAGACAAAGAATAGTTAACACTTATATAGTGCTTTTCACTATATACAAGTGTATATATATATATATATATATGAAAGTGGATGGGAGGAGTGGGGAGGGAGGCCAGGGACATTAGCTCAAGCTATGGACCCTGCAATACGAGTTGACTTGATAGACCAAATTGCCTTCTTCTGCTGGCTTCTTTGTATGTTCGTATGTATGCACACTGTATCACAAAGCGCTTTACAAGCAATGAAAGACTGGTAGTGAGGTGACTGCAAATGTGTACTGGTAGCCATACATCAATGCCCATACACTGCCTTTGACAACTGCACGAAATGCTTTTTTTTTTTTTTTTTTTTTATGGGAAATGGAATGTTAGCCAGGACACGAGGGAAAACTCCCTACTCTTGCGAAACATGCCCTGAGTTCTTTTACTTCCATCTGGACAGCACCAGAGATGGGCAGAAGGGACCTTGGTTTAACATCTCATCTGAAGGACGGCACAACCCGACAGTACAGTCCCCCCCCCCCCAAAAGTACTGCGCTCATCTGCCAGCATTTATAGATGCAGGCTCAATTAAACCCACGACCTTCTGGCCCAGAGGCAGATGTGTTACCAACTAAGCCAGGCTGATTTGTACAACCTCTAGAATAAAAAGAGAGTCTACATTAGCCAGGTACAGGCTCCTATGAGCCTCCACTAACCTGAGAATCAGAAAGAAGACCCCTTTCATTAACCTCTTACAGGTAGGAAAGCCTCCACTCAACCCTGAGTAGCAAAATCTGTTCAAAGCATACAAAACCTGAACACACAGCAAATGGTTTGATTTTCAAATTACAAATATCTGCTACCTGAAGAGCTTCCATCAGTTTTCTTTTCCTTATCTTCACTGTCTTCTTGCAGCTTTCGTTTTCCGGGTTTCTTCCACCGATTTTTCACCTGGTCTATTAACTGCTGAAACTCACTCCGATGCTTCATACCTGAAGGAGACAAGACAACAACAACTATGCTTACTTCTTACAAGTCGCCTAAGATTAAACAGCTCCCCTTTCAAAATCCATTTTATTCAACCTCTCTATCCTACTGCATGGAAATATTGATTTCTCCATACAGCTGTATGTGACAGTTGTACAAGTGAGGAAATTCTAATTACGTAGTATAAGGCTGTGTTGAATCTAAGTTTTAAAGCCATTAGCTAGCAGGATTAGTGACTGGTAAAATCCAGTGCCCTCCTCCCACAGACATTCAAGTATCCAAACTGATGTACTTACTGAAATGTTACTTTCTCTGATACAAGCAAGCAGGTCCAGCTGAAGCAATATTTTACTGTCCAGATGCAAAATCTTCCAGCATTTAGATTTTTTTTATACTTGTTAGCAAGATGAGCAAATTGCCCGTTTTCACAAGCAACAAGCAGATGTTGGACTAGTGCCAGCTTTAAACCCTGGCACGTACTATAAAGTGGAACAAACTGGTTGACGGGTAGAAAGACGGGAATGGTGGTAGATGGTGCTCATTGACAGTGGAGGAATGTTCCAAGTAGAGTACCTGGGGAGTTAGTTCTGGGTCCATTACTCTAGCAAAAACCTGGTGAAGGAGGTTAGCAACAGGCCACAGACATTTGCTGATGACATAAATAGAGCAGTGGGCCTACCTGGTCATCAAAATTCAATCACTAAATAAATAAATTTATGGGGCATGTGTCCCAAGAAATTGGAGTTTAGATTTAATGTGGGGGAAGTGCAAGGTACTAAACTGAGAGGCCAGAAATCTGGGTCAGAAACACTGCACACCTTGTGATATGCAACTGTGGACAGTGCAGCCAAGGAGAGCGATTTAGGGGTGATTGTGGATGGTAGCTGAAGCCAGGTAGGGATTATGTTGCCACATTTTCAGTAAACAAGATGTTGGAATGCATTGGGGAGGGGTTGGGGCTGGTAAAAAGCAGGTCAAGGGAAGCAATCCTCCGCCTGGACACAGTCTTGGTTAGACTTCTCCTAGAACACAGTGTCCAGTTCTCACCACTACATTACAGATAAGAAATTAAGACTGTAGGGGGTCCAGAACAGGGCACTCCAGCTGATTAGTGACTTAAGGGCCAACAGCTATAAGGAGAGATCAGACATAGACATACTCAAATGATTTAGCCTAGCAGTGACCTTGTGTGTCTGCCTCCCTACTCCGATGACATAATTATCCTGCTCCAGTGGTATGAAACACCTTCTTGAGAGACTTCAAAGAGGATCCCATCGGTGGAGACCTTTAAGAGGGGCCTGAAATTTTTACCACTGTAAGGAGGCCTTCAATATTATCTGATAGTCCCACGTTATCCGGGCATTTACTTGCAGTGTCTGCAAATTTTAAGTATTATTTTAAATCGGTAGTGTCTGATTTTAAAGGACATCTAAATCCTCTTTTAACACATTTTATTAAAAAAAAAAAAAAAATGATTCCATAGGCTTATAAAGGAGAGGCTGTTGTCTACATTTACTCTGAAACTGCATTTATTAAAGTAGGATAAAATTATTTGGAGCTTGGGGATAGGACCTATAGGGAGAGGCTCAAAGAGCTAAATATGTACACATTGGAAGACAGAAGGGACCAGGGGGACATGATAGAGGCCTTCAGGTACATGAAGGGGTTAAATAGGGGAGGAACAGTCAGGGTGCTCCGAAGAAAGGAGGAGGGGCAACTAGGCGGCATGGGTGGAAGCTGGGGATTCAGGGGAGGAGGAGGGAGGTGCTACTACACTGAGGAAGGTGGTGGAGCCATAGAATGCGCTGCCCAGGGGGCTGGTGGAGGGGTTCAAGAGGGGGTGGGACAGGTACAGGGGAAGGGTTCTGGAAGCAAAAACCAGTGCAGCGAGAATATTCGGGACTGGGAAGGGAGAAGACAGAGAGGGATGGGGGGCAGCAAGGTCAGCTCCCAGGGTGGGGGCTGAGCAAACGAGCAGACACGAAAGACCGTTAGGCCTATTCTGCTGGCATTTTAGTATGTTAGTAAATGCAGTTTCATAGCATTATATATTCCTTGCAAGAGCGAGATGTAGCTCTGGGTAATATGGAGAAGGCAGTTTTCATGTGCACTGACTAAATGTAAGGAAGAAAAAGAAGTGTCGGTGGGTGGCTGCATGAGAAATGCAGTGTGCCCTACATCACTTTGCCTGCTAACGTAAAATGGTAATATGAGAATCTGTGGCTCACACTGTCACGGCAAGGCAGTGTTGACAGAGCAGGGGAAAAAAAATTGAAACATTAAGAGTACAACAGTTTTGCAACCTCCATTCGGAAGGCAGGAGGTGGGAACCATTTGGAAAGCAAATTGCAGTTTGGTTAATTGGGGGTCAGGAATCCTCAGATTGTTTCTGACACTTGTCCCCCTTTACAGGTTGCACCTACCACTGGAAGGAACTGACAAGCAGTTCCTGATGCACCGGCTGCCCCCTCCCAGCCCAAGCCTGTCTAGTTATGGGACTGTGCCCCTATCACAGCATTAGCCATTTCCCCAAAGTTCCATGACCATGTCCCAACCCTGTTTACAGGCTGTCTCAGTCTGATTAATATTTCCATGTGGCCCCCTACTGAGACATATAATAACCCTGCCTCATTTCGGCGATTCCTATTTCGTAAGTGTAATGTGGCGGCAGCACTTGCTTGTGTGCGTATACTTTCCACTCTCTGTTCCTAGTTTGTCATCCATGAGTGTCAGAAACAATCTGAGGATCCCTGCCCTCCAATTAACCAAACTGCAATTTGCTTTTCAAATAGCTCCCACCTCCTGCCTTCCAAATTTGGGGGGGGGGGTACAAAACTGTTGTATGCTTAATGTTTCCATTTCTGTTTTCCCTTGTTCTGTCAGTACTGCCTCGCCGTGACAGTGTGAGCCACAGATTCTCATATTCCCACTTTAGATTATCAGGCAAAGTGATCTAGGGCATGCTGCATTTCTCACAGTCACCCACTGACACTTCCTTTTCTTCCTTGCATTTAGACAGTGCACATGAAAACTGCCTTCTTCATATTGCCCAGAGCTACAGCTTGCTCTGCTGCCGTTCCCCTTTTATGGTGGCTTCATTTTGTGTCATTCAGCTGTGTACCATTGAAGTTGGAATGTTACCTCTGTTTCCATTCGAAGAAGACAGGGACTGGGTGCTCCTCAGAGCAGTCACCTGCTGACTCTCCCACATCCTTAGCATGTGCTTCCGTGGCAGCATAGGTGCCTTCAGCACCTGAGTGAAGACATCCGCACTTCCCAGATGGTTGATGGCACTCAGCTGTGCCTCATGCCTCACAACTCACTTCACAACCCATCTGAGGCATTCAGTAATTAAGCATTACCACACACCCTGTTGTGTGTTATTGCTTACTTACAATTTACAATGTGATCCTATGGGAGTTTTGTATAGCACTTCCCAGGTGGCTGAAACCACTCAGCTATGCCTCGCGCCTCACAACCCCACTGGAACATGAAGCAATTTAGCACTGCCACACCCAGTTGTGTGTTACTGCTTACTTATAATTTGATCCTATGGGAATCATATACCGCACGTCCCAGGTGGTTGAAGGCACTCAGCTGCTCCTCATGCCTCACAACCCACCTGAGGCATGCGGTAATTTAGCACTGCCGCACACCCTGTCATGTGTTATTCCTTATTTACAATTCACAATGTGATCCTATGGGAATTTTTTTACCGCACTTCCAAGGTGGTGTGCAAGTGTGCACGTGTATCCATGGCTACACAAGCGTTAGACCATGATGATGGATGCTTCTTGTGTCACATGGAAAGAGTCGTATGTTGTTTGTCTTACTTGATGATAAACGTCTGTGGTTCCTTGTGTTTCTTTGCACCTTTTGGCTGCTTGGGAGGAATGTAGAGTTAGTGTTGAAAACCCTAACATCGCATTTTTATATTTTTGTTGCTTTAATAGCAACCCAAACTGATGCATTAACAGAGTTTTTTGCATACAACATATAAGGGATATGATATCCCTCCTACTGGAAATATTGTTGCTATTTTTTGTTCTCGTGCCGATTGCCCAATGACATCACAACTGGCTACAGTCATGAGTGATGTCATCAGGTCAATCAGCACGAGAACAAAAAATATCAACAGTATTTCCACGGGGGGTGGGGTAGCATATTCCACACCTCCAAAAAAGTGAAAAAAAATTGAATTTCCTGTCATTTGTTGTTGATTATAAAAAATCTACAAGGTATGTAGAAATGAAACACCATTCATTATGAAGATATGTTTTTGCTGAACAAATTCTGTGCTCATAGTACCCTGCTATCATTTTTTGTTTTAAAGTTATTCCCATTTGTTTGCTGAAAAAGTGAAAAACAAATCGAATTTTCTGCTGTTTTTTCACTAATTATAAAAAAGTAAAAGGTAGATATAAATGAAACACCACTCATTTTGTAGATATTTTTGTGCTAAACAAATTTCTTTCTCACAGTACCATGCTATAATTACTGGTAAGCCCCAATATCAACCGGTTTAAAAAGTCAAAGCCACGCAAACAGCGCAAAACACCAGTGATTATAAAAAATAAAAGACAGGCACGTGTGTGTTAAGGATTTTTTTTTTTACACACCCTCAGTGTGTGATGACTGTGTAAACCTCTCGAGCTTCGCTCTCGAGGTTTACGGGTCATCACACACCTCGGGTGTGTAATAAAAATCCATAACACACACTTGCCTATCCATTATTCTCGATATAATATTTTGTTTTAAAGTTGTTTGCATTTGTTAGTTGAAAAATTGAAAAAACTTAACATTTCTGCTGATTTTTGTGCTAATTATAAAAAATTAAAAGTATACAAGAAACACCCTCATTTTGTAGATGTTTGTGCTGAACAAATTCTGTGCTCACAGCACCATGCTATTTTTTTTAAAGTTATTCAAATTTTTTTGTTGAAAAAGTGAAATACATAAGATTTTTCTGTTTTTCACCAATTATAAAAAAAAAACTAAAAAGTAGGTATAAATGAAACACCACTAATTTTATAGATATGTATGTGCTTAACAAATTTTGTTCTCACAGTATCATGCTACAATTTTTCGTTTTAAAGTTGGTCGCTTTTGTTTGTTGTAAAGTGAAAGAAAATTGAATGTTCTATTTTTTGCTAATTCTAAAAAAAAAAGTAGCTATAAATAAAACACCACTCATTTTGTAGGTATGTTGGTGCTGAACAACTTTTGTGCTTACAGTACCATGCTATCATTTTTAATTTTAAAGTTATGCATATTTAAATACGGTTAGTACAGCTAGTATACATCTTCAGAGCTGGACATCTCTCTTCTCTTCATTGACACCATCAAGGCAGCCATTTTAGGGTTTTTAGAGCAGGATTTTGAATCAGGAGAGGCTTGGTTTACAATTTTCAAATGCTATGAAACTGCGTTTACTCTACTTTAATAAATTCACTTTCAGTATAAATGTAAACAGCCTCTCCTTTACAAGCCTATGGAGTCATTAAAAAAATATGTAAAAAGGGTGTTTAGGTGTCCTTTAATTATCTGTTATATATTTATTATTGTTACTTGCTGTATGCTTTGTAAAGCACCCTGAACCTCTATGGAAGAGCACTGTACAAAATAAACTACTACTACTGGCTAAACTACTACTACTACTACCCAGTAGTTATGACTATCCAACTAACAATGTTGTAACTACCAAAAAGGAAATCCCGGTAAGTGACAGAATTTCTTCTTTTTCAAAGTTTTCCCTGTTATATTTCTTACCCTACCTTAAGCCATGGGTGGCAGTTTTGATTTTCAAAAAGTATATTATTCAAACTGCCACTAGCCAAACAACATTTTGTTAATCATTTCTGTATTTAGCTACAAATAGATTTTATAAGTAGTCACAGTGCTACAGTACTAGAAATCCACATAGCAAAAATCACCAAGTACCTCAACACATACAATCAATTATGCCCTAAACAGTGAAAAACAGTGACTAAATTCAAGCAGGCATGGGACAGCCATAAGGCAATTCTAGGGGGTTGGGGTAGAAAGAAGTAGGCTGCTGGTTAACTAGGATCTGCAGCTTATCCATTAGGTAGGGAAATGGGCAGACTGGGTGGGCCAAGCGGTCCTTATCTGCCGTCAAATTCTATGTTTCTATGTAAACAGCATGGCTTCAGGCAGAATCATAGTATTACCACTACACTGCTGGAATACATGGACTACGTGCACAAGGTACTAGAGGAAGGCAAATTGGTGGGGTCCATCTTCATTGACCTCACCAAAGCCTTCAACACTGTCAATCATTCCCTTCTCCTGACACAACTGCAGAACCTGGGTGTTGCGACCAATGCCGCTTGTTGGTTCAAGGACTACCTGACACACAGAAGCCAATGTGTCAAAATTGGATACGTTGTGTCAAGCTCCAGAGAAGTATCATTAGGGGTCCCCCAGGGCTCAATACTGGGGTCCCTACTGTTCAGCCTTTTCCTGAACAATCTTCCTGAAGCATGTGACACTAAACTGATACTATACGCAGACAATGCAGTACTTCTCACCAGCAATTCATCCCTGGACGTTCACCAATCCAAACTGCAGAACTCCTTCAACAATCTAGAGGATTGGTTCTGCTGACATAAACTTCTATTAAACTACAAAAAAAACAAGGCTATGCTCATAACCAGCCCATAGGACAGCCCCCCCCCCGCCATCTCCAACAAAGTCAGTGAGCCGCTGGAACAGATACGCTCGTTCAAGTACCAGGGGATCACCTTAGATGACACCCTCACCTTCACCCAACACGTCGACTCAGTGGTCAAGGCAGTAAACACCAAGCTGGGTGTCCTCTATAGGCATAAAAAGTATCTCACCCCAGAGGCCCTCCGCCTCTCAGTCTCCAGCTCTGTTCTTTCAACCACTTACTATGGGCTGGTGGTATATGGTGCAGCCACAGATACAGCACTAAAAAGGGTCTACATTGCCCTCAGCAAAGCTTGCAGGCTCACACTGGCCACAGATCGAAACACGCACACCTGCTCTCTATACCAGTGGACGAATTGGCTACCTTTAAAGGACAGTATAAAATTCCAAACCTGCCTCCTTGGTAAAAAGATGTTACTGGGTAAGTCCCCCCCCCCACCCCACTTATCCAACATCCTATCACAGAGTGCTACCAGCTATGTCACCAGAGGTAGGATGAGGGGGGCCCTATCAACACCTTTCTGTCGTACTGCACTGGGAGAGCACGCCTTCACCTATAGAGCCCCCCAGTGCCCATTCAAACCTCTGTAAGCATATCTCACTTTAAAACTGGACTAAGGCAACACCTTCTATCTTGCGCATTGATGGCTCTAACCTTCCATTATTTGCTCCCCTAGTGGCTCCTTTGGTAGCCTGTTGCATCTGCTCCTCCAGATAGTGACTACTTGAGTCTTCTCTCCTGAGAAGATACCCTCCCTTTTCTTGTTTTTATTGTGCCCCTTCCTTCTCCTGCTCCAGGCCCCCGCAACTAACATCCAGCCACCACCTCTGTCGCCTCCCTCCAACCCCCCCATTCCCCTCCCACACTCTGGGTCTCGATAGGCTCAGCTGGCAGCCCTACAGCTCCCAGAGTACCTCTCCTCCATCATTTCACCATCCCCATACCTCTCACCACCATCTCCCTCCTTGCCTGATCTCTAAGTCACCTACTCTCCTCTGATGCCTCCTCCCCCTTGCCCACCCTTGGCACCCACCTACCATCACTAACCGTCCCCCTCCCAAGACAAAGCCACAACTCGAGACCTCTCACCTTTCCCTTGTCTCTCCTCTGCTTTCACCTTACATCTCCTCTGCCCCTAAATCCTTGCTGACGCTGTCCTAGTCCCATGATTATAAGAATAACACTGTATTACTGTAATCTATTGTATGCTCTTGGAGCTGTACTATCCCCCATGGTACTAGGAATAACACTGTAACCTATTGTATGCTCTTGACCAGCTTATTTGTGTGTATGTATGCCTACTGTTTGTCGATGCAGACGTGGAACCTCTGTAAAAGAGCCTGTGCTCAAAGGTATGATTCGAATCCACAAATAAATAATAAAAAAAATAATAGCTTATAATAATAGGAACAGCATAATGCAGGCACACAGTGATTTTATCAGGTTTGGCTATCGGTTTATCATCTAGCTGAAATGTTCAGGTGGTAATTTGTCAAAATGTTATGGTGTTTTAGTCTTCCAGCTTAAAAACATAAAGGGAAAGAAGAAATTGTTTACACAGAAACATGGAATTTGACGGCAGATAAGGACCGCTTGGCCCACCTAGTCTGCCCATTTTCCTACCTAACAGATAAGCTGCAGATCCTAATTAACCAACAGCTTACTTCCTCCTACCCCCCACTAGGACTGCCTTATGTCTGTCCCATGCATTCTTGAATTCCCCCACTGTTCTTGACTCCACGACTTCCTCAGGGAGGCTGTTCCATGCATCCACAACCCTCTCTGTAAAAATACTTCCTCACATTACTTCTGAGCCAACCCCTCTATCTTCAAATTGTGCCCCCTTGTTCTTGCACATCTCTTTTTCTGAAAGATGCCACCCTCTTGGACTTTGTTGATTCCCTTGAGGTACTTGAAAGTTTCTATCATGTCCCCTCTCTCTCTCTCCTTTCCTCAAGGGTATACATATTAAGCTCCTTTAGTCTTTCTTCATATGTCTTCTGGTGCAGACCCTGCACCATTTTGGTTGCCCTCCTCTGGACAGCCTCCACTCTGTCTATGTCTTTATGGAGATGGGGTCTCCAGAACTGCACACAGTACTCCAGATGGGATCTCACCAACTGTCTGTACAGAGGATAACAACTTCCTATTTTCTACTATTGATGCCTCTCCCTATGCCATCCCAGTATCCCCCAGCCTTCCTTACTGCCTTCTCACATTGCTTGCCGACCTTTAGGTCATCTAATATAATTACCCCCAGGTCCCTTTCCATTTTTACTGTTGTCAGTATCTCACCCCCCATTGTGTACTCTTGCCCTGGGTTTTTGTTTAACCAGGAAAGGCACGCTAAGCCGAAGCCTGTTTCCAGGTGCAACCTGGGAGCACAAGGAAGTTAACTGACTTGCTCACAGTCACACAGTATGCAAGTGGGGGCTGTGGGATTCAAACCCAGGTCTCCCAAGTTTGCAGTTCGGGGCCCTAATCCACTGTGTTATACTGCCTCCATGAACGATACACACTGTTTGGTTCACTTCTTAAGTAAGTAATATGGCTTATCACACTTATAAAATGGGCTACTATCATAAAAGAATTAGTTTGAGTCACTCTGACAGAGATTAACACTTATTTACTATTTTCAAAAGAGAGTACATCACATCTGAAATGTCTAAAAATTCAAAAAAGTAGTCCCTATTAATGCATAAAATGGCATATTTCAGCAATAGATCAACTAGTACTCTGCAGTAAAAGTATTTCTTAGAAGTGTTGGTTGAAAATATTTTCTACATGTAAATTCTCATATAAATAAATGCACAGCAACATCTGTAAATTTGTAAAAAAAAAAGCAGCGTTTAAAACTTCATTTTCATTACACTGTAGTAAAACAGTTTCATTGAAGGTAACATTCTGTTTGTTTTTCATTTATGTATCTTGGTCTAGTACTTAACAGGAAAACTGCTATAGGATTGAGGTAAAAGGTTAGTATGAAGAAAAAAAACTTTAAATCTGTCAGGTTGCCTTGTTCTTTTTTTTTTTTTGGGGTGGGGGTGATAGATTTCACCTGAAAACACCCATATATGATTGAAATATATACTTTCATAAACTTCAGAAATGTATTTGAGCAGTTTGGGTCTGCCACTGCCTATGTAACTGTGTTTTCCTACCTTTTCTCTTTGTTTATAAAGTATTATTGCCTGCTTTCTTCATCCTGTTTTTCTCTCTGTTTTTTTCCCACATTCAAGATATGGAATGTTTACCACAGAATACAGTGATTCAAAATTCTGCTCAGCTCCACTGGCAGAATGTTCCTCGCCTATATAGTTAGCACCTTTCAAAAAGCCCAAAGTGGGACATTTCTTACTAAAACATGATGTTCTACAAGACAGTACCTAACCTCGATCAATGCAACAGACTTGTTTTCACTATATAATCAGAAGTAAGGCTAAGTATTATAGTTTCTTAGTTGCTTCTATTGTTTCTTATTATTTTAAGGTATTTTTAGTTAAGGTATTACAGTTTTCTGCAACAGTTAGTGGAAAGTTAGAAAATATTTTTTCTTCTCTAAGGTCAGGACATGCAGTATTTTTCATGTTTTTTTTTTTTTGCAGGACACAGCTGCCCAAATCAGGACTGTCCTGCGAAAATCAGGACAGGTGGTAACCCTACTAACATACTGTACACACACAACAAAGGCCTGTTCTAGAGTCACAGACTCAATGCAAGCAGAAGAGATTTCCCTGACAAGCAGGTAAAAACAGAAGAGGGATTTTTCACCGTTAGCAAAGAAACAGTTGTAATGAAAACTATAAACAATAATTAATGTTTCAAATTTGTTTATGTGTATAAGGAGAGTATGATGATCAGGGAAACAACATTTAATTAATGTGTTTTATATTTTTAATTAAGGTAGTTTTATTTTTAGGGCCCAGCTGAAGGTTTTTTACAGTGTAAGGGTAGCAGCCATGTTTGTGATGGAAGATCAGTTCTGGTTGTAGAAGGACTGATGGAAGATGGTTCTGGTTGTAGGAGGACTGATTTGCTCATTGTGTGATGTGGTTTAGGACCAGGATGACTGTGTGTATATAGAGATATAATTACTGGTGACCCTACTTATCAACCCGATTATGGTTACTATCAAACGCCGTAATAATCTAAAAACTGGTTACTACGGCGTTTGCAAAACTTTCACTTTCCCACTCGCTGTATAACGTGACGCGTGTGTTCGCTGTTGAACAGAATACCCCAAAGACCAATCTGCGCTGTAAAAATAATTTTTCCAATTCCTCAGTTTTTTTGTGAAAGAAGCCACCGATTATACAGGGAGAGCAAGTGACTCGGCGGCTTCAGAAGACTCGATGCAACCGGTTGCGAGTGTTGCTATGCCAACACTCGCTAACGGTTCTGTCAGGTCTTCTGAAGCCTCCGAGTCACTCGCTCTCCTTGCTCTACACTCGGTGGCTTTTCTCACAGAAAACTAAGGGAAGGGCTGTCACTGAAGTAGAGTGCATCCCCTCATTGACTCTGAGTCCAGTTGGGTGGGCCAATGATCCCAACAACACGGCTCTCTCTCACCACTACCTAAGATCCACGTTGCTGACTGCTCATTCCTGTACCTCCTTATCTCCACACCAGTAAAGTACATTTTATTTTTTTATATAGTTTATCCTGCCTTCATAAAAAAAATGCTGTATCCTGCCAAACTCGTGCTTCTATTGGGGCTTCCTCAGTCAGTCAGTCAGATCGGAAACTGACCGGAGCTGAGCGACTGCTCTTGTGCTGCACACAAAAAAAGCACCAGCAATTATAAAAAATAAAGTCTAGGCAGGGGTGTGTTCATGATGTTTTTTTTTTTTTTTTAACACACCCTCGGTGATTGATGAGCTCATAAACCTCTCAAGCTTTGCTCTCGGGTTTATGGCTCATCTATAGGTGTGTAAAAAACACCCTAACCACCTGCCTAGCCATTATTCTCTATTTAATGTTCACAGACAGCTGATGTCTCTTAGCCAGTGAGACTTCTAGATTTTTTCTTGCCATTTTATAAAACTATGCATTGCATCAGGAAGCCCGCAAGCAGCATTTCTCTCCACATGCCCTGCGGCACCAACTGCCCTGGCAGCCAGGATGTCACTCTATGGAAAGAGTTGCAATGCTGTCCATACAGGACTCTGGAGCATCCTTTTTATTTTATGGTTTTCAAAATTAAATTCTTATTTACATAGGTTAAATTTTCACACTAATGACAACTGATGCACAGTACTTTATATAATAAAGGTTACATTTCTACAACTGATCAAAAGGAAAAACAAAAGATAATAAATGATCAATTTTATATAAGTCCACAAGAATACAAGAGGGCACCAAGAATTACCGAGTAAAATATACTAAACTAAGTAAACACAGATCACAAATCACAGAAAACTGTAGCAATTTGGTGTATCTAATAATACACTGAAGTTTTAAAGACACCATTGATACATTGTACAAAACATCATAGCAACATGGGGAAGTATCAAAAGGCCGGATATATGTTCGTCGCTGGATGTCTTTTTTTTTGGGGGGGGGATTTCAGCTGGGCTTTTGATAAAGTACCACATAAACCTATACGAACACACGAAAATGCCAACAGAAACAGGCCTCATGGTCTATCGAGTCTGCTCGATTGTGCAGCTAGCCCCTCAACTTGTAGCTGCCCCACCCTTTCCTCCCCCCCACTCTGTCCCATCCCCACTTGAAACAGCCCACTGTCATACAGGAAACCACCTCCTCAGGTAGAGTGTTCCACTTGCCTAGTACCCATTCAGTGAAAAAATGTCTCCTGATTTCCCTCCTCAATTTTCCCCCCTTCAACCTCAGTTGATGCCCTTGTATCCCTCCCTCTTCTGATTTGGAATATTTCACTTGTATTAGTCTTGTTTACCCCCTTCAGATACTTAAAGGTCTCGATCATATCTCCCCTATCCCTTCTTTCCTCCAGGGAATACATATAAAGCATGTTCAACCTTTCCTTGTAGGATTTCCCCTCCAAACCTTGGATCATCTTAGTCGCTCTGCCCTCCACCCCCTTCAACAATCTGATGTCCTTTTTCAGGAACAAGCGCCAGTACTGCACGCAGTATTCCAGGTGCGGCCTGACCAGTGACTTGTACAGGGGAAGGATCACCTCACTACTTCTAGAGAAGATGCCCCTCGCTATACAGCCCAGCAACTTGATGGCTTTCATTGCTGCCTTCCTGCACTGAGCCAAATTGTTCATATTCCGCATTATAAATCACCTCCAGGTCCTTTTCCTCCTCTGTACTCCCCACCTGTACCCCTCCCAGCTGACAGCTCCTCCTCTGGTTCTTAGCTCCGAAATGTAGCACTTTGCACTTCTTGGCATTAAACCCCATCTGCCATGTTTCTGACCTCTCCTGTAGTTTAGTCAGGTCTTCCTGCAGTCCCCTCCACCCTTCAACGTCATTCACCAGGCTCCCATCTTGGTATCATCTGTGAACAGACTGATCTTACTCTGGGTCCCATGTGAGATATCTGCTATGAATACCCCAAACAGCACTGGTCCCAGCACTGACCCCTGTGATACCCCATTCGTTACTGCTCCTGGCGATGAGAGTTTCCCCTCCACCACCATCACCATCTGCTGTCTGCTCTTCAGACAGTTAGTGATCCACCTGACCATCTTAATACCCACCCCTACATATTCCAGCTTCCCCCCCCAAGCCTCCCATGTGGCACGGAATCGAAGGCCTTGCTGAAGTCCAATAAAGGACTCCACTGCATGGCCCTTGTCCAGTTCCCTGGTCACCCAATCATAGTACTTAATCAGGTTTGTCTGGCAGGATTTGCCCAACACAAACCCATGTTGTCGCCTGTCCTGGAGACCACTGTCCTCCAAATAGAAACAGATAAAAGGAGGGAACTAGGCTGCCCGTCAGCACAGAGGTGGTGCAACCACTCGCAAGGCCAGTGACCTGAGTTTGGAAGCGAGCCCGGGTTGTAGGGGGCTGGCCAGGGGACGGAGGACTGAGCATCCCAGAGAACACTCGGGGGGAGGGGGGGGCTGCCTCCGCTGCAATGCTGCCACCTAGGTGACCATAGTTGGCAGCACAGGAGAGGTATGCAGGTTAGGGTGGAGCTCGGCTGGGCTCGTGTGCAGCACGCTGCTGTGCATGCATACACTTGAGCCACATGCACACCAATGACCAAGAAGAGGAAAACAAGAACGAGACCAGCTCTGGCTCTCGAGGCGAAGGGACTTTAGGTATATTTTGTTCTCAAGTGTCTGTTGTGCCAGCCACTTGACGAGACAGGAAAGAATTCAAGAATACATCCCCCATCAAAGGGTGAAACCCGCAGCTCTACAGAGTGGCAGGTAGACACAGAAACATACAATCCGATGGCAGGAAAGGACTGGAAGGCCCATCTAGTCTGCCCCATTTTTCTTCCCTGCCTATTACTACACCCTGGAGGACCCTAATTGGTCGCCGGTGTCATTGTAAACACAAGGCCAGCCAGCCTGTGCACTGGACTCTCCAGGAGAATGGGGACCAGTGACCTAAGGACTGTAAGTAGAAGAGCTTGAGACAGTGCTCTGCCATTATGTGCTGACAATTTGTGCAGCAGGGGTCATGAGGAGAGGGTCTATTGGGCTAGCCATGGGATGTACCTCATGACTTAAGGGTGTTTATGCCTGATGGGCCCGCCCCCAGATAGACTAAGCCAGCTCTGACATGTTGTACTTCAAATAGGAAATCATCTTATTGTAGGAAGCCCTTAAAGGGACACTGTCAACCCCCTTAGGCATCATAATGTCTACACTTTTATGATTGCCAACATTCTGTAAATATTGCTGATGTAGCTGGTAGTTTGATTCTGAATCATTTTTTCTTTGAAAAAGTGAAAAACAGACTGCCCATCATACTGGTGTTACCACACAAACAAAGGTTTGTTTACATTCCTTGATCAACTCCTACTACATCTTTCCTCAACTTGGGAACACCCCAACATAGTCTAGCTTCTCATGATGCAGTGGGAGTTAAGGAGGCTATTGCACCATGAGTGACTGCACTGATTAGAGGTGTTTCTAATGTTCTGGAAGTATAGTTACAGGATTTGAAACAAAACAAAGTTGTTTATAATATACATTAGCATGCATTTCAGTTCTAGTAAACAAGCAGACAGACAAAACAAACAGCAACATCAATGAATTTTGGAGAAGGTAATCAATCATAAAACATGGGGTTTTAACTAGAAATAATTTGATGCAAAACAGGTTGACAGTGTCCCTTTAAGCTGGAAACCAGGACACTGAGGACACAACAGCTCACCCAGTATGCTGAACAAAAATTGTACCCAGTCTGTTATTCCACAAAGAAAGCAACATAATGAGTTAAGTGTTAGTATTCGTGCTGGTCGTAGACTATTTTATTTTTATTTGTGGGGGACCTGTTATCCCTCTTTTGATATACTGGAGTCCAAAATGAACCATGGTACAGCAGGCAGAAGCAGAGAGCAGAACGAGTAAAGAACAACCAAATTCTGCCTCTAACTGGCAGAGCGGGGTGCATTATTACCTACGGAAATACTGGGAGGGCCTAACCTTCTCTGCAACCCCACACAAGACCACGCAGGGGGATGCTGCAAACATTTGTAAGAGAGCATTAAGAAAGTGTATATTCTAGAGAACGGTGGAAACACGGTGGGACTTTGTTGTTGTGCTAGCAGTTAGGTAAATAATGAAATTTCCACCCACCTCCCATAAACCCACCCTTCTCATTTACCTCCTGTCAATCATTATATCTAAAAGATGAGCACAACTGAAGTACTGGGCATGCCCCAGAAACAAATTAAGTGTCTTGCATAATCCAAGTGAGTCCTTCAAGTAGCTGCTGTTATCAGATTCACAGGAGCTTGACTGGCACAGTTCAGATCTTCAGTGCAGAGGAGTTGCTTTGGACAAGAGCTGCTGATGCCAGAACTATGGCCTGGGAGGTATGGTACTGAGAGGCCGCAGGTGGTTTGGAAGTGGTGTGCAGGGCATGGTGGGTGGGGTGCAATGGGAGGGGTCCTATGTTGTGGCTGGCTGGGTGGACTAAGAGCCACAAATCAGTTCCTACCAGGACCACAGCAGAATCCTCCTCTGATGGTTGGATCATTGACTGTGACTCCTACTACGAGAGTGGGTCTGCCGCTGTGGGAGGTCTTTTGCTCTATTGTGTTTGACCCACTTCTTTTTTGGGTGTGTCATTGTGTGGCAGTAGTCTGCTCCAGAGTTGGCATGAGTTGCTGCAGGATCAGAGGCCAAGGCCTAACAGCTAGCAAACAGGCTTGGCCCAGTGTCCATCGGTTGAGTTGTGAAGGTCAAGCAGTCAGGCAAGGAGTGAGGGTTGGAGGAAGGTGCAGACAAGGCCAGCCAATTGTGGCTGATAAAAGCCATTGCTGATTCTGGGGTTATGAAATGCTGCAGAACACTATTATGGGTTAGGTGGAGCATGGCAGGGTAGCGGACAGGGAATATGACCCTCATGGTGTGCAGTTTCCAGTACACCTCTCTGAAGGCCCTGCATCTCTTTCAGAGTTCTATGGAGAAATCTTGGAAGATAAGGATGTGGTGATGTAGCCACTGCACGGTGCCCCACATACTTAGAGGGCACTCTCTGGGTTTAGGTGGGGAGAGGCGCCTTGCTATTAGAATCAGCAGTGGTGCAGACATCGGGGCCCTCGCAGCCTTCAGGGATACCTATAAACTTACAATTTTTGTGCTTGCTTGGGTTCTTTAAATGCTCCACTTTAGCCGAGAGGTGCTGGATAGTAAAGACTTGTTTTCTCAGGCGGGCCATCATGGTATCATTAGTGTCCTCCACTACAGCCACTCAGTTTTCTGCTTTTTTTTAATTTTATTTACTTATTGAAATGTTTCGCTAGGAAGGGCACACTGAACAGCAAGTTGCTCATCTCACGGTGAGTCCGGGGGGGAGAACAGGGTGAAACAACAAGCTATATAACACGTACATCAAGCAGCATAACATAGATAGTACATACAATCATGAAAAAGTTCAGATTCTACAGTGCAAACATAAACTTACAAAATAAACATTGAGAAGCTTTAAACGTAAGTACAGTAATACATTGTAATAGAAGGAGTTAACAGTTCAAATAAGGCAAACCTGAACAAAGAGTGATGAGAACAGACTAAAACGGTTTATGCATTTAGGCATACTAGTATAGATAAGTGTGATCTGTAAGGGAAGAGCAAGCAGAACGTGAGATGGGGATGTAGTGTGCCTGCGATACTGAAGAGAGTAATGGCTTAGCCGCAGGAACAGTTTACCGTGAAAAAGTTATGGAGGGCTAGTGGGAGGAGGAAGAGTGACAAACCTGTGGAGGGAAGGCATTCCATAACTTGGTAGGCGATACGAGAAGGCCATCTGACCTACCGCAGTAGACCGACGAGGGACTGCTAGTAGCCAAGAGTCAAAGGGCATGGTCCGGCAGGGGGAGAATGGAAAGGTAGGAGGTAAGATAAGGGGTGAGCAAGCCAAACCAAAACTTGGATGTGAATTTAGCGCACTGAAAGAGACAACGATTTTCAAGAGAGGGAAGGGCCAAGTAATGACGGACAGTACAGTGGTGTGTCAGAGGGGAAGCATCTAGTGCGAAGTGATAGAGTTAAAAAGGGAATCCAATCTCATTAAGGAGGACCTGGGAGCGGCACTGCAGATACATCGCAGTAGTCAAAGATAGGTAGGATCATCTTCTGGACTAGTTCACGCCTGGCTGATAGCGGGAGGCAGCTACAGTTCCTATATACAACACCAAGTTTGGGGCACAGCTTTTTTAGGATGGCATCAACGTCTCCAGAGAAGTTGAGGTGTTGGTCGAGCCAAACCCTCAAATACCTAAAGGAAGAGGTAGCCCTCAAGGACTGTCCCGTCCAGGGTGTGGAAGGAGGGTAGGGTGGGGAGCCGAGAGAGTCTCTGCCTAATGCCAAAGGTCATTGAGACTGTCTTCTTGGCATTGAATGATGATTGGTGGGAGCTGAACCAGAACTGAACTTAATTAAAGTTATGCCGAAGTCTGGATTCTGCTGTCAAGACATTGGTTCAAATCTGCCAAGTCAGTAGTGGCATGGTGAAAATTAGTTTTAATTACAGATCAGCTAAAATTTGTTGTAACATATTTATGATGTTATCCATATCAGGGCCACCCATTGATAAAGCTTTTCCTACCATACTGCCACGGGAGGAGTGGCTGTCAATGAAACTCACGCTGACCAACTGGAGTGACCGAGAACCGTTGGAATTTTGCAGAGGGGTGGCATAGTAAACTAAAATTTGGGTACTAAAAACTGTCAGATTGCATTAGATAGGGCATATCAGAGAAGGAGATCCAAAACAGGCATCCATCCCAGTCAGAGGTCGCGAATGTGCCACTCATCTCGTTCTCTTTGATGAACTTTATTTAGTTTGGCTCTTTTGAAGGAAAAAAATATTAAGTTGGTCAGGGTCATAAAAAAGGAGCGATTTAACTGATACTGTACTTCACATCTCGCCAGGAAAAACAAAGTAAAAGTACCCCCACCGAATTCCAAAATCTCAACTTTAAAAAAAAAAAGACCATCTTTTGCCATTTTCAGGTTGCTTTTGCAATATCTGACAAGATATGGAAATTTGCGGTCACAAATGGGGAGCACTTCCTTTTCTTCTTGCAGTCTGCAACAAAATGTTGAGCTAGGTTTAGAATGCGACCTATGTGATTAAAGTAGATCTTGAACTTTCTCTTGGAGATCAAAAGTGAAGTACTCATAAAAGATTCCATATCGGAGGACGATTCCTTAGTGTTGCTATTCACGCTTGAAGAAAGACAGATTTTAAATTCTACTTTTGGATTTAAGTATTTGTTGATGACTGATTTGCTGATTTAATTATGCCTTATTGTTAGTTATTTTGTTTTAGTATGTACAGCACTACATGCTTCAGGGATGTGGTACTTCTGGAAATATAATCACATTGTCTTTCTGTGACAGGGTGGAATAGGACCCTGTCCCAGGTGTTACGGAAAGAGTTTGAATGCAAGGATCTGTTCTATGTTTTCCTGTCTCTTTTCTGTCTGGTTGTGCAACCAAATTTTCTTGTGAGACCTAGGATTTGATCACCCTGACAGGCTCACAATTCTTTGCCTCTCACTGTCTCTCAGTCTTCCCTTGCTGTTTCTCTTTTCCTCCCTTGCATATCTGCTGATATAAAAATATATGCAAATCATTATGTGGAAATGTAACTGGTATTAGGATCCCTTTGTTTAAAAATTATATAGTGTTAATTTTTGAAATGTTAATAATTAAAGTGTGAGATGATTGCAAAAAGCTATTGGAAACTCAAGAGGTTACCTGAGTGCACTTTTTAAGCCTTTTGCAGAAGAGCTGTGGAAAAGGTGCCTCAGTTCTGGGACATTGTGTTCCTCCCAGCACCTGCCTAATACTTAGAAGAACATTTTAGCAAAAAAACAGGATGCTTGTTAAGAAGCGAGGTTGTTGCAAGGACTTATAAAAAGACAGAGCTGGAGTTGCTTGGAAGAAAAAGGGACACACAGAGATTGAAGGAAAACTCTGATGGATCTTCACTATTTTATTCTGCCTTTGTAAATAGTTGTACAGAACAAGTTTATTTTTTTGTTACTGCTAGTATAAATAAATAGTTCGGTGAATTCTACAACAGCTCCTGGTTCTCCCATGCTTCCTGACCTGTGCCTCAATGACAGATGGTTCCAGAAGTGGGATTACGCCATGCATACTCTAAGCCAGGGGTTTTGTGCATGGGTACTGGACCTAGTATCAGGGAAGCAAAGAGAAAGGTATGAATTCTGCAGCCGCAAGTCCAGGAGTAGTTACTAGGAGAATGGCAGCCAAACTAGGAAAGAAAGAAGTCCAAGTTGAGACTATACAGCTAGCACCAATTACAGAAAAAGAACAGGTAGTGACAGATCCTGAAAGCCTGGAATTTTTCAAATGGTGGACTATACAACAAAAAGAGATGGAGAAGCAGAGAGAAAAACAGCTTCAATGTTTAGAAGCGCAAAGGAGAGAACAGATGCAGTGACAGGCACAACAAAGGAAAGAAGAGATGCAGTGACAGGAGCTGCAGAAGAGAGGGGAGATGCAACAACAGGAGCAGTGATGGCTGGGTGCCTTGCAAGCTATCAAAGGCAGAGGATCTGGCACAGATCCAGATGAGCAACAAAACACAAGCAACTTAAAAGCCATTTAACTTAAAAAGTTGTGTCCCTCCAATGATATCGCAGCATACCTGACAACATTTGAAAGAGTTGCCACAGCCTGCCAATGGCCAAAGAAGCAATGGACAATCAGACTGGCACCCTACCTGCCAGGGAAATCCCAACTTGCCTACAGCAATATGGACACTGCACAGTCAGAGAACTATGACCTGGTGAAAGTGAAATCCTGAAAAGGTATGACATCTCGGGAGAGACCTACAGGCAGAGATTTCGATCTCCGAAGTACAACTCAGTTGACAATCCTCAAGAAGCCTTCACCCGACTCAGAGAACTCCTGATAAAATGGCTTCAACCAGAGGGCAAAACAGTCCCACAGATCACTGACACATTTGCAATGGAGCACTCCATCAACAACTTTGCTGCTGTTAGTTTTTGACAGAGGAGAATTTTGCTTTCAGAGCAAGTAACAGCTGACTAGAACTACAGCTTTCTTACCGATAAATCACTTGTATCTCAGCAGGAGTCAGTGCCTGTTTGGATTAAGCAAACAGATACTTTATTAGAAGCAGGGGGTCCCATTTAAGTAAAAAAAAAAAGGAAGAAAGTTACTATGTGTTTCTCTGTTTGAGGAAGGGGGCTATGTTAGCTTAATTTGCTGAGTCAGGAGCAGAGGGTGAAGCTAATTGGGGGGGGTGGCTTAGGAGTACAAAAGCAGGTGTCTCCAATTACAGCTTCCTGCTGTTAGTTTTTGACAGAGGAGAATTTTGCTTTCAGAGCAAGTAACAGCTGACTACAACTACAGCTTTCTTGCTAATTGCCCTCCATCCCACCCCTCCACCCTCTCACTCTAAGCCAGTTCTACTTTTATAGCCACTAGATTTGACTGACAACAGGAACTTCCTGTTTGGCAGTAGGAAGGGAAGGATCACAGACACATTAGTTTCATCAACCTTGAAGGAACTTAGCTGGTCCGGTGGTGCTGGACGCCACACCTCACGCCACGCTGGCGACCCGGGTTTGGGAATAAGCCCGGGTCGTCGGGGTCGGCAGGGAGGGGATAGGATTGAGCGTCCCTAGGACTGCTCTCCTTCCCCAGGGAGGGGCGGATCCATCTGCCGCTGCACTGGTGACTTCTAGTGGAGGCTGGAGGCACTACAGTGCATGGCCGCAAGATGCTGGGGATTGCAGCTGCGATGGATGTCATTCAGGGGTGTGCGGAAGCGTGCACCAGCTGAGCTGGACGTCATTGCATGTCCGAGCTCCAGGGGCACACAAGAGGAGGGAAAATAACAGCACCATGGATAGGCGACGGCACCAGTCCCCCATGCCCATCGCTGGGCCAACCCTGACTGACCTTCCAGGTCCTCCACGGCCGATCCTACCTTGCAGCCAGAGTCTGTCTGCAACAGCGCCCAAGAGGAGTAGGGGCGACCCACCCTGGGAGGGTTAGACCAGGAGTACCGGCAGCAGGGAGGAGGAGGAGAGAGGAGGTACAGCTCGGGGCTCTGGCAGGCAGGACATGGACTTGGATGCCTGAGAGAGGTCCATGGGGCCGCAACCAGAAGGAAATAAAGTAAAAAAAAAAAAAAAAAAAAACCTTGAAGGAACCTAAAAAATATCTCTTTCTCCCCCCTGGCAGCTGGAGGTCTGAATCCAAGCACAGAAGGAGGAGACTACAGGAAGTTCCTGTCCCAGAACAGGAAGGGTGAGAGTTGTAAGGGCACACAGGCAGTACGAAAGTAGGTGTAAAAATACATAGAGGGAGGAGACAGTAAGCATACAAAGCTACACGAGAGGGGACACAAAATAAGTCAAGATGGGAGTGGTGCAGTGCGATGGCTGTGGGGCAGCAGTGTTCCTGGAGACATTCTGGAGGCTGCGATGCTGCCCTGTTTGCAGGCACCTCTCTGGTCTGAGGGAGGAGGTTGCCCGTCTGCAGGCTGACCTGGCCTGGATTTGTCAAACCTCTTCCCCCACCTAGGGACCACCAGGGACACCACCGCTACTGCAGAGGTCGCCAAGAAAGAGGAGCAGTTGTACCAAGGTGGACTCAGGGAGGGAGAGGGTGGTGAAACAGAGGTGCATCCCTCCAGTTGTACCTCTCCACAATTCATATGCTGTTCTGGCAAAGAGTGGTTCCTCTATGGAGGCACTTGTAGTGGAGACCAAGGAGGATGCTGGGGACCTCCACAAAGGAGACCCACAAGAGGGTGGCATGAGACCCCACAGGGAAAGGAAACAACTCCTGGTGGGGGACTCAATCATTAGGGGGTAGAAATAGGGGGAGGAAGGAGATAGGGAGGTAAGGTGCCTGCCTGGCACCATGGCTCGGAGAGACAGGAAGTGAATCCTCAGGATCGTGGGAGCAGCTGCATGAGGGAGGGAGCTGGATGTCACTGTCCACCTAGGGACAAATGACCTGGCTGTGAATGGTATCGAAGCAGTGCAAGAAGAGTTTGTAGAGTTGGGGAAGGGCCTTAGACAAGTAGCATGTACAGTAATCTTCTCGGAGGTGCTGCCTGTCTATGGCAAGGATGATGCTAGGGTATTCCGCACCATGGGATTCAATGAATGGTTGAAAAACTGGTGTGGAGTTCAGGATTTTGGCTTCATTGGGGACTGGGGAGCCACCTGGAGGGATGCAGGCCTATACTGGCGCGATGGTCTGCATCTGTCCAGGGGGGAACCAGGATACTCGGTGATAGGTTTAAATGTTTAATTGGCAAGCATTTAAACTAGCCAAGGGAGAGGCACTGAAAAGGAGTAGGGAAATCCCAGCCTTCCCCCACAAAACACAGTAGTTAGAGAGGTAAACACCAAGGTACAGAAGTCAGTAGGGAGCAGGATAAGGGTAAATGCAGAAAAATGCAGTAAGGACAGGGATGGGTCTAAAAGGGGTAAGGCCATCAAAAAATGGAAGGTGATGAGTACCAATGCCTGCAGTCTTTATAACAAGCTCCCTGAACTAGAGGCTTTGATGGAAGAGGGATGCCTGGATAGTGTGGCAGTCACTGAAACATGGTAGACAGAGAACCATGACTGGGATGTCAACATACCAGAATACACAATCTACAGGAGGGACAGGGTAGGTAAAAGAGGAGGAGGAGGAGGAGCTCTCTATGTAGGGGAAAGGATTAAAGCAACAGAACTAAAGAGTAAACAGGAAGTTGATGAGTCACTATGGGTCACCCTGGAGACAGAAATGGCACCACAATCCATTATGGGGTTGTGTACAGACCTCCCCCCATCTCAGGGGAGAATACCTTAAAATGGCAGAAAAGGAGATATTGTTGATGGGGACCTGAATATGCCAGATGTTAACTGGAGTACCTTTGCTGCAGGCACATCCAAGAGCAGGGTCATTCTTGATGCCCTACAGGGGGCATGCCTCAGACAGCTAGTATTGGAACCCACTCGGAAGGGAGCAATCTTAGACCTGGTACTCTCAAATGGGGAAGGAGAAAGGATCTCAGATTTAGAAGTGGGCAGTCATCTGGGAACAAGTGACCACCAAACAGTGTGGTTCACAATTAACACAGCCATACAGTCAAGCCATACAAAAACAAGAGCACTGGAATTTAGGAGGGCTGACTTTGGGAAAATGAGACAGTGCCTCAAAAAAGCACTAGAAAACAAAATCAAAAAGGAGGGGTGGAGGAACAATGGGGAATAATCAAAACAGCCATCACAGAGGCAACAAGCCTTTGTGTGAAGTAAATCAACAAAACAAAATGAAGGAAAAACCACTATGGTTCTCAAAAGAGGTGGAAGGGAAGGTTAAGGAGAAAAAGATAGCATTTAGGAAACATAAGGAAACACAGAAGGAACAGGACAGAGAACTTTGTCACTTAAAGCACAATGAGGCAGGGAAGGCAGTCAGAATAGCAAAGGCACAACCTGAGGAAAAGATAGCCAACTCTGTTAAGAAGGGGGATAAAGCCTTTTATAGGTACATTAGGGAGCGAAGAAAGACCAAGGGAGGGATACAGAGACTTAATAAAGGGGAGAAGAATGTGGGCAGAGGGTGACAGTGAAAAAGCAGGGATACTGAACAAATATTTCTGCTCAGTATTCACAATGGAAGAGGACAGGGAGGTACCTAAACAAACAAGAGAAACACTCTGAATAGGGGGATCAATACCAGTCCATTCACAGAAGAAAAGGTTTTGAAAGAACTCTTGAAACTGAGGGTGGACAAAGCAAAGGGGCCTGATGGGATTCACCCCAGAATTCTAAAAGAACTAAGGGTAGAACTGGTAATGCCACTGACTACTCTCTTTAACAAATCACGGGAGGATGGGGTGGTACCCAAGGACTGGAGGAGGGCAGATGTGATTCCACTTCACAAATCTGGGAGTGGGGCAGAGGTAGAAAACTACAGACCAGTTAGTTTGACCTCAGTGGTAGGGAAAATGATGGAATCACTTCAGAAGGAAAGAACTGTTGAGTACCTAGAGGCCAGTGAGGCACAGGACCCAAGTCAGAATGGTTTCACAGCAGGAAGATCACGTCAGATGAACCTAATAGATTTCTTTGACTGGGTGACCAAAGTAGTAGACCAGGGAGGGGATGTGGACATGGCCTACCTAGATTTTTAGCAAGGCATTTGACACAGTCCCACACAAAAGATTAATATACAAGTTAGCCAGCCTTGGAGTGGGTCCCAAGGTGGTAGCCTGGATAAAAAACTGGCTGGACAACAGGACGCAAAGGGTAACAGTAAATGGAGTCCACAGTGAAGAAAGGAGGGTAACTAGCGGGGTACCACAGGGTTCGGTACTGGGACCGGTCCTCTTTAATGTCTTTATAAGTGACATTAGAGAGCACCTGGAAGGAAAAGTATGTCTCTTTGCAGATGACACAAAGATCTGCAACAGGGTTGATACACAAGGTGGGGTGGAAAGGATGAAAAGGGACTTTGCAAGGTTGGAGGAACGGTCAAATATATGGCAGCTCAGATTCAATGCAAAGAAGTGCAAGGTAATGCATCTGGGAAACAAAAACCCAGGGGAAGAGTACACAATGGGGAGTGAGATAATAACAACAAAATAAATTGAAAGAGATCTAAGAGTAATTATATCAGATGACCTAAAGGTGGGCAGGCAATGTGAGAAGGCAGTGAGGAGGGCTGGGGGGATACTGGGATGTAAAGGGAGAGGCATCAACAGTAGAAAACAGGAAGTTGTTATCCCTCTGTACAGACAGTTAGTGAGACCCCATCTGGAGTACTGTGTGCAATTCTGGAGACCCCATCTCCGCACAGACATAGACAGAGTGGAGGCTGTTCAGAGGAGGGCAACCAAAATGGTATAGGGTCTGCACCAGAAGACATAAAAGGAGAGACTAAAGCAGCTTAATATGTACTGTATACCCTTGAGGAAAACAGGGAGATGGGGGACATGATAGAAACTTTCAATATCTCAAGGGAATTAACAACGTACAAGAGAGTAGCATCTTTCAGAAAAAGAGATGTGCAAGAACAAGGGGGCACAATTTGAAGATAGAGGGGGGACGGCTCAGAGGTAATGTTAGAAAGTATTTTTTCACAGAGGGGGTTGTGGATGCATGGAACAGCCTTCCTGAGGAGGTTGTGGAGTCAGGAACAGTGGAAGAATTCAAGAATGCATAGGACAGACATAAGGCAATTCTAGTGAGGGGGTAGGACTAAGTAAGTGGTTGATTAACTAGAATCTGCAGCTTATCCATCAGGTAGGGAAATGAGCAGACTAGGTGGGCCAAGCGGTCCTTATCTGTCATCAAATTTTATGTTTCTATGTCTATCCTGCCTACAGATGTGCAGCTTTGGGTAAAGGAACACCAACCAGAAAGTGGGGAAAAGGCTGTTTCTTTGGCAGAGGACTACCAAATGGCCAGCCAAACACCACACCAGCCAGGTAATAGCCAAGCACTAGCAAAACACTCTTTTTCCCCCATTTAAACTCCAAGTCTGATAAGAACTCTGGTGGGGGTAACAAATTTGAGCCCAGACACGTTATTTGCTAGAACTGTAATAAGCCAGGCCATATTGCAAGAAATTGCCATAGTAAGGAAATTGGCACTGGAGCAGATTTGTCCTTTGCAAATTGGGGCAAGTACTTAACAGATGTGAAGGTGGGGGTTAAGACTGTAAAGGTACTCATTGATTCAGGAAGCAGACAGACCCTAGTGCATATTGAAGTGCTGGGAAAGCACTGTGCAAAAGGACCAGGTACTGGTGTCATCTGCGTCCACAGGGACACTCGATACTATCCCACCACCCAAGTGACTCTGACCATTAAGGGTGTGTTGCACCAAATGATAGTGGGGGTAGTACCTAAGTTATCTATACCTGTGATTATTGGAAAAGACTTTCCAGGATTTACTGAGTTAATCTTAGAGTAACTGAATCCTGCAGTTTCAGCAGCTGTGCTGACAAGAGCTCAGGCAAAGAAAATTTCAGATGGTGGAGACACTTTTCCTTTCAGTGATTTTGATTCGGACTTGTCTGAGCACAGCTCCAAGATCCGGAAATCCAGGAAAGAAAGAAAGACTATGCCTGAAGAAACTGTGACAACAAATGACTGATGGACATAAAGGGTTGACATATAAAAATGTCAAAACTGAACTGATAACTGCTTGTGATTTTGTTTCAGAGCAAGCTAATGATGGTCCTCTCCAAGGTTATTTTAAGCAGCTGGGGGTGAAACCAAAACAGGGTGAACCAGTGTTTAAAAAATGTAATGGGTTACTGTATAGAGTTTGGGTTAAACCTCAGACACAGGAACAGACAGAACAATTGGTTATACCACAGAAGTATAGAACAGAGTTGTTACAGATAGCACATGATAGTCCTATGGCTGGTCACTCAGGGAAGGATCGCACCCTTGCTAAACAGCTGTATAGAGTTTACTGGCCTGGAATTCATGAAGATGTTGCTACCTATTGTAATTCTTGTGCTGAACGTCAGAAAGTAGTCCCAGTCACTAGAAAAGACAAGGTGCCCCTACCCTTGATAGATGTGCCTTTTGAGAGAATTGCAATGGATGTGGTTGGTCCTTTAGACAAAAGTAAAAAGAGTAATAGATTTATCCTGGTAGCATGCGACTACGTAACTCGATACCCAGAAGCAGTTCCAATGCGTACTGTCACAGTTTCAAAAGTGACAGCAGAGTTTGCAAAAATTTTCAGCAGAGTGGGCATACCTGAAGTAATTATTACTGATCAGGGTAGTAATTTTGGTGCTGCATTACTTAAGGAGCTGTACATACTACTAGGTATCACTGCCATAAGAACCTCCCCCTATCACCTTTGGGACCAATACTTGCTTTACCTACTTTTTACTTACAGAGAAGTGCCACAGGCAACAACAGGGTTTTTATCATTTGAAATGCTGTATGGTAGGCAGCGAAGAGGGCCACTGGATGTGATAAAAGAAATGTGGGATGATAACCTCACTCAGAAACAATCTGTAACTTCTTATACGTGTGCCCTAAGAAAGAGGCTGGCAAAATATGTTGAAATTGCCCACAGTAATCAGGAAGAAGCCCCAAACCAACAGAAGGTATATTATGACCATGGGGTAAAAGAAAAGTTTTTGAGACAGGTGAAAAGGCTTTGCTACTGTTATCCACAACAGAAAATAAACTATTAATGAAATGGCAAGGGCCTTATAAGGTTTTTAGACGTACTGGCACCATTAACTACGAGACTGAGACCCCTGACAGGAAAAATCCTACTAAGATATACCATGCTAACCTCCTCAAGAAATGGGTTGCAAAAATGCCAAAAGCTCTTTTACTAGTTTTACCAGAAACCGACAAGGAAGAGATTTTTTTTTTTTTAAATCTGTTTTATCTCCTTCGGGATCCAGAATTCTCTCAGGCAGTCCACTCACCTGCTGCTCTATCACCCACTGTGACCACCTGCCTCCTCAGGGACGTTAGCACTCCCCGGGGGCCCACCAGGCCAAGGTCCATGAGGAAATCAAGGGGCAGAGGTCCAGTATTGGGCATGTGGCGGCCAGGCACTGGGATGCCTTCGCCTATCCGTCCCGAAGGTTTTTTTTTTGTACTATCCCTCCCCCGGGCGTGGCGTGCAATGATGCCATGGTGCACTGCAACCCTGATGGCGTCTCCCGCCTGTCATGCAATTTGGTCCATGATCCTACGGTATCCCTGGTCTTCACCTGGGGTCAGCAGGACACCAGACACCCCAATGCCCTCCCCTCAGGAAAGAAAGAGCTGTCCTGGGGATGCTCAATCCTTCCACCCTGCCGACCCCCCAGCACCGGGCTTGCTTGCAGACCGGGTCGCCAGTGTGGCTTCAGTGCCTCAATCCTCAGCACCACCGGGCCTGCGTCAAGGAAGATATTGATGAAGCTTATGATAGACTGGAACAAACTGTAAATGCTGATGCTGTAAAGGTGAGTGTTTCCTTAACCTCAGAACAAACTGCAGACATTCGTAATGTGCTAAAGACATTTAACAGTACTTTTATCACAGTACCAGGCTGAGCAAAAGGGGTTGAGCATGTTATAGGGACAAGGAATGTGTGTCCTATTAGGTAAAAGACATACAGGTTACCAGAGCGGTTAAGAGCTGACGTGGTTAGGGAAATGCAAGAAATAAAAGAACTGGGTATTACAGAAGAGTTGAGGAGTGCTTGGTCATCTTCAATTTAATTGTAAACAAAAAAGGAGGGGGTGTTAGAATCTGTCTTGATTTTAGGAAACTTAATCAAGTGTCAGAATTTGACAAGTTATCCTATGCCCAGAATAGATGATTTGGTGGACAGAATGGGGAGTGAAAAAGTATATCAGTACCCTAGATCTCACCAAGGGTTACTGGCAAATACCTTTAGCTAAAGAATCCAGAGACAAAACTGCATTTGCCACTCATGTTGGATTCTATCAGTTCATCACCATGCCATTTGGTTTACATGATGCACCAGCTACATTCCAGTGGTACACGGATGTCATTTTATCACCTCACACTAGTTATTGTGCTGCATACCTGGATGATGTCGTGGTGTACAGTCCAGACTGGAAAAGCCACCAGGAACACCTATGAGTAAGTTATCCAAGCTATCAAAAATGCAGGTCTGACTATTAATCCTACCAAATGTGCATTGGGCATTCAGGAAACCAGATATTTGGGCTATGTGTTGGGAAATGGAGAAGTTATACCTGAGGTTTCTAAAATAGAAGCTGTAGCTAACAGCCCCGTCCCTAAAACAAAGAAACATTTCAGGTAATTTTTAGGGCTGGCTGGTTATTATCAGAGATTTGTTCCCAACTTTGCCGAGTTAGCTACTCCCTTCGCAGAACTCATGAAAAAACGGTACCCGAATAATGTGACATGGACCTCAGAGTGTGATGAAGCTTTTCAAGCCATTAAGGCTGCATTATGTTTGGCCCCTGTTTTAAGAAGCCCAGACTTTGAGAAACCATTTTTGTTACAAACAGATGCATCAGAGGTAGCCCTAGGTGCAGTCCTGAGTCAAAATATAGATGGGACGGAACATCCTATTCTGTACATAAGTAGGAAGTTGCATGACAGAGAAAAATGGTACTCCACCATAGAAAAGGAATGTTTAGCAGCAAAGTGGACCATGGAGTCCCATAAGTTTTATTTACTAGGATCTGACTTTGCACTTATAACAGATCACAATCTTCTCTGTTAGCTTAACCAAATGAATGATAACAATTCCAGAATCACAAGGTGGTACCTGGCACTACAGCCATTTAAATTCACGGTGATACATAAATCTGGTAAAGAGAATAGCAATGCTGATTTTCTGTCACGATATGGATCAGGAATTGAGGGTTCTGAAGGTTGAAAAACAAATGTATGTGTTTGAACTTTACTGTTTGCTGTATTGTTATAGAAAAAACAGATGATGCACATGTGCTTAATTTCTAAAAATTAGAAGCTAATATTAGTAGAGAATTAATGGAAAGTTTTAGAAACCTGTTTGATAAAACAGGTTTCCTCTTATGGATGGGGGTGTATGTGGCAGGGTGGAATAGGACCCTGTCCCAGTTGTTATGGAAAGAGTTTGAATGCAGGGATCTGTTCTGTTCTTTCCTTTCCCTCCTCTGTCTGGCTGGACAACCACATGTTCTTGTGAGACCTAGGATTTTATCACTCCAACAGTCTTGCAATTCTTTGCCTCGTACTGTCTCTGTCTTCCCTTGCTGTTTCTCTTTTCCTCCCTTGCATATCTGCTGGTATGAAAATATATGCAAATCATTATGTGGAAATGTAACTGATATTGGGATCCCATTGTTTATAAATTATACAGTGTTAATTTTTGAAATGTATATAATTATAGTTTGAGATGATTGCAAAAAGCTATTGGAAACTCAAGAAGTTACCTGAGTGCAATTTTTAGGCCTTTTGCATAAGAGCTGTGGAAAAGGGGCCTCAGTTCTGGGACACTGTGTTCCTGCCAGCACCTGCCTGATACTTACAAGAACATTTTAGAAAAAAAAAGGATGCTTGTTAAGAAGTGGGTTGTTGCAAGGACTTATAAAAAGACAGAGCTGCAACTGCTTGGAAGAAAAAGGGACACACAGAGATTGAAGGAAAACTCTGATGGATCTTCACTATTTTATTCTGCCTTTGTAAATAGTTGTACAGAACAAGTTTATTTTTTTGTTACTGCTAGTACAAACAAATATTTTTGTATGAATTCTATAACTGCTCCTGGTTTTCCTACGTTTCCTAACCTGTGCCTCAACGACACTTTCCTTGCATAATCCAACCAGAGTGAATCAAACACATTTACAATTACTGAAGCCACATTTTTTTTTAGCATGCTTTTTACCCCTGGCATCCGACTGACCCTCTTTCAGTCCGCTGCCCAGCCCAGCCCCATCATCTGCCATCCCTGGGACTTACTGTCACTCCCTGTTTCCCCATGGGTAACCCCTCACGGGAAGGGCTGCCCGTGGGCCACCACCCCCCGGATACAGCTGAAGTGTTGGTGACGGAGTGATAGCCCAGTCAGCGGTGCAGGACTTGCAGGATGGCAGATGACATCATGCACCCGGGAGGGGGGCTTTTCTCCCCATCCTGAACGTCAGTAGGTTGTACGTCTTTACGCCAGAGGGTTAGGGCTGTGACATTCCTCTCCCTCACATCTGGCTCCAGCCTGAACTGTCACGTGTAGTCATTCTGGTGGTGGTACTGTGGCAGAGACCAGGAAGCCTCCCCTTCCCCAAGGAAGCAAGTGTTCAAGGGATGCTCAACAATCCTCCCCCTGCCAGCCCTCCAGACTCATTCCGGAACCTGAGTCGCCAGCGTTATGACTGATATAGCTACCGCTGTGCCGGTGGGCCAGCATCGAAGTCACGGTTAAGTGAGCATGATACTCTGTCATGTTCAGCTCTGTTGCTTGGTGAGTTAAGACCCAGAAAATCACAATTCAAGGCACCACACCAGTGCTGCAAACCCCAGCATGATCCCTTACTGCACTAGGTCCTTGAGTTAGAAACATAGATTAATGAATGACTCTACTGGCTTACCAAGCACAACTGCCTTTGTCCCTTCAATGGAAGTTTAGTATATTAATGGCATACAGATTCCAGAAAAAAACATCATAGGATATATAATACAACTAATGGGAATACAACTGTAGGCCCGCTTATTCTCAGTTCTCACAGGGAGTGTAACATGGTAAATAATCTCTATCACATTAGCCATGATACTTCTAAGAGTTTCTGACGTTGCTTGAAGAGGATGCTTTGCATCTCAAAAAATGTTCCATCCCCTTCATGTCAGATGGGATGCTAACTCTACCAAATGGTTTCACAGGGGCTAATAAATCGTAACTGATACATCTGCTGCAACATACTGAACAAACAGGAAGAAACTTGCCAAATTCTTGAAAAAGAAAATCAGCCAGATCTCTAACTACATTATAACTGACCCTAATAATGCATTTACACATGTGGGAACTATAGGGCTAGACACTTCGCTGTCAAACTATTAGATCGTCGCACTAACAACAGTTCCAAAGACTTGCCATCTGCAGCTGTACCTGGTGGGGCAGTCACAATGAAAGTTTTCCTGCAGACATTTTTTTCAGATGCTTCCTAAACTACATGCTGCTTAAGTTAAACTGCTAACAAAGAAAAAAAAAAAGGAGCGGCAATGCCATCATTAGTTCATCTTCAGGAATTCTCAAATACTGCTCTGATGTTCCTCAACAGAACCACTGTGTGATAGTTCTTGTGTCATTCTTCCTGTTTTTGGGCAGTGTGAACTAACCATCAGTGACCAGTTATACAGAACCTAAGTGTCCAACTGAATCTGCAAGACTTATTGCGGTGAACAATGATCGTAGTTGTGACGCACACTTTCAAATAGGAGCGCCTTTCCAGACAGAAAAAGCTCACGCTCAAGGTAAATAAGGAATAGGGTATGGCAGGTAGTGGTTTAAAGGATTTCAATGCACACCCTGGTGGTGTATGGGTAACAGGCCAAAGGCCGAGCAGCCTTACAGACTTGGAAGTGAATACCACTCCTTTAAACAGCCTGGAGCAGCTTATTCTGTTTATGAAAGGGCATTTGTGGTTACAGATTAATGAAACATACAAAAAAACATGGTTGTTTGGATATAATAAAGAAAAAAAATAGTTGTTTAAGCTGCAGTTATGTGCAAAGGGGTTTAATCAACTGATAGAGAGGTTCAGTGATCTGTGCTAGCTTACAAATGTCAGGATGACCTTGTACTGAACTGAGAAAAGAGATTCCACATCTTATTGTACACCAGTGGTGCTTTAAACCATGTTCAGTTGATGGCTTTTAACCAATAAGGTTTCTAGGTTCTCTCTTGCCATTTTATAATGAGAATACGTGTATATTAGGTAGTAGAGAAGCCCGGTCAGTACATCAAAGCTAATTTCTCATTTACTCTACCAAAGTCCACTGACATCCTCATTGTTTTCGGAGTGCCCTCAAAGCCTTTGCCTCTATCATTTCAGTGGGAAATGATTCAAAAATGCCGTGGTACCTGGGTTAAACATCTGTTCCCATAACTTTAGATTTAACTTTAGCTTATGTACTCTAATCTTAAAGGGGACAGACAGTTTCCTAGGTCCCTTAAATTCTGAAAGCCCATGAAAAGACCTTTCAAACAAGGTAGTCAGCTTACCTAAAGGTGGCAACTGTCCCAAGATATAAATAGCTACTGTAAATCGTTAAATTAGGACAGCAGCCTTTTCATGAACTTTTGAGACAGAAAGTGATGTAACTTAGTGGCAGGCATAGAGACTGTATATATATATATATTTTTTTTTCGTTGTTTAACCAGGTATAGCACATATTAAAGCAGCAGTACTAGATACAAAAAAAAAAAACATTGTTTGCAATATATTGTTCCCCCTTGCCCCTTGATCACTGACCCGGGTTTCTTATTTGATTTAGGAGTATTGTCTCCCCGTAATTTGCTCCGTTCTGTTCACACTTTGTTTACTTTTTGACTGCACTCCAGGTTCATCTTTAGCCGAGAGCAGCCAATTGCGAATGTGCTATCTTCTGTGCGTGTGTACATCCGGCAGCTTCCTGTGTGTTGTGCGCGCTCACGCCAGATCTCCTGGCAACATTTCGCAATGTAAAACAACTGCCCCAACACAGTTTGCCGTATAGCACCTTTCTGTTCCTGTCTGCTTCTATGGCCAGAGCTGTGTCCCCAGACTCGGCTGCTAAACGTTCTCACAATTATGTACCAAACCCACTCTGCCCAAGTTCAGTGCGTGTCCATTTTGTGAAGGGACACCGTCAGCCTTTGGGAGCGATTCTGAAAGGCTAACAGCGACGGTGCCTTCCACAAAGTTAAGCATCCTAAAATGTGAAACTAACCCCCCCCAGCTGCACACAACAGCTTGAAATGTACAATTTCGTAAAAAAAATTCCATTTTGGTCATCCCACCCGAAATATTGGCTTTGCGTGTCCGTAAGAAATGGGGAAACTTATTCGTGAAGGACTTCACTTTATTGGGTCATACCTGTACAAATAGTCTTATCCTTTACTTGTTGAAAAACAGAGTATTTCAAAGTAAGTCCCATGGTAAAACGAGCGCTGCAACTTTTATTATTTTGTATTGAAAATGCAAAGCCGTGATTCTGAGTATGTGCATTACTAGCATTACCAGAGCCTTGTGAAGGGATCCCCAACAGTGTCGCCTCAACCGTTGACCTGGGAGCCAAGGTCAAGGCAAAGCCTTCGGGGGTGTGGGAGTGGGATGTAAACTCCATGCTTAGCTACATTCACAAGCATCGGATTTGGAGGCAAGACCACCAGTGGAGGCTAGTCCTGAGTGGAACTGCTCAGGGACACAGACCGGGCAATGTCCTCCTAGGTGAGGACCAGGAAAATCAGGGTCTGGGAGACTGCCTCCTCGTTGATCTCCTCCCATAGCTGGTCAACAGGCTCGAGAAAGATCTCAATAGCCTGCTTGACCAGTGTAGAGTTTGACAAGCCCGACAGGGCCACCGAGTAGCTATCAACCAATCCCTTTACTGAGGGGAGCACGAGCGGTTGGAGGAGTCAAGAGCGCTGGGGGACTGCAATCTCTCCCGATCCCACGACCAGCGCTGGTAGCACTTGTGCTTCTTGGATGGTGAACAGGACTCTCCCTGAAGGCCTGGAGGGCTCGGCACATATGCTGGAACCTGTTCGAGAAGGACCCTCCAACACAGGCCCGAAGAAGGCAGCAATGCTGAGGCCAATGAAGTAATCACCGCAGCAGCATCCTTCTTGCAGTTTTTAGGCTGAAGCTTGGAATCTCTATTGGCTGGTCAGTCTAGAAGTTGCCTGGCCATGTAATTTTCCAGCGACACTAGAAACATCACCTGAGAAAGGCCACATGCTGCCACATTGTGCTGCAATCCCAGACAGTAGAAGCAGGACACGTGGAGGTCGCTGTTTAACATCTTTTGTCAACACGCGACACAAAACTTGAAGCCAAGGAACAGCTTTGCTTCTTCCATGTCCAGTCTTCTGTTGATGAGACAGAGCCACAACGAAGGAGCGTAGCGCTGAATTGAAGAATTTGATCTCAAAAATGTTGTTGAAGAGAATATCGCCAAAGCATTATGGTGAACCTTGAACCTGCAGAACTGCGAAAGAAGAGAACTGTAACTTTAAGCAGAAAGTAAGTTCTGCTGTCATAAGGCAGAGTCTGAGGATGTACTGCCCGGGTGGTGGGAGGAGCATTGCTTAATGATGTACAATGAATCAGCACTCAGAGTGTGGACAGTGAACTGTATCCGCACCTTTAGAAACAAGAAATACTCTATGAGGGAGCATAAAATGTGATTTTGTTTTTTAACTTTCTTTCTGGCTCTCCAGCCAGGCTAGGAGAAGTACCCCATATCTGCCCCTCAGATTCCCATCCATCCCCTCCCTGGCACTTCCCCATGCTGCCTGGTCTGGGAGGACCACGACTTACTCCTCATAGAAGCACTCCCCGCAGGAAAAGACCAACATCACCCTTGGGTCTTGGCCAAGTCTTACACTGACGTTGTTTTGTCTTGTGAGTGGCTGAGGATCCATGGGCATCATGCTGCCTAGCGAGAGAGTTTTTCCTTTGGAGTTCCCTCAAGGTTTGGACAAGCACTAGCATCAGAACTGTATCCTGAGTGCTCCCATGTATGTGTGTGCCTGACACATGGCGATCCCTAATCCCACATGCACAGAGTGTCAGGCACATTGACTCCTATCTTCCACCAGGAGTCAGATTATTGCCAACCGCCATGACCCTCCCTACTCAGATCAGAGCAGTCCTCCAGATGCTCATCCTTCTTCCCCTGGCCAACCCTCCAGACTCATTCCAGAACCTGAGTCATCTGCTTTGCAAGCGGCAGCACTAACGTTTGAATTACACTACAAATTAGCCCTCGTTTTTACAAAGCATTTCGATTGTGGACATAAGTACAGTAGAGGTAAGAGAATTAAACGATGCTTCTTTTACACATGCCCCCAAAAACTATGATCTCTTCCCCCAGTGCCATTCTGTGTGTCGGGGACATGGTGTTTCAAGCAGACCACAACTTTCAGTTGGGTGGGGATCAGGACAACATTGTAGTGTTCCACAGCAAAACACTGAATTAAGTAAAAGCACACTATGCTGCTCGGGAATCCAGATCACAACTGCTTGTAAGGGCACTACCAATGACAGACTTTGCAGTGTGCAGTATCAGCCAGCTAACACGCCAGGCGCAGTTCTGCAGGGGATCAGACACCACACATTACCATTCTTTTATTTGGAACCTGGTGTCTTGTGAGGGGAAAGTACAGTTACGTAAGAAATTACCATAACAGTAGAGCTTTGAGAGAGGCTCTTGCAATAGGTAATTACATACAGGACTGACCCGGCAGGCGTCAGGACCCCATGGGAAAATTTCTAGTTAGCAGTCTCTGGTGGAGGACCGCCCTCACGTCATGTGACGTCAGTATAAAGGGGCGGTCCCCCACACCCGCCTTCCAGTTCTTTCCCGCCAAAGGCCAAAAAGGCAAGACATGTGAGAAGTGGATATTTCCCTTCCTGGAAAAGGAGCTGAAAAGCTAAGGGAGATGGAGGGCGGGAAGGCATTACCTACTGCAAGAGCCTCTCTCGAAGATCTACTGTTATGGTAAGTTTGTACGTAACTGTACTATCTTACTTCGAGAGGGCTCTTGCAGTAGGCAATTACATATAGGACTGGATCCCAAGCAGTCTGGAAAAAAGGAAAAGCACTCTGGAGGAGGAAAACTATCCAACCAATTAACCTCTGGCTCAACGGATCTTATGAAAGAAGACCTTGGAGTACAGCCAACCCGAAGCCCGCTCTACGGTGAGAGGCAATATCCAAACTGTAATGTTTCGTAAAGGTATGGACAGAAGTCCAAGTTGCAGCTTCGCAGATGTCTGCCGCAGACACATTCTTTAAACAAGCCGCAGAGGCGGCTACTCCTCTGGTGAAGTGACCTCTGACTTGACCTGGCAGGATCTTGTGGTACTTGTCATAACAGAAGGTGATACAAGGAGCCAACCATTTTGAAAGACATTGCTTGGAAACTGCATTGCCCTCTCTTTTGTGCAAAAGAGGCAAAAAGTTGATCCGATTTCCTGAGATCTTTAGTCCTAGAGGTATAGTATCTCAGTATTCTGTGAACATCCAAAGTATGCAAGAGGTACTCCCCTTGATTGGAGTGTTGCGTAAACTAAGCAGGTAGCTCAATGGATTGGTTCAGCGTAGATTCTGCTACCACCTTAGGGAGAAACTTGGGGTTGGTACGCAGAGCCACATGTTCCTTGTGTAAAATTAAATAAGGGATTTTGCACATCAGGGCCTGAAGCTCGGAAATTCACCGAGCTGAAGTAATGTCCACTAGGAAGAGGGTCTTCCAAGAGAGGAACTTCAAGTCTGCTGAGGCTGCCGATTCGAAAGAAGGTAGAGTAAGCATCTCGAGAACAAAGTTCAGATCCCAATGAGGAGCAGAGGTGTGGATAGGGGGTCTCAAATGGAGAACCCCCCCGAGGAAAGTCTTAGAGACTTCCAACTGAGCGAAAGTCCTGTTTCCAAAAGGGACATGGTAGGCCGAAATTGCTGTCATGTGGACTTTCAAAGAGGAATGGCTGAGACCCAGGTCAAAGAGATGCGCATGTAGTCCAGGACTCTTTCAGCTGGGCAAGAGAAAGGCTCAAAGTCCTTTGATGAGGCCTAAATCGAAAAACGTTTCCACTTCATGGCACAGGTGACCCTGGTAGAAGGCTTTCTGGTCTCCACCAGAATATCTGCCACAAGCGGAGAAACCCTGAACTGGGCTTGAGCTATGTCTGCAGGAACCACGCATGCAACTGAAGGGATTTGAGACCTGGATGAACAAGGGTCCCCTGATCCTGGGTCAGCAAGTGTTGAGACAGAGGAAGAGGAAGTGGAAGTGGAGGTTCCTCTGAAAATTGTTGCAGAAGAGAGAACCAGACTTGCCTGGGCCAGAATGAAGCGATGAGGATCATCTGGGCTCCTTCTGTCCTAAGTTTGTGCAAGACCCTCAGAATTAAGGGAAATGGAGGGAAAGCTTAGACAAATCTGTCCTTCCAGTTGAGAGACAGAGCATCCCACCAGAAAATGCCTCGCCCTGCAGCAAGTGAGCAGAAGGTGGGAAGTTTTGCATTTTGAGAAGACACGAACAGGTCTACCTGCAGGGTTCCCCAGAGCAGGAAGACATCGTCTACTACCTCTTGATCCAGTTCCCATTCATGGGCTCTGGCTGAAGACCAAATGAGGTGGTCTGCCAGCGTGTTTTCTACTCCCAGAACATGAACTGCCGTCAGGTGGAGGTTGTGCTAAACAGCCCAACTCCAAACTCTTATTGCTTCCCTGCACAGAGGGTAGGAATGAGTTCCTCCCTGCTTGTTGATGTAACAGACTACACACGTTGTCCGTCTGGATTGTTAGGTGACCGAGAAGAATGGAGGACTGCAGAGCCTGGAGAGCATACAGGACGGCTCTGAGTTCGAGCACACTGATGTGTAAGGTCTGTTCAAGTCTGGACCAGGTGCCCTGAGTCCTGTGAAACCGTAGATGGGCTCCCCAGCCCACTCCTGAGGCATCTGTTGTCAATGTCTTTGGGGGGGGGGGTCGATATTGAAGTGAACTCCCCGGTAAAGGTTCTCTTGCACCATCCACCACTGCAAGTCCCTGACCATGGGATCAGAGACCAGAACCTCCTGGTCTAGGTCGTCCATTGTTTGGTCCCATTGAGACTGAAGCATCCATTGAGAGATCCTCATATGGAGTCGAGCACGAGGGACTGTTGGGATAGCAGCCACCATGAGCCCGAGGAGGTGAAGGACTGACCTGGCACAGACCCTTCTGCGACTGGACAACAGATGTGCCCGAGTCTGGAGGGTGTCCATCCTGTCCGGAGGCAAAAAGGCTTTGCCGATGGTCGTGTCCATGATCGTCCCAATAAAGTGGAGTCTTTGGCAAGGGACCAGATGGGACTTGGCCTGGTTGATGGTGATACCCAGTCTGGTGAAAACCTGCAGGATAGAGGAAAGAGAGTGTAGAGGTTCCTCCCTGGATGGGGCCACCAGGAGCCAGTCATCCAGGTACGAGAATACCTGCCCTCCCTGGGTACACAGGTGGGCCACTACCACAGACAGGCATTTAGTAAACATTCGGGAAGATGAGGAAATTCCAAATGGAAGGACCTTGAATTGGTAGTGGTCCCCTTGAAAAGAAAACTGAAGGAATTTGCGGTGGGAAGGGCGGATGGGGATGTGCAGCTAGGCATCCTGCATATCCAAAGTGCACAGCCACTGTCCCTGCCAAAGAACTGGCAGAAGGCTCTGCAAGGAGAGCATTCTGAAGTGTTTGTACTCCACGAACATGTTCAGGAAACTGAGGTCTAAAATAGGCCTCACGTCTCCCGTTTTCTTTGGAACTAGGAAGAAATGGGAATAGCAGCCTGTCCCCCAAAGGTGGGTGGGGACTGGTTCTATTGCTGCCTTCGCGAGAAGGAAGGAAATTTCTTCCAGGACCAGAGGAAGATGTTCCGGGGAGTAAGACGACTTTTGGGGGGAGGGGGTCGTCTTTGGGGCGGTTTCTGAAGAAATGCGACTGAGTGTCCTGTTGCTAACAGTTGGAGCACCCAAGCATCTGATGTAATCCTCTCCCAACCCAGTAGATGGAAGGAGAACCTCCCTCCTGCTGGTTCCTCTGGAGTGTCCAGAGGCCATGGGAGAGGGGAGGAGTCAGGAGGTGTGGGGCAGCATAGCGGCCGAGGCTCCTGCAGCTTTTTTGGATAGGGGAGTCTTGGTTGCTGGAGGGGCCCGATGCTTGTTGGCCTGCCTGCCCTGTGGATTTCCTTTTGGTTGAGAACATCGACAAAAAGAGCGACGCTGTCCCTGAGGGGGCCTGTACAGCGAATCCACGGACTTGAGTGCAGTACCCTTCTCCTGCAGGTTGGTGATGATGTCCCTGACATCACCGCTGAACAGCAACTAACCCCAGAAGGGCACATCCTGAATGGCGGATTGCACTTCAGGGATTCAGGGACCAATCATGACACTCGGAGCCAGGCATGACGCTGCAGACCTACGGCGGAAAGCCGAGCTCCGTCCAGCTGCGTCCACTGCATCGTAGGTGGCACAAAGCAGGTGCCGACTGGCCGAACGAGCAGAGCGGACAAGGTCAGCCACTTCCTGTTTGGTCTGGGACTCAGGAAGGGAGTCCAATTTTGATTCCACCTGGTTCAGGATCGTCTTCTGGTAATCCCCCATATGTGCAACATAGTTCAGGGCCCCAATACCCAGGGTAGAAGAAGCGTACACCTTCTTCCCATACTGGTCCAGAAACCGAGACTCCTTGTCAGGTGGAGACAAGCTGAGATGTTTGGGGTTGGCAGAACGGCCGTGAGCGGTGCTAATCACAACCAAGTCTGCCTTGGAGTGTAGATTCAAAGAATCCACTCCCTCAGGAGCCTGATATAGCCGATCTGCCTTCCGCGGAAGGGGGGGCTAACGTGGACAGTTGCTTCCAAATAGTGGAAACAAAGTCTGCGTAAGGCTCAATCCAGGGTGGAATCAATGTCAGAGTGGTCTCAGGCAGATCCAAGTGGGCAGTGAGCTTCTTACACTGTGGATCTGGCTCCAGAGACTGCCACTGATGAACTTCCTGGATCTTTCTCAGTAACTCCAAAAAAGAAGGATCCTCCAGAGGAGACTTTGGAGGAGTCATAGGCCTGGGACGATCTGGAGTATGAGGCTTGTCATCAGGATCGGAGCACCCCCACCCCAGTCTGAGTCAGAGGTCTCTGATGTAGAGGAGGAAGACTTCTCCCGACGCGGGGGAGGAACGGTTCCTTTGGGAAGCCCTCTAGGAAGCATATCCTCCCCACCCCTGGCACCCGAGGGTTCACCTCTGGTGTCGGGTAAGGGGGAAGGAGTCTCCCGTCTCTGGCGAAGGGGATCCTGTGTAGGGTCCGATGCCAGAAGATGGCTCTCTACCTCCCTGGTGAGATAAGCCTTCGCCTCAGCCCAACAGGCAGCCAGAGTCTCCTTCAAGTCCACCAGCGGCTGTGGTGAGGGCGGTGGAGAAGGAGGAGGAGGAAGGGGATACGGATACTGAGGGTATCCGTAAGGCGAGTATCCGTAACCCGACGACAGAAAGCCCAGCGTCGGGTATGGAAGTGCCGGATAAAGTGGCACCGGGTACTGTGGCATCAGATACTGTGGTACCGGGTAGGGCAGCACTGGATTAAGCGGTGTCGGATACCCGGGTGCCAGGGGCTCTGACATAGCAGAAGGCCCTGAAAACGGCCCAGCAGCCAGGCCGGGTAAAGGTGGCTCCACAGGTGTCAGGCCCGGCGTTGAAGCAGTGTCCGGCAAAGGGACGTCGGCTGGCATCAGGTAGGCCAGTGTCGAAGCCAGCGTCCGAGGATCCAGCGTCAGGGGTTCTCGGCACTGTAGGAGGGAGCCCTGACGGCAGCATACCCAGCTGCTCCATGTCGACAGGGGATGGAGGATTAAAATCCCCAGGCTCCAACAGAGGAGACGTGGGAGCCTCAGGAGGCAACCGCACGCGTTGCGGTTAGCCTGGGATATTGGACTGGTCCAGGGGGTCCAACGAAGGCTCTTTCGCTTGGCGGTCATCATCGGGGATGACGTCCTGCTTATCAGCAGGATCTGGATGGGCATCAGAGGAGCTGGCATTCGACTTATCGGAGCTCTGGCCCAACGTGGGTCGTGCTGGCGAAGCGACCTTTATGGGCGTGCGAGGGACCGTGCACCCTCCTGAAGGAGACGGCGTCTTATCGATCCTGTCCGTGTGGAAGTCGGTGGCACTGGCGTCCGACATGGTGGACCCGCTCGACCCAGAGGGCCGCGTGGCAGTGGCCTTCCTGGGAGCAGAAACCTCGTTTGCCCGGAGGCACCCAAGCGTGAGTCCAGGGGGGTGACACTGCCTTGGTGCCAAGACAGTCGTCGATGAATGGTCCCCCTGGAGGGGACGTTACCTTAAGAACCGTGACTCCGGATGGAGTCGTGGAGGTCGAGTCCCATTCCTGGTGCTTGTCCTTTTTCTTATGGCCTTCGGGGGAAGTGGAGGCCTGCCTTAACTTCTTCAGCTCCTTCTACATGTAAGCCATCTTTTTCTTGAGAATATGGGCCTCCAGGGACTGCAGCCTTCGTTTTCGGGTGGCTGAATTGAACTGCTGTCAGTGCTGGTACTTCTCCACAGGGTGGTCCGGGCCTAAGCAGAAGAGACACAGGGAGTGTCCATCCTTATGCGGCAGTTGGGAACCGCACGAGTCGCACTTATTTTTATGCGATTCGGAAGGCGTCAGGGACAACATACACGGACGTTTGAAACAAAAATTGAGAAAAAATGGTCAAAAAGTTTGGCAAAACGGATCGAGGAAGACTGACAAGCAATGGAACTCTTCCGCGAGGAACTTTTACAAGTCAACGGTGGGACAGAACTGGAAGGCGGGCGTGGAGTACCGCCCCTTTATATTGACGTTGCATGATGTCAGTCACCTGACGTGGGGGTGGTCCCCTGCTACAGACTGCTAGCTAGAAATTTTTCCATGGGGTCCTGACGCCTGCCGGGTCAGTCCTATATGTAATTACCTCTGCAAGAGCCCTCTCGAAGTAAGATATTATATCTTTAACCTGGTGCCCTGTGAGGGGAGATTTTATTTTCAACAGGGTGTCTCGAGAGGGGAAGGGGGAACAACAAAGAACACGTTAATAATCAAGGGTGTATCAACTGCTCCCTAGCCATAACGAGCTCATTCACTGAAACATTGCCAGCTCTGCTCCATATAGTAACGTCAGCAACACAGCAGTGGGTCTTCAGCAATACCAAGCTTCCTGCTGAAGCGCTGCTAGCGCATGCCACTTTTCAGCAGCTCAGACTGCAAAAGGAAGCTGCAGATTATACTAAATAATTATATCAGAATAATCAATGCAGCAAGGAGGAATTTATGCATCCATGTCATAAGGACTGGGGAAGCTGCTCTTTAAATATTATACAGTACTGAACTGTCAGTACTAAGCCAATTTTCGAAAAAGACAAATCTTTCAGATTTTTTTTCTTTAACAAATATTTGCCTACCCTGGGCTATCCCCAAGTGCCTTAACATAAATATATATATATATATACATATATATATATATATACACACACACACACACACATAACAGTATATTATACTCCTGGGAGGCCCGGCTCCAATACCCCCTACTCTGCCATACTCATAAATTACTCAGCCCATCCCCTCCTCCCAGCCTCACTGGACTCATTGCCCAAAAGAGAAACCCTAGGCTCCTCCGAATAATGGACAGAACCCTCCTTGCAGTGCCCAGGGTTAGAACCAAGGCGTGGGGTAAGTCGTTTGCCATTACAGCACCCACCCTATGGAACTCCCTGCCCCCTGGTGTTCAGGATGCTACCTCTACCCACACCTTCCACACAAGGCTGAAGGCTCATATGATGGTCACCTCCACATGCAACTGCTAAAGTTAGAGGCTCCTAAGTGTAAGCCCACCCCTCCCCCTCCTTGGGAAATAGCGACTATCACTGCACCCCAGCTGTATAGCCTACCCAGGAAATGTTACCTGTTGAAAAGCTACTATGTTTTACCTAGGAAATGTAACCTGTTGAAAAACTACTAAGTATTATGTTCCTCTGTTTTGTGTAATGCACTTGTGCCGTATGCAATCCCACGTATTATTCCATGTAATCCCCGGGTCGCCTCTGAAAAAGGGACCTTCGGGGCCCGGCGGGCTTACCCGGTTATCAGAATTTAATAAATAAATAAATATTAAGTCTTTAGCTCCCAGGGCTACCATTTGTGCAATAAAGATATAACTGTTGAAATGCCTCCACAAAAACTGCCCCATATGGCTTAGGTTGAAATGTTAGAAGCTGGAGGAACTGGTTCTTGGTTTTTACTAAAGTTGACCAAACTATGATTACAGCAAGGATGCTCCACTTATCTTGATGATTTTACCCTGCATAATTTCAAGAAATATGTTACTGAAACCAAAGTCTGAAAGAAATCTTCTTTCAAAATAGGTATGCCAAGTTGAAAGATACTCCTGGTACAGGATGGTATTGCCAGAATAATGAAACAGGGCAGGAGGAGATATACTTGCAATTTTGTGATAAGGATTTTAAAAACAGGAAATGTTTTATATGGACATGGTAAGACAAACAATGGAAATATCATCTGTAAATGTGGTGAAAACATCAGATTAACTGTCCCACATCTGCTATTCAGATGTGAATTATTAAGTTATGAAGGAGCCAAATGGATAAGCCCGTACTTCAAAGCAGGCACCAAACTGAATCAAGCATCCCAAAAAACATAATGTGTATGTTGCTGCGGTCTTTGCACATAAAGCATTTTTGAAAATGAAACAGAACTAAGAGGATGTACTAAAACAACCAACTGTGCTGTGTCTGTTTACTGTATATGCAGATGGACTTATCTGTATGCAGTTTTATGCATGTTGTAATTTTGTACATTTACTTGTGAAATAAAATTGGAACTTTGACGAGTGATGTCTATCACTATAAATAAGTCCTTTTATGAATACCTTAAACACCAATTTAGCTTTATCAATTTCCCTTTCTCAAAACACACAGAACTTTATCTGGCTTGTAACTCTGTATAAAAATATCAGTGCCCATCAATGAGCCTAGTTTATAATATGAACAGATGGAAATGCAGCCCTTTAGAACTGTACTGGTTTAAATTATTGTCCCATATTCACCATATTCCTAGAAACTGCAATATATCATTTACTTGTGTCTTCCAGGAAACACTGCAGCTATGAAATGTTCCAGCAAAGAAAATAAATCATCCTTAACAGGTAAATATTTCTCCTTTCATACCATTTTGCTTTCTGTTCAGCGTTTGACAACAAATGCAGGACTAGCATGAAACAATGCCATTTGTTGCATTAAAGTTCACAGAACGCAATCATGAAATGCACTGCAATGTGGAAAATTAAATCCCGACTTGCCAAAACTGCCTTTATGTGGCCACAATACGTCATTTTAATATTTTATTTCCTTTGACAATAGTGCAAGAAGGTAGTGTGAGCTACTGCTTACAGCATTAAAATGTGATGCAGGAGGTACCATGTTCAAATCCCACCACAGCTACAGAAAAGCAGTTTTGGCAAGCAGTGATTCAATTTTCCACACTTATTCCCCATACGAGTCGCAGGACCTTCATAACTAACCTGAGGCTTTAGTATTTATGAGTTATGGGTTACTGGTAGATATGTCACTCATCGATGGACATAAAAAGAACAGTTACATGTACTTATTGCAACAGTAGCTCTTCGAGAGAATCTCTCATTAGGCCACACCTGTGGAACTACAGTCACCAGGCGCTAGAACCACATGGAAACTTTTTGCAAGCAGTTCACTAGGGGTCGCTGACAATGACGTCCTATTTTGGCACTCCCATATATAAGTGGGCGGCCCCTTCCCTCCTCCGTTTCCCACTAAAGATCATGCTCAGAGGACCTCCCTCTAGGAAACCAGGACAGAACTTATTGTTCTGCCTACCAGGTGAGGCTGGAAAAAGCAGGTAGAATGTCCTGGAGAAAGACAGGGGTTATAGAGCTCCGAGACCAAGGGGAACGGAGGGTGGGACGGCATGGCCTGATGAAAGAGAATCTCTTGAAGATCTACTGTTACAGGAAGTATGTAACTGTTCTATCTTCTTCAATTACATCTCTTTTATAAGGCCACACCTATGGAACGAGTACCAAGCAGTACTGACAGCGAAACAGTCTGGGTGGCTGGAGCATACAGGCCTAAGAAAGGAGGCCTTGAAGCACAGCCAGGCCAAAGCCTGCCCTTTTTAGAGAGGTAATGTCCAGACTGTAATGTAAAGTGAAGGTGTGGACAGTACCCCAGGTGGCAGCTGCAAAGAACTCTGCAGCAGACACATTTTTGAAACATGCAACAGAAGTGGTCATGCCCCTGGTGGAATGACCACGAAGATCATAAAGTTCCTTACCATACTTTCAAAAACCAAAAGTAATACAACTGGCCAACCACTGGACAGACAAATGTTTAGAAACAGGTGCACCCTCTTTCCCAAGGGTAAAGGAAACAAAAAGCTGTGAGGACTTTCTGCAGTCCTCCGTATGGTGCATTTTATTATTTATTTATTTATTTATTGAAATGTTTCACCAGCAAGGCACACTGAACAAGTTGCTTGTCTCCCGGTGTGACCTGGGGGGGGATACAGTAGGATGTGAGAAGTAGGTCTACAATTAACATTTAACATAACTGAGGAGAACACAATATATTTGCATTTAAGAATGACACATGCAGTTACACTTGTCAGGAGGCTTACAGATTAGCATTTAACATGACTGAGAATTTATACGTACAGAAACATGATCTGCCCCAACAGGGCAAGAAGTGCAAGTATTGAGGTTCCAGTGAACTAATACCTATTTAAGTGCAGAGGGGTAAAGAGGCAGGCACGAGGGGAGGATGAGGGAAGTGGATAGGGAGGACAGGGATGAGCCAAGAGTTTGCTCCTCTAGGATGCAGTGAACCCTGCCAGGGGCAGAACGCGTTCAAGACCAGAAGATAAAAAGGGGGTGGGTAGGAGAGATGGAGAAAGGCAGGGGAAAGATTGGGGGGAATATAGATTTGACAGCGGGAATACAGATTAGGTGGGTGGGTGGTTGTGGTGGAGGGGGGAAGGGAAGGAAAGAAGCTTGCTGAAGACTGGCCTCTCCAGGATGGTGAGAACCCTGCCAGCGGCAGAAATTAGGGGAGGGCAAAAATTGGGTTGAGAGTATGGTGGGGATGGAGGAGGGAGGGAAGATGCTTGCCCAGTACTAGACCCCTCCAGGGTGCCGAGAACCCTGTCAGGGGGCATGGCTGAGCACCAGTGAGTTGGCAGTGGGGGGGGGGGGTAAATGGAGGCCAGAGGTAGAAAACAAGGGAGAATAGGAAAGTACAAAAGTGGGAGTGCTGGGTAGCAGTCTCAAAAGGGGAGAAGAGAAGATTTAGCAAGAGAATGGTGAGTGTGTAGCGGAGCAGGCTCGTAGGGGCACTAGTTAGGGAGGATTAAAACAGGAGCAGCTAGAGAGAAAGTTATGTAAGACAGAGGCTAGGGAGTGGTTGGAGGAGTGGTGTCTTATTTGGTGGGAGGAGTTCCAGATTTTGGGGAAACGATAGGAAAAGCCTGATTGACTGATGAGGGTGGTTTGATGGGGGACCAGCACAGTACGAGTGTCGGTGGATCTGAGAGAGTGGGAGGGAAGAGAGGAAGCAGGAGAGGTAAGGAGGACGTTCTCCTAGCCAAAGTTTAGAAATAAGTTTGGCACAGTGAGTGAGGCATCTGTTACCAAGCGGGGAAAAGGACAAGGCATGGTAAAGGTCGCAATGATGAGTGTGAGATGGAGCAAAAGAGAGAGTCCAATCTCCTTAGGGAAGATTTGGGAGCGGCACCATAGGCTACATCAGAGTAGTCAAAAATGGGGAGGATCATCTTCTGGACCAGTTCATGCCGCGCCATAGGAGGGATGCAACTACGGTTCCTGAATAAGGCACCAAGCTTGGGGCACAGTTTTTTCACAACGGCGTCAATGTGGCCAGAGAAGCTGAGGTGCTGGTACAGCCAGACCCCAAGGTATCTGAAAAAGGAGGTGTCCTCAAGGATTGCCCCATCAAGGGAGTGGAAAGAGGGTAAGGGGTGGAGCCTAGAGAGACTGCCTAGTGCCGAAGGTCATGGAGACTGTCTTTTTGGCATTTAGGAATAGCTGATGTGAAGCAAACCAGAGCTGAACCTGGTAGATGTCATGCTGAATAGTGGTTGCTACACTGATGGGGCTTTTGAAAGAGGTGAACAAGACAGTGTCATCGACATATATATTAATAGAAGAAGAGGGGTAGAAGACTGTAGGAAGGTCGTTAAGGAAGCTAGAGAAGAGAATGGGACCAAGCACAGAACCCTGAGGGACTCCAGTGGAGATTTTTTGGGGAGTTGCATCCAGAATCTTGACTGACTGTGTTCTGCCTGTTTGGTAAGCTCTAAACCAGGTAAGAGCAGGAGTAGACAAACGAGCAGTCATAAGGGAGTCAAGAAGCAGGGCATGGGAGACTGTGTTGAAAGCCTTGGCGAGGTTGACAAAGACAGCAGAGGTGATGTGGCCATTGTCCATCCCGGTGAGGATGGAGCCAGTGAGCCTAAGGAGGGAGGTGGTAGTGGAGTGGTTCTTCCAAAAACCTGACTGGAACGGGGTGAAGAAGAAAGAGTCGGCAAGAAAGGAGGTCAGTTGAGAGACGAACATGTGTTCTTGGAGCTTGGCAAGGGTGGGAAGGAAGGAGACTGGATCACAGAAGGCAGAGGAGGTAGGGTCACCACCCTTTGGGAGACGGAGGACCACCGCATGTTTCCAGGGCATCGAAACAGAGGAGGACTTAAAGGAGAGAGTTACAATTAGTGAGAGAGGGTAGGCAATAGCAGGGGCTGAAAGGTAAAGGAGTTTTGGGTCAAGGCCATTCGGTGAGGAGCCTTTGGAAGGACTGACAGAGAGAGAGAGAGAGGAGGGCCATTAGTGTCTCCTCAGGAGAGACAGGAGTGAAGGAGGGGTGGGCACGGGAGGGTTGAGTGATAGGAGAGGGAGGAAGAGGGGAGGAGAGGGACTTTAGAAGGTTTGAGGCACAGTTAGTGTAGTAGGAGTTAAACTCCTGAGCCACTATACACGGTTCGGGCACTAGTTTGTTGTTCACATTAAACACAAGGAGTGGAGGATGCGAGGGGGGGGGGGATAGAGAGTGGACCACTTTCTAGAATTTGGAGGGGGAAATTAATGTTATTTAGGAAAGAAGATTTAAAATATTCAGACTTGGCTAACCTGGTAGCTTTTGTAATGGCATTTCTTAGCATGTGATATTTAGTATAGTCTGATGGGAGCTGGGAGACCTTGTGTTTCCTCAAAGCTTTATCTCGCTCCCGAGGCAGGTCATTAACTCGGGTGATCCGGGAAAGATGGTTTCCTCAGACTCTAGTGCATTTGAACGAGGTATGGGAGTTCCAGGTAGCTATAAATTTATCCTTGAAGTAAGAGAGGGTTTGGTCAGCGGAAAGGGCAGAGGCAATTGGGGACCAGTCAGAACTGGTTATTTCATTGAGGAGAGGGTTTAGGTCTAGGGAGCCGAAAGGATTTTGTGTGGTGGTTGTGGGCTATGGACCTTCCTGACTACAAATTTTGGGTGATGATCACTGAGGGCATCCGGGAGGGCGCCTGACTTAATGACTTGCTGGGGGTCGGAGGCGAGAGCCCAGTCTATCAGGGAGCGATTAATGGTTTTATGATTTAGTTGGGTGGGTTCCTGGATGAGCTGGGAGAGATTGAGAGCAGAGATATCATTTTGTGTCTTGGAAGTGGTTGGTGACAGACAGCTTGGGTTTACATCACCTAATACGTACAGTATTATAACTCACCTTTGTGTGAGAGGGAAGTTATAGAGGTGGTGAGGTCTGTAGTATTCGAGAGCTTGATACCAGGCTAAAAGTAGATACCATGATACAAAAGTGAGAGGTGGGGCGGGGGTAAAGCCCTTTAAAAGTCTTCACAAAGACAGCATAAACGTTGCTAGTATATTCAGTTCTCTTTATTTTTCACCCCCTACGTTTCGCTCCGTTTCTGGAGCTTGTTCACGGGGTTTTGCTTGTATTTTGCTCAGGTTCAGCTCTACAATTAATATATAAATATAGACATAATTAGTAAAATAAATCGCCATTTGCATGCTTAATGCATATTTAAATAAATTTTTGTTCACTTAAACAGTGCTAGAAAAGCACAGAGGGAGGGAGAGACGGGACTTTTAGATTGGGGAGCTTGTGGAGCTGGGGTAGAGATGACGGAAAGGAGAATTAGAAGGAAGGGAAGCGGGAAAGAGGGGTGGGCATGTTGTATGTAAGCGTGGGAGCTTAACGGTCTGGGTAGATAAGACAGCAGGAAGGAAGCAGATCAGTGAAGCTGGCAGGAGTAACGGTGGAAAAGTGACAGCTGTCAGTGGGAGCTGACAGTAGCAACAAGCTTTGCGAGCCTAAGGAAAAACACGTAACTTATAGATGGTCCACTAAACAGCAGCAGAAGAGGAAGGGAGCATATAAAGCAGGAACAAGATTGAGTGCACCTTTCAGCTAGGGATATATATATATATATATTTATATTAGGGGTGAGGTGATATGCTATGAAGTAAATGGTGTTATTTTCACAGCCATTGTATAACCACTGTGATGACATCACCACTGTGGATTTATTTCCTGATAAACCCACAGTGTCTACATCACCAGCAAATATAGAACAATGGTGATGTCACCAGAGTGAGACCATCTACACTGCAGCCTTCATTCAATAGCTTCACAGTTTCTCTTTCTCACTGAATCTGCAACTAACTCAATTAGCATTGTAAAAGACAATCACCTGTGTCCCATAGTTATTCTGACAATCCTAGCCCATTACTGTGCTGCCCTAATCTTCAAACCAGCCTCATTCATAAACCAGTTTCTCTTTCTGAGTGCGGACTGCAACAGTTTCTCTGTCTCAGTGAAGCCTGCAACTTACTGACTAAACAGTCTGTTTCTCACTCCTAGCTGCAGGTAATACAATTATCATTGCAAATCACATGCACCTGTTTCTCATAGTGTCTAACAGTCTCAGCCCATTCAGAAACATTTACGCACACTCAGACCACACACAAACAGTGCTGTCAGTATTGCCTAGAGTTTTGAGTAACAAGCAATGAACAAACTTCCTACATCCAGCAGCCCTGACCAGTGTTTGATTTTCACAACTTCCATTTCAATATTGTGTGATTCTGAACAAATCACTTAACTGCCCAGTGCTCCCAGATCCCCCCTTAAAACTTACCCAGTTACCAAAATTAAAAAAAAAAAAAAAATAGTAAACAGGGAGAAAACACAGGAAAAAATTTTCCTAAAGGATACTAGCCCTATTGTATAAATCGCACACATGATGTGCAACTTGTGGAATAAGGCAAACATTTGCACTCGTGCAGCGTGAACTGCAATATCACAGTTCACTCTGCACACGTGCAAATATTTTCCATATTCCACAGTCACCCATCAATATATATCTGAGCCAATGAAGAGTAGGGGAGAGCAAGGCGCATTTAATAGAGACCGGGGTCGGGGAGGGCGGCCGGGACAAAATAATAGAAGGCAAGTAAATATTAAAAAGCTGAAAAGCGTGCTGAGAAGCAGCACTCAGGCAAGCTGAGAGCAGATATCTGCATCCAGGGAGGGTCTGATCAGAGGTGAAGCCATAGAGTGCGGCAGCCAATAGCGTGCCAGAACTGGAAGGCAGAGCCAATCGGCGAGCTTGCTCAGAGTCCTGGTGAGCCTAAGAAATGTACCTGCTGTCTAGTGGAGGGCCTACAGGGCAAACGAGGTGGTGCGGCAGGGCTGGCTTTCCTGCTGCCGCCACCTCCATGGAGAACTCGGTGGTGTATCTGGTCGGAGGCAGACCTGCACCTGGAGGGGGATAAGAAGAGGGAAGGCGTCAGTGGCAGTCACTACACAATGAGGCTAGAATTGGAGCTAAATTGGGGGGTGGGGGGCAGAAGCCTAAGACAAAAGGAGACTGCAGTTAACTCGGGGGGAGGGGGGCAGACTGAAATTCAGTTGAGCTGAGGGTAGTTAAGAGGAGAAGAATTGGGGGTTGTACTAAGAAGGTAGAGAAAGCAGTAGTTCGAGCAGGAGAATGGGGGGTTGTTCTGAGACAGGTAGAGGAATGAGAAGGAAGTTTGTATGCAGAGATAGCAGTAGGAGTGTGTCTTGAGATTTGAAGAGACAAGCAGGATGGGCAAGCAGAGAGCTCAGCACGGTTCTCTATAGGGTGAGGGGGGTAGGGAGGGGGAGGAAAACGGCTAAGGAAAGAAAGAGAGAGAGACAGAGAGAACAGGGGAGCCACAGAAAGGGAAAGAAACAGCGCTGCCAAGAAGGCGCGTGAGAGAAAGCACAGGAGCTGCAATCACTAAACTCAAACAGTACAGCATAATCATCAATAAATTCCCCTGTGATCCAGCTTGCTAGGTTCAGTGCAAAGATACACTTCTTATTCTAGATACTTAAACTTTAAAACAGACACTATTGTGTAATTTGCAGTACATTTCCATAGTCCCACTAGCTAACAAGCAGTAATCCCTGTTACCCCTCAGACCTAGCTAAGACATATTCCACAACAGATTCACTTCAGCATCCATTAAATTTAAATTTAGGCAAGGTCCTAAATAAAACACCTCACTCCACGCCAGCAACCTGCGTTCTGAATGAGCACCGGCCACCGGGGGTCAGCAGGGAGGAGAAGGACTGAGCGTCCAGTGGACAGCTCTCCTTCTCTGGGGAGGGGGGACCCCGGCAGTTGGAGCTTGCCTGACCCCAAGCGGAGGCTGGGGCTGGCTCTCAGATGCCGCAACATGAGGGTCAGGAGTGACGCAGACCCTTGACGTTATAACACATGGGAGCATTCGTGGTGCCATCGCAGGCGTCATTGTACGCGCCGTCTCCAAGGGGAGAAAGGGAAAAAAAACAAGGAAAAATACTTCTCGGCCGATGATGGGAGAGCTCACAGGCCCCACACCCAACCAGCCACGGCGCAATACTGGATCTGGTCTTGGTGGAAGAGGGCCCCATCCACCACCCCACCAGGGGGGGTAAGCCCTGGGAACATATGCGCCGGATGGTGGACGCCGGGGTGACAGGGCTGGGGCTCCCCCGATCACGAGGGCTGCAGGAGCAAGGAGTATAAAACATTTTTTTAAATATATTAAAAAGTTGAAAAGCACACTAAGAAACAGTGCTCAGGCAAGCCGAAAGCTGATGTCTGCATCCAGGGAAGGTCCGATCAGAGGCAAAAGTCAAAGAATGCAGCAGCCAATAGCGGGCCAGAACTGGAAGGCGGTCCAGAGGAGGGCAACTAAAATGGTGCAGGGTCTGCACCAGAAGACATATGAAGAGACACTTAAGAAGCTTAATATGTATAGCCTCAAGGAAAGGAGGGAGAGGGGGGACATGATAGGAACTTTCAAGTACCTCAAGGGAATCAACAAAGTCCAAGAGGATAACATCTTTCAGAAAAAGAGGTGTGCAAGAACAAGGGGGCAGAATTTGAAGATTGAGGAGGGGACAGCTCAGAGGTAGTGTGAGGAAGTATTTTTTCATGGAGAGGATTGTGGATGCATGGAATAGCCTTCCTGAGGAGCTTGTGGAGTCAAAAACAGTGGTGGATTTCAAGAATGCATGGGACAGTCACAAGGCAATTATAGAGGGTGGGAGTAGGAAAAAGTAAGCTGTTGGTTAACTAGGATCTGCAGCTTATCCATTAGGTAGGGAAATGGGCTGACTGGGTGGGCCAAGCGGTCCTTATCTGCAGTCAAATTCTATGTTTCTATGGCAGAGCCAATCAGCATCCTTGCCTGCAGTCCCAGTGAGCCTGAAAAATGTACCTGCTGTTTGGTGGCGGGCCTGCAGGCAAACGAGGTGGCGTGGCCGGGCTGGCTTTCCTGCCCCTGCCACCTCCATGGAGAACTGCAGTATATAGTACCTATGTACATCTAAAGTATGGAGCAATGCAGGGACAGATTAAGTGGACGTCTATATGTCCGTGGTGCCCACAAAAAGTTTAAATTGCAATAAAGCATTTGAATATTTTCTGTGGAGCCTTTCTTTTTGCTGGAGTGCAAGTACTTTGGAATCTGTGAAGCAATACTTCCCCTGGATTGGCATGCTCAGGAAAATAAACTGGCAGGTGGATGGTTTGCTCTAAAGTAAACTCAGACACCACCTTGGGAAGAAATTTAGGATTAGTACGTAAAGACACCCTGTCTTTGTGAAAAATCAGATAAGAAGGAACACACACTAGTGCCTGAAGCTCTGAAGTCCTTCAAGCAGAATCATAGTATCATCATAGTCAATACAAAGCATCATTTGGACTTTCGTCCATATAGCTTGCTGTATACCCTGTTTTTACTAGGACGTTAGTATATTAAAACTTATTAGTATATTTTATTTTGACTGCAAGTGTCCAACCTATCTTTAAATATTTCTAATGAAGGACTCTACAACTACTTTTGGAAGTACATTCCACTGGGGAACTACCCTCTGGCTAAACCAGTATTTACATTTTAGTAGTCTCCATTTTTGCTTATCAATCAGTAAGTTATGTGTTCTAGTGCTATAATTTTTTTTGTTTAACTACCAGCCCTAGATCTTCTCTAAGCTTTTGGTCCTGAAATGATTTGTATACCAAGATCATATCACCTCTCCAACGTCTATATGAGACTGAATAAAGATTTAGTTTCCTCATCCTCTCTTCATAAGTCATCTGTTCCAAACCCTTTATCACTCTAGTTGCTCTTCTCTGCACTTTCTCCACTCTTTCAATCTCCCCCTTCTATATGGAGCCCAAACTTGAGAACAGTACTCAAGTTGTGTTCTCACCAAGGACCCATAGAGCGGCATCAGGACCTCCCTATCTCTAGTCGCAATATACGTTAGAATACAGTTTAGTGTCTTATTTGCTTTGTTTACCATCTGCTCGCAATGTGTACCAAAGGTGAGGTCATTTTTAATAAATACACTTAAATCTCTTTCTGCTATGGAAGTTTTCAGTTGTTCCTTTCTTACACTTACAGAAGTAGTAGCAACTAAAAAAAATGCTTTCCAAGACAGAAAGCGTAGGCCATAGGTCGCGGCTGGCTCAAACGGAGCCAAAGTAGGCTTTTCTAACTCAAAATTCAGGTCTCAAGCCAGGACTGGATTACAGATAGGAGGCTTCAAGTGCAGTATGTCTCTCAGAAACATATGGGTCATCTCCAACTGAGAAATCGTATGGCCCTCAATAGGCACATGAAAGGCTGAAATGGCCACCAAATGCACTTTGACAGAAGAGTACTACAAGCCTGCATCTGACAAGAACAGCAGATACTCTAGAACCTGATTTAACGGACAGCAGGTAAAGGGATCCAGCTGATGAGAAGTGGCCCACAAAGCAAGCCACTTCTACTTCATGGAATAAGTGGCCCTGGTGGAAGGTTTTCTGGCAGCACCAGAAAATCAGTCACTTCTTGAGACACCCCAGATCTAGCAACGTCTATGTCTTCAGGAGCCACACATGGAGATGGGGCGACTTGAGGTCTGTATGAACCAGGGTTCCCTGTTCCTGGGACAGCAGGCTCTTGCACAGGGGCAGAGGCACTGGTGGTGCCAATGCATGCAGCGACTTCAGGTCCAAATGAACCAGGGTTCCCTGTTCCTGGGACAGTAGGCCCTTGCACAGGGGCAGAGGCACTGGTGGTTGCACTGTCAATTGCTGCAGTAAAGGGAACCAGATCTGACAAGGTCAAAGAGGAACAATGAGTATCAACGTTGCTCCCTCCCTCCATTTGCAGCTTGATTAACATCCTCTGGATTAGGGGAAAGAGAGGGAAGGTGCAAAGGAATCTCTTCTTCCAAGAGAGGGACAACACATCTCAGCAGAAAACTCCAGGCCATGGAACGAGCAAAAGCAGCAGTTTTTTGATGTGTGGGCGCAAAAAGGTCCAACTCTGGACAACCCCACCTGTCGAATAGGTTTTCTGCCACCAAGATCAGTAGCTCCCATTTGTGCATTCTGGACTGTGACCTGCTTAGCCTATCTGCCAAGATGTCTTGGGTGCTTGGAACATGAATTGACGATGGTTTTAGACCATATTCTAGAACCCAATACCAAACTCTCATCACTTCCCTGCATACAGGGTAGGAGTGAGCCCCTCCTCCCCCCTTGTTGATACAATGCATTGTGCTGATGCTGTCTGTCTGCACCAGCAGAGGTCCTGAGGACAGATGGGTCTAGAAGGTTTGTAGACTGTACAGAACAGCCTTCATCGCTGGGATGTCTACGTGGAGGGTGCTCTCCACGCTGGTCCATATTCCCTGTGTCTGATGGGCCCAAAATGTGCCCCCGAGCCCATCCCCGAAGCATCTGTAGTGAGAATCTAATGAGGGAAGAGGATCAAGAAAGGAACCCCCCTTCAACATATGGCTGGGTTCAATCCACCACAGCAGTACCTTCTGGACAGGAGAGGCTACTAGAACTTTCTGTCCAAGTCATCTGTACGTTGGTCCCAATGAACTCTTCCACTGTGGGATTCCCATATGCAGTCTGGTCAGTGGTACCGTAATAATGGCTGCTGCCATTAGGCCTAACAATCTCAGGCATGTTCTGGCTGTGACGTCTCTGTTGTAGTATACCATGTGGGCCTGTGCAATCAGACATTTGGCCCTGTCCGGGGGCAGGAAGGCTAAGCCTTGAGCTGTATTCAAGACTGCATCTATGTACTGTAGACACTGACCATGATACCAAGGGCATTGAACAGCTGCCTGGTGCGTGCTAGAGTCTGACAAAGCTGCTCACTGGAGTGGGCTTTGAGCAGCAAATCGTCCAAGAAGAGGAAGACATACAGCCCTTCTCTCCTGAGGGCTGCTGCCACTACTGATAAACATTTGGTAAAGACCCATGGCACACATGATAAGCCAAAGGGCAATACCCTGAGCTGATAGAGTTCCCCCCGGAAAAGGAATCCAAGGTATTTCCTGTGAGGGGGGCAGATCTTGATATGCAGGTAAGCATCCTGCATTTTCAAGGAATAGATCCAGTTCCCTACTTGCAACAGTGGTATCAGGCCTTGTTGACTGACCATTCTTAAATTCTTGCACTGGATAAAAAGGTTCAGATCTCGCGGGTCTAAAATGGGCCTCAGATCTCCTGTGCAATTTGGAATCAGAAAGTAGAAAGAATAGAATCCCAGTTTCCTTTGTTCCCAAGGAACAGGTTCTATGGCTATTTTCTGAATCAAGGCCTTAACTTCCTCCAGTAGCACCGGTACATGTTCTGGAAGATAGGAATAAAGTACTGGTGGGTGGTCTGGAGGTAATTCCAGAACCTCTAGAACATACCCTGTTCTACTGTCTGCAGGACCCAAGCATCTGATGTGACCTTCCTTCACTGGTCCAGGTGGAGGGAAAGGCAACCCTCTAGAACCACCCCTGAAGGTACTGGTAGTTGGGGATCGAAGGAATCATACAGATCCAAGTCTTGCAGCTGCAGCCACAACTCCGCCTCTAGGGGATTTTGAGTGGGCACCTGGGGTGGGTCCTGGGGCAGACAAGGCTGATGTGTCTCTACTTTTACTCTGTTATCTGGCTGCTGAATGGTGTCTGTTATTTGCCACACGAAAGGCACCCTCTGCCTACTTCTTGGTTGTGTGTGGTAGAGGGAATGCACTGACATTAGGCTTCAGCATGAGGCCTGCAGGTCTGAGAAGATAACTTGTACATCTGCCCTGAACAGCTTATATCCTGTAAATGGCGCACTGAGGATGGTTTGCTGCACATCACTGGCAAATCCTGCCACTCTCAACCAGGAATGTCTCCTAAGTCAAATCCCAGAAGCTATTGCCCTGTTAGAAGCATCAGAAATGTTGCCGGTAGAGCGAAGATGTTTACCTACATCTGTCCCTGCCTGAAGAGCCTTTAATAGCTCCTCCTTAGGAGTACCCTCTGGAAGAGCATGGGCTGCTCCCTTGCCTTCCTCCACAGGGTATTAAGGCATTTTACAATATGGGCCTGATAATTTGCAATCTTCAAGCCCAAGGTAGTCGAAGCAAACGTCCTCTTCCCCAAAACATCTAGCCTCCTGGACTCCTTGCCAGGAGGGAAAGAACCGGTTACTCACCTGTAACAGTAGTTCTAGGAGTGGTATAGGTTGTTCATCCACACTGTTTGGCATGTCCCCTTCCACTTTAAATGTTAGCGGAAGTCTTCAAGCTGGCTCCTCCCACCCACCCAGGTGGTATATACCTCAGTTCTGCCCCATGACACCAGACCTTAGCCCGCTGGAAGCAAGGTTGTGTGCCCGAAGCCGGGGAGGCCGGGTAGGTGCGTGTGGATGAACATATACCACTCCTAGAACTACTGTTACAGGTCAGTAACCTGTTCTTCTAGGAGCATGGATATGTTGTTCATCCACACTGTTTGGCAGACTCCAAGCAGTTCTCCGGGAGAAGGGAGGCAAGGCGCACACCCCCTACTTCGGAAACAGAGATTGGAGAACTGAGGTCCCAAAGTCAGCATCCCAGTGTAACTCAAGGTCGATGTGGTAGTGGGTGATAAAGGTGTTTGCTGACTTCCAGGTAGCAGCCCGACAGATTTCCTGGATAGGGATGTCCCTGGAAGCAGCCACCGATGTAGCAGTGTATGGCAGGTAGAATGAGCTCTGATCCCTCTGAGAGGTTCCTTGCCCGCCAACTCATAGCACAGACCTATGCATGATGTAATCCATCTTGCTATGATCCATTTGGCTGCAGGTCTGCCAGAAGCGGCTTCAGCGTAGGAGACAAACAGCTGGCGAACCTCTCCACAAACTTCCGCTGCCCTCTCCTTATAGTAGGAGACAGCACATATCAGGTCCAAGGTATGGAGCCTGTACTCAGCGTCCGAGGTGTAATTTGGGTAGTATACCAGCAGAGTCAATACCTGGTTAAGGTGGAACTCTGACACCACCTTCGGAAGGAATTTCGGGTGGAGGCGCAGGACAACTTTGACCCTGTGAAAGACAAGGTAAGGGGAGTCCACCGAAAGTGCCTGGAGCATCCCTGTCCTTCTGGCTGACATGACAGCCACCAGGAAGGCCGTCTTCCACAAGTGTGAGAGCTCACATTTGCGCATGGGTTCGAATGGCTTGCCCATGAGCTTTGACAAAACCAGCAACAGATCCCACAGAGGTGGAGATTCACGCACTGGAGGGGATATGTGATCCAGGCCTTTCAGAAGCGCCCGACCACTGTCTCCTGCGACAATTTGGCTGACCAGCCTGCGCCCGGAAAGCAGAAATTGCTGCCAGGTGCACCCTAAGGGTCAATGACTGTAGACGCCTTTGGAGAGTGACCAAAGGTAGTCGAGAATGTTAGCCACAGGACAGGATAAGGGGTCCAGACTCTTACCCTGACACCAAATGGAAAACCTTTTTCATTTGAAGGCGTAACATTTCCTGCTCGATTCCTTTCGGGATGCCTCCACCACGGTGAAGACATCTTCGGAAAGACCCAAAGCCTGGAACTCTAGACTCTCAAGTACTAGGCTGTGAGGTGCAGGGATTGAAGTTCCGGATGGAATACCTTCCCCTGGTTCAGAGATATCAGGTCCGGGTGTGTACAAAGCCGCTCCGGGGGCCTGCAGCTGAGGCTGAGGAGATCTGGGTACCAGAACTGGCATGGCCAGTCTGGGGCTACCAGAATCATCTTCGCCTTGTCCCTCCTTACCTTGAGTAACACCTTGTGGATCAAGGGAAATGGAGGGAAGGCGTAGAGGAGGCTTGGGGTCCACGACCTCGAGAAGGCATCCCCCTGCAGCAAGCCCTGCTGAGGTGGGTGGGCATGATACAGCCTCAGCTTGTTGTTTTCCCTGGAGGCAAACAGATCCACCATTGGTTTGCCCCAACGGGAGAACAGGCTGTAAGCTACCTCTGCATGGAGAGACCACTTATGGGATGTCTGGCCTATGTGGCTGAGAGCACCCACCAGCTGGTTTGAGGCTCCTGCCACATGGATGGCTAGGAGATCTGCCTCCAACTGGCTTATGAGGGTCCAGATGCAGAGCACCTCCTTACAAAGCAGACAGGAGTGCATGCCACCCTGCTTGCTGAGGTAGTACACGGTCGTGGTATTGTCCGTCTGGACTTGAACCACTTGACCCCGGAGCTGAGGAGCGAAAGCTGACAGTGCCAGTCTAACTGCGCTGAGCTCCAACAGGTTGATGTGGCATCGGGACTCCTCGGGGGTCCAGAACCCGTGGGCCCTGTTGTTCCCCTATGTGGGCTCCCCAGTCCATGAGAGCGGCATCGGTTGTAAGGATGACCGTCGGCTCAGGGCAAACAAACGAGATCCCTTCCTGCAACCGGTCTGGGTGGTCCACCATTGGACAGCGTCCCACATCTTCTGGGTTACAGTGATCAGCTGGTCGAAAGTGACCATATCGCTGAGTCCACTGGGTGGCCAGCTCCCACTGAAGGGGGCGCATGTGCCACCAGGCCCAATGGACCACTGTGGTGCATACTGCCATGTAACCCAGAAGGCGCAGAAAGTCCCGGGCAGGGCACAAATGTAAAACCAGAAATGATCGGGCAAAGGAGGAGAGAACCTCCACCCTGTCCGCCAGAAGCCGAGCTCTAGCTTGACAAGAGTCAAGCTCTGCCCCGATGAAGCCCATCACCTGAGAGGCACAAGTTCCGACTTGGCCTCGTTGATCAGGAGGCTGAGTTGGAAGCAGGTTTTGAGGGCCAGATCCCTGGACCTCTCCACCTCCTGTTGGGTGGAACCTGCCAAGAGCCAATTGTCGAGATAAGGGTAGATTCTGACTCCTCGACATCGAAGGTGGGCTGCCACCACTGCAGTGCATTTGGTGAAGACCCATGGGGCTGATGACAGGCCGAACGGCATGGCTCGGAACTCGTATAGGGTCCCCGCGACCCTGAAGTGGAAGAGCAGCTGATGGGACAGACTGTTAGGGACATGAAAGAATGCGTCCTGTAGATCCAGTGAACAGAATCACATGTTTTGCTCCAGGGATGGTATGATCTGGTTCAGAGTGACCATCCAAAAGGTGCGGGACCTGAGATATTGATTCAGGTCATGGAGATCTAGGATGGGGCGCCAGCCCCCCCCGTCCGCTTGGGCATCAGGAAGTACCTGGAAATAAAGCCTGGGTCTGTTGGAGGATCCAGCACTGGAACTACTGCCTCCTTGTGGAGGAGCTGGGCTACATCGTCTCGAAGAGCCGACTGGGTGCATGCAGAAATCTGTTCCTCCTGAGGGGCACGGGCTCAGCTGGGAAGGTACTGCTGGAATTCTAGAGGTAGTCCCTGACCGACCACTTTGAGAACCCAGCTGTCCGAAGTGATAGAGGACCAGGCGGAAAGGAAGTGGTGGAGCCAACTCCCCACGGGAGGTCCCAGAGCTGGTGTGACGGGTGTAGGGGTGGCCACCCCCCAACCCATCACTGAGCAGGCTTAGAAGAGGAGGAGGAGGCTCCAGGACCTGAGCCTCGGCCTCCTTTATGGGGCTGCTGAGGATCCTGCTTGGGCTGAGGGCACCAAGCTTGAGCCTGCTACTGCTGTTGATGTTGCTGTCCTCCTTGATAGGAGGGCTGCCAGACCGCAGGGGAACAGAGCCGAAATGGCTTCTTCTTTCTCTTCTGCTGGTTCTTGCCTGAAGAACCCTTGGCAGAAGTAGCATCCAAGGTGGCACTGGACTGCTCTATATGCTGAAGGTGACCGGCCACTCCTGAACCGAACAAGTCGGTACCCAGGAAGGGCATGTCAGCAAGCTTATGCTGAGTATCCTTCAGGAAGGAGGAAAGCCTCAGCCAAGCCCTGCGGCGAGAGGCCACTGTGGCTGCCAGTGAGTGGGCACAAGAATCCCCGATATCCAAGGCCGTCTGGAGCTGCTGTTTAGCAACAGCATGGCCCTGGTCACGGACCTTCTTGACTGTGGTCCGCATGTCCAGTGGGAGGTAAGGGAGGACCTCATCTAATGACCCAAGAAGAGCATGAGATAAGTGTGCCATAATAACAGCTGGGCTGGCCTGATGAAGGTCCAAAGAAGAGTGCAAAGTGTTGCATCCTGGTAGGGGAAACCCTAAACACAGGTACACCCTGGGAGGGGAGGCGCTGGAGGCCTCAATAGGGGAAAAAGACCTAGGGGTCATGGTGGATGCATGTATGAATAACTCTGAGCAGTGCAGGAGAGCGGCTAGCAAGGCAAACAGGATGTTGGGATGCATCGTAGGGGATCACCTCTAGGAGCAAGGAAGTGATTCTGCGCTAGTACAATGGACTGGTTAGACCACACCTTGAGTACTGTGTACAGTACTGGAGACCACACTTGAAGAGGGACATACAGCTCCTGGAGAGGTACAGAGGAGGGCAACAAAGATGATCACGAGGGCTAGGGGATTTGACGATGAGGACAGACTTAAGAGCTCTGCCTGTTTTCATTGGAGGAGAGGAGAGGCAGAGGGACATGGTTGAGGTCTTCAAGTACCTCAAGGGAATAAATAGAGTAAACATGGAGGGGATCTTTAGACTAAAGCAGGGAGGTATCACCAGAGGGCATGGTTTGAAGTTGGAAAGTGGAAGGGTGAGGGGGGAAAAGAGGAGGAGGTTTTTCACTGAGAGGGTGGTGGACCCTTGGAATGCACTATCTGGTGAGCTGGTTCAGAGATCCACAGTGGAGGGCTTCAAGAGAGGGTGGGACAGACACAGAAAGTGGATGTATCAGATGATGGCCTGTCCCAGGGGGGTGGGGATGGATGATACGGGTTTCTGGAGCACAAGGGATGGGAGGGTCTCAGCACCCAACTAAGAGTTTAAGGTTCGAGCAGACTCGATGAACCGTGGGCCTAATCTGCTGTACGTAAATAGTATGTTAGTATGTAAGGCTGCACAGACCTTACGGGCACTGTGGTCCATATTCTTGGACTCCTTGTCTGGGGGATTGGTCAGTGTCAGCCGAACTACCAGTACGCCTGAACACAGAGGCGGTCACCAGGCTCTCCGCCAAAGGGAGCTCTGTGAAAACTGCAAGGGACCCCATGGGTACTGCGTACTTGTGGGCCATGCAGGCTGATGGTGCTGGGCAAGAGGCAGGATGCTGCCGAAGTTCAAGGACCGGGCCAACAATGGCCTCGGCCACTGGAAAGGCCTCTGTCGGGGTATCACCTCTCTTAAGAATGTCGGTGAAAGGGTACTCTGCCTTTTTCTGGATAGGCTCCAGGGGCATTCCGGTGGAATCGGAGATGAGGCGGAGAATGCCCTGGAAAGAGGAAGGGCCTTCCTCCATCCCTGCGCCGACCGACAACTCATCATCCCCGGGATGTGAGTGCAAGCCAGTGCCATCCGAGTCCGAAGAGTCGTGATACAGCAGTCTACTGCCTAAGTCACCCTCAATCTGCCGAGGGCGGTCCGGGGTGACTTATCGACAGACGTCGGGGAAGTCCGGTGTCCTGTCGGTCCCCTTTCATGGGCACCCCTCTCTCAGGTTGTTTAGGCAGTGGTTCCACCCGAATCAGTGAAGAGACCGGAGTAGGCCTAAATGGGAGACGGCCTGGCCCCATGGGTGGAGGAACTGAGGGCTTCGGTTCCGAAGGGGTCGGCTTCGGCCTAGAAGGCGAGAGCCAAGTAATGGCCGGGGTAAGAGGTGGAGCCGGCTTCTGCCCAGTTAAGATCTGCTGCTGCCACATAAAGTCTTCATAGCGCCGACTGAGTTTCCTCTTGAGCCTCTCCTCGTCCGAGGAGGATGAGGACCTGTGGCGTCACCTCATTTTTGAGCTCTTATGGCTCTTCCTCGGTCGATTGTCCAAGGGGGTCCTGGACAGAGATCGGGGAGGCCGACTCAATCGATTGGGAGACACTGGGATCGGTGAGACTCGGGGGTCCGGGACGGGATCCGTGATGGGGACACCAGCAGGCTAGGTCTCCTCATCCGGAAAGACCAGGACCAGAGTCCTTTCCAATGAGTCGTCGGGCACAGCCGGCGACAAGGGGTCGGATAATTTCAACCTCGTTGGCCACTTCCTCGGTAGCTTGGCCAGACAGAAGGTCCGAAAAGTCAGCGGCCGAGGATGCGATCTTGACCAACGTTGAGACCGCGTGTTCTTGAGACTCAGACCTCTCCTGGTCCCAAGAGCATCTCCATCGAGACAAAGACACTGGGTCCTTCTCCCTCTTCTGAAAGTGGGAGGAGTGCGAGCCCGAGGGCATCTCACCCTGAGTGGGGAGAGACTGGCACATCTCCCTAAAGGAGCCTGTAAAGGTAGAGCCTAGGTTCAGTGGGACGAAGAAGCTTCGACTGGCCGAACCGCAAGCTGCTTCCTCCTCGAATGCCTCCATCTGTTCCAGTTGTTTGGCAGAGCCCGTGGCCGCAGAAACCACCCACCTAGCCTCCTTTGATTTCACCAGCGGGTTCCTTTTTTCCGGTCTCCCCAGCTTCAAGCGTGGCTTGCAGTCGTCCAGGACGTTGGGATGGAAGGCCAAGCAAAAAACCGCAGAATGAGGTGTCATGTCCGACACCTAGGCAGTAAACACACATGAGGTGGGGATCAGTGCGCGACATCTTCTGGCTGCAGGGGCACCGGCGAAATCCTGGGAAAGATTTTTCCTCCATAGTCGATGCGACGAAAGTGTGATCGCCAACTCGAACAAGTTTGATTTTCGGTAAAACCGACAATTTGAAAGCCAGGGCCTACGAAATGCTGAGAGCATGAGGGAACCTGTATCTTCCAGCGGAAAGGAAGATCTGACGTCATGAGGCGGAGCCGAGGTATATACCATCCGGGTGGGTGGGAGGAGCCAGCTTGAAGACTTCCGGCAAGATTTAAAGTGGAAGGGGACATGCCAAACAGTGTGGATGAACAACATATCCATGGTCTTAGAACTAAGATTTTTAGGCACCTTAGACCTATCATAGGCCACATTTATTACTAATGAATCATCCTCAAGCTGGCCTACAGATCAGTCTTAGTCTGGCCTGCAACAAACTGCTTACCTGAGGAGGCCTGATACATTTTATCTACCTTCCTAGGTACAGCAGGTATCATATTTGGTCTGTGCCAGACAATCAGAGTGGCATCCTCCAGGGAAGGCAGTAGAGGACGGTTAATGATGGGTGCAGAGTCACGCAGTTCTAGGAACTCCACCAACTTTTTTCGGTGATGTCCTGCTCTTCAGCTTCAAACCCCATGGCAGTCTGGAGTTGCTGAATCATGAAGATGAATGAAGGGTCTTCAGGAGGGGACCTAAGTGTATACACTGTAGAGTCCTCACTCTCTGTAGAGATGGAAGAGCCGGACCTTTCATAAGAGCTCTCCACCAACTCTTCTCCTCCTCCTCCTCTTGCATCATGAGGTCAGGTTTATTTTCCTGATCCTTGTCAATGGGATCTCTAGGCCTCAAAGGGGGAGCAGAAGAGGGGATCGATGCCTTAGAAGACAACTGGCGCATTGACATGACGGACATCAGCACTAGGGACTGTCAGAGCTGTCGCATTGAGGCCACTCCTGTTGAAGGAGGAGGATGTAGCAGACATTGTGCAACATGTCCGCAAAGGATGAAAGCACTGCAGGCACACCAGGCGACAGACAGGGGAGACATCATCCCTAACATTGATGGCAACACAAGCCGGCGTAGTAGGTGAGGTGGTGCTCTCAGCCTGTCTTGACCTGGAATGGGCAACTGTCTGGGTGGCTGGGGGCGTCGCCACTGGAGCAGTTGACGGCACAGAAGCGGTCACACTGGGGTAAAGTGGCATCTGAGAGCATACTTGGGAGGTTTTCTCTTTGCTTCTTTCCCTCTCCCGGTGCTTGCATTGTCTGAAGTTTTCTCCCAGGACTTCAAAGAGTGACAGCCCGAGGAGCAGGTCAGCAATGCTTTGGAGCTCTTCTTCCATCCTGACTACCTGCTGTTTCAGTAGGTGAGTCTCCAAAGTGTTCTTTCTGTGTTGCCGGGTAATGGTGTTAACCTTAAAGCAAATCTGGCAGGTCTTGACGTTATGGGCCAATGAGTTCACCGAATAAATCTTTTTACTGCATTCACAGTATCTAAAGAGCTCAGCAGATAGGTGAGCGTCAGTGAGTGAGAGTGTGTGTAAGGGCAAGTTTGAACGCAGTGAGAGTAATTGCAAGCGGTAAAATGCAGCGGAAGCTGGGTAAAGAATATGTTTCTGAATGTTATTACCACTTACCCTCATTTTGGGGATCCAGAGTCAGAAAATAATATTAATTTGATGTGGCCTAATGTAAAACAGTAGGCAAGACTTAAAACAATACCCACAAAAATCGCAAGTAACATCTTTTTTTTCCCCTTTCTAATTCTTCTTTTGGCATAAAGGATCAATTTTTTAGCCTCACTTAATGTAAATTAGGGATTTGATCATGTGTGACTAGAATAACAATGTTAATAATTATACGGAAAAAAATTCGATGACTTTGGTAATTTTTTTCTGCAACAGATTACTACTAATCACTTGAGGTTCATGTTTTGTAGATTATTGTACCATCACACTGCCATCAAATCTATTTAGGTACAAACTGAAAAAAAAACATTGTTCAAGGGATGTACGTAATTATATGGCAAAATATTCTGGAAATTTCAGAAAAGACCCTCTACATCTTCTGTGCTACACAGTTGGGTAAAATCTCAAAGGAAAAATCTAGATCTACATTGCTTGAAAAAACTGGATTAAACAATCTTTTGTCACTGCTATACCCTATTGGAAGAAATATTAATTCAGAAAACGGTGTTAATTAAAATCAATAATAATGACCCACTTGTCTAAAACAAAACAAAAAAAAAAGAAGCAAAACCTTTACATCCAACAAGTACTGAACCACCTGCAGTAAAATCATTGCAAAACAGTTTTCCAGCAATCTAGTGTGCAAGTTACCTGAACCACAAATGACAACAACCTAGACATAGCACTCCGTGGGTTTCTACCAACACTATAAAATGTATTAACGGCCAGTCCAGTGGGGCGGACGGCTGAAGCGCTGGATGCTATATCTGCCGCCACACCAAGTGACCCTGGTTTAGGAGCGTAACAGGGTTGCTGGGGGTTGGCAGGAGAGGAAGAGGATCAAGTATACAGGGACAGCTCTCCTCACCCAAGGAGGGGGGATATGGAGCCAGGTGTAAGCCTGGCCCCCAGCGATGGCTGGAGGAAGGCATCCAGGGACAGCTCTCCTCACCCAAGGGGGGGGGGATATGGTGCCAGGTGGCAGCTGCTGACGTCCTGCACATGGAAGCATGTGCAGAGCCATCTTGGGTGGCACCGCATGTCCACTCCCCCGACGGGAGAAAATGAGAAAAAAACATTTCTGGTTCGGCTGGCCATCCCCGGCCACTCACAGGCCTTGCACGCGGTAAGCACCAAGGCCATGCAACAGAAGTATGACTGTAAGTACAGAGAGCCAGGGTGACAGGGTTGCAGTGGCTGGGGGGCATTCAGCTGTGCTGGGGACTGGTGTAGGAAACAGAAACTAACTGCAAAATAAAAAATAAAATGTGTTAACAGTTCAGCTAAATTCTTTGCTTTATCGCTCCCTAGCAAAGTGCTGAAATGGGTTGTTTCCCGGTTGCTGTCCGGGACAGGAAGGGTAAGGCATGCGTTTCCCCAGCACAACTGAAACAAAACTACAGCCAGGCCTTGGTAGGGAGCTGAAGCATGTAAATTATACTCCCATAGCCAAGGTCTGGTATCACTATGCAGCTGTAAAGAATGGAGAGACGGGGAGGAGGAAAGAACAGTTACATAAGAACTTACTATAACAGTAGATGTTTGAGGGGATCTCAGTCATCAGGTCACACCATAGGAACTTCACCGTCAGTGAAGCAGGATCCACACAGAAGATTTTCAGCAGCTCTTCAAATGAGGAATCCAAACATGGCGGCGCCGCTTAACGTGCAGTTCACAGGCACAATTCGAACACGGAGTGCCGCAGTCAGCTCCGTGTTGCCAAATCGAAATAATTTAAGTTTTTTTTTTGTAATAAATAAATGAAGTCCTGCCATGAATCTTTCAAGGTTCAGGACTGGTATGGAACTGCAGCGACAACATCGACCGATGAACAACGCAGCACACTGAGCAGCTGAACACAAGGTAGGAAACCTTGTGAAATTAAAAAGCACAGAAATATTTTTTCTTTTTAAATCTTGGGGAATCATATACTATAACAAATAAAATATGTGTGCCCATTCACAACTCACCCTTGTGTTTCCATCTTGGGGTTAAGATACCAGCATGGACCTCTCGAGCTTCGCTCCCGAGGTCTATACACTGGTATCTCAACCCCTCGGTGGAAACACAGGCTCATTATGTATGGGCACCCGTACTTTATTCCTTACAGCTGTAATTTATGACCAGAAAAGACACGCTGAGCTGTGATTTCTTTTCAAGTGTGACGGATGGGCAGCATGGACCAGTTTATCTGTTTGTAATGCTGACCAGGAAAGGTACACTGAGCTTTGACAAATTGTTTATTAGGCGTGTCCTGGGGGTTGGGGTTACATGGACTCAATTTACCAACAAGGGGAATGTTGGCCAAGATACTTGGGCGGTATCCGGTCAATATCATGCAACCGAAATCGCACCAGTGAAAATAGAGCATACATAATCACGCATAGGTCTCATAGGTCATAGATCTCATAGGTAAATCAGAGCCAAAAAGACCATGGTCCATATTGCTCGCCAGTTTTATTTTTTTTAATTGTACCCCTTTATTAATTTAGTACTCAAAAAGGTGTCTAATCGATTTTTAAATAAGTACATATTTTCACTGGCCACCACTGAAAGTGGTAGGCCATTCCATATTCTAGATACTCTGACTGAGAACCATGAACTTCTCTGTTTTGTTCTACAACGTTCTACCATTAATTGTAATGGGTGAGCCCTGGTTTCATAAACCACATCTCTGAAAACTAATCCCAAGGTTTCCCATAAACTAATATCATGTAAAGCACGATACACAAGCATAAGTCTCCCCTTAATCTACGATATTCCAGACCGTAGAGTCCAAGTTTAGTGAGTCTATCATCATATTCTAAACCCTGTACCTCATGCATTTTTTTTGTTGCCCTTCTCTGGATTCGTTCTATAGCATTTATAGTACCCGTCTCCTGGTGCCCAAAACTGGGCACAGTACTCCAGGTGAGGCCTAACAAGTGAGGAATACAGCGGGAGCAAAACCTTACTACTTTTACTTTTTATGTGTTTACTTATACAATGGAGAATACCCCAGCTTTTTTGATTAGTTGCTGACAATGTAAACCAAAGTTTAAATCATTTTTTACTCTGATTCCCAAATCTCGCTCATCTTCAACAACCTCAAGCAATCTGTTACCCATTTTATAATTTGCTCCTGGATTGTTCTTCCAGAAATGCATTACAACACATTTATCAATGTTAAACATGAGTTTCTTTGTTAATGCCCAATTTTCTAGTTCGTTTAATGCATATTGTAAAGTAATTACATCTTCAGATTTATTAATTTTATAGCCAATGCGGGTGTCGTCAGCAAATCTGGTTAGCCAGACGTCTGTTGATGAAGATAATGAAGAGATATAAATATTAAAAAGACAGGGTCCCAGAACAGACCCCTGAGGGACCCCACTAGTAACTTGTTCATATTCTGAGTAGTAACCCTTTATACAGACTCGCTGAGTTCTCTTGGACAGCCATGATTCTATCCATCTGGTAATATTCCTGTCTAATCCCATTTTTATTGTTGCATCTATTAATTCACCATGTGGCACCTTATCAAAGGCCTTTGAAAAATCCAGTGGAATCACATCCACAGCTTCACCTCTGTCCAGTGCCATACTGACGCCGCCATAAAAATCTAGCAGGTTTGTCATACAAGATCTAGATTTTACAAACCCGTGCTGTGCAGTATCTGGTTGCATAATGTTCCCAATGTAACTTTTAACTATACCCTCCATTATCTTACTCAAAACAGATGTTAAGCTAATGGGGCTGTAATTAGCAACATTTTGTTTGGGATCCTTTTTTTTTTTTAAAATGGGAATAACTGTGGCCTGTCTCCATACTTCTAAGACTTCTCCTTCTATAATGGATTTTGTAAATACGGCAGCTATTGGACCAGATAGAGGAATTGCCAATTCTTTCAAAATGCGGGGGTGGAGTCCATCGGGACCAGCAGATTTATTGGGATCTAATCTCAAAAGTAATTTCTCCACTTCCGAATTCTCAATCTTATATTGTTTAGTTGTAGATTGCTTGTTGTGACTAATGATTGGGCTAGTTTGTTTTAATTAAAAACTGAAGAAAAATAATTATTACAAACTGTAGCCATTTCTAGTTTATCAGTTTGTAGCTCACCATTTAAATTTTTTATTGGGCCTATAACAGGTGCACCATCCCTCTTATTATTTATATAGGTATAAAAGGTTTTACAGTTATCTTTAACGTTTACTGCTAACCTATACTCATGATCACATTTTGCTTTTCTAATGCTTTTTTGATAATTTTAATTGTTGTTTATAATCTAGCCAGTTTTTTTTGAGAATTACTTAATTTTGCTTTTATGAATGCCCTGTTTTTATTTTTAATATGCTTCTTAACTGTTGCATTCATCCAAGGTGTTTTAGGTTTATTGTTTTCTATTTTCTTTATTTGGGAAATATATTTTTTGTAGTGTTAGTTAATTTAGTATTTAAGGACTGCCACATTTCTAAAAGTATTTTATGCATAAAGTCAGATTCCCAATCCCAGTTGGCCATTTCATTTCGAAAATCGCCAAAATTAGCCCTTTTGAAGTTTATAAATTGAAATACTACTGGGGTCAAATTCCAGGTTTATTTTATAAGTAAAACAGACCATGGAGTGATCACTGGATCCAAGTGGTGGAATAACCTTACAGTTAGTTATGTTAGTACCAAGTTGTTCAAGACAAAATCCAAAATATTTTCACCCCTAGTGTTTTCCTTTACTATTTGTTCCATATTGTGTTCCAAAAATAATTCCAAATAATTGTTTTCAGTAATGGTATTTGTATGTAGTGTGGTCCAATTTATACCCGGTAAATTTAAATCCCCCACAAGAATAGCATTAGATGTTGATGAAAACTCATTTACAAATTCAAGTAATTGGACATCGTCTCTCAGGGAAATTGATGGGGATCTATATACTACACCTAAATTTATGTGTTCATCGGTTTTTGGGAGAATTTTAATCCATAAGGCTTCAATACTGGGCCATTGGGTTATTTCAATATTTACAGTCATAATATTGTCAGAAACATAAAAGGCCACTCCCCCGACCCTGGCACATATTTTGTCCCTGTGGAACAAGGTGTAGCCAGTAATATCCTTTTCCCATGTATCAATATCTTGCCACCATGTCTCAGTTATTGCACATACAGTACATGAATATTTAATTGAGTCAGAGTATATATTAGCTCATCAAACTTATTGTTTAGACTCCTAGCGTTAATGAGTAAAAAATTCCAGTCTGGTGAGTTTAAACCAACCATGCTAGTCTTCGTGTCTGTTGAAGTGGATAACCCCTTCCTCCCATTTTCTAGTTTAAACTGCTATCAGTTTGTTTCCTTAGCCTGTTTGCAAATATCCGTTTCCCTTGCTTATTCAAATGCATGCATGTCTCTATAGTGCAGAATCAAATTAGCGTGTGTACTTAATCGCGCATAGCATATGTGCAGTCACTTGCCTTTCCGAACAAGGAGCAGCATCGTACTAAAATGGCTAGACTGCAAAAGGGTCTCCAACATTTTTGTGACGTACTGTAGAGAGTCAGTGACTGCGACCTGTGAGCTGGAGCGCTTGCTCCTGGAGAGGTGGGGATAGGATGCAAGCCTCCATGCTGCCACTATCGCCTCCGAGGCTAACAGATGATTCTAGTTCAGTACTTAAACCATCACAAACGCAGCTCCCAGATAAAAGACGAAGCACACACTCCACAGAAGAAAGTTGCTAAACCCACCAGTATACTGAAAGGGTTGTTACAGGCTAGGGACCTGAGTGCTGACTAGAGTAGGCTTAATCAGGTCGTCGCACACTGAGGCACTAACATCGGCTTTGTATTCACACTGTGGGATACAGAAACACAAAATAGGGGCAGCTAGCAGCTATAACTGAAAAAACTTAACAAAACCAGTGCATTCTCAGGTAAGATCACCCACAAATTGCATCGCAAAAAACACGGATGTCTTCCAGAGAACAGAAGAGCAGGAAAATTAAGCCGCCATTAGCTCTGCATTCAAGCCACGCCCCCAAAATGTGAAAGTTTTATATTATCCTGTCAACTAATATCAAACTGTAGATGTAATGTACCTATTTTGTTGAAGCTGTCTATCACCACAGACAAGGCATCCCTGTAAATGAGATGTTCTTTCTCCGTGAACTACAGTGTGCTACAGTATATGATTAAATTGAAATAAATAAGTCCAACACTATCTGCAAATAATGACGACTATCTGCTGTGCCAGACTGCTAGAACACCACCAAGGATGGAAGAATAAACTGTATTCAGACTCCAGATCAAGGCAGTATCAGATGAGCTTCACAGTTACATGTTTTTGGGAGGCTTCATACTGCCCCTGCTACCCCCCCCCAATACACACACACACACACATATGGAGTGCTCAGGGGTTTTTATATAGGTAATCAACTGAACAGCTGCCCTAGCACTTCTTTCTACAAATGTAGCCCAAGCCCGTGACAGAGTAGAAGTGAGTAAACAATCTATTTGACGCTATTTTGGATTCTGCTGAAATGCTTGCAGCTAAAGAGGGTGTCTTGCATAAACAATTCTCCTATGGGGTAGCGCGATTTTGGATGCGCAATCTTGATAGTGACCACACTTGGGCAAATCCTTTACTTTCATGTTAAGTGCCATGAGATAGAACAGTTACATAAGAACGAACCGTTACAGTAGATCTTCAAGGGGATCGCAGTCATCAGGTCACACTATAGGAACTTCACCGTCGGTGAAGCAGGATCCACACAGAAGATTTTCGTCAGTGAAACTGGGGCTGGCCATGCCTTTGATGTCCATCAAAGTCATCACCCTATAAAGGCATGAGCGGCTCTGTTCCCTCCTCAGTTCTTTCCCCCAGAGACAAAGGGAGCATAACTCTAGCCATGGGGGACCAAGGAGAGAGAGAGAGGTGCCCAGACCTAAATGAAAGGCTGGATACACCAGACAGCCAGTTCCTAGACAAAAGCCCCAAGATGGGGGATGGTGGGAGGGAAAGCAGACCTGATGACTGATATCCCCACAAAGATCTACTGTTACGGTAAGTTCTTACATAACTGTTCTATCTTCTTCAAGGGTATCTCAGTCATCAGGTCACACCGTAGGAATGAGTCCCAAGCAGTTACAGGTGCAAACAGACAGTCTGGGAGGAGGACTCACCATAAATTTAAGACAGGAGGCCCTGCAGCACAGCCCTGCGAAACCCTGCACAGACTCTTGAGGCAATGTCCAGACAGTAGTATTTGGTGAAAGTATGGACGGTACTCCGGGTGGCAGCCGCACAGATGTCAGTGGCAGAAACCCCTCAGAAATAAGCCACAGAGGTTGCCATGCCTCTTGTGGAAATCGCTTTAACCGTACCATTCAATTCTTTGCCGTACTTGTAGCAAAACACAATGCAATTTGCCAACCGTTTGGATAAACACTGCTTAGAAACAGAAGCACCCTCTCTACCTGGGGCGAAGGAAACAAACTGCTTTGACTTTCTACATTCTTTGGTGTGAAGCAGGTACTACTTTAAAGTTCTTTGCACGTATAACGTATGTGACACTGTTTCCCCTAGACTGACACGCTCAGGAAACTAAAGAGGAAGGTGGATAGATTGGTCGAGTGAAAACTCAAAGACTACTTTAGGGAGAAACTATTGAAAAATCAAATAAGGCTCCTCGCACCAGAGGGCCTGAAGCTCTGAAATCCTTTGAACAGAAGTAATGTCAACTAAAAATAACACTTTCCAACAGAGAAAGCGTAACTCACGGGTTATGACTGGCTCAAAAGGAGACAGTGTCAACTTCTCCAAAACCAAATCTAAATCCCAAGCCGCGACAAAAGAACGGACTTGGGGTTTCAGATGCAGGATGCCCCTTAAAAATGTACAGGAGACATCCAGCTGAGCAATTGTGCTGTCACCCAAGGGCTCATGAAAGGCGGAAACAGCCAAAAGCTGTACCTTGAGGGAGGAGCACTGGAGACCTGAGTCAGACAGAGATATCAGTGTGACAGGGAGATCCTGCCACTCTAGAGGACTGACCTTTTCTTAAATCTGTTGCAACAGTTCTTCTATTTCTTAGCCTAATCTATCCTTTACAGTTTCTAGTTCATAAGGCTGGCCACCTATGGCCACACCCTCCCCTACTTGACTATGCTATAGTGTCCTCTTTAATTTTCCTTTTCCTCTCAGGTCCTCGTACAGGGAGGTAACTGTTGTGACCTCCGAGCTGATGTAAAACAACAGGCTGTGTTCCTCGTTGTTGGATTTAGAATGCAATGGCACTATGTCATCAAATACTTTGATGTATATATCTTATGTGTATGAAACCAGCAAATGTTGAAAATACCATGGCACTAGGTGTTTTTGATAAAGGTAAAAAGTACTAGGTGACTGTATTACAGAAATTAGGTTGCTGGGCTAGATATATCAGAAAATCCCTGTTGTGTTGTTAAATGCATGTGAATTGTAGATTGTCTAAGAGCCCTCTTGGTACCATGCATTCCTGCTGTAAACTGAGCCAGTCTGAAATTTCATGGTGATCTGCATATACATCTCATGATGCTTTGCATTACGGGGGTATGGGTGATGTGGTGTTTCTCTGAAACTTGGCTTTAGTGCCAGGGCCCTTTGGTGTAACCCTTGCTTCAGTGCTTCTGCACTGAGGTTCTTTGTCTTTAGCTTGTTTGTTTCTTTTTATTTGAGTCTTCACCACCCAAGCAAATAAGTCCCACGTATGGGAAGCTGACTCTCAACTGAAAAGTTAGATCAGTCAGTGCTGACTAAGTGCAGAGGAAGGACATGCATGGTCTGTAGCTGCAAACTGATGTACTGAAGAAGGGATATGCCATTGCTGAAGGTTATCTCCTATATTTTGAATAAACATCACACAGAGATTGTGTGTTGAATCTAAAGTTCTGCGTCTGGTCTGTCTGTTATCCTACAACCCCTCCACAATCAGGTAGTCCAGGATGTGGTTCGTTGGATAGGTGAAAGGGTCCAGACTATGTGTGGCATTCTAGGTGGCAAATCGCTTCCACTTCATGGCACATGAGGCCCGAGTGGTAGGCTTCCGGGTGGCCACTAAGATCTCCGCCACTCTGTTAAGAGCCCCCAAATCTGGCTATGGCTATGTCCTCAGGAGCCAAGCAAGCAGATGGAAGGACTGGAGGTTGGGATGAACCAGGGTCCCCCCGATCCTGGGTCAGCACTTCCTGCAAAGGAGGAGAGGGACTGGAGGTTCCTCCACTAGCTGCTGTAGCAGAGGAAACCACATCTGCCAAGGCCAAAATGGAGCCAACAGAATCATGCTGGCCCCCCTCCATCAGTAGCTTGATTAGCTCCCTCTGAATAAGAGGAAATGGAGGGAAGGCATAAAAGAAGTTCCTGCTGCAGGAGAGGGACAATACGTCTTGCCAGAAAACCCCAGGCCCTGGATCTAGCAAACAAAAATTGGGCAGTTCTGCATTGAGTGGGGATGCAAAAAGATCCCACTCTGGGACACCCCATCTATTGAACAAGGCTTCTATGATGGATGAAAGGAGTTCCCATTTGTGCATCCTGGACTGAGTCCAGCTGAGGCTGTCCCCCAGAGTGTTCAACAAGCCTGGCACATGGACCGCTGAGAGTGTCAGACTGTGATCCAGCACTCAGTGCCACACTCTCATGGCCTCCCTGCATAAGGGGGTACGAATAAGTGCCCCCCTGCTTGCTGATGTAGTATACTACACTTAACACTGTTTGACTGCACCAGCAGCTGACCCGGAGCAAACTGTTCCTGAAAAGCTGTATGGCGTAGGGCACCACCCTCATCTCCAGAACACTAATATTCAGGGAGGTTTCCAACGGGGACCAAAAGCCTTCAGTCTGGAAGGGACCCAGGTGCGTTCCCCAGGCCAGATGGGAAGCATCCATGGTGAGGATCTGCTGTGGGGAGGAGATCTGGAATGGGATGCTTTGAAGTAAATTCAAGGGGTCCATCCACCACTGCAGTAGGCGTGCAACCCTAACTGACAAACAGAGATTAGAGAACCAAGGTCCCAAAACCAGCATCCCAGTGAGACTCAAGGTTGATGCAGCAGTGAGTAAATGAAGTCATGTGCTGACTGCCAGGTAGCAGCCCTGCAGATTTCCTGGATAGGGAGGCCCATGGAAGCAGCAATCAAGGCAGTGGTAAGTCTGGTGGAATGAGCTCTAAGCCCTACAGGGAGCTCCCTACCAGCCAACCTATAGCAGAGGTCAATGCTGGATGAAAGTCACCTGCCAGTCATTTGCTTTTCTGCTGGTCTATCAGGCGTGGTTTCAGCATATGTTATGAATAGCTGGTGAGCCTCTCCCTGAACTCCAGCCATGCGTTAAACATAAGACAGCACCCTCTGCAGGTCCAGGGTATGGAGCCTGTGGTTGACTTCCGATGATGGGTTAGTAAAGTATACCAGTAAGTTAATAACCTGGTTAAGGTGAAACTACGATACAACCTTCAGGAGAAATTTCAGGTCAGGGCAAAGGACAACTTGTGGAAGACCAGGTAGAGAGAGTCCACCGAGAACATCTGGAGCTCCCCGATCCTTCTAGCTGACATGATGGCCACCAGGAAATGGAAATTATATACTTACAATAATTATTGAGCTTCTTGGACAGTCTCCATCACTCATTCACACTAGTGGGATAGCACCGGAGGACGAGGACCAAGCAGGAGCAAACATTTTTCAGAAGGGTCGGCGCCGAGACAGGACCACGAGACTATCTTGCGCCGGTGTAGGCTATCTCGACATTGACCCTCCAACCGCCTCAGTACCTTTTTGACCGAGGAGGTGCAGTGTAACCAATGAAAATAACTTATCCTGAGTTTCTGGGCCTGAGAGGGCCCAGATGGCCCTTGCAAGAAGAGTCAAAGAACAATGACTTCACGGCCTGAACCATAGGATCATGATGACCATGAAAAAAAAAAAACGAGTGAACCCAGGGGAAGGTGGGTGGGCGTGTGAATGAGTGATGGAGACTGTACAAGAAGATCAATAATTACGGTAAGTATGTAATTTCCATATCTTCCTGGACTGTTTCCATCACTAATTCTTACTAGTGGGAGAGTACCGAGCTAAAACCAACAACCCTGAGTAGGGTGGAGGAGAGAGGGTTCACTCAGAAAGGACGGGCAAGGACTGTCCTGCTAATAAAAAGAGCTGTCTTGGAAAGAGCATCTAGAATATAGTGCTTACAAGATAAGTGCTTGAGTTGTAACTCATCACTTTGCAGACAACTGCAATGGACACAAAATTAAACTCTGCCAGGAAGCCGCAACCACTCTAGGAGAACGGCGAGAATCCGGCCTCACAATTTGGTATAGGACCAAAAGTAATAGTGTCAAAGACATGTACTAATCTAACGTAAAAGGACGTCAGGAGCCGAAAGAGCAGGAGGTAAAGTCTACTGGTTCAGGGTAGACCAAAAAGCACAGATGAAAACCCCACTACCAAGTATGGCTTACCTGCAAGCAACATGTCCAGGAGCACTTAAACCCCTTACATGGTGAGCAAAGAAGTTCCAGGTGGGGTTAGCCCATCAAGGAGAATGGTTTCCACTTAGTCACTGAAACCTTCCTGATGGAAGGCCAAAGCACAACTTAGAAGCCTCTTGTGGTGGTCTAGTAGAACCAGATCCTACCCTCTTCATATTCCAAAAAGGAATCATCCTGTCCCTCTGTGCACAAATGTAGTAGCAGTCTCTGAACTCAGGGAAGAAAGGAAAGGTGTACAGCAGAACGTGTCCACAGCAGGAAAAACATTCCGACCGAAAAAAACAGAGTCCGGATTTCTAAGGCAAATACAGGCAGATGTGCGTCGAGGAGGGACACTGCAGGACCAAGTTAGGGCTAACCTATTCGTTGAAAGTCAATCAATCAACTTTATTTAAGCAGGCATAAACACCATTGAGCAAGCTCATTTTCACAGTGGTCCTGGACATTAATATAGTACAATACAATACATAGTTACAGATATGGTAGCCAACAATGTAGCAACATTGAACAGGTGTAGACCAAAATAGGCCTATACATACAGGTCTAACATAGTTACATGCAACTACATTCCATAAAGGTTTACAGGAGTGAGAGGAGACGACAATCCTAGGCTGTCTCCACTAAGTAGAAGCTAGTACCTTTTTAATAATAAGTAAGCAGAGAGGGGAAAGAGAATAATAAGGGTGGAGGGAGGGAGCGAGAGTGTGCTAGAAAAAGAGAATAGACCGAAGAAAACCGGGTTTAGGGGAGATAAGTTAGTAAGTGCTGGATATCTCTTGCTAGGAGTGTGAGGCGAGTGAGATTCAGAGTGTAATATTTGTGGGAGGGACCAGTGGCTAAGGGTTCATAGCCGTCTTAAACAGCTGCATGTTTCCTTCAAAAAATCCGTTATCAGAGCTTTGAATGTGAAAATACTAGGGAGTGAGGAAAGCTTTAATGAACTTTGCATAGCATTCCAAAGCATCGGGAGTGAAAAACTGATTGCTGCTGAGTCATAGGTTGTTTTCATTCTAGGAATCTGGAAACAAAGTATGGAGAAGCATATCAAGCCATAAGATCCCTTGGCACAATCAAAGAAGCACAAAATGTATGCAGGGAGATTATCAGATAGTGCTCTAAAGAGCCAGAGGACAGCATTTCTTTTCCTCCTGGTTGAGAGTGAGGGCCATCCCGCATCCTGGTATAATAGACAGTGATGAGTTCAACAGGGTAGGTTAAGGATAAATCTTAGGGCCCGGTGGTAAAGAGTGTCAAGTTTGTTAAGCATCGTTGCAGGGCAATGACTGTAGAGAAAGTTGGCATAGTCCAGTATGGGTAGGAATGTGGATTGTACTAGTCTCTTTCCGACTTCTAAGGTAAGGTCCTGTTTACTCTGATCGAACCTGTTATGTATTCTGCCGTTCGCCTCCTAATCCATCCTGTATGTACCATTACTGTACTGAATATGTGCCAAATTGTGTACCATTACTGTACTGAATATGTGCCAAATTGTTTTGTCAGCTACCTAGTGTAATCCCTGTTATGCCTGTTATTTTCTGTATGTTTAACTAGACTCCTCTACGGTTCTTGTACGCATTTACCCTGTAACCCTCCCGGGTCGCACCTGAAAACAGGCACTTGGCTGTCTAGTGTGCTTATCCGGTTAACAAAAGCAAATAAATAAATAATACGCTATAATAAGCCTAACCGCTGCCTTAGTTTCTTTGAGATTTCATGCAGGTGGCATAGAAAGTTAAGCTTATTAACCAACCAGAACTCTAGGTATTAAAAAGTATCAGTTATTTCAAGGGGTTCATCTAAAAGCATTAGGATCTGGGGGATATGTGTAGATCCAGAGGCAGACTTTGGTGACAGAATCATGGGTTTAGTCTTTTTGGCATTGAGGAGGAGTTTGTGTTTGGTAAGGTTATACTGGAGAGTGGCGAAATCTTGCTGTAGGTTCGCGTGGGCCAAGTTCAGGGATGAGTTTGTAGTGCAGAATACAGTATCATCTGCAAAGAAGTGCACATTGGCTGTGCACAGATGCGAGTCCAGGTTATTGATATAGATTGCAAAGAGGATTGGGCCCTGGATGGAGCCTTGTGGGACACCTCATCAAAGAGATTTTTGCGGGGACAGATCACCTAGAACTTTGACTTGCTGTAACCTGTTGGTTAGGCAGCTGGTGAACCATTTGATGGCAGCGCTATCAAGACTGATATTACCCAGTGCAGTAAGCATGATGCTATAATCCACTGTATCGAAGGCCTTACTAAGATCCAGGAAGAGGGCAACGACATGCTTCTTAGAACCCAGGGCAATTTGCCAATCAGTGGTTACTTTTGCAAGGGCCGATATGGTGCTATGTTTGGCTCTGAAGTCAGACTGAGCCGGGTTTAGCAAATTTTGCGAATCCAAATGTTCTCTAATTTGGATATTGACATTTTTTCAAGTAATTTTGAGAGGACGGATAGAATAGAGATAGGCCGGTAATTGTTCAGATCACTCGGATCCCCAGATCTGAATAAGAGTAGAATGTGAGCAGTTTTCCACGACACAGGTAGTTCGCTCTGTTTGAGGGAGGTGTTGAATAAATGAGTAATGGGGCGGTCAAATAGAAATAACCAAGTTTTAGGAAGTAAGGTTTGATATTGTCTGCACTGGCACTCTGTGTCCAGAGACAGGAGGAGGTCCTCTACTTGTTTAAACATGCCTGTAAGAAAGCTGAAGTGGGAGGGATGCGGTTGATTTGGGTTGAGGTTAGCAATAGGGTCAGCAGTGGAGTCCCCTGGCAGGCTGTTTGTTGATGGGCGAGGTGTCAAAGGCAAGCCCTGCAGTGGCAAAGTGTTCGTTGAGCTGCTTTAATATAGCAGCTCTGTCCATGTAGGTAGTTCCTGCAGACACAATTTTGGCTGGGGGGGTGAATCGGTAGACTGACCTTCGACCTGCTTAAGGATGTTCCAAAATTTGGCAGAGCTGTTTTCTAGTTCAGTTTAGAAATATCTAGCTTTTTCAGACCTAATTAGTTTGGTGCAGGTATTTCTAGAGGTGCAAAATGCTAGCCAATCTGCCTCCAGGTGAGATTTCCTCACTTTTTTCCACCAGTAGTCCTTGTCCTTAAGTGCTTTCTTCAGGATGGGAGAGAACCAGCTGGGAGGTCTTTTTTTAAGATCTGATCATTCTTAGTGGGGCGTGTTTATCTATTAGCACCATTAGAAGGCTATGAAAGATGTTAAAAGCTTCGCTAAAGGTGGGGGCTAGATAGAAGTCCTGCCATCTGATGTTGCTTAAATTTTTCAGGAAAGTGGTCTGGCAGAACTTTTTCAGGTATCTTTTCAATTAGAATTTAGCGGCCGGTTTCATTTGGGAAGGATGTCTGATGCAGGCAGTAGCGCAATGGTCACTTATGTCATTGATGAATACTCCGGTGTGCGAGATGTTATGTGGCTTGTTTACTAACATGAGGTCCAGAAGGGAGCTACGCTCAGGATTTTTTCTGTTTGGTCTGGTGACTGTAGTCATCATTTGTACCAGTCCATTTGCATTACAAAGATCCTTCGGCTTCTTCGAGCTGTCATCATTCCAGTTTTGATTGAGATCCCCATCAGAATACACTCAGTGTTTGCTGAGTCAAGTAGGCTTTGGAGATGTGGCAGGAATGCCGTGCCACCAGAAGGTGGTCGGTAGCATGCTGCTATAAGAAGTGACTTCTCGTTGGAAAGGGATAGTTTTAGAGCCAAGCATTCGAATTCTTTAGCCTTTGAGGTATAATCAAAGACTGTGACTGTGAATTTGCTCTTGACATATATTATGACCCCCCCTCCTCTAGACGGTCTATCACATCGGTAGGTATTGTATCCGGGTATGTAGATACATTTGTCTGGGGTCGAGGGCATGTGCCAGGATTCCGTTATGAAGAAATCAGGTGATGCATGTAGAGCCCATGTCTGTATAGGGTCAAGCTTCTTTAGTAAACTACAGGCGTTAACATGGAGAAAGCTAATACCCTTACGTTGTGGGAGGTTTGTAGGGGTGTCCAGAGAAGTAGGTGGGCCTGGGTTTAGTTCAATATTTCCCAAACAGAACAGGAGAAGTAGTAGTTTAAGGTAATGTCTTACTCTGCTAAGTAGTCTTTTGTTTCTCCTTCTGGTATACATTGTTTTAGTGGCGGCTATTTTAAGGGCAGTATTGCAATTTGGAAGGGACAGAACATAGATGACTGTTAAGGCCGATAATGTCAAAGCATTCGCACCTGTTCTTTAGTCAATGTCTGGTGAGAGGAGGGGCATGAACATAAGAGTCTCGTCCCTGTTGTGTGATACCATGGTTTAATAAAAAAGGGTATATCGTAGTAGACGTTAAAGCAGGGGTTTTGACCTTGGTGCGAGTCATGAACCGATATTTTGATTGAGGCATAAATTAGTAGAATGAGGCAACTATACAGGATAGTATCCGCAAAAGGCATTTTTAACAGGGAATTATCTCCTTGTACTAGTATCATGCAGGTGTTGGCTGGATTGGTCAGCAACAGTTTCTTTAGATAAGGCTAGTATTGGTATCTTGCACTAGTTTAGCAAGGCTGGTCAGTAACAACTTCTTAAAAGGCAGGGTTATCTGGGGTGGGAGCTAGGCACTGGGCATGGCTGAACGTACTTGGTCCAATAGGCAAGTAGGGGGTTGGCCTAGCTCTCAGAGTAAGAGCATTTAATAGAGGCCAGGGCGGGTGGTGTGGGAAGAAAATTCACAAGAAGTGTATAGCGAGTGGGCGGAGGTGCCCAGAGTAAGAAGCAGGTTTAAAAAAGGGTGGAGTCACTAGGCAGCCAATCCCAGGCAGAGCCGTAGTAGCAGCAGCCAATCGTTGGTGAGGCAGAGAATTACTGTTCAATCAGGGCTCCAAGGTGTTCCCCGAGGCTGACAGCAGGCTTACTCGGTATGGAAGCTCCTAGGCGGGCAGGTGTAGGGCGTGCGGCTGGCTGGCTTCTCCAGCCGCGGCGCCTCAGAGCATGTGGGGGTAGCCCGATCAGGGGCTCTGTGAGCTGGAAGAGAATAAAGTAGGGGGTTTTAGATGAGGCAGGCAGAACAAAAGAACCTGTGAAGATTGCAAGAGTTAAATCGGAGGGTGGAGGTGCGATTCTGTGAAGAGAAGTTAGACAAAGCAATGGGGGGGTGAGGGGCAGAGATCAGACAGCAGTGCAATTTAGTGCGGCGCAGCTTAGCCCAGGGTGATGTGGGAAAAGAGGAAGTAGGTGTAAGTGTGAGAGGGAGAGTAGCTAAAGGAGGTTTGGGTAGATAAAAAGAAAGAACAGAGAACAGTAGCATTAAGCACTTTGTACAATAATACTGTACAGTCCCAATAAATTTTGATACTTCTACATAAAACTGTAAGTTCCCCACAATAAGCAATCACATTTGGAGAGAAATTTCACAAGAAGCGTATAGTGAGCAGGCGAAGGCGCCCAGAGCAAGAAGCAGGTTTAAGAAAGAGCGGAGTCTCTAGGCAGCCAATCTCAGGCAGAGCCGTAGTAGCAGCAGCTAATCATTGATAAGGCAGAAAATTACTGTCCAATCGGGGCTCCAAGGTATTCCCCGAGGCTGAGAACAGGGTACCGGTATGGAGCTCCTAGCACATGTATAAATACGTCTGACGGGCTAGCTTCTCAACGCAGCGCCTCAGAGTGTGTGGAAGTAGCCGATCAGGGGCTCTGTATGGAGCCGGTATGGAAGCTCCAAGGCGAGCAGGTGACTGAATAGCAGCAGAAATGACTCAATGCGGTGAGGCACTACTCACTCCAGCCTCCCTGAAAGGAGTAGAAGGACTCTAGTTTGCTTTGCAGAAAAACAAACCTCACAGCTCTGTCATGCACTTGGAGAGAATAGCTTTGTGAGTGACTGGCACGGAACCAGTGCACAGGAACTGAAGGTATAAATATTTGAGAAGCCATCTCAGAAAAGACCTACTTGACCTACGGTCAAGAAAGGAGCATGTCGTCTGTTAAGTTGAAGCAAGCAAGGAAGTAGGAACCTGAGTTCCAACTCGCTGGAGAGTCATTTCTGTTGCTGCGAGGCTCTGATCAAAAGAGGAAAGCTTGATAAAAAACGGGGGACCAACAGACTGGGCAGTCGCCTAGGTCTAGGAAATATCTTGGAATAAGAGAAATCTCTCTTGGAGAAAACAGGATGACCCATACCTCCGCTGGAGTGGACTCCCCCTAGGGGTAGAAGAAATCAGGTACTCTTTACCGTAGTTTTAGAGACGACTGCCTCAGGGGCTGAGGTGGAACCTGACCAAATGCAAAAGTGTGGTATCGGGTAATTTCGGCTTGGCCCTGTGCTGTGATAATTTTAACCTTTTTTTACCATTAGTCTGAGCCCGACAAGGTTTCAGGCTGCTATTTCGCAAGGATTGCCTGATACAAAAATGACGAAGATGTCATCCCCCTGAGGGGCAGGAGGAGCCTGAGCATCCATAACTGAAATCGTGACCGGACTAATAATCACAGCTGAAGAGATGTTAACCACCTGTGCCGAAGAAGCCACCGAAGGGGCAGTATCAGAAGGTGGCTATATACCCCTATCAAAGGAGCGGAAGAGCCTGTGCGGCTCCCGCTCATTGAATTACAATGTTCCACAGAGTGTAATTGTCTTGATGACTGAAAGAGTCTAGACGCAGAGGTGTATGGTCCATGGATGCAGTCTGAATACTACGGTGGACCCCATTACTGAGGAACTACTGAAAAGAGCTTCCATCACGGACTCCGATGATAGAGAGGGCGTGTCGTTCGGTATGTAAGATGAGTCATCTGCTGCATCACTGACCAGAAGGACAGGGAGAGACTCAGCTAGATGCACTTCTACCCCAGAAGGACTCCTAAGGGAGGTCTAGGTCAGAGCCACTAGAAACTCCGCTACCAGGAAAGATGTAGAGGAGCTCGGCACCACGTAGGGAGCCAAGAAAGTGCTGAGTGGAATGAGAGTTTCCGCTGGCAGAACAGTACAGAAGAGTTCCATCAGTGGAAAGCCGCTGGATGTCACAAGATCCCATGCAGACCGCCACTCACTAAGATGTGTGGAAAAATAAACCACAGAACAGGACTTCATTCTGTGGAAACATCCTGCCACGAGTCCCACAGTCTGCAGAAGGAAATCTGTCACTAGTTCTGTGAGACAGCACCAACTGGCACCCCTGTGGCACCAGCATCACTCATAGCACAGGAGGGCACCAGGCAGTGCCTATGCCAACCTGGGTGACACCTGAGGGTACCCGCGGTGGTACCTGCAGCACCCATAGCAGCAAAGGCACCTGAGGGTAGCCCCGACACCCATGGTACCCATGGCAGCGATGGCACCCATGGCACTCATGGCACCCAAGATACTCATGGCACTCATGGTACCATGACACCAATGGTACCCATGGACTCATGGCACCTATGATACTCATGGCACCCAAGGGCACCCGTGGGTGCACGGCGCCACCCACGGTGCCACCCATGGGTGCTCGGCGCAGCCTGCAGGTGTTTGGTGCCACCTGCAGGTGTCCGTGGCACCGTGAGACACCCACAGCACCACCAGTGGCATCAGCAACCAGCGCCAGCAACAAGAGGACCCACGGCGCCACACAGAGCCATGGCGCCAAACATGGTGCCGAGCCACAGCACTGACTCCCGGTGCCAACCCAAACACTAGCAGTGCCGTCTACGGCATTGACGCCAAAAATCAGCGGCCACGGCGCCCGACCTTCAGGCGCCACCCATGGCGTCGGGCATGGCGCCAGGAAAAACAACACTGTGGAAAACGCCAATGGAGATTCCTGAGAAGAAGGGGAGAAGGAAAAAGGTGGTGCCCATGCCGGCCACTGCATGGAGAGAGGGAACAGGCACGAGAGGTTGACATGATGGCGAAGGCACCAAGAGTGCACCGCGCTCATCGAGATCCAATCAACCTGGCCACGGTCCCAGTGGCTCCGAGGCCCAGAGGCCCCGAAATCAGGAACACTGGCCAGGAAAACTGGATAAAGTCAAATCCCCTGCTCCACGGGAGTGGCCCAGAAGTGAAACTGCTCACCGGAGCTCCAACAAGGACAGAGATGGAGTCCAGAGTCGAAGAATGCGGCAGTTACGAGCAGGGCCAAGGGGAACCCACCAAAGTCGGTTCAGGCTTATCGCCCCTCCCGACGAACAATCCTCCTGCAGACATACCAGAAGGCAACCTTGAGTGGCACCGATTCTTCTTCCCTCAATGAGGAAGAAGAGCTCGAGGTTTAGCGGAGCCGGATCCCCTAATTCGTGCTCTGTTTGGCTGCCCCCCTCCGAGCACAGGACTGTCCGTAGTTGGCGCCCCCCCATTTATCAAAGGACAGCGGAACGGACACTGACCCACTGTCATAACAACTTTCAAATGAAGTCTTCCTACTGTCACCGCTACCGTCTAAGGACGACTCTGTTGATGGCAGGTAAGAATTTCTTTTTCTTCTTCATAATATTCTTTTCTTGTTCGTAAAATAAGAAATTTCTACTACTAAAACGTTAAATTAAACACTAAAAGCTGCTGTCGTATAGACGAAAACTTTGACTCCGGCAGGTGAACGACACCGACATCCAAGCACACTCGATGGTGGGAGAAAAGGAACTGAGGCGATGGAGGGTCGACGCCAAGACAGCCTACACAGGTGCAAGCTAATTTCGCTGTGCCGTGCATGCGTGGTCCTGTCTCAGCGTCCACCCATCTGAAAAATATTTGCTCCCACTTGGTCCTATCGCCTCCAGTGCTATCCCACTATTGTGAATGAGTGATGAAGACAGTCCAGGAAGATTGCTGTCTTCCACGACAGGTGAGACACCTCACACCTGTGCACAGGCTCAAATGGGTTGCCCATGAGTACAGTCTATACCAGCAGTAAGTCCCACAGTGGAGGTGGTTCATCCACCCGAGATGACAGGTTGTCCAGGCCCTCGGAAAAGCACCTAACCATCTGCTCCTGAGTCAATGCTGGCTTACCAGCCTGTGCCTTGGTAAGCAGAGATGGCTGCCAGGTGGACTTTAAGGGTTGTCGCTCACAGTCCCAGCTGAGAAAGGGACCAGAGGTATTCCAAGATGCTCACCACAGGGCAGGCAAGGGGGATCAAGCTCCTTGCCGTAGCACCAAATGAAGAACCTCTTCCATTTAAAGGTGAGTCTACTCTTTCTGGGAGGCCTCCACAATGTAGAGCAGAAAAACAGAAGACACGGTTCAACGTCCAGGATATGCAAACTTCAGTGCTAGGATACGATAAAATTGCATTTATTATAAAAAAAATAAAAAAAACCACACAGTAGCACAGCTTGCTCAGGTAATAACGAACAGGTAGGTACACCCTCCCCGGTCAATGTTTCAGGACACACTGATGCTTTCAAAAAAAAAAAAAAGCATCAGAGTGATGTGAAACGCTGATGTGTGTGTGGTTGCTACTTGTTCGTTTGTTCTTTCGTTGTTATCTGAGCCTATAATAAATGCAATGTTTTCATACCCTGGCACTGGAGTTTGCATATCCTGGATGCTGAGCCATGTCTTCCTTTTTTCTTGTCAGTGATTTTCATTCGGTCCAGTCCACTCGTGTCCTGAGCCGATACTTGCTTTACTGGACAATGTGGAGCATTTCATCCAAAAGATGCCAAGCCTTGAACTCCAGTCGCTCAGGAATCAGGTCATGAGGTGAAGGGATTGCAGGTCTGGGTCCAGAACCTGCCCTGTTGTCTGGTCAGCAGATCCAGGTGGAGAGGTAGCCATCACGGAGGTCTGCTGCTGAGGTGATCTGGATACCAGAACTGCCTTGGCCAATCTGGAGCTATCAGGATCATCTGAATCTTGTTTTTCTGGGCCTTGGCCACTACCTTGTGGATCAAGGGGAAGGGAGGGAAGCCATACACAAGGCCTGGGTCCCAGGGCTTCGCCAAAGCGTCCCCCAACAGTGTCCAGAACTGTGGGGGGGCAGGAACAGACCAGCCTCAGTTTGGCATCCTCCCAGGAAGCAAACATGTCCACCAAAGGAGTGTTGCACTGGGAGAACAGGTGGTTCACTATCTCCTGATTCAGAGACCACTCGTGTGATGTTTCTCCACCCAGCTGAGAGTGTCCGCCAGCTGACTGTTCTCTCCTGCAACATGGATTACCAAGAGATCTGCATCCAGGCAATGTGTGAGGGTCCAGGTATGGAGGACCACCCATCACAAAGGAAGGGAGTGAGTTCTGCCCTGCCTGTTCAAGAAGAACATGGTCGTGGTGTTGTCTGTCTGGACCTGCATGACCTGACTCCTGACTAGAGGAGGGAATTCCATCAGTACAAGACACATCGCATGGAGCTCCCTTAGATTTATGTGGTGACAGGACTCCCGAGGTGACCAGAACCCATGGGCTCTGTCATCTCCCAGGTGCGCTTCCCCACCCCACCCAAGATATATCCGTAATGAGCATGCCAGACAGTTCTGGGTGGACAAATGCAGTCCTTCCTCCAGGTGTTCAGGTATCATCCACCAATAGATGGCATCCCACATCACTTGGGTCATTGTGGCCGGCTGGTTCAAGTGGCCCAGGTGCTGGGACCACTGATGGCCCAACTCACACTGGAGGTGGTGCATCTGGCAGGGTGCCAAATTGACCATGCTGGTGCAGGACATCATGTACCCAGAAGTCTTAGGAAATCCCGGATAGGGTGCGAGAACCCAACCTGAAATGATTGGGCAAAAACGGTAAGATCCAGTGCCCAGTCTACTGGGAGGCGGGTCTTGGCCCGCAGGGAGTCTAGTTCTACCCCAATTAACTTGATCACCTGCATAGGTACTGGTTCAGCCTTATCCAGGTTGACCAACAGAGCCAAGTTTCAGAAGGTCTGGAGAGCCAGATCTCTGTGCCTCTCTACATCCTCTTTGGATGAAGCAGCTAGCAGCCAGTCATCCACGTAGGAATACATCCTAACACCTAGGCACCACAGGTATGCTGCCACCACTGATATGTCCTTGGTGAAGACACTGGGTGCGGAGGAGAGGTCAAAAGATATGACTGGGAACTGGTACAGGACCCCTTCTGCCTGGAACCGCAGGTGCTGGCTGTGGGACAGACTGGGATGTGGAAGAAGGCATCCTGGAGGCTTAAGGAGCAAAACCATTTGTTCTGCTCCAGCAACGGAATGATTTGAGTCTGAGTGACCATCTGGAACTTGCGTTTCTGCATGAATTGGTTCAGATTGTGCAGCTCCAGCATGGAGCACCAGCCCCCCCATCCATTCAGAACCAGAAAGTACCTGGACCAGGACGTCCAGGACACAGGCTACTGCCCCTTTTGCAAGGCCAGAAGGGCACCACCACCCACCTGCCCCCCCTTAGGAACTTAGCCCCCGGACTTGAGCTTTTGTGTTGTCAATACATTTTATTGTTATTTGTATTACATACATTACAACAAAGAAATAATCATGAAAAACTGCTAAAAGCATGCAACTGATAACTTACATAAAAAGTATTCTAAAATATGTAAATACGTAAGTATAATTCTTAAAATATTGTTAGTCTGGTAATGGTACATTATTGTATATGTTCTGGGAATGCCCCTGGACTTGAGCTTGGGGTGTCAGGCCTGGTACTGCCCCTGGGGCTGATGCTGAGGAGGCTATGACTGAAAGGACCAATACTGAAAAGCCTACATCTTGGGCTTCTTTTCCGTGTCCTTCTGGGATGATGTCACAGAATTCAGAGTGGCACTAGACTTCTCAATACAGGTGAAATGCCCTTCCTCCTCAGTGCCAAATAGGTCACTACCCAAAAAAGGGACATCGGTCAGCTTGTGCTGGGTGTGTGCTGTGAAGGTAGACAGATGCAGCCTGCCAGGGCGTGTGACAAATGGAGACGACCACTGTTATGGCATGTGCACATGAACTGTCGATGTTCAAGGCAGTCTGGAGCTGCTGTTTAGCCAGTAACTGACCCTGGTCTCTAATGACTGTATAGGAGGTGAGGGAGCACAGAATCAAAAAGTCTCATATGGGAGTGGCAGAAATACACCCTCATCACGGCATGACTAGCATGACGGAAACCCAAGGACACTGCAGTGTACAATTTTTTTGTTGCAAGGTCAGTCTTACAGGACTCCTTATTTGGAGGCCTGTCCACATCCCCCTGGTGTCCCAACTTGTGGAATACTGAATTAGTTATCAACCCCTCTGCGGAGAGGTGGTTTGAGAACCCAGAAAGGGATCCAGTGGGGACCGCAAACTTGCAAACCATATGGGTACAGGGTGCCAGGCAGGATGCTGGAATGCTGCCAAAGCTCCAGGTCTGGTCTCAAATGGATTCAGCCACCAGGGATTTGTCTCTAAACAAAATATCTGTGAAGGGGTACTTAGCCCGCTTTAAGACTGGCACTGGTGGGACTGACATGAACTCCTGTATTAAGCAGAGGAGAGCACCAAAGAACACCAGGCCATGCTCGGTGGACAGCTCCTTAACCGATCCATGGTTGAGAAGGGAGAGTCCCAGAGGAGGACATAGACCTGTGGTTCCAGTCATCAAAGGACTCCTTGAAAATGGCACTCAACTGTTTCTCACAATGGACAATCCTAGTGTCCTCCACCAAAATGATGTGCACCAACAACTGGCTTGGAAAGGAAGTGGCCAAACAGGCCTCTTTGGACAGAGTGCCCACCTTTGGCTGAAGTGGTAGCGGCTCCCCCTGAAGTGGTGAAGTAGTGGTGGGGAGCACCGTCATTGCATGGACTGGAAGTGGCATCAATGGTGGCTGCCAGGTGACCGGAGGTCCATGGGTAGAGTTCTACTCTGCCCCACAATGACCCATTGTTGCCAGAGGAGCTCCTCATGGCACCAGCACAGCCTGCAGTAGTGCCTCTTCTCACCCGAGGACGGGGAGGTCAAGAAGCATCGACAGTGATGCCTCTCAGTCAAGCGGGGTCAAGAGTCGTAATGACTTGACCGACTTCAGACACCTTAACCATCATCAGGCTGACGGCAAGGGGGGCTTTCTCTTGTTAGCAGCAGGTGCTGGAAGGCTCAATCGCCAGTGGACACTGCATCTACAGAGGACCAGATAGGACACCAACTGAGCTACATCCTTTTGAGTGAGGACCGGGAGCACCAGGTTTCTTGACCTCGTCCATCAACTGGTCAGCAAGCTTATGGAAATCTTCCACAGCCTGTTTGACTGGAGTCAAAGTCAACTGATTAAATGGAGATATTGAAGAGCCCTTGACCTGTGCCTCAATTAAAGGGCGCTCGACCACCACAGAGCAGTTGGGCGAGTTGAAGGACCGGGAGGACCATACTCATTCACAGTCCCACAACTGGCACCAGCAGCGCTTATGTTTGGAACCACCATGGGCAGGGGTCTCCCCCAGGGCCTGGAGGGCCAAACACATGTCCCTGAAGCCTCCAGTGAATGATCCGCTGATGCTGTCCCCAGCCGGAACAAAGGCGGAGACCGAGGAAGTGGCTGCCATGGCCGCTACTGCTTCCGCCCCAAGGGCTGTAAGCTGCTGAGCAGACTCAGCCACAGCCAAGGCCTCCTTGTGGCCCATAGGGTGCTCCTTTGGATCCTGTTCCGAAGGCTGGAACAGCAAGAGCTCTAGCTTCCTGTCGTCGAGGGACTCAGGATGCATGCCAAGATAAAGGCTGCATTCGGCCACATCGTTCTGCCCACCTAGGCAATACACACACATGTGGTGCAGGTCAGTGACCAACATCTTCTGCCAGACCCAAACACAGAACTTGAACCTCAGTTTCTGTTGCTTCATCGCTGATTGAAGAGGGGAGTTGAAGGAACTGAGGAAAGAAATTCAAATAACTAGAAAACTTAGAAAAACTAAGTTCGCCTACGGTACACTAAAGCCTAAGGGATAACTACAAAGGAGGTGAACAGTTCTTCCAGTGGAAAGAAAGCTCTAATGTCTTGGGGTGGAGTCAGGGGATATACCGCCTGGGTGGAGTGTAGCTTAAAGACATCTGGCAAATCAGACTGTTCCAGTGGAAGTGCCAGAGTGTGGATGATGAACCATATTCACGCTCCCAGAATGCATTATTTCACTATATGTGAACACAGGAAATGCTAGATTTAAAGAAACCCAAGGGTCCATCCTTTATATCTGTAGCATGTAATACCTGAAGCCTGTAACATGGGGTGTTTGCTTTCAATTTTCTGTGGCCCTTTTGAACTTAAAAGAAATCTGCTTTACTTTATACATTAAATGGGTGAGTGGGGGGGCCTTTTCTTTTTGCACTAAAATGGGACTGGCACAGAAAATGTTATGGACAACGGTACTACAAAGAGGCCAACTGACAGTTGTGGAAACCGTGGATAACCAGGGGTCAGGTGATCCTCCGGTACCCCATTATACTTGTATATACAATTTAGATTACAGTTAAGTCTAACAGATACATAGATACATAGACAGTTTCAGCAGATAAGGGCTTATGGCCCACCCAGTCTGCCCATTTGAGCTTGTAAGTTCAGTTTATGTTTTCCAAGAAGTCTGTTGCCCCTTACCCCTGACCTCCAGAATTCCTTTATGTCTATCCCATGCATTCTTAAATCCCGTGATTGTTTCAGCCCCCACCACTTCCTCTGGCAGGGTGTTCCACTTGTCCACCACCCGTTCTGTGAAGAAATTCTTCCTCACGTTTCCTCTGAATCGTCCTCCCTCCAACTTCATCCCATGCCCTCTAGTCCTGGAACATCTTTTTCGTTTAAAAATAGTGTATTCCTGCACCCTGTTCCTCCCTGTAAGATACTTGTATGTCTCTATCATATCCTCTCTCCCTCCTCTCCTCCAGGAGTACATGTTCAGTTCCTTCAACCTGTCCTCATAGGACTTGTGATGCAATCCATGCACCATCTTTGTTGCCCTCCTCTGAACCTTCCCTACGCTGTCTATGTCCTTACGTAGGTAAGGTCTCCAGAACTGTACAGTGTACTCCAGGTGGGGCCTAGTGGAATTATGACCTCCCTTTTCCTGCTGGTGATGTCCCTGCTTATGCATCCCAGCATCCTATTTGCTTTACCTGCTGCCTTGTCACACTGTTTCCCTGCCTTGAGGTCATCAGAGATGATAACCCCAAGATCCCTTTCCTGCTTGGTGCATGCTATATCCTCACCCCAACTGATATATTGTGCCAGGGTTTTGTACCCCATATGCATTATCTTGCACTTCCTTGCATTGAATTTCAACTGCCAAACCCTGACCATTCTTCAAGTTTCTGCAGGTCCTTCTCATTCTGTCTACACCCTCTGGTGTGTCTACTCTGTTACAGAGCTTTGTGTCATCAGTGAACAGTGAAATTCTGCCTTCTAGGTCCTGCGCAATGTCACTGATGAAGATATTGAATAGGACCGGACCCAGCACTGATCCTGTGGTACCCCACTGGTCACTCTTCCCTCTGTGGAGTGACAGCCATTTACCACCACCCTCTGCGTCCTGCCGCCCAGCCAGTTACCTACCCACCACACTACTGTCCTTCCCACACCCATATTCCCCAGTTTGTGCAATAGTCTTCTATGTGGCACAGTGTCAAAGGCCTTGCTGAAGTCCAGATAGGCCATGTCCACTGCCCTCCCCTGATCCACCTCCCTAGTCACCCAGTCAAAAAATTCAATGAGGTTGGTCTGACATGACCTCCCCCTGGTGAAACCATGCTGCCTTGGGTCCTGTAGTCTATTGACAACCAGATGTTCCAACAATCTCTCCTTCAGTAGTGCTTCCATGATCTTCCCCACTACCGAGGTGAGGCTGACTGGTCTGTAGTTCCCTGCTTCCTCTTTGTTCCCACTTTTGTATAAGGGGACTACATCTGCTATCCTCCAGTCTTTGGGTACCTCCCCTGTTTCCAGTGATCGGCTACACAGGATAGCCAGAGGTTCAGCCACCACCTCTCTTAGTTCTTTAGGACCCTGGTGTCACCCATCTGGCCCCATTGCTTTATCAACTCTTATTACTTCCAGTTCCTTCAGGACCCTTTCTGTGTAAAGGGACTTGTGTCCACTTCTGCACCATTCTCACCCCTTGTACTCCATTCAGACCCATTACCCTCCTCTTCCTCACTAAAGACTGAGCAGAAATACCTGTTCAATATGTCAGCTTTACTGTTGTCATCCTCCACACAGCCCCATCCTCCCCTTCAGTCTCACTATCCTCCCTTTGCCTTTCTTTTTCACTTATGTACCTGTAAAGGTTTTGTCCCTCTACCCACTGATTTTGCAATGTGTTCTGTCTGAGCTTTGGCTTCCCTTACTGACCTCCCTACCTCCCTTTGCTTCTCCTGGTACTTCTCCCTATCCCCCTCTGCCTGTGTCTTTTTGTATTGCCTGAATGCAATCTTTTTGGCTTTCACTTTCCTTGCTACCTCTTTGAAAAACCATAATGGTCTCCTCTTCCTTTTCCTCTTGTTAACCTGCTTAATACATAATTCTGTTGCTCTTGTAATCACCATTTTAAATACTGCCCACTGTTCCTCAACCCCTGATTGCACCTCATTCCCCTTAATGCCTCTTTCAAGTATCTCCCCATTTTCCCAAAGTCTGCCCCCCTAAAATGCAGGATACGTGTTTTTGTGTGGTTTGGTTCTGCTCTTTCTGTGACTTCAAACCACAGTGACTGGTGGTCACTGTTCCCCAGGTGCTCCCCCACTGTTACCCCCATCACACTGTCCCTGTTTGTGAGCACAAGGTCCAGTATTGCCTTCTGCCGAGTTGGTTCCATGACCAGTTGCTTGAGGAAGGCACCCTGAAGGGAGTCCAGGATAAATCTGCTCCTAGTTGATGCTAGATAGTAGATGAATTATATGTTTTAGCCACAGAAGCATTCTAAATGAAGATAACGTATTCATACACCAGCTGTAACAAATTTGGCCAGATAAATTTATCACACCCTCTAACCTTCAGATAATCATTTATTTAGAGGTTAGATAAAGCATGTCCTAATCACTGTACTCAACCTAAGAACCAACCAAAGAATAGCTTTCACAATTCTGACATCACAATATCCCATTTCAGCACTTAAGCCAGAAGCTAAAATCAGAGAGAAACAGGTGTATCTTTGCAGGAACGGACTCAGGCTGCTGGAGGGCCAGCCGGGGGGAGGAGGATCGAGTGCTCATAGGCAGCTCACCTCCTCCAGGGAGGGTGGGGATGTCCGTCCCACTGCTCTGCCACCTGGGTGACCACGGGGGGGTGGCGGTGCAGTGAGATGGCATGAAGAAGGGGGGGATGTTGGCCGAGCCAGAGCACATACAATGTACCCCCACCCTGGGCTCCCCTAGCGTGCCAACGTCCTGTGGGTGACATCAGAAAACAGAAAAACCCTGCACCAGGCACCTGAAGATGGGACTTGGCCGTCCCGAGAAAACCCAAAACCAGGCTCTACAGAGAGGGTCGGTGACGCCTCCCGATGCAGACTTAAGGACTGGAGGGGACCATGGGGGGGTGTCTCTCTCCTCCCCACCCGGGGGTAAACCGAGGCAGGGTGGGGGCTGGCTCACCGGCACTCCGAGGGAGTTACCTGGGGTGGAACTACAGAAGTGTGCACAACATTGGGCTCCCCGAAGACAGGAGCTTGATGTGGTAAGAGAGCATAAAGTATTAATATATACAGTATATGTGTATATATAAAAGATAACAGAATCCATCTTTCATATATGAACTTACTCAGTTGCAAAAATAGTTTATCATTGTAAATCCCGAAGATAGGTTGATCTTGCAGATCAGCTGTGATCCCCTTCTTGGAGGCCTATTTTTAGATCAAAAACTAGATTTATATGTGAGAATACACAGTAAATCAGATATAAAAAGACAAGACTCAAAATATACAATTTATCTCACTTGTGAGGGGGCAGGACTTTCATAACTCATGAATGGCAATGGTCTCGCCCCCTCACACAAGCTATGTAGAATCATTAAGTTCTGCCAGAATTCTGAAGAATTTTGGAAATTTCACCTAATTCAGTGGAGTTTTATCGGATGTGGAATTCCAAAATTCCCAAAGCAGATTATTTTTTTTTAAATAACTGCAGATCAGCAATCTGCATTACATAAACTGCAGACTAGTATTCAACTATTTACATAATCTGGGGAGTCATCTTCCATATTTAACAATCTGTGGATTCAGCTTCCAAATTTTACACAATCTGTGGATTGCGGATTCATTTTCTGTATTTAACGTAATCTACTCTGTCTATGTGTATATTAAATATGGCAGCCATGCTGGGCTGCTGTCCATAATTGTGCTACATACTGCAGAGACTTAATACATTTTTAGCATTTTTAAGAGTTTTATTTTAATTTATTAAAGTAGCAGTCCATAAAGTTTGTTAATAAACTGTTTCAGTTAGTGGGTTGAGATTAGGGATTTAAAGAGTAGTTTAGAGGGCTGTAAGTGTAGCATAGGAGTTAGCTGTTTTGTTTTATACACAGGGATATTTAACGCGGTGCACATAGTTTAATGGTTACCCATAAAAATGATATCCGCACTGATGGAGGACTGAGTGGATTTACCTAGAAACAGTGGTCTGTCCGAACATACAGTGAGTTTGGAGTTTTGACTGACTACTGGAGTGATTGTCGCATGGAGGAGTCTGCGCTGGCTGGGAAGAGCACGTCAGTAACATTGTGCTGCCCTGGTGCCACTTGATTGTTTGAAGTCACCTACTCTGAGGACGATTAATGAAGGAGGACCTTTACCTGACTTGTTGCTGGAGGATGACCCTGAAAGAAGATTCGCGTTTGCTGCAGAGAGTGCAGTGAACTTTGGGATGCCCCCGTAGCCAGTTGTTCGGCATCATTGAGTTTATCCTGGGTGATAATTGCCGCAACCAGCAGGGAGTTAAGCTGTAAAATCGGCTAAGATTTTGGAATCAGCTGCCGCTATTTGCGTTGTTGTTTTGCAGCGGGCCAATGTAAGGTTGCTTGCTGTACTTCGCCCCCTGAGCTGTTTACTACTGGAACTGAAATTAGCTGGAATTACGAGAGAAATAAACCTTCGGATGGTTTGGGGTAGTTATAGATGCAAGCTGGACAGAAGGACCTGTTTTGCGAAAATCAGGAAATTGTAAGTACCAAACTCCATCAGTGCTACTGTAAATTGGCAATTTAGACATAAAGCCCTGTGAGCAGTGACTGTTAGAGGGCTAAAATAAAGAACTTGGCTGAGTACTGTAGAAGTGGCTGTGAGAGAGCCAAAATATTAAAAGACAGATTGACTATTAATTCAATACCAACTCTGCATTACCAGCAGAAGTGGTGGCCTGCAAAAAAGTGGGCTGCTTCAAAAGGGACTGGGACAGGGCAACAGGGAGGATAAAGTGGGGGAGGTGAGAAGGGAGAGGCAGCTGCAGAATATGGCTGCTAGCTGCATAATCGAGCAGACTTGAATGACCAAATGGCCTTTTTCTGCTGGCAAATTTCGTAGTTCGTAAGTGAGAGCCCTAGTGCACTATAGCGTGAACTGAATGATTATGTGGACTAAAAGTGCAGACCTTTTGAGACTTTTGTATTAATATATAGGACTGCTTGTAAACTGTTGTGTTGGGATTGGGTGGGTTAGGGAGGTTTGGTGTGGTCTGTGTTAGTGTGAGTGGTTGTGTGAATGGTGATGTGTATGAGTGGTTGTGGTAATCTTGTGGGTTGATAAAGGATATTTTAGTTTAACTGTTGCAACAAGCAGTCAGGATGTGTTGGGGATATAAACTTACAAGGTGCAGCTACTCAGCAACACACCTTCATCCCTTCGAGCTCCCTAATTACCTGCAGAAATATACAAGAGATGCAGGGTTTTGGGGATTGCTCGCCGTGGGGAGGGATTGCCATGCAGTGGCTGTCAGGAGTTATCTCTTGGTGGTGAGGCCCAGCAGATGCTCTGGGGCAAATGGGAGTTTGAGAGGGGTCCTCCTTGTCTGATTCCCATACCCGAAGGCTCCACTTTGGATAGTGGGCAGACGGCAGAAACAGCAGTCTCCCCTCATCCTATTCAGGCTGTGCTTTGCAACGCCAGGTCGACTAGGAACAAGACTGCTGTAATGGAGGAATTGGTTTCCTCGGCAGACCTGGCTTGCATCACAGAGATCTGGCTGGATGAAAATGCTGCTCTCATTTTGGAGGCAACAGTGCCAGCTGGGTATTCTGTGATACACACCCCGAGGAAGGATTGCAGAGGCGGGGGTGTGGCCATTTGTTTTAAAGCCAGCCTGGGCCTCATGGTGCTAACAGTGGGTTCTACCAGGTCGTTTGAGAGTGTTGCCATGCGAGAGGGTCCTGGCACAGGCTACAGGATCCTTCTGATTTACTGCCCACTGGCTGGGGAGAAGGAATTCCTGTGGGAGGCCAGAGATTTCATCACCAGCCTGGTGTTGGAATCCCCCAGATGGTTAATTCTGGGGGATTTCAACTCCTGGGTCAAAGTTGGACTCTCATCCTTTGGACGTGACCTCCTGCAGAGTATGGAAACTCTGGGCCTCTGCCAAGTTGTGGCCTCAGCGACCCACTCACACAGTCACACATTGGCTCTGGTGTTCACTCTGGGTCTTGGGGTTGATGATCCCAAGATTGATCCAGTCGTTTGGTCAGATCATAGCACCATGGGGTTCACGCCTGGGGCCTCCCCTGAGGGTCCATCATCTGTGGAGATAGTCCGGTATCACACTTTACAGGGATTATCCCCAACAGGACTATAGGGAGTGTGGTGACTGCGTGTGCGACTAAGCTGGAGAAGACAGTGGCGGCCTATAATAGGGCCGTCAGTTCCGCCTTTCACTCGATCGCACCCATCCGTATCCAACCCTTATCTACTCGCTGAAAGCCCCCCTGGTTTCATGGGGAGCTCAGGGAGTTAAAGATAAAGTGTCAGAGGCTGGAGCAGCACTGGAGGAGATTTGAACTGATGGAGGACAAATTGGCCCTGAAATCACATAATGATGACTATCAGGGGGCAATCTCCCAAAAGAAGGCAGATTTTTTTTTTCAATGGAGATTACTGCATCAAGGAACAGGCTAGCTTAGCACTTCCACACAGTGGATGGGCTATTACATCCAGCCTGTCTCCGGGCAGAAGGAGCAGGTTCAAGTACAAGATGCAAAGAGTTTGCTCTGTTCTTTGCTGATAAAGTGTCCTCTATTAGGACAGAGAGCTCTTCCACTACCACTCAAAGGGATTGTAGGGTTCGACCTGAGGCATGCCCAGGCATCCCTCTTGTATGAGTTAAGTTCAATCCAGTTGGAGTGGAGTAGGTGGCTGACATAGTCTTGAGGCTGTGGCCAACATATTGTGATCTGGACCCCATCCAACTTCCGGTTGGATGTGTATACCTGGTAGGATCTGTGGTTGCTGGGATTGTCCAGAGTTCCCTTGAAAGTGGGGTCTTTCCCATGGCACTAAAACAGGCCTTGGTTAGACCCCTATTGAAGAAACCCTCGATGAACCTGGAGTGTCTCAGCAATTGAAGATCGGTCTCAAACCTCCCATTTTTAGGGAAGGTTTTAGAGAAAGTGGCGGCCATCCTGCTCGAGATGTTTCTTGCCTCCTCCACCACTTATGAGTGCTTCCAGTCTGGGTTTAGATCTGGGCACAGCACAGAGACCACCCTAGTGAAGGTGCTAAATAATCTCCTAATGGTGAGAGTACCATCTTAGTGCTCCTCAATATCTCAGCAGCATTTAACACTGTGGACTGTGAGGTGCTGCTGGACTGACTGCAGAACTGGTGTGGACTAATCGGAAATGTTATCAACTGGTTTAGGCTCTTCCTCACAGATAGAGTGCAAAGGGTGATGATGGGGTTAGCCTCATCTAACCTGATGCCTCTGTCCTGTGGAGTTCCACAGGGGTCAGTCCTGTTGCCCTTGTTGTTTGTGGTGTACATGCTGCCATTGGGAGACATAATCAGGTGGTATGGGCTGGGTTTTCATTTTTACGCTGATGATACCCAGCTATACCTGTCCTGTGCACCTGGAAACAAAAGGCGGCCTCAGTGTTTAACACTAGCTTGGAGGAGATCCAGAACTGGATGAGTCACAACTGGCTACGACTCAACCCAGACAAGATGGAAGTACTAGTGGTAGATTCAGGCCATCGATGTGATGGAGGGGAATCTGGAGATTCCACGGGGCTACTTCTGCGAGGTATTCCCCTAGTTCCCTCCGTTTGGGTTAAGGATCTGGGCGTGGTCCTTGATGACAGTTTGACACTTGATGAACAGGTGTCAGTCATCGTCAAAAGCATTTTTTACCACCTGAGAAACATTGCCTGGATAAGAGCCTTGATACCAACTGATGACCTGACCACCCTGGTGCACGCGCCTTTATCACGTCCAGGCTGGACTACTGAAATGCCATGTATCTGGGGCTATCTGGAGGCAATCTCCGCTGACTGCAGCTGGTGCAGAATGCGGCGGCTAGGTTGCTGACTAGCATTTCAAGATTTGACCATGTCACACCTGTCCTCAATGAACTGCACTAGCTGCCAGTAAGGTAGAGTATTGCTTTCAAGGTCAGATTACTGACCTATAAAGCCCTGCGGGGGGGGGCAGCCTACCTGCAAGACCTCCTGGTTCCTCATCGACCATCTTGGGTTATCTATTCCACTGACGGTTGCCTCCTTGTGGTTCCCAGGGCCAGGCTGCGGCATTCTGGGGATCATGCATTCTCATTTGTCACACCAATCCTGTGGAACTCCTTACCGAGACATCTAAAGGAGGCACCCTCGGTGGAAACCTTTAAAAGGGATTAAACATGCTCTTATTTAATCAGGCCTTTGATTTAAAATGAAGATTACAAATGAACTGACTGCTGCTTTATTACTGAGCTGTCTTAAAGAATGATAGACAGAATTTGATATTGATCTCTGCATTATGTTTTGAAGTGTGTTGTGTGTTATGTATGGATTGCTCTTAAATACTGTTAAGCGCTCCAAGACTCCAGGAAGGGGCGCTTTATAAATAAAGTTTCTATCTATTCATCTTCCGTATTTTACATAATCTGTGGATTCATCTTCTGTATTAAACGCAATTTGTGGATTCATCTTCCATATTTTATGTAATCTGCAGATTCATCTTCCTCATTTAACGTAATCTGCGGATTCATCTTCTGTATTTAAAATAATCTGTGGAATCATCTTCTGTATTTTAAGTAATCTGTGGATTCATTTTCTGTATTTAACATATTCTGTGAATTCACCTTCCGCATTTAATGTAATCTGTGGATTCATCGTTTGTATTTTATCTAATCTACAGATTCATCCTTTGTATTTTACGCAATCTGCGGATTAATCTTCTGTATTTTATGTAATCTGTTTCATCTTTTGTATTTTACACACTCTGCAGACTCATCTTCTGTATTTTATGTAATCTATGGCTTCATCTGTGTTTTACGTAATCTGCATATTCATCTTCCATATTTAACGTAATCTGCGGATTCATCTTCTATATTTCATGTAATCTGCAGATTTATCTTCTGTATTTTACATAATCTGCAGATTCATGTTCTGTAATTAACGTAATCTGCGGATTCCTCTTCCGTATTTAACGTAATCTATGGATTTATCTTCCATATTTTATGTAAACTGCGGATTCATCTTCTGTATTTTACGTAATCTTCAGAATACTATTTTGCAGTTTATTCAGAAATGTTTTTAGAAGTTCCACGGAATTAACAAAGAAATTCTGAAATGCATTTCGGTAGTGGACATGCCTCTTTGTACTAATTTTTCCAGCAGAGTTCCATGTTCGGCATAGCTCGAGCTCATACTTGGAGATAAAGTGCATATTTTGGTCCACCTGATGGCTCAGTCAGTGGGTACAGCACCTTGCTCTCTTGCCAGCGACCCAGATTCGAGAGTGAAACTGGGAGTTGGTGGCAGGAAGGGGGCTGGGAAACAATGGCAGTGCTCTCAGCCGGGAAGTGAAGGCGCACGGTTCCGTTGCACTAGGGACCCCTGCAGTGGGCCAGGAAGTTTACATCTGCCTCACGGGAACACTATGTGCTAGTGTGGCCTGCAAGGGTACTGACTTGCACTGCAGTATAGCGGGCGCAGGAGGTCAGTAACTCTTGATGTAAAAATGATGGCCTTCAACATGATGGCAGCAGCCTTCTCAGGCCCCGTACCAGCTGCTACCTCACTGGACTGTGCTCCAGTGAGTAGGAGTACGGATGGGGCACATATCCTCCTCTCCAGACCCGCCATGGGGGTAATCCATGGGCGCACAGGAGATGGACGGTAGTGGGATTGAACAGGCCACATGCCTGAAAGGTGCAGCCACCCAACCGTGCAGAATAAAGGATGAAACAATCCTGCATGTTGTGACTAAGGCCATTGTGTACCAAAGGCATCCCAACCAAAGGGAGAGCAGCTTGAACAATACCTAAAAGCACTGCGACAGGGCTGAGTAAGGCATTGGGCCATTTGTTATGCAGAAATAGGTTAAATGCAAAGATATATTCTTTCCTTTCCATCTTCTCTGTTTGGTTGTGCAACCAAATTTTCTTGGGAGACCTAGGAAGTGATCACTCCAACAGTTTTGCCATTTTCCATCTCTCGCTATCTCTATGCCTTCCTTGCTATTTCTGTTTTCTCTTCCCCCTTGCATATCTGCAGGAATAAAAATATATGTGAATCTTTATGTGGAAATGTCACTGATACTGGGATCCCTTTGTTTAAAACTGTATACACCTATACTCTTGAACTGATTGCGAAAAGCTATTTGGAACTCAAGGGATTAAGCCGAGAAGTTGGTTTGCAAACTCTCTCAGATGCTGTAAACTAGAGGTCAGTTCTGGGTCATTATGTTCTTTTTGCTGCACCTGCAAGAACACTGAAAACTTACAAGAACACTGTGTGAGAAGCATGCTGTTTTCTTAATGAGTTCCCCAGGCACAGACTTATAAAAAGAGCAGCAGTGCTTGTGCAAGACTCTGCCCTACATGTTCTCTTGACCTCACCATGTATACTTTCTCAGCCAATTTGTAATTTGCTTTTTTATTTGTAATTTGCTTTTCATGTATTTCTCCAATCTTGTCTACACAGTGCTTGTAATATTGTTGTGTTTTCTTTCTCATGTTGTTATCCTCCCAGGTCGTGACTGAAAATAGTCATTCTATGGCTAGCTCACCTACCCGGTTAACAAAAATCAAATAAAATAAAAATAAAAGAGAGAGAGAGAAAGAGACAAAGACTGAAACTTGGAATTGCGAAAAAACACTCAAAAGAAGGCCTTTGTTTTCTCCGTTTGTACTGCCTTTGTAAATAGTAATACTGAACAAATTTGTGTTTTTTATTTTGCTGTTATTTATAATAAAACACTGTTTGGGAATTTTACAACTGCTCCTGGTTTTCCTATGTTTCCTGGCCTGTGCCTCGACGACAAGCATCACAACAGCCTCTGTTGCACTCAAAAATTTTACAAACTGGACACACGAAGGGAAAAGGAAGAGGAGGCCATTATGGTTTTCCAAGGAGGTAGCAGAGAAGGTGAAAGCCAGTAAGATCGCATTCAGGCAATACAAAAAGAAGCAGGCAGAAGGGGATAGGGAGAAGTACAAGGGAAAGCAAAGGTAGGCAGGGAGGTCAGTAAGGGAAGCCAAAACTCAGACAGAAGAGCGCATCACAAAATCAGTGGGCAGAGGGGACAAAACCTTTTTACAGGTACATAAGTGAAAAAAGAAGGGCAAAGGGAGGGATAGTGAGACTGAAGGGGGAGGACAACAGTAAAGCTGGCCTACTGAACAGAAATTTCTGCTCAGTCTTTAGTGAGGAAGAGGAGGGTAATGGGCTGAAGGGAGTAAAAGGAGTGGGTACGGCACAGAAATGACACAAGTCCCTTTACATGGGAAAGGGTTCTAAAGGAGCTGGAAGGAATAAGAGTTGATAAAGCAATGGGGCCATATGGGGTGCACCCCATGGTCCTAAAGGAACAAAGAGAGGTGGTGGCTGAACCTCTGGCAATCTTGTTTAGCCAACCACTGGAAACAGGGGAGGTAGCCAAAGATTGGAGGACAGCAGATGTAGTCCCCTTATACAAAAGCGGGAACAAAGAGGAAGCAGGGAACTACAGACCAGTCAGCCTGACCTCGGTAGTGGGGAAGATCATGGAAGCACTACTGAAGGAGAGACTGGTGGAACATCTGGTTGCCAACGGACTACAGGACCCAAAGCAGCATGGTTTCATTGGGAGGGGGTCATGCCAGACCAACCTCATAGAACATTTCAACTGGGTGACAAGGGAGATGAATCAGGGGGAGGGCAGTGGATGTGGCCTATCTGGATTTCAGCAAGGCCTTTGACACTGTGCCACACAGAAGGCTATTAAACAAAGTGGAGAATATGGGAGTGGGCAGGACAGTAGTGTAGTGGGTGGGTAACTGGCTGGGCTGCAAGACACAGAAGGTGGTGATAAATGGCAGTCACTCCACAGAGGGAAGAGTGACCAGTGGGGTACCACAGGGATCAGTGCTGGAACTGGTCCTGTTCAAAATCTTCATCCGTGATATTGTGCAGGACCTAGAAGGCAGACTTTCCTGTTCGCTGACGACATAAAGCTCTGTAACAGAGCGGAGACGCCAGAGCGTTTAGACAGAATGAGGAGGGACCTGAAGAAGTCTGAAGAATGGTCAAGGGTTTGGCAGTTGAAATTCAATGCAAAGAAGTGCATAATAATTCATATGGGGCACAAAAACCGTGGAATAACATATCAGTTGGGGAGTGAGGATATAGCATGCACCAAGTACGAAAGGGGCCTTGGGGTTACCATCTCTTATGACCTCAAGGCAGGGAAAGAGTGCGACAAGGCAGCAGGTAATGTAAATAGGATGCTGGAATGCATAGGCAGGGGCATCACCAGCAGGAAAAGGGAGATCATAATTCCACTATACAAGACACTAGTGAGGCCCCACCTGGAGTACACTGTACAGTTCTGGAGACCTTACCTACGTAAGGATATAGACAGGGTAGAGAAGGTTCAGAGGAGGGCAACAAAGATAGTACAAGGATTGCATCACAAGTCCTATGAGGACAGGCTGAAGGACTTGAATATGTACTCCCTGGAGGAGAGGAGGGAGAGAGGGGATATGATAGAGACAAACAAGTACCTTACAGGGAGGAACAGGGTGCAGGAATACACTATTTTCCATTGAAAAAGATGTTTCAGAACTAAAGAGCATGGGATGAAGTTGGAGGGAGGGTGATTCAGAGGAATCGTGAGGAAGAATTTCTTCACAGAAAGGGTGGTGGTGGCTGAAACAATCACTAGATTTAAGAATGCAAGGGACAGACATAAGGGAATTCTGGCAGTCAGGGGTAAGGGGCAACTGACTTCTAGAAAAACGTAAATGGAACTTACAAGCTCAAATGGGCAGACTGGGTGGGCCATAGGCCCTTATCTGCTGACAGTGTCTATGTATCTATGTATAATGTCCTGGTTCAGAATACGTCACTTGTGAGAGGAAACGATGTACATAATTCACCCATGGCTCTGTAACTCATGAGTTAATGTCCTGCCAATCAATCAATCAATGTTTATTTCACCAGGCGAAACAACATTGAGTAAAACTCATTTCCAAGATGGACCTGGACAAGTAGACATTACAGTACATAATACATATAGGTTTAAGAAATATAACATGGGACAAGGTTGCATAGTACAGTATACTGTATAACATCAATACTCCCAGCACAGTCCCCCTCACTCATAAGGATCAATGGCATATTCTGAGTCAAGCCATTGTGAATACTATATTTATCCACTATATATTTGTCTTTTTTTTGTTTACTATCAGCAATGAATAACAGAGTTAGCCACTGCAATTGTTCATATATTTCAGCATATAAAAAAAGGTGCACATACTGTATATGCCAGCCTGGTGGTACCACAGTAGCATTACTGCCCGCCACACTGGCAACCATGGTTTGGGAGCGAACTCAGGTTCTTCAGGGGTTGCCCAGGGGACAGAGGATTGAGTGTCCAAGGGACAGCTCTCCTCTCTCTCGGGGGAGATGTGTACCAGCATCCTGCACTTAGGACGTTGCCTGGTGGAGGCTCAGTTGCAGCAGCCAGAGGGCCACCCTGGATGTTGATACTTGTGTGCATATGGAGGCATGCAAACAAACTGTAACACTGCATGCTGGCGCCCCTGGTCGGAATATGCTGGAAGGACCCCCCCGATCAGCTTAGTGATTCCTTGCACCCCCAGCCCTGCAGGCTCCTCACTGCAGACTGGGCAGGGACTCTATCAGGATTGTGCTCGGGGAGGGACGACCCTCCAGCCTAGCCAAGCCTAGCCATGGGGGAGGGAATCTGTAGGGGACTGAAGGAGCCAGTTAAGTCCCAGAGAAGGTGGCTGATGGGCAGGGTGGGCCAGGGATGAAGGAGGCTGCTGAGTAGAAAGAAGCATAAACATTTCATTTTATTCATTTTTATTTTTTATACTCGTAAATCAGATGAGCAAAATTCCTGTTTTCACAGGTGATAAGTTTAGCATACATAAAGTTGAATAACAACAAACAAACAACACTGAAACATAAAACATTATTCAATGAATTGCACAGGTTCATTCATTTCTTGTTAAGAGCCATTGTTTAAGACAGGTTTTAAAACTCCAGAGAGAGAGAGAGTTACATTCAATGATTTCAGAGGGAATAAAGTTAAAAAAATGTGGGTGCGGCCGGCCCAGTGGCACTGAGGGTTGAGGCACAGGACGCCACAACTCGCACCACGCTGGTGACCTGGGTTCGGGAACGAGCCCGGGTCGTCAGGGGAGGACTAGGATCAAGTGTCCACAGGCTGCTCTCCTAGTCCTGGGGTGGGGTAAGGACATCCAGTGCGCTGTAGCGACCTCTGGGGACATCTGGAGGTACTACCAGCGTTGGTGTAAATGTGGGGGAGATGGCGGACATCGGCACACTGTGCATGGAAGTCATTGCACGTCCATGCTCCAAGTAGGAACCAAATAGGAGGAAAAATGGGCTAGGCGTGACCATGCAGCCTGATGGCCGCGCTCTGTGTTGCCCAGAGGACTTGTGAGGAGTCCTGTTGGGAAGGGTTCTGAGGCTGTCCTGGTTGGAAGAGGCATGGGGGGCCCTCCTGCAGGATGGCAAGATGGCTGTCCCGGATCCTCCTGGGTGCGGTTTGAGCCACCCAGCTCTCCGGGCGGGCAGAGCCAGAATATGGATGCCCCACGCTGGACTCACCACAGCAAGGCAATAAACAGTCATGTTAAAAAAAAATATGTGGGTGCCCTGAACAATATAGATCTTTGCCCGAAGATTTTTTTATGTATTGGGAGTTTAAAAGTGAACCTAGACTGGGACATAGTGTTAATTAAATTAACAAACCTGGGGAACAGTTCACCTATGGAAGGGGAACAGAGCCCTTTCATAACTTTATACAGAAATGGGGCAGATTGTTCTAACAAAATACAACAGTGAGCACGGTATGGAAGCTTTAACCAAAATCTGAGTACAGAGATACGAGACCTTTAGACAATTTAATGTATTGCTACTAGAGGATGAATAAATTACTAGTCCATAATCCAGAATACTGAACATAAAACTGTGTCAAGAGTTTTCTAGAGTCAGCAGTTAAAAAAGGCTTTCTAAGGCACAGCAACCCAAACCTTTAATGAAGTATTTTTCTTAAGTATTCAATGTGAGATTCAAAAGTGAACCTACTGTCCAAAAAAATTCCTAAGTATCTGAAAACTTCCACATACTCTAATAGTACCCTTATTGTCTATAACTGATGGGAGTTCACTGAGATCAAACATAATTAAAAAAGGAAAAATGTACATTTCAGTGTCAGGTTTGCAAGAGTCTGAAGGATTCAAAGTATATCCCACACTGAAGCAACATTCTGGCAAGTATAGCACCTACTATAATTATCCAAACTAATTTATGGAATGGATAGGGGCTACTGGCTATGGGATAGGCTGGGGAGCACCTCCAACAGGAAAAAACTACTTGACTTCCTCACGAATGGGCTAAGTCCTACTGAAATTAAATAAAAACAAAAAAAGTCAACAAATTCATTTTTTTTCCCTTTCTACTGAAATAAACACAAAGTGTCTTTTGCACATGACGGTGTCAAATGTTCAATCAAACGCTGCACAAGGAAAGAGCCAATCCACACTGGCTGGCGTGGTACCTCTGCATATCAAACTATTTGTCCAACCGAAAGAAAATGAAAATTACGTACCTACCGTAATTCTTGTATCTTCACCATTCATTACTGATTGGTGTAAGCCAGAGGTGCGCACCTGTACAGGAGCTTTTTACTGGGGGAAATTGAGCGATGGCGACACTACGGGCCAACGACGCATGGCGACAAGGGCTGGCCGTTAGGCGACAAAGACTCCTCCTCCACCCCAGTTCTGTTCTGCTGGAGAGGATGTAACAAAGGGGATAGAGAAAACCAAGGTGAGGCAAGAGAGCCGTGGGATAGGACAAGGAAAGAATATAAACTGAAAAAGGAAGAAGCAGACCAGAGGACAGAGGGATTGGACTTTTTTACCCTAAGAGGTCATAGGGCCCCAACCCTTGGGTGGCAGCACAGAAAAAGGGGAGAAGAGAGAGAAAGATATACATAAGGGAAGAAGGGGGGTCCCTCAGCCATGCCGAGATGGAAGACCATTGACTTATTTAGGCACAAAAACCTGAAAGGTATGAAGACAGAGGTGGAAGGATCCTGTCAACTTCAGGGACCACTGGACGGAGGTCCAGAGCAAGAGAGTTTGAAACGGTCTTGGAGAATATAAATATGGCAGAGTCAGCCCACCCCACCCCTAAATCCACATCTGGGATGAAAGTCCTGGAACACTGCCCTCTACAGACTGACACCTGATAGCTTAGTCAGGGGTGGAAACAAACCCTTATACAAGAAAGCACTCTGTCCAGAATGACCTCTAAGACAGAGGGAAAATCGAGAAAGAGAAAAGGGGGAGGAAAATCCCTACAGGTTCTCCCATGAGATGCACTGACGCAGTCCCCACTTCAAGAAGAGGAAAACAAAATGGATATCCGTATCAGGTTAAGGAGGATACCACAGTGCACCCCACTGAGAATCCCAAAGAGTTCCCTCCAAGGACAGGGCGAAGACCCTACTCGCCACCCTCCTAGAATGGGCACTCTGACTTTTTTAGACAGGGAAACAGAGGACTCTGAGGTACAAGGGGGGCTCTGCCCTCAATTGGCCCTCGAAGAGGGGGAGGGTGATCAGGGTGGAGGCGGCACCCAACAGCTGAGGCCCAAGAGGGGAAAGTGAGTGGGAATCAGTAATGAATGATGAAGATACAAGAGAAGATCAAAAATGACGGTAGGTACGTAATTTTCATATCTTCCCTTGTCAATCTTTGCCATTCATTATTGCTGGGTGAGTACCAAGCCCCTTGGAGGGGACATGGCACTGCCCTAAGGGAGCAGATTCCCTTAGCCTCCTGTGGGGGAGATGCAGGGGGGAGAGACCCTTCTGCCATACTAGGTCAAAAATCATCTAAGGCTGGTTAGGTTGAGGAGGTGTCCCCCGTTACAAGGGGGGGACGGAAGACACCCCTGAAGATTCCTCCTTGCCCTGCAGGAGAAAAGACTGATCCCCCGGAAAGTGGAGGAAGTCACCCTACACCGGGCAATGGGTGACAATCTAGACAGGCGAAGCTATGCCATCTGCCTGATGCAGATCGCTGTCCCTGCCAATCTGGAAGCCACCTCGTTGGCATTGTATGATGCCCTTGCTTGGGGCCTTGGAAGCTCCAGACCCAGTGCAGAGAGGGCAATGGCTTGCCTAGAATCCTCCATATCAGGAAAGGATGCTAAAACTTGTGCCAGCATCGATCACAGGTGCCTGTTGTAGGCAGCATGGTGAGCCTGATGTGAGCTGATGCAGAGTAACACACGAGCTGAAAAGAAAACTCTTCTTCCCCACTGGTTGAACTCAGCGGAATCCAGATCCAGTGGTCGGTCGTGTGCTGGGTGTTGAAGCCAAGAAGGAGTATCTAACGCTGCCAGTCCCAAAGCTGGGTGAGGCAAAGAACCAAGAGACTCCTGGGGAGTGCAATACCTTCTCCTGAAGTCCGCTGGGGCAGGGGATGAGGCGGCTGGTGACTGCCAGGTGCAGATAGATGCTTTCTGAAAGGGAATAGGCCAGGAAGGCACCACTAGGTGGTTAGCACCGAATTCGCTCAGAATTGGGCACATCTCCCACTCGGTATTGCGTCTTAGTACATGGGAGATATGGAGCTCCTGGGCTAGTCTCGAGAGGAACTGCTGATATTCGGTGAAATCAGCATCAGAGGAAATGAGGACAGAATGTTCCTCTTCCTCAGATGAGGAAGTAGAGGAGCTTGGGTGTTCGGAGCCCTCCTGCGGCGGGGGAGACAGGCGAAAGACCTGCTCGTCCACTGCTCTAACATACCTAGGGAAGGCCGCTGCAGTGGCCCTGAACATCTCCCAGGTTAAAGGACCTGTAGGACCCACATGGCCTTGGGGGGAGGAGGTGTCTGCAGAGGGATTGGGGAAGGGCACCTCAAAGAAAGTGTCCGGCCTCTGCCAGGTCTCTGAGACCCAGCAGCAGATCCTCCCATGCAGGGGGACCTTGGGGTCGATCCAGTCAGTGAGTGCTGCAAATTTGTAAACAAATCCTGGCTGAGCCCCAAGGGAGAATCTCCCCTGTGGTGCAACTCAGGTTGCATGGTTCCAGAAGGGCAACTCTCAGCGCTGCCCACTAAGGGCGTCCCTGAAGACTTAGAGGAGGAGAAGCGCGGCTCAGCACTTTGGCTCCTCCCCACTCCTTGCAGGGTAGTGGCAAAAGGCCTCCGCATCTCACCCCGGCCTCTCAACCTCTCAGACTCCGAGGACGCCCTCTTCCTCGAACCCAGTGACAAAGGGTCCCCCAATCCCGCAGACCCTCTGAGGGAGGCCACAGAAGAGGGGGGTCCCATCCTCACCAAGAAGGCCACGGCCCCCGCAGTCGAGACCGCCACACCAGCCTCCCCCCCCAGACTGCTATCCACTGCTGTACCCCCAACACCGGCACTGGCGTGGAGGGACTGCAGGAACCACAGTTTCTGGGGAGTCCGGGACGAGAACATTGGGCTGCCTGGTACTGCGTCCAAGAGGAGACTCTGACTCCGAGGAGTCGGGACGTCAGTCTAGATCGGTTAGCGGGTCATCCGCCTCCAAAGAGGGGGAGATCATGCATATCACCACACTAGCGACCCTGGGGGCTCTCTTAGCAACTGCACCGTCGCGGGACACAGCACTGCCTGCGGCGCTGCCTCGATCAGTGGCACTGCGAGCGGCACCGGGGTCCGCCAGTGCCAAGCATAATAACCATGGGCCACAGCACCGGGGGAGCCTGCAACTCCATGGAGGTGACTGCTGTAGTGGTGCTCACAACCCGGCTCTGCAGGGAACCAAGCTGCTCCTCTAGAGCCATGGAAGAAACCTCCTCGACGGCAAGGCTATAATCCAAGGTGGTTTCCTTCTCACCGGACCGTATAGCCCCAGGAGGGAAACCAGAGGCACGATCAAGAGATCTTACCATGGCATCCCTAGAAGGACGCCATCCTCCGAAAGTCGGCAGGGCCCTGCCGACTTTAAACATGCAGATCTGAAGAACACAGCGGTCCATGGAGAAACAAGCACCGCAGTTGTTCATACTGTGGTTGGGACCCAGGTCGCGTAAACAAACACCATGTTTTCCGTAACGGAAAAATGCCAGCCACAGGGGCACAGACACATGGGGATACGTCCCGCTTTGGATTTTCTCTTAGTCCCCGAACCACACACAACGCAAAAGAAATTCAACAACCTTTAAGAAAAAGGACCCAAAGCTGTTGGTAGAAATAAAAGGAATGGGCTTACCGGATTCCAACGCCGTCGGGTGAATTCAGAACCGGGATGGACAGGCAGGAAAAACTGTGTCGAATGGCGAAGGCCTAGTGACACAGACGAACTTTTGGCAACTCGTGCAGCAGGTGTAACCTTGATGGCGGGAGAAACAGAACTTGGGTGGAGGAAGAGTTTGAGGCACCTAACGGCCAACCCTCGTGCGCCATGCAATGCGTTGGCCTCGTGGGCAGCGCCCGCTTCCTCCAAAAAGGCTCCTATGCAGGTGTGCGCCTTCCCGCTTACACCAATCAGTAATGAATGGTGAAGATTGATAAGGGAAGATCAAGGCACTTGCTTACCTCTTTGTAGGATATACTGCCACTATCAGTAAAAACTATGTTCCTCCAGGCATTTTTTTTGGATTACAGAAACTTCTTTATTGAAGTGAATTGCAAAAATAAATAAATAAATAATTATGTGACTCTCACACACACCGGAGAGACAAAAATACTGAAAAAAATAGCTGCACAAAGTGTTTCTTCATCAGGGTTATCAGAGAGGAAGATTACTGAATATTTCTGGGATGGTTTGGGGGGGACTTAGAACACTATATGGGTTGAGGAAAGGGGCTATTTGTTACTAGCTTACTGAGACCACATGTGGGTGGAGGGGTACTACGAAGGTAGGGGGAAGGGATCAAAGCAACAGAACTAAAGGGTAAACAGGGAGGGGAGGAGGCACTGTGGGTCACCCTGGAGACAGAAAATGGCACCACAGTCTGCATAGGGGTTGTTTACAGACCCCCGTCTCAGGAGGAGGCAATGGACAAGGAAATGATAGAAGGAATCCTTAGAATGGCAGAAAAAGGAGAGATATTGTTGAAGGGGACCTGAATATGCCAGATATTAACTGAGGCACCTTTACTGCAGCCACATCCAAGAGCAGGGTCATTCTTGATGCCCTACAGGGGGCATGCCTCAGACAGATGGTGTTGGAACCCACTCGGGAGTGAGTAATCTTAGACCTGGTACTCTCAAGGGATGGAGAGGGGATCTCAGATTTAGAAGTGGGTAGTCATCTGGGAACAAGCGACCCTGCCTGCCACAAAAATGGTATTTCTATTGTACACCTTAATATACTGTACAAAGCCTCACTGTCAAGTTCCATGCATTTCAGGCTTGGGCAGCCAATAAAAATTCTGACGTTACTGCACTCTCCGAAACATGGCTTACCAAGTCAATTTCTACCAGGGAGACTGACCTCCCAGGCTACACCGCTGTCCGTAAAGGACAGACTGGGAAACAAAAGGAGAGGCGGGTGCATGTTTTATGTCTCAAATAGGTTCTCCTTTACTGAACACTCCTCAGAAGTGGCTTTTGAAAGATTGGAAGTTCTCTCCATCAACCTTCTTCTAGGTAAAAGCAAAAAATACTTTCCCTCCCCACTATTTACCTTCCCCAGGCACCCCTTTCACAGACCTTGAGTCTCTCAACCTCGAAGAACTCCCTTCCCCTAAAATGGGAAAGGATACTTCTCAAGGATTTTAACCTTAACTGGGCCTCAAGTAAATCTGACGCAGCTAAGGCATGCATCTCGGGCCCCGGCCACCATCAAGTAATCGCCACTCCCACGAGAACAAACTACAAGACTGGTATTGACTGGATTATTGTCACAAACCCAGCCCATGTCTCTCAGGTTGGCACTCTGCCTGACTGCCTCAGCGACCACTGCGCTATCTCCTGCCTCTGGTCTGCCAAATCCTCCAAACCTCCCCTAATTTCATTTCTTCCAGGCATCTGAATGATGACAAAATTGAAAGGCTAACAAGGGCCTTCTATCAGTTCAACTGGGCCCTTACAAATGGTCCATACAACCTTGACACCATTTACATCACTTTCACAAACATCTTCCTTGGTATCTGTGACAAAATTGCCCCTTAAAGAAAATCAGGGTCACAGGACACAGAAATGATTGGATCTCTTCAGATATCATTAAACTCATGAGGGCCCGGGACAAAGCTTGGTCACGCTACAACAAAAAACGCAATTTTTCCCTCCTTGTTACTTATAAAGAACTAAGAAACAAGTGCAAATCTGCCACTGGAAAGGCTAAAATTCACCATTTCCATAACAAACAACTTGGCGAATCTAACAACCCCAAAAAGTTCTGGGGGAAATTAAACTCTCGTCAAGGAAAAACAAAGACTTCGGAACCCATTACTCTGCTTCAAGGGGATAGGCTCACAAATGACCCCAGCGAAGTGGCCAACATGTTTAATTCTTTCTTTGGTGACCCCGATAAGTTCAAACCCTCCACCCAAGACCCCTGTCTCTCAACTCCCCGCCTGTCGATAACCATCCCTGTAGTGAGCCCCAAAACTACCCTAAATTCTACTTCCATGCTCTAAAGCTGTCGAATACCATCCGCCTCATCAGAAGCAACGACCCTAAGCCCTGCATCGGTGATGATGGCACCGATTATAAAATTCTGAAGCTCTGTATTTTGCCACTGGCCAAACCCCTGACAAACATCCTCAACCACTCTCTCTGTTCTAGCACCTCTCCTAGCATCTGGAAAACAGCTACAATCAAACCCCTATACAAATAGGGGTCCAGGAGTGATGTAGGGAACTATCACCCTATCTCACTTCTGGCACCTCTTTCCAAGATCATCGAGAAGGTTGTTCACTCACTACTAACCTCTTTTTTTCCCCAAGAACATAATCTGCTAACTGAAGTACAACATGGCTTCAGAGCGGGCCACAGCACGCAAACGGCTTTAGTCAGATTCACCAGTGATATTACTAAAGCAAGCGACAATGGTCAGTACTCAGGGTCGGTATTCATTGATCTGACCAAAGCATTTGATTTGGTGGACCACAGCCTCCTCCTAGACTCTCTCTCCTGCCTTAATATATCCCGGGATGTAGTTTGCTGAGTAGACAGCTACCTCTCAAATAGATCTCACAGGACAATCATAAAAGGGGTACTCTCAAATGTCTGCCAAATTAATTGTGGCATCCCGCAGGGTTCTATTTTAGGCTCCCTGCTTTTCTCTCTCTTCATTAATAATCTCCCAAAAATCTGTCAAAACACCAAGATCGTTCTCTATTCAGACGACGCAGCTCTATACTGCAGTGATAAAAAAACCCTGACACCATGTTCTCTAACCTGCAAACTGACTTCCTAAGGCTCCATATTCTTGGTTCCTTCACAGAAACCTAGTTCTTAACTGTAAAAAAAAAACCAAAAACTAAGTACATGCTCTTTGCAAGCCCCAGAAAATATGTAGAATTAAACCTCACCCTCTCTGATCTTCATGGGAACAGTATCGATAGAGTCGAAGATTTAAAATATCTGGGCTTGGTTCTTGACCCACACCTCACTTTCCAAATACTCTTCCAGCCTCGAGATCTTGGCATGCCTGCTCCTTCCCCTTCTTGAATACGGCTCCACAGTCTACTCCCCCCCCTTCTGTTCTTTTCTCCAAACTGAAAACCTCTTACAACAACATTGTGCGTTTTGTCACTGGCCTCCCCTGGTCCACCCATCACTGTTCCCTCTACCCTCCTCTCCCATGGCTACCCCTGGAAGGAAGGTTTCAGCTTAAAACACTTATTTTTCTACACAAGGTTAACCTTAACTTACTGTCACCAAGTGTTCTGGACCCTTTCCCTAAACCTGCCCCCATGCGTGGCACCAGGGGAGCACCAGCCACATTTTTGAGGTTCCTTTCCTTCATACCACACACGCGTAAAACTCCATCTGCTATCAGGGTGTGAAACATTACAACAACCTACCTCCTAGCATCCAGTCCTGTGGCTTCATCCCCTTATTGCCTCCACAAAAATTTTTCTCCTGGAGAGTTACTCTTGTAAGTGCCCCTGCGGTAAGTTTCATATAGCAGTTGTGAGGTTCCGCTGCTCTCCCTTAAGGGCATCCTTCATATCACCTCCTTTTTCTCCATCCACCGCCCCAACTCTATATTTACTGTCTCATCCTTACCTCCCACTGTCTACCTCCCTCATTCTCACTGATACTTATGACTGTACTAATTTTTATTTAAATTTGTTGTAAATATGGTTATTTCTGCTCTTGTATTTTTCTTTTGCTGCATATGTTGTGATACTCTGTAACCTGGACTGTAAAAACAGGCATGTTTGCTCACACTCTTTCCAGTATAAAATAAACTTGACCACCAAACAGTGTGGTTCACAATAAACACAGCTGTAGAGTCAAGCAATACAAAAGCAAGGGTGTTGGACTTTAGGAGAGCGGACTTCGACAAAATAGGAGAGTGCCTCAGAAAAACACTAGCAAACAGGCAAGAAGGAGGGGTGGAAGAACAATGGGGAAAATTCAAAACTGCCATCACAGAGGCAACAAGCCTCTGTGTAAAGCAAATCAGCAAAACACAATGAAGGAAAAGGCCACTATGGTTCTCAAAATAGGTGGCAGGGAAGGTTAAGGAGAACAGCACAGCATTCAGGAAATATAAGGAAACACAGAAGGAGCAGGACAGAGAACTATATCAATTAAAGCAGAAGGAGGCAGGGAAAGCAGTCAGAATAGCAAATGCCCAAACTGAGGAAAAGATAGCAAACTCTGTTAAGAAGGGGGAATAAAACATTTTATATGCACATTAGAGAGCAAAGGAAGACCATGGGAGGGATACTGAGGCTTAATAAAGGGGAGGGAATGTACTGTAGGCAGAGGGTGACAGTGCAAAAGCAGGGATACTCAACGAACACTTATGCTCAGTATTAACAAAAGAGGAGGGGGAGGTACTTAAACCAAACAAAAGAAACACTCTAGATAGGAGGTCAATACCAGTCCATTCACAGAAGAAAGGGTTCTGAAAGAACTCTTAAAACTGAAGGTTGACAAAGCAATGGGGCCTGACGGGATTCATCCAAGAATTCTAAAAGAACTGAATAGTGTCAGTGGCTCAGCAGGTAGCACACACTCACCTCTGAGACCAGGAGATCAGAAGCCTGTGGGTTCTAGCTCCACACCAGGCACTTGGATTAATATCCCAATACTGACACTACAGTGCAGCATGAGGGGGCTGCTGTACTCCTGAGGTGCCGTCTTTTGGATGAGATGTTAAACCGAGGTCCTATCTACCTGTCCTGGTGGTAGTTCAGGTGGATGTTAAAGATCCCATGGCACTTCTCTAAAAGAGTAGGGAATTTTTATTGCAATCAGAACAAAATTATACAAATCAAAAATGTAACAGATTCAAACACAACAAGGAAAAACAGAAAGAAGTATTAAGTCATACATTAACTTTCAACAGAAAAAACAATAGAAGCAATACAGAAATATACATACAAAGCAAACCAAGCATAGAGTCAGCATTTGTAGACTCAAAAAGGAAAGAAAAATACAAAATTAAAAGAAGCAGTAATTCATAACTAGATCAAACCAAAGAAATATTAACAGTCACAATATCCAATTGCCCAAAAGGAAATAAAAATGCAAAATAAGAAAGCAGTATTACATCATACAAGCTAAGTCTGTCAAAAATGTAGCCTAAAGAATAGTAGTAATGGAGAAAAAAAAAAAACATTAGTAGAATAAATGTAAAAAAAAAAGGAAAAACAAAAGCAGAGAAGTCCATGAGGCCACCGCAGCATCAAAAAGCATGCCAATAGTGTTCCCAAATACTCCTCTTTAATGAAAGAAACTCTGAATCTTTTTTCCGTGATATATAAGAAATTACAATGTGATATAAGTCTGCCGGAGTCGTTTGCTTTTGTTGAAAAATAAAACCACACGAACTTGCCAAACCCAAAATAGAATAGCTGCTGCCAACACATTTAAGGTGCTCATATGACAATTACGCCACTATACAGGATAAAGACCATGAAACAAACTTTGAGCCGACCAAACAGAAAGAACATTCCCTTCCAACCCTGATACCATAAATCCCAAAAGTCTTTCACAAAAGGACACTCAAAATACAGATGTTCCAGAGTCTCTACAATCTGATGGCAAGTCTCACAGAGGCAATAGCTGTCAGCTAGAGCTTTGTGTTTATGATTCCCCCTCATTCCGATCTTACCATGTACCCCTAACCACACCAAATCCCACATGGATTGAGGTATGCGATGATCAGACAATCTAAGACCTATAGCCCTCTGGTCATGATCAGGGAAAGATAGAAATGGATCGGCCTGAAAATAAGACAAAAGCAAAGAAGTATAGAAAGACTTCCGGGGTAGGTGGACGACATATACAGGTTACTCACCTGTAACAGGAGTTCTAGGAATGGTATATGTTGTTCATCCACACTGTCTGGCAGGTTCCTTGCCGCTTTAAATCTTGCCGGAAGGTCTTCAAGCTGGCTCCTCCCACCCACCCGGGTGGTAAAACTCTTGGCTCCGCCCCCATGGCGCCAGATCTGCCCGCTGGAAGCCAGGCTAGAGGCCGGGAGGTCGGGTCGGGTGGATAAACAACATATACCATTCCTAGAACTCCTGTTACAGGTGAGTAACCTGTATTTCTAGGGACATGGATATGTTGTTCATCCACACTGTCTGGCAGACTCCTAGCAGTTCTCCGGGAGGAGGGAGGCAAGGCGCACACCCCCTACTTAGGGAATAAAGACTGGAGAACTGAGGCCCCAAAACCAGCATCCCAGCGTGACTCAAGGTCGATGTGGTAATGGGTAATGAAGGTGTGTGCTGACTTCCAGGTAGCAGCCCTGCAGATTTCCTGGATAGGGAAGTCCCTGGAAGCAGCCACCGATGCAGCAGTATGGCGGGTAGAATAAGCTCTTATCCCTCTGGGAGGCTCCATGCCCACCAACTTATAGCAGAGATCTATGCAGGAGGTGACCCACCTGCTTATCGCCTGCTTGGTTGCAGGTCTGCCAGGTGCGGCTTCAGCGTAGGTGACAAACAGCTGGCGAACCTCTCCCCGAATTTCAGCCGTGCGCTCCTTATAATAAGCGAGCACCCTTCTAGGGTCCAAAGTATGGAGCCTGTATTCGGCCTCCGAGGTGTGACTGGGGTAGAACACCGGCAGAGTCAACACCTGGTTAAGGTGAAACTCCGACACCACCTTCGGAAGGAATTTCGGGTGGGGGCGCAGGACAACCTTGTCCCTGTGGAAGACCAGGTAAGGAGACTCGATGCAGAGCGCCTGGAGTTCTCCCATCCTTCTGGCTGACGTGATAGCCACCAAGAAGGCGGTCTTCCACGACAGGTGAGAGAGTTCACACCTGTGCATTGGTTCGAATGGCTTGCCCATGAGCTTTGCCAGTACCAGCAGTAAATCCCACGGAGGTGGAGGTTCTCGCACCGGAGGGGAAATGTGATCAAGGCCTTTGAAAAAGTGCCAGACCACCTTCTCCTGCGCCACCGACTGCTCCCTGGCCTGTGCCCCGTAAGCAGAGATGGCTGCCAGGTGCACCCTTAGGGTCGTCGACCTGAGCCCTTGACGAGAAAGGGACCATAAATAGTCCAGGATGCTTGCCAAAGGACAGGAGGAAGGGTCCAAGCCCTTGCCCTGACACCAAATGGAAAATCTTTTCCATTTGAAGGCATAGCATTTCCTGGTCGACTCCTTACGGGACGCCTCAACAACATTGAGGACCTCGTCGGAAAGACCCAAGGCCTGGAACTCTAGCCGCTCAGGAACCAGGCCGTCAGGTGCAGGGATTGAAGGTCCGGATGGAACACCTTCCCCTGATTGACTGAGAGCAGGTCTGGGCAAGCTGGAAGCTGCCTCGGGAGCCTGGAGCTGAGGCTGAGGAGATCTGGGTACCAGAACTGGCGGGGCCAGTCTGGGGCTATCAGAATCACCTGCGCCATGTCCCTCCTTGCTTTGAGAAGCACCTTGTGAATCGAGGGAAATGGGGGGAAGGCGTAGAAGAGGCCCGGGGTCCACGGCCTCGAGAAGGCATCCCCCTGCAGCGAGCCCTGCTGAGGGGGGCGGGCATGGAACAGCCTCAGCTTCGCGTTCTCCCTGGAGGCAAACAGGTCCACCTGAGGTGTGCCCCAATGGGAGAACAGATCTTGTACTACCTCCGGCAGGACAGACCACTCGTGAGATGCAGCCCCTATCCGGCTCAGGGCATCAGCCAGGGTGTTGGAGGCTCCTGCCACATGAATGGCCAGGAGATCCGCCTCCAAGCTGCGCATGAGTGACCAAATGCGGAGAGCTTCCTTGCATAGAAGCATGGAACGCGTCCCGCCCTGGCGGTTTAGGTAGTACATGGTTGTGGTATTGTCCGTCTGGACTCGGACCACTTGACCCCGGAGAAACGGAGCAAAGGCGGTGAGAGCTAGGCTGACTGCTCGGAGCTCCAGCAGGTTGATGTGGCATTGGGACTCCCGTGGGGACCAGAGGCCGTGCGCCGTGTTCCCCAGATGGGCACCCCAACCCATCAGAGAGGCATCGGTCGATAGAGAGACTGTCGGCTCGGGGCGGACAAACGGGATGCCCTCCTGCAGATGAGATGGAACGTCCACCACCGAGAGCGTTTCCACATCTCCTGGGTCACCGCCACTAGCTGGTCCAATGGATCGCAGCGCCAGGACCACTGGCTGGCCAGTCCCCACTGAAGGGGCGTGACGTGCCAGCGTGCCCAACGGACGCTGGTACAGGGCCGCCATGAGACCCAGGAGGTGCAGGAAGTCCCAGGCAGGGCGCGATTGCCCAACCAGAAATGATTGGGCAAAGGAGGTAAGAACCTCGGCCCTGTCCGCCGGGAGCCATGCTCTGGCTTGAAGAATGTCGAGCTCTGCCCGATAAACAGAATCACCTGCTTCGGCTCGAGTTCCGACTTGGCCTCGTTGATAAGAAGGCCGATTTGAGAGCAAACCTGGAGGGCCAGATCTCTGGATCGCTCCACCTCCTGTCTGGAGGGGGCTGCTATCAGCCAGTCGTCCAGGTAAGGGTACACCTGGACCCCTCGGCACCGCAGGAAAGCTGTCACCACTGCTATGCATTTGGTGAAGACTCTGGGAGCTGGAGACAGGTCAAGGGCATGGCTCGAACTCGAGGGGATCCCTCCGCTCGAAAGCGAAGGAATCTCCGATGTGACGGACGGATAGGGACGTGAAAGAACGCGTCCTGCAGGTCCAGAGAGCAGAACCACATGCTGTGTTCCAGGGATGGTATTATCTGAGCCAGAGTGACCATCCTGAAGGTTCGAGACCTTAGGAACTTGTTCAGGTCGTGTAGGTCTAGAATGGGGCACCAGCTCCCCGTCCGTTTCGGAACCAGGAAATACCTGGACACGAACCCCGGGTCTGAGGGAGGGTCCGCCACCTCCCTGATCACCTCCTTTTGGAGGAGGAGAGCGATGTCGGCCCGACGAGCTGACAGTGAGGCTGCGGACCCCGAGGCCCCCCGAGGTGCGACGGCTCTGAAGCGTGGGGCCTGCTCGAATTCTAGAGGCAGGCCTTTTCCCACCACCTCCAGCACCCACCTGTCCGTGGTAATAACGGACCAGGCGGAAAGGAAGTGCCGGAGCCGTCCCCCCACGGGGGGAACCTGGGGTGAGGTGATGTGGTTGGGGACGACACCTCTCAGCCCGTCACTGGGCAGGCTTGGAGGAGGGACCGGCCGAGGGACCTCCCGGGCCTTTACCTCCCTGCTTCCTGCTGGAGGAAGCCCCGGGCTTGGGTTTGGGATGCCAAGCCCAAGCCTGCTGGCCCTGACGTTGCTGGGCTGGACGCACCACAGGCGCAGAAGGACGAAAGGGCTTAGGCTGTGGTTCTGGCTCTTGTCCTTCTGAGCGGAAGAGACCGAGTCCAAGGTAGCATTGGACTCTCGATCCTCTGCAGGTGACCTTCCACCCCAGGGTCAAGAGGTCCGCTCCCAAAAGGGAACATCCGCCAACTTGTGCTGGGTATCCGCAAAGGTGGATATCCTCAGCCAAGCCCGATGACGCATGGCCAACCGCGGCCGCCACAGACCTGGCACATGAGTCCCCAATGTCTAAAGCAGTCTGGAGCTGCTGTTTTGCCACTGCTCCTGGTCCCGCACCTGCCTGACCGTGGTCTGCAGATCCGCTGGAAGATGAGGGATGACTCATCCAGGGAGCCCAACAGGGCATGAGAGAAATGTGCCATGAGGACGGCCGAACTGGCAGCGAAGGCCTAGGAGGACGAGCATAGACTTTTCGCCCGCATAGTCCAACTTCTTGACTCCTTGTCGGAGGTTTGTCCACATCCCTAGCGCTCCGCACGCTGGAAAATGCTGTCGGTAACTAACCCCTCGGCCGAGGGGTGTTCTGAAAAACCGGACAGGGAACCGGTAGGGACCGCATACTTCCTGGCCATCCTGGCCGAAAGCGCAGGGCAGGAAGCAGGGCACTGCCAGAGCTCCAAGGCCGGGCACACTATGGCCTCGGCCACCGGAAAGGCCTCCGTAGGGGAATCCTCTCGGTCCAGAATCTCCGTGAGGGGATACCTGGCCCGCTTAGAAACAGGTTCCAGCTTCATCCCGGTGGACTCCGAGATGAGCCGAAGCAATCCCAGGAAGAACGAAGGGCTATCGTCCACCGACTGTCCTCCTGAGGACTCCAAGTCTGTTCGCTTGGAGAAAAGGGAGGAATCGTCTTCCGACTCAGAAGAGCCCTAAAGAGCTGCCTCGGGCCTGAGCCACCCTCCACCTGCCGAGGTCGATCGGGAGTGAGGGTGACAGACAGCCTATGGGGCAGTCCCTGAGCCGACCGAGAATTTTTGGTCGGAGCCCCAACTAACGGCTGTGGAGGCGGAGGTTCCACCGGAATCGTGGGCAGCTGGTTTCGCTGAACAGCCGCCTGGGGAACAGGCCTCGGATAAACGAGGGGTTGTTTCGCCGCTCGGTGACAGCCACTTAATGGTCAGAAGACGACGGCGGCCGGCTTATTCCCGGTCAGAAGGAGCTGTTGCCATTGAGTTCTCATATCTTTGACGCAACTTGCGCCAAAGCCTCCCTTGTCCGAGGAGGAGGAGGAGGATGAGCGGCAGCGCTGTCGCTGGTGCAGAGACCGCTTATGATGGCGGATCGGCTGGACCGCTGAAGAAGAACTCGCTTTGCGAGAACGGTGCAGGAGGTGTCATGAACTGCACTCTGTTCGAAGATTCAACTAGAAGGCTCTGGAACCGAGGCACAGACAAGCCGACGGGTCCTCAACTCCCACCGGGGAACCAGGAGAGGGATTCTTGGCTTCTCCAGCCGACAACTCCGTCCAACGGGTCGAGAAAATTCGACCGCCGACGAGTCTCGGTCAACTGGCCTGACGGGACACCGTGAGACCAGTGGCCAAGCCGAGGAAGTCGACGCCGACAACTCGGGAGGGATCTTCCGCCTCCCAAGAGCCGCCGACGGTGAGACTTACCTTTGTCTTTTGGACCGAGAAAACGGTCCAGAAGAAGTTGGTCCCTCACCTTTAGTCGAGAGGGACAGACAAAGCTCCCTAAAAGAAGATGAATAACAGGCACCGAGAGAGAGCGGGACAAATGCCGCAGCCAAGGTAGAAGTGGCCCGCGCCGCCTCCTCTTCGAGGGCGATCATCTGCTCGAGCAGATCCGCCGAGCCCGCCGCCGTGGACACCGCCGACCGGGCCTCTTTTGATTTTACCGGAGGAAATCGCTTCTTGGGACGCCCTAGTTGTAAACGGGCAGCACGGTCTTAGAGGACATAGGCCGAAAAGGAAGAGCACAGGTCGAGGCCCGCGGGTCGTGCTCAAGGCTCCAGCAGTAGACGACGTGGAGTGCGGATCTGTCCGAGACATCTCTACCGCAAGGGCATCTCCGAAACCGAGTCGATTTGTCCATCGCAGTCATGAGGAGAGAAGACCAAGTCTTTTACTTTTAATTTCAAACTTTCAAGAATTAGGAACCAGTCTTATATGCAGAGCATTAAGGAGGGAACCTGAGCTTCCAAGCGGTAAGGAAGAACTGGCGTCATGGGGCGGAGCCGAGAGTTTTACCACCCGGGTGGGTGGGAGGAGCCAGCTTGAAGACCTTCCGGCAAGATTTAAAGCGGCAAGGAACCTGCCAGACAGTGTGGATGAACAACATATCCATGTCCCTGGAACAGATATTTCAATTTTCCATTTACGAATATAATCAAAAATGACACCCCAGTCACTAGGCAAAGTATACTTCCATTTATTTTTATGAATAAAGGAAAGACTGATGCCATTCAAGTAAAATATCCCCCAAGCCTGTTTCAATCCAAGGTACCCAAATTTTGTCATGGTGTAAGAGGAGAGGAGAGGCTTTAAATTTGTAAAAAGAAAGACAGAAAAAAGAACAAAACAAGATGAATCATCCTAAGACCACCAAGCTTAATATCGAGATATAAAACATTCCATTTCACAGGATTCAGTCTACTGCCCCATACACCAGTGAAAAAACAAGCCATTAAAGCAGTTTCAAAAGATTTAGGGAGTGGGTAAATACGACTGAGGAAAAGAAACATGGGTATCAAAAAGGTTTTAATAAGGTAGACCCGTTTCTTCTTCCCCATCTTCCAAGCCGTCCATTTACTGACTACAGCCCTCCCTCGATTCAAACAGATTTCCCAGTCATACGCTGCCACATCATTACAGCCAAAATAAATACCTAAAATCTTCTGTGGCGAATCAGAAATAACAATACCCCTGACGTGATCATCCGTCATAGAAAAACCTGTAAGATTTAAACAAAAACTCTTATCCTTACTGATACTAGAACCCATAACAGACAGAAGAGACAGCAACACTCGAGGACCAGTAATCCCACGCAACGAAGGTGATCTATTCAGTATTCGCAGAATAGGATCCAAAGCTAAAACAAACAAAATCGGGCTAAGGGGACATCCCTGCCTAACTCCCCATCTAATATAACATCTGGCACCAACCCTCCCATTCACATAAGGCATGACATATGCCAATGAATAACATATCTGTATCCAATTTCTAAATTCAAGCGGAAAATCACACATAAATAAAAGGGGCCAAAGAAAATCCTGGGAAAGCTGATCAAAGGCTTTGGCTTGATCAATACTAAGGGAATATCCACCGTGAGCAACACCTCCCCTCCCCCCCGGAAAAAGCTCCCTCAACAAAATCAACACATCCTGGATAGAATGACAGGGCACTGAACAAAATTGAGAGCTATGAACCAAATCAAGCAGAACACCCAAAATCCCACTACATAAAAGTTTGGCAAACATCTTAAAATCTGTAGTCAAAAGAGTGCTCGGTCTCCAGTTGTCAAAAATCATTCTATCCCCTTTTTTAAATAAAAAAAAATAATCAAACCCTTCATACATATCAGCAGCAATCCTGTCCTCTAGATGAAATGCATTAAACTCTTGTAAGAGTGCATCAGGGATAAGCTTCCACAGGACCTTATAAACTTCGGCAGGTAGACCATCAGACCCCGGTGCTGAACCACTCTTCAGCCCGTGAACAACTATATCAAGCTCAGCAGATGCAAAAGCAGCACTCAAAGCAGCCTTCTGATCACAAGTCGGTTTTGGAGGTGCCGCAGCTTGCAAAATAGTCGACATACCGTCATGGAAGAGAAAGGGGATGCCAAATTTAAGTGTAAGATGACGGTCCAAAGCACCCAAAATATCTGACCCCAACACCAGCTCCCCATCCACATCACATAAGGCCCCCATATATTTAAGTCTTGTATGGGTCTGGCAAGCCTCAAACGGATTAGTTTGAGCCTTGGTACCTTGAGTTCCAAAACTCTGTTCTTTTTCTAAAGTAAGCTGTCGATTATATTGCAATTGCGACAACCTCCATTTCAAATCTTCAAGCATGCGCTGATCAATGGCATGACCAGACTGCTGGAGGGATAATAAAGCAAAACGTTCCTGTCTAACATCCAAACATTCCTTGACGTTTAGAAAGTGCCACTGCTCCAGACTGTTACTTCAAAAAATCTCTTAAGCAACATTTTGTATCTTCCCACCAGGTAATGGGGGAGTCATACAAAAACAATACGGACTCCCTATCCTCCAAAACTGCCGAAAATAAAGAAAAACCTCAGGATTATCCAACAAACTAGTATTTAAACAGCACAACCCAGGCCCAGGTAGAGAGGAAGGGTGAGGAGAAATCTGAAGTCGAAGTAAACAATAGTCAAATGTTTCAAAAGGCAGCACGTCAGCAACAGAAACGGGCAAATTTGGAGAAACAAAAAAATAATCAATCCAGGAATGAAGGGGCCCCTTATGAAAAGTAGATACAGGATGAAGTTCAAAAGCATCTCGTAAAGCAGTCAACTGTAAAATAGCACTTAAAGCATGAGAATCACAGTAGACCTTTTGAGTACCATCCCTCCTCAGAGAGGTATTAAAATCTCCTCCCCAAATCAGGGGACGGTTGGTAAACAAAAAAGGTTTAATTTTATGAAAAAGGGCCACACGATGTGCTTTTTGTTGAGGGGCATAAACATTAATTAGACGACAAAAAAAAACAAACAAGCATGTAAAACAAAATCCAATAAGAAAACCCCCCCCGGTTCAATATCCACCCTTATTTGGACCTTCAAATCAGTACCCAAAAAACAAAACCCCAGACCCAAACAAGTATCCTGACCAACAGACCATAAGGAAGTCCCCAAAACCCATTCTGTAGTAGCCTTACATAACTCTGAGGCAGAATAAAGTCTAGTGTCCTGTAAAAAAATAAATATCATACAGAGTCAGCTGTAAGGCTGCATAAGTGGCTTTACATTTGAAATCAGATTTTATGCTATTCACATTCAAACAGGCAACAGAAATGGGTAAAAAGACAACATAATCAAAAAGAGAAAGAAAACAAACAATCCACGAAACAATTACGTTTTTTTCTTAGAAGCCCTAGTGGACCTCTTCTTTACAGTAGACGCAACATCCGCCGCAGCAGGCAACAAATCATCCAAGAGGGTATCAGATTGTGAGGGGCAAACAGAGACTGCCGAATCCTCACTATCCATAATGTCACCCCATGTCTGTAGAGGGTCGTAATGATTAGACGTGGGCATAGGGCTAGGCAACTGAGCCTTCAACGGCAATCTCTTCAAGGATTGCTTAGCCTGAACTGTCTGAAAAGCCACAGGCTCCGTGGGAAGAGGTTCCAGCGCCTCTACCGCTTCTACTACAAGTGGAGCTGGAGGATGGGGTGGGAGAGGTGCATCAACAGGGGGTACAGAAACAGGCAAACAAGCAGCAGGGGCAGGAGGAGCTTGCATGGTCATACCAGACCTACCAGAGGAAGCTGAGACCAAAGGTGCAGAACGGCGCTCAGCAGCATGTTCTTTAGTGGCAGTATTCACATAAAAACCGTGCTGCATATAATCAGCAGAGTTATGTGCCGCCCAAGGGCAAGACGAAAAAACATGGTCTTCCCCATCACAAAGATTACAGGAAGGAGGAACCTCACAAGTAGTGACGGAGTGACCAAGAGTTCCACAATTAGAACATTTCAGCTGGTCACAGTCAGAATTGAGATGGGAAGTGGAGCCACACCGATAGCAAGATCGAGGCTGGCCGGGATAAAACAATACCCCCATCCCTGCCCAAATAAAAACAAACAATTGGGCACATGTTGAATCCCATCCTCTGTTAAGGCAAGCTGGACCGAAAACTTCCAGCCCCCCCCCCCCCACCCAAGCCATTATCATCAATGAGGGCACAAGAGAGACCACTGACTGTACAACACTTTTCCAGCCAGTACACAATATCCAACAAATTAACTCCTCATTCCTAAACAGAACAGTAAGCGCCTTAGCGGTGGGTCTAGTAATAGGAATAGCTGTGAAAGGTTTCCAAAGGGGAGTATTCGTTAATTCATAATAAGCGCCCAAAACTTGTCCAACAAACCAGCAGAACGAAAACTAATGCCAAAGTTATGATCACCCGAGGCGTGGATGACTGCATATACTTCGGCTGGGTTGAAATGAAGCGATTCAATAATCAGGGTTTCCAAACATAATTCCGGCCCAGGGGTAAGTCCAAACCACCCCTATAATAGAGTCTCAGCACAAAATGACGTCGAGCCACCTCCACTGGCTTGAGAAACAAACCAGCATAGCTAGTAGGCTTAGTCTGAGGCCCAGATTTATCAGGAGCAGCAGTAGGTTTAGTCGGTGAAGCAGGTAACTCTGGAATGGAAGGAGCAGACATACCTGAGCGCAGACCCTTAGACTCAGGAGGGGAGTGGAGCAACGGTGAAACAAGTTCTGAACCAAGAGTAGAAGTGATAAGAGGTATCCCAGACTCCAACTGACCAGCAAGCACACTCACAGCGTCTGATGCAGGAAGAGTAACAGGGCGTGCCTCACCCTGGGGAACCACCAGCTCAGGCGGAGTAGAAGATTGCAGTCCATCCGCACCTATAGAGAAAACAGTTTGTTCATGATGCAGAGATAAGGACTTTTGTTCTTTGTCAGAAACCCCAGGCAGAGGAATACTCGGGTCTGGGACCCAAATTCCATCTTGAAACAACTAACCAGCTTTATCCAGATCCTGTTCAGGACACCACTCAGAGGCAGTCATGGAAAAAGGTAACAGGACAGAATCTTGAGACAAATCTGCAGAACCAGAAGGCAAAGAGTGCAAGGTAGAAACATGATGGTCCAGATCATGAAGTAAGCTTTTTTTTAAAAGGCATAACAGTAGGGCTTTGCTCAGTTCGTTTACGTTTCTTCTCATCATCCACTACCATAGGTGGTACCTTCTCATTGTCCGTATCCAATAAATCCTGCAACTGCAATTCCTGTTGTACCATCACTGGGTGAAGGAGGTCATTCAAGCTTTGCTCCTGTCTTTCCACATCTTGTTTTTCTGTCTCCATTCATTCTTCCATGTCTCCTGCCACAACAGCACTTCCTCCTCCTCCTCCTCCTCTGTCCAGCTCCCAACTGGGTTCCTCCATTATGCTTCCAGGAAGTCAAGCCCCCTGCTGGCAGAGTAGAGGAATTTCCACGGTTCCCTGGCCAAATTTCCCCCTATTCACTAAAATACCACCAACAGCTTAATCTGGTTCAGAGTCAGTTGGCATTCATCTGTATCCCCCTCTCCTGGGTCGTGCCTGAAAATAGGCAGAATTTGTCTAGTGCACTTACCCGGTCAACAAAAACTAAATAAATAAAATAAATAAACTAAGGGTAGAACTAGTGACATCACTGAATACCTTCTTTAACAAATCGAGGATGGGGTGGTACCTAAGGACTGGAGGAGGGCAGATGTGATTCCACTTCACAAAAGTGGGAGCAAGGCAGAGACAGAAAACTACAGACCTGTTAGTTTGACCTCAGTGATAGGGAAAATGATGGAATCACTTCTGAAAGAAAGAACTGTTGAGTACCTAGAGGCTAGCAGGGCACAGGACCCAAGGCAGCAAGGATTTAGAGCGGGAAGGTCGTGTCAGATGACTCTAATAGATTTCTTTGACTGGGTGATCAAAGTAGTAGACCAGAAAGGGGCTGTGGACATGGCCTACCTCAACTTTAGCAAGGCATTTGACACAGTCCCACACAAAAGATTAATATACAAGTTAGCCAGCCTTGGAGTGGGTCCCAAGGTGGTAGCCTGGGTTAAAAACTGGCTGGATAACACGATGCAGAGGGTAATAGTAAACGGAGTCCACTCTTAAGAAAGGATGGTTACTACCTGGGTCCCGCAGGGTTCAGTACTAGGACCGGTCCTCTTTAATGTCTTTATAAGTGACACTGTGGAGGGACTGGAAAGAAAAGTATGTCCCTTTGCAGATGACACAAAGATCTGCAACAGAGTTGATACACAAGGTGGGGTGGAACGGATGAGAAGGGACTTGGCAAGGTTGGAGAAATGGTCAAATGTATGGTAGTTTAAATTCAATGCAAAGAAGTGCAAAGCAATGCACATGGGAAACAAAAACCCAGGAGAAGAGTACACAATGGGCAGAGAGATACAAACAACAAAAAAAATGGAAAAGGACCTTGGGGTAGTCATATCAGACGACCTAAATGTGGGCAAGCAATGTGAGAAGGCAGTAAGGAGAGCTGGGGGGATACTGGGGTGCATAGGGAGAGGCATCACCAGTAGAAAACAGGAAGTTGTTATCCCTCTGTACAGACAGTTGGTGAGACCCCATCTGGAGTACTGCAATCAGTTCTGGAGACCCCATCTCCACAAGGATATAGACAGGATGGAGGCTGTCCAGAGAAAGGCAACTAAAATGGTGCAAGGTCTGCACCAGAAGACATATGAAGAGAGACTAAAGGAGCTTAATATGTATGCCCTCCAGGAAAGGAGGGAGAGGGGGACATGATAGAAACTTTCAAGTACCTCAAGGGAATCAACAAAGTCCAAGAGGGTAGCATCTTTCAGAAAAAGAGATGTGCAAAAACAAGGGGGCACAATTTCTTTTTTTGTGTTATCTTTTTATCCTCCTTCCTGTCCCCGGTGTCCCCCTCCTTCCGACTGCACATACCCCGAAGCCCCCCCCTTTCAGGATCTGCCCCTAGACTGCCCTTACCTCCTCCTACTTCCTTGCACAGCGGGGTCTGTCCTAGGTGGGCTCGGGATGGGCAGTCTTCATCTAGGGACACCGAGGACACCATTTTCGCATGTTCTCCCTACTTCCCCGCCCTGGGATGCCGCACACAAGGACGATGTCCTAGAGGGGCGACGTATGACGCACGCCCTCAAGCACCTCACAACGCCTCCCTCCCTTCGACTCCAGTAACGGAGCACAACCCCCCGAGTGCCGGGTGCTCCCACCGACAGTTCAGGGTTGGGAACTTCCTCGGAGGGAGGAGAGCATCCGCTGGGACGCTTCAACTTCCTCCCTCGCCGAATTCTCGACGACCCGAGTCCGCTCCCTGAACCCGGGTTGCTGGCGCGTGGTACGAGGTGTGGCGCCTAGCGCCAACCTCAGCGCCACCGGGCCGGGCTGGGGGCACAATTTCAAGATAGAGGGGGATGGCTCAGAGGTAATGTGAGGAAGTATTTTTCATGGAGAGGGTTGTGGATACATGGAACGGCCTTCCTGAGGAGGTAGTGGAGTCAAAAACAGTGGGGGAATTCAAAAATGCGTGGCACAGACATATGGCAATTCTAGTGGGGGGGTAAGAGGAAGTAGGCTATTGATTAACTAGGATCTGCAGCTTATCCATTAGGTAGGGAAATGGGCAGACTAGGTGGGCCAAGTGGTCCTTATCTGCCATCAAATTCTGTGTTTCTATATAAGGGTTAGTTGTGTTTTTTGTTTTGTAGAGAACTGCCACTATGCTTTCACTGATGAAGTGCAGGGATCTGCGGAGGTAGCCCTACATCAAAGTCTAACTTAAGAGTTTTTTCCAGGAACTTTGGCCATAGTGAAGGTGAATCTTTGCCAACGTTTTTTGTTTGTTTGTTTACACTGCCAGGAAGATTATGTGAAGCGTAGCACCAGCTTTGTCCAATCATTATTTTTCTGTTGTAGACTCTTCTGAGCTATGGAAAAGATCCTTAGCCTCCCCTAAGGTATGACAGAAACCTTGTTCCTCCTCATGGAAAGATACCATACCGTTTTCTGCATAGTACAGCAGGAATAATGGGGAATACCTTACTTGCATTACATTTGCCCCACCTCTTCAAACAAAGCATTAACATCTCAAACTTCAATTAATTATTAGACTTGCTTGAGTAGTTCTCAGTAACCGTACCTCACCATTTGAGAATCACTATTAATACATAACCCAGGACTCTAGCAACCACACAACAGATTTTATTTTATTTAGTTTTTGTTTACCGGGTAAGTACACTAGCCAACACAATGACTATTTTCAGGTATGACCTGGGAGAGTACAACATAAATAAAACAGGTACAAGAAACATTTTCATTTTTAAGACAGGGAGAAAGCAAACAGAATTTTAAGCAGGAGGTAGATAATGTAAAAACCTTGAAAGAAAGAACTTATTTAACATAACAGAGGTAATAGGTAGCATTACAGGTATTCACGTGGTGAGAAGCAGATAACATGGCTTAAATAGGAGGGAAACAGAAAATACATCTGTAGGCCACGGTGGGCAAGGCAAGTAGCAATTGTTGGGGGGGGGGGTAAACAAGGACAGGTCAAGCAAAATAAAGTTTCAGAGATTTTGTGTAAAAAGTCTAACTCTAAAAAAAAAAAAGGTCTGTTGGAATTTGAGTAGAGGAGGAGGAGGGCAGGAGGGGAAATCGGGTAATATAATGAGAAGAGGCTTGGGGAAAGAAAAGTGGCCGGGGTAAGGGAGAAAGGTGGATAATAGGGCAGGAGAGAGATAGACAGAGGAATCGTAGCAGGGAGCAGGGGTAGGGAAGGACGTGTATTAGAGGGAGGTAGGAAGTAGAAGTCAGGCAAGAACGTGACAGGGCAGAGGGATCATAGCATGAGGAATCTAGAGCAGGGATACAGAAGGAGGGAGATAGAGATCTGAGAGATTGGAGAACAACATGGGAAGGCAAGTCTATAGGACAAAGGGAAAAAATAGGGACCAGACATAAACAGAGAGGAAAACAGAAAGGAAAGAGAGAGCATTTGGGGCACGCAACATAAACAAGACCATAGGGTGGGATCAAAGCAGGTGCAGGGGCCAGTACGCAATAGATAGCAGTGAAGTGCTTTTTTAAAGCTCTGATGAGTTCCAGCTGATTTGAGTTCGGGGGGAAGTGTATTCCAGAACTGGGGAGCCGCACACTTGAAAGCCCCAGTGCCTTTTGTGGTAGAGCATCTTGGAACTTGGAGTAGAAAGTTTTCAGCAGACCTCAGACCGTGAGGGATGGAGTGCGGAATTAAAAGTTCTGCCAGAGATTTAGGGGATTTGAGCCATACAGCAGAAACAGTAAGGGAGCCAAGATAATATTTTCTTGTTGCCATGGGGGAGAGCCATCCTAAGTCATCGTAAAGCTGACAGCGGTGCTTCTGCCTTGAGGAGGAGGATGCATATCGACATATGTTATTGTAGGTGACATCCCATTTCTGGAGGGCAGTTTTGTGAGCACTAGAGAGGATGGGGGCACTGTAGTTTAGGGAAGGTAGCAGTACACCCCTGGCAATGGCTTTTTTAGCAGATGGCGTAAGCAAGTATCCCGATTTGTAAGCAGCACCGAGTTTGCAATTCACAGCCTTGCAGATGGATTGAATGTGCAGGCTCAGATCAAGGGATTGGTTGAGCAGGATACCAAGATAGTTAAAGGATGAGACAGTTTCTAGTTTTGTATCACCTGAGTCATGGACTGTAAGGGAGGAGGGGCACCTACGGAGTTTAGGGGCAGAACCAAAAAGCATGGCCGCGGTTTTCTTTATGTTTAGGACCAGCTTGTGCTCACACAGCCAGTTTCGTATATTTGTGAAATCAGTTGAGAGTGCTGCGTTTAGATTCTCCACGTTGTCATCACTGGCATAAATGACAAGATCATCAGCATACAGGAGAGATGAGCAACACTGTAGGGCACAGTAGACTTTATTTATAAAGAGAGAGAAAAGGACAGGACCCAGGATGGAGCCTTGAGGAACGCCCATGTTTACTGAGGCAGACTCAGAAATGGCTGAGTTAAATTTAACTGCTTGAGACCTATCGGATAGATAGCTACTAAACCAGCATACAACTGGAGAGGAGAAACCTAGGCTATGCAAGCAGGATAGGAGTAGGGGGTTGTCCACGAGGTCAAAGGCCTTTGTAAGGTCTATGAATACAGCACCAGTGAGTCTACCTGCGTCCATGTTAGAGATTATGTCTGAGGTAAGTTTCAATAGCGCAGTGGATGTACTATGTTTTTTTCCGAAACCATGTCGGGCATCAGATAGGATACACCACTTTGCTAGAAAGTCACGTTTTTGAATAGCGACAGCCTTTTCAAGTAGTTTGGACAAAACGGAGAGAATAGCAATAGGTCTGTATCTTTCTTTTCCCCTTTTTTAAATACAGGAGTTATTCGAGCAAATTTCCACAGGACTGGGACAGTACCAGTGATCAGGGATAGTGTAAATATTTTCGCCAGGGGTGAGGCTACGTAGGCAGCAGCAAGTCTGAGTAAACGGGGTTCAAGGAGGTCAGACCCCACACTAGTGTTTCCAGATATGGATAAGAGAAGATAGGGGAGGATGCATGTTTATTGCTCCAAGGAACAAGCTTTTCTGGTAGCTGCTTTCCTGAAGACTAGAAGCCCAATAAGGAACTCACTGAAGAGGTTCAGGTTCTTGAATTCTAACCTCTCAGGAAATAAGCCTCTATATGCTGTTATTGTATGTCAAGATAGGCTATTCTGTCCTGAAATGTAGTGAAGAGGTCAGGCCTGAGAGGAGGAGAGAGGCAGCTGGATGGGCTGTAATAATATATAATCTAAAAAATACTAAGAACCTTACACAAAGCAAAGGTTCTTTGTCTAGATTCTTTTCCTATTTTGGGCTCACCATGACCCACACCCATAAGACCATCACAAGGGTCGATTCGTTTTCACTTTGTTTGAGATACAAATGAGGCACACTGATGAATCCTGAGGAGGATAAAACACATGTCTGTGTCTTCTGTTTGCAACCTTTGCAGTCTGTTTGAGAGGCCATTTGGCACCATGTACACCTGCTTAAGGCAGAACCAGTCTAATTGTTTTATGGTGACTTGCACATATAGATCTCCCATGATCTGCATTATTGCGGTATGTGATTTTGTATTTCTGTGTGAGTATGTATTGTATGTGTGTGACAGGAAAGCGTGAGAGGTAGTTTATGTTGTATAGTAGAGCATGTGGGAGGCAGGCCAGCCGGCACAGTAGTAGCACTGCCACTTGCACACCGATGACCCGGGTTCAGGAATGAACGTGAGGTGTCAAAGGGTCAGGGGAGAGGGAGGGATCGGAGCACAGCTACAGTCCAGCATCTGAGGGTGGCCTGGGGTCGATGCATGTGGGAGTGACACAGCTGCAGGGGTAGGAGGAAGCAGTGGACATCAGTCACATCTGGTGTAGGTGTGAGCCTGCCACCAAGGTCATCACTACATATCCACCACACTTGGGAACTAGAAAAGCCAAAATGCCACCGCCAGCCAAGGGATGACGTGCTGCCCATCGCCTACATCCAATCTGGGCTTATACCTGATTGCCCGTGTATCTCCCCTCGCTTCACCTCCACCGTGACTGACTGGACTGTATAGGGGAGTCTGCTGAGGAGCAGAAGGCAACCCCATCCCAGGGGGATTGTTGGGTGGGCATGACATCAATGTGTTGTGGATGGCTGGAGGTTGCATATAAAAACAGGAGGGCCTCCGGATCACAGGAGACAGCTTTGCTCTAGCAGTCACTAAAGGAGACCTTAACTGGTTTGCAGAGGAGTAAAAAAGTTGAGGAAAAAACAAGAGTGAATGTGGGCGACTGATTTGAGAGTGTGACAGTGTGTTTGCGAGTGAGGCATGGAAAAAATCAGTTTGTGAGTTGGTGATCAGTTTGGCCACTAGCTTTCAAAATCTAGTAGCCAAACCAATATTTGTAGTGGCCATCCTTTTTAAAGGCTAAAAAAAAAAAAGTCACTCTGTGGGCAGGTAGCCAAGTTGGCCAACAACTTTCAAAATCTGGTAGCCAAACCAATTTTTTAAGTTGCCACTGGCCATCTGATTTGTCCCATCGTGTATGTGTGTGAGGGCAAGTCTGACTGCAGAGAGAGTAACTGTAAGCAGTAAAATGCAGCAAAAGCTGGGTAAAGAATATGTTTCCGAATGTTATTACCTCTTATCCTCATTTTGGGGGATCCAGAGTCAAAAAATAATATTAATTTGATTTGGCTTAAAGGGACAATGTCAACCCCCTTAGGTCTCACAGTGTCCCTAGTTTAAAAAACACATTTTATGATTGCCAACATTCTGTAAAGATTGCTGATGTAGCTGGTAGTTTGATTCTGACTTTTTTTCTTTAAAAAGGTGAAAATCAGACTGCCCACCATACTAGTGTTACCACACAAACACAGGTTTGTTTACATTCTTTCATCAGCTCCAGCTGCATCTTTCCTGGACTTGAGAACACCCACAACACAGTCTAGCCCCTCATGATGCAGTGGGAGTTTATGGAGCTGCTGCCTCAGGAGTGACTGCACTGTTTGGGTGTGTTTCTAATGCTCAGAAAGTATGCAGTAAGAACAGTTCCAGGATTATAAACAAAACAAAGTTGTTTATAATACACATTAGCATGCATTTCAGTTCTACTAAACAAGGAGACAGACAAAACAGACAGCAACATCAATGAATTTTAGAGAAGATAATCATAAAATGTAGGTTTTTAACTAGAAATAATATGATGAAAAACAGGCTGACGGTGTCCTTTTAATGTACTGTAAGGCAGTAGGCAAAACTGAAAACAATACCCACAAAAACGGTAGTAACATGTTATCTTTTTCCCTTTCCAGTTCTCCTTTGGCATAAATCATTTTTTTTTTAATCTCACTTGATGTAAAACAGGGATTTGATCATTTGTGACTAGAATAACATTGTTAGTAACTAACTATACAGAAATAATTTGATGACTTTGGTAATGGTTTTCTGCAACAGATTACTAGTAATCACTTAAGGTTCATGTTTTGTAGATTACACTGCCATCAAGTCTATTTAGATATAAACTAAAAAGGAAAAACACTGTTCAAGGGATGCACGTAATTCTATAGCAAAATATTCTGGAAATTTCAGAAAAGACCCTTTTCATCTTCTGTGCTACACAGTTGGGTAAAATCTCAAAGGAAAAATCTATATCTACATTGCTTGAAAACTGGATTAAACAATATTTTGCCACTGTTATAACCTATTAAAAGAAATATTAATTCAGAACACGGTGCTAGTTAAAATCAATAATAATGTCCGACTTGTCTAAAATAGAACAAAAAAAGAAAAACGAAGAAGTAAAACCTTTACATTCAAAAAACACTGAACCACCTGCAGTAAATTCACTGCAAAACAGTTTTCCAGCAATCTAGTGTGCAAGTTCCCAGAACCACAAATGACAACAACCTGGACACAGCACTCTGTGGGTTCTACCCAAACTATAAAATGTGTTAACGGCCAGTCTAGTGGCACAGGGGGCTGAGGTGCTGGATGCTACACCTGCCGTAACACCAGCGTTCCTGATGCGGGAGTGTAACAGGGTTGCAGGGGGTTGGCAGGAGAGGAAGAGGATCGAGCATCCAGGGACAGCTCTCCTCACCCATGGGAGGGGAGATATGCCACCTGGTGTAAGCCTAACCCCAGCAATGGCTGAAGGCAAGGCAGCCAGGCACCATTACACAAGGGAAGTGGAGGCGGCCGACGTCCTGTAGATGGCAGTGTGCACAGGGCCGTCTAGGGCGGCATTGCATGTCCACTCCCCTAAAGGGAGAAAAGGAGGAGAAACAGTTGATGGTTCGGCTAGCCATCCCTGGCCACTCACAGGCCCTGCACCTGGTAAGCACCCAAGCCGCCCAGCAGAAGCACAAATGTAAGTTAAGAAAGCCAGGGTGACAGGGCTGCAGTGGCTGGGGGTGTTCGGCCATGTCGGGGACTGGTGTAGGAAACAGAAACTAAATGCAAAATAAAAAATAAAATGCGTTAGCAGTTCAGCCCAATTCTTTACTTTCTCGCTCCCTAGCAAAGTGCTGAAAGGGGTTGTTTCTTGTTTGCTGTCCGGGAAAGGAGGGATGAGGCATGCGTTCCACCAGCACCACTGAAGCAAAACTACAACCAGGCCTTGGTAGGGAGCTAAAGCGTGTAAAGTATACCCCCATGGCCAAGGTCTGGTATCACTATGCGGCCATAAGGGATGGAGAAACAGGGAGGGGAAACTGGTTTTATTTCTTTTTTTAAAGCAGCAGTGCAATGAAACTGAACAAAACATTGCACCCTTAGTTTTTTCACTATAAAAGATTTCAAGCACTTTCCAGTTTTATTTTGTGGTAACATTTTCTATTTCCATCAAAATCTGAGTATTTTATAAATGTTTTCATTTAGTTTGTTTCTAACAAACAAACTGAAAAAAAATGAAAAAATGGCCACTACATCTGACTTAGAAACAGCACTGCAGACCTGTAAAGGTTAGGATCGAGAAAAAAAACCACTGACGGTGCACAGCATAGGGTGTACTCTGAAAAGTAGATCTGATAGGTATGCTAATATTTGTATGACTTATAGCTGAAACTAGCTCAGAACAACAATTTCTTTTGTTGTACTGCTGCTTTATTGTTTATATCCAAGATAAGCAGAACTGAGCTTAGCAAGTTTTGTTAGTGGCGCCTGGGGACAATCAAAGGGAGGGAAAACCACACATCAGTAATTACATAGGGCAACAGAAATCAAACATTCAGTGCACGATACCTAAAACACTAATAAAGCTGTGTACATAATTTAGCCGCACCTGTTTCAGGGAAACAGACATCCTCAACACAATTATAGTTTTATTTAATTATTAATAATAAAACGCTACCTGTGAATTTTACAACTTCTCCTAGTTTGCCTATACTTCCTGACCTATGTCTCTACGACACTCCCTTCTGTGTTGGTATGCAACAGCTGGGGGTCAAGGGATGCAGGCCATAAACAAAGACAGGGAGTGGCTGAGACCAATTAAACCTGTAAATTCCACTACAAAACTACCACCCCACACCACAAATCCCTCCCTTTATACAGTTCCCACTCACCAAATAGTATTCAATCTAGACCCCAATAACTCCACATCCCACATTCATACAACAAAGACAATAAATACCCTAATACACACTCACATTCACTCACACCTATCCTAGACCATTCAGTCCACAACATCTAAACAACGGAAATTAATTTAAACGGTGTCAGATATGAATAAATTCTTGTTCTTTATGCAGTAGTTCGTAGTGTCTTTAGAGATCAAAGAGATGCAGTCAGAGATATGACAGGGAGAATACACCGTTTACTACAAATGTCAAAGACGAGTCTATCTCACAGCCCCTGCCCTCATCAGAGATCACAGAACAGCTGCACAAATGAAAGCTCAAAGTCCAGCCCTGCCACTGCTGAAGTACACCAAGATATTTACGTAGCAATTTCAAAGGGGAGGGGAAAAAAAGGTAAGTTGGCTAGCCCTCTCTCACCACCTCCCAGCTCGTTTTCCTCTGTTCAGGTGACAACCACTTTCTTTCCAGCTCTTGATTTCCCCAGTCCCAGAAGTCACAGTTATTAAATCCCCATGACTAGCCCAGCTAGGCCCTTCAGCCCTGAATGCCGACTCCATTTCTAGTCCCATCAGCAACAGGGATCAAGCCTGGCCCAGGATAAATCAGCAGCAGGGAGATGCTCATTGTCGCACACCATTGCTGGCTGCAGCAGGCTGCACCACCAGTCTCAGTTCACCACTTGGGGCCACACTTGGCCCTTGGTTATCCCCAATGCACCCGACTCTAGGTGCCGAGTGCTGACCAGGAATGTGCATTCACTACTGCCAGTCAAGGAACTGCGTTCAATACTCTGCTCAATGTTCCTCAATGCTATGTCAGTTCCGTACCACTACTGATACAGTGGCGTTACTAAACTGTTCAGATATGGGCTGTAAAAAAATGACAAGTTTCATATTTCGGACACTGCAGGTACACTGAATATAAAAACATCTAACTCCTGCAACTGCCTCACTACATGCCCCAACTATTCTAAAGTGACCTTACCACTACACTAACTTAAAACTAACTACAGCAAGTGGTGTATAGCTGCAGAACCTTCATCAGGGTTTTTATCAACAACTTAAAAAGCTTTAAAATAGCTTTGTTTTTTTTTTTTTCACAAAAGAAAAGCTTCACAACTCAAGCTCTTGATGACCAGCACAGCCTGGCAGACACTGCACAGGTACACTATACACACCAAATACTGGCACTCAGACAGACACAGACTATTTTTTTTTTTTCTGTGTTTTGACCCTCTATTGTCCTAGGCACTCCCACCCACTGCCCTTAACAACAACTTCCCTGGCACCCCCAAACCTCTTCTGCAGAAAGGATCTTACTTCCATTGGCATCTACCTACCACCAGGGAAACACCATGGCTTCCCTCCCCAATGTCTCACCCAAGGAAAGACAATTATTAAGTCAGCAGTGATCGGGGAGACACGCACATGTCAGCACACAAGGGTGAAGCCAGGGCTGCCTTCTGGTCTCCAATCCTGGTCCTTAACTGTAGGATAGGGAGTTTTTAAGAAGGGGCATGCCCTGCTCAAGCTCCACTCCCACTTAAGTCACCAGAGGGCAGTCCAGGAGCAGCAGAAGTCACCCACTCACCCCAAAGGCAACACACAGCTCATTGGAACTGCTCAGTTTTTGCTACCCCCACTTGGGACATAAAGTTAGGACCCTTGCATCTGCCCACCACTAAATGGGCATCTCAAACTCAAGTGAGCAGCCAGGCCAGACACAAGTGGACAGCTGGGCAAAGTACAACTGGGCAGCCAAGCCAAACACAAGTGAGCAGCCGGGCAAAATACAACTAGGCAGCCGGACCAAACACAAGTGGGCAGCTGGGCTAAACAAGTGGACGCAGCCGGGCCAAACACAAGTGGACGCAGCCGGGCCAAACATAAGTGGGCGCAGCCGGGCCAAATACAAGTGAGCAGCCAAGCCAAAAACAAGTGGGCAGCCGAGCCAAACACAAGTGAGCAGCCAAATACAAGTGGGCAGCCGGGCCAAACACAAGTGGACAGCCAGGCCAAACACAAGTGCACAGCCGGGCCAAACACAAGTGCACAGCCGGGCCAAAACAAGTGGGCAGCGAGGTCAAATACAAGTGGGCAGCCTGGCCAAATACAAGTGACGAGCCAGGCCAAACACAAGTGGGCAGCGAGGTCAAATACAAATGGGCAGCCTGGCCAAATACAAGTGGGCAGCCTGGACAAATACAAGTGACGAGCCAGGCCAAACACAAGTGGGCAGCGAAGTCAAATACAAGTGGGCAGCCTGGCCAAATACAAGTGGGCAGCCTGGCCAAATACAAGTGATGAGCCAGGCCAAACACAAGTGGGCAGCCGGGCCAAACACAAGTGGGCAGTGAGGTCAAATACAAGTGGGCAGTGAGGTCAAATACAAGTGGGCAGCATGGCCAAATACAAGTGACGAGCCAGGCCAAACACAAGTGAGCAGCTGGGCCAAATACAAGTGGGCAGCCTGGCCAAATACAAGTGGGTAGCCAGGCCAAACACAAGTGAGCAGCTGGGCTAAACACAAGTGAGTAGCCTGGCCTAACGCAAGAGAGCAGCCTGGCTAATCACAAGAGATCAGCCGGGGCCAAACACATGTGAGCAGTTGGGGCCAAACACAAGTGAGACACTTTAAACAAAAAAAATTTTAATTACTGACAAAGGTATTTAACATCCATCCATGTTCAGTCAATATTTATCGCTTGATATTAGAAAGATTTATGGCGCTGAAGTTAGAGTCTTAATTGTTTTAAATATTAAACCTACTGCTTTGTAGCTTCTGGCCCCTGAGGGATTACTGGCGGCTTATAGCATAGGTAAAGTCACAGTTACACACACACACACACACACACACACACACACACACTGACTCACTCACTCTGATCTCTGCTTTTTATTTTTATTTCCAATTGTTTTCTCACTTCATTTCACCAATTTTATTTATTAAGGGAGATACCATTGAGCAAACTGATTTACAGTGGTGGACCATCTGTCCACATAATGCTTACGTTTTGCGTAAAAAAAATATTAAACAGACTTACCAAGTTAAATACTGAGGCTTACGCACCACATACATCAGTGCCTTACCTCCTAAGAATGTGGTCTATTCATATGCGTACCATAAATGTTCTGTAGGGTTGCCGTAATTTTACTCGTAATTTTATCTTCACCAGGATACTTGCACTTCCTGGACTTTAGATCCCCAATCTTATAGCGTGATGGCAGGGGAGGAGCGGGGCACTAATACATTATAGTCTATGGGGGTACCTTTAACACCAATTTTATATGTTACAGTGATTATGTGGTGATTAAATGAGAGTTTACTCAACACATAATCACTGTAACATATAAAACTAGTGTTAAAGGTACCCCCATAGACTATAATGCAGCACATCCCTGCACTCTCCCTGCCATCACGTTGTAAAATTGGCTGAGCATGGGGTGGCGTGGGGGCAGATCTAAAGTCTGGGAAGTGAAAGTATCCCGGTGAAGATGAAATTACGAGTAAAATTACGGCAAACCTATAGAACATTTATGGGGCACATATGAATAGACCACATTCTTAGAAGGTAAGGGACCGATGTATGTGATGCATAAGGCTATCTTGGTGAATCTCTTTAAATATACCTTAAAAATAAAAGAAAGACAATACATCTCACACACATAAACCAACATAATGAAACCACCATAGGATAATCATTTTGAAAAGTTCAGGGGAAAAAAGGAAGAGTCTCTCTCTCTCCAAAATTCTATTGTTGGAACTTTGACTTTTGCAGGCTGGAATTAACCTAATGTTCCAGTATCCCACAAGGTCAGAGAGCAGGGTGTACTGCACACTGGCCTAGCTTACACACTGAAACAGTGATGCCAAACATAAGGCATTCCAAAACATTGGGGGATTCTGCAGAAAAACCTAAGGGCATCTATGTTTACAAAGAATCCCTTTTAATTATGTTTTGAGTTCATTTTTTATTAAAACCAGACTGCACAGCTAGCTGTAGGATAACTCATGTTGGACCAGAGAATACAATACTTGTTTCAACAAGTGACTAAGCCAACTATATTGACTGACTGAATAATTTTACCATTTTTTGGAATTCTGAGAAGAGTAAAGAAAAAAAAAAGATTCATTTTAATTACAGATACATTAAAGGATATCTGACGCTTCCAGGAAAACAAAAAAAATATATGATATTGCTTAGCCAGCCAGGTGCCACAGTGGCAGCTGGCATGCCGGCAAAACAGGTTTGAGAGTGAACTTAAGGTGACAGGGGGTAGGGGGGACTGAGCACACAAAGAACTGCACTCCACTCACAAGGTGGGTAGGTTGCACCTACCACAGTGTGTCTTGGAACAAGCAAATGATAGGTGCTTGGCAGCCAGGAGGCCCAGAAAAGAGAGGGATGTCAACAAACGCTCTGTGTCATTTGCATGTTGATATCCCTGGAGCACACAAGACTCAGAGGACCCTGCCGAGGTATGATGAAAGACTGCCCCACCCACACACTAGGCTCCACTGACTGGGCACCACTAGATCCTGTCAGGGGGACAAGTTCCCCTGTCTCTGCTGTGAGGGGGCAAGTCGTGGAAGCTCGGGTAAGTCCCAGGGATGGTGGGTGACATGGCTGGGGAAGGCATCTAGACGGAACAAGAGGATAAATCAAAGGAAACAAAATACGATATTTGGAGTCAATTTGGCTCACATTTCTTACTCAGTACTTGCTTTGCTTGATCTGAGTGTGAGCACTGCCGGCCCTGGGGCTGTGACTTTATCTTTCCCTATTTCAGTGCCTGGTACTGGAGGGTCCTAGTCATCAGATGATGACAGAACAGCCATGGACAACAGGTCCTAAACAGACAAAACACCTAGGATGAAGCTGGACGTTGTCTGCAGGGGCAGGGATGAAATAAAGAAGCACCTGGCCCACTGACCATACAAAACAAAAACACTGGCAGAAGAAAGCAAAGGCCTACATGAGACAACTTGAAGCCAGGTTCCCTTGAGGTGTGCTCTTGACATACAGAAAATAGGAACTGAGGGGGTTGGGGCTGACAGCTGGCTGGCTGGCAGTATAGTCTAGAGGTTTGAGAAATAAGCTATGAATGAGCTTGGCACATCCAGCAGACCAGGGTTTGATTCCCACAACCTTTATGTGCATACTGTGTGACCCTAGGCAAGTCATTTAACCTCCCAGTGGTCCTGGGTCATCCCACTAAACAGGCCTTCTGCCCAGGGGCTTACCTCCAGTTACCAAAGAATAAAAATACAAAAAACAAAATTAAAATAAAAAATTAGGTAGAATACAGCGTGACAAGGGAGGTACCAGAAGGCTTGGTACTGGGACCAGTTCTCTTAAGTGTCTCCATAGGGGACAATGCAGAAGAACTGGAAGGGAACTTGAGCATTTTTGCAGATAGCACCAAAATCTGCAGTAGGGTGGACACTCAGGAGGGGATGGGAAGAATGCGCAGGGACCCTGGAAAAGTGGAGGAGTGGTCAAAAACAAGGCAGTCGGAGTTCAGTGCCTGGGAGATGCTCATTCACTACCTGGGGGCACTATATAAGTGCTCTGTGAGCGGAGTCGAGCACGGAGCAGAGGCAATGTGGGCAGAGGCAAGTGGCGACTGCTGGCGTCAGCTATGAAAGCGGGGAATGGGGCCATCTATTCTGGTAGGAGAATACCAAAACTAAATACAAGTTTCTAGGTGTTCTAAGGCTGTTTCAATATAAAACATACATAGAGACAGGCACCAACATTTACCAAAAATGGATAGAAATATAGTGACACTAAGCAATGGGAAAATTGGTGTGAGGTGTAAGGATTGCTTAACAATGCATTGAAATAAAAGTTAAAAGTTAAACTTTTGGGGGTAGAACTAAAGCTATGATGTTATACACAAAAAAAAAAAAAAAAAAAAAGTAAGAGAAGAATATATTTCCAAAGGTGTTCAAGGCCAGGAAAATGAAGGCACAAATATGAATGCCCAAAACAAGGACTGCTTGGGTAACGGACACAGAGATGCAGATGATGGTGAAGAAAGGCCAAGTCAGAATTAGTAAGGTACTAAAGAGAGGCAGAAGGGCAATGGAATTTGCAGTACCAACATAAAATCAATTCTCCCAATTATTACTGTAACATTGCTAGAAAATATAGCGGATCAAACGCAGAAGACTATAGATAGACATAGTAGCAAATGGAGAAAACGGGGATGACACCAAGGTTGAAAGTACCCCAGAGTCTGATACAAGTCAGGCCCAAAATACCGAAAGGAGCCAGGATGTGGAACCCAACACAACCTGTCAGTCCCTTCCAACAGAGGGAAGGGTTAAAAGGTCAGGTTAGTTGATATCCTGGAGGTGGAAGACTAGGTTTGCTGGCCAAGGCACCTAGCTTCACCTGAGCTCTTTTCTTCTGGGTTGCTTGAAAGGACAGAGCAAAAAACCTTACCAGAGCAACAAGAAGGATTAAGGCTTCTTTTGGCTAGGCAGGTTTACTGTGTGGTGTTGTTTTTTATTTTGTACTCAAAATGGATTGTTACTATTTGTTGCTAACATTTTATTGCTTTATTTTTCTCAGATTCAAAATGTTGTTGCTGGGTATACATTCTACTGCATTATTACAGGGTGTGCCCACAGGTGTGTGCTTACAAATTACTGCTGTAATCTTCTGACTCAAATTGTCTTTTGCAAGGTACATCTTCTGTTACTGCTTTATTTTTCTCTGTAGCAAAGTGTTTCTTACAGGGTATATCTTCTGTGAAATTATTACAGGTGGTGCTTTACAGGTTTTACAGTTTTATCTAACATTAGGATAAGCTTTCAGGGCTACTGCATTTGTTGCTGGCTGATCGTTTCTGCTCTTACCTCCTTGTTTCTTTTGTCCATTGTTTTTCTTTTTCAGCAGGGGAAGGGCCCAGCCACCCACCCCCATCCCCAACCACCCCACACTACACTCCTTTTATAGGGTAGCACAGTCGTGACATTTCCTGTAGCAAAGCAGAAAGGGGCGGTTCAGAGGGGTATCCACAAAGTGACCTCATTTACAGGGGCACTAGTAATTTGACTTGTTATAACAAGTTATACAAAAACAAACAAAACACAACACAAAATCAAACTTTTACTTTCATTTTCTTCCCTCTAATTACTCTGACCAGGTTATAAACCCAGAAACTTACCTGGAATGGATATCATTAACTGCAGGTACTGTCGAACACTTTTCAGAAGGGCAGTTTTATAGGATTTAGGACACTGTCATACATACTGGGCCATTGCAGATCTAAGGGCTCAGCTCCAGGCAGCATGGGCAGAGATTGCACGCCTCAAATTGCATATTCAAGAGGAAATCTATTATAAGAACTGCCCGCCATTTCCCCAACATCCAACAGAAGCACCTCGACCGTAGAGGTTAGTTGGTCCAGGAGGTTGGCAGGTGGTTAGAAGGGGCAAATCGGGTGCCCCCCCATCACTCGATGCTCTCCAACATATCACCTCCAAAAACCATATAAAAACTACAAACAGGTATCTGCCTCCATCTCCAAAATCAAACAAAGGGGCAGAGGACACTGCAGCGCAGGACACTGCAGCACAGGAGCTAGCATAACAAAATGCGTCCAAAACAGGAACCAAAAAAAAGCAAAAAGGAAATCCAAAAAACTTCTGATCATAGGAGACTCCATGATTCGGGGAGTTGATAGTATCTCCAGCCAGTGGTAATGGCCAGATATCTCCCAGTTAAATCAGCGTGGAGAGACACTGACCGCATTGCTAAAACTGTTCAGGAAGCAGGAGAAAACATTGATGCCCTGGTACACATAGGGACTAACGATCTCGCCAGCCGGTCAGTTGTGGAGACCAAGGAACGCCTGACCAGGCTGGGTGACAAACTATCATCCATTTCGTCTGGCATCTCCTCTGAGATCCTGCCAGTCTGGGAGAGGGGGACAGAAGGTCAGAGAAGGGGAGATAGGGGAGCTAAACATGTGGCTCAAGGGCTGGTGCCAGGAAAAAAGACACACATTTGTAGGGAACTGGCAACAGTTTTCGGAGCGAAAGTTCTTTAAATCTGATGGACTGCATCTGACTAAGGAGGGAGTCAGTGCATTGGGGCAGACGTTTGATGTCTTTGCAGAATATTTAAACTAGCAAATGGAGGAGAGGGGTGCAGCACCCAAAACATCGTATGGGAAGAACACCCCTCCCCCTCAGCCAGTGGTCAAACAGGAGTTCAGCATGTTTGTAGTTAATTTGCATCACCAGGTAAAGGAAAAGGTCTGGCTCCCCATACAATGCACAGGGGAAACGCCAGACCTCGCCCAACAACTAACACACCAAAATCTGACAGCGAGACACGGTTTACCAGTAACCACACTTGGGAGACTTCAGTACCTGGCTATGTACTGTTCAGAAGAGACAGAGGTGCAAGGGGGGGGGGGGGCGCCCATTATGTCAATGAAAATATCAAAGTTACAGAAATTCAGAATACACATAAGGAGCCAGAATTGTGGGTCACCCTGGAAACAGGAAATGGGACAGCCATACGAACTGGGGTTGTGTACAGGCCTCCAGACCAGGGGGCGGACATAGACATACTAACATACTATTTGCCAGCAGATTAGGCCTTACGGTCTATCAAGTCTGCTCGAACCTTAGATCCTTAGTTGGGTGCCGAGGCCTTCCCATCCCTTGTGCTCCAGAAACCCCTATCATCCATCCCCACCCCCCTGGGACAGGCCACCATCTGATACATCCACTTTTCTGTGTCTGTCCCACCCTCTCTTGAAGCCCTCCACTGTGGATCTCTGAACCAGCTCGCCAGGCAGTGCATTCCAAGGGTCCACCACCCTCTCAGTGAAAAACCTCCTCCTCTTTCCCCCCTCACCCTTCCACCTTCCAACTTCAAACCATGCCCTCTGGTGATACCTCCCTGCTTTAGTCTAAAGATCCCTCCATGTTTTACCCTATTTATTCCTTGAGGTACTTGAAGACCTCAATCATGTCCCCCTGTCTCTCCTCTCCTCCAATGAAAACAGGCAGAGCTCCTCAAGTCTGTCCTCATACGTCAAATCCCTAGCCCTCGTATCATCTTAGTTGCCCTCCTCTGTACCCTCTCCAGGAGCTGTATGTCCCTCTTCAAGTGTGGTCTCCAGTACTGTACACAGTACTCAAGGTGTGGTCTAACCAGTCCATTGTACAGCGGCAGAATCACTTCCTTGCTCCTAGAGGTGATCCCCCTTACGATGCATCCCAACATCCTGTTTGCCTTGCTAGCCGCTCTCCTGCACTGCTCAGAGTTATTCATACATGCATCCACCATGACCCCTAGGTCTTTTTCCCCCTATTGAGGCCTCCAGCACCTCCCTTCCCAGGGTGTACCTGTGTTTAGATTTCCCGACCAAGATGCAACACCTGCACTTGGTGATATTGAAATTTAATTCCATGTGTGAGCCCAGCTTTCAGGGTGTCCAGGTCCCTTGCAGGGCCAACCCCTCTTCTCCCTCAACTACTGCTCCCATCTTGGAGTCATCCGCAAGAGACTCATTTCACACCCTATACCTCCTGATGTCCAATATGTATGCATTAAACAGGATCGACCCAGGACCCGAGCCCTGCGGTACCCCACTACCAACCTCTCTGGGTTTGAGAGCTCCCCACAGACCATTACTCTCTGGGTGTGTCCAGCTAGCCAGTTTTCAATCCATCTGACCATCAAAGGCCTACTCCTAACCCCATCAGTTTCCCACCAGACCATTGTGGGGACAGAGTCAACACCTTGTTGAAGTCCAAGAATAATACATCACAGGCTTTCCCCTGTCGCGTTCTGATGTTACCCATTCAGAACTCCACAAGATTGGTTTAACATGATCTACCTTGCACAAACCCATGTTGCCGACTATCCAGACCTCCCACCTCCAAGTATACCCCAATTGTTCCTTTAGTATACTCTCCATTAATTTTCCACCACCGAGGTCAAACTGATGGGTCTATAGTTACCTGTACTTCCTCGACCCCCTTTATGGATTGGCATCACATGTGCCTCTCGCCAATCCCTAGGTACCCTCCCTGTCTCAAGTGACCTGCTGAAGAGCTCCGCCAGGGGTGCAGCCAGTATGTCCGCCAATTCCCATAGTACTCTCGGATGAATGCCAACCGGCCCAGGAGATTTGTCTTTCTTTAGGGCCTTGAGGGCTAACCACACCCTTTTGGCGGTGATAGCATAATCCGTCCCCTCTCCCTTACTGGCCTTTTTACCCTTATCCAGATGTGACACCCCTGGAGTACCTCTCCCTCCCTATTGCTCCATTTCTGCTGCTCCCCTGATCCCACTCACTGTCGCTTCTATCCCCTTCATGCCTTGCTTTGTAGATATCCCATCCCCCTCCCTAGTGAACACAGAGGCAAAGTACTCGTTAAATACCTCTGCTGGTCCCTCGCCTCTTCCGCCCGCCCTCCTTCTGACCTCAATCTGCTGAGATAGCCCTTAGTTTTTCTCCGCTCCCCAATGTAGCGGAAGAACCCCTTTTCCCCTCCATGTAAAAGGAAATGTTGCATCCATTATCCCGACAGACTCTGGCAAGTTCTTGGAACCTTGTTTGGATTTCCAAAACACTATTTCCCTCTAGATCGTTAGTTCCCAAATGCACCAGGAAATCTGGTTTCTCTCCACAATCCCTAACCATTTCATACACCATGAACTTTGCTCTGTGCACTGTCAGCCCAGAGATGCTCACTACCTTCACCTGGCTATGGCATCCACCCCCCTGTCCCTCCCACTGGATACCCCTAATCATCGAGCCTCCCAATAACAGAACCTTAACACCACCATCATCCTTATGGTTACCTCCACTATGCCCTCGGCCCCCATCCCCTTTATTCACGATCTCAATCCCATGGAGTCTTCTGCCTTATTAGAGACCCTTGTCACCTCCTCCTTTCTGCCTCCCTTGTTATTTTGCCCACTTAACTCAAACCCCCTCTGAATAGGTGTCCCCTTTAACTCTCTCTTATCCGAACCATTTATCCTGGCCCTGATGGTTTCCCCTTCCCGCACACCGCTATCCTCCCCCCATGTAATAGTACCCCTGCCTCCATAGGCTCTCTGTGGGTCCCCTTTAGCTAAGGCCCCATCCTTGGTACTGACCCACCTGCTGAAGGGGGGGCTCCTCTCCCACCTCCTTGTCTCCCAGTTTCTCTCCAATCATGCTCTCCTCCCTCATGTCTGCAATATGTTGCATCTCCCCCATTTGCTTAACATTTATGTTTCCCCTTCTCCCTCTGGGACTATTTCTATCCTTTCCATTGCTGGTCTGTGATGCCCTGTGGGTATCCGACTCCCTCCCCCCGGCCTCTGTATAAGTTTCCTCATTTCCTCCAACCCCTTCCTCCCCCTCTAGGTTGCTTAGTAGCTCAAATTTATTGTGACACTCTATGTCAGCCTCCATCAAGTAACCCGAGTTTCCCTGACTGCACCTCTAAACTGCCCTCTTCTTCCCTCTTGCTCTGTTCACCTTGGAGCTCCCTTCCCACAGTCTGCTGTTTAGGCTTCTGCACAACAGCCCTCCTGACTCTTCCCCTCCACTCTCTTTGTATTCAGAATGTTCACCTCAGCGCTTCCCCTTAGCGTCAACATCCCTATCTAAGGGTCCTCTGTCCCTGATATCCCCCCTCCTGCTTGCTGTAACATAACATCCTGTAATTTCAGAGCATTGCCCCAGCCTCCCCTCAGCCCCACCCTTCTGCTGCCCATATCCACACCCCTTATCCTTGGACACCCCCAGCTTACTCCTTAACCAATATACCTCACTCCTGATACAAGATAGCTGTCTACAGAGTGGCAGCCTCCTCTCTCAGGCCCAATTGAGAATTATTGCCATCCCACAGCCTGTGCAGCCTACAACCCTTCCGAAGATGCCTGCCATGGTGGAATATGGCCACCCTGTTTATCCTCTCTTTTATAATGGCACACCCCTTTTCTCAGTCTCTTTCCCTGAATACAGTTTCCTCTATACTGACTGCAGTTATTTACAAACCCATTTCAACCCCACCAATAAAGTTCCCAAGTCTCACAAACACATACAGTCCAGTGTGTGTTCAGTCCCACTAACAGTGTGTGTATGCAGACATCAGGTACCGTATGATGTCACAGGCCCACCAGCTCCTGTTGCTTCGAATTTCAGTCCCAAACAGAAATACTCAGCCCTTCAATCCCAACTCCCAGTGGCTTTTCAGTATTTAAGAAAGCCTACAAAACAGGGTCGGTGGGAGGGCTCTTACCAACACCAGACAAACAACACATTTAAATTTCACTCTAATTATCACTGCCAAACAACTGTTCCCAAGCCTCAAACGTTACAATATCACAGCCCAAGAACAGTTCTAACTCAAGGTAATAATTTTTAACACATAGAACTAATTTCACTTACAAAACTATTTAAATATTTCAGTTAAAACAGAATATAAGCCCAGACCTCTGTCCTTACCAGCCTCCTGCTTATGTTCCCAAGTGGACACGTTACTGTTAGAAGATATACAAAACATGACAGCTAAAAGGGAGGTTCTGATAATGGGAGACTTCAACGTGCCAGATACAGATTGGTCAATGCCAGCAGGGACATCTGCCAGAACTAGACACATGGTGGATTCCCTGCAGGGGGAAGGCCTCAAACAACTGGTAAAACAACCCACTAGGGACAGGGCTATCCTAGATCTAGTACTGACTAAAAGGGAAATGATCACAGATCTCCAGGTAGAAGGTCACCTGGGGGCAGGTGACCATCACATGGTGTGGTTCAATTTGGCCATTAGAACAAAATCATCCCATTCCGAGGCAAAAATATGGGACTTCAGAGGAGCTGACTTTGATAAGATGGCCAACAGAGTTAAGTTAGCCCTGGCAAAAAGAAATACAGGTGAGGGAGTATAGGCAAAGTGGGCAAAGCATTAAAGATGCAATACTTGAAGTAACATCCCATTGTGTTAGTGAGAAAAGGAAGTGCAAAAGAAGAAGGAAACCACTTTGGTTCTCAAACACAGTAGCAGAAAAGGTCAGAGCCAAAAGGCTGGCCTTCAGGAAATATAAGGAAATGCAGCAGGATGAAGATAGAGAGGCATACCAAACTTCCCTAAGGGAATCAGGGAAGGCAGTAAGGCAGGCAAAGGCCCAAACTGAGGAAAGACTAGCACGAAGAGTAAAAGAAGGTGATAAGACTTTCTATAGATACATTAGTGAAAGGAGAAAGTCCAGAGGGGGTATTGCTAAGATCAGAGGGGATAAGGGGGCATGTGAAGAGGACCATGTAAAAACATCTATCCTAAATAGATACTTCTGCTCAGTATTTACTGAAGAGAAGGTAGGGCAGAGCCCACAGCTCTGCACCACGGACACGGGGGGTGCACTAGTCCAGTCACAAAAGAAAGGGTCCTACAAGAGCTCAATAAGCTCAGGGTGGGCAAGGCAATGGGACCTGATGGCATACATCCAAGGGTACTAAAGGAGCTAAGGGTGGAACTAGCAGAGCCATTATCAGAACTGTTTAGTGAGGCTGAGCATAGGAGAGGTCCCAGAAGACTGGAGAAGGGCTCATGTGATCCCGCTCCACAAGAGTGGTAGCAGGGATGAGGCAGGGAACTACAGATCAGTCAGTCTTACCTCAGTAGTGGGCAATATTATGGAGAAACTTCTTAAGGAAAGGATAGTGCAACACCTGGAATCAATAGGAGCACAGGATCCAAGACAGCATGGGTTTACAAAAGGAAGGTCCTGTCAAACTAATCTCATTGATTTCTTTGACTGGGTAACCAGAGTGGTGGACCAAGGGGGAGCAGTTGATGTTGCCTACCTTGACTGCAGCAAAGCTTTCGGAACTGTTCCACATGGAAGATTGATTAATAAGCTGGGTGGGTCAGACGTTGGTCAGCTGGGTGGCAAACTGGTTGACGAGCAGAAAACAGAGAGTGGTGGTAAATGGTATACAGTCAGAAGAGATGCAAGTCACAATTGGGGTACCTCAGGGATCAGTCCTGGGGCCAGTCCTCTTCAATATCTTCATCAGTGACATTGCACATGGACTGAAGGGTAAGGTTTGTCTGTTTACAGATGACACCAAGATCTGCAACAGAGTATCCAGATGGTGTGAGCAGAATGAGAAGAGAGCTGGATAAATTAACAAAATGGTCGGAAGAGTGGCAACTGGGGTTTAATGCAAAGAAGCGCAAGATCATGCACATAGGGAAGAGAAACCCTGAAGCCACCTATAGGCTGGGAGGGGAGTTGCTGGCAGTCACAAGGGAAGAAAGAAACTTGGGCGTCATCATCACCGATGACCTGAAATCATCCAAGCAGACCTCTAAAGCAGTAGGTAAGGCTAGGGGGATGTTGGGGTATCACAAGTCAGAAGAGGGAGGTAATAATCCCTCTTTACAAGACACTGGTTAGGCCCCATCTGAAGTACTGCGTGCAGTACTGGAGGCCACGCCTTCACAAGGACATTAACCAAATTGAGGCAGTCCAGAGAAGGCAACCAAAATGATGCAGGGACTGCATCAGAAAACATATGAGAACAGATTAATTGAACTAAATATGTATACCCTAGAGCAAAGGAGAGAGAGAAGTGATATGATTGAAACATTCAAACACCTTAAGGGCATTAACAAGGTGAAAGAGTCTAACATGTTTCAATATAAGAAAAATAGCAGGACAAGAGAACCCGGTATGAGATTAGAGGGAGGCCGATTAAGAGGTAATGTGAGGAAGTTCTTTTTCACAGAAAGGGTGGTGGATGCATGGAATGGCCTATCTCAGGAAGTGGGGGATATAAATACAGTGCAGGGCTTCAAACAGGCATGGGATAGGCATAAGGGAGCAATACAGATGAGTGTGAATAGATAGGCCATTGACAGAGCAAAGGCCTATGGCACATTCATAAGGTAGAAAAAGAAATAGGCAGACTGCATGGGCCTTGCAGTCCTTATCTACCGTCAACTTCTATGTAACTAGGGTTACCAGATGTCCTCTTTTACGAGGACATGTCCTCTTTTCCAGCTGCCAAATATTCTTCATGTACCTTCTCTATCCTGTTGTATTATTATTATTTTTATAATTTTTTTACTCTTTCCTACCCAGGACCTCCTTGTAAATGAGTCGTGAAGGCAGTGGAGACTTTAAAGCTATTTACTAGGGGTCTGGCACAAGGGCTTATCGAGGGAGGGACTAAGTGTCCTCTTTTTGGCATCCCAAAATCTGGTACCCCTATATGCAACCAATCCCAAAATGTAACAGGGAATGTTTTAAAACAGTGACCTGTACTTATAGGTGGGGATTCTATTACAATGTATGCAGATTCGTACACTACCAAAAACCACAAAAATAGAATAGTGAGTAATTTTTTCTTCGGAGCAGGGATCTCTGCTATACATGAAATGCTACCAAAATTGTTTGAACTGATATCAAGCAATCCGGTAGTTTTAGTTCATGCTGGCACAAATGACATCAGAGGAAGAAATTGTCAGTGATCTTCAAGTGATACATAACTTCTTAAAACAAACTGTGAAATGATTTTTTTTTTTTTTTTTTAATTTTACCAGTCCACATGGCAGCTTATAAAACTAATAGGAAAATAGCCAAAAATTAATAGCTGGTTATGAAGATGGTGCTTATTCAAGGGAATTAGTTGTACTGAGTCATGGGAGACCTTTCTCAATCCTAAAAATCTATTTTGCAAGGATGGACTTCACCTTAGCAGAAAGGGAAGTAAGGAACTGGGGAACTTATTTAATAACCAAATACAAAACACTTTTAACTAGGGGCACAGGGGAGAGGGGAATCCAGATAAGTACAATCATGGAATATATTGAACATTAGGCATTGGTGGTAATGCCTCAGACTCGAAGAAGGATGAAATAAACGTGTTACTAATCAATGCACACAGTTTACGTAACAAAGTGGATGAAGATATATACCACAAAGGGACAAGATATAGATCTGTGGCGTCACAGAAACTTGGTTTAAAAAGGTAAACTGGATTGCAGAGATTAGTTGATATAACCTATTTCATAAAGAAAGAGCTGGGAAAAAGGGGTGGTAGTTATCTCACTATACATATCTACAGACATTTAAAGCTAGAGAACTAGAGTTATGTGGTGAAGGAGATGACGCAGTTGAAAAAATTTGGGTCCAACTACAACTAAACATTATGAAACTCACAACAGGACTATAAGTTACCTAACTTACTCTGATGAAAACAAGTGTTTTATGCATGCAACTGAAAATATGAATGTTGAAGATAACTGCCTACTTATGGGTGATTTCAATCTGCCAAACACTGATTGTGTCAATATGAACAGTACTGGCTCTTTGGAGAAACAAATGATGGAAATTAAAGTAAACAAAAACCTGGTACAAAGAGCAGAAGAAAATACAACAAACAACATACTGGATTTGATCTTTAGCAATTTCGAAAATGAAATTAATAATGTTAAAGCAACACAGCCTTTAGGAGACAGTGACCATAATATGGTTAAATTAACAATTGAAAGAAAATGGAAAACTGTTAGGGGTAAAACAAAGCTAAGACGCTATGATAAGGTGAATTACTGAGATATAAGACATTATTTAAATTCCTGAGATTGGAAAAAAAAAAGAGCTAAAAAAACATCCCACTGAATATATTTGGAATGTTATCAAAAATAAGCTGGAATATTGTGTAACATCATTTGTTCCTGAGATTAATAAATACAACACATGTGGGGAGAATACCTAAATGGCTTAGTGGCAATATAAAGAAACTGATACACAAAAAACAAAGAGCATACAAAACACACAGGAAAGATCAAACACCAGACAGATTAAAGAATACAAGGATCTCAGTGAAAAAATGCAAAAAACTTGTAATAATGGCAAAATCTTCAGCAGAATTGAAACTCGTCTCAGAGACAAAAGATAACAAAAAAAAAATCTTCAGTTATACAGGAAGCTTAAAAGGAGGTCAAAATCAAATAGGCCCCTTAAAAATGGAATGGAAATAACTGAAGATGAAACGGAGATGGAGGAAATATTTAACTAATACTTTCTGAGTATATTTAAACATGATGAGGTTGATGCATCGTCAGTATATCAGAGTAATAACAATACTGATCTGCCATCTTATAATATAAAGGAGACAGAGGTCATGAACAGCTTAAAACAATTAAAAACGAACAATGCATCAGGGGCAGGTGGTATAAATCCTCAGTTTTTATGTGAGCTGGCAGAACAATTAGCGGAACCCCTGACCATACTATTTAATGCTTCATTAAGAGATGGTACTGTAATTAAGGAGTGGAAGGAAGCGAAGAAAAAATTACTCACCTTAGTAATTGTGTTTCTTCTAATGGAGTCTTGCTGTATTCTGACAATATGCTGTTAGCCCCAGCACTTGAACTGTTCCAGAGACGAAAGAGTTAACTCTATCCTAAGAGCATAGAACGTTGAGCTCGTGCTCAGTTCAAACCTCCGTTTTGCTGCACTTTCAAGTGTAACCGTCAGAGTCTTACAAGCCAAGACTAAGTACACCTATAATGTGGAAATTGTGAAAAAAAAACAAAAAAAAAACACTAGCCATAAGGACAACCAAAAGTTTTGGAATTCCAAAGACTCGAGTCGAGAACCCCAAAACAAAAAACTCAGGTAGTGAACTTAACATAACTTTATAAATAACAAACAATAGAACCACTATGCACAGCTTCTCCCAAGGAAGAGGGACCAATGCACCTCTGGGGTGTAGCACTGTACCTGCCAGCCCACTTCCCAAAAACCAGGTTCTGAGAGGGGAGGCGGAGAGGTCAGAATACAGCAAGACTCCATTAGAAGAAACACAATTACTAAGGTGAGTAATTTTTTCTTCAAACACCATGAAGTCTTGCTGTATTCTGACAACATGCAGACTACCAAGCAGTACCTCCCAGGAGGAGGGTATAGAACCTACTTAGGAAGTAAGCTCTGCAGCACTGCTGCACCAAACCTAGCATCACTCCTAGCCTGGATGTCCAGAGAGTAATGCTTGGTAAAAGTATGAACTGTTTTCCAGGTGGCTGCTTTACAGATCTCTAAGAGTGGTATATATCTGACCGCAGCCAGAGAAGCAGCTGTACCTCTGGTAGAATGAGCCCTCAGGCCTGAAGGGGGTATTTTGCCTAGCTTGCCATAGCAGAATTGTATACAGGAAACAATCCACCTTGCAATAATTCATTTGGTAGCAGGTCTACCTTTCCCCACTTCACCATAAGTGAGGAACAGTTGGGAAGAGCCGGATCTAAAATCCTTAGTATGTTTTAAGTAGTAGCTAAGGGCTCTTTTATTGTCCAGGCTATGCAATCTCCTTTCCTCTGAAGAGGAATGATCAGTGAAAAAGACAGGAAGGGAGATGGACTGGTTCAGATGAAAATCTGACACCACTTTGGGTAAGAACCTCCTACTGGTTCGAAGGACCACCTTATCTCTATGGAATGAAATGATGTCAGGCTCCACTGACAGAGCTTGCAGTTCACTGATCCATCTGGCAGAGGTAATAGCTACCAAAAAGACAGTTTTCCAAGTCAAGTACTTAAGGTCTGCAGAGGCCAAAGGCTCAAAGGGTAGTTGCATAAGTTGAGCAATGCAATGCAAACATTGAGATCCCAAGCAGGAACAGGTTCCTTAAAGGAACCAAAAAGCCCTCAAGTGAAACTGTATGTCCCTCATCTGAAACCTGGCCCCTGGAACCACTGCAGCTGCCATGTTGCCCAGAAGTTGGAGTAAATGCCTTGCTGGGCGAAAAACCAGGAGACGAAATGAGGAAGCTAGATCTGTAAGGGCCCTTACCCTTGACAAGGGAAGAAAGGCCTTTGCCTGGACAGTGTCCAACTCCACTCCTATGAAGGTGAGGAGGTGCACTGGTTCGAGAATTGACTTTGGAAGATTGAGGAGGAATCCCAGGGAAGTGAGCACTTGCTGGATCACTTGTAGATTGGACTTGACATGGTCTGGAGACTGCCCCACAATGAGCCAGTCGTCGAGATATGGGAAGATAGAGATGTTTTGCCTCCTTAAAAAGGCTGCTAGGCATTTTGTAAAGACCCTTGGTGCTGATGTTAGCCCGGAAGGCATTGCCCTGAATTGATAATGGCCTGAGGGCAGTTGGAATCTGAGATACTTTCTGTGGGAGCACCTGATGGGAATGTGAAAGTAGGCATCCTTGAGGTCCAGGAAAGCTAACCAATCCCCTGGCCTTAGAGAGGGAAGAATTATTCCCAGAGTCACCATTCTGAACTTTGGCTTTAGTAGATGCTTGTTTAAGTATCTTAGGTTTAGGATGGGCCGCCACTCCCCTGTCTTTTTTGGGGTAAGGAAGTATCTGGAGTACAGACCCTTGCCCCTGAGTGATGTAGGAACTCTCTCTCTGGCTCTGAGAGCCTACAGAGAGGAAACCTCTGCCTCCAGGGTAATGGTTTCGGAGATGTTTCCAGGTGAAAAAGACCTGACCCTCAGCTTTGGAAATTTTTTGAAACTGAGGGCCAGTCCCTGGCTTACTACCTCCAGGACTCACCTGTCTGAGGTAACAGACTTCCAGGCCTGGAAGTAGTAAGCCAGCCTGCCTCCTACAGGGATTGTGAGTCAACCCGGGCTGACACCTCAGGGTGTCTGCTTGGCAGGAGCCTTAGGCTGAGAGGTGGATGCAGCCCTGTTCATCCCCCTCCTGCCTTTCCCTCTAAAGAACCCCCTGTGGGAAAAAGAAGAGGCGGCCTGTGCCTGGTAGAAAGGCCTGTGAAAAGGCCTGCCCCTAGCCTACTGCTTCTGAGGAGCTGACCGCCTTTCCTTGGCTTGTGCACTCCTATAGGTGGTCCTGTACTCATCTATCTTTTTCATGTAGTTCTCTGTCCGCTCCCCAAACACAGAATTACCTTCAACAGGGAAATCCATGGCCTTAGCCTGGATATCCTGCGAGAGGCTAGTACATCTGAGCCAAGCCATCCTCCGAAGAGCCACAGATGTAGAAATGAATCGTGATGAAGAAGAAGAATCAGCATTTATATAGCGCTTTTCATACATCCAAAGCGCTTTACAAGCAATGCTAGACTGGTAGTGAAGTGACTAAATGTGTGGTGGCGGCCATATCACACATCATCACCCACACACAGCATGGATAATTGCATGATCCAGTTATTATGGGAAGGGGAATGTTGGCTTGGACACCGGGAATGTTCCCTACTCTTTGCGAAGAGTGCCTTGGGTTCTTTTACTTCCACCTGGACACCCACCAGGACAACACCAGGATGGGCAGAAGGGACCACGGTTTAACGTCTCATCCGAAGGACGGCACACCCCAGCAGTACAGCACCCCCCAATACTGCACTTGGATGCCAGCGATTTTTAGGTGCAAGTCCAATCTCGGTGTGGGACGTGAACCCATGACCTTCTGGTCCAGAGGCGGATGTGCTACCAACTGAGCCACGCTGACACCTAAACATCATTGAAGTCCACAGCAGCATGAAACTGAACCTTAGATGCCTCTATCCCATCAGCAGCAACCGCCTCCAGCTCCTTGGTTAGCTGGCGGGACGCCTGCTTAGCCAGATCCAAAACAGACTCCCACCTGGACTTGGAGTTTTTAGAAGCTTGTGAGTCTGTTTCCCAAAAGATTTGTGTAGAAGAGCAGACAGTCTCTTGGACTCTGGGATGTCCATCATTTCTACAAAATCAGGCTCCTCTTGCTCCTCCACAGCTTCATCCACAGGAAGCTGGAGGGTATCAGCCACTTTCCTGTAAATAATAAAGTGGGAAGGGCACTCAGAAAGCATGGGAGGGGAAACTCCTGAAGGTCTGTTTGGGGAAATGTCCAGTTCATGGGCTCATCCAGACCTTCCCCACCGTCCTCATCCTCATCATCAAACTCTTCTTCCCACTTCCATTCCAGCTCATAATATTCTTCCAAAGAATAATATGAAACCGGGGGAACCGACCGAACCGAGCACCTACTGAGAGGTGCCAGATCGGTCGGAACCGAACGGAGCGATTCCACAATACTAATCGCCCTGGCAGTTTCCTCGAGCGGTTGGATGGTGGGGATCTGAATCCGAACCGGACGACTTTTCCTCCTCCTTCTTTTTTGCAGGAACTGACCCGGCAGGGTCTGCTCCCTCTTGCCCTGGTCAAGGGCACTCCCTCAGGTTCAGTCGGAACCGAAACGGGCTGGCCATCTGGATCGGGGTGGCGTAGGGAAATATTTGCATATTTGGCAGTCTGAATCGAGGCCAAACTGCAGACAATAAACACAGGTGGTGTGGGTGTCAGCCTTAGCAAAGGCCTCCCTACACACACTACAGTGCTGAAACCCAGTGGGCCCGGTTTTTCTTTTGGGTTTCTCAGACATGGCTACAGTAAACAGAAAAACTTACCCTTTACACAGCTTCAGGCCAGGTAAGACAGACTTATCGGTTCCTAACCGTGTCATGAGTATTTGAAAAAAACATTAAACACGTTTTTTTTTTTGGAACCGATAAGCACCATAATCACCACAGAAATCTAAAGAGTGATTGGTTTAGCCGAACCGACCGTAACAGTTTTACGTTTTACAATTTCCACAGAATTTACCACAGTCTACTACCTCTACTACTTACAGTACCACAGACAGGGATCTGAACCAAGGAAAAAGTATAACATTTTCAGACTAAACCGATGATTTTCACTAACACAAACTGAAAGCGACAGGAGAAACTCCAGAACGACTGTTCAGTGAGGCGGAGTAAAGAATCGGACGGTTACACTTGAAAGTGCAGCAGACAGAAGTTTGAACCGAGCACAAGCTCAACGTTCTATGCTATTAGAATAGAGTTAACTCTTTCATCTCGGGAGCAGTTCAAGTGCTGGGGCTAACTGCATATTGTCAGAATACAGCAAGACTTCATGTTGTTTGAACATAACCCCGATATTGAAAAAAGGAAATAGAGAGGAGGTAGGCAATTACCATCCTATTAGTTTACCATCAATAATAGGAAAGGTTATGGAAGGTTTTGTTAAGAAAGAACAGGGACAGCATATGATACAAAAAGGATCGTTAGATTTTACACAACATGGATTTGTATTGGGAAGATCCTGTAACTGATTTATTAAACTTATTTGAACCTGTTACAAAAGCTTTAGATGCAGGCCTACTAGTGGATGTGGTATACCTGGACTTTTCAAAGACCTTTGATTTGGTCTCCCATAAGGAACTTGTAAAAGAAATTGGTTGATCTAGAATTTGACCAATGTTTTATTACCTGGGTTAGATGATGGCTCAGTGAAAGGCACCGAAGAGAGAGCAGTGTTCTACATTGCGTGAAAATATAGAGCGGCGGTAATGGGGAGGAGCCACAGGGGGCGGGGTCACCAGGGGCGGAGCTACCAGTGGGTGGAGTCAGTCGGGATGCAATAAATGCATAAGAAACAAGAAATAAGAGTAATATGATGATCTGGAGGCCTCTGTAGTGTGCAGTAGCAAAAAGGAAATTGTGATAAAACATACTGGAAAACCTCTGCATTCTAGTTGCAGGCCAGGCAACAGTTTGTGAGAGTCTTGACAGTTTGGTGCAGCCATACTACATCTCTTTACTAGTGCCTGCAAGGCCAAGATCTAATCTTCGGTTTCGGTCCTGCCAATGAGCTGCAGCTTCCAAATAAGGAAACTGTCAATATCAGGGCCCTCAACTGAGATAAGCATAAGTGCATTTAGCACACTGGCACTTAATCCATTTCGTTCTTGCATTTTTATTCGATTCAGTGCAGAAAAACCCTCTCACAATCTGCAGTTGACATTGGTATTATCATTGCCAGTTCTGCCAAAGTAGATATGTTTGGATACAGGTCTACATACTTAGTAGTTAGGCGTGCAGCACATCAGAAATAGTCTTAAAGGCCATCTTTTCCGTGAACATGAGACTACATGGGAAGCCCATTCCAGAAGCACCTACATCCACAACAGTAGCATACTGACCAAGAATAATCTCAAGGCTATCACTACCATACCCTTCCAACTCTTCAATATCACCTTCCGGTATCATGCTGGGGTCAAAGATACTGAACACATCCAAAAGTTCTGTGCTTGGAAACCTTTGCTCAATTTGAGCAATTAGGGCCCTAATAAAGTTGTCATGCACAGAGGTTCTGAAATGATGTAACTTTGGTTCAATAAATGGCAAGTTCAGGCCATTATCATTCAGGGGTACTAGTTCAGGTGAAACGGAGGAGAAGTACTGACCAGGTACCAGTAGGCGTGCCCTAAGAATCTCTAAAGTGGAATGTAAATGTATCTTTATATCAGTAAAATTCAGAGCTGATGTTTGAAAGCATTTAGATAAGATGCTAAGGTGTGGAAGTATGTCACACATCATGCATAAAATAGAGAAAAACTCCCAGTTTTCCACCATTTTTACTAGGCCCACAGCTTGGGGATCATGCCTTTCAGAGGCCTCTCTATGCAAGGACGTAACAATGGATGGGAAAATCTTCCTAGTGTGTCACATGCTGCATCATGGGACAACCACTAACTGCTTTTGCCTGTTTAGGCTTTAAAACAGGGTTTTCCATTACCTGCTGAATTTCTTTCAGAGCAACCATGCGAACAGCAGAGTTTTCATAATATCTGTATAAGTGATCTAGTGTTTGATTAAACTTTTTAATGGCGTTCACTTCATTTGCTGCTGCTTTTACAGCCAAGGCCTCCCGGTGAGCCATACAGTGATTTTCTACAAGAACTGGGCTGACTTCTTTCAGCTTTTTAGCCACCCCGTTTTGCCTGCCCAGCATAACGGCTGCTCCATCACTGCCTAACCCTGCAAGGTGATCAATCGAGATTTGATTGTTATCAGAGAACTCCAGCACTTTTTTAACAATTGTGTCTGCCTTTCCATCAATTAGTTCCTCAAGTCCCAGGAAAGAAACTCTGGGTTTCCCTTCTTTGCAGTACATACCATACAAAATGAGCTGCTTCATAACAGCAATATCAGTTGTTTCGTCCACCAAATATGAAAAATCTGGCAGCCTTCAAATCTGTAAGAATTGATCTCTGACCACCTCACCCAGAGAGAGAACCATTTCTCTGACAGTTCGATCAGAACAATATTTAACAGCATCAGCAATATGTATATTGTCTAGGTATTTGCATCCCAATGATTTGGCGTAGATCTAGCAGTGAGCCATATTTCGTTGTGTGAGGCAGCTCATTTTTTATTAGCCAGTACATGCAACGAAGGGATGCCACAAAAGCTTCTTGTTCCAGGGTCAGGGCCTGCTGCATTGCCTGCTCTATTCCACCTTTTGAAGCAGAAATTCTGCAGTTAGCTTCCAGTTCAGAAGCAACAACGTGAACTGAACTGTTCTGATGCCTTTTTATAGCATCTTCTCTGAATGTCTTACACCCACTGAGTACCCAAACTGTTCCTGATTTGGGTATCTGTTTATGTTTTACGCAAAATGCACAAAACATGCCATCATTTTCTTTGTACTGTAACCAACAGTATTTGTTAAGCCAGCCAGTATAAAATCCTGTTGCTCTATGCTTAGAGGTGTTTTTCTGTATTACAGGAGGAAGAAGTGCAGGGAGTTTTTTGGACAATGACGTTGATATCAACTGGACCAATTGGCATTGTCCCAATCGACTCACAATTGTCATCTTGATCAGGATGTTTCCGTTTTTGAGTTAATTTGAAACCAAAGTTAGTTAGTTTCTGCATTGTGTACAATAAAGCTTTTTTTTTTTTCCTAAGTGTTATCGTGTGTTTATTTGTCAATACAGAACGAGAGTTTGGTAATGCTGGTTGAGCCCCAAATATTTTTTTCTCACACAAATATTTTTTTGCTCCCCGAATCAGGGTTCAGGACAAGTGACCACTGATGAAGCAAGACTAAGTGCAAAACCTGACTAGTGGTGCAGACCCCCTGTTGGCACAGTTAAGGAGACCAGAATTTTTTTTCCCACACAAATATTTTTTTGCTGGCTACAAAACAAATCTCTGGTGGTCAGGGCTGTAAAGTGCACCAAAACGTTGATCTTCTGTGCAGTCACAGTTTTTTTTTTTTTTTTTCTTACTGCCAGTATTTTTTTCCTACCCTTCAGCAGTTCAAATAAAACTGCTGCCCAGGTCCGCTGTGAAGACCACACAGTGATTCTGCTCCCCTCTCAAATCAAACCCAATAGTTCCCCCTCAAACCTTCAGATTTTTTTAAGTAAAATTGCCTACTCAGTCAGTTACTAAACACAGCCAACACTTCTCTAAGAGTCATTGACTCACAGGCAATCTGTATTTTTTTTTTCCAGTCACTGCAAATTATTTTTCAGCTACAATCAAATCAGCTGCTGCTCTGTGGAGTCCACACAATGATCTTTCCCTTCCCTGCCCACCTCACTCAGCCAACTTCAAAGCAGTAAATTAGTAAAATAGTTTTCACTGTGATCAACACTGCTAGACTTCAATACAGATTTATGTTTTTTCGGTGGGGGATTAGCTGCCTGCTGTCACATCAGTATAGCCCAGACTTCACATGCCTACAAAACAAACGATCATCTCCTTAGAAGACACAGTCACCCTGGCAAAAACCCTCGAGTGGCAGCAGACTACTTTAGTGGGACTTACCCCTAAGTGTTGTAGCTGCTCCACTATAGGGCGTCTTAGCTGTCACTCTCCTGCTTCCTCCGTGATTGGTTCCACAATTTGGCGCCTTGCATGGTCTGCTGACTGCTAGACCAACAACTCCGTGATCACTGACTGTGTAACTGACTGCGGTTGCGTGATGAATACCTCCGTGACCGCTGGAATCTGCTGCTTGCGTGCACGCTCCTAACGTGCACACTCCTAGTGTGCGATCGCGGACATTTAAAGGGACAGTAGCGCTCAGCGCTACTAGGGCAGCACAAAGCAGGAAAGAGTGGCGGCAATACAAAATGAGAGGCGGGCATTCAAGATAGCATGGCGGCCCGCCTCTCATTTTTAATGAATGGGGATCACTGGAGAGTGTATCAGAGGGTACAATTCAGACTGGGGGAGGGTGTTGAGTGGTGTGCTCCAGGAATCAATCATGGGGCCAACCCTTTTTAACATATTTGTCGCCTCTGGTGAATCATGGTTTGTAAGTATGCAGATGACACCAAAACCGATGCCAACATAAATAATTAGGAAACAGACATGGCATTTCAGGAAGAACTATTCCTGCTAGAACTGTAGGCAAATCAACACAAGCAGAGTTTCAATGTGGAAAAGTGTAAAGATATGCACTTTGGTCACAGCAATGTTATGCTTGACTACAAAAGAAAGAACAAGAAACTTGAGTGTGCCAGCAATGAAAGAGACCTAGGGGTAATAATGGATACTTCTTTGAAATTTGATAAACACACTCAAGAAACAGTAACAAAGGGCAATAAAATCCTTGGCTGTATTTTCAGACATCTAAAGAGTAGAAAGTCTGAGGCGATTATCCCATTGTACTCATCCTTGGTTAGGCCGATACTGGAGTACTGTTCTCCTTTCTGTACTCCACAAAATATGGGGAGTATCAAGCGATTAGAAAGAGTCCAGAGTAGGGCAACTAAAGGAACTGAAAACCTTAAAAACAAAATTTATGGGGACAGACTTACTGATCTAGGCCTGTTTTCTTTGAAATATAGAAGACTTCAGAGGTGACCTGTGCTTCGTATATAAAGCACTCCAAAATAAGGACATATGAAATTCATCAGGGCTGAATCAAAAAACACGTTACAGACCTAGTAGATCACATAGTGTACAGCTAAGAAAAAATTACTCACCTTAGTAATTGCTTTTCTTCTCATGGAGTCTTGCTATATTATGACAAATATTAGTGGGCAGTTAGCCACAGCACTTGAACTACCCCGGAGAGGAAGGAGTTAACTCCAGGCTGACTGGAGTTCCAAGCGCGAGCGCCTTGCTGAAAGCTCTATCTGGCTAGTTTCAAATTGAAACTGTCAGATCTTTACGGAGCCAACACTAAGCAAAAGTCTGTGTGGAAAAAACTCTACACTAGCCAAATGGCTACCTACTAGTAGAAATAACAATAACAGAAACAACAACAACAACAACATCACCCTGACAAGCACTATTAGGCCCCCCCTCCCCAAAAGACTCAAGTGCAGGAGGGGGGCCAAACCTACAAGTAAAACAGAAATACCTAGTTTTCCTAATCCTAAAGAAAAGGAAAAAAGGAAAAAGAGCTATAATGGCATGACATAGTGCTTGCACTAATTTGCCAACCCCTTACCCAAGTAGAAGTTCTGAGAGGGGCAGGTTGGGTGGTCATAATATAGCAAGACTCCATGAGAAGAAAAGCAATTACTAAGGTGAGTAATTTTTTCTTCAAACACCATGAAGTCTTGCTATATTATGACAAATAGCAGATTACACAGCAGTACCTCCATGGAGGAGGGCCAGAACCTACTTAGGAAATAGGCTCTGAAGCACGGCTGTGCCAAACCGAGCATCTCTCCTGGACTGGACATCCAGGGAGTAATGCTTGGTAAAGGTGTGAACTGTTTTCCAGGTAGCAGCTTGACAGATTTCCAGAATGGGAATATCTCTAGCAGCCGCTAGAGATGCAGCTGTACCCTAGGAATGGGCCCTCAGTCCTGAGGGGGTTCTCTACCTAGTTTTTGGTAGCAAATTGGATACAAGAGACAATCCACCTGGCAATTGTCCTCTTAGTGGCAGGTTTCCTGCCAACCTCGCCATAGGTAAGGAAGAGTTGGAGGATTCAACCTGTGACCCTTGGTGCGCTCTCAAATAGTAGCTTAAAGCTCTTTTAACGGGCCTAAACTGTGCAATTCCTCTCACCCGAGGAAGAATGCTCAGTGAAAAATACTGGAAGGGAGATGGATTGGTTAAGATGGAAATCTGAAACCACTTTAGGTAAAAACTTTCTGTTAGTCCTGAGGACTACCTTACCTCTGTGAAAAGAAATAAAATCCTTTTCCACTGACAGGGCTTGTAACTCACTTATGCGTCTAGCAGAAGTGATGGCCACTAGGAAAACAGTTTTCCAAGTTAGGAACTTAAGGTCTGCTGAAGACAGAGGTTCAAAGGGGGGTTGCATTAACTGAGCAATGCAAACATTAAGGTCCCAGGCAGGGGCTGGGTCCCGAAAAGGAGGGTTAGTGTGAAGTAACCCCTTGGAAAACACAGGGTGAGAAGAAAGGGAGGCAGGCTTTCCTGCTGATATAAAAGCAGAGACAGCCGCCAGATGAACCTTTAAGGTAGCTGGCCTGAGGCCTAAGGAATTAAGATGGACCAAGTAGTCCAGCAAAATGGGCAAATCAGCAGATTCTGGGACAATTTGCTTCCCAGAACACCAGATGGAGAACCGCTTCCATTTGGAATTATAAGTGGCCCTAGTGGAAGGCTTCCTAGAGGCCTTTAAAATATCAAGGACACATGGAGAAAGGTGTAATTCAGCAAATTCTAACTCCTCAAGAGCCAAGCCTTGAGGTGGAGGGATTTGAGGTCTGGATACCAAACTCTCCCCTGGGCACAAGTCAGCAGGTTGTGGACCCTGGGAAGGCCCAGGGGAGGGTGGACTGACAGGGACAGAAGCAGTGGGTACCAGGGTTGCCTGGCCCAGTCTGGTGCAATCAGAATCACTTTGCAGGGCTGGGATCTGATTTTTACTAACACCCTGAAGAGAAGGGGGAAAAGGCATACAGGAACTTCCCTTCCCAATCCAACAAAAAGGCGTCCAGGGGGACTGAGCCAATTACTGGAGGCCTGCAACAGAACAGAGGAAGTTGGTGGTTGTCTGGGGCTGCGAAAAGATCTATCTGAGGAGTGCCCCATCTGGCAAAACTGACCCCAGCACTAGGGATTCAAGACCATTCGTATGACCCTGAGAAATCCTGCTGAGGGCATCCGCTAGGACATTGTCCTTCCCTGGAAGGTGAACTGCTACTAGGGAGGTGTTCAGGGAGTAAGCCAGAGACCACAACTTCATTGCTTCGGTGCACAAGGCTGATGACCGAGTGCCCCCCTGCTTGTTGATGTACCACATTGTTGTGGTATTCTCTGTCCTGACCTGAACTACTTTGTTCTGGACAGATGCTGAGAAAACCTGAAGAGCTAAAAAGACAGCTCTGAGTTCCAACAGGTTGATGTGGAGCAGAGATTCCTGGGGGGACCACACTCCCTGAGTGGAAAGGTCGCCCAAGTGTGCGCCCCACCCCAGCAAGGAGGCATCCGTGGTGAGGGTGAGGGAATGAGAAATGGGAATGAAGGGGACCCCTTGTCTTAGATTGCTCTGATCCTGCCACCACTGAAGAGCTAGAATCAGAGTTGGGGTCACTGGGACCAATTTGGTAAGGGGTCCCTCCTTGGGACCAATAGGCCCTCAAATGAAACTGAATGTCTCTATCTGGAATCTTGCCCTTGCACTATAGCTGTGGAGGCAGCCATGTGCCCTAGAAGTTGCAGAAAGTGCCTTGCTGGTGAGAGACCCGAGGGTGAAAGAGGATGCCACGGCAATCAGCTTCTACCCTTTCCGAGGGAGAAATGCCCTGGCCAACTTTGTGTCCAATTTCGCACCTATGAAAGTTAGCACCTGAACTGGTTCTAGAACTGACTTTGGTAAATTCAGCAGGAATCCCAGGGAAGTGAGAAGCTGCTGGGTGACTTGCAAGTGGGATTTTACCTGATCTGGAGACTGACCCACAATGAGCCAGTCGTCCAGGTAGGGAAACACAGCAACCCCTTGCCTTCTTAAGTGAGCCACTACCACAGCTAGACATTTTGTGAATACCCTTGGAGCAGAGGTAAGACCGAAGGGCATTGCTCTGAACTGGTAGTGACCTGAGGGCAGTTCGAACCTGAGGTATTTTCGGTGAGAAGGCCTGATCAGGACATGAAAATAGGCATCCTTGAGGTCCAGGGAGGCTAGCTAGTCCCCTGGCCTGAGGGAGGGCAAAATCATTGCCAGAGTTAACATTCTGAACTTTGGTTTCAAAAGATGCTTGTTCAGGTACCTTAAGTCTAGAATGGGCCGCCATTCTCCTGTCTTTTTTGGGGTAAGGAAGTATCTGGAGTACAGCCCCTTGCCCTGGTGACAAGGAGGAACCCTTTCCACTGCTTTGCAGTCTAGAAGGAAGAGACCTCTGCTTCCAAAGCAAGGGCCTCTAAAGGGCTTGTAGGGAAAATGTCTGGTTCTCATCTTTGGAAACTGTTTGAAGCTGAGAACCAGACCCTGGCTTACTACCCCCAGAACCCATTTGTCCGAAGTTAGGGACACCCAGTTCTGGCTGAAATAAGCCAACCTGCCTCCAACTGGTACAGGAGAATCGGCCCTGGGCATCCCATCAGGGTGCCTGCTTGGTAGTAGCCTTAGGCTGAGGGGTGGGGGACGGTTTACCTGCGCCCCGTCTACCTCTGCCTCTGAAAAAACCCCTCTGTGCAAAAGCAGAGGAGGCTTGGGATTGATAAAAAGGCCTGTGGAAAGGCCTGCCCCTACCTCTCTGGGAGTGCCTCTGTGGAGTGGCATGCCGCTCCTTGGCCTGGGCACTTTGTAGGTAGTTCAGTATTCATCCATCTTTTCTATATAATTTTCCGCTTGCTCTCCAAACAGAGAATTTCCCAACACAGGAAAATCCATAGCCTTTGACTGAGTATCCTGTGACAGATTAGTGCACCTGAGCCATGCCAACCCACGAAAGCTACAGAAGTGGCCATGACCCTAGAGGAAACATCATTAACATCTACAGCAGTATGAAATTGAACTTTAGAGGCTTCAATGCCATCAGCAGCCACCTGTTCCATTCACTAGCCAGCTGGCCATGGGCCTGCTTGGCTAACTGCAACACTGTATCCCATCTAGATTTCTGATATCTAGCCACATAAGCCATATAATTTGCCTGCCTGAGTCCCAAAGAAGCTGCCATATACTCGTTTTTTTCGCCATGGCATCAATCTTCCTGGAATCCTTATCAGGAGGATGTGGAGGCCAGGGGATATTACTTGTCACAGGCTGCAGCTTGTACCACACCCACATGACTACACTGCTCAGTCAGGAAGTCTGTATCAGGGCCTGATAAAGTATACCTTCTGTCCATTTTTTTTATCTACAGGAGGGACAGAATGAGGATTTTTAAAATTTTGTTGTTTACTTCCAAATGACTTATGCAAAGGAATAGACAACCTCCTAGACTCTGGGATATCCATCATCTCAACATAATCAGGCTCCTCTTGCTCATCCACAGCCTCTTCCAAGGGAAGCTGGAGGTTTCTGCAACCTTTTGTAAAACATAAAATGAGAAGGGACTCAGACAGCATAGGGGAGATTCTAATGGTCTGTCTGGAGAAATGTCCGTTCAATGGGCACGCCCAGACCTCCCAGCCACATACATAATGATCAAAATCTTCCTCCCTCCTGTGGTTCATAAAATTCTCAACATCATACTCTTGAACCACTGGAACCGAACGAACCAACTTTTTGCCAACTGTTGGTGGTTCTGCCGTCCCTGAGACAGTGACTGGACAATCTGTATGGCTTTAGTTATCTCTGCAGCAGTTGGAGAGGCAATCTTGCACTCCAGACCTGCTGATTTCTTAGATTTTTTACTGGGACCGTTCCTCAGAACCAGCCTTCCTTTGCCGAGGAAGTCTCGCTTGGTCAGAGGGGCACCCTCTGGTCCAGTGGGTGCTGGACCGGCTGGCCATCCGGGTCAGCGGACTTTTTGGCCTCTCGTCCCCTGAGCCGGCCCAATCTTTTCTCCAGGGTGGCTGCAGGGAAATTCTTACACACCTGGCAGTCTGACAGGAGGTGGTCAGCCCCCAGACAATAAACACATGTGGTGTGTGGGTCAGCCTTGGCAAAGGCTTCCCCACAAACATCACAGTGTTGAAACCCAGTGGGCCCGGGTTTTCTTTTGGGTTTCTCAGACATAATGCCAGCCTATCCAAAAACTTGCCCTTTTTTATGGCAGTGCCAGGCAAGACACCCTTATTGGTTCCTAACCGTGTCACGGGTATTTGAAAAACCCAATTTAAAAGTTAGGTTTTTTTAGAACCGATAAGAACCGGGAACCACACTCTAAAAGCCCAATTTATTGTTTAAAATTAGTATTTTTGCAAACCGATCGGTTCAAAACCGAACCGATAATGAATTTCCACACAGACTTTAAAATCCTGTACTTACGGTTTACAGATAGAGCTTTGAACCGAAATGCGTAAAATAATTACTTTTGCAGTTAAAATGAACCGAGAAACACTGCTTGAACTTAGAAATGAACCGAGCTGAAGGAGAGATCTCCGGAGCGACTGTTCAGTGAAGCGGAGTAAAGAATCTGACAGTTTCAATTTGAAACTAGCCAGATAGAGCTTTCAGCAAGGCGCTCGTGCTTGGAACTCCAGTCAGCCTGGAGTTAACTCCTTCCTCTCCGGGGCAGTTCAAGTGCTGTGGCTAACTGCTATTTGTCATAATATAGCAAGACTTCATGGTGCTTGAAGTGGTGAATTATACAAGGCTAATATTAGTGGGCAACTGGTTTAACCAGCGAGTTGTCGCTACTTGGAATGCATTGCCTGAAAAGGTAGTGATGAGTGGAACTATGGATGCATTCAAAAAAAGCACTTGATGTCTTCATGGGTGACGATACTAGCAGACAATACCACTGATATGTGGTGAGTCATAAAAAGACTTACAGCCGTTTGACTCATAAATAACCTATAAACCTATGAATACCAAAGAGTGCAAAATCATGCACATAGGGCACAGGAACCCAGATGCTGAATAAAGGATTGGGGGGGGTCAGCAAACAGGAAAGACCCTGGGGTTATCATAACTGAAGACCTCAAGGTGGTGGGGCAATATGACAAGGCAGCAGGTAGGGCTGCTGCGCTGTATCTCCAACAGAAGGAGAGAGGTGGTGTTGTCGCTGTATTGCTTGCTGGTGCAACCCCACCTGGAGTACTGTTCACAGTTTTGGAGACCGCACCTCAGAAAGGACACTGACAGGGTGAAGGCAGTCCAGAGGGCAACTAAAATGGCACATGGTTTGCATGTGAAGTGCATGCAAAAGAACCTCACAACCCTTCCCCAGTGTAGCAAATAAGGAGCCTAATGCACAGAAGTGTAAACACCCAATACTTTTAAATTTATTTATCCATTTTTAGGCTCTTGACAAAGTTCCTGTGATAAGAGGAAACTGCAGTCAGGCTTTTTTTCCGGGTTGGCTCTGAGTTTGTTTTATCTATTTTGTTTGAAGTGTGCCTAGAAAATGGATAAATAAATTTAAAAGTACTGGGCATTTACACTTCTGTGTATTAGGCTCCTTTTTTGCTACACGGGGGGTGGGGGGGGGGAAGGTTGTGAGGTTCTTTTGCTTGCACTTGTATGTTTTAACCTGATGCAACCGCAGTCAGTGGGCGACCACTTTCTTTTCAATTTTGCATGAGAAGCCCTACGAGGAGAAAATGAAAGTTACGTACCTATCGTAATTCTTGATCTTCTTGGATGAAGTGTCCACCACTCATTCACACTAATGGGACTACGCTGGAGGCGACAGGACCCAGCAGGAGCCAAAAATCTTCAGGAGGGCCAGCACTGAGGTAGGACCGCGAGGAAGCGGCACCACAAGCCCAGCTCACGCCATATAGGCTACCTCAGCATCGACCCTCCAACCGCTTCAGTACCTTTTTTACAGAGGAGGTGCAGCGTAAACTAATCTAGTGAAACTACCCTATGTCGGACATAAGATAGTCCGAATGACTCGTATAAGAAGGGTAAACACAACAGAGTTTTCACAGCCCAGCCATCAAGGGAGTGAAGACCAAAAACAGATAAGTGAGCTCAGGGGATGGAGCATGGGCGTGTGAATGAGAGGTGGAGACTCCGTCCAAGAAGATCAAGAATTACAGTAGGTATGTAATTTTCATATCTTCCTGGACATAAAGTTTCCACCACTCATTCACACTAATGGGAGGGTACCGAGCTGAAATAATCCCCCGAGAAGGGCAGCAGGAGAGAGGAGCTCACTTAGGACAGAAGTCCATTAAGGACTGTCCTGCCAAAAGATTGATGCTGTCTGGCATGGACATCCAAGGCGTAGTGCTTCACGAAAGTGTGCACAGAGCTCCAAGTAGCCCAGACAGATGTATGCAATGGGCACGCTTCAAATTTCTGCCAGAGATGCCGAAACTGCCCTGGTTGAATGAGCATATACACTGCCTTCCAGCTTAACCTGTGCCATGGAGTAGCACTGGCGCACGACATGCCACTACTTACGCCGAAATACATCTGATAGCAACAGGCTGACCCAGCTGGGCCCTGCTGAAAGAGAAAAATAGTTGTTCAGATTAGCGGATTTCTTTAGTTCTGTCTATGTAGATCCAAAAAGCTCTCAACATCCAGAGAATGTAGGGTATGCTCCCCCTCGTTTTGGAAGTTCGCAAAGTCAGTCAGAAGAACCAAGGGCTGGTTCAGATGGAATTCCGAGACCACTTTAGGGAGAAACTTAGGGTGAGTTCGCAGAACCACCCTGTCTTTGTTAAATACAGCATATGAGGGGAGGTGTCTGTGACCAAAGCATGTATTTCAGACAATCTGCGAGCAGAGGTAATGGCTACAAGGAAGGCAGTCTTACAAGTCAGGAACTTCAGCTCACAAGTCGCTAGGGGCTTGAATTATGGGCGAGCATGTCTAACACAAGGTTAATGACCCGGGTGGCTACCGGTCATCTGACCGGTGGCCTAGTGTGGAGTATACCCTTAAGAAACTTCCTGACCAAAGGTAACTGAGCCAGAGACATGGCGTGCAAGGGCTCATGGTACACTGAGATTGCGCAGAGGTGAACCTTCACAGTTGAGTACTGTAGTCCTGTATTTGACAGGTCCAGAAGATACTCCAGGACTTTGTCTGGTGGGCAAGAGAAGGGATCCAATGAGGACTTAGCACACCAGATGGAGAACAGCTTCTGCTTTGCTGTGTAAGCTTTTCTAGTAGCTGGCTTGCGTGCCACTAGGAGAATATCAGAGATCCTACATGAAACATCAAACCTACTCACCTCTATCTCCTCAGGAGCCAAGCATGGAGGTGAAGGGATCTCAGGTTGGGATGGACCACTGGGCCCTGGGTCAGCAGGTTCATTTGAAGTGGAAGCTGTCTCAGTGAAGTTTCCGATAATCTGTTGATTAATGGAAACCAGATCTGACGAGGCCAGAATGGGGCGATGAGGATCATTCTGCCCCTCGTGCCTCCAGTTTGAGCAGCACTCTCTGAACTAAGGGAAGAGGAAGAAATGCGTACAGAAAGTGTCTTGTCCACCACAGTCTGAATGCATCCTGACAGAAAACACCAGGTTCTGGATTTCTGGAGCAGAATAGAGGCAGTTTTGCATTGAGTGAGGATGCAAAAAAGTCCAGGTCTGCATTTCCCCACTCTTCGAGGAGCGACTGCACGGTGCTTGTGTTGAGAGACCACTCATGAGGATTTGTTTCCGTTCTGCTGAGATGATACGCCAGATCGTTCTGCACTCCGGGAAGATAAACCGCTTGGATCAGAGCTTTGTGCTCCAGGCACCACTCCCACACTCTCATCGCTTCTCTGCGTAAGGGGTAAGAGTGTGCTCCACCCTGTTTGTTGATGTAGTACATCACTGCTTTGTTGTCCGTTTGAAGGAGAATGATCTTGTGACAGAGAATATCCTTCAGACCTCAGACTACATACAGGACAGCTCTCATTTCTAGGATATTTATATGGAGTTAAGACTTGTCCTGATTCCACCGATCTTGGGTGTGGAGATCTTGACAGTGAGCTCCCCATCCAAGTAGGGATGCATCCGTGGTGATGGAGATCTGAGATTCTGGAAGAGCAAAGGGGAACCCTTTCAGAAGGTTGTCCTCTTGAGTCCACCAAGTGAGTAACCGTTTCAGGGATTCCGTCACCTTGATGTAATAGGACTGGGGATGTGTGGTTGTGGACCAATGAGAGCTGAGCATCCACTGAGTAGTCCTCATGTGAAGATGAGTCAGAGGCACAGTGAACACTGAGGATGCCATGAGACCCAGCATCCTCTTCACCGAGAGGGATCGAACTGAGTCATTATCTCTGAGGAAGAGAGCCATCTGAAGGATGTCATCCCTTCTGTCCTCCGGAAGAAAGGCTTTTGAGTTGGAGGTATCCAGAAGAAAAAAATTATTCTCCTTAGTAATTGTGTTTCTTCTAATGGAGTCTTGCTGTATTCTGACAATCTGCAGTTAGTCCCAGCCTTTAAACTGCCCCGGAGAGTATAGGGTTAATTTTTTATGCAGTGCATAGAACGTTGACTCTTGAGCTCGGTTGAGGTCTCTGTCTGCAACACTTTGAAACCCAACCGTCAGATTTTTACGAGCAAACACTCACTGACTGACTATGTGGAAATTGTAAAAATTGTTTAACTAGCCAACTGGCAACAAAAAGTTTTGGATTCCCAAAGGAAGACTCAAGTCAGGAAACCCAAAACCCAAAACCCTATCCAAATAAAGATTATAATATAAGCACCCAAGTAAAAAGGAGGGTGTGCTGAAGACACCCCTGGGGTGCAACACTGCACCTGCCCACCCACTTCCCAAAAACAGGTTCTGAGAGGGGAGGCAGGGAGGGAGGTCAGAATACAGCAAGACTCCATTAGAAGAAACACAATTACTAAGGTGAGTAATTTTTTCTTCAAACAACATGAAGTCTTGCTGTATTCTGACAATCTGCAGACTACCAAGCAGTACTCCATGGAGGAGGGACAGAACCTACTTTGGGAATAGGGCTCTAAGCAATTGTTGTGTTAAACCGAGCATCACTCCTAGCCTGATATGCAGAGAGTAATGCTTGGTAAAGGTATGGACTGTTTTCCAGGTGACTGCTTGACAAATTTCTAACAGAGGGATATCCCAGGCAGCAGCCAGGGAAGCAGCTGCACCTCTTGTGGAATGAGCCCTCAGGCCTAAGGGTGGAATTTTCCCCAGTTTCTCATAGCAGAATTGTATACAAGAAACAATCCTCCTGGCAATAGTTCTCTTAGTGGCAGGTTTGCCCTTTCCCACTTCCCCATAAGTGAGGAACAACTGGAGGGAATCAAACATGTGACCCTTGGTACGCTCTATATAGTAGCTAAGGGCTCTTTTAACATCTAAACTGTGTAGCCTCCTCTCCCCTGAGGAATAATGATCAGTGAAGAAAACAGGGAGAGACATGGACTGATTCAAATGGAAGTCTGAAACCACTTTGGGCATGAACCTCCTATTGGTTCCAAGAACCACTTTATCTCTATGGAATGAGATAAAATCAGGTTCCACTGACAGGGCTTGCAATTCACTGATATGTCTGGCAGAGGTAATGGCTACCAAAAACACAGTTTTCCAAGTCAAGTACTTAAGCTCTGCTGAAGACATAGGTTCAAATGGGGGTTGCATAAGTTGAGCAATGCAAATATTTAAGTCCCAGGCAGAGGAAGGATCCCTAAAGGAAGGATTGGTATGAAGCAATCCCTTGAAAAACCTGCAGAATACAGGGTGAGATGACAGTGAGGAAGGCTTTCCCACTGACAGAAAAGCAGAAACAGCTGACAAGTGTACCTTGAGAGTAGCTGGTCTGAGGCCTAGACCATTAAGATGGACCAAATAATCCAGAACTGTAGGCAATTCAGCAGTGTCTGGGGATATATGCTTCTTGGAACACCAAATACTGAATCTTTTCCATTTGGAGTCATAAGTCTTTCTGGTGGCAGGCTTTGAGACTATCCAGAACCCTTTGAGACAGATGCAAATCTGCATACTCTAGATCTTCAAGAGCCATGCCTTGAGATTGAGGGACCGAAGACTGGGGTACCAAAACCTCCCCTGAGAGGAGGTTAACAGGTTGTAATTCCTGGGAAGAGACAGGGGAAGATGGACTGCCAGGGACAGTAAGAGGGGGTACCAGGGCTGCCTGGCCCAATCTGGAGCAATCAGAATCACTTTGCAGGGTTGTGACCTCACTTTGACCAGAACCTTTAACAGTAGAGGAAAGGGAGGGAAGGCATAGAGAAATTTCCCTTCCCAGTTCAACATCAGAGCATCCAGAGGGACTGAGCCCAAGACCAGGAGTCTGCAACAAAACAGAGGAAGTTGGTGATTGTCTGGGGCGGCCAAGAGATCCATCTCTGGAGTGCCCCACTTTGAGAAAATCACTTTTAATACCAGAGGGTTCAGGGTCCATTCATGATAGCCCTGGGAGATCCTGCTCAGTGCATCTGCTAGCACATTGTCCTTCCCTGGAAGGTGGACTGCTATCAGAGAGGTCTGCAGAGAATGAGCATGGGACCACAATTTCATGGCTTCCATGCACAAGGCCGTGGACAGAGTGCCTCCCTGCTTGTTGATGTACCACATGGTGGTGGTGTTGTCTGTTCTGGCCTGAACCACCTTGTTCTGCACTGACTGAGAGAAAGCTTGCAGAGTCAGAAAAACTGCCCTGAGTTCTAGGAGATTGATATTAAGAAGGGATTCCTGAGGGGACCACAGTCCCTGGGCTGTGAGAGCCCCCAGATGGGCTCCCCACCCCAAAAGGGAAGCATCTGTGGTAAGGACCACCGAATGAAACCGAGTAACAAATGGGACCCCTTGCCTTAAATTGTCCTGATCCTGCCACCATTGAAGAGCTTGGATCCGTGTCTGAGTCACTGGAATCAGTTTGGTAAGAGGATCCTTCCTTTGGGACCAAAAGGCCCTCAGATGGAACTGAATGTCCCTCATCTGGAATCTTGCCCCTTGGACCACTGCTGCAGAAGCTGCCATGTGGTCCAAGAGTTGAAGGAAATGCCTTGCTGGTCGGGACACCTGAAGGCTGAAGGAGGAAGCCAGTTCTATAAGAACTCTTGTCCTTTCCAGGGGAAGAAAGGCTCTTGCTTTGACAGTATCTAGCTCTGACCCTATAAAGGTAAGAAGCTGCACTGGTTCGAGAACTGACTTGGGGACGTTGAGAAGAAATCCCAGGGAAGTGAGCACTGCTGGGTCACTTGCAGGTCTGACTTGACTTGGTCTGGAGACTGACCCACTAGGAGCCAGTCGTCCAGATATGGAAAAATGGAAATCTTTTGCCTTCTTAAAAAGGCAACTACTACTGCCAGGCACTTTGTGAAAACCCTTGGAGCTGACGTTAGACCAAAGGGCATTGCTTTGAACTGATGATGGCCTGAGGGCAACTTGAACCTGAGGTACTTTCTGTGGGAGCACCTGATAGGGATGTGAAAATAGGCATCTTTGAGGTCCAGGGAGGCTAGCCAGTTCCCTGGCCTTAGAGAGAAGAATTATTCCAAGAGTCACCAGAGTCACCATCTTGAACCTTGGTTTTAAAAGATGTTTGTTCAGGTATCTTAGATCTAGGATGGGTCGCCACTCCCTGTCTTTTTTGGGTTAAGGAAGTACCTGGAGTACAGACCTTTGCCCCGGTGTAGGGTAGGAACTCTCTATGGCTCTTAAGGCCAGAAGAGATGAAACCTCTGCCTCTAGGGCAAAGGTTTCGGAGAGACCTGCAGGTGGAAAAGATCTGGCTCTCATCTTCGGAAATTTTCTGAAGCTGAGAACCAGTCCCTGGTTTACTACTTCCAGGACCCACTTGTCTGAACTAACAGACATCCAGTCCTGGATGAAGTAAGCCAGCCTGCCCCCTACAGGGATAGGAGAGTTGACCCGGGCAGATCCATCAGGGTGTCTGCTTGGCAGGGACCATAGGCTGTGGAGTGGATGCAGCCCTGCTCATTCTCCTTCTGCCTCTCCCTCTGAAGAACCCCCTCTGTGAAAAGGGAGGAGAGGCCTGTGCTTGGTAGAAAGGCCTATGAAAAGGCCTGCCTTTGAGAAGTTGCCTGCCTCTCCTTGGCCTGAGCACTCCTATAAGTGGTCCTGTACTCATCCATTTTCTTCATGTAATTCTCTGTCTGCTCCGCAAACAGAGGATTACCCACCACAGGAAAATCCATAGCCTTAGCCTGGGTGTCCTATGAGAGGCTAGTACATCTGAGCCAAGCCATCCTCCGAAGAGCCACAGATGTAGCCATGACTCTTGATGACACATCATTGGAGTCCACAGCAGCATGAAATTGTACCTTTGATGCCTCAATCCCATCCGCAGCCACCTCCTCCAGCTCCTTGGCCAGCTGGGGGGAGGCCTGTTTAGCCAGTGCCAGTACAGTGTCCCACCTGGACTTCTGGTACCTGGCTGTATAGACCATATAGTTAGCCTGCCTGAGTCCCAAGGAGGATGCCATGTACTGTTTCTTAGCCATGGCATCCATCTTCCTGGAGTCTTTGTCTGGGGGGTGTGAAGCCAAGGGAATATTTGCCTTGTCACAGGCTGCAGCCTGCACTACCCGAACATGGCTGCACTGCTGGTATAAAAACTCTGTATCTGAGCCTGATAAAGTGTACCTCTTATCCATCCTTCTGTCAACAGGAGGTACAGAATTAGGAGACTTTAGGATTTTTTCTGTCTGCTTCCCAAAGGACTTATGAAGGGGAATAGACAATCTCCTGGACTCTGGGATGTCCATCATTTCAACAAAATCAGGCTCCTCCTGATCCTCCACAGCCTCCTCCATAGGAAGCTGGAGGGTCTCAGCCACTTTTCTGTAAAATAGATAGTGGGGAAGGGACTCAGAGAGTCTAGGAGGGGAAAACACCAGAAGGTCTGTCTGGGGAGATGTCCGGTTCCACACGCACATCCAGACTTTCACCATCATCCTCAACATCCCCTTCCTCCTGAAACTCCAGTTCATAAAATTCTTCAGGGGTATAATCTTGAACTGGGGGAACCGACCGAAACGAACCCCTGCCAAAAGGCGCCAGATCGGTCGGAACCGGGCGAAGCGATTCAACAATCTGAATCGCTCTATTTCCTCGGCGGTCAGAACATGAACCTCTGGATCCGAACCAGTCGATTTCTTTCTGCGTTTTCTTTTTGTAGGAACCGATCCCTCAGGATCGTCTCTCCTCTTGCCCGAAGAAGTATCGCCCTGGTCAGAGGGCACTCCTTCTGGTTCGGTCAGAACCGAACCAGGCTGGCCATCTGGGTCAGCGAACTTCTCGGCTTCGTTTTCCCTAAGTCTACCTAATCTTTTTTCCAGGGTAGACTTAGGAAAGTTTTTACAAATTTGGCAGTCTGTATCGAGGTGGTCAAACCCCAGACAATCAACACAGGTGGTGTGGGGATTGGCCTTAGCAAAGACCTCCCCACACTCACTGCAGTGTTGAAACCCAGTGAGCCCGTTTTTTTTCTTGGGTTTCTCAGACATGGCCAACCTAACCAAACTTACCTTTTTTTCGGCAGCCGCCAGGCAAGACTCCCTTATCGGTTTCTAACAGTGTTACAAGTATTGGAAAAAAAACGTTGACACACAGGTTTTTTGAAACCGATAAGGACCGGTAACCACACACTAAGAAAGTACACAAGAATTCAACATAAGGGATCGGTTCAGCTGAACCGATCAAAATACAAGTTTACAATTTCCACAACAATAAGAGAAACTATCTAAGTACTCATGGTACCGCAGACAGAGCCTGAACCGATAATGCGGAATAAAACCGACAACTTTAACCAACTTTGAACTGAGCAGAAGGAGAAATCTCCGGAGCGACTGTTCAGTTAGGCGGAGTAAAGAATCTGATGGTTGGGTTTCAAAGTGCTGCAAACAGAGACCTCAAATGAGCTCGAGCTCAACGTTCTATGCACTGCATAAAAAAATAACTCTATACTCTCTGGGGCAGTTTAAAGGCTGGGGCTAACTGCAGATTGTCAGAGTACAGCAAGACTTCATGTTGTTTGAAGGGCTCCTATGAAGAGGAGCTGTTGGGAGGGCTGTAGATGTGATTTTCTGAAATTCAACAGAACTCCCATGGACATTAGAAGGTTGGAAGCCATAGCCATGGCTTCTTGAGTCTCTTGTTTGGAGGGACTTGCTAGGAGCCAGTCGTCCAGATATAGGTACACTTGAATTCCGAGCTTCCTGAGATGCGCTGAGAGAACTGCAAAGCACTCTGTAAAGACTCAAGGCGCCAAGGACAGCCCAAAGGGCAGGACTCTGAATTGGTAGTGCTGCTCCCAATGCCACAAATCTGAGAGACTTGTGGTGGTTTGGGTGTATGAAAACATGCTGGTAGGCATCCTGCATGTCCAGGGAGGCCAGCCAGTTGTTTTGATGAATCAGAAGTAACAGGGAGCCAAGAGAGATCATCTTGAATTTCTCTTTGTAAAGGAATTTGTTTAATTTCCTTAGATCAAGAATAGGGTGCATGCCACCCGTTTTCTTTGGAACTAGGAAGTAACGGGAGTAGAAACCTGTGTTCCATTGATCCAGCGGAACTACTTCTACTGCCCTGTTGTTCAGAAGGCCTTGAATCTCGGAAGAAAGACGGTCTGACTGAGAGACAGACAGCTTGGGCTGTCGTTTGGGTGGATGATCCCCAGGGGTTTCTGAAATATTTAGACAGTATCTCTCGTGGATTATCCTGAGTACCCATTTGTCTAATGTGACTGACTTACACTGGTTGTAAAACTGAGTCAGACACCTTCCTACTGCCGAGGAAGAGTCCCCCTTGGACAGCTGAGGAGGGACTTTTGCTGGAATCTCAGACAGTGGCACTAGGTGATTTGGGGCCCTGTGCCTTCTGCTGCATTTTTTTGTGGCTGGGGGACTTGATTTCTGTTGAAACCCTCTCTGCCTTTGCCACGAAAGGAGTGACAGTTATGAAACTGCCGCCAGTTCCCGCTCCGTCGAGGGGCTGCAGATGGCAACCTGGCTGTTTTGATAGCCATTCTACTTTTCTGTGTGGCCTCTAGTGCCTGCTCAACCTGCGAGCCAAACAGATAAGTTCCATCAAATGGTAAACTCACAACTCTCTGTTGGGTATCATTTGTAAATCCCAATGTACGTAACCATGAGTGGCGTCGGGTGCATATACCAGCTGCTGCTGCCCTGGAAGCAGTGTCAAAGGCATCCATAGCGGCTTTAAGCTGCTGATTATTGGATTTAATGCCTCTAGTAATGTTCTGAAGAAGCTCTGTGCTAATGTCCGATTCTGGAAGAGCTTCTACAGTGCTCTTGAGCGAATGCCAGAGGGTATACTCATACTAAGAGAAATAACCCTGGTAGCTAGCGATGCGCATACGCAGGGTGGATGCAGCGAAGACTCGCTTCCCTAAAGTGTCAACTGTGTGTGATTCCTTATTTACTGGACATGCCGCAGATTCTTAAGGAAGAACGGCTTTGTCATTCTCTGCCAGGACAACTATGGCATCAGCAAAGGCTTGCGAGGCCAGAATAGGACGATCTTTGGGAGGAGCATATTTTCTATCTATGGATTTGGCCACAGAGGGAATAAAACATTTGTGAGAGAGTCTCAAAAGAGGGTTGCATGGGAGGAGTCAATTCCACAGGAATATCCGGAATGTGCACATACTGCAGATGCAGCAATTTCCCAGGATCAATCTCTGAAGTCTGGAGAGAGAGAGAGAGAGAGAGAGTGGTATTCATGTTCTTAAGCAGAGACTTAAAGGAAAGGTCCTCAACCAAACTCTCTGCTGGAAGAGAAGGCTTATTTGCCACCCCTAGACAAGGAACCATCATCAAAGTCATCTCCCAAACGAAGATTAGGATCAGGATCAGGCTCAATATCATCTCCCACTAGTCCCAGAGGGACAGAATAAATAGGAAAGAGAGGAAAGAAAGGAGGAGGAGCACAGTGAATTGGAGTCAAGAACCCCAGCACCCAATGCGGCACTGAAGGGGCTCCCGGCGCCGGCACAGAGTGCGGCACCAAAAAAACACAGGCAGCGCTGGCACAGGATGTGGCGCTGGGACCAGGGGCTCCTAACAGCCCACTCGGGGATGAAGAACAGAGAAAATCTGCAGGAGAGAAAGGCACCTGTGCTGGCCCCTACGCCACAGCCAAATGAGGGGGAAAGCACCAGAGTGCGGCGTCGTAGGCACCGAAGGAGGAGCCGCGTGACTAGGAAGTCCCAACCGCCCTGCCCGCAGGTCCAAGACCAGTAGGCCCGAAGGCCTCGGTGACGTACTCGCCAGCTCAGGCAGGAGGGACAACCGCCAAACCCATTGCTTCATAACAGTGGCCCAATGATGAAATTGCTTACTGGAGGACCCCCCCCCCCCGGGGACAGGGAGGGACTCCGGAGTCGAGGATGCTGGTCACCAGAAATAGAGGCCATAGGAGACCCCCAAGGAGTCTGAGTAGAACCCCTGTCCCCAGCCAACGATCGACGTGCAGACATACCAGAGGGTGACCTCGGCGGTACCCGTTCTTCTTCGACTAGGCGGTTGAGGAAGAACTCGAGGTTAATGATGCGAGTCAGCGAAGATCGAGAATGGGACCGCTATTTTTGTGCTTCGAGGACCATCCATCCCCCGAGCACCGGACTACCCATAGTCAGATCCCCCTCCATAGAGGGCAGCGGACCAGACTCAGCCCTACTGAAAACACAGCTTTCATGCAAAGTCTCCCTACCATCACCTGCCCCGTTCATGGTCGACTCCGACGAAGGAGGGCTGAAGACTTCTTCTTTGATGAAAAATCACTTTATTTATGAACTACTAAAATAAATAAAACCTAACAAGTACTAAAACGACTATAGCTGCTGTCATATAGATGTGAAGAATTTACTCCCAGCAGGCAAGCGACGTAGTCACTGAAGCACTCTCAATGGCGGGGCAAAAGAAACTGAGGCGGTTGGAGGGTCAACACCGAGGTAGCCTATATGGTGTGAGCCGGGCTCCTGGTGCCGCTTCCTCACGGCCCTACCTCGGTGCTGGTCCTCCTGAAGATTTTTGGCTCCCGTTGGGTCCTAGCTCCTCCAGCGTAGTCCCATTAGTGTGAATGAGTGTGGAAACTTTATGTCCAGGAAGATCTGAAGGATCTCAACATTTACACCCTGAAAGAGAGGAGAGAGACAGGTGACAATGACAGACTTACAACAGGCTCAAAGGGGTGAACAGGGTGCAGATAGGGAGTCTATTTCAAATGAAAACAAGCACCAGGACCGGGAATGCATGAAGTTTGGGGGAGAGTTCAAGAGTGATGTATGTTAGAAACCTTTCTTCACTGAAAGGGTGATAGACACCAGAAATAAATGGTAATATTAGACAGCAGGCAGGGAGGCAGGAAAGTCGCTGGGGACTAGATAGGGTCTGCAGAGACACACTAGCCAGGAAACATCTGGGCAGACCGGGTGGGCCTAACTGTCCTTTCCTGCCAACAAATTCTATGTTTCTAATAGTTAGGGTAGGCAGATTGGATGGGCCAAAAGTCTTTTTTCTGTTGTCAGCATGTAGGTATCTATGTACTTTAAAGGGACACCATCAACCTTTTTTGCATCATAACATACATTTTACGATTGCTTGCCTTCTCTAAAGTCCACTCGTTGCTGGTTCTTTTATCTGTTTCCCTGCTTAGTAGGACTAAAATGTAAGCTAATGGTGTAATCATACTAAATCTTGTTTTGTTTGAAATCCTTGATCTAATCTTATTGCATACTTCCTGAATACTAGACAGTGCAGCCACTCATGATGAAACAGTCTCCGCTCCTTCCACTATATCTTGAGTGTCTAGACTGTGTTGAGGGTATTTCCCAGTCCAGGAAAGAGACAGTGGGAGCTGTTCAAGGAATGTAAACAAACACGTTTTGCGCGGGAACACAAATATGGTGGGCTGCCTGTTTTTCACTTTTAAAAGGGGAAAAAAAATCATAATTAAAAGCCAACGAAATCAGCAAATTCTGCACATTGCATGCAATTACTATTTTTTTTTAATTAGGGGCACTTTGAGGCTTAGGGGGTTGACAATGTTCCTTTAAAATCACTGTTAATTATGGTGAGATAGGGAATATGTCCATTGTTATTGGGGGTGGCAGTGGAGGACTCTATGGACCCAAGGTCTTCTTTCCGAATTATTTTCATATATTCCTATATTCACCAGTACCATATATACTATACATAAGGGGAGATAGTCGTGGTGCCTTATCTTTAAATGAGAACACAGACCGAGAACTATCCTCCCAAAGATAAAATAAGCCAGAGAAAGTCTACCTAAAACCTGAGTGCCCACGAGCAGTTATGTAACACTATATGGTCGCAATCCCACAAACTGCATGAATATCAGGGCACACCTGTAACTGTATATAAATATGACTCATTTCATTTCATGAGATACTGAAGAAATATTTAACAAAAGAACAAAAATGATGATTGTTTCAGATAAAATAATTGCCAGTATCTCATGCAGGTGGTTTTAAGTCCTGGGATATCTGCCCTTTCAGCAACAATAGACAAAAAATCTCTTAGGGCCCAATAGTTAATGCGCCAGCGGATTGTTTGCCACGCTAACTGTGCTCTGCCCACCTGAAAGTGGGTTAGCACATGAGGTGCTGATTTGAAGGCACAATTAGCATTGCTTAAATCTGTTAACGAGTTCCAGATGCATATACAAATGAGGGGGTGGTGACATGCACGAACGGCACACTGACATACTGGAAGGTTTTTGGAAGCACTAACAACCTGTCTGCACAGCACTAGTTAATGCTTCCAAGCACCCTAGTTTTAACAATGTACACACCATGTGACCCCCCCCCCGCCATCAACATCTCTTGCATCTAGTGGCAGCCCCTCCCTCATCTGATTGCTGAAAAAACATCCCTAGCTCATGTGTCACCCTTTCCTGTTTCCAGTGACCATTATGCATACTTCCTGGTGACCAATGGTCCCTACTCCTTGACCCAATCCTTGTTATTTATACATACTGTTGTCTGGCGACCCCATTTCCCTCTGCAGGTACCCGTAGATAATATCTCTGGTGTCTGGTCATAACCCCCCACACACTCACCATAGCTAAGTTCTTTAGGTCCGGAGGCAACCCCCCATCTCTGAGAAACCCAAGCCCCCATCTTGGTGATGGCGGTCGGCACATACCCTTTGCTCACCTCCACGGCTGGCTGTCATCTGCTGCACGCAACTACTATACTGCTATAAGAGTCAGTATATCGATAAGTACTTGCAGTAAGTCTTTCCAAAATCAAGGCTCTGTGATTCAGAAAAGGCCTGCAGTTACTGTATTTGTATATAGACTTGAATGTCAAAACAGTACTGGAGCATGGGAGACAGCAGCTGGCCACGGAGGTGTGCAGAGGGCATGTCACTGCCATCGCCACCAATGGAGTCTGTGGGGCTAGGGGTGTCACCGACACCAGGAGCTTCTCTACCAGCTCTGGGGGGTTCTCACCAAACACCGGAATATCACCTATGGATACTGGGGTCCGGACACCAGGGAGTGCTAATAACGGGGATCAGGTTAAGGAGCAGCAACTATAGCCAACAGCAGCTGTTTGGAGTAAACTACAGAGATGAAGATAATGAGGACTCATGAACCCATAACAGGATGGTAAGTGGCTCTCAGTACCATGCTGGTTGAGTGGGGTCTATAGGATTCTATGTATCAATACTGAAGGTTAGCTCTTCAGCACGATGGCTGTTTGTGCTTCACAAACGACCTTGTTTGGGGTAGTTTAGGGCAGCTGATCCAAACTCCATTTTGCCCTCAGGACAGGTCTAGGGCTTTACTGCGCACTGCCAAGTGTCCTATCGGAAACCTCTTTGTGCAGCCCAGGCTGTCTCCATGTGGTTTCAGTACACATCCTATTGTTCCCGACACACGTTAGCAGGAGGACACGGCCCTCTGAGTGCTAGTTACCATGAGGGTCACAGATGCTGTACATTGAGATTTTAAGAACTAAAAAACAAGAAAAAGCTGACCCGGTGGCATGGAGGGCTGAGGCATCATGCCTTACCTCCTGCCATGCCAGCGACCAGTGTTTGCGGTACGAGTGGGTCACCGGGGGTCAGCCGGAGTGGGAGAGGATCAAACATCCAGAGGACAGCTCTCCTCTCCAGGGGAGGGAGGAAAACTGAGACCAGTGTATGTCTGACACCTAGCGGTAGCTGGGTGTCGGGGCTTCTGATCCTGTACACAGTGGATGGAGACGGAGCAGTCAGCTGGCATGCTGTAGGTGCAAGCGTGTACAGCTCAGCCATTTGCCAACCCCGCACACTTCTCCTCCAATGGGGGGGGGGGGACTGGAGCAAAAAAGGTCCTGGGCAAGTTGAATAATTGCCGACCCCCGCAGACGCCACTCCCGACATCAGCAGGCACCTCCCCAAACTGGATTCAGTACCAGCAGGTTGAGGGATCCCCACCACCCTGCACAGAGGATAAGCCGTGTGGGAAGAAGGGAGGTGGTCCTGCATGATCAGGAGATGGGGCTAGGGGGTCGACATGAAAAGGACAGGGGGATAAACAAAGTACAAAAAAAAAAAAATGTTTCAGATTTCAAAATTAAATAGCAACCTTAAGGTTTAAGAAAATCATTTTTAGCATCATTTTCCTCCTCTAAATAACAAAATATAGGAATGAAAACAAATCCAGACAATCGTCTTCAGTTACAGGTTAAGAAAACACATTTTGAGAGGATCAAACTTTTAACCAAAATGTATTTTATAAGCCATTAACATGTCAGCACTTTAGCTTCAGCGTACTGAATGAAAGGTCAAACCAATAACTGGCTGATGAAAACATATGACACTATAATAACTGTTCATTAAGCAACTGAATTTATATTAACATAAAAGTCAAGCATTCCCCAGAGCACCCACCCATTAACAATGAAATACATTTCACTGCTTCTCCCTGGGACCGGAGGGAAACTGGAATTATTATACTCTTACTGCAATAGTACTGGATTGTTGTTTTTTGGTTTTTTTAATTATTATTCTACTTTTATCCTGGTCTCCTTTTGCTCCCCCATCCCCACTTCAGTTTTGGGTAAGCACAAAAACACGGGGCTTCACCAAAGGACAGAAAAGGCAGCCTGATTTAGCTGCAGACATGAAGTTTACTAAAGCAGCAGTATTTGCATTATTGGATGACCATTTTCACCAAATAGTATTTTTTTTTGTTTTTTGTTTTTTTTAGCAAAAATGTATTTCTGAAAGCCTTAGATTTATAATCCACATATTATTACTCTCCTCAAATAATAACAAAGCAGCTTTTACAACTACTTTTGTACAATGTTTGACACAAGTCATTAAAGATGGCTGTCACTCACAATATTTAAAAACCTTTTCCGGTGAGGGTACTTTTTGCCTGTACATATTGGATTTTTACTGTGGGTGTATTATGGTGGTGGTGCTAGCAAGTGTTTCAGATGATAAATTGCATCACACCACACCAAAATGTTTTATTTCTTCAAGTTGGGCAAGAGTGCAATAACTTTCAAAAACTTCAAAACAACGTATCCCATTTCCAGAATCAAAGAAAATGAAAAGAAAAATTGGTTTAACTATTGTGTTGCCAGAAATACAATACTACTTGAAAAAGGCATGGTGACTAACACATACTGCTGCTTTAAAGCTGCAATACAAGAAAACTGGGCAAAAACATGTGACCCTATTTTTCACTATAAAAAACATTCCAGGATATTCCAGTTTTATTTGCGTTTACATTCTTTAGGTCATCCAAAATCTGAGTGATTTATAAATGTTTTCAAGAAAAAAGGTGGCTGCCACATTTGGGTTAGTAATACCACTGTATACCTGGTAACGGTTAGCATTGAGAAAATTAAAAAAGAAAAAAAACACGCATGGTGCACAGCAGTTTGTCTGAGGGGAACGAGATAGACATGTTTGGTTGCCTCGCACAGTGAGAATAGTATGACATCATAGGCAAGGGTCTGATGGCCACGCAGCAGGTCTTGCATGGTATACTGGGTCTACAACAAGCCATGGTCCCACTGGCACTAACAACTTTCTTCTCTGAACATCTTGAAAATAAAATTAAATCCCAAACTGTCCCTTTAAGGGAAACTACCCCAGAAGAAGCGAGTCTTCCTGACTCTCAGAGCAGAATTTAGGGCATAGATCCCAGGCTACGTGGTGCCCCTGCCCACAATAAAAGACCAATAGCTACTTTGCTTGCTTCTGACCTGGTAGCGCTGCACAGTGAGGGAAAAACTGCCCATGGATAAAAATGCTGCATCAGAGCAAGCAGCTGAGTCTCTTGATGAAGCTGTCCATGAAACTCAGCATACTGGAAGCAGCTCTTTCCAGGCCTGCAACTACAAAAACCACCTCAATGGATGCAGTGAATAAGACCAAGCTTGCTAAGCTGTCTGAACTAATGTCGTGAATCTTGTTACTTTCAGATCTAGCAGCCATGTTTCTCTCAAGCATCTCTAACTGAGAACATAAACACATAACTCTCTTGTCCTCAGCACTCTCCAAGAGGTCGCGGTCTAGAAAGGGCACAGGCGTCTGCACAATGACGTCACACTCAGATGCCCCAGAGCATGTTCTCTCTGTCTCCAGGGAACGCTCCCTGCCTGACTACAACACACAAAAAAGGGCTAATGGCGTTGTGAGCTGGCAGCTTGCCAGACCACAAAGATCAGGGAAGAAAAAAGGAGCAAACAGGCATGTCTTCCATAAAATGGCTTGTCGGAGCCAGAGTGCAAAACTACTAACCACCAATGAAAAGCATACAATAAAAATGGGAGGGGGGCATGAAAAGAACTAATCTCCAATACTCCCCCCAACCCCCATGAAAACGGCTAGAAAACACCGGACCCTCCTAGCAGGGAAACCCAAGCGTTTGGAGTCCAACCCTACAAAATGGATGGATAAAAAAAATGCACAACACACAAGCTGGATAAGACAACACTCCTGCTGACCCTACAATACAGGTAATAAAGAGAAAAATGCTTCACGCAAGTCGCTATGGGAGGGGGAGCAAGTCTTATGCTAACAGAACCAACAAGAAAAAAAGGAGGTAAAAATGACTTATCTGAGGCCTAACAATACAAGAATAAGCAAATACAACAGCCATAATGGGAAGTGGTCCCCATTCAGGAACTGTAGGCACTGATAATTAGAGTTTGGCTAGCTGGTTAGTCAATTTGAAAGTTTCAACTTAACAGAAGCGGATTTCTAAATTTAGGGGGTCCCTTGTTTCCTGCTTGCCCCAACCTGCCTTAGAGTTACACAATTCTTACAAAAATTTACAAACCAGAAGTAGAAACTTAAAACTTTCAGACAAGCGTTATCTATACTGCTAATCCCCTCAGTGGAACAGTAGAAACTGAGGCATCTGCTGCATTCAGAATGTTCATATCCCCATGGTTCTATGCTGGGGTCAAAGCTTTGGGCTGTACCACTAACTCCAGTAAGGGCACACATCACCCATGTGTACTAAGGAGCAGCAGACACTTTTGGGGCAAGCAAACAATGTCCAGTAGCTGCCTGCCCCAGGAACTTAAACAGCCCTGTTTTGGAATGTTTTAAAATCTGATTAGAAAGGGTTTTAACTTACAATATTGTCGATCATATTTCCTATTAGGTATGAAGCCACCAAGCACCCACTGGAGCCCCGCATACAAATTCCAAAACAGGGCTGTTTTAGGTCCTGGGGCAGGGAGCTACTGGACATGAATTGCCAGCCTCAAACATCAGATGGTGTCAGCTCCACTTTAACGGCGCACTGCTAGGATTTAGCGTCAAAATGTTAAAAATAAATACACTGGCTGTCAGACAACATTTCCGTTAGTGGTATTCAATACTGCTAATATCTAGAACTTCTTTTTTAACATTTTGATCAAAAACCAAATAAAGAGCTTTTTTTTTTTTTTTTTTATAAACCAAATAAAGAATGGGTTACTCCTACCTCTGTTAGTGTCACCCCGTTATGGACTCTAATCAGGTGAATGCTGGGAGCGTGCACTCTTGTACATGAACTAACGAGAGCGTGCATGAGAGTTAGAATGGTGCCTGCTCTTCTCTTTTGGGGCTGTATTATATGTTACTGTTAAAAATAAGCTAAATACATGTGTAGAAAGAGTGTGCATAGACCAAGGTATAGCTGTGTTTCTCATAAAAAACAAAACAAACAAAAAAGCACTGAATTGCATAAACGAGCTGTCTAAAATTCAAGCTGGGGCAGTGAATGAAGGTAGGAACAACCCACTCTTTATTCAGTTTTAAGCAAAATGTTAACCAAAAAAAAAGTGCATTCTAGGTATTAGCAGTATTGAATACTGTCAACGTAAAAGTTGTTAGGGAGCCAATGTATTTTTAACATTCTGATGCCAAATTCTGACATTGTCCCTTTAACCTCCCAACTGACAACGTGGAGTGATACAGACGTACTGATAATACTGTAGTTCACTACTTCTGAAAGTTAATATTCATTTGGACTTACATAAAAGTATAATAAGAAAACAAAAGCCAAGTGTTGTACTTGGCAAAACAATGATGGCATTTATTTTTAAACGTTCTGATAGAAACAGTTCAGCAGATAAAAGTCAAAGCTGTTCATCGACACATAATAATTCGAGTAGACGATGATTCGAAACAGATGAACAGTATGGCACCTTATGTCGCAACTTAAAAATGTTTCAAAAAGCCAAGTTTAATAGAGTGATGGAAAAAATGGGTAATCTTTCCTGACCTTATAAGACTAGGCATTTAATTGTTTTTTAAACCAAGATATGACTACAAGGGATATAACAGAAATGAAGAAAGGCCCACTCTCGCTCTTGTGTGTCACAGCAAATATTCAAACTGATTAGTATCTACTGAAATGGATACCAAATATCAGGCCTGAGCCATGGACCTAACTGGATTAGTCATCATTGATGTATCACTGCTGTATACTTGTGATTATGTGAAATAGGAAAACACTGTCCGCTCGTCTCTAAGAAACATAGAAGTTGATAGCAGAAGAAGGCTCTACAGCCCATTGAAAATCTTATGAGACCACCCCATGTAAAGAATAAACAACCCTCAATTTAAACAAGCAGATGAACTGACTAAAGTGTCAACAAGCCAAAAAGTACCTCAGAATCAGCTGTCATGACTTTTCCTTCCCTAACTTTGTGTAAAACATTCCACAAGAAACAGGAAGCAGGATGGTGTCATCATCCCAGCAGGACAATCTTAAAATGGAACATCCACAGCACAGCACCACCTCTGCCCCTCCTGGAATTCACCAGAGCCATCCACAGCTCTCTGGATAATAGTCACCTAGTTGGGTCGGTCTTTATCGACTTAACTAAGGCTTTCAACATCATCCTTCATTGTTTACTACTTGAGCAGCTTCTTAATGCCGGGCTCTCTCCTGACCCCATGGCCTGGTTTAAAAGCCATCTTGAAAACCGATCCCAAAGGGTGAAAATAGCAGATGCCCTCTCTGATGCAAGACCTGTCCTATCAGGAGTCCCCCCTGGGATCCATATTGGGCCACCTTCTATTCAGTCTCTTCCTGAACAGCCTTACACAATCCTGCCCTGAACAAATCCTCCTCTATGCTGATGATGCCATAATTCACACCACCCATAAGGATCTTCACCCACTCCAAAATAATCTTCAGCTTGGCTTCGCCTCAGTTGAGAACTGGTTCAGGAAACATAAACTGGTCCTTAGCTATAAAAAACCAAAGCAATGCTTTTCAGCAGCTCGCACAACAAGCACAGCCTACAACCCCTGACTATCACTAACTGCCTTGGAGCTGCCCTCGAACAGGTGCAATCCTTTAAATATCTTGAAGTCTCAACTGACTGTAACCTATCTTATGGTGCACACATTGATAGTGTCACCAAAGCTGCCAATACTCGCATTGGGCTATTCTACAGGCACAGGCAATTCCTCACCTCAGAAGCCTTAAAGGTTGCTGTTTAGAGCTCTGTTGTCTCCATAACTGACTATGGCCTGATAGTTTACGGCTCCGCTACTGTAACTGACCTCAGACGTATAGCCTTGGCTCTCAACAAAACTTGTCGGCTCATCACTGGAACACACCATCTCACCCACATGTGTGACCTCTATGCTCAAACTGGCTGGCTACAATTCTCAAACCGCATAAAGTACCAAACCTGCATTATGGCAAAGAAATAACCCAGGGCCAAACACCCCCAGGAGTCCAAGCTCTCCTTTGCCCCACTTATAATCCTCGCCACACTAGTGGCTCTGAATCACAAGTACTGCAGGTCCCTTGCTGCCGTACCACTCAGGGCCAAAGATCTTTTACTCATAGGGCCCCTAGCTGGCTGAATGGTCTCAGCAGGGATATCTCCTCCCTACCCAGGCTTTGCCCTTTCAAATCCAAGCTCCGACTACTCCTCTTTGCCTCTTGCACCTGCAACTGTCTCCTTTAATCGCCCCTCCTACCACTGTCATACCTCTGTCACAGCTCTTCCAACACTGCACTTATTTCTTCTACCCTTATCCCACCACACACCCCTTCTTCACCCTCTCTCCCTTCCTTCCCCCTTATGCACCCTCCTCCTCCGTCTGCACTTCTCTGTGTGATCTGACAATGCCTCTGGCTACTCTCTTCGATTGTGTCCTTCCCTGTCTTTTAACATTGTGTTCCCTGAAAATGCCCCTTGCATCAGTTTAATCAAAATGTATGCATGCACGCGCTAATAACTGATTGTTAACTTGTTATCCTGCCTTTGTTAGTTAATTGTCCTGATTTTTGTATTGTACTTTTACTGACGTGGAACCTTTGTAAAAGAGCCTCAGCTCAAAGGTACTTGTAATCCTAGACTCAAATAAATAAATAAAAAATGTACTAGCCCAACAGCTGTGGTATTGGGATCTCCCAGAACTCTACTTTTAGTGTGAAGACAACATTTTTGCTGATTTGTGTGCATCACAGTTGTACTTTATCTGGTTCATCCCGTCGTCTCCCAATCCCAACATCTTTAACTAGAGCCCGCTAGGGTAACATCCCAGAATTCCCCACGGCTGACATCCGCTACAGGGGGTCAGCTGTGGAACAGTCAATGTGGGAAATGTACAGTATGTAGGAGCTCTTCGAAGGTCGGATTCTCCAGCTGGCAGTTCCTTTGTAGTCCCCTGAGGCCAAATATAGGTTGTGCAACCTGTAAGAAACGTGGATGCATGGCATGTTTATGTCTCACTGAACCACAAGCTTACATAACTAAAATTACACCGGCGTGAGAAGATCAGATATAGGGGACGATGCATTCCTGCAGGCAGTATACTACAGTGGATGTTCCAGAAGGAAGAGACCATCTTAACTTCACTTAACCAATAACATACAAAAAAAATCAAAGACAATGTTGTATTTTTTTGGAAGAAAGTTATAATATTTAAACAGAATCTATTTAAACAGAACACAGCATGATGAAAGGGAGGAAATTAATTCCCTAACTGAATAATATTATGTAAGCAAATTAAAGTCAAATGCTATACAGCAAATTAGAACTGCAACAAAATCATCTTTTACGAGGGGCGCTGCTGAGCCTGAGCCTGGTGGAAGCAAGAAATTCTATCTCTGCAAATTTTCCACTTAAGACCAGTAAAACCTGCGTTTTAGATGCTGTTTATATTAAATTGGACCATCAGAGCAGATTCCTGACCATTGAATTATGTGATATGGGGAATCCTAGGCATGATAAAGCTGCAGGAGGTCCAGAACGAGGAAAAGGTGCTGGCGGGTGCCCAGACCTCGCGGTCTAGCCCAGAAGATTCAGCTATGACTCCCTCTGGTACTGACGAGTCTTTCACGACGTTGGGGCTGAAAATGAAAACCCTAATTAACTCTGTGGCTAACCTTTCTCAGAAGGTAGATTCCTTCAATAGCCGGGTGGTAATATTAGAATCTTCAGTGGAGGGTCTAAAGTCGGATTTTGTGGTGGTAGCTAAAGGGGCCAATTCTGCCAACGGAGCTATTGTATTGATGACTAAGGAACTACAACATGTCCACACGAGCCTTGAGACCATGGAGAACCAAATCAGGAGTGCTAACATACGTGTATTAGGCTTGCCCGAAGGCTTTGAAGGGGATCATCCACTCATGGCAATCCAGGAATTTCTTACCGAAAAGCTGCTGTTTATGGGTCAAGATTCAATAACGGGCATACAAAAAATTTACAGAGTTACCCCCCATGGCCAACAACAGTCGGAAGAGCCTCGAACCCTGATAATCGTTCACCTCTGGGACTGGTGAGAGAGAGAGAGACAGAATAATGGCACTGGCTCACACGGCAGGTCCGTTGATGATGGAGGACCATCCAATTTACCTCTTCCCAGATCTAAGTTTTGCAACACGGCAATGCAGCAAGAAGTTTGACGCGATCAGGCAAACTCTAAGAGAGGCTGGTATTGTACACACTATCGTTTTCCCGGCTCGCCTTCACATAGTCTACGAGGGAAAGGTCTATTTATTTGGGGATCCTGTGGAGGCTGGAAAATGGGCTACAAGATTGGTCGTGAGGTCTGTGAGTACCCCTGAAGATCCTAATGTGGACCTGCTCTAAATGTTTCCCTGTTCATTGATCGAACAACCTCTGAAGACAGTTATTAGGCTGTTAATTCAATGTTTTGTAATATGGTATTATGGGAGGTTGATTAGTTTGGTGGATGGGCTAATTATATTATCCCTCCTAAAGGTTTCTTGCTCCAAATACATGGTTAGAAAATCGTATTTTTCTAATTTAGGTATAATGCATGACGCCATAAGCTCTTTTTGAGTGCAGTCTTTTGGGACTAATGCTGGACATTCGTACTTTTTTAGCAAATGCCATGCTGCTCTTGGGCTCCCTTACACAGCAATAATACAGGATGGTAAATCTTTTAGTTTTGTATTAATTATAGCAACACCCCTTATGTGGTAACTCAATATGGCAAATGCACAGTTTTACTTTTATTAAGGGACTTGTTCCCAAATGAAAATGCTATTGTGGTCTGTTTGCTATAAGCTTGCTCAATGATACGTCGTTGGAAAATAAATAAAAATAAAGTATATAAAAAAAAAAAATTTACCAGCCTTAATGAACACAGATATCAGACTATCAGCGTGCCAACACACATCACCATCTCTGACAGGGTCTTTTTTATTTATTTAAAAGTTAGCAACCGGGAAAGGCACACTGAGCTGAAGCTTGTTTCCAGGGCGAGGGGAATAAAATACAGGTATATACAGATGTGTACAAACAATAGAATTACAATTAAATAGATTATTGGTGAAACAAATATACTTACAGTCCAGAAAAAAAGCAGTAAAAAGAACAATTCATCCAAGTTACAGATATGATTCAAGAGATAAAAGGGAGAACAGTACAAAAAAGAAATCAGAATAGTCAAAGATAGATGGGCTGAGACAGGGGGGAGGACTTATGCAGGAGGGAGCTTAGCGGGAGGAGGTCAGGTAGACAGTGAATAACGGCTAGAAGGCAACTAGGCAGGAGGTATCAGTTGGGTGGAAAGGAGAAATCAGGAGACAAGAGACTATCAATTTGTGGCCTTGGCAGGGATGCAGGAAGGGAGGGGCTTGATGAAGCATACAAGCTGGGCCCGATCTGTAAATGAAACCTGAAGTCCAATCCTACACTACACACTTATGAGGTAAAATTGTATTTATTTGACGGTATAGAAGAGAGGAGTGTTCATAAAGATGACTCAGCGAATCTTGATGGTAGAAAAGTTTTCAGTACTAGAGTGGAAACTTCTGAAACCACACAACTTTAGGAAAAACGATATAAAGCCAAAAGAATTACTGGCTCCAACTGTTGAGCACAAGGATTTAGGAGTGCCTAAAGGAAAAGATTTGAAAACCAAAGCCCCGATACTTGACTGAGAATTCTGGGACGCAGTAGCTTCACAACCCACAATCCTGGTCTCACTACAAAGGAGTGCACACGGCATGCTCGTGGCTTACTTTGATTACTAAAACGGCATGAACTGCCTGGTTCCTACAAGTTTCTCATTGCACTGCATCATGGGGTGTGATGAAGGACACGGTATGATAATCCCCACTGTTTAAAAACAGGGGATATATGTTTATGATCATAGCAAATCAACAGGATTAGTACAGCACCGAGTCAGCTTCAGCACGCCCTCTTTATCTACAGTAACCTATGCGTCAGAGAACTCTTCTGTTCCAAGTAAACTAGATGTGCTGTACAGTATAGGTTGATTTAAGAGACTCAGGCTGCTTTAAGGCAATGTTTATAATCGTATCACTGGGGCCTAAGCTTCGTCACCTATCTGTATGGGCAACTAACGTTAAAGCAACCATCGCACTTACCTTTTACCATGAAAATTACCCAAAAAGAAAAAAAGCAGTCCTGCCTCATTATTAAACAGGAACTGTCATATTTTGGCCAGTTTTAATGCAAGTTTTCATACCAGACATCTGGAGCTCGCATGGTTAACATTTTGCAGTAAATATTAAATCTTTCTATGAAGTAGTCATTTTATAAAGCCTCAAACTAATACCTGCCTAAAAAACTAAATATTAATGAAAATAAAACCTGTCCATGTCCAGAATTCAGTCAAGTAAACTTTATTCATTTGTAATTTCAGACCAGGAAAGACATACTGACTTGGGGTGACTTGTTTCCAGCTGTGTCCTGGAGGTGGATGGGTTAAAAGAACCTTTATTTATTTACAGTATGTGGTTTGGCCTTATTATGTATCAAAATCAGTAGCCGCGGAGAAGTTGTTGTGCTCGTTCCAACAGTTCTAAAAGTTATTGTGCACATTCTACAATTAATATTCATCAGGCCCACGCTATCCGTCACCTGACTGGACGAAACAGAGCTCTTCAAAACGAGGAATCCAAACATGGCGGCGCCACTTAGCGAGCAGTTCACAGGCACATCAGTGTTGTAGTCGGCTTTGTGTTACCAAAGTGCAATCATTTTTTTTTTTATTAATAAATGAAGTCCTGCCACAAATCTTTCAAGGCTCAGGACTGGTATGGAACTGCAGTGACGACATCGACCGATGAACATCGCAGCACACTGAGCTGCTGAACACAAGGTAGGAAACCTTGTGAAACTAAAAAGTTCAGAAATACAACTATTTTCTTTTTAAATCTTGGGGAACAATATACCATAAAACAGATTACTCACCTGTAACAGTAGTTCTAGTAGTGGTATATGTTGTTCATTCACACTTATTGGCATTGTCCCTTTCTTCTTTAAATCTGCCGGAAGATCTTCAAGCTGGTTCCTCCCACCCACCCAGGTGGTATAACCCTCGGCTCTGCCCCATGACGCCAGATGTTAGCCCACTGAAAGCCAGGTGTGTGCATCACAGCTGGGGAGGTCAGGTGGGTCCATGTGGATGAACAACATATACCACTCCTAGAACTACTGTTTCAGGTGAGTGACCTGTTTTTCTAGGGACGTGGATATGTTATTCATTCACACTTATTGGCAGACTCCTAGCAGTTCTCCAGGAGGAGGGAGGAAAGGTGCACACCCTCTACTTACGGAACACAGACTGAAGAACTGAGGCCCCAAAACCAGCATCCCGGCATGACTCAAAGTCGATGTAGTAAAGGGTGATGAAGGTGTTTGTTCACTTCCAGGTAGCAGCCCGAAAGATTTCCTGTATGGGGATATCCTTGGAAGCAGCCACCGATGCAACGGTATGACGGGTAGAATGAGCTCTTATCCCTCTGAGAGGCTCCTTGCCCGCCAACTTGTAGCATAGGCTTATGCAAGATGTAATCCATCTTGCGATCATCTGCTTTGCAGCAGGTCTGCCAGAAGCAGCTTCAGTGTAGGTGACAAATAGCTGGTGAACCTCTCCCCGAATTTCCGCCACCCTCTCCTTATAATAGGAGAGCTTGTCTCAGGTTCGAAGTATGGAGCCTGTACTCGGCCTCCGAAGTGTAATTAGGGTAGTACACCAGCAGAGTCAGCACCTGGTTAAGGTGGAACTCTGACACCACCTTCGGAAGGCATTTTGGGTGGGGGCGCAGGACAACCTTGTCCCTGTGGAAGACCAGATAAGGGGAGTCCTCCAAGAGTGCCTGGTGCTCCCCTGTCCTTCTGGCAGACATGATAGCCACCAGGAAGGCTGTCTTCCATGACAAGTATGACAACGCACACTTGTGTATTGGTTCGAATGGCATGCCCATGAGCTTTGCCAGTACCAGCAGAAGATCCCACAGAGATGGAAGTTCATGCACCGCACGGGATATGTGATCCAGGCTTTTGAAAAAGTGCCCAACCACTGTCTCCTGCACCAACATCTGCTGACCGGTCCGCACCCGGTAAGCAGAGATGGCTGCCAGGTGCACCCAAAGGGTTGATGACCCCTTTTGGAGAGTGACCAAAGGTAGTCTAGAATGTTAGTCACTGGGCAGGACAGAGGGTCCAGGCCCTTGCCCTGACTCCAAATGGAAAACCTTTTTCACTTGAAGGCATAAATCTTCCTGGTCGACTCCTTCCTGGATGCTTCCACTACCGTGAGTGCATCCTCGGACAGACCCAAAGCCTGGAATTCTAGCTGCTCAGGTACCAGGCTGTCAGGTGCAGGGATTGAAGGTCCGGGTGGAGAACCTTCCCCTGATTGACTGAGATCAGGTCCGAGCGTGTGAGAAGCCACCTCGGGAGCCTGTTGCTGAAGCTGAGGAGATCTGGATACCAGAACTGGCGTGGCCAGTCTGGGACTACCAGGATCGCGTGCGCCTTGTCCCTCCTCACTTTGAGAGCACCCGGTGGATCAAGGGAAATGGAGGGCAAGCATAGAAGAAGCCTGCGGTCCACGGTCTCAAGAAGGCATCCACCTGCAGTAAGCCCTGCTGAGGGGGGTGGGCATGAAACAGCCTCAGCTTGGTGTTTTCCCTGGAGGCAAACAGGTCCACCATCGGTTTGCCCCAGTGGGAGAACAGGCTGTAAACTACCTCTGGATGGAGAGACCACTCATGGGATGTCTTGCCTATGTGGCTGAGAGCATCCGTCAGTTGAATCGAGGCTCCTCTGAGCGCTTCCCTGCACAGTAGCCGAGAGTGCATGCCATCCTGCTTGTTGAGGTAGTACATGGTCGTGGTGTTGTCCGTCTGGACTTGAACCACTTGACCCCGAAGCTGAGGAGCAAATTCTGACAGCGCCATTCTGACCGCTGTGAGCTCCAACAGGTTAATGTGGTAAAGGGGCTCCTCAGGGGTCCAGAACCCATGGGCCCTGTTGTCCCCCATGTGGGCTCCCCAGCCCATGAGAGAGGCATCGGTTGTGAGGACGACTGTCGGCTCAGGGTAAACAAACGTGATCCCTTCCTGCAACCGGTCGAGGATGGTCCACCACTAGAGAGTGTACCACATCTTCTGGGTCACAGTGATCAGCTGGTCGAAATGACCTAGGCACTGAGTCCACTGGGCGGCCATCTCCCACTGAAGGGGGCACGTATGCCACCAGGCCCAATGGACAACGGAGGTGCAGGCTTCCATGTAACTCAGAAGGCGCAGAAAGTCCTGGGCAGGGTGCAATTGCCCAACCAGAAATGATCGGGCAAAGGAGGAGGACAGAACCTCCGCCCTGTCCGTCGGGAGCCGGGCTCTGGCTCGGCGAGAGTCAAGCTCTGCCCTGATGGAACATATCACCTGAGAAGGAACGAGTTCTGACTTGGTCTTGTTGATCAAGAGGCAGACTTGGGAGCAGGTCTGGAGGGCCAGGTCCCTGGACCTCTCTATCTTCTGTTGGGTGGAACCTGCTAAGAGCCAATCATCCAGGTAGGGGTATATTCTGACCCCCCGCCCCCGACACCTGAGATGGGCTGCCACCACTGCAATGCATTTGGTGAAGACCCGTGGGGCCGATGACAGGCCGAATGGGATGGCTCGAAACTCGTACAGGGTTCCCTCTGTCCTGAAGTGGAGGAACCTTTGGTGGGATGGATGGTTTGGGACATGAAAGAATGCGTCCTGGAGAGCCAGTGAGCAGAACCACATATTTTGCTCCAGGGATGGTATGATCTGGGACAGAGTTACCATGTGGAAGGTGCATGGCCTGAGATACTGATTCAGGTCATGCAGATCTAGAATGGGCGCCAGTCCTCTGCCTCGCTTCGGAACCGGAAGTACCTGGATACGAACAATGGGTCTGGTGGTGGATCTGCCACTTGAATTACTGCCTCCTTGAGGAGGAGCTGAGCAATGTTGTCTTGAACAGCTGACTGAGTGTGGGCTTGGATTGGAGGGTACTGCTCAAATTCCAGAGGCAGACCCTGGTCGACCACTTCTAAGACCCACCTGTCCGTGCAAACAGTGGACCAGTCGGGAAGAAAGTGGTGAAGCCGGCCCCCCACGGGAGGACCCAGAGATGGCATGACGGGAATATGGGTGGTAACCCCATCCCATCACTGGGCAAGCATGGAGGAAGAGGGTCCAGGGCCTGAACCCCGACCTCCTTTATGGGCCTGGGAAGGTCCAGGCTTTAGGTGGGGGCGCCAAGCATAAGCCAGCTGCTGCTTCTTGGGACCAAAATAACCCTAAGCAGATGTGGCGTCCAAGCTGGCACTGGACTGCTCGATGCACTGAAAGTGACCGGCCACACCTGGGTCGAAGAGATCGTTGCTCAGGAAGGGCACATCAGCCAGTTTGTGCTGGGTATCCACCGGGAAGGAGGCGAGCCTCAGCCAAACCCTGTGGCAGAAGGCAACTACAGCTGCCAACAAACGGGCACATTAATCCCCAATGTCCAGGGCTGCCTGGAGCTGCTGCTTAGCAATGGCACAGCCTTGATCTCGAACCTGCTTGACCGTGGTCTGCAAGTCTGCGGGGAAGACTTTGTCCAAGGACCACAAAAGGGCATGGGAGAAATGTGCCACGACGACGGCCGAGCTTGCCTGACGGAGACCTAAAGAAGAGGCTGCATAGACCTTCTGGGCCAAGTGATCCAATTTCTTGGATTCTTTCTCCTGAGGTCTGTCAGCATCAGCAGAATTGCCTGTACGTCTGAACACAGAGGCAGTCACAAGGCTCTCAGCCCAAGGGTATTCTGTGAACCCTGCTAGGGACCCCATGGGCACGGCATATCTGCAGGCCATCCAGGAAGATGGAGCTGGGCAGGAGGCAGGGTGCTGCCAAAGTTCAAGGGCTGGGCCAACAACGGCTTCGGCCACAGGAAAGACTTCCATCAGGGTATCCCCTCTCTTGAGAATATCAGTGAGAAGGTACTCTGTCTTTTTCTGGATAGGTTCCTGGGCATCCCTGTGGACTCAGAGATGAGGCGGAGAATGCCCTGAAAGGACGAAGGGCCTTCCTCCATAGCGAAATCACCAGCCGACTCGTCATCCCATGGATGAGAATGGAGGCCAGTGTCATCCGAATCCAAAGTATCCAGATACAGGGGTCAACTGCCCAGATCACCCTTGACTCACCTAGGGCGGTCAGGGGTGACAGAGACCAAAAGACATCAGGGGAGCCCAGTGTCCGGACGACCTTCCTTGGAAGGAGCCCCTCCCTCGGGCTGCTTGAGCATTGGCTCCACCAGAATTGGTGGAGAGACTGGTTTAGGCCGAACCGGAAGAGGTTTTGCCTGCTCCGCGGGTGGGGGGACAGATCTTATCGGTTTTTGGGGAGTCTGCTTCGGCTAGGGAGGTGAAAGCCAAGTAATGGCCGGAGTAAGAGACGGGGTCGTCTTATACCTGGACAAAATCAGCTGCTGCCACATGAGGTCCTCGTAGCATCGACATAGTTTCCGCCAAAGCCTCTCCTCCTCCGAGGAGGACGAAGACAACTGATGGCGTCACCTCTTTTTGGCGCGCTTGAGTGCCTTCCTCGGCCTATCAGTCGAGGGGGTCCGAGACCTTGATCGAGATTGGACAGGCAGACTCGGTCACTCAGGAAACGCTGGTAAAACCAGAGACTTCCGAGAGTCTGGAACCACTTCCTCAGCGGGTTTCCCACCGGGCTGGGTCTCTTCATTGCGGAAGGAAAGGACTGGAGTCCCACTGAGGAAGTCTTGACTGGAGTCAGCGACAAAGGGTCGATTGGGTCGAGAACAATCTCAACTTCATCTATTGAAACTTCAGTCAACTGGCCCGACGGCCAAGGCGAAACAGCGATTGAAGAGGCATCACCAAGGCCTAAAATGGCCAGTTCATGGTCTCACAGATCCTAAGAGCAACTCCTTAAGACGAAGATGGTCCCGGGTTCCTCTCCTGCTTACGGGACTGAAAGGAGTGCATGCCCGCAGGACTCTCACCCTTAGTCGGGAGAGAGCAGAACAACACTTGCAAGGAACCCAAGAAAGTGGAGCCAAGTTGAGTGGAACGAAGAAGCCCCAAGAGGAAGATTCCACACAGACAGACGACTCCTCCTCAAAGGCATGCATACTCTCCAACCGCTCTGTGGATTCCGCAGCCCGGAAACTGCCCACTGAGCCTTCTTAAATTTTACCGGTGGCTTCCGTTTTTCGGGCCTGTCCAATTTAAGGCGTGCAAGACAGTTGTCAAGGACTCAGAACTCGCAGGTTATGGTGTCACAGCTGACACCAAGACAGTAGACACATACGGTGTGCGGATCCATACGCGACATCTTCTGGCTGCACGGGCACCAGTGAAATCCAGGGGAAGACTTGTCTTCCATAATCGAGAAGCAACAGTCACAATCGCTAAGGTGTTACCTGGAAGGCCAAGAGATAATTACAGGCTAGAAGAAACCTAAATTAAGGATCTCCTGTTTATCTAGCTTAAGAAGGGGGAGAAGGACTTCTTTAAGTACATCAGGGAGAAAAGGAGCTGTAAGGACCACATAGTAAGGATAAGGAAGGAGGGGGGGTTGGGTGGAAGCAGGGTGCGATAAGGCAGAAGCACTAAATGAGTACTTCTGCTCAGTATTTACCAAAGAGAAGAGGGGTGATACCAAGGTGGGAGAAATAGAAGCAGGGGGAAAGTGGTGACAGATGGGGAAATCATGGAGGGCAGAGTTCGAGAGGGTTTGAAGGCACTGAGGGTGGACAAGGTGCCAGGCCCAGATGGCATCCACCCAGGGTACTGAAGGAGCTGGCAGAGGTCCTTGCAGGACCTTTGGCAGACCTATTTAATGCCTCACTACATTCGGGTGTGTACTCAGGACTGAGGATGGCTCATGTGGTGCCCTCACAAGAGTGGCTCCAGGATGAACCGGGAAACTACAGACCAGTGGGCCCCTACATCCATCGTGGGTAAGCTAATGGAGACTATCCGAAGGAGGCTGGTGGCCCTCTAGAGGCCAAAGGACTACAGGACAGCAGACAGCGTGGCTTCATATGTGGCAGATCCTGCCAAACCAACTTGGTCGAGTTCTATGACTGGGTAACTAGGCAACTGGACAGGGGCCATGCAGTGGATGTCCTGTATCTGGACTTCAGTAAGGCATTCAACTCAGTGCCACATGGAAGGCTGGGAAGGAAGTTAGTAGGCACAGGGGCGGGTGCAAAGCTGGTGAGCTGGGTAGGGAACTGGCTTCAGGGAAGGCAACAGAGAGTGGTGGTGGGTGGGGAGCTTTCACACCCAAGGGCAGTGACGAGCGGTGTTCCACAGGGCTCGGTGTTGGGACCAGTGTTGTTTGGGATATTCATTGCAGACATATCATGGGACATCAAGAGCAAGATCAGTCTGTTTGCTGATGATACCAAGGTAGGCGCGGTGGTGGATGACCTAGGGGGATGGCAGGGGTTGCAGGATGATCTGGCAAAGCTTGAAACCTGGTCAGACACCTGGCAACTGGGGTTTAATGCCAAAAAGTGCAAGGTGCTGCATTTTGGGATGAAGAACCCAAGGAGGAGTTACCAGCTGGGGGGAGTGCAGCTAGCCCAGACAGAGGAGGAGAAGGATCTGGGTGTGCTCATTACAGGGTCAATGAACAACTCAGCACAATGTAGGAAGGCAGCTGCAAAGGCCAACAAAATGCTGGGTTGTATTGCAAGGGTATATCCTCGAGGAGGAGGAGGTGATTCTGCCACTGTATAGGTTATTAGTTAGACCACACCTGAGTACCGCGGCAGTACTGGCGCCGTATCTGAAGAGGGACATTAAGTTACTGGAGGGGGTACAGCGCAGGGCGGCAAAGATGATCAAGGGGCTGGGGGACTTATCATACGAGAGGAGGTTGAAGTTGTTGAACATGTACTCACTGGAGGAGAAGAGGGACAGGGGTGACATGATTGAAACCTTTAAATACATGAAAGGAATAAACAAGACGGGTACAGAGGGGCTGTTCAAAGTAAGGAAGGGGAGGGCCACCGGGGCCATGATATGAGACTGGAGGGAGGAAGGTTCAGGAGGGAGATGAGGAGACACTTTTTTACAGAGAGGGTGGTGGCTGGGTGGAATGCGTTACATGCAAGAAGTGGTATGCAGTAGAACAGTGGACTGCTTCAAAAGGGGATGGGACAGGACAAGGGGGAGGGTTAATGAAGGGGAAGGGTGGAAGGGAAGGGCAGCTGCAGAACAAGGGGTGCTAGCTGCACATTCGAGCAGACTTGATAGACCTCTAGGCCTTTATCTGCTGGCAATTTTCATATGTTCGTACCTTCTGAGTGATGACATCCTGGTTGTATAGTTTTTATATTCTGACAGGGAGGAGCTAGGTGACCTCATGCAAAGACACTGGCAAAGCCAGTTTTAAAACTGTAGTCTGTATTCCCTTTTGACACATGTTTGGACTCTGAAAAAGCAACATCACGCACTGTTAGAAGAATACATTAGATTAGACAAGTCTAAGGCTACTGTGGTAGGAGATTTTGTTGTATTAAAAACCTTATTATTTTAAGTGATTGTATGTTTTTGTGATACATGGTTCTCTATTTACATTTTAAATTTTTAACTATTTTTAAGTAAGCCTCTACTTTAAAGACTACTTGGTGTGCCTTTGAAATTCTTTTTTCTTGACAAGTGAAGCATACATGGTTAAAGTTGACACTGTACAAAGCTTGCTGGTTTTACCAAGCTGGGAAAATGTAAGAATTTGTCCTACAGTCTTTCATAAGAGTTTTTAAGGGTTCATTTTGTACACCTGATTAGGTGCCCATAGGCAAAAGATATCTGGCATCCCCCGAAGAGAAGAATTATCTGAGCCTGTACGTTGGTCACACTAGTTTGAATCCCTCCAGAACTTGAGACCAAAGGTTGATTCGAACCCACAAAACAGACAGGAGGGTTACCCTGTTCTGTTAACTGTTCACAATACTGCACTCAGAGGTTGGCACTGTGGGAGCAGAGGGCTGACCTCATGAGTGGGGTTGTGACAGACTGGTTGGCAGCGGTGTGATAATTTTGGTATTACAAGCTTTTATTGTTCAGTGTGTCAGCTTGAGACCGTCAGCTCACTTCCAAAGAAAGAAAAAAGCAGTGATTTATTTTTAAAAAAGGAAACATAACTATATCACTTGGCGTACAGTCAAGTTCCTACCCGTTTTATTTTTTTTTCTAAAGTGCAAGTCAGGGTAGCCGTAGTTAGGGAAGAAGATGGCTTCCAATTACAGCAGGCACACTGTAGACTAGTTAAAGCAGTTGTACGGCGACAGAGGAGTCCCGTTCGAGGTGAAAGCCACCAAACAGAACCGGGTAGATGCCCTGATGGTAGCAGATACTCAGAGCATCGAGTCACAGACAGTGACTGAAAAGGACCGAACCTTGAATGTGGAAGCGCTAGCGGCCAGTGCGGTGTCCAGATCCGATGGGGAGGGCTGCAGGGCCACTGCCAGCGAAGGGCCACAGCAGCAGGGGAAGGTCACTAGTATCCTGGATCCAGAAGTACTCAGGCTGCAAACTGAGTTGCGCAGAATGGAGCCGGAGTTCCAGGGGGAGAGGGACCATTAACAGCGGGAAGCGGACCACAAGGAGCGTGAGCGCCAAAGAGCTGCAGAGGAGAAGAGGGAACGAGAATGGCAAGAGACAGAGCGAGAACAGCGGGAGACTGACTGTGAGGAGTGTGACTGCCAGAGGCAACATGAACTGGAGAAGCTACGACTCCAATCACCAGCACCAGAGCAGGTAAGTGGCTTGGGTTTAACTGGGACTACAGGACTGGGTTACAAACTGAATTCCAAAATGACAGCCAAATTTAAAGAGGGGGAGGATATGGATGCCTTTTTAAATTCTTTTGAAAAAGTTTGTATTCAGGCTAAAATTCCTAGGGAGTCCTGGAGCTTCCAGCTATCCCCACTACTTACCGGGAAAGCTTGGGATGAACTTGGTCAAATGGACAATGAGAACAGTGATGATTACAGCAAACTTAAAGCTGCACTGTTAAAGAAATTTGAATTAACTGCTGAATTATACAGAGCTAAATTCCACAACCTCAGGAGAAGCCCTGACATGAGCTGCGAGGAGCTAGCCACGAAACAACATAAGGTTTTAAAATGTTGTTGGGGAGGAATTGAAGCAAATTCTGTTGATAAAATTTAAAATGTGATTTTGTTAGAACAGTTTTTCTGGCCATGTCCAACACAGCTGAAAACCTGGCTGGAGGACCAAGATCCCAAAACAGTGCAAGAGGCTGCTGAACTCTCGGACTACGATGCCAAGAGCAGACCTGCTCTGAGAGCGAATGGGGCGGGTGTGGCAGCGCAGAAAGGGAAAAGTGCGCCTTCAGGGCAGCTAAAACCCTCACTACCTCCACCGAAACCAGTCAGTCCCAGGTTTCAGAGAAAAGATTTCTCTGAGAGAAGAAATGAATGTTGGTTGTGTAAAGAAACTGGGCATATTGCCAGACAGTGTCCCAAACGGATGAGCAATAATACGCAAGGTGGTGCTAGGAAGGAAGTGGGTTGTTTGTGTGTCCCTGGAAGCATGCCAGTGAACACGAGGGAACACATGCACCCAGTCATGGTGAATGGTGTACAGACGCAAGGGTTAAGGGACACAGGGGCATCCTTGACCTTGGTAAAGGGGAATCTAGTACAGCAGGGTCAGCTTATACCCAATAAATACGTCACTGTACAGGACTTTACTGGTGAAGAGAAAACATTGCCCCTCACTAGTGTTCTTCTGCACTGGGATGAAATAGGGGGAGCTGTGCAACAAGTGGCTATAGCCCAAACCTTAGCACTGGATATGATCCTGGGCAACAATCTAAAACAAGGGATAGTGTGTGCAAGTTACCTGTAGCCAAGCGGCAGGGGAACACTGTAGTTCTCTGGACCCCACAGAAGCCATTGTGGAAACCACTGGAAGGCTGGTTCCCCAGCCTGTGTCTCCTGATATGGAGACTAATGAAAAGGGGGTAGAAATTTCCCCAGTAGCAAGTAACCGCACAGCTACAGAGGGTTACTCCGAAGAGGGAGGGGTGACCTATTGTCAGAGGGTTGGGACTGACAGTGATCCTGAGTGCCCTGACACTAGTGCTAGGGACCCAAGTTTAGAGACATAAGGGCACCTATCCCATGCCTTGGGAATGTGTGAGGGGTTTGCTGCTGCTCAGAGAAGTGACCCTAGTTTAGAGAAGCTGAGGGCTTGGGCAGACTCTGATGGTGCACAAGGAGGTGACGGCAAACATAAGGTTTATTGGGAAAATGGACTGATGTATACTCAGGCTGTGCAGACAGAGGGAGGGGTGCTAGACAGGCAGCTTGTCGTTCCCCAGGGGTATCGTGAGCAGTTGCTCAAGACTGCACATGACATTCCCTTGTCTGGTCAACTGGGAATCGCACGCACTGTGCAGTGGTTGGCCCAGAATTTTTACTGGCCTAACTTCACCCAGCAGGTGAAAGAGTATTACAGGTCTTTTTTTTTTTTTAATACTTTATTTTTATTAGTTTGCATACTATGAATCATAGCAGTTATGCAGCATGTCAGGACAACCACAATATGACAATAAACAACGCTTGGAGATTAAACTCTCCCTTAATCATAGGTCTGATGCATTTTTGACATTTTGACACCACATTGGGGGATATTCAACATTCAAATAACCTTAAAGTTTAAAGTCCAAAATTTAGACGCTGCTTACATAAGCCCAGGAGCAGTATGACGTCTATATGGTAATTCTAAAGTCCGTTATGAGTCCAACATTGGCACGCCTACCAGATGCTGATGGCGTCATACTACTTCCTAAGGGGATTGAACACCGTAGTGCAGTCGCAAACAAGTTTAAAATCTAACATCAACATCGTTCAGAAAACTTAATATAGCTCCACAGATCCCCGATTGAGCTAACACTTAATCCCAAGTAAAGTAGAAAAGATTATTTATTTAAACCCCAGCATTGGGTATGAGTAGTATGCTAAGGGACTACCAATTAGGCAACAAGCCATATTTTAGAGGGAGACTGAGATAGGTTAAATTTGGGAATATAAAGTCTCCCTTGATCAATGCAATCAGTCCCATTTATCCTCTTCTGAAGCCAGATATTCCTCGATCGGACCAGGCTTCTGCAGTCGCTGCTGCAGTTGTGAGGCCCACTTCCCTGCTTCAAGTGGATCTGAAAAAATCCATACTTTCCCCTCTAAAACCAGGCGCAGTCTCACCGGGTAAATTATGGCATGTGAAACCCTGAAGTCGCGTAGCTTGTGCCGCACCGCATCAAACTATTTGCGCCTCAGGCAGGTGGCATAACTGAGATCGGGAAACAGGTACACCATTCGATCGTCTTGTATTAAGGTTCCTGCATGTCTAGCCAGCCTCAATATGGTGTCTCTTGTCCCCACTCCATCAGTCACTACTAAAAGAGTTTGTGGGTTGGTTGGATCTTCCCGGTAGTCTCAAGAAGTAATCCAATAGGATTTTTAAAGAGCGAAGGGAATCAGGGGTTCCTCAGTGGCTAATTTTTCTTGCTGATATTCTTGTAAAAATATAAATGGGTGATCACCCTCGATACCTTCGGGCAGGCCCAGTATCCATATATGCAATGACCGAGCTTGATTCACTAAAGCTTCCAGTCTGGCCAGGTAGTGAGCGTTCTCTTTGATCAACCTGGCAGCTGCCCAACAGAAACAAAAAGTGTGGTACGACCACAGAGCCAGAGCTCACTTGTTTATGGTGGGTCAGGAAGTCATGGTCCTTATTCAGGTCCGGAAAGACAAGCTGCAGGCTGAGTGGGCAGGACCATACAAAGTAGTTAGGAAGGTAAATGACATGAACTACGTTATAGAGTTACCTGACAGAAGACAGACAGAAATGATATACCATGTCAACATGATGAAGCCATATGCAAATAGGGCTGACATGGTGTTTGCAGTGTGTAGTTCTGGGGAAGGGACGGACGAAGGAGACCCCCTTCTGGACTTGCTGGAAGAAAGCAAGCGGAAGTCCTCTGTGGAGGCAGTAAAACTGTCTCCCCAGCTGGCCCCGGACAAGATCCCAGAAGTAAGGGAGGTTTTAGCAGACTTTGCCCCATTATTTAGCACCAAGTCTGGACTAACCCACTTAGCGATGCACGATGTGGAGACAGAGACACAGACGCCCATACGGCGGACAGCATATCAGGTGTCAGAGGCTGTCCAAAAGGACACTAGGAGGGAAGTGGCAGAGATGCAGGATTTAGGGGTAATTCAGAGATCCCACAGCCCCTGGGCCTCACCAGTAGTCCTTGTGCCTACGCCAGATGGCTCCACTCGTTTCTGTGTGGACTATCATGGACTGAATGCAGTCACGAAGTCAGACACCCACCCGATGCCCCAGACGGACAAACTCCTGGACAAGCTGGGAGGGGCGACCTACCTTACGACTATTGACCTGACAAAGGGGTACTGGCAGGTAGAGTTGACAGACAGAGCTAGGGAGAGGTCGGCCTTCATCACGCCGATAGGCTTATTTGAATTCAAAGTAATGCTATTCGGAATGAAGAACGCCCCAGCCACTTTCCAAAGGTTGATGAACCAGGTGTTAAATGGTGCTGAGGAGTACGCCGTGGCATACCTGGATGACACTGCCATCTTTAGTGCCAGCTGGGAGGAACACCTGTCCCACCTTACGGAAGTGCTGGGCAGGATGCAGAGGGCCGGGTTCACCGTCAAAGCCGAGAAGTGCCAGGTGGCCATTGGGGAAGAGGCATACCTCAGGCATGTGGTAGGCCGGGGACAGCTCTGTCCTAACCAAATAAAAATAGAAGCAATCCAGACATGGCCCAGACCAAAAATGCAGAAACAGGTCAGGAGTTTTCTTGGAACAGCAGGTTACTATAGAAAATCTTTACCAAATTACAGTGCCCTGGCTGCTCCCCTATCTGACCTGGTAAAGAAAAGAATGCCAAAGAAAATTACCTGGGACCCAGCCTGTGAGAAAGCCTTTACCAGACTGAAGGAAGCACTGTGCAGTGCTCCTGTTTTGACAAGTCCTGACTATTGCAAACACTTTATAGCTCAGACTGACGCCTCAGATGTGGGTATTGGGGCAGTACTGAGACAGATATCCAGCCAAGGGAGAGATCACCCAATAGCATACCTGAGTAAAAAGTTACTTCCCAGGGAACAAGCATACTATACCACGAAAAAGGAGTGTCTTGCCATAGTGTGGACCCTAAAGCAGTTGAAGCCATACTTATAAGGGCAGCATTTTGTGGTACAGACTGACCACAACCCCCGGTTTGGCTGATGCAGATGAGAAAAAACAACTGTAGGTTGTTAAGATGGAGTCTTACTTTGCAAGGGTATGACATGACCATTCTACATAGGGCTGGAGCGAAAAATCAGAGCTCAGATGGACTGTCTCGCGTCTATGAGGAGTGAACTGATTTGGGAAGCTTATCCAGTGCACGGGATAGAGCCCCCAAATTCAGTCTAGGTAGGGAGGATTGTGACGCTTGAACAGTTGGTTCTGATCACTGTATGATTTTTGTAATATGAAAATGTGTTACTGAGTGTCTGTCATGAGACATGTTGAAACAGCCTGTGGAATGACACCCCCCCAGGTTTTAGCTACAAGGTGTTACCTGGATGGCTAAGAGATAATTACAGGCTAGAAGGTACCTAAATTAAAGATCTTCTATTTATCTAGCTTAATTGTACCTTACCAGCTGACAGGATAGTAAATAACCATTTTATGACGTTTAGAGGAGGAAAACCAGGGTATGTCACACTGGTGCAAAGTCATAAATCTTCCTCTGATGTCTGTAAAAGCAGGATGTTGCTCATGGATAAAAGAAGGACTTAGAAATTAACCTTATTTAATTTATTTTCTGAGTGATGACATCCTGGTTGTACAATTTTTATATTCTGACAGGGAGGAGCTAGGTGACCTCATGCAAAGACATTGGCAAAGCCAGTTTTAAAACTGTAGTCTGTATTCCATTTTGACACACATGTTTGGACTCTGAAAAGCAACATCAGGCACTGTTAGAAGAATACATTAGATCAGACAAGTCTAAAGATACTGTGGTAGGAGATTTTGTTGCATTTAAAACTTTATTATTTTAAGTGATTGTATGTTTTTGTGATACATGGTTCTGTATTTACATTTTAATCTATTTTTAAGTAAACATCTACTTTAGACACTACTTGGTGTGCCTTTGGAAATTTTTTTTCTTGACAAGTGAAGCATATATGGTTAAAGCTGACACTGTACAAAGCTTACTGGTTTTACCAAGCTGGGAAAACGAAGAATTTGTCCTACGGTCTTTCATAGAGTTTTTAAGGGTTCACTTTGTACACCTGGTTAGGTGCCCATAGGCAAAAGATGTCTGGCATCCCCCGAAGAGCAGAATGATCTGAGCCTGCACGTTGAGTACGCTAGCAAGAGGTTCACAGTTTGAATCCCTCCAGAACTTGAGACCAAAGGTTGATTCGAACCCACAAAACTGACAGGAGGGTTACCCTGTTCTGTTAACTGCTCACAATACTGCGCTCGGAGGTTGGCACTGTGGGAGCAGAGGGCCTGACCTGCTGAGTGGGGTTGTGTCAATGGTGTCATAGCCGACACCAAGACAGTAGCCGCATACGGTGTGCAGGTCTGTACGTGACATCTTCTGGCTGCACGGGCACCAGAGAAATCTGGGGGAAGACTCATCTTCCATAATCGAGAAGCAACAGTCGCAATCGCTAATGCAAATAAGTTTAATTTTCAGAATAACTGAAGGTTGAGAAGCCAGGGCCTACAGAATGCAAAAGCATGATGGAGGCAACCTGAATCTTCCAGCAGAAAGGAAGATCTGGCGTCATGGGGCGAAGCTGAGGGTTATACCACCCGGGTGGGTGGGAGAAGCCAGCCTGAACACCTTCTAGCAGATTTAAAGGGGAAAGGGGCATTGCCAATAAGTGTGGATGAACAACATATCCACGTCCCTAGAACAAAGTATGGGCGCCCATACACAACTCACCCTGTGTTTCCATTTTGGGGCTGAGATACAAGCAAGGACCTCTCGACCTTTGTTCCTGAGGTCTATACACTGGTAACTCAACCCCTCGATGGAAACACAAGCTTGCTGTGTATGGGCACCCATACTTTATTCCTTACACTTGTAATTTATGACCAGAAAAGACACCCTGAGTTGTTAGTTGCTTTGAAGTGTGACCGAGGTGGGAGGGGGGTTACATGGACCTGTTTAAAGAGACTTACCAGACTGATGATGTGCACCACATATATTGGTACCTTACCCCCGCGAAAAGCATTTACTGCAAAGGATCCCAAAAATATCACTGCAATTTCATGTAAAAATGCTCGTAAAATCGTCCCCACCAGGTCTTACTTCCTGGTCTGTAGTGCCACCCACACTCCACCCCCGCGCACAGCCACATTATGATGTAAAGCCAGGGAGAGCACAGGGACACGCTCCATTATAGCCTATGGGAGGCAGCTTTCCCATCATTTTTACGTTGTCTTGCATGCAGGTGCTAGCAACATCTTGCTGCAGTACCACACTGAGAGGTGTGTCAGTGTTGGCAAATGCAGGGCATGCTTTAGTAGATGTGTCCCTCATCCCCCAATTAGCGAGCATGCTAGTGCTGACACGGAAATTATGGAGAGTGCCACCAAGTTGAAAGAAATCTACCATTAAAATCAGAGACAAGCTTGTCATGTAGCGGAAGATGACACACCTCCCCAATGTGCCTTTCCTGGTGAAACTTTTCAATAAACATGGCGGCTCCTGCAATCTGTCACACACAATACCCATACCGACATCAAGGGTGGCCAATTCCCCATGTCGGCATATTTCCCCACCCCACACACTTTCTTTGCCAATGGTGCCGAATCCCCATCGGCATCAGCCCCCCCAAACTCATGTGGTACGCTTGGGAGCCCACCCCAGTGTGCCCAACCCCCCCGAAGTCATGGGGCACACTGGAAGCCCAGCCCAGTGTGCCTAACATTTTTATTTAGTTCACCTGTAAAGAAAGAAAACCATCCATCGATGTCAGTTTTTTGTTTTTCCCTGTAAAACAGAAAATGGTCCCTCATAGTCCCTGGCGCCCCCTTCCCCAACCCACACTCACCCTCTGCGCACCTCCCTCACCCCATAGTTACATCTGCAGGTCCGGTGGTGCAATTGTCTGTGGAGCGGAACGCGTATGGACTCTTCAAAGCTGAACTGCAAAATGAAGAAATGCCGGTAAACTATATAATGGCATCAGTGGAAAGGGGGAGGGTTCAATGTAGGTGGATATCTTAGCCATTTTGTTTTTGAATTTTGGCTCCAAATGTTCAACATGGGGGTTCATAGGACCCTACGTCATGAACACAAGCTCTGTCATCTCGTTATTCAGTCACAAAAGGTGATTTCACGGTCACTGCGCAGAATCACCTTTCAAGACCAATTAACGAAACAACAGTGCCACTGTTCATAAGGCGGGGTCCCAAAAAGCCTATGTTGCAAATCTGGTGAAAAAATGTCAAATAAATGACTGTGTTACGAGCATGTATTGCGCAGTTTCCAAGCACGCTCGTAACTTCAACGATTTTTAGTATTTTCACACTCCAGATTTTCAACATTGCCATTGTTTCACACCTCCTTATGAACAGTACAGCTGTCATTTTTCACATCCTGCCCAAAATGTGTTTTCGCACAATGGCGCAGTCGCTGTGGGAAATACACATTCTGGACAGATTAATAAAATCACAGTGCCACTGTTCATGAGTGGAGGTCCCAAAATGCCTATGCTGAAAATCTAGTTAAAAAAAATCCCAATTGATAAGGTACATTGGAGAACTGAATTGCATTGAGGTACTTCGAATTGCACTGTATTGCTGAAAACTCTGCACCTTAGGAGCAATAAAAACACAATAAGGAGAGCCATGGTCCCAGATTGAGTGGTCTTGTGATTTGTATTAGTGCAATATTTTCTAGGCAAGAAATTTGACCACCTAGGTACTCACTTAAAACCTAGATGAGAAAATACAGCAGATAGGGGAACAAGGAGAGCAGGAGCAGCTTAGTTAGTGGCCATCCACCCTTCAGACTCAAGTCCCCTTGTAGCAGAACCGGGAAAGAAGTAGAATGATAATGCAGGCTATATTGCCCACGAATGAATACAGTGATTTATGCAGAAGACCAAGAATCCCTCTAGTGGCAGGTCTGTATAACCTGCTAATGGAAAACTAGCCACTTAAAAAAAAAAAAAAACGTAGTTAGACTTATCGGCACCGGACTTCCGGTGACGTCATGCATTGAGTAGCAGCTTAGGTCACGAGGCTCCCTTGGAAATAGATAAACTACCTCAAATTTACGAGCTAAAAACAAAATAAAAGTACCTCATCTTAAGCAAGAGGTAGCAAAATGCCTAGGAAGAGAGGAGATGCCGTTCGTGGATCCCCAAAACGCCTGGATGGGGAGAGATCCCAGGAAGAAGATTCAGAGAGCGGGGACTCGCGGGCGTCCTCGGCCTCCCGCCATGGCAATACACAGGCCGACCGGGTCCCGCTCTCCATTCTGCAGAGGCAAATGACTCAAATGCTGGCAGAGATTCGTGATTTTAGAAAACAGATGCGAGCGACGGTTACTGCCCTTCGGACTGACATGGGCAAACTCGAGAAAAGGCAAGATGACTGCGAGGAGCAATTGACTACCACAGACAAAGGAGTCGAGGAGACCGAGCGTGCCATTGTCCAACTACACACACAGCTGAGAGGTCTTCAAGATCGTGCGGAGGACGCAGAGAGCAGGAGCCGTCGGAATAACATTCGACTTTCGGGGCCCCCAGAGGGAATGGAGGGAACTGAAATCATTCCATTTATTCAGAAACTGCTGAGGGAAACACTAAAGCTACCTGAAGAGATAACGCTGAGATGGAAAGGTGCATCGTGACGCCCGGTCCTAAGCCAGCAGCAGGCGACCACGACACTATTAATAAAATTCCTCAGGCATCAAGAAAAGAAACGGTGCTTCACACTGCTTGGAGACAGGGAACGGTCTTCACGGGTCACACAGGCTATTTCTGAAAATGACTTTGCCTCAAGTAATGGCTGCAGAAGGGCCTATATTCCGGTCATGAGGGCACTTAAAGCGGCAGGGGTGCGATTTAAGACGCTGTACCCTTCCAGAATAGTGATCCACTTTAAAGAGGGGCCCCACATGTTCGACAATGCAGCTGCAGCAGTCACTGAACTTAAGACAAGGAAAATGGAGATCCCTCAGCAGCGACCGGGAGCTGAAATTACTACTGCCTCTAAATTAGCCCAGAAAGTATGGAATGCGAGCCAGCGGAATTCCAGGCGTCGCCAAGGCGTGGAGGCTATACAGTCAATTGTCAACACCCTGAAGATCAGAGCCAGTGGTTCGCCAGAGGAGACCATGCCAGTCCCCAAGACCTGAACTGTTCGCAAGTATTAATGTGGACTCTGTCTGCTAATCAGACCCGACTGAAATAATGCTGTAGTAGTTAAGTCCAGCTAGAGTTAAAGTTAAATTAAAGCGTCTTATGATCTGGGTGGGGTAGGGGTGGCGGGGGAGCCGGGTATGGGGGGTTGGGGTGGTGTAAGCACAAGGAGGCCATTGAAGGTTCACTGGTTGGGTTCAAGGGAAGGGACCGGGGAGGCGTAGGGGTCACCGAGCTGAGGGCAAATTGTATTGACCAAATGGCTGCCTGGATTTCCCGGGGGATCCGTCGTGGCGAGGTTTCACCCGCTGTGCCAGCTACTGTGCAGCATCTCCGGACGACCGCATGTTGTAGTGAAGACTGCTGATGTGGGGGGAGGGCTGTAACTCCGGCTGGGCCTATACACATTGCAAGGCAAGATACCGCGCCGGAGGCTCTGCCGTGTGGGGGGAGGCAGGTATGGAGACCAGCCTGACGAGTGGGAGGAGTGGAGAGGTCTCCGCAGTGGTTCTTCCCCGAGATTCGCCGGACGGGGCACGGGACACTGCTAACCCCGAGCTTAATCAAGGGATACAACCAATCCCGAGATAGTGGTAGTGCAGCACGGGGAGGCCTTAAGGCGAACGCAGATTGCACTTTCCACGATAGTCGCACGTAGCAGCTGAGGCCCAGGCAGTTTTGAGCAGGCCGACTAGTAACAGTCAGCTGCACCTTTCAACAATCAGCACGGGAACCTGTCTGGAAGCTGGCTACCCCGCAGTTGTTTAGGAGCGCTGAAGGGAGGTGGGGAATGGGGGGGGCCGGGGGAGCTCTCACTCGAGACTCAGGGACTGGCACGGCGGGGAGTTCTAGACCTGATAGACAGTAAGTTCTGTTGAGGGGGGCATGGGAACTTAGAAACAGAGCTGGTGGCTCACCCATCCTTCCCCTGCCCCTCATGGACCCCTTGTCTGCTCTGACCTCCAGTACCCTGATGAGATGGAATCACAAGTCCCCTCAGTACCTGTAGTGGGGGGGGCTTCACATACACAGTCAAGGGGACTGGGGGGAGGACTTGGGGAGATGGGGGAATATGCTGCCCCTCACACGTAAACATACATCGCACAGCCTAGAATAGGTAACTAGATGTGAGGGGAGAGGGGTGGGGGAGAGAAACTAACACAGTGGGGAATGGAGGATATATTGGAATGGAGTGGAGGAGCTTATGAGGTTGGGGGGAATACAAACATAAGAATGCTGATAAGAAGGTCATCATTGAAGCCTGTAAGGGATAGTCTGAGATAAGAAGATACACAGGACCACTAGAGCAAGGGGGGGGGAGGGTAGGGGATACTCACGGATCAAGGCTGGACCAACTTAAACAACTCACACCAGCCGGGTCTCTGTGGGATATGGGTATGTAGACTTAATTCCATGACCCTGAGTGAGGCGGGTGGCTCTCTCTCCCCCTCGGGGGTCTGGAACCCATGGCTGGGGGCCCCCTTGGTTGCCATGGTGAAATAGGCGGATAGTTAGTCAAACGGAATGCAGTATTGGGGATATTCCCGGACACCAGAGCCAGCCGCCCCTGCTGAAGAAGCCACAGTAGAGATATTAGGTCATGCACCTGCGGAGCCCCCTTGAGGGCGGCGAGGGCCCGGGAACGCATCCTCACGGGGCGGTGTTTTCGTCAGTCCAGGGGGACCCAGTGGCAGGATGGAGGAAGCCGGGTCACAAGCAGGGATATACCCATCTGGGTGGAAGAAGGACAAGCATTCCATTTATTCAACTGAACTCCCTCTACGACCATTATAGCCTCCAGGGGAGCCTACGACCCTGCCATGATTGTCACCAACTCCGCTTACCTTTTCCCCATAAGTACTTTGGTAGCGAAGGCCCAGAATAAATAAGGGCCGTTTAGGTAGGGTTATACCCCCACCTTCAGATCAGGGCTTAGCCCAGATCAGTGGAAGTGCCAGTAGATGTTTAATTGACCATGTTGGTCACTAGGTGGTGTATTACGCCTCTGTTACTTGTTGGTCTATGTTTGTCGTTTTGCTGGTGGTGTTTTGTTTGTCAAAGAGTCATCGAGTTTACACAATATAAAATACAGTCACAAGCCTTGTATGGTTCTGGGGGGGTGCCCTGCAGGGTATCAGGGAAGCCAGGCATTAAACAATACAATGATCCTATACAATGCATGCCCCCGCATTGAAGTTATCGTCCCTTAATATCAAGGGTCTTGCCTCGCCCATTAAAAGATCTAGGGCATTAGCTTATATCAGAAGGTCAAAATCGGACATAGTTTTCCTCCAAGAAACGCATATGAACCCTGCTGAACATAATAAATTGGCTAAATTAAGTAAGGGTCAGGTGTTTCATTCTTCTTGTAAAGATGGCAGACGAAGAGGGGTAGCTATTATTATATCTTCGACACTCCATTTCAAGTGGAGGCCACCTGGTCCGACCCAGAAGGCTGACTGATAATGCCCAAGGAAAATTAATGAACAGAGGTAACACTTGTGAATGTTTACCTACCGGCATTACAGTCCCAAAACTGAGGCCTTTATTGGACAAGATAGTTCAGAAGACTAGGGACATTCTCCTGATGGCAGGTGACTTCAACCTAACTATGGACCCCCGGGTTGACTCCACCAGTCGGAGACCCCAAAAGCAAATGACCACCCAAAAGTTTTTCAGAAAATTTGTATCGGAGATGGGCTGGTGTGATGTATGGCAGAAATTGCACCCAAATACAAGAAACTACTACTATTATTCCTCGGTGCATCATACCTACTCCCGAATAGATCATGCATACACCCAAATAGAAAATCTAGGCACCATACGGGATGCCCAATTGGGAGATATATCTATCTCAGACCATGCACCCTTGACAACTCACTGGGATCTGGGCCTACAGCCGAAAAACACGCAGTGGCGACTAAACCCATTCTACCTGCGGTCAAAAAAATTTCGGGAATTCCTCTCAGAAAGAATTACAGAAATCATAACAGATAATCCCCCTCACGACTCTACACCGTCGGTACACTGGGACACAATCAAAGCAGTTCTTAGAGGACATATAATTAAATATACAACGGAATTAGGGAGGCAGCGCAAAGAATATAGGGCTAAACTAGAGGACACCCTTCATTTTCTTCAAATGGCGCACCAACAGGGGGATGAGTCAATCCTACCCCAGTTACAGCAAACCAAACGGAGTTGGATGCGTTAGTTCAGCAACAAACCGAAATTGCCTTAACCTTCTTGAGGCAACGATTTTATGAAGTAGGCCCACAAGCTACGCGTTTGCTCGCATACCAAGTGCGTAAACAGAAGAAGGGTGCAACAACTGCATCCATCAGGCACCCCGAGGGGGGCCGACCGCTCTCCCAATTACACGACATAGTGGATGCCTTTACAGCATTCTACAAAACCCTCTACACTCCGGAGACTATGCCATCTGCAAAGCAGATGAGGGACTACTTAGATTCGATCTCACTCCCGTCACTCACTGAGGCACATAGAGAAGCCCTGATGGAACCCATCACGGAACCGGAGGTAGCTCAGGCCATAGCCAAGGCTAAATCATTGAAGGCCCCAGGACCAGACGGTTACGGCCTGGAGTTCTACAAGACTGCTAAAACCCAGACTGCCTCTTTACTCCTCCGGGTCTTCAACTCTGTTCTGGAAGGGGAACCACCGCCCCAATCGTGGTCCTACGCCACAATCTCAGTGATACCCAAACCAGGTAAGAACCCCCAAAACTGTGCCTCCTACAGACCCATATCTGTACTCAACCAAGATTACAAAATATTTATGAACATACTAGCGCACCGCCTAGAGCAGGTACTTCCCCTATTAATACACAAAGACCAAATGGGGTTCGTTAGATCCTGCACCACCACGGATAGTATCAAACGATCCTTATATATAGTGCACCAGATGCAAGAGACTAGGGAACCGACAGTATTAATAAGCCTTGATGCAGAAAAGGCTTTTGACAGGGTTACCTGGCCTTTCCTGTACTTAACTTTAAACAAATTTGGATTTCCCCCTTCACTTGTTCAAACTCTTCGGAATATATACTCAGCCCCCAAAGCTTGTGTGAAGGTGAATGGGCACCATTCTAACTATTTTCAACTTCAGAGGGGTACCCGTCAGGGGTGTCCTCTATCACCCGTGCTGTTCGCCATAGTCATTGAACCCTTAGCGCAGCAAATCCGGGAATCCCAGCGAATCCAGGGGACCAGGATAGGTGATACTGAACACCGCGTTGCCTTATATGAAGACAACATACTCCTGTATCTCCAGAACCCTGACCAATTGATCCCTGCTGTGAGACAGGTCTTGGACTCCTACGGCTTGGTATCAGGCTACAAACTTAATTTTACTAAGATGGAAATCCTCACCTTTCATTACGCCCCTACGCAGAGTATCCGAGACGCCCTACCGGGCAGATGGGACTTGCAGAAACTGAAATACCTTGGCATATACATACCAAAGGACCCCACAAAATACTATAAGCAAAACTATGCACCATTTATTACACAACTAAAACAGAACTTGCAGGCCTGGAACCACTCCTGCCTCAGCCTATCCAGGAGAGTAGACCTAATCAGAATGATAACCCTACCGAGAGCCTTATATCTATTTCAAAATATTCCTCTATACATGCCATTAAAAACCTTCCATGAAATAAATCGCCTAATAAGGAATTTTATATGGGGCTTACCAAAAACCTCAGGTCCGCCTAAAGATACTCTCCCTCTCACGTCAATACGGTGGTATAGCACTTCCTGACTTAAAGCTTTACCAACAGGCGACTACCCTCACACATATAATGACCCGACAGACCAGAACCTACACCCCACACTGGCTAGAAATAGAAAAAACCCTGTTAAATGATCAGGCCTTCTTCAGGGCCCTATACCGGCAAGAACCGGGAGAAAGAGCCCAACAGATCCCTAATCCCTGGTTAGCAGCACAATTTAAAAACTGGTTTTTGCTTAAAAAATCCCAACGATTAGTGCCTTATCAGGTACTCATCTGCCCGATCTCAAGCCTAACCGACTTCCCCCCCCTAACAATATAGACAATGGTTTCATTAAATGGGAGAGGCACGGGTTAAAATATTTGCTGCAAATAATGACACAAGGCAACATCTGGACCTACACAGAGATTCAGAGAAAATTTCACCTTCCACACAAAGATTTTTACCGCTACCTTCAACTACGTCACTATATAGAAGGTCTCCCACGAACACTGTGGAATCCGGAGGGATATCCGCATTGATTCAATGCCAAATACAACTAAACAGTACAGGGATGCAAGACCACTTGATTTCACTGTACTACCAAACCCTTAATTCACAAAGAGATGCCCTCACTGAGGACATCCGTACACAATGGTCACAAGAAACAGGACATCAGCTCTCTGGAGGAATGGAGACAGGCATGCAGCTTTCAGCCCGGTTACTAGCTTTCATCAGTGGCGAAGCATGCCTGGAAAGTCTTGGTGCGACATTCGATCCCCAGTGGTCACAAGACATTACTCTCCAACAACACAGCAGAGTGCTGGAGGCAATGTGGAGAACCGCAGGCTAACCTATCTCACGTTATGTGGTTGTGCCCGGCCCTCCAAGTGTTCCTCATACAGCTTGAAGCTCAGCAGCAAGAATTGATAGACCCACAACTCCGACTGACCCTGGAGATGTTCCTGTTTCTTAATTTCCCCAAAACACATAGAGGTCCTAATACAGATACCTGCTTTCTGCTCCTAACACATGCAAAGAAAGCAATCACTAGACAGTGGTTAACAACAAAATCCCTTCAATTCAAGACTGGTGGGATGTCATGAAACAGATTTATAATATGGAGAAAATAACACATAGCCTAAATGAACAGAAAGAAATTCAACACCAGATGGACACGCTGGCAAATATACTACATGTTGAAAGACCCTACCTTTACACCCTAAGGAACCTCAACTCAGGAACCTGCCAAGAATCACAAATAGAAGGTGGAGGACTGCATCCGGTGCCCTAGCCTGGCTCCCTGGTCCCTCAGAGGGTAGATGCCCACATAAAATTGGCCCACTGAATCGGTCTGGGCAAGGAGGACTTGGGAGGGATGATTACTTGGAAAAGAGTGAAATGTGTAACCAAATGATTGATACAGTTAGATTGTAACCCGAAATGGGAGATGAAATAAACAAAAACCATACATTGCTTTTCCACCCCCCTTTCTGGGGCAGGGGAGACCATCGGGGACAACCTGGTGCGCCATGGCATCTGAGAAGAACAGTCCTACACAAAACTGAGCTCCTGCTTCGTGGGGGCCAGTACCCACTTGTCTGGTATCACCAACAGAAGGGCGGATTTAAGAGTTGCTTATGGCTCCTCAAGCCCTAAATGAGAGCCCTAACCGTTAACTTCTTGGACCCGGAGGCTGAAGGCACGGTCCAATTGTATTGTATTGCACTAAGCAGAGAACTGTAAAATTGAATGATACACCCTGCTGTGAATGAATTTCATAGTGCTATTATAATCGACTGTATAATAAGGAATCTATGAATGTTTTTGTAAGTGTGTAAACATTGGTGACTTATATGTATATAAGTTGAAAACTTAATAAAAAGAAGAATTATAAAAAAAAAAAAAGACTTATCGGCACCAAGGCAGAGTGCTTGGATGGGGAGGGGGGGGCGCTGCAGGAAGAGCAGTCAGACAGAAAAGGTGTAAGCACTTTAAAACAGTAGTAGAAATTACAATCCAGCTAATACAGTTGAAAAACTCCTAATAACACAGTTGAAATGTGCTTAGTTCTATCGAAAATCTAACAAAGTGCCAGGTGTCTATTGCAGGGGGAAAACTCCTGCTAATCAGAGTGGGTTTGCTGGAAGCACCCATGTTCCGATTGGCTGCGCTGTCCCTTACCTTCCAATGAGCTGCTGGCGGGTGTCCTGGTCTTGGTCGGTGGCTGGTTGGGTGCCGGCCGACCGTGGGTGAGCTGGAGCAGCCCTGTTCAGGGACAAGCAGCTTCCAAGAAGCTGCAGGCAGGTGTCCTGGTCCTGGTCGGTGGCTGGCTGGGTGCCGGCCGACCGTGGGTGAGCTGGAGCAGCCCTGTTCAGGGACAAGCAGCTTCCAAGGAGCTGCAGGCGGGTGTCCTGGTCTTGGTCGGTGGCTGGCTGGGTGCCGGCCGACCGTGGGTGAGCTGGAGCAGCCCTGTTCAGGGACAGGCAGCTTCCAAGGAGCTGCAGGCAGGTGTCCTGGTCTTGGTCGGTGGCTGGCTGGGTGCCGGCCGACCGTGGGTGAGCTGAAGCAGCCCTGTTCAGGGACAAGCAGCTTCCAAGGAGCTGTAGGTGGGTGTCCTGGTCCTGGTTGGTGGCTGGCTGGGTGCCGGCCAACCATGGGTGAGCTGGAGCAGCCCTGTTCAGGGACAAGCAGCCATTTGTCTGCTATTGGGAAATTTTTTCCCCAAATCTGTCTCTTTAGTTTTATGGCCTCTGGGGAGCTTCATGTTAGAATGGTTTATTGCTCTTTGTCCTAGTGTGCCTCCGGTCTCTTGCAACAGTGATGCATCCGGGACCGCTGATTCTGTGAGGGAAGGTACTGCAGCAGTGATCTGAAGACAGTAGCCTGATGTTCTGGCCTTAACCAAGTAATTCAATATGTTGGTTTTCTATATGTCTGTCTATAACTCACAGAAATGTTTTGCTTTTCAAGCTTTTAATTTCATCAAACTACACCCAGCCATAAAAAAGGACACAAATCACCCTAGGTCATCAATGCTATAATTAGTAAAAAGTCTAGCTATTTTCTTACAAAATACCCACTCAGTTAGACAAGTGATTGCTGAGCTGTAAATGCAGCCTTCAGTGCCCACTGGATAAGGAAAGTGACCTAAATTCACAGCTGTCTGCTGTAAAATTGAGTGTAAACCAGTACTTGCTGAATCTGTAGTCCACACTGTAGAAAAAAGAAGAGCAATAAATCATGGTAACATGGGAGATCCCCAGAGGCCGTAAAACTTACTAGTAAGAGAGGCTATAAAACTAGCAGGCAAACTGAGAAAAAACTCTCAATAGCAAACAAAGGGAAGGACACAGCAGGACTAAAGACACAAATCAAAACATTCTACAGAAAACAGTTTTGCAAATGTTGACTGTACTGCACCTTTAACCTGGACCTACTGCTTTTCCAGCCCTGAAGGCATAATCAAGTTCTTTGTGTGCCAGAAATGCTCAGCTTCACTTCACAGTTATCTCATCCAAAGAACTCGAGAAGGCACTCATATAATCATAATAGGCATAGTAACTGTACCTATAAACATGTAAAAGAACTGCCATACTCACTCTGCTACCCAGGGTACCCTGAGATTCCCTTGGTAAGCAGAAGTTTGTCTAGGATTATCATGAGGGCCTGTACTGTCTTCATGTTCATCACCTCCACTGGTAGGCTGTTCTATGGGTTCACTGCCCTTTTGGAAAGGTGCTTTTTAACATTAAACAAAACAAGGGGCTGCATCACCAAATGAGCTAAAGACAAAACAAAAAGCTAATAATACATACTAAACAATAGAAAATCGAGTTATAATCAATATTTTGACCATAGATTTCCTTCAGGACTTATCAATAAAGAGAAAACAGCAAAGTTAGTGTTAATATCCCTTCTAATCAGACATCAAGATGGAGAAGGAGGTAAACTGACTCCCAGGAGGCACAGCTCTGAGGGAGGGGAGTGGATCTACAGGATCGCTATGGCTATGGCTTCGGTGGGCGGCTGGACATCTTTGTCCATCTAAGGACAAATGACCTAGCCAAAGACAGGGCTAGCTTGGAGATGGTTCAGGAGGATTTTAGGGATTTGGGTATGTGCCTGGGGGAGATAGCAAACTCTGTTACTTTCTCAAAGGTGCTACCAGTCAGGGGAAGAAATCAACGCATCAAAAGATTCAAGTGGTTGAAGGACTGGTGCAGGGGAAACAGCTTTAGCTACATTGGGGACTGGGGTACCACCTGGGATGATGCACGCCTGTACAAGAAAAATGGTCTGCATCCTTCCGGAGAGGGAATGCCTATCCTCAGTGAGAGGTTTAGGTGCTTCCTGAGCAAGCATTTAAACTAGCCACTGTTTGGGGGGGGGGGGGCTGTCAGGAGCGGAGAGATTCAGACAGCCCTCCCCCACAGGTTAGGGAACACGTCAAGCAGGAGCAGGATATTATGCTGGGGACAAATACACCAGTACCACAGGGCAGAAAAGGCTGCGCACAGGGCCAGATGATAACATTGTTAACAAAAAGACCTAAACCACAAGTAACTAGAAAGGTAGTAAAAGGGAAGCACAACATAGAATATGCCAGGAACAGTAGGATGATATAAGAGGCAAAACACAAGAAGGGGATGAAAGGATGCCACTTTGCATGGAAAGTCACGCACATGTGTTGAATTTGTCCAGAGGCCCTAGGGCCCAGGTCTATACAAGTTTACTTATATAAAATTGCTGATAACCACCGTATATATACAGTTGACCATGGCAAGGTGTACAAGGCTTGCAGAAAATACAAATGGCCAATGGATGACTCAATGAAGTCAACATATAAGTTAATATGGCTAGCTAGTCAAAGGCTACAAGTGGCTAAGTAAATGAATGATACCACCATGTCAGTTGATATGCATGTATGTGTAAGACTTTAAAAAGTTAATGGTTAAACCTCTGTAAATGTAGACAATAAAATAAGTCAGAAAGCACAACGCCAAAGTCTAACTTGGAATTACCCTGCTCAACAGGAAAACACTGTGTACCAAAATATGCCTTTTTAAAGGTTACGGCCGAAATAAGAACACAGCTGCTAGTAACTGCAGCTGGCCTTAACTACTGAAGTTCTTCGTTTTGTGATTAAAAATATGTGTTACAAGGAATTGATATAAAAAATAATGACATACGTAATTTGTCCACTGTCTGGTTTCTATCTGTAAGCCAGTTATTTTTTTTTAAAAAACAGCCACGTCCCCTCGCATGTTTTCTGTATCCTAAAGCCAGTATTTTAGATAAATATAAAATCCTCTGATCACTTGTTTTTCCATTTAAGAATGACTGTATGTCTCGGCAAAAGTGTTAAAAGTATCTTATGACCAAGGCATCTTACAGCCAATGTATATCTGAACCAGAGTCCTGTGACTTGTTACATGACATGTTGTCTGGTTTAAATCTGCTGAGGTAGATTTTGGGAAATGCCAGTTATGCCTTTTTAATGAAAACAGGTTGGGTATAAATATCAGGCCTAATTGTTAGGTCTACTGTCTCTCAGAGAAGGAAGAAGTTGATGATATCTAACTGGCCATAGCACTTGGAGACCCAGAGGAAGTTGAGTAGTATTCCATTTTCTCTGAAAAATCTGCAGCGCTAACCTCCTGCCCCATGCCCCCTATGCGCTGCCTGCCTACATGATGACGACATATCACTGGAACAATCTGCTGGCGTGGGTCCCAATAATCCAGGTTCCAGTGGTTCCACACGGATGGATCCAGGCGCATTCCTACTCCAGAACCAACAGGCCACTGTGGCGATGATGGAGAGCCAACAGAATTTCATGCTGAAAGTGATGGAGAAGTTAGAATCCCTCACTCAGTACAGAACACTGACTGCGCCACCACCAGAGCCAGACATTGCAGGGGGGGGCAATGAGGACCATCTGGATCATGCGGAGCCAGTACCAGATAACCACAAGCTAGACTCAGGAGAGGACAAGGACATGCCAGACGAGGAGGACGGGCCCGAAAGCAATGACGAGGACATGGAGCTGCAATCCACTCCATCCCTCACATCCAAGCTATGCTCTTTCAACATGGTTCCAGGCCTCATGAAAATAGTAAAGGCCACTATGGGGTTTGATGTCGACGAAAGCAAACCGGAGTCAAAACTGGACCCCATGATTCAGCAGAAGGCAACCATTAAGGACACATTCCCGGTATGCCCAGCGATCAAGGATATCATCAATAAGGAGTGGCAATCCGCGGAGCCTAGCAGGATGTCCAACAAAAGGAACTTGGACCGCATGTACCCAGTTCAAGAGGACAAGGTCAGTAACTGGTACACAGCCCCAACCATTGGCACTCAGTAGGAGGACCATCCTGCCATGCGGGACCATATCACTGAAGGACCCCACAGACAAGAAGGTGGAAGACATGCTGAAGAAGGCTTTCGAGACCGAAGGAATGGCAGCACAAGCATCCACTACTGCCATTTACATGGCACGGGCCCATATACGCTGGCTAGAAGAGCTTCTTGAGCAGTCCAACCCCAAATCTAGAGGCGCGGAACTGCTGGAATGCACTGTCGATGCTGCAAAATACCTAGCCGATATGGCAGTGGACTCACTCAGACTTAACGCAAGGGCCACAGCCATCACTAACCAGGCCAGAAGGGCACTGTGGCTTAAACTATGGGAGGCCGACAATGAATCCAAGACACTATTACAAAATATGCCCATGAAGGGGAAACGTGTTTGGAGAGGGCCTGCAGGAGTTCCTCAAACAGAAAGAGGAAGGGAAAGAACTCCTCAAAAACAAGAGTAGACACTCCTACCTACCCTCTGCTAGGCAGAGGTTTCGGGGAGGGGGGAAACAAATCTTACCACTCACAAAAATATACCTTATACCCAACCAGTACATTTCGAGGCAGAGGTACCCACACCACACACTGTACCCCCTTCACCCACTCCTACCATCCCTCCTCCTTCAGATCCTGCGGATCACGGTTCGGAGGAAGAGGTAGAGGACAACGACAAAAACGATGACTACTCAATCAGATCTCCTCGCGGGCAGGATCGGTGTCCACCCGTGGGACAACGGCTGTTGCTTTTCAGCCACCAGTGGTTCCATGTGACCATGGACAAATGGGTTCAAGAGGTGGTCTCCAGAAGATACTCGATAGAGTTATCAGATTCCCCCGTCACACACAGGTTCATCACCTCTCCCATTGCCAAAAGGAAGGCTACAGCCCATCAGGTACAACAAATCCTGTGGGACCTGATCCAGAACAAAGTCATACAGCCCGTCCCTCCACACGAACAGAAGCTAGGAGTATACTCCATCTTCTTCCTTGTCCCAAAGAAATCAAGCGAACTATGCCCCATCTTGGATCTCAGGCACCTCAACAAACATGTGATTCCCCAGAGGTTCAAAATGGGCACTCTTAAGTCCACCCTACGCAGTATCTGCATAGGAGATTTTCTGATGTCCACAGATCAAAAGGACGCATACCTCCATAGCCCCATCAGGTTAAAACACAGACAATACCTCAGATTCCACATCCTAGGTCAGCACTTCCAGTATCAGGCTCTTCCCTTCGGCCTTACCTCGGCACCAAGGGTATTCACCAAGGTGTCAGTAGTGCTAGTGGCCAGATTCCGAGAACAAGGTCTCAACATCATCCCCTATCTAGACGACTGGCTGATCTGGGCACGCTCCAGAAAGCGCTTCCTCCAACATACTGAGCTCATCCTGAAGGCTCTCGAGGAGCATGGATGGGTGGTAAACCAAACCAAGAGTCATCTGGTGCCCACGCAACAGATAGAACACCTGGGGGCACACATCAACACGCTGCAGGGCTGGGCAAAACCATCCCAGACGAGGGTGAACAACCTCATCAGGTTGTCACGCCAACTGCGCCAATGCCATCACTCCACCATGTGACGCCTAGCCCAGCTACTAGGTTACATGGCATCTTGTATCGACCTGGTCCCTTGGGCCAGATGGCACAAGCGACCCCTACAGACCAATGTCATCACATGGGGGTCACCAAATGAATACAACCTACTGGTCACAGTCCCATGACCACCATCAGTGAGAATCACTGACATGATGGACAGTGCGCACCAATCTGACCCAGGGGGTTCCACTGGAGGTGTCTTACCAGGCCTCCACAGAGACAGACGCGAGCCTTCTGGGATGGGGTGCCTGCCTAGGCGACAGGACAGCACAGGGCCGATGGACAACTTCAGAGGCCCAGTTATCAATCAACATCCTAGAAATAAGGGCAGTATACCACACTCTCAGAGCTTTCAAGATCTCCATTGCCAGTCAGTTGGTCCTGATACGTTTCAACAACCAAGTCACTGTGGCGTGCATCACCAAGCAAGGTGGCACCAGAAGCAGAGCTATGCTGAGAGGCGCGGCAATGGTCTTCAACTGGGCACAGAACCACCTCTCCCATCTCGGCACGGTTCATCTCGCCGGCAAGCTCAACATTCACGCAGATTGGCTCAGTCGACAACAGGGCCACCCAGGTGAGAGGCACCTACACCCAAGCCTCTTCCATCTGATCCAAGAGACTTGGGGACCGATATCCATGGACCTCATGGCCACAGCAGATAATGCACAGGTCAAGAAATATTACTCAGGATACAGGAAACATCTGTCACAGGGGACCGACTCCCTGTCACAACCCTGGTCCTGGGATCTAGAGTACGTCTTCCCACCCATTCCCACGTTACCCCAAGTACTAGCTAAGATCCGATCTTCAAGACGGACCATCATTCTAGTGGCACCTTACTGGCCATGAAGAGCATGGTTCACAACAGTGCTATCAATGACATTGTCCAGTCTCTGGTTACCATACCTACCCAACATGTTAACCCAGGGACCGGTACTGCACCCGGCCCCACGGACACTAAAGCTCACAACCTGGCTCCTGAGAGGAAGAGACTGACAAATGCAGCGTATCACGACTCAGTCATCTCCAGTATACTGCAATCCAGACGATCCTCGACCACTTCTACCTACGGTAGACAATGGTCAGTGTTCGTGAGGTGGTGTCAAGATCAGGGCAAAGATCCTGAGCTAGCAGACATGTCCACCATTCTCCTGTTGCTTCAACAAGGAGTAGAGAAAGGGCTGGCCCACTCGTCCCTTAGAGTACAGCTCTCAGCCACCGGAGCAGCCATTGGTCCCATAGGGGGACACAATCCAGGGGCTCACCCGGACGTGTTGCATTTCCTAAAAGCAGTCGAGATACTGAGACCCAGAGTCAGACCATCTGTCACTCCATGGGGCCTCACCCTGGTACTAGATTCCCTCAGTACTACCCCCTTCAAACCGCTACAGGAGGTAGACCTGTTCTGGGTCAGTCAGAAGACCTGCTTCCTCATCGTGATATGCTCAGCCTGAAGGATTGGGGAACAGGGGGCACTGTCCTGCAAAGAACCCTACACGGTGTTCACCCCTCAAGGGGTCCACCTCCGTACTGTTCCCATCTTCCAACCAAAAGTCTCCTCCAACTTTCATGGGGAACAACCCATTGAGTTACCTACATTTACTGGAAACACTCAATCTGGAGACAAGCCTGTCCCACACCACCTAGACGTAGGGATCACCCTATCCATCAACATATCCAGAACTCAACCCCTACGCAAGACTGAGAGGTTGTTCATTGTCACAAGGGGACAAAGACAAGGGAAGGCAGCCTCCAAGACCACCATTGCTGGCTGGCTCAAGAGAACCATTCAGGAGGCTTACAAAACAAAACAAATGATGCCCCCCCCAGGGTATAAAAGCTCATTCCACTAGGGCAGTAGCTACTTCCTGGGCAGAAAGGGCCAACGTGTCGGCAGAAGACATCTGCAAAGTGGCAACTTGGACTTCCATCCATACGTTTGCTAGGCATAACAGACTACAGCACCTGTACAGGCTACAGCCAACCTTTGCAACACAGTTCCTCTCAGTCGCCAGCTCTTTCTCTCACTCCTAGAACACCCTGTCTCCCTCCCGTGGGTACAGTACTGCTTCTTATCTCCCCATGAGGTAATATCTGGAGTGTCATGGCTGGTTAACCAATCACAATGGGTGTTTACTCACCTGGTAAAGGTGATTGTGTTGGTTGACATCCATGGCACTCCAAGACCCTCCCGACATAGTGCTCTAGAAGTAATCAGGTTCTAGAATAGGAGTTATCTGAAATTAACTGATTCCGCTTGCCAAATGGACATCCAGGATGTCGACCGTCGACTAATTACGGGTTGTGTTTTAGACTGTACTAATAGGAAAATAAAATGAGGGCTTCTGGTCCACTGCTACATGTCACCTCACTCTGCATTATTTATACCGGATGGTACCTTTTTTTTTTTGGTGGTAGTGGCTGTGTTACTAACCTTACTTTCAGCTTTGGAAGATTCAAACTGGACAGCAGGGGTTTCTGGGACCTGAATATACTAGAAATTTGATCCTAGAGTCATGTGCATCACCTAGCCTATCAGGTGGGCTAAAACCCATGAGGTAACGTCTGGAATGCCATGGATGTCAACCAACACAATCACCTTTACCAGGTGAGTAAACACACATTACTAATTATGACAAGATGCATTTTAATTGTCAAGATAGGGTTGTTCTGGTTTCTTTTCAGGTACTGGGTAAACAGCACTTAATTGGACCTTAGATCTACAAATTATGCAAGAGTGTATCTCTTTTTGTGTATTGGAACTATTTATCCTGTCAGTGTGTGTTTTTATTGTTACAATAGAATTTTTCTGGCTAATTTTATTAATACTATCATAATAAAGTACAACAAATCTGGCAAAGAAATAGTGTGTTGGCTTTATTAAATTACTGAGAATTACCAACCAGAAACCTGTATAATTGGGTCCATTTTACACATGAATGCCTGCAGTCTGGGGAACAAGGCCACAGAAATGACCCAGACCGGATGGCTGTAATGACGGAGGCTGATCTGGACACAGTGGCCATAACTGAAACATGGTACACCAGGAACCACAGCTGGTACATACGTGTATTGGATTACGCCCTGTTCAGAAAAGACAGGGAAGGTAAAGGGGGGGTGGGGTTATCCTCTACATCAAAGAAAGCATCAAGGCAACAGAAATTCAGAACAGGTATGAGCAAACAGAGGAAGTTAGGGTCACCCTTTAGCCAGGCAGTGGAACAGCCATTCACACGGGGGTAATTTACAGACCCCCGGCTCAGGCAGAAGAAATTGATAAACTGCTGATGGAAAACATGTATGACATGGCAGCAAAGGCGAGGTACTGCTGAAGGGTGACTTTAACATGTCAGAAAGACTGGTCCATCCCAGCAGGGGCCTCCGGCAGGGCACAGGACTTCATTGACTACCTTGAGGGGGCTGGCCTTAAGCAACTGGTGCAGGAGCTTACCAGAGACTGGGCCATCCTAGATCTGGTACTGACCAACTGGGACAGGATAACAGGGCTCAAGGTGGAAGGTCAGCTAGGGTCCAGCGACCACCATATGGTGTGATTCAAGGTGGACACAGGGATTCAGTCAACCCAGCAAGAGTCTTAGACTTCAGATGGGCAGACTTTACCAGGATGAGACTTCAGCTCAAGGAAAGCCTGGAAAAAAGGGGGATGGAAGGACACTGAGAAGAAATGGGCACACATCAAGGAGGTCACAAAACAATGTATTAGGTCGATAGACAAGGGTAAAAGGATAAGAAAACCACTTCGGTTCTCAAGGGGGTGGCTGAAAAGGTAAGGGCCAAGAGGATAGCCTTCAGGAAGTACAAGGAGACACAAAGAGACAAGGAAATGTACCAGAAGTGTCTGAGAGAGAGGCAGGAAAAGCAGCGAGAAGCGCTAAAGCGCAAACAAAGGAAAGAACAGCTCAATCGATTAAAAAAGAAGGCAAGACATTCTTCAGTTACATTAGTGAGAGAAGGAAGGCAAAGAGGATAGTAACTAAGCTTCAAGGAGCCGGGGAAGGGGGATATAGTAGAGAGAGACTGGGAGAAAGCAGTGATCCTGAATGAGTATTTCTGTTCAGTTTTCATTGTGGAAGGGCATGGGTGGGGCGCACATCTAGACTTTAAAGGAACAAGAGATAAGGAAGTAAACACCAGTTCGTTCACAGAGGAGAGAATCCTAAAAGAGCTTTCAAAGCTGAAAGTGGACAAAGCCATGGGTCCAGATGGCATACATCCCAGGGTCCTAAAGGAACTGAGAATTGAACTGGCAGCCCTGTTCAGTGAGTCCCTAGACACTGGAGTGGTCCCAGAAGACTGGAGGAGGGTAAATGTTGTCCCTCTCCACAACAGCGGTAGTAAACAAGATGCAGGGAACTACAGGCCAGTTAGTCTAACCTCCGTAGTCAGAAAGATAATGGAGACACTCCTCAAGGAAAGAACAGTGGTGCACCTAGAAGCCATGGGGATGCTGGATCCTAGGCAAATATGGGGTTCACCCAGGACAGTCCTATCAAACTAATCTAATAGATTTCTTTGACTGGGTGATGAACGCAGTAGACCCGGGGAGGGGCAGTAGATATTGCTTACCTACTAGAGTTCAGCAAAGCCTTTGATACCATCCCACACAGAAGACTGGTCAACAAGTTAGGTAGCCTGGGGATGGGGCACAAGGTGGTAAATTAGATTGGAAAATGGTTAACAGACAGAAAACAGAGGGTCGTGGTAAACAGAACCCAATAAGAGGAAAGGGAGGTGGCCAGTGGGGTACCTCAAGGGTCAGTTCTGGGGCCGGTCCTCTTCAATATCTTCATCAGTGACATTGTAGATGGGCTAGAGGGAAAGGTTTGCTGATGACACCAAGATCTGCAACAGAGTGGCTACCACAGAGTGGGTGGAAAGGATGAGAAAGGATCTGGAATGGTTGGAGAGATGGTCAGAGGCATGGCAACTAAGGTTTAATGCAAAGAAATGCAAAATCATGCACATAGGGAGCATGAACCCTGGAGCAAGGTACAGGTTGGGGAGAGAGCTGTTGGCAGTTACTGAGGAGAAAAGGGACTTAGGAGTCATAATCACAGATGACCCGAAGGCCATAAGGCAGTGGGGAAGAGAACTGGGATGTTGGAGTGTATTGGAAGGGGAATCACTAGCCGAAGAAGGGAGGTAATAGTTCCACTGAACAAGATGGCGGTGAGGCCTCACCTTGAGTACTGTGTCCATTTCTGGAGGCCACAGCTTCGTAACGACACTGACAAAATAGAGACGGTGCAGAGGAGGGTGACCAAAATGGTGAAGGGTCTATATCACGAGCCTTACGAGGAAAGAATCACAGACCTCAATTTGTACACGCTGGAGCAAATGAGAAAGAGAAGTGACATGATAGAAACATTCAAATACTTCAAGGACATGAACAAGGTGAAAGGGGACAACATGTTCCAGTTTAAAAGTAGTGCCAGAACAGGAGGGCATGATATGAGACTGATGGGTGGCCACATAAGGGGAAATGTCAGGAAGTTATTTTTTTATGGAGAGGGTGGTGGATGCATGGAATAGCCTGCCCCAGGAAGTGGTGGCCACCCATATGGTGACAGGTTTCAAACATGCATGGGACAGAAATAAAGGAATATTAGAGATGGGAAGAAAAAGCTAAAGTCAATGACCAGATAGAGTCACTGGCCGCTTCATCAGGTAGCACAAACGGGCAGACTGGATGGCCTCGCTGCCCTTATCTGCCGACAGTATCTATGTAATCAATGTTTCAACCGTAGGGCTCCTTCAGGAATTATCTATAAAGAGAAAATAGCAAAGTTAGTGTTACCTTTAAATGTACCACCTCGACAGGCTGCCTCAATATCCTTTTAATGCAAAGAAATGCACACAGTATTCCATGTGAAGCTGAACTAGAATCTTGTAACATGGCAGGATTACTTCCCCTGCACTGGTGCCCCCCCCCGCATGCACCCCACCCTTCTGCCCAACTACTTGCCTGTGCACTGCTTGTCCTGCTTCAGCCCCTCATCGCTTTACCTTTAGATCCCTTTCCTTCTCAATTGCAGCAAGCGGAGACCCTCAGAGTGTGGGGGTCCTACCTGTTTTTCCCTCCCCACATATAGCAACCCTGCATTTGCTACACGGACTCAGACTCCAGGAGTCCAACCAATTGCCCAGCTTGTTCAGGCCCTCCTAAAGTCCTTCCTGCTTTATCATTACCAGGCATTTGCAGCAAGAGAGATCATTAATCCCGGCAGGGATGCCTGTCACATATCAAGCTTCAACTTTCCAACTAGAGTGGAATTCTTTCCACTGCATAATGTGTAATGGAAGTTTTTTTTCTTGTTTTATGTTTTAACTCAGCATTTCATCTGTAAATCTTAATTTGTTTTCCTTGGACCATCTCCTTGTCCTTTTACGATGACAGTCATTTGGTTATTAACTTCATTTTTCCTACACCATATGGAGGTAAGTGTTTCTTTGAGATACTGACCCATAAAACCTTCTGAGGGAAAAGTTGATACTGAGAACATGGACCCCCACCCCCCCAGAACCGTACTCCACATCAAAAAAAATATATTCAACTAAATCAACTGGAAACAATGATGCTGAACAGATAATACAATTCATGTTGACCTAAACAGCAATAAGTGGTAACCTTATTGGGCTCTACAATAAGCAGATTTTGACAATTTGTCTATAAAGACAAAAGATCTTTTGATGTTTCTGGGAAAACTTGAAAAAAAAAAAAACATTTTACACACAATTCTGCTCATAGATTGCATATTCTCACTATTTATCATTCCCTCTTTCTTTATTAGAAACCTGCTGTAGACAATAAGAACTGATAAGGATCACAGGTCAATCCAGTCTGCCTAGAGCTAGAGCAGCAGCTTAAAACAAAGACCCCCGTCCCTCAAGACGTCATCTACTCCTGCTGCCAGGCATCATTCTCAGTTCATGAGTCACTGCTGGTGGCCAAAGAGATGATTATGATGACACAGGCAGGAGATTATGATGTCACGTGTTGACAAGCAGCAGGAGCACTACAAGTTCAAAGGGCAGGGGTCCTGTTTTTCACGCAAATTTCTTCAGTAATAGAAAATAAGGAGAAGACAAAAACAGGAAATATAGGAAACAGTTGAGTATTTATAAATGTTTTACTTTTTTCTCAAGAAAAAAGATGGCAGGCACATTTGGCTTAGAAATACCACTGTAGACCTGGTTAAAAGCCTTCTTCTGAGGCTGGTAAAGGTTAGGGTCGAGAAAGCAAAAAAAACTCATGGTGCACAGAATAAGAGGTACCGAGAAAAGTACATTTGACAGGTATGCTAATATATTTATTAACTGTAGCTGAAACTACACTGTACAGGTCACTGGTGAAGCCACATCATGAGTAAGGAGTTCAGTACTGGTGCCCACACCTTAAAAAGGACATTGACCTTCTGGAGAAAGTCCAGAGGAGGGCTACAAAGATGACAGCAGGTCAGCAGGGTAAGGCATATCAGGAGAGGTTGAGGGCACTGAACATGTACTCCTTGAAGGAAAGGAGAGACGGACAGGGGACATGATTGGGACCTTCAAGTACTTGAAGGGGATAAATAAGGTGGATAAGGAGGGTCTCTAAGCTAAGTGGCAACCATAACACGAGAGGGCACAGTCTTAAGCTTGGAGGGAGGTTTAGGAGGGAGATCAGGAAGCACTTTTTCACAGAGAGCGTGGTGGTCACTTGGAATGTGCTGCCAGAAGAGTTGGTCTTGTTGAAGACAGTGGGCAGCTTCAAGAGAGGCTGGGATAGGCATAGGAGAAAGGTAAGGATCATGGGTAGGGAGGATGGGAGGAGTGGGGGGGCAGGGGCAGTAGCTCAAGCTGTGGACCCTGCAATACGAGCAGACTAAATAGATCAAATGGCCTTCTTCTGCTGACTTCTTCGTATGTTCGTACGAAACCATATTTTTTCAAAGAAAAATTTTCATTGCACTGTTGTTTTAAGCATAAAATAAGTAATACTTGTCACCTATTGAAATATTTGATCATTCAAATTTTAATAGTTGTACTATTTTAATAGGCCAGAGCTTGATCTTTTCCAGAGATCTACAAACTTTATCTTATCAAGAACCATTTTCTGAGAAGAAGTAAACAGCTAATGAAAGATCTGAACTAGAGGCAAACACACATTCCAGAGAAGGGGTCTCAGAATTTTTGATCTACTCTGTTGAAAGAATGGACAGAAAAGCATCACATGAACTTAATGATCCAAAGCTTTCCATCCACAACTGCTGCTGGGGAAACAATTTCAGGACTTTGTTTTCAAAAAACAATGAATTACTTTCACAAACTTCCATCCTTATCTTGTGAAGATACAAGTTCCAAAAAGGGTTTCATTTCACGGTACTCTCCATTATTCGCTAGCATTGTCAAAAGAGCTCAGTTGCCCAGTATAGCTTCAGGCTATTTAAAGCAGCAGTGAACGAAACTCGGCAAAAATCTGACCCTGTCCTTTTTATCACTATAAAATATCCCAGGCATCTTCCAGTTTAATTTGGGGGTAGCATTTTCTAGTTCCACCAAAATTTGAATATTTTAGTAATTATTTCATTATTTTTTTTCTCAAGAAAAAAGATGACCAGCACATTTGGCTTAGAAACACCACTGCAAACCTGGCAGGGGTTAAAATCAAGACAATAAAAAAAACAAAAAAAACTCATGGTGTGCAGCATGGGGGTACAAAGAAAAGTAGATCAGACAGGAATGCTAATATTTTTTATTAACTGTAGCTAAAAAGTAGTTATGTAGGAACTTACTGTAACAGTAGATTTTTGAGAGAATCTCTCATCAAGCCACACGTTTGGAGCATACAGCCATCAGGCAATAGGACTTCATGGAAACTTTTGCAAGCAGTGCCGCCTGGGGCCGCTCATGACAACGTCAGGCATCAGCATGCGTATAAGAATGGGTGGCCCCTCCTCTCCTCAGTTCTTTTACTTCTGTCGATCCTACTCATCAGACACCAAACGGGAATACCATCAGTTAAAACGCTGCTTTCTTTCTTTTTTTCATCAGCAAAGTAATCACTTTTTAAGCGATCAGTCGACGACTTGTATGTCATCTAAGAGACCGCCGAAATTATTTTTTTTTATTGTGACTGAAGTAATAAAATTTACACCGGTGACTCCCACGCTGTCTGCGTTTGTTGCCTAGACCTTGACCACTATGTCGGCGACTGTGAAATCTATAAAGGCTTCAACTCTGCAATGAGGCAATGCCGCAAAAGTGCCTTATAAAAGTTTTTATTGAAGAAAAGAGCGGCCAACATGGAGAAGCAGCTTAAAAAATAGGCTACTTTGAAGCACTCCAATGAAAAGTTTGCATCGCTGGCCTCCTTGACTACTTCCAAGTTGTCAAACTCTAAGGATAAGTCCAGCCAGAAACACAAGCATCGGCACAAGGATAAACTGTCCCCACAAATTCTTTATTGCTCAGGAAATCAACATGAAATGCGTAGCTTCATCTCTAACAGCACACTTACAGCAGAGATTCATTCTGGAGCGCGGGGACTTTATGGGAAACACATGAATAATATGGCAGTCTATGCAGCTCACAAAATGCCTAAAACAGTGAAAAAATAAATGTTACTTTGCTGTAAACATAGCTCTAGGAGTGGTACATAATTCGCACCCACACTCTAACAGCTTCCTGGAGGCACACAATTCGGTGGAAGTCTTCAAACTAAGCTCCTCCCACCACCCAGATGGTATATCCTATAGTTCCACCCCAAAACAGCAGTTCTTTGCATGCTGGAAGCAGGGAGGGTGGGTGGTGTGATGTGAACTGTATACCAAGTCCAGTTCTCAGAGGCCTGCTGCTGAGACTGATGAGATGTGGGTACAAGAACTGCCCAGGCCAGTCCAGGGCTATCAGTATCATCCACACTTTGGCCTTCCAGCACTTCACCATGACCTTGTGGACCAAGGGGAACAGGAGGGAAGGCGAACAGGAGGCCTGGTGTCCAGGCCTCACGAAGGCATCCCCCAACAGTGTCCTGGACTGTGGGGGCAGGCACACAACAGCCTCAGCTTTTCTATTCTCCCAGGAAGCAAGCAGGTCCACCCGGGGGGGGGGGCCCAATGAGAACAGGTGGTCTACCACCTCCTGATGCAGGGATCACTCATTCAATGTCTCTCTGATCTGGCTAAGAATTTCTACCAATTAACTGTTCACTCCCGTGACGTGGATTGCCAGGAGGTCTGCACCCAGGCAGTATATGAGGGTCCAGATGCAGAGATCCTCCTGACACAAAGTAAGGGAGTGCATCCCACCCTGCCTGTTCAGGTAAAACATGGTCATAGTGTTCTCCGTCTGGACCTGCATGACCTTACCCCAGATAAGTGGAGCAAATTCCATCAGAGCAAGATGCACTGCGCAGAGCTCCGGCTGATTGATGTGGTGACAGAACTCCCGATGTGACCAGAATCTGTGGGCTCCCAGGTGTGCTCTCCACACCAGAGATGCATCTGTCATGAGCATGACGGATGGCTCTGGGCGGACAAACATGATTTTCTCCTCCAGATGTTGTGGGTCCAGCTACCACTGAATGACATCCCACATCAGCTAGGTCACAATTGGCTGGTCCAAGTGACCTAGGCGCTGGTACCACCGATGGCCCAACTCCCACTGTAGGTGCGGGTCCCGGCAGGGGGCCAGAGCTCAATCTGAAATGATCAACAACGTGCTGTGTGCAGAGGCAGTGAAGACATGTGTCATGTGGAGCCATGGCAGACATTCTGCTCTCCATGGTTGATCACGAAGTGGAGCTAAAAGACAAGCGGAGTGTAGTAACTTCAAGAATGACTTGAACAATCGAAGAATTCACCAGAAAGTACTCTGGAAAACTTGAAAGTCCTTCAACATCGCAGAGCTGTTAAAGAAAGATCTGACATCACGGAGCTGGAGGATATACAACCTGAGTGCTGGGAGCAGCTTAGCCTGAAGACTTCCAATGAACTGCCTATCTCCAGGAAACTGCCAGTGTGTGGATAGTGAACTGTATCCACGCCCTTAGAAACACTTATTCGGTTCTGGCAAGAAGCCCCAGAACTAAAATTTGATACCAACACCTCTGCACTAAGCTAAAGAGGGGGAGCCACCCACGTTTGAGCTTGATGCAGGAAGAGTAGAAATTAAAATGATGCACTTACTGCGATTCTTGATCTTCTGGAATATCTTCGCCATTGATTCACACTAGTGGGACTGAACCTGAGGTGTGCTAAGACCCCTGGGAGCCAGAACGTTTCAGAGGGCTGATGACGCGTTAGGCACTGCATGCAACATCACATAGCAAAGCACACACCTGCTGGTATACAGCGGCACCATTCCCCAACCAACTCAGTACCTTTCTTACCAAGGAGATGAGCAGCATAAACCTAACGGCATAAGATAGCCCTGGTGGCCCATGTAAGAAGGGTTACCAAATCCAGTAATACAGTGTTTTCACAGCCGAAACCAACTACAAGGGGATGAAGACCACAACACAACAGTACTAGAGTGAGTCCTAGGGAAGGCGGGTGGATGTGTGAATCAATGGTGAAGATATCCTAGAAGATCAAGAATTACGTTAAGTATGTAATTTTAATATCGGCCAAGAATCAGTCTTCATCACTGATTCCTACTAGTGGGTCAGAGTACCAAACTTAAAGACAGTCCCCCGGACTAGGGAGGCTGAGCTCCGCAGGGATCACTCAGGATAGCAATCCATTCAGAAATGTCCTGTCAAAAGTGGCATGCTGCCTGGCATAGACATCAAGGGCACAGTGCTTGGAAAAGGTGTGCACTATGCTCCAAGTTGCAGTTCTGCAAATTTCACCTACAGCCATGGAGCACGTTTCTGTCAGGGAAGTGGCAACCACTCTGGTGGAGTCAGCGCATATGTTACCCTCCAATTTAACCTAAGCCATAGCATAACAGTGGCAAAGGCATATTTATAATCCAGACAGAAATGCACTTGATTTTAACAGGCTTCCCCTTATGAATTACGATCAAAGGAGGCAAAGAGCCATTTGGATTCTCTGAAGTCCTTGGTCCTGACCAGATAAAACCTAAGGACTCACTTAACATCCACTGAGTGGGGAGTTCTTTCTCCCTCATTCTGGAAGTTGGCAAAGTAGGTAGGCCTGATTAAGAAGGAACTCCAACACCATCTCAGGCAGAAACTTGGGACGCGTGCACAGCACTACATTGTCTTTATGGAAAATAGTATACAGAGGATCTGTGACCAAAACAAACATTTTGGAGACTTTTTTTATATCCACAAAGTGAACGTTTCTAGCCGTACGCTCTTTATGCCTACAGGAATACAGCACTTTCCCTCATTATAGTTGTATAAAAAACATTTTTCTTTTTATTTAAAGTGCACTCAGTTGTCCCCCACCTCATTTTAGGGTACTTTTATACATATGCATCCAGTTCTAAACACACTGTAGTATACTGCCCAATAGGATTAAAAGTCACAATACCCAGTTTCTTTGTTGAGGAATCGGTAGTCCTTATTTCATGTCTCATGTTTGCAGCTCAACTGCCTAATCCATACTGGACAGTGGAGGGATTTTTTTTTATATACAGATTTTTATGGGGGAGAAGGGTCTCCTTTATCTCCCGTCCCCGTGCCCCAGGCATGCACACATGTGTGGAGGCACCGCCTGCCATGCTTCGAGGTGCCCACCCACTACACTGCTACCCCCTCCCACCTACACTACCCACCAGACCTACATCCAATGGGAGCAGAACTACCGGGGGCGACAACCACCCCAGGAGAGGAGAGCTGCCTTTCAGCTGCTCAATCCTGCACCCCCCCCCCGTGCCGGCTCTCCGATGACCCCTAGGTTGTTCCCGAACCTGGGTCGCTGGTGTAGTGTAAGGTAAGGCGTCCAAGCCCCTCAACCCTCAGAGCCACCAGGCCAGCCAGAGTGGAGGGATTTAAACATGCCTGGGACAGGCATACGGGAACCTTAGAAGTGGGAAGAAGGGGTGAAAAGCCATTGACCATGTAGGATCATAAGCCACATACAAGTGTAGGGCTTAAGGGCAGACTGGATGGGCCTAGTGGTCCTCATCTGCCAAGAATTTCTATGTTTCCATGTGAGTTAATTTCTTTCTCCAGAATAGTTGAAACGCAGAAAACCGTTGCTCCTGGGACTCGTTCCCTTCATGTTGTGCAGTGTCCACAATTCAAATTTCCCCACTTCGGGTTCCATTCCTACTCACTGCTCCTTTACTTTGGAAGTCCTTCAGTGATCCACAGGTGGTCAGCTTATATTAAGACATGCTGACATTTCAAAGCCAAACTGGCCCCATCCTCAGAGGTAGGCAGGATTAAGGCCTGATTAAGTAGGAACTCCAACACCACCTCAGGTAGAAACTTGGAGCGTGTGCACAGCGCTACACTGTCTTTATGGAAAACAGTATGTGGAGGATTTGTGACCAAAGCATAGATTTCAGATACTCTGTGTGCAGAGGTGATAGCCACTAGAAATGCTGTCATAAGTCTCCAAGGAAGGATTTGGTTGGTCCGAAAGCTTAGACATTGTTTTCTTTTTGTAACATCTATGTTGGTCAAATAAAAAGTATCAAACCATTTGCTTCTGGAGTTTTCCAAGTTAGAAGCTTCAAGTCACACATCGCAATAGGCTCAAAGGGTCTGCGAGTAAACATATCTACCACAAGGCGGATATCCCAGGGAGCCACCAGCTTCCTGATGGAAGGCTTTGTGTGCAAAATGTCCTTGAGGAACCTCTGTGCTATGCAGTGTGTGCCAACAGGCTTGTGACATGCTGAAATAGCACACAGGTGGACCTTAACAGTGCAATACTGCAGACCAGCAACAGAGAAGTCCAATAGGTACTCCAGATCCTTGTCAGGTGGACACCGAAATGGGTCCATAGAGGTCTTGGACTACCAGATGGGAAATCATTTCCACTTAGCTGTGTATGTCTTTCGAGTGGAAGTACATGTGCAGCCAAGAGTATTTCAGAGACCCTTTGAGATACGTTACACTTGTTCTGGTTCTTCAGAAACCAGGCCTGAAGGTGAAGGAAGGGCAAGCTGGGATGGACCAGCTGACCTTGCATCAGTCAGTCCATCCTGAGTGGCAGAAGCCTCAGTTCACTGACTGGAAGTCTGTTCAACACAAGAGACCATATCCGCAGAGTCCAGCAAGGGGCCACTAGAATCACCTTAACCCGGTGCACCTTCAACTTGAGTAACACTCTCTGAAATAGAGGGATTGGAGGGAATGCATGCAGAAACAGATTTTTCCAACGGTAGTCTGAATGCATCCTGACAGAAAGTGCCATGTCCCGATTTCTGTGGCAGAACTGAGACAGTCTGGCATTAAGTGGGAATGCAGGAAGGTCCACATCTTCGATGCCCCACTCGTTGAATATTGATCTCACAATGCCTGCAACTAGCAACTACTCATGAGGACTGGCTTCTGTTCCACTAAGCTTGTATGCCAGAATGTACTGAATTCCTGGCAGAAAGACTGCTTGCAGCAAGATACAGCGCTCCGGGCACCATTCCCACAATCTCATCGCCTCCCAACAGAGAGGGTAAGAGTGTGCTCCTCCCTGTTTTTTTGATATATGATAGCCTTGTTGCCTGTTTGGAGAACTGTTTTTTGGCCGATCAAGCCCACTAGGGCTTTTAGGTTGAAAAGAACTGCTCACATCTCCAACACACTGATATGAAGATGAGTGTTTGACGAGTACCAGACAGCTTGTGTCTGCAGGCCCTGGCAGTTAGCTTCCCAACCCAGCAGAGAGGCATCCATGGTAAAAAACACTTCTGGCTCCGATGGGAAGGAGGGGAAACCCTGAAGGAAGTTGTCTTCCAGTGACCACCAAATCATGGACCTCACCAGGCATTTGATCATCTGAATGGGGTACCTCTGAAGGAGTAATGCTTGTGAACATTGCACAATGAGCATTCAATGGGGTATCCTCATGTGTAGGTGTGCCAAGGGCACTGTGAACACTAAGGACGCTGTCAGACCCAGCATCAGACACAGCATGCGCTACATGGAGTGGGCTTGCACAGTCTTGCATTCCATGATATAGCATGCCATCTGCAAGACTACTTGTAGTCTACTTTCTGTGAGAAAGGCCCAAGCCCTGGTCATCTCCAGAACAGCTCCTATGAACAATAACTCCAGGGATGTCGCAGATGAGACCGTGAGGGAAGGATTGTACTGGATATCATTGCATGCTGTGTCCCTAGAGGGATCCAGAACACCAGAAAATGCAGGAGGCTGGATGACAGTGGGTGCTCGCAGGTCCCACTCCCCAACTAGCTGGGATCACCAGCCCGAACTCGATCCAGTCATCAGAGTGGGCCTGGGGACCCCCACCGACCTTGCCAGTGGGGGCAAGCCCTGGGGGAAGAAGGCTTGCGGCAGTCCCGGTGGATGTCGGGTGGACACAGCTGGGGCGCCCTTCTGAACGAGGGTTAACTGGGGTGAAGAAAAAAAATAAATAAGCCTTTGCCTGGCAATTAACTTCAGCAACCTCATCTCGTTAAGAGGCATCCTGTTTCTCACAAAATGTATCAGAACTTTGTCAATTTCCTTGCAGGTGCAACAAAATAGAATATGGCATCCCAGAACTAACCTCCCGTTGACAGCTCTGCAAAAGAGCTTGTGCTGCATCTCAAGATTAACCTCCTGAGTTCCAATGGGCTTTTGCAATCATTTCAGCAGTATAACTATATACATTATCAAATCAAGGGATCCCAGTTTCACACAAACAATTTCAAATACAGTTTAATAACTGCAGATAAACAAGGAGGAAGAAAAGACAGAAACAGCAAGTGAAGGCAGAGGGATAGCGAGGACAGAGAATCGCAAAACATAAAAGTGATCAGTTCCTAGGTCTCTCAAGAAAATTTGATTGCGCAATCAGACAGACAAGAGACAGAAAAAGAGAGGACAGAACAGATCCTTGCATTTAATTCTTTCTGCGTAACAAATGGGACAGGACCTTATTTAACCTTGTTACATACCCCCTTAAGAGGGAACCTGTTTTAAAAAAAAAAAAAAAAAACAGGTTTCCAAAACGTTCTTTTAATTCACTTCTAACATTAGTGCTGCACATATGCAGTATCCCTTTTTCCAGAATAATCAGTATGTGACAGGGTTCAACAGGACCCTGTCCCAGTTGTTATGAAGAGTTTGAATGCAGGGATCTGTTCTGTTCTTTCTTGTCTGTCTGGTTGTGCAATCAAATTTTCTCGTGAGACCTAGGATTTGATCACCCCGACAGTCTTGCAATGCTCTGCCTCTCACTGTCTCTCAGTCTTCCCTTGATGTTTCTGTCTTTTTCCTCCCTTGCATATCTGCTGGTATAAAAATGTATGTAAATCATTATGTGGAAATGTAACTGATACTGGAATCCCTTTGTTTAGAAATTATATAGTGTTACTGTTGAAATGTATATGATTATAGTTTGAGATGGTTGCAAAGCTATTGGGAACTCAAAGGGTTAACCTGAAATGAAATTTTTAAGCCTTTTGCAGAAGCTGTGGAAAAGGGGCCTCAGTTTTGACACAGTGTATTTTAGCTGCACCTGCCTGATACATACAAGAACATTTTAGAAAAAAACAGGATGCTTGTTAAGAAGGGGGGTTGCAAAGATTTAATAAGAAAGAGATGCAATGTTTTGGGAGACACACAGAGATTGAAGGAAAACTCGGATCTTCTCTGTTTTTTCTGTCTTTCTAGATAGTTATACTGAACAAGTTTATTTTTTTATGTTACTGCTAGTACTAATAAACACGTTTTGCGAATTCCACAACTGCTCCTGGTTTTCCTATGCTTCCTGACCTGTGCCTCAACGACATAGTACAGCAAACAGTTAAGTTTAAAACCACATATTTTTTCTTTCAACCTTTGGACTTCTCAATTTCTGATCCATATCTTGACAGAAAATCAGCACTGACATTCTCTTTTCCAGATTTGTGCAGCACATTGAATTTAAATGGCTGTAGTGCCAGGTACCACTCTGTAATTCTGGGATTTTTATCCTTCATTTGGTTAAGCCAACAGAGAGGATCGTGATCTGTTATAAGTACAAAGTCAGCGCCCAGCAAATAAAACTTAAGGAATTCCATGGGCCACTTTGCTGCAAGGCATTCCTTTTCAATGGCAGAGTACCTTGTCTCTCTGTCATGAAATTTCCTGCTGATATGTAGAATGGGATGTTCCTTCCCATCTATATTTTGACTCAAGACTGCACCTAGGCCTACTTCTGATGCATCTGTCTGCAACAAAAATTGTTTCTCAAGGTCTAGGCTTTTTAAAACAGGCTGAACATAATTCAGCCTTGATGGCCCAAAAAGCTTCATCACACTCTGGGGACCATTTCATATTATTCAGGGACTGTTTCTTCATGAGTTCAGTGAGAGGAGTAGCTAACCAGGCAAACTTGGGAACAAATCTCTGATAGTAACCTGCCAGCCCTAAAAATGACGTGACATTGCTTTGTTTTAGGGATATGACTATTAGCTACAGCTTTTATCTTAGAAATTTCTGCTTTAATTCTCCACTTCAGGGCGCTTGAAATCGCTCGGCTCCAGAGAGTGGAGTTCAGTGGAAAGAGTGTTGTGGTTCAAGCACTATTATAAATCGGTCTGCAAAGCAGCAGGAGCTGCAGGTGGTGAACAACTCTGCAGGTTGTGGGCATTTGGAGTCCTGGAGGCGCTGATTTAAACTTCCCGCTACTCGGGAACTGCTCAGCTGACTAGCCCAACTGTGGGTTTTGGAAAGCCGTTTTTAGAGCTTCCTGGTGAGGTTTAACCCGATCTTTTAAGGGTGGGTTACCCTCATAGTCTGACCCTGGTCTCTAAGCACTCGTGACAGTTGCCATAGCAATACAGGCAATGTCACTTCACAGCACTTGAAATCGCTTGGCTCCAGCAAGCGGAGGTGACGCGGGCAGCGGCCAACGGCGTCAGTCGTGGGAAGGAGCCAGAAACCCCTGTCGAGCCAGATAACTAAATATATAAGGGACGTAAGTAACATTGTTGTGTAGCTATTCCTGTTGTGTAACTAAGGAGATTATAATGGCCGAGCAAGACAGGATTATCGTTTCTCTGAACGCCTGCATTACTTGTAAAATGTATGAGGAGGGGGAAAAGGTTGATTCCTTTATCTGTGATAAATGCTTACTAATTGACATTATGAAGCAAGAAATCGAATCATTGCAAAATAGAATCAAACTCCAATTAGAGATTTCTTCACTGGAAAAATTTATAGACTCGGCTCTAGATGACTGTGCTGAACAGCAGGACCATGCTCAGCTAGTAAGGGCTGTTAACATCGAAAGAAATGACACAATACAGGCAGCAACAAGTTGTTCTGACTCTAATGATGATTGGTGTAGAGTGGAAAAGGGCATTAAAAAGGGAAGGAGAAATATTGGTGGTCATGGTCAGATTGAGCTGAAAAATAAATATAGTGTTCTTAATACACAGCTAGACCAAGACGACATTAATAAAGGGGTTTCAATTATTAGTGACTGTAGGGAAGGTCATGTGGTCATGACTGGGCATAATAAGCAGGAAGGACAAGGAAATAACAAAAAGACCTTTTGGTTATCGGTGATTCCATGATTAGAAATATCGATAGGATAATATGTCAGGGTAGGAATGAGTCAACTACTGTTAGTACCCTACCAGGAGCAGGGATAGGGATGTTTGTAAATGCTACCAGGACTGTTGGAAAATACTAAAAATCCAGTCACGGTACTGCATGTAGGTACAAATGATGTTGGAAAAGGGCATTAGAAATCCAAAGGGATTTTGAGGCCATCGGGGAAAACCTAAGGTTACATGGATCCCGTATCCTAATATCAGAGATCTTGCCCATACCTCGTGAGGGGGTGAACAAAGGGACATTATACAGCTGAACGAGTGGTTGAAAAGGTGGTGTCATAGGAAAGGTTTTGTCTTTATCGAACACTGGAACACCTTCAGGGACCTAGGGTTATTTGGGAAAGACAGACTACATTTAAACAAACATGGGTCTAGAATATTAGTTAAGGAAACCCAAAATCAAGTGGTTAACTTTTTAAACTAAGTACGAAGAGGGTAGGGGGCAGCCATCAAACTTTAAGGACATCTGTGAAGAATTCAACTTCACATGAGAACTCTAAGAGCTCTCAGGACTGGAAATGCCTCTCCTAAATGCCAGGAGTCTTACAAACAAATTTGAGGAATTAACCTGTTTACTAAATACTGACAACATCCAGATATGTGCCATAACAGAGACTTGGTGGACATCCACTGACACCTGGGACCATCACATACAGGATATGATCTATATCATGGATAGGGAGGATAAAAAGGGTGGTGGTGTCGCACTGTATGTATCCAACAAAATAAAATCAGTAGCTATTGAAGTCCCAATAATACCAGGCATAGAGCATGTGTGGATTAGGGTATTGCCAGCTAAGGGACCTAATATTAAAATTGTGGTAATTTATCAACCTCCTTCAATTTCTACCCATGATGATGAGGCAGTGCTAAAATTTTTGGACTCCTTAGAGATTACAGAAAATATTATACTTTTAGAAGATTTTAACCTTCTCGGTATTAATTGGACTAGGCAAACAGGGGAGACATCCTACAAGCTAAAGTATCTGGATTCCTTTTTATTAGCTGGATTTGATCAGTATATAGGAAATAACACTAGAGGGGATAAAATATTAGACCTTGTGTTAAGCAATATGGGAGACCAAACAAAGAACTGTAGTACTTCATCACCACTCGGCTCAAGCGATCACTGTGTGATAAATTTTGATTTAAGCGGGGTCTGTTCAAACACTTTTGGCTTAACCATGGTTCGAAATTTTAATAAGGCTAAATTTAATGATATAAGAACAGAACTATCGAATTGGGGATGGAAAAAGGTTTTTAAAAAATAGATCATTAGTAGAAAACTGGGATATTTTGGAGAATAAAATTATGAATTTAATTGATAAGTATGTCCCATTAAGAAAGAAGTACAATGCTTTAGGAAAAATTCTCCTGTGGTTATCTCCCACAATTAGAAAATTGATCAAAAAGGAAAAAAGAGCTTATATAAAAGCCAGGAAAAGTGAGTGTGCAAAAAATTGGGTCTTGTAAAAAATTCTTAAAAGAAACTAAAAGTGCCATAAAACAGGCAACTCGAAAACATGAACTAAACCTGGTTACAAAAGTGAAAGACAACCATAAATCCTTTTACACATATATCAATAACAAAAAGGGATGTCAAACTTCAGTGGGGCCCATTAAGGATCAGGATGGTAAATTAGTTGAGGATTGCCAAACTATGGCAGGGCTTTTCAATACTTATTTCTCATCAGTATTTAATAATAAGTCTAAAAATATTAGAGATCATCCGACTATAATAGATTATAAAATTATTTTAAACAAAAACGATATTGAGGATAGACTAAAGCACCTGGACCCGAATAAATCTCAAGGACCAGATGGAATCCATCCTAGGGTCCTCAGGAATTAGCAACAGAATTGGCAGGACCTATAATTTCACTGTTTCAGAAATCTTTGGATAACGGGGAGGTGATTGAGGTTTGGCGAAAGGCAAATGTGATCCCTATTTATAAAAAGGGATCTAGACAGGAAGTGGGCAACTATAGGCCTGTCAGCTTGACTACTGTGCTGGGGAAAATGTTGGAATCTATTGTATAGGATCAAATGGTGGAGTTTCAGGATTCAGTAGGGGATTGTGACGATGCTCAGCATGGTTTTAAAAAGGGGTTATCATGCCAAACTAATCTCTTGGAGTTTTATGAGCATGTGAGCAGAGCACTGGACGAGGGTGTCTCTGTGGATGTGGTGTTCTTGGATTTTTCGAAGACGTTTGACAAGGTCCCACATGGTGAACTGATTGATGCTCTGATTGAACATAAAATACCGGGGTATATTACAACTTGGGTTAAGGCATGGCTGAGTGAGAGAAAGCAGAGGGTCTGTTTAAAGGAGTTTACTCTGATTGGTTGGGGTGGAAGTGGAATTCCCAGGGATCTGTTCTGGGGCCTGCTTGTTTAATATCTATATACACTCATTATCTGGAGGAGAGGATGTCTGGGAAACCAAATTTGCAGACGACACTAGAATTGGCATTACTATCAGAAATGGTGAGGATGCGACAAAGTTGTAAAAAGCCTTACTCAAAATGGAAAGCTGGGCAAGGAATAAGAAGTTATCCTTTAACACCGACAAATGTGTGGTGATGCACTTTGGGAATAAAAATAATCAAGCTGACTACTTCTTAAATGGACAGAAATTGGGCAAAGTAGTGGAGGAAAGAGATTTGGGGGTTAAAGTGACAAGTGATTTCAAGTTCCACCAGCATTGCAGTCAGGTTATAAAATCTGCTAGTAGTACTCTTATAAATATCAAGAAATATATAAAGAGTAGGAAGAGGGAAGTGATTGTGCCTCTCTTTGGTGCACTGGTGAGGCCGCAGGTGGAGTATTCTGCACAGTTCTGGTCACCTGGTTACAGGTTGGACATAGGAAGACTGGAGAGGGTTCAGAGGAGGGCTACCAGGTTAGTAGCAGATGTTAGGGACCAGGACTATGGGGCTCAATTGGAGGACTTGGGGATGTTCACGTTGGAGTATAGGCGCCTGAGGGGGGATATGTGTATGATGTATAATGCACTTAAAGATGCAAAGCTAAGGGTCAAATTGTGACTTACCCTGAGGGAACAGCGATATGACACTAGGTCACATTCATGGCAATTTAAGGGGCATACTTTTAAGACCACGAAAAGAAGGCACTAGTTTAGTGCAGGGTTTTATTTAACTCTAAAAATTGATTAGCGTTTTGCTCATAGAAGTGCTAAAACTTTGTGACAATGCACAGCTCTTGCCTCCCTGTGTTTAACAAACAAAGCACTTCTAGAAAATCTATATAAATACTTTCTGTAAAGTTAGTATCATCTCAAGAAAAAAACTGCTAATCAATTAATTAAAACCCTGTAGTGTTAGAGTTATTCCAGTATGGAATAATCTACCTGAGGAGGTAGTCACAAGTAAGACGACAGTTGAGTTCAAGAGGAAACTGGATAAGTATTGCAAAGCAAATAAAATACAGGGGTTTCAAAATTAGAATTAACAAGAGAGCACAATGGACGTAAGTCTTCTTTGCTCTGAAATCACCTATGATACCTACGATTTCCCAAATCATATCCCAAATATCTGGTTTCCTGTATGCCCAATGCACATTTGGTAGGATTGTCAGACCTGCCCTGGTGTTCCAGGTGGCTTTTCCAGTCTGGACTGTACACCACATCATCATCCAGGTAAGCAGAACAATAACCAGTGTGACTAGCTAAAATTAAATCCATACAACAACACTGGAATGTAGCGGCTGCGCCATGTATACCAAACGTCACGGTGGTGAACTGACAGAATCCAACAGGAATGGCAAATGCAGTTTTGTCTCTGGATTCTTTCGCTAGGGGAATCTGCCAGTAACCCTTGGTGAGACCAAGGGTACTGATGTGCTTGGCACTTCCCAATCTGTCCACCACATCATCTATCTTGGGCATAGGATAACTGTCAAATTATGACACTTGTTTAAGTTTCCTAAAATCAAGGCAGATTCTTACACCCCCTTCTTTTTTAATTTACAATCACCATTGGTGATGACCAAGCACTTCTCGACTCTTCTATGATACCCAACTCTTTCATGTTTTGTATTTCCTTAACCAAATCTGCTCTTAACCGCTCTGGTAATCTGTATGTCTTTTGTCTAATAAGGCGAGCATTCTGTGTCACTGTTACGTGCTCGACCTGGCAATGTTGTAAAAGTACTGTTAAATGTCTTTACCAAGTTATGAAGTTCTGTGGTTTGTTCAGAGGTTAAGGAACCAGTCACCTTTACAGCATCAGCAGTTACAGTTTGTTCCTATCATAAGCTACATCAATATCTTCTTTATCAGTTTCTGGTAATACTAACAAAGCAGACTTTATTGTTTTTTTCAACCTTTTTCAACCCATTTAAGGAGGTTAGCATGGTATATCGTGGTATGATTTTTCCTATCAGGGGTCTCAATCTCATAGTAAACTGTGCCAGTACTGCTAAGCACCTTATAAGGCCCTAGCCACTCCATTAACAATTTATTTTCTGTAGTGGGTAACAGTAGCAAGACCTTTTCACCTGACTCAAAAACATTTTCTTTTACCCCATGGTCATAATACACCTTCTGCTGGTTTTTGGTCTCCTCCCGATTACTATGGGCAATTTCAACATATTTTGCCAGCTTCTTTTTCAGGGCACACATATAAGATATAATGGATTTTTTCTGAGCGGGGTTATCTTTCCAGGTTTCTTTTATTACATTTAGTGGCCCTCCAGGTTGTCTACCGTACAGCATTTCAAATGGTGAAAAACCTGTTGAGGTTTGTGGCACTTCTCCATACGCAAAACGCAGGTAAGGTAAGTATTGGTCTCAATCTTTCCCTTCTCCTTTTGCAAACCTTTTTAACATATGTTTTAAAGTTTAGTTAAAACGCTCAACAAGACCATTTGTCTGAGGGTGATGAGAGGAGGTTCTTATGGAAGCAATACCTAGTAGTCGGTACAGTTCCTTCAGTAATGCAGCACCAAAATTACTACCCTGATCAGCAATAATCTCTTTAGGTAAGCCCACCCTGCTGAAAATTTTGGGGAAGCTCTGCTGCCACTTTTGAGGCTGTGACAGTACTTATTAGAACTGCCTCTGGGTATCGATTAGCATAGTTACATACTACCAGAATGAATTAATTACTCTTTACTTTTCTCTAAGGAGCCAACCACATCCACTTCAATTCTCTCAAAAGGCACATCTATCAAGGGTAGAGGCACCAGGGGCACCTTGTCTTTTTTAGTCACTGGGGCTACTTTCTGTCATTTAGCACAAGAACTGCAATAGGTAGCAACATCTTCACGAAACCCAGTCCAACAACATCTGTACAGCAATATGGCAAGGGTGAGATCCCTCCCCGAGTGACCAACCATAGTACGATCATGTACTATCTGTAACAACTCAGTTCTATACTTTTGTGGTATAAATGAAAATTCCATACCTACCGTAATTCTTGATCATTCTGTGCATCTTCACTATTCCTCACTATTGGGTACCTGACCGGAAGTCAGGACCCTGCGGGAGCTTTTCCTTTTTGCATGGGCGGAGCCGACACAGTGAAGGTGCTACCCTGAAGCTGACGTACATTTGCGTGGCGCTTTATGGGTTGGTCGCCACAACTGTCATCAGCGCCATTCCCTCGCCAATTCTGAGTCAACTGGAGTGAGAATAGGGAGGAGGTGGGACGAGGGAGTCCAAGGGATAGATAAAAGGAAAAGATATATAAAACAAAAAGAGGAATAAATGGCTGAGAGGACAGAAAAAGGAGGAAGAGGAATCTAAGGGATTGGGAGGGGCCCCAATCTCTGGGAAAGAAGAAGAAGAAAGGAAGAAAGAAAGGAAACATTTTTCTTGGGAGGAGAGAGGACAATGCCAACTGACCCTGAAGTCTGGACCTCTCAAATAAAGACTGAACAAGTTCAGACCTTCTGCCTAAGAGGAGAAGAGTATCAAGAAAACCTGGCAAGGCAAGCAAGGTTAACCACAGAATTAACAACTCCTGGCAGAGGACAATTATCCCAGAGGGATTAGTTGTAAGCCTCAAGCACAGCCAAAGAGGTCCAGGAGCCAATGCATGTCCTCTCCCCTATCCAAAGGAAAAAGTGGGTAGAGGAACTTCAAGAGAAGAGCTTCCCCCAAAATAATAAAATTGGATTAGTCCTGAAGGACAAAGGAGAAGGGAGAAAAGAGGGGTCTCTAACTGCAGCACCCCACCCCTAAGAAGGAGCAGAGAAGCCACAAGGCAAAAAGGAGAAAGCCCTCTTCTAGCCCCCCCCAGCCTGTAAGCTGTAGAACTGGGGTTCCCCGTGTGTCTCCAGGGTCCCCCCACTCTTGGCCAAAGGCAAGGAGGGAGGGGAGGGAAGAGGCACACAGAGGGAGGGGGACCAAGACAATGAGGCCCCAGGGGGATGGAGGGAGGGATTTAGTGATGAATGGTGAAGATACACAGAAAGATCAAGAATTATGATAGATACGTAATTTTCATATCTTTTCTGTGTCAGCCTTCACCATTCATCACTACTGGGTGAGTACTGAGCCCCCCGAAGGGGGCACAAGGACCCTAAGGGACTAAGCCCTTTAGCCCCCAGTGGGGGATACACTGGAGGGGAGAACCTCTACGAGCCCGGCGAGGCTCGAGATTGGTCTGAGTGAGACGGGGACACCCCCGAGGGGGAAGGAAAGTGCCCCGACAGTTGCCATCTCACCCTATGGCAGAAAAGGTGGGTTCTCCGGTAGGCGGAGCAAATTACCCAACGCCGGGCCATGGGTGACAACCAGGAAAGACTAAGCCATGCCGTCCGCCTAATGCAGATCGCTATCCCTATGACTCTGGAAGCTACCTCGTTGGCATCATAGGACGCCCTCGCTTGGTGCCTTGCTAGCTCCTGGCCCTGAGCAGAGAGTGCGATGGCCTGTCTGGTTACCTCTGTATCAGGCAGGGAGGCTAGGAGCTGACCTAGCCTGGACCACAAGAACCAGTCATAGGATGCATAGTGGGCCTGATGAGATGCGAAGGACAAGATCTGTGCCAAGCAGAAAACCCTCCTACCCCAGAAATCAAAATCTGAAGAGTCTAAATCTGGGGGCCGGTCACAGTGAGGGGTGTGAAGCCCAGAAGGAGTGTCCAACTGTGTCAAACCCACAAGTGGGTGAGGCATGAGACCTGGAGACTCCGGGGGAGCGCAATACCTCTGGCACAATTCCCTTGGGGCTAGAACATTGCAAAAGGGATGCTGCCAGAAACGCAGTGCCGCTTCCCAAAAGGGGACAGGCCAGGCAGGAACCACCAGGTTGGCCACACTGAACTTGCCTAAGAAGGCACGTGTCAGGTGTTCATTATTGTTTTCCGAGCCAGGGGTGATCCGGAGATCGTCCATCATCCTCATGAAGAAGTGGTGATACGAAGAAAGATCAGCCGCAGGGGAAATGTGGACGGAAGATTCCTCTCCCTCCGAGGAGGGGATGAGGAAACGGACGAGTCCAGAGATTCAGGGAGTGGCTGCTTGGGAGGAGGGTGGAACACCCTTTCATCCATGGCCCTAACACATGTTGGAAAATGAGCAGCCAATCTCCTGAACTTTTCCAGGTCAGAGGTCCCCTAGGATCGGCAATACTAGGGAGAGAGGGGGATGGAGATAGAGGAATAGGGGCCAAGTCCTTCAGAGAAGAGGCACGTCCTCTGCCCGGGCAAGAGGGCCTAGCAAATTCTCCCAACTGGGAAGGAGATCCAGAAAGCCCAGTAGCCAACAGCTGATCAACCTTACTGGAACTAAGACCGTGCCCTAAGGAAGAATCCCCCCTGTGAGGCGACCGGGACTGTGAGAGTCCAGAAGGACGGTCCCTGGCCTCCAAAGAAGAGGCTTCCCTCGAGGAGAGAGAAGAGGAAGGGTGAGCATCCACACTACAGCTCCTCCCCAAAGCCGGGTGGGTCCCAGGGAGAGGCCGCCACAGGGAACTCAGGCCCCTCGACCCCTTTGGACTCCAAAAGAGCTCTCTGCCTTATAACCACCAGCCTAGGCAGCTGGAAACTCCGAGTGGGCTCCAAGGAGACCACACAGGGTGCAGCACCCTCCCCTTCCATGAGTGCCCCAGGCCATCCTAAACGTGGACTGTCCAGGCACGACTAAGAAGGAGATATCCCAGCTGAAGGAACAGACAACCCCCCAACTCCAAGCTGCGCAGCAGTGGCCCTCTGGACCACTCCCGGCTGGTCAGTGCCACTGACCCCAGAGTCAGGAAGAGTTGCCCAATCCCCAGAGGGAGGCTGAGTGGGGGCCAAAGAGGTAACCACTGAGGGGTCAGAAAACTCCGACAAGTCCGGGAGCCAGTCCGGATCTGACCCAGAATCCTCCTCTGAGGAGGTGGAATCTGAGGTCCAATGCCAGACCACCCTTCGACCCCAGCCCGTTCCAGGACCACGAGAGGTGCCAACCTCAGCCCCGGTACCATGGCTGGCACCGCACTGCTCCCCAGCACTGCGAACAGCACCAGAGTTGGCGGCAGCACCAACCATGGCATCGAAGCCAAAATCGGCGCTGGCCACAGTGCCTCTGTCCTCCCTGGCACAGCAGAGCCAGAGACAGCACCGACAGTGCCCAACTCCCCCCTTCGGTGCCGCAAACGGTGCTGGAGCCAGAGATGGTGGCGACCATGGTGCCGTCCCCCATCCCGGTGCCGCGAATGGCAACGGAGCTGGAGACAGAGCCATCCCCAGTCTCAGCACAGAGAATGGTGCCAGGACCAGAAACGGCCCCAGAAACCAAAGGTGTACCATCCATGGCGCTGCTCCCAATATCGGCGGCGTTCAGAAATGGCTCTGACCACGGCGCCATCCAGAGTCCCTGGATGGTATCAAGGATGGTGCTGGCCCAGACCTGTAGGCCCCGGAGCGCGACACCAGGGGAGCCCTCACCTTCAAGGAGGTGACTGCCGGGGCGGTGCCTCCCGCCAGATCCCCGAAAGAGACAGGGTGGGCCTCCTGCACTGCAGAAGGAGCCCCCACCATGGCAAGGCTAAGAGAGGCGGAGGACCCCTTCTCCGCAGTCCATATAGAATCAGGACGGGACCCTGAGGTAGGGTCAATGTCCGTACCTTGGCCTTTTGACTGCGCACTCGTCCCCCGAAAGTCGGCGGCGAGTGCCCTACTTTAAATGTGCGCAACTCAATGACTCGGTGGGCCATGGAGAAGCATGCATCGCAGTTATCCATGTCGTGGGTTGGGCCAAGGCAGATGAGACACCGATCATGAAGGTCTGTGATGGAGAAAAGACGGCCATGGGGCACCGATGCATAGGAGGCCACCCCGTCTTAAGGCAATTTTTTTACCCCTCGAACCAGACATGATCTACTAGAAAATCAAACAAACACAGCACTCGACGTCACTGCAAAAAAGAATAAAGGAACAGTCTTACTGGGACTCAGTGGCGTCAAGCAGAGGCACGGCGAACAGAACCAATGGGACTTTTTGACTGCAATAGGCTGATCGGAAACTAGGCCGCACAAGTTATGTCGCAGTTTTCTCAAAGCTCCTTACAAGGTCCTACCACTACGGCAGGAGGCAAAGAACTGACGAGGGGGAGGCGCCGACGATAGTTGATGACCAACCCCAGCCATGTGCACATCGGGTTTCTCGAGGGCGGCGCGCCTGCCACCGCGCTTGGCTCCACCCATGCAAAAAAAAAAAAAAAGCTTCTGAGGGGTTCTGACTTCTGGTCAGGTACCCAATAGTGACGAATGGTGAAGACTGACACAGAAAAGATCCAATTATTCTATCTGGTCCTGTGTCTGAGTATAAACCCAAACTCTGTACAGTAACCCATTACATTTTTTAAACATTGGTTCTCCCTGTTTTTGTTTCACCCCAAGCTGCTTAAAATAACCTTGGAGAGAAACACTGTTTGTTCAGAAACAAAATCACAATCAGTGATCAGTTTAGTTTCAGCATTTTCATCTGTTAACCTCTTATGTCCATCAGTCATTTGTTGCCACTGTTTGTTTTTTTCAGGTGTCTTCTTTCTTTCCTGCATTTCCGGATCTTGGAGCTGTGCTTAAACAAGTCTGAATCAAAAATTACCTAAATGAAGAGTCCCCATCATCTGAGATTTTCTTTGCTTGTGCTTGTCATCACAGCTGCTGAAACTGCAGGTCTTGCTCCCTCTTTGATTAACTCAGTAAATCCTGGAAAGTCATTTCCAATAATCACAGGTACAGGTAACTTAGGTATTACCCCCAGTTTAATTTGCCGTGACACCTCATTAATATTCAGAGTCACTTGGGTGGTGGGATAGTACTGAATGCCCCAATGGATGCAGATGACACCAGTAACTTGACCTTCTGCAGTGTTTTCCCAGCACTTCAACATGCACTAGGGTCTGTCTACTTCCCGAATCAATAAATCCCTTCAGAGTCTCATCTCCCACGTTGACATCTGTTAAATACTTGGCCCCGACTGCGAAGGCCAAATCTGCTCCAGTGTTACCCTCCTTATTTTTATGGCACTTTTCTTGCAACATAACCTGGCTTGTTACGGTTATAGCAAACAACGTCTTTGGGTGCAGATTTGTTACCCAGTCAGAGTTCTTATCTGAACTTGAGTTAAATAGGGAAAAGGATGTCTTAATGGTCCTTGGCTGTTACTTCGCTGCTACCGTGTTTGTCTGGCCATCTGACAGTCCTCAGCCAGAGAAACGGCCTTTCCCCACTTTCTGGTCAGTGTTCTTTTACCCACAGCTGCATGTCTGTAGGCAGGATGTTGATGAACTGCTCCACTGCAAATATGCTGGTGATCTGTGGGACTGTTTTGCCCTCTGGTTGGAACTATTTAATAAGGAGTTTTCTGAGTTGGGTGAAAGCTTCTTGAGGATTGTCGACTAAGTGGTACTTCAGTGACCAGAATCTCTGCCTGTAGGTCTCTCCTGAGATGTCATATCTCTTTAGGGTTTCTCTTTTTACAAGGTTATAGTTTTCTGACTGTGATGTGTCCATATTGCTGTAGGCAAGTTGGGCTTTACCTGTCAGGTAAGGTACCCGCCTGATCTCCCATTGCTGCTTTGCCACTGGCAAGCTGGGGCAACCCTTTCAAATGCTGTCAGGTATGCTTAGTTATCATCCAAGGGACACAGCTTTGTAAGTTTAATGTCTGTTAAGTTGTTTATGGTTTGTTGCTCAGCTGGACCTGTGCCAGATCCTCCAGCTTTGATAGCTTGCAAAGCATCCAGCCATCACTGCTCCAGTCACTGCATCTCCTCTCTTTTCTGCTTCTCTGTCTCTCTTTATTGCATAGCCCACTTGAAGAAGGCAGACAAGCTTTCAGGTTCTGTCCCTACCTGTTCTTTTTCCATCACTGGTTCAGACTGTATAGTCTCGGTTTGTACTTTTGTTTCTGCTTCTAGTTTGGCTGTCATTCTTCTGGTAATCTCTCCTGGCCTTGCTGTTGCAAGATCCATGCCTTTCCTTCTGTGCCTCCCTCGTACCAGGTCTAGTACCCACATACAAAATTTCTAGCTTAGAGTATGTACAGCAGAAATTCCACTTAGTCAGACACCATCTGTCGTCAAGGCACAGGTCAGGAAGCACAGAAAAACCTGGAACAGTTATAAAATTCACAAGTAGCTTTTTATTATCAATAATAGTAAAATAAAAAATAAAATTATTCAGTATAACTATTTACAAAGGCAATACAAACAGAGAAAAAGTCCTTCATCTGAGGGTATTTCTAATTATAAGTTTCAGTCTCTTCCCCCAACAAAAGAGTACTGCTTTTTTTATAATGAGTCTTTGCCTGGCAATTAACTTCTGCAACCTCATCCTGTTAGGAGGCATCCTGTTTCTCACAAACTGTATCAGAACTTTATCAATTTCCTTGCATGTGCAACAAAAAAGGGAAAGGGAACATTGTTTAACCAGGAGTAGCACACTAAGCCAAAGCTTGTTTCCAGATGCAACCTGGGAGCACACGGAAGTTAAGTGACTTGCTCAAGATCACACAGTATGCACATAGGTGGCTGTGGGATTCAAACCCAGGTCTCTAGATCTGCAGCTCAGAGCCTTAACCCACTGCGCTATACTGCCTCCTTATTCTTTATATCTTTTTTATCTAAAAAAAATAGAAAACAGTGCCCCAGAACTTGTTGGCAGCTCTGCAAATGAGCTTGTGCTGCATCTCAAGGTTTACCCCCCTGAATGCCAAACCGCTTTTTGCAATCATTTCAACAGTATAACTACACACATATATATATAGTACATGTATTTTTTTTCAGTATTGTACTTATCAGTTTTTGTTCCGTTTCTCCTGTCCTCTATGCCTCAGGCATGCATGCGGCTCCAAGGACAGCTCCGCCACTTGCTGCCCTGCCCGCCCACACTGCCCATCAGACCTCCACCCAAGGGCAGTGGAACTGGGGGGGGGGTGACAGAGACCTTCCCCTGGAGAGGAGAGCTGCCTTTTACAGCTGCTCAATCCTGCTCCCACTGGCTTCCCTATCACCCTGTCTTGTTTCTGAACCCGGGTCACCGGCGTGGCGTGAGGTAAAGCGCTGAGCGTCTCAGCCCTCTGCGCAACCGGGCGTCCAATTTCACATATATTTTTATAACCGCAGATATGTAAGGAGCAAAAAAAGATAGAGACAGCAAGTGAAGGCAGAGAGATAGTGGGAGGCGGAGTATCGCATGACTGTCAGAGTGATCAGTTCCTAGGTCAATCTGATTGCACAATCAGACAAAGATAAGACAGAAAAGGAGAGGACAGAAGAGATCCTTGCGTTCAACTTTCTGCATAACAAATGGGACAGGGTCTTACTCAACCCTATCACAGGCATCAGCTATAGGCTGGGGAAATGCACTAGTTTAGTTTTGGAAGCAGCATATTTCCTATCCACCTGCTTGGGGACAGCTGTCAAAGTAGCAGGCCTCTTTCGAACTGCTTCAAACAAGGTCTTTGGAGCTGGCTGTATGTGGGGAACTAAACAGACCGGGATTATCAGGCACACTTGGAAACTCCAGTTGGGGGCACCAAGCCTGGTCTATGGCTACTGGCTCAAAATTCCAAGTAGAATGCATATTTCTGAGCAGAGCCTGAAAGGAAAAGTCCTCCTAAGGAACAGATACAGGGGCACTAGGTCTGAGACCTCTGGACCATAAAATGAGTCATCGTCCCCACCATCAGAGATGATAAGGTCAGGATTTGACTCATCTCCCTCCATACACTCTTCACCAGGAGGATGATAATATAGGGTGGGGTAGCAGACCCAACAGCGCAGTGCACTGCAACACTGGTGACACCAGACTTGGTGTCAGAGGCAGCACCACGGCGGACACCGTGGGCAGCATTGAGAGTGTTCCAGTGCTGAAAGGTCATGCGATGCCACACTCAACGCTTGGATAGGCCCCTAGGGTCCAACCTCAGCACCACACACGACGCCGCATGTGGTGTTATGACCCAGCCAGCACATAAGTGACTGGCAGCAGCATCATTGCTGTCCCCAACCTTGAAAAGGATGTGGCCAACACCACACGTGGGACAGATGTTGGTGGGGCCATCTGCAGCAGCTGCCGGGAGGTCAGGGCTGCAGGCAGATGCATATTCGAGTCATGTGGAGTCATCAATGGCGCCAGCCCAGCCAACTCAAGGGGTCAGAGGCTGGCACCAGAAAGAGTACCACAAGACTAAGATGCTCCACCCACTGCTCCGTAACAGTAGTCCAGTGATGGAACTGCACCTCCCCCCCAGTCCTCTCTAGAAAACAGAGGTAGGCTCTGGGACGGAGACAGAGCTTATAGGCCTAGGTATCCCCAGTGTCATCGGCAACAGTGGGGATCCGTGGCACGCAGAAGTCATATTTCTCACAGCAGATCTGACAGAGGGCAACCTTGACCGGTGCTGTTTCCTCCCCTTCTTGCAAGAAGAGGAAGATGCAGAGGTCCAGTGGTGTGTCAAGACCCCGTGTGTGCGCAGGATCTGGAACGCTTCTTTTTGCACTTCTGGGAAGACTGCCTTTCCTCCCAGGTGCCAGTCTGCCATCGTCAGCATATCCACCCAGAAAGGGCTGTTGTCTGGACACGGCTCCTTTGATACAGCAACCTGCCTCTTCAGGTTCCCTACCACAGTACATGGCCGTCAATAATTCACACGAGGTAGGGCTGAGAGAAACCAAAATATTTGTTATAAACACTAAACTGACACAAAAATAACATCATATAGATGGTTAAGTTTCAACTCTGGACAGGCGAGCAACGTCGTCACTGATTCGCACCTGATGGTGGGATAAAAGAACTGATGCAGTTGGGGGATGGTGCCGCCGTATACCAGAGGATGAGCGCATCAACTTGAGATGTCACACACACACTGTACCTACCACGTCACCAGCTCTCTGAAAATCTGGCGACTGTGGGGTCCTAGTACCTCCTGCTCAGAATCACTAGAGAGAATCAGTGGTGAAGATTGATTCTTGGAAGATCTGTCAATTTTTTTCAAGAAAGATTCCCTCACATACCTCAGGCACCAGGGTACTTTGTTCAACAGGAAACAATTTTGTAAAACACCCTGCCAATGGTAAGTGGTCTTCATTCAGACTTTTATAAGCAGCAATGAGTTTTGTTCGCAGGCTAGCCAATCTGGAAACCACAGCTTAATAGGCATGGATTTTCTAAAATTTCAGGGTGCTGACTGTCACCAGGTATCCCCAAACCTGCCCCAGTGCCACCCTATTGCAAAAAGTATTCAAAATGATGAAGGTTCTTCAAAATTTGCAGAGCGCGCTAAAGAATGCTACTTCCTCTTCAAGTGGTAGGGAAATACTGGGTTCCGTGCTGCTGGAGCAGTCCAAGAGTTTGACTGCACCACTATCCCCTAGCAGGGGTGCATATTAACCCACATATATTACACAGAAACTGACAGCAGATAAGGGCCGCTGGGCTCACCCAGTCTGTCCATTTTTATTATCTTCATTTTTGCCGCAGACCCTACTTGATCTACGGCACATCATAAGGACACTGTCAACCTGGTTGGGCCTCAGAGTGTCTCTAGTTTCAAAAAAGTACAGTTATGTAAGAACTTACCATAACAGTAGATCTTCGAGAGAGGCTCTTGCAGTAGGTAATTACATACAGGACTGACATCGGCAGGACCCCACGGAAAAATTTCTAGCTTGCAGTCCCTTGCGGGGACCGCCCCCACATCAGGTGACCGGCGTCAGACGACGTCGGTATAAAGGGGAGGTCCCGGATGCCCCGGACGAGAGAGAAGCGGAGATTCCCCTTAATGGAAAAGGAGCTAAAAAAGCCTAGGGGGATGGAGGGCTGGAAGGTATTACCTACTGCAAGAGCCTCTCTCGAAGATTTACTGTTACGGTAAGTTCTTACGTAACTGTACTATCTTACTTCGCGAGGGCTCTTGCAGTAGGTAATTACATATAGGACAGAATCCCAAGCAGTCTGGAACAAATGAAAGGCACCGGGAGGAGGAACTACTCCAAGAAGTAGCAAAAAACTCTTGCAAATCTCAAGATAGGAGGCCTTGCAAGATAGCTAACCCGAAGCCTGCTCTACGGTGAGAGGCAATGTCCAAACTGTAATGTTTCGTAAAGGTATGGACGGAAGTCCAGGTGGTGGCAGCACAGATGTCTGCCGCAGACACACTCTTGAAACAAGCCGCAGAGGCTGCTACTCCACGAGTGGAGTGACCTCTGACTTGACCCGGAAGGGTCTTGTTGTACTTGTCATAACAGAAAGTGATGCAATGAGCCAACCACTTTGACAGGCATTGCTTGGAGACAGCATTGCCTTCCCTTTTGTGAGCAAAAGAGATGTACAACTGATCAGTCTTTCTAAGATCCTTCGTCCTATCGGTGTAGTATCTCAGAATCCTGTGGCCATCCATGGTATGGAGCAAGTATTCTCCCTGGTTGGAGTACTGCGTGAAAAAAGCAGGTAACTCAATAGACTGATTTAAGGTAGACTCCGCTACCACTTTTGGAAGAAACTTAGGGTTCGTGCGAAGAGCTACTCGTTCTTTGTGAAAATTCAGATAGGGGACTTTACACATAACGGCCTGGAGCTCGGAAATTCTGCGAGCAGAAGTCATGGCCAACAAGAAGAGCGTCTTCCACTATAAGAACTTCAAGTCTGCAGAAGCAGCAGGCTCAAAAGGAGGAAGGGTAAGTTTCTGAAGAACAAAGTTCAAATCCCAAGGGGAAGCAGGAGATTAAGAACCCCTCTGAGAAAGGTCTTGGATACCTCTAATTGGGCAAAGGCTTTATCAGCAAAAGGAACATGGTAGGCTGAGATAGCAGCCATGTGAACCTTCAAAGAGGAGTGACTGAGACCCAGGTCAAAAAGATGATGCAAATAATCGAGCAGAACGGCCACAGGACAAGAGAAAGGCTCCACGTTCCTGGATGCAGCCCAAATGGAAAATCTCTTCCATTTCATAGCGTAGGTGGACTTAGTGGAGGGTTTTCTAGCCTCCACCAGAATCTCGTCCACCTTAGGAGAGACGCCAAAACGAGATTGGGCTAGGTCTGCAGGAGCCATGCATGAAGTTGAAGAGACTTGAGTCCCGGATGGACCAGCGTCCCATGATCCTGGGTCAGCAATCCTCGAGATAAAGGAAGAGGAAGAGGTGGAACCTTCGAGTATTGTTGTAGAAGACAGAACCAGATTTGCCTGGGCCAGAAAGGAGCAATCAGAATCATTCTCGCTCCTTCCATTGCAAGCTTCTGCAGCACACAAAGGACCAGAGGAATTGGGGGGAAAAGCATAGACGAATCTGCCCTTCCAGCTTAGAGACAAAGCGTCGTTCCAGAAAGCACCTCGCTCTGGAGCGAGCGAGCAAAAAGTGGGAAGTTTTGCGTTTTGGGAAGAGGCGAACAGGTCTACCTGTGGAGTCCCCCCAAGCTGGAAGATGCTGTTTAGAACTTTTTGGTCAGTTCCCACTCGTGTGGTAGAGCCGAGGAGCGACTTAGCTTGTCTGCCAGGATATTGTCGACTCCTGGAACATGGATCGCCGTGAGGTGAAGGTTGTGAAGCGTTGTCCAGTCCCAAACCCTCATTGCTTCCCTGCACAGAGGGTAGGATCAAGTCCCTCCCTGCTTGTTGACGTACCACACCACGCACATGTTGTCCGTTTGGACAGCTAGGTGACCGGGAAGGATGTATTGGTGAAGGGCTTGGAGAGCATACAGAACTGCTCGTAGCTCGAGCACATTGATGTGGAGAGCTAATTCCAATCTGGACCATAAACCCTGGGTTCAGCGAGGACCCAGATGGGCTCCCCAACCTTCGCCTGATGCGTCCGTGGTCAGAGTCTGGGAGGGGGGAGGATGAAAGAAGGGGACCCCCCGGAACAGGTTCTCTCGAACCATTCACCACTGCAAGTCTCTTATCATCGGCGAGAAGATCAGCACCAGATGATCTAGGTCGTCTACAAGTTGATCCCACTGAGAACGGAGAGTCCACTGAGAGATCCTCATGTGGAGTCGCGCGCGCGGAACCGTCAGGATGGCGGCCGCCATAAGCTCCAGAAGACGGAGCACCGACCTCGCCGGAACCTTCCTGCGTTCCGAAAGTAGGGAAATCTGGGACTGGAGGGAGGCCCCCCTGTCCGAGGGCAGGAAGGCCTTGCACACTGTCGTATCGAGGATTGCCCCGATGAACTGGAGTCTCTGGGAAGGGTCCAGATGAGACTTGGAATGGTTGATGGTGATACCCAGACAAGTGAAAACCTGCTGGGTGAGGGAGAGAAAATGCAGGAGTTCCTCACTGGACGAGGCCGCCAGGAGCCAGCTGTCCAGGTAGGGAAACACCTGAACTCCCAAAGTACGCAGGTGGGCAGCTACCACCACCAGGCATTTGGTAAAAACTTGGGGAGTTGAGGAAAGACCAAAAGGGAGTGCCCGGAATTGGTAATGGTCCCCCTGGAAAGCAAACCGGAGGTACTTGCGGTGTGAGAGATGAATGGGGATGTGCAGGTATGCATCCTGCATATCCAGTGCACAAAGCCATTGTCCCGGCCGAAGAAGGGGCAAAAGGGTTTGAAGGGAGAGCATCCTGAACTTCTTGTATTCTACATAGAAGTTCAGGGAGCTGAGATCGAGAATGGGCCTGAGATCTCCAGTCTTCTTTGGTACAAGGAAGAAATAGGAATAGTAACCCATCCCGTGAAGGCGAGGAGGGATGGGTTCTATGGCCTGCTTCACGAGGAGAGCAGATATTTCTTCCTTGACCAGAGGAAGATGGTCCCTTGAGTAAGAGGACTTCAGAGGGGGGTGGCGTGGAGGTTTCTGTAGAAATTCTATAGAGTGCCCCTCCGCGATAATCTGAAGCACCCATGAATCCGATGTTATCCTCTCCCAACCCAGAAGGTGGAGGGAGAACCGCCCTCCTACCGGTTCCTCTAGGGAGTCCAGAGGCGGTGGGAGAGGGAAGGAGTCAAGTAGTGTGGGGCCACGCTGCAGCTGGGGCACCTGCTGCTTTTTTGGGCGGCGGGGGCCTGGCAGCTGTGGGGGCCCGGCGTTTGGTGGCCTGCCTTCCTTGGGGTTTCACTTGAGGCCGGCTGCGTCTGTGAAAAGGATGGCGCTGCAGGGGATGGGGACGGTACATAGAATCCACAGATTTCAGAGCCGTCCCTTTCTCCTGCAAGTCGGTGATGATATCCTTGACATCCCCACCGAAAAGCACCGAACCCCATGAAAGGTGCTTCCTGAATTGCTGACTGCACCTCCGGGACCAAACCTGAGACTCTGAGCCAGGCATGACGCCGAAGACTTACAGCGAATGCGGAGCTCCGACCTGCGGTGTCCACTGCATCGTAGGTCGTCCTCAAAATGTGACAATTGGCCGAACGAGCAGAATGGACAAGGTCAGCTAACTCCTGCTTGACTTGGGAGTCGGGCAAGGAGTCAATCTTAGATTCTGCCTGGGTAAGGACAGCCTTCTGGTAATCCCCCGTATGTGCTACATAGTTTAGGGCCCTGATCCTCAGTATCGAAGAAGTGTAGATCTTCCTTCCATACTGATCCAGAAGGTGAGATTCCTTATTCGGAGGAGACACGCTCAAATGTTTAGGGTGTGCTGACCGGCCGTGAGCGGCGTTAATCACAACCGAGTCTGCACAGGGGTGAGAATCTAAAAAGTCTACACCCTCCGGAGCCTGGTATAGCCTGTTGGACTTCCGAGGAAGTGGGGCTAAAGCTGACGGTTGTTTCCAAATAGTGGAAACAAGGTGGGCATGAGGCTCGATCCAGGGTGGCACTAGAGTAGGGGCCATAAGGGGCAAGTCCAGATGTTCGGCGAGTTTAACCCGCTGAGGATCTGGCTCTAAGGAAAGCCACTGATGTACTTCCTGGATCTTCCTGAGCAACTCCGTGAAGGAAGGATCCTCCGGAGGGGACTTGGGAGGAGTCCTCGGCTGGGGCTTGGACGGAGAGCGAGGCTCGTCATCTTTCTCTGAGCATCCGTCGGAGGAATCCGATGAGTCCGAGAGAGAAGAAGAAGAAGAACTGGAAGCAGAGTAAGACTCCCTGACTCGTCTAGGGGGAGGAACGGGTTCCTTAGGGGGAATCCCTGGACACGTGTCCTGCGCCTCTCTGGATCCAGAGGGAAGAGCTCGGGAATCCGGAGGTGGACAGAGAGTGTGCCGTCTGGGGCGTACGGGGGCCGGAGGTGGCACTGTCGCCGTAAGGCGGCTCTCGACTTCCTTGATGAGCTGAGCCTTGGCCTCAGCCCACCAGGAGGCCAGAGTCTCCTGAAGATCCACCGGCAGCCTAGGGGGCGGTGGAGGAGGAGGAGGAGGGGGAAAGTTGTATGGATTATATCCGTAAGGCGCGTATCTGTAACCCGGCTGCGGGAATACCGGAGCTGGATATTGCGGCGTCGGGTACTGCGGCGTCGGTGGACCTGGCGCCGGGTACTGCGGCGCAGGATACTGCGGACCCGGCTAAGCCGGTGTCGGATATGACGGCAGATATCCAGGTACCGGAGGAGCTGCTGGAGCAGAGCGGCCCAGAAGGGAACTCCCGGGTGGATCAACAGTAATAGGCCCGTGGGGTGGAGGGCCCGAAGGGAAAGGAATATCTCCCGCCGGCGTCGGAACCGGCGTCGGCTGGGCCGGTATCAGAGCCGGCGTCGGGGCTGGCATCAGATCCGGTTCAGTGAGAGGAGGGTCTGATGGCGGAAAAGCATCTCGAGCATCGCCTGGGGACGGAGGAGAAAAGTCCCCGGGGTCAGGCAGGGGGGACTCAGGCTCCCCGGACGGCAGCAAAGACTGCGGGGAACCTGGGACGACAGACGATGGAGGGTCTGTCGTGGCTCAACCTTGACACATCGGGGAGCCGACATGTGACTTAGGGGCTGAATCGCGTGGACGCCAGAGGAGCCGGCGTCCGACTTAGGGGGTCCCTCGTCGGAGGCGGGCCGAGGGTGGGAAGTGGCCCGGTCCGAGGGGGACACTGCCGTGCGCCGCTCGAAGGGTCGGGCGTCTTAGCAGCCTTCTCCCGGCAGGCGTCGGAGGAGCCGACGTCCGGCTTATGAGAGGTGCCTGTGCCAGTAGGCCGCAAGCCTGCGGCAGTACTGGGGGCAGAAGCCTCCTTTTGCCCGGAGGCACCCGAAGGGCTCGAACGCGAACCCGATGGGTGGGCCGATGCCTCCTCCAAAGCCTTGTAGGCTGCCGTCGGGCGATCCCCCGAAGGAGACGTTACCTTAGCCGCGACTCCAGCCGGAGTCGCGGAGGAGGCCTTCTCCCAGTGCCTTTCTTTGTCCCGCTTCTTGTGTCCTTCTGGGGAGGTCGACGCCTGTCTAAGCTTCTTCAACTCCTTCTCCATTGCAGACATCTTTTTTTTAAGGAGATGGGCTTCCAAAGACTGCTGGCGTCGTCTGTGGGTGGCTGCGTTGAAATGCGGGCAATGCGGGCACTTGTCGACCGCATGGTCGGGGCCTAAGCAAAAAAGGCAGAGGGAGTGACCGTCCTTGTGAGGCAGTTAGGCGCCGCACGAGTCGCACTTATTTTTTGAATGGGACGACATAAACCGACGTTCACCTGACAAAAAAATACCAAAATACTGATAACTTTTGGTAAAAAACTGACGAAGCAACAGGGCTGAGCACGAACTTCACCTGCGAGGCACTGCGAGCTGGGCGGAAAGATCTGGAAGGTGGGCATCCAGGACCGCCCCTTTATACCGACATCGTCTGATGCCGGTCACCTGACGTCGGGGCGGTCCCTCGCCAGGGACTGCTAGCTAGAAATTTTTCCGTCGGGTCCTGCCGCCTGCCGACGTCAGTCCTATATGTAATTACCTACTGCAAGAGCCCTCTCGAAGTAAGATCACATGTTAAGAGTGGTTACATTCTGCAGAGATTGGTAACGTAGCAATGGTTTGATTCAGATTATTTTTCCTTTTTAAACATGAAAAACAAACTGTGCAGCATACTGGTGGTACCACATAAAAACATATTTGCGTACTGTCCTTGATCCACTATTACTGCATCCGTCATGGAGTTGGGAACATCCCCAACACAGTCTAGCCACTTGTGAAGCAGTGGGAGTTTAGGAGACTATTGTATTACGAGTGACTGCACTGGTTGGGGTGTTCCTAATGTTAAAGAAGCATGCAAAAAGAGTAGATCAAGGATTTGAAACAAAAAAAAAATGGTGGGTATAACTACATCATTAGCATGCATTTCACCTCTATTAATAAAGGAAGCAGATAAAACAACCAGCAACATCTATGCATTTTAGAGACAGTAAGCAGACATAAAATGTGGAGTTACAGCTAGAAATAATATGATGCAAAATGGGTTGATAGCGTTCCTTTAAGTATTCTCTAAGGACAATGTGGAGTGATACAAATAATCCCCCACTTGTGACATCACAGTCTGTTGCTGTAAAAAATTACAGTTATGCGAGAACTTACTGTAACAATTTTATTTCTTACGACAACTCAGGTTAGAGGTGAAGCATTTTCAAGCCCCCCCGAGGGAAACTCTTAACGGCTGGCATGACAGAGGCCTAACCTTTATTTTTCAGGTATTGGACACCCAGGACACTGCCTTTCCCCACACTAAGAGACACCTATGGGCTACCACCAGAGACTAGTGTAGCTTATCAGCAGATACAAGCTTACTTAGTATCTAAGGCCCCTCAATGGAACCGCCTCCCTGCCCCATCCCCACAATTATTGATATTGATTATATCCTCTGTAAAAGGAATAACCTTACCTCACCTGGTTGGGAGTACTGTATAAGGGACTATAGGAGGTTACTAAGGACTCAACTTTGGGGGTCCTAGCCACCTGGAACCAGGAATTATTGGTGCCGGTGTCAGCAGATCTTTGGTTTAAATATGTTAAGTTATCCCGAGGGATATCTCTAGCCCATTCTGGCGGGAATTCACCTGGAAAGTCAGGATTAGATTTTTCAATACTCCAGCTAAACTGGTGAAATTCACAGATGGGCCAGTGGGTAGCTGCTGGAGATCCTGTGGGGAAAAGATGGCTGGACATGTACACATGTTTTGGTCCTGCTCGGTGCTCCGGCCATTCTGGGGAGAGGGGGTAGAAACCTTAGGGGAGTTAGTGGGAGAGGAGGCAGTCCTTACCCCTGAACTTGTCTTGCTTTTGATACCCTCTGAAGACCTCCATATTCCAAGGGAATCTCTCTTGGTTACCTACATACTGAAAACTAAGAAAGCAATCACCAGATTGTGGGGCCGGACCTCGCTGCCAACCAGAAATGACTGGTTTACAGCTATGTATAAATTGGAAAGACTGGCAGCCAGTCACTTAAATAGAAAAGATAAATTTGAACTTCAATGGAGGAAATAGGTCCTTTATACAGTATGTCTGTACAAGATCCTCACTTTGCTCCATAATGGAAAATAAGGGACTTGATATAACAGTAGGGAGGGAGAGAATAAAGGGGGAGTCTTATGATTTTAGTACTGATATACAAGGATCTCTATCAAAGTGGATTTGCTTCTGGATGTATATTATTTTTGGACATGTACTCATAACTGTAATGCATTGTATGCTGCTAGAGCTATGCTCGATTTTACTATGTGATCTCCATAATGTACTGTATCCCATTTACTTCTTTTATATTCTAAAACAAATAAAAATACAATTTAAAAAAAAAGAACTTACTGTAACAGTAGATCTTTGAGAGAGGTTCCTGCAGTAGGTCATTACATATAGGACTGCGTCCCTTGGCGTCAGGACTTCATGGCAAACTTCTAGCTAGCAATCTACAGCGGGGCGACTGCCAAGGCGTCACATGATGGGACGTCGGTGTGATTGCTTATAGGGGGCAGTCCCCACGCCAGCCCTCCAGTTCTCCCACTGGAAGACCATGAAAAGAGGAAAACAGGAGAAAGGAGTACAACTCCTGGAGCCCGGAGATACTGAAAAAACAGAACCCTGGGAAAGGAAAGGAGAGCAAAAAGCAGAAGCTGGGGGAAGGTGGAAAGGAAAATGAGACCTACTGCAGGAACCTCTCACGAAGATCTACTGTTACGGCAAGTTCTTACATAACTATAATATCTTACTTCAAGAGGGTTCCTGCAGTAGGTCTTCACATACAGGACTGAATACCAAGCAGTCAAGAAAGAGAAATCGAAGACTAAGTTCCAGGAGGAGGAAACGTCTGCCAACTAGAAAGCTGATTATGACAGGAGGCCTTGCAGGACAGCAAGGCCAAAACCAGACCTAAGCCAAGAGGCAATGTCCAGACTGTAATGCTTGGTGAAAGTATGGACGGAAGATCAAGTGGCTACAGCACAAATATCCGCTGTGGACACATTCCGCAGGAAGGCCATCGAGGTAGCTATACCACATGCCAAGTGACCTTTCACTTCCCCCCCTCATACTTCTGGTAGATGTGCGAGATGCAATTAGCCAGCCATTTAGACAAACCCTGTTTTGAAATGGCCGTACCCTGATGTCTGGGTGCGAAAGCCACAAACAACTGGTCAGATTTACGTGCCTCCTTGGTCTAAGAGATACAGTATCTCAGTATCCTGTGCACATCCAACGTGTGCAAGAGGTATTCCTCCCTACTGGAATACACTGGGTAATAAACCGGCAATTTAACATCTTTGTTCAAAGTAAATTCCGAGACTACTTTCGGAAGAATGAAAGGGTTAGTCCACAGAGCCACCTGGTCTCTGTGGAAAATCAAATATGGCTCCTTACAAACAAGGGCTTGAAGCTCTGAAATCCTTCACGTGGAAGTGATGGCGACTAAAAAAAGCACTTTCCAAAACAAATTGTTCATGTCGCAACTTGCTATTGGCTCAAAAGGGGGCAAAGTAAGTTTCTCTAAAATCAAATTTAAATCCATGGGGGGAATCGGATTATGGACTGGAGGCTTAAGGTGGAGGATCCCCTTAAGAAAGGTTTTGGACACCTTCAACTAAGCAAGGGTTTTGCCCCCCACTGGAAAGGTGGACCTTCAAACAGGAATAACTGAGGGCCAAATAAGACAGGTGCAAGAGGTTCTGAAAGACCTGGGAGTCTGAGCAAGAGAGTGGGTCCAGGCCTTTGGCCGTGGCCCAGCTAGACAATCTCTTCCACTTCACTGCATATGTGGATCTAGTTGAGGGTTTCTCGACTAAAACCTGGGCGACTCGCGAAGAGATGCCAAAACGAGAGACTGCTATGTCCAAAGGTGCCACGCATGCAGGTGGAGAGACTTGAGGCTTGGCTGCCCTGCTCCTGAGACAGAAGGTCATGAGAGAGAGGAAGTGGTACTATGGGTTCCAGTGTAAGCTGCTGCAGCAGAGGGAACCAAATCTGCCGAGACCAAAGAGGGGCTATAAGAATTATGTGAGCCCCCTCTGCCTGAACCTTCAGCAGAACCTTCTGAAGAATTGGAAAGGCAGGGAAAGCGTACAGAAATCTCCCTGTCCAGGATAGAGATAGTGCATCTCGCCAAAAAACACCACACCTGGGAATGAGCGAGCAAAAGCTGGGCAGTTTTGCATTGGATGGGGAGGCAAAGAGGTCTATCTCTGGCCGACCCCACTGATCGAGGAGATCTTCCATTACTTCCTGCCTTAGCTGCCACTCGTGAGCCCATGCAACTGCAGCTGAGACTGTCCGCCAGGACGTTGTGAACTCCTGGAACATGGACTGCTATCAGAGACAGGCCGTGCTGGACTGCCCAGTATCACACCTGCATCGCCTCCCTGTAGAGGGGATATGATTGGGTGCCTCCCTATTTGTTGATGTACCAGACCGTGGCCGTGTTGTCGGGTCTGGATTAGGAGCGTTCCCGGAAGTAAGAGGGACTGGAAAGCTTGGAGAGCGTAAAGCACAGCTCTCATCTCCAGAATATTAATATACAGATGCTCCTCTTGCGGAGACCATCTCCCCTGAGTTCGATGGTCTCTCAGGTGGGCTTCCCCGGCTTGACCCAAGGCATTCGTCGTGAGGGTCATGGAAGAGGATGGGGGATGAAAGGGGATCCCCAGGGAGAGGCTGGATAGATCTTGCCACCACAGGAGATCCCTCTTCAAGCTGCTGGGGACTAAGACCCTGTGGTCCATGCTGTCCAATCGCTGGTCCCATTGGACCCGAGGGTCCACTGGGTCACGCTCATGTGCAGTCTGGCCAAAGGAACTGTGGGGATGGCAGTCGCCATGAGACCCAACAATCAGAGGACGGATCGCGCTGTGGTCCAACGAGAGATGGACACCAATGCAGCCTGCTGAATCAGAGTTTCTGCCCTGTCCGCTGGTAGAAAGACCCTGCATTGGAACGTATCCAGCACCACTCCAATGAACTGGTGGTGCTGAGAAAGTGAGAGTTGAGACTTGGGATAATTCACAGTGATGCAAAGTCTGGAAAAGAGGTCCAGGGTGGTGGAAAGAGAATCCATCAGATTGTCCTGAGGTGGAGCTGACAACAGCCAGTCGTCCAGGTAAGGGAACACATAAATCCCCTAGCAGCGCAATACCGCAGCTACCACCACCAAGCACTTGGTAAAACACCTGAGGTGCCAGGGAGAGGCCAAAAGGGAGGGCCTTGAACTGATAATGGTTCTCCTGAAAGGAGAATCTCAGGAAACGGTGGTGGGACTGGAGGATAGGGATGTGCAGGTAAGCATTCTGCATGTCCAGTGAGCACAGCCATTGGTTCTGTTGCAGCAGGGGTAAAAGTCCCTGGAAAGTTAGTATGCGGAACCTCTTGTACTCCACAAAGAGGTTAAGTAGGCTGAGATCTAGAATGGGTCTCAGATCTCTTGTCTTTTTGGACACTAGGAAGAAGTGGGAGTAATATCCGCTTCCTATCTGCCCAGGTGGAACCAGCTCTATAGCTGACTTTTCCAACAGAGCTTGACTTTCCCATTGAATGAGGCCTTGGTGGCCTGATGGGTAGTGAGACCTGCCTGGTGGATTGTTCAGGGGTCTGTCCAGGAACTCGATTGAGTGCCCTCTTGCAATGAGCTGGAGTACCCAAGCATCTGCAGTTATTGCCTTCCACCCTTCCAGGTAGAGGGTGAACCCCCCCCATTCCTCTTGAAAAGCTGGTGGAGGGGGTTCCCTCAAGTCAGGACATAGAGGGGAGGGACGCTTTGCCGCCTCCAGCGGCCTTTTGGGCTTTTGCCTGGAGAGTCTGGGTGCCAGAAACAGTGGCACAGCGCTTGCCCTGTCGTCTGCCCTGGTTCTGCCTATTCCACCTCTTCTGGGGTGAAGAAAAGGTTGCTTAGGTTTTTGGCCCGAGTGATACATGGAGCAGATGTCCTTAACTGACCTGCCGCTCTCCTGTAGCTCCATTAAGATATCCTTAGCTTCGCCTTCAAAAAGGCTGGAACCCCTGAAGGCAGAGTCCAGAAAAGTGCCTCGGATGTCTTGCGCCAGTCCCACAAGCTGGAGCCAAGCCAGGTGCCTCAAACAAACGCCCATAGCAGTGCACCGGGCCACCAAATCAACTGAATCATAGGTGGCCTGCAAAGCATGGCAGCATGAAGACTTGTTGAGTGTTACATTTTCCAGAAGCTTATTTCTGAGGTCCTCATCCAGAATAGCCTGTAGATCCTTTTCCAAGTCGGATAAAGACGACTTCTGGAAGGACACCATGTGGGCCACATAATTTAGAGACCGAATGGCGCAGCTGGAGGAAGCGTATACCTTTCGACCATACTGGTCCATCTGTTTGGACTCTTTATCCAGTGGGGAGGCACTCAGGTGCTTTGGCTGAGCCGACCTATCATGGGCCGCAATAATAACTATAGAGGCGGCCTTAGGTTGACTAGTTAAATGGCATGCCCCTTCCGGAGGGGTGATGGGTCCTGTCGGCTTTCTTAGAAACTGCAGGAATGGAGGGTGGTTGTTGCCATATTGTCGACGTTAAGTCCTTGAGTGGCCCCATCCATGGTGGGAAGGGGGAGGGCATCCACATAGTTAGCTTGAGATGTTCTGCGAACCTCTTCCTTTTGGGGTCCATCTCCTGAGACGCCCAACTGCTGGCCTGCTGGATGGCCCTAAGAAGCTCCACAAAGGACGGGTCCTCCGTCAGAGACTCCTTCGGTTGTGGCTCTATAGGGGACTGAGGCTCCGAATGACTGACAGAGTCGAAGTCAGAGTCCGAGTTGGAAAACTTCGGTCTGCTTGGTAGGGAGGTCACGTCTGCTACCGCCTCCGCAGCCTTAGCTCCAGAGAAAACCCCAGTTGGGCATCTGCCTTAGTCTCTATCCGATGACCGGTGGTCGAGTGGGGATGGGCTCCTCGTCACTGCCATGTGGGTCGGGGTGGCAGCCACGACCAGATGGGGTTGTCCCAGCCCCTGCTGAAGTTGGGATCTGGCATCCTTCCACCAAGCCGGAATATTTATTTTTATTCTTTGTTAACTGGGTAAGGCCCATTAGGCACAAGTGCCTGTTTTCAGGGGCACCCCAGGAGCACTGGGAAGGTTAAGTGACTTGCTCAGAGTCACGCAGTATGCAAGTAGAGGTTGTGGGAAATCAAACCCAGGTCTGTCTGCTGGATGTATCACGCTCATTCACAGCTCGTTACTCTAATCTCTAGGCTATACTGCCAGTCCCTTGTGGTTCCGGCTAAGAAAGAGGAGGTGGTGGCAGCTGGTAGACTGGGTACCCCATGGCAGAGTAAGGGGGGTAGCCAGGAGTCTGAGACCCGCAGCGGTAAGGACTGTACCCCTGGTACATGTAAGCCTGGTATTGGGTACCCTGGCGTCAGCACCTGCGACGGGTAGCCCGGCGATGGCCCACCAGGCATCGGGTAGTACTGGAACTATGGCGGCTGGTAGTTGCCTGAGGGGCCCGATGGCTGAGGGGCAAAAGACCCAGAAGGTGGTGGTGCTGAGGGACCACTGACAGTATGCGGGTCTGTCGGCTGGCCTGGGGTCTCTATAGGGACCTCTGACAGGCCAGGAGGGGGCTCCGGCGCTGGAGCGTAAAACCCCCGAGTCCATCCCCAAATCAGTGTGGATTTGAACCAGAGATTGGCCCGGTGTCAGGGGTCGAATGATGTCCAATGTCTGATCTGAGAAGGACAAACGGGGTAAGGGACTCTAGACCCTCGTTGACAGGTCTGCTGGGGAAGCAGAAATCTCGGTTTGAAGGCCAGACACAGAAGGGGTCTCCTTGACAGCAGAACTTGAGGCCCGGAGGTCCAGGGAAAACGAGACGTTGGGCTGTGTCAGTGAGGCCCGGGAGGGACATCCCTCGCGAGATGCAGGGGAGCCTAGAAGCTGGCTCTGCACGACATCAGGAACCAAGAAAGGATCCGATGGGGAGCTTCAGCAGAGCAGTCGTCGGACAAGCCGGCAACCAACTGATTGGCTTTGACCGGGCGGACTTCAGAGGAGCCGACGTCCGACTTATCAGTCGTGGTCGAGCAGACAACAGCCGAGGAGCTGGATTCCGGCTTATCTACCAAGGCCATGCACCCGGTGGCGGAGCCGAAGGGAGACTTATCGGCTGAACTGTCGACAGGTCCCCAAAGCAGGTCCCCTGGCAAGGAATCCCCTTGCTGCCCAATGACCAAGGCGGGGGGGGGGGCGCGTCCAATCTGCCAGGGCTGATGGAGACCTAGGAGGAGGAGTACTCACCGATATGGGGGCCCCACCCGAAGTGGCGTCGGCTGTCTGGTGATGCTGAGTAGAGGGAGACCGTTCCCGGCGCTTCTCTCTTCTTTTTCTTTTTCTCTGGGGTGGGTGAAGAGGAACATTCCCGCAGCTCCTGAAGCTCCTTTTCCATCAATGCAAGGTGTTGTTTTAGGAGATGGGCATTGAGGGCCTTCTGGCCCCAGGAGCATGTGGCTTGGTTAAAGGACTGGAAAATCTCACAGTCAGCCACCCAGTGTTTGGGGCCCAGACAGAGGACACAGCGGGAGTGATCGTCCCTGTGTGGGATCTGAGCCCGACACTTCTTTTTAATTTTGAGCGAAGACATGCAACAAAATTTAAGAAAATGGACAGAAAAAACTTGCAAATACTAACATAAAATGGCGGTTGGCTGAAGCCAAGTTCATAGTGAGGTCCAACGAATTCAGGTCAACAGCGGGCAAGGACTGGAGGGTGGGCATGGGGACTTCCCCCTATATATGGTCACGCCAATGTCACACCGGGGGCAGTCCCCCACTATAGAAAGCTAGCTAGAAGTTTGCTGTGTGGTCCTGACGCCAAGGGTTGCAGTCTTTATGTGAAGATCTACTGTAGGAACCCTCTCGAAGTAAGATATGCCGTTATGTCACAAAGAGAGCACTGAGACAGCAGCAGAAGGATACTGGAAATGAGATTCACTCACCAAATACAGTTGCAAACTTATTCTGTTTTTTTTTTTTTTTTTAGGCATACCAATAGGGGTCTCAGTACTGCGTAGTGTTAAAAGGCAATCGTTTTGAGAAAATTCTCTTTATCGGGACATGCAGTTACTGTTCCTGTTGGTGTGAGCACCCCTCATATGCAAATTCAAAATGTAAAGATCATTGTGAATCTCAAGATTCTAAGCCTTCTCGGCATCCCTCATTTTGGTTTCAGTAGTCTGCGGAACGTATCTCAACTTCCTCGGCAGTTGAATGTGTGGCTCTGCAGGCTGAGTTGCAAGCAATACACAGATAGCAAAGAAGCAAGACCATAACTCACAGGTACCAAGCTGAGCTAGGTGCGAGTGATAAAAAGTCCTACCCCTTCACAAAGGATTATGAGTGGTCTTTTAAGACAGTTCATTTCGTATTCAATTTGTTCAACCTCAGTTTACCAGTTATAGCTTTCAGACTTGCTGTTGTGTGCAGATTCTACAGATTTTCTTTAATTTCAGCTGCTGGCGTCAGAGCTTCACAGAGTTATTGTGTTATCGGTACTATGATAGCTGCTCTCAGACTTTGTCAGTATTCCATTATGAGATACCTATGCTTTAAGATATCAATTTTGCCATCAATAACAAGATTAATAGCATCTGTTGTTAGTTTTGTCATCAGCAAAGCTGTCCCTTGCTATCTTATCGTCTGCATCTCCACTGGTGATGTGCAAGTAGAATACATACTGTACAATATAGGAACACTTCAAGGAACTCTGCAGGACAAAAAGCAGTTGCATACATTCACTAGGCAGACAGGCATAATGCTCTTTACTGGGAGGCAGTATAGCCTAGAGGTTAGAGAACAGAGTTATCAATCTGCAGACTTAGGTTTGGGTCCCACAACTGCCATACTATGCGGCCCTGAGCAAGTCACTCAACCTCTCTGTGCTTAAAGGGAATGTGTACCATTCCTAATATGATTACTGTAATGGTTGCTATATAGATTCAGAATGTAAACTGGGTTTTAGTTGGCAAATGCTTTCAGTAAAACCGAAAAAGTATGTTTAGAATTGTGATGTGGAGGCATCCATTTTGTGGACTGGAAGGGTGCTGTGATGATGTCACTGCCTCACCAGTCCTAACAATGTACAAATGCAGCAGGTTAAAATGAACTGCCTCTACAAGCAGGGTTCATGTCAAATTGTGAGAAGCACTGGATTCTCTTATTTCACTGTACCAAACATAAAATGTAATGTTTTCTTTATGGTGTAATAGGCCTCAGTCAGTGCAACCCAACTGTTCTCCACTGCTGCAATGCACACTGTTAAGGCTGGTGAGGCAGTGATATCACCACAACACCCTTCCTGTCCACAAAATGGATTCCTATATCTCCACATTTAAAAAATATTTCTCATTGTTTTACTAAAGTCATTTGCCAACTGTATCCCAGCAAACCAAATTGTGGACAACTACAATAACTGCTGAAATAATCTTATAGGAATCATACATATTCCCTTTAATTCTCACACCTTCTTTGTACCTAATCTCTCGAACCTTTCCTTTATCTGCGCAGGCCAAACTGCTACAGACAACTCTTCATAGATTGTAAAGTACTTTGGTATACAATGTGTATAAAAAGTGCTATATAAAACCAAATTCCTTTCTTTAACCTACCTGTGTGCACCTAATGGATGTAATTAACTGTTCATAGATTGCAAAGTGCTTTAGCATACAGCATGTATAAAAAGCACAACATAAAACCAAACTCCTTTCCTTAACCTATCTGTGAACACCTAATGGCAAGGCCAACTGTTCAGGGAAATGTAAAGCACTTTGGGATATAGCGTGCATGGAAAATGCTATATAAATTCAAATTCCTTTCCTTAATCTATTTTAGGGTCTCTAATTAGTACTGCTAACTGTTCATGAACCGTAAACCACTATGAGATACAGTGTTATGAAAAGTACTATATATATATATATATATATATATATATATATATTTTTAACTGTTTCTTATACTCCTTCTTCCGCAGCGCCCCCACTCTTTGGGAGACACCAGTGTGGTCTTATCAGTCCCCACCCTCTTACCTAGAGCCTGGCGCAGTCCATCCCCCATGTAGCCTTGGTTATACCCCACCAGGCAGGGTACAAGGTGGGGGCCCTTACACCCAGAGGTCCTTCCTGTTGTTGTCGGGATGCCGTCACCAGGGCAGGTAGGGGCATTGTGGATCGGGGCGGTGGTGCTCCATCTACCGGCGGCGCTGCAGGGTGTTTTCCGGTGTTTCTTGGCGTGCTGTGTGCCCTGACATCAAGGCGCTAAGCGCCGACATCTAGTACGCCACCCTTCTCACTGACTTGGGCTTGCCGTACCTCGGGTCTCCACCCGAGGTCAGACATGCGCCGAGTCCTGAATCCCCCTTCCTACTGGAGAAGGCGAGCTGTCCTTGGGACGCTCAAGCCTCCCCCCCAGCCGGCCATCCAGCTCCCAGGCTCGTTCCAGTACCCAGGTCACAAGCAGAAATCCAACCGTACTATATTTTTGCAATTAATGCCTTTTTCCGGCAGAGCCCAAGCCAAGGGATACCAGACACATCAGCACCCCCCCCCCCGTTTTTCCTACAGGACTTACCTGCACGCAGATGCAGCACGACCCAGTTCAACAGGGTGATGCGCTACCGGGGTCAGCAGTGGCTCGGTCCTCCACTCCATCATTTTCAAATTTTTCTCCACCGGAGAGGCAACTTGCAATGTCACTTAGACATCCCACACATGTTTCTGTGCATGGTGTGTCAGTAGCTGCTGCTATTTTCCCCATGCTGTCAGTCCCTGCTTACCTACCTACCCCCTGCCGATGAGAACTGGGCATTAAGCCCCTCCCTCCCCGGTAGAGGACAGCAGTACTCTGGAAACTCAATCCTCTCCCTCCCCAGCTGACCCAAGTCCGCATCCGAATCCAAGTCGTCTGCGTGGTGCAAGGTGTTGCTGGCCTCCGGGGAGTGAGGGGAATTTCCTGCAGGAAGTAATGGCTTTTGTTGCCAACAAAGTGCTGGAGTCAATGAGGTAGATTATCCAGGATGACTTCAATGCTTGGGTCGACAACGGACTTTTGCGCGTTGGACAAGATTTACTCCAGGGAATTAAATTCTTGAGGCTAGCACAAGAAGTTGCTTCTGCAACTCATCAACATGGGCATGCCTTTTGCTTGGTGTTCTCCCTGGGTCTTGAGGTAGAAAACTTCAGGACTGACCTCATCAGTTGGTCGGATCATTGTGCCATTAGGTTCAACTTCACGGCACCTCTTTGTAATCCACCTCCTATGGGGATGGTTTGGTACAGCCCTTTATGAGGCCTTTGGCCAGATGGACTTACATAGGAGCTGAATTGCTTGGGTATATTGACAACATGTGCTGGGGGTATGGAGGAATCAGTGGCGGCCTATAATACAGTCCATGTTGGGGCCTTTGACCTCGCAGCACCAGTCCGTGTATGCCCACTGATTTCATACCCTGACTTGCCGTGGTATGACAGCGAGTTGCAAATGATGAAAACAAAGGGGCGGAGGTTGGAGCATTGCTGGAGAAGATCAGGGGCCAACGAGGACAAACTGGCTTTGAATATTCATTATGGGGATCATCAAAGGGCAATCTCCCATATGAAGGCAGAGTTCCTGTCCAAGGAGATTGTGGCTGGCAGGAACAGGCCTGCTTAGCTTTTTCGGACGGAGGACAGGCTTCTTCACCCAACCTGTCTGGAGCCCATGAAGGCTGATTCTGTTGCTAACTGCGTGGAATTTGCTTAGGTTGTTACGGCCCCCAACTGTGTCATGCCTGGGAGTCGCACCAGCAATCAGTGGGTTCCGGGGAGAGTTTTGGCTGGTGATGATAGACAAGGCTGTAAAGGTGATCTCACTGCTGTGACTAACATATTGTGAACTGGATCCAGGCCCAACTCGGCTACCAGTGAGCTGTGCTGGGCAGCTGGGCCCGGTAATCGTCGAGATTACCAGGTATTCCCTTTTAGAGATCTTGCCATCTGCATTGAAAAATGCATTGGTAAAACCCCACTTGAAAAAACAACCAAAAAAAAAAAATCACTGGCCCCGGATAGCTTGCCGAATTACCACCCTGTCTCTAACCTGCCATTTTTAGGCAGGGTTACTGAGAAGGTGGCTGCACTTGGCTTGAGGCACCCCTTGAGACCTTTGACATCTATGAGCCTCTCCAGTCTGGGTTTAGGTTAAAGCACAGTACAGAGACTGTGTTGATCAGAAAGCACAATGACCTTCTCAACATGAGAGATAGAGCAGAGTGGTCAGTTCTTGTCCTCCTCGATCTCTCTTCAGCATTTGATACCGTGGACCATGGGCTTTAACTGCACTGAATCAAGGGAGGATGTAAGACTCACCAACAAAGTCATGTGCTGGTCTGAGTCCTAACTCATGGGCAGGATACAGAGGACTGTAATGGGAAGTTTTTCCTCACTCCTGGTGGATCTGCACTGTGGTGTTCCTCAGGGGTCGGTCCTTTTGTCCATATTGTTTGCAGTATACATGCTACTCATGGGTAGGATCACTAGACAGTATGGTGTTGGGTTTCACTGTTATGCAGTGATACTCTGCTCTGTCTACCTTCTGAACCCGGGAAAAGGGGTACACTGGATGTGCTTAATCAGTGCTTGGCTGAGATCCAGGACTGGATGTCATTGAGCTGGCTAAGACTTAACTGAACAAAACTGAAGTACTGGTGATTGAGCTGGGTTGCATGGGGGGAGCATCACAGATCGGGAGTGAGAAGGGGCTCTGTGTCGGTACTTCCAGACTTATGGCTGCTGTGAAGGTTAAGAATCTGGGTGTCATTCTGGATGAAGGGCTGACATTTGAGGCTCAGGTGCTGGCAGCAGTCCGGAATGCCTTTTACCATCTTAGGAATATCCTTCAGATTCGATCCCTTATCCCCTCTGATGATTTGTCTTCACTGGTGCATGCTTTCATGACCTTGAGGCTCGATTACTGTAATGCTCTTTACCTCAGGGTCACTGGAGGTACGTTACAGCATCTGCAGTTGGTGTAGAATGCAGCTTCTAGGGTGTCGACCAGCCTTTTGAGCGTGAGCCACATCTCTCTGGCACTGCAGGGACTGCACTGGCTGCCAGTGAAGTGGCGTATCTCCTATTAAGTTGGACTACTAACTTATAAGGTCCTACACAGGCTGAGCCCAGGTTATCTACGTGATCCCCGGCATTCCTACAGTTCTGAGCGCCTCCTCTGCTCCACCAAGGAAGCTCAACTAGTGATACCTAGGTCAAGGTAAAAAACCTCAGGGGACCGACCTTATGAAGTAGCAGGACCTGTATTGTGGATTTCTCTCCCGAGGGCTTTAAGGGAGACCCCTTCAGTGGAGGCTTTTAAAAGGGGACTTAAAACTTTTTTTTATTTTCCCAGGGTTTGAGGGATTAATATTCCCTTCTGGTAGCGCAGGGTGACCATTTAAGTTGTGTGCAGTGTGATCTGGTTATTTATTAGCTAACAGTCAATTATTAGGGGTTGGTTTTCTTGTAATTTTAAATTTGTGTTATGTTTTTATGTTGGTTGATATTTATTATTTTATCTGCTAGCTCTTTTTTTCCAGTGGCGCCCTGAGCCTCTGGGGAAGGCACCATAAATAAATAAATTATTCTACTACTACTACTACTAACCCTCGCGCCACCGGTCTGGCCCAAAGAAAAGCACTGTATAAAACTAAATTCCTTTCCTTAACTTATCTGAGAGCACCTACTGACTACTGCCAACAGTTCATGGATTGTAAAGTGTTTTGGGATACAGTGTGTATAAAAAGCACTATATAAAACCAAATTCCTTTCCTTAAGCAATATGTGTGCACCTAATGGGCATTGGCAGCCATTCATGGATTGTAAAGCACACTGGAATACAGTGTGCAAGAAAAACACTATATAAAATCACATTCCGTTTCTTAATGCATCAGTGTGCACCTAATGATACTGTCAGCTGTTCATGGATTTTGTGCAGTGCTTTGAAAAATGATGCATATGAAAAGTGCTATATAAATCCATATTCCTTTCCTTAACATGTGTGCACCTTATCGCTACTGTCAACTGTTCATGGACTGTAAAGTGCTTTGGGATGCAGTGTGTAGGAAAAGGCATATATAAAACAAAATTCCTTTCCTTAACCTATCTGTATGGACTTAATAGCTACTGACAACTGTTCATGGATTGTAAGGTGCTATGAGAAACAGTGGCCCCATATTCAAAGGCTGGGGGCTGGCTCAAATAAATGGGCCGGAACAATAAAGTGCTATATTCAAATGAGATGCGCGATCATGTATCCAAACTGAATATAGCAATGGCTGCACGCTGTGCAAGTGGGGGCCGACGACAATACCCCAGCGCAACCCCCTGGACGGCCTGAATACCTGGAATGGGGATGCGTGGCGCAATGGAAGATACGCTGGGCCCAAATTCCAGATATTTAGCCGGGTACATGCAAATGTGGCCATTAGGCATGCAAGGTGCAAACGGACCATTTGCATGTCATTATGGCACCATTTGCATGATGTCCACATGGATGCGCCAGGCAGGATGCGCTGTGCGGCCTGCCACCCCAGCCCAGTCCCGTTCCCAGATCCAGAGGAAAAGTGTCAGCAACCCCCTATTTTCCATAGTATAGTGCCCCCAACCCCCTACCCTGTCCTCGATTCTCAATCGCATAAACAGAAACATGCACTGCTGGTCCATGATCCTGGTTCAATGTACATTCCATAATCGAACCAGGACCAGGATCCCTGTGCTGTGTATAGTTGTTTGGCATACATGTTGCCCAAAGTGTTGTGGTACCCCCACCCCGTCCGGTTCCCAGATCGCATATGGAATATGTCCCCAAATGTTCATTTCCACAGTCTAGTGGCACCTCCTCCCTTCCCCGAACCCCATTCATAATAAAAATACATGACACCCCATCCCTGTGTACTAAAGTATAGAGTCCCCCCTCCCATTCCGATCCCCATTCGGAATACAAATAAACGACACCACATCCCTCTTGTCCATAGTGAAGTGGCCTTAGACACCCACATCCCACCTCACTCCTCCTGTCCCAGCATGGCCTGTCAATGAATGACAGCGTACAGTACACAGTACAAGCCCATTGGTCAACACTGTCGACCAATGGGCCTGCAGTGTGTACTGTAAGTTGTCATTCACAACTCTGTGTCATTCACAAAGTTGTGAATGACAGCTTACAGTACACGCTGCAGACCCATTGGTCGACAGTGTCAAACATTTGGCTTGTAATGTGTACAGTACGCTGTCACTCATTGACAGTTCAGTCAGCAGGCAGCTGTGGAGGTGTGTGGAGGGCTGTGCTGCTCGTGGGCTGACTGGCCGCCTGGCCATTCTGGGATGGGGGGAGCGGGGTGGGATGTGGCTGTCTGAGTGGGTGATGGAGGGCCACTCCACTACCTATGGAAAAGAGGGATGTGGTGTTTGTTTTTATTCCAAATGGGGATCAGGACGGGAGGGGGGACACTACACTTTGGTACACAGGGATGGGGTGCATGTATTTTTATTATGAATGAGGTTCAGGGATGGGAGGGGGTGCCACTAGACTGTGGAAACGAGCATTTGGGGACATATTCCATATGTGATCAGGGATCAGGAGGGGGTGGGTGAACCACTGCACTTTGGGCAACATATATTGCAAACAACTATATACTGCACAGGGGATCCTGGTCCCGGTTCAATTATGGGATGTACATTGAACCAGGATCATGGATCGGCAGTGCATGTATATTTCTATGCGTTTGGGGATCGGGGACAGGACGAGGAGTCAGGGGACACTACACTACGGTAAATGGGGGTTGCCGCCGACTGTACTTTGGATTGGGGAATGGTACTGAGGGGGGCAGTCACTGGGCTGCAGGGGCTGGCGGCTGCTGTGTAAAATACAACAGCCTGCCTGTGGGTGGCTAGGGGTTAGGCATGTTTCCTACATGCCTAACTTTTTGCGGCACATCTCCCAGTTGTGCGGGCAGATGCGCCACACATCTTGGCAGAATATGGGGATGTGCCGCACAGTCATAGGCACAACCCCTGGAGATGCGCCGCATACATTAACGCTATGCTCAGGCGCAGCTGGGGATACGCGATGCATCTCCACATTTTGAATATAGTGCTGTGGCGCAATTCTTGAGATGTGTCAGCTCATCTCCTTTGAAAATGTCCCCCAGTGTGTATGAAAAGCATAAGCACTATATAAAGTCAAATTTTTTATCATTCTTTTGTCATGACATTTAGGCATTCTGCTTGGTCTGGTAGAGCATACCAGTTGCAAGGACCTCTCTGTTATTGACTTTCCTGCCACCATTATTTCACTCTTGCATGTCCTGATATTTACCAAATAAAATGTGTTGAACACCCCAAGCACTTAGTATGCGTAGAGATAGCGTACTAAGCAGGCAGGCTGCAGGAAGAGCAGTGCACAGGATCCACAAAAGGCCAGGAGAAAAGAAGTATCAATCTGCTGAGTTTGTGTCTTTCTTCAAACCACAGGTACATTCTACAGCCTCAAACCTGGTGCAAAGCATTATGGGTATAAGGTTCAGACAGCTATAAGGATTGTTATTTTTCTGTACATTGCTAGGAGATGACATTACACAAGTCATCCTTGTGCCCCAGCACACATAAGGATGTTAGCTCTTGTCCTATACACCCTGAGCTTGCAGTCCTGGATGTTTAGGGATACAGCTCTTATCTCTCTAGCAAGGCACACTAAGCAACAAGTTGCTCGTCTCCCAGTGCAACCTGGGGGGGTAGGGGAACATGAGGATAGTATACAGCGATTTGGTACACAGTACAGATATAGAATTTGATTACATTCAATAAAGTGAGCAGACTATACAGAAGTACTGAAAAGGAGGAATGCTAACAGGTATGAACTAGATGGATACAATGTTAACAGTCTTGAACTAGATAGATACGATAACATGAATATCTTTGGCAAACACTTGGCGGGACATAGCTTTCTTCTAATGAAGCCTCATCATCCTTTCCCACACCGGGATTTGCACACCCATGACTGCTTTGCGCTGGGTTGAAGGCCTCAGATGGCAGGACCCCAATATTTAAAAAGGAACGCAAGCACAGCACCACTATTTGCACTGCTTTTGTACTAGCACCCAACCCAGCAGCTGCTATATTCAGACAAACAGCAGGCTGGTGCTATCTGACTGAATATCAGACCGTGTCAGGGCAGTGCTAAATGAAACTGCAGTGCCTTGACATGGACCATCCTGGGCTGCATATAGCCCACAGGGAACAGCGCTACCTGAAACAGACAGCACCAAGACCCTGTGGTATTTGGCCATAACACGCAAATGAGTCCACTGGGCATGCAAGGCACTAAGGGGCAATTTGCATGCATATTATGGGCTTATTTGCACACGCACAACACTATTAGTGCTTGTCCTGCTGTGCATCTGTGGAATTCCCTGGTGTCTAGTGGCACCCCCCCTTCCCCCAAACACCCATTTCCATTTAATCATACAGCCCCTGGTGTCCAGTCACACACCCCCATCACCTGTTCCATATTAACTATACCTTTTCCTGATGTCCAGTGGCACACCCCACCCCTCAATCGCCTGTACATTATTAAGTATACCTATCCCTGGTTGTCTAAAGGCCCCCTCGCCCCCTCCCCCAATCATCCATTCTTTACTACGTATACCTATACCTGGTGTCCAGTGGTTCTCCCTGTCCTTCTGATTGCCTGCTGACATAAGAAAACTTAATTACTGGTGGCCCCATGTCCCCGCACCCATCCTGCCCATACTCATACCACCACCCATTCAACCCCCTCCCCACCAGGGTACCATGGCGATGTCCAGCGAATCCTGATATGGCAACCGGCACAGCCCTCCTCTCACCTACTCGGCTGCTCACCACATGAACTGCAAACCTTTGAAGATACCGCTGAACCGATATGCATGGGGGAACCCCCTCATCTGCATAGGTGTAGCTGTAATATTGTGCTTTGGTGCTGTGGGATTGCACTAGCGCACCCGGAGTTTCTGAATATGGGCAGGCCGGGAGTGCCAGTGCAAATCCAGATTAACGCACACACAATTCCTATTTGCCGGTATGTTAAATCTTTGAAAATTGGGGCCTATGTGGCCTGGAGAGAGAGAGAGAGAGACACACACACACACACACACAAACTAAAGAGCAGTGTGTGGTCCATGTTCGTGTGAGAATTGATTATGTCTGGCATCATGTACAGTGTGCCGTTCAATTTGAAAGGTCAGGACATAAATCAGTAAGACACAGTCCTACTGGTATAATATAGGCTGCACATACATGGAAAAAAAGTCTGATGTTACGTCACTGGCTAAATACACTTCAGAAGCTGGCCCGGTGGTGCAGTGGGTTGAGGCACTGGATGCCACACCTCACGGCAAGCAGGCGAACAGAGTTTGGGGGTGAGATTGGGCACAGGGTGTTGGCAGGGTCGGGAAGGGACTGAGCATCCCTAGGATAGCTCTCCTTTCCGGGGGAGGGCATTGGGGATGTCCGCTGTCCCAGTGACCATAGGTGGAGACCAGGGACACTGCAGGATCACGGACCAAAAAGTAGCATGGGCAAGTGTGGCAGATGCCGGCAGGGTTGCTGTGCGCCATGGCATCATTGTATGCCACGCTCAGGGAGGGGAAGTGCCAAAAAAACTCTTTGACCCAGATAGGCGACGGCATCCCACTGCCTGGCCACCACACGCCCGATACTGGACCTCTGCTTCTGCCCCTTGATCTCCTCACAAACCTTGGGCAAGGGTGCCCACGGGGAGCGCTAATGTCCTTGAGGAGGCAGGCAGTCACAGTGGCGGTAGAGTGGCACGTGAGTGGACTGCCCGAGGGAGTTCTGGACTGCAGGAGACAAAAATAGACTTGGAAAAAAAATACACCCCAGTGCTGGTGTTAATTCTATGGCTTTCTTACCACAAGTCTAAATCCTATATATGGCTTCAAAACAGCAGAAATATAACATGCTTAAGCGTGTCACATACAGAATCTCAGCAAGGCTTAACAGAGGGAGATGTCTGATTTGGTGTGATCCAGCAGAATGCGGGCATGGTATCGGTCAATTTCACATGGCAATAATCAGGCCACAAAAACTGTGCAGTGAAAACAGCACTGGGAAAACCATATCATTAAAATTTAGTGATTACTTAACAGACGAATAATAAATGACAACGGCTAGATTGTCGGTGTTCCAACAGTAGGTCCAACAAGTATTACAGATGGCGGGAAAAGAACTGAGGCGAGATGGGGCCACCCATGTTCATGCAGATGCTGAAGCATGATATTTTCATAGGCGGCCTCTGGCTAGAAAAAGTTTCCATGCGGTCTTAGCACCGATGCGGCTATAGTTCCAAAGGTGTGACCGAAGGAAAGAGATATCCTTGAAAAAATCTAAAAATTCAACTGAGAGCTGATGGTGTCCCTTTAAAGTTTTGAGTTTTGTAAGCTATGAACACGTACAGTACAACTGATTCCAAAACAGCAGAAACTCTGGGTGACTTTCCTTGGGCGCAACCCTTAAAAAGATACATCATGGTAATGAAGAAGTTCAGGGCTTATCCATGTGGTTAAAGAGGCCCAATTTGTCCTGTACAGCTGGGAAACATAAACCGCCAACATAGAGTAAGTATGTTGTAACGCATTACTTCAAGAACTTCCAAAACCTCTACCCTGCCTTCCAGAAATTAGAAAGACTACCTATCCTCCCGACTAATAGTTTGATTTAAAAGACACAAGTTGGCTAAGAAAGACAACTGTAATTCATGGGAGGTATGTAACCTGGGTCAAACGGAAACCTATCTTAATGCTCCTGCTTTACTACTTAAGTAATGTTTTCTTCCCCTGCAGTAACCTATACTAGTTAAGAAAAACATTTAAAGACCAAGTGTGCAGTAATCACACTAGCTGTACAACGTACCGCTTCAGTTATATATACATCAACCTGTGCAAACCTCACTACTGTTAAGCCCAAATTAAATCATATTATAGACACAAGCCGATCATTTCTGGTTCACCTGTTGAATCAACCTATTAAGTTAAGAATTTTTTAAGTCCCCAAATAAACTAAGGTATGATTTCAGCAGATGTGGTTATCGACAATGTATTCCATCCTTAGCTGGGTCTGCTTTACAGAGTGCTAGGCGTCATAGCATCGAAATAAAATAAAAAATGTTCCCTCAGATATTAAAACTTTTTTTTAGCACCCAACAAATGAAATCTTGCTTAAGCAGGACTTTATATTAAATTGTTTTTCCTCACACCTGGGTGTTACTGACTCACATAGGACTGCAGTGTTATGCTGTGAAACAGTAAGACTCTGAGCTGGAATTCAAGATTTAAACTTCACTGCTGAATATACAGCTGCTAAAAACTTTTAGGAGTGCTTGGATGTCTGTAAGCACAGAGAAAACAGAAGTGGGGGTTAGGTGGAACGAGAGACAACTAGGTGTAACCCCCCCTACAAATGGGGGTTCAGGAGTGCTTTTGAAGCCTCTGTGTCCCTTTAAGGGCTGCCCGCTCGCGGCTTAATTAGCTTGGATGGGGAAACCGTGTGTATTTATGCTCGAGTCCTGCCAGAGCTGCTGCCTAAGTGCTTGGTTTTGCTGTCGCTGATTATATAGAGAGAGCACATTATAAAGATGTAACTGATTGCTGGGAATTGTTGAGACTAATAATAAAGATGCCGTTTGTTCTAATCTGTTTTCTTGCAGCCTTGGACTGTGGTGATTATCTTCTCCATGTTGGTCCCGAACTGTTGAAGTGGACCAATCGGATCGTGAGGACACTCTAGGGAGTCGGCTGACCAATAAAGATACAGCTGGTGATGCTGGGAAGTGGCATTATGGGCTATGGCGCTCTTTTGCACCACTGAGAGCCCAAGTAATTGACTGGCATGTGAAGCCAGCCAATGGGATCGGGTAGCACCCGAAATGTAAGGAATGCCCCCACTGCCTGAGGGGCAGAGACATTGTGACTGTGGAGCTGAAGGGAGGACTGAGCTTCTGTGCCGTTAAGTGTTAGCGTGGGAAGCACGTGAAAGGCCTAGGCGGCCGTTTTCCATTGCCAGAAAAACTTCAGACTAAATCTGCTGGCGTGCGGTCGGAGGAGGCTGTGTACCAGCACAGCTACCTACCAGGCTCAACCTGTAAGAGGACTGGAGAATCTTCTGAATCGCGCTCGGTTCATTAGAAGAGTTGAAGCTGCACTGAACCGCCCGCATAGCTGTGAGTCAGGTCGAGTTCAGGGAGCAGCTGCCTGGTATGGTACCCCTCTGTTGGTTTTCCATATAAATGTATGAGGAAGCCGTTGAAGCTCAGGCTCAGCCCTGCCAGTGGTGAAAGAGTGGTTATCTGCTGGAGTCGTGAGTACTGGATCAGGGTAGCTCCCTGTTAAACTTGCAAACAGTGGCCAAAAGTCATTTTGTTGTACTGCTGACTGTACTAATTGAGCATTCTTCTCCATTTCATCTTCTCAGGGATTACATGCTCATTTGTGTCAGGGCCCCAACCAGCTGCCATGAGGGACTAGCCATTAGGGCTTGGGTACCAAGAGACAATAACTGATAGGGTCAGGCCTGTGCACAGAGCCCTAGGTAGTTAAATATATTTTATAGTGATAAGCCAATCACTCTGATTTCCCCCGGTCCTTGTTATTCCCCCTGAAATAAATCAGGTTGTTTGTTTTGTAACTGTACCCTGGCTGGTTTGTGTCTTACTGGGGATACATTGTACAGTGAATGTTTGATAACTGTATCTTACTTTCCGGGGGGTCCCCGGAATGAGCTGAGTGGTTCGAGCCAGGGGGTAAGTGTTGGGGGGAGAGCATTGTGAGTACCTCGTTTGTGCCACTAGTGGGAAGAAAGGGGGGTTGCAGCATCCCAGAGGGCTGTGACCGAGTCAACCTAGACTGTTCTAACCCCGACCTCTGGGTGGAGACACCCGTCAACGGATCTGGCCCCTTACCCTGTCATTGCTAAGACAGGCAGGGGTGGTAGCCCTTGGGATAGCGCCCCCTTGGGGTTACATAAGCTACCAAACGCAGGGAATGCTGCTACTGAGTAACTGATCGTAAAAAACACTTTGGAAACAGAGAGGAACATATTAAAGCTTTTATTGGGCAAAAGTAATTTTTTTATAAACACGCTCGAATCAGCAGATAGTCACATGACTAGAAGGCTGCTTTCTGGTTCTGTGACTATTTAAAGAGCGCCCAGAGTGAGGGGGCCAGCACGCAGTTGTCGCGCGCAGAGGCATGTCTGGCATGGACCAGGGGACCTGGGCCAGGAAACTATAGCAGGCCCATAATCTGTACTACAATTATACACCAACAGCAGGTTAGTCTCTATCTGGGGAAACACTTGCATAAAGCTTAATAGATAAAGAATAGCTATACTGAGGGGAACATGCACACTTTCTAGGAAATTCCAGCCTAGGGATATATAAGAAGTTTAAAGGAATATCAACAAAAAGCAGTAATGGAGACCTATACCCCCTCTGAGGACTTTCTGAACATCCTGTGTAATGATAGTACTATAGTCAAAATGCTGCAGCTGTATGATGTATACGTCCAGGGAATCCGAGTCAACACCTGGAGGCTTTATTTGCCAAAAATGTACAGAAATGGGAACATTACTGGGGGAAATAATAATAATATCTTTATTTTTATGGCGCCTTTCAAATATCAAGGCGCCTAACAAGATTTAAAATCACATGTCAGACATCTCAGCAACATTAATCATATAACATAACTAAAACCATTAAACAGTCATTCACCAAATGCTTGGTGCCGTAAGTATGTTTTTAAAGCTCACTTGAAGCCCTCCACAGTCGTGCACCCCCGTACCCAACAGGGTAGAGAATTCCAAAGGGTTGGGGCCGCATATATATAAATGCTCGGGCCCCAGAAGATTTCAAACACACCCTTGGAATTTCTAGCAACCCTTTGTCAGCTGAATGAAGCGACTGCTCAGGGCAGTAAGGAACCAGAAGCTCTTTCAGGTAGTCTGGGCCCAGTCCATGTAGGGCTTTAAAAGTCAGAAGACCGACTTTGAAGGTGGTCTGCCCCCGTACTGGCAGCCAGTGTAGTTTGCACAGCACCGTCGAAATATGACAGGACCGGGGAGTTCCCGTCAAAAGACGGGCCGATGCGTTCTGCACTAGCTGCAGGTGAGGATTTCCATCCCCGATAGCTCCAGGTAAAGGGAGTTGCAGTAATCTAAGCATGAGGACACAAAGGCGTGGATCAGCATAGGAAGATCACCGGACGGAACAAGGTGCTTAATCCTGGAGATATTCCTCAGATGGTAAAAAGAGGATTTAACAATGACTGACGCCTGCGAATGGAGGGTCAGCCCTTCATCAAAAACTACCCCTAGGTTTTGCACCTGTTCAGAAGTCGGGAGTGATAAGCCCCCAAGAAAAAGTCCTGAGGGTGAACCAGCCCCCAACTCCCCTATCCGGCGTGCCGGATTCACGACCAATACCTCAGTCTTTTCCGAGTTCAACTTCAGCCAACTGGAATCCATCCATGCATGGATTTCTGTGAGACAGCTATTAAAGACCGAGAGAGCTCCATCCTGGTCAGGTGCAAAAGAAAGGTAGAGCTGGGTATCATCAGCACAGCAGTGAAACCTCAGCTCATACCTTCTTACAATGTCTCCGAGGGGCAGCATATACACTTCCAAGAACATGGGGGACAACACTGAGTCCTGAGGAACCCCACATGACAGAGGAACTGGGTCTGAGAAATGAACCCTGGACACCACACTCTGAGTTCTTCCCGTGAGGAATGATGTAAACCACCTCAGGACTGTACCCGACAGTCCACAAATGAACCTCAGAGGACCAAGTAGAAGCCCATGGTCCACAGTGTCAAACGCTGATGAGAGATCCAGAAGAACCAAGATGGAATGGCTCTTCCGATCTCTAGCCATCAGGAGATTGAGCACCCAAACCAGCACTGTCTCAGTACTATGCCTCTTTCGAAAACTGGACTGGAGGGGTTCATAGATGTCATGGATGGTCAAATGGTTCTCCAGCTGTACGGCCACTAATTTCTCAATCACCTTCCCTAAAAAGGCGAACTTAGAGATTGGTCTGTAGTTTGCACGGCCGTCTGGGTTCAAAGAAGCTTTCTTCAAGAGGGGTGTTACCACCACTTCTTTCAGGAAGCTAGGAAACTCACCTGTTTCCAAGGAGCACCAGACTATCCATGCTAGGACCGGACCAATGGAATCAATACAACCCAGAATCAGGGAGGTTGGTCCTGGATCCAAACTACAGCATGCAGGGTGAGCACCCCTGTACAATCCACATGACATCTATGAACTCCGGTCGGTCAAAGGTACTCCGGAAAAGCTGAGAAGCAGTGGCCTCGTGCTGATCCAAAGCAATGCCCATAGAGTGTGCTGGTTGGAGTACCGCCCTGATGTCAGCCACCTTAGTCACAAAGAATCGAGCAAGTTCATCGCACTCTACTTGCGAAAAGACTTTTCGGACTTGTAGACAGGCTGGGTTGCACAGTCTGTCTACAGTTCGAAATAGCTGAGCTAGTCAATTCTGAGCAGCCGGAATCCCCCTGGACAGGAACTCTGCCTTCTTACAGGTGATTGCAGATTGATAGGCTTGATAATGGTCCATCAATCTAAGGTGGTCGGCATCAAGGGTGGACTTCCGCCAGCAACGCTTTAACCTTCATCCTAGTTGCCGCATCTCCCTCAAAATCCCACCAAACCCTGGGGATCGATAGCGAAAGGATGAACACGGATGGGAGCAATGACATCCAGGGCCGCTGAAATGGCTGAGTTATAAGCCATCACAAGGGCCTCTGGGTCACTGTTTGCCACTGGGAGGGACGATAGGTCAAGAACTGCCGCCAGGCCTTGACAGCTTACATCTCATAAAGGGCAATACCTGACCATTTCCACAGGGGTAGACCTATGAAGGGGGGCACTAAAACTGAATCCCACGGTGTACTGATCGGACCATCCAACAGGTTCCACCCCCACGTCAGAGGCTTCAATCCTCAGGGGGAAGAATAAATCAAGAGAGTGACCATGTTTATGAGTAGCAGTGGTAACTATCTGTGTGAGGCTCCGAGATGTCATCAACTGGAGGAAGTGCTGTCCAAATTGCGAGAGTTCAACATCGACCCAGGCACTGAAGTTGCCCAGGACCATCAGCCTGGGCGACTCAAATGCCATGACAGCGTCGAAGTCCGCAACTTCCTGAAGGGATCGCTTCCCATCTCTGGGTGGACAGTAGATGAGGGAGACCGACAACCTACACCTGCTACTACGGTACACTCAAATGACTCAGTCTCCTCAACTGGTACACTCGTGAGGCTAAGTTCGGTCTTGAAACAAACCACAACCCTCCCCCACGATCCACTCTCTGGCGGTGTATCACCGAGTACCCGGCTGAAGTTAAAGGCTCCAGTATGGGGCCAGAGTTCTCATCCAGCCAGGTCTCGGTGATGCAAGCCAGGTCCACGGTTCCAACAAGATCTGCAATATTTGCAGTCTTGTTTTTAATGGCCCTGGCATTGCATAATACCGTCCGAGCTGAATGAACCTCCTGGGCTGCCTGAACCACCTGCCCACCACAATTGGTAGTGCCCTTGGGTATGGAAACGAGGCATGGTGGACCACGTTCTAGGTTCCATTTTGCCCCAGGGCTTCTTCTTGATCTTACCACCCCGATGGGGTGGCTCTGCTCATTCACCCTCCGCTGTTCGCACCCCTGACCCCCCCATGGGCAATACCTAGCACCCTACAGCGCTGGTAGGCTGTAAACTGTAATGGGGGGAAGGGGCGGAGAGCAGAGGGTGAGTAGCACACAACCATGGGAGCAGGCCTCCAACACATTCTCGTCACCTAAATATAAAACAACACTACCTCAACTAACCAACTATATACCAAAAAACAATGCACGTAAATATTATACAATAAAACTAAATTAAATAAGCATCTTACTTAAACTGAATAAATTACCCTCTAAAACCCATCCCCAAGTAAATAAATAATCCTAAACAAACCGCCTAATATTAAAACTCTAAAATAAATTGAAATTATAACAACTTAAAATATTCAAACACAAAATATAAATAAATAAATCAACAAAACAACAAAAACTTCACCTCCCAAGAGCCCTCTCTTAGCCTCAGGAAGTGAACAATGCAATATTACACTGAAAAAATATAAAATTAGCTGATGATGCTGTAGCTAAAAGAAATATCAGGGGAAAAAGTGCAGTTTTCTAAACCCCAAGCCAATAGATCCAATTTAAGAGTCCAAAGATGCAAAATGGTGAGCACAAGACCTATAAATTATAAAATTCCTAAATATTGTGACAGTAACTTAGGTCCAATATATGAAAAAAGTCAAATGAAATAAAAAATTGAAAAAATCTTCAGCCCCCTATGGCCCTCTTACAACCCAAGGAGGCCAACCAGAAAACAGGAACTCTCACTCCCTGGACAGGTAAAAGTAAACATGTCACTGATAATTTTTCCAGTCCTGAGCACTCACACTGTGAGGGAGCTGAACAAAATTCAATGAAATGTATCCCAGTGATTTTTTGGCCCCCGAGCACTCTCACTGTTAGGGGAACTGAACAAAGAACAAGGCCCTCTCACTGCCTTACCAGTTCAATAATATTTAAGCAAAAGTATAATCAAAATATCTAACCATGTGCTAAAGAACAGATACGGAAGTCAAGAATAAAATTCCTCCTCTTCAAATATCCAGATTGTGCAGGAGCGGGGTCCCAAAAAGTCCCAAACGGGGGACCGAACTGCAGCGCCTGCGGCCAAACTGTGGATCTCCGCTGGGGGCCCACCCATCAGTTTGACCCCCAGAGAAAACCTAAAGGACTGCTGGCCAAGTCTGCTGGCTACCCGGCTAGATCAGAACCGCATCCTCCGTACAGCCACACGCCCTAGCAAAAGGTCACCCCACAGGGTCGGGACCACCAGCTCGACTGCACAATGTTGCACCACTCCTTTCTGCACCTTAGGCTTCCAAGGATCACTTCGTCCGCCAACAAATTTAGCCATGAGCCAAGTTTAAAATCCAAACGATTCTCACTTGCTATCTATAGATAGCGGCCAGTCATATCCCCTACAATTAGTCTGTTTCCACAGCCTTTCCCCTCTCAGAATACGTCTCCGAAGTCCTGAATCAATTAGTCTCCCCAAAAAGTTTGGCATTAAACCCACACAAAGCCAAAAGAGGATATCCAAAGGGGAAGTTGGATTGGCAGGCCCGGCACTTTGTTATAGTGAGTGACAACGGGGCTGAAACAAAACGGCCCCAGTGCACACTACGGGGATGTTCCAGTCGCCCCGATATCACTCCCATTGCTCAAACCGACCAACTTTTAGCACAGACAAAGCTAGCAGAATGTTATAAACATAAAACAAGACCAGAGAACAGCACAGCTGCAAGGAAAGTACAAAATAAACAGCTGGGAAAGCAAAACAAAATAAACTTGGGGCGGAATCAGACAGGGATTGAAATTCGAAAGAACTTCGGGCAGAATCAGGTAGAAAGTCGAAGTTTTAGTTGAGAATTACAGTCTAGCTGCTAGAGCAGCCTGCAGCATACCCAGCCCGGTGGCCATCTTTATTCCAACTCCTTAAAGGAACAGGATAAAAAAATAAAAAAAAACACTAAGCGAAATAAATGCCACACCGAAAGAAAGAGGGAAGCACTAACAGAAGGTAACAGCAGAGAATCTGAAGATATATTACAAATAAACTACACTGATGATGACAAAGGTGGAGAATGGACTATGGTACAAAACATGCCTAAAAAAAAAAAGGGAGGCGCGCAATGGGGAAACAATGAAATACCATTATCAAACAGATATGTCCAACTAAGCGTGTCTAATGATAACGAACTGGAAATATGGGAAACCAAGGTTCTTGTAATTGGAGATTCAAGCCAGAGAAGAATGGACTCTATCATTTACGGTACAGAGTAAATAGGGAGGTAAACTGTTTACCGGGAGCAAAAATAATTAATGTAAAAAATATCTTGCTAAAGGTTATAGAGTCCAATAAAGGAATGCAGACGGTTGTAGTTCATGTAGGAGTTAACAATGTCGGGAAAGATCATGAAAAGGATACTGTGGATGAAATCATGGATCTGGGTGATGATATAAAAAGCTGGGAGAGAGGGCAGTAATCTCGGGCATTCTACCTGTTCTAAAAGCACACAAGGAAAAAACCATGAACTACAAAGGATCAATATTAGACTTGCAAACAGATGTTCTAATGAGGGAATAACATTTATAAACACCTGGGAGGCCTTTTATCCTAAGAAGCACGTGTACGCAAAACACGGCTTGCACCTGAGTAACTCTGGAACAAAGACCCTAGCTACTATAATAAGTACGTAACATACCTCCTGACAATTTAAACTTATAATGGGGGTGGGGTGGGGGAATGAACAGATGGGAAACAAGAATCAGCGCTGGAACAAGAACATAAAAACCAATACCTTAAATACTACGGGATTAAACTGTATGGCCCAGATATTCAAATGGGTTGCGCCGGCGCATCCCGCACATCGCGCCCCGGCAGGATATTGAAGAGGCTGCCCGGCGCAGCACAACTCCCGATGCGCCAGAGCGCAATGCAAGTGTATGCGACAGATGCAGAATTAATTATTTACATATTTGAGATTGATCTAGTACAGTATGCCCTGTAAGCCCATTGGTCCACCCAGGGGACCAATGGGCTTACAGCCCATACTGTACCTGTCATTCGGCGGATGGCATGCAGGCGGGTTGTAGCCACCCGCTGATGATTGGGGTGGAGGGCAAGGGTACCTGTGTGGGTGGGGGTGGGGTGTCACTGGATCACCAGGGATGTGTCTTGCAGAGCTGCATTGCGATCGTGCAGCAGGCGGGGGTGGGGGTACCACTAGACTACCAGGGCTTACAGATGTCTGCATATACCGCCTATCGGGGACACGGGAGGGAGGGTGGTACCATTAGACTACCAGGGAATTAATATACATATTACTGGACGATCAGGCTGCGGGGGTACCACTGGACTACCGAGGGATTGCTTTCAGAACATTTACGCGATTGCGGCAATGGGTGGGAGTTACTACTAGACCACCAGGGATTTCGTGTTCAACATATACCGCGCAATTGCGGCTATGGGGTGGGGGATGTCCCGGGATCTCCACAGCACACGTCATGCTGTGCAGGGTGCCAGGTGCAAGTCGCCATGCTACCCTGCACAAGGCATGCAATTGGGGCCATAATGACATGCAAATGGCCCCATTTGCACCTTGCATATATTATGACCTAATTTGCATGCCCCCTGCTGAATATCGTGGGTGATGCGCCTAGCGCAACTGCACTTGCGCATCCCTGTGCTCCCCTATCTGTGACTTGCACCATGCGCAGTGCGTGTGCTGCCCCTGCCACATTCAATGGTGCTGCACCATGGCACATCCCCATTGAATATCACCTAGATCTGGCCCCAGCGCATCCCAGTTGCACTGCGCCCAGGCTTGCACCACTGCCTGGCACAGTCTGAATATCCAGGCTTATATTGCTAAATGTTAGAAGTTTTAAAAACAAAAAAGAAGAATTAGAAGTTCTGTTAAAACCAACAGACAAAGCCGACATAGCCCGTATTACAGAGACATGGCGGACAGGGAAAGAAGAGTGGAGAACTGAAATTCAAGGATATAACCTATACCATCTAGACCGAGAAAGTAAGGAAGGTGGAGGAGTAGCAGCTTATATAGCTAACCATATGGTCCAGTCTTATATCAGACAAAATTTAGAAAAAAGGGCAGTAAAACCGAAACTATATGGATTAAAATAGAGACAGGAAAAAAAATATTATAATGGGAATATGCTATAGGTCACCTAGCAGTTAAAACCTGATAACAGAGGAAATAATTGAAGAACTAGATAAAGCATGTAAATACTGTAAGCCGGGCTGCATTTGTAGGAGATTTAAACTATAATTACATAAACTGGATTAACAGAAAGCTACTAAGGCAGGTACTGAGGCCTTTCTGAAAACTACTACACAGCTGAATATGAAACAAAACGTAATGCCAACAAGGGGAGAAAGAATATTAGACATCGACCTGAGTCAAGAGGAAGTAAATATTACAAATTGTGAGATTCAAGCACTGCTGGGAAATAGTGACCACGATATAGTAAACTTCCATATAGAGGAATACATCCCAATAAATAAAGGTTGTGGAGAAATTTACAATTTTAACACAGCTAACCAAAAACTAATAAACATCGATCCAGCCAAGATAAACTGGGAAAAAGCACTTGATAATAAAACAGCCAGCCAAATGTGGGCTAGAATAAAAGAACAGACTTTCTTAGTATGTGATAAAAATATAAAGAAGATCAAAAAATATAACGATAGAAATGTTAAACCACAGTGGTTGACAAAGAGTACAAAAAAAATTCTAATGAAAAGAGACAACTTTATAATGAATATAAAAAGAATAAAACTGCACAAAAGTGTGGGGGGGTATAAGAAAACACCAAGGAAATGTAACAATGAAATTCAAAAAAGAATAAACAATTTATGGAAAGAAATTTAGCATGTAATGCGAATGAAGGTAACAGGAAGACGTTCCATAGATATGTGAATTCATTGCAGACCTCTAACAGTAGCACGTGCTCTATAATTTCTAATAACAAACAAACTGAAGACCCCAGGAAAATGGTGAATATTTTTATACATACTTTGGGCCAGTATTCACACAAAGTGAAACACAGGTAGGGGATATACCCGAGCAGACTAGCATAACCGACCAGATCTCATTAGAATGTATAAACAACAAAATTCAAGCCCTAAACTGCACATACTCAGCAGGACCAGATAACATTTCTTCGCAAATGTTAAAATTATTAGCGCCACAAATAGCCATTCCATTAAGACTACTCCACATGAGGGCACTATCAAAAAATGAAATTCCTGCTGACTGGCTATCAGCCATAGTTATCCCAATTCATAACAAGCATTTGTCAATGGCGAATGTTGTCTTGCTGACATTGGCATCGGTAGCGCAGGAGTTGAACAGATGCATAATAGGAATGACAGTGAAGTATGAAAGTGACATCAAACCCCACATCACCCTACAGAGACTGACAGGCACTGAGGTGCGCCTTTGGGCATCGACCATAATGTTCATGGCATTTCAGCTCACCCTACCCTGCAGTGCGACAAATATTGCGTTCTACCTTGGGGTCCTCGAGCCTTATGCTCACCCCATTCAGCCAGAACGCTCATGGCATTTTACCTCACCCTGTCCTGCAGACACCGACAAGTGCTGAGCTGTGCCTTGGGGTGTTCGGCTTTACAGTCACCCCATTTCATAAGGACATACACTGAAATGGATGCAGCATAGGAGAATGGGGTGCACTGTTGGGCCGAAGAGTCCAAGGCACACCTCGATGCCTGTCAGTGGCTTGAGGGTAAAGGGGGCATGGTATAGCATAAGCATGACAGCCAGCAATGGAAAGACACACCCCTGATGCCTGTCAGTCTGTACAGGGTGGGACGTTATGGTTAGAAACCCTAATGCCCCGGTTGTTTGTTGATATCTGCACAACAAATCTGCAACACAGCATTTTTGTGACCCCCACCTCATGAAAGTGTTTGGGACCTCTGCTCATGAATAGTGGCACTGTGATTTTGTTAATCTGTCCTAAACGTTGATTTCTTACAGCGACCGCACCATTCTGTGCCAGATGTGGGAAAACACCATTTGGGTAGGATGTGAAAAATGACAGCTGTATCATTCATAGGTAGGTATGAAGAGATGGCAGCGTTGAAAATCTTAAGTGAAAATCTTAAAAATGCTCGAATTTACGAGCATGTGTAGAAACTGCACAATGCACACTTGTAACACAGTCATTTAGTGGAATTATTTCACCAAATTTTCAACATAGGCATTTTAGGACCTCTGCTTATGAACACTGTCACTATGATTTTCTTCATCTGTCCTGATCGTTGATTTCCCACAGCGACCGTGCCATAGTGCGCCACTTGTGCAAAAACATATTTTGGGCAGGATCTGAAAAATGACAGCTATACTGTTCATATGGACATGTGCAAAATTGACAATGTTGAAAATGTTGAGTGAAAACATTACAAACTGTCGAGGTTATGAGTGCGCATGTAAACTGCACAATGCACGTTTGTAACAGTCATTTTATGGACTTTTGTCACCAAATTTTCAACATAGGCATTTTAGGACCTCTGCTCATGAACAGTGTTGCTGTGATTTTCGTAATCTGTCCTGAACACTGATTTCCCACAGTGGCTGCGCTATTCTGCGCCAGTAGTGCGAAAACACATTTCGGCCAGGATGTGAAACATGACAGCTGCACTGTCCATAAGAAGGTGTGAAAAAATGGCAATGTTGAAAATCTGGAGTGAAAATATTACAAATTAGCGAGGTTACGAGTGCGCGTGAAAACTATGCAACGCATGCTCATAACACACTCATTTTTTTTAAATTATTTTTTCACCAAATTTGCAACAAAGGATTTTTGGGAGGCCACCTCATTAACAGCGATACTGTCATTTTGTTACTCAGTCTCAAAAGGTGATTCCACGCAGTGACCACAAAATCACCTTTCAGGACTGAACAACGCCATGACAGTGACTGAATTCATGAGGAGAGGTCCCAATAACCACATGTTGAAAATGTGGTACCAAAATTCACAAAAATGCCCGAGATATGCACCAAAGTTGAAAAAAACCCTATTTATGCCATTATACAGCTTACCGGCATTTCTTCAGTTCGCAGTCGGCTTTGAAGAGTGCAGACGTGTTCCCGGTCCACCAAAGATCATCATGCTGGAATCCGGAGGTAAGTATGGGGAGGGAGGTGTGGGGAGGCAGGGTGCGCAGAGGGTTGGGGAGGGGCCACGGACTCAATGAGGGACCATTTTGTGTTTTACAGGGTTAAAACAAAACAAAAAAATTGCGGGGCTGTTTTTTTTTTTTTTTTTTCAGGGACATTTGGCAAGCTGGGGTGGGCTCCTCAGCGTGTCACCTGTGTGTTTGATGGGGAGGGGGTCTGTAGCCGACATGGATTGGGCACCCACGGCACATACAAAGCTGGGGGAATCGATGAGCTGAGGGGACTGGGCACCCTGGCACACAAGAAATGGGGAGATATGCCGATGGGACTGGGCGCTCTGTCGGCAAGTTAAATTAGGAGGGGGATTGGGCACCCATCGCCTTCAAAAAGGGATTAGAAGGAAGGCTGTCCCTCAGCTTCTGTGGGGACTATAAGAAGCTGTCGGGGAAGCCACCGCCATGTTACTTGACAGGGACACCAGGCGAGGCAAGCAATAACTGGCTGCTGCAATCAGGGACTGCACTGCGGTGCTCCCTGACTGCAGCGGCTAATTTCTTTCAAGGTGGTGGTACATTTTCTGAAATACTGTCATAGACAGCATGCTATGCCATTGGTGTCACAGAGCCTGGCCACAAAAAGCAGTGGCGCCATTGGCTGCAGCAGAACCGCACCTCTGTATTCAGCTTCTCCAATGAAGCAACCACAATATGTTGTCTGCGCTGCGAGCATAAGATGACATAAAAAAGGAAGTAAGTCGGCCTGATGGCACTGGATGCCACACCTCGCGCCACACCAGCGACCCAGATTTGTGAATGAGCCCGGGCTGCCGGGGGAGAGAGGATTGTGCATCTGCGGACTGCTCTCCTCTCTCTGGGGAAGGGATCCAGGGACTGCTCGGTGCAACAGCAGCCCCGGTGGAAGCCGGAGGATATGCGCATGTCGGGCACCATGGTTAGAGGGAGGGAGCTGTGGCAGATGTCTCAGACGCATTGCACGCCCAAGCTCCAGGGAGGGAGGGAGGGAGTTGGTGGGAAAAATGAGAAAATCCCCCCCGACTCCAGGGAGGTGACAGAACCACCAGGGACCTGGGTCCACACGTCCAGAGCCGGCTGCACTGCCCGACATGAATTTGGGGACTCTGGAATCTCCCTAGAGGGTCTGGAGAGACTGGAGTCCTGACCCCGACATAGTAGCTCGGGTAATGGTGGTTCAGGCGGGTAGTTAGGAGCCCAGAGCCGCATGTGGATTCCCAAGAGATGCCCTGAAGTCAGGTGTAAACAGAGTCTACAAAAAAATAAGGGAAGTAAAACAAACTTTGAAAACTATTGCCTTATAAGTCTTACTTCTGTACCAGGAAAGATTATGGATTTGATTCAAAAGGACATGATAAACACATAGAACAAAATGGCTGCAGAGATCAGCAGCAACATGGCTTCACAGCTGGCAGGTCATGCATAACAAACCTACTATGTTTTTACAAAAAAGTATCAGCAGCAATGGACAGAGTATCGTCTGTGGACTGCATTTTTTTTGATTTTGCAAAGGTATTTGATAAAGTACCACACAAAGCCATAATACAACAATTTATAGATATCACAATAAATTGTAACATTACTGCATGGATTTGAAAATGGCTAAGTGGCAGACGTCAAAGAGTTAGTATAAAGGGTTACCTGTCGGATCCAATATCCATGACAAACGGGGTGCCACAGGGCTAGGCTTTGGGAGCTTTGCTGTTTCAGATTTTTATATCAGACATGGACAAGCTCTCAACATGCTGAACAAGTAAATATGCAGATGACAGTAAGATAGCTGGAGTAGCAAATACTCGGGAAAACAATATTCTACAAGCAGAACTTGACACAGAATAGGTAAATGGGTTAAAGGAAAACCACCCTCATATCTTCTAAAGTTAAAGATGTATGCAACTGTTTCAGTTAGTTTTCACATTTCATACTAGGGCCTGTCACTGTCCTGGGAGGGTCCATTTTGTGGTTGTTGAAATCTCATTGTCACCGAGAACTGCATTAGCATATGAGTGTGTGATGCATAATCAACCTTTAAACTCCCCAGTATGCTTGTCTGCTTTAGTACTTTTAAAAGAAACAAGCTGCAAGAAGGTGTGAAATACCACATTTACCTACAGTAAGTTTTACAAGCTATCCAAGATGTGATGCAGGTTTTTTCCCCTTTAAACTCCATTCAGTTTATGAGTTTCCAGGGAGTTTTTGCAGGGTGTTTGTTATTTCAGCATAGAGATACATGCTGTGCAGTAAATGGTTGATCTGACATCATATTGTCATATGCTAATGCAGCTCTCAGGGACAATGAGATTTTAACAACCACAAAACGGACCATCCCAGGACAGTGACAGGGCCCAGTGTGAAGTGTGAAAACTAACTGAAGCAGTTGCATACATCCTTAACAGCTACATGAAGAGTTGTCTGTTGACATGGAAACAAACAACATTTAGAAGATATAAGGGTGCAGTTTTACTTTAATGCAAGGGGCATGACTTTTAATACAGTAAAGCATACCTCTCAACTGTCCCTGATTTTGCCTCATATTTTTCCTCTGTCCCTCGCAGAATTTGTGTTCTTATGACAGAACAGTGGGGCTTAAATGTACAAAATAATGTCAAACATTAAAGTTACAGACTTGTTATTCTTCAGAAAATGCACCTTAACACAAATCCCTTTATTCTATCAGCTTTCTGAGTGAATAGTACCAGCTTTTAAGATGTGTCCCTGATTTGTGGTCTTTGTCCCTGATTTTTTTAAGCCTTGTCCCTGATTCATGAGGCAAGAGGTTGAGAGGTATGCAGTAAAGTGCTGTGTAATGCATCTAGGCCGTCGCAACAAAGAGAACACATTTTCTGAACAGACTAACAATAAGGAAAACAACGGAGGAAAAAACTTGAGCGTAACATCAACAGGGAAATTAACATATGATAATCACTGTCATAAACAAATTAGCAAGGCTTAAAGACAACTTTGGACTATCAAAAGAAATTTTAGAAGCAGATATGAGGAGGTGCTGATGCCCTTGTACAGGGCACATATGAGACCGGTTCTGGACTATAGTAGCCAGGCATGGGTGGGGGGGACTAAAGTCCAAAGACATGCAACCAAAATGATACATAGTAACTTAAACAATTTGTCATACAATGAGCAACTTCAAAAGTTACATCTTATGACGCTAGGAACAAGAAGGATTTGAGGAAACATGCTCCTCTGTTATGACGTCATGCAGGACAGTTATCTAATAAACTAACTCGACTCTGAATTTAAAAATGGTAACTTAGGAACAAGGGGTCACCCACTGCAGCAGAGACCCAAAAGACTCTTCACTAACAAGAGAAAGGCACTTTTCACACAGAGAGTGGTGAATCCCTAGAATAGCCTGCCCTTGGAAATAGTTAAACAAACAAACAAAAAAAAAAAGACGTGAAGGAAATAGGTTGTACTATTATGGGTAAATTGGTAGGAGTCCACGTGGGCATACCACCTCCTTGACTCCTTAAACCTTATCTTTCTATAAAAGAGATGAAATGTGACTTCACACTGCTACTTCCCTTAAAGAGCTAGTACACTGTCTTACATTAATATTAACTTTCAAAGAAATCACATGTTGCTTTTGTATTTGAAGTACTTCTTTTCCTTTAGCTAATTAGCAGACTGTTTCCCTGAAGGTGTGCAATGTGTAATAGTACTGTACCAGGAAGTGGAGTTCTTTGGGGATTTTTTTTTGGGGGGGGGGTTCTAACACTGTTTATCCTCCCTGGTCAGAGGCATGCCCTCCTTTCACCTTCTGCAAACGTGTTCTGTTCCCACCCACCCGGACTCCCACTCCACCTACGAATCATCACTGTGCTACCCCCCAGGTCTGAGTACGTCTTCAGCTCCATGGCATTTCTTCCTTGCATCAATAGCGGTGGAGGCAAAGGCTGATGGCATCCCCAGGAGATGGCGACTCGAATCCACTGTGGGGTGTGCTGGGCCAGCGGAGGTTTTATCCTCCCAATCCTGCACCCTTTTTCCCAATTTTCCTTCCATCCCCCACAAGGAGCATGCATCAGGATTGGCTGCTGGCAAAGCCCGATGCAGCCAACCCATGAATGCACGCCAATGGTCCCTCCTGCCATTTGCAGATCATTTGCACCACCACATGAGGTCAGTCAGGTGGTGGTAAAGCAGCAGAATTCAACACCCTCCTCTGGGACTCAATCTCCACCCCCAGGCTGGCCCAAGCTCTTTCCTGAACCCAGGTTGGTGTTGCGAGCGGTACCACTACAGCTGCGCTAGCAGCTTTGCCCTGGGAAGCCGAGTTCTATTCTTCTTCATGTTTTATCAGCATTGTCGCCTCACCGATTACGACATTACGATTCATCCAGACGGGTCCCCAGTGATGTCAAAGTGAGTGAGGCCATTCTGCTCATGAGGAATGAAACAGAAAAGAATGAGATATTTCAGCCTCTGGGGAGAGTGCTTTTGCGTCATAGCTCCTGCATATATAATAATGGATGGGAAACCACACACAACAAGCTGTTTTCCCACCGAGTCGTTTCAATGATGACCTCCCCCTACACACGATAGTGGATGCTTTTATTTGTGTTACCAGGATAACAAACACTATTATGAGGAGCTCGTCTATAAGGGGATCCTCAATAGGATACACATATTACAACACGAGTTATAATAAAAGCAACCTATGTACACACATACAATGCCGACATAAAGGCACAACAATGGAGGGAGACTTTACTCATATGGAAACCTTCACCCTCCCCCCATGGTAGCTGTTCCCCACATGGCATTCATTCACAACTTGGTGCACAAAGTTGTGAATGAATGCTTATAATACTCACTGCAAGCCCACTGGTCAACGATGTCGACCAATGGTTTTGCAGAGCATACTGTAAGCTGTCATTCAGTGATAGTGCAGTCGGCGGGCAGCTGTGGAGGTGTACGGAAGGGTTCTGCTGCCTGCCGGCTGCCATGCCCATGCTGGGACCGGGTGAGCAGGGTGGGGTTTGGTTGCCTTAGTGGGTGGGGGGTCCAATGGACTACCAGGGTGATCTTGAGTGTGGGATGTGCTGCGATCAGGGCTGGAAGGGGGTACCACTAGACTACCAAGGATGGAATATATTGTTATATCGGTGCGCCAAGTGTCAGGGATGGGGGGTACCACTAGACTACCAAGGTTAGGACAGCAGTACTATTGTGTTAGCGTTTGGGGTACTGGGAAGGGGGTTCCACTAGACTACTGGGGATGTGGGGGTATAATACTCTCCCTCACGATCGGGGCTAGGGGGGATAGTCACCCAGGGACTGGACTAATGTGTTGTGCTGTGCAATACAACGGCCCGGCTGTGCATGGCTGCCACTGAGGCATTGTTTTTCCATACCTATTTTTGCGCAGCACATCTCCGGGATGTGCGGGCAGCTGTGCCGCACATCTCGGCTGAATATGGAGATGTGCCATGTATGCAGGGGAACGCCACCGTTGGTGCCGCACACATTATCTTTTGCACTGTATGCATCCAGATTTATGCAGCACATTAGCCCCTTTAATATGGCTAGGATGCGCTAGTTAACTCAGTTGCGCAAGGCGATCTCTTTGAATATCCTGGCCTGAGTGTTTAAGAACATCTGAGAATACTGATGAAAACCTGGGGATAACATTCTTAAAAGCAGCCCACTTGCTTTTACAAACCCACATGTTTAACTAACAAATAACGAAAGGGATTCCCTTGGCAGTTTATGTTATGAATTTACAACAGCTTCCTCCAGTAATAAAACACTGCATGAGATGGCCACAAAACTGACCTCAGTGTAAACCTGTTTGTAAGAGAAAAACACCACAGCCCCTAGCAACCCAGACACATGTCATTTCAAAAGATCATTGAGTCACTCCATTACATTCCAAAGGAACTTTTGGAATAATCGTAGAAAATAGCTGGGGACCAGCAATACAAATCACTACACGCCCTGCACTGGCTTTTCCCGTGGATCAAATTCTCCTTTGAAGAGTAATTAGCTTATTCTTCAGGATAGCTGCTTAGTTCCCATCCTCTTCCCAGCACCAGATCACTGGAAACCGTCCCTCTATAACTGCTGTGTTTTTATAGATGCGTGTGCACTTTGCTATGTCTCTTGTCTGAGGGACACTCAAATCAAAAGCAGTGTTACAGACTTAACAATTACTACCTGTTTTCTGTTAACAAAGATCAGGAGAAGCATCAGCAGAATTTGTATAGCTCTTTCCCCAGATACTGTATCCCGAAGCACTTTACAAGCAATAAGAGAGACAGAATTCACACACACACACAGGCATAATTACTTGATCAATATATGGCTTCTTATGCAACCCATTACATACCTCTTACTATTCCGATTTTACATCAAAACATTTCCACAGTCTGAAAATAGGGATTTCAAAGCGCCAAGAAAACAAAAACATGCCAATGCTAGCTGGTGTAAAATGCTGCTGTGATGTTGAGGCCGGCCACTCGCATGGTGCATCACGGTTCTGATCTAGAAAGGGGCAGGATGACTTGGTGTCACCCAAGGAGGTGAGCAGGAGGAAGTCAGCAAGGAGAGTTTTAATAACTGGGGACTCAATGATTAGGGTAGTGGAGAGGATGGTGGGCAGAGGAGAGTAGGGGAATAAGATAGTCAGATGCCTTCCCGGTGCATTAGCCATCAGGTATATAGATAGGAGGAGTGGGTGCAGATTCTGAGGGTCAGTAAAGATGGCAGCCGAGATTTCATCTGAGAGACAAATGTTCCCTGGCAACAGTCAAATGTGTATCAGTCTCGAGTGCTAACGGGAATGATGATGATCGGGGAGCTGTGCCCCCTGCACCCCCCAGAGACGCACACACACACAATGGATTATTTCATTTTGGGGGCAAAGCTCTCCAAGCCCCCTTCCCTCTCCTCCTACCAATACTGTACAACTACTATTACAACTACTGCTGATAGCTACAGTGCTTATGAGATCACAAACGTCGACAGACAAGAATTCGTTATGATGCTGAAATCTTGTCTGATGACATCATAATCTCGTCCATTTCGTGTCCCTCAGAATCTGTATCCAAGCCTAGATAGGCTAGGAAGAATGATGGAGAAGGGGGAAGGGGATCTGGGGGTGATGGTACACTTGGGTACCACTGGTCAGGCAAGTCAGGCTGTGGAGGCAGTGACGCAGAACTTTAAGAGGCTGGGGGACAGACTGAAGGTGCTCAGCCTCCCTGGGCTTTACAGAGGTCCTCCCTGTGTGGAATAAGGGGAATGGGTACGACAGAGTAAGTAAGGAAAAGACTGAGGAGATTAATGGGTGGATGAAGGTATACTGTCAGGAGGAGGGGCACCACTTTGTGGGAGATGGTGGGGGGGTGCTTCTGGGATAGGAGACTCTTCAAGGGTGATGGGGTTTACCCGACAAGAGAGGGCATGTGCTCTGGGGAAGAAGAAAAAATTACTCACCATAGTAACCTTGTTTCTTCCAAGGGATTCTTAGTGTATTCTGACTTATGCGGTATGGTCTCACCATAAGACTGCCCCGGAGCCGAAATGGTTAACAGAACCTATGCAAATGATGGCATGCTAGGCTCGAGCTCGGTTTTCAAACCACTGTCCCTGGTAAACAGTTCTAAACCATCAGATTCTTACGAAGCATGCACAAAGAACTATCCAACTATGCTAATACTAACAATATTACCCCCTATTATCAATTATAAATTTTTCCCCTTGAAAAAATTCAGTGTGGCACCACTTAAGACTCAAGTCACAGATGCCCTAAAGAAAGAACATCATAGACACAGGTTTGCAACATTCTTACTATAGCTGGAGTGCAGTGACCATAGGTTTCTAGTAGGGGAGGAAGGGAGGGACCTCAGAATACAGTAAGATTCCCTTGGAAGAAACAAGATTACTACGGTGAGTAATTTGTTCTTAAAGCCCCAGGAAATCTTACTGTATTCTGACTTATGCAGACTACCCAAGCAGTACCTTTGGAGGTGTGCCTATAACCTATTTAGGAAACAGGCTCTGCAGGACTGCTGTACCAAACCTGACATTCCCTCTGGCCTGAACATCCAAACAATAATGCTTGGTGAATGTGTGGACTGTCTTCCAAGTAGCTGCTTTACAGATGTCCACTAGGGGAATGTCTCTAGTAGATGCCAAAGAAGCTGCTGTACCCCTGGTCGAATGGGCCCTGAGGCCTTCAGGTGGCTGCTTACCCACTTTATTGTAGCAGAACTGAATACAGGCTACAATCCATCGTGCAATGGATCTTTTTGTGGCTGGTTTTCCTTTCCCCATGTCCCCATAGGAGAGGAAGAGCTGAGTTTGATCCTATCTATGACCTTTTGTGTGGTCAAGGTAGTAGCTGATTGCCCCTTTTACATCCAGACTATGCAACCTGCATTCACCTGAGGTGGACTGATCAGTAAAATAGACAGGTAACGTAATACACTGGTTGAGGTGGAACTCTGATACCACCTTGGGCAGGAATTTTCTGTTAGTCTTAAGGACTACCTTATCCCCGTATACCGCTAGGTACCCAGGTTCTGTAGACAATGCCTGAAACTCACTGATCCTTCTGGCAGAGGTTATGGCTACAAGAAATACTGTTTTCCAAGTCACATACTTGAGGTCTGCCAAAGACATGGGTTCAAAGCGAGGCTGCATGAGCTGGGCAATGCAAATGTTCAGGACCCACATGGGAGTTGGTTCTCTATGTGGGGGATGCAAATGTAGCAACCCCTTAAAAAACTTTTTAAACACTGGGTTTGAAGCTAGGGAAGAGCTCTTACCTGCAGAAAACTAGGCTGAGACAGCCACCAGGTGCACTCTCAGGGTAGATGCCCTTAAGCCTGTAGAATGCAGATGGGCAATATAATCCAGGACTATTGACAGGATGGCCTGTTTGTGGTCTACGCCTCGCCCTGACAAAAAATGGAAAATCTTTTCCATTTGGAAGAATAGGTTTTCTTGGTGGATGGTTTTCTGGATACTCTCACAATTTCCATAACCCCTTCTGATAGGTGCAGATCTGCGTATTCTAAGTCCTCAAGAGCCAAGCTTTGAGCCTGAGGGATTGCAGATTGGGATACATGATCCTGCCCTGTGAGGATAACAGCAGGTTGTGCCTCCTGGGGAGACTGATTGGTCTAGTTACTGACATTGACAGAATCATGGAATATCAAGGAGGTCTGGCCCAGTCTGGGGCAATGAGAATCACTATTGCTGACTGGTCTCTGAGTTTGTTCAACACCCTTAACAGCAGAGGCAATGGAGGAAATACATACAGAAACCTCCTTGTCCAATCCAGCAGAAGTGCATCCAGAGGGATTGTGCCTTTGATGGGGGGGTCTACAACAAAACTGTGGTAGCTTATGATTGCTTGGAGCTACAAACAGGTCCACTTCTGAAGTGCCCCATCTCCTGAAGATGGTCTCCAGGACCTGCCTGTTCAATGACCACTCATGGTGGTTCTGATCAATTCTGCTGAGAGCATCTGCTAACACATTGTCCTTTCCTGGGAGATGGACAGCTGAGAGGGAAACCTCCAGAGACTACGCCAAGGCCCACATTTTCATTGCCTCTGTGCAAACAGATGACGACCTAGTGCCCCCTTGTTTGTTTATGTAGTATATGGTGGTTGTGTTGTCTGTTCTGAACTGAACCACTTTGCCCTCTACTTGATTGGCGAATGACTGGATACCCAGGAGAACTGCTCTGAGTTCCAACAGGTTGATATGCGGACGTGATCTCTGCTTTGTCCATGTGCCATGTGCTGTGTGGTCCCCCAGATGTGCTCCCCATCCTAGGAGGGATGCATCTGTAGTCAGTACCAGAGAAGGGGCCTGCTGCGAGAATGGCACCCCTTGTCTGAGGTTGGCCTGCTCTTGCCACCACTGTAGAGCTTGGAGAAATGTCACTGTGACAGGAACTAGTTTTGACAGACTCCCTTTTTTGAAGCCAGTGAGCTGTCAGGTGGAATTAAATGTCCCACATTTGGAACCTGGCTCCTGACACAGTTGCTGTGGATGATGCCATATGGCCTAGCAGTTGCAGGAAGTGTCTTGCTGGCTTTGGAACATTAAGCTTGAAGGAACTGGCTACCTGAATAAGGTTGTCCACTCTGTCCTGAGAGGAAAGCCTTTCCCTTTCTTGTGTCCAGTTCTGTCCCTATGACTCTGAGCAGCTTAACTGGCTCCAGAAATGAAAATTACGTACCTACCGTAATTCTTGATCTTCTTGGACGAGTCTCCACCACTCATTCACACTAGTGGGATTAGAGCCGGAGGCACTAGGACCCATCGGGAGCAAACTTTTTGCTGGAGGGTCGGCGCGAGAGATGGCGCCGCGAGGCACGGCGCCACGAGCAGCGGCTCGAGCGGCAATGACTATTCAAGACGACCCTCCAACTGCCCTGCAGTACCTTTTTTACCAAGGAGGTGCAGCGCAACTAACGTAAAGAGTAAATCTAATCTTAAAAAACGGACATAAGATAGTCCGTGACGACCTGCAAGAAGGGTCAGCAAAGAAGTCTCACAGCCTAAAGATTTGAGGAGTGAAGACCAACACAGCGGTGAGCTCGGGGATGGAGGGATAGGAATGAGTGTAGGAGACTCGTCCAAGAAGATCAAGAATTACGGTAGGTATGTAATTTTCATATCTTCCTGGACATAAGTCTCCACCACTCATTCACACTAATGGAGAGTACCAAGCTGATAATCCCCAAAAGGGCTGCAGGAGAGCCAGAGCTCACGCCGACTAAGATAGAAGTCCATTAAGGATAGTTCTGCCGAACGCGGAATGCCGCCTGGCATGAACATCCAGTGCATAATGCTTAACGAAGGTATGCACTGAGCTCTCAGGTGGCGGCGCTACAGATATCTGCAATTGGAACATTGCGACTTCGCGTCAGGGATGCCGCGATTCCTAGTAGAGTGAGCGTACACTCTACCTTCTAATTTAACTTGAGCCATGGAATAGCAATGTCAAGGCATGCCACCAACCATGATGAGATGAATCTGATAGCGACAGGTTGACCCAGCCGGTGTCGCTGAAAAGAAACAAACAGTTGCTGAGTCTTATGAAATTCTTGGTTCTATCTAAATAGAACTGCAAGTCTCTTAACATCCAAGGAATGAAGAGATCGCTCCCCTTCATTTTGGAAATTAGCGTATAAGAGGAAGTACCAGAGGTTGATTTAGATGGAATTCTGACACAACCTTGGGAGAAATTTAGGATGAGTACGGAGAACTACCTTGTCTTTATGGAATACAGTATACGGAGGGTCCGTAACCAGGGCATGTATCTCAGAGACCCTGCGGGCTGAGGTAATGGCACCAGGAAGGCAGTCTTCCAGGTAAGAAATTTTAGCTCACAGGTAGCTAGGGGTTCGAAAGGCTTCCGAGTGAGCATGTCCAGCACCAGGTTAATGTCCCAGGCTGCAACTGGACGCTTAACAGGGGGTCTGGTATGAAGAATTCCCTTAAGAAATCTCTTCACCATAGGTAACTGAGCCGGAGTCAAGGAAGAAACCGGCTCATGGAACGCTGAGATGGCACTAAGGTGAACTTTAACTGTGGAGTACTGCAGACCTGAGTTTGATAGGTCCAAAAGATACTCCAGAATCTTGTCAGGAGGACAGGAAAAGGGATTCCAAGAGGACTTTGCACACCAGAGAGAAAAACGTTTCCATTTGGAAGCGTACGTTTTTCGGGTGGCTGGCTTCCGAGCAGCCAGAAGGATGTCTGAGACTCTACGAGAGATGTTGAACCGATTCACTTCTACCTCTTCAGGAGCCAAGCATGAAGGTGAAGTGATTTCAGGTTGGGATGGACCAACGAACCCTGAGTCAAAAGATTGATTTGCAAGGGAAGTGGTCTCGGAGAGGCTGCCAACATACTGTTGAGTAGAGGAAACATAGTTGCTGAGGCCAGGAGGAGCAACGAGAATCATTTTGGTCCCCTGAGACTCGAACATGAGGAGTACTCTCTGGATTAGAGAAGCGTGGAAAGGCGTAAAAGAGCTTTGTCCACCTAGCCTGAACGCATCCTGACAGAAAATGCCAGGCCCTGGATTTCTGGAGCAGAAGAGAGGCAGTTTTACGCTGAGTGGGGATGCAAAAGGTCCAGATCTGGAGTCCCCACTCTTCGAACAGTGACCGAGCTACGGCTGGATCGGAGACCACTGTGAGGGTCTGCCTCCATTCTGCTGAGGTGATCTGCTAGGTTGTTTTGTATACCTGGCAGATAAAACCGCTGAATCAGAGACTGTGCTCCAAGCACCACTCCCACACCCTCATTGCTTCCCTGCAAAGGGATAAGAATGAGCACCGCCTTGCTTGTTGATGTAATACATCACAGCTTTGTTGTCCGCTTGAAGGAGAATGTTCTTGTGACAAAGGACATCCTTCAGAGCTCGGATGCGATAGAGGACCGCTGTCATCTCCAGGACATTTATGTGGAGATGAGTTTCAACTGAGTCCATACACCTTGAGTGTGGAGGAGGACAGTGAGCTCCCCATCCCATTAGCGATGCGTTGTGGTGATGGAGATCTGATGATCCAGGGAGCAAAGGGAAATCCTTCCAGGAGATTGCTCTCTGAGACCACCAGGTGAGAGACCTTGAAGGGCTCAGTCACCTTGATGGGATAAGACTGGGGTGAGAGGTCAGAGACCACTGAGTGGAGAGCATCCATTGGGTGGTTCTCATGTGCAACTGGACCAGGGTACAGTGAACACCGAGGACTTCATGAGACCCAACATGCTGATCGAGGAGAGCTGTAACCGATTGGTTCTCCCCGATGTAACGGGCCATCCGAAGGATGTCGAGTCTTCTGTCCTCTGGAAGGAAAGCCTTCGCGGAAGAGGTGTCTAGAAGCATCCCTATGAAAAGGAGCCTCTGGGAGGGCTGCAGTTGTGATTTTTTTAAATTCAGCAGAACTCCCATGGATGTAAGAAGACGAGAAGTCGTTTGCACGGCTTCCAAAGTCCCTTGGCTGTAAGGGCTTCCTAGAAGCCAATCGTCCAGGTAGGGAAACACTCGGAGTCCGATCTTCCTGAGATGCGCCGCGAGAACTGCACAACACTTTGTGAAAACTCGCGGCGCCGAGGATAGCCCAAAGGGTAGGACTCTGAACTGATAATGCTGACCCAAAGCTACAAACCTGAGGAACTTGCGGTGGGTCGGGTGAATGGGGATATGCTGGTAAGCGTCCTGCATATCCAGGGAGGCCAGCCAGTTGTGCTGATGCAGCAAGGGTAACAGGGTACCTAGGGAAATCATTTTGAATTTCTCCCTGGGGAGAAATTTGTTTAACTTTCTGAGGTCTAGAATGGGTGCATCCCCAGATTTCTTTGGAACTAGAAAGCAAGGGGAGTAGAACCCTGTGTTTAGCGAGATGCGGGGCACCGGGTTCTATTGCCCTGTTGTTTAGAAGGCCCTGGATCTCGGCGGTGAGGAGGTTCTGACTGAGAGCCGACAACCTGGGTTTGTCTGGGAGGACAATTCGGGGGTTTCAAGAAATTGAGAGAATAACCCTCGCGAATTATCCGAAGGACCCATTTGTCCGAAGTTATGGACTTCCACTGGTTGTAGAAGTACATCAGATGACCTCCCACCGGAGGAGAAAGTTCCACCGGGGCTCCACCTGAGGGCCAAAAAGATAGGAGCCATCAAAAGGCAGCGCCATTACCTGCTGCTGAGTATCATTCGTGAAGCCAGAAGAACGCAGCCAGGAATGGTGCCGAGTACAAATACCTGCGGCGCTGAGCGAGAAGCAGTGTCGAAACCGTCCATGGCGGCTTTGACCTGTTGGTTATTGGACTCAATACCTCTAATAACGGTCAGAAGAAGCTCTGACTGGAGTCCGAATCTGGAAGAGCTTCAACCATTCTTTTGATAGAGTGCCACAGGATATACTCATACTGAGAAAAATAGCCTTGATAACTGGCAATCGCATACTTAAAGTGGCGGCAGCAAAGACTCTCTTACCTAATGTATCAATCTTATGAGACTCTTTGTTAATAGGTCAGAGCTGTAGTAGTTTGAGGAAAACGACTTTGTCATTCTCTGCCAGGACTACAATAGGATCCATAAAGGCTTGGGATGCCAAATGGGATGATCCTTGGGGCTGAATACTTCTTATCAATGGATTTAGCCACTGAGGGAATAAGAGCAGGATTATTCCATACCATTTGAGACAGCGTCTCAAGGAAGGCTGGATCGGAGGAGTCAAATCCGTAGGGATCTCCGAGCATGAAGATACTGGAGTCTTAATATCTTCCCAGGATCGATGTCTGTAGTCTGGAGAAAGAGTGGATCTCAGGTTCCTCAACAGAGACTTAAAGGACAGGTCCTCGACCACAGGCTCTGTAGCAAAGAAAGATCCTGTTTCCTCCACTTCATCCCAACCAAAGGTCTGGGTCAGGCTCAACATCATCTCCTGATGGTCCAGGAAGGACTGTTTGGACAGGAAAGGAGTGAAAATTAGAGAGGAGGAAATAGCAGAGAAACAAGGAGAGTCCCGAGGCCCCGGCGCCGAGAAGGCAAAGCAGGTTGAAGCGGCACACATGGAGACGCAGCACCCGAAGGCCGCAGCGGCACATAAGCGGCGCCTGACCAGCGCCGCAACCAAGCGGCGCGCACCACCCGGCACCGCCCGAACCAAGCGGCGCCGCCCGGCAGGCGCCAGACCAACGGCCCGCCAGATCAAGCGCCGCCGCCGCCAAACCAGCGGCACCGCCAGCAGGCGCCGCCCGACCATGACGCCACGGGCAGCGCCGCAGACGTACCGCAAGGCTAAGCCCGGCACAGCGGCGCCGATAAGCCAACAGACCCAGCGGAGGGTGCGGAAATGCCCCAGGAACCTGGAAAGCTAGAGAGGAAAAAAACAGAAGATAAGGGCATCGGTGTGGCCCCTGCGCCGCAGCCATGTGAGGGGGAACACACCTAGCCGGAGTCGCTGGCACCGAAGAAGGCGCTGCGACTAGGGAAGGTCCAACCGCCCTACCTGATCGCCGGAGGAGCCCGAGCTCCGTGGCAACTGAGCCAGGCAGAAGAACCAACCTCCGAGCCCATCGCCCATAAGGCGCCCACTGATGAAACAGCTCATCTGGAGCCCTACCTATAGGCGGGAGGGCTCCGATGTCGAGGAGCGAGTTACGGAACTTGGCGACTCCGAAGAAGGAGACCGGCAAGTAGCAACGATAACCGACCGTCGACGCGCAGACATACCAGAGGGCGACCTCGAGTGATGCCTTCTCTTTTTTGACCTGTGGGCCGAAGAAGAGCTCGAGGCCGAACGGTGCCGAGAATGCGACCGTTTATTTTTATGCCGACGGGGGGACCGCCCATCCCCCCGGGCATCGGACTGACCGTTATCGGAACCCCGCTGAGGAGAAGGAGGCTGACCGGACCCAGCCCGGCTGACTGAACAGCTTTCATACGAAGTCTCCCTACCGTCACCTGACCTGCTCATGGTCGACTCCGTCCAGTAGAGACTTCTTCAAGTAAGTTAAATTTAAAATATTAGAAAAATTTAATGAAAATAGAATAAAACTAAGCAATACTACTATCATGATAATGTTACAAAAAAATAAACTGAAAACTATGCGCTAGTTTGAAGTTTGACTCCCGACAGACGAGCGACGTTGTCACTGAAGCGCACTCGACGGCGGGAAAAAGGAACTAAGGTGGTTGGGATCGTCGCCGAGATAGTCATTGCCGCTCGAGCCGCTGCTCACGGCGCCGTGCCTTGCGGCGCCATCTCTCGCGCCGACCCTCCAGCAAAAAGTTTGCTCCCGATGGGTCCTAGTGCCTCCGGCGCTAATCCCACTAGTGTGAATGAGTGGTGGAGACTTATGTCCAGGAAGATCAGACTTTTTCTGGTTTACCAAGAATCCCAGTGAGTACAGGGTATCTTGTGTGAATGTCAATGCCTCTATTACTTGTTGGTATGACTGGCCTACTGTCAGCCAGTCGTCCAGGTAAGGGAACACTGAGACCCCTAGTCACCTTAAGTGTGGCACGACCACAGCTAGACATTTTTGTGAACACGTTTGGAGCAGATGTCAGTCCTAAAGGCACTGCTCTAAACTGGTAGTGGCCTGATGGTAATCTGAACCTGAGGTACTTTCTGTGTGATCCTCTTATTGGGATATGGAAGTAAGCATCCTTTAGGTCCAGGGATGCTATCCAGTCTCCCTGCCTTAGGACTGATAGTATGGTAGCCAGAGTAACCATCTTGAATTTTGGTTTTTACAAATGCTTGTTTAAGTGCCTGAAATCCAGAATAGGTCGCCACTCTCCTGTTTTCTTTTTTGTGAGGCAGTACCTTGAATACATGCTATTTCCCTTCTGGTATGAGGGAACAGGCTATATTGCTCTTTGTAACAGAAGGCTTGAAACTTCCTCTTCCAGCAGGGCTGTTTCTGATGGGGAAGAGGGTTTGAAGGCCCCTGACCTCAGCTTTGACATTAACTTGAAGCGGAGGACAAGCCCCTGGCCCACTACCTCCAGGACCCACTTGTCTGTGGTGATATTTTCCCACTCCTGGGGGTAGTGGGCCAGCCTGCCCCCTACTGGAACTGGGGAGGCGACCCGAACAGGCACCTCAGGGTGTCTGCTTAGTCTGGGCTGTTGGCTGGACAGTGGGGCTAGTATGGCCACTGCCCCTTCTACCTCTCAAGTATCCCCTTTGTTGGTATTGGGGAAAAGCCTGAGTCTGGAAAAATGGCCTGTAGGGAGTTCCGCCCCTGCCACCTCTGGTCTGGTGTTTCTGGGGTGTAGAACCTCTCTCTTTTGCTGCTGCACTCTTATAGGCAGCTTTGTATTCATCCATTTTTTTCATATATGCTTCTGTTTGCTCTCCAAAGAGAGACATAGGGTCAGAGGGAAAATCCATGGCTTTTGTTTATGTGCCCTGTGTCAGATTGGTAGTTCTGAGCCAGGCAAACCTCCTAAGAGACACTACTGATACCATTTGCCTGGATGCAGTGTCACTAGAATCCACTGCCATCCTAAACTGCGTTTTTGCAGCCTCAATTCCCTTTTTTGCAGCTTCCTCCAGGTCAGCAGCCATGGGAGAAGGAGCTGCCTTAGCAATTTGTAATGCAGTAGACCAAAGGTTCTTTTGGTAACTAGCTATATAGGACATGTAAGAGGCCTGCCTAATAGCCAGGGAGGACCCTAGGTAAACTTTCTTTGCAATAGAATCCACCCTCCTTGAGTCTTTATCCGGAGGGTGAGAGGCCAGGGGGATGCCAGCTTTGTCACAAGCTGCAGCCTGTACAACACCTTCATGACTGGGGTGCCCAAAAAGGAAATCAGTCCCAGTCTTGGCAGCCCAATACTTTTTGTCTGCCTTTTTATCAGTAGGAGGCACAGAAGTGGGTGTTTGCAGCAATTTCATGGTCTGCTTTTTTAATGATTTATGAAGTGACAGCAGTAATCTTTTTGATGCTGGCACATCCATCACCTCTTTGTAGTCCTCCTCCTCCTCCTCTATGGATTCCCAGGTTGGGAGGTCGAGGGTCTGAGCAACTTGCTTGCTGACAGAGTAGTAGGATGTAAAATCCTCTGTTCCCTTATCAGGGGAATCTGGTCTGTGAGAATCAGGGGAAATATCCAGATCAATGGGCTCCCTAAAATCCTCATCCTCTTCCTCCTCGTAGTAGTCTTCTTCAAAATGATCCCCACCAAGGTCTGTTAAACCGGGGGCTGGATTTGAACCGGGATTTTGAACCGTGACTAGTAACGGTTGCTTGCCAAAAGGAACCAGCGTCTGTAAAGACTGAATAATTCTGATTGCATTAGCGATCTCGTCTGCAGAAGGAACCGAGAAGGAACCACAGTCTTCTTCAGTTGCAGTGCCTGGTGCTTTTCCTTTTTCTTTCTCTTAACCGCAATGACCAGTTCAGCAGTCTTTTCAGCGGTTCATTTTTTGGTAGAGGAACTATAGCCCCTTTCAGAGGGCAGATCCTCCGGTTCAGACTGAAGAGGAACTGGTTGCTCAACAGCCGGGTCAGCAGCCTTGTCAGCCATTCTTTCCTTCAGTCTCTTTAAACGTCTTTTGACTGTAGATTGTGGAAAATTCTTGTAGATCTCACAATCTGTCTCAAGGTGGTCAAACCCAAGACAGAACAAACAAATTAAGTGTGGATCAGCTTTAGCAAAAAGTTCCCTGCACTCAGTGCAGTGCTGGAAACCTGTGGGTCCTGTTCTCTTTTTGGTTTTCTGTGATATAACCCAGAAACAAGAAGAGTGGTTAAACTCTAAAGTATATACTTTTCTTTTTCCCCCCGTTACACTAACCGCAGAAAAAAAAACAGGAGTTACCCCGGTTAAATTTCTGAAACTAAACAACCGACTATACCCAAGTTGGTACAATTTAACTAATAAACTTCAAGAAAACTAAAAGGGAGAATGTCAGTTTTCCCTCGGTCAATGAACTGAAAAGAAAACAGACTACTTACCCCCACAAAAACTAAAATCTAAACAAATTCTACCTGAAAACCAAGGACACTGATAGGAATACCAATATAAACTAAAAATACTAGGTAAAAACCGAGAAAAATAAAGTTTCTTCAAGCGATGGAGGAGAGCTCTCTGGAGACGTCTTACTGAGGCAAGCAGAGTAAAGAATCTGATGGTTTAGAATGTTTACCAGGGGGCAGCGGTATGAAAACTAAGCTCGAGCCTAGCATTCCATCATTTGCATAGGTTTTATTAACCATTTCGGCTCCGGGGCAGTCCTATGGTGAGACCATACTACATAAGTCAGAATACAGTAAGATTTCCTGTGGCTTGAAGTTTGACATTTACACTGGGCAGTTAAACTGACAGTGGGGGAGACAGAGGCTAGGGGAATCACCGAGACAGGAGAGTAGGTGGGAAACCTAGCTACGGCTCCCCTGAACAGGGTACTAACAGCAGCAAGGTAAGTAACAGTAAGGTTGAAAGTTTAAATTAGGTTAGGGGAAAAGGCCAATGAGGCAAGGCTGACAAAGCCCACATTCAGCGTGAAAAATAAAAAATTAAGGTGACTAGGGAAGAATAAGGGTGAATGAAGGACTAGGAAAACAGCAAGAGGGGATCAGGAAAAAGATGGAAAGGGGTCTGGCCTTAATGCCAGGAGTCTGGGAAACAAAATGAGTGAGATTAGTGAGCTCCACGCAATGGTGGATGACACTGAGATGGATCTAGTAGCCATCATAGAAGTTTAGCCAATGGAGAACAACAATTGGGACCCGACAGTCCCAGGCTACACCATGTTTAGATAGGATAAGAGGAAGAAGTAAAGGAGAAGGTATAACCTGGGCAATAGAGGCAGTGGAGAATGGAATCATCAGGGGACACAGATCACTGTGAGTTCAGCTCATAGCCTCCTCAGAGAAGAAACTACAAATGGGGATGATCTATAGACCTCCAGAACAGAGGAAGAGAGAGATAAGGAACTAGGGGCAGAACTAGAAAAGGGGGTAGCAAAGGGGAGGTGGTGGTGATGGTGGGAGATCTAAATCTGCCAGATACTGGGTAATTCCAGCGGCCAGGAGCTCCAGAATTCAGGCTCTGCTGGATACACTGCAGGACTGCCTGCTGGTGCAGCTAGTTAAAGAACCCATAGGCAGGCTGCCATTCTCCATGTGGTGCTCACTCACTGACTCAGAAGTAGTTGGAGGAGTTAGGGCAGGAGAGTCACTAGGGTCCAGCAACCATAACTCTACATGGTTTGACCTGGCCCTTGGGACAAGTAAACCCTCATCAAAGGCTGAAGTCCTAGATTTCAGAAGGGCGGACTTCAGCCGGATGAGGGAGCTGGTCTGGAACGTCGAAAACCACCCCAGGAAGTTCCTTAACGTACTCATTTTAACAGAAAGTAATACAGTTTGATAGCCATTTGGACAAGCATTGTTTAGAAACTGGAGTGCCCTCTTTCCCAGGAGCAAATAGAACAAAAAGCTGCAAGGACCTGCAGTTCTTTGTACTGTGTACACAGTACCTGAGTATTCTATGTACATCAAGAGTATGGAGTGATGCTTCCCCTGGATTGGCATGCTTAGGAAAATAAACTAGCAGGTAGATGCTCTGATTTAAAGTAAACTCGGACACTACCTTTGACAGAAAGTTAGGACTGGTGCACAAAGACACCCTGTCTTTGTGAAATATCAAATAAGGAGGCTCACACATTAGAGCCTGTAGTTCTGAAAATCCTTTGAGCAGAAGTAATGGTAACTAAAAATAACGCTTTCCAAGAGAGAAAGCGTAAGTCACAATCCACGGCTGGCTCAAAAGGAGCCAAAGTAAGCTTTTCCAAAACAAAATTCAGGTCCCAAGCCAGGACTGGATTGCAGATAGGAGGCTTCAAATGTAGAATATCTCTCAAGAATGTACAGGCTGCCTCCAGCTGGGCAACCTACAATCCTCTATAAGCACATGGACAGCTGAAATGGCAGTCAAAGGCACGTTGATAGAGGAATACTGCAAGACTGCATCTCACAAGGACAGCAAGTACTCTAGAACCTGATTAACTGGGCAGGTAAATGGATATAAGTGATGAGAAGTAGCCCACAAAGCAAACTGCTTCCACTTCATGGAGTAAGTGGATCTGGTGGAAGGCTTTCTGGCAGCCACCAGGACATCTGTGCCACCTTCTGGGAAACTAAAAACTCCTGGCAATGGTATGTTTTTAGGAGCTATGCAGGAAGAGGAAATTATTTGAGGTCTGGATGGACCAGGGTTCCCTGTTCCTGTGACAGTAGGGCCTTGCACAGGGGCAGACGCATTGGTGGTTCCACTGCGAGCTGCTGCAATAGCCAGATATGTCGAGGCCACATGGCAGCAATAAGGATCAAAGTTGCCCCCTCCATTTGGAGCTTGATTAGCACCCTCTGAATCAGAGGAATGAGGGAGGGAAGCTGTACAGAAACCTCCCCTTCCAAGAAAGGGACAACACGCCTCGTCAGAAAACTCCACCCTGGAGCAAGCGAGCAGAAAAGCGACACTTCTGCGCTGTGTGGGAACGCAAAAAGGTCCAGCTCTGGATGACCCCCCAAATAACTGAGACCTGCTTAGCCTGTCTGCCAAAACATTTTGGGTGCCAAGAACATGTACTGCTGACAATTCTAGAGCATTTATTTATTGAATTTTGGTAACAAGGTAGGCCCACTGAGACAACAAAACAGGTTACTCACCTGTAACAGTAGTTCTAGGAGTGGTATATGTTGTTCATCCACACTTCATGGCAGGTACCTTGCCGCTTTAAGATATGCCGGAAAGTCTTCAAGCTGGCTCCTCCCACCCACCCGGATGGTATGACCCTCGACTCCGCCCCATGACATCAGATCTTAGCCCGCTGGAAGCCAGGTTTGTGCGTCAAAGCCGGGGAGGTCGGGTGGGTCAGTGTGGATGAAAGTACAGTTATATAAGAACTTAACGTAACAGCAGATCTTCGAGAACAGCTCTTGTGGCAGGTTACACCACGAGGACTGAAGCCGGCAGGCAGCAGGACCCCACGGAAAACTTCTAGCTAGCTATACAAAGCAGGGGACTGCCCCTGACGTCAGCTCTGCCCCCAAAGTCAGATACATCATAAAAATGGCGGTCCCCCAGCATACTTCAGTTCTCCTGCCGGAGACTCCCGGCACAAAGATGCGATTCAGCAGGGGAGACAGAGGATCCACTTCCAGAGGAACACTAATAATTCTGATGCATTGGAGATGCTATGAAGTAGACCCAAACCTCCTGCGGGGAAGGTGGGAGGGAAACTACCTTCTGCAAGAGCAGTTCTCGAAGATCTACTGTTACAGTAAGTTCTTAGGTAACTGTATTATCTTACTTCGAGATACAGCTCTTGCAGCAGGTTACACCATAAAGATTGATGCCCAAGCAGTAAGGGTGAAATGCTAACCCAGTCAGGAAGAGGATAGGAGAGTTCGAGGCAAAGGGGGACCTCTCAGGACAAAAGTCCCTGGAGGACTGCCAGGCCAAAACCCGCTCTATGCCTGGAGGCGATGTCCAAACTGTAGTGTCTCATGAAAGTGTGCATTGAACTCCAAGTAGCGGCCACACAGATGGCAGATGTCGCTTCATTTTTCAAGGCAGCAAAGGAAGTAGCGACCCCATGGAGAATGGCCCTTTATTGGTCCCGGCAAGGGTTTGCTGCATTTCTGGTAACAGAAAACAATGCAGTTAACAAGCCACTTAGAGAGAGTTTGTTTCGATATGGGTGCACCCATCATCCTTCGAGCGAAGGATAAAAACAGCTGGTCAGATTGTCTGTGTGAGTGGGTTCTGGCCAAGTAGAACCTCAAAATCCTATGCACATCTAAAGTGTGCAAGAGGGCTTCCCCTCTGTTCGTATAGTTGGGGAAGAATACCGGAAGGTCAATGTCCTGATTTAAGGTTAAGACTGAAACCACACTGGGAAGGAACTTAGGATTGGTCCTTAAGGACACCCTGTCCTTATGGAAAATCAAGTAAGGCTCTTTACACATGAGCGACTGAAGTTCAGAAATTCTCCGTGCTGAAGTTAACGGCAACTAAAAATAACACCTTCCAGGAGAGAAGGAGAAGCTCGCAATCCGCGGCTGGTTCGAAAGGGGCAGCATAAGCTGCTCTAAAATGAAAAGAAGGTCCCAAGGAGGAATCGGGTCCTTTATCAGGGGTCTGAGATGCAAGACACCATGCAGAAAAGCACAGGAAGCCTCTAATTGGGCTAGTGATTGCTGACCAACCGGTGTGTGGTATGCCAAAATGGCACTGAGGTGTGCCTTCCGAGAGGAATATGCTAATCCCGACTGGAAAAGGGATAGAAGGTGGTCTAAGTACGTCGAAGTAGATCGAGGTCGCAGGCCTAAGCCCATAGACAAAATCTCCGCCATTTCAGAGAGTGAGTTGAAGGTTTCCTAGCTGCCACCAGGATATCGGCAACCTCTTGCGAGACCCTGTGCCTAAGAATGGCTACGTCTTTAGAAGCCAGGCATGCAGATTCAGGGAATGGAGGTTCGAAGACACCAGGAGAAAGGACTGCTGTGTGACTGAACTTCTCTGCTGGGACTAAAGTAGAAGAACTTTTGTATTTGGACCTTTAATTTAGGGTAAAAAACTAACATACAAAACAAAACAAAAAAAAAAGTGTGTGTTTGGGTTAACTGAACTGCATGGGTAACTGAAAAGTCATCTAGGTGTAAATCTCAGGTGACTGAAAGGACTTAACTGCTGTGAGGTTTAAATTACTTGTAGAAAGATCTGGTAAGTAGGGGGAGGGCTTAGCTAGAAGGAAGCTACATTTAAAGACTGCCTTAGAAAGATTCTGCTAATAGCTTGGCAGAAGACACCAGGAGAAAGGATTGCTGTGTGACTGAACTTCTGCTGGGACTAAAGTAGAAGAACTTTGTATTTGGACCTTAATTTAGGGTAAAAACTAACATACAAAAAAAAAAAAACAGTGTGTGTTTGGGTTAACTGAACTGAATGGGTAACTGAAAAGTCATCTAGGTAAATCTCAGGTGACTGAAAGGACTTAACTGCTGTGAGGTTTAAATTACTTGTAGAAAGATCTGGTAAGTAGGGGGAGTGGCTTAGCTAGAAGGAAGCTACATTTAAAGACTGCCTTAGAAAGATTCTGCTAATAGCTTGGCAGAAGAAACCAGGAGAAAGGACTGCTGTGTGACTGAACTTCTGTCTGGACTGTATTGTCCTCCTTCCCTCCCCCACCCAAAGTTAGTTCTATTTTATAGGCACAGGATTTGACTGACAACAGAACGCCCTGTTTAGGGCAGGAAGTGAGTGATCACAGAACCACCAAGGACCCACCATCCTAGAAGGGCAAGAGTAGCTCTCCCGCCCCTCTAGCTGCTGGAGGTCTGCCTCTGAACAAGAAGTGGTCTACTGAGAAATATAGGATATTCTTGTCTCAGAACAGGACAATCAGGAGCTTAAAGGGCACACAGGCAGAAAGTAAGAGAGAGAGAAAAAACAGAGGAAAGAGTAAGGATTGCAAACAGTTAAGGGTCAGAAATAAGACATGATTGAGTGGTGCAGTGCAGTGGCTGTGGAGCAGCAGTCTTCCGGGAGATGTTCTGGAGGATGCGGTGTTGTCCCATCTGCAGGCACCTCTCTGGGATGAGGAGGAGGTTGCTCATCTCCAGGCTGAGTTGCCAGGATTTGTGGGACCTCCTCTTCCATCCAGGACCACCAGTACCTCTGCCGTTGCCTCAGAGGTTGCCAAGAAAGAGGAGCGTTGGACCACAGTGGGCTCAGGGAGGGTGAGGGTGGTGGAACAGAGCGCATCCCTCCAGCTGTCCTTCCACAACTCCTATGCCATTCTGGCAAAGTGTGGTTCCTCTATGGAGGCACCCACAGTGGAGACCAAGGAGGATGCTGGGAACCTCCACAAAGGAGACCCACAGGAGGGTGGCAGGGGACCCTGCAGGGAAGGAAACAACTCCTAGTGGGGACTCCATTGTTAGGAAGGTAGAACTGGGCAAGGAAGGGAGAGGAGGTATGGTGCCTGCCTGGCGCCATGGCTTGAGGGACAGGGAGCGAATCCAGGATTGCCGAGCAGCTGCACGGGAGGGAGTTGGATGTCATTGTCCACCTAGGGACAAATGACCTGGCTAAGAAAGGGATTAGAGAAGTGCAGGAAGAGTTTGTGGAATTGGGGAGGGGCCTTAGTCAAGTAGCACGCACGGTAACCTTCTCGGAGGTGCTACCCATCTATGGCATAGGAGAGGCTAGGGTGTTCTGCACCATGGGATTCAATCAGTGGTTGAAAAACTGGTGTGGAGCTCAGGCATTTGGCTTCATTGGGGACTGGGGGTCCACCTGGAGTGATGCAAGCCTATACTGGCATGATGGGCTGCATCTGTCTGGGAGGGGAACCAGGATCCTAGGTGATAGGTTTAAATGCTTCATTGGCAAGCTTTTAAACTAGCCAAGGGGGGAGGCACTGGAAAGGAGCAGGAAAATCCTAGCCCCCCCAAACAATCACGGTAGTAAGTGTGGCAAACACCAACATGGAGGTGTCGATAGGGAGAAGGGCAGGGGTAAATGGAGAAAGTGACAAAGGCAAGAAGGACAGGGATGAGGCAAAGGGGTAAGGCCATCAGGAAATGGAGGGTAATGAGTACCAATGCTCGTAGTCTGGGCAACAAGCTCCTGAGCTGGTGGCCTTAATGGAAGAGGGATGCCTGATATCGAGCAGTCACAGAAACATGGTACACAGAGAACCATGACTGGATGTTAACATACCAGGGCACATAACCTACAGAGAGAGACGGGCAGGGAGAAGAGGGGAGGAGTAGCTCTCATGTAAAGGAAGGGATAAAAGCAACTGAACAAAAGAGTAAACAGGGAGGCGAGGAGGCAACTGTGGGTCACCTTGGAGACTGGAAAGGGCACCACAATCCGACAGGGGTTGTGTACAGACCCCCATGTCAGGGGGAAGGAATGGACAAGGATATGATGGAAGGCATTCTTAGAATGGCAGAGAAAGGGGAGATACTGTTTATGGGAGACCTGAATATGCCAGATGTTAACTGGAGCACATTTGCTGCAGCCACATCCAAGAGCAGGGCCATTCTTGATGCCCTACAGGTGGCAGGCATTAGACAGCTAGTTTCGGAACCCACTCGTGAGGGAGCAATCTTAGACCTTGTACTCTCAAGTGGGGGCAGTGAGAGGATCTCAGATCTAGAAGTGGGTTGCCATCTGGGGACAAGTGACCATCAAACAATGTGGTTCACAAACTCAGCTACAGAGTCAAGCCATACAAAAGTGAGGGTACTGGACTTTAGGAGGGCTGACTTTGGCAAGATGGGAGAGTGCCTCAGAAAAGCACTAGCAAACAGGCTAGAAGGAGGTGTGGAGCAACAATGGGGAATTATCAAAACTGCCATCACAGAGGCAACAAGCCTTTGTGTGAAGCAAATAAACAAATCAAATCGAAAGAAAAAGCCACTATGGTTCTCAAGAGAGGTGGCTGTGAAAGTCAGGAAGAAAAAGATAGCATTCCGAAGTATAAGGAAACACAGAAGGAGCAGGACAGAGAGCTGTACCAGTTAAGGCAGAAAGAAGCAGGAGGGAAGTCAGAATAGCAAAGGCCCAAACTGAGGAAAAGACAGCCAACTCAGTTAAGAAGGGGATAAAACCTTTATAGGTACATCAGCGGCGAGAAAGACAAAGGAGGGATAGTGAGGCTGAATAGAATGAACGGTGGGTGGGCAGAGGGGACAGTGAAAAACAGGAATACTGAATGAATATTTCTGCTCAGTATTCACAAAAGAGGAGGGGGAAGTGCCTAATCCAATTAACAGAAGCACTCTTGATGGGGGGTTGATCCCAGTCCTTTCACAGAAGAAAGGGTTCTGCAAGAACTCCTAAAACTGAAGGTGGACAAAGCAATGGGTCTTGATGGAATTCACCCAGAATTCTAAAAGAATTAAGGAAGGAACTAGTGAAACCACTGGCTACTCTTTTAATAAATCATGGGAGGATGGTGTGGTACCCGAGGACTGGAGGAAGGCGGATGTGATTCCCTTCACAAAAGTGGGACCAAGACAGAGGCAGGAAACTACAGACCTGTCAGTCTGACCTCTGTGGTAGGGAAAGTGATGGAGTCACTTCTGAAGGAAAGAATAGTTGAGTACCTAGAGGTCAGTGGAGCACAGGATCCAAGGCAGCATGGGTTCACAGCAGGAAGGTCATGTCAGGCAGAATCTAATAGATTTCTTTGACTGGGTGACCAAAGTAGTAGACCAGGGAGGGGCTGTGGACATGGCCTACCCAGACTTTAGCAAGGCATTTGACACAGTCCCACACAAAAGATTATTAGTCAAATTAACCAGCCTGGGAGTGGGTCCCAGGGTGGTAGCCTGGTAAAACATTGGCTGGACAACAGGACACAGAAGGTAATTGTAAATGGAGTCCACTCTGAAGAAAGGCGGTTACTAGTGGGGTACCACCGCAGGTTCAGTATTGGGTCCAGTCCTTTTAATGTCTTCATCAGTGACATTGCAGAGGACTGGAAGGAAAGTATGCCTTTTGCAGATGACACTAAGATCTGCAACAGGGTTGATACACAAGGAGGCGTGGAAAGGATGACAAAGGGACTTGGTAAGGCTGGAGGAATGGTCAGACGATGTCAGCTAGGATTCAATGCAAAAAGTGCAAAATAATGCACCTGGGAAACAAGAACCCAGGGAAGAATACACAATGGGTGGGGAGGTAGTAACAACAACAAAACAGGAAAGAGACCTGGGGTAATCATATCAGATGACCTTAAGGTTAGCAAGCAATGCGAGAAGGCAGTAGGGAGGGCCAGGGTATACTGGGATGTATAGGAGAGGCATCAGCAGCAGAAAACAGGAAGTTGTTATCCTCTGTACAGACAGTTGGTGAGACCCCATCTGGAATACTGTGTCCAGTTCTGAGACCCCATCTCCGAAGGACATAGACAGGATAGAGGCAGTCCAGAGGAGGGCAACTAAAATGGTGCAGGGTCTGCAAGAGAAGCCGTATGAGGAGAGACTAAAGGAGCTTAACATGTATACCCTTGAGGAAAGAAGGGAGAGGGGACATGATAGAAACTTTCAAGTACCTCAAGGAATCAACAAAGTCCAAGAGGGTAGCATCTTTCAGAAAAGAGACTTGCAAGAACAAGGGACACAATTTAAAAGAAAGAAGGAGGGCGGTTCAGGGGCAATGTGAGGAAGTATTATTTCACAGAGAGAGTAGTGGATGCATGGAACAGCCTTCCTGAGGAAGTTGTGGGTCTAAAACTGTGGGAGAATTCAAGAATGCATGGGACAGACATAAGGCAATTCTTGTGGGGGGCAGGAAGATATAGGCTGTTGGTTAACTAGGATCTGTGGCCTATCCTGTAGGTAGGGAAATGGGCAGACTAGATGGGCCTAGCGGTCCTTATCTGCCGTCAAAGTCTATGTTTCTATGAATGGACTAGGGAGCCGGCCTCCTGGGACAGCACATGTGAGCTGATCAGTAAGGGAGGCTCCTGGGCCAGCTGGTGAAGCAGCGGAAACCAGATCTGTCTGGGCCAAGAAGGCGCTGATCAGAGCTTAAGAAGAACCCTCTGGATCAAGGGGAAGGGCGGGAAAGCATAGAGAAACCTGCCTGTCCAAGAGAGGGACAACGCATCTCGCCAGAAAACACCAGGTCCTGGATCCAGCAAGCAGAAACTGGGTAGTTTTGCATTGTATGGAGACGCGAATAAGTCTACGTCTGGTGTCCCCCATCATAGAAACAGGTCCTCAGCGACCTCTTGTAGCAATTCCCATTCATGAGCTCTGGCCTTCGACTGGCTCAGGAGATCTGCAACAGTGTTGTCCACACCGGGAATGTGCACTGCGGTAAGCATGGTGCCGCTCCCTATTTCCACACCTGCTTTGCCTATCTGCAAAGGGGGTAAGAGTGAGTGCCTCCTTGTTGTTGATGTAATACATTACCGAGGTGTTGTCTGTTTGGACTAACACATGACCCAGTAGAATCTCTGACTGTAAGGCATACAGGACTGCCCTCATCTCCAGAACATTGATATGGGGGTCAGTCTCCAGGGGCAACCAGGTTCCCTGGGTCCTGGTGCCTCTCAGATGACCTCCCCAGCCGGACCCCGAAGCGTTGGTGGTGAGGGTCACAGATGGTACTGGACCAGCCACCACTGCAAGTCTTGAATGACCGGTCATGTGAGTCTGATCGGCTGGTCTAACGGATCCTGCCTCTGGTCCCATTGGGTTCTCAGTGTCCACTGAGTAACTCTCATGTGGAGGTGAGCGTGGGGGACCATGGTGATGGCAGCTGCCATATGTCCAAGCTGGCAAAAATGGTCTGAGCGGGGACCAGATTTTGTGCCGTGATTGTCCTCATCAGTGGCCTGATGCATTCCGCCCTGTCCCCGGGCAGGAAGGCTCTCCCTTGACAGGTATCCAGAACAGCGCCAATGAACAGTAGTCTCTGTGAGGGAATGAGAGATGACTTCTCTTGGTTGATGGTGATCCCTAGAGACTGAAATGGGGAGCAGGTGTCGTGAATGGCCTTCTCCAGCACTTCTGGGGAGGAGGCCATCAGGAGCCAGTCGTCCAAATAGGAGAAGACATAATGGCCTTGTCTCCTGAGGGCCGCTGCTACGAATGCCATGCACTTGGTAAAGACGTGTGGCACCGAGGACAAGCTGAACGGGAGTACTTGGAACTGGTAATGGCGTCCCAGAAACTCGAAGCGCAGGAATTTTCTGTGTGACCGGGTGATGGGAAGATGAAGATGCGCGTCCTGCATGTCCAGAGACGCTAGCCATGCACCTTGCTTGAGCATGGGAATAAGACCTAGAAGGGTAACCATGCGAAAGCACTTGCACATCACAAAGATGTTTAGGTTGCTGAGGTCTAGGATCAGGTGTAAGTCCCCAGTTTTCTTTGGAACCAGGAAGAAGTGAGAATAGTATCCTCCTTCTCTCTGGCTCCTCAGTATGACCTCAATGGCATTCTTGGAGAGAAGTGCTGAGATCTCCCGCTGGATGAGAAGGGCATGCTGTCCCGAGTAACGGGAATGCAGGGGAGGTCTTGACGGTGGGTGGTCAAGGAACTCAATAGAGTGTCCTCGACTGATAAGCTGAAGAACCCACCGGTCGGAGATGATCCTCTGCCACCCTGAGAGGTGGTAAGTGAGTCAACCCCCGACCCTTTCTTTCCTTTGATACAGAGGTGGGGCGAGGGCTGGGAAGGAGTCATGCTGTAGTGGTACTGTCTCCAGCAGGTTGGGTAGGTTTGGTGTGTCTCTGACCCTGACCTCTGGAGAATCTCTGCTGGTTTTTATGGCCGGAGTTGCCCCTGTGCTGTTGTTGGCCTGACCGAGGTTGTTGCTTGCTTTGTCAGCCACGAAGATGGTTCTGTGGTCTGCGAAAGGAACCAGGCCTTGACTTATACATGGCGTGAACCATTCTGACTGCCTACCTGGCATCTTGGAGCCTGGTGATAACCCTCTCGGAGACTTCACCAAATAACACTGAACAGTTGTAGGGAACGTCCAAGATCCCTTTCTGGACGTCTGGAGTAAATCCGGAGACCCTCCACCAGGAGTGTCTCTGGAGGCAAATGCCTGTTGAGGCACCTCTTGCTGCTGAGACCGCTGAGTTGGAAGCGGCTCGGAGGACTGGGTCCCAACGTCCAAGCCCGTACGAAGGAGGTTAAGGAGTTCCTCCTTCTCCTCACCATCTGGAAAGTCCTTTAACAGGTCTTGCCCTTGATCCCACAGTGCATTTTGAAATTGCACCATGTGCGTTAAATAACTGAGGGACCCAAGAGAGCATGTGGAGGTCGCGTACATGCGGCGGCCCAGAGAGTCCAATTGTTTGGATTCCTGGTCTGGTGGCTGGGTGTTGAGGTGTTGGGGCCTTTGTGAGTGGTCGTATGAGGCTGTAATGATGTCCGAGTCTGCCACAGGTTGCTGAGCTAAATAAGGAGCGCCCAGCGGGGCTCTATAAAGTCTGTCAGCCTTCTTGGGGACCGCTGGGGGGGGAATGTGGGGGCTACCATGCAGCCTTGGTAGTGTCCAGAAAAGTATCCACCAGGGGTGGAAACACCACAGGCTTGGGTTTTTCTGCCTCAAATAACGTGCCAGGCATTGCAGTTCAGGGTCTAAATCCTCCATCTCCCATCCCATGTTATCCTAAATGTGCCTCATAATGTCAGAGAATGATGGGTCATCAGGTGATGACCTAGGAAGGTCGTGAGGATCTGGAGATGGGATACCCAAAGGGAAGGGAGATCGGGAGGTATCAGGACGTGAGTCGTCGCCCGATGAAGAGTGGGACCTTCATCAGAGTCTCGTGCATCTATGGACACTATGGGACCCTGAGGGGGTCCTGGAGCGTGGCTGTCTCTTGGCCTTTTCATTTCTGTCCCTGGACCTACCCCTGGGTGGTGGTGTAGAGTCCTTAGGCTCAGGCGTTACTGCTCTGGGAGGTGCCACAGGGGTTGGGGTCACTCTAGGAGGTTTGATGGGTACCACATCGTTTTTAATGGTGTCCCACCAAAAAGTGAAAAGATCCTTGACCTCTTGTAGATTAAGGCCAGAAGAAGGGGCTGGCATCAGTGCTTGCCCGTCGTTACGGTCAGGCGCCGGCAGTTGAGGAGTCATCGGGTCCTTGGGTAGACCGATGTTGGGCAGGCAGACATCTTCGATGTCTCCCGACGTCTGGTCGTCAGTGGCGTGAGCTCCGATGTCCTCTTCCGATGTCCAGTGGTGGAGGCAGGAGTGGTGTGGGGGTCTTGGAGCGTTTAGAGGACGATGGATCCGGCGTCCGCTAAGCTTCAGACGTCCGCCTGAGGGACGTGAGATCCGAAAATCTTTCTTGGAGAGACATCCAAGCTCTTCGGAGGTTGGGAGACTGAACGTTCAGTGTCCCGGCGTCGGTCTTTGCCGTTGGTGCTAGACCTAGTCGCCGACTTGGACTGATGCTTGTGGTAGTCAGAAGTCTCTGACCCGACAACCGATCCTGAGGGATGGCTGTCCTTAGACTTGGTTCTCAGCAGTTGAAGAGAGACTGAACTGGAGCCCCCTGACGGCCTAACCTTAACGGGAGGGGCGAGGGCTGAGATATAGCCCGGGATGGCGGGCGGTCCAACCAGGCGGAGCTGGAGCTGGCACAGAAGTCGGAGGCCCGACTCGGGGATCTATCCCTATCCTTATCCTGGTGCTTATCCTTGTGCTTCCCCGATTTGTGTGAAGGTTCCCCTCGAGAGAATGGAGCTTTCTCCATGGCCTTAAGTTTCTCTTCCAAGAGAAAACTCTGGAGTGCTTTCTAGCAGCGGTTCCTGGTTCTACTGTTGAACTGCTGGCAGATGGAGCAGGCCTGGGTATCGTGGTCCGGGCCTAGGCACCTCATGCAGGCCAAATGCTGGTCTTTGAAAGGGATCAGTTTGCCGAAAGCGCACTTAGATGGGTGTCCTTCTGTAGAAGGAGTCGGGGAAGAAGACATGTACTTATCTGTTTTCCTGGAAAACTGATCAAAAAATAAAGGAAATTCTTTCTGTTGTCGTTTGTCTGCTGAAGGCGTCTGTGCAGTCGATGTGTGCGAGTCGACGGTGCGAAAAGAATGGAGGTATGCTAGGGACCGCCCCTTTTATGATGTCTCTGACATCGGGGGCAGGGCCAACGTCCGGGGAGGTCCCCCACTTTGTATAGGGGTCCTACTGCCTGCCGGCTTCAGTCCTTATGGTGTAACCTGCTGCAAGAGCTGTACCTCGAAGTAAGATCAACATATACCACTCCTAGAACTACTGTTACAGGTGAGTAATCTGTTTTTCTAGGATTGTGGATATGTTCTTCTATCCACACTTCACGGCAGACTCCTAGCAGTTCTCTGGGAGGAGGGAGGTGAGATGCACACCCCCTACTTAGGGAAGCGGGACTGAAGAAAGTAGTTACATAAGAACTCACCGTAACAGTAGATCTTCGAGAGAAGCTCTTGCAGCAGGCTATAACCATTAGGACTAACGTCGCAGGCCTTAGGACCCACTGGAAAAAATCTTAGCTAGCAGTACCCAGCAGAGACCACCCCCTGACGTCAGTTCCACCCCGACATTGGTCATGCTACATAAGGGGGCGGAACCCGGCTCCACCCCAGTTCCCCCAGCCAAGACCCGCGAAGGGGCCCTAGCGAGAGAAAGAAGCGAAGCCTGTAGATAATGTGCTGAACACCTCATCGGGGGGAAGCAGCGCCTGCTGGAAGAGCTCCTCTCGAAGATCTACTGTTATGGTATGTTCTTACATAACTGTACTATCTTACTTCGAGTGGGAGCTCTTGCAGCAGGCTATAACCATTAGGACTGAATCCCAAGCAGTCCCGCGCCAAGGAGGTGCTTAACTCCGGGAGAAGGAAGGATAGAAAAATGCTGAAAACACAGCAAATCAGGACAGAAGTCCCTGAAGGACTGCCAAGCCAAAACCGGCATGGCGTCTGGAGGCAATGTCTAGGCTGTAGTGCTTCACAAACGTGTGTACAGAATTCCAGGTGGCTGCCACGTAGATGTCTCTTATAGAGACATTCTTCAAGGCAGCAAAAAAAAGCCCAAACTCCCCTGGTGGAGTGACCCCTAACCGGGCCCAGAAGGGGTTTGTTGTGTTTCTCATAGCAGAAAACAATACAGTGGACAAGCCACTTAGAAACAGTCTGCTTAGACACCAGTTTGCCCAAGTGTTGTGACGCGAAGGCCACAAACAGTTGCTCCGATTTACGGTGTGTAGTGGTGCGCTTGAAGTAGTACCTCAGTGCCCTATGAACAGCCAGTGTGTGTAGGAGAGCTTCTCCCGACTGGAAGGAGAAGAAAAATAAACTGGAAGGTCAACCGACTGGTTGAGGGTCAACTCCAAGACCACTCTGGGAAAGAACTAAGGATTTGTTCGAAGGGAAACCCTTTCCCTGTGAAAAACCAAATAAGGCTCTTTACACATCAGAGCCTGGAGCTTGGAAACTCTTCGAGCTGAACTAACAGCAACTAAGAAGCAAACCTTCCAGGAAGGGTAACGCAGCTCACAATCAGACGCTGGTTCAAAAGGGGGGAGAGTGAGCTTCTCCAACACAAACAGGAGGTCCCAGGGAGGGATAGGATCCCTGATGGGAGGTCTCATATGCAGAATACCCCGTAAGAAGGTGCAGGCCACGTCCAGTTGGGCCAAGGTCCTATCCCCCAAGAGGACATGATATGCAGAAATGGCCCACGTGTGCACCTTTATCAAAGAGTAGCATAAGCCTTGTTGGTATACGGAGAGGAGATACTGTAATGCTGAGTTCACCGGGCAGGTAAGAGGGTCCAGACGGTGAGACGGTGAGACGATGCCCATAAGCAAAACCGCCTCCATTTCATAGAATAAGTGGAGCGAGTAGAAGGCTTCCTCGCTAAGGCGAGGATGTCCGCCACCTCTTGGGAGACCCCATACCTGGATTTTGCTACGTCTGCAAGAGTCAAGCATGAAGATGTAAAGACCTGAGATCTGGATGGACCAGCGTGCCTCAATCCCGGGACAGCAACTACGAGCATATTGGTAGTGGGACTGGAGGTTCCGAGGACAACCGCTGAAGTAGCGGAAACCAAATCTGCCGAGGCCACAATGGGGCGATTAGGATCATCCGAGCCCTCTCGGCCTGTATCTTCAACAGCACTCTCTGAATGAGAGGGAAGGCGTAAAGAATCCTCCCTGCCCAACAAAGGGACAACATGTCTGGCCAGAAAGCACGAGGCGCGAGTTCTCGCGAACAGAAAGTTGGCAGTTTGGTGTTGCATGGGGACGCAAAGAGGTCCAACTCTGGACAACCCCATGTGTTGAAGACTTGGTCCGCTACTGATTGTAGCAACTCCCACTCATGCGCCTTGGACTGAGACCTGCTTAGGCTGTCTGCCAAGTCATTTTGAACACCCGGAACGTGCACTGCGGACAGAGAGACGTGACATTTGCGTGCCCAGTACCAGACTCTCATCGCCTCCCTGCACATGGGGTAGGAGTGTGTACCCCCTTGCTTGTTGATGTAAAAGATGACTGCCATGTTGTCCATCTGGACTAGGAGAGAGCCCAGGACAAGGTCCTCTTCGAAGGCATTCACTGCATTGAGGACCGCTCGCATCTCTAGGACATAGATATGGAGGTTGCGCTCCTCCGGGGTCCAGACCCCTTGCGTTTGGCTGGCCCCGAGGTGCGCCCCCCCATCCCAAATCTGATGCATCCATCGTAAGGGTCTGATTTGGGGGTTCCTGATGGAAAGGGGCCCTTTCTCTAGATTGAGAGGGTCCAGCCACCAAAGTAGGGTCCTCTGGACCAGCTCCGCGACTCTGACCATGTGGTCTAGTTCGTCTGAGCATTGAGTCCTTGTAGAGCGGGCGCCCACCCATGTCGCTCTCCACCCACCTTGGGCAGTCGGGAGTGAGACTGACTGACAACTGATGGGGCAGGCCTTGGGCCGACCGAGAATCCTTGGTCAGAGACCCAGACTTCGACTGCTCAGGCGGCAGCTCCACCCAGATCAGTGTAGTAGCTGGCTTCGATTGGCCCAGCGGGGCCTTGACCAGCACCTCACTGATGGCGACCGTGGCTGAAGTCGGTCATTCTGGCGAAAGTCACTTAATGGCCAGAATCGAAACCGGGAGCAGTTTAGACCTGGATAAGACCAAGTGCTGTCACATGAGGTCTTTGTAACATTGACGTTAAATTTGCACCGGGTTTCCTCACCCACACCCATCAAGATGAGAAGCGGCGGTGTCACTTACTACAATGACGGGAATGAGATCACCGGCGGGAGTGAGTCTTGCCCGACATCGAAGTCCAGGAGCAGGACCGAGACCTCAACCATTGGCGGGGCCGATGGGGGACCTCGACAGGAGTCAGAGAAACCCTCAGCTCCTGGTCCGGTTCCTTGGTGGGCGGGTCCTGCCTAGTGGGTTGAGCCGATCCATCCAAGGGCACCGAGAGCACTGGTGTCCGAAGAAGAGAATCATCAGTCGGATTGGGCGACAACCCGCCAATTGGCTTGAGGAAAAAATCTAGGCCGCATCGACAGGCGTCTCAGCCGACTGGTCTGACGGGTACCGTGAAACCAGCAGCTTCCGTGAATTCGACCGAAGTCGAGACAGGAGATTCCTGTGAGCGGGACCTCTCTCGGTCCCAAGAATGTCGATGTGTCAACTTCTCTTTGTTCTTTTTCGACTCCTTCTTCTTGGAGCACAAAACATGCAACCCCAAAGGGCTCTCTACCTTAGTAGAGACAGAGACTTGTACAACTCCTTGAAGGAAGCTGAGTAGAAGGATCCCAGATGCAGTGGAATGAAGGCCGAAGCCGAAGAGGAGCCCAACATGGCCTGAGCCGCATCCTCCTCAAATGCCTTGAGCTGTTCCAACTGCTCAGCGGACCCCACAGCCGCAGAGACTACCCAATGGGCATCCTTTGATTTGACCGGCAGGTAACACTTCTCCAGTCGCCCCAGCTGGAGATTGGCAGCGCCATCTTCGAGCACGTACGGAGAAAAGGAACGACAAGGATCGCAGGCCTGCGGATTGTGGTCCAGTCCCAGGCAATACACGCACGTGGCATGAGGATCTATGCAAGACATCTTCTGCCTGCAGGGGCACCAGCGAAACCTGGAGGTCGATTTTTTCCTCCATTGCACAAGCAACAGAAGAAGATGAAGACTGAACTCGAGAGAGTTTTAGAATCAGTTTTGGAAGCGAATCCAAAGATTCAAAAGCTAGGGCCTACTACACGCAGGCGCGCTAAGGAGGGAACCTGAACCTACTGACGGAAAGGAAGATCTGGCATCATGGGGCGGAGCCAAGGGTTATACCACCCGGGTGGGTGGGAGCAGCCAGCTTGAAAATTTTCCGGCATATCTTAAAGCGGCAAGTTAACTGCCATGAGGTGTGGATAGAACAACATATTCACAATCCTAGAACAGTCCTTTTTTCAGGGGCAACACGGACATGAAACAAGACAGTATGTACCAACATTGTACAGGTGTGCAGACTGAACAATGACTTGGGTACAATAGACAGCAAAATACATATAAAGTGCAAGGTAACATTATACTGTTATTCAGGGTAAATATGTCTTAACACAGTTACAGTAACTTAGTTTACAGTACAAAAGGACAGTGGCACTAAAACAATGGTACAGCATCTTAATGGAACAAGAGGATAAGTGTATAACAACAGATTCATGTTTGGAAGTAATCACTAGATTGAAAGTAAAGAAAGAGTACTAAGCCTGTACTGAGGCAAGAAAGTTAGTGAAAACACTAGCAGGGTGAAGGAATGAGGAGGTATCAGGACAGACTGTGCTTGAAATGTGTGAGGGAGGTGGAGGAAAGAATATCATCCGGGAGTACATTCCAAGCAGACAGTGTGTAAAAGCAAAGGACCACTTGACAACAGCCAGCCGGGGGTTGGGTACAACCAATAGGGAGAAGACTGCAGATTGTAATGTGTGAAGATTACGTTTGAGATTGATGAGGTCGCTCGGACGGTGTGGTGTATAGCAAAGCACTAGTTTAAACATGAGGCACATGGCAGAGTTCAGAAATGTGCTCTCTAGGGGAGCCCTGTTCAAGGATGAGAGAACTTTGCAGTGATGTAGACCGGGGTTGGAGGCAAGTGCAAAGCGCCCTGTCCTCAAGAAAAGTTGATTAATGCATGAGAAAATGGAGGCTCGAGCCTGGATGAGCAATGAGGCACCAAAGGGAAGTAGAGGGAGGAGAGTGGCCACTGCAATTTCTTGACAGGAGGCCCTGATAAGGAGGGGACACATACAATATAGCAGACCTAGCCATTGATTAAGTGTTTTTGTTAGTACATTGACATGATTCTCATAGGTGAGTGCCGGGGGGTCATGGGTGACACCAGATATTTAAAACATGTGACATGCTCCAGGGCACTGCTATCCTTTGATCGGATCATGAGGGGGTGCCGAGACGCATTCACTGCCCTGAGGTTATGGAATAGCATGGTCTTCTTTGTGTTGAAAACCAAATGGTTTTCGAGGAACCATCCCTCTAGAGCATGGAAATCAGTGTCCAGATTCCAGCTGATCCAATCCAGATCTGAGGAACAGCGGTAGACTATGGCATCATCAGCATAAAGATGAACTGTGGCACCTCCACAGTTGAGTGGCAGGTCATTTATAAAGAGAGAGAATAATAGCTGCCCCAGTATGGAGCCCTGCGGAACACCATACTGGATCTGTCTGAGCTCTGAGAGGGCCCCTGACCATTTAAACCCTTGGGAGCGGTTAGAGAGGTAGTTACAGAGCCACGTCTGAGTGTTATGATCAAAGTCCAGTGACTGAAGCTTGCATAGTAAAAGATTGTGATCAACTAGATCAAAAGCCTTCGTTAGATCAACAAAGATAGCTCCCATGGCTTGTCCTCAATCCAAAGCAACGAGGATGTCCGCCACTACTTTTATCAGTGCTGTTAGGGTACTATGATTCTTCATGAACCCATGCTGATACATGGAGAAGAGATGGTATGAGTCTAGGTAGTCCTGATGTTGATTATAAAGGATGCGTTCCTGCATTTTTGCCAGTGGGCAGAGAATGGAGATAGGTCTGTAGTTCTCTATAAGCTCAATGTGGCCACCTTTGTGGATAGGTACGACCACTGCTACCCTCCATTTGTCAGGTACCATCCCTGATAGAAAAGATCTGTTTAGTAAGTTCCTCACTGGTATTGCTAAGTCCTCGGCACCCAGTTTTAGGTACTTGGGTTCCAGGGTGTCAAAACCAGGTGAGCTTTTGGGTTTTAAGTTAGAAAGCAGCCTACACACCTCCTTCCTTGTAGCTAGTCTTAGATAAAAGGCAGGCCTTAGTCCCAGGTCCACCGGCGGGGGTGGGAGTGGGGGAGGTTTTGTAGTGCAGGCAAATTGGGAGGTATATTTGTCAAGGTTGGTGAAGAACTTGTTGAGATCATCTGCAATCGATGGGGGATCCAAGAGGATACCGCCTTGGGCTTTAATGTTCCAGAGCCCAGTACCAGACTCTCATTACTTCCCTGCACAGGGGAAAGAGTGCCCCATTGCTTGTTGATAATATGCGTCACACTGATGTTGTCTATCTGCATTAACATAGGATTGGGGGTAGGCCCGGTGGCACTGGATGCCACACCTTGTGCAATCACCGATGACCCAGGTTCAGGAAGCGAGCTCGGGCCGCCCGGGGGCATAGAGTGGGACTGAGCCACCGACCACAGCTCTCCTATTTTGGGGGCGGGTTGGTTGCATCACGCAGCTCTGGCAGCTCCTGGTGGCGACTAGGGGGTGTGGATGACGCGGTGCACATTACAGGAGTATGGAGGCTATGGCGGACATCCTGCAAGTGGTGGCAGGAGAACGCCCGTGCTGCGCTGGCACGTTTGTGCCCCCGAGACCACAGAAAAATGGGAAGAGTCCTGGCATCCGGGTAGGCGATGGTGGGACCAGTGTATGGCCCCCAAGCTCATCGCTGAGTTGCTCCCAGCCAGTCTCCGGCTCTCCTCCACGCACTGAGCACCCCTGCTGGATTCTAAATAGAGCGCCAGAGGAGTAAGCGGTCCCACCTCAGGGGACTCAGAGCTGGAGGGTTGGGGGGGTGATGGCTGTGGAGGACGAGATCCCAAAACGGAGACCTAGTCTGGAGAGGACCTCAGGCAGAGCGGGAACCGGCCGGTCCGAGTGACCACACCCAACAGAGACCTAAGGGGCCAGTGAAAGGAGGAGCATAAAGAAAATTGACCAAAAAAAAAAAAAAAATCGGATTGGGAGAGAGATGAGCTTGGAAGGCTTGTAGCCTGTACAGGACAGCCCACATCTCTAGAACATTTATGTGCAGGGTGCTCTCCACTGTGGTCCGTGTATCTTGTGTCTGATGGGGCCCCAAGTGTGCCCCCCACCCCATCCCTGAGGCATCTGTTGTTTGAATCTGAAGAGGGGAAGGGATCGGGAAATGATTGGGCAGAGGAGGAAAGGACGTCGGCCCTGTCCGTCGGGAGCCGTGCTCTGGCTTGAAGAGAGTCGAGCTGTGCCCCGATAAACTGAATCACCTGCGATGGCACGAATTCCAATTTGGCCTCGTTGACGAGGAGGCCAATCTGAGAGCAGACCTGGAGGGCCAGATCCCTGGATCACTCCACCTCCAACTTGGAGGAGGCTGCAATACTCCAGTCTTCCAGGTAAGGGTACATCCGGACCCTTTGGTGCCGCAGGAATGTTGTCACCACTGCTGTGCATTTGGTGAAGACCCTGGGAGCTGGAGAGAGGCCGAAGGGCATGGCCTGAAACTCGTAAAGGGATCCCTCTGCCCTGAAGCGGAGGAATCGCTGGTGAGACGGACAGATTGGGATGTGAAAGAATGCATCCTGAAGGTCCAGAGAACAGAACCACACATCCCGTTCCAAGGATGGAATGATCTGAGCCAGAGTGACCATCCTGAAGGTGCGAGACCTTAGGAACTTGTTCAGGTCATGTAGGTCGAGAATGGGGCACCAGCCCCCCATCCGTTTTGGGACCAGGAAGTACCTGGAAACAAACCCTGGGTCTGGAGGAGGGTCCGCCACCTCGCTGATCACCTCCTTCTGGAGGAGCAGGGCAATGTCTGCTCGACAAGCTGACAGACAGGCTGCGGAACCCGTAGCCCCCTATGGGGTGACGGCTCAATAGGGTGGGGACTGCTTGAATTCCAGAGGCAGACTCCTGCCAACCACTTCCAACACCCAGCAGTCCGTGGTGATAATGGACCAGGTGGAAAGGAAGTGGCGGAGCTGTCCCCCCACGGGGGGAACCCGGGGAGGAGTGACGAGGTTGGGGGCAACACCCCTCAACCCGTCACTGGGCAGGCTTGGAGGAAGGGCCAGCCGAGGAGCTGCCTGGACCTTTCCCTCCCGGCTTCCTGCTGGAGGACGCAGCAGGCTTGGCTTTGGGGTGCCAAATGCGAGCCTGCTGGCCCTGATGCTAGTGTTGCTGGGCCAGATGTGCCGCAGTGGCTGAAGGACGAAAGGGCTTACGCTGCTGCTGGCGGCCTTTGTCCTTCTGGGCAGACGTGACCGAGACTAAGGTGGCGCTGTACTTCTCGATCCGTTGGAGATGACCCTCCACCCTGGGACCGAACAAGTCGGTACCCTGGAAGAGAACGTCTGCCAGCTTGTGCTGGGTATCCGCCGAAAAGGTGGAGATCCGCAGCCAAGCTCTGAGGTGCATGGCCACTGCGGCCGCTACTGACCAGGCACATGAGTCAGTGATGTCCAAGGAAGTTTGGAGCTGCTGTTTGGACACTGTCCTTCCCTGATCCCGCAACTGCTTGACCGTCATTTGAAGGTCAGCCGGGAGATGAGGAATCATCTCATCCAGGAAGCCCAAAAGGGCGTGTGAAAAGTGTGCCATCAGGACAGCCAAGCTAGCCTGACAAAGGCCTAGAGAGGAAGCGGCATAAACTTTCCGCCCGGAGTAGTCCAATTTCTTGGACTCCTTATCGGGTGGCTTGTCCACATCCCGGGCGTTCCCGGAACGCTGTCGGTCACTAACCCCTCTGCAGAGGGGTGCTCCGAGAACCGGTAGGGACAGCATACTTCCAAGCCATCCTGGTCGAAGGTGCTAGACAAGAAGCTGGCCGCTGCCATAGCTCCAGGGCCGGGCCAACAATGGCTTCGGCCACCGGGAAGGCCTCCGTAGGGGAATCCCCTTGGTCCAGTATCTCCGTGAGGGGATACTTGGCCCGTTTTGAAACGGGTTTAAGCTTCATCCCAGTGGACTCTGAGATGAGTTGAAGCATTCCAAGAAACGAGGATGGGCTCTCGTCTTCCAACTGACCCCCAGTGGAAACCAGGTCAAGCAGCCTGGAGAACAAGGAGTCGTCGTCATCAGACTCCGAGGAGTCTGCGAACAGCTGCAGAGCGCCTGAGCCACCCTCCACCTGCCGAGGTCGATCGGGAGTGAGGGTGACTGACAACCTATGGGGCAAACCCTGACCTGACCGAGAATCCTTGGTCGGGGCCCCAGTCTTCGGTTGTGGAGGCGGAGGCTCCACCACAATGGGTGGCGCAGCTGGTTTTGGCCGAACAACCGGTGCTGGCTTCGGCTCCTTGACTACCATGAGGGGTTGTTTCGGCCGCTCCGGTGACAGCCACTTAATGGCCGGAGAAGGCGACGGAGTCGGCTTATTCCCGGACAATAACAGCTGCTGCCACATTAAATCCTCATAGCACCGACGCAACTTGTGCCGGAGCCTATCCTCCGAAGAGGAAGACGAGGATGAGTGGTGCTGCCGCTTTCCATGGTGCCGAGACTGCTGAAGTCGGCGAGACCGGCTGGACCTGGAAGAGGTCCAAGACCGAGACCTTCGGGGATTCCAAGGGTGGGTCAGAGAGGGGGCGGGGGAAACCCGCTCCTCCCTCGGTTCAGGGACCTTAACCGGGGACTCCGGCACAGGAGGCACTGGCAAGTCCTCGGTTTCTACCGGGGGAACCGGTGAAGAAGGGTTGTCGGCTTCTCCAGTCGACAAACTGTCCGACGGGTCGAGAAAAATCTCGATCACGTCGATGGTTGTCTCAGCCAGCTGACCTGACGGGGACACCGTGAAGCCAGCGGCCTTAGCTGCAACCTCGACCGAAGTCGAGTGTTGACTATCTGGGGAAGGGGACCTCTCCCGCTCCCACGAACGTCTACGGTGGGACTTCCCTTTGGAGTCCTTCTTTTTGGACCGAGAGGAATGTCCCAGTGGCCCTTCTCCCTTGGTGGAGAGGGACTGGCAAAGCTCCTTAAAAGAAGCTGTATAGGAAGAGCGCAAGGAGAGCAGGATAAATGCCACAACCGAGAATGATGATGATGCGGCCTGGGCCGCCTCCTCCTCGAGGGCGATCATCTGCTCCAGCTGTTCTGCCAAGCCCGCCGCCACGGACACCGCCCAATGGGCCTCCTTCGACTTGACCGGAGGATAACATTTCTCGGGTCGCCCCAACAGCAATCGGGCAGCGCGGTCCTCCAAGACCGAAGCCGAAAAGGATCTGCATCACTCACAAGCCTGTGAGTCATGGCCGAATCCAAATTCGGGAGTCGATTTGTCCTTCGCAGTCGCGAGGGAAAAAGAAGACCAAAGTCTTTTAAACTTTAGAATAAGTTTCAGTTTAACCGAAGAGTGTGGATCCAGGCCTAAAATGCAGAGCGCAAAGGAGGGAACCTGAGCTTCCAAGCGGTAAGGAAGATCTGGCGTCATGGGGCGGAGCCAAGAGTTTTACCACCCGGGTGGGTGGGAAGAGCCAGCTTGAAGACCTTCCGGCAAGATTTAAAGCGGCAAGGAATCTGCCAGTAAATGTGGATTGAACAACATATCCATGTCACTAGAAACACCCCTTTTGTAGGTTGCTGGGTTCCATCCACCATTTGAGCATCTTGCATACAGCGGAAGCTCCTGCCACTCTTGAGAAACAACCTTTTCTTAAATCTGTTGCAACAGTTCTTCTATTTCTTAGCCTAATCTATCCTTTACAACTTCTAGTCCTAGGTTATTGTGGGGACCTCCAAGCGTATGTAAAACAGGTTGTGTTTATCGTTGTTGGATTTAGTATGTAATAGCGCTATGTCATAAAATACCTTGATGTATATACCTTATGTTTATGAAACCTGTAAATGTTGAAAATACCATGGCACTAGGTGTTTTTGATAATGGTAAAAAGTACTAGGTGACTATTATAGAAATTAAATTTGTTGTGCTATTTAAAATGCGTGTAGATTGCTGTAAGTTGTACAAGGCTGAACTTTCATGGTGATTTGCATATATCCCATGACGCTTTGCACCGTGGAAGTATGTATGATGTTGTATTTCTCTGACTCTTGACTTGTTGCCAATGCCCTTTGGGGGTAATCCTTTTTTCAGTGCTTCTGCACTGAGGTTCTTTGTTTTTTTAGCTTGTTTTTTTTTTTTTTTTCTTACTTGAGCCCCCACTACCCAAGCAAACAAGGCCCGCATGGGGTGGAGGCTGAATCTCAACTGCTAAGCTAAATCAGAGATCAGTGTCAGTAGGTGCTGGCTAAGTGTAAAGAAAGGACATACATAGTCTGTTACTGCAATCTGATGTACTGAAGAAGGGATATGCCATTGCTTAAGGTTATCTACTGCATTCTGAATAAACATCACACAGAGATGGTGTGTTGAACTTGAAGTTTGGTGTCTGATCCATCTGTTATCCCACAACCCCTCCACAGGAAGTTACTAGAGCCCTTTGTTCTAGATCAATAGTTCTCAGACTTTGTCACAGTGAGCCTCCCCAAATCCATGGAAAAGATTTTGAGCCTCCCCCCAAAATTGAAATAATCTTAGGCCTCCCCAAAGAAAAATAACATACTGTACTTTGCGCAGTACACTATGAATAAATTGAAACTCCTTTGAGTATTTGGCTCACATTCAGTTCTTTGTCTTATACTGATGTGAAACCTTTGAAAAAGAGCTCCTGTGCTCAAAGGTGTTATCTGAGTAACAAATAAATAAAATAAACAAATATTATCATGTAACTTATTATAATTCCCCCCCAGGCCAGCCTACTTGCTCTGCTATTTTCACTCTTGAACCATTGTTACCCCTTGTTGCAGTACCTTCATTGGTCAGACTACTTTCTCAGTTTCCTCTCTATATGAAATTACCTTCCTACATACTTTGCCTCTCCCCATCTTTCCCTGCTCCTAAGCAACTTCTCAGGGATTACGTTGATCCTTTCTGCTATTGCTCTTAGCACTTCTATGCTCAACCCTTGTATTTGGACTGTTCTGCCATCAGTCTACAAATTGATCAATTGCCACCTCTCATTATTAGTTTACTGTTCATATTTGTTTGCACTATTGTTCATTGTGTATTTCTTGATTGTTTTACAGTTACTATTTGAAATGTGTTCACTCCCTACCCTTCCCTAGGTACACCTGAAATGAGCTTTGGCTCATTCACCTTCCCTTGTCACCTATTAGTAAATAAATACATTAAATTCACCTATCATCCTCTTTCAGTTTGCATCATCTCTTCACACAAAATATATTAAAACTCAATTTAAATACAGTACTTTTTCAGACTTGCTTGAGCCTCCCCTGGAACAGGTTGGGGCCTCCCCAAGGAGGCTGGCCTCACCATTTGAGAACCCCTGTTCTAGATCATCTGTAAGCTGGTCCCTCTAATCCTCATAAGCAGTCTGGCCAGTGGCACTGTGACAACGGCTGCTGCCATGAGGCCCAACAGCCGCAGCAATGTCCTGGCTGAGACATACTGGCTGTCATGTATCATTTGGACCTGTGCATGCAGACATTCAGGCTGTCCAAAGGCAGGGAGGCTGAGCCTTAAACTGTGTCAAAGACAGCTCCCTGCAGGCACTGATAAGGTGCTAAGACAGACTTGGGTATGCTGACAGTAACTCCCAGAGCATCGAACATGTGCCTTGTGCGAGCTAGGGTGTGCAAGAACAGATCCCTGGAGTGGGCTTTCAGTAGCAAGTTGTCCAGACAGGGGAAGACAGAGTCCTTCTCTGCGAAGGGCTGCTGCCACTCATTTGGTAAAGTACCGTGGCACAGGGGACAAGCCAAAGTGCAATACTCTGAATTGGTAGTGTTCCCCTCTGAAACAGGAACCTCAAATACTCTCTGTGAGGTTTGCGTATTTTGATATGAAGGTAAGCATCCTTCATGCTGAGGGATCAGATCCAGTTCCCTGCTTGCAGTAGCAAGGGTAGACCTTGCACTCTTGCAGGGTGACCATTCTGAACTTTTTGTGCTCTATAAGCAAGTTCAGGTCCCTGAGATCCAGAATAGGCTGCAGGGGTCCTGTCCATTTTGGGAGTAGGAAGTACTGGGAACAGAACCCTGTATTTCTTTGTTCTAATGGCCAAGGCCCCTGGAATTCTGCGGTTCTGCGGTTGCGGAATTTGCCGCAGAATTTGCATCACGCCGCAGAATATATATAGTGCCGCAAAATTCATTGTTTTTGGTAAATTTTCATATAAATATGCGCAGTTTTTCCATAGTGTCAGGCTTTCTTTCCCATCTCGTTTATCCTGAAGCCTCTCCTCTATGCTCAGCAAATGATGTCATCGTTGACATTATATCATATTTAGCCAATGACAGGACTGCATTCTGCCAGAGAAATGAATAAATCATGCCGCAGAAATCAGAAAATGCTGCCACAGAAGTCAAGGAGCCCTGCCACAGAAATAAGAAAATTCTGCCGCAGAACACCAAGGGCCCTGCTAATGGCACAGATTCTGTGACTTTCTTCTGAAGCAAAGTCTGAATTTCTTCCCTGAGCACAGGAATATGGTCTGGAGGATAAAAGGATGGCAGTGGTGGGTGATCTGGAGGTGTGTCCAGACGTTCCAGAGCATGGCCTTGTGCTATGATTTCCAGGACCTAGGCTGATGTCACCTCCTTCCACTGATTGAGGTGAAGGGGGAGATGACCCTTACAACCACCCCTGGAGGTAATGGTGGCTGGGAGGGTATACAAGGAGTCAGGCAGATCTGGTTGTGGCGGCTCCTGCTGCGTCACCACTTCTAGGGACTTCTGAGTGTGCATCTGGAGTGGCTCTGGAAGTGGGCAAGGCCCCTGCTCCCTTGCCTTTACTCAGCTGCCTGGTGGCAGGATGGTATCTAGCACCAGCCGGATGAAAGGGTATTCTCAGCCTACTCCTGGGTTGAGTACGGTAGAGGGAGTGCACCGACTTTAGGGTTCTGGCTGAGGCCAGAAGATTGGAGAGGATATCCTGGACATCTAAGCCAAACAGTTTGTATCCTCTAAAAGGGGCACTGAGAATGGACTGTTGTACATTATTCACAAATCCTGCCACCCTGAGCAAGGCATGCTTCTTTAAACAGATTCCTGAAGCAGTAGCCCTGGCTGAGGCATCAGAGACATCACAGGCTGTACAGAATGTTTTCCTAGATCAGCCCCAGCAGAGAGGGCTTTTAAAAGCTCCTGTTTGGTAGTACCCTCTGGAAAGGCATGTGCAGTTGCTTTGGCCTTTCTCCAGAGTGTATTTTGGTAATCATATGGGCCTGATAGTTGACAACTCTAAGGCAGAGGGGAGCTGAGGCAAAGGTTCTTTTCCCCCATTACATCCAACCTCATAGATTCTTTATCTGGAGGGAGGGAGCTAAGGTGTTTGGTTCCTTAGATCTATCATGGGCAGCATTGATGATGACAGAGCCTGCCTCAGGCTGGCCAGCAAAGAATGGTTGCCCTGAGGGAGCCAAATATATTTTGTCCACTTTTCTTGTTATAGCAAGAATAACATTCGGCCTCTGCCAGGCAGCAAAGGTGGAATCTTCAAAGACTGGGAGGAGGGGTGGTCTCACAATAGGTGGGGCATCAGGTAACTCCAAGAATTCTTTGAGGTTTTTCTTGGTGGTATCCTGCTCTTCTAACTCAACATGCATGGCAGCCAGCAACTGCAGCATCATGGTAATGAAAAAGGGGTCCTCTGGAGGGGACCTTGGGGTGTAGACCACTGAATCCTCACTGGCAGTGGATATAGTAGAACTAGTGCCCCATCATTGGGACCTTCTACATAATCCAAAGCATCCTCCTCTTCATCCTGCACCATTAGATCAGGATTATATTTAGTGTCATTGTTGCCCAGGTCAACAAGCACAAGAGAACACACTAGGATATCTGTAGTATCTTTGTCGCTGCGGGGGGCTAAGGTGTAGCCCCATCGACAGACCTCCTTCTACTGGAGGAGGAGGCATCATAGCATATCTGTAAACGGTTGATGCCCGTACAGTCGACGGGCATCCTGGAGGAGGTCAATGGAGGAGGCAGGGTCCCCGAAGTTGACATACCAGCCATACTAGGCCTGGTAGCGCCTACGCCATGCAACAACCTGGAAGTTAGATTGACAGTCGGGGAGGCGAGCAGCATTGCTGTCAAGGCAGGTTACGGCACTGAAGAGGACACAACAGCACTGAAGAAGTCACACCCACTGTGTGAAGGGGTGGCCTGGAGTGTACTGGGGAGGATTTTTCTTTCTCATTGTTCTTCTCCCAGTGCTTTTGCTTATGGGACCTGGAGGACTTCTCCCAGGATTTAGAGTACCTTGACTCAGAGGAATGGGCCAGTGATAAGGTAGATGTTTGTTGGAACTGCTTCTCCATGTGGGCTACCTGCTGCTTCAAAAGATGCTTCTCTAAGGCTCCTTTTCGATTTCGTGGGGTAGCGGTGTTGAGCCCCTTACAAATTGGACAGGCTTGCACATTATGGTCCGGGCCTAGGAAGCAGACACGGACGAGCCACCGGTGTAAATCTTCTCACCGCATTCACAATATTGGAAGTTTCAAAAGTTCCTTCAACAACATACAGCTGTTGAAAAATCACTTAAGAAAGTGATTACTTGAACCCAACTCTCAACATGGTGAGAGACCCTCTTCCTTGTGTGCATTCATTGTACCCCGCTATCAACACAGTGAGAACCCCTCTGCCTTATCCGCAGTCACTGTACCCCATTCTCAACATGGAGAGAGTACCGACTCCATGTGTGTAGTCATTGTACCTCACTATTAACATGCTGAGAACACCTCCTCCTTGTATGCAGTGATTGTACCCTACTCTCAATGCAGTGAGAGCCCCTCCAACTTTTGCGCAGTCATTGTACCCCACTTTCAACATGGTGAGAACACCTCACCCTTGTGTGAAGTCATTGTACCCCACTGTCAACCTGGTGAGAACACCTCCTCCTTGTGCACAGTCATTGTACCCCACTGTCAACAAGGTGAGAACATCCCCCCTTGTGCGCAGTCATTGTTCCTCACTGTCAACATGGTAAGACCACCTCCTCCTTGTGCACAATCATTGTACCCCACTGTTAACATGGTGAGAACACCTTCTCCTTCTGTACAGTCATTGTACCCCACTGTCAATATGGTGAGAACACCTTCTCATTGTGCGCAGTCATTGTACCCCACTGTCAACATGGTGAGAACACCCACTCTTTGTGCGCAGTCACTGTACCCCACTGTCAACATGGTGAGGACATCTCCCCTTTGTGTGCAGTCACTGTACCCCACTGTCAACATGGTGAGAACACCTCCTCCTTGTGTGCAGTCATTGTACCCCACTGTCAACATGGTGAGAACACCTCCTCCTTGTGAGCAGTCATTGTACCCCACTGTCAACATGGTGAGAACACCTCCTCCTTGTGCGCAGTCATTGTACCCCACTAACATAGTGAGAACACCTCCTCTTTGTGCGCAGTCATTGTACCCCACCGTCAACATGGTGAGAACACCTCCTCCTTGTGCACAGTCATTGTGCCCTGTCAACATGTTGAGAACACCTCCTCCTTGTGTGCAGTCATTGTACCCCACTGTCAACATGGTGAGAACACCTCCTCCTTGTGCGCAGTCATTGTACCCCACTGTCAACATGGTGAGAACACCTTCTCCTTGTGCGCAGTCATTGTACCCCACTAACATAGTGAGAAAGGAAAATTACGTACCTACCGTAATTCTTGATCTTCTCTTGTATCTTCACCATTCATTACTTCCTGGGTGTAAGCCGGAGGCGCGCACCCGTCACGGGAGCTTTTTTTTTTTTTTTTTTAAAGCGTTTCAACGGCCCCGCCTCGAGAGAGCTTACGCCATACACATACGAGGGGCGTCAGCAGTAAATCACCTCCTCCAACTCAGTTCTGTGAGCCGGAGAGGCAAAATGAAAGCAGAAAATATAGATAGCGAGGCAAGATAGCCGAGGGATAGCAAAAGCAAGGAAGAATGAACTGAAAAGGAATAAGCCGATGGAGGAAGGACAGAGGAGATAAGAACATCCTAGCCTAGGGTGCAGGGCCTCCTTACCAGGCGACTCTAGGAGAGAGATGAGTAAGGAAATGAGAAAATAGAAGAAGAAGAAGAAAGAAGAGAGATGGGATGTTGAAGGGACCAGAATGCCCAGCAGCATAGTTAGCTTGTAGCTGAAGGCTCGACTAAAGGGAAGCAAGAATCCCGGAGATAGAGCTGAAGAGAAGGTTCACCGAACCCGCTAGACAGACTCAGGAGGCATAGTCTCATCTTCCAACATGCCATTGTTCTTGACACCACCTTCGGGCTCCTGGCACGGAAGGCCTTTAACTGAGTGGCGCGAGGAGGGAAGAATAAAACCCCAGCAGCATGAGAGCGCTGCTCAGGGGTTTAGAAATGGAAAATGTAAGCCTTTCAGGCGTTCCAAGATAGAAACGGGACTCAGACTGACTGGCTAAGGCCGGCCAAGGCTTAGGCTGGCTAAGATTGGATATGGTCAGCAGAGCTCTACTGTAAAAATTGTCCAGGAGGACACTTAAAGGGAGAAACCACTTAGCAAAACAGCGAGAAGGATAGCCTACCTTCTCATTTGCCTTCTTGTTTGATTTCTCCTATTCCTTTTTTTTTTTTTCAGATAGAAAAAATTTTTTTTTTTTTAACTAGATGCATGACCCAGATACCAAGATGCCTACAGCAGTCGGAGAGAGTTCCCTCAGCATTTTTTTTTTTTTTTTAGAAGAGAAGAAACAGACGTACTGTTCCTCTGCTCTGCAAGGCAAGAATAGAGGGGATTAGATTTCAGGGCAACTACCTGAACAAGGATTGCAGGATCAAAACTGAATAGCCTGAGCCAGGCCAAACAACCCAGAGGTATCTTGCCATAAGAATAGCAAGAGATAGTTGTGCAGTCTGATCGCCAATACAATCCAGCGAAATGGCCCATGAATCTTAGAGTAAATAATTTTCTGATTTTAAACCCCCAGAAGATTTTTTTTTTTTTTTACTTTTGTTTTTTTTTGGAAAATGAAGCAATTTTCCCTATATTTTATATAATGCAGAGAGAGGAAGGAGACGGGAGGTGGAGAAGCCACAGGAAGAGGCCACTGAGGGGATGGTGGGCGGGTGTAAGTAATGAATGGTGAAGATACAAGAGAAGATCAAGAATTACGGTAGGTACGTAATTTTCCTATCTTCCCTTGTCAATCTTCACCATTCATTACTTCCTGGGTGAGTACCAAGCTCCTCTTCCCAGGAGGGAAGAGGCCATACCCTGAGGGAACAAGACCCCCAGCCTTCTGCTGGTGAGAAACAGAAGGAGAAGACCCTGGCTTATTCAGAAAGCCTAAGTGGGAGAAGAGCTAGGAGGTGCCTCCCGAGGACGAGGAGACGGAGGGAGCCCCTGTAAAGGCTCCTAGCTCTGGATGAGAAAAGAGCGGAGTCCCCGAAGGCGAGGCGCATCACCTCCCCGGGCCAGGGGTGACAACCTGGAGAGGCAACGCGATACCCGTCCGCCTGATGCAGATCGCTGTCAGCAAGCCTGGAAGCCACCTCATTGGCGTCATAAGATGCCCTTGCTTGGTGTCTTGCCAGCTCCAGGCCTACCGCGGAGAGGGCAACGGCTTGTCTGGTTTGCTCCGTGTCAGGCATAGATGCCAGCAGCTGGGACATCATCGACCACAGATGCCGGTTGTAGGCAGCGTGGTGAGCCTGATGTGATGCAATACATGCATCGCACGCCGAAGAAGAGAACACTCTTCGCCCCCAACGGCCGAACTGGAGAGAGTCCGAATCCGTGAAGGGCGTCGTCGCCAGCAACGGCGCCCAGGAGGAGGCATCCAGGTATACCAAACCTGAGGACGGGGTTGGGAAGGGAACCTAGAGACTCAGAGGGGCACAATACCTACGCTGGCAGTCCGCGGGCTGGGGAAGAAAGCGGCAGGAACTGCCAGGACGATGAGCACGCTCCTGGAAGGATAGGCCAGGAAGGTACCACCAGATGCTGGGCACTGAATTCACAAGGAATTCACGCGTCACCCGTTCGGTATTGTCTCTCGCGGTAGGAAATCCGAGATCCTCACCATCCTCGGAGAAGAAGCTGATATTCTGTGAAATCAGCATCGGAGGACAGATGAGCAGGGGTTCCTCTCCCTCAGAGGAGGGAGGCGAGGGTGATGGGGAACTGGAATGTCCAGAGGATTCCTGCGGCGGTGGGGAGAGTCGAAAGAGCCGCTCATGCATGTAACTAACATATGAGGGGAAGGCCGCCGCAGAACCCCTGAACTGCTCCCAGGATAACGGACCCGTAGGACCGACATGGCCTGGGAGCGGGGGTGGTGAAGGCAGAGAGATGGGAGAGGGGCACCTCCGAGGAGGCAACTGCTCTCTGCGAGGGCTCTGGAATCCGGGGAAGGGAGCTCTAGTAGGAGGGATCCCGGATATCAAACCAGGCCGCAGAACGGAACTCTGGGGAAGCGGAACCTGGAAGAGCCCTGGGGAAAACTCCCCTGTGACGCGCGGACTGCATGGATCCAGAAGGGCAGTCCACACAACGCCGCCAGAGGACACCCCTAGAACCCTGGGGAGGGGCGGGCTCTGCGCTACGCCCTGGCCACCCCCTGAGGTGGCCAAGAGACTCCCGAGCAGCAGGGCGCCTGCCCCTCACCCCTCCGAGTCCGAGAGGGCCCTCCTCCCCGACTGCAACGTTCCCCTAACCCCAGAGGAGGTAACAGCACCCCGGGGGGTAGCTGTCACCGGACCTCCAGAGAGGGGAGCCTCCCCCTCCGTCACCCCCACGTCTGCCCCCCGGGACTCTCGGCCACCCCCAGCCGAGGAACCCTCAGGAGACGACGGCAAGGGGGACAGAGGGAGGGGCCCGCTGCGCCGCCTGGTACCCCTAGCCACCGAGGACCCAGATTCCGAAGAATGGGGATGCCAGGATGGGTCCCACATCTGAGTCATCATCCTCCGAGGCGAGAGACAGCAGAGACCTCGATGCTGGCTACCCCAGGGTCCCCGAGGCCACGCGAGACCGGCGACCCAGTACCGAGCGACTTCGCCTCCCCCAGCACGCCCGGCAGCATGAAGGCCCAACCCCGCAGCGGCTCCAGCGGCTCCGGCACCGCCGGAGGAGGAAGGCCGCCCGGCGCCGCCAGCGTCCCGGGGCAGCAGCTTCCGTCGGCGAGCGCCGCCAAACTCATCAGCACCATGACAGCGCCCGAGGCCATGAGCACGCGCCAGCAGCGCCACCCTGATCACCCGGGCGCATGACGGCGCCGGGATCGCGGCATGAGCAGGCGCGCTCCGATCACGGTACGCGGCGCTGGGATCTGAAGCGGCGCGAGGCAGGCGCCCGCCGATCACCGGCGCATGAGCGGCGCCGGGATCCGCTTCGGCGCCCGCGGCGCGTGAGGCATCCCACCGAGCGGGCCCAGCAAGGGCCTCGACACAGGGACTGCACCTCTGAAGAGTGACTGCCAAGGCGGTGTCAGCGCTGCGGCCGGAGAGGCTCGGACGCTCCCCAACACGCAGAAGGGGCCTCTCCTCGGCAGAAGGGAAGAGGAGACCCCTCCTCCTCGGACCGTATAGGCCGGGGAGGGACCAGGGAAAAGCCTAAGGATCTCGCCCGAGATTCAGCGCCGACATGAGTCCCCGAAGTCGGCGGGCCTTGCAGAGCTTGTACCGCTGGCGGACTTCGAGGACGCGACGGTCCATCGAGAAACAAGGCCGCATTTAATCCATATTATGGTTGGGTCCCAGGCAACGAAGACAAACGTCTGCGCCGGTCCGAGACGGAGAAATGCCGGCCGAGGAGCACCGACGCAGCGGGCACGGCCTGCTGTAGAACGCTTTCGCTCCAGAACCGGACATAACGCAAATAAACAAGATTAAACACAGTCGGAAATACACCCGCGCCGTACAAAGGAAAGAAAAAGGAACAGTCTTACCGTAGGCGTCGAGTGTAGAAAAAGGAGTCGGATACGCACTTTTCAGTTAGCTACCGCGAACAGGTGCTGCCTCGACGGCGGGAGAAACAGAACTGAGTTGGAGGAGGAGTCGGTCGCTACTAACGGCCGCCCCTCGCGCATGACGTCGCTCTCGAGGGCGGGGCCGTTAGGCAACTTTAAAAAAAAAGCTCCCGTGACGGGTGCGCGCCTCCGGCTTACACCCAGGAAGTAATGAATGGTGAAGATTGACAAGGGAAGATCACCTCCTCTTTGTGCGCAGTCATTGTACCCCACCGTCAACATGGTGAGAACACCTCCTCCTTGTGCACAGTCATTGTGCCCTACTGTCAACATGGTGAGAACACCTCCTCCTTGTGTGCAGTCATTGTACCCCACTGTCAACATGGTGAGAACACCTCCTCTTTTTGCGCAGTCATTGTACCCCAGTGTCAACATGGTGAGGGCCCCTGCTCCTTGTGTAGAGTCACTGTACCCCACTGTCAACATGCTGAGGGCCCTACTCCTTGTGTACAGTCACTGTACCCCACTGTCAACGTGGTGAGAGCACCTCCTCGTGTACACTCATACCCCACTCTCAACATCTCCTCCTCTTTGTGTACAGAAACCTATGTCTGTCCCCTGTACTTGGGCAAACACACCTCCAGCCCCTACTGAGGGAGGGAGGCAGGAAGGGAGCCCCTTCTGAGGGAGGCTGTTTTTGTGCAGCTTACTCATTACGTGTAGAACAAGTAAGATTGTTTGAATTTGTTACAGCTCTGATTTTACACACTGATTATAAAAGTAAGTTTTCAATGACCTCCCTCTGATTCTGTAACATCAGCACAAACTATTAATAAGTTCAGTGCAACGGCATTCCATTCCACAATTACCAGATCAATACACACCACAATGGTTCAGTTAGAGTTGAAAATTCATGAATTATGCCCATCATAGTTTGAAAGCCCATAAAAAGCTATTTTTAAAGAACACCTTTCTCGGTGCATCAGAAAACAAATAAGAGGCTCCCTTACCTGCATGAGAGAGTTCCTCCATACCCATTTCAGCATATTAGAATTTGCCCCCCCTCCCATGGAAGGAATGGATCGTATTTTGCCCCTGAAGGAGTTAGCCGCTCGATCCCTTGCACTTCCTTATCTCTGACGCCATCCCCATGCTTCCTTGTTTTGTGATGTCACTATAGGACATGTGAGGGATGACGTCAATGCAAGCCTAAAACTAACTTTGTGTTATTTTCAGTGTTTTAATTTGATTTTGTTAAAATGGAAGCCTGTATTCAATAAAAAAGGCTCTTGTTACTTGAATACAGACTTCCATTTGCACCAAAAATTCCGATTAAAATACTGAAAATAACTTAAAAAATTAGGCTCCACAGACTTGCATTGATGCCGTCCCTGCGCTGATCCTATAGTGACATCACAAAACAAGGAAGTGCAGGGGCAGTGTCGGAGATCAGGAAGGGGAAGGGATTGAGCAGCTAGCCCATTTGGGGGCAAAACATGCTCCCTTCCCTTCCGTGGGGGACAAATTCTACCATGCTGAAACGGTATGGAGGAACTCCAATGCTGGTAAGGGAGCCTCCTATTTGTTTAAATTGCACACTGAGAATACCAGGGAAAGGTGCTCTTTAAAATAGTTGGTAGCAGTCCAGCGGTATCAGTGATTAAGTCTGTCCCATATTGATACTACAGTGCCTCCATTTTTAGATCCTTGTGATGTCACTGACAATCAAGCTGTGCTTGACTACACTGGTTAGCCACAGCTTGATTTTCAGTGACACCATAAGGTTCTAAAAATGTTGGCATTGTAGTATAAATATGCGGCAGATTTAATTATCAATATCCCAGGGCTGTTGCCTGCTACAGGAGCCCAATGCCAAATCTAAAAGACCATATCACAGACTTTCAAACAGTCATTAGAAATGGTAGAGGACATAAACCTTGAACAGGTGGAGACCTTCGAATACCTTGTAGCAACTTTGGATGACACCTTATATTTTGCACCCAATGTCAACAATCTGGTGGCTATAGTTAGCAGAAGACTGGGTGCCCTGTATCAGAACAGGAACAATCTCACTGAAGATGATGCACCTTACTGAGGCCAGCTCCATTTTGTCACCTATAGATCATGGGCTCCCTGTCTATGCAGCTGCCTGCAATACAGTGCTAAACAGAGTAAAGCTGATCGGTAACAAGGTATGCCACTTTGTACTTGGTGCAGATAACCAAACTCATAGCTGTACCCTTTACGCACTCACTAACTGGCTACCTTTACCCAGCAGAATGCATTTTGCTAGCTTTTTGCTAGCTAAAACGGCACTCTTGAACCTAGCATCCCCTGCTTTAACAAACTGCTGCACAGAAACATAGACTGCAATGGCAGAAAAAGACCATGAGTCTATAAAGTCTGTCCAAAGTCATCTGGGACCTAGCGTCAATCCGGGGACCTACCCTCCCCCTTCAGCTCATCCTTTCTCACCACCATATTTGGAGCAGGGCTCATTTTTTGTGCCCTTAATTTGTCCCACCCATGCTCAAAGCCCTCTACAGTCTTGGCAGTGGCACCCATCACCTCGGCAGGCAGACTGCTTCATGGCTCCACCACTCTCTCAGTAAAGTAATACTTCCTCAAATCCCTCTTGAAGCTCCCTCCCTCCCCACAATTTTGATTCCTGCCCACGTGTCCCTGAGCCGGTGCTCCTATTGAACAGCTCTGTGTGGTGCATTTTATTTATGCCCTTTAGGAACTTGAAAGTTTAAAATCATATCCGCCCTCTCCCTTTTTGGCCTCCAGCGAGTTCATGTTCAGCACTCTCAGACGCTTCTCATAGGAGTCCCGCTTCATTCCCTGTATCATTGTCACTTCTACACCATCTCCAACCAATACAATACCAGGAACGTGGCCAGGAATGCTCTTAAGCCTTCTTTCAGACATACTCAGCTGGGTAAGCAATCATTTACTATCAGGGCTGCTAACTGGTTAAATTAATGACCTGGTACTTCTGAATCTCCCCACGTTTAATCAGTGTAAGAGATCTTCAAGGTCTGCCTTTGCAGTCCAATGCAACTGTAACAATTAAACAGTTTTATATGGTTTCCCTCTGTATATATCCTGTGACTTTTTAAACAATAATCTGTGTGGATTTTTCTTTTGTTCAAAACTGTATATGATTGTTCTGCCTTAAGTGCTTTAAGTCTGACTTGACTGCATTTCCTCTGGAACTACTTACTGCACTTGTAATATTTTTTGCGACTATGTATTTGACGTGGAACCTTTGTAAATGAGCACTTGTGCTCAAAGGTAATTTTCCGAAGTTGTCAGTAAAAAAATAAAAATAAAACTATGATAGGAACGGTTCATAAATGTTCTCCTTTTAAACAAACTTTAGTTGTGCATCTTAACAGTCAGAAAATTTAGATAATGTTTAAAGAATAAATGGAAATTTCATTAATTGGACAGGGTAAAAGTCTGAGACAACACAAATACTGAACAGCCTAAATGAATGTAAATGAGAAGGTGTTTTCAGATGTGGTAGCCGGCCAGCATGCCTTGTGGACAACGTCCAAGCCTCAAAGACGTTTGCTTAGGATTTCTAATAACTTGGTAACAAATCCAGAACAAATGGTTTGATACCTTTTATTGAACCAACAAGGATGTTACAAAAAGAACAAAGAGCTTTAGCTTTCAGACCAACAAGTCCTTCTTCACAAGCCTAATGATCATGTTAGTCGAGCAGTACCTTTCATTAATCTGTTAGTGGCTATTCTTGATCCTAAACACAAATAAAAAATCTAGCCCCATTCATTTCAATGGGGCGCACCTCCGTGCTCTCCCTGGCCACACGTCATTATGTGCTTGAGCACGGGGGCGTGACAGCTGGACTGGGACTCTGAGAATGAATTGGGCAACCGATGCTAAAACTAATTTACGAGGCAAATATCAGGAATATGGGCTGCACACATTTTTTCTAACCTCGCTAGAACGACTATTGCAGAGGGCAGCTACCACACCATGAAAGTGGTAGCTGCTGTCGGATAAGTCAGAAATTCACTTTAAAGGCCTCTATCATGTCCCCCTCTCCCTTATAGTCTCCAACGTGTAGAGCCCCAGTTCACTACATCTCAGTTCGTATGGCTTGCCCTTCATCTCTTGCACCATCTTAGTCACTCTTCTCTGAACCCTTGCAATCAACTTTATATCTTTGCGTAGGTATGGCCTCCAGACTTGGACTCCGTACTCAAGGTGCGGTCTCACCATGGCTTGGTATAGGGGCATCAGGACCTCCCTCCTTCTGCTAGTGATTCCCCTGCCTATACTTGCCAGCAACTCATATGCCCTCCCCATTGCCCTGCTGCAGTGCTTCCCCACCTAGAGGTCACTGGAGACTACTATCCTATGATCCATCTCTTGCTCCATAACACACACCCCCCCCCCAGTGTGCATCTTGCTCTTGGGTTTCAGTTCCCCAGGTGCATAACTGCACACTTCTTGATGTTGAATTTTAGTTGCCAGGTTTCCGCCCACCCCTCCAACGTCCTCAGGTACTGCTTTATCCCAATCCCCCTCTAATGGCTCCCCTCCTTCCCCCCTCAGCCTTGCGATACCTTCGCCGGTCTTCCTCCTATCCCCCACGTATCTAAAATATAGAAACATAGAAACATAGAAGTTGACGGCAGATAAGGACCGCAAGGCCCATCCAGTCTGCCCATTTCTTTTCTACCTTATAAATGTGCCACCGGCCTTTGCTCTGTCAGTGGCCTATCTATTCATAGTCATTTGTATTGCTCCTTATGCCTATCCCATGCCTGTTTGAAGCCCTGCACTGTATTCATAGCCACCACTTCTTGTGGTAAGCCATTCCATGCATCCACCACCTTTCTGTGAAAAAGAATTTCCTCACATTCCCCCTTAATCGGCCTCCCTCTAATCTCATGCTGTGTCCTCTTGTCCTGCTATTTTTCTTATATTTAAACATGTTAGACTGTTTCACCTTGTTTATGCCCTTAAGGTGTTTGAATGCCTCGATCATATCACCTCTCTCCCTCCTTTGCTCAAGGGTATACATATTGAGCTCCGTTAATCTGTCCTCATATGTCTTCTGATGCAGTCCCTGCACCATTTGGTTGCCTTCTCTGGACTGCCTCAATTTGGTTAATGTCCTTGTGAAGGTGTGGCCTCCAATACTGCGCGCATGAGTACTCCAGATGGGGCCTAACCAGTGTCTTATACAGAGGGATTAATACCTCCCTCTTATGACTTGTGATACCCCTACTAATACACCCTAACACCCCCCTAGCCTTACCTACTGCTTTAGAGGTCTGCTTGGATGATTTTAGGTCATCAGTGATGATGATGCCCAAGTCTCTTTCTTCCTTCCCCCTTCTGTCCCTCCATAACCTTTACATCTTCCCTGATGTAAAATGCCACCATCCCCCCCCCGTCCTTCCTGAACAGTCTGAAGCCAGAGACAGATGTCTCCCATGTATGACAGTGTATCTATCAACTTTCTGTGATCACAATTATGTCCAGTCTGTTATGCACAATGATGGCTATCAGTTCCTCCATCATGTTTGCCAGGCTCCTAGCATTTACCACCAAACCTCTCCACCATTGTTCTCCCACATCTGCTCTCCCCAAGGGTATGCCAGTACCTAAATCTTCATTCTGATCTGGGGGGGGGACCTAGGGCCCCCCACCTCAGCTTGCACTGTGTGACTTAATTCCAGCCCCAGTTTAAATAAAATGTTCTTTCAAAGAACCCTCAAACCTGCATTTCAGTATGGCTGCATCCTCTTTGTTGAAGTTTAGCCTGTCGGGGACAAAGAGGCTCTCATCATCCCATGTCGCTCCCCAGTCCCCTACCATCCCACAGCCCATCTGCCTACACCACCTCGCTAGCCAACTACTGAAATCCTTTGTCTTCTCTCTGTACTAGCTATGAGTACTGGCAGTACCTCTGAAAAGGCCAGGGATTTAAAGCACAGACCACCGCAGAACCTAGCCAGGGCCTTAAATCTCACCTGTACCTCCAGGAGTCTGTTACCTACCAGGTCATTTATTCCCAAGTGGAACACCAGATGCGATTCCCTATCCTGTTCCTTACCCCATGAGGGAATATGGCGGATTACCTCCAGCGCCATCAGCCCCGGCATGCACTCCACCCAAACTGTACTGTTTCTGCCCCCCACTTGATACCCTTTGTGATAGAATCACCAATCAGTAGCACCTTGCCCCCTCTTTTCTTCTGGATCACCTGTGTCACTGTTCTCCTTCCCCGAGATGCCGGTGCCTGTTCTACCTTCCTGTCCCTCATTGCTCTCCCTCCCGAAACCTTGCCTTGATCCCTAATCCCCTCCACCTAGGTAGCTTCACCCTTACCTTCCCTGCTGACTTCTACCACTAACTCTTTCGCCCTTGCCCCTAGCCCGCCTCTCCCTTGTCCCTCTGTATGGCTATCCCCTGCCAGTGAATTACTAGACAGTCACAAAGAGTAGCCTCTTCTAACTTCTTTTTGTCGTGATCATCTAGCTCAGTGCCACCCTGTGTCCCCTACTGCCCTCCATGTTCCTTCACTTCTTTCTTCCCATCATCCTGCTTCTTATGTTCCCCCACGCAGACTCTCTGCTGGCCCCTTTCTCCCAGGGTATCATCCTTCCTCATCTCTTCCCCCTTTTTCTCCTGTACCACATACACCCCACTCCCAGTTTCCCTTCCCCTATTTTCCCTTGCACCTTTGTTAGTCCTGCTACCCCTCCTCCCATCCCCCACTTACTTATGCGCTCCTTCTCCTTCCGGACCCCTCTTACTGATCCCCCTGCTTCTTCTGAGACCCCTTCCGCCATGGTGTCAGCCAGCTGCAAGTAACTATTTGAGACCAGAATCCCCCCCCCCAGTGTACTGCCTTAGAGTGTCCCTTTCCAGTGAGTTAAGCTCCCCACCTGGGTCCTTGGAATCCCTCTTCCACTGCTACCAGCAGCCCCCACTCTCTGCCAACCTTCACCCTCCTTCCTGTCCAGTCTCAAACCCCTTCCCCTGTTCTGCCCCCGGGCCTGGCCTGACCTTGCATAGTTCCAGCTGACCCCACCACCCCCCTGTTCCCGCATTCACAGCCACCCCCTTCCCATCTATCATTATATATGTGCCTTCCAACCCCTGCACTCATGCTCTTCGCCCACCTGTCCAGTTCATCCCTGAGCCTGCTCACCTCAGCCGCTAATTCCATTAACCTGGCATGTACTGGATAGCATCTCAGCCTCCACAGTGTATTCATGGCCATTGCAACTCCACAACCATTGCATCCCACTAGTCTGCCCCCCCTCCATCCAGAAGCCGAAGATCCCCTCCTCGTTCAGTAGTGACCTTGCCCAGACTAGCCTCCCCCACCTGGATCTACAGATAACGTCACCCTCCTCACATACCAATGCCCCTTCCCATGCCCCAACTTGGTACAGCCATTTGGTCTTGGTCGCCTCAAGAGACAAATTAAACAGTAGAACAACACAATGGTAATGTCAATTGCTTAGAGATGCCCGTTCGGCAGGAAAACTTAAGAAGAAAATCGAGTCAAAACAGTGCAATAGAGAGTTAGCTACACATTAGCCACAGTAGTAGCACGCACCTTGCCTGCCCGCATAGGAGCCAGCCAGCCTGGTTCCAAGAGCCCTTGACCGGGCAACGGACCACCGCCAGCGGCTGCGGCTGGAGAAGCCAGCCAGCCGTGTGCACCTCGCCTGCCCGCATAAGAGCCAGCCAGCCTGGGTAAGCCTGTCCACTTTACTCGGAAGCGTAATCAGAGCTCAGATTGGTTAACGACTCCCGAGTGCTGCAACAATTGGCTGCTGCCCTGCGGCTTTGCCTACAATTGACTCTCAGCTTCGTCGGCTTTTCTGTTCTTGAACGGGGCACCTCAGCCTGTCTCTTGCTGTTTATACTTGCTCTAATTTTTTTATAGTATTAAGGGATTTGTGCTGTGATTGATGCAACATTAATACTGGGGAATTTTTTGCTGCCTTAACTACACTGTCTGATTGCAAAACTTGTTGGGATTCTGTGTGTAACTGAACTTGACTGTTTTCCCTCATCCTGTACCTCTGGTTTTAAACTTCTTTCTCCTTTTTCTCCCACCTCCACTGATTCTGCCTCTTGCTAACACTTGGGCAAAACGGTGCCGAGGTAAATTACAAATCCGTCTGCCCCTATTCACATCCTCCCCCACTCCTCTTCCTGGCTTTTATCTCAGACCCACATACGCTCCTATATCACCCCCCCCTCCCCGATTTGACTTTTTGCTTGCTATTGGGTCCTCTAACCTGGCTGAGTAGCTCTAAAACCTTCCTAAATCTATTTTGTCCCTCTAGTTCCAAGAGCCCATGACCGGGCAATGGACCACCACCAGCGGCTGTAGCTGGAGAAGCCAGCTGGCCACGCGCACCCTCGCCTGCCCGCATAGGAGTCAGCCAGCCTAGGTAAGCCTGTCCACTTTACTCGGAAGCACAATCAGAGCTCGGATTGGTTAATGACTCCCCGAGAGCTACAACGATTGGCTGCTGCCCTACGGCTTTGTCTGCAATTGGCTCAATTGACTCTCCGCTTCAGCGGCTTTTCTTTTCTTGAACTCAGCCCACCTCTTGCTGTTTATACTTGCTCTAATTTTCTCCCACACCACCCACCCCGGACCCCAGCCTCTATTAAATGCTAATTCCCTAATGAGTTAGGCCAACCCTCTATCGGCTGATTGGACAGTCTTAACACAGCCACGCCCAACCCTGTCTACAAGCCCTAGACGGCCCTGCCTTAAAGCAGAGTGTTACAAGAGGCTTGTCACTCTGTATAATTCTAACCTTGATGAGATTACTTTAACAAGTAAGAAAAATGCAGCGTTGCAACACTCCCCAACGTAGATGCATAATACCTCTAATTCTGGCATTAGTTACATTGCCAATCCCTAAACTGCTCCAAAACCAAAAAAATTATTCAGACATACATCTTGATCAGACCTTTCCCAAGATGTTATGGCAACCTACAACAGGGACATCTTCTTATCTTTCACGCCCACATTCTTACCAAACTCTAACTCAAATTAATGCACGAAACCCTCTGTCCTCGTCGGCACTTATAATTATTTATGCATTAGCTTCATCCAACCACGATAAATCCCTAACAAAAACGATTACTAAACCTCAAGTGATGAACACAAGACGAAACAACAAAAGATTACTTCATAGATTAAGACAGTATCTAAAAAAAACACTACTACTCCTACTACTCTGTTGAGGTAACGTCGAACTAAACCCAGGCCCACCCATTCCTCTAGAAATCACTGCAGACCTTCCCCAATATAAAGGTCTTACTTTTCTACATGTTAATGCCTGCAGCTTACTGAAAAAGCTAGACCAGATGCAGACTTGGGCCATACATGCTGCTCCTGACTGCTTCATGATATCGGAATCCTGGCTTAAACCATCGACGTTGGACAAATCAGTTTATCTGCCGGGATACAACTCATACCGTTGCGATAGACCAACTAGAGGGGGAGGGGTTGTAATATATGCTAAGAGCAAATTTACAGTTACGGTTGTTGACTGCACTTCGAAGCCTAAAGAATTCGAATGCCTGGCTGTAAAATTATCCCTTGCCAGAGAGAAGTCACTCCTACTTGCAGCCTGCTACCGACCCCCTTCTGGTGGTATGGCTCTTCTGCAGCATCTCCAAGACCTAACTACCTCAGTTAATACAGAGTGTATCTTTTTAGGAGACCTTAACCTGAACTGGAATGACGACAGCTCCAAGAAACTTAAAGATCTTTGCGACTCTGTTGAGCTGGTACAAATAACACCTGAAAATACCAGGCCAAACAGAAAATCTCCTGAACGTAGCACTCTCCTGGGCCTTATACTAGTAAACAAGCCATATAACATTTCACATGCTGGAGTACTCTTCAATGACATAAGTGACCACTGTGCTACCAACTGCATTAGACACCCATCACAACTAAACCAAACGCCCAAATCTGTATTGAGAAGAAGAATGAAAAAATGCTCCCAGAATGAATTTCTGAAAGACCTAAGTAGCATCCGGTGGCAGAACTTCTATCTAGCCCCCTCTATTAATGAAGCATTCAATATTTTCCATAGTCTCTTAGCGGGACTAATCGATAAACACGCCCCACTAAGACTGATTAGATCAAAAAAAAGGCCCCCTGGGTGGTTCTCTCCCCTCTTGAAGAAAGCGCTTAGAGTCAGGGATTATTGGTGGAAAAGAGCGAGGAAATTGCAGCTGGAGACAGATTGGTTAGCATTCCGTACCTTGAGAAACGCCTGCACTACACTAATCAGGACAGAAAAAGCTAGATATTTCCAAGCGGAACTAGAAGCCAATAAATCCAACTCAGCCAAATTCTGGAACATCCTTCAAGAGATTGAAGGAGCCTCTGCTGACTCAGCTATACCAGCCAAAATTGTGTCCGCTGGACATACCTATACAGACAGAGCCGATATCCTTGAGCAGCTAAATGATCAATTTGCCATTGCAGGACTAGCATTTGACTCTTCACCTATTAGTAAAATCAACATAATGGAAGATCCTGCTGTCGCACTTAATAAAAATACTATACCTAAATTACCTCACTCTACCGCATTTAAATTCCATACAGTCACATTTAAGCAGGTTGAGGACCTACTGCTTTCTCTGGATACCATAAAGAGCGCAGGTGCAGACAGAATTGAACCATACTTCCTCAAACTCGGCTTTTTATACCTGACAGCCCCCATTACACATTTATTCAATTTATCGTTAAAGCAAGGTGAACTCCCTCTGTTATGGAAAACCGCCCATATCCTCCCTCTTTTCAAGTCAGGGGATCCACACAATTTGAACAAGTACCGGCCCATATCTATACTTTCTGCCTTGTCAAAGCTACTCGAAAAAAATGTTAATACCCAAATCAGAGAACATTTGAATACACATGACCTACTAAACCCAGTACAATCTGGCTTTAGAGCCAAACACAGTACGGTATCGGCACTAGCAAAAGTAACCACTGACTGGCAAATCGCACTTGATGCTAAGAAACTTGTGTTTGCCCTTTTTCTGGACCTTAGCAAGACCTTCGATACTGTGGACTACAACATCTTGCTCACTGTGCTAAGCAGTATCGGGCTGGAACAGCCCTGCAACTAAATGGTTCTCCAATTACCTCACCAACAGGATACAACAAGTCAAAGCTGCAGGAGATCTTTCACCCCAAAAAACTCTTCTCTGAGGTGTTCCCCAAGGTTCTATTTTAGGCCCAACCCTATCTGCTATTTATATCAATAATCTGGACACTCACCTACGTTCAGCTAACATTCATCTATTCGCGGATGACACTGTACTTTATACGACAAACGCATCCTTGGATATGGCACATCAGAATTTATGGCAAGACTTCATTACCCTTCAACACAACCTCATTAAACACAAGCTTCTACTCAATGCTAAAAAAACTAAAGCCATGGTCCTCTCGCCAAAAGTTGACCCCGGACCAACATACACACCCCGAATCCTAACACTACTGGATGAACCCCTCGAAACTGTCAAATCCTTTAAATACTTTGGATTCTGGCTGGACGACAAACTTAACTTCCTATACCACCTGAATGAAATCTCGAAGAAACTAAGGCAATGGTTAGGCCTATGCTAGCGAATCAAACATCTACTAACCTTAGAGGCTAGGAAGAGATTAGTACAGTCTACATTCTTACCTATACTAGATTATGCTGACTTTATCTACACATGCTGTCCTTTAACGTCGCTTAGCAAACTTGACACTTTACACCACCGGGCCCTTAAGATTTATCCTCAACCTACCCTTACGAACTCACCATTGCCTACTTTACCAGGAAGTGGGGTGGCCCTCACTCTCTCTAGTAGGAGGAAAAGAAATGCTCTTCTCTGGCTTCATAGAGCACTCTCTAACAATCTTTCTACATATATATCAAGCTTGTTTAAGCAAGCTAAGGGCTCTTATGGATTGAGACGTTTTACTTTGCTCTACTTTCAGATCCCAAGAGTAAAAACAAACTATGGCTCTTCTGCAATCAGCTTTACACTTCCATCTTTGTGGAACACCATGCAAAATGCACTAAAATTGTCCTCCCTTCCTGGCCTTTCCACATTCAAAGAGATGATAGTCACATTACTGAAGGAAACATGTAACTGCTTCAGAAAAAGTTGAACCACTACTAACCAAACCCGCCTTACTAGTTTTTAATTCAGAACTTTCCGCATTACCTTCCCACAGGGGACAACCATTAACTGCAGTCTACTTGCTTCTCCACTAGCCCTCCTTACTCTGTCTTCCCCCTTCCCTACTCACACTCCCCACTACTTCCCTTCTCCATTTTTCACTAATATTAAGTAGTACACTGGAATCGATGACTCTTCTATACATTGTAATATATTATTGTCTATGAACTACATGTCACTGAAAATTGGGCATTCAGTAAATGTTGGCCCGCAACATCCTTCTCTGGCCTGTATATTGAGCATTGTTTGTATACATATCTGTGACCAATTACTTAATGTATTCTATGTACTGTATTGTAATGTTTTCCGTCCAGGACCACCTTGAAAATGAGCTTGCTCAACGGTGTTTATGCCTGGTTAAATAAAGTGATTGACTGATTGAGTAGGAAGCCACTTTAAAACATTCAGGTGCTTTCAAACACAGAGCTTTCATGGACATGGGTTTGGAAAACTCAGTAACATTTTGTCAAAAAATGCAGTAGAGAGCTAGCTACAAGCTAGCTGGAAGTCATTTAAAAGGCTCAGGTGCTTTAAAACTCGGGGCTTTAATGGTCATAGGTTTCGCCCTGCCTCCTGACTGGTTATTTCCTCAAGGGTCTACCCCCTTCTCAAGCTAACCTATGTCCGTGTGGGGGTGGGAGATGGGTGGCAGGGCCAAATTCAACTCCTGTAGCTTTATGTGGTTGCAGCTGGGCTCTGGCTTTAAAGCCCAGCTGCACAGTCCAAATTTTGCACTGCTGCAGCCGACTGGCTCGTTTAGCTGGAACCTCCTCCCCTCCGCCGCTGATGTGGCCGTCCATCCCTGCCTACTGGCTCGGTTCCAACTGCCACCGATGTGGCTCTCAAACTGCAGCTCCTGTAGCACTGCTGCCGATGTGGCCATCCGTCCATGCTGACTGCCTTTGCTTCAACAGCCGCTGATGCAGCTCTCTTCAATGGCTCCCATGACAACGGTCCCCCAATGGAGCTGCTCTTCATATGGTTGTGACGGAGCTCTGGTTTTAAAGCCCAGCCGCTTAGTTCAAATTTCATGCAGCTGCAGCTGATTGGCTCGTTTAAATGAAGCCTTCTCCCCTCTGCCGCTGATGTGGCTGCCTGTCCCCGCTGACTGGCTGGATGTTGAAGATCTCATAGCAGTTCTCAAAGAACAGGAAATTTAACCAATAGCTCCACCAAAAAGTTTGTTCCCTGCATGCTAAGTGTCTGACCTCAGCTCTATTATCAACAGTTGCACATGCTACGTACGAGTTTCCTTAACCATGTCAAGTTGCTGTGGTTACCATAGCTGTATTTTGTGTATATATAGTGGTGGTGGTGGATAAGTGTTGAGCCACACCCGCTGAGGAAGGGCGAGGTCTGAAGCACCTGGGGCGTTTGTACACTGGACACTTGCCAGTTTTGGCTCTGGTAATTTATCTTTTCACTCTGTATCAGCATTTGAATTACCAAGCCATTTGCACCAAATGAGTCCAGCATTATCTGAAATGTTCATGATATGAACTATAGCCAAGGAGCCTTTACTTTTCACAAAGCATGAACTATTGCAAGGCAGTCGACTGTATTTTTCAACTGCAGCACTTGTTTATGAATAAAAGAATCTTCATGACGGTAAACAAAGACATCTGGCTCTAACTGTATAACTGTTGCCCACGCACTCTGACTGTGGCAGCAATTACTATTTATGGCTGCTTGACTGTACTCTTACTGTACTGTATTGTTAAAATGTTGCACTGTTCCTGGTTGCACTGTGTACATTCAAACCCCCTGTACTTGCTGTTTTCTGTTGTTGATGACTCTAAACCCTTTGCAAGTATGCTCTGCCTAAAGGGTATTATGTGCAATAAATAATGAATTAAATGTTGCTAATAGTGCTAAGGTCAGGCACTTAAAAGTGCAGGGAGCAAATTTTTGGGGGTGAGCTGATGGGAGTTTTTTTCTTTAAGTCATTAGCTAGCCCTGTTCCTCCACACCACCCCATTTGTTAAATTAAGGCAGCTCATAACAATAACACAGTAAGAGGGATTGGAATTTACCCAGTGTCCTTGCCAAAATTCCCCCATTCACTATCATACAGCCAATAGCTTAATCTTTTTTTTTTAATCCAATTATTTAACCGGGACAGGCACACTAAGCTGAAAGCTTGTTTACAGGTGCGACCTGGGAGCACAAGGAAGTTAAGTGACTTGCTCAGGGTCACACAGTATGCAGGTGGGGGCTGTGGGACTCAAACCCAGGTCTCCAGATCTGCAGCTCAGAGCCTTAAACCACTGCGCTATACTGCTTCCACCTGGTTCAATTTTACTTGGTTTACATCTATCCCCCACCAAACAAGGCTGAAAGCAGGCAGTATGGTCTAGTCTTCCTTTGCTAGTCGACTAAAACAAAACATACCCTTGAATCTCTGTGCTACAGCACAGTGCCCTGCCCACTATAATACAGTACCGATGTTCAGTCCCAGCTCTTTAGGTTTAAGAAACAGCTCCCAGAACTTGACAACTTCCAAGTCCTACTGCACCATTTCACCACCTGTATGGTAGTCAAGTAAGCTGCCAGCCTGCATGCCCCCCCCCCAATTCCTACGTAAACGATAAAACCCAACCAGGTGTTGGGGGATACCCCCCAACACAGGGGTGAGGGTCTTACACTCCCTGAAAATGTGAGTAAGCCCCAACAAAAGGGTCTTATTGCTCTAAGAAAATAAATGTATTTATTTATTTAAAAGTTGGTAACCGGGAAAGGCACACTGAGCCAAGGCTCGTTTTCAGGTGCGACCCGGGGATAAAGACACATACAAAGGAGGAACACAGATGATACAAAGTAGATACAGAAACAGTAATAAACATGTTACATGAGGCTAAATGTTTACAAGCATATACAGTAGTATCACAGGTTATACAGAGTAAAAAGTACAGTTGCGTAAGAACTTACCGTAGTAGTAGATCTTCGAGAGAGGTTCCTGCAGTAGGTCATAACATATAGGACTGCACCCCCCGGCATACATTTACTAGCAGTGTCTGATGGGGAACCGCCCACCTGACGTCACGTGACTGACGTCAGCGTGACCCTGTATAGTGGGCAGTCCCCACGCTCGTCTTCCAGTTTTCCCATCAAAGACCCAAAAGGGTATGACAGAGAAAGGATGGAAATCCTGCAGCCCAATCTGGAACAGCTTTTAAAAAAATACAGAAAGCTGGGGAAAGGAGGGCAGGAAAGTGTGACCTACAGCAGGAACCTCTTTGGAAGATCTACTGTTACGGTAAGTTCTTATGTAACTCTATCTTACTTTGAGAGGGTTCCTGCAGTAGGTCATAACATATAGGACTGAGTCCCAAGCAGTCACCCTCAGTGAGACCCACTGAAACAAGGGAGGAGGAGGAGGAGGAAGGATAACAGACCAACCAGAGCAGGTCTAAGACAGCAGACCCTACAGAACGGCTAGGCCAAATCCGTTCCTACGCCTAGAGGCAATGTCCAAACTGTAATGTTTCATGAAAGTGTGGACTGAACTCCAGGTTGCTGCAGTACAAATCTCAGCTGCAGAAATATTTTTTAGAAAAGCTGCGGAAGCAGCCATCTCCCTAGTGGAGTGACCTCTGACCTCCGCCAGAACAGGTTTATCGTACTTCTGATAACATAAATGGATGCAGTCAGCCAACCATTTGGACAAGCACTGCTTAGAAATTGCTGACCCTGGGGTTCTGGGGGCAAAGGAGACAAACAACTGATCTGTTTTGCGGACTTCTTTGGTCCTGTGGACGTAGCAACGCAAAATCCTATGTACATTCAATGTATGTAGAAGAGCCTCACTCTTATTTGAAAGAATGGGGTAGTACACTGGCAGCTCAACAGTCTGGTTCAAGATGAACTCAGAAACCACCTTGGGAAGAAACTTCGGATTTGTTCACAGGACCGCCCGTTCACTGTGAAAAATTAAATAAGGCTCTTTGCACATCACGGCCTGAAGTTCAGACATCCTTTGAGCAGAAGTAAAAGCAACTAAAAAGAGCGCTTTCCACGACAAGCAGCGCATCTCACAGCTTACTGCTGGTTCAAAAGGAGGCAATGTAAGCTTTTCTAAAATAAAGTTCAAATCCCAAGGCGAGGTACGGTTACAGATAGAGGGCTTCAAATGGAGGATCCCTTTCAAAAAGGTTTTGGAGAACTCCAGTTGAGCTACAGTTTTCCCATCCGCCAGTGTATGATAGGCAGAAATAGCAGACAGGTGGCCTTTCACTGAGGAATAGCTTAGACCAGAGTCAGACAAGTGCAAAGAGTACTCCATTACTAGGGGCACTGAACAGAAAAAGGGGTCCCAACCTTTGGCAGCCGCCCAAATGGAAAAGCGCTTCCATTTCATAGTGTAAGAAGACCTAGTGGAAGGCTTTCTAGCTTCCACTAGGACTTGAGCGGCCCTCTGGGAGACTCCAAAATGTTACACAATTATGTCTGAAGGAGCCACCCATGAAGATAGAGGAACCTGAGTCCTGGGTGCACTAGTCTTTTTTTTTTTTTTTTTTAAATTTGCCCTTTTTCCTGGCAGGACCACCAGGGCCATCCGCCCTGGTCACGGCCCGAGACCTCTACCTCCGCCAATTGCTGCTGGGGACTCACAGTCACCCCCGGCTTTCCTGAGGGTGGGGCTTGTCACCTTCGTGACCCCGAACTGTAACTGGTCGGGGTCCCTCAGCGACGGAGGCAATGTAAGGCCTCCAGGGAAACTCTTAGATCGGGTGGTCCTGCCCGCCTTCTCTTTCCACCAGATTTTCTCCCTGGAGGAGGCGGGACGCAATGACGCCGCAGCCGCCCAGCCTCTCCCCCCACGCCGAGCGGCCGGTTGCGTGGAACTCCGTCTCCACCAGGGGTCCCTATCGCACCAAGTGCTGCCTGCGCCCCCGGAGTAGGAGAGCTGCCCATCGGATGCTCGATCTCATCTTCGGCCGCTCTTCGACGTACCCGATCCGTTTCGAATCTGGTCGCCGCGCCGCAAGCGAAATCCCATCGCTGCGCCGCCGACGGGTCGGCATTGGGTGCACCAGTTCGCCCTGTTCCCGCGCCAACAGATCGTATTGAAGCAGGAGGGATACTGGGGGTTCCACGGCCAGCTGTTGCAGGAGTCAAAACTAAATCGGCCTAGGCCAAAGAGGGGCTATCAGGAGCATCTGAGCCCCCTCTGCCTGAAGCTTCAGTAGGGCACACTGTAGAATGGGAAAGGGAGGGAAAGCGTATAAGTACTTCCCTGTCCAGTAGAGACAACGCATCTTGCCAGATAATACCAGGCCCTTGAACAAGCGAGCAAAAACTGGGTCGTTTTGCATTGGATGGGGAGGCGAAGAGATCTATCTCTGGTCGTCCCCAACGATGGAATAGAAGTTCTGCTATGTCCTGATGAAGTTCCCGTTCGTGAGCCAGTGTCGTCGTTCAGCTGAGGCGTCCACCAGGACATTGTGGATGCCTGGGACGTGTACGGCCATGAGGAACAGGTCGTTCTGGACTGCCCTATACCACTCTCGCATCACCTTCCTGCAAAGGGAGTACGACCGTGTGCCTCCCTGCTTGTTGATGTACCAGATCACACTGACATATTGTCTGTCCATGTTCCCGCAGACAGGAGGGGCTGAAAGGCCTGAAGGGCATAAAGAACCACCCTCATCTCCAGGATGTTTATGTGGAGAGATGCTTCCAGCTGGGACCACGTCTCTTGTGTCTAATGATTCCCCAGGTAGGCCCCCCAACCCAGACCCGAGGCGTCTGTGGGGAGGGTCCAGGAGGGAGGGGGTGTCCTGAAAGGTAACCCCCAAAACAGGTTTTGAGCATCCTGCCACCATAAGAGGTATTTCTTGAGTGCGCTGGACACGAGGACAGGATGATTTAGGTTGTCCGAACGCTGATCCCATTGGACTCAAAGCCCATTGGGTGACCCTCATATGTAATCTGGCCAAGGGGACTGTAGAAATGGTCGCTGCCATCAGGCCAAGAAGGTGTAAGAATGCCCTGGCAGGAATATGCCTGGAGGAGACTCACAGTTTGAACTGCTCCAGCAGAGTATCCACTCTGTCCAAGGGCAAGAAGGCCCTGCCTTGAGCTGTTTCCAGTACTGCCCCAATGAATTGGAGATGTTGGGAGGGAACCAGGGATGACTTGAGGTAGCTGACAGTAATCCCCAGTCGAGTATAAAGATCCAGGGTGAAGGACAGTGATTCCTCTAGGCTGTTCATGGACGGAGCTGCCAAGAGCCAATCGTTCAGATATGGGAACACTGCAATGCCCCGACGGCGAAAAGCCGCTGCAACCACCGCTAGGCACTTCGTGAAGACCCTGGGTGCCGAGGAAAGGCCAAAAAGGGAGGGCTTTGAATTAAAAGTGCTCCCACTGGAAAAGGAATCACAGGAAACGGTGATGGCCAGATAACATTGGGATGTGCAGGCAGGCATCCTGCATGTCTGGTACACAGAGCCAATGGTCTATCTGCAGCAAGGGAAGAAGACCTGTACTGTCAGCATAGGGAACCTTTTGTACTCCATGAAAAGGTTCAGTTGGCTGAGGTCCAGGATGGGCCTGAGGTCGCACATCTTTTTGGGGACGAGGAAGAAACGGGAGTAAAACCCTTTCTCCCTTTGTGTCCAAGGGACTGGCTCTATGGCTGACTTTTGAAGTAGGGCCAGTATCTCTTCCTCGACCAAAGACGCCTGGTTCAGGAAATAGCGGGATCGACCTGGAGGCAAGTCTAGAGGAATTTCTAGAAACTTGATGGTGTGGCCTCTTTACACTAGTTGCAAAACCCATGAATCTGTTGTGATGTCCTACCATTCCTCTAGGTGAAGGGCAAACCTTCCACCTGCTCCATGGAACTGGGAAGTGGAGGAGGGGGAGGTTTGAGTGAGTCAGGAGGTGGAGCGATGGGAGGGGAAGGGAGGTATTCCCCAGCTGTCCTTTGAGTTTTGGAGGCAGGGGGTGAGGTGATGGCTGACCCCAGTGCTCTCCATTTGTTCTGATGCCTGGAGAAGAGTTACTTACCTTGCCGCTTCTGCTGGCGCCAAAAGGGCTGTTTTGGTTTGAAGCCCGCCTTGTACAAGGATTTTACGGATCTTAGGGCTTGTCCACTATCCTGAAGGCCCGTAATGATGTCCTTACTGTCCCCTCCAAAGAGAACCGATCCTCGAAAGGGGGCATCCTGGATGGCTGCCTGTACGTCAGAGGAAAGCCCAGAGACACACAGCCAAGTATGAAGCTGGAGGCATACGGCCGTGGCTGAGGAACAAGCCACTGCATCCTCAGAGTCATAAATGGCTCTAAGCGCATGCCTGCGAGATATCTTGGACAAACACAGGTCCTTAGTAAGTTCTGCCTTGAGGTCAGAGTCCTCTACAGTCTGAAGACGAGCATCCAGTTTAGCCATGGTGGCTTTCTGGAAGGAGACCATGTGTGCTATGTAGTTGAGAGAACGAAGAGCACAGGATGAGGAGGCATAGAGTTTTAAGCAACAAAAACAGATTCCAATTCACCCCAAAAAAATAAGAAAACATGGCACATATTCAAAATTAAACAATTTAACTGCCTATTGGCTTTTCTTACTTTAAACTCCATGAAAAAAGGGGGTCCTCTTAGTTTTCAGATTGGTTGTCTTATGAGTTATGGGAGTTGTGGTACTCATTTCAGCATACTCCGTCACCGTCACCACTTGTGTAATTTCCTGGGTGGAAGCACTTTATTTAAAGGAGCCAATTAGGCAATGCACTTTAAGCCAATTCAGGCAGCACTCTATATTTATGAGTAGCCACTGCAGGCATTTCAGAGCTGAGAAGCTAGTGTAGGGACTATACCGAATGGATCCCACCATGAAGTAGTGGCATAGCTTGCTCACATTGGAATTCCAAATCTGAAAACTAAGAGGACCCCATTTTTTATGGAGTTTAAAGCAAGAAAAGCCAATAGGCAGTTAAACTGTTTAACTCTGAATATTGGCCATGATTGTTTGGGGGTGGGGGCGACTGGATGCCACACACCAGCAGCACCCTTCACCAGAAATGTGAATTGCATTTTGTGAGCAATGCAAAGGGTTTGAGCGTGCTTTTTGGTTGTCTATAGAGTTTTCACCCAAACTGGTCTAGTTGCCTAGATTCTTTATCAGGGAGAGAGGTACTCATGTGTTTTGGCTTGGCAGTATGGTCGTGAGCTGCAGCTATTATGATGGAATCTGCCTTGGGTTGGGAATCCAGGAAGAAAACGCCCTCCAGCGTATGTTAAATCTGGTCTGCCATTTTTCAGAACGGCTGGAATAGAATGGGGCAACTACCAAATGGTGGTAGTGAGACCCTCGGGGGGGGGGGGCAGTCCAAGGAGGACTAGGAATTGGAGATACCTTTTCTAGATCCAGGTGTTCAGCTAGACGCTTACATTTCGGGTATTGTTCTTCCGCGTTCCATCCATTAGCCTGCTGGATGATGCGGAAAAGTTCTGTAAAGGAGGGGTCCTCGGTTGGAGATTTTGACGACTCCTTGCCCTTAGCTCCTGTGGCTCTGGACTGCCCTCCGGATGAAGAATCAGGAGAGTCCTCCCCTGAGTCTGAAGACTCCTCTCCATTAGAGGTTCTAACACCTGGTAAGGTGACCTCCTGAGTGGCACCTCCGGATATGTGCACCGTGGTTGACTGAAAACAGCCCATGGGAGACAAGGAGCATGGGGTGGGGGTAACCACCGGGGATGGCATCCTTTTATCCAGGTCGGAAACCAGCTGGGATCTGGCTTCCTGCCACCAGGACTGAATCATGGCCAGAAAGTCCTGTTGTTGAGGAGGAGGCAGGGTAGGAGGAGGCTGATAGTAGGGGGTGTCCATCCTCGGGTACAGAGGGGGAGGGTATCCGTGTGGTTAGTAAAAGGGTGGAGCATAGCCTGTTGACTGATACCCAGGATAATACCCCTGGGAGAAAGAAGCCATTGTCTGGCCTGACAGCAGAAAACCAGATGTCAGGAAGCCCGGATAAGGGCGGTAGCCTGACGGATAGCCTTGATCCAAAGGGGGCCTCGAAGGGCCTGGACAATTATCTGGCGCTGGGAAAGTGGACGTCAGAGGGTTTGGCATAAGGTTGGCTGGCATCAGGGGCAGTCGTATTGGGCCCCGATGGTGGCTCCGACGGTAGATTAGCGCAAGGGTCAGGCGGAACACCGGGCATTAGGTGCATGGTGCCTAATGGAGGGACCTCTGACGGCAGGGCTAAAGAAAGGCCCGTCAGAAGTGAGAGGTTCCCGGAAGTGTCAAAACCGGTTCCGACATCAGCGTCCCAGGGAAAGCATCCGAGGGAGTGACGGGGGGGGGTCACCAGTGGAGATGGGGAAAGTGAAGCTACATCCAGGGGACCCTCTTCCCCCTCTGTTCCAGTCGTAATGTCTGGGGCTGGAGGTTCTACCGGGGAGGGCAGAGAGGAAGGCTCCTGTCCACGGGGGGGGGAGGACCTAGGAGGAGGACTGGCCAGCAGAGGTCAGCGAGCTCCACCGGACGTCGGGTGTGTCAGCATCAGCCCCCGACAGGTGAGCTTCAATTGGGTGGTCACCAGAGATCTCAGTGGCTGACTTTTCAGTCGAAGCAGCAGCCGGGCAGACAGGGACCCCCGACTGGCTTATCACTAAGCGTCGAGCGGATTCCCTCCTGGTGGGATTCTGTCTTACCAACTACCGGGCGGCCTCCGGGGTACCCGGAGTCTGACTTACCGGTAATAACCGGGCACTCACCAGAGGAGCCAGCGGGCGGCTTATCAGCTGAAGGACCAGGTTTGGGACCCGTTTTAATGGGCCTAAAAGAAGAGGTACCTGGAGGAGACTTGGAAGCAGCCTGGACAATCACCAGGGCAGGTAGCAGGGAAACGGTCTTGCTTGTCGAAGGGGTCATGATCTTGGGCCCAGCAACCTTACTGGAAGAAACACGCTCCCAGTTCTTCAAACTTTCTCGCTCCCTATGCTTCTCTTTATCTTTCTTTTTCTTCTTTAGCTCCAAAGAAGGAGAAGAAGCAGATTCTCTTAGCTTTTGAATTTCTTTTTCCTAAGAGGCCATTCTGGATTTTAGAAGATGGGCTTCCAGGGCTTGCTGCCTGCGTTTGCGGGTGGCCTGGTTGGAGGGTTTACAACCAGGGCAGGCCTCGGTATCGTGACCTGGGCCTAGTCAGAAGAGGCAGCACCTGTGGCCGTCCTTCTAAGGCATTTGTGTGCAGCACTTTCGCACTTTTTGTTGGACTTCGGAGTTGGAGGTGAAAAAGACATAAAAGACTTAACAAGCAGACTTTAAATCGAGAAAATAAGTAAGTAACATTTATACAAAATGGCGATCGACTCGAGCAACGTTCACTGTGAGGTCCTTGCGCATGTCGACGGTGGGAAAGAACTGGAAGGCGGGTGTGGGGACTGCCCACTATATAGGGTCACGCTGATATCAGTCACGTGACATCAGGTGGGCGGTCCCCCACCAAACATTGCTAGCAAACGTTTGCCGTGCGGTCCTGATGCCAGGGGGTGCAGTCCTGTATGTTATGACCTACTGCAGGAACCCTCTCGAAGTAAGACCAATATTTACATAAATACGTTACAACATTGTTCAGTATATACAGAGCAATGCAGATTGATTGTGACAATTCTAAGTCTGATGAGGTCAGAGGAGGATTAAGTAGAACTCAGTGGGAATTAAACAGTAGAAAGGAAGTCTGATCAGGGAGGATGGAAAGCCTTAGGTAACCAAGGAGGCCGAGCCTAAGGGAGGTGCGGAGGAGAGGTTGGTGCAGGCGGAGTGGTGGAAAGGAGCAGAGGAAAAGCAGGTGCATGGCACTGCAGGAATGGCATGGAGCAGGGATTTAAGGGCAGAGAAGGTAGTTACATGGTGGGTCTCCCAAGGGAGTTGATTGCAGAGGTGAGGGAGATGGTAGGAGAAAGCCGCCTGGCCTGGGCATGACCGAGGGTGTAGAAGGGAGAATATTCGAGCATCCCTAGAATGAAGGGAGTATGTGAAGAAACTAAATGATGATAGACAGGAGTTGAGGTAGGAGGGGGAAGTCCCGAACCAGAATTTGTCAATGAAGGTTAGACTGTGTAGCAGGCACCTAGTGGATAGAGGCAAACAGGAAAGAGAAGAGTAGAGGTACAGTGGTGGTGGGGGGAGGGGAGAGGTGACAAAATGAATTAAGTATAGTATCAAGTCTTGCAGGTGAGATAGCAGAAGCAGAGCCATAGACAATGTCAGTGTAATCTATTAAAGGGAGAATGGTTTTGGTTAAGTCTTGGCGAGTGGACAAAGGGGAAGCATTCTTTGTGTCGATAGAGGGCTCCAGGTTTAGGGCGGAGTTTGGAGCAAATGGAGTTTATGTGGACTGAGAAGTCGAAGATGCTATCTAGCCAGACTCCAGGGTATTTGAATAAGTCAACTGTTTGAAAAGGTGAGCTGTTGAGGGTGGAAAAAGTAGGAGGGTTTTGGGATCTGGACCCTCTTTGCCTAGAGCCAAAAAACACAAACTGTTTTTTTGGCATTTAGTTTTAACTGGTTTTGAGCGACCATTTCTGCACTTTACCAAAGACACACTGACGGGGGACAGAGACATCTGCGGCAGAGGGGCCAACGCAGTATAGCATGGTGTCATCCATGTACATATGGATGTTTGAGGAGGAGCAGACAGAGGGGAGATCATTAATGAAAACTGAGAAAAGAATGGGTCCCAGTATGGAACCTTGGGGGGACACCAGCTGTGATAGGGAGGTGGGAGGAGAGGGTAGAGCCTATGAGAACGGATTACTGCCTGAGGTGAAGGTACGCACCGAACCAGTCAGTAGCAGCAGGAGCCAGACCACAGGAGTGACGTTTTTGGATGAGGAGGGTATGAGAGATTGAGATAAAGGCCTTAGCCAGGTCAATGAAAATGGCTGCGGTGACGAGGCCCTTGTCCATAGCTGACTGGACTGCGTCGGTGACACAGAGCAGGGAGGAGACTGTAGAGTGCTGTTTCCTAAAGCCAGACTGATACGGAGACAGACTGTCCGTGACAGTCAGGTGTTCCAGGACCCGTAAGTAGATTAGGGACTCCTGGAGCTTGGCAAGAGCAGGTAGGAGAGATACAGGTCTATAGTTGCTGGGTGAGGTGGGATCCCCTTCCTTATGTAGGATGAGCACCTTCACTATTTTTCATGCCGAGGGGACAGAGCTGGTAGAGATTAAGGAGGTGAGCAAGGGGGGACTGCTGTGGCAGGGGCTGAAATACACAGAATCTTGGGGTGGAGGCTGTCTGGGCTAGTTTTTGTAGGGTTGAGCAACATTAGCACCTTGTAAACCTCTTGGGATGAAATGGGGGAAAAGTGAAACCAGATCCAGCAGGGGTGGGGAGACCCCGTGGAGGAGGGAATGGGATGATCGGGGAGGGCACAGGTGATAAAGAATTTGTTGAAAGTCTTGGCGATAGAGGCAGAGTCAGAGACTGTCACTCCATTGACTTTTAGGATTTGAGGGGGCTTGAGCAGTGGGGTAGTCTATGAGGTTGCAGAGAACTTTCCAAAAACTGGCTGGAGAACTGGATATAGCCTGAAGCTGATTTTTAAAATAGTCAGACTTAGCTTTTCTAATGGCCTGGGTACAGGCGTTTCTGTGGGACCTGTAGCATTGAAAGTCTGAGGGTGGGAGGGAGGCCTTGTAGTTGGCCCATAGTTTGTTTTGGGTTAGAGAGAGAGAGAGAGAGAAGGTCTGGGGTTATCCATGGGACATGCCGATGCTTTACTCATGCCTATTTCAAGAGGGCATGAAGGTTCCAGATACAAGTTATGGTACTGGAGAATAACTGGAGAGCTGTGTCGACGTTAAGGGCTAAATACTTAGGAGACCAGTCTGCATGAAATAAATCCTGGAGCAGGGAGTTAAGAGTCCAGGGTACAGAAAGGGCGATATCAAATATATTTGGGGGCTGATTGGAGGGTAGAATTTTTTTTTTTTTTTTTTTTACACAGAATGTAATGTAGTGACCGCTAAGGGCATCGGGAAGTACTCCGGCAGCAAAGATGCGGTGGGGATGAGATGTGAGCACCCAGTCGAGGAGTATGTGGTTAGGGGAATTGGGGTTCAGACGTGTAGGCTCAGTGATCAACTGGGAGAGGTTTAAGGATTCATTTTTAAGGATGGTGGGTTTGGAGGAGGGAAAGAGCCAGTCCAGATTAATGTCGCCAAACTACAGTAGATGAGTTCACCTTTGCTTGAGTGTGAGGAGATAGTGGGGATGCTTTTGACCATGAAGCTGTGGGGTGCTCTGGGTATGCAGTATAGTGCTGCTATATAGATAAGGAGAGTGAGGTAAGGTAAACTTTATTTATAAAGTGCCTTTCAGATACCAAAGCGCTGTACAGTACCACAATAAAACCACACAATCAAGTAAATAAACAAATATAACAAGTAAAAATGCAATAGACGAATAAATAGGTTAAAAATCATCAATTTCCTGAATCACAGAAAAGCTTGTTGAAAAAGATAGGTCTTTAAATTAGTTTTGAAACTTCTGACAGTCAGGAATTCTCTTAACCGACGAGGTAGAGAATTCCACAGGGTAGGCACCGTATACAAAAAGGCTCGAGCACCAAAGTTTTTCAAACACACCCTGGGAATCTCTAGCAATCCCTCGTCGGAGGATCGGAGGGGGCAGCAGGGAGTTAGAAGATCTTTCAGGTAGTCGGGTCCCTGTCTGTGTAGGGCTTTAAAGGTTAGTAAACCAACCTTAAAGGTGATTTGCCACTGAACAGGCAGCCAGTGCAGTTCGCGCAGCATAGGTGTAATATGACTGGCCCTAGATGTGCCAGTCAAAAGCCTGACCGCCGTGTTCTGCACCAGCTGCAAGCGGCGAATATCAACTCCAGGTAGCCCTAGGTAGAGGGCATTGCAATAATCAAGGCGGTTGGTGACAAAGGCATAGACCAGGGTAGCCAAGTCATCTGGGGGGGACCAGGTGTTTCACCCAGATGATTTTCCTCAGACAGTTGAAAGAGGACTTGACGACAGCCAACACCCGAGATTTCAGAGTCAAACTGTTGTCAAGAATAACGCCAAGGTTCTTCACCCAGTCTGAGGTGGGCAGCTGAACACCATCAAGCCATAGGCCTGCTGGTTGCCAATCCCTCAAATCTACCCCTGGGCAACATGGGTCCACAACTAACACCTTGGTCTTCTCCAGATTCAGTCTTAGCCAGCTGGCACTCATCCAGTCTTTGATTTTGGCGAGACAGTTGTTAAAGACGGAGACTGCACCCACCTGTTCGGGTAGAAAAGACAAATACAGCTGAGTATCATCTGCATAGCAGTGAAAACGCAAACCGTATTGTCTGATGATATCTCCTAATGGCAGCATGTACACTGCGAACAGCATGGGTGACAAAATGGAGCCCTGTGGAACCCCACAAGACAGAGGGAGGGCATCAGAGGAATAAATTCCTGAGATAACCCTTTGAGATCTGCCCATGAGGAAAGATTGAAACCATTTAAGGACTACATTCGATAGTCCGCAAAGAAAATAGAAACATACATAGAAACATAGAATTTGACGGCAGATAAGGACCGCTTGGCCCATCCAGTCTGCCCATTTCCCTACCTGATGGATAAGCTGCAGATCCTAGTTAACCAGCAGCCTACTTCTTCCTACCCCCAACCCCTAGAATTGCCTTATGACTGTCCCATGCATGCTTGAATTCCACCACTGTTTTTGACTCCACAACCTCCTCTGGAAGGCTGTTCCATGCATCCACAACCCTCTCTGTGAAAAAATACTTCCTTAAATTACCTCTGAGCCGCCCCCCTTCTATCTTCAAATTGTGCCCCCTTGTTCTTGCACACCTCTTTTTTTGAAAGATGCTACCCTCTTGGACTTTGATGATTCCCTTGAGGTACTTGAAAGTTTCTATCATGTCCCCCCTCTCCCTCCTTTCCTCGAGGCTATACATATTAAGCTCCATAAGTCTCACTTCATATGTCTTCCGGTGCAGACCCTGCACCATTTTAGTTGTCCTCCTCTGGACAGCTTCCATCCTGTGTATGTCTTTGCGGAGATTGGGTCTCCAGAACTGCACGCAGTACTCCAGATGTGGTCTCACCAGCTGTCTGTACAGAGGGATAATAACTTCTTGTTTTCTGCTGGTGATGCCTCTCCCTATGCATCCCAGTATCCCCCCAGCCCTCCTTGCTGCCCTCTCACATTGCTTGCCCACCTTTAGGTCATCTGATATGACTACCCCCAGGTCCCTTTCCATTTTTGTTGTTGTTAGTATCTCACCCCCCATTGTGTACTCTTCCCCTGGGTTTTTGTTTCCCAGGTGCATTACCTTGCAGTTCTTAGCATTGAATCTAAGCTGCCACACATTTGACCATTCCTCTAACCTTGCCAAGTCCCTTCTCATCCTTTCCACCCCACCTTGTGCATCAACTCTGTTGCAGATCTTTGTGTCATCTGCAAAGAGACATACTTTTCCTTCCAGTGCAGGCGCTCCAAAAGCACACCATGGTCCACAGTGTAGAATGCTGCAGAGAGATCAAGAAGGACCAAGATGGTGCACGCCTTTCGATCTCTCACTATTAGGAGGTCATTCAATACCCGGACAAGGGCAGTCTCCGTACTATGTCTCTTCCTAAATCCTGACTGGAGAGCCTCACAGATACCATGAGATCCCAAGTAATCCTCCAGTTGTATTGCTACCACCTTTTCAATAACCTTACCTACAAAAGGCAGGTTAGAGATAGGCCTGTAGTTAGCTAATTGGTTTGGATGTAGGGAGGATTTTTTAAGAAGTGGTTGAATGACCGCCTCCTTAAGGGGATCAGGAAAGACCCCCCCCCCAAAGAACCATAAACAATTTCAGCTAGATCGGGCAGGTAGTGTCAACACAACCCCTTAGTAAAGGGGTTGGGCCCTGATCCAAACTACAGCTAGTTGGACGTATGCTCTGGACAATTCGGACGATATCCATGAGTTCCAGCTGGCTGAAGTCCAACCAGCTAGGCCAGGTGCTCGTCTCCTCCCACCGATCAATGCAGTTCCTCATGGGGAGTGCCGGGCCAGTGCTGGCAGATGTTCAGCAACCTTATCTTCAAAAAAATCAAGCGAGCTCATCGCACTCCGCCTGCGAAAAAAGTTCTTCGGGGCTGGAGACAGATTGCACAATCTGTCTACAGTTCGGAAAAGCTGAGCCCATCGATTTCGAGCAGCAAAAATCTCCCTGGACAGGAATTCTGCCTTCTTACAGGTGATTTCCGGTTGATAGATTTTATAATGGAGGGATGGGAATGGAGGACAATAAGAAATTCATAGGAAGAGGGCTATGCATCTCGGAGTGAGATGGAGCAGCAGAGGGAGTCCTTAGCATTGATAGCCACGCTGCCTCTGTGCTTACTGCGGTCCAGACAGAATAGGTTGTAGTCAGGAATACAGAGGGCAGAGTATGGGATCCTGGCAGACAACCAAGACTCAATTATACACAATATGTTGGGGGAATGTTGGGTAACCCAGACTTTTATGTCATCCAATTTAGGAAGGAGGTTCCTTGCATTTAGATGAAAAATGTATAATCCCTTTGGCTGTGTAGAGGGAGTATAAGAGGGAGGAGAGTCAGGGTTAATTTCTACATCCCCAGACAGGAGTAGGAGGAGTAGGTAAAGGGGAAAATGGTGGGGGTACTAAGATCTTTTGGGGGACCAATGGGAAAAAAGGAGGGCCTCGAGATTAAGAGAGAGAGGGGGAGGAGAGCAAGCTAGAGTGGGTAGATGAGTGAAGTGGAAAGAGAGGGGGAGTGGGCAGCTGGGAGGTACAGCTAGAGGAAGGGAGGAGAGGAGACAGGCTGAGAGAGGGGGGTGAGGTAAGAAGTACGTGTGAGTGGCAAACGTGTTGAGGAAGGAGGGAGGGGGAGGGGGGAGACCAGGGGAGGTACCCTGAACAGGGAAATAGAAAGGTGGGGGATGGTAGATGAGTGGAGAAGAGGATACAGAGAGTCTTTAAAAGAGAAGGCAGAGAGAGAATATGGACAGTGTGTGCTTGTTGGAGGGGGGGAGAGCAGCGTGTGGGTCAGAGGTTAGAGGAGATGTTGGACTGAGCTAAGCAGCAATGTGCCAAAGACTGGAGGGTGTGGGCCACAAGGGATACACCAATAGCTGGCTAGAGGGGTAGAAGGAAGGGTACTTATATGTGGGTCACACTTGGAATTCTAACAGGCCGGATAGCCTAGCTGATAAGGTGGCACACTATGGATGGCTGACTGCTGTAGATCAGAGTTTAAGTCTCACATCCACCAGAAGGGCCAAGCAGCCACCTGGCAGGCAGGGTGCTGGACTGGACAGCATAAAAGCCAAAGGAGAGGGCGGCTAATTAGAGGATACACAAGCTGCAGGGGTTAGTGACATTAAATGCAGGACAAATTAGGTCAGGGACGTGATATGTGTAACTATTTAACCGATAGTGTTACTGGGGGGAGAGGGAGTGGGAGATAACAAGAAAACATAGTGGGAAGGGGGTAATGGGAGAGACCACAGTTACTTGGTGAGGGGTGTAAAGTGAGCTGATAGAATATAAAAGGAGCACTGCCCCTGGGTGGGAGGGTTGTTGGGGTGGGAGGAGCATAACGGTACTGCACTAGCAGCACTACCCACCTGCATGGAGTAGAGCAACCAAGATGGTGCTTAGCACCACAGACTAAGTCCTACCTTGTAGCCTGGAGTCCTGTGGAGGTGGGGGAACACCGCCCGCGATCCCCCAACTACCCTGTACTGCTGACGGATGGCTCTGGATACTGAAATATGGAGAGAAGATACAGATTAATGCTGGTAAGCTGGAGGTGGGGGTTATGAGATAGCTGGGGAGAAGGAGGAGGAGGAGGGTGGACCTCCGGCACCAGACAGGTTCATCCGTTGGGGGGGAGGGATGGGACATGATGGAATTCCCCTGGAAGCCCGAGTATGGGCTGTGCCTGTGCACAACGATATGCGGTAACACCTGAGGTAACACTAAACACTGCGGCCCCACTGCAGGCGTCGGGATGCGGGCACTGGAGGTGCCCTCAGACAGCATGGACCAAGGGACCACAATAACGTAGCAATCCTAGATAACTGACTAGTAAAATGGACTTTTGCAGTAACAAAAAAAAAAATTAAAACATTGAAAGAGCATGTGTTATATACAAATGTATGTAAAAATAGTCATCATGCAAGAATTGTGTGATGGCTCTTGTTCTTTTAGAGGGCTCTGGTACCCGATAAACTTATAGAAAAATAGAAACAAAGCCCCAAGGGAAATCACCAAATGTTCAGTAATGTTCGAAGTGGAGCTGGTCACTTGTGGTAAACGTCTATTGTAAATAAGAATGTTGCAGCCGCTCTGGCCACATGGAGACCACACACAAAAAAGTTCTCTGAGATAACTTTGCTGTGTATGGTCTCCACGAGGCCAGAGCGGCCGCAACATTCTTATTTACAATACCTGATAAACTTATACCTTGTGTCAGCCAATCTGGTTTCAGGATTTTTTTCAACTTGTTTTCTGACTAGTGATTATCTCTTGTTTGTGAGGGAGAAGTTGCAGCTCATCAACACAGATGCAGTAAAAAAAACAACGTGCTAACTTACGATATGCACTGTGAATGCCATCTATCTCTTCTTCTGTCTGATCCTTCGTAAAAGTCATCACCTAATAGAACAGAAAGCATCAGACAGCTTAAATATACACTTGAAAACAGAAGTTACTGTAAAAGTTTAGTAGGTACAAAAATATTCAGCTCTAGATATCGAAAACTCCAGCTTAGAAGCTTTGACTTCAGAAAACTCTGACTACAGCCAGTAGCTAGACTGTAATTAATTAAGCATGTTAACGTTCCAGGAAAGAGCAATCTCTGTTGCACAAAGGGAAGGGGTTGATAACGTTTTTGTGGTACTTTTCTTAACGATTATCACTACTTTTTTCATGGAGGATTTCTATTTGGCAAGTTGAAAGTTGGTTAATATATATTTTTTTTAAACAGAGAAATTAGTTGCTGTGTGAATCCACTTTCATAGACTCTCATAAAAGGCCTCACCATTTTTTGTCAAGTAGAAAGCAATTCAAAAACAATGACCTATACAGTCCAATAATTGTCAGATTTAGCCATGGAGATGGCTTTCTGATGCATATCTCACATCCCAGTACAAGAGGCAATTCCGAATACAAGACATTATTACCCCGGAAGTGTCATTCATGAACAAAATTTAAAAAAAAAAAAAAAAGCACACCACCTGTCTCTGCTATTAAAGAGTATTCAGGAAATAAAAGCCTGCCACAGAGATGGCCTTGGGATCCACTCAAACCCATGAATTCCTTTTATTTCAAGTAAATGCTTCTATAACAGACATTTTAACTATCATTTGGCCCAATGTTTTTAAGGTATCAGTATTTGTTAGCCCCTCCCCCCCCCCAAAAAAAAACAAACACATAAACATAATTACAATAGGAAAAAACCAAAGGCTAATCCAGTCTGCCCAGTTTTCCTACCTATCACCTGTGGACATACTGGCAAATAGGGTTTTTACCCATAGATTTATCACTCGGTTCCCTCAATCAATCCCACTCTACTGTTTTCTCCCTCACTCCTGACACCTCCAGTGTATAAAACTTCACATCCCTCCTGCCCCCCCCCCCACGTTAGCTTCCACTCATGTTCCCAATGTGTTCGACTTGCTATTTCTGCAGAATAGTTCCACACAGTTTACCTTGTTTATTCCTTTCAGGAACTTGAAGGTCTCTATCATACTGCCAGTGACAGGGTTAAATAAGACTCTGTCCCATTTGTTATGCACAAAGAGTTTAAACACAAGGGTCTGTTCTATCATTTTCTTTTCTGTCTCTTCTCTCTTTGATTGCACAACCAAATTTTCTTGAGAGACGTAGGAACTGATCACACAAACGGTTTTGCAATTCTCCGCCTCTCGCTATCTCTCTGCCTTCCCTTGCTATTTCTGTCTTTTCTTCCCCCTTGCATATCTGTGGGTATAAAAAATATCTGTGAATCTTTATGTGTAAAACTGTATGTGAAACTGGGATCCCTTTGTTTAAAACTATACACGATTATACTGTTGAAATTATTGCAAAGCTATTTGGAACTCAAGGGGTTAACCTGAAGTGCAATTTTTAAGCATTTTGCAAAGCTGTAAAAAGACGCCAGTTCTGGGTCACTATGTTCTTTTTGCTGCACCTGCATTGAAACTGACAAGAACATTCTGTGAGAAGCAGGCTCTCTTAACGAGTTCTCAGACAAAGACTTATAAAAAGAGTGGCAATGCTTTTGCTAGAGAGAAAAGGAGAGTGAGAGACTGAAACTTGGAATTAAGAAACACCCTCAGAAGAAGGACTTAAGTTTTCTCTGTTTGTACCACCTTTGTAAATAGTTTACTGAATAAATTTTATTTTGCTGTTATTGAGAAAAATAAAACACTATTTGCAAATTATGAAAAAGCTCCTGGTTTTCCTATGCTTCCTGACCTGTGCCTCAACAACACTGCCCCTCTACTCTCTGTTCTGGCCCCCAGCGAGTACATGCTCAGCACCCTAAGCAGAACCCTGTAGGATCTGCCCTGCTGGCCCTAAATCAGTTTGGTTATCCTATGCTGCATTGTCTCTCTTTCCTTAGATGGGGATTCTAGAACTGGCACAGTATTCCAGACATATCCTCACCAGTGACCTACAGAGATCTAATGAGGAAGGACCTAACTAAACTGGAGGAATGGTCCAGAGTGTGGCAGCTAAGGTTCAATGTGAAGAAGTGCAAAATCATGCACTTGGGGCGCAGGAACCCTGGGAAGGGTTACAAGATGGGTGGGGAGTTATTAATGGCCACAAAACAGTAAAGAGATCTGGGGGTGATCATATCTGACAATCTTAAGGTGGCGAAACAATGTGCCAAGGTGGTGGGGAGAGCGAGCGGAATGTTGGAGTGCATAGGGAGAGGTGTCACCAGCAGAAGAAAAGAGGTGGTGATGCCACTGTACAAATCATTAGTGAGACCTCATGTGGAGTACTTTGTCCAGTTCAGGAGACTGCATCTCCGAAAGGACATAGACAGCGTAGAGGCAGTTCAAAGAAGGACAATAAAAATGGTGCGGGGCCTGCACCAAATGACACACAAGGAGAGACTGGAAAACCTCGATATGTATATCCTGGGGGAGGGAGAGGGGTGATATGATAGAGACCTTCAAGTACCTAAAGGGAATAAATAAGGTACAGGAGGGCAGCATCTTCCAGGGGAGAAGATGCTCTAGAAGAAAAAATTACTCACCACAGTAATCTTCTTTCTTCCAAGAGGTCCTTTAGCGTCAGTAACTTTTTTGCACTTAGCTGGCTAGCTGCAACTGCCCCGGAGGAGTGCCTTTAAGAGATGTTTAAATGAGCGTAGGTCCAAGCCAATCAAAAGTCAGAAGGGGGTGTGAGCTGAGTGAGAGCTTGCTGAATGCTTCAGAATTTTTTTCAAGGAAAAATGAGGGCAAATGCCCTGAAAAAGAATCAACAGAATTCAAAAAACATGCAAATGTCCACAAAAGTGGAAACAGAAATAACAGCAACACGAGCTAAAAACTCATCAATAAGAAACTCCAAATTTGGTAAAAGGTGACATAAGAGCCTTTCTCCAATGGGTGAACCGGGGAGGAACGGTGGGAGCTTACTGATGCTAAAAACAGGAAGTTGTCGGCCCTCTGTACAGACAGTTGGTAAGACCACATCTGGAATACTGTGTACAGTACTGAAGACCCCATCTGGACCTTTTCTCTAAACATCATCGGAATGCTATTTCTAGTGGACTGTGTGTTGGTAATCGTTTCCTGAGGAGCTGCTGGACAGGCAAATTTTGGAGGTCGGTGGGAGCATTTGGGGGGTTCTAAGTTAGCCCATCCAGGAGCGGCTGCTGTGAGTCGGGCCCGTAATGGGAGGTGCTGGTTTGGGTCTGCTTGAAGGTGGATCTTGGCTGTTGGTGGCCTCCAGGTTCTGCGGGAGGGTCTGCTGTTGAGGGGACGCTGGGCTGGGGGCTGCAGTTGTGGGCTCAATTGACAGGACGGCTGTTTCCCGGGGTGAGGGCTTTTGGGGGACCCCTTTTTGCTCCTAATTCAGTTTTCCAATTGCCTTCTGAGGTTATGTCTGTGGTACAGTGTCTTCAGAGGGAGAGTCACTAGAACTGTGGAGAAGATACTAACAGTCCACAGCAGGGAATACTGGAAGGACTCTATATTAGATCTACTGCTGGTCAGACTTTTTTTGGGCTTGGTTATATTATTTGCTTTTAGGAAGTGAGAGTGCCTTTAAATAACTTTGTTTCAAATAATTTCAATTATAATATGGGCATATAAAATGCAGCTACATGATTGGCAGAGACACATCATGTGACCATACATTAATGTCTGTTAATTTTATAGCTTGTGGTACTAGGGCACCATTGACAGATTATGGGGCTTAGCCGCATTTGATATTTGTATGCGATTGGATTCCTCCGCGGCAGCCATTTAAATTTATTAGTAAGCTAGGGATAGTATTTGCTACGCAATTCAATGTTAGTGACTGTCACATCTCAAAGTCAGCACTGAAGACAGTTCCCACCCACCCCCCAGCGGAACTCCATGCATCTCCCCGAATGTCGTGGGCTATTGCTTACATAATCTCTGTTCTACTCATTATCAAGGTTCAAAGTGAGAGTTGAATTTTGGTTTTGGGCTTTGGTTCATAGCCCGAAGAGGTAAGCGCGCGCGCTGATGGACTTTTACTAAAACTGCTCAAGAGATTTTGTGACTCTCATTGATGTGCAAAGACTGACTTAATTGCCATAAGACTTTATTTCTTATTTTAATTGCTTAGTGCTTATTTTAGTGTATTTATTTATTGAAGGGGAGGGTAGAAGTTATTGCTGGTTGTTGGGGATTGTGAGGAGCATATATAAAGTATATGTAATTTGTAGTAGAATTATTGTTTAAGGGTAGGCAGTTGTTTGGGGTAGAGGGTAACCTTATTTATCTGTTGTTTAATAGTTTTAAGTTTTTTGATTCAGTTAGTTATTTAAGCAGGGTTTTTTGATGTCTTAGGAGTGTTCTGCTGTAGTTGGGTTCTTCAGTATGTGTAGGAGGCCTACCCCCACAGCCGTGCGCCATTCTTCCTCCACCCTTCGTGCCCTCCATCCTTTCTTCCCTCTCCCACTACAGCCATTGGCATACTAGTGCTGTAGAGCGCTGGGTATTGCTCGTAGAGGAGGGAAGGGGGCTGGGGGGGTGCGAACAGTGGAGTTCGAAAGAGCAGGGCCATTGTATCCGGGTAGTGAGACCCAGAAGACACCCTTGGGTGAAATGGAATCTGGAGCGTGGTCCTCCGTGCCTAGTTTCAATACCCAAGGGCACCACCAATATTTGTGGGCAAGTAGCCCGAGCAGCTCCAGAGGGCCCGTCCTGTGCGGTGCTGTGTAATGCCAGATCCATCAAAAATAAGACTGCAGTTATTGCAGATCTTGTTGGATCTGTGAATCTGGCATGCATTACCAAGACCTGGCTAGATGAGAATGCAGGCCCCATATTAGAGGCCGCTATTCCAGCCAGGTACTCAGTGTTGCACCACGGAAGGTTGCAGTCTGTTTCAAGACCGAGCTGAGCCTCATGAGTGTACCAGTTGGAAAGGCTGAGTCATTTGACTGTACCGTAGTGGCAGGTGTGGGTTGTAGGATTGCCCTAATTTACTGTCCACCAGGTGATGATAAGAGTTTCCTACAGGCAGTTGCGGACTTCATGAGCGACAGGCTGATGGTCCTGGGCGACTTCAATGCCTGGGTCGATGACGAACTCTCACAATTTGGTCAATACTTCCTCCAATTGATGACATCTTCGGGCCTCACACAAGTTGTTACTTCTGCCACTTCATAAAGGTGGTCCACTCCCTTGACTTAGTCTTTCTCCTGGGGATCGATGCCTTCGATTTGGGAGTGGAACCAGTTGGATGGTCCGATCACTACACCGTGGGGTTTTTTTTGCATCCCCCTTCATAGGTCTACCCCTGTGGAGATGGTCAGGTACTGCCCTTTGCGAGATGTAAGCTCTGATGGCCTGACGGTGGCGCTTGACCTATCGGAGTTTTGTGGAGTGAGCAATGACCCAGAAGCCTTGGTACTGGCTTGTAATAAGGCCATTTCCTCAGCTCTGGATATCATTGCTCCAGTCCATGTTCGTCCTCTCCCCCTTCGCCCTCAGTCTCCATGGTTTGATGCGACCTTGAGAGAGATGCGGCCAAAAGGACGAAGATTAGAACGTTGCTGGCGGAGATCCGCCCTTGATGCCGACCATCCTGGATTGATGGAACACTACCAAGCCTATTATTCCACAATCTTCCATAAAAAGGTAGAGTTTCTGTCCGGGGAGACTGCGGCTGGTCAGAACCTACCAGCTCAGCTCTTGCGAACTGTAGACAGACAGTGCAACCCAGCCTGCTTGCAGGTTCGAAGAGCTTTTTCACAAGTAGAGTGTGAAGAGCTTGTGCGCTTCTTTGTGGCTAAGGTGGCCGACATCAGGGCGGCGCTCCGACCAGCACCTCCTATGGGAAAAGCTATGGATCGGCACTTGGTCACTAACCTCAAGCTCTCTTGGAGTTCCTTTGCCCGACCAGAGCTCATTGATGTCATGCGGATTGTCCGGGGTATGCGCCCTACATGCTGTAGTTTGGATCCGAGCCCTACTTCTCTGATTAAGGGTTGCTGGGATACCATTGGCCCGGTCCTAGCATGGATAGTCTGGTGCTCCTTGGAGACGGGGGAGTTTCCAATCTCCCTGAAAGAGGCGGTGGTGATGCCTCTCTTGAAGAAAGCTTCTTTGGACCCAAGCTGTCATGCTAACTACAGACCAAACTCTAACCTTCCCTTTGTGGGGAAGGTGATTGAGAAAGTAGTGGCCATACAGCTGGAGAACCATTTGACCATCCATGACATCTATGAACCATTCCAGTCTGGCTTTCGAAAGAGGCATAGTACCGAAACTGCACTAGTTGGGGTGCTCAATGATCTCCTGATGGCGAGAGATCGGATCCATCTTGGCTCTTCTTGATCTCTCTTCAGCGTTTAACACTGTGTATCATGGGGTTCTTCTCAAATGCCTGAGGTTCATCTGTGGCCTGTCTAGTACAGTCCTCGGGTGGTTTAGATCTTTCCTCACTGGCAGAACTCAGAGGGTGGTGTCGGGGATTAATTCCTCCGGCCCAGTCTCTCTGTCATGTGGGGGTGCCTCAGGGTTCGGTGTTGTCCCCCATGTTCTTCACAGTGTACATGCTGCCCCTCAGAGACACTGTAAGAAGGTATGGGCTGAGGATTCACTGCTATGCTGATGATACCCAGCTCTAACTATCTTTTGCACCCGACCAGGATAGAGCTCTCTCGACATTTAACTGCCTCACCGAAATCCAGAATTGGATGGATTCCAGTTGGCTGAGACTGAACTCAGAGAAGACGGAGGTGTTGGTTGTGGACCCGGGTCACCGGATAAAGGGGAGGGGAGCAGGTCTGCCTTCAGGACTTTTTCTTGGTGGCTCCCAGCTCACCATTTCTGAACAAGGTGCGAAATCTGGGGGTGATTTTTGACCACGGGCTGACACTGCGATTGCAGGTGTCGGCGGTCATCAAATCTTCTTTTTACCATAGAAACATAGACTTTGACGGCAGATAAGGACCACTTGGCCCACCCAGTCTGCCCATTTCCCTACCTACTGGATAAGCTGCAGATTCTAGTTAACCAACAGCCTACTTCCTGCCACCCCCCACTACAACTGCCTTGTGTCTGTCCCATGCATGTTTGAATTCCCCCACTGTTTTAGACCCAACCACCTCCCCAGGAAGGCGGTTCCATGCATCCACCACTCTCTCCGTGAAAAAAAATGTCCTCACATTACCCCTGAGCCGTCCCCCCTCTATCTTTAAATTGTGCCCCCTTGTACTTACACATCTCTTTTTCTGAAAGATGCTACCCTCCTGGACTTTGTTGATTCCCTTGAGGTACTTGAATGTTTCTACCATGTCCCCGCCCCTCCTTTCATCAAGGGTATACATATTAAGCCTCTCAGTCTCTCTTCATATGATTTCTGATGTAGACTCTGCACCATTTTAGTTGACCTCCTCTGGACTGCTTCCATCCTGTCTATGTCCTTGCATAGATGAGGTCTCCAAAATGGAAATTACGCTCTTACTGTAATTATTGATCTTCTTGGACAGTCTCCATCACTCATTCACACTAGTGGGATAGCGCCGGAGGCACTAGGACCAAGCGGGAACCAAAAACTTTCTGAAGGGCCGGTGCCGAGGTAGCACGACGCACGCACGGCACCGCGAGACTGACTTGCGCCTGTGTAGGCTATCTCGGCGACGACCCTCCAACCACCTCAGTACCTTTTCGACCAAGGAGGTGCAGCGTAACTAATGAGAATAACTCATTCTGAGTTTCTGGGCCTCAGAGGGCCCAGATGGCCTTTGTAAGAAAGGTCAAAGAACAATGTCTTCACAGTCCGAACCATAGGCCATGAAGACCAGGAAAGAAAAACGAGTGAACCCAGGGGATGGTGGGTGGGCGTGTGAATGAGTGATGGAGACTGTCCAAGAAGATCAATAATTACGTTAAGTACATAATTTCCATATCTTCCTGGACTAAGTCTCCATCACTCATTCACACTAGTGGGAGAGTACCGAGCTAAAATCAACAACCTTGAGTAGGGTGATAGGAGATAGGGTTCACTCAGAAAGGACAGCCAAGGACTGTCCTGTTAATAAAAAGAGCTGTCTTGTAAGAACATCTATAACATAGTGCCTACAAGATAAACGCTCGAGTTGTAACTCGTCACCTTGCCGACGACTACAATGGGCAAAAAATGAAAGTCTGCCAGGCAGCCACAACTACTCTAGGAGAGCGGCAAGAACCTGGCCTCACGATTTGATCTAGGACCAAAATTAATAGTGTCAAAGACATGCACTAATCTAATGTAAAGGACCTCAGGAACTGCAAGAGCCGGAGGTAAAGTGTACAGGTTCAGGGTAGACCAAAAAGTGGAGACGGAACCCCCACTACCAAGTATGGCTGACCTGCAAACAACAAGTCCAGTAGCACTTGAACCCCTTACTTGGCGAGCAAAAGAAGGTCCAGGTGGGGTTAGCTCATCAAGGAAAAAGGTTTGTACTAAGTCACTGAAAACTTCCTGATGGAAGGCGAGGCACAACTTAGAAGCCTCTTGTAGTGGTCTAGTAGAATCAAATCCTAGTCACTGCCTAATCCAAAAGGGGATCATCCTGCCTCTATGTGTATGACTGTATGTGAATATTTGTGAAGCTACCTCAGAAAAGACCTACTTGACCAATGGTCAAGAAAGGAGCATGTCATCTGTTAAGTTGAAGCAAACATGGAAGTAGGAATCTAAGTTCCGACTTGCTGAAGAGTCACTTCTGTTGCTGCAAGGCTCTGATCAAGAGAAGAAAGCCTGATTAAAAAACCAAAAGGGACTAACAGACTGGTTAGACGCCTAGGTTTTGGAAATATCTCAGAATAAGAGAAAATTCTCTAGAGAAAAGAGGTGAGCTATACCACCGCTGGATCGGACTGCCCCTAGGGGCAGAAGAAAACAGGTACTCTTTACTGAGGTTTAGAGACGACTGCCTCAGGGTTGAGGCGGAACCTGATCAGATCCAAGTGTGGTATCGGGAAATTCCAACTAGGCCCTGTGCTGTGATAATTCTGACCCCCCTTTTTTTTTATCATTAGTCCGAGCCTGACAAGGTTGCTGGCTGCTATTTGGCAAGGATTGCCTGATACAGAAATGACAAGGATGTCATCCCTCTGAGGAGCAGGAGGAGCCTGAGGCTCCATAACTGAACCCCTGACTGGACTAATAATAGCTAGACAGATGTTAACTACCTGTGGCGAAGCAGCCACCAGAGGGGCAGCATCAAAAGAGGGCTGTATAACCCTATCAAAGGAGCGGAACAGTCTGTGCGGCTCCCGACCATTGAATTAAAATGTTCCAAAGAGTGTAATTGTCTTGACCACTGAAAAAGTCTAGACGCAAAGGTATATAGTCCACAGATCCAGTCTGAACACTATGGTGGACCTCATAAATGAGGAACTACTAAAACAGCTTGCATCACAGACTCTGATGATAGAGAGGGCGTGTCTTTCAGTATATAAAATGAGTCATCCGCTGTATCACTGACCAGAAGGACAGGGAGAGACTCATCTAGATGCCTTTCTACCACAGAAGGACCCCAAAAACAGGTCTAGGTTAGAGCCACTAGAGACTCCGCCACCAGGAAGGGTGTCGAGGAGCTTGGCACCACATAGGGGGCTGAGAAAGTGCTGAGCGGAATGAGAGATTCTGCTGACAGAACAGAACAGAAGAGTCCCATCAGCGGAAAACCGCTGGATGAGGAGATCCGATGCAGACCGCCACCCACTAAAATGTGTGGAAAATAATCCGCAGAATAGGACTTCATTCCATGGAAACACCCCAACACAAGTCCTGCAGAAGAGAGGTCTACAAACAGAGATCTTTCCCTAGTTCTGTCAGACAGCACCAACTGGCACCCCTGCGGCACCAGCGTCACTCGTGGCACAGGAGGGCACCAAGCAGTACCCATGCCAACCTGAGAGACACCAGAGGGCACCCACGGTGGAACCCGCAGGTATCCTCGGTACCAACGGCAGCAATGGCATGCAAGGGCACCCCCGATGCCCATGGCACCCATAGTGCCATGGCACCCAAGGTACCATGGCACCCATGGCCCCATGCTACCCGCGGGTGCCCGGCGCCACCCACTGCACCCACAGGTGCCTGGCGCCACCTACAGCGCCACCCGCAGGTGTACGGTGTCGCCCGTGGCACCCGCGGGTGCACGGCACCGCCCGCAGCACCCGTGGGTGCCCGCAGGCATCAGTGGCACCAAGAGACACCCACAGCACCGCTAGCGGCGCCGGCAATGAAGCACCCACAGCGCCGAGCGCAGCGTGAGCCACGGCACTGAGCATGGCGCCGAGCGCAGCGTGAGCCACGGCACCAACTGCGGCACCGAGTACGGTGCCGACCACGGCACCAACCCACGGCGCCGACCCAAACACCAGTGGCGCCGCCTATGGCACCGATGCCAAACCAGTGGCATGGCATCAGACCTGTGGTGCCACCAAGGTGTCGGGCACAGCGCCAGGAAAAACACCGTGGAAAGCCAATGGAAAAGATGGAGAAAGGTGGTGCCCGTGCCGGCCCCAGCATGGAAAAGGAAGAGGGGGTAGGCACGAGGGGCTGACACGATGGCGAAGGCACCAAGAGGGCACCGCGCTCATTCTGAGCCAATTGACCCGGCTCCGGTCCAACAGCTCTGAGGCCCGGAGGCCCCGAAACCAGGAAATCAACCAGGAAAAAAAGGAGTCAAACCCCCTGCTCCATAGGAGCGGGCCAGAGGTGAAACTGCTCACCGGAACTCCAACGAGGACAGAGATGGAGTCCGGAGTCAGGTATACAGCCGTTAGGAGTGGGGCCAAGGGGGAACCCACGAAAGTCGGTTCAGGCCTATTGCTCCTACCAACGAACAATCCTCGTGCAGACATACCAACGGGCAACCTCGAACGGCACCAATTCTTCTTCCCCAAACGAAGTAGAAGAGCTTGAGGCTAAGCGGAGCTGGATCCCCGGCGCCGCCAGATTGCTTCGTGGACTGTCCTCCCGCCTGAGCACAGGACTGTCCGTAGTCAGACCCTCCCTGCTATTTAAGGGTGGCGGACCGGGCATGCCCCTCTGCCTAACAACTTTCAACCAAGTCTTCCTACCGTCACCGCTACCGCTCTAAGGACGCACTCCGTGGATGGCAGGAAAGAATTTCTTCATAATCTTCTTGCTCGTAAAAAAAAAAAAATTACCACTAAATAGTTAAATTAAAGCGTTTAAATTAAACACAAAAGCTGCTGTCCTATAGGCAAAACTTTGACTCCGGCAGACAGCGTCGACATCCAAGCGCACCGCGGCGGGAGAAAAGGAACTGAGGTGGTTGGAGGGTCGATGCCGAGATAGCCTACAGGCGCGAGTCAGTTCTATGTGCTGCAGTGGTCCTACCGCGCCGCCCTTCAGAAAGTTTTTTGCCTGCTGTCCTAGCACCTCCGGCGCTATCCCACTAGTGTGAATGAGTGATGGAGACTTAGTCCAGGAAGATCTGCACACAGTACTCCAGATGGGGTCTCACCAGCTGTCTGTACAGAGGGATAACCACTTCCCTTTTTCTACTTGTGATGCCCCTTCCTATGCATCCCAGTATCCCCCTGGCTCTCCTTACTGACTTCTCACATTGCTTACCAACCTTTAGATCATCTGATATGACTACCCCAAAGTCCCGTTCCATTTTTGTTGTTGTTGGTACCTCCCCTGCTATTGTGTATGCTTCTCCTGGGTTTTTGTTTCCCAGGAGCATTACTTTGCACTTCTTTGCATTGAATCTAAGTTGCTATATGTCTGACCATTCCTCCAACCTTGCCAAGTCCCTTCTCATCCTTTCTACCCCCCCTTGTGTATCAACTCTGTTACAGATCTTTGTGTCATCTGCAAAGAGGCATACCTTTCCCTCCACACCCTCTGCAATGTCACCTATAAAGATGTTAAAAGAGGACTGGACCCAGTACTGAGCCCTGAGGTACTCCACTAGTGACCCCCCCCCTTCTTCGGAATGTGTTCCACTCACTATTACCTTCTGTGTCCTGTTGTGCAGCCAGTTTGATACCCAGGCTACCACCCTGGGACCCACTCCCAGGCTGGCTAACTTGATTATTAATCTTTCATGCGGGACTGTGTCAAATGCCTTGCTAAAGTCTAGGTAGGCCATATCCACAGCCCTCCCTGGTCTATTACTTTGTTACCCAGTCAAAGAAATCTATTAGATTTGTCTGACATGACCTTCCTGCTGTAAATCCATGCTGCTTTTGGGTCCCAGCCCCACTGGCCTCTAGGTACTCAACAATTCTTTTCTTTCAGAAGTGATTCCATCATTTTCCCTACAACTGAGGTCAAACTTACAGGTCTGTAGTTTCCTGCTTCTGCCTTGCTCCCACTTTTGTGAAGGGGAATCACATCTGCCCTCCTCCAGTCCTCAGATACCACCCCATCCTCCCATGATTTGTTAAAAAGTGTGGTCAGTGGTGTCACAAGGTCCTCCCTTAGTTCTTTTAGGATTCTGGGGTGAATCCCATCAGGCCCCATTGCTTTCTCCACCTTGAGTTTTAGGAGTTCTTTCATCTGTAAATGGACTGGTGTCAACCCCCTATCCAGAGTGCTTCTATTGTCTGGTTTAGGTAACTCCTCCTTATCTTCTTTTGTGAATACTGAGCAAAAGTATTCAATCAGTATCTCTGCCTTTTCACTGTCTCCCTCTGCCCACCTCCCCTCTCCCTTATTAATCTTCACTATCCCTCCCTTAACCTTTCTATGCTCACTAATGCACCTATAAAAGGTTTTATCCCCCTTCTTAACTGAATTGGCTATGTTTTCCTCGGTTTGGGCTTTTGCTATTCTGACTGCCTTCCCCACTTCTTTCTGCTTTAATTGATACAGTTCCCTGTCGTGCTCCTTCTGTGATGCCTTATATTTTTTGAATGCAGCCTTTTTCTCCTTAACCTTCCCTGCCACCTGTTTTGAGAACCATAGTGGTTTTTATCATCTGAGGAACATCTCCAAGATTAAGCACCTTGTTACATCCAGTGATCTGCCTACCTTGGTCCACGCCTTTGTGACCTCAAGCCTCGATTATTGTAACGCCCTTTATCTAGGGCTACCAGGGGTTACTATCAACCGCTTGCAGCTAGTGCAGAACGCTGTGGCCCGATTGACAGGTACTCCCCATACCTGTCATATTTCTCCTGTGCTGCGTGATCTGCACTGGCTGCCAGTATAGTGGTGGATCACCTTTAAAGTCAGACTTCTGATGTATAAATCCCTACACGAACTTGGCTCGGATTACCTGAAAGAGCTTCTGGTACCTTACTGCCCTGGGCGATCGCTCCACTCGGCGGACAAGGGGTTGCTAGAGATTCCAAGGTTTTTTTGATTTTTTTTGTGTGTGTGTGTGATCTATTTTTCCGCCCCGAGCTCGCTGGTCCCCCACTCCTTCAGACTCTTGCCAAGTTCCCCCTGACCTCTTCTGTCCTTGCCTGGTCCTCCTCTGATTCCCCAGATCGCAGCTGACCCCCGGGATATCCCGGTGTATCCCTTTCACTGGGCAGGTCCCTCTCCTCCGAGGGGGAAGGCACTAGGGAGGATAGCCCCAGCGCTCACTTCTAGGGCCGGGGATGCTGCTGGGAACAGGGCGCGGGAGAAGGCACTGGAAGCCCTCAGGGCGAGGCCATCATTCGGAGGCCAGCGGCGATTTTCCTGGCTTTTTGAGGTGCGTGATCTGGCTGCTGCTGCAGAGCCGACGCCTGTCACGCACCACCCCACGAGCCCGACGGTTGCTCTACCACCGTCCTCCGCCAGTGGTCACTTCAGCACCGGGTCATGACCCCTACCCTTCCTGGAGACAGCGAGCAGTCATGGGACGCTCAAGCTGCCTCCCCCCCAGCCGGCCCTCCAGTGCCCCGAGCTCGTTCCCGAACCTGGGTCGCTGGCATCGCAAGCGGAAATCCAACCGGTGGGCCGGCTGTTTTTTTTTTTTAACTCTTCAGAGGCCCATGCTTTTATGTAAGCGGCCCCAGCCCTTTGGAATTCTCTACTCCATTCGCTTTCGGGAGTGCACGTCCGTGAAGGAATTAAAACAGGCCCTGAAGACCCACCTGTGGTATCAAGTGTACATGACTTGATGCTATTTTACTGTTTTATGAATTAGTATTTATTGTGTGTTTTATTATACTGTTATTTGAATCTTTTGTTAAAGCACCTTGGTTTTTGGAAAGGCGCGTTACAAAAAAATATTATCATCTCCGCAAAGACATAGGATGGGGGCTTTCCAGAGGAGGGCAACCAAAATGGTGCAGGGTCTGCACCAGAAGACATACGAAGAAAAACTAAAGCAGCTTAATATGTATACCCTTGAGGAAAGGAGGGAGAGAGGGGACATGATAGAAACTTTCAAGTACCTCAAGGGAATCAACAAAGTCCAAGAGGGTGGCATCTTTCAGAAAAAGAGATGTGCAAGAACAAGGGGGCACAATTTGAAGACAGAGGGGGGATGGGTCAGAGGGAAAGTGAGAAAGTATTTCTTCACAGAGAGGGTTGTAGGTGCATGGAACAGCCTTCCTGAGGAGGTCATAGAGTCAAAAACAGTGGAGGAATTCAAAAACGCATGGGACAGACATAAGGCAATTCTAGTGGGGGGTAGGAGGAAGTAGGCTGTTGGTTAACTAGGATCTGCAGCTCATCCATTAGGTAAGGAAATGGGCAGACTAGGTAGGCCAAGCGGTTCTTATCTGCCATTAGATTCTATGTTTCTATGATGCTAAAGGATCCCTTGGAAGAAAGATGACGACTGCGGTGAGTAATTTTTTCTTCTTACCCCAGGAGTCCTCTAGCATCAGTAACTCTTTTGCAGACTTCCCAGAAGTACCAAGTGGGAGGTGGGCAGAGAACCTGCTTAGGAAAGGGCTCTCCAGAACCGCCCTGCCAAATTTGGCATCAGATCTGGTCTGCACATCCAAACTGTAATGTTTCACAAAGGTGTGCACAGATTTGCAGGTAGCGGCTTTGCAGACATCCAGTAGCGGAATGTCCCTTGCTGCTGCAACCAAGGCTTCAGTGCCCCTGGTGGAGTAGGCCCTCAGCCCCACTGGAGGTTGTTGACCAGCTTTCTCATAGCAGAATCTAATACAAGAGACCAACCAACGAGAAACAGTTCTCTTGGTAAGCTGGTCTTCCTCTGCCTACATCCCCGTAGGTGAGGAACAACTGAGTGGAAGAGCCTCTGGACTGTCTAGTATGCTCTAGGTAGTGAAAGACGGCTCTTTTGACATCCAAGCTGTGGAGCTTTTGCTCACCAGGAGTGGATGGCTCAGAAAACAAGACAGGCAGAGTAATGGACTAGTTCAAGTGAAACTCTGAAACCATCTTTGGCAGAAATTTCCTATTTATAATGTATGGTGGAGCGTTGTTCTCACTAGAAATTCCACCATACCAAAACGCTGTTCTGACCGTACGCGCAGAACAGTGTTCCATTCATTTTGAATGAGAAGATCGAGCCAGCAGTAACAGAAAACTGTAGCGGGTCATTATCACTTAGACAGAAAATGACCACGGCGGTTTTTAGACATGCAAACAGTTAATAACTGATTATCGGAAAAGCTGGATCAACTAGATTTTGATCCGTAAAAATTGTTTAACTTACATTTCTCTGCCTCAGGACAGTTATTTTTCTCGCTAAGTGAGATGTCTGGCCACCATGTTTTTTTTTTCTAAATCCGCCAACAGCAGAGCGGCAAACAATGGGCATGTGCGCTGCTACGTTGTGGACGCCCAGCCCCTAGCAACCACCTAACTCTGTCTCCAACTGAGGGGAGACAGCAATTTCTTTATCTACAATTTAAATACAGTCTGGAAGCCTAAAAATGTTTTAAAAATAATTCGAGGGGCACCATACACTATAAAAAATACAGGATAGGTAACCCCATGCAGAACCGTGTGTTCTGCCAACTTGGGAGTCTGATTCCCAAGGACCTCTCGAGCTTCACTCTCGAGGTCACAAGGAATCAGACCCCTCTGTGGCAGAACACACTGGTTCTGCATGGTTACCCATCCTGTATTCTCTATGTCCTGAGCTCAACTTTATCGTTGTGAGGGATGATGTAATTCAGCTCAGTGCACAGGGCCTGTAGCTCTGAAATCCTCCTGGCAGACGTAATGGCTACCAGGAAGACAGTCTTCCAAGTTACAAACTTGATGTGGGCCGTGGACATAGGCTCAAAAGGTGGATTCATGAGCCTATCTATGCAAAGGTTCAGGCTCCAAGGAGGAACAGGCTCCCTCCCTAGTTGGAGGCTGGAAGTGCAAGAGGCCTTTGAAAAACTGTTTAAAAATGTTGTGAGGAAAAAACTGATTTCTTCTTTCCCACTGAAAGGTAGGCTGAAAATGCCGCCAGGTGTAGCTTAAGTGAAGATGGTTTCAAGCCTGACGCCTGTAGGTGTACCAGGTAGTCTAGCAGCTGAGGGTCTGAAGCTGATAGGGGTTCGAACTTTTCGCTCTTGCACCAGAGGGAAAACCTTTTCCATTTGGCAGCATAAATCTTCTTAGTGTTCGTTTTTTTAGCCATCCTCAGTATCTTAAGGACCTGTTCAGAGTATTGTGAGGATGGAAACTAACTCCTCAAGAACCAGGCCTTGAGGTGAAGAGAGTATATGTCTGGGTACTGCACTCCCGTCTGAGGAAGGGTCAGCAGGGAGCAAGTCAGAGGCAGGCAAATGGGCCTGTTACAGGACATTGAGAGAAGAAGAGGACACCATGTTTGCCTGGGCTAGTCCAGAGCCACTAACATCATCTATGCAGGCTGCTGTTGGAGTTTCAGCAAAACCCTGAATATCAGGGGAAAGGGAGGAAATGCGTATAAGAACCTCCCTGACCAATCCAGGATCAGGGCATCCAGAGGAAGTGTTCCTGGAACTGGGGGCCTGCAACAGTACTGAGGAAGTGGAAAACTGAGATGAGAGGCAAACAGATCCACGTCTGGTGTACCCCACTGCCTGAACACTGTGGGTAGTACTTAGTACTTGCTTGTTCAGTGTCCATTCGCTCTGACCTTGACTGATGCGGCTTAGAGCATCCGCCAGAGTACTGAGTTTGCCTGGGAGGTGAATAGCTGAGAGGCTGACTCCCAGGGAGCATGCTAGAGACCAGAGCTTCAGAGCTTCCAAACAGAGTATTCCTGATCTGGTACCACCTTGCTTGTTTATGTAGAACATTGCAGTGGTGGTGTCCGTTCGAATGTGAACCACCTGCCCTTCTACGCTGGGAGCGAAAGCTTTGAGAGCTAGTAAGACTGCTCTGTTTTACAAAGGATTTATGTGCAACTGTGACTCTTCGGGAGTCCAGTTGCTGCTTACTGAGGCACTGTCTAAATGAGCTCCCCAGCTCAAAAGGGAGGCATCTGTAGTGATCACCTTTTTGGGAAGAGGAGCTTGAAAGGGAACCCATTCCTGCAAATTTGCAGGGTTCTTCCACCACAGCAAGTTTTGGAGGAACTGCTCTGACACAGGTATCAACTTTGAAAATTTGTTGCTTCTTTGAGACAAGCGAGCTCCGAGGTAGACTTGCAGGAGTCTCATCCTGTACCTGACCACTGGGACTACTGCAGTCATAGAGGCCATATGTCCCAGAAGTTTGAAGAAATGTCTGGCTGGTCTTGGCTGTCTCTGGGCGAAATAATCTGCCACTGAAAGAAAACTGAATTCTTTCCTTCGGGAGGAAAGCAAATCCCTTCTGAGTGTCCAGCTGGGCCCCTATGAAAGTGAGCAGCTGGGTGGGTTCTGGGTGAGATTTCTTTAGGTTTACTAGGAAACTCAGAGACTCCAGAGTGCGTTTTGTGAGGGAAGGAGATTCCTTGACCTGGCAAGCAGACTTTGCTACTATAAGCTAGTCATCCAGACAGGGGTAGAGAGTGACACCTAGTCTCCTGAGATGTGCCGCTACTACTGCGAGACACTTGGTAAAGGCTCGTGGGGGCGAGGACAGACCGAAGGGCACTGCAGTTAACTGATAGTGATCCGAAGGAAGTTTGAACCTGAGAAACTTCCAGTGAGATCTCCTTATGGGCATGTGGAAGTAGGCGTCCTTTAAGTCGCGGGAGGCTAGCCAGTCTCCCTGCCATAAGGACTGTATGACCAGTGACAGAGTGACCATTTTGAATTTGTTTTTTTTCAGCTGTTTGTTTAAATATCTGAGAATAAGATAGGTTGCCATTCCCCAGTTTAGAGGCCCTTGCCCTTCTCGTGGATGGGGACCCTCTCCACTGCTCGTAAAACCAGAAGGTTTTGTACCTCCATTTCCAACAGCGGTATCTGTGTTGGGGACAGGGGTCTTGACACCTGGGTACGCTTGAGGTCTGGCAGCTGCCTGAACTGTAATGACAGACCCGTCTCGCCGCCTCCAGCACCCACTTGTCCGACATGAGGGACCAGTGCTGAAGATAGTGGAAGAGACTGCCTCCAACCAGAAACCAGGAGGTGACCTGGACACGCACATCATGACTTAGACTGACAGGCAGATAGCTGGGTAGAGGTGGCTCTTCTTTGGCCCATTCTGCCCCTGCCTCTGAAAGACCCCTTGTGCTGGCTAAAGTCAGATTGGGGATAGGGACTGCAAGGCCTGGGAACAAAACTTCTGCCCCTTCTGCCCCTGGACAGGATCTCTGAGGAGTGGTGGGTTTAGGCTTGGATGAGTGGCTCTGCCAGAAGGCCTTGTACTCATCGACTTTTTTCATGTAGTCAGTGGTTCTGTAATCAAACAACATATTTTGATCACAGGGAAAATCCATGGCTTTGTTCTGAGTGTCTGTGGTCAGACTGGTTGTTCTAAGCCAGGCGAAGCGTCTCAGAGAGATGGCGTTGGCCATTGCCCTACAGGCTGCATCACTGTTGTCATCTGCCATGTGGAATTGGTACATAGTAGCTTCCAGGGCAGTTTGACATATCCACCAGCTCCTGCACCATAGAATCTGATCCGTTGCCGGCGATAGCCTGGACAGATTTCCAAAGGGCTTTCTGATATTTGGCTGTGCAAGCCACGTAAGAAGAAAGCATGAGAAGCAGGGAAGCTGTGGCATACATTTTCTTTGCTATGAAGTCAATTTTCTTGGAATCCTTGTCAGGGGGAAAAGGACGACAAGGAGACTCCAGCTTTCTCACAAGCTGCCTGCTGCACTATACTCTCGTGGCTAGGGTGTGCTCACAGGAACTCGGTACCATTTTTAGACAATTTATATTTTCTCTCAAGCCGCTTATCAACCCCTGATACTGAAGTGAGGTGTTGAAGCACCTTCATGGTATTTTTTCTAAATGCATTATAGATAGGGACGACCAGGGTCTTTGAGGATGAAAGACCCTTCATCTCCCTATAATCTTCGTCTTCATCGACATCCTGGTTGGGCTCCTGCATACGGAGGTTCAGGGTATCCAGCATATTTTGTATAAATGTAAACACAGAGGAAGGATCCTAGTGGTCACCCAAGGGATCCCCAAGGTGAGGGTCCGGGGACTCCTGCGGCTCAAGGCCCTCAAAATCCATGTCAGGGCATCATAAAATTGATCATCATCTGCGTCACCCTCACAGTCTATAGAAGACAGAACTATGGAAGAATGCTTGCCAGCCACAGTAAATCGAGGATCCATCTTTTGAAGGGTCTGAAACAGTTGCCATGCTTTTTCCATGTCTTGCACTGACAGAAGAAGCTGGGCAGTTTGTAAATGTTTTGTTTTTTTCTGTATGCTTTGAGCTGCCTGTTGTCTCACTATTGGCTTTCCCAGGAGCAACAGGAGCATATCTGTCTTGACAGAGTTTCTTTTTAGCCACTTCATCAGACGCTTGATCAAGCTTCCTTTTTTCGTCACTCTTATTATTTTTCAATTTGTGAGGAACTTCATCTTTGGAAGCTTTATTTTTGGGCAGGGATCTGGAGGGTTCCTCAGCAGCTCTGCTTCCGGTATTAGTACTTTTGAATGGCCCCTCGTCGGAAGCTTTTGATTTATCCTCAGCCACGATAATCAAAGGTGTGTCTGCTATGTTCTGGACCTCCGAACTGAGTACAGGTTTCTGTGAAAATGCCACCGGCCAGTCCTGCCCCAGTTAATAAACTCTGTCTATTACTAGTGCCTTTTTTTTTTGGTTGTAAAACAGGGATCTATACCAGTGCCAGTCTTAATAGAAACCCAGTAATATGCAACTGTGCACAGGTGGCTGCTGGACCCTTACGGACAGTTCTGACAAAGATACCACCCAAGTCCAGTAATATAACAAAAAAGGTTTCCTCGTAATTGTAAATTTAGAGAGAAACCCCCCAGGCCCTGTTTAAATTTGAAATCTACTGCAGGTGCCTCGTGGTAAACCCCCGAGAGGTCTGAGGTAAAAAAACAAGGCAGCTGTCTCTAATTCAATGATTCCCACAAGAATTTGCCCCAAAAATGAAGGAAACCATTGAAAATAAGCACCCACGATAAAATCAGGCTTTAAACTAAACAGTCACAGTAAAAATAAAGTCAAAATAGCGCCATCGCACTAAAAATAACAAATTTGCACAGTGCTAATGAAAAACTTAAACTTTTACTCAGCACACTAAAGGAAGTAATTTATGAGGAAAACTTTACCCAGATAAGCATTAGGAGGCTGTCAACAAGGAAGGTTGAGAGACACCTCAGAGGCAATATTGCTCAGTCCAGCGGAGAAAAAATTCTGAAGCATTCAACAAGCTCTCACTCGGCTTACATCCCTCCTGTCTTTTCATTGGCTTGGCCCTACACTTATTTAAATATCTCTTAAAGGCACACCTCCGGAGCAGTTGCACCTAGCCAGCTAAGTGCAAAAAAGTTACTAATGCAAAAGGACTCCTAGGGTAAGAAATGAAAATTGCGTACCTACCGTAATTCTTGATCTTCCTGTGTATCTTCACCATTCATCACTGGTGGGTGACTGGCTGGAGACAAGCACCCTGCGGAAGCTTTTTTTTTTTTTTGGTAGGAGGGAGGAGCCAGCGCCGTTGGCTCTGCCCATGAGGCCGATGCACTGTGTGGCACTCGCAGGTTGGCCTGTAACAGCCGTTGGCTCCTCCTCCACCTCAGTTCTGCACTCCGGAGAGACAGAGGGAAAGGGTGATAGAGAAAAACAAGGGTGGGAAAGGGAGCCCCAGAGACAGCAAAAGGAAAGGATGTAAACTGAAAAAGAAATAGGCTGACCAGAGGACAGAGGAGGAGGACCTGGGAGGTTATGGGCCAGTAAAAGGCCCCAGTCCCTGGACGGCCAGAAGAGTAAGTAAGAAACGGAAGACAAGGGGGAGAGAAATTAAGGGGTGAAGAAAGGTAGGGAGGGACCAATACCCATCCAGGAACACAGCGCTAACAAGAGCAGATCTTCCAGGAGGCAACAGGCCAACCTGGGAAGATTCCGAGGAGAACTCGGGCGAATCCTGATAAGATGGAGAAGGTACCCCCCCCTTTGGAACCTTCCCTGCCCCTCCCCCCATTACATTTTACCAGAAGAACCCACGGGGTTTCGGGGGGGGGGATGGGATCCCATTCATTAACGTGCCCCCCCCGAAGGGAGACAGGAGGCAGGAGGAGAACATAAATAACAAAGGGCGGGGAGGAGGGAGATTAAGTCTGCCTCAGACACACACCCCCATCGAAGGGGACCCAAGAGTCAGCGCACCCCAAAGGGGCTAGTTGACCCCAGAGATCAGGCCCAGGACAAGGGGAAAGGGCCCACCAGAAGTCCCCACATTAGCCCATACAGAGGCCCTACTCACAATCCTCTGAGACCCCTCAGATGTCTCCTAGGGAGGCTACAAGGAGAAGAGAGGAAAAAAAAAAAAAATCACTGTGGAGTAGGGCAAACAGGGAGGAGGCATGACCCAGGGACTGAGGCCTTGTGAGGGGGAAAGGGGGTGGAATTCAGTGATGAATGGTGAAGATACACAGGAAGATCAAGAATTATGGCAGGAACATAATTTTCACATCTTCCCTGTGTCAATCTTCACCATCATCAATAGTGAGTGAGTACCAAGCCCCCGAAGGGGACCCAGTAATTCCCTGAGAGAATAGCACCTCAGCCCCCATGGGGATACACGGGGGACATTCCACCAGCCAGTTAGCCGGGACTGATCAGGCGAGGCGGGTCCCCGTCCCCTGGGGGAAGGAAGGCGCCTCTGTAGTTCCCATCTTGCCCTGCAGGAAAAGAAATGGGTCCCCTGGGAGGAGAAGGCCAGTAACCTACGCCGGGCCAAGGGTGACAACCTCAAAAGGTGAAGCCAAGCCATCTGCCTAATGCAGATCGCTGTCTCTGCAAGTCATGAAGTGACTTCACTGGTGTCATAAGATGCCGTTGACTGGTGACTTGCCAGCTCCGGACCTATAGCAGAGAGGGCTATGGCTTGGCGGGTAGCCCCCGAATCGGGCAGCGATGCTAGCGCCTGGCCCAGCATTGCCCACAGATGCCTGTTATAGGCAGCGTGGTGCACTTGATGGGAAACAATGGATAGTATCATCCATGCAGAGGAGAAAACTCAGGATCCGGGAGTCGGTGGCGGACCAGACGACTATGCCCAGTAGGGATGTCCAGATGCATCAATCCCGAAGTGGGATGAGGCAGAGAGCCTGGTGACCCCTAGGGTGCACAATACTGTGTCCGACAGTACATGGGGGCTGGAACAGTGGCATATGGGAGCTGCTTGGTGCTGTACGACGTCTTCTGGAAGGGAAGTTGCCAGGAGGGGACTACCAAATGATGTGCCCCAAAACTCGCCCAAGAAGGCTTGCATCAAAAGCTCAGTATTTTGACGAGCAAAATAGGTAATATGCAAGTCCCTGACCAGACTCTCTGGGAAGTGCTGATACTGGACCTGATCAGCGTCAGAGGATACGTGGACGGAAGACTCCTCTTCCTCAGTGGAGGAAGATGAGGAGGCCGAGGAACTTACGGAGTCAGATTTCGGCCGTGGAGGGGGAACCGGTCAAAAGACCTGTTCGTCCATAGCCATAACGTACTGGGGGAAGTCCGCAGCCCGGGATCTGAACAGTTCACAGGTAAAAGACCCCGAAGGACCAACATGGCCTGGGAGAGGAGGAGCTGGATACAAAGGCACGGGAGAACCTGTGACATGACGTGCCTATGCCAGGGCTGGAAGGCCCAACAGGCAATCCTGGCATAACAGGGCATCCACAGGTCTGCAAAGTCACTGTCCTGTTGAGAAAAGTAAAGCAGATGGGACTGAGCCCTGTAGGAGAAGCTTCCCTATGAGGGGACAGGGGTCGCATGGATCTAGAAGGGCAGTCCCCAGCCCAAGTCAATGAGGACTCTCTCAAAGGAGATGAGGGAGAGAACCTGGGCTCAGTACTGCAGCTCCTCCCCATATCCCAAAGGGCCACAGAAGAGTGCCACTGCCCCTCACCCCATCCCCTCATCCCCGACAACTCCAAGGAAGACCTCTTCCTCGCACCCTGTGCCAAAGAACCCCCCAATTCCGAGGAGATTCGCAGGGGGTGGGGGTCGGTCTTGACCTTGATAACTGATTCTATCTGATGCCGCCATTTTGGGTCAGGTTAATCAATGGATGGTTCTGACGCCATATGGCGCTAATGGGTACAATGGGATAGATAGGATGGCACAGGGGACAGCAGCCGACCTCTCCCCAAAAGCTCTGACCACCTCACCCGTAGCAGCAGGACCACCAGCCCGCACCTGCCCCTTCAAGCCACCATCGGCTTGAGAGTCAGCGTGGGCTGCACACACCGGAGCCACAAGTGGGAGCACCTGGGGAGTCGCAAGAGTGCTAGGCCATGGAGAACTCTCTGACTCAGAGGAGTCAGGCCGCTAGTCCAGATCAGCCACCGAATCATCCGGCTCTGAAGAGGAGATGATCCAGAAGATCGCTGGACCGGCGGCCCCTGGAGCTCTCTCGCCCGCGGCACTGCTGCCGGCCTCGCACCCCTCTCGGCATCACCCTAATCACCAGAGCCACGAATGGCCCTGGGATTCGAGGTAGTGCAGAGAAACTCGCTGCACCGGGACCTGCAGCCATGGGCCCCGACAAAGGGGGAGCTTGCACGTCCGAAGAGGCGACTGCCAGAGCAGTGCGCCCTGCCCGGAGTGGAGTCAGACCGGACCTCCGGCACCGTGATAGAGACCTCCTCCATGACTAGAGGAGGAGGCTGGAGGCCACCTCTTCACCGGACTGTGTAGTCCTGGGAAGGGACCCAGAGGAAGGGCTGAAGGTCCTATGCTTGGACAGAGAGCGACGACACCCCCCGCAAGTCGGCAGAGCCCTGACGACTTTCAACGTGCAATGCTCCAGAACGTGACAGTCCATAGAGAAGCAGGTGTCACAGGTGTCCATGTCATTCTGGGGTCCAAGGCAGGTGAAGCAAACAACATGCCGGTCGGTAATAGAGATTTGCCGGCCGCAAGGACACTGACACATAGGAGGCTGGCCCGTTTTATTAGAAGAACGTTTCTTGTCCCGAGGACCAGGCATGATGTGAGGGTAACTAAATACAAAAAACAGTAAAGACTCGACGCCGCTTAATAAAAAAAAAGATCTTACTGGTAAGTTGATAAATGGTGCAGAGTGGGTGGAAGAACACAGGCAGAGCTGGGCGGAGTTGAATAGTGTTGGACTGAAGCTTGGCATTGAGAGGACAGCCCCAAAGTGCGATGACTCAGAGGCTTCAAATGCCGGACTAAGCCGTAATGGAAAAGGAGTAAATGCGAGCTGCAGGCAAGATGAGGTGCTGTCTCTACGGTGGGAGAAGCAGAATTGAGGTGGAGGAGGAGCCAACAGCCCTTACTGGCCAACACGCAAACGCCACGCAATGTGTTGGCCTCGTGAGCGGCACCAACAGTGCAGCCTCCTCCCTCCTATGAAAAAAAAAAAGCTCCCGCGGAATGCTTGTCTCTGGCCAATCACCCACTAGTGATGAATGGTGAAGACTGACACTGGGAAGATCAAGAGGGCATGACATAAGACTGGAAGGAGGTAGACTAAGGGGAAACGTAAGAAAGTACTTCTTCACGGAAAGGGTGGTGGAGGCATGGAAGAACCTCCCAGAAGAGGTAGTGGGGGCAAAGTTAGTGGTGGAATTCAAAACTGCATGGGATAGACATACGGGAACCGTAGCATTTCAAAAGAGGTGGCAAGCCAGAGATAAAGTAGGATCTGTCACAGTTTCAGAAGGTAGGGAAAAAGGGTAGACTGGATGGGCCTAACGGTCCTTATCGCTGTCTAATTCTATGTTTCTATGAAAGGCAGTATTGCATGTGTCCTCCTGCTGTCAAACCACCTCCCGACACACCCCAATATCATGGCTGCCTTGCTGTAGACCTTGTTACATTGGCTAGATCGTTTCAAGAAGTCACTTATGATGACTCCTAGGTCCCTTTCCTTAGTGGTAGTGTCCAACTCAATCCCTCCCATCCGTTGCATATACAGAAAACGTTAGCTTATGCTTACAGACGATGTACCCAGTAGGGAGAATGCAGATATTGAATAGAATAGGGCCAAGTATCGGCCCCTGGAGGATTCCACACATTAATGCCCTGGGAGTAGATTTACAATTACCAATAGTAATTTTAAAGCAACACGACTCAAAATATAAAGATAACCATAATGATGCTGTGCTATAAGACTGTCCTATCAGCACAGTGAAAGTGTTGCCGCTCACCACACCGGCAACCCGGGAATGAGTATGTGATGCTGAAAGGCTGACAGGGGGAGGAGCATTGAGCATCCCAGAGGATGCTTGCTTCTTCCGAGTGGGAAGCAGTCCACTGCTCACTGCATGAGCACCACTTGGGGGTGCCTAGGTCGCACAAGTCACGCGAGGACAGCAGTTGAGGGGAGATACAGTGGGCTCTTTGCTGTGCACACCTGCTGCTTGCTGCAGCACACAGTCACAGTCCAGTATCTTGGGGGAAGAAACTTCAGCAGACAACATCTTCCAGACCAGATGAATGATGCTGGCACTCTTGGGCCCTGTACCCATCCCCACACCTTCACGGCATGAAGCCCTCCCCCACCAATGACTGTGGCGTGTACAAGAATGGGGGGTTTCACCTCCTCCCAAAATTCCCTACAGTGGGAGGGTTCTCCAGGGAGCACCTGACTGGAAGTTCTCTGATATCTGGGTTAGGTGACAGGACTGGGTCGTAACCAGGGACATGGGGCCTCACAATGGTGAAAAAAGAACAGTTATCAGCCGGCCCCGTGGTGCTGAGGGTTGAGCACTGGATGCCATAACCTGCTCCACACCGGCAACCAGGGTTCAAGAGCGCATTGAACTGAGGATCGGCAGGGAGGAGAGGATCGAGCGTCCGGGGGACTGCTCTCCCTCTCCGGAGTGGGAGGACTCCAGTTGTCAGCGTGCATCTGGCCACTAGTGGAGGCTGGGGGCAGTGCACCAACACTATGTGTGCAAGGGGGCTGAGCTCGGGCAGACGCCAGAAGGAGCGCATGTGGACACATGCACGCTCCCTTCCATTGGTATCATTACATGCCTCACTCAGCGAAGGGTATAACAGGGAAAATGGTGACCCGGTCATTGCGGCTTAATGGCCGTAAACAGGGGGCGCCTGGCTTCCGGGGCATCACCAAAGCCTGGATCCGGACTTTGTGGGTGGGATGGGGGCTCCCCACCACCCTGCTGTGGGGGGTAAATGGTGAGTGCCTTATGGGAGCCTGGGCGAACCAGGTTGTGACTGGAACAGAAGGATGCGTGGACTCAGAAGCCGACCAGGGAGCCAGGTAGGTGAAAAAGCATTAACAAATAAAAAAAAACGAAAGAACAGTTACCTACTGCAACAGTACATCTTCTAGAGACTCTCCTCCAGTGAGCCACATCATAGAACTGTAAACCACTGGCGTTAGGACCACCTGGAAATTTTTTGACTGCTGGAGCCACCCACGCTGACATGACTTGTTGGCACCTATACAACGTGGGCATCCTGAGAATGCCTCAGTTCCCAGCCAGAAACAAGCTTAGAGGATCATCAGACCAGCAGGAACAGGGTTTTAAATAATTAATCAGCAGTTTTTTTTTCTTGGGACAATACTAACTGTACAGAAAGTATTTATATAGGTTTTCTACAAGTGATATGTTTGTTAAACACAGTGAGGCAAGTGCTATGCATTTTCACAAAGTTTTAGCACTTTTATGAGCAAAACGCTAATCAATCTTTAGAGTTAAATAAAACCCTGAGGGACCAATGCAACTATGACCAAACCAGGCACACAGAAGAGGATATGGAAACCTGAATATAGAGGCTGTATGAGGCAGCATAAGAGAAGCATCTTGCAAAAGCAGACAGAACTGACACCAGTCACCCAACAGGGGTGGGGGAAGGAGAGCTGTGACTCAATGGAGGACATTCTCTCGAAGACAGATGCACTGTTACAGCTAGTAACAATTCTACCTTCTTCAAGGACATCTCCCTCCCTTGAGCCACATCATGGAACAATTCCCAAGTGGTACCAACAACAGAGGGAGGACAGAAGGACCTGATGACCCTGAGTAAAGAGGACTTGCAGAACACTGAGGCCAAAGCCAGCACATCTAAGAGAGACACTGTCCAGACTGTAGTGTTTATTGAATATATGGACAGAACCCCAAGTTGCAGCAGCATAAATCTCAGCAACGGACACACTCTGAAAACAAGCCACCGAAGTAGCCACCCCTCGGCCAGAATGAGCATGAACGGGACCATGAAGCTGCTTAGCACACTTCTGGTAACATAATGTAATATAATTGGCCAGCCATTGTTTAGAAATTAGTTGCCCACCATCCTGGGGACAAAAGCAATAAACAATTGAGAGGATTTTCTATAATCCTTTGTATGATCCAAGTACCAATGCAGTGTCCTACAGACATCCAGCATATGTAAACGAAGTTCTCCACTGTCTGTGGGGGATAAAAAAAATAAACAGGGAGGTCTATGGTCTGATTTAGTGTTCTCTCAGACACAATCTTTGGAGGTAAAAGAGGTCTGGTATGTAAGGTAACCCATAGCCACTAGGAACAGTGTTATCCAAAAGATGAAGTGCAGCTCACAAGCAGCTACAGGTTCAAAGGGAGGTGCAGCAAGGGTCTCTAGGACTAAAGTTCTACAGTGAAACTGGATCTCGGACTGAGGGGTGCAGTAGGAAAATACCTTTTAGAAATCTTTGGGAGACCTCCATCTGGGTCACTGTCTTTTCCTCTGTGAGGGCATGAGAAGCTGACACAGTGGCCGTGTGAACCTTAGACAAATACCCTAGCCCCAAGTCTTTATGGGACAATAAGTAGTCCAGCACTTTGGGAACTGGACACATAAAGGGATCTAGGCATGCCAAGTACACCACACAGTACAACATTTCCATTTCTGTAAATAAACATATCAAGTAGACGGTTTTCTAACCGCCAGAACATCTGCCACCGCAGCGGAAACCCCAGAGCGGGAGAGCTCTATGTCAACAGGAGCCAGGCACGGAGGTGCAGTGGTCGTAGATCTAGGTGCACTAGAGCACTCCTGATTCTGTTTCAGAAGTTCTGCTCACACATGGAGCAGGACAGGAGGGTTGGAGTAGTGCAAACCAAATTCATCTGGGCCAGTAACGAGCTACCAGAATCAGGGTGGTAGGTTTGGTCCGTAGCATGACCAGAATCCTTTGCATTAGAGGGAAAGGGGGAAAAGTATACAGAAACCTCCCTTTCCAGGAGAAGGACAATGAATCTTTCCAGCACATTCCAGGCCCTGGAACGAGTGAGATAGCAGAAACGTGGCAGTTTTGGGTTATATGGAGTCGCAAATAGGTCTATGTCCAGACAACCCCATTTTTCAAGGAGGTTGACAATGACCAAGTCCGTGAGTTCCTATTCTGGGCACTGTGCATGGGACTGGCTGAGGTGATCCATCAGTGTGTTCAGAGTATCGGAGAGGAACACTGCCAATGGGAATATGTCATGTTCCACTGCCCAGTGCCAAACTCTCAATGCCTCTCTGCAGCGAGCATACAAATATACTCCACCTTATTGGTTGATACAGTACATCAATGATATATTGTCTGCACAGATCAGCATCAGAGTTCCCAGAAGGAGGGTGGCAAAGGCCTGTAGGCCATGCAGATCAACCCTCATCTCCAGAGTCTTACTGTAAAGAATCATCCAGAGGGCCCCGCCTGGGTTCTGAAGGTGCGAGATAAGCACCTCAACCGAAACCTGAGGCGTCCATGGACATCCCTGGAAGATGGGATGATCAGAGGAACAGGGATCTCATATCTAGGTTGGAACAGTCCAACAAATAGAGTGAGGAAAGACGAGAGGACCTCAATATGTATTCCCTGGAGGAGAGGAGAGAAAGAGTGGGGATATGATAGAGACATTCAAGTACTTCAGGGGTATTACAAGGTACAGGAGGGTAGCATCTTTAAGAAAAGAAGGTGTACACGAACAAGGGGGCATGATATGAGGCTATAGAGGAGTAGATTCAGGGGCAACATGAGGAAGTACCTTTTCACAGAAAGAGTAGTGGATGCTTGGAACAGCCTCTCTGCGGAGGGGTGGTGGCAAAAATGGTAGGGGGATTCAAGAATGCATGGGACAGACATGAGTACTCTCGCAATAGCAAAGAGAGAAGGTAAGCCACAGATCAACTAGGGTCTGCGGTATTGCATTAGGTAGGGAAAAAAGGCAGACTAGGTGGGCCACATGGTCCTTATCTGCTGTTACCTTCTATGCTTCTTTGTTTCTATGAGGAGCAACAGAGAGAAGAGTTAACTTGTATGAGGCACTATAACTCGTCCAAACAGTGTGCCCACTGCGCCTTGAGGAACCACTGAAGGATCCTCATATGGAGGCGAGTCAATGAGATGGTTAGAATGGCAGCCGCCATCAGGCTGGTTAATGTTAGAAGACATCTGGCCAATATATAATCACAGGTGGAGACCAGCTGTGCCTGTGTCACAAGTGCTGTGGCACGGTTGGAGGGCAGAACTGCCTGACCTAGCCCCATGTCCAGAACAGCCTCTATGTATTGCAGCCATTGGCAGAGGTTAAGAATGAACTTTGGCCTGCTGACCAGTATACCAAGCTGATGCAACAATTGCCGAGTCCTGAATGTGTAGACAATGACTTTCCAAGGTGGTGCTTTTAACAGCCATTCGTCTACGCAGGGGAAGACATACTGGCCCTCCCTGTAGAGGGTGGCAGCCACTGCAGCAAATACTTTGGAAAAGACAAGCAGTGAAGAACATAAACCAAAGGGCAAGACACAAAATTGGTAGTGTGAGCCCTGGAGTATGAAATGCAGGTATTTTCTGAGACTCGAGGATCCTGACATGAAGGAATGCGTTCTTCATGTCCACAGCAACCATCCAATCTCCCTTCAGTAGGAGGGGAAGAAGGAATTGCAGGGAGACCACTCTGAACTTCTTGTATTCTGTAACATGGTTCAGTTCCCAAAGGTCTAGTACAGGCCGTAAATCCCTGGTCTATTCTGGGATCAGAAAGTTGTGTAATAGCCTTGGCTTATTTCTGAAACTGGGACTAATTCCACAAGCGTCTTGCATAGGAGGGTTTAAAACTCCTCCAACAAATGGACATGATGTACTGAGGGATATCTATTGGGAAATGGGGAAGGGGGCACTGGAGGAACAATAAGTAGTTCTAAGGCATGTCCTTGCTCAGTCCTATCAGGGAAACAATTTCACCCATTCTGTTTCTATGGCAAAAACCTTTTATGGATTGGGCCCAAAAACAGTCAGGGTGGTGGACGCCTGTGAGGCTGGGAGCAGACTTAAGGAGCATCTGAACAAGCTGACTGACTGGACTCCTGGAGTTTCAGTCATAATATCTGCAGCCTGTAACAACAAGCATTTGGCAAATGTTTGCTTGCAGTGTAACAGGGCTTTAAAAAGCCCCTGATGTTGTTGGCATAACTATGAAAAACATACTATCCGGACATAATTTAGCTTGTATTTCACGCTTTTTCTACAACTGTCACCCACATTTCTTTATTACTAAGGACATTTGCATGGAAACAGGATCTCTGTCATATCTGCTTGTGTACTTCTGCAGTTAAAATTCTGGTTACGACATCCCAATTTGTTGCTGTGGTGATAATTATGATGTCATGTGTAGACAAGCAGACAAGGCAAACAAAATAAAAGTCCAAGGGACAGAAATCTTATTTTTATGTCGCTTCCCTCAGAAATAAAGAAAAAGGGGACAGAATTGCACAATACAGTTCTGGCTGAATGGTACAGATGATAAATGCACAGAACTGTAAAACAGTGGGTTGCAGGTTCAGCCCCCCTAAGTGCCACAAACAGTACTGTATAAGGAAATCTGAGCTACAGTAAACATGTAGCCGGGACAGTGGTGTGGAGGGCCGAGGTGCTGGATGCCTCACCTCCCGCTACACCAGTGACCCAGCTTCAGGAATGGATCAAGGTCACTCAGGGGCTGGTGGGGAGGGAGGGTTTAGTGTCCATCAGCAGATCTCCTCCTTCAGAGTGGGGGGGAAGTGTGCATCACTGCTTGCCTGCCACTTAGTGGAGGCTAGGTGACAGCAGTGGTCAAAAGAATTGAAAGTCAGATGAAGTCAAAAGCCTGCATTGCCTTCACGATCCCTGCATGTCTTTGCACACTGCCAGCTCTGACTCAAGGGAAGTAATGAGCAAAAAAGAATCCCTATTGTCAGGATGATGCTGCGACCCTGAAGGCACCGCAACACCACCATCCATGGCACCTACTTGCACAAGATAAGAAGTAGATGGGGTGAGTCCTGGTGATGGGGTTGAGGGTCGACAGCAGGAGGAGGCCGATAGGGTAGGACAGGAGGAAAAAGTCCATATGAAAAAAAGAGAACTGCAAAAATAGATGAACAATAAACTAAACTGCATCCAACTCAGATTTTTCAAAGTTATCCAACTGATGCATCAGGAGCTCTTTAAAGGGAGCATAATTTGTAATTTAAATTCACTACTGTTGGTGTTTTGTGTTCATTTTTTTTTTTATTTATTTTTTTAACTCTTTTTACCTCCTGATCACTGGACATCCAGGGCTCCTTCAGGAGACCTTTCGGCTTAACTACTGCTGTGCCTGAACCCCTCGTGTGAGGTATCAGGGAGAGAGTCCTCCCCTCTGAGCCCAGGAGTGAGGAGAGGACCTGGGAGAGTAATCGGGGATGGGGACGGCGGTGGACCTGTGTGCTGACCCTGGGGACTGCCATCTACCTCCTGGTGCTGGGGTCTTCCTCTGTATGGGGCTGCCCCCGAGGCGGCGGATGTGCAATGATGTCAGCAGGGAACAGGAACGCCCCCTCCGCAAACATCTGTCACCGCCTCCCCCAACTTACATCCCTGTCTAGTGCAGTGCCCCCGATCTCCATCGGGAGCTGCTGTAGGTGGGGAAGTCCCCAGGATCCCACACCAAGAGAGGAGAGCAGTCCTCAAGATGCTCAACACCCTCCTCCACCTGCAGACCCGCGACGGCCCAAGTCCACTCCTGAACCCAGGCCGTCGGCATGGCATCCAGCCCCTCAACCCTCGGCGCCACTGGGCTGGTTCGTTTTGTGTTCATTATTGATGTGCAGTTAACATATTTGAAGCTATGATATTTGCATTCTGCATGCTGTGTTTTTCCCCCCAACTCTGTTTAGTGCTTTCAAATAGGTGCTTCCACTCTGTAAGTATGAGGAAACAAACACACACACACACACACACACACTCAGTGTTTATTTTCAAAGCCTGACAATGTCTGCTAGTTGGCTAATGGCCAGAAGAAGATTGGTGGGGCTTTATCCTTTGAACTACACAAAGTTTAAACTCCCCAGCCAGCTAAAAACTATCACCATCAGGCTTCTCAGCACTGGCTTTTGAGAGGCAATCCTCCTTCATTTCTACATCCATTGGCTTCTACAGTACCCACCTATACAACCCCTACACTACAGTGGCAATATGTTTGCTTTGCATATGCACACAAGAAAACATAACGTTTACCCGGAAGGTGTCTGACCCTAAAGACCAAACATTACTAAAGTGGGACCAGGAATGGTCAGACTTGCTCGCCACATGGCTCTTGTATCTGTTCAAAAGAACAAACAAACATTTTTTTATTTTTGTTTGCATATTGTTTTTAATCATCATACAAACCACCAAGAGTTTGTAGCAAAAGCTGCCTCCTCAGGATGGCTGGCTTTTTTCTGGGAATCTATTGTGGAGTAAAGTAAGGAATTTTTAAACAATGACATTACACTTGACTGGTTACCAAGTGGGTTGATTGAGAAACTATCCTTTTTTTTTTTTTCATATCAGGAGAGACACACTAAGCTGAAGCTTGTTTACAGGTGTGACCTGGGAGCACAAGGAAGTTAAGTGACTTGCTCAGGGTCACACAGTATGCTATGGAATTTAAACCCAGGTTTGCATCGCAGAGCCTTAAACCACTGTGCTATACTGCCTCCTAAAGGTTTTAAATACATACATCATAAAGTTAACATTTTTATTTATATCTACATATCAACATGCTCAAAAACATTCCGTTCATACAGTGAAATGAAGCTACATCACATGCTATGACCTGTAAATTTCAAACCAAAATTACGTTTAATAAATCTTCCTGGTGTAAGTCATTGGTGTTTTTTCCTTTTCATTGTTTTACTTTTTTTTTTTTCTCACTTTCCATGGAGAAATTAATACCTGCCATCTGCAAATAGAGAACTTAAAGGCATAGAAGTGATATCTCATCACAAATCAATGTTATAAAGCCTGTGCTTCCAGGTTTGAGTTTGCTGTTAGGATGAGCGACAGTGCCGTTCGGGGGGGGGGATTTCTTATACCTGCTTTTTTCCATTTGCACTGCAGTTTTCATTTTTTTTTTTTTTTTAATTATAACTTATGGGGAACAGAGAAACAGAATGTGGTAGCAGCTAAGATACAAAATTAGAATGGAGCAGAGACCGAGAGCGGACCAGAGAGAGAGAGAGTGTGCGCAGAGACCTAAAGGAAGCAGACCAGACCGGAAAGAGAGAAGTGAGGTGGGACTAATGGTGATGGTGCCAGTCGGGGGGAATTTGTTTTACACCCTGTGATGTAGGTATCCCCACAGCTACACAGTAGTACTTGCACTTGCTATATTACTCTTTAGCAGGGATGCAATGATGCTGTTTAGTGGACATGGCTTGGGGGTGAGCTCGGAGTGATTTCAGGGACTGGGGGTCCCGCAGCTGACTGGCAGCTGGCACTTCTTGCCGTGGGGTGATGGTACGATTTACATGTTGTAAATCATGCCAGCCAGCGAATCAGCTCTCAGTAACATAGAAACATAGACTTTGACGGCAGATAAGGACCGCTAGGCCCATCTAGTCTGCCCATTTCCCTACCTACAGGATAGGCCGCAGATCCTAGTTAACCAACAGCCTTTATCTTCCTGCCCCCCACAAGAATTGCCTTATGTCTGTCCCATGCATTCTTGAATTCTCCCACAGTTTTAGACCCCACAACTTCCTCAGGAAGGCTGTTCCATGCATCCACTACCCTCTCTGTGAAATAATACTTCCTCACATTGCCCTGAACCGCCCTCCTTCTATCTTTAAATTGTGTCCCCTTGTTCTTGCAAGTCTCTTTTCTGAAAGATGCTACCCTCTTGGACTTTGATGATTCCTTGAGGTACTTGAAAGTTTCTATCATGTCCCCCTCCTTCTTTCCTCAAGGTATACATATTAAGCTCCTTTAGTCTCTCCTCATACGGCTTCTCTTGCAGACCCTGCACCATTTTAGTTGCCCTCCTGTGGACTGCCTCTATCCTGTCTATGTCCTTGCGGAGATGGGGTCTCAGAACTGGACACAGTATTCCAGATGGGGTCTCACCAACTGTCTGTACAGAGGATAACAACTTCCTGTTTTCTGCTGCTGATGCCTCTCCCTATACATCCCAGTATACCCAGCCCTCCCTACTGCCTTCTCCCACATTGCTTGCTAACCTTAAGGTCATCTGATATGATTACCCCAGGTCCCTTTCCTGTTTTGTTGTTGTTACTACCTCCCCACCCACTGTGTATTCTTCCCTGGGTTCTGTTTCCAGGTGCATTATTTTGCACCTCTTTGCATTGAATCCTAGCTGCCATACGCCTGACCATTCCTCCGACCTTGCCAAGTCCCTTTTCATCCTTTCCACGCTTCCTTGTGTATCAACCCTGTTGCAGATCTTTGTGTCATCTGCAAAAGGCATACTTTCCTTCCAGTCCCTCTGCAATGTCACTGATGAAGACATTAAAGGACTGGACCAATACTGAACCCTCGGTACCCACTAGTAACCGCCTTTCTTCAGAGTGGACTCCATTTACAATTACCTTCTGTGTCCTGCTGTCCAGCCAATGTTTTACCCAGGCTACCACCCTGGGACCCACTCCCAGCTGGTTAATTTGACTATCAATCTTTGTGTGGGACTGTGTCAAATGCCTTGCTAAAGTCTAGGTAGGCCATGTCCACAGCCCCTCCCTGGTCTACTACTTTGGTCACCCAGTCAAAGAAATCTATTAGATTCGTCTGACATGACCTTCCGCTGTGAACCCATGCTGTCTTGGATCCTGTGCTCCACTGACCTCTGGGTACTCAACTATTCTTTCCTTCGAAGTGACTCCATCACTTTCCACCACAGAGGTCAGACTGACAGGTCTGTAGTTTCCTGCCTCTGTCTTGGTCCCACTTTTGTGAAGGGGAATCACATCCGCCTTCCTCCAGTCCTCAGGTACCACACCATCCTCCCATGATTTATTAAAAGAGTAGCCAGTGGTTTCACTAGTTCCTTCCTTAATTCTTTTAGAATTCTGGGGTGAATTCCATCAGGACCCATTGCTTTGTCCACCTTCAGTTTTAGGAGTTCTTGCAGAACCCTTTCTTCTGTGAAAGGACTGGGATCGACCCCCCTATCAACAGTGCTTCTGTTAATTGGATTAGGCACTTCCCCCTCCTCTTTTGTGAATACTGAGCAGAAATATTCATTCAGTATTCCTGCTTTTTCACTGTCCCCCTCTGCCCACCCACCGTTCATTCTATTCAGCCTCACTATCCCTCCCTTTGTCTTTCTCACTCGCTGATGTACCTATAAAAGGTTTTATCCCTTCTTAACTGAGTTGGCTATCTTTTCCTCAGTTTGGGCCTTTGCTATTCTGACTTCCTCCTGCTTCTTTCTGCCTTAACTGGTACAGCTCTCGTCCTGCTCCTTCTGTGTTTCCTTATACTTCCGGAATGCTATCTTTTCTTCATGACTTTCACAGCCACCTCTCTTGAGAACCATAGTGGCTTTTCTTTGCATTTGATTTGTTTATTTGCTTCACACAAAGGCTTGTTGCTCTGTGATGGCAGTTTTGATGATTCCCCATTGTTGCTCCACACCTCCTTCTAGCCTGTTTGCTAGTGCTTTTCATGCACCTCCCATCTTGCAAAGTCAGCCCTCCTAAAGTCCAGTACCCTCACTTTGTATGGCTTGACTCTGTAGCTGAGTTTAACGTGAACCACACTGTTTGATGGTCACTTGTCCCCAGATGGCAACCTACTTCTAGATCTGAGATCCTCTCACTGCCCCCGCTTGAGAGCACGAGGTCTAAGATTGCTCCTCACCAGTGGGTTCCGAAACTAGCTGTCTAATGCCTGCCACCTGTAGGGCGCCAAGAATGGCCCTGCTCTTGGATGTGGCTGCAACAAATGTGCTCCAGTTAACATCTGGCATATTCAGGTCTCCCATCAACAGTATCTCCCCTTTCTCTGCCATTCTAAGAATGTCTTCCATCATATCCTTGTCCATTCCTTCTCCCTAACATGGGGTCTGTACACACACCCTATGCGGATTGTGGTACCCTTTCCAGTCTCCAAGGTGACCCACAGTGCCTCCTCTCCTCCTGTTTACTCTTTTGTTCAGTTGCTTTTATCCTTCCTTTACATAGAGAGCTACTCCTCCCCTCTTCTCCCTGCCTGTCTCTCCTGTAAGTTATGTACCCTGGTATGTTAACATCCCAGTCATGGTTCTCTGTGTACCATGTTTCTGTGATCACACGATATCCAGGCATCCCTCTTCCATTAAGGCCACCAGCTCAGGGAGCTTGTTGCCCAGACCACGGGCACTGGTACTCATTACCCTCCATTTCCTGATGGCCTTACCCCTTTTGCCCCATCCTGTCCTTCTTGCCTTTGTCACTTTCTCCATTTACCTGCCCTTCTCTATCGACACCTCCATGTTGGTGTTGCCACACTTACTACCGTGATTGTTTGGGGGCTAGGATTTTCCTGCTCCTTTCCAGTGCCTCCCCTTGGCTAGTTTAAAGCTTGCCAATGAAGCATTTAAACCTATCACCTAGGATCCTGGTTCCTCCCGACAGATGCAGCCCATCATGCCAGTATAGGCTTGCATCACCCCAGGTGGACCCCAGTCCCCAATGAAGCCAACCCTGAGCTCCACACCAGTTTTTCAACCAGTGACTGAATCCCATGGTATGGAACACCCTAGCCTCCTATGCCATAGATGGGTAGCACCTCGAGAAGGTTACAGTGCATGCTACTTGACCAAGGGCCCTCCCCAATTCCACAAACTCTTCCTGCACTTCTCTAATCCCTTTCTTAGCCAGGTCATTTGTCCCTAGTGGACAATGACATCCAGCTCCCTCCCCTGTGCAGCTGCTCCGGCAATCCTGAGGATTCGCTCCCTGTCCCTCCAAGCCATGGCGCCAGGCAGGCACCTTACCTCCCTCTCCCCTTCCTTGCCCAGTTCTACCTTCCTAACAATGGAGTCCCCCACCAGGAGTTGTTTCCTTCCCCTGCAGGGTCCCCTGCCACCCTCCTGTGGGTCTCCTTTGTGGAGGTTCCCAGCATCCTCCTTGGTCTCCACTGTAGGTGCCTCCATAGAGGAACCACACTTTGCCAGAATGTATTTTGAGAGGCACTGTATAATACACAATTGAATACAATATACAGTATAAGTACAGGGAAGAGACATGTACACAGAATACAGATATACAAATAAAAGGCTGAAAACAGGTATACAGAGTTCAAAAACTACAAAATTTATGTTTACAGGTACAATAACTTTTTGGTAAAAAACTGAGATGAGAAGAAAGGAGACTGGGAGGGGGAGATAAAGTGCAGAAGAGGGAATAAATGGAAGGTGGGGTAAACGGATGACAGAGTGCACAGGAGTAGTCTGTAAGCTGAGCAAAGGGAAAGCATTTTTGGGGGGGTCAGCCTTTTGAGGGGCAGGAGTCTGAACACAGGTGGCTGGGATAGAGCACGTTTCAGGAAACCGACAGACGGAGAATGCCTGATATGGAAGGGGAGGGTGTTCCAGAGCGAGGGCAGTCTGTAAGTGAAAGCCGCTGAACCAGAACAAGAGGAAGGTGGAGGGAGAACGCTCGGGTGTCCCTAGACTGAAGAGGGTAGGATGCCACAGGAGAGGGGGACAGTAGAGAGAAGAGGTAGGAGGGCAAGAAACCAAGCCAGTATTTAGCTATGAAAAGAGACGGCTGTAATAACCGACGGTGAAGAAGGGAGGTGAGAGAGGGGGAACAATGGGAAGTACAGAGGGAGCATCTAGAGTGAAATGGCAGAAAGCATTGTATAAAGAATCGAGTCTGGTTAGGAAGGAGGCAGAGGCAGTGCCATACACCACATTGGCATAGTCAAAAAAGGGGATGATCATCTTAGGATCTGACGTCGAGTGTTTAGGGAGAGGGCGTCTTTATTTCTATACAGAGCACTCAGTTTTGGGTGCAAATTTGCATGAATGTGGTCAATGTGTTTAGAGTAGTCAAGCCAGGAGTCAAACCATACCTCTAGGTATTTATAGTGAGGGACCTCATCGAGTAAAGAGCCATCCAGGGAGGTGAATGTGAGAGGGTAGGGGAGGAAGGCAAGTTTTTGATGGGTTCCGAAAGTCCTAGACACCGTCTTGTTGACATCTACCTTGAGGAAGTTATTACTGAATCAGTATAGGACCGAGTGACAGTATGCTTGTAGCTGGGAATGGACAGTACAGGGTGAGGGTCCAGAGGTGAAAAGCATAGTGTCATCGGCATACATCTGTATTTTAGCCACAGAGCACGCACATGGGAGATCGTTCAAGAAAGCAGAGAACAGTACAGGTCCTTAAATGGAGCCCTGGTGGACACCAGCATGTATCAGGAGAGGGGGGAGAGAGAGGGCACCACCAACAAGGACTTGTTGGGTACGGCCAGAGAGAGCGAGGAGTTTTTAATTTTATTTATTTATTAAATTCTAGGATTACAAATACCTTTGAGCAGAAACTGCTCGTTTACAAAGGTTCCGCGACAAAGGATGAGGGTCAACATACATACAGAGGTAGTAAAAGAATGCACAATAAACAACCAAAACAACTAAAAGAAAAATAAGATACTCAGTTATAACATACTTTGACATAATATTCATATAATGAGCAGCTTGAGTAGGCAGCTGGCCGCGGTAACAATAAGAGATAGAGGGCACCATAGACAGTTAGTATTGCAGGCATGTAACCGGAGAAGAAGTTGGCAGGCTAATGGGCCACTGTCCGATGGTGGTGGAAAATGTCTTGTACCAGTGGAGATGTGAAGAGAAAAGGAGTCACAAGGAAGGCCCAGTGCCAGAGGGAATGAGACTGGGAAAGGGCGGCTGTGAGACATGAGTGAGCTGGGAGGTGTTTAGAGAGATCTCTGTTCAGAGAAGCAGTCACATTGAGTGGTAGAGGAGGTAAAGTTTGAGATTCCTTTGAAGGGTCCAAGTGTAGTAGAGGAAAGTGCTTCTTTATTGAGGGAATTGAACCATTGAGCAGCTCTATAGATAAAGGACCGCTGAACCATGGAGGTACAACATCTGGGAACCTGAAAGATTAGAGATTGGGCACCACGTGTTTGTTGAGTGCCACTGTAGGTAGTAAGGAGTGAGCTAACACCAGGTGGCATGAGACCAAGGAGAATCTTTTTGGTAAGTAAGCAGGTCTGGTATTGTATTCTGCTGCATAGGGGTAGCCAGCTGGCCTGTGCATAGAAGTCACAGGTGTGAGTTTGTCGGGCTGCACCCGTCAGTAGTCTACAGGCTTTGTTGAGAGCAACTGAGATCTTGAGGAGGGCACTTGTTGAGGCAGAGCCATAGATGGCAAGGCCGTAGTCAATGATAGAGGTGACAGAGCTGTAGATGGCTAGTTTAAGGGCATCCGCAGGCATACAGTGCTTGTGTTTGTGTAGTAGTTCAATCCGTATATTGGTGGTCTTGGCAACAGTGTCAATATGCTGAGTGTAGGAGAGGGTACTATCCAGGGTAATACCAAGGTACTTGAACTCCTTGACATGTTCGAGTGGGTTCACAGCGTGGTTCTTGATGGTGAGGGACAGAGAGTTGTGCCTGCTCTGTCAGTTACAGAAGGACATGGCTTTAGTCTTGCTGTGGTTCAGGACAAGTTTATGAGAATTGAACCAGTCTTCAACGCGCTTGAAGTCGAGCTGCAGCTGGGATTCAAGGACTGTAATGTCATGGTGGCTGGAAAACAGGACTGCATCGATGCGTATAGTAATATTTTTTGGTGGCAGGCACTGGGAGATTGTTGATGAAGAGGAGAAGAGTAGAGGGCCCAGAATAGACTCTGGGGATCGAGCCGGACCGTTTCCTCATCCGAAGAGATCCCCGCAATCCCTTTACACGCCATCCGATTATCAAGGTAGCTGGTGAACCATGGAAGGGCATTGCTGGAGATCCCAATGGAGGACAGTTGCTTGAGCAGTAGGGGGTGGTTAACTGTGTCGAATGCCTTGGTAAGGTCTATAAATATTGTCCCTCCACAATTCCCTTTGTCAAGAGTGGCATGGATGAAGGTTGTAAATTCCAGTAGTGCAGTGGTGCTGCTGTGCCCTTTTCTGAAGCCATGCTGCTCTGGGCACTGTACATTGTACTTATCCAGGAATTCAACTAGTTGGTTCGATACTATTCGCTCCAGCGCTTTGGATAGTGGGGGAGGTGAGTGGGGAGGAGTGAGATAGGTCTGTAATTGGTGTGCAGTGTCCTATCTCCACTTTTGTGAACCGGTGTGACAGTGGCTTTCTTCCAGAGAGAGGGGAAATGGCCCAATCTAAGCGAGAAATTAAAGATCTTTGTAAGTGGTTCTAAGATTTCATCGAGGACTTGTGCCAGCAGTTTCAGGTCAAGGGAGTCACCACTGTACCCTTGTTTGCCAATGGCCTTTTGAATGTATTTTCTAGCTTCTTGTGGTGGGACCTCCTTAAAAAAAAACTTTGGGGTTGTACGTTCTAGTTGGGGGGTAACTTGGGAGGAGCTGGAGGGGAGGTTGTCGAAAAAATTTGGTGGAAGGACACTGTCCAGGTTTGTAAATGCATTATTAAAAGTGCTGGTGATGGTACCTAGGTCGAGTGTAGGAGTGCCATGAAGGTTGAGCATAGTGGGTTGTGCTTTAGGATCCTTGCCTGTGAGTTCTTTCATGTTGTTCAGAATTTGTTTCCCTGGCCCCAAGAGTTGGTCAGAGCCTCTTTGTAATAGCTGCGTTTAGCATTCCGCATTTTTCGAGTGCAATCATTTCTGGCTGCTTTGTATAATTGTATGTTTACTTCCAAGGCTGGAGTTGCACGAAAGCACAATGCCAGAGGTGGTCTCTGTGCTTGAGCAGAGTTAAAGGTCAGTAGTAACCCAGGGGTTGGTCTGTCCTTTGACCTTCATCTTTTCACTGGTGCATAGATGTCACAGGCTTCGTTGAAACGTTTGATAAATAGGTCCAGAGCTTTGTTGGTGTCATTGAGGGAGTCGAGCACTGCCCAGTTCAGCCTGGTTAGATGGGATTTTAACAGCTGGAGGTGCCCTTGTTTGATAACCCTGGCATAGATAAGCTTGGGAGGGGGCTTGTGGTATTTGTTTGACCAGGAGCAGATGACAGGCGAGTGGTCACTTATTGTATCCGGGAGTACAGAAACATTGGAGATGCATTCAGGGAGTTAGATAGAATCCAGTCTAGAAGCGTAAGGGAGCCTGTCCTATAGTTACACCTAGTGGGGGCATTGACCAGTTGAGTGAGGTGATGCGCCGTGCTGCATCCTTATAGGTAGCAGCCTCAGCGGAGAGCCAGTTAATGTTAAAATCACCCATGATTATGGTTTCAGAATTATGTTGCTGGACCCTAGATATTCCATGATGCTATGGAAGCCAGCAGCCTGGTCTCTTGGGGTAGGTAAACTGAGATGACAGTGGAGTTCCTTGTTATGTGCACCAAGGAGGAATTTTGATTGTGAGGACCTGAGAGGAGTTGCTCAGGCTAGGGATGGGATGATGTGACCCATAAGGGTATCCTTAAGATAGATGGCGAGCCTCCGCCTGCTTAGCAATCCTGTCTTGCCTGAAAATGCAGTAGCCAGGGATAGAGACTGAGGTATCAGGGATTTTAGGGTTTAGCCATGTTTCCACAACTGAGAGGACATCAGGGTTGTGCTGTAGGATCCATGTTTGGAGGGAATCAAGTTTGTTGAGGATGCTGCAGGCATTGATGGATGCCATGGTAAGTGTCCCTGCCCTTCTGCTTGGTGCCACTGCTGGCTGCCCAGGTGGTCCTGGGTTGGGGTGGAACTAGTTTGCTGTAACGGGAGAGATGTCAGTAGAGGAAAGCTTGTTCAGAAGGAGAAGGTGAGAGACAGAATTGAATGCCTTAGCAAGGTCGATGAAGATGGCAGCAGTTAGGTGGCCTTGGTCCATGCCAGTAAGGATGGAGTTTGTGACACAAAGTAGTGAGGTAGTGGTGGAGTGGTTTGCCAGAATGCCCAATTGAAAGGGGGAGAGGAAGTCTGAGGAGTTGAGAAAGTCAGTGAGATGCGAGAGGACGAGGGATTCTTGTAGTTTGGCCAAGCTAGGGAGCAGAGAAATGGGACAATAACTGGAGTGACGGTGTCCCCACCTTTATGCAAGGGAAGAATGTGAGCGACCTTCCAGGCCTGAGGGACCTTGTAGAGGCTGAAAGAGCTATTTAAGATGCGGGAGAGGGGGAGTGCAACTACAGGGGCAGAAATGCATAGGAGACGGGGGTCAAGATCGTCCGGGATTAACTTATTGGGACTTAGGGATACAAGGGCTTGGAGGAATTTGTGGGCAGTGACTGGACGGAAGGAGTCACCATGAGGAGGAGGAAGGAGTGGGGAAGAGGGCAGGGGGGTGATTGAGAGGAAAGAGCACAAGTTGTAAAGAGCGTGTTTAGGGCAGAAGCTACTGCAGCTAGATCTGTAATAGTAGAGCTGTGGTTGGATAACGTAGGGGCGGCAGATTGGCCAGGGGGATACAAAAGTGTGGAGGGACATCTAGAAATTGGCATGGGAGGTTTGACTGGTGTGCAGGACAGTGCGGAAGTATGCAGCCTTGGCAGTCCTAATAGCTTTTGTGCAAGAGCTTCTTAGCGCTCTACAGGTGCACAGTTCATGGGAGGTCTTGACTGGCTTTATGACAAGCCCAGGATTGGTCATGGGACTTGCACAGATGGATAAGGTCAGCAGAGACCCAGGGAAGGTGGTGCTGTTTTACTCTGCGGCGTTTGAGTGAGGCATATTGATTCCAGGCATGGAGGAGAAGGTCAGTAAGCAGCGAGAGGACTGAGTCCACATCAGGAGTAGAGTACACGACTGACTAGTCTGTGAACTGCAAGTCATGCAACAGTGCTTCAGTGTCATGTAATCTGTAGGGATGTATCCAATGGTAAGCCGGGGGAGAATGGGGAGTGTAGACTTTATGAATGCAGAAAGTTATTAGGTGATCACTGAAAACATCTGGAAGAGTGCCCGCAGTGAGGATTCTGTAAGGGTGAGAAGAGAGTATCCAATCGAGGAGTGTGTGATTTTGGGTGAAGGGGTAAGGGTGCATGTGTTCTTTGATTGAGTGAAAGGGAACATTGTTTAACCAGGAGTAGCACACTAAGCCGATGCTTGTTCCAGATGCGACCTGGGAGCACAAGGAAGTTAAGTGACTTGCTCAGGATCACACAGTATGCACCTAGGTGGCTGTGGAATTCAAACCCAGGTCTCCAGATCTGCAGCTCAGAGCCTTAGCCCACTGCGCTATACTGCCCCCTTGTTGAGTGAGGTTTAAGGATTTTATATAGTCAGTGTAAGATTTGAGTGAAGGGGAGACCCAGTTAAGGTTAAAACCCCCTAGCATAATATGTTCTTTTGAGGATACCTGGGAGACAAGGGAGGAGATGATGTCAATAAGGGAGAGAGGGGAGAGAGGGGAGATCTTGGGGGAGGCATACAGTACAGTGGCCAGGAGTGGGAGAGAGGATGGGAAATGAAGGGAAGCTGAGAGGTACTCATGAGAGGAGGTGCATGATTCTGTGGATGCTATACTGCATGGAAGGCTGAGGCAGGCGTACATGGCCACACCGCCACCATGCTTACTGTGGTCTTGCCGGAATACACATTAGTCTGGGAGGACTATAAGGGAGTCAGGGGTGCGAGGTGAAAGCCAAGTCTCCGATATGCATAGGAGGTCAGGGCAGTATTGTGTGAGCCAGAGCTTAAGTGAGTCCACTTTAGGAAGAAGGCTTCATGTGTTGAGGTGGTGAGATACGAAGGCCTCTTGGGAGATCTGGGAATGGGGGCTGGGTTGGGGTGAACTTCACCCACAAAAATGAGGAGGAAGAGAGGAGGACAGAGAGATGCTTGGATCAACAGACCAGAAGCAGTCGCTGGGGTATGACAAAGGTAGAGGTAGCAAGAGGGAGAGATAGCAGCTTAGGAATTCAGTACAGGAGGCCAGAGGCAAGTGAGCCCAGAATGCGGTGGGGAGTCTGGGTGGGGCCGTGAGGCAGGAGGAGGGACACAGGAGTGAGATGATGAAAGTGAGAGTAGGGGGGTTGAAGGAGAAAGGCTCAGGTGAGAAGGGGGGAAAGGTGATGGGGGGATCAGCATGATGCAACTGTGTAAGAGGGTGAGAGCGGAGGGAGGAGGAGGCAAGTAGAGAGGCTAGGAAGAGTGTATGCATGAATCATGGAGAGGGACGGTCAGCCTTGGGACAACCAGGGGCTAGGAGGCAGGGTAACTCCCGTAATGGGGAGTAAGGAGGCAGTGAAAAGCTCCAATTAACTCAGCAGGCAGAGAGGCTCATATGTTACAGCTGGGGAGTTGATTATTTACCTGTCTCTTGATCAGGGGAGATGAGAATATTGGGTTTAATATGGGAGAGACCAAAGGCGACAGATCAAAAGGGGGGGAGGGCAAGACCAAGAGTCTGGAAAAGCTGGGGTGGAAAAGTGAGCTGACTGTTTTCTACCAGCACGACGCTGAATATTCCCTTTTTGCAGTAGGAGAGAAAAAGGACCAGGTGTCATAATTCACGAGACAAGCATGACAAGCAGTGTGCAAGACCTAGGCTTTATTCCAGGTCCATAAAAACTCAGGACATATTCAAATTATTACATTTCCTGAGAGAGGACACTGCCAAGGGGATCAACAACTACATTTTTTTAATCAAATGCTGGGCTAACATCTAGGCCCCTCCATTAACCCTCATATTTAATTTATCACTAACTATGCAAACTTTTCCCACAGCCTGGAAACACTCTCTAGTTTTCTCTCTCCAAAAAGCAGGTGATGAAACTTTGGTAGACAACCATCGCCCAATTTCCGTGCTTCCCATACTTTCTAAATTTATGGAAAAATGGTCCTATCTTAGATAAATGATTTATTTAAACAATTTCACCAGGAAAGGCATACTGAACTACACTAGCTCATTTCCAGATACGTCCTGGGGAGAGGAGGAAATGGGTACGTACAAATGCTGTATATGTAACAAGGATACATTAACAGGCAACATCCAACTGTGCTTTTATTTAGCAAATTACAAGGTCCTTTCTAGTTTTCAATCAGGTTTCAGGCCCACATTTCCTACCCAAACAGTACTAATTGACTTTCTGGTGAAAGTGAGAGTAGGGGGTCGAAGGAGAAGCAAGTCTTGTGGGATCTCTGTTTACTGATTTCTTGAAAGCTTTCAATGTGGTCAATCACTCTGCTTTTAACTTGTCTGTCTTCATACGTCTTTCCCTCAAATGTCACCAACTGGTTTTCATCTTATTTACATGGTAGAACACAATCTGTTTCTTGGAATGGTTGTCTCATCTCCTCTTCCCGTTTCCTCTGTGGGTCCACAAGGGTTTACACTTGGTCCTATTCTATTTAATCTTTTTGTTCATCCACTAACTTCTGTTGTAGAGTTCTGTCTTGTTAAACTTTATGCGGACGTTACAGTGCTTTTTTTTTTTTTTTTTGCTCATAATTCTCTTTCTGCTTTTACCACAACTCTACAGGGTGACTTTGATAAAGTGGGGAAATGGTTTCAGGTAATGTATTACTTTTAAACAGTAAGAAGACTCAAGCAATCAGGTCTCAACACTCACTGTCTTTGGTGGGTTCTTCCTTCTCAGTCCATCTGAAAGACCATCTTGTGGGATCTGTCAATAAATGTAACTATCTTGGTCTAATTTTTAACTCTTTTTTGACCTTCAAGACTCATATTAATAAAACTATTTCTAAAGTTCATCAATGCTGAGGATGCTTAAAGCATGCTAGACAATGCTTGTCCACCCAGGACTGCAAACATATTAATGCAATTCTACCCATCCTCAATTATGGTGATACCATTTATCGCCATGTCCTCAACTTGCATCTTCTTCCTTTAAACACTGTTTATTTCCAGTTACTTCATTTTATACTAAAATCAAAGAGGGATGAGCATCATTGCTCTTTTAGTACAACAACTGAACTGGTTACCACCTTCTTCCAGGCACAGTCTTCATTGATTTTGTCTACAAATCTCCATGCTGATGGCTCCATGGTAAAGAGTGGTGGGATACTGCTCTAGCATGCTGATGGCTCCAAGGTAATGAGCAGTGGTATACTGCTCTAGCATGCTGATGTTTCCATGGTAATGAGCGGTGGGATACTGCTCTACTATGCTGATCACTCTGTGGTAATGAATGATGACATATGACTCTAGAATGCTGATGGCTCCATGGTTATGACCAGTGGGACACTGCTGTAGCATGATGGCTCCATGGTAATACGTGGAGGGACACTGCTCTAGCATACTGATGACTCTATGGTAATGAGCAGTCAGGTACTGCTCTAGCATGATGGTTCTGTGGAAATAAGCAGTGGGATACTGCCTTAGCATGCTGATCACTCCATCGTAATGAGCAGTGGGATACTGCTCTAGTATGCCGATGAACCAATGGTAATGAACAGTAAGATACTGATCTAGCATGATGGCTCTGTGGTTATGAGCTTTTGCATACTGCTCTAGGAAGCTGATGGCTCCGTGATAATAAGCAGTGGGATCCTGATATAACATGGTGATGGTTCCATGTTAATCAGCAGTGGGATACTGCTTTAGCATGCTGATCACTTCATGCTAATGAGTGATGGGATACTGCTCTAGCATGCTGATGGCTTCAAGGTAATGAGCAGTGGGATACTTTTCTAGCACGCTGAAGGCTCCGTGGTAATGAGCGGTTGGATACTGCTCCAGCACGATGGCTCTGTGGTAATGAGCTTTTGCATACTACTCTAGGATGCTGATAATGAGCTGTGGGATCCTGATCTAGCATGCCGATGGCTCCGTGGCAAATAGCGGTGTTATAATGCTCCAGGATGCTGACAGCTCCATGGTATTGAGTGGCAGGATACTGCTATAGCATGCTGATGGTTCCATAGTAACGAGCGGTGGGATGCTGTTCAAGCATGCTGATGGCTCCAGTTTGTACCACAAGCAAGGGATATCAGGAGTAGAGGCCAGCAAAGAGGGCTTGGAGTATCAGAACGTCGGCACCATCAGTGCGAATGCACTCCTCCCGGGAGTGAGGATGATGCACCACACCAGCAAAGCCTCCATATGTTGATGTGGTGGTAGCCTTCTGGCAACGTGGGTGACAACATGCCACCAAGTATACCCTTCCCAAGGCCAGTTGCAAGCCTGCTTGATCACGTGGGAGGGGGCAGGAACAAATCAGAAACTGTCTGGCCCATCTGGGTGAACTCCAGACAGCCTCCATGTGTGTTCTCCCACACCACTCGACTCTCCACAACAGTGTGTCTGCTCCAGATCACCACAGCGATTCTCTCTCACCTCCAGGAGCCGTGGAGGGGTAGGGATAGACCCGGAGCTGGAGTCAGGAATAAACTTGGTATCTGCTAATGGCCAGCGTCTGCACAGGAGTCAGGGTCCAGGAGACAGACATAAATGATAGCAGCACCCAGTGGCAAAGGAATTAAAAAGAAAGATAAAAAGGAATGACCACGAACTGAATAAAACACCAAAGCAGCCCATACCCTGTGATAATGATTACAAGAAGCATCACATCATCAAATTCTTGATAAAAAATGTCTTTTAACAAATTTACAAATGACCTAAACAATAAAAAGGAACAGATAACCATTTATACACTGCAGCACCTCTGAACCTACAAGAAGTACATATAATGGGGAGCAGATGCTCTGTACAGATTTTTTTAGCAATATTAAAAACGCTTTAAAAAACAAACAAATCACAGAGGGACAGATACACAAAATAGAAAATATGTTGTCTTGTGTTACAATCCCGGGTTATGAGTCATTTTCTCACTGGCACAATATTCTCTGTGTAACATGCAAACCCATTACATCGGATTACTTCAGAAAGTAAACGGCAGAATGCCATTCCATTGTCATTGCACTTTCAAGTGGCTGTGTTAAACCAGAAGAGCAATAAAAAGAGCTCCATCCGTTTCTGATATAATTGCCCCTTTCACACGCTAAAAGCATTACACTGCATTCTTAACATGATAGAAAATAAAATTTATAGTTTAATCATTTTTTGGAAAAATGGTTTAATCCCACAAGGTTAACTATAGGTACCACTGTTTCCTATTAGTCATGTATTAGCCTTGCTCTTTAACTTGGGCCAAATTTTAGTGCTTACGTGGATCTCTTGCTTCTACTATAATAGCTGTAAGTTGCTATGTAATGTTAATGTTACTGACTTTAATTCTGGTTAAAACTAATCTGCCGTACACTACTGCAAAGGCAGAATCTTTACAGTAATCTTCTAGTTCTGCTGTTTACATCGCCCAATTAAGTCTTTACCTCTGCCTATAAATTTATTACTAGGATAATATTGTCTAACTACAGGTCTGAACTATTTCTCTTTGCTAATCTGTTAGCCTGCCTGGTTCTCTAAGGTTCCCTCTCTGTTATCTCTTTCTCCTCAATCTTTCCCCCCTATTTAAGTCACGCTCCTTTCTGCAGACCTACTACTTCTTTCAGTATGCCTCCTCCTCTATACTTTCTGGCCTGTCTAGTTTCTATCTGCGTCATTCTTGCCTTAGACTCCCCAATCACCTCCATAAGACCATCCCCTATCTTAATAGAGAATAATCATGCTGACTTTACTTTCTCTAACATGCTGATCAGAACTGTACAGTCCCAAAACCCCAAAGCTGTGTCAAAGTCCTAAGTTACTAGGCTTCCTTATTGGGTACCTCACTAAAAAGAGATGTATTTCTCTCACTCAACTGCCCCTGGCAGTCACATGCTACCATCTGGCTTACTGCCCTTTCCATATCCCTGTCAGGAGATACTGAATGTAACCCTGGCCCCGTCTTCTTAGAACACACCTAACCTATCCAGCTCCCACTCCTGGACACATGCCTATGGCCTACAAACCGCACACCTAAATGTTATGAGTTTGATGGCCAACCACTCCAAGCTTGAAGCTTGGGCCTCATTTTATGACCCTGACATTTTGGGTGTGTCTGAATCGTGGTTAAAACCCTCCATCCCAGATAATATGTGCTCCTTTACAGCGTACAGTATGTTGTACGTTGACCGCCACTCGTCTATAAGGGGAGGTGGCCTTGCCCTATTCTTCAAGCCTCAACTCAGTCTCACTCTCGCTCTCTTACCCACCCACCCCCGTTTCCAGTCCTGTGAACTACTACACTCGCTACTGCTTCTCGGTGACGCAAAAAAAGCTGCACACTGCTTGTGTCTATACGCCTCCTAAAAAACGTATACTAGGCATAATAGAACTCGTAGACATCTGCCATTGGTTGTTTTGAAAAATGAAATCATCATCATGGGGATTTTAATCTTGATTGGCTCCGGTCTAACACTAATAGCTTTGAACCCATCATTAGCAAGGCCCACCTCTCAAAACTCATAACTGACCCCACGAGGCACTCTAAAAACAGGTTATTCACCTGTAACAGCAGTTCTAAGAGTGGTATATGTTGTTCATCCACACTGTTTGGCATGTCCTTTCCCTTTAAGATTATTGCCGGAAGGTCTAAAAGCTGGCTTCTCCCACCTACCCAGGTGGTATATGCCTCAGCTTCACCCCTTGACCCCAGATCTTGCCCGCTGGAAGCTTAGGTTGTGCGTCAAAGCTGGAGAGGTTGGGTGGGTCCATGTGGATAAACAAGTATATACCACTCCTCGAAAATCAGTTACGCAAAGACTTCTGCAGTAACAGTAGATCTTCTAGGAATGCCTCTTGCAGTAAGTCATTACTTCTGGGAGTTCCCAATAGGTGGCGCTCTAACACGGCAGTCTCTTCTAGCAGTCTCCACAACAGGGACCACCCACATGACCTCACTTCCTGGGCTGAGACTATAAAAGTGGGTGGTCCCTGGTAGTCTCTGTTCCCCGCCGGGTTCAGCTCGAGAAGGCGAGGGTCCGAGGGGAACCGAGATATCGAAGCCTCCCACTCCTACATCATTTTCCCTGTTACAGAATGGCAGGGGGCCAGAGGGAGGGAAGCTACTTACTGCAAGAGACATTCCTAGAAGATCTACTACTACAGCAAAAGTCTTTGTGTAACTGATCTATCTTCCACGGAATGGGCTCTTGCAGTAAGTCATTACTTCTGGGAGATTCCCAAGCAGTTATATAGCAGTGGGTGGCCAAATATGGCATTCTGCTGTATGTATGATGTGGTCTCAGTGACATGCATTGGAAAGATAGCAAATGTGAAAGTCCAAGGGGTTCTGAGTTTAAACAGGAACCCAAGTAATAATACAATGTTGTTTTTAGTGCTACAATGTAGCAAATTAGTATAGTTTGTTGTCATGTCAATTAAATGTATTCATATTTGGCATAAATAGGCTACATAAGTAGCAGGCACAGTGAGATGAAACAATGTATCCATTTCATAATGGCGTTCAAATAAAAAAAATATATATTTTTTCTCATATCAGTATATATTCATTCTTTCTTGGCATGTGAGTAGTAGTAGGTCCTGTTCGTGGGAGGGACACAGGAGTCAGACGCACAACAGGCCAAGAGGCATCCTGATGGAATGACCATAATGCCCTGTGTAGCAGTGATACCTCAGAAAGTGGCTAGAAGTGTAAAGCCTCATGGGGAAGGCCTCAGTTTAATTTTGAATTGAAGCCCTGGAATAAAGGCCTCCAAGGCCTAGGAGAGGAGGCTGGGGCATAGTCTGGTGTGTTTTAATGAGGGGCAGAGGCACCCGGTCGGCCTGATGGGTGGCCACGGGCCGAAATAAATGTATTCCTTGTCACTCTTTCTTTGCCTCTGAAGTTTCCTCTCTGGTTATAGTAATTTCCAGTTTTATATGAAGAAGTATACTAAGGGCAAGGATTGTGGTACATATATTGTACTCTCTTTAGTTGTCTGCCTGAGGCTTGCAGATTGTCTCGTATCGTTTGTGCCCCTGGACCAAACAAATGGCAGTCAGAAAAGGGGGCATTAGCCACTTTATGTTGAATATCAGGTGCTAGCCCTGAGAGTCGGAGCTATGCCTAAAGGCATATAAGAACATCGACTGCAGAGGCTCTAGCCGAGGTGTCGGCAATGCCGTATCCAGATCTTAGTAAATGTCGAGAGAGGGAAGTAAGTGTATTTATCATTGATGTGAGTTGCTCCTTTTCAGGAGATGTGGGTAATTGACTTATAATGTCTCCAGAAGAGGTCACCACCGTACAGTGGAATTTCAGCATATGTCCCATGTAGTTTATTCTAATATTTAATGTGTTTAGAGAAAACACGTTCTTCCCCATGTAATCAAAATGTTTAGAGTCTTTTTCGGGAAGTACTGTACTTGTGTGTTTTGGTTTGCCAGTGCAGTTGTGAGCGGCTGCAATAACCACTGAATCCGCAGTTGGAGTATTTGTTAAATATTGATAATCAAGGGGAGCCTGATAAAGCCTATGTGCTTTTTTAGGTCGCTCCTGTGCAGCTATGGGTTGACTCCAAGCTTCAGTAATTGCATTTCTGAATGTTGGTATAAAAGGAGGGACTGCCTGGATAGGTTCTTCCGGTATGTCCAGATAATCCGCCATATCTTTACTTAATTTGTCTTGTTCTATTGTGTTAAACCCCATTGTTTTTTGTATTTGTAACATAATTTCTGGGAATGAGGGGTCATCCGGTGGGGAAATGACCTTTAGTAAGTGTAATATTTCTTCATCCCAGTATGATGGTATAGAATATGGGGACTCGAACCCTCTTCTGGTAGGGGAACCATCGTAATTTGTGCCTTCATAAGGTTCCGAATTTACATGAGAATCTGATAAATATTCCTTCGAATATTCATGAGGGGGTAGATACGGTGAGCGTTCTGGCTCTGTACATGCCTGTTTTGATGGAAGAGGAGACACAGTCTGAGTTTTATTTTTTTTTTGTATATAATCAAAACCTATGGAATTCAACACTTTATTTACTATTGCTTCAATATTTCGCATTTCTGAAGATGGAACTGCCATGTAATCGGGTTCTGAGCCCTGTATGCTTGGAGTCGGAAGGTCGATTTGTGCCTCCCGATAATGTGAACCAGTACGTCTTTGAGAGTTTTGTTAATCATGTACTGGTTTCTGGGCATCCTGCAGGAGTGCAAATGAGGCTGGTTTGCCTATGCGTTCCATAGCATGTGATCTCTTATTTTGTGATGATGCAGCCCCATAAGTATCTTTCGATACATTCTTATGAAATATTTCATGATTTTTCATGGTTAAATTCTTATAAGGGTCTTCCATAAATGCATTATATGCTGGTGAATATGTTGTTTTATGATGAAGGGGCTGCTCCGTCGACGGGGGGGGGGGGTAGACAGGAATATGAGCAGGCCCTGTCAACAATGTAATGTATCTTACTGATGATGGATGAGTGAATGCATGCTTCATTGATGGTGGAAAACTTCTCGTCGACGATGAGGGGAAACGAATGCATGCTCCATTGACGTTGGGATGCTCTTCCTTGATGATAGAATATTATGGACATACTCTGTCGATGATGGAAAGTGCTTCGTCAACGATGAGAATGTGGATGCATGCTCCGTCGACAGTGGCATACTTCTCGTCGACGATTGAGGTTTAGAAGCATGTCTCGTCGACGGGGGAGGAAGCCCTGTCGATGGGGAAGCAAGTAGAACATGCTCCGTCGATGGAGGAGGTGTTCTCGTCGATGAGGATGTCTTATGGAGGCATCTCTTCGATGGGGGAGTGTGCCCCATCGATGGCGAATGTAGTAGGGCCTCTGTAGTCAACGGTGCTCTCATTCTCATTGACGGGGAAGCTGAAGAATGATGTACCATCGACGAGGAATGTTCCTTTCTATCTGAAGTTGAACTTATGTTCTTTTGATGAAGCAGTGCCTGCCATCGACAGGGGGATACGGCTCATCGAAGAAAATTTTTTTTTGATGATACATGTTTAGGAGATATGACCGTTGAAAGGTGGTCAGGCAGGACTACAGGTGAAGGTGTTTCCTTCCCTGTTTTGCTTCTTGAAGAGGACTCCGACGTTTTGGAGCCCTTTGATCAAGTACCCAGAGTCTGTAACATGGAAACATCCATTGTAGAACTCTTTTGAGCACAAGAATATGGTGCCATGTGTGAAGCACAGGCACCCCAAGCTATGGGTTCAATTCACATCATAGACTGCTGGCAGAAGAGTAAGCTGCTGTCAGAGCTGAAGCCAGCAGGAAAATGAACGGAGACTACCAGGGAACACCCACTTTTATAGGCTCAGCGCAGGAAGTGAGGTCATGTGGGTGGTCCCTGGTGTGGAAACTGCCAGAAGAGACTGCCGTGTTAGAGTGCCACCTATCGGGAACTCCCAGAAGTAATGACTAACTGCAAGAGACTATTCCATGGAAGATCTACTGTTACAGGTGAGTAACCTGTTGTTCTAGGATCGTGGATATGTTGTTCTATCCACATTGTTTGGCAGACTCCTAGCAGTTCTCTGGGAGGAGGGTGACAAGGCACCCCCCCCAATACTTACTTGGGGAACAGAGATTGGAGAACCGAGGCCCCAAAACCAGCATCCCGGCGTGACTTTAGGTTGATGTGGTAATGGGTGATGAAGGTGTTTGCTGACTTCCAGGTAGCAGCCCTGCAGATTTCCTCGATAGGGACATACCTGGAAGCAGCCACCGACGCAGCAGTATGGCAGATAGAGTGAGTTCTTATCCCTATGGGAGGCTCCTTGCCCGCCAACCTATAGCAGAGATCAATGCATGATGTAATCCATCTGCCAATCATCCACTTGGCTGCAGGTCTGCCAGGTGCAGCTTCAGCGTTGGTGACAAACAGCTGGTGAACCTCTCCCTGAACATACGCCTTTCACTCTTTATAATAAAAGAGCGCTCATCTCAGGTCCAATGTATGGAGCCTGTACTCGGTCTCCGAGGTGTAAATGAGGTAGTACACTGGTAGAGTCAACCCCTGGTTAAGGTGAAACTCTGACACCACCTTCAGAAGGAATTTCGGGTGTGGGCGCAGGACAACCTTGTCCCTGTGGAAGACCAGGTAAGGAGACTCAACAGAGAGTGCCTGTAACTCCCCAGTCCTTCTGGCTGACGTGAAAGCCACCAAGAAGGCGGTCTTCCATGACAGATGTGACATCTCACACCTATGCATCGGTTCGAATGGCTTGCCCATGAGCTTTGCCAGTACCAGCAGTAGATCCCACAGTGGTGGTGGTTCACACACCGGAGAGGAAATATCGTTGAGGCTTTTAAAGAAGCACCAGACCACCTTCTCCTGTGCCACCATCTGCTGAGTGGCCTGCGACCGATAAGCAGAGATGGCTGCCAGATGCACCTTAAGGGACATGTACCGAAGACCCCTTTTGGACAGAGACCAAAGGTAGTCGAGGATACTAGCCACTGGACAGGACAAAGGGTCCAAACCCTTGCCCCGACACCAAATGGAAAACCTTTTCCACTTGAAGGCATAGCACCTCCTGGTCGGCCCCTTTCTGGATGCTTCCACGACTGTGAATACATCCTCAAGAGAGATCCAAAGCCTGGAACTCTAGCCGCTCAGGAATCAAGCTGTCAGGTGCAGGGATTGAAGGTCCGGATGGAATACCTTCCCTTGATTGACTGATATCAGGTCCGAGCATACTGGAAGACACCACAGGGGCCTGGAGCTGAGACTGAGGAGATTTGGATACCAAAACTGCCGGGGCCAGTCTGGGGTTACCAGGATCATCCTTACCTTGTCCCTCTTGACCTTGAGGAGCACTTTGTGAACCAAGGGAAATGGAGGGAAGGCATAGAAGAGGCCTGGGGTCCATGGCCTCGAGAAGGCATCTACCTGCAGCGAGCCCTGCTGAGGGGATCGGGCATGAAACAGTCTCGGCTTCGTGTTCTCCCTTGAGGTGAACAGATCCACCTGAGGTTTGCCCCAGTGGGAGAACAGGTTGTGTACTACCTCTGGATGGAGAGACCACTCATGGGACGTCTCACCCACATGGCTGAGAGCGTCCAACAGTTGGTTCAAGGCTCCTGCCACATGGATGGTTAGGAGATCTGCCTCTAGTTGGCACACGAAGGTCCAGATGTGGAGCACTTTCCTTCACACAGGCTGGGAGTGCGTGCCGCCCTGCTTGTTGACATAGTACATGGTCGTCGTATTGTCCATCTGGACTTGCACCACTTGACCCCGAAGGAGTGGACTGAATGCTGACAGTGCCAGTCTGACTGCTCTGAGATCCAGCAGGTTGATATGACATTGGGATTCCTCAGGGGTCCAGAGCCCATGGACTCTGTGTTTCCCCATGAGGGCACCTCAGCCCGTGAGAGAGGCATCGGTCATGAGGACGACCGTCTGCTCGGGACAGACAAACAGGATCCCTTCCTGCAAATGTGCTAGGACGATCCACCATTTGAGAGTGTCCCATATCTTCTGGGTCACCATGACCAGTTGATCGAAATGACCATGGCGCCGAGTCCACTGGCTGGCCACCTCCCATTGAGGGGGGCGCATATGCCACTGGGTCCATCGGACCATGACAGTGCAGGCCGTCATGTACCCCAGAAGTCGCTGGAAGTCCCAGGCAGGGTGCAAGTGCCCAACCAGAAATGACTGGGCAAAGGAGGAGAGAACCTCTGCCCTGTCTGCTGGGAGCCTGGCTTTGGCTCAGCAAGAGTCGAGCTCTGCCGCAATGAAGCAGATCACCTGCAAAGGTACAGGTTCCAACTTGGTCTCATTGACCAGGAGACCAAGATCGATGCAGGTCTGGAGGGCCAGATCCCTGGACCTCTCCACCTCCTGTCTGGTGGAACCCACTATGAGACAGTCGTCGAGAAAGGGTACACTCTGACCCCTCGACACCGAAAATGGGCTTCCACCACTGCAATGCATTTGGTGAAGACCCAGGGGGCCAATGACAGGCCAAACAGCATGGCTCGGAACTCGAAGAGGGCTTCCTCTGCTTAAAAGTGGAGCAACTTCCCATCCTGAAGATCCAGAGAGCAGAACCACATGTTCTGCTCGAGAGATGGTATGATTTGAGACAGAGTTACCATCCTGAAAGTGAGGGACCTGAGAAATTGTTTCAGGTCGTGCAGATCTACAATAGGGAGCCAGCCCCCCATCCATTTTGGGACCAGGAAGTACCTGGAAATGAAGCCTGGGTTGACAGGGGGTCCGTGACTCTGACCACCACCTCCTTGCAGAGGAGCTGGACATTGCTGTCTCAGAGAGCCGACTGAGTATGTACGGACACCATTTTCTCCCGTGGGGGTGTGAGCTCGGCTTGGTGGGTACTGCTCAAATTCCAGAGGCAGTCCCTGGCCGACCACTTCTAAAACCCACCTGTTTGCTGTAACAGTGGACCAGGTGGAAAGGAAGTGGCGGAGCCTGCCCCCCACATGAGGTGTCTAGGAGTCTGCTGGTGTGACAGCTATGGGGTGGCCACTCCCATCCCATCACTGGGCAGGCTTGGAGAAGGGTCCGGTTTGGGGACCACCAGAACCCCATCCTCCAGATTTAAGGGCCGACAGGGGCCCGCACTTGGGCTGAGGGCACCAAGGTTGAGCCTGCTGCTGATGCTGCCCCGATTGGAAATGAGGTTGCCTGGCCGCAGGGGCAGGGTGCCGAAAAGGCTGCTTCTTCTGCTGTTTGGAACCCTGGGATTCCTTCTGAACAGAAGTAACAGAGTCCAAGGTGGCACTCAACTGTTCGATGTACTGGAGGTGACTGTCCACACCTGGGCCAAACAGGTCAGTACCCAGGAATGGGACATCCGTCAGCTTGTGTTGGGTGTCCGCTATGAAGGTGGAAACCCACAGCCAAGCCCTGTGGTGCATGGCAACCACGGCCACCACCGAGCGGATGTAGGACTCTCCGTGGTCCAAGACCGTCTGCAGTTGCTGTTTCGCAACCGCCCGACCCTGGTCATGGACCTGCTTGACCGTGGTCTGGAGGTCTGTGAGGAGGTGAGGTAGAACCTCATCAAGAGAACCCAGCAGGGCATGAGAAAAATGCAACATGATGATGGCTGAGCTTGCCTGGCGGAGGCCCAGTGAAGAGGTGGCATTGACTTTCCAGGCAGAGTAGTCCAATTTTTTGGATTCTTTGTCCGGGGGTCTATCAGTGCCTCCCAAATTACCCAAGCGCCTGAACACAGACCCAGTCACCAGTCCCTCAGCTGAGGAATGTTCTGTAACTCCCGAAAGGGACTCAATGGGCACCACATACTTGCGGGCCAAGTAGACTGAAGGCACGGGGCAGGAGGCAGGGTGCTGCCACAGCTCCAAAGCCGGGCCGACAATGGTCTCAGCCACTGGAAAAGCCTCCATCGGTAAATCCTCTTGTTTGAGGATATCAGTGAGAGGGTATTCGGTACGTTTCTGAACAGGTTCTAAAGGCAACCCCGTGGATTCGGAGGATGCCCATGAAGGAAGAAGGCCCTTCCTCTGTAGAAAGACTACCGACGGATTCTTTGTCCAAGGGGCGATAATGTAGGTCGGAGTCCTCAGACTCCGAAGAGTCTGGATAAATCGTCCAGCCAACAGAGTTGCCCTGAACCCGCCTGGGACTATCAGGCATGAGGGTGACGGACAGCCTATGCAGTAGGCCCGGAACAGGCAGAGACTCCTTTGAAGGAGGCTGCTTCGGTGGTGGCTCCACCACAATTGGTGAAGAGACTGGTTCTGGCCGAGCCGGAATGGTCTTGACCAACTCCACGGGCGAAGGAACGGTGCGGACTGGCTCCTGAGAAGCAGCCATTGTCCTAGGAGGCGACAGCCAAGTAATGCCCAAGGTAGAAGCCGGGGCAGACTTCTGACCGGACATAAGTAGCTGTTGCCATATTAAATCCTCATAGCGTCGACGGAGTTTCCGACAAAGCCTCTACTCACCTGAGGAGGATGAGAAAAAGTGTCAGCAGTGCTACTTCTTACAGCGCTTATGCATCTTTTTCGGCCTGTCGGTCAAAGGCATCCAAGACCTCAACTTGGACCATCAGGGGGACCAATGGGGTAATTCGGAAGGAGGTGGGGCTCTTTCTGGACAGGGACTGGGACCACGAGTGGATTCCCAGCAAGCTGGGCCTCCTCCTCGATGGCAAATAGGGAGTTATCGGCCTCATCGAGCGACGATGGGTTGACGGGGTTGAGAATAATCTTAACGGATTGTCATCTCGCGACTGAGCCAGCTGGCTCTCAACGGGTACCGTGCAGAAGCCAGCGTCGAGGTCGCAAACCACTGAAGTTGAGACAGCAGATTTCTGGAGGTCTAGATCTCGCCATGGTCCCAGGAACGCCTTCAAGAGATGAAGCTTCCTTAGGCTCCTTGTCCTTTTTACGGGACCAAGAGACATGAGTGCCCGAGGGAACCTCTCCCTTGGTGGGTAGGAACTGGCACAACTCCTGAAAGGAGCCTTAGAAAATGGAGCCCAAATTGAGTGGGACGAAGATGGACATGGAAGAGGAACAATCCGCGGGCCCAAGTGTCCTCCTCTTCGAAGACCTTCATCTGTTCGAGCTACTCGGTGGACCCCACAGCCATGGAGACCACCCAACAGGCTTCCTTGGATTTGACCGGCGGATTCCGTTTTTTCCGGTCTTCCCAGTTGTAGTCATGCGAGACGATCATCCAAAACCTTTGGATGAAAAGGGTGACACATTTCGCACACCTGGGTGTCATGGCCAACATCCAGGCAATAAATGCACGAAGCATGCGGGTTGGTGCGAGACATCTTTTGCCCGCACAGCAGCATCAGAAAACGGGTAAGGACCTGTCCTCCATGACGGTCGAGATCGCAAAGCGATAAGAAGAAACTCATATGAGTTTTAGTTTTGGTAAAATCTGGAGATTTATTCGCCAGGGCCTATAGTAACGCGTGAGCAATAAGGAGGGAACCTGAATCTTCCAGCGGAAAGGAAGATGTAGGGTCAAGGGGTGGAGCTGAGGCATATACCACCTGGGTGGATAGGAGGGGCCAGCTTTGAGACCTCCCGGTAAGAATCTCAAAGGGGAAAGGACATGCCAAACAGTGTGGATAGAACATCATATCCATGATCCTAGAATACTGGATCTCACCTTACCCTCACTGACTGGATCCTAACCAAAAGGAAGGATAGGATCACTGCTGCCAGGATTTCTGCAGACCTAATCAGCAACCAATCCCCAGTCTTCTGTGTCTGGGATGCTAGCCCCCCTGCCCCCCTAAATGTTATTACTATAACAGACTTCTGTGCTTTAAACCCAGACACCTTTTTTAATTACCTTAAACCAGTCAACTGGTCTCTTCCTTTCTCCACAAGTGACGTTGACTATGCCGCTGAATATTTCACTTCCACCATCATTTCCTTTCAATAGAAACACATACCGTCCACAAGACGGAGGGTTAGAGGGTCGCCCACTACATCATTACAACAGCCCTTCTCTCAATGCTAAAAACTAGAGATACATACTGGGCCAAGTACAAATCCTCCTCTTTGCTTTCAGACTGGGTTGCATATCACACCATACGAAACACTTGCAAACGTGAAATCCGATCTGCAAAAAGTAAGTACTACAGGGACTTCCTTACAGCTACCACCAGTGACCCTAAGAAGTTCTGGTCCCAAACCAATGACATCATGGGAAAAAACAGATGCCAAACCCACCAAAACTGGCAGTATGGCCTAGAGGTTAGAGTAATGAGCTATGAATGAGTCTGGCACATCCAGTAGATAGAACTACTGTAGGTTTGATTCCCATAACCTCCACCTGCATACTGTGTGACTCTGAGCAAGTAATTTAACATCCCCAGTGCTCCCAGGTCATCCCTGAAAACAGGCACCTGTGCCTAGTGGGCCTTACCCGGCTAACAAAAAATAAAACAAAAAACAAAAATAAATTAGTAAAATAAATATTGACAATGTTAGCTGTGACAATCCACCACTATTGTAAATGCCTTCAATTCCATTTTCTCTGCTCTATCTTGCTATGAATCTTTAATGTCCTATACCACCTCTCCTCCCCCTAATACTTCTTATTCTTCATCTTTTCCTGTATACCTTCGCTCAGTTTCGTAACATGATGTCCTGCATCTCCTCAATGCTCTCTCTCTCTCTCTCTCTCCCTATGGAAGTGCTGGTCCAGAGAGGACAGAACACAAAATACTCGAACTGGCCACCCCTCTCCTTGCCACCCCAGTTATGCGCCTATTTAACCTATCTCTCAACACCTCCACAGTCTCTTCCATTTGGTAGGCTGACAGGATTATTCCGGTGTTTAAAAAGGGTGATCCCAAAGCTACCACAAATTACCGCCCTACTGCTATACTACCGACCCTCAGTAAACTTCTTGAAAAGATTGTTCACTCCAGTTCTCAGACCATTTGCTAAAATTTAATCTTCAGTCCCCTACCCAGCATGGTTTTAGGCCTGCTCACAGAACCTCCACTGCCCTCGTACAGTTCTCTAGCAAAGTCAAATACAATATGGATAAAGGTCTGCTCACATGTGCCATTTTCATTGATTTAACTCAAGCTTTCGATTTGGTTAATCACACCCTCTTACTACACACACTTGAGTCCCTTGGGGTCTCAAACTCAGCCCTACTATGGTTCTCAAGTTACCTTTACAACCGCTGTCAGTCTGTCTCTTTCAGCAAGGCCCTTTCCACCCCTGCCTCTACAACATTAGGTGTTCCTCAAGGCTCTACACTGGGTCCGCTACTTTTTTCAGCTTTCATTAGTGACATTCCAAACTCACCTTCCCCTTGCTGGATACTTCTGTATGCGGATGACCTCATACTATATATAAGCTCCAAATCTTTAAATAATATCAATACCAAGCTCACCTCAGACCTTCACTCAATACAAACCTGGTTAACCCTAAATCGCCTCATCCTAAACATTAGCAAGACACAAGCTATGCTCCTTGGGATCGCCCAAAAGACTTGTACCCTGGCCTCTGAGTTAGCCATCCGGTGTCTGATTGGCTCCCATGTCTCAGTGACCCTTTCTTTCAGATACTTTGGCATCACACTTGTACCTGCCCTAGACTTCTCCAACACATAAATGATATCTGTAAATCCGTCAGTTCTAAGCTTGGTATTGCTTACCGTATCCACCATGCCCTTACCCCAGCAGCTAGAATCGCAACAGCCCAGGGTGTTTTACTTCCTAAGCTGTTATGCACTCCCTTATTTTTTACAGGCCAACACTAGTCGCTTTCTCAAATGGGACATTGCTTACAACAATGTATGCAGGTTAGCATTATCTGCCCCTCGTCTCACCCACCACTGCTCGCTTTACACGTACTTAAACTGGTTATCACCCCCCCCTCGAAGCATACTTACATCCTCAGCTGCTTAACAGACATCATCATTAAATCCACTTAACCAGCACTGTTGGCCTCTAGGTTTGCTCCTGCAGATCATGTGTATCCTCTACAGTCTTTCACCCAGGCCCCCTGGCTGTTCCCAAATGCTCAACCAAGATGGGTGAACAGGTGTTTGCCCACTTCACCCCTAAATCCCGGAACTCCTTACTTTATCAACTGTGGGTCTCCAAATCTCACACAATCTTCAAAGAAGAATTATTCTGTTACCTTATATCTTGTGATAAATGTTCATGCTCATGACTTTATCAAATCTTACTGCCTATTCCTATTACTCCTGTTACTATGCTCTGCCTCTCACACCTGTTTACATTTTACCTGTATAACAGCTATATCTTATGTGCGCTTACCTACTTGCAATTTTACCTTACCTATTTTGTTCCTAATTTGTTGCTTGTAACATGGCATACATATAAGACCAAAATAACTGTCTGGCGCTGTTTTATGTGCTTCCTTCCCTCCCACTCACCCATGTGGACACTGAAAATCCTCCGTAGTTACAACGGGAGAAGGGGCCGCATAGGAACAGTGCATTGGAAAAACTCAACGGAGCACAGAGCAGAGAGTAAACAATGAAATTAAATGTAAGTTAGTTTCTTAAGTGTTCAGTGTTAAAGTTGCAAGAATGATAGAAAACGTTATGTTAAAAAAGTCGTACAGTGTTACCCAGAAAGCACAGCATCCCACAGTGTTAACACATGCTGAGAACCGGAGAATATTTAGAATGTATAAGCAGTTTTGAAACCAAAAAAAATTTAGTTACACTTAGAAAACAATAATAAATCTAACCACAGTTATAAAATAGGTTCAATGTATGCAGCAATAACAATGTAAAAGAGACACAGCTGTACAACCCGTATACTATTAAATATGACACTTTTCATGTCTAACAAAGCAATCCCACTGTGTGATTTTTCCACTTTATTTTCTGTGTAACATGTTACACCTACCACGCTTGCCATGTTTCAAACGCATTAAACAACTCCAGAGCATGGTTCTACTTGTGGAATTAAGCCATGGTTGGCAAGTTGGGATGCAGTCGGCCTTTGGCCTCGTGCCCCAACCATGGATTAATGCCACAGTAGAACCATGCTCCGTCGTGGTGTAATGCTTACTCTTCTCACCTTGTTGTTTTAACGTCTGGTTCTTTCTCTTATTTTTCTTAAGGACCTGTTTTTGATTGTTTATCTGTCACTGCCAGTTACTCTTGGTTTGTCTCAACTGTTATTTTAACTTAAGGAAAGGGGAAATTGTTTAACCAGGAAAGACACACTAAGCCAGAGCTCATTTCCAGGTGTGATCTGGGAGCACATGGAAGTTAAGCAACTTGCTCAGGGTCACAAAACTTAACTTCGTACAAACTGACACTGTAATGTACCTACCCGTAGGCTGCAATTTGTACACTTATCTCTACTGTTTTCAATTACTGTTGTTATCCGTAATGTACTGTTATTATCTGTAATGTACTCACCCAGGGCATGCCAGATAATAGGCAGATTTTTGCCTCGTGCACTTACCCAGTAAATACAAGTGAAATAAATAAATGACTGATGAAAGGTTAAAGCTCAGTGAATCGCACTGCCAAGTGGAGAACAATGTTCATGCGTGCAAGCCCAGGAATTCATCAAGTTCTTTCTCAAACACTGTTGAGTGGGCTGAACAGACAGAAATTAAAATTCCGTATTTACTGTAGTTCTTGATCTTCCAAAATATCTTAACCACTGATTACCACTCGTGGGTCTGTGCCAGTGGTACTAGGACATCACGAGAGCCAGAACTTTCTTAGGGCCGGTGTTGAGGTAGACAACGTGCTCACATCCACGCACACACCTGCTGGTATACAGCAGCACCAAGCCCCAACCGGCACAAAACCTTTTTTTACCAAGGAGGTGAGCAGCATGAACCTCACAAGCAACATGTGCACGTAAACTAAGGGCATAAGACAACCCCAGTGGCCTGTGCAGGAAGGGCCACCAAACCCAGTAACACAGTGTCTTCACAGCCCAAGCCAAGTTCAAAGGGTGAAGACCACAACACAACAATACTGGAGTGAGTCCAGAGGATGGTGGACAGGTTGTAATCAATGGTGAACATATTCTGGAAGATCAAAACTTACAGTTAGTACGTAATATTATTATCTTCCAAGACTCAATCTTCACTACTGATTCCCTCTTGTGGGTCAGAGTACCAAGCCCAGAGAAAGCTGTCAGACTATTTTATTTATTTTATCTAGTTTTTGTTTAGGGAGGCTGGAGCTCAGGGCTCATTCCGGATAGTAATCTATTCAGAACTGTCCTGCCAAAAGCGGCACGCTACCAGGCACAGACATCAAGGGCACAGTGCCTGATAAAACTGTACACTGTGCTCCAAGTTGTAGCTCTAAAACTTTCACTAACAGGCACAGAGCAAATTTCTGCCATGGAAGTGGCAATCGCTCTGGTGGAGTGGATGTGTATGCTGCCCCCCAATTTAACCTGAACCATAGCATAGCAGTGACAAAGGCGATTTAAAATCCAGGCTGAAATACACTTGATTGTAACAGTCTGCCCTTTACGGTTAGGGTCAAAAGAGGCAGAGCTGTCCAGACTCTCTGAAGTCTTTCTGTCTAGATGAAACATAAGGACCCTCAACATCCAGTGAGCGGAGAGTCCCTCATTCTGAAATCTGGCACAGTAGATAGGCAGAACTATAGTCTGATTAAACTGGAACTGCTCCCTTGGCTGACAACCTAGTATTGTTTTAAACCTACCCTATGCTGTATCCCTACTTGATGTAGCCACCCCCCTCCCCCGGCATATAAGGCTGTTGCATAGCCCTGTGCACTGTTACTCCCACTCTTTGTACCAATGTTTAACTCTAATTCAAGTCAATGTAAGTAACGCAAGTAATGATACTCTCAATTCATGATTCCAATGTGTAACTCAATGCTATGCGTCATGTACTCACCTGCTGTCCTCTGTACCCCCCCCCCGGTCGCACTGTAAGACAAGCATCTTGCTGCTCAGTGTGCCTTTCCTGGTGAAACATTTCAGTAAGAAAAAGAACTCATACACCAGATCTCTAGCCAAAGCATGGGCTTCTGATGCTCTGCTTGCAGAAGTGATAGCCACCAGAAAAGCTGCTTTTCAAGGTAGGAACTTAAAGTCAGGGCTCAAAAGGCTTCCAAGTGAGAATATCCAGCATGAGGCTGATGTCCCAGGGAGCCACCACCTTCCTGATAGGAGGCCTTGTGTGCAAAATACCCTTGAGGAACCTCTTAAACAGCGGCAGCTGTGCTACGAAGAGAGTATCCATGGGTTTGTAGTATGTGGAAATAACACACAGATGGACTTTAACTGTGGGATACTGCAAGTCAGCGTCAGTAAGATCCAGTAGGTACCCAAGAACCTTGTCAGAGAGACACCTGAAGGGGTCCACAGAGGTTTTGGAGCACCAGATGGAAAATCTTTCCCATTTGGCTATGTATGTCTTCCTTGTGGAAGGTTTACGGGCTACCAGAAGTATTTCAGAGAACCTCTGAGATACCTTGCACCTATGAACTTCTATCTCTTCAGAAGCCGGACCTAGAGACAAAGGGAGTGCGGCTTGGATGGACCAGCTGACCTTGGACCAATTAGTCATCCTGACTGAAATTAGAGAGAGAGAGAGAGAGACGGAGAGCGAGAGAGAGATTGATGTCAGTTCTTTAAACAATACCACACCATACATCATTAGCTTCCCCAAGGACCAACATAACTACATTTTGTTCCCAGCAGCATTTGCATATGTGGACTGCTTTTGTTAAAAACTGAGTAAACAGTGACTTGAAAATTAAATGCCACCTTTGACATTTAGTTCCTCGTAAAGACTAGAAGCAGTGAGTGTTCTCATCTATCTACAGTATATCCAGCAGGAATACAAAGGAATGTGTTAGCTTGTGAATTTAACCTTTCATTCCCAGATCCATTACTGTGATCCTAATGTGCTTATCTATCTTGTCCTGTGGGGACCCACTGGAGTGCTTTTGAAAAATTGAAAACACATGATTTAATGGCTGGTACTGTACCATGAACATCACATAAAGCAGTAAGTAGTACATGCTGCATCCTGTCTGTCCAGCAATGAATTCACAAGAAAGTAGGTTAATGACAATATAAATATGGAGTGGTGTTTCTAACCATGGGGGCAAAGGGGGAAAACTACAACCCCCATAATAACGAACTTGCCTGCTGCTGCATTTTGCTTTGTTACAAATGTATGATTTATTTTTTTATTATTATTATTTAAAATTTTGGTAACCGGGATAGGCACACTAAGCCAAGGCTTGTTTCCTGGTGCAACCCGGGGGAGGGGTTACAGAACATCAGGGGACAAAGTAAACAGACACAAGGTTGAACCAAATAATATGCGTAGTTTTGGAAGCGCATAAATAATGGCTGATTGGACAAACAAGGATACAAAAAAGCAAGCAGCACTGCAGCAAAAGAAGTGGTAGCTTAGGTGAACAATGATTTACCTGTAGGGCAGCAGAAACATTTGAGCGAACGGATGATGGTCAGAGAGGGGGGCAGGGAGTGGGCATGAGGAGGGGGCTGGGGTAAGGAGGGGGAGGTGGAAAGGCAGGAGCAAGATGGGGCGGGGAAGACACAAGTGCTACTTGAAGGAGGAGAGAGAGAGCATTGCAGAGTTTGGGGGGAGGTGACACGGTTCCAGAGGAGCAGGAACCTGTAGGAGAAGGCAGACTGGACAGCTGAAGTGTGGTGGTGGGGGAGGGAGAAGGAGCGAGGGTCCCTGGTGCACAGAGCATAGGAGGAGGGGGCAGCGTGGGGGAAAGTATAGAGGGGAGAAGGGGGCAGGGGAGCACACCAAACCAGAATTTGGCAATGAAAGTCAGGGAATGGATAGAACACCTATGGGATAGGGGCATGATGAAGAGGAAGGAGTAGAGAATGCAATGTTGAGTATGGGGGGGGTTATTGGAAGCAGATTGACAGCACAAGTTCAGAGGGGTATCTAGCTTTGAGAGAGAGGAAGCTGAAGCTGTTCTATAGACATCATCAGCATAGTCAAAGACTGGAAGATTTACTGATGGCAAGAAGAAAATATACATTCAAAACTATAGACTATATTGTTTTATCTAGTAAAAGCTAATAGATTATATTACATAAAGGATTTAAAAAAAAAAAAAGGTTACAACAATTTGCATATCGAGTCCTACCCCTGCACCCCTCCTTTGTAAAATCCTGGACTCAACATAGTAAATATGGAATGCTTGCAACAGGCTGCTTCAGTTGCATTGGTACGGGAGAAATGGGCAAAAATCTGTGTCCTCGAATAATAGTAGTAGTTGTAAACTTTATTTATAAAGCATCCAATCCCAGAGGCTCTAAGCACAAAGAATAAACAAACCATTTCACATAATAAAACAATCATTACAGAATAACCACAATTAAAATATCAGATAAATATTTGTTTGTTTTATTTATTTAAACTGGAGAGTCCATGGGCCAAAGACCCGTTTACATGGTCGACCAGTATACATAAACAATGATTACATATTAACAAAACAGGAATACAAATCATACATAGCTTCTAAGCAACCTTAACAAACACATCCAAACATTCAAACTGAACATATGAATGAGCATTTACATTCATCTTCCTCATATAAACAGCTTTCTAATTTCATCTTAAAGGTCATGACTGAATTATTTAAACATTCAAAGATGGATAATAAAAAATTAAAAAAGGAGGAAGCGTATATAGAAATGACCTTTGACCTGCCAGTGTCATCATACGTGGGATGGAAAAAAATTTAAATGAGCTAGTAAAAACTGTACTATGATGTCTAGTAAAAATGGAAGCTAGGAGGGGCCTTATTCAAAGTCACTTTTTTGGCCAATACACAGTACCAAGTTGCAACTTATACCGACAAGCAAGAGGCAATAAACCAGCTGCTCTTAAAAGGCTACAATGATAAGTCCTTCCTGGCGTCCAGGTAGAGAATCTAGCAATTAGATTTAGAAGTACCCTAACATTAGACAAAAGTCTGTCTGAGAGGTAGAATAAAAATCCATAATCTATTAAAGAAATTAGGAAACTTTGTGCCAACATTTTCCCACTGGAAGGGACCAGGAGCGAATTAAGTCGATAAAATGCTCCTAGTCTTTGATGCAAGACTTTTGTCATATTAGAAATAAGGGGTTCAAAAGTTAATCCCTCATCAACAACACGATCGAGGTACTTAAATTGTTGTACTTGCTCTATTTCCGCCCCTAGAGCTATGACTAAAGATAGGGTAGTGTTTTCCTTTACTCTACTCTTAGTTTTATGAAAGACCGTAGTTGTTTTTTCCCATTTAGTACGAGCCTGTTCTTAACAAACCAATCATATTTAAAATACTGAACTAATCAGTAGGTGAAATTCTGGCAGGACCAATAAACTTTGGAATATTATAAAGTGCCATATGCCTCCTGAAAGAGAAAGGATTTCAAGCCTCTCTTAAAAGCATCCAATGAGGGGGGCCTCTCTCTGGGCTCTGGAGAGTTTGTTCCAAAGAATTGGACTGGTGGAAGAAAAGGCAATCGCCAGAAGATTTCAGCCATACCCTTGGAATGGGTAAGAGGCCCACCTCAAGGGGGGCAAGAGGTCCGGAAAGGAATCAGTATGTCGCACAGGTAGCCAGGTCCCAGACCGTAAAGTGATTTTTATTTTATGTTATTTATTTAAAATTTGATGACCGGGAAAGGCACACTGAATAGAGTCTCGTTTCCAGGTGCGAACCAAGGAAGAGGGAAGCACAAGATAATGTAATTGTACAATATTTGAGAAAAACAAAACAAACCAATACACAGTGAGCAATGCCAACAAGTTAGGTAAAAAATATGCACTTCTGTACATTTGTTGAGAAGAAGGAGGGGAAAAACAAAATACATGCACAGTATACAGAACGAGAAATTAAGGTAGCACCCTATATGAGCAACTGTTATTGAGTGACTCAATATGAGCAACTCAATAATAACACTTGTAAGGACAGCGACTGGTGAAAAACATCACTATATCCTGTAGAGCGAGTGTAGCAGGGAGCTGTACTCGCTATTGCAGGATATGGGATGATGCTTGGTCTAGCTCCACCGAGCAGGCCGTGTAGCATAGCGGTGTACACTACCACCCCTGGAGCCAGTGACCCGGGTTCGGGTCTAGTGCTAGACAAAAAAAAACTAATATTATCTCAGATTTAGTAGGGCTATTGATATGTATGAGTAAAGGCTGTCTGTGAAATGCAGCACCATCTAGTGGTGAAAGCTGTGAATGACAGTCAAAATGCAGTGCAGTCATGTAGTGGTGGTCTATAGGACAGCAAGCAAATCTTCAAAGGAGCTCTCTAACCTCCCAGTTAGGAGGGCATTTCCCTTTTGTGGAATGGTTCAATCTGTTGCCTTCAGGACTTCTGACCTCTGGTTTGATTCCCAGCAAACTGTTCTCTGTGGGAATGCACCACATGCTACGGTGGTGCTGCTGCCCAAACCGGGGAACCATTTGAAAAACACCAAAAAAGACAGTGCATTTGAGGATGTTACAGGTAAAAGCAGGAGTTGATGTGATATGCACAAGTCCTCAGCTGTTTGTGGTACACTGCCACTCTGTTGTGCTCTGCAACTTCATGGTATACTATACTGCTATTTCATCATTCTTTTTGTGTTTTGTTTTATTTGCTTTCCATCTTGCTCACCTGAACTTCATCAGATCAACTGCACATACAAACTTAGCAAGTTTTTCAACAGATTCTAAATGTCAGTCATGGGGATCTACGTTTAACCCTGTTTTGGCCCCTGACTGATGAAACTTTTAAAGAGCAGTAGTGGACGTCTCAAAGTAAACTTTGAAAAACATAACATTAAAGTGAAGGATCCCTCAGACTTATTCTGTTTACCTGTGGAGTTTGTAGGCATGAACAATGATTGCCTCTGCTGCACCCTCCTAATTACTTAAAGGATAATGTGAATGCCTTCTTGACTCCTTTGCAGAGGTCATGACCCGACTCGTAAGGCATGCTGTCATTTTATGATGTTTTAGTGCTAAAGCCTGCAGTAGTTATACTGTATTAGTCAGCACTGTTGCAGTCCTCTGCAGTCCCTATGTTCTTGTTGCATGCTGGCCATGAAACATTTCAAGGCATAGTAGGTGCCCTAATTTTTTCTGTAGTTTAAATTGTATTTGTGTTAGAATTAAAAAAAAGCTTTTAGAGAATACAGGAACTTCACAAGACATGTAACAAGCCGGTCCAGTGGCATAGAGGGCTGAGGCAGCGCTGCCTTACCTCCTGCCACGCCGGCAACCCACGTTCATGGTGCTAGTAGGTCATTGGGGGCCGGCCAGGGTGGGAGAGGATCGAGCGTCCAGAGGACTGCTCTCCTCTCCTGGGGAGGATGGGGAACAATGGCTGGCTTTTGCTGGACACCTAGCGGAGACTAGGCATTGGCACACCTCACCAATACAGTGGGGCACGGAGGTAGAGCAGCTGGCAGGCGCAATACACATGGCACACCCATGTCGGCATTGCATGCTCCGCCCTAAAGGAAAAACGGAAAAATTGGCAGCTGGGTTGGGGGCTCCCCGCCACGGTGGGCAAGCCATGGTGGTAGCTAGGTGGTGACCCGATGGGAGATGGGTGCGGATGGATGGCGGCCAGAGGCAGGAGATGCCTGGAACCGCAGGAGCTGATCGGGGCCAAGGGGAGAAAAACAGTAGGTAAAAAAAAAAAAAAAGACACGTAACAGAACTGAATGAGGGTATAACTTTTGCTGGCTTGTGCAGGTACCCATCATCAACTCCCATGATGCCTTGCATGAGTGGGGTCATAACCTTTGCAATGGAGACAAACAGGTTTTCACACCAGGGTAAGAGAGTGAAGCAACCTCATTTATATTTAAATTTTAATGAAATCATGCGGATGCAAGAGAGGCAATCATTGTTAATGCCTACAAACTACATAGGTATACAGAAAATAGGTTGAGGGGATTTTTCCTTTAAGGTATGATTCAGCTTCCATTCCCTATAGATATATATATATATATATATATATATATATATATATATATTCTATAGATTTCTATTTCCCCATTGTTTATTGTTGAGGAAATCTGCATGAATAGCACCACATAAAATATGCCAGGAATAGTAGGATGAAACAAGGGGCTAAATACAAAGATTGGCCGACAGGATGCCACTTTTCTTGGAAAGTCATGCAGACGAATGCCCACAGTCTATCTGGACATAGTGACCATAACTGAAACATGGTACACCAGGAACCACAGCTGGGACATAAGTGTACCTAGTTATGTCCTGTTCAGAAAAGACAGGGAAGGTAAAAGGGGAAGGGGAAAGGGGAGGGGGTTGTCCTTTACATCAAAGAAAGCATCAAGGTAACAAATTCAGAACAGGCATGAGGAAACAGAAGAAGTTTGGGTCACCCTTGAGCCAGGAAGTGGAACAGCCATTTGAAAAGGGGTCATTTACAGATCCCTAGCTCAGGCAGAAGAAATTGACAAGCTGCTGCTGGAAAACATGCAGGACATGGCAGCAGAGGGGGGAGGCACTGCTGATGGGAGATTTTAACATGCCTGAAATAGACTGGTCCATCCCAGCAGGGGGTCTCAGCCAGGGCACGGGACCGCATTGACTCCCTTGAGGGGCTGACCTTAGGCAACTGATGTAGGAACCAACCAGGGATCGGGCAATCCTGGATCTGGTACTGACCAACGGGGACAGGATAACAGGGCTCGAGGTGGAAGGACAGCTAGGGTCCAGAGACTACCATATTATGTGGTTCAAGGTGGACACAGAGATTCAGTCAACCCATACAAAGACAAGAGTCCAGGATGAGACTTCAGCTTAGAGAAACCCTGGAAAAAAGGGAGATGGGGGGGAGACATTGAGAAGAAATGGGCACACTTCAAGGAGGCCATAGCAGAGGTCACAAAACAGTGTTAGGTCAGTAGACAAGGGAAAAGGGAGAAGAAAACTGCTTTGGTTCTCAAGGGGGTGACTGAAAAGGTAAGGGCCAAGAGGCTAGCCTTCAGGAAGTATTAAGGATGCACAAAGAGACGAGGACAGAGAAATGTACCAGAAGTGTCAGAGAGGCAGGAAAAACTGTGAGAAGTGCTAAAGCGCAAACTGAGGCACAAATAGCTCAATCGGTTACAAAGGAAGACGAGACTTTCTTCAGGTACATCAGCGACAGAAGGAAGGCAAAGGGGGAGTAGCTAAGCTTTCAGGAGCCAAGGGACAGATAGTGGAGGGAGGCGGGGAGAAAGCAGCGATCCTGAATGAAAATTTCTCTTCTGTCTTCACTGTGGAAGTGCATGGGCAGGACTCACAGCTAGAATTTAAAGGAACAGAGGAAAAGGAAATAAACACCAGTCCGTTCACAGAGGAGAGGGTCCTAGAAGAGCTTGTAAAGCTCAAGGTGGAAAAAGCCATGGATCTAGATGGCATACATCCCAGGGTCTTAAAGGAACTGAGAAGTGAACTAGTAGCCCTTCTGGCAACCCTGTTCAGTGAGTCCCTAGACACTGGAGTGGTCCTAGAAGACTGGAGAAGGGCAAATGTTGTCCCTCTTCACAAGAGCGGGAGTAAAGAAGATGAAGGAAACTACAGACCAGTTAGTCTAACCTCTGTAATAGGGAAGATGATGGAGACACTTCTCAAGGAAAGAATAATGGAGCACGTAGAAGTCATGGGGATGTTGGATCTCAGGTAACATGGGTTCACCGCAGGACGATCCTGTCAAACTAATGTAATAGATTTCATTGACTGGGTGACAAAGGCAGTAGACCGGGCATGAGACATTGCCTTCCTAGATTTCAGCAAAGCCTTTGATGCTGTCCTACATAGGAGACTGGTCAGCAAGCTAGGAAGCCTGGGGATGGACACAAGGTGGTAAACTGGATTGAAAATTGGTTAAAGGACCGAAAACAGAGGGTAGTGGTAAACAGAACCCAACCAGAGGAAAGGGAGGTGACCAGTGGGCCGGGGTACCTCAGGGGTCAGTTCTGGGGCCAGTCCTCTTCAATGTCTTCATCGGTGACATTGCAGATGGGCTGGAGTCTAGGTTTGCCTGTTAGCGGATGACACCAAGATCTGTAACAAGGTGGATACCCCGGAGGGGGTGGAAAGGATGAGAAAGGACCTGGAACGGTTGGAGAGATGGTCAGAAGCGTGGCAACTATGGTTTAACACAAAGAAATGCAAAATCATGCACGTGAGGAGCAGGAACCCTGGAGCAAGCTACAGGTTGGGAGGACAGCTGTTGGCAGTTATTAAGGAAGAGAGGGATTTGGGGGTCATAATTACAGATGACCTGAAGACCACAAGGCAGATGGCCAAAATGGTGGGGAATACCACTGGGATGTTGGGGTGCACTGGAAGGGTAATCACAAGCCGAAGGAGGGAGGTAATAGTTCCACTGTACAGGACCCCGTTGAGGCCTCACCTTCATAACGACATTGACAAAACAGAGACTGTGCAGAGGAGGGTGACCAAAATGAAGGGTCTACATCACAAGCCTTACGAGGAAAGAGAGACCTCAATTTGTACCCACTGGAGCAAAGGAGGGAGAGAGGTGACATGTCAGAAATGTTCAAATACCTCAAGGGCACGAACAGGGTGGAAGGGGACAACATGTTCCAGTTTAAAAGTAGTGTCAGAACAAAAGGGCATGATATGAGACTGATGGGTGGCCACATAAGGGGCACTGTCAGGAAGTTCTTTTTTTACAGAGAGGGTGGTGGATGCATTGAATAGCCTGACCCAGGAAAAGTGGTGGCCGCCTGTATGGTGGCAGGCTTCAAGCATGCATGGGACAGGAATAAAGGAATATTAGAGATGGGACGAAAAAGCTAAAGCCAGTGTCCAGATAGGGTCACTGGACGCTTCATCAGGTAGTGTAAATGGGCAGACTGGATGGGCCTGGTGGCCCTTATCTGCCGACAGTATCTATGTATAGTACAGTTACGTAAGAACTTACCGTAACAGTAGATCTTCGAGAACAGCTCTTGCAGCAGGTTACACCATTAGGACTGAAGCCAGCAGGCATCAGGACCCCACGGAAAAATTCTAGCTAGCTATCTTCAGCAGGGACCGCCCCCGACGTCGGTCCTGCCTCCGACATCAGGCGTGGTACATAAGGGGGCGGTCCCGCCAGATTCCCCAGTTCTCCCGCCGGAGACTACCAGCCGCAGGCTGACATTGAGATGGGAGACCGAGGATCCACCGTCAGAAGACAAACGGGAAAATAAATTCCCAGATAACGAAGGCTTAAGCCATGCCTCCTCCAAGGGGGAAGGTGGGCGGGAAGGTACCTGCTGCTAGAGCTGTTCTCGAAGATCTACTGTTACGGTAAGTTCTTACGTAACTGTACCATCTACCGAGATACAGCCTTGCAGCAGGTTACACCATTAGGACTGATTCTCAAGCAGTAGCGCTTGCAAACATATTGGGAGGAGGAAATTAGAAAGAACATTCCAGGTCCTAAATCTAGGACAGGAGACCCTGTAGCACAGCCAGGCCGAAGCCTGCTCTTTGCCTTGAAGCGATATCCAGACTATAATGCCTGATAAAGGTATGAACAGAGCTCCAAGTGGCTGCAGCACAAATGGTAGAGGTGGAGACGTTCCGAAGTGCTGCAAAAGAGGTGGCCACTCCTCTAGTGGAATGGCCCCGGACTGCTCCTGGGAGGGGCTTTCGTTTGATATCATAACAGTATGAGATACACTGGACAAGCCAGCGAGACAGGGACTGTTTAGAGACTGGTTGATCCATCATCCTTTCAGCAAAGGAAACAAAAAGTTGCTCTGATTTGCGGAACTGCTTAGTTCTGCTCAGGTAGAACCGTAAGCTGCCGTGAACATCCAGGGTGTGAAGCAGCGCCTCTCCTCTGTTAGCATAATTAGGGAAATAGACCGGCAGGTCAATATCCTGATTGAGCGTGAGTGTAGAAACCACCTTAGGCAAAAATTTATGATTCGTCCTCAGGGATACTCTGTCCCTGTGGAAAATTAAATAAGGCTCTTTACACATCAGAGCCTGAAGCTCAGAAACTCTTCTGGCTGAAGTAACAGCAACCAAAAAGAACGTTTTCCACGACAGAAAACGTAGCTCGCAATCCGCGGCAGGTTCAAAGGGGGGGAAGCGTGAGTTGCTCCAGGACAAAGAGCAAATCCCATGGAGGCACTGGGTCCTTAATGGGTAGCCTAAGGTGTAACACCCCTCTCAAAAAATCCCAACAGGCGTCCAATTGTGCCACAGTGCGCTGTCCCACCGGGAGGTGATAAGCTGAAATGGCACAAGGTGCACTTAATAGAGGAGAGGCGAGGCCCGAACGGAAAAGGGAGAAAGGCATCACGCTTTCACGGGACAACCTAACGGGAAAGGCCGCGGCTTGCGAACATAGACAAAAATGGCGCCATTTCATGGCGTACGTCACATGCGTAGCCGGCTTTCTGGCTGCGGCAAGAACTTCCGCAACCTCTTGCGAGACCCCATGACGCAAGATGGCTATGTCTCTAGGAGCCATGCATGTAGGTTCAGAGAGCGTAAGTCCGGGTGGACCAGTGAACCTTCCTCCTGAGACAAGAGATGGGAGCTGAATGGCAACGGGAGCGGGGGTTCCCGGGATAGCTGCATTAGCAAGGGAACCAGATCTGTCTGGGCCAGAAAGGGCCACTAGGATCATTGTTGCATGCTCCCTGCGCAGTTTGAGAAGAACTCTCGGATCAACGGAATGGAGGGAAGGCGTGAGGAATCTGTCCGCGCAGGAGAGGGACAACACGCCTCGCCAGAAAACACCAGGCCCTTGATCTAGCGAGCAAAAATTGGACAGTTTTTATGTTGGATGGGAAGCGACAAGTCCAACTCTGGAGTTCCCATCGAAGAAACAGATCCTCTGCTACTCCCTGAAGGAGTTCCCACTCGTGGACTCTGGCCTGGGAGCGACTCAGGCCGTCTGCGATTGTGTTGTCCACTCCGGGAACGTGTACTGTGATCAGATTTTTGCCGTGTTGGATTACCCAATCCCACACCCTCATGGCCTCCCTGCAAAGGGGGTAAGAGTGTGTGCCTCCTTGTTTGTTGAGGTAATACATCACCGCCGTGTTGTCCGTCTGAAGCAGGAGAGTGCACGGCGGGATCTCTGACTGAAATGCCTGCAGGGCATAAAGGACCGCCCTCATCTCTAGGACATTGATATGGAGGTGAGTCTCCAGAGGAGTCCACGTACCCTGCGATTTCACCCCGTCCAGGTGTGCTCCCCACCTTAGTCCTGAGGTGTCTGTGGTGAGGGTTACCTCCGGGGACGGCGTTATAAACGGGACGGCCAAAGAGAGTGTCCCTGGGTCTAGCCCCCACTGCCAATCTCGAATCGCGGTGTTCGTGATTCTGACCGGATGCTGCATGTGGTCTTGCCTTTGATCCCATTGCACCCTGAGCATCCACTGAGTTATCCGCATGTGGAGCCTTGCGAAAGGGACAGTAGGAATGGCCGCAGCCATGTGTCTGAGCAAGCGAAGGACCGACCTGGCTGGGACGGTCTTCTTCAATGAAAGATCCCTGATGAGGGATCTGATGCATTCTGCCATCGCCTGGAAGAAAAGCTCTTCCCTGAACGGTGTCCAGTACTGCGCCTATGAACTGCAGTTTCTGCGACGGTACCAGGAGAGACTTCTCGTGGTTGATGAGGATACCCAGAGATTGAAAAAGGTCCTGGGTGCTCTGGATCGCCCGTAACAATGCCTCTTTGGAGGTGGCCATGAGAAGCCAATCGTCCAGGTATGGGAACACGTAATGTCCCTGTCTCCTCAGAGACACCGTCACAACTGCCATGCACTTGGTAAATACCCTGGGTGCCGATGACAGTCCGAATGGAAGGGCTTGGAACTGAAGATGGTGGCCGAGAAACTCGAAGCGCAGGAACCTCTTGTGCGTCTGAGCTATGGAAATGTACAGGTAAGCGTCCTGCACATCTAACGACGCTAAAAAGGCGTCCTGCTTCAGCATGGGGATAAGACCCGGAAGAGTTACCATGCGAAACCTTTTGTAGGCGACTGACAAATTGAGGTCGCTGAGGTCCAGAATCGGACGGAGGTCCCCTGTTTTCTTTGGAACCAGGAAGAAGTGGGAATAGTATCCGTGTCCTCGCTGGTTCTCTGGGACGTAATCTATTGCTCCCTTTTGCAGGAGCATGAGTACTTCTTGTCTGATCAATGACATGTGCTGACCCGGATACCGGGAGAGCAATGGAGGCCTTGAGGGTGGCTTTTCCGCGAATTCTATAAAGTGGCCTCTTGCGACCAACTGTAGAACCCACCTGTCAGTGGTTATAGTCTGCCATCCCAGCAGGAAATTCGTAATGCGACCCCCGACCATGACGTCCTGTTGATCCTGCGGGGCCGGGGCCGGGAAGGAGTCAGGCTGTGGCGGCTGAGGGTCCCGCTGGCTGGACCGGGCTTAGAGTGCGCTGGCTTCGACCTGCGGGTTGCTTTCCTGGGCTCTCACGAAACTGGAGCCCTCTGTTGTGGAATGGGCGGGACTGTTGTCTCTGTCCCACGAAATCGGCTTTGGTTCCTACGAAGGAACTAAGCTTGGTCGGTACATGGCCTGAACCGACCTCACCGCCTTCCGCCTCTTGGAGTTTGGTAATTATCTTCTCTGAGGGTTTACCAAACAAACTTCTCCCTAAGGAGCGTCCATAATGTTTTTCTGGACGTCCAGGGTAAACGAGACACGGAGCCAAGAGTGTCTCCGAGGCATACGCCTGAAGCTGCTGCTCGGCCGAGGAGTCCACGGAGTCATACGCGGCTCGTAGCACCTGGGTTCCCACGTCCGAACCCGTACGGAGGAGCTGCAACATTTCCTCCTTCTGCTCACCTTCCGGCAATTTCTCAGCCGCATCCAGACCCTGCTCCCACAGGGTATTTTGGAACTGCACCATGTGGGTCAAATAGTTCAGGGATCTGATGGCGCAGGTAGCGGAAGCATATGTGCGCCTACCCATGGAGTCCAACTGCTTGGACTCTGGGTCCGGTGGCAGGGTGCTCAGATGTTGCGGTCTCTGGGACCGGTCATGAAAGGCTGTGATGACCAGAGAATCGGCCTGAGGATGCTGGGTCAAGTACTGGTCTTCTCTAGGAGCCTTGTACAAGCAATCAGCTTTATTCAGCATCGCCGGGAGCGAATGTGGACGCTTCCACGCTGCCTTGGTGACGTCCACGAAGGTGTCTACCAAGGGTGGCACCACCACAGGCTTGGGATCCTTCTGCCGAAGATATTTCACAAGGCGTAGCCTTTCGGAGTCTAACTCTTCTGCATCCCATCCCATGTTCTCTTGGATGTGTCGCATGATATCCGAGAACGAAGTGTCATCCGGAGGAGACTCTGGCAGCTCACGTGGGTCCGGAGAAGGGATGGAGAGGGGAGATGGGGATCTGGATGTTGAAAACTCTGATCCCGTGTCCTCCGTTGAAGGTAAACGGCGACGTCTTCTGGGTCTCTTGGGACTGGGTGACCTAGAAGAGGATTTAGACGGAGATCTCCTTTTCTCTATTCTCCCCCTTGGAGGGGTCCTGGGCTCCCGGGGAGGAGGTAGCCGGCCTGCAGACCCGGACGGAGAAGGGGGTGCAGGAACCGGAGGAGCAATCGGCGCAGGAGGAGGAGGAAGCAGAGGTGGAGTGGGAACCACATCCTGTCTGATGGTATCCCACCAATGAGTGAACAGCTCCTTCACCTCTGAGAGAGAAAGGCCCGACGACGGTCCGGGCGCCGGTGGACGGTCGTCGGGTTGTGGCGAGGGTTCCCTGGGAGTCTCCACAGGACCGGAATCGCCCGTCTGGTCCTCGGGATGAGTTAACTCCTCGGTGATGGTCTCGTGACCGACGTCGGTCGGAGGCGTTGGGGTCCTCTTCTCTACTGGAGCGGGTGCCGGTCCCCCTGCCAGCGTCCGGTGGAGAGTAGGCCTGGCCGGCAACGGTCTTCTGACAGACGACGGCTCCGGGGACCTATGGCAAGAGGCCGACGTCGGATGAACCGGCGTTGGGTCCCGCGCCTTCTTAAGAGAGGTGAGCTCCTTAGTTTTCCGTTGAAGAGGGGGAGGTAAGGAGGCAGACCTGACGTCGGGTTCCGAATGGCGGGAACCCGATTTATGGTGATGGTGACGGTCCCCCGACTTAGCCACGGCCTTGGAGGACGAAGAAGGCCTGGGAGTCTTGGCCTGAGAGGAGGAAGATGACTCTCACCGCAGCGGGGGGAGGCTGACAGCTGGCCCAGGAAGGAGAGCGGTCGGACCTGGAGCCAGAGCTACGCGAATCAGAGGCCCTAGACGGGGACCTGGAAGGGGCCTTCTCCCTGTGATGCTCAGCATGCTTGCGGGCCTTCTGCAAAGATTCCCCCTTGGAAGCCATGGATTTGATTTGCTCCTCTAGCAGGAATGCCTGTAGGGCCTTCTGGCGGCGGATCCGGGTTCTGCTGTTGAACCCCTGGCACAGGGAGCAGGACCGGGTGTCGTGGTCTGGGCCTAGACACCGGACGCAGGCCATGTGCGGATCCTTAAAAGGGATCTGCTTCTCACAGGCACACTTCGAGGAGTGACCGGAGGTCGGAGAGGACATCAGAGAGAAAACTGGATCAATGAGAACAAATTTCCCGTAGGAAAAGCACTTTACCACGCGTCGCGCGCTAGAACTGAACCGAAGGGACGAGACATGCAAGTTGACGGCCGGAAAGAACTGGGGAATCTGGCGGGACCGCCCCCTTATGTACCACGCCTGACATCGGGCGGGACCGACGTGGGGCGGTCCCCGCTGAAGATAGCTAGCTAGAATTTTTCCGTGGGGTCCTGATGCCTGCCGGCTTCAGTCCTAATGGTGTAACCTGCTGCAAGAGCTGTATCTCGCAGTAAGATCTATAAATACATAAATGTTATGCTTTGTTAGAGTTCCCTTGAAGGCACTGTATGCTCTTTAAAGGGTGTAGAGTATTCCTAAAAGGGTCGTAGCAAGTGAGGTGGAGGCATAGCCTTGTTCACTGGACAGTCCCTCTCCTGCTCCATCTCTTTTAAAGAGTCCTGCCCCTCCTCCCACAAACTCATAATTGCCCTTCTATCTCTCCCCTTCTCTTCCCCACTTTACATTGGTGAACTTTATGCCCCTCCCAAAACTCTGCCAGACTCCCTAGTTACTGCCATCTCCTCACACATGGCATATGGGGAACTCTTGCTCCTAGGTGACTTCATCCTAGACTGGCTCTCCTCCTCCTCAAAGCCCGCCCTCATCAGGATAGAGTCCCGTAACCTCACACAGCTGATCCTCGAACCCACCTGACTGAACCATCGCTCCCAAAACCACTCCCTGCTTGACTGAGTACTCTTCTCTCATCCCCACAGGATCACAGCTGCAAGTGTCTTTCCTGATTCCCTCAGTGATAACTGCATCACCTATTGTGCTAGAAAGATACACGTCCACCACTCTGTCCCGAAGTACATTTGGACGTGTCCTCTCCATGCCTTGGACACTGGGGCCCTCCTCCAGGACCTCACCAATGTGGACTGGCTACCAGTTTACGCGGTCCACAATGTCGACTCTGCCCTATCCCTCTTAGTTAGTACACTTACCCACATCTGGAACCTCTACGCTCCATTTAAAAAAGCCAGAGTGAAACGTCACAACCACCTCTGGATAACATCAGACCTTCTGGCCCAGTGCAGAACCAGGGACAAAGCATGGTCGCAATACAAAGCCTCCTTATCCCAGGCTGACCTACAGACCTATAAAGCACTTACAAACAAATGCACCAAAGCCATCCACCTCTCCAAGTCTAATGACTAAATCCCGCTTTCAGCATGAACAAATCACCCGTGCATCACTCTGGAAAGTTATCTATTCACTCCTTGATCCTCCTACTCAACATTCCTCCCCAGTCCTCAAAACTGATGGCTCTCCTGTCTGATCCCTCCGTGGCAGCTGAGATTTTCAACAAATTCTTTGTCATCTGCACGCTCCCTTATAATCCCTCCCCTATCCCCCCAGCCTCTCCCCCCACTCCTACAGACTTCTAGTTCCCCCCCAAGATGTCCACACTGCTCTTATTGCTCTAGACCCAGTTAAAACCAGCCCTGATGGCCTCCACCCCAGAGTCCTCATCTCAGCCCCCACCCTGACATAGCTGCCCCCTTAGCCCATGTCCTTAACCTGTTCCCACTCAACCTCTTCCATCTCAAAAGCCTGGAAATGTGCAAATGTGCTACCTCTCCACAAGGATGGCAACCACCTCCACCTCTGGGAACTACAGGCTCATTTTAGTTATTTATGTATTTATTTATGACTTTGATAACCGGGTGAGTGCACTGATCCCAGGGCCCGTTTTCAGGCACGACACGGGCCATAACACATGGCGCAAGGTGACAGTAGAGTACAAGGTAACAGTAATACACATGAAACAGATTTGATACAAGCAACAATAGTAAGCACAATATACAGGTTTGATGCATTTCACTCCTTCTATCTCTTGCCAAACTATAGGAGTCTCTCATTCACTCTAGGCTCTCTAAGTACCTTTCTGCCAGTAACATCCTCTCTCCCGTACAGCCTGGTTTCAGAAAGCAGCACTCGACCATCTACTCCTTATTACAGGTTACAAACTATTTTTTCAGCAAAGGACAAGAATCATACAACTGCTGCTATATTCACAGACCTGGCCAAGGCTTTTGATTCTGTCTCCCAACCCCTCCTCCTTCACAGACTGAACTCTACTGGTTTAGCAGCTCCAACTGTTAACTGGTTCTGCTCCTATCTACAAGATAGGTAGCAGTCTGTCAAAATAGGTGACTTATCCCCCCCCCCCCATCATATTTGGGGTCCCGCAAAGCTCTATACTTGGCTGCAACCTATATCCTATTCTCCCTGCTCATTAATGACCTTCCCTCCATCTGCACCTCCTCCCATATGCACATGTATGCTGACGATACCGTCATCTTCACCTCTGGTCCCTCGTCTGTCAGTGTGCAATCCCCTCTCCAATAAGACTTCATTACTGTGCAGTCTTGGTTTCAGAAGAACCAACTTAAATTTAATGCAAAAAAAAAAAAAAAAAGTGTTACCATCACATTCGGCACCAGGCAGAAACTGTCTACCCTCCAGTCTGCCCCAGTTTTCACTACTCTGGATGGATCCCCCTTTGAGTCTGTCCCAGCTTTTAAATTTTATTTATTTATTTATTTAGTTTTTGTTAACCGGATAAGTGCTCTAGCCAACAGGTGACTATTTTCAGGCACGACCCAGGAGGCACAGTAACAATACAGAGTACAGTTTAAATACAAAGAGGCACAGCAACAATATAAAAGTACAGTTTCAAAGACAGTGAAGCAGGGTTACAGGTCAAAGTGTGACAACTGATTTACAGTTTACAGGTAGCAAGACAGAGCGGGTACTGGTATCAGGACAGACCTAACAGGCAGGTAAGGTGAGGGGAGAAAAAGGGGGGACATGGTGAAGGAGGGGCTAGGGATCCATGACAGCTAGTAGGGACAGCTCTCTGGCGGCATTAAGCGGTAAGAGGCAGAGACTAGGAACGGATTCGTGGGTCGCCAACGGCAGAAGGTATATATAGACCGGGAGATGAGAGAAGGAACTTGCGGCATCGAGTGGTCGAAAGTAAGAAAAGTGTCCGGCCACTACATTGTTACTGGTATGGGAGCAGCGATTCAATCGGGGTGCAAGGGGTTTAACGTTTTTTGCGGCAGAAGGCTGTTGTGAGGACGGGCTCATGGAACCGCTGACGGTATGCGAGTGGCGGCGAGGTCGAAGGTGAATGTGGAAGAAAGAGAGGTCGAGAGTGCAGGAAGTGCCCGGACTAGCGGTTCTGTATCCGGGCATGGGAACGGTGCACAGTCGGGGTAAGAGGGGGATTACGGCAGTCAAGCAGTAATGGGAGCTGGACGAGGCCCCCCTGTAGCGGGTCTGTAGAGGGGCATGGTAGCGGCGCGTAGGAGGGAAAAGAGGGAGGACAAGAGGGAAGTGGAGTTGCGCTGGCCATGCTGGACAAACCTGGGGAGGACAGTAGCAAGGGTGGGCTGAAGGTAGGGACTTGTAACCGGACTCATGGGTCCGCAGACCGGCGGGAAGTGAAAATGGGCAACCTTGCGGCAACGGCGGCCAGGGAGAAAAAAGTGTCACAGGTATACCAAGGGGTGTGGCTGGACAACTACTTATAATTCTCTACCAACATTGACGCCACCTGTTCTAAACTCCGACTGAAACTCGCAGTCCTATTCTGGAAAAAAGACAGTCTCTCTTTTTCCCACCCATTGGGAGCTAGTAACAAAAATGATCCTGCCAGACCTTGATTACACTGACGTAGTCTGTGGCACAGCCTCTCTCACATCCCGCTCTAAATTGGATACTCTCCTAAATTCTTTCTGTCGGTTTGCCAACGCTGCCCCTCACTCACCACTGTCTTCTGCTCTCTCCCTTGCTCCCCTATCCCAGAGAAGGATGGTTCACTGCACCTCCCTTATTGAAAAGTTCTGGTTTGGGACTCTTTCCTCCCCCCCACACCTCTCCTTCTGCCTCTCCCAAGCAAACACCTTAACATACTCCCTTTGTCATACAGATCCATGCACCTTCACTTTTCTTCGTTCCTTATTGGCTGTGGGCTAGTCTGCCATCTCCTACAGACTTCCCTTACTGTGGAACAAGCTCCTCGCCGACCTTTGCCTATCCTTCTCTACCTCTTCAGTCAAAAGACTCCTCAGATTACCCCCCACCCCCCCGGTGTGCACAGTGCACACAAACATCCCCAGCTACCCTGAGCTGCCCCCTTCAAGTCTAGGTTAGGACTTACCTTTATTTTTAGCTGGCAGGTTCCCTGCCTTGTTTTATTATTAGTGCCACGAGTCCACTCCCGTGGGGTGGGAATTCCCCCTCTGTGCATCACAGAGAATCTCTCTTGTGAAGGGGGGGATGGGGTTAGAAATACCCTTTTTCCATGTGAGGTGATACAAATACAGTCTCGAGTCTGTGTTCCTGGGGTAGAACCCTTTCAGCCACTGCACCACAAATCAGAAAGCCACAGGTATGTATAGGCTTCGGGAGGGCCCTATACACCCTATTATGTGTCTTTCCCCAGAAATGCAGCACTCTGTTCAAATCCCACCACAGGCTCCTCCTGAGACCCTTCATATTTCCTCCCCTCCTTTCGTCATGAAGTCCCCAATGGTACTTCACTCTCACTTTGGTAGCATTTAGCCTTCAAGCAGTCACACAGGCGTGGTATCGTTTGAACAACTTTAACCTAGGCAGCCACACACACAAATGACATAGGCAGAATTATTTTTAAATAAGCTAAAGGCTTTACTAATTATGTTAATAAGAAACGGTAAATAAAAAGAAAAAATAATTTGGAGATTGGTTACAGGATATTGAAAAATAAAGGGAAAGTATACATAAGAAACCTATACTTTAAACGCTGAGGTTAAAAGTCTACCTTGGGTCCTTAGTTTTTTTTTTTTGTTAGTTGTTTAACCAGGACTAGCACACTAAGCTGAAAGTTTTTTTTACAGGTGTGACCTGGAAGCACAGGGAAGTTAAGTGACTTGCTCAAGGTCACACAGTCTGCAAGTGGAAGTTGTGGGATTCAAATCCAGGTCTGGTCTGCTGGATGTCACCAGATTTGCAGCTCAGAGCCTTAAACCACTGCGCTATACTGCCTCCCTTTGAATTTTGAAGTGCAGAAGTATCCTTAAAAAGTGTGGTAGATGAAGTTTTGGCTCTCGGTGATCCAGGAGAAAATTATCTTTGCTCAAGATAGTAGGGTCCCAACTGATTCAAGCAAGAAAACAATAGAAAGCAGCAAAAAGGCTTGTATACCCCTCTGTGTCCTGATTTTAAAGGGGTTCGAGAGGGCAGGTCCAGTCGATGTGGCTAGCCCTGTGATTGGTTAGCATTTTGGTTTCTCCGATTACCCAACCAATCAGAGTTCAGTATTTTATTACAGTAACACAGATATGCAGTTTCTGAACATATAAAAAAAGCTTGAGGCAGCCAGCTCAAACTAGATTCTCTGGGGAACATTCCAGGCTTCCCTGCTGGGAGATGGCCATGGTTGCTCAACCCTAAATACAGCTATTTACATGAATGGAAGCCCTATTCAGTTGTAATGAGCTTAAGTCACTGAATACCTCTCAACAAAAAAGGATGCCTAGACATCCCAACTCTTCATGAGGTCCCGTCCTTTCACAAACAAATGGGCTTACCTTGCCTCCCAGCTAGGCTTAATCATTTGTCTCCTTTTAGATAATTTAACTCCAGTTCCCTGGCTAGCAACAAACAGCTTTTCTGCCCAGTAACAGGAAATCTTACTTTGAGAGGGCTCTTGCAGTAGGTAATAACCTTGAGGACTGTGACCCCGGCATCAGGACCACACGAAAAATTTAGCTAGAAGTGCCTAACAGGGGACCACCCACCCGATGTCACGTGACCGACGAGGCAGGGAGGCGAGGCGGGTGTGGGATTGGGCAGTTCTGAATCGAGTTAATCTCACAGCTATTCATGATCCAGGCATGCAAAATGTCCTAGCGGACAGTCTCAGCTGCACCAGAGTAAGATCCGAAGAATGGGAGTTCAAGCTAAAGGTGATCAAACAGATTTTCTACCTATGAGGTCATCCAGACCTAGATGTGTTCACCTCCAAACTAAATGCAAAACTACACGGGTTTTGCTCGCTCGTTCCCGGGCATGGTGTTTTCTGGTGAGATGCGCTATCTCTATGCTGGACAGAGAGGTTTCTACGCCTCCTCCCTTTCCAGTTCTGCAGAGGGTGCTGCTTAAGCATCAGGCAGATGGGGCTCACATGATTCTATTTGCCTGTACTGGCCCCGCCAAACTATGGTTTCTGCTTCTCTAGCGGCTTACCATGGAATCCCCTGTTTCCCCTACCCCTGTACCACCATCTCCTGGCTCAGGAGTGGGACACGTTGGTCCATCCAGGACTGAAGCCCTTCACCTTCGCGTGTGACACCTTCTGTCATAGCTGCTTCAAGCTTTGAGGTTTCCTCCAGAATGGAAAGAGTCCTGGTGGAGGCTAGAAGACCTTCCACAAGGACGACTTTTGCTAGGAAATGGAAGTGTTTTTCCATTTGGGCCACTGCAAAGGGTTCAGATCCTTTCTTGAGTCCCGTTCCTCAAGTCATGGAGTACTAGAGCATCTCTCCGACCTGGGCCTGGGTTGCTCTTTGCTTAAGATTCACCTGTCTGCTGTCTCGGCTTCCCACACTTGGGTGGAGGGCCAATCTATGACTCAGCTGGAGGTGTCCTAAACCTTTTTCAAGGGGATCCTCCATTTGACACCCCCCAGTGCACAGTCCTGTGCCACCTTGGGCTCTAAATTTTATTCTAAAGTAACTTACCGTGCCTCCTCTTGAACCGGCTGACAGTTGTAATTGGCGATTTTTATCTTGGAAAGCGCTCCTTTTAGTGGCAGTAACAGTATTTCCACTTAAAGGATTTCTGAGCTTAAGGCCCCATGGTGTAGGGAGCCTTATTTGATTTTACATGGAGCCCGGGTGGCTCTGTGTACCAATCCCTTTTTTTTTTTAACCAAATGTGGTTTCTGAGTTCATGTTGAATCAGTCCATTCAATTGCCGGTGTACTACCCGGAGTATTCCAGTCAGGGGGAGGTGATTCTGCACACCTTGGATGTTCTCAGAATCTTGCGTCACTACACTGGTCTGTCCAAAAACTGGATCAGCTTTGGGTTTCTTTGGCACCCCAAAAGAGAGGGTGCAGCAGTTTCCAGACAGTGTTTATCCCAGTGGTTGGCACACTGTATTGTCTTCTGTTACCAGAAGTATGGTTAAACCCTTCTGGGGGGAAGTTAAGGGACATTCTGCCAGAGGCTTGGCTGTTTCTGCTACTTGTTTCAGGAATGTGTGCACCGCAGGCATCTGTGCGGTGGCCACTTAGAGCTCTGTCTACACTTTCACCATGCTTTACAGTCTGGACATTGCCTCTAGGCGGTGGGCTGGCATTGGGCTAGCTGTTTTCTAAGGCCTTCTGTCCTAATTTCTCTGCCTCTCTGCAGACCTTTCCTGCCTCCCGTGTTTGTTACTTCTGATTCACACTGCGTAGGACTCAGTCCTCAAGGTTATCACCTACTGCAAGAGCCCTCTTGAAGTAAGATGGTATAGTTACGCAAGAACTTACCGTAACAGTAGATCTTAGAGAGAGGCTCTTGCAGTAGGTAACCTTTTTTCCCTTCCTCCTTCCCCCTACTTCTACTGCTCTTCTGTGAGCTTATTTTTGCTCCAGGAGCCTCTTTCAGTTCTCCTGTTGCACCTCCTCTGAGGTTTCCAGCAGAAGAAGTGGAAGGTGGGTATTGAGGCCACCTACTGTATAGTGTCACGCTGACGTTCACGTGATGTCAGGTGGGTGGTCCCCCGTTAGACATAGATACATAGAAATTGTCGGCAGATAAGGACCACTAAGCACATCTACTCTGCCCATTAGCCCTATACTTGTATGCAGTCACTGACCCTAAGTGCTCAATGGCTTTTCATCACTCTCTCCCCATCCAAGCACTAGATACTGCTAGCTAAATGTTCCGTGTGGTCCTGATGCCAGGGGGCACAGTCCTCAAGGTTATTACCTACTGCAAGTACCTCTCTCGAATATCTAGTGTTATGGTAAGTTCTTACGTAACTGTACTTTCTAACCTCAGTTTTGGGCTTATGTTGTTTTTTTCTGTACCCATGATGCTTTGCACTTACACTGGCTACCATGGGCATCTCAAATGCATTATATATTGTACATGAAGTTATATAAAACATGACCCAAAATAATAAAATATGGCCTTATCTCGATGCAGTTAGGTATAGTTCATGTATTATTGTACACCATTCCTAATTTCGGTTTTATGTGATAACAGTGACTCCTAATGAGCACCTGTCACAAACAGCAAGACAAAAACTGCCTGAAACGAGCAGGGTGACTGACCCAGGCGACTATCACAAATGGTAGCGGGCACTTTCCGTGCATGGAATAAATATAATTAACACGGCAGGCGTGAACTTAGAAGACAAAGGAAAGGGAAGACAAAAAATAGTTATATCCCACCCCACATGCCACGCCTTTCTTAAATAACGAAAAGCTAAGCTTACATTATTCTTCGCTTTAGACTCCAGCTGTGCTTGTATCTTTTCATTATTTTCAATTTCTTTAGCAATTTCTGCAGCTGTAAAAAAAAAAAAAAAAAAATACAAGGTTAATATGAAAACAAGAACCAATAGAAGAACACCATTGCCAAACACAGTATGGGGTCTCTATCATATCTCCCCTCTCCAGTCTGGCCTCCAGCAAGAACATGTTCAGTGCCATAAGCTGATCCTCGTAAGATCTGCCATGCTGGCCCCGAATCATTCTGGTCACCGTATGTTGCACTGTCTCCAGCCTGTCCTTATCTTTCCTTAGGTGAAGACTCCAGAACTGGGCACAGTACACAACTCCATCTAGCTTTGAAAATGGATAGAAGCAGGACACCACTAACAATGAGATTTTGCATCTCAGCTGGGCTATCCTGGGTAAACAAATTATAAAAACCGTATAGAGATCCCTAACTATCAAACTCATAAAGTTGTGTTCGCTATCATTCACTACATAAGAACACAGAGAAGGGACGCTTTTTCTTCTTGCTAAAGCACTTCTGAAACAAAAGAAGGTGCCGTGCATAACTGCACCATGTGTGCTAAACGAAGCATCTTTTTACATAAGCAATAAGACACAACAAGGCAGTGGTTACAACTTCTGACCCACACGCACAGGAGCAGGGTGATGCACGAGGTGCTGCGCCAACTGTCTTCAGTCACCCGTAAGTGCAGTTCAGGAGTAGTAACTAACATTCTGGAATGTCTCATTACACTTATAAAATGGGTTCTGTAGGCAAATTTAACAAAATTAGGGAATTATTCAAGAGATTTAAAATAAAAAAGTTTCAGATGTTTATAGTGCGAAGTAGCCCCCACAATGGGACTGTCACTAGGGGGTGCTATCATAGCCAGTTGATGGTAGAGACAGAGTGGTTTTGTGGTAGTAGGGATGTTTGCTTCAGGTTTTTTTCTGTTTGTTTTTTTTATAGAAAGTATTTGTCTAACCTGTGCTATCTCCTGTCTTACGCTCCCCCAAATGCAAAGTTCAAATACTTACTGTAACGGTCAGTCTTCGAGAGTACCTCCTTCAATGAGCCACAACTTTGAAACTGTAAGCCATCGGTGTGAACACCACTCAGAAACCTATGCTAGCTGTGGATTCCCAGGTCGACGCATGTCGGTGCCCCCTATATAACATGGGCCGTCCCTCCATTCCTCAGTTATTCTCACCGGAGACAAGCTCTTCTGACAATACATGCTGGCAGAGACCAAGGAGCCACGTAAACAAACTAGACATGTGGGGGAAGTAATACATATAGGGTAGTTACAACAATCATAGAGCACCTCCAGTGTCAGGCAGCACCAGCCGATACTTGTGAGGGTTCACCAACAACAGGAAGCAGGTGGTAGGAAGAGGTGTGGCTCAGTGGAAAAAATTTTGTCTAAGAGCTGCTGTTATGGTAAACACCTAAACTATCTTCCATGAGGATATCTCCCTCTACTGAGCCACATTTTTGGAAAGAAAGGCAAGCAGTACTTGAGGACAGTGGGAGGAAGGCCAAGAAAGAGACCCAAATGCCCAGATCCCGTAAATTGAAATGGGACACTAAATGAATGAAACACAGAGTTCATGGCACATCCCGAGTGGCCAGTGAAGAAAACAGGGAGAAAGTATCCCCCTTCCATGCGTCTGCACCCAAATATATAGTAACGAAAGTGTCAACCTACTTCGGCTGACAGCCTGAATGAGGATACCCATCACCTAGGGGTGGACCACCCATAAACTAACACTGGCATAAAAGCCAGAGAAACTACCCCAAGAGAAAAGGAAAAGAAGAATAGGACACAAATTATGAAGCACTCAGCTCAGCCCCAACACTCCCAGCATTCTTAGGATATGTACTCCAAATGGGCCAGGAGCAGGTAACAAAGAAGAAACACCAGCCACAAAGGAGCCACCCAAAACCACGTAGGGGGAATCCTTCCTATAGGCATAACAGACACGACCCACTGGGGGGCGCAGAGGGTCAGAGAATTGAAGGAGGAAGTGTCATACAAGACAACTGGAGGTCAGAGAGCAAGCTCTGCATCATGTCCAAACAATTTCTGACCCCGGAAAGGTGAATTCAGGACAGAGTGCAGCATATCAGGGGCAATGCCAAAAACCCTTAGCCACAAGTATCACAGAAGGGAAATGCCTGAGGCTGTAGCATGGCAAAAGCATCTAAGGCATCACAAGCTAAACTGAGCAAATGTGTGCCAGCATCCAGGCCAGGAGTCGCAGTCCAGAAGACCTCCTCCTTCAGAGAACCATCCAGCAACTTGTTAGCCACAGCAGAGAAGGATTTTTGTAATGTATACCCAAGGCCCCTACTTCTCTGCGGCACATTGGGACCAAGTTCTGTGGCAAGACTACCATTTGTTGCAGAACTTCTGCAGCGGTGGTTTGTAATTTCTGCAGAGGTTCTGTGGTACTAACGAACTACCACATCACAGTGTTAGCTTGTCATCCTGACTTCACTTTCATGGCAGTCAGGATGGGGGAAAGCACAGTAACACTAGTTCAAAAAACAACAGACATAGAAATAATTTTATGCCTAAAAAAGCAAAAAGAAATAAATTATCCCTTAATGTCCTAGCCTACTGCATAAATGAAATACACAGAGGGGACCTTATGTGATAAGGTATTTCTATACTCAAGCTATCTATACCACTCGTGAGGTCCCAAAGGTGCATCACTTATATATTTATATGTGCTGTCTACACCACCCCTGAGGTATCACATATATTTAAATGCAATCTGTAACATGCATAAAAATATGTGTGTGTGTGTGTGCATATTGTAGGTATATATGTATATATGTGTGTGTGTGTGTGTGTATATATATATATATACACACACACACACACACATACCTATACACACACACACATATACATACAGATGGATCTAAGATGGCGGCCACGCTGGGCTAGTCGTCAGGAGCAGGATTGGAATTGTGGTTTTGATTTAGTTTATTCCTGCTTGTTGTTTATTTCATTTTTAGTCGTAAGTTCAGTTCGTTTTCAGTTGATCATTCTTCTATTACTCCGGCCCGTATTTGAGACCTGTGTCGGTTTTCTCTAAATGGGAAAACTGGAATACTGGACATTTCTATTATCATCTGTGCTCTATCTATGATCTGTTTACGATTTGGAATTGGAAAGAGCTGAATTGGGCTTGAGGACGAGGAGACTGATAATTAAGAGCTGGTACCCTCAGAGTGGGAAGAGGAGCCGTGGCTTTTCGATTGCCGATTGTTGGACTAAAGCAAAACTGTGGTTTCAGCAACAAAGTGGAGGTGTTGTGCTGGGACTGGGCTGATGGGCTTCGGTGGAGTCTTGTTGACTACTGGAGCCGCTCCTGTTATTCTTCCCGCTTGACTCTGGTGAGCTGGTTGAGTGGTTTGCCTTTCATCTTCTCTAGCAATTGAGAAGATCGCTGACTTCCGACTTTGTTACCCTGAACCTGAACCGGGGGTACTACTGGTGGAATTTGGTGTGAGGACTTGCCACGCTGTTGTCGGAGAGCAGTAGCTGGTGCACGAGCCTTGTGGGTCTTTGGGGGGCAACAGCTTGTCCCTCACCCACATCTAATACACTTAGAACCCCGCTGGTGTTCCTCTCGGGGGATGGTTTGCTGTTTGGTATTGGGAGAATATTGGAAAGGTAAGAACTGGAATAAAGATGCAGCGTCTGATTTGGAGGCCCACTGATCTTTGAATTCGGTGAAAATCGATATCAGAAAGTGAGCTGTAGAGATCCCCACAGCCCAGTCTGTAAGCACGTTTTCTCTATTCTCTTGCCTGATGGACAGTTTCTTTTTTTTTTTTTTCCCAGATACTTTAAAGGACATATTTTTATTCTCTGCCTGGTGGACAGTGTGAATGCTTTTCTCTCTTACAGACAGTTTAAGGACATATTATGGATATTGAAAGTGTTTTTTGCTTTCTTTTAAAGATTATTTGATTGATATATTATATCCCGAACTGTACTGCTGAAGTGAGAGTTTGATGGGGGGATATTTGTTTCTGGTGAGCTGAAAGCTCCCAGAAGTCAAACTGTTTTTGGAGAGAACTGTGATAACTTTCCCCTCATACCTATGTTGTAACTTATAATTTGTTCTGTTTTGTTTATTTTGTGTCTGTCTGGTGTGTGGTGGATGATTGAGAGCTGAGTGGTTAGATGTATGGTGGTGTGCTGTTGGTCTGAATTCAGTGTGTGTATTTTTATGTGAACATGTGTTGGGGAGTTATTCGGATGGTCAGGTATTATTTCCCCTCCCAGCTTAAGGACCGCCACCCTTTTAGTTGTCCCCCATTATCCCCGGAGGTATATAGATGGTGTAGGGCTCTGGGGATTGTGAGGAGGAGGAAGATGGAGGCGGGGCCTGGAGGGGGAATGGAAAGGAGTGGACGGATTGGGATAGTAAGGACGAGAAGACACCCTGGGGCGAAATGGGTTCAGGAGAGGGGTCCTCCCTGCCTGATTCCCATACCTAAGGGCTCTGCCTGTGGCAGGTAAGTGGCTCTGTATTCACCGGCAACCCATCCAACTCGGACGGTGTTATGTAATGCCAGGTCCATTAAAAACAAGACTGCTATAATAGCTGATCTTGTCGGATCATCGGACCTGGCATGGATCACCGAGACCTGGCTGGATGATAATGCTGGCCCTGTTTTGGCTTCAGCTGTACCAGTCGGGTACTCGGTGATACCGTGCAAGATTGGATCGGTGGGGGGGGTGGCAATCTGTTTTAGAACGGAACTGGACCTGATGGAGGTACCAGTAAAAATTACCAATTCCTTTGAATGTATCCTGGGTGAGGATGCGGGGTACAGGATTCTTCTCATTTACCGTCCACCAGGTAATGGGAATGTTTTCCTGCGGGAAGTTGCAGCCTTCATTGTCGATATAACATTGGGATCCTCCAGATGGCTGATCCTGGGGGATTTCAATGCCTGGGTCGACGATGAACTCTCGCAGTTTGGTCAAGACTTCCTCCAGTTGATGAATTTGCTGGGCTTCACACAGGTTATTTCCTTCTCTACCCATATAGATGGTCATTCATTAGACTTGGTATTCCTCCTGGGGATGGAGATATCCAACTTGGTGGTGGACCAGTGGGATGGTCTGACCATCACACCACTGGATTCAGTTTCTTGGCCCCCCCAGGTAGGTCGGCCCCCATGGAAATGGTCCGGTACCGCCCTTTGAGGGGTGTTACCCCGGAGGGCCTGATGGCGGTGCTGGATCTATCGAGTTTGCTGAGTGAATGCATGGCTCCTGGGGACCTGGTTCTTGCCTATACTAAGGCAGTAATAGGGGCCCTGGATTCCATTGCTCCTGTACGTGTTCAACCCCTCACCCTTCGACCCAAGTCTCCTTGGTTTGATGAGACTTTGAGGGAGTTGAGGAGAGTGGAAAGAAAGCTTGAGAGATGTTGGCAGAGGTCGGGTCTGGAATGTGACAGGCTTAGTTTGATGGACCATTATCATGTTTATCAATCAGCAATTACCCATAAGAAGGCAGAATTCCTGTCCAGGGAAATTGCTGCTGCACAGAATCGACCAGCCCAGCTCTTTCGGACCGTGGACAGACTGTGCAATCCACTCTGTCTTCAGCCTGAGAGAGTGTTTTCACAGGAACGGTGTGAGGAGTTTGCTCGATTCTTTGCAGATAAGGTTGGCACAATCAGGTCCGATCTCCCAACTCTTTCAAACAGGAGTTGTGATGCTCGGCAGGAGATGTCGGACACCCAGTTTGTGTGGTCTGACTTTGGCCGGCTCACAATCAACGACATAGTGATGATCGTCCAATCGCTGTGACCAATCAACTGTAGTTTGGACCTGGGCCCCGCCCGCCTCTTAGTAGGATGTGTGGATAAAATCGGCCCGATCCTTGCAGAGATAGTCTGGTTGTCATTGGAGAAGGGGATCTTTCCTGACCACTTGAAGGAAGCCATGATCTGGCCCCTTCTTAAAAAGCCCTCCTTGGACCTGGACTGTCTGGCTAACTACAGGCCTGCCTCTAACCTGCCTTTTGTGGGTAAGGTTATTGAGAAGGCGGTCGCGTTGCAGCTGGACGATCATTTGACCAGCCACAATGTCTATGATTCTCTCCAGCCTGGATTTAGGAAGAGACAGTACTGAGATAGCCCTTGTTCGAGTACTAAATGACCTCCTAATAGCGAGAGATCAAAAGACTCGTTCCATCTTGGTCTTTCTTGATCTCTCTCTGCGGCATTTGATACCGTTGACCATGGAGTGCTTTTGGAGCGCCTGCGGTTTATCTGTGGACTATCTGGTTCAGTCCTCAGCTGGTTTTGATCATTCCTCGAGGGTAGGATTCAGAGGTTGGTGTCTGGGATTTTTTCCTCGGCATCACTCCCCCATCCTCTTGGGTGCCACAGGGCTCTATTTTGGCACCCATGTTATTTGCGGTATATATGCTGCCATTGGGAGTGATTATTAGGCAGTACAGCTTGAGTTTTCACTGCTATGCAGAGGATACTCAGCTGATGTGTCCTTCGTGCCTCGACCAGGGTGATGCTGTCTGGTCTTTAATAACTGTCTCACCGAGATTCAGGACTGGATGACTGTGAGCTGGTTGCGGTTAAACCCTCAAAACTGAGGTGTTGGTTGTGGACCCAGGTCACCGGGGTTTGCTGACTGGGTCACCTTCAGGTCTTTGGCTTGGGGACCCAGCTGATGCCTTTCAGACGGTGCGGAACTTGGGTGTTATATTTGATGACTGTCTGACCCTTAAACATCAGGTGTCAGCTGTTGTCAAAACTTCCTTTTACCATCTGAGGAATATAGCCCGAGTGAAGCATCTGGTTTCTGCTGATGATCTTCCAACATTGGTCCACGCCTTCATTACCTCCCGCTTAGACTACTACAACGCCTTGTACCTAGGGCTACCGGGGGTAGATACCCGCCGCTTACAGCTAGTGCAGAATGCGGCCGCCAGGCTTTTGACTGGTACGTCAAGGACGAGTCACATAACGCCTGTCCTCCGTGGACTGCACTGGCTGCCAATACAGTGACGGATTACCTTCAAGGTCGGTTTTCTGACCTATAAGGCCCTACACAATCAGGGACCTAGTTACCTGCAAGATCTTCTTTGTCCCTACTGTCCTTCCCATCGGCTCCGATCCACCAATGAGGGATTACTAGAGATTCCCAGGGTTCGTTTAAAGACATCTGGGGCAAGATCATTTAGTTTTATGGCCCCAACCCTGTGGAATTCTCGACTTCATCGGGTGAGAGACTGCCTGACTGTCCACAGTTTTAAGTCAGCCCTAAAGACATATTTGTTTGGTCTGGCATATCCAAATTTTTAAATGTATTTATTGATTGATTTTAGGATTTTGTTTTAATTTTATGTATTGATTTGTTATAAAAGCACCTTGGTTATGGAAAGGTGCTTTTTAAAATAAAGCATTCATTCATTCATTCATATATATATACATATATATAGTGAGGAGAGATACTCTGTGTGTGTGTGTGTGTGTGTGTGTGTGCTTGTGAAGCCTTGTGTACTTGCTGTCATGAATCAAGTTTACAATGGGAATGCTGTAGTGGTGTGCCTAGTTGATATATAACTTTTATAATGTTTTTAATCCTTTATACTATCCTTTTCATTACATTTTTGACTAAAATTATAAACATACTCTATAGTTTTGAATGTATATTTCTTACAATCAAAATATTGGATTTCTTTAGCAAACTGAAATGCAGAAGCAGCAAGCATGTAAGTTACAATGGGGGGTGCACCTGCACCCACTAAAACCCCTAGGTCTGCTACTGTGTGTGTATGTACTTTTTTTTAAATTTCCATGAAACTGTGTCCTCATTTATACCGGTCCCTTTGGAAATGGAATAAACAGAATAAAGAGGATATTGCAAAACTCATTTTTCATGCCAACCCGCTTCCCCTGACAGACTATATAACACCATCACTCCATGATATGCATGTGAACCTGTTGTGAGATAAAGGTCTCCAGCCCATCACAATGTGTCCCTCGTGTGACAGAATACTGTGCCATACCTTCCAAGGCTCACAGCAGTGATGTGTTCCCCCAATCCTTGTGCTGCCCAGCCAGCTCCCAGAGCTCATCTCCAAACCTGAGTTGCCAGCAAGGGAACACAACATGCTACCCTCTGGCCCAACAGCTGGCCCTACACAAAACATTTCTCCATAACTTTTAGGTAAGTATATCAACCAATGACAATATGTAATCAATAACCCTGGCAAAAATGTGTACAGCCTAATTATTTATTTAAAATGTCTCTTCTTTCAACAGGTCTATACACATTATTATATTCCACTCTTCTAGGCATTACTTTATTTTTCCTAAAAATGACAGGTTAATTCATTTTACCAGTTATTCATTTCAGTTGGCATCTCTGTACCTTAAAGGCAAAAATACATTTGTAAAAAGTAAGGTAAGGACTTAACAGGTCTATGCTATTGTCAAGGTTTTGTTTAAGTTGGCCCTAGCACTGAAAATTGTATTAGGCTGTACTGCAGGCTGAACAAATATCACTGTGCCTGATGTGCTGTGCCACCGCCTCTGGCAGTGGGAACTGTGGTACGGAACTGACTATTAATTTCTGTGGCAGAATGTAGCCAATTTATTAGCTAATGTATCATGTGATAGTATTAACATCACATTCTGAACATAGAAGGGTTTTGGATATAAAAAGAAGGGAAGGAAACCAGGTTCTATGGATAAATGGAAATAATAATAAAGAATCACCAAGAACAGTGAATTCTGAGGCACTGCAGAAGTTCTGTGCAAAATTCTGTGGCTGCAAAATTCTAGGGGCCTTGTGTATACCTGATAACTGGTAATACACAAGACCAAAGAGGCAGATGCATATGTTCTCTTGCCATAATACCTAAATCGCTGAGATTACTTGTCAGGAGGTAATGAACTCAGGTGATGAGAAGCCTTAGAGTGATTATTGGCAGTCATTATTCCAACAGAATCCGTCTTAGGGTGTGACTCATAATAAAGCTTAGTAGAAGGAAGAGGGTTTATTTTGTCAGTCTTGTGGGGCATGACAGGCAGGTTCCAAGGCCTGTACAAGGCAGCCATGGTAGCATCCTCTAAAGCAGGATATATGAGAGGAACCACCATAGAAGGATTAGAGTGCAGCTCCAGAAACTCGTAAGAAGCATCTTAGAGGAATCTTTCACTTCAGTCCCAAAGCCCAGAGCCTTTTTCATATGCCTAAGCAAAGCCTTAAAAGATGAAGCCTCTGGAGGGCACCTGGGGTGTAGAGAGCAGAGTCCTCACTGCACAACAACATGGAACTTGATTCCTAGCCTGAAGGCAAGCCGAGGTCATCACTCCTAACATCCTGCTCCTCAAGGACTGAGATCAGAGTTGTATTCCACCTCTTCATCCTCAGGCTGAGGAAGAGATATGACAAGCTCTACCTGCTGCCTGTAAGGCAGGAAGAGAGGAGGCATAATGGAAGTCATATGCCTTGAAGGACCTACAACTGGCATCAACAGCTGGAGAAAAAGTGAAGACAGTGGATCCATCATCAGTAATGACAGCATTAGCTGTCTGAATATTTCAGTAATAGAAGCCCTCGTAGCCTGAGTGTTGATAGTGCTAGCCAGCGGCATTGATGGAACAATGCTGGTCATAAAATGTTGCACACCACCATCAGCGGGTGAGCCAGAGCCAGAGGCAGATCCAGACCTTGGCATCATAGGGACTTCGGGGGGTGGTGGCGACAGGAACCACTGTAGGAGTCAATTACTTATCCCTAGCATCCAAATGGTGCAGAGAACATGAATGGTTTCTTCCGAATGTTGCTTATCATAGTGCTCCAACAGCAACAATTTATTTGTCCTTCCATTTTGAAGAAACGGAGCGGGATGGCAATAATACTGCCAACCGTTGAGAGCAGTGGGACACCGCAGGGGCTGAAACTGAAGAACAAGACAGTGAAACCAGACCAGAAGCGGATGCCACATGTTGGGAAGGTTCCACTCTAAGGGAAGCCACAGATGGAGCTTCAGCTCATACAGAATGAGCTCTCAGTCATTTTGATGTTTCCCTATACATGAGTAGCAATGCTCACTGCAGCTAACAGTCCAGTTTGGAAGGAATCATGTGGAAACATCATCCCTTCCACATTAGGATCACAGGTCATAAACATCTTAAAAGACAGATTTTGGTACGTTGATCTAGGATGTGAAAACTAAGAATATTTATTTAAACTTTGGTAACCAGGAAAGACACACTGAGCCAGGGCTTGTTTCCAGGTGCAACTCGGGGAGTGAGCAATTGTTAAATATATACAAAAGAAAGTGCAGTGCATGTAGACAAAATACAAATGCAGTACAGCTACCTACAAGGCTCAACAGTAGGATTAAGTAACACATATTTTAGAGAGAAGACGCAGTGCAATACAAACATAATTCAAAGTCTTACAGTACAGTTTTGCAAACACATCAAGGTAACTTTCCAATCAAATAAGCTTAAAGCATAAAGGTGGCACGTGCGCTGGCGACCCGGGTACGGGAATAGACTCTGGTCGCTCAGGGTTCGGCAGGAGGAGGAAGGATTGAGCATCCGCAGACAGCTCTCCTTCCTCGGGGAAGGGGGACAGTGCAGTGCGCTGTGGACGGATACCTGGTGGTGGTTGGGTGTCGGCACAGGCGTGTCACCCAGACGAGGGGAGCGTGCCTGTCCAGGGTGTCTGGCTGCTTCTGCAGAGGTGGGGGCAGCATCCTCGCCCATTGCACGGCTCGGGTGCCAGGGAGAAAACAGGCAGTAAACGGCCGGGAGCCAATGGGGTACATGATGACCCAATGCATTCAGGTCGGAGTACAAGTCCCTCCAAGTGAGGGCCAGAGCAACCTGTTGGGTCCACAGAGGAGCAATAAAGCATAACATTAAAAGAAAAAAAAAAAAGGGTGGCACGTGGAGAAGTCGGAGTTGGGCTAGTCGAGATAGAAATTAGGGGCAGCGGCAAGGAGGAGTAGGAGCGTGTCTGAGCAGGTGCTTGAATGCTGGGAGCGAGGTGGCATGATGGAGGCAATTTGATACTTGGTTCCAAAGGGAAAGTAGACAGAAAGAGAAAACAAACTGTCCTGCTGTAGAGTGTGGGTTGGGGATAAAGAAAATCGGGATGCTCTGAGGCGTAGCAGGGGGGCGGGGAAGACAAGCAGGAGATAAGAGTGAGAAAAGATAGGCAGGAAGAAGTCCAAAGCAGAATTTTGCAATAAAGGTTAAGGAGTGTGTCCGGCAACAGTGGGAGAAGGAAGGGATAGAAAGAGACTAGTAGAGGTAGCAATGGTGAGTGCTGAAAGGAGAGTCTGTGGCAAAGCAGCAAAAGGCATTTAGGAAGGTCTCAAGTTTGGGCAGGGAAGAGGCAGGGGTAGTGCCATAGACGATATCTGCATAATTAAGTACGTGGAGGATGGTTTTGGCAACCAATTCGCGATGCACAGGGAGGGAGAGGCAATCTCTGTTCCAGTGCAATACTCCTAGTGTAGTGCAGAGCTTTGAGCACAAAGAAAAAATTACTCACCTTAGTAATTATGTTTCTTCTAATGGAGTCTTGCTGTATTCTGAAAATTGCAGTGATTCCCAACCTCTGAACTGCCCCAGAGAACAAAGAGTTAACATTCTATGCAGGGCATAGAATGCTGAGCTCGAGCTCGGTTGAAGTCTCTGTCTGGAGTGTTTCAAACCTAAACCATCAGATTCTTATGAGCCCAACTAAACTAAAAATTCTATGTGGAAACTGTAAAAATTCCTACTAGACAACTGGCTGAAAAAAGTTTTGGATTCCAGAGGAAGACTCAAGTCAGGAAACCCAAAAACCAATCTACTACAAATAACAATAATAAATCAGCACCCAAACAAAAAGGAGGAGGGTGCAAGCAAATAAAAACACCCCTGAGGTGCAACACTGCACCTGCCCACCCACTTCCCAAAAACAGGTTCTGAGAGGGAGGAGGGTCAGAATACAGCAAGACTCCATTAGAAGAAACATAATTACTAAGGTGAGTAATTTTTTCTTCAAACAACATGAAGTCTTGCTGTATTCTGACAATTGCAGACTACCAAGCAGTACCTCCTAGGAGGAGGGACAGAACCTACTTTGGGAATAGGCTCTGAAGTACTGCTGTGCTAAACCGAGCATCACTCCTAGCCTGAATATCCAGAGAGTAATGCTTGGTAAAGATATGAACTGTTTTCCAGGTGGCTGCTTGACAAATTTCTAAGAGAGGGATATCCCTGGTAGCAGCCTGGGAAGCAGCTGTACCTCTTGTGGAATGAGCCCTCAGGCCTGAGGGTGGAGTTTTTCCCAGTTTTTCTTAGCAGAATTGTATACAAGACACAATCCACCTGGCAACAGATCTTTTGGTGGCAGGTTTGCCCTTTCCCACTTCTCCATAAGTGAGGAACAACTGAGGGAGTCAAACCTAGACCCTTTGCACGCTCTATGCAGTAACTAAGGGCTCTTTTGACATCTAAACTGTGTAGCCTCCTCTCTCCTGAGGAAGAATGATCAGTGAAGAAAACAGGGAGAGACACAGACTGTTTTAAATGGAAGTATGAAACCACTTTGGGCAAGAACCTTCTATTGGTTCTAAGGACCACTTTATCCCTGTGAAATGAGATAAAATCAGGTTCCATTGACAGGGCTTGCAATTCACTGATACACCTGGCAGAGGTAATGGCTACCAGGAACACAGTTTTCCAAGTCAAGTACTTAAGCACTGCTGAAGACATAGGCTCAAAGGGGGGTTGCATAAGCTGAGCAATGCAAACGTTCAAATCCCAGGCAGGGGCAGGGTCTCTAAAAGGAGGATTGGTGTGAAGCAATCCTTTAAAAAATTTACAGAACCCAGGATGGGAAGATAGTGAGGAAGACTTCGCCACAGACAAAAACGCAGAAACAGCTGACAAGTGTACTTTGAGAGTATAGATACATAGACAGTATCGGCAGATAAGGGCCTATCGCCCACCCAGTCTGCCCATTTGAGCTTGTAAGTTCAGTTTGTTTTCCTAGAAGTCTGTTGCCCCTTACCCCTGACCTCCAGAATTCCTTTATGTCTATCCCATGATTGTTTCAGCCCCCACCACTTCCTCTGGCAGGGTGTTCAACTTGTCCACCACCCGTTCTGTGAAGAAATTCTTTCTCATGTTTCCTCTGAATCGTCCTCCCTCCAACTTCATCCCATGCCCTCTAGTCCTGGAACATCTTTTTCGCTTAAAAATAGTGCTTTCCTGCACCCTGTTCCTCCCTGTAAGATACTTGAATGTCTCTATCATATCCCCTCTCTCCCTCCTCTCCTCCAGGGAGTACATGTTCAGTTCCTGCAACCTGTCTTCATAGGACTTGTGATGCAATCCATACACCATCTTTGCTGCCCTCCTCTGAACCTTCTCTACCCTGTCTATGTCCTTACGTGGTATGGTCTCCAGAACTGTACACTGTACTCCAGGTGGGGCCTCACTAGTGTCTTGTATAGCGGAATTATGACCTCCTTTTCCTGCTGGTGATGCCCCTGCCTATACATCCCAGCATCCTATTTGCTTTACCTGCTGCCTTGTCACACTGTTTCCCTACCTTGAGGTCATCAGAGATGATAACCCCAAGATCCTTTCCTGCTTGGTGCATGCTATATCCTTACCCCCCAACTGATATATATTGTGCCAGGGTTTTGTGCCCCATATGCATTATCTTGCACTTCTTTGCATTGAATTTCAACTGCCAAAGCCCCTGACCATTCTTCAAGTTTCTGCAGATCGCTTCTCATTCTGTCTACACCTCTGGTGTGTCTACTCTGTTACAGAGCTTTGTGTCATCAACGAACAGTGAAATTCTGCCTTCTAGGTCCTCGCCATGTCACTGATGAAGATGTTGAATAGGACCGTCCCAGCACTGATCCCTGTGGTACCCCACTGGTCACTCTTCCTCTGTGGAGTGACAGCCATTTACCACCACCCTCTGTGTCCTGCCACCCAGCCAGTTACCTACCCACCACACTACTGTCCTGCCCACACCCATATTCCCCAGTTTGTGTAATAGTCTTCTATGTGGCACAGTGTCAAAGGCCTTGCTGAAGTCCAGATAGGCCATGTCCACTGCCCTCCCCTGATCCACCTCCCTAGTCACCCAGTCAAAAATTCAACGAGGTTGGTCTGACATGACCTCCCCCTGGTGAAACCATGCTGCCTTGGGTCCCTAGTCCATTGACAACCAGATGTTCCACCAATCTCTCTTCAGTAGTGCTTCCATGATCTTCCCCACTACCGAGGTGAGGCTGACTGGTCTGTAGTTCCTGCTTCCTCTTTGTTCCCACTTTTGTATAAGGGGACTACATCTGCTGTCCTTCCAGTCTTTGGGTACCTCCCTGTTTCCAGTGATCGGCTAAACAGGATAGCCAGAGGTTCAGCCACCACCTCTCTAGTTCTTTAAGGACCCTGGGTGCACCCCATCTGGCCCCATTGCTTTATCAACTCTTATTACTTCCAGTTCCTTCAGGACCCTTTCTCATGTAAAGGGACTTGTGTCCATTTCTGCACCATTCTCACCCCTTGTAATCCCTGCAGACCCATTACCCTCCTCTTCCTCAGTAAAGACTGAGCAGAAATACCTGTTCAATATGTCAGCTTTACTGTTGTCATCCTCCACGCGGCCCCCATCCTCCCCCTTCAGTCTCACTATCCCTCCCTTTGTCTTTCTTTTTTCACTTATGTACCTGTAAAAGATTTTGTCCCCTCTACCCACTGATTTTGCAATGTGTTCTTCTGTCTGAGCTTTGGCTTCCCTTACTGACCTCCCTGCCTCCCTTTGCTTCTCCTGGTACTTCTCCCTATCCCCTTCTGCCTGTGTCTTTTTGTACTGCCTGAATGCAATCTTTTTGGCTTTCACTTTCTTTGCTACCTCTTTGGAAAACCATAATGGTCTCCTCTTCCTTTTCCTCTTGCTAACCTGCTTAATACATAATTCTGTTGTTCTTGTAATCCCCATTTTAAATACTGCCCACTGTTCCTCAACCCCTGATTCCTGTCCCATTCCCTTAATGCCTCTTTCAAGTATCTCCCATTTTCCCAAAGTCTGTCCCCTAAAATCCAGGATATGTGTTTTGTGTGGTTTGGTTCTGCTCTTTCTGTGATTTCAAACCACAATGACTGGTGGTCACTGTTTCCCAGGTGCTCCCCACTGTACCCCCATCACACTGTCCCTGTTTGTGAGCACAAGGTCCAGTATTGCCTTCTGCCGAGTTGGTTCCATGACCAGTTGCTTGAGGAAGGCACCCTGAAGGGAGTCCAGAATAAATCTGCTCATAGTTGATGCTGCTGCTGGGATGCTCCAGTCCACGTCTGGAATATTGAAGTCTCCAACCAGTACTACTTCACCCTTGTCTGCCATCCTTTGGATGGCTAGCATCAGCTCCCTATCTGTTTCTTCCTCCTGGGCTGGTGGTCTATAGACCACACCTGTGCGGATGGCTGGCCCCATTTTCCTTTCCAGCTTAACCCACAGTATCTCTCCCCATTTTGTTCCTCCTGGATCTCTGTGGCCCTTATGTCATTTTTACATACAGTGCCACTCCTCCTCCTTCTTGCCTGCTCTGTCTCTTCTGAATATGTTGTAGCCAGGTATGGCCATCTCCCAGTCAGTGGTTATCATTACACCAGGTTTCAGTGATGGCCACAATGTCCAGGTCTGACTGCACCATGACAGCCTCAGATCTTCCATCTTGTTGCTAAGGCTCCTGGCATTTGCACACATGGCTTTCATGATTTGACCTCCCTAGACTGTTTCACTGTTCTACTCAGCCCCTTCCTTGGTTGTCATTTATCCCTGGTTCTCCTTGCTGTCTGCCCTCTGCTGCATTTTGCCCTTTTCTGCTTATCCACCTCTTGGGCACTAATCTCCATCTTTGCACACTGCTTTGCAGAGATAGCCACTCCTCTGGTTCACTGGTTCCACTGCTAGCTGTGGGGGTGAGCAAGTAGGTACCCTCCTTGCTGGCCTGCCACCCCCTTTGCTAGGTTTAAATGCTTGTCAATGTAGCATTTAAACTTATCATTGAGTGCATGGATTCCCCTCCAGGATGGATGCAGGCCGTCAGGCTTGAACAAACCTCCATCCCTCCAGGTGGGTCCCCAGTCACCAATGAATCCAAACCCTTCCTCACAGCACCAGTTCTTCAACCATGAGTTAAAGTTCCTGGTGCATGCACTCTATGCTCTCCCTTGCCTCTCACAGGTAGTACTTCTGAGAAAGTGACAGAAGTAGCTACTTGCTTGAGACCCTCCCCAGTTTCCTAAACTCTTCCTGAACTTCCTTTGGCTCCCCATTTGCCAGGTCATTAGTACCTAGGTGGATAATGACATCAGCTCACCCTCCGTCTTGCCTTCCCAGTGATCCCCAGGATCTTCCTTCCATCCCTCCATGCCATGGCACCTGGTGAGCACCTCACCTCCCTGTCCTCCCCTCCTGTGTTCCTAGCTGGATCCCTCTTATGATGGAGTCCCCCACCAGGATTCCTTCCTCCTCCTCTGGGGTCCACTGCTTTCCCGCTTGAGGTCACCTCCTTGGCTCAACCTCCACATCCTTTCCTTCCGCTCACTGGGTACCTCTATTTGGTTGTCCTCATTTGCCAGTGTGGCTATGAGTTCTTGAGTGGAATAGGATCTGGGATGTGCCTCTGCCTGATCGCTCTAACCTCCCTGAGCCCACTGTCATCCAAGTGCTCCTCATTTTCGGCATCCTTTGAGGCAGTTGCATTGGACTAGGTGGTCCCTGGATAGGGGTGATGGTACCCTGACCTAGTTTACTTCCGCCTGAGTCTGGCTACCTCCTCCCGCAGTCCAGAGATGCATGCAGATAGGGCAGCACCTCAGTGTCCAGAAGGTCTGCCTGAATATGGCTGCCCCACAGCCACTGCATTGCACCACCCCCACATTATACTGCAATTCCACTACTTGTCTGCTACTGAAGCTCTCCTAGTTCCCTTTTATTAATTTACTGTCCTAAAATCCTGCCACTGATCCTCAGATAATTTTTTTTTTTTTTAAAGAAAAAGAAACCAATAAATAAATAAATCAAAACACTTGTCGTGCTGAGGGTGTGCTTCTTCCCCCTTATGCCCCTCCTACTTCATACCCCTTACTATACCCTGTGTTTAGCTCCTGTCAATCAGATTTAACAGGGCATATAATTAAGAGTTGGGGGAAGTAGCTGGTCTGAGGCCTAGGCCATTAAGATGGACCATATAATCCATAACGGTAGGCAATCCAGCAGTGTCTGGAGAACTATGCTTCTTAGAACACCAAGTGCTGAATCTTTTCCATTTGGAGTTGTAAGTCTTTCTGGTGGAGGGCTTTCGAGAAGCCTTGAGGATATCCAGAACCCCTTGGGAAAGATGCAGATCTGCAAACTCTAACTCTTCAGGAGCCATGCTTTGAGATTGAGAGAATGAAGACTGGGGTACCAAATCCTTCCCTGAGAGGATGTTAACAGGTTGTAATTCCCGGGAAAAGACGGGGAAGGTAGACTGCTAGGGACAGCAATAGGGGGTACCAGGGCTGTCTGGCCCAATCTGGAGCAATCAGAATCACCTTGCAAGGTTGAGACCTTATTTTTATCAAAACTTTGAACAGGAGTGGGAAGCGGGGAAAGGCATACAGAAACTTCCCTTCCCAATTCAGGATCAGGGCGTCCAGAGGGACTGAGCCCAAGACTGGAGGTCTGCAACAAAAGAGAGGGAGTTGGTGATTGTCTGGGGCTGCAAAGAGATCTATCTCTGGCGTGCCCCACCTTGAAAAGATCACTTTCAACACCTGAGGGTCCAGGGATCATTTGTGATGGCCCTGAGAGATCCTGCTTAGTGCATCTGCTAGCACATTGTCCTTGCCTGGAAGGTGAACTGCTACAAGAGAAGTTTGCAGGGAATAAGCCAGGGACCACAACTTCATGGCTTCTGTGCACAAGGCCATGGACCGAGTGCCTCCCTGCTTGTTAATGTACCACATGGTGGTGGTGGTGTCTGTTCTGACTTGAACCACCTTGTTCTGTACTGACAGAGTAAGCTTTCAGGGCCAGAAAAACTGCCCTGAGCTCTAGGAGATTGATGTGGAGAAGGAATTCTTGGGAGACTACAGCCCCTGGGCAGTGAGGGACCCCAGATGGGCTCCCCAGCCCAGGAGAGAAACATCCGTGGTAAGGACCACTGAACAAGGCAGAGTAACAAAAGGAGCACCTTGTCTTAAATTGTCCTGATCCTGCCACCATTGGAGGGCTTGGCTCAAGGTCAGAGTCACTGGGATCAGTTTGGTAAGGGAATCCTTCCTCTGAGACCAGAAAGCTCTCAGGTGGAACTGAATATCCCTCATCTGGAATCTTGTCCCTTGAACCACTGCTGTTGAAGCTGCCATGTGGCCCAAGAGCTGGAGGAAATGCCTTGCTGGTCGAGATACCTGAAGGCTGAAAGAAGAAGCTAGTTCCATAAGAACTCTTGCCCGTTCTAGAGGAAGAAAGGCTACTGCTCTGAGTGTGTCCAGTTCTGCCCCTATAAAGGTAAGAAGCTGGACTGGTTCGAGAACTGACCTGGGAAGGTTAAGAAGAAATCCTAGAGAAGTGAGCACTTGCTGGGTCACTTGCAGGTGAGACTTGACTTGGTCTGGAGACTGACCCACTATTAGCCAATCATCCAGATAAGGAAAAATGGAAATCTTTTGCCTTCTTAGAAAGGCAACTACTACTGCCAGGCACTTTGTGAAAACCCTTGGGGCTGAGGTTAGGCCAAAGGGCATTGCTCTGAACTGATAGTGGCCTGAGGGCAACTCGAACCTGAGGTACTTTCTGTGGGAGCACCTGATGGGAATGTGAAAGTAGGCATCTTTGAGGTCCAGGGAGGCTAGCCAGTCCCCTGGTCTTAGAGAGGGAAGGATTATTCCCAGAGTTACCATCTTGAATTTTGGTTTTAAGAGATGTTTGTTTAGATATCTTAGGTCTAGGATGGGTCGCCACTCCCCTGTCTTTTTGGAGAGCATGGACTAGAGTCTGAGTCACTGGAATCAATTTTGTGAGAGAGTCTCTTTTCTGAGACCAAAAGGACCTTAGGTGGAACTGAATGTCCCTCATCTGAAATCTGGCTCCTTGCACCACTGCGGTGGAAGCTGCCATGTGGCCCAGGAGTTGAAGAAACTGCTTTGCTTGATGAGAGACCAGAGGTCAAAAAGATGAAGCAAGATCTGTGAGGGCCTTTACCCTTGCCAGAGGGAGGAAAGACTTTGCTTGGATAGTATCCAACTCTATTCCTACGAAAGTAAGAAGTTGTACTGGTTCAAGAACAGACTTTGAGAGATTGAGAAGAAACCGCAGAGAATTGAGGAAGTCTTGACTGATTTGTAGAGCTGATTTGACCTGGTCAGAGGACTGACCTACAATTAGCCAGGTATCCAGATATGGGAAGATAGAAATACCCTGCCTTCTAAGAAAGGCAACCACTACTGCAAGGCACTTTGTGAACACCCTTGGAATGGATGTTAGGCTGAAGGGCATGGCTCTGAACTGATACTGGCCTGAAGACAACTTGAACCTGAGGTACTTTCTGTGGGAGCACCTGATAGGAATATGGAAATAGACATCCTTGAGATCCAGGGATGCTAGCCAATCCCCTGGCCTTAGAGACGGAAGAATCATTCCCAGAGTCACCATTTTGAATTTTGGTTTTGTGATGTGTTTGTTCAAATACCTTAGGTCTAGGATGGGTCACCACTCTCCTGTCTGTTTTGGGGTAAGGAATTACTAGGAGTACAGGCCTTTGCCCCTGTGCTGAGTAGGAACTACTCAGCACAGGCTCTGAGAGCCAGAAGGGAAGAAACCTCTGCCTCTAGAGCAAGGGTCTCTAAGATGGATGCAGGTGGAAAGGACCTGCCCCTCAGTTTTGGAAACCTTTTGAAGCTGAGGGACAGTCCCTAGCTTACTACCTCCAGGACCCACTTGTCTGAGGTAACAGACTTCCAGACTTGGAAGCACTAAGCCAGCCAGCCTCCTACTGGAATGGGGGAGTTGACCCGGGCTGACACATCAGGGTGTCTGCTTGGCAGGAGTCTTGGACTGGGAAGAGGATGCGGCCCTGCTCATCCCCCTCTTGCCTCTCCCTCAAAAGAATCCCCTCTGTGGGAAAGAAGAGGAAGCCTGAGCTTGGTAGAAAGGCCTGTGGAAAGGCCTGCCCCTAGACTGCTGCTTCTGAGGAATGGCTTGTCTCTCTTTGGCCTGTGCACTCCTGTAGGTGGTCCTGTACTCATCCATTTTTTTCTTGTAAGCCTCAGTCTGCTCCCCAAACAGAGAGTTACCCACTACAGGAAAATCCATAGCCTTAGCCTGGGTATCCTGTGAAAGGCTAGTACAGCTGAGCCAAGCATGTCTCCTGAGACACACAGATGTAGCCATGACTCTTGATGCCACATCACTGGAGTACACAGCAGCATGGAATTGTACCTTGGATGCCTTGATTCAATCAGCAGCCACCTCCTCAAGCTCTCTGGCTAGCTGGGGGTTGGCCTGTTTAGCCAGTTCCAGAACCGTATCCCACCTGGACTTCTGGTACCTAGCTGTGTAGGCTATATAGTAAGCCTGACAGAGTCCCAAAGAAGATGCCAAATACTGCTTTTTAGCCATGGCATCGACCTTCCTGAAGTCTTTGTCTGGGGGTGTGAAGCCAAAGGAATGTTAGCCCTGTCACAGGCTGCAGCCTGCGCTACCCCAACATGGCTGCAATGATTGTATAAAAACTCCATACCTGAGCCTGATAACATGTACCTCCTGTCCATTCTCTTATCCACAGGAGGTAGGGAGTGAGGAGTCTGTAAAATCTTCTTTGTCCGTTTCCCCAAGGACTTGTGAAGGGGGATAGACAATCTCTTGGACTCTGGGGTGTCCACCATCTCGACAAAATCAGGCTCTTCCTCCTCCTCAGCAGCTTCAACCATTGGGAGCTGGAAGGTTTCAGCCACCTTCTTGTAAAACAAGAAGCGTGAAGGGGATACAGAAAGCCTGGCAGGGGAGACATTGGATGCTCTGTCTGGGGAGATGCCCAGTTCAATGGGCACATCCAGACCTTCAAAGCCATCATCTTCGTCGGGATACTCTTCGTCTCCCTCCCACTCCTCATTAAAAGCATCCAGATCGTAATCTGATGGAGTCGGATCTGACCGCCTAACCAACAGTACCGGTTCGGACAGAACCGGGTGAAGTGATTGAACTATGCTAATCGCTTTTGGCTATTTCGTCAGCGGTTAGAATATGCGATGCTTGATCCGAACCGGCTGACTTACGTTTTTGTTTCGACGGAACCAACCCCTCGGAGTCAGACCTCCTTTTGTCCGAGGAGGTAATGCCTAGATCAGTAGGCACCTCCTCAGGTTCAGCCGCAACCGAACCGGGCTGGCCATCTGGATCTACGGACTTCTCCGCCTCCCTTTCCTTCAGCCTACTCAATCTTTTTTCCAGAGTGGCTTTAGGAAAATTCTTACAAATGTGGCAGTCTGTTTTGAGGTGGTCAAACCCCAGACAGTAAACACAGATGAGGTGGGGGTCAGCCTTAGCAAAGGCCTCCTAACACTCAGTACAGTGTTGAAACCCAGTGGGACCATTTTTTTCTTGGGTTTCTCAGACATGGCCAACCTAAACAATTGCCCTTAGAGTTTTCAATCCAGGTAATAACCAACCAATCAGTTATAAACCGTGTTACGGGTTCTGTAAAATAACCAGAAAAGGTCTGGTTCTTCTGAAAACGATCGGCACCGGAACACCAAACTAAATCCCAGAAAAAGTTAACTCAATAGAAATATTAGAAAAAAGGTTGGTTCCTAACCAGACCAACTGATGAGAAACCAAGACAAAAAAACAATTTCCACAGAATTAAATAAAATACAAGTCACTACCTATCTACCACACTACCTGTACCATAGACAAAGGCTGGAAATACGAAAAAATAATAAAATTGGTTAGACAAACCGAACGCTGATTCAAACTCTACCGAACCGAGCAGAGGAGAAATCTCCGGAGCGACTTCACTGTTAGGCGGAGTAAAGAATTTGACGGTTGCACTGGTAAGTACCAGAGACAGGGGTTTAAAAACCGAGCTCGAGCTCAATGTTCTATGCTTCTGCACAGAGTTAACTCTTTCCTCTCCGGGGCAGCTCAAGTGCTGGGGCTAAATGCATATTGTCAGAATACAGCAAGACTTCATGTTGCTGAAGAGCAAATTCTGTCAGCGCAAGTTGCACTGCATGGAGCTCCAGATGGTTTATGTGGTGACGAGATTCCCTGGGTGACCAGAAACTGTGGGTGGGCTTGCAGATGCGCTCCGCTCCGCTCCCCACCACAGACGCGTCTGTCATGAGTGTGATGGCTGGTTCTGGGCAGAGAAACAGGATTCCTTCCACCAGGTGTTCAGGGATTAACCGCCCCTGGATGGCATCCCACATCGGTTGGATCACTATGACTGATCGGTCCAAGTGGCCTAGGTGGTGGAAAGAACAGTTAAGTAAGAACTTACCGTAACAGTAGATCTTCGAGAGGAGCTATAATAGTAAGGTCTATGCCGCAGGCACTAGGACCCTCCGGTGAAAACTTCAGCCAGCAGTACACAGCAGGGACCGCCCCGACACTGGCCCCGCCCCGACGGTCCGGGTATAAAAGGGGGCAGACCCAGCTCCACCTCAGTTCTCCCGCCAAGGCCCGACAAGAGAAGGAGACAAAGCAACTGCAGAAGATGAAATGGAGATGTAAATGAAGATGGATCTGCACACCTCGAGGGGGAAGGCGTATGGGAAGTTACGCCTGCTGCAAGAGCTCCTCTCGAAGATCTACTGTTACGGTAAGTTCTTACGTAACTGCACCATCTTACTTCGAGTGGGAGCTCTTGCAGCAGGCTATAACAGTAAGAACTGAATACCAAGCAGTCCCACACCAAAGAGGTAGACGACCACGGGAGGTGGAATATACTGACTCCAGAGGCCTCAAGACAGATGCCCTTGCAAACAGCTAGGCCGCAGCCAGCTCGGCATCTGGAGACTATATCCAAGCTGTAATGCTTGACGATGGTATGCACCGAGTTCCAGGTGGCAGCCGCACAAATGTCCCTTATAGAGACATTTCTCAGGACGGCGAATGAAGCAGACACTCCTCTGGTGGAGTGACCCCTGACCAGGCCCGGTATGGGCTTATTTCTCGTAACAAAAGGAGATGCAGTGAACTATCCACTTCAAGATAGTCTGCTTGGTCACTGGTCGACCCAAGCATTGTGGTGCAAAGACCACAAAAAGTTGTTCCGATTGACGGTGTGTAGCCGTCCTCTTGAGGTAATACCTCAAAGTCCTGTGGACATCCAGTGTGTGGAGGAGAGCCTCCCCTCTATTGGAAGGGGAAGGAAAATAAACAGGAAGGTCAACCGACTGGTTGAGGGTCAACTCTGAGACTACTTTCGGAAGAAACTTGGGATTCGTTCTGAGAGAAACCCTTCCCCTGTGGAAAACTAAATACGGATCTTTACACATCAGATCCTGAAGCTCGGAAACCCTTCGAGCTGAGATAACAGCAACTAAAAAACAAACCTTCCAAGAAAGGTAACGCAGCTCACAATCCACTGCCAGTTCAAAAGGAGGGAGGGTGAGTTTCTCCAACACAAAAAGAAGGTCCCAGGGTGGGATAGGGTCTCGAATGGGAGGTCTCATATGCAGAATTCCTCTAAGAAAAGTGCTGACGACATCCAATTGCGCCAATGCCCTATCTCCAATGAAAGCATGGTAGGCAGAGGTAGCCCACATATGCACCTTGATAGAGGAGTAACTCAGGCCCTTTTGGCATAAGGAGAAGAGATACTACAACGCTGAGTTCACTGGGCAGGTGACGGGATCCAAACGCTGTGACGATGCCCAAAGACAAAAACACTTCCACTTCATAGCGTAGGCGGAGCAGGTAGAGGGCTTTCTCACCGAAGCTAGGACTGCCACCACTTCTGGGGAAACCCGGAATCTGCGTTGAGCTACGTCTGAAGGAGCCAAGCATGTAGGTGTAAAGACTGAAGGTCCGGGTGGCCCAGCGACCCATGATCCTGGGACAGTAACTGCGAGCATATGGGCAGTGGAATTGGAGGTTCCGTTGAAAACCGCTGCAGGAGTGGGAACCAAATCTGCTGAGGCCATCTGGGGGCTACGAGGATCATTCGGGCCTCTTCTGCCTGTAACTTCAGCAGCACTCTCTGAATGAGAGGGAAGGGCGGAAAGGCATAGAAAAACCTCCCTGCCCAGCAAAGGGATAACACGTCTGGCCAGAAAACTCCAGGCGCGTGCTCTCGCGAGCAGAACATTGGCAGTTTGGCATTGCGTGGTGACACAAAGAGGTCCAGCTCTGGAAGACCCCACCTGTGGAAGAGCTGGTCTGCTACGGACTGTAGCAGCTCCCACTCGTGCGCTCTGGATCGCGACCTGCTGAGGCTGTCGGCCAGATCGTTGAGGACGCCTGGAACGTGCACTGCTGACAGCAGAATGCCCCACTCCAGCATCCAGTACCAGACTCTTATCGCCTCCCTGCAAAGGGGGTACGAATGAGTACCTCCTTGCTTGTTGATGTAGAAGACGACCGCCATGTTGTCTGTCTGAACCAGAAGAGAGCCTGGCACCAGGTCCTCCAGAAAGGCCTGTAAGAACTGCTCGCTTTTCCAGTACATTGATGTGAAGGGACCACTCCTCGGGTGATCAAACCCCTTGCATTCGACAAGCACTCAGGTGCACCCCCCACCCCAGGTCCGATGCATCCGTTGTCAGGGTATGACCTGGTGGCTCCGGACGAAAGCTGACCCCTTTCTCCAAATTCCTGGGGTCCATCCACCAAAGCAAAGTTCTCCTGACTGGCCCCGAGATCTTGACCGTGGAGTCTAGATTGTCGTAGCCTTGATCCCACTGCACCCTGAGCATCCACTGAGGGACCCTCATGTGGAGGCGGGCCAAGGGAGTGACAGGTATGGCCGCCGCCATGTGCCCCAGTAGCCTGAGGAAGTTCTGAGCTGGAATTTGAGGAGTTATTGAGATCCGTTCTGCAATCTCTCGCAGGCATCTCCCCTGTCCTGGGGGAAGAAGGCCATACCCTGGATGGAATCCAGGACCATTCCAATGAAGGCGAGCTGTTGACTGGGCTCCGGGGACGATTTTCGCAGATTCAGGGTGATCCCCAACCCTCGAACACAGTATAGGTGTCTTCAAGGGTGCGGAAGGCCTACCTCAACGGGCCGTAAGCAGCCAATCATCGAGGTAGGGAACACGAGGAGAGCCTCCTGGGGCCCAGGGGAGGAGGACTTAGGCGGCAGATGTCGGCTCTTCCACAGTCTTTTCCCTTGCCCTTCGGCCCTTCAACCCAAGGCCGGTGTTGGTACTGACGATTTCGGGTGCCGCCGGAGAGTCCTTGGCCCGAGGCGGTTTTAGTGGTGGTGGCGCCTGTGCTCTTGGGAGGTGGGCCAAGCATGCACCTGCTGGCTTGAGTGACTCCTTAGCGGGGCCACCTTAGGCTTAGCTGGCTTCTCCCCCGAAGGGCCGGCCTTGGCCTGAGCGGATTTGGGGTGCTCTCCTGATCCCGAGGGACAGGCCTTCTCTGGAGAGGGCTGCGAGTGAGAGCGGGACCGTGACTGGGACTGGTGCCGGGACTGACTACGGTCTTTGCTGTGCCGTTTCTTCTCTTTCCGTTTCCCCTCAGAGGAGTGCAGATCCATCTTCTGCTCCAAGAGATAGGCTTTCAGGGCCTTAAGGCGGCGGGTGAGGGTCATGCTGGTGAAGGCCTGGCAAGCGGAGCAGTTCACGGTGTTGTGGTCCGGTCCTAGGCAAAAGACACAGCGGCGATGGCAGTCCTTGGCTGGGATCTGCCTCCCACACTCACACTTATTCAGGTGTTCTGGCGAGGCCGACACCTGAGAAGACATCTGTTGGACTTCACAAAAACTGTCAAGCTTGATGAAAGGAGGTAGGCGCCCAACACGCATATTGAGGGTGAGGAATGAGGAAGGGAGGGTCTGTACCAGCTCAGGGGAAATAGCAGAATGTTTCAGGAAATACTATGAGCTGCTATAAAGAGCTGAATATACTGGAAAAGAAGATCACCTATGGAAATTTCTGGATGGAGTAAACTTGCAGATGGTTACGGAGGAGCAGAGGAAATTGTTGGGGCAGTCTATTTCTAGAGTGGAAATCTTAAGGGCTATTCAGAAGATGCAGCAAGGGAAGGCCAGTGGCCCAGATGGGTTCCCTATTAAATACTATGGAATCTTGAGGGTCAGTTGGCTGGGGTGTTGAGTAAGGTGTTTAAGGTAGAGGGAGAGGCAGAGAACCCAGTGTTACCTGACTCAAGTTATGATGCTGACATCTGTCTGATACCCAAGACAGGGCAAAATGAGCTGGATTGCACAGCCTATCGACCCATCTCGTTGCTTAACGTGGATCTGAAAATTTTAGCTAAGGTCCTGGCTACCAGATTGGAGAATATTCTCCCAGACCCGATTCACCCAGACCAGACCGGGTTTATTAGAGGCCGACAGGCATATCATAATGTGCGGAAATTACTTAATGTCATATGGAGGGCAGGCCGAACTCGAGAGAGAATGGGGGTGGTCTCCTTGGACGCTGAAAAAGTGTTTGATAGGGTGGAATGGGGCTGCCTATTTGAAGTAATGACCCGGTTTGGTCTGGGTGACTCTTTTATAGGCTGGGTAAGAGCTATGTAACTTAGGCCGAATGCACGTGTTATAGTAAATGGATACCTGTCTGAACGATTCGGGTTAGGGAGAGGCACGAGACAGGGGAGTCCTTTGTCCCCCCTCCTGTTTGCCTTGACGATCGAACCATTGGCGGTGGCAATATCACAACATAAGGGGGTGAAAGGGATTGGTGGGGCAAAGGGGGGGGGGGAACAGAAGGTGGCATTATATGCGGACGATATGCTATTGTTTTTGGGAGACCTGCAAAGGTCCATGGGACACTTGATGTCCATTACTGAGGAGTTCTCAAGTTTCTCTGGATATAGGATCAATGTTAGGAAATCTGAAATCATGGGGTTTCCTGACGTCGGCTTGGAAGTTCAGCGAATGGGATTTAAGGTGGTTCAGACAGATTTTAAGTATTTAGGGGTGAGGATAGGGCAGAGATGGGGAGATTTATATAAGTTGAATTATCATCCCATGATTAAGACGATCCTCACAGATATTAAAAGATGGATGCAACTCCCTGCCTCATGGTTAGGGAGGATCAACCTGATAAAAATGAATATCCGCCCCCGTATCCTATACCCCATGCAAATGCTGCAGCTGAGATTAATGATGGGGGATGTGAGAAGAACAGAGAAAGGGTTCTCGGAGTTCATTTGGCAGGGTAAGAAGCCCAGAATTAGCCTAAAATGGCTTAAGGCAGATAGGACTAAAGGGGGGCTTAACTTTCCTGATTTAGGTATGTACTATATGGCGGTGCAGCTCAGGGAGATAGCTGACTGGGTTCATAGGCCGTCGGTAGCAAGCTGGGTAGAGCTAGAGCAGTGGGGGACCCCAGGGAGACTTACAGCCTCCCAGCATAGTAAGGGACTTCGAGCCGATAGAGAGCTGGGAAGTGGTAACCCCTTGGTGAGGGAAACATTGGAGGCGTGGGATCACCTTTGGAGGCCGAGAGTTTTGGCACAAAGGGAGACTATACTGTTACCGACAGCGAGGAACCCTTTTTTTCTGCCAGGGATGGAGGATGGGGGTTTTCAAGAATGGGAAAGGAGAGGGGTAGATAATGTGGGTAATTTGCTAGAGAGAGGAGAGCTCAGTGCATTCGAAAAGGTTAGGCAAAACTTGAGACTGGGGGCATCTCCTTTATTCAGATACCTGCAATTAAAAGCATTTGTGGGGAAATTGGGAAAGGGGGGGTAAGGAAGAGATGCAACCGAATATGGTTGAACAGATGGTGTATCATGCTAAGAAAAACCCAAAAGGCTTCATAGGGAAGGTCACTAAACAAGGTAAGCAAAGTCTGCCAGATTTAACCGGGACCACAAAGGCTCTATGGGAAAGAGACCTAGGTCAACAAATATCGGAGGAGAGTTGGAAAACGGCCTTGAGTATGCCGGAGAGTATAATGGTATATAATAAGTTCAAGGAGGCCTTTTTTAAGTTTTTGCATAGAATGTATTGGCCCCCAACAGTAGTGCATAGAGCACACCCCGCGATATCTTCGCAGTGTCGGAGGTGCAACAGAGGGGTAGGCACTTATATCCACTGCTTCTGGTCTTGCCCAGTATTGGTCAATTTCTGGGAGGAAGTAGTTAAAGAGGTGAATCGGATAGCTGGAGGACAATTGCCGCGTGACCCCTTGATATGTTTATTTGGGGTTGAGGTAGTAGGAGGTGGGGAAGAGTGGGTGCCACTGCCCAGATGGATACAGGTTTTGTTTGTATTGGCCCGTCACTGTATCCAAAACACCTGGGTCTCGGGGTCCAGGCCTACAGTACTGGAGTGGCGGCGGATAACCCTTCGCTCCCTTGCACTGGAAAGGCTGACACAGATAGTAAGGGACAGGGAGGAGGCATTTTTGAGAGAATGGTCCCCCTTTCTGGCATCCTTGAGTGTCTCTGAAAATATGATGCTTCGAGCAGGGCTGAATATATAAATTGAAATGGTACTCAGTATCTTGAATGGATTGGAAATATGATTTTTGTCTATCCTTGAATGTCTATAATTGTCCTTGACTACACACACGATTGCATCTATTTGTTTGTTTTGTATTTGTCTGTTTATTATTCATTACATGTGTACTGTGTAATTGTCCAAGTTTGTCTGTAAAGGAAAAATGTTAATAAACAGAATATTCAAAAAAAAAAAAAGTCGAGCAACGGCCTGACGTTGGTAACCAGAAAGAAAAACCGTTGAAAACGGCTAAGAGTCGTTGGACAGTGGTCTGATGTTGGTGTAGAACGAAGAAAAACTGTCGAAAAAACGGTTTAAACGCGTTTTTTTTCTTGATTGAAGAGTCTTGCTGAACTGGCAAGCTGAAGCTGTTCTCTTGTTCACGTGCGGGACGCGGCAGGAAAAGAACTGAGGTGGAGCTGGGTACGCCCCCTTTTGTACCCAGACCGACGTCGGGGCGGGGCTGGCGTCAGGGGCGGTCCCTGCTGTATACTGCTGGTTGAAGTTTTCACCGGAGTGTCCTAGTGCTTGCAGCATAGTCCTTACTGTTATAGCCTGCTGCAAGAGCTCCCACTCGAATTAAGATCTACTGATGGCCCAGCTCCCACTGGAGGTCAAGCATCTGTCAGTGTGCCCAAAGGACCACACTGGTACAGGATACCATGTACCCCACCAGCCTCAGGAAATCCTGGGCAGGGCAGGACAGATCAACCTGAAATGATCAAGCAGAGGAGGTAAGGTCTAGAACCTAGTCCACAGGGAGGCAGGTCTTGGCCCACAGGGAGTCTAGTTCTGCCCCCAATGAACATGATCACCTGTGTGGGCACCAGTTCAGCTCTGTTAGGGTTGACCAACAAGCTTAAGTCTTGGTAGGTCTAGACAGCCAGATCTCTGGACCTATCTACAGCCTCTTTGGATGAACCAGCTAGCAGCCAGTCATCCAGACATGGATACACCTTGTCACCTAGTCAGGTATGCTGCCACCATTGACATGCACTTGGGGAAGACCATGAGCATTGACAAATGGCCAAAGGGCATGACCTGAAACTGGTACAGGACCCCTTCCGCTTCGAACAGCAGGTACCGGAGGTGCGACAGATGGACTGGGATGTAGAGGAATGCATCCTGCAGGTCTAGGGAGCAAAACCACATGTTTTGCTCCAGTGACGGAATGATCTGACTCATAAAGGCCATCAGAAACTTGCATTTCCACATGAACTGGCTCACACTGGGCAGATCCAGAATGGGGCGCCAGCCCTGCCCCCGTCTGTTTTGGGACCAGGAAGTAGCTGGACATGTAACCCTGACTGGCCATAGTGTAAAGGATATGAGCTATTGCTCCTTCTGCAAGGACCTGGGCAATATCCTCCCAAGGGGTGAAAAGCACATCCTGTAACACCCTGGACTCCTAAGGTGCATGGAAGCAGGAAGGTAGAAGAGCCTCAAAGTCCAGAGGCAACCCTCTGCCAACTACATCCAACACACCCACTTGTCCTTTAATGGTAGCGGATCAATGTAGCAGGAAGTAATGTAGCCAACCTCCTATGGGTAATGCAGACAGTGACAGAACAAGTGTAGGGATGACACCACCCAACCAGTTACTGGTCAGCTTTTGTGGGGGCATCAGTAGCTGGAGAGGTACCATCACCTCTGCCCCCCATTAGGACCCTCGTCTTTGGGCTTAGGCATGGGGCGCCAAGCCTGGTACTGCCCCTGCTGGGGCTGCTGCCAAGAAGGCTGTGGCTGAAAGGACCAGTACTGGAAAGCCTGTTTTTTCAGGCTTCCTTTTTGGGTTATTCTAGGATGATGCCACAGAATCCAGGATAGCACTAGACTTCTCAGTGCAGGTAAGATGGCCCTCCACTCTAGGGCCAAACAGGTCAGTGCCCAAAAAAAGAACATTGGCCAACTTGTGCTGGGTATCTGCTATGAAGGTGGACAGATGCAGCCAGACCCTTCCATGAAGATGGATGCTGCCATGGTATGGGCACATGAATCGCCCGTATCCAAGGCTGTCTGGAGCTGGCGTTTAGCTAGCAACTGATTCTGATCTCTGGTGACCATCACCAGCTACTGTTGCTCAGCTGGATGTGGATGGTGAGGGAGGGAGGATGGAATCAAACAGGCCCAACAGGGAGTGACAAAAATTGGCCATCATCGTGGCACAGCTTGCCCAACAGAAACCCAAGGATGCCACAGCATGCAGCCTTTTTGCAACATGGTTAATCTTACAGAACTCCTTGTACGGGAGGCTTGGTCATGTCCCCTTGGTTTCCCAGCTGATGAAAAACCAAGTTGGTAACCTTCCGAGAACCCAGGAGGGGACCCTGTTAAAGTTGCATACTGGTGGACCATATGGGTAGAGGGTGTCAGCCAGGACGCTGGATGCTGCCAAAGTTCCAGGGCCAGTCTCAAAATGGCCTCAGCCACGGGAAAGGGAACTTCTGGGGATTTGCCTCTGTCCAGAATGTCAGTAAAAGGGTACTTAGTCCTTTTCTGAACTGGCTCCAATGAGACTGACATGAACTTCGAAATACATAGGAGAAGTGCCACGAAAGACATCAGACCTTGCTCAGAGAACTCTTCCACCAATCCCTGGTCGAAAAGAAGCATCCCAGAAGAGGCCATGGATGTGTGGTCTGAGGAGTCAGAGGACTCCTCAAAAATGGTCTCTGACCATTTCTCATCACAGATCACTTGGTTATCCTCACCCCGGGTTGATCTGCACCAATAACCGGCATGGCAAGCTGGTGGGCAAACGGGCCTCATTGGACAGAGTATGCACCTTTGACTATGGTGATGGCAGCTCATCCCAAAGTGGTGGAGAAGCAGTTGTGGGAAGCACCTGCGTAGCATGGACCAGCGAGGGCACCTCTGTCAACTGTCAAGGGACTGAAGGTCCGGGGGTACAGCCCTACCCTGCCCCACAATAGCCCACTGTTGCCAGATGAGCTCCTCATAGCACCTATGCAGGTTGCGATGGTGCCTTTTTTCATCTGAGAACAAGGAGGTTGAGGAGTGTCAACAGAGGTGCTTCCCGATCAATTAGCATTGAGAGCGAGAACTCCTCGATCGAGACCTCAACTGTGACCTCAACCAGATGATCAAAGGAGAGGGGAGCCTTCCAGCTATTTATGATATACCACATTAAGTAGCACAGACGTGGAAGACTCCGCTCCCACCGAGGTTCAGACGGGACACTGACCAAGCCATGTCCTCCTGAGTGAGGACCAGAAGCACCAGGGTCTGAGAGATCAATTCCTCAGACTCCATCTGGCAGCCAGTCGATAGGAGTCGAAGTCGACTGGCTTCTCGGGGGTACCACGGACCGCTCACCCTGCCCTACCTGCCCCTCGACCAAAGGGCACTCAACCACCATTGGGAGAGTCGAGGGATTGGAAGGACCTCAGTCTCTCTTGGTTCTACGACTGGCTCTGGCGGCACTTGTGCTTTTAACCACAGAGAGTAGCTTTCCCCCAGGGTCTGAAGGGCCAAACACATGTGCTGGAAGTCTTCTGTGAATGACCCTCTGATACCAGCCACAGCCAGGAACAAACGTGAAGACTACGGAGGTGCCCACAGTGGCAGCCACCACTTCCACCTTAAGGCACACAAGCCGCTGAGCAGACCCAGCCATAGTCGAGGCCTTCTTGCAGTCCTTTGGGTTGTCCTTCAGAACTTGTTTCACAGGCTGACCCAGCGAGAGCCAGAGTTTCCCATCCTTGAGGCACTCAGGAAGCATGCTGAGACAAAGTATGCATCCAGCAACATCATGCTGCCCACCCAAGTAGTACACACACTTGTCATGCAGGTCGGTGACCACCATCATCTGCCAGCATGGAATGCAGAATCTGAACACTGGCTTCCCGTTGCTAAACTGATGATCTGAGAGGGGAGTCAAAGGAACTGAGGAAATAAAGCTGAGGAACATGAAAAACTTTGAAAACAAAGTTCACCTATGGTGCGCTAAATCCTGAGCTAGAATCGCAAAGGAGGTGACCTGTTCTTCAAGTGGAAAGAAAGAAAGATCTGACATCATGGGGTGGAGTCAAGGGATATACCACCCGGGTTGTGGGAGGAGGTGAGCTCAAAGACGTCTGGCAGATAAGACTGTTCCAGTGGAACTGCCAGAGTGCAGATATCATACTATATTGATGCCCCTAGAACATGTTTTTTTTTTTTCATAAATTGTGATCTTTTGTTATGATTTGGGCAGGTGACAATTGGTAAACAACAGTGCAAACATGTATACTACCAAGCTTGCTGCTGAAAGTACCACCAGTATCTATTTATTTTGAAAAAGACAGAAAATCTTTAATTTCTCACTTGAAATACACTGGGTTCCTAAGTAGTTGGCAGTTTCTGACATCACAATACCAAAATTCTATTAAATTCCTTTTCACTAGCAGTTTGAAAGGCAAAGGTGAAAGAAAACTCACTTGTTCACTGCACAAATCTTTCACTATAAAAGTAGAAAGCAATTACTAATTCAGTAAAACACAGTAAATGTTTAACTAGCCAACTGTCTATTAGAAGTGAGCCTCCGCGATTCATGTTAGAAGGTGGGAGGATTAAAGACGTCAACAAGTACTACTACACTGAAAGGTTTGTGAAGGGGTGGAATAAGCTTCTACACAATACTGAGGCAGCAAACACAATAGCAAGTTCAAGAAAAAACTGGTGTGTACTTAAAGGACTTGTTAGACAGGATAATGTGGGAGAAGAAGGGGTGGCTGGAAGAAAATAACTGATGTCAGATTCCGAGTTAGGGTATATCTGCTGTCTAGCAGTTGGCAAACTATATTTTATTTATTTTATTTATTTATTTATTTTATTTAAGCAGCAGTTTGGAAAACCTTTGAGCCATAGGCTCATTTACAAAGGTACCTTGTCACAGTAAGACAAACCAAAATACACAGTATAGCAGTACAACACATAAGTATAATAGTAAAATTAAGACATAGATACAAACAAGCTGGTACAGGTAGGATGGATGCAAACAATACCAGAGTTATGTCATCCTTAGCAGCTTAGTAATAAGCTTTGTCATAAGTATTGAGTACGGCTTTGACTAGTGGCAGTTACAGCATCGGGTGTTAATAAGCTGGTTTGCAGCTTCCTTTCATTAGAAAGTCTTGTGTTCTAATCTTGAGATAGACTGATTGGACTGTTCTGGCCGCTTTCTCTCTGTTTCTGCTTAAATCCTAATAAATGCTACCAACAACAATAGCAGCATGATGGGAGGAGGTCACTGCCCGTGGGACTTGTGACATACTTTCTGGTCGCTAACGAATGTGTGATATTCCCTGTGGTCCAACTAAGAAAAGCTGTTAGTGACAAAAAGTTACAAGCAAGAACTTGGAGACTTTCCCAGAAATGCATTCCTTTCACATGGGAAACCAAAAATGGGAATTTATTCCACAATGGGGGAAAAGACTGCAGCCATAAGACACATTGCCAGCAAAATTCCAACAGCAGGAATGAAGACGATTCAAGTGGCACAATGATCAAAAATGTATCTATTCAGGCTGGCCCGGTGGCGCTGTGGGTTGAGGCACTGGACGCCACACCTCGCACCACGCTGGCGATCCGGGTTCGTGTACAGACTCGGGTTGTCGGGGGTCGGCAGGGGGAAGGAGGATTGAGCATCCCATCGGATGCTCTCCTCCTTCGGGGTGGGTTACCAGGGGTGCTTAATGCAACCGACATCCACAGGGGCAGTGGAAGCACTGACTCTCAGGGCACTGGCAGCTCCTGCATGGGGGAGTCGGGAGGGAGGATAAAGGCACTTGGCAGGCGGCATAAGCATGTTCCTGCCCAAGCCGGTGTCCCCGGGATGGGGGGATGAAAGGAAACACAGAAAAAGCAGAAAAACACCTCGCCGGTCCTAGATGATGGCTGCTCCAGCCACCCAGTCCAAGAACCACAGGCAGACCCCGCTGTACAAGGTGATCCACGGAGGGAGGAAGGTAGGAGTCACCAGGGGCACGTTAGAGCAGACTCAGTGTGTCGGGTGGGTGACATGAGTGAGCCCGGAGGAATGGAACGACGGGGCAATCAGGAGGATAAAAAGAGATTTAAAAAAAAAAAAATGTATCTATTCTCAGAGCTCCAAAGCACTCAAGGTTCTTTTACCTGAATGAATGTAGATGTCAGCGTGGCTCAGTTGGTAGCATATCCGCCTCTGGGACAGAAGGTACGGGTTCCAGTACTGGGAATGGGCTCATACCATACACGCTGGCACCCAAGTGCAGTACTGCTGGGGTGTGCCGTCCTTTAGATGTGTTGTTAAACCGAGCGCCTGTCTCGCTCTTCTGGTGGTGATTCAGTTAGATGCTAAAGATCCCATGAGTAGAGGAATTTCTCCTGTGTCCTGGCCACATGTTCCCCATTCACTAAACTGTCACCTACAGCTGTATCAATTTCAGTTGGTCTGCATCGATATCCCCCCATTGGAATTGGAATTGGAAATTGGAAAACAGGCAGTATTCACTAGCCCTCATTTTCTGGTCAGCAAAAACTAAATAAATCCATTCATGCGATCAGTAAAATAAAGAAATAACAAAAATATCTAATAAATTCCCAATATTGAAACAAAGAAATGGTCACGCTCAGGAACGAGGGCACGGATTAGGCATCAAACAATTCCAGAAGATTCTTTCTGCAACAGACTGGAAGACATTTCCTGAAAGGAGTCGTGAGTGCTGGATTTTCTTACTTCTGGATCTAACAAGTCCCTTTGAAAAAGAAATGTTTTCTACTATAAGAGAGAAAATGAAACAACAAACCAACTCACCACTCAGCTGACAGCACAGCAGTGAACAGCAGTTGTACCTTCCCTTGGAAATGAACTCAGATGTGTAGCCTGTAGTCTTCTTAAAAGCTCTTTATTCAGATATATATCACATGATCAAGACTTCTTGAACAAATGTAGTGGTACGTCGGGACTGAGTCCAGTGGAGCCACTGGGACCACGGTGTCCGAATATGTGCCAACATTTGCTGATATTATGGAAATAAGAAGCTTTTAAGAAGACTCAAGGCTACTCATCTTGGGTTCAACTCCATGGAAGGTACAACCAGGGTTCACAACTGTGCCGTCAGCCAACAGGTGAGTGGCAGTATTGTTTTATGTTTTTCTCTCCTTTGAACTCACTGAAGTGGTCAGGAGCTCTATTTTTCTCTCTTTTTTTCTATTACATATTTATCCTCCTTGGAAGCCTGGCAGGCACCTCCGGCCCATCCCTTGGAGAGGACTCAGTCTCCAGCTCCATCGTTCCCCATCAGACCTCTTCTCCGATCCCCCATGGGTTCCCCCCCCGTGACAGGGCTGAGGTGAAGGGGCACCGGCTTTTGCCCCTACCCCAGACAAATATTTAGATGTCAGGGAGCCGGAGCGGGGGCTGATAGGGCCATCATGGAGTCTGCCAGCTCGTTTCCTCCATTTTTCTCCCGTCTCCACGGGTGCATCAGCAACGTAGCCTGACTCGCATCTCCTCTAGCCATTACTAGAGGGCAATCGTGAGCGGGACAGCAAACCCTCCCTCCCTCCCCTGAGAGAGGAGAGCAGTTCTCCGGATGCTCAGTCCTCTCTCTCCCCTGCCAACCCGGGCTCGTTCCCGAACCCGGGTCGCCAGCATGGCGTGAGGTGTGGCATCCAGCGCCTCAACCCTCAGCACCACCAGGCATACATACTTTTTTTTTTAAACAAATATAAAAATGTATAGTTCCTCAAAGATTCTGCAAATAGAGTCTGAGACCCTAACTTTACAGATCTTTCAGGGGCCCACTTAAGTTTTCAAGCATCTCATGGTGGAAGAATGCCTCATTTATAAGAAAATAATGCAAGCAATGTCATTGCAATGATTGATGAGAAATTAAATGGAGTATTTCTGGACACCCTTACTGCCTGATCAGGAGTCCTGAGCAAGGATACTAATTATTTACTTATAATTATATTGATTGGTTGTATATAAATATTCAGTTTATAAATATATTAGTTTTAATGCACTTCTATTATTTGTATGGATTATATGATGATTGTAACATTTTTCTGAAAACAAAAAACCAATAAAACTTTGTTTAGGAAAAAAAAAAAAAAGAGTCCTGAGCAAACTTCAGGGGTCTAGGAATCCCTAATATGGAGTTAGCAGAAGATATGTTCCTTTCAAAATACTTTCAATTTTTTTTTTAATCATTATAAATATGTCCTCACCTTCTCTATATTTACGTCGCCACCATTGTTTCATGACAGTAGGCTCGGATTTTGGATGGAAAAAGGATCATAAAGCCTTGGACTTCATCTGTTAGTGCTGCTTGCCCACGTGTGATGTCACAATCCCCTGCCTGTGACAGCATGATCGCTGCCACGGCAACCAACAGAGAATTATGGCATCACATGTAAATAAGCAGTAGGTGCAGATGGCAACTGAGAGACAACCGTCCCATTTTTAAGCAGCTGTTTTTGGTAATAGAGGCATACAGAAAATGTGTGAAATATTATCAAAACTGTGTGTAAATGTTACGTTTTTGAAACTTCTCCCACATATCACAGACTCTTTATCGCTTCATCAGATGGCTTCTATCTCTCATGTCCCCCTTGCAACCTGCATACGCCTTTCACATTTTAGGTGTCATGTCTAGAGGATTATTATGTACAAGCACTTTTTTTTAAGTTTCACAATAGCAGATAATGACTTCTCATGAAAATCCACATATAAAAGAAGTGACTGGTACTGGTAGTTGGCTCCATCCCCTGATGATATGGCATAGCACCACAGATTGCATTTCATTGTGTTGGTAACTTTAGACTAACAAATGTGTGCACTAAGCACTTTAATCGCCATTCTGTAGTGCGCTGTTTTTTTTTGCTTTGCTTGAACCCCCTTGCAACCTGCAAGTCCTGACATCAGACACATCCAGTGTAGACAGGTTGGTGTGGGATCTGAGAGTACCAGGGGCACCAGGCATGCGCCTCCCAGGAGCTTTGCCCAATTTTCCCCCTTCCTCCTCCCAATAATACCACTCCATGCTTGGATGTCCAAATCTTCTCATGAAGGCATAGGATGATGTGCACCTCCTCACCACAACCTTGTCCTGCCACAAAGGCTGCCGCTGTGAGAAATGCAATGGCAGGAGTCTCTCGTCATCCAGGAAGTGCAGTAAGTGGCAGTGGTTCTGGCCATGAAACACCTGACTGTGGCGAGAACTAACCCACTCCCAGCCCCGGGTCGTAATGACAGAGGCACCCATGTGCTACCACTGGGTAACTGGGCATCGCAACGTATTGCTTTTGGCTGTTGTAAATGCCGACTGCAAGCAAAAAACAGATAATAACACATAGGTTGGTGTGTATAACCAAAATATATTTACTGGTTAGTCATGTTTATCAACCGTTGGCAGTGGCTAACAAACTCTGTTATTCATACGTGTGAATAACGAACCATGAACAATGGAGTTTGTCCAAGCACCTTTCACAAAGGTTCTGCCAACACTTCCCATGGCACATAAACACCTGCATGACTGCCTTCCCTCACGCTGTCAACTCACTTTATTTATTTTTATTTTATTTAAACAGCAGTTTGGAAAACCTTTGAGCCATAGGCTCATTTACAAAGGTACCTTGTCACAGTAAGACAAACCAAAATACACAGTATAGCAGTACAACACATAAGTATAACAGTAAAATTAAGACATAGATACAAACAAGCTGGTACAGGTAGGATGGATGCAAACAATACCAGAGTTATGTCGTCCTTAGCGGCTTAGTAATAAGCTTTGTCATTAAGTATTGAGTACGGCTTGACTAGTGGCAGTTACAGCATCGGGTGTTAATAAGGTAGTTACGTAAGGAAGTTTTTGAAGCACGTATAGTTGGAGCTGGAGATGGAGGGGGCAGTGTGTTGAACCAGGAGGGGCCCTAAAGCTGAAGGCTCTTTGGCGTGAGAGGTCCTAGCTCTAGGGATAAAGAGAGGTTTTCCCAGAGGTCCGAGTATGAACTAGTGGGACAGAGCGGTATGGTGGTGGTCAATCCTGGTGGGAAAGCCCAAGAAGGGTCTTTTGTAAGGTACAGGTAAGATATTTGAGGCGACATCGAGATCAAGTACCAGCTTTAGCATACAGTAGACAGGTGTGTGTCATCCTAGGTGCTCCAGTAATTAACCTGCAGGCCTTATTCAGAGTAGTGCAATTTTATGGAGTGCGGTCTGATCAGCAGCACCATACACCAGCAGTCCATGAGTCCACTAGGGACAGGATAGAGAGGTGACTGCAGTCAAGAGCCTCCGGGGAGGCAGTGTTTATACTGATGTAAGATGCCCAATCGGATATTAGTGGCAGTGGCTAGGCAGCCATGTGTCCATGGAAGGAGAGGAGGGTCAAAATGGATCCCTAGGTATTTATAGGAGCAAACTTGTTCGAGTGGGAATGAGGACCCAGAGTGAATGAGGAGTTTGAAGTTGCAGGACTTGTTTGGGGATGAGTGAAGAACATGGTTTTTGTTTTTTTAAGATTTATCACCAATCTATGTTCCTTGAACCAGCCCTCGGCTTCAGTGAAGGACTTCTGCAGCGAGTCCTGGAGGGCAGTAGGGTTACGACTTGAGGCAAAGATGACTGCATCATCAGTGTACAATAGAATGTTCCCCGAGCAAGAGCATGGAAGGGTGTTAAGGTAAAGGGAGAATAGTAAGGGGCCCAGAATGGAGCCCTGGGGAACCCCAGAAAAGATGGGACAGATGTCTGAGTAGGTCCCATTAATTTTTACACACTGTGAGCGGTCAGACAGATAACTGGTGCACCAGGAGATGGGCCCAGCAGCAAAACCAGAGAGAGACTAAGGGCATCAAGAAGGAGGGTGGGAGACAGTGTCGAAAGCTTTCGAGAGGTCAATGAAGGCAGCACCAGCCAGAGAACCAGTGTCTAAGGAGGAGTGGAGAAAGTTGGAGAACTCTAGGAGGGCTGTGTTGGTACTGTGGCCCGCTCAGAAGCCCTGCTGCTCAGGACAAAGGACATTGTAGGTGGAGAGGTAGTCAGAGATTTGAGAGGCCACCACTTTTTCCAAGGCCTTAGAGAGAGGAGAGAGAATGGAGATCGGTCGATAGTTTCCAGCCACAGTCCTATCACCACCTTTAAAGATAGGGGTGACAGTGGCGACTTTCCAGCAGTTGGAACCTTCCCCAGGCAAAGAGAGGGTTGATGAGGCATGGATCGGGTAAGGACTGTGTATAAGACCAGCCGTAGGGATACATGGATTCAGGGTGTCACTGCCTGTACTATTACTCTTGAGGGCAGTGACAAGGTCGCGCCTAAGTTCTTGGGCAGAAACACAGGGAGGAGAAAATAAGGGCAAGAAAGATTTACTGCAGGTGCTGGGGAGGAGGTCAAAAAAATTTGTAGGGAGGATAGGGCTAAGGTCAGTGAATGAGGTGTTGAGGTGGTTGGCTATGAGGGCTGGGTCTGAGGAGATCACACCATTAATGTTGATCTGGGTGGGTGGGGGTGTGCACTCCCATTTAACTGTTTAATGTTATCCCAGAAGGTTCTGGGATTCCCCATGAGGCAGTGAGTGAGGACCGATAGTGCTCAGACTTGGCCTTTCTGATGGCCCGAGCACTTGTTTGAGGCGGCAGCATATAACCGCCTGTCATTGGGCCAGCCAGTCTCAATGGCACGGTGCCATAGGTTGTCCCTATGTTTGAGCTGGTGGATCAAAGCTGGGTAACCTAGGGGCATTCTTCCTTTAGAACGGCGGGTCAACACTGGGGCAAAGATATCACAGGCATTATTAAAGTTTGGGTAAAGAAGGAGAGCTGTGCCAATGTCAGGAGTTGCCTGTATAGGAGACCAGTCAATTTGGGACAGAAGTTCCTAGGTTTATCAGTCCACCAGGTATTAGACGCCCGGCATGTGGACTGTGCTATGGGTTTGAGGACTGAGGTTGACCAGTGGAATAGAATGGGGGAGTGATCGCTGAGGGAGTCTGGGAGGACTTGTACATTGGGGATCCGATTAGAGGCGGTTGGTGAGTACCACATCAAGCAGGGTACTGGAGCCTCTCTTGGGTTAGTCCTGGTAGGGTGGGTAACTGGTTCGTTAGGTCTATTGCAGAAAAGGAGTCTCGGGTAGAGGGAGGAGGAGGGCTGAGCCAGTTGACAATTAAGTCACCCACCAGAATTTGATCAGTGGAAGGAGGTAGAGAGGTAAGGTATTCTGTAAGAGGCAATGGCCTCGTTTGGTCCCTGGGGAGCACGATGGCAGTAGTCAGATAAAGGGGTTCCTTTAAAGGGTCAGGGGTTAGTTTCAGCGTAAGCGCCTGGGCCCTGGAGTCAAGGATGGGAGTGGGCAGGGCTAGTACGGGGAGAGATTCCTTGACATAAATAGCGCAGCCGCCGCCCCATCTCCCAACACGGTCGGACCGGAAAAGGGTGAGACCAGGAAGGGAGACTAGGGAGTCGGGAGACTTGCGCCGCACCTACAAACCACCAGCAAGACAAACTTCTTTCTCGCCAGGCACCACAAAGAAAAACAATATCATAGCAGTTTAAAGAAATCTAAACTAAAAACAATAAAAAACATGGCAACCTCATCTCCATTCACACCAGGGACTCAACAACTCTGTCTAGAGAATAGGTAAGTCAATCCCTAAACTCCACAGCCAGCATTCAGATTACACTGTCTAACACTATTCTAAATCCAGAACTTTTCTCTCACTCCCTTAGATGGCACCTCTGCTGCAGCCGAAAAAGACAAAGGAGACAATAGAAAAACAGAAAACCCTTCATCCAAAGTTACGCTGGACTGATGAGTACCCAAAAAGTATAAATTATCAAAAAAAATGTTTTACCAGTTTTACAAATGTTACTTAACGCGGATTTACTTGCAGTAGTACTAATTTCAAACAGCATTACCTAGCACTCTAAAAGTTGCAGTCTCACTAAATATTTCATGAAACAGGAAAAAATGCAATAGTCAAAGAACCAGTAAATATATAGAGGATTGTGTATGAGCAGTCATACACAACAAGGATATTCTTGTACTGAGAGGTTTCCTGGGTAACAGATGACCTCGAGAACACAGCCTGAGAGGTGCTCTGTTATCAAGGGAACCTCGAGATAAAAGAATACAGAGGATTGTGTATGAGCAGTCATACACAACCGGGTTATTCTTGAATCGAGCCATTTCCCTGGTAACAGTAGACCTTGAGAGCGAAGCTCGAGAGGTCTCCTGTTAACAGGGAAATGGTGAGATTCAAGAATAACCTGGTATATGTATGACTGCTCATACACAATCTTTTATAGTGTATGGGCAGTCATGGTTATGATTCAGATGAAAAAAAAAATGTCCAGAATGAAAGAAATAAAGAGTTTCCTTATCTGCCACTATCCTGCTGTGTGACTTTCCCCTTCACGGATCTCACTGCAGTCAAATCAAGGCTGATTGGTGGATGTGGATAACATTTTTTATTTGTTGCTTTGCGGCTTTAGTTAGTTTACTGCTGCTTTTTTTTGGGGGGAGGGGGCGTAATGCTGTTGACCGCTGCTGCTGTCTCCATCGTATACCAACTCAAAACCATGAGGCGTCAAGGCAAGCAACGGCAACCGCTACTCGAGGGCTTTGAGGCGCGCAACAGCATTCCATTTTGTTGTGCTGCACTACTGACGTACTGAGTGCAGCAAAACAGCCAGTATGACGGAGTGAGTGCAGCACAACAGACAGTATGACGGAGTGAGTGCAGCACAACAGCCAGTATGACGGAGTGAGTGAAGCACAACAACACTATTGCAGGCATGGATTTTCATGCTGAATAACGTTCCACCATACAATATATCCTTGTTTGTATATCACTGCTCATACACAATCTTTTATAGTGTATGGGCAGTCACAGCATAGCAAAAACAAAGGAGAATAGAAATTATAACTTTTTTTTTTTTTTAACTGACACAGTGTGCTGCAGATGTTTCTACAAGTTCAAGTTAAAAAAAACAACTTCCAGCTTAACTGGATAGAGGAAAGCAACTATGCGGCAGCATTCCAAGTTGTTCTGCTGCAATCGTGACATCACTACTGCAGCAGAACAACATAATGATGTCACTGCTGCAGCAGAACAAGCATATTCCAGACATGGAATTCAATGCATAACAGCATTCCACTATACACTATAAAAAAATTAAACATAGGGAAGTGTTTAAATTCGGATTTTATGCACACCCTTGGTGTGCGATGCCCTCATACGAGGGGCATCACACACCTCGGGTGCGCATAAAATCCTCATTATACACACTTCCCCATGCATTATTCTATATTTATACTCACCTGAGGTGTCTGATGCTACATAAACCCTGAGTGAAAAACTTGAAAGGTTTACAAAAGCATCAGACGCCAAGAGTATTTATAAAATTCTGGGTTTCATATACCAAGCCATGTTTTGAATTTTTAATTACTGAGTAGCATTTTCAATTGAATTGTGCGACTATGCCATGTGGTTTCGAACTATACACTCGACTGACAGGTCCCAATTACACACAGCTGATTGCAGTCCACAGTTACAACACAGGTATGTAGTAAGAATGCTAATAAATAATATAGTTATGAACATAATGAACTGACTTATGAAACAACATCCCCACTACCTACAATATCTGGAAAATGGCTCCACGTTTTATCTATTGAGTTATATGTAAAAAATTACTTATGCAGACAATTACTACTGAGTTTTTTTTAATAGAATTTTAGTAAAGGCCAAACAAAATAAGCACTTATGAAAATTTATCGGGCTGAAGGTTTGTTCTAGTTTTGTCTTCCGGCTGAGACCAGATCTAATTAGATACAGGTTGGGTCTGTTGGCACTCCTATGCTATATTTAACTGGTGGATGACTTGTAAATGAAATTCACCTCAGCCTTAGGTCCCCATTTCTGATGTCTGCCATCTATTACTGAGAATAAAACCTGTCACATCACATTAGTCCAATGAAAAGAAAAGGTTAGTTCACTGTCTTCCATCTAATTTGCTAGCAGTTATTGGACATTTTGCTTCCTGGAAGGTGCAGAACCAGAAATAGATGATTTTGACATCCTGGTCTGCCATCTGCAATACCTTTGCTCCAGGCTTTTTTTTTCCTTTTTCTAAGAGAACTGCAGCACCTGTGAAACACAAACAGTAGGAATTCTCACACCATCACAAGCACACAGGTGCGTGTAGACCCATACACGGCAAACAGCTACCTTTAAAGTCAAACACAATGTGCAATATCTCGTATTGCATCTTTTAAAAATGCAATCAAAATACAGGATCACCCAGGTTAACAGAACTGTTTTTTCATATTTACGAAAATGAGGCAGAATAGTGGTTAGCTATCTATCATGAGTTAATTACACAATCTTGGAATGTTACGAGGAATAAAGTAAAAGTGAATGAAAGTAAGATTCTCCATCACTGACATGATAATGTCATGATACTTGCTGTGACAAAAACTCCTTTGGGCTATACTAGCTTCTAGGGAGTTTTGTCTGAATTACTTCTCCCGCCGCCGCCACCACCTGGTTACCCCAGGAAAATACCTCTGTGCTGCTCAGGGACTTTGAAGGTAAAACCCAGTAATATTTGGCAGAGTGCACTTCGGGTGACGGACTTTAAACAGAGAATTGTCACTTTGCCTAGCAGAAATATCAAATTTGTTTATGTTACTTACTGAAAATTGGTAACTGGGAGTTTTTAGCAATCCTGGTTGATGGAAATTAATCTTAATATAAATAGTATTAGGTAGAGGTATGGCATTCTTTCCAATGTTTGAAAATATCTACTAGCATCTATTTTTAAATTGAGACATAGAACCGGTCACTTTAAATTATTTCCCGTGTATAAATATTGTTATTAGCCATAATTATAATCATTATATCTATTAGGCTAATTACAAAATTATCCAAGTGGATGTTTTAAGCACTGGGCACTTTTAAAACGTGTTCTATGTATGAATAGTATGCACTATCACTTTAAGAAATGCACTTTAAAGGAGGAGTGTGTGCGTGAGTGGCAAACCCATGCCCCGATGATGTACACTGGTAAGAAACCGGTCAGAGTTTAGCCTGGTTGCTTGGTATGTCCGCATGTGGCAGCTGTTTTTAAACTTAATAAAGCGGTGAAATGTACTACTGAGGAGTGCGGAGTCTTTGTTGAGGACTTTTGCTTGTGTATGGTCTTCGCACCCTCTCGAAGTAGTGGAGCGGCCTTTGCAGTTTTTCCCTAACTGGGAAAGACACACTGAGCCAAGGCTCGTTTCCAGGTGCAACCTAGGGGGAGGGGAGTACAAGCAAAACAGTACAATCAATGATACATGGGTGAGCAAAACAGTGACAGCTTTGACTGCAGGACACACTAACAGGTACCAGCTACTGGAGGAAGTACAACAGGCAACATTTACCAAATTGGTTAAGACAAGGGCGTAATAAATACAATATAAACGTATTAGTGTGGAGTACGAAGTAAAATGCGAAGTGCCTGATGAGGTGGTTGTAGTGCTCTAGCTTGACAGAAGTGTGCCTCTGACACAGCCAAGTACAAGGAGGAGATTGCTAGGGGTGTAAGGCGGTGGATTGACAGTGATAAGTGGGGCCGGGAAGGCGCCTTAAGTGCTGTCTAAGGGCTAAGATAGAGGAGGTAAAGTGGACTGAAGAAGGGAGCAGGTTACCGAGGAATGGGAGGCGACAGGAAAAGTCAGCCTGCCCAGCAGGGGTGCAAGGATGGGAGAGTGGAGAAAGTACGTGGATTTCTAGAGTGGAAGGAGCAGGGGATGGGAGACAGGAGTGAAGAGAGACAGAAGGTGGAGGGAACCAAACCAGACTTTAGATATGAAAGAGGCATCATGGGATTGGTGAGGTGAGGAGAGAGGGAGGATGGAAAGGGAAGAATACAGTGAGAAGTGATGAGTACAAGGGGATGAATTTGTAGTGAAGCAACAGAAAGCGCTGCAGAGGTGTCCAGTCTGACAAGGGAGGAGGAGGAGGGGGCAGTGCCATAGACCCTGTCCGCATAGTCAAAGATCGGGAGAACCATTTTGGTCACCAGCTCCCAGTGGACCTGGGGGCACAGGCCCGGTTTGTTGCAGTACAAGACACCTAGTTTAGGACGGAGTTTGATGTGGATGGCATCAATGTGGCAGAGAAGCCAAGCTTACTATCTAGCTACACACCAAGGTATTTAAAGGCAGGGACTCTGTGAAGTGGGGTGCCATCCAGTGAGCAGAAGAGAGGGAAAGGTGATAGCCTGGTCAATTTCTGGCTGCTGCTGATGGTCATGGACACTGTTTTCTCGGTGTCGACCTGGAGTTAGTTGGCATGAAAGCAGTGTAGAAAGTTACGGTATTCCTGCTGGAGTACACGCTCAATGCCCATGGAGAAGAGGCCGCAGGTGTAAAGGACAGTGTCATCAGCGTGCATTTGGATATGTGCGGAGACACAAGTGGACGGCAGAACATTAAGGAAGACAGAGGAAAGCACAGGTCACAGTATGGAGCCCTGTGGGACCCCGACTAGGATGGGGAGGGGCGGGATATGACACCTCCCACTTGTGCAGACTGTTGACGGCCTGTTAGGTAGGAATGGAGTCACTGCACAGCAGAAGCTGAGAGGTCAACAGTTCTCAGCTTGTCCAGGAGGAATGTGTGGGATACAGAGCCAAAAGATTTGGCTAGCTTGATGAATGTGGCCACAGTGACACGTCCCTGATCCATCACAGTGAGGATGCCATCAGTTACTCGCAGCAGGGAGGAGACTGTGGAATGGTGTTTCCTAAAACCAGACTGAAAGGGAGACATGAGGTTAGAGGAGTAAAGGAAGTCAGCAAGCCTGGAGTAGACAATACGCTCCTGTAGTTTTGCAAGAGAGGGGAGGAGAGAGATAGACAAGAAGCTGCTGGGGGAGAAGGGGTCTCCCCTTTGTGCAGAGGCAGAACCTTAGCAATATTCCAGGCCTGGGGCACAGCTCTGAGGGAAAAGGAGAGGTTCAGAAGGTGAGAGAGTGGAGAGGCAATTGCAGGTGCCAAGATCCAGAGAAGTTTAGGGTCCAGTCCATCAGGGCTGGACTTGGTTAGTTTAAGTGATGTGATGGCTAGGGGGATTCCATGAGGAGAGACAGGAGCAAAGTAGAAACCCTCAGCTGAGTGAGACTGGGGATAGGCAGCAGAGGACAGAGCTGAAGAGGGACCAGGGCACAAGGGAGAGGGGCGTGCACAAGTGGTAAAGAAGTCATTAAACATAGCAGCAACAGAATAGTCAGAGACTGGTGAGCCATCCACAGAGAGGATTGGGGAAGCGGACTGGGTACGTAGGTCAAAGAGGGAGTGAATAACTCTCCAGAATTCTGCTGAGAAACTAAGATTTGACTAGAGGGACCAGGGGCCCTCTCCCTTGTGCCCTGGTCCCTCTTCCACTCTATCCCCTGCTGCCTATCCCCAGTCTCACTCAGCTGAGGGTTTCCACTTTGCTTCTGTCTCTCCTCATGAAATCCCCCTAGGGACCTGGGGGTAGTCATATCAGATGACCTAAAGGTGGGTAAGCAATGTGAGAAGTCGGTAAGGAGAGCCATGGGGATACTGGGATGCATAGGAAGGGGCATCACAAGTAGAAAAAGGGAAGTGGTTATCCCTCTGTACAGGCAGTTGGTGAGACCCCATCTGGAGTACTGTGCGTAGTTTTGGAGACCTCATCTACGCAAGGACATAGACAGGAAGGAAGCAGTCCAGAGGAGGGCAACTAAAATGGTGCAGGGTCTGCAGCAGAAACCATATGAAGAGAGAGACAGAGAGAGAGCTTATATGTATATCCTTGATGAAAGGAGGGACAGGGGGGACATGATAGAAACTTTCAAGTACCTCAAGGGAATCAACAAAGTCCAGGAGGGTAGCATCTTTCAGAAAAAGAGATGTGTAAGAACAATGGGGCACAATTTAAAGATAGAGGGGGGACAGCTCAGGGGTAATGTGAGGAAATTTTTTTTCACGGGGAGAGTGGCGGATACATGGAACGCCTTCCTGGGGAGGTCGTTGGGTCTAAAACAGTGGGGGAATTCAAATATGCATGGGACAGACATAAGGCAATTATAGTGGGGGGTTGCAGGAAGTAGACTGTTGGTTAACTAGAATCTACAGCTTATCCAGAAGTAGGGAAATGGGCAGACTGGGTGGGCCAAGTGGTTCTTATCTGCCGTCAAAGTCTCTGTTTCTATGTTTCTATGTGGTTATTTATTTGATAAGTTTCACCAGGAAAGTCATACTGAGCTACAATAGCTTGTTTCCAGATGCATCCTGGGGGGGGGGAAGGGGATACATTTGAATAAGAGATCAAAGTAAACTATACATAGATTTAAGCATGTACATACAAACTAACACATTTAAAACTATGCCAAAATATCTGAGGTATAGGTAGGCAGCACTTGGCATCCAGGTATAGACTATGTACATACATGCATATATATATATATATATATATATATATACACATACACACACACACATATATATATATTATGGTAGCACGGTAGTGCTACCATAGTTAGGGTTGAGGAGCCATTTCTATGTTAAACCCCAAAACTTTCACCTTAATAACTTTGCAACGCTTGACTGGATTTGCTTAAAATTTGGAATACACGATCAAGAACCATAGGCCTTAGGATTTGCCAAGTTTGCACTGGTCGGATATACGGCCATGGAGTTATTAAACGTGATCTGTGCACGCATTTATGCTTTTTCTGAATTTCACGGTCGCAGTTTACAGGTCGATGGTTTATGCGATCATCCGAAATCTTCTAGGGAACGCATGGCCGGGGTCCTCGATGTGCCTTTTGAAGATTTCGTGAAAAAATATTAAACGGTTCAAAAGTTATTCAAAAAACAGTTTCCCATTATAAGTCAATGGGAAAAGTTAACAAAAAGTTCGACAGTGTCGCAAATGCATTTTTACTTTCGCAAATGGGCCTGTTACTTTCGCAAATCGGCCATTTTGTTTTCAGTTGGTGATCAGAAAAATGGTTGGCATTTAAATTTGGGACCCTCTAGCAACCTAATTCTTTTTGTATTCACCTAGTCGGGCCCTGAGGATGCTTGCCATGTCTTTATTTTGTGGTAAAACACCCCAGAAATATGTTTTTCAAATTTCTGGAAAAAGCACTTTTGCAAATTACTTTCGTGCGCACGAAAGTGTTGAACTTTTTTGCGAAAGCTTCCGCAAATTGCGACAGTAGTTTTCCATCTGTGGGAAAGTGACAGCGATTCTTTAGCACTGCGCTGCAAAAGAACCGTTGGGAGTTTTGGCCTGAAATTTGGAGGGAACGGAGCCAACATCTCACAGATGTGCCTTTCAGTGTTGTATTGAAAAAATATTACACGGCAGCAAAGTTACGGCACTCCAAAGTTGACAGTTTTTCCCATAGGATAACATTACGGCGCCGACGCATTACAGAAATCCTTTGGATCCCTGCTGCAAAATAACGGTTTGGTCTTTTTTCCTGAAATTTGGAGGGAAGACAGCCAACAGCCCACAGATGTGCCTTTCAGTGGTTTGGTGAAAAAATATTACAGGGAGGAAAGTTATGGCACTCCGAACTTCTCTTTTTTCCCCATAGGATAACATTACGGCGTTCGCCGCGCATTTCAGGGCCCGTATCTCGGAAACGGTGCAAGATACGGACTTTTCGTCGGAAAAACGCTTAGCCCCCTAATGGGCGATAAGTACAAAATTAGCCAGGACAGTTGTAAATCATACGACTTTTAAATTCTTTCTCTACGTCGTACGGTTCCTGAGATATAACGTATTTAGTATTCCAAGTTCTCATTTTCTGCTCCGATACTCATTATTATGCATACATTATTTGTACTCACTGTCTTTCTCTATGCAGGTTTTGGGGAAAACCAGCCTGTGCGCTTACATTAATGTTACTGTTGCCCTTTCCGCTTGTTCCGTATCAGTTTACTTACCGCTGACGCCTTGCGCCACCATGTGCATTATCCTTGCATTTTCATTTGTGCTTATGCTTCTGTTATTTTTTGCCATTTGTGTCTACAGTACTGTTTCTCTTTCTGTTTCACTTTGCGTCACCATGCCCATTGACATTTCCGCTATGGACACCATGTTACTATGTGACAACACATCACGTGGCAGACTGTTCCCGTCTACGCCACCATGTGCGTTACCCTTTCTGTTCTCATTCGCGCTTGTGTTACCATGTGCGCCACTGTTAGCACTTCTGTTTGCGTTGCTGTTCCTATGCCTCGGGCCCCGCGCTCCCGCCACTGCATTACATTCACTATTTCTCGTTATCATTCTCAAAAAGAAGGGAAATTAGAGGCAAAAAACTCAGTTTAATGCATTAGTTAGGTTGTTCCACAGTAACAAAAGTGATGAATGCGTTAGGTTGAAAACCCCTTGACCCGCCCACCCCCAACCGCATTGGGTGCGATTGGGATCGTGGGTCCTAACTCTCACCCATTCTCCTATACTTCTGCTGCTTTACATGTCATGGGGTGAGAGTTAGGGCTGACGATCCCAATGCGCACCCCAATGCCGGGTTGGGGTGGGCTGGGGTCCAAGGGGTTTTCAACCCTAACAGCGAATTCCTCACTTTTGTCGCTGTGGAACAACCCTAACAATGCATTAAACAGAGTTTTTTGCCTCTAATACATACACATATATATATATATATATATATATATATATATATATACACAACATAAATTATTTTATATATAATGTAACCCGGGGTTACTAGAATCCCAGTAAGACCTAGTGGTAGGCAGGGAGGCAGCTTGTGAAACTCCAGTTAAATGGATTTCACACTGTCTCACTCTGTTCTCAGTCTCAGCTGAGATTGAGGGATGACATCACCATAGAACTCTCGCAGCTGCATGAGCCACACTGGAGTGCTGCAGTTGGAAGTTAGGGTAGAATGTTGGGGATTTTGAACAGAGTCTGTGTGCAGTCTTGGAGAGAGGAGCACAGCAGTCTGTGTGCAGGCTCTCAGAGCCTTAAGCTCTGTTTTAGAGCTACTGTAAGGGAGGTAGGTGTGTGTTTCCACCGAAAGAGGAACACAGTAAACTTATTGCTGAAGTGGTGGAGACCGCTGTCACTGGTTCAAGTGTCCCCTCCCTGAGGGGATGGGGGGGAAAAGGTTTGCCTGTCTTCCAGGGGCAACCCTCTGGTTCCAGCTAAGGGAAGAAGCTGCCTAATTCAAGTTGTGCTGCGGCACCAGAAGATCTGAGAGAGAAATTCCCGTGGAGGAATCGCCTGTGGGGCACCTGCAACCAAAGGGTGAGTTCGCTCTGACAGAGGGCCTATGTTTTCACCTGAACTGTTGGAACGTGGGGATTGGACTACTTAACCTGTAGGAGGTCTAGTGTAATAGACATTGCCAGTTAACTCAAGTAGGTTCAAGTCCAGCACAGAGTGAAGTAAAGTGGGGATTGAACTGCTAATCAGTGGAGGGGCCTAGAGCAATGGGCTATGCCAAGTAAAAGTATGTTCAAGTCCAGCACAAAGGGAAAGCAAGACAAGTAGAGGAAATGTGACATACATTTAGCCTTAATCTACATTGCCAAGCTTTACAGTAGGAGGTGTTTACTGTCCAGAGAAATGGCTGGGTATGAATTGTGGAAGCGAGAGGTGGGAGACCCCCCCCCCCCCATCAGTAGTAACCAAATTCACCTCTATGGATTTGCTCTGTGGCACCTTTACTTTCTCTCAGGTACTTGGCCAGTGCCTGAGGAAAGTACCCAGACGGGATTAAAAGGAAGTTTCCTGATAGAGCTGAGGTGCTCTTAGGTGGTTTAGGGAGCCACCAACAAATGTTTCCATGACATATGGAAGGTGTCCGAGTGGCCGGCAAGGGAGCTGAGCCTGGGAATCCCAGATCAGTGTACAAGTTTAGGCTGTGTACCCAAAGCAGCATGCAAGTCCGGGCTGTGTGCCCAGTGGGTTCAGAGCCTGAGGGCTGAAGTGTTGAAGAAGTGTTCTTGATTCTTTTAATCTGCATTACCAGGAATGTAGCCCCATGGGCGTCCATCTATGCTTTGTTGTTCTGCTTGGATGTGAATAAAGCCACACTTTAAAATCCCATTTCCGGTACTGGACATTACAGTTAATGCTTCCTGTGTTCAGAGTTACTCGGGTGCCTTGCAGAGTAGCCAAAACCTAGCCTTTGTGCCGAAAGTGACCTATTCCTTCCCGAACCCAGTCCCCACCGGGTACGGCTGTCAGATTCAAACAGCATACCACCTGTCGTTTGCAAAGTGATGGGGGTGGGGGTTACATGTAAGAAGTAGAGGGTCTTAGCAGGCCTTAGAACTGCTTTTGTACAGAAATGGTAACTATGTTAGTTGGTAGCTTGGCTCACCAATTGGCTGAAGGGAAGGCAGCAAAGGGTGGTGGTGGTGGGGGAACTCTCATCACCGAGGGATGTGATAAGCGGGGTGCCGGAGGAATCAGTACTGGGATCAGTGTTGTTTGGGATATTCATAGCTGATATCTCCCACAGGGTCTGGAGTAAGATCAGTCTCTTCGCGGATGACATAAAGATGGGAGTTGTGGTAGATGACATCAAAGAGTGGAGGGGGCTGCAGGAGGACCTGACCAAACTACATGAGTGGTCAGATGCATGGCAGTTGGTATTTAACACCAAAATGTGCAAGGTATTGCACTGCGGGGCTAACAACCAGGGGAGGAGCTATCAGCTGGGGAAGTACAGCTGGAATGCACGGAGGAGGAAAAGGATCTGGAGTGCTTATAATGGACAGTATAAACAACCCAGCTCAGTGCAGGAAGGCGGTAGCAAAAGCCAACAAGATACTGGGGTGTATAGCAAGGGGAATCTCCTCCAGAAATAGGGAGGTGATCTTGCCCCTCTACAGGTCGCTGATCAGGCCGCACCTGGAATACTGCGTGCAGTACTGGCACCCATTCCTGAAGAACGGCATCAGATTATTGGAGGGTGTACAGAGGAGGGCGACAAAGATGATCCTGGGTTTAGAGGGATACTCCTATGAGGAGAGGATGGGCGAGTTGAACATGTATTCCCTGAAGGAGAGGAGGGATAGTGGGGACATGATCGAAACCTTTAAATACTTCAAGTGGATTAACAAGACTAGTACAGAAGGGATTTTGCAGATTAGAAGGGGGAAGGCCACGAGATGAGATTGGGCATCAGGCAGACTGGAGGGGTGAAGATGGGAGTCAGGAGATATTATTTCACTGAGAGGGTGGTGGATAAGTGGAATACTCTGCCGGAGGTAATAGCCTGTAGTACGGTAGACGAATTTAAGAGGAGATGGGACAGAGTTGGGGGGGTAATAAGGAGGAGGAGAGGGGTGGGTGGGGCAGCTGCATGTTGAGGGGCTAGCTGCATAATCGAGCAGACTCGACAGACCACGAGGCCTGTTTCTGCTGGTGTTTTCTTATGTTCATAAGTTCGTAAGTTCCTGATTGACCTATAGGTTAGAAGGTCAGGCAGGGAGTGAGGAGAATTTGTAGTGTGCCCAGGCCTTGTCACGGGAACTGCACAAGTCAGCAATGTCATATGTAATCCACGACTGGTAGGAGTTTTTAACCTTGGACTTTCTTTGGGGGGGAATGCGTGTCTGTCTCAAGTCTAATAAAATTTGGCAAGAAAAAGGGAGCAGGCCAAATCAATGTCTGGAGCAGGCTAAATGGGGGACCACTCTGTGAGTACGAGATCATTTAGGAGGGCACTGTAATCGAGCAACCGGAGGAATTTGATCCAAATGTATTTAAGGGCGGGTGGGGCATGCCTAACTTTCCTAATGCAGTATGTCATACAGTGGTCACTGATGGTGACCGGTAGAATGCCAACTACAATGAGACGATGTGGGCAGGAGGAAAGCATCCAAACCAGAGTAGTGTGGTTAGTGGAGTGAGGATTGAGTTGGGTGGATTCCGAAATTAGCTGAATAAGGTTTAAGGACTCAGTCCTGTTGGTAAGGGGCTTGGAGGCACGGGAGAGTCAACTGGTGTTAAAATCCCCAATTAGAAGGAGCTCACCAGATGAGGCATTGGAAACAACACAAGAGATGGAGTCAGCCAAGGAGGAGGAAGAAATTTTAGGGGAGGCATAGAGGATGCCAACAAAGATGGGGAGTGTGGAAGGGAGGCATAGCTCAGAAGGAGCTCGCGCGATGATGGCACAGACTCACTGAAGGGGATAGGGCAACTCCATCGCCATGTCTACCACAGTCCTGACGGAAGAGGTGGTAGACAGGGAGAGCCAAGTGAGAGGCAGGTATCCTGGACAAGAGTCAAGATTCAGAAATGCACAGGAGGCTAGGAGAGTGTTGGGATATCCAGTCTTTGAGGGGTTAAGTCTAGGGAGGAAGCTCCTGGCATTTAGGTCGACAATGCTGAGGTCTTTGGGGCAGAGGAGGGAGAAGTGAGGAGTGAGGGGACCTGGGTTAGGTTCCACACTGCCCAGTAGGAGTAGGAGAAGGAAGAGCAGGAGGATGGAGTGGGACTTTCTCCCTCTGGAACAAGGGGTAGAAGGTGAGAAGCAGAGGAAGGAAAAGGCACAATGGATAAATTCTAGATTAAAGGAGGGAGAGGAAAACAGACCAGGGTGACTGTCAGGAGTGGGGTGGTATGGAGGGAAGGATGGATGGGGGTAGATGGAGGGTGCTGGGGGACGATGCAGACCAGACAGAAGGAGGGGGGAAGGGGCAAAGCAGGCAAGGAGAGGGTGGGGGGAAGAGAGGTGACAGGGACAGGAGGGGGAAAAGAACGAGACAGAGTGAGATGGATGGGGTATTGTTAGGTACAATCCAGTTAAAGGTAGTTTATGTAGAAGTAGCAGTATCATGCATTGGCAGCAGTGAAAGCTGAGTAAGCAAGTTTAGGCTGGGCAGAGCAGCAACCATCCAGAGGTAGACTAACTACAGCAGGCAAGTCACCTAGGCAAAATAAGGAGGCAGCAACCATAGGCGCAGTAAACTAGGCACAGTTGGGTTGCTATTACTTATACAGAGCTGTGGGTAGGCATATCGGCGCAGTGGAGGCTATGCGCAAAGCAGGCTTTGGAGGGTAATGCATCAAGCAAAGGTGACTACAAACAACAAAGGTTAAAAACCTAGACTGACACTCAACACTTTGAGAAGCAACAGCAGGTAGACGGTATTCTTCTAAGACCGAGGAGTAGACAGTCACCAATACTGGACTGGGAATTTTCACTTTGCCCAGCAGAAATATTAAAATGACCTTTGCAACAAGGATGCTCAGCCACTGGTACTATAAAAACAGATCTCGACTACGATAATGCAACAAGATATTACAAACAGGATATGTACAGCAAACAAAAAGATGCACACATTTACAGGAAAGGGAAATAAAACAGTTTGAACAGATAGATGACTTCCAGAATAAACTTACAATCAAGTCTCACACTAGAATCTATATTTACCTACCAGCTAACTTGAAAGAAGGTCAAAGGTGTCCAAGTCTATCAACTTACATAAACAGCAAAACAAGTTACATTCAACAGTAGACCAAAAGGAACGGTGCGTTGACAACAGATTTCCACATCTGCAGGAGGCATCAACAAGGGGAGCAGGCTAATGCAACTAGCAGATATGGTCTAGGTACATGTGCAGTGCAGTTTCTGGAAAAGGTGGGCAGTGTGTTATTCTTTGGTAACCAGGCAAGGCCCACTAGGCACAGGTGCCTGTTTTCAGCAGTGACCTGGGAGCACTGGGGAGGAATGACTTGCTCAGAGTCACACATTATGCAAGTGGAGGTTGTGGGAATCAAAACCCAGGTCTGTCTGCTGGATGTACAAAGCTTATTCACAGCTCATTACTCTAATCTCTGGGCTATATTGCCAGTGACTTGTGCCTTAAAGGGGAGAAGCTAAGAAAGGTAAAGCTAGATGCTTACATTCCTCTCTGTCAGCAGAATCTGTACTTCCAGCTAGGAGAGGCTACCAGTTAAAAGGTAGCAACAGAGATCACACAGCAGGGAGTGTTTGAGATCAGGGAAGTGAGGGAGTCATTACAACAAAAAAATAAATAAGGACGCTCTACAACAAATAAAAGTAAAATATATACATATATACACACACACATATATACAGAGAGAGAGAGAGAGAGAGATATGGCTGTTCAAGAAAGAGGGTCTGAGAAGGGTTATCATAAAATGATTTTTGGAAATGAAACAAATGGTGAATGCTCTAATAACCAGTAAAAGGCAGCAGAACACTTGTCCAGTTTGATATGAGAAACCGCAACTGTAAGAGGAACTGTGCGTGGAGCTAGAAACAGGCAGCTGGGCATTTTACAGGGGAAACATTAAAATCAGAATTGCAGGCGGGAACTGCCTTGAGACAAGCAAACAGGAGGTGATCCCAAGACAAAGTGCTCCACAACTGGAACATGGCTTACAGCTTAGAATGTTAACCTGAGAGCTAAGTGAAGCTGTGTCAAATGAACTTGATTGTTTTTTTCAGGATGGTGACACAAATGGTTGATAAGACACCCGGCAGTAGACATCCTATACCTGGTTTTCAGTAAGGCCTCTGATTTAGTGCTCCAGAGCAGGCTAGTGAGGAAGGCGGGTGAACTAGAACTAGTGGAATGAGCTAACTAGTTGGATTGGGAAACTGGTTGATGGCTAGGACTCAGAAAATGGTACAAAAGGGAAGGTGTCTGGTGTCAGAGAGGTAACTAGTGATGTGTCTCAGGGGGTCTGTTGTGGGGCTGATACTCTTTTACATGAGCACAAGTGATATTCGGGTAGAGTTACAGGAGAAAGTGAGTCTGTTTGCAAACTACACAAAGCAGGCAGGGAGGAGGCAGGGTTGCAGGAGACCAGTTAGGATCTGCAGAGACAGACTTGGCAGGGAACATCTGAGCAGGCTGGGTGGGCCAAGCGTTCCTTTTCTGCTGTCAAACTCTATGTTTCTATAAAGCATGGTCTGGTATTTGGCAACTGAAATTCAATGCCCAAAATAGAAAGGAATACATCAGGGCAGACTGTGTGCGCCAAGAAGTCCTTTTTTACCAACAAATTCTATGTTTCTGCGGGAGACTGCACAGTAAGGAGGGAATCAGCAGCATGAAGAGGGATATAAAGAGGACGAAGAAGTGGGCCAATATTTGTCAACTGAAATTCAATATCAAGAAATGTAGAATAAAGCATACTGGTAGCAGGAATCTGCATACGGATTACTGCATCGGTGGGCAAAGGTGCAGCACTCACAGGAGGAATAGGACCTGGGGAGCGATCATTAGCAATGGTCTACAAACCTCTTCCCAGTGCTCTAAAACATACTGCAAGTCTCATTAAATATTCATAAGCCTATCAAGGCTCCTGATTGGCTACTGGATCGGTCATTAACGTCTTAAAAATGGCGGATTCAGCTGTCAACTGACGCTGCATGGCTTGCATGGCTTATGCCACATAGCTGAAACCTAAATGTATGTATTAAAAAGGCAAAAATGAAAGTTTTTGCAATTAGACTTACAATTGCAATAACAAGCTCAAAGCCGGTCATTCCCTTAGGTTAACAACCAGCTGGAGGGATGTAGCCTTGGCTGCACCTTGGGCCATCCAGCCCCCAAATTGATCTTTAATCCCTAGGAAATAACTAGCTTCTCAGTCATTACTGCTTAATGGAAAGGCAAACAGGAAGTTAAGATGCATGAGGCGATGCTTAACCAGTCAAGAAGTGAGGTAATACTGCCACCATACGTGTCACTGGTTTGCCCACTCCTTCAGTAGTATGTGCAGTTTTGGAGTCCATATCTGAGAAAGGACAGGGATAGGTTAGAAACTATACAGCAAAGGGCACCAAAAATTATCCAGGCTAGACGGGTTGGTCCTATGAGGAGGGACTGGAGGGTCTCAGTAAGTCTTCTCAGTTGAGAGAGGGGAAAATGAGAGAAACATACATGTATAGTACATATACTGTAGGGGTAAAATTGGGTGAACTCAACCAAGTTGGTCAATTTGTAGAAAAGTTCACCCACCAGGGAGCACAATCTCAAACTGGAAGGGGGGGGGGTGTTGAATTCAAGCAACGATATCAGGAAGTACTTTATACAGAGTGGATGGTGGAAGGGTGAAATCTGCCCAGCAACGTGGTCAATGCTGGAACTATAGCTGGGTACAAAACACTATGGAACATCTTTAATGAGTTTATTAAGAATGATAGGGCTGCAGGAAACAAGGAAGACTCAGAGCTGTAACAAATGTTTTAAATGTGGCAAGAGAGCCGGCCCGCCGGAGCACTGGTAGCACTACCGCTTGCAGCACTGGCGACCCAGGTTCGGAAATGAGCCCAGGGAGCTGATGGGTCAGTTGGGGGGAGGAGGATCAAGTGCATGAGGGGCGCTCTCCTTCTTCGGGGATGAAGGGATGCTGCCCCCGCTACGACGCCTACACTTGAGTGCACACAGGTGGAGGTGTGACGGAGAGCACCATGTGGGAGGGGAGGACGTTGACTTGGGTCCGGAGCTGCGGCACGTCTCAGCGTGCGCATGCCTCTATGAACCTCCTTGCCACTGACGTCCTTGGGGATACTGAGGAGAAAAATGGAATATGGCCTTGCAGATCCTCCTGGTGACGGGCCCTGGCGGGGGTACGGTCCGGGATCGGTCAGAGGCCCAGCACACATGGAGTAAGTGGGGAGCAGCTGGACCTCCTGCTTCCCCGCCCAAGGGTGATCCATGGCAGGACGAGGGCCAAAGACTGAGTCCAGGAATTAGGCTGGTCCCCACCACGGGGAGTCCTTGAGGAGCGGAGGACGGTAGAGAAGAAGAAGGCATGAGCATAAAACAAAAAAACTGTGGGAACAGCATACATATACAGAAAGTGACATGGGAATAATAAATGTTTTGAACACAGAAAGAACACCTACATACAGAATGTAAGAAGGGTATAACAAATACGTTGACCACTGGAAGAACACACATATACAGAATGTGAGAAGGGCTGAACAAATGTGTTGAATATGGATAGAACATATACTGTATATACAGCACAGAACGTTGTGAAGGTTATAACAAATGTGTTGAATGTGGGAAGAAAATATAAACTGTACAGAAGTAGCCAGGCATTACAGCCTACTAGTGAACACATTTCATCACTCAAGGGATCAGCAGTCAAGTCCCAAGCCATGTATTCCCATTGGTTTGGCAGGACACTTGGCCCATTTTAATAGGATGTGCAATGCCTCCTGGGGAGGACTGATTGCCCCCCCTAGTGATCCCGAAGCAAGGGAGCCATATGTAAGCAGAACCCTCCTTTGTATCCTTACATACACCGACCACATGACAGGACACTAACTAGCATGCATGCATCTCTTGCATTGGCTGGTGACAGGCACGATTTCTGGGGCAGCTGTCCCCGCCACTTGACTTGATAAGACATATCAGTGTAGGACAGGGCTACAAATTTGTTTTAAAAAGTTTTATTCGACACAGAATACCACTACCCAATATTTGGTATTCCGGCTTTGAAAACTGGTGCACATACCCTTTTTTTTGTATACCACTATTTGTACCGATTACACACTGAGAAATGTCAAGTACAAAGTTACCACAAACATTTTTAGTCTGTTTTTTCCCCCCTTTAATGACACCACTAATCCCTTTTCTGTAGATTAAGTGTTTGGACCCTGGACATGCTAGGCTTGCAATAACCCATTGGCACTGATGGGAAATTTGGAGACGAGGACCAGAGTATGAGAGAAACAAGCAGCTGCAGCCCACAAAATGTAGCAGCAAAGCAGACAATTGAGCACTTGATCTGGCAACATAATTTTTTAAAACATGAGGCATTTTACTATGTTTTCCATTAGTAAGGGTGTTAGCTACAGCATTAAAATTTTACTTCAAAAAGAGACTAGCACTACAGATAAAATGGATCATATACCTTCCCCCCAATCACAGGCATTACATTTTTATAATAACTGGGGAGTGTTTTCCCATAGGAAAACCCGGCTATAATTCGCTGTTATAACGGCAAACATGCACCAGGTTTCCCTTGCTCCCCGCATGTGCCAGCCACGGTCTTCGCTTTGTCACGCCACACTTCACCACCTTTCACACACAGACTCAACGGTAATGGTAAGTAAATGAAAAAAAAACACAATAAAAAAAAACTCTTACACTTTTGGGGCAAACTGCTTTATAAAAAGAAAAAGTTAACTTTTAAAGGGCCACTTCAACCCAACCATGGACAGCGCTTGAAACCAACCATGGCTGCACAGCGATGTGTATCCATCTCATATAATTGCTGCGGCAAAAAAACACTCCTCAGCAATTATATATAATAAAACATGGGGTGGTGTGTAAACCTCGAATTTTACACACACCCTCGGTGTTGGATGCTTAAATAAACCCCTTGAGCTTTACGTAGCATCTGGCACCTTGAGTTTGTGAAAATTCCTGTTAAACACACTACCCCATATATTATTCCATTAATAACAAACAGCTAAGAGACTGTTTTAATGAACTGTGTGTGCCTCTAAGTTACTTTCCAGTTAGGCAATCATAAACGAGCACAGTGAGTTAATTGTGTTCACCTCAATTTACCAACAATAAATTGGCTAAGCAAAATGTAGCATTATTTGTCTAAAACCAGACATTTTATATTGACCCAGTACACTTTGTAAACACACAATTCTTTCAAGCTGCCTTCCATGCTTCTAAACTCTCTCTCTCTCCCCTGCCAGCACACAGTTCTCAATCACACAGCAGCTAAATGCTGTCATTATTTAGTTTTGTTCTACAGTCAGCATTGCCTAACCTTAATCTGAAGCAGCAGCCACGAGTGAGCCCCCTCTAAATGTTTTACACCCAGCACGCAGCTAAACAAAACATACATTGTCTTACCCATCATGACAGGCCAAAAGCTGCAGATGGATGTCTCCTCCTCGATAATGTTTTCCCCTCTACAGTGTCCCTCCCGATTGTTTTCTTTTTGGCATACTGTACTTTGTGTGTGTGGGGGGGGGGTTATGTAACCACAGCCAAACTAGTTGGGGCAGCACTGATTACTAGCTTTAGACAGATTCCTCCAAGCTGCAGTGTAGTGCCGGTGCCGACATTGTGTGGGAGTTGCATGCAGAGAGGTCAGTTGTCCCGCGATTTATTGCCTTTTTTTCACCTCGCTAGACATCCGTTAGTGTTGGGGGCGCACTGTGGAAGCTGTAATAGTACTTGCTGAATTCCATATAGAATGGCACACCGGCAGGCAGTCAAACGAGGGATTACAAATCAGCATACAGCCCAGGTTACCAAAAGGGATTATCTGGTGTTCCGTGCATAATTTTCAGTATGCACGGAACACCAAACAGCAGGTAATTTTGAGCCCTATTATAGAATTAACTATGCCAGCACCAGTGACAGCAACAAACGCCTGGTGCCTAGTGGTCCCTCCCACCCTCCGAGTGCCAGTCCATACATGTGGAATGTTGTACCTGGCATCCAGTGCCCCCGGTGCTCTGATCGCTGGCCTTGCAAGACAGCAAAGAAGATACCTGCTGCTAATGTCTGAGGTGTACAAGAAACATATATAAAACACAAAAATGAATATTCTCCGCATCTAGTGGTCCCACCAATCCCAGACTCCATAACAATGTCAGTGTTCCCTTGTTCCCAGCATCCATCGGCCCTCTCACATGCGCACTGACCACCCACCCTGCGGACCCCCACTTACCTGAAGCTGGTGCTGCAGAAGCCCATACAGTGACTGGCACAGCCTTCCTCTTACCTCCTCGGCAGCCGCCGTATGAACAGTCAGGGAGTGTGCGTCCTCGACTGTACAGCGAGTTTGAGAGAAAGTAAGGTTTGTGACTAGGTTGCCAAAATTAACCCATCATTGTGATTTATACACAAACATGGGTGTTTTATCAAACAATGGAGAATTTCTCAAAAAGTCTTCGCTACTAACACTCCAAAAGTACTCAGTAGTAAAATACAATCAGCACATAGTTTAATCCCCTCTTGGCATATAATAAGAAAACGACGACAGATGGAGAAAAGCAGGTATCAATAGAGTGTCAGACGTGGTTAACAAAGAAACTGGTTCTATGCTCTCCTTTACGGAGATTCAGAATAAGAATGGGATTCATAAATCACACTTCTATCAATATTTGTTTACAGTTGAGGGATATACTTAATAAAATAAAACTGGTACAAGACTATAAATGGAAGAGAAATACAGAATGGGACCAAATAGTTAGGCTAGGTACCATTAGGAGGAAGGCAGGTTTCCTATATAAACTCTTTTAACATCTGATGCCTTCTCTTCAGCCACTACGATTAGAGCAAGAGAGTTCTGGGAAGAGGAAACAGGTTCATCCATCAGTCTGGAAGAATGGGAAGGCACCTAGAAACAGGCTTCCCGGAGTCACAAAGAGCTTCAAGGTAGGCTAATTTAAGATATTGCATGGATTTTAGTATTCACCTCTTAAAACTGTATAATATGGGTCTGGGATCTAATACCAATTGTTGGTGCTGTAACCACGCAGATGAAGGACTCTTATTTCCTTTGGGACTGTACAGCTATTCAGGGTATCTGGGTGGCTATACATAAGATCTGCTGTGACCTAACTAAAACCACTTTTGCTTTTTCTCCAAAAATGTATCTATTAGGCTGTTTCCCTGATAACTGTAATTTAGATACACTTAAAAGTATTTGGGGTTTGTATGGCTTCATTGAATTTTAAAAGACTGCTGTTAAGAAACTGGAAATCCCAAAATATCCCACTTTTAAAAGATTGGTATGGCAGTCCTGGCCTATAATGAATGAATAAGTTACAGCATTCTTGACAAACTTGACTTGTTTTACAAAATCTGGGAACCTTTTCTAGATAGAATGGGTTAGGGACCCACCTTATGAAGAATGTATTTGAAAATCTGGAAATTATGAAAATATATGAAAAATGAGCTGCATCCTGTTTTAATGGTACTTTGACAGTTGTTTTGTAGTTTTCATGCTATGAGTGCACACCTATTTATTTACTGTAATAATGTCTTGTGTCATCCACGGTATTATTTATGTAATCCTGATGGCTGTTATTTTATTCTGTTCTGCTTTTGGAAAAACAATAAAAATGTATGATGGTAAAAAAAAAATTATTACATAAAACTTCAACTAAACGTTATCTAGAAAACATGACAAAAAGCAAAATTGCGGAACGCCCCTATTTGGACCTAGGCTACTGAACAAAGCTGCTGAATTGGGATGAGAGCAATCTAACAAGTGCTCTGTTTTTGAGCAAAGGCTTAAAGAATGTTAGTATAAAAATGTTTCTTACAACTGTAAGGGAACAGTGACTTTATGTATTAGAGTTATTTGATATTTGCTAGAAGATTTCTGCAGGATGTACATCTTTATCCTACGTATGTTTTCATTGTCTTTTATATTTTGTTTTTATAATGTCAAATTTATTTATTTAAAAGTTGGTACCCAGGAAAGGCACACTGAGCCGGGGCTCGTTTCGAGGTGCAACCTGGGGAAAGGGAAATAAGGAGGAACAACTTACAAAGCAAAACATAAAGTAAAATGGTTTGTCCCTCCTGTTGTTGTACCCCATTTCCCCAGACTGGCTGAAAAAGGGTCACTTGATCTAGTCCACTTTCCTGGTAAAATGAAAGAAAAAAAAAATAGTGATGCCAGAGGACTGCACGAGGTACAAATTGCAAGGAGGGTGGGATAAGGAACAAACATAAGGAGAGCAGAGGACTGGGGAAAAAATGAGTAAATAAGGAGCAAGAAAGACAACACAGGTATGGTGGTAAAGGTGCCATGAGATTTTCCTGCCAATGTTAGGCAGGGCATTCTCTTCTCAGGAATGACATTGTCTGTCAGGAACCTCCTAGCACAGTTTTAACCTCTACAGCTAAAAAGCTTAGCTTTGTGATGTACAGTAATGGAACGGTCTACAGCCTCATAAACCAGAAATCACTTGAATCACTTTTCTTAGAATTTCACTTGAGTGGTGGTCCGAGGCGGCGTGCTGTTAGAATAGTAAATCTATTTGGGAAAAGTGACTTACATGGCACAAACACTAAGTGCACGAGGGGGTCACCACAACTCCCTAACATCAAAATCTCGTGACACCTTTACTAGACTTGCCACAACACAACAGCACATGGAAGCATGCGAGATACACTAGTTCATACATAAGGCGGTGAAATAAATAAGACAATACAAAAACAGTTTTAGTACACGTAGAATTTGTTTTTATTACTTTTCTATAATGCAAAGCTTCATTAAAATTTGCCATACTTTAGGTTCGGGTGCAGCTTAAGGTTTGAACAATGTGTGCCGCACAGGAAGTGAGTACCACAGTAATTTAAAGGGCACCCCTTTCTGCTCTTTTTTCAATTGCCACCCCCCCCAATCATATCAAACCCTTACGTGGTCCCAAGTTAGGAAGGCAGTATAGTGCAGTGGTTTAACGCTCTGAGCTGCAAATCTGGAGACCTGGGTTTGAATCCCACAGCCCCCACTTGCATAGTGTGTGACCCTGGGCAAGTCACTTAACTTCCCTGTGCTCCCAGGTTGCACCTGTAAACAAGCTTTCAGCTTAGTGTGCCTCACCTGGTTAAACAATTGGAAAAAAAAAGTTCATAGCTGCATAATTTTCAGATGCAGCTATTTGGGGAGGGAGAGGTTCATATTTTGGCACCAAGAGCCCGATCCCTTCCACCTCCTGGTTCTGAGCGCTGCCGTCACGCTACCACATTATGCGATACAGTAGTATGGAGAAGGGGTGCGCTCCATAGACTACCATAGGGACAGGTCTTAAAGTTCTTTTTTTAGACAAACAAAAGCCACTGCTCAACTAACAAGGCCCTTGTTAATCAGGAATCAGTTAAATTCAGGGAAGTCCCTCAAAATCATGAACAGTTCAGAGGTATGGGGGGTGTAATGTGACTTTAATAGAGGCTAGCTCTTGATTTTTTTTTTTTTTTTTTTTGTTATATTGGTGGCCACACTAGGCCACTCAATAACTTTAAAATAATGCAACACAATTCTTTTTTCATTCACCTGTAGACAATTTCAGTGAGTGGCAGCATCCTTTATGTAACAAGATGCAGACCTGACAAGTATGACTCAAGGCTTATTTATGCACAGATGAAGCTGGTGGGTACAGTAACAGTTGATTACTTCTACATGGTTGTCTACAGTTAAATCAGTTAAATGCACATCTAATTATTTAAACGCCAAAGGTTGGAACAACATAATCAACTAACTGGGTACAAAAACAGCACACTGCATCTGATCTTAATTTGCTTCTAAACTGCTTCTGAACATAAGAGAAACAGCATGGTGTAGCAGCTAGAGCACAAGCTTGGTAACTAGGGCACCCAGGTTCAAATCCCAGCAGAGCCACTTACACATGTGGTGTGACCTTGAGAAAGTCAACAGGCTCTCAGTGTTTCAGTCTACTCAGCTGTAAACATGGGTAAATGCAGGACCCCACCGAAAACGAAATACTGCATCTCGGCTAGGCTATTATGGGTAACCAAGTTGTTTAAAAAAAAAAAAAGTTTTCAGTGGATGGATTATTTGAATTATGAGTTATTAATTAGATCAAACATATCAAGGGACATTGAAATAAACAGATTTGTTATATATCTGTATCACGTACAAACCAACCTTGTGTATGAGTCTGACCACCTTTTCCTTGAGATTTATTTATAGATAAGGCTTGCATACAGGTCGACCCTAGAATCAGTGCTCTAAACACCTCCACAGAAAGTACAGTTATGTAAGAACTTACCGTAACAGCAGATCTTCGAGAACAGCTCTTGCAGCAGGTTATACCATTAGGACTGAAGCCGGCAGGCGTCAGGACCCCATGGAAATCTTCTAGCTAGCAGTCTTCAGTGGGGACCGCCTCCGACGTCGGTCCCGCCCCCGACGTCAGACATAGTACATAAGGAGGCGGCCCCGCCAGATTCCCCAGTTCTCCCGACGGAGACTCCCGGCCGCAGGATGACATCAGAAAGGGAGATCAAGGATCCGCCATCAGGAGAAGAGAGCATAAACTCCTGCCAAGGCCAGGTAGGCCATACCTCCTCCAAGGGGGAATGGTGGGCGGGAAGGTATCTGCTGCAAGAGCTGTTCTCGAAGATCTACTGTTACGGTAAGTTCTTACGTAACTGTACTATCTTACTTCGAGATACAACTCTTGCAGCAGGTTACACCATTAGGACTGATTCCCAAGCAATAGCGCTTGTAAGCATTCTGGGAGGAGGGAAAAATAGGAGAGATCTTGGACAAGTCCTGACTCTAGGACAGTAGACCCTGTAGAATGGCCAGGCCGAAACCGGCTCTCCGCCGTGATGAAATATCCAGGCTGTAGTGCCTAATAAATGTATGCACAGAGCTCCAAGTGGCTGCAGCACAAATGGCCGAGGTGGAGACGTTACGCAAAGCTGCAAAGGAGGTAGCCACCCCCCTTGTCGAGTGGCCCCGGACTGTACCCGGAAGGGGCTTATTTTTATTGTTGTAGCAAAAAGAAATACACTGGACGAGCCAGCGAGAAAGGGTCTGCTTTGAGACTGGTTGGCCCAGCATCCTCTCAGCAAAGAAAACAAATAGTTGCTCCGACTTGCAAAGCTGTTTGGTTCTGTTCAGGTAGTACCTTAAGGAGCGGTGAACATCCAGGGTGTGGAGCAACGCCTCTCCTCTATTAGAGTACTTGGGGAAGTACACTGGCAGATCAATGTCCTGATTGAGAGTGAGGGCGGAAACCACCTTAGGCAAGAACTTAGGATTCGTCCTCAGAGACACCCTGTCCTGGTGAAAAATCAAATAAGGCTCTTTGCACATAAGAGCGTGAAGCTCGGAAACTCTCCTTGCTGATGTAACAGCAACTAAAAATAACGTTTTCCACGACAGAAAATGCAGCTCGCAATCCACGGCAGGTTCGAAGGGGGGAAGCGTGAGTTGTTCCAGGACAAAGGGCAGGTCGCAAGGAGGAACTTGATCTTTGATGGGTGGCCTGAGGTGAAGCACCCCTCTCAGGAAGTCCCGGGATGAATCGAGCTGTGCCACTGTGCGCTGTCCCACTGGAAAGTGGTATGCAGAAATCGTGCAGAGGTGCACCTTAATGGAGGAGTAGGCAAGACCCAAATGGAATAGGGAAAGCAGGTATTCCAGCACCACTTTCACCGGACATTCTAAGGGGGAAAGACCGTGTGCCTGTGACCATAGGCAAAAACAGCGCCACTTCAGGGCGTACGTCGCATGCGTAGCCAGCTTTCTGGCCGCGGAAAGGACTTCCGCCACCTCTTGCGAGACCCCGTATCGCATAATGGCTACGTCTCTAGGAGCCAAGCATGCAGGTTCAGTGAGCATAGGTCCGGGTGGACCAGTGAACCCTCCTCCTGAGACAATAGGTGGGAGCTGAACGGCAACGGGACTGGAGGTTCCCGGGACAATTGCGTCAACATGGGGAACCAGATCTGCCTGGGCCAGAAGGGCACTACCAGGATCATTGTTGCATGCTCCCTTCGCAGTTTGAGAAGAACTCTCTGGATCAACGGGAAGGGAGGGAAAGTGTAGAGGAATCTGTCCGCCCAGGAGAGGGACAACGCGTCTCACCAGAAAACACCAGGCCCTGGATCTAGCGAGCAAAAATTGGGCAGTTTTGCGTTGGATGGGGAAGCGAATAAGTCCAATTCTGGAGTTCCCCATCGAAGAAACAGATCCTCTGCTACCTCCTGAAGTTGTTCCCACTCGTGGACTCTGGCCTGGGAGCGACTCAGGCCATCTGCAATTGTGTTGCCCACTCCGGGAACGTGAACTGCAATCAGGTTCGCGCCGTGTCGGATTACCCAATCCCACACCCTCATAGCCTCCCTGCAGTGAGGGTAAGAGTGTGTGCCTCCTTGTTTGTTGAGGTAATACATCACCGCCGTGTTGTCTGTCTGAAGCAGAAGGGTACATGACGGTATCTCTGACTGAAAGGCCTGTAGGGCGTAAAGGACCGCCCTCATCTCCAACACATTGATGTGGAGGAGGGCTTCCTGAGGGGACCATGTTCCCTGAGACCTTAACCCGTTCAGGTGCGCTCCCCACCCCAGCCCTGAGGCGTCTGTGGAGAGAATTGCCTCCGGGGACGGCGCTGTAAACGAGACACCCGCAGAGAGCGTCCCTGGGTCTAGCCACCATTGCCAGTCTCGAATCACGGCATTCGTGATTCTGACCGGAAGCTGCATGTGGTCTTGCCTTTGGTCCCACTGCACCCTGAGCATCCACTGGGTTACCCGCATGTGGAGCCTTGCCAAAGGGACGGTTGGAATGGCCGCAGCCATGTGTCCGAGCAAGCGAAGGACCAACCTGGCAGGGACAGTCTTCTTCGCTGAAAGATCCCTGATGAGGGATCTGATGTGTTCCGCTCTTTCGTCGGGAAGAAAGGCTTTCCCCTGGACGGTGTCCAGAACTGCGCCTATAAACTGCAGCTTCTGGGACGGTACGAGGAGTGACTTCTTGTAGTTGATAAGAATGCCCAAAGACTGGAACAGGTCTTGGGTGTTCTGAATAGCCATCAACAGCACCTCTTTGGAGGTGGCCATGAAAAGCCAATCGTCCAAGTACGGGAACACGTAGTGGCCCTGTCTCCTCAGAGATGCGGCCACGACTGCCATACACTTGGTAAAGACCCTGGGGACCGAAGACAATCCGAACGGAAGAGCCTGGAACTGAAAGTGGTGGCCGAGAAACTCGAAGCGCAGGAACCTCCTGTGCGCTTGAGCTACTGGGATGTGGCGTCCTGCATGTCTAGTGACGCTAGGAAGGCGCCCTTTTTCAGCATGGGAATGAGTCCTGGGAGAGTCACCATGCGAAAGCTTTTGTAGGCGACCAACATATTGAGGTCGCTGAGGTCCAGGATTGGACGGAGATCCCCTGTTTTCTTTGGAACCAGAAAGAAGTGGGAATAATATCCGAGTCTTATCTGGTTCTCTGGGACATACTCCACCGCTCCCTTTTGTAGGAGCGCGAGTACCTCTTGCCTGATGAGAGATCTGTGCTAACCCGAGTAACGGGAGAGCAGAGGAGGTCTTATGGGTGGCTTGTCCACGAATTCTATAAAGTGGCCTCTTTGGACCAGCTGAAGTACCCACCTGTCTGTGGTTATGGATTGCCACCCTGGCAGGTGGTCCGCAATGCGGCCCCTAACCTTGGTGTCCCGTTGATCCTGAGGGGCGAGGGCCGGGAGGGAGTCATGCTGTGGCGGCTGAGGGTCCTGCAGGTTGGGTCAACTTGGCTTGGCGTTGGCCTCGGCCTGCGGACAGCTTCCCCTGGGCTTTTCGGAAGAAGGAGCCCCTCTGCTGCGGGCCGGGGCGAGAGTGCAGTTGTCTCTGCTTCCGGCCCCGAAAACGGCTCTGGTTCCTACGAAAGGAACTGGGCCTGGGTCTGTACATGGCTTGTACAGACCGCACCGCCTTCCCGGCCTCTTGAAGTTTGGTGATGACCTTCTCCGAGGACTCACCAAAGAGAACTTCACCGTGAAATGAGGCGTCCAGGATGTTTTTCTGGATGTCCGGGGTAAATCCGGAGACACGGAGCCAAGAGTGTCTCCGGAGGCATACGCCTGAGGCTGCCGCTCTGGCCGAGGAGTCCGCAGAGTCATACGCTGCTTGCAGCACCTGGGTTCCCACGTCTGAACCCATGCGGAGGAGTTGCAGTAATTCCTCCTTCTGCTCACTGTCCGGCATCTTCTCAGCCAGATCTAATCCCTGTTCCCACAAGGCGTTCTGGAACTGGACCATGTGGGTCAGATAGTTCAGGGATCTAATGGTGCAGGTAGCGGACGCATACGTGCGCCTACCCATCGCGTCCAATTGCTTGGACTCTGGGTCCGGTGGCAGGGTGCTCAAATGTTGCGGCCTCTGGGACCGGTCATGTGAAGCTGTAGTGACCAGAGAATCGGCCAGAGGATGTGATGCCAAGTACTGGTCCTCCTTAGGGGCCTTGTACAGGTGGTCAGCCTTCTTCGGCATCGCCGTGAGCGAATGTGGATGCTTCCACGCTGCCTTGGTTACGTCCACAAAGGTATCAACCAAGGGTGGTACCACCACAGGCTTCGGGTCCTTCTGCCGAAGATACTTGGCGAGGCATAGCCTCTCGCGGTCAAGTTCCTCTGAGTCCCAGCCCATGTTCTCCTGGATATGCCTCATATTCTCTGAGAACGATGGGTCGTCCGGCGGAGATCTCGGGAGCTCACGTGGGTCCGGAGAGGGGACTCTGAAGGGAGAAGGGGATCTGGATCTGTACGAGAACTCCGATCCCGTGTCCTCCGTCGAAGGTGAGCGTCGGCGTCTTCTGGGTCTCTTAGGGCTGGGTGACCCCGAAGAAGATCTGGACGGAGGTCTCCTTTTGTCCAGTCTGCCCCTAGGAGGTTCCACGGGCTGCTGGGGGGAAGGTACTCGGCCTGCTGCCCCGGATGGAGTGGGGGGCGCTGGGGCCGGTGGAGTCACAGGTGGAGGAGGAGGAGTGGGAACCACATCCTTCTTAATGGTATCCCACCAGTAGGTGAACAACATCTTGACCTCGGATAAGCTGAGGCCCGCCGATGGCCGGTCATCAGGTTCTGGTGTCGGCTCCCCAGGAATCACAGGTTCCGGCGACGGTTCTCTGGGGGGGTCGACAGGACCGGGTTCGCCCGTCTGGTCCTCGGGCTGGGTCAGCTCCTCCTCCGTGATCGCCTCTTGACCGACGTCGGTGGGAGGCGAAGGGGTCTTCTTCTTGGTAGGAGCGGGCATCGGTCCCCCGGCCGTCGTCCGCTGAGGCGAAGGCTTAACCGGCGACAGGTGTCTGGCAGTCGTCGGTTCTTGGGACCGGTGGTGTTTGGCCGACGTCGGGAGGGCCGGCGTCGGGTCCGATGATCTCTTGAGAGAAGTCAGCTCTTTGGTCTTCCGCTGGGGAGGAGGAGGCAAGGACACTGACCTGGCGTCAGGTTCCAAAGGGCGGGAACTGGACTTATGATGATGATGACGGTCCCGCGACCTCGACAGGGCCTTAGTGGCTGAAGAAGAAGACCTGGAGGTCTTAGCCTGAGGAAGAGAAGAGGAACCCATGGAGGATTTCACCGCTGCAGGGGGAGGCTGAGAGCGGGCCCGGGAGGGGGAGCGATCGGACCTGGAGCCAGAACTACGGGAGTCAGAGGCCCTAGACGAGGACCTGGATCTCACCCTCTCCCTATGCTTCTCGAGGTGTCTCTGGGCCTTGTGGGAAGATTCCCCCTTGGAGACTGCGTCCATGGCTTTAATTTTCTCCTCGAGCAGGAAAGCCTGAAGGGCCTTCTGGCGACGGATCCGGGTCCGGCTGTTAAACCCCTGGCCGAAGGAGCAGGCCTGGATGTCGTGGTCTGGGCCTAGGCACCGGACGCAGGCCGAATGCGGGTCTTTGAAAGGTATTTGCTTCCCACAGGCGCACTTCAACGGATGGCCTTCAGCGGAGGTTGGAGAGGACATCAGACAGAAAAATCAGCAGAAAAACTAACTGTTTTCCAAAAGGAATATCAAACCAGGCGTCGCCCGCTAGAAATGAACCGAAGGATCGAGACATGCAAGTCGACGGCGGGAAAGAACTGGGGAATCTGGCGGGTCGCCTCCCGCATTACGCCTGACGCCGGGGCGGGACCGGGACGTCAGGAGGCGGTCCCTACTGAAGACTGCTAGCTAGAAGATTTCCGTGAGGTCCTGAAGCCTGCCGGCTTCAGTCCTAATGGTGTAACCTGCTGCAAGAGCTGTATCTCGAAGTAAGATCTACTCTGCCAGTATAACATCATCATACAACAGATGCGTCCACAAAATTCTCCTCCCCTTCTCCCCCTGGTCCAAGTCCATGGCACTGTTTCCAGCTACGTGTTGTCGTATGCCATTCCCAGTTTTCTCTGTTAGCAATCACCTGTTCCAGCCTAATGTGACACTGACCTCACCCAGAGGAATGCAGACTAAGCATGGCACTTGTGAAAGAGCTGTCAGTATGCGTGTTTGGGTCAAATAGGTTGGTGTGTTGGGGGGGAGGGTGCAGTGGCCCAGTGGAGCCACACTAACCTACTTAGGCCAAAGAAATACTTAAAAGAGCACCTTTCCTTGCTATTTGTGGTACTGAATTTAAACAAACAGGAGGCTCCCTTACCTGCATGGGAGTTCCTCCATACCACTTTTAAAACAATCTGGTTTGCCCCCTAAGGTAGGGATCGTATTTTGCCCCACAAGGGAGCTAGCCGCTCGATCCCTTCCACTTTCTGATCTCTAACACCATCCCCGCACTTCCTGGTTTTGTGATGTCACTATAGGACCACGGGTTCCATGAAAGTCTATGGAGCGTAATTTTGTTTTACTTATTTATTTATGCCTCCTTGGCTAGAAGGGGTGTACCTATGGTTCCCCCCATCCAGCACGGACTCCTCAGCCCCCGCACAGGCCGCAGTCAGAGATCTGACCCCTTTCACCCTACCCTTCCCAGGCCGCTCACAGCAGGTACTTACCCCGCACACTGCAGAACACCTGGGGGCCGGGCTCAGGGGGAGATGACAGGCGCGTCGCTGCGGGCGCCGCCAAGGCGGCTTCACATACGTGCGCCACAGGATTGTTTTTTCCCCTAATGATCCCCCCATGGTGCAGGCGTGCAATGATGTCAGGGACGCTGCCACACACACACTTCCGCATGCTGCACATCCACTGTCGGCCCGTGCCGGCCCACACTTGTGCCCCACAAACCTGCACCGGCCTCCGCTCACCACCAGGAGCCAGTAGATCAGTGGTCGTCCCCTCCCACCGCCACCCCCCGGAAGACAGCAGTCCATGGGACACCCGATCCTCACCCCCCAGCCGACCCACCGACACCCGAGGTCACTCCCGACCCTGGGTCATCGGCACGGTAAGAGCTAAGGTGCCAGCGCCTCAGCCCTCTACACCACCAGGACAGCTTATGGAGTGTAATTTTACGAGTTATTTTCACTATTTGGTACAAATCGAAGCCTGTATTCAAGTAACAAGAGCCTTGTTCCTTGAATACAGGCTTCGATTTGCACCAAAAGTCCGCCGATTAAAACAGTGAAAATAAGGCCCAGTGAGCTTACCGGGTCAACAAAATTGAATAAATAAATAAACTTTTAAAATTATGTTCCATAGACTTGCATGGAGCCTGTCCCTGCGCTGGTCCTATAGTGACATCACAAAACCAGTAAGGGCAGGGACAGTGTCAGAGATCAGGAAGTGGAAGGGATCGAGCGGCTAGCCCCTCTGGGGCAAAATACGACCCCTTCCCTTCCTTAGAGGGGAATTCCACTAGTTTTAAAAGTGGTATGGAGGCACTCCCATGCAGGTAAGGGAGCCTCCTGTTTGTTTTCTAAAGCACCGAGAAAGGTGCTCTTTAAGCAACCATGAACGCTAAATGTACAGTACAAGACAACCACACAGATTTATTTAGTTTTTGTTGAGCAGGAAATGAGGGTCGAGGGGAACAGAATACAGATGAAACAAGCTGAAAATGAACCAGATTAAGCTGGTGGTGGTAATTGTTAGTGAACAGAGGAAACTTGGCCAGGATACTGAGGAAATTCCACTACTCTTTTCGAGAAGTGCTATGGGATCTTTAACGTCCACCTGAACCACCACCAGAGCAGACAGAGAGGACACTGGTTTTACACATCTCATCCGAAGGACAGCACATCCCGACAGTACAGCATCCCCTTAGTACTGTACCTGGGTGCCAGCGTTTAAGTCAGATTAGTTAGCCTCACACATAAGTAGAGTCCCCTTTCTCAAGTGCCTATTTTTTGGGGAACTAAAACTTTGATTTATATTCAAGCATACACGGTACAATTCAACTTATATTTCACATTTGTCTGTATTTAACATTCCATCTTTCACAATGACTCTGCACATTCACATGAACAAAGGCTCACTTTCCCCTGTTCTGGCTGCACGTCTACACCTAGCATAGTGATGTTCTACTTGTAACAGCAGTCTGTTGCTGTGAAAGGGACTATGCAGTCACAAGCAACGTGTTACAGTAATCTAAAAGTTAAAGAACCTCAACACAGGAGCACGGAGGCATGCTTTCGAGCCGAGGTTCTTTGACTTTTAGATTACTTTCCTCTTTAGGGCTCTACCATGACCCAAACCAGTAAGACCAAACTATGACTGGTTCATCCTTCCTCTGAGCTGTTAAATTTGAGACACACACAAAGTGTCCTGTGTAGGACCAAGAACCTATCTGTGTCTTCTCTTTTAGGCTTTTGCAGAGTGTGCAAGAGGCCAACAGGCACCACACACCCTTGCTTAAAGCAGAACTAGTCTAAACTCTCATAGTGATTTGCACATACTTCCCACAATTTATTTTATTTATTTATTTCAGTTCTCAGATTAAATCAATTGAGCTCAGAGCTCTTTACATAGGTTCCACGTTGAAAACATTTCAGACAACTGGTATACAAGAAAACATGGTACAACAGGATAAGAAGAAACATTCCAGTACAATTAGATGTATACAAAGGATTCAAAAATACAGGGTACAAAACAGGATAAGGTTACAAACACAGTCCAGCACACACCAGAAATAGGCAATTTATTTATTTATTTGCTTTTGGTAACCGGGTGGGTGCACTAGACACAGAGATGGAACCTGTTAGTTGTCAAAACACAAGGGTGTTAGAGCGTTACTATGTGCTAATGAAAAGGGGTAGGGGGTGAGCACCCAAGTGCAGAGTACAAACGAGTGAGTAATATAAGTTTAGTAGTAGGGATAAAGGAAGAATGTGACAGTTTAGTGCTAGCGATGGTAGACACATTGGGATTCACGTATAACAAGGCTCTTTAGGTGCCCTTTGAAGGAACACAGAGTGGGCAGGCAAGCAATGTTCTCCTGGAGGGAGCTGAACCACAACGGAGCCTGGTAGGCAAAGGACCTTTGTCCTTGAAATGCACGACACTTTGGAGTTATGAAGGACTTCTGTTCGGAATTTCGGGTACATCGTGGATTTGTGTAAGGAACCAGCACTTGTTGGACCCCCGGTGGTAGCTGACCAAGGCAGATCTTTTTGGCCAGGAGGCAGGATTGATATTTTAGCCAGTCACTGAGCGTTAGCCAGTGTGCCATGGTATATAGATCGCAGGTGTGAGTTAGTCGGTGCGCACCTAAGGTGAGTCTGCAGGCTTTGTTGAGTGCAGTTTTTATGCGTCGGAGGGCCATTTCTATGGCGGAGCCATATATCGGCAGACCATAGTCCACGAGGGAACCCGCTGAACTGTGAACAGCTATGCTGAGGGCTTCGGGGTCAGGCTTTGCTTGTGACGACAGAGTACCCCTATGCGTTTGTTGATAGCACTAGCTATATTGTCAACGTGGAGGGCATAGGACAGCGAGCTGTCAATAGTGATTCCAAGATATCTGAAGTGCTGAACACGTTCAAGAGAGGCACCACCCCTGTCGCAAATTGATAGCGGGTAGTTTCTGTGCTTGTTTTGTGGGCTGGTGAACAGCATTGTTTTTTTTTTACTTGTAGTTCATTATCAATTTATGATTTTTGAACCATGTCTCTACACTGGTGAAGTCACACTGTAGTTGCTGCTCCAGGGTAATATGGTCTGAGCCATTGGAGAATACAACGGCATCATTAGCATAGAGGAGGATGCGGCTTTGACAGCCTTGGGGAAGGCAGTTTAGAAAAAGGCTAAAAAGGAGGGGACCCAGTATAGACCCCTAAGGAACACCTGAGCGAACCAGTTTGGTGTCAGAGAGGACAGCACATATTCTGACTTGCTGTGATCGGCAGTGCAGGTAACTGCAGAACCACGTAACAGCCTCCGGAGCAAGGCCTATGGTAGTAAGTTGGTCAAATAGGAGGGCATGGTTGACTATATCAGAGGCCTTTGTTAGGTCGATATAGGTTGCCCCGACAAGCAGACCAAGATCGAGAGATTTGTGGATGAAGCCCGTGAATTCCAGGAGGGCTGTGGTGGTGCTGTGCCCTGCCCTGAAGCCATGCTGTTCAGGGCATAGGAGCTCATACTTGTTCAGGTATTCGACCAGTTGGTCCGCGCCAATTCGTTCTAAGGCCTTCGAGAGTGGTGGAAGTACAGAGATGGGTCTATAGTTCGAGGGGAGGGCACGATCCCCACACTTGGACACTAGGGTAACTACTGCAGCTTTCCATTTTGGGGGGAATACTGTGGAATGGAATGAGAGGTTGAGGATATGGGTGAGGGGGGTCCGAATTTCTTCAAGTATGAACGAGATAAGTTTCAGATCGAGATTATCTCCACTATATCTCCCCTTACTGAGCACTTTACGCAGGTATTTTCTGGCTTCCCCAATGGTGATGGCCTTGAAGTGAAAGGGGGGATGCCCCGGGTACTGAGGGGGTTCAGCAGGGTTTGTGGAGGTGGGCTCCCAGCGTGCTACCTGAGTGTGTGTGGGTGGGTGCTTTAGCCGACGGGGGATTGGGCACCCCATTGGCAAACAAGGAAGGGGGAGCCGCAGGGGATTGGGCACCCCGCAGCAAGCAAAAGCAGGGGGACATCATGCTGACTGGGAGTGGGACCCCTCGCGCAAAATTTAGTGAGGAGGGATACATGCCGACAGGGACTGGGGCCCTTCGCAAAGAGAAACTGTTGCGGGGGAAGTGCATGATGCCGAGGAGGATTGGGCACCCCCTCAGCAATCAAAAAAAGGGGGGGGTTACATGATGCCAATGGGGATTGGGCACCCCCGTCAGCACACAATAAACAGTGGTGCTGACAGGCAACAGCAGCAATCACTGCCGCCATGTTGCCTGCACGTAGGGGGAGGAGTGTTGTGGTCTCGCTGCGTGAGAGCTTCACTCTCATTGCAGCGGATCTTTTCTCTCATGTCTTTGCCTCATTAGCTAGGCAGGGTGTCAGCCCCTGCTGCTGGCTAATTGGGGAATGCGGGACGCACCTACTGGTGCGTGCCCTGCATTCGCCCAACAGTGACCGCGCCTCCAAATCTGCACTACCGCAAGATGTTGGCTGTGCAAGCGTGCCAACATAAAAATGGCTTGTTGGGGGATAATTACAAGATAACACTCCTTGGGCCAACTTGAAAGTTTCAGATTTTACATCCTAACCATCTTTGACCTATTGATGAACACAAAGAAACTCAATTTTAGTGAATTTATGTATTCTCAACCTTCCAGAACTTTGCCCCCACTAAGCTGGTCGCTATGAAATTTACAGGACCCGGAGATCCTGGCACTGACTCCGCGCATGCAAATTTTCAGCTGAATCGGTCAAATGACAGCCGCCCTATTAAAGGGACACTGTCAACCTGTAAATCTGTTTGTAAAATCCTGTGGTCATTCCATGTCATTTCGTCTTAAAAACATCCACTGATTACACACGAACACACAAAAGTGTCAGCAGAACAGATCTACTGGTCTATCAAAGTCTGCTAGATTGTGCAGCTAGCCCCCTAGCACGCAGCTGCCCCTCCCCCATCCCCTTGGCCTCCCTTTGTTGTCCTCCTCACCCACCCTTACCCACCCCTGTACTCTGTGCCAAGCGTTCTTAAAGCCAACCACATTTTTGCTTGATATTGCCCCTTCTGGTAGTGCGTTCCACCTTGCCACCACTCTCTCTGTGAAGTACCGCCTCCTCATCTCACTCCTGAATCACCCTCCCTCTATTCTTAGCCCATGCCCCCTAGTTTCCCTCCCGCTCCTTTGTTTAAAACACCCCCTCCCCCCTTCTTGATACCCTTCAGGTACTTGAAGGTCTCAATCATGTCCCCCCATCCCGCCTCTCTTCCAGCGTGTACATATTAAGTTCCTTTAGCCTTATCTCATAGTCCATTCCCTCCATCCCCTGAATCATCCTCGGCGCCCTCCGCTGCACTCCCTCCAGCAGACTGACATCCTGCCTCAGGTACAGTCACCAGAACTGCACACAGTACTCCAAGTGTGGCCCGACCAGCAACCTGTAGAGGGGCAAGATCACCTCCCTGCGCTATGCACCCCAGCATCTTGTCTACCTTCACTGCCGCTCTCCTGCATTGGGCAGTATTGTTCATGTTCCCTGTTACCAATACCCCCCAGTCCTTTTCCTCCTCAGAGATCCCCATCTTGATCCCCTTCCCCCAAGTCAGTATTCTCTTCTTGGGTTCCTAGTCCCAAAATGCAACACCTTGCATTTTTTCACATTGAACTCCAGCTGCCATTTCCCTGACCATTCCTCCAGCTTGGTTAAGTCCCTCTGTAGTTGCATCCATCCCTCTTCATCGTCCACTACTGCACCCATTTTTGTGTCATTGGCAAACAGGCTAATCCTGCTCAAGACCCCCTGTGCAATGTCCAAGATGAATAGCCCAAAGAGCACTGAGCCCTGCGGCACCCCGCTCATCACAGATATAGGCTCCGAGACTCCACCACCACCACCCGTTGTAGCCTACCCCATAGCCAGTTTGAGATCCAACATGCCATCTTTGTCCCTACTCCAACCCCAGATAACTTCACCACTAGTCACTCATGGGGCACTGAATCGAAGGCCTTGCTGAAATTCAAGCACAGCACATCCACAGCATGGCCCCCATCCAGCTCCCTCGTCACCCAGTCATAGTACTGTATAAGACTGGTTTGGCAGGATCTCCCTGAAACGAACCTGTGCTGCCTCACATCCTGAAGGTCACTGCCCTTCAGAAATGCCACCAGCCTTTCTTTTAGTATCGTCTATATGAACTTTCCCCACTATGGACGTTAGACTGACTGGCCTACAGTTCCCTCGTTCATCCCTTGGACTGCTTTTATGTAATGGTACCACATGGGTTATCCTTCAGTCCTGAGGTACCTCTCCAGTTTCCAGGTGATTAAGTTACACATTGTCTTTTGAGACATTTTGACTAAAATGGCCTATCGCATATGACACCCCCGCTTTGGTTTATTTACTTCTTTGTTCCTCTGTCATTACATTTAGAGTTGCATGCTGGTGCATGTTCAAGTGCGGGCAAGCTGGAACGTGCTTTAGTGAATGTGCGCACACACTGTCAATCTGCCCTCTTTGATCTCAAGTTTTTTTTAAATCCGCTACAACAGAAAGACCACGTCATCCTCAGGGCAATTTTTTTGTCTAGTTTTATTGTTTATGTCCCTCCATTTAGTGGCGGATATAATTGGAAATGTATCACATAATGAAAAAAACAGGTTACTCACTTGCAACAGTAGATCAAGGAGTGGTATATGTTGTTCATCCACACTTGTTGGCATGTCCTTTCCCTTTAAGATTCTTGCCGGAAGGGTGGTATATGCCTTGGTTCCGCCCCTTGACGCCAGATCTTGCCTGCTGGAAACTTAAGTTGTGCAACGAAGCTGGGGAGGTCGAGTAGGTCCGTGTGGATGAACAACATATACCACTCCTAGAACTCCTGTTACAGGTGAGAAACCAGTTTTTCTAGGATTGCGGATATGTTGTTCAATCCACACTTGTTGGCAGACTCCTAGCACTTCTTCAGGAGGAGGAAGGCGAAGCGCACACACACACTCAATGCTTACTTGGGGAATAGATTGGTGAACTGATGCCCCAAAACCAGCATCCCAGCATGACTCTAGGTCGATGTAGTAGTGGGTGATGAAGGTGTTTGCTGACTTCCAGGTAGCAGCCTGCAGATTTCCTGGATAGGGATGCCTCTGGAAGCAGTCACCGATGCAGCAGTATGGCGGGTGGAGTGAGCTGTTATCCCTACGGGAGGCTCCTTGCCCACCAACCTATAGCAGAGATTAATGCAAGATGTAATCCCATCTGCCAATCGTCCATTTGGCTGCAGGTCTGCCAGGTGCGGCTTCAGCGCAGGTGATGAACAGCTGGCGAACCTCTCCCCGAACTTCAGCCGTCTGTTCCTTATAATAAGAGAGCACTTGTCTCAGGTCCAAAGTACGGAGCCTGTACTCGGCCTCCGAGGTGTAACTGGGGTAATAAACCGGCAGAGTCAACACCTGGTTAAGGTGAAACTCCAACACCACCTTCTGAAGGAATTTTGGGTGAGGGTGCAGGACAACCTTGTTCCTGTGGAAGATTAGGTAAGGAGACTCAACAGACAGCACCTATAGCTCCCCAGTCCTCCTGGCTGACATGATAGCCACAAAGAAGGTGGTCTTCCTTAACAGATGTGACATCTCACACTTGTGCACCGGTTCGAATGGCTTGCTCATGAGTTTTGCCAATACCAGCAGTAGATCCCACGGTGGTGGTGGTAGAGGCCTTTAAAGAAGTACCAGACCACCTTCTCTTGTGCCACCATCTGCGGATCAGCCTGCGCCCGGTAAGCAGAGATGGCTGCCAGGTACCTTAAGGGTCATAGACCGAAGACCCCCTTTGGACAGAGACCAAAGGTAGTCGAGGATACTAGCCATCAAATAGGACAAAGGGTCCAAGCCCTTGCCCTGACACCAAATGGAAAACCTTTTCCATTTGAAGGCATAGCACCTCCTGATCGACTCCTTTCCGGATGCTTCCACGACTGTGAGTAAATCCTCAGAGAAATACCCAAAGCCTGGAACTCTAGCCACTCAGGAACCAGGCTGTCAGGTGCAGGGATTGAAGTTCTGAATGGAATATCTTTCCCTGACTGACTAACTGATATCAGGTCCGGGTGTACTGCAAGACGCCTGGGAGGCCTGGAGCTGAGGCTGAGGAGATCTGGATACCAGGACTGGCGAGGCCAGTCTGGGGCTACCAGGATCACCTGTGCCTTGTCCCTCCTGACCTTGAGGATCACACTGTGAAACGAGGGAAGGCATAGAAGAGGCCTGGGGTTCACAGCCTTGAGAAGGCATCTACCTGCAGCGAGCCCTGCTTGGGGCAGGTGTGAAACAGCCTCAGCTTCGCATTCTCCCTGGTGGTGAACAGATCCACCTGAGGTTTGACCCAGTGGGAGAACAGGCTGTGTACTACCTCTGGAAGGAGAGACCACTAGTGGGACGCCTCGCCCACACGGCTGAGAGCATCCGCCAGTTGGTTTGAGGCTCCTGCCACATGGATGGTTAGGAGATCTGCCTGTAGTCTGCTCACGAGGGTCCAGATGCGGAGCGCTTCTCTGCACAGAGGCCGGGAGTGCGTGCTGCCCTGCTTGTTGAGATAGTACATGGCCGTGGTATTGTCCGTCTGAACTTGCACCACTTGACCCCGAAGGAGCGGAGCGAATGCTGACAGTGTCAGTCGGACTAATCTGAAAACCAGCAGATTGATATGACATCAGGATTCCTCGTGGGTCCAGAACCCATGGGCTCTGCAATTTCCCTTCTGGGCACCCCAGCCCATAAGAGAAGCATCGCTCATGAGAACAACCGTCGGCTTGTGAGGGACAAACGGGATCCCTTCCTGTAAATGTGCTAGGACGGTCCACCATTGGAAAGCGTCCCACATCTTCTGGGTCACTGTGACCAGATGATTGAAATTACCTTGTCGCTGGATCCACTGGCTGGCCAGCTCTCACTGAAGGGGGCGCATATCCCACCGGGCCCATCAGACCACAGTGGTGCAGGTCACCATGTACCCCAGAAGATGCAGGAGGTCCCGAGCAGGGCGCAAGTGCCCAACCAGAAATGACTGGACAAAGGAGGAGAGAACCTCCGCCCTGTCCATCGGAAGCCTGGCTCTGGCTCGGCAAGAGTCGAGCTCTGCCCCGATGAAGCAGATCACCAGCGAAGGTACGAGTTCTGACTTGGTCCTGTTGACCAGGAAACCAAGATTGATGCAGGTCTGGAGGGCCAGATCCCTGGACCTTTCCACCTACTGTCTGGAGGAACCCACTATGAGCCAGTCGTCAAGATAGGGGTACACCCTGTCCCCTCAACACCAAAGATGGGCCGCCACCACTGCAATGGATTTAGTGAAGACCCGGGGGACCGATTACAGGCCGAACAGCATGGCTTGGAACTCGAAAAGGGCTCCCTGCGCTCAAAAACTGAGGAACCTTAAGTGAGACGGATGGATCAGGATGTGAAAGAACACGTCCTGGAAGTCCAGAGAGCAAAACTACATGTCCTGCTTGAGGGATGGTATGATCTGGGACAGAGTTACCATCCTGAATGTGCGGGGCCTGAGAAACTGCTTCAGGTCATGCAAACCTCGAATGGGACGCCAGCCCCCCCCATCCATTTCGGGACCAGGAAGTACCTGGAAACGAACCCTGGGTTGACGGGGGGGGGGGGGGTCCACGACTCTGGCCACCACCTCCTTGCGGAAGAGTTGGGCGATGTCGTCTCGGAGAGCTGGCTGAGTGTGTATGGACACCATCTCCTCCCATGGTGCGTGGGCTCGGCTTGGTGGGTACTGCTCGAATTCTAGAGGCAGTCCCTGGTCGACCACTTCTAAAATCTACCTGTCCATTGTAACAGTGGACCAGGCGGAAAGGAAGTGGCGGAGCCAGCCCCCCCATGGGAGGACCCAGAGCTGATGTGGCAGATATGGGGGTGGCCACCCCTTCCCGTCACTGGGCAGGCTTGGAGGAAGAGGGTCCGGCTTGGGGACCACCTGAACCCTGTCCTCCGGGTTTACGGGCCATTGGGGGCTCAGACTTGGGCCAAGGGCGCCATGGTCTCTTCTGCTTTTTGGAACCCTGGGATTCCTTCTGAGCAAAGGTTAGAGCCTCCAAGGTGGCGTTGGACTTTTCTATGCGTTGGAGGTGACCGTCCACACCTGGGCCAAAAAGGTCGGTACCCAGGAAAGGGACGGCTGTCAGCTTGTGTTGGGCGTCCCCCGTGAAGGTGGATACCCACAACCAAGCCCTGCGGTGCATGGCAACCACAGCCGCCACCTAGCAGGCACAAGAGTCCCCAAGGTCCAAGGCCATCTGGAGCTGCTGTTTTGCAACCACCCGACCCTGGTTGCGGACCTGCTTGACCGTGGTCTGGCGGTCTGCGGAGAGGTGAGGTAGAACCTCATCGACAGAGCCCAGGAGGGCATGAGAGAAGTACACCATGATGACGGCGAGCTTGCCTGACAAAGGTCCAGCGAAGAGGCAGCAAAGACTTTCCGGGCTGAATGGTCTAATTTTTTGGACTCTTTGCCCAGGGTCTATCAGTGTCTCCTGAATTACCCAAACGCCTGAACACAGACTCAGTCACCAGTCCCTCGGCCGAGAGGTGCTCTGTGAATCCTGAAATGGACCCAATGGGCACCGCATACCTGCAGGCCATTCGGGCTGAAGGTGTGGGGCAGGAGGCAGGGTGCTGCCATAGCTCCAAGGCGAGACCGACAATAACCTCGGCCACTGGGATGACCTCTGTCAGTGAATCCCCTAGTTTGAGGATATCAGTGAGGGGGTATTCAGCCCATTTCTGAACGGGTTCTAAGGGCATCCGCATGGATTTGGAGATGAGGCGGAGGATGCCAATGAAGGAAGAAGGGCCTTCCTCCACTGAAAGACTACAGATAGATTCCTCATCTAAGGGGCGAGAATGTAGGTAGGAGTCCTTGGACTCTGAAGAATCCGATTAGATCAGCCAAGCACCGGAGTCACCCTACACCCAACTAGGATGGTCAGGTGTGAGGGTGACGGACAGCCTACGTAGTAAGCCCGGAATGGGCCGAGACTCCTAAGAAGGAGCCGCCGAAGGGGGCTGCTTCGGTCGTAGCGCCACCACAATCAGTGGAGAGGCCAATTCTGGCCGAGCTGGCATGGTCTTGACCGACTCCACGGGCAGAGGCACAGTGCGGACTGGCTCCTGAGGAGTAGATGTTGGCCTAGAGGGCAACAGCTAAGTAATGGCTGGGGTAGAAGCTGGAGCCGACTTCTGGCTGGACATGATTAGCTGCAGTCACATTAGATCCTTGTAGCGTTAATGGAGTTTCTGTTGAAGCCTTTCCTCATCCGAGGAGGAAGAGTGATGGTGGCGCCACCTCTTAGAGCGCATATGCGCCTTCTTCGGCCTGTCGGTCAAAGGGGTCAGAAACCTCGACTTGGACCATCGGGGGGACTGATGGGGTCGTTCAGAAGGAGCTGGGGAAAACCGCAGCTCTTCCTGGTCAGGGACAGGGACCACGAGGGGATTCCCAGCAGGCTGGGTCTCCTCTTCGGTGGCATGCAGGACTGTGGTCCTTAATAAGGAGTTGTCGGCCTCACCGAGTGACGGGTCGACGGGGTCCAGAATAATCTCAACCAGATTGTCGTCCTGCATCTTTGCCATCTGGCTTGATGGTGGTACCGTGAAGCCAGTGGTAAAGGCTGCAATCTCAACTGAAGTCAAGACAGCAGATTCCTGGGACCGAGATCTCTCATGGCTCCAGGAGCATCGTCGGCGAGACGAAGTTTCCTTACGCTCCTTGTCCTTTTTCATGGGACCGAGAGACGTGCGCACCCAACGGTCCCTCTTCCTTGGTAGGGAGGGACTGGCACAACTCCCGGAAGGAGCCTGAGAAGGTGGAGCCCAGATTGGGCGGGACGAAGATGGACATGGAAGAGGACCGATCCATGGCCCAAGCCACCTCCTCTTCGAAGATCTTCATCTTTTCGAGCTGCTTGGTGGACCCCGCAGCCATGGAGACCACCCAACGGGCTTCCGTGGATTCTGTTTTTCCAGTCTGCCCAGTTGCAGTCGTGCAAGACGATCGTCCAAGACATTTGGATGAAAAGCGCAACACATTTTGCATGCCTGGGTGTCATGGCTGAGACCCAGGCAATAAACACACGAGGCATGCGGGTTGGTGTTAAGACATCTTTTGCCCGCACAGGTAGTGGTGGAAACCAGGTGAGGACTTGTTCTCCATAGCAGTCGAGATCGCAGAGCAACTGGGAGAAACTCTAACGAGTTTGAGTTTGGGTAAATCCGTAGATTTAAGCACCAGTGCCTACAGTAACGCGTCAGCGATAAGGAGGGAACCTGAATCTTCCAGCAGAAAGGAAGATCTGGCATCAAGGGGCAGAGCCGAGGCATATACCACCCGGGTGGGTGGGAGGAGCCAGCTTTTAGACCTTCCAGCAAGAATCTTAAAGGGAAAGGACATGCCAAAAAGGGCGGATAGAACAACATATCCACGATCCTAGAATTTGTTATTCTGACTTTAAATGCACACCAGTTTATTTTTATGTTTCCTTTGTGGTCTGTGAAATAAGTTCAGTCATCAACAGAGCTGTCAGGTTAATCAGTGCGGAAAAAAGAATGAGTCAAATTTTACAATGTTATAATTACATTCACCAACAGTAGTTGGTTAGTGCCATCTATGTATTGAAACATCTTTCGCTGTAGAGTTTCACCTATCTGGTCCACCCCCACCCCCACCCCACTGCAAAACCACTTATATGCACATCCTTTGACATCCGCTACCCCAACAGATTTCCCATCAGAATGTTTTTCACCAAGAAGTCACTCGGGATTTATAATCTGCACACTAGAGAATATATATATACAGACTGGAGAACTGTTGAAAGTGAGGGATGGTTGCAGCTAGCAGGGCATGTGTGCCTGAAACCCCTTCCTCAATCTGCTGTACTGATATGTATAAACACCCTTATTACTTCATCTCTCCATACTCACATAGCTTTCTCCCCCCTCATACTGCAGTGGACTAACTGCACAAGCCACCCCTTCTCTAATCCTGGCTGGGTCATGTAGGACGGGAGAACACTTGAGGAATTAGGTCACCATGAATTCATCTTTCCTCTATATAGCCCAAATGCCGCCACGTACTACAAACGAGATGCACACGGATATACAACCTGTAGTTGGCCAAGAGGGGCTGCTGCTGCCCCACTGAGACATCCTTATTACAGATTTGGGCTCTGCATCAGACATGGGGTTAGGAGATTACTGTCGAGGGGCAGAGAGGGAATCACTGAAATTGATCAATCCGCTGCATCAATTAATCCCATACAATTTGCCCCTGAATCGCCACTATCAGGCTTCGAACTCACGACTCCATAGTCCCCCTCTAAGCTTGCGGTTGGAGTTTCACTTTTTTTTTGTTTTAAACACAGTGAATTCATCGAACCCCTACCCTGCCAGTTATTGACTGTGACAGAGTTGCCAATTACTATCTCTCTGAAACACTGATAATTACAGCTGTGCTGCAAGTCGATATCACTTCCGGCACTATGGACACCAGAAACTTGTCATCAATGTCTAACTGCTGGTGTACACAGAGGGAAAAACAAAAGCACCTTGCAGTGCATCTGTAATTATCAGAAGTTTTGAGAGAGAGAGGGAGAGAGACAAACGTCAGAACATGTCATCATCTGTTCTTGCCCCCCCCCCCACAGACACATGCCTTTGAAATCAGTGAAACGACCCTCTATCCTTCCCAGAAAGAAACATGAAACAGAAGGCTGTCTGTCGCAAGCCACACCATGTTGTCTGCAGGCTTGCCATGGAGGAGAGTCACCTGCTACACAGCACTATATCCTGTCAGAAAACTACAAGAGACAGATACATCGATGAGCGGGAGATACAGAGAGGGACTTTGGAAGTCACACCTGATCCCAGTTGTGTTGACAACTCTGTTATGTTCAGTTCTGTTTGCATCACAACTGGCAGTAGACTAGCATCAGAAGCAACCTGACTGAGTTGGAGGTGGAGTATACATTTCGGTAGGCATTGTCCAGAATGGTTTAGTGTAGTGGAATGTCAAGGCATAGTGCAGGTCTGATCCCCAAAGATGAGCCAGCTATACAAAAGAAGTATGCCACATGCTGTAAGTTAGTTCATGTTCTCCACTCTCCCCATCTCTTGAGGCAACATGTCTGTCTATATCTCTCTTTCTGTAGCTATCAGTGTGCTATCGAGTGCAAATGGAAAATAGAAGGGGAAATAAGACAACATTAATTTTAATACAAAGCTCCCCCCCCAAAAAAATAAATGAAGGAGTAGAAGATAAAAAACAGCAAGCATTGACAAAACACATGGGTAGGAGTTAAATGAAAACATAGCGCCTGCAAAACGGAAGAACAGCAGCATCATAACCGATCATGTCAGTTGGTTTTTAGACGAATAATTTTCAGGTTTTTATTTTAATCATCACGACTACCTTGCCCAAATGTGGGCAGTAAAAACACCACTGTTATGATCTATGATTAGTGGCACAACATCACGGCTTCCGTGACACACGTTAATATTCTAAAAGGTATCATCTTTCGTTCACACAAACACAGAAGGGCAACATTTTAAAATAAAAAAATATGACGTTGATTACAATCAGCTAGAAGCACTGCAAGGAATCAAACATAGTTGCAATGAATTGGACTGACACCATTCATTCACTTTACAGTGATACGCTGCTAACTGGCCATTAACTAATATCACACATAATGGTGGTGGTGAGAACAATGCTCAATTTGTGTAGATCGTAACAAAACACAGGTGGCATAGAATATATAACAAGCAGAGAAGAAATCGTGTAAGTGATAAGCTTGCAATTCTACCAGATAGGTTACTCGCACCTCTGTTCAAGGCAGATGACTGACACTTGAGAAAACTTTCCTAGATCAGTCGTCAATGAAAATAGGAATGCGCATCGTATGCGTGTATAAGTCTACGCAAGACCGCGCCTACCATCAGCGCGAGGTAAAGGATGTAATTCAGGGCATGTAAACAAATGGGCAGTGTACAAATTGGTGTGGTGACACCACAGTGGCGCGCAGGCATATTTTAAAAATTTTACTTAAATTAACCCTTGCTCATCATAATAAACTCCAAATTCATTAACTACCACATACGTGACAGTTCAGGGTAAAAAAAAAACTATGGTGACGCGTTTCTTTTCATAAAATATGGTTGACAGTGTCCCTTTAAGATGCACAAATAGTGGTTTAACATTAAAGTTCCTGCTCAACCTATTATAGAGGCAATACTCCACCTGTTTAATAACTGTACTGGTAATTACTTGGGCCAATCAAGGACTTAAGTTACGCAATAAATAAAACATATAATATATTTACAATAACACTACATACCACGATACACATATTTACAGCACACTGCAGACATACTGTATTACATTATGTACAAAAATAATTAACTCCTACATGCATGCTACAGCTAAATATATATACTGTAATACTAGGAAGAAATTACATACAATATACTATCCTAAAACTCAGACACCTTGTCAGGATCTAATTAATTATCAGTTAAAACTAACAAGTTTTTTTTTTTAACTCTTTTTCCCCTCCAGTCACCGGCCCCCTAGCATCTCCCTCAGACGTGGCCCTCTGTGTCAGGCTTTCTCCCGCCCGGCCTGAGACCCTTCCAGATCAGGCCTCCTGTCCAGAGATCCTCCCTACACTCCAGCCTTGCTGACACCCTGGCTTCTACCCCAAGGCGGGGACTTCACCACCTTACCATGGTGCTCTATGAGATCTAGACAGCAGGCGGTGTGAGGAGGAGGAGGAATTTCAGAGGCCTTGATTAGGCAGGGTCCGAAGGTGGGCGTGGGGGGCCAACTGTAGGGCCCCTTGCCATTCTCCCGGATGCTGGCAAACACGGTCTCGCATCCGCCTGTAGGACGTCCGTTGTCACCTCCACCCATCCAGAGTGTCCCCCAGCTGCAACCCTCCCAGTCTCCACTGGGAGCCACTAGATGCTGAGGATCCACAGCCCACCCCTCCCAGGAGAGGACAGCAGTCCTCCGGAAGCTCAATCCTCTCCTCCCCAGCGCCCCCGGTCACCGGCGAGGCATGCGGTAAGGCAGATGTCTCAGTCTTCTGTGCCACTGGGCTAGCTGAAAACTAACAATTAATATAATAATGGACTTTTCTCTATTTTAAAGGGAACAACATTTCTACTTTAAACCCTAATACCCTAAACTACAGCACACAAAAATCTCCAAGTAGTTCTTGCATGTACAGTGGTGTGAAAAAGTATTTGCCCCCTTCCTGATTTTCTCTATTATTGCATATTTGTCACACTGGATGTTTTCAGGTCTTTAGACAAAATGTAATATTAGATAAAGGGAACCTGAGTGAACAAATAACACTTGTTTTTTTTTTTTATTTCACTTATTTAATGAAAAAAAGTTAACCAACACCAACTGGCACTGTGTGAAAAAGTAATTGCCCCCTTACATTTAATAACTGGTTACGCACATTTAGCTGCAATGACTGCAACCAAACACTTCCTATAATTCAATATCAGTCTTTCACATCGCTGTGGAGGAATTTTAACCACTCTTCCTGTAGAACTGCTTTAATTCAGTAACATTTGGTAGGTTTTTGAGCATGAACTGCTCGTTTCAGGTCCTGCCACAGCATCTCTATTGGGTTTAAGTCTGGACTTTGACTAGGCCACTCCAAAACTTTAATTTTACTTCTTTTTCGCCATTCTGATGTGGACTTGCTTTTGTGTTTTGGATCATTGTCTTGCTGCATGACCCAACTATGCTTCAGCTTCAGCTGACGGAAGGATGACTGGACATTCTCTTTAAGAATTTTCTGGTACAGAGCAGAATTCATGGTTCCTTTAATTATGGCAAGTCATCCAGGTCCTTAGGCAGCAAAGCATCCCCACACCATCACACTACCACCACCATGTTTGACTGTTGGTATGGTGTTCTTACTGTGGAATGCTGTGTTTGCTTTACGAGAGACATTATGGGATCCATGTTGTCCAAAAGTTCCACTTTGGACTCATTTGTCCATAGAACATTTTCCCAAAAGGCTTGTGGATCATCCAGGTGCTTCTTGGCAAATGAGAGATGAGCATTTATGTTCTTGGTTAGCAGTGGTTCACTTCTACTCTCACATGAAGCCCATTTTGCCCAGTCTCTTTCTGATTGTGGAGTCATGAACACTGACCTTAGCTGAGGCAAGAGAAGCCTGCAGTTCTTTGGATGTTGTTTTAGGATCCTTTGAGACTTCTTGGATGATTTTACACTGCGCCCTTGGAGTAATTTTGGCAGGCCGCCCACTCCTGGGAAGGTTCACTACTGTTCCAAGTGTTCTCCATTTGGAGATTATGGCTCTCACTGTGGTTCGATGGAGTCCCAGAGCCTTAGAAATAGCTTTGTAACCATTTCCAGACTGATAGAGGGCAACAAAATGTTTTTCTGATCTTTTCAGGAACTTCCTTTGATCATGGCATAATGTGCTTGTTGAATCTTTGTGCTGGCAATGTGACTCTGATGGTAAGGGCCAAAATAAGTGAGGTTTATATTGAGCAGGGCTGGCTGTAATCAAGCCTGGCTGTGTTCAATCAGCCGACTCTAATTATCCCTTTAATTGGGTTGATTTAACTAGGGGCAATTACTTTTTCACACAGTGCCAGTTGGTGTTGGTTAACTTTTTCATTAAATAAATGAAATAAGTAAAAAAAAAAAAAGTGTTATTTGTCCACTCAGGTTCCCTTTATCTAATATTATATTTTGTCTAAAGACCTGAAAACATCCAGTGTGACAAATATGCAATAATAGAGAAAATCAGGAAGGGGGCAAATACTTTTTCACGCCACTGTATGGTTATATCAGGGCAAAGTAAACCAAGAAAAACATTAAACTTATAGCTTGTAAGAACTCTCACTGCCTTCACTCCCATTCCCAAAGATTTTTTTCAATTTTTTTTTTTTTTTTACAACTTATGTACCCAAGATAGCCCAGTTGAAATGCAACATCTCAGTTTCATGGGAGTCCTCTTTCTACAAATCTCCACAGCTGGGTGGACTGGCACACTAGAAGACTAAGTGATGCTGGCCCAGTGGCACTGAGGGATGAGGCGCTGGACACCTTATCTCATGATTCACCAGCGACTCGGGTGCGGGAATGACCTCAGGTCGTCGGGGTGCCGGCATGAGGGAGTGGGAAGAGCGGGATTGAGCAAGCCGTCAGGCTGCTCTCCTCTCCCAGAGGTGGTGGGGGTGGGCTGTCGCCCCATCCGTAGTTCCATCCCCACCGGGTGGAGGGGTCGGTGGGGTAATGTAGGCCGGTGGGGGCAGCAGTATGGGTGGGCGGAAGGGGCTGAGCTGGCTTCTGGTGTGCGTGCGTGCCTCCAGGCGCATGAACAGCCATGTGCCGGGGCCCCAGGGGGAATACGGGGAGAAAACCAGAAAAAGCCCATAATCTACATTAAAAAAAAAAAGAACATTAAGTGACTTGCTTACGGTCAGAGAGTGAGTAACTGCCTCTAGTGAGGTTTAAATCTGTAATTCCCAACAAGGTACTCAAACTACTAGAAAACACTGCCTCCAATAAAATCGGCATCTAAGCAGGAAACCTACATCAGTCACCGAGCCTGATGGTGTCGGAGACTGGCTATTAATAGAACTGGTTTTGTAGATTCCTCCAAATTACAAAACTATTGGAGTAGGATGAGGTAATACTTGTGACAGTAGCCATCTGTTTGTTATTATCTGTATTATAATTATGTTGTAAATATATGTTTGTATAGCAGTCCTGCTTGGGAAACAGGCCAAGCAGTACAGCCTCATGGGACATTGGATTTTAAAAAAGAGAAGAAAAAAATGGCCTGCCCTTTCACTGACCTAGGGATAAACTAGTTAGAACTGCCTTTTTTGTCATCTACCTGTCACAGCCTGTGCAGCTGCTATAGAACCAGGTTGTAAACAGACAACTGCTTTGAACTTAGGAAGACTGCCATTAAAGGTTACATTTTACAACACATCAGGAGGAAAGCAAGTTCTGATAGCTACCGTGTAAAAATTCACCCAGCTAAGACAAGTGTTGTTTGGATGTTCTGCTGAGAGATCAAATGGGAATGCGGTCATAACTTATGCTTTAAATCTGTCACAAACCCACTCCTGTGGTCAGGCCCTCTGCTCTCACAGTGCCCAACCTCGAAGTGCAGTTTATGAACAGGGAACGAACAGAGACACCCTCCTGTTTGTTTTGGGTCCGAGCAATTACTAGTCTTGAGTCCTGGGGTCAAATACGAACCTTTTTTAGCTAGTACGCCAAGGTAACAGGTTCAAATATTACAACCTCTTCGGGGAAAATAGTGCAATACTTGATCCCAGCTGGCATACAACCAACCTGGTTTACAATCCCCCTTCTGACTCAATTGAGACTCGGGTATTTCCTTACCTTGTTGGATCTTTGCACAGATCCTTGTTAGCATGGCTGCATATGGTGACACACTAAGCACTTTAACAGTTATGTCAGAATTATCAATACTGTTCCAGCATTCACACTCCAAATGAGAAACTGTCTCAGGCAGGATTAAGGAAATAAAAACGTTTACTAAAATTAAAAATAGTAGATAAGTACAGTGAATAAATCAGAACATATATACTAATGATTACAGTCAGAAAGAAATGGAAATTACAAAACAGAATGCCTTGTAACTGAATTAACTAGTCTAACTCAGTTTTCAGATGTGTGTTACCTATCTTGACAGAAGTGCCTCTTAAGTCCGGAACATAAGTGTGTCCGCTCTTTCAAAGTTCAAAACAAGAGTGAGCCACTGTACCGTCAGCCAACTTGGCTATCTCACAGTTAAAGTCCCAACCTCCCTGTCATGTCACAGCACATGAGGTCACTTTTAGTCCTGTAATTAATTTGTGACCTAAGTATAACCAACATGGTTTCATCTTACTGCTTGCTTGAAATCTGCAAAGACAGCAATACCATATTATACAGACAGTCTCTCTTCATCAAAGCATAAGTTATGACAGCATTCCCCTTTGATCTCTCAGCAGAACATCCTAACAACACTTCTCTTAGCTGGGTGAATTTTCACAGGTAGCTATCAGAACTTGCTTTCCTCCTGATGTGTCGTAAAATGTAACCCTTTATAGCAGTCATCCTAAGTTCAAAAGCAGTAATCTGTTTACAACCTGGTTGTATACCAGCTACACAGGCTCTGACAGGTATGTGACAAAAAGGAAGTTCTAACTAGTTTATCCCTAGGTCAGTGAGAGAGCAGATCATTTTCTTCTTCTCTTTTTAAAAGCCAAAGTTCCATGAGGCTCTGCTGCTTTGCCTGTTTCCTAAGCAGGACTGCCATACAAACATACTGTATATTTATAACAGAATTGTAAAACAAATGATAACAAGCAGATGGCTATTGTCACACTCCTCCCTCCTAGACTGAGTTTGGGGGAATCTATTCCTAGGCATGGGATGAGTTTCCCAAATTCAGTTCACTGCTCTAACTAGCACGCTAGACCGTCAACGTCTGCATTTGCCGATCCGGCCCTACGGGCAATGGTCATCTCTTATCCCTGTAATGCAAGACTCCATCTTAGAAGCCGACCATTTGTCTTATCTACTTGTGCCAGCCAAAACAGGGGATTATGATCCGTCTGTACCTCAAAGTGCTACCCGTATAGGTATGGCTCTAATTTCTTCAGTGCCCACACAAGGGCAAGGCACTCCTTCTCCACTGTACAATAAGCCTGTTCCCTGGGAAGTAATTTCTTTCTGAGGTACACTATTGGGTGATCCTTCCCTTGGTTAGAAGTCTGACGAAGTACTGCCCCAATACCCATGTCTGAGGCTTCTGTCTGGTCTACAAATGGTTTACTGTAGTCTGGAATGACTAACAAAGAAGCACCGCACAGTGCCTCCCTTAGCCACGTAAAGGCTCGTTCACAGGCTGGTTCCCAGTTTACCCTTTTAGGCATTCTTTTCTTTAGCAGGCCAGATAGGGGAGCTGCCAGGGCACTGTAGTTTGATACAAATTTGAGACAGTACCCTGCAGTCCCTAGAAAACTCCGGACCTGCTTCTGTGTTTCAGGTCTGGGCCACGCCTCTAATTGCCTCAACCTTTGCTTGATTAGGATGGAGCTGTCCCTGCCCTACTACATGCCCTAGGTATGCAACCTCAGCCATGGCCACCTGGCACTTTTCAGCTTTCACCATGAGCCCAGCTCTCTGTATCCTGCCCAACACTTCCTTAAGGTGGGACAGGAGTTCCTTCCAGCTGGCACTGAAGATGGCAGTATCATCCAGGTACACCATGGCATACTCTTCAGTACCATGTAACACCTGGTTCACCAACCTTTTGAAGGTGGCAGGGGCATTCATTCCAAAAGGCATTACCTTGAATTAAAATAACCCTATCAGAGTGATGAAGGCCAAACTCTCCCTAGCTCTAGCAGTTAACTCCATCTGCCAGTACCCTTTCATCAGGTCAACAGTGATAAGGTATGTCGCCCCTCCCAACTTGTCCAGTAGTTCGTCCGTCCGTGGCATTGGGTGGGCATCTGATTTCGTGACTGCATTGAGTCCACGATAGTCCACACAAAAAATGGGTAAAGCCATCCAGCTTGGGAACAAGGACTACGGGTGAGGCCCAGGGGTTGTGGAATTTCTGGACTACCCCTAAATTCAGTATTTCCTCCACCTCCCTCCTAATGTCCTTTTGGACAGCCTCTGACACCAGATATGCTGTCTGCCGTATGAGTGGTTGCGTCCCCGTATCTAAATCATGAGCCGCTAAGGCGGTTAGTCCAGGCTTGGCATTAAATAATGGGGCAAAGTCTGCTAAAACCTCCCTTACTTCCTGGATCCGGTCCATGGTCAACTGGGGCAAAAGTTTGATTGCCTCCACAGAGGACTCCCACTTGCTTTCTTCCAGCAAGTCCAGAAGGGGGCCCACTTCGTCCGTCCCCTCCCCCAGGACCACGCATTGCAAAGACCATGTCAGCCCTATTTGCATATGGCTTCATCATGTTAACATGGTACATCCTTTGGGTATGTCTCCTGTCAGGCAGTTCCACAATGTAATTTACGTCATTCACTTCTCTGACTACTTTGTATGGCCCTGCCCACTCGGCCTGCAGCTTATCTTTCTGGACTGGGATTAGGACCATGACTTTCTGACCCACAGTGTACAAACGAGCTCTTGCTCTGCAGTCGTACCATACCTTTTTCTTCTGCTGGGCAGCTGCCAGGTTGCTCTGGGCTGTTCCCATAAGCTCCTTCAGATTTTCCCTAAACTTAAGACATAATCCACTATGGGAGTTCTCTGGGTGGCATGCTTGCCTTCCCAGTCCTCCTGGATCAAGTCTAGGGGCCCATGCACCCTACGTCCATATAAGAGTTTGAAAGGGGAAAACCCTGTCAACTCTTGGGGCACCTCCCTGTATGCGAACAACAGGTGGGGGAGGTATTTCTCCCAGTCCCTCACATGCTGTTCAGCAAACACTCGCAGCATCGATTTTAGGGTACCATTAAACCTTTCTACAAGCCCATTGGCTTGTGGGTGATAAGGTGCTGTGCATCTCTGCACCACCCCACACTTCTCCCACATACACTTCATCAGGTTCAACATAAAAGAACCCCTCGATCGGTGATAACATCCTGCGGAAACCTGACATGGGACAAAATACCTAGCAAGGCATCTGCCACTTTGTCTGTCCTCAGTGAGGACAGGGTAACTGCCTCTGGGTACAGAGTGGCATAATCCACCACAGTTAGGATTAACCTCTTCCTGGAGGAGCTGGAGGTAGTCAAAGGCCCCACAATATCCATTCCTACCCTCTGGAATGGCTCCTCCACTATGGGCAAGGGAATTAGGGCGGCTTGGGTTTTACTACCCGCCTTTTCTATTTCTTGGCACCGGTGACAAGACCAGCAATATTCCTTCACCTGCTGAGTGAAGTTGGGCCAATAGAAATTCTGGGCCAATCGCTGCATAGTGCGCATGATTCCCAGATGTCCAGACATGGGGATATCACAAGCAACCGCTCACAGTACCCCTGGGGAATGACAAGCTGCCTGCCCCTCACCCCTCTCTCTGTCCTTACATCCTGCGTATACAGCAGTCCATTGTCCCAATACACTCTATGTCTCCCATCACCTCCCTGTATTCCATCAGATTCTGCACAAGCCCTCAGTCTCTCTAAACTAAGGTCATTTTTCTGAGCAGCTGCAAAATCTTTACTATTCGCAAGGCATGGGACAGGTCCCCTTCAGTTTCTAAACTAGGGTCCCTAGCTCTAGCATCAGGGTATTCAGGGTCACTGCCATCCCTAGCCTTCTGACCACTGGTTACCCCTCCCTCCTCAGAGTAACCTTCTGTAGCTGTTTTGTTAACTGCTACCTGGGGAATTTCTACCTCCATTTCACTACTTTCCATGTCAGGAGACACAGGATGGGGAACCAGCCTCCCAGTGTTTTCCTCCGGGGCTTCTATGGGGTCCAGGGAACAATTGGCCTTTGCCAGCTTACTACGGGTAACCGCACACACCACCCCTCTTGGAGGTTGGTCCCTATGATTACATCCAGGACAAGATTTTCTGCTTCTGCAACTTTTTGCACAGTCTCTCCTGTCTCACCCCAGTCCAGGAGAACACTAGCAAGTGGCAGAGTTTTCTCCTCCCCAGTGAATCCCCTTACTGTTACAAACTGATTAGGTATGAGCCGTTTAGGCTTAACCAAATCTCCTTTTACCAAAGTAAGGGACGCCCCCGTGTCCCATAAATCATAGGTCTGCACCCCATTCACAGTAACTGGGTGTATGTGCTCCCTCATGTTTACTGGCATGCTTTCAGGGATACACAAAAAAAAAAGGAAATTACGTACCTACCGTAATTCTTGATCTTCTTGGATGAAGTCTCCACCACTCATTCACACTGATGGGAACTATGCCGGAGGCACTAGGACCCAGTGGGAGCAAATTTTTTGCAGGAGGGCTGGTGCCAGAGATGGAGCCCAGAGGAGCGGTGCCGCGAGCCTCGGCTCGTGCAGCAATTACTATCTTGGCATCGACCATCCAACTGCCTCAGTACCTTTTTGTTCCGAGGAGGTGCAGCGTAACTAACCTAGAAGGACAACCTAACAAAAACCAGACATAAGATAGTCTGGAAGACCCGTGTAAGAAGGGTCAAAGAAAGAAGTCTTCACAGCCTAAAGATTGAGGGAGTGAAGACCAACAACAGAGGTAAGCTTGGGAGATGGTGGGTGGGCATGTGAATGAATGGTGGAGACTTCGTCCAAGAAGATCAAGAATTACGGTAGGTACGTAATTTCCATATCTTCCTGGACCTAAAGTCTCCACCACTCATTCACACTGATGGGAGAGTACTGAGCTAATAATCCCCCGAGAGGGCAGTAGGAGAGACCAAGAGCTCACAAATTTAGGACAGAAGTCCATTAAGGATGGTTCTGCCAAACGAAAAATGTCGCCTGGCATAGACATCCAGGGCATAGTGCTTGATGAAAGTATGCACTGAGCTCTAGGTAGCAGCATTGCAAATATCTGCAATGGGCACATTGCTGATTTCCGCCAGGGATGCCACGACTACTCTAGTAGAGTGAGCGTACACTCTGCCCTCCAGCTTAACCTGCGCCATGGAATAACAGTGGCAAAGGCATGCCACCAGCAATGCTGAAATGCATCTGATAGCTACAGGTTGACCTGCCGGGTCTCGCTGAAGGAAATAAACAGTTGTTGAGCTTTGCAAATTTCTTTTGTTCTATCTAAATAGAAATACAAAGCTCTTTTGACATCCAAAGAATGAAGGATACGCTCTCCTTCATTTTGGAAGTTCGCAAAGTAAGTAGGTAAGACCAAAGGTTGTTTTAGATGGAATTCTGAAACAGCCTTAGGGAGAAACTTAGGATGGGTCCTAAAAACTACTTTGTCCTTATGAAACACAGCATACGGAAGGTCTGTGACCAAGGCACCTATCTCAGAGACCCTGAGGGCTGAGGTAATGGCCACCAGGAAGGCCGTTTTCCAACTGAGAAATTTCAGCTCACAGGAAGCTAGAGGCTCGAAAGGCTTTCGAGTGAGCATGTCTAGTACAAGATTAATGTCCCAGGCTGCAACTGGAGATTTGATAGGAGGTCTGGTATGCAGAATTCCCTTAAGAAACCTCTTAACCACAGGTAACTGAGCCAGTGACAAGGAAAGTACTGGCTCATGATAAGCTGAAATGGCACAAAGGTGAACTTTGACTGTAGAGTATTGCAGACCTGAACTTGAGAGGTCTAAAAAGGTACCCTAGGACCTTATTGGGAGGGCAGGAAAAAGGATTCAAAGAGGATTTTGCACATCAGAGAGAAAAACGCTTCCATTTGGCTGTGTAAGTTTTCTTAGTGGCCGGCCTGCGCACAGCTAGAAGAATATCTGAAACTCTGCAAGAGACATTGAACCTGTTCACCTCTATCTCTTCAGGAGCCAAGCGTGAAGGTGAAGCAATCTCAGATTGGGATGGACCACAGGCCCCTGAGTCAGAAGGTTCGTCTGAAGTGGAAGTGCTTTCGGAGGGGTTTTCGACATACTGTTGAGTAATGGAAACCATATCTGTCGAGGCCAGAAGGGAGCAATGAGGGTCATTTTGTCCCCCTGGGACTCGAACTTGAGAAGTACCCTCTGAATTAGAGGAAGAGGCAGAAAGGCGTATAGAAAGCGTTTTGTCCACTGCAGCCTGAATGCATTCTGACAGAAAATGCCATGCCCTGGATTTCTGGAGCAGAAGAGAGGCAGTTTTGTGTTGAGTGGGGATGCAAAAAGGTTCAAGTCTGGAGTTCCCCCACTCCGCGAATAGTGACTGAACCACGGTTGAGTCGAGAGATCATTCGTGAGGATCTGTCTCTGTTCTGTTGAGACGGTCTGCCAGTTCGTTCTGCACTCCCGGCAGGTAGACAGCTTGAATTAGAGCCTTGTTCTAAAAGCACCATTCCCACACTCTCATCGCTTCCCTGCATAAAGGGTAAGAGTGAGCACCGCCCTGCTTGTTGATGTAATACATCACTGCTTTGTTGTCCATTTGAAGGAGAATGTTCTTGTGACAGAGAATGTCCTTCAAAGCCCGGACTGCATAAAGGATGGCTCTCATTTCTAAAACATTTATGTGAAGCTGAGACTCGTCCTGAGTCCACGTACCTTGGGTGTGGAGATTCTGACAGTGAGCTCCCCACCCCATCAGGGACGCATCCGTGGTAATGGAAATTTGATGATCAAGGGGAGCAAAGGGATACCCTTCCAGAAGATTGTCCTCTTGCAACCACCAGGTGAGTGACCTCTTCAGAGGTTCTGTCAACTTGATGAGAAAGGACTGAGGGTGAGTGGTCGGGGACCACTGAGTACTGAGCATCCACTGAGAGGTTCTCATGTGGAGGCGTGCTAGGGGTATAGTGAACACTGAGGATGCCATGAGACCCAGGATCCGTTGCATCGAGATAGCTCGAACCGAGCTGGTCTCTCCGATGTATCGGGCCACCTGTAGGATATCGCTCCTTCTGTCCTCTGGTAGAAAAGCTTTCGCGCAGGAGGTGTCCAGAAGAGTTCCTATGAAAAGGAGCTTCTGGGAGGGCTGCAACTGTGATTTCTTGAGATTTAGCAGGACTCCCATGGACGTTAGAAAGTCTGAGGCCATGGCTACGGCGTCAAGAGTTCCCTGCCTGGAAGGGCTTGCTAGAAGCCAGTCGTCCAGATACCGGAACACTTGTATTCCGATCTTTCTGAGGTGCGCTGCGAGAATTGCACAACACTTTGTAAAAGCTCGCAGCACCGAGGATTGCCCAAAGGGCAGGACTCTGAACTGATAATGTTGGCCCAAGGCCACAAACCTTAGGTATTTGTGATGCCTTGGGTGAATAGGAATATGTTGGTAAGCATCCTGCATGTCCAGGAAGGCTAACCAGTTGTGTTGATGAAGCAAAGGTAACAGGGTTCCTAGCGATATCATTTTGAATTTCTCTTTGGGAAGAAATTTGTTCAATTTTCTGAGGTCCAAAATGGGGCGCATGCCCCCGGTTTTCTTTGGAACTAGAAAGTAATGAGAGTAGAACCCTATGTTCCATTGATCCAGCGGAACTACTTCTACTGTCCCGTTATTCAGAAGGTATCTCGGAGGCGAGAAGTTCTGACTGAAGAGTTGACAGTTTGGGCTGCCGTTTGGGGGGACAGTCCGGAGGGTCCTCTTAAAGATTGAGGGAATATCCCTCGCGGATTATCAGGAGGACCCATTTGTCCGATGTTATAGACTTCCACTGGTTGTAGAATTGGGTCAGACAACCTCCCAACGCTAAGGAGGAGTCCCCCTCAGGCAGTTGAGGGGGACTTGGGCCAGAAACTCAGAAGACGGTACTGGGCGCTTTGGGCCCTTGTGCTTTCTGTTGCATTTTCTTTTGAGGCTGTGGGGCTTGGCTTTTATTAAAACCTCCTCTGCCTTTGCCTCAAAAGAACAGACGGTTGTGAAACTGGCGCTTATTAACACCCCCCCGAGAAGGGGCAGGAGCAGGTCAAGCCAATTTAATGGTCGTTCTGGTCTTTTGTGTGGCCTCTAGAGCTTGTTCTACTTGAGGACCGAAGAGATACACACCATCAAAAGGCAATACCATGACCTGTTGCTGGGCATCATTCGTGAAGCCGGAAGTGTGCAGCCTGGAATGACGGCGGGTACAAATGCCCGGCGCTGCCACTCAGGAGGCAGTATCGAAAGCGTCCATAGCTGCTTTAACCTGTTGGTTGTTGAACTCGATACCCCTAGTTGTGGTTTGAAGAAGCTCTGAATTAGCGTCCGACTCTGGTAGAGCTTCAACCACTTGTTTGAGTGAATGCCAAAGAATATACTCATATTTAGAGAAATAGCCCTGGTAGCTGGCAATATGCATACCCAGGGTGGATGCAGCAAAGACTCTCTTACCTAAAGTATCTATCTTACGAGACTCTTTATTTATAGGTCGAGCCGTAGCAGTCTGAGAAAGGACGACCTTATCATTCTCTGCCAAGACTACAATAGGATCCGCAAAGGCTTGAGAGGCCAAAATGGGTCGATCCTTGGGAGCAGCATATTTCCTATCTATGGACTTAGCCACAGAAGGAATGAGAGCAGGATTATTCCACACCATTTGAGAAAGCATCTCAAAGGAGGGTTGTACTGGGGGAGTTAAATCCATAGGGATGTCCGGAATATGAAGGTACTGGAGTCTTAAAAGCTTCCCAGGATCGATATCCATAGTCTGGAGAGAAAGAGTGGAATTTAAATTTTTCAGCAGATACTTAAATGACAGATCCTCGACCACAGGCTCTGCAGCAGGATTAGATCCTGTTCCTTGCACATCATCACCCAGCCTATGGTCTGGGTCAGGCTCAATATCATCTCTTGACAGCCCGGGAGGGACTGCATGGACAGGAAAGGAGTTAAAATCAGAAGGAAAATAGGAGGGAAAGGGGTTCGGAGTTGAGGAGCCCTGGAGACTGGAACACGTCACACCAAGTCTCGGCGCTGAAGAACAGTACGGCATCGCCTAGCCCAGCACAGCGCTGACAGAGCCCTTGGTGCCGAGGATGGCGGCGACAAGCCGCACGGCACCAAGGATGATGCAGACAACCTCAACGGTGCCGAAGATGGCGCCAACAGACGCATCGACACCGAGGACATCATTGGGCGACCAAATGACGCCGACGGCACTGAAATCAACGCAGGGTCCCGAAAGCCAAGATTTGAGGCAAAAGGAAAAGAAGTAGGAGAAAGAGGCATCGGTGTGGCCCCCTGCACCGCAGCCATGTGAGGGGGAAAACACCTGAGCGCGGAGTTGACAGCACCAAAGAAGGCGCCACGTGACTAGGGAGGCCCAACCACCCTAACTGATCACCCGAAGGAACCGAGGGCCCCTAAGTGACCGGGCCAGGCAGCTGGACCAACTGGACCAACCTCCGAGCCCATTGCTCCATCAGAGCAGCCCACTGATGAAACTGCTCATCTGTAGCCCTACCAGAACGCGGGGGAAGGGCTCTGATGTCGAAGAGGTCGGAGACCGGCAAATGACCCCCAATGACCAACCGTCGACGTGCAGACATACCAGAAGGCGACCTCGAGTGATGCCTTCTCTTTCTGGACCTACGGGTCAAAGAAGAGCTTGAGGCCGAATGGTGCAGAGAGTGCGACCATTTTCTTCTATGCTTCTGAGGGGACCACCCTCCCCCCGGGCATTAGACTGTCCATTGTAAGACCCTCCCTCTGGAGAGGGCGGCAGACCAGACCCAGCCCGGCTGCCTGAACAACTTTCATACGAAGTCTCCCTACCGTCACCTGACCCACTCACGGTCGAACTCCGTCAATGTAGGCTGAGACTTCTTTCTTATAATAAATTAAAATAAGCAGTACTTTATTTCAAGAAATACTACAAAATAAAAAACTGAAAACTAGGCTTCTAGATTGAAGTTTAACTCCTGGCGGGCGAGTGACGTCGTCACTGTAGTGCACTAGACAGCAGGAAAAAAGGAACTGAGGCGGTTGGAGGGTCGATGCCAAGACAGTCATTGCCACACGAGCCGAGGCTCATGGCGCCACTCCTCGCAGCTCCATCTCTGGCGCAGGCCCTCCTGCAAAAAGTTTGCTCCCGCTGGGTCCTAGCGCCTCTGGCGTAGTTCCCATCAGTGTGAATGAGTGGTGGAGACTTTAGATCCAGGAAGATCCATCTCTTTCCTATCAGAACTGCACCAATTAAGGCAGAAGGAAGCAGGGAGGGAAGTCAGAATAGCAAAGGCCCAAACTGAGGAAAAGATAGCCAACTCGGTTAAGAAGGGGGATAAAACCCTTTACAGGTACATCAGGGAGCGAAGAAAGATAAAGAGAGGGATAGTGAGGCTGAATAGAATGGACGGTGGGTGGGCAGAGAGGGACAGTGAAAAAGCAGGGATACTGAATGAATATGTCTGCTCAGTATTCACAAAAGAGGAGGAAGGGGAGGTGCACTCTGGATAAGGGGTCGATCCCAGTCCTTTAACAGAAGAAAGGGTTCTGAAAGAACTCCTAAAACTGAAGGTGGACAAAGCAATGGGGTCTGACGGAATTCACCCCAGTATTCTAAAATAATTAAGGGGAGAACTAGTGACTCCACTGACTACCCTTTTTAACAAATCATGGAAGGATGATGTGGTACCTGAGGACTGGAGGAAGGCAGATGTGATTTCCCTTAACAAAAGTGGGAGCAAGACAGAGGCAGGAAACTGCAGACATGTCAGTTTGACCTCTGTGGTAGGGAAAGTGATGGAATCAGTTCTAAAGGAAAGAACAGTTGAGTACCTAGAGGCCAGTGGGGCACAGGACACAAGGCAGCAAGGATTCACAGTGGGAAGGTCATGTCAGATGAATCTAATTGATTTCTTTGACTGAGTGACCAAAGTAGTAGACCAGGGAGGGGCTGTGGACATGGCCTACCTAGACTTTTGCAAGGTATCTGACACAGTCCCACACAAAAGATTAATAGTCAAATTAACCAGCCTGGGAGTGGGTCCCAGGGTGGTAGTCTGGGTAAAACACTGGCTGGACAACAGAACACAGAAGGTAATTGTACATGGAGTCCACTCTGAAGAAAGAGGGTTACCAGTGGGGTAAAGTACAGTTACGTAAGAACTTACCGTAACAGTAGATCTTCAAGAACAGCTCTTGCAGCAGGTTACACCATTAGAACTGAAGCCGGCAGGCGTCAGGACCCCACGGAAAATTTCTAGCTAGCTATCTTCAGCGGGGACTGCCCCCGACGACGGTCCCGCCTCCGACGTCAGACGTAGTACATAAGGGGGCGGTCCCGCCCGATTCCCCAGTTCTCCCGCCGGAGACTTCCGGCCGCAGGCTGACATCAAAATGGGAGACCGAGGATCCACCGTCAGAAGTCAAAGGAAACAAATCCTGAAAGTAAAGGCGAAAGCCATGCTTCCTCCAAGGGGGAAGGTGGGCGGGAAGGTACCTGCTGCAAGAGCTGTTCTCGAAGATCTACTGTTACGGTAAGTTCTTACGTAACTGTACTATCTTACTTCGAGACACAGCTCTTGCAGCAGGTTACACCATTAGGACTGATTTCCAAGCAGTAATAATGCCAAAAATTCCGGGAGGAGGAAAATAGGAAAAACATTCCAGGTCCTGAATCTAGGACAGGAGACCCTGTAGCACCGCCAGGCCGAAACCGGCTCTTCGCCGAGAGGCGATGTCCAGGCTATAATGCCTGATAAATGTATGCACAGAGCTCCAAGTGGCTGCAGCACATATGGCAGAAGTGGAGACGTTCCGGAGCGCTGCAAAGGAGGTGGCCACGCCCCCCTAGTGGAATGGCCCCGGACTGAACCCGGGAGGGGCTTCTGTTTGAGCTCATAACAGAATGAAATACACTGGACAAGCCAGCGAGACAGGGACTGTTTGGATACAGGTTGGCCCATCATCCTCTCAGAAAAGGAAACGAAAAGTTGCTCAGAACTACGAAAAGGTTTAGTTCTGTTGAGGTAATACCTCAGGCTGCGGTGAACATCCAGGGTGTGAAGCAGAGCCTCTCTTCTATTCGAGTAGTTCGGGAAGTAGACCGGCAGGTCAATGTCCTGATTTAGAGTGAGTGAAGAAACCACCTTAGGCAAAAATTTAGAATTCGTCCTCAGGGATACTCTGTCCCGGTGGAAAACTAAATAAGGCTCTTTGCACATGAGAGCGTGAAGCTCAGAAATTCTTCTCGCTGAAGTAACAGCAACCAAAAATAACGTTTTCCACGACAGAAAACGTGCTTGCAATCCGCTGGCAGGTTCGAGGGGGGAGTTGTTCCAGGACAAAGAGCAAATCCCATGGAGGCACTGGATCCTTAATGGGTGGCCTAAGGTGTAACACCCCTCTCAAAAATTCCCGAGAGGCGTCTAATTGTGCCACTGTACGATGTCCCACCAGAAGGTGGTAGGCAGAGATGGCACAAAGGTGCACCTTGATAGAGGAGTAGGCTAGACCTGAACGAAAGAGGGAGAGCAGGTAGTCCAACACCACTCCCACCGGGCAACCTAAAGGGGAATAGTTGCATGCTCGCGACCATAAACAAAAACGGCGCCATTTCATGGCATACGTCGCATGCGTTGCCGGCTTTCTGGCTGCAGAAAGAACTTCCGCAACCTCTTGCGAGACCCCGTGACGCAAGATGGCTATGTCTCTAGGAGCCATGCATGCAGGTTCAATGAGCATAAGTCCGGGTGGACCAGTGAACCTTCCTCCTGAGACAAGAGATGGGAGCTGAACGGCAATGGGAGTGGGTTCCCGGGATAGCTGAATTAGCAAGGGGAACCAGATCTGTCTGGGCCAGAAAGGGGCCACCAGGATCATTGTTGCATGCTCCCTGCGCAGTTTGAGAAGTACTCTCTGGATCAACGGGAAGGGAGGGAAAGCGTAGAGGAATCTGTCCGCCCAGGAGAGGGACAACGCGTCTCGCCAGAAAACACCAGGCCCTGGATCTAGCAAGCAAAAATTGGGCAGTTTTGCGTTGGATGGGGATGCGAACAAGTCCAACTCTGGAGTTCCCCATCGAAGAAACAGATCCTCTGCTACCTCTTGAAGAAGTTCCCACTTGTGGACTCTGGCCTGGGAGCGACTCAGGCCGTCTGCAATCGTGTTGTCCACCCCGGGAACATGTACAGTGATCATATTCGCGCCGTGTCGGATTACCCAATCCCACACCCTCATGGCCTCCCTGCAGAGGGGGTAAGAGTGTGTGCCTCCTTGTTTGTTGATGTAATACATCACCGCCGTGTTGTCTGTCTGAAGCAGGAGGGTACTCGGCGGGATTTCTGACTGAAAGGCCTGCAGGGCATAAAGGACCGCCCTCATCTCTAGAACATTGATATGGAGATGAGCCTCCAGAGGGGTCCACGTACCCTGGGACTTCACCCCGTCCAGGTGTGCCCCCACCCTAGACCTGAGGCGTCTGTGGTGAGGATTACCTCCGGGGACGGCGCTACAAATGGGACGCCCGTGGAGAGCGACCCTGGGTCTAGCCACCACTGCCAGTCTCGAATCACGGTGTTCGTGATTCTGACCAGATGCTGCATGTGGTCTTGCCTTTGATCCCATTGCACCTTGAGCATCCACTGAGTTACCCGCATGTGGAGCCTTGCGAAAGGGATGGTAGGAATGGCCGCAGCCATGTGTCCGAGCAAGCAAAGGACCGACCTGGCCGGGACGGTCTTGTTCGACGATAGCTCCCTGATGAAGGATCTGATGCGCTCCGCTCTGTCGTCTGGAAGAAAAGCTCTTCCCTGAACGGTGTCCAGTACTGCGCCTATAAATTGCAGCTTCTGCGACGGTACCAGGAGAGACTTCTCGTGGTTGATTAAGATGCCCAGAGATCGGAACAGGACCTGGGTGCTCTGTATCGCACGAAACAACGTCTCTCTGGAGGCGGCCATGAGAAGCCAATCGTCCAGGTACGGGAACACATAATGACCCTGTCTCCTTAGAGGCGCTGCCACGACTGCCATGCACTTGGTAAAGACCCTGGGTGGATGACAGTCCGAATGGAAGAGCTCAGAATTGAAGGTGGTGGTCGAGGAACTCGGCAGGAGGAACCTCTTGTGCGCCTGAGCTATAGGGATATGCAGGTATGCGTCTTGCATGTCTACAGATGCTAAGAAGGCGTCTTGTTTCAGCACGGGAATAAGACCCGGAAGAGTCACCATGCGGAATCTCTTGTAGGCGACCGACACGTTGAGGTCGCTGAGGTCCAAAATCGGACGGAGGTCCCTGTCTTCTTTGGAACCAGGAAGAAGTGGGAATAATATCCTTGTCCTCTCTGGTTCTCCGGGACGTACTCTATCGCTCCCTTTTGCAAGAGCGCGAGTACTTCTTGCCATATCAGAGATTTGTGCTGACCCAGATATCGGGAGAGCAAAGGAGGCCTCGGGGGTGGCTTTTCTTCGAATTCTATATAGTGGCCTCTTCCGACCAACTGAAGAACCCACCTGTCGGTGGTTATAGCCTGCCATCCCGGCAGGAAGTTCGCAATGCGACCCCCGACCATGATTTCCCGTTGATCCTGAGGGGCGGGGGAAAAAAAGGAGTCAGGCTGTGGCGGCTGAGGGACCCACTGGCTGGGCCGGCTTAGGAGTACGCTGGCTTCGGCCCACGGGCTGTTTCCCCTGGGCTCTACGAAAACCGGAACCCCTCTGTTGTGGAGCGGAACGGGACTGCTGCCTCTGCATCCGTCCACGAAGTCGGCTTTGGTTCCTCTGAAGGAACTAAGCCTGGGCGATTCACATGGCCTGGACCAACCTCACCGCTTCCCAGCCTCTTGAAGTCTGGTAATAATCTTCTCTGAAGGTTTACCAAACAAGACTTCTCCCTCGAATGGGCGTCCATGATATTCTTCTGGACGTCTGGGGTGGCTTGAGGAGACACGTAACCAAGAGTGCCTCCGGAGGCATACGCCAGAAGCTGCTGCTCGGGCCAAGGAGTCCGTGGAGTCGTACGCGGCTCATAGCACTTGGGTTCCCACGTCTGAACCCGTACGGAGGAGCTGAAGCATCTCCTCCTTCTGCCCACCTTCCGGCAGTTTTTCAGCTGCTTCCAGACCCTGTTCCCACAAGGCATTTTGGAACTGAACCATGTGGGTTAAATAATTCAAGGATCTGATGGCACAGGTAGCGGAAGCATACGTGCGCCTACCCATAGCATCCAAATGCTTGGACTCCGGGTCCGGTGGCAGGTTGCTCAGATGTTGCGGTCTCTGGGACCGGTCATGTGAGGCTGTGATGACCAGAGTGTCGGCCTGAGGCTGCTGAGTCAAGTACTGGTCTTCTAGGAGCCTTGGCCTGCGATCAGCTTTCTTGGCATCGCGGGAGGCGAACGTGGGCCTTCCACGCTGCCTTAGTGGCGTCCACGAAAGTGTCAACCAAGGGTGGCACCACCACAGGCTTGGGGTCCTTCTGCAAGATATTTGGCAAGGCGTATCCTTCGGGTCTAGCTCTTCATCCCATCCCATGTTCTCTTGGATATGCCTCATAATATCCGAGCGAAGGGTCATCGGGAGGAGACTCGGCATCTCACGTGGGTCCGGAGAAGGGATGGAGAGGGGAGATGGGGATCTGGATGTTGAGAACTCTGATCCCGTGGCCTCCGTCGAAGGCGATTGTCGGTGTCTCCTGGGTCTCTTGGGGCTGGGAGACCTAGAAGAGGATTTAGACGGAGGTCTCCGTTTTTCTGATCTCCCCCTGGGAGGGGTTCCGTGTTCCCGGGGAGGACGTAAATGGCCTGCCGACCCCGATGGCGAGGGGGGTGCAGGAACCAGGGGTGTAGGAAGAAGAGGAGGAGGAGGAGGAAGAGGAGGAGGAGGAGTGGGAACCATGTCCTTCTTTATGGTGTCCCACCAGTAAGTGAAGAGGTCCTTCACATCCGCTAAAGAAAGGCCCGACGACAGTCCGGGCGCCGGTGGACGGTTGTCAGGTCCCGGCGTCAGCTCCACAGGGGGCTCGGGTATCGGCGAGGGTTCCCTGGGCGTCTCAACAAGACCGGGGTCGCCCGTCTGGTCCTCGGGCTGCATTGATTCTTCCTCGGTTAAGGTCTCCTGACCGACGTCGGTCGGAGGCGTCAGGGCTCTCTTCTCAGGAGGAGTGGGTGCGGTCCCCCTACCGGCGTCCGCTGAGGTGTTAACGGCGGCGGCGGTCGTCTGGCCCGGCCAGCTCAGGGATGTGGCGAGAGGGCGACGGCGGGCCGCACAGGCGTCGGATCCTGGTCTCTTCAAAGTAAGCTCCAGCGTCTTGCGGGGAGGCAAGAAAGCTGACCTGACGTCGGGTTCCGAAGGGTGGGAACCCGACTTATGATGGTGATGGCGATCCCCAGACTTCACCAAGGCCCTGGAGGATGAAGACGAGGACGGCCTGGTGGACTTGACCTGAGAAGAGGACTTCCTGACCGCAGCTGGGGAGGCTGAGAGCTGGCCCTGGAGGGGGAGCGGTCGGACCTGGAACCGGAGCTGCGAGAGTCCGAAGCCCTGGAGGGGGACCCGGAAGGGGCCTTCTCCCTTCGTTTCTCAGCATGCTTGTGGGACTTTTTAGTGGACTCCCCCTTGGAAGACATGGTCTTTAGCTTTTCTTCCAGTAAGAAAGCCTGTAGGGCCTTCTGACGTCGGATCCGGGTTCTACTGTTAAACCCCTGGCAGAAGGAGCAGGCCCGGGTATCGTGGTCTGGGCCTAGGCACCGGACGCAGGCCATGGGGGTCCTTGAAGGGGATCTGCTTCCCGCAAGCACACTTGGAAGAGTGACCGGAGGTCGGAGAGGACATCAGCGAAAAACTTGCTTGTAAAATCCAATTTTCCGTAGGAAAGAACTTAACCACGCGTCGCGCACTAGTAGCTGAACCGAAGCGTCGAGACATGCAAGTCGATTTATGGAAAGAACTGGGGAATCGGGCGGACCGCCTCTTATGTACTACGCCTGACGCCGGAGGTGGGACCGACGTCGGGGGCGGTCCCCGCTGAAGATAGCTAGCTAGAAATTTTCCGTGGGGTCCTGATGCCTGCCGGCTTCAGTCCTAATGGTGTAACCTGCTGCAAGAGCTGTGTCTCGAAGTAAGATCGCAGGGTTCAGTCCTTTTTAATGTCTTTATAAGTGACACTGCAGAGGGACTAGAAGGAAAAGTATGCCTCTTTGGAGATGACACAAAGATCAGGAACAGGGTTGATACACAAGGAGGTGTGGAAAGGATGAGAAGGGACTTGGCAAGGTTGGAGGAATGGTCAGAAGTATGGCAGCTTGGATTCAATGCAAAGAAGTGCAAAATAATGCACCTGGGAAACAAAAACCCAGGGGAAGATTACACAATGGGAGGGAGGTAGTAACAACAACAAAAATGGAAAGGGACCTGGGGGTAATCATACCAGATGACCTTAAGGTTAGCAAGTAATGTGAGAAGGCAGTAGGGAGGGCTGGGGGGATGCTGGGCTGTATAGGGAGAGGCATCACCAGCAGAAAACAGGAAGTTGTTATCCTTCTGTACAGACAGTTGGTGAGACCCCATCTGGAGTACTGCGTCCAGTTCTGGAGACCCCATCTCCACAAGGACATAGACAGGATGGAGGCAGTACAGAGGAGGGCAACCAAAATGGTGCAGGGTCTGCAGAGAAGCCATTCGAGGAGAGACTAAAGAAGCTTAATATGTATACCCTTGAGGAAAGGAGGGAGAGAGCGGACATGATAGAAACTTTTAAGTACCTCAGTGGAATCAACAAAGTCCAAGAAGGTAGTATCTTTCAGAAAAAGAGATGTGCAAGAACAAGGGGACACAATTTGAAGATAGAGGGGGGAAGGCTCAGGGACAATATGAGGAAGTATTTTTTCACAGAGGGTGGGAGACGCATGGAACAGCCTCCCCGAGGAGGTTGTGGGGTATAAAACTGTGGGAGAATTCAAGAATGCATGGGACAGACATAAGGCAATTCTTGTTGCGGGTAGGAAGAAATAGGCTGTTGGTTAACTAGGATCTGCAGCTTATCCTGGAAATGGGCAGACTAGGGGGGGCCAAGCTGTCCTTATCTGCCGTCAAAGTTCTATGTTTCCCAGCACGACTTTGTGCACTCTGTGCCTTTTAAGGACACTGTCTTGCAAGATGCTGTGGTTGTTTGCAAAACCAACAATCATCATTTCTTTTATCAGGCAAATCCTTTCTTTGTAACCTGGGGCTGCCCGCTTTCTGGGGAGGCAATGAGGGTTTTAGCTGCCCTGAAGACGCGCTTTTCCCTTTATGTGCTGCCACATTCACCCCACTCCCTTTCAGAGCAGGCCTGCTCCTGGCATAGTGGTCCAAGAGCTCAGTAGCTTCCTGCACTGTTTTTGGATCTCTGTCCTCTAGCCAGGTTTCAGCTCTGCTGGGCAAGCTCAAAAGAATTGCTCCAAAAGTATCACATCCTCAGTTTTCTCTACAGAGTCTGCTTTGACCCCCTTCCACCAACGTTTCAAAAACTGACATTGTTTTGTGGCTAGTTCCTCGTAGCTCATGTCAGGGCTTCTCCTGAGCTTACGGAACTTAACTCTGTACGCTTCAGCTGTCAAGTCATACTTTTTTAGCAATGCAGCTTTAAGTTTGCCATAAATATTACTGTCCTGATTGTCCATTTGACCCAGTGCATCACAAACTTTCCTGGTAAGCAGCGGGAATAGCTGGAAGCTCTAGGACTCTAGAGGAATTTTTACCTGAATGCATACCTTTTCAAATGAATATAAAAATGCATCCATGTCCTCCCTTCTTTAAATTCAGTTATCAATTTAGAATTTAACTTGTAAGCTAGTCCTGGAGTCCCAGGTTCACCCATGCCACTTACCTGCTCTGGCGCTGGTATTTGGCGTTGTAGCTTGTTCAGTTCAAATTTCCTCTGACGCTCTCTTTCCTCTCACTCGGCCTCTCTCTGAAACTGTCGCTCTCCTTCCTCTGCCTCTCTCTGGCACTGGTTTTCTTTTTCCTCGGCCTCTCTCTGGAGCTGGTTTTCTTTTTCTTGCTTCTCCAGCTCCATCTGGAACTTCCTCTGCTTGAATTCCAGCTCCATTCTCTTTAACTCTTGCTGTAGCCTGATCCCTTCTGGCTCCAGCTTTGTGGTGATCTTCCCCTGCTGTTGTGGCTCTCGGTTCCCACTGGTCCCACTGTCCTCCTCCCTGGGACTGGACACTGCGATGGACCCTGGCCCCTCCAAGCCTAAGGTCTGGTCTCATTCAGTCACCGACTGTGACTCTAGGCCTCGGGCAGTCGCTTGTGCATTGGCTGCCACAAGAGTCTCCATGAGGTGTTGTTTGGTTTGCCCCTTGCAACGGACTCCTCTTTCCTGGCACAACTGTCTCAGGTATTCTGCAATGTACTTGCTGCAGGTGGAAGCTATCTTCTTCCCTAATCAACGGCTACACTAGCTTGCACTTGAAAAAAAATCAAACAGGCAGAGAACTTAGACTATATTCAAAATGATATATTTCTTTTTAAAATCTCCGCCTTGTTTGTGTGTGAACTGTTACAGTTTATCAATCCAATACACTGGATTGTTAATGCCCGTGCCACCAAATACCTGCACAGTATGCAACAAATCTTTTAGATCACACCACTGCGTACCAAATCTGTCACAAACTCACTCTTGGGAGTCAGGCCCTCTACTCCCACAGTGCCCAACCTCAAAGTGCGAGTCATGAACAGGGGACAAACAGGGACACCCTCCTGTTTGTCTGAGTCATAAGGGGGATAGTGAACCAGATTGGTTGTATACCAGCTGGGATCAAGTAATGCGCTGCTTTCCCTGAAGAGGGTGTGATATTTGGACCTGTTACCTGGGCGTACTAGCTAGAAAGGATTCATATTTAACCCAAGGACTTGAAACTGGTAGTTGCTCAGACCCAAAACAAACAGGAGGGTGTCGCTATTTGTCCCCTGTTCACAAATTGCACTTCGAGGTTGGGCACTGTGGCAGCAGAGGGCCTGACCCCAGGAGTGGGTTTGTGACAATACTAAATGCAGAACTGCCCGGCGCTAAGAATTTAAAATGGAGTGAAACCAATGGCTACATGTTGAAGAGTGGCATGTATGAACAGGAACGTTTCAAATGCTTCTCAAGGTCGTCGCTAACAAAAATTCATGTATACCCATGCTATTTAGAACTGTTCACGAGATGTATCTCCAATGTTTTCCATCTTTAGAAGTGACGCTTTTTAACATTTAAAGAACCTATATAGTCAACATTCCCCCAACATACCTGATTTTGGATCCAGAGAATCACACTGGGCATTATACATGTGCACAAAGTCCTGATGCCTCTTAATAAGCTGTTGTCTGGTTCCCTGGGTCGAAAGTCCAACCTCTTTGAGTTTTTTCCTTAAGTCCCGATCAGAAAGCAAGTTGTAGACGAGCTTAGCCATCGCCTTTCTTTTAACAGAACTGCAAGAAAGGAAGGAACAATGTGCATGAGGGGAATATTTAACAACATTAGAAGCTGCTGAGCAGTGGATTAAGGCATTAAATACATGCAGTATGACCCCAAAGGACTTGAAAGTTGTGAAGTTAACTGTGAGAATGTGCATTTCATACCAGTTATTGAATACTGTATTTAAAACACAGAGCTATACATTTTTATTTTATATAGCTTCGGACACGCAATGCATCACAAAAGTGAAAAATAAGTCCAACATAGAGTAATTTCTATTTCAATCAAGTTTCAACACCATCACTGGGTTTAGTCATACCTATTGGGTATTAAGTCATCCCCTTTCAGGGAGAGGCTGACTTTCAAAGCTGTGATATGATCGTGGAACATCCCTCCTCAGTGTACTGAGTGCCCAAAGCTTCACTATATAAGTGAATAGGGCGCGCGCCCAGGGTAGGCTAAACAAACTAACACTATACTCTACACATACAAAATCAACTGATGTTGTCCAGTTACCCCAAAGAAAGTAAACAGGTAAACAGGATATGGTCTCCTTCCAATTTACTTAAAGTGTAAAATTCACATCTAAAATGCAGGCTGCAAAATCTCAGATACAGAACAACAGTTCACGTGCAGTTTAACAGGCACAAAAAATATAAAGTGCCTTACCCCACATGGACAACTGACAGTGTACCTCAGTGTACCGAACGACAGCTGGGGAACCCTCAGTTGATGAGTTCCCTATAAGGCACCGCAGTATACCATAATCAAAAGTTCGTTGTTTTGTGCCTTAACTGACATTCAGAGTAACATGATGTATTTTTTCTCTCTACATTAAAAACACATAATTTTGCATTTTTGTATTGTACACACTGCTGGGCTTCTTGGGCCCAACTTGACCCAGCCATACCTCTCAAGTGTCCCTGATTTTCAGGGACGTCCCTGATTTTGCCTCAGAATTTTACTCTGTCCCTCCTAATATTTGTGTTTTTGTGGCTAAACAGTGGGGACTGTAAGCACAAAACAATGTCAAGCATTAAAGTTACAGACTTGTTCTTCTTTAGAACATGCATTTTGCACTAGGCCCCACATTCTACCAGCTTTCTGGGTGGATATCTCTATTTTTGAATATGTGTCCCTGATTTTGGTCCTTTTTCCCTGATTTTTTTAAGCCTTGTCCCTGATTTATGAGGCAGGAGGTTGAGAGGTATGGACCCAGCTGTCTTACTGTTTCTTAGCATTCTGCTTGGAAGACTTCCTATTTAATCAGTTGGGTAACTACCCATATTTGCCTGATGTATTGGATCCATTTTGCCATTTTTGCTCGTACTCTGTTGTACTGCCCTGATTGTCTGTTCTTAATAAAAATTGAAAAAAAAAGTCAGTTTAACAACTATTAACATAATAATTAACTCTTACCTTAATGATGCCCAAACACCATAATTACTGTTTTTGTTGTTACCATTGTCCACTGTGAACACCTACTCTGCACCTAAGTTTGAGGGTAAGACTAAAACATGTCATCTATCTTCCCCCAGCCTGTATTTGAATCCAGCTGGCATCCCCTGCTTCCAGCTGCACTGCACTGCTGCAACCGATGAGGGATGCCAAACACTGCCAGATGACTGCTGATATCCTTTGGGGCAGGACCTTCTGTTACAAAGGCCCATGGAACTAAGCGGCCCTCCACGTGAGTAGGAGTCGTGGGAGTCCACTGTGGAAGCTACTTGGCTACTAAACTCTGTTTGTTTTGGCTAGTAAAAATTCTGGGAAAGTACTGCTGTGAAGTAAGGCAGCAGGTATTTTTTTTTATTATTCCTTATTCAATCCCAGAACTGGAGATCTTGTACCTTATAAATGTCAATGTCAGTGGCTCAGCAGGTTGCACACTCGCCTCTGAGGCCGGAAGATCAGAAGGCCATGGGTTCTACCCCCGCACCAGCCACTTGGGTTGAATCCTAATACTGACACTTTAGTAGTGGAGCATGGGGGGGGGGGGTTGCTGCACTCCTGAGGTGCCGTCTTTCGGATGAGACGTTAAACAATGGTCCCATCTGCCAGTTCTGGTGGTAGTTCAGGTGGATGTTAAAGATCCCATGGCACTTTCCGAAAAGAGTAGGGGAGTTTTTTTTTTATTATAAACTAAATGACAAAACAGAAAACTTAAAAAAACAATGACATACAATTCATATGAACTCCATATCACCAAAAAAAAAAAAAATATATATATATATTATACATATGTATATGCACACACTGAAAAGTCAAAAAAATAATTTACATCTTGATTCCTACCCCAAACTTATAAACAAACAGGTCTTCAGGTATTTAATTGTAATCAATTCCCCCCCCCCCCAAAAAAAGAAATTAAGGCAGTAAGTTAAATTCACTTAGTAAATAAGAAAAAATTACTCACCTTAGTAATGTTGTTTCTTCTAATGGAGTCTTGCTATATTATGACTAATGCAGTTTGTCCCACCATTAGAACTGCTCCGGAGGTGAAAGAGTTAACTTCCATACAGAGCATGGAACTTAGAGTGCGAGCTTGGTTAGAGAAGCTCTGTCTAGGACATTTCAAACTGAAACTGTCAGATCTTTACGAGCAAATCTCACTAAGGCTCTGTGTGGAAGCTGTAACCTACACTAGCCAACTGGCTACTAAAATATTAGCACATTTTCCTGGTCCCAACACCAAGACTCAAGTCAGGGGACCAGAAAAGATAAGATAAAATAAAATACAACACCCAAACACCCCAACAAAAAGGGGTGGAAAACATAAAAGGGGGCATCAATAAGTGCCAACAGTGGAAAGCCCACCCCATACCCAAAGTAGAAGTTCTGAGAGGGCAGGCTGGGGGGGAGGTCATAATATAGCAAGACTCCATTAGAAGAAACAACATTACTAAGGTGAGTAATTTTTCTTCAAACAACATGAAGTCTTGCTATATTATGACTAATGCAGATTACACAGCAGTACCTCCATGAAGGAGGGACAGAACCTACTTAGGGAACAGGCTCTGAAGCACGGCTGTGCCAAACCGAGCATCCCTCCTGGCCTGGATATCCAGGGAGTAATGCTTGGTGAAAGTGTGTACTGTTTTCCAAGTAGCTGCTTGACATATCTCTAAGATAGGGATGTCTCTGGCGGCAGCTAGAGACGCAGCTGTACCTCTGGTAGAGTGAGCCCTCAGGCCTGAAGGGAGAACCTTACCCAGTTTTTGATAGCAAATTGGATACAAGAGACAATCCACCTGGCAATGGATCTCTTAGTGGCAGGTTCCCTTTCCCAACCTCACCATAAGTGAGAAATAGTTGGAGGAGTCAAACCTGTGACCCTTGGTACGCTCTATGTAGTAACTTAGGGCCCTCTTAACATCTAAGCTATGCAGCCTCCTCTCACCAGAGGAGGAATGGTCAGTGAAGAACACTGGAAGTGAAATAGATTGGTTAAGGTGGAAATCGAAACCACCTTAGGCAAAAACTTCCTGTTAGTCCTGAGGACTACCTTATCCCTGTGAAAGGAAATAAAGTCAGTCTCCACTGATAAAGCCTGTAACTCACTTATGTGCCTGGCAGAAGTGATGGCTACTAGAAATACAGTTTTCCAAGTCAAGTACTTAAGCTCTGCCGAAGACAGAGGTTCAAAGGGGGGTTGCATCAGCTGAGCAATGCAAACATTAAGATCCCAGGCAGGGCAGGGTCCCTGAATGGTGGATTAGTATGAAGCAATCCCTAAAAACTTGGAAAATACAGGGTGAGCAGAAAGAGAAGAGGGCTTCCTGCTGAAATAAAAGCAGAGACAGCTGCCAAATGCACTTTCAGGGTAGCTGGTCTCAATCCCAAAGAATTAAGATGGACCATATAGTCCAAAACAGTGGGCAAATCAGCAGATTCCTGGGAAATATGCTTCCCAGAACACCATATGGAAAACCTTTTCCACTTGGAGTTATAGGTAGCCCTGGTGGAAGGCTTCCTAGAAGCTTTCAAGATTTCGAGAACACCCTGAGAAAGTTGTAGATCAGCAAACTCTAACTCCTCAAGAGCCAGGCCTTGAGGTTGAGGGAATTGAGATTCGGATACCAGACTCTCCCCTGGGCACAGGTTAACAGATTGTGGTTCCTGGGTAGACACAGGGGAAGATGGACTGCTAAGGACAGAAGGAGTGGGTACCAGGGCTGCCTGGCCCAGTCTGGAGCAATCAGAATCATCTTGCAGGGCTGAGATCTGATTTTGACTAGCACCTTGAACAGGAGAGGGAAGGGGAAGGCATAGAGAAACTTCCCTTCCCAATCGAGGAGAAAGGCATCCAGGGGGACTGAGCCCAACACTGGGGGCCTGCAACAAAAAGTGGAAGTTGATGATTGTCTGGGGCTGCAAAAAGATCTATCTGAGGGGTGCCCCATCTGGCAAAAACTATCCCCAGTACTAGGGATCCAGTGACCATTAGTGATGGCCCTGGGAAATCCTGCTGAGAGCATCTGCCAGGACATTGTCCTTGCCTGGGAGGTGAACTGCTATGAGGAAGTGTTCAGAGAATAAGCCAGAGACCACAACTTCTTAAGCCTCGGTGCACAAGGCCACGACCGAGTGCCCCTGTTTGTTGATGTACTACACTGTAGTAGTGTTGTCTGTTCTGACCTGTACCACCTTGTTCTGAACAGATGCAGAAAAACCTGAAGTGCTAGAAAACAGCTCTGAGTTCCAACAGATTGATGTGGAGCAGAGATTCCTGAGGGACCACAACCCCTGGGTGGAGAGGTCGCCCATGTGAGCTCCCCATCCCAAGAGGACGCATCTGTAGTAAGGGTCAAGGAGTGAGATAGAGGGATGAAGGGCACCTTGTCTCAGATTGCTCTGATCCTGCCACCACTGAAGGGCCTGGATCAGGGTTGAGTCACTGGGATTAACTTGGATAGGGAATCTCTTCTTTGAGACCAGAAGGATCTCAAATGGAACTGAATGTCCCTCATCTGAAATCTTGCTCCTTGCACTACAGCTGTGGAAGCAGCCATGTGTCCTAGGAGCTGCAGGAAATGCTGGCGAGAGACCTGCAGAGTGAAGGGCGAGGCTAGGGCCACCAGGGTCCTTACCTTTCTAGGGAAGGAAGGCTCTGGCCTGCTTTGTGTCCAGTTCTGCACCTATAAAAGTGAGTACCTGGACAGGTTCCAGAACTGACTTTGGAAGACTGAGAAGAAAGCCAGAGAGGTAAGCAGCTGCTGGGTAACTTGCAGGTGTGATTTGACCTGGTCTGGAGACTGACCCACAATGAGCCAGTCGTCCAGGTAGGGAAAGATGGCAATCTTTGCCTTCTTAAAAGAGCAACTGCTACTGCCAGACATTTTGTGAATACCCTTGGGGCAGAGGTAAGGCTGAAGGGCATTGCTCTGAACTGATAATGGCCTGAGGGCAGTTCGAATCTGAGGTACTTTCGTTGGGAGCTTCTGATAAGAACATGGAAGTAGGCATCCTTGAGGTCCAGGAAAGCTAGCCAGTCCTCTGGCCTTAGGGAGGGTAAAATCATTCCCAGAGTCACCATTTTGAATTTTGGTTTTAAAAGGTGCTTGTTCAGATATCTTAGTTCCAGGATGGGCCGCCACTCTCCTGTCTTTTTTGGGGGTAAGGAAGTACCTGGAGTACAAACCCTTGCCCTGGTGTAGGGGAGAAACCCTTTCTACAGTTCTGAGAGCCAGGAGGGTTGAGACTTCTGTTTCCAAGGCAAGAGTCTCTAGAGGGTTTGCAGGTGGAAAGATCTGATTCTCATCTTTGGAAATTTTTGAAGCTGAGAATCAGACCCAAGCTACTACTTCCAGGACCCACTTGTCTGATGTTAAAGACTCCCAGTCCTGGATGAAGTAAGCCAGCCTGCCCCCTACAGGTAATGGAGAACCGGCCCTGGGCATCCCATCAGGGTGCCTGTTTGGCAGGGGCTTTAGGCTGGGGGTGGGAGCAGGCCTGCTTGTACCCCATCTGCCTCTCCCTCTGAAGAACCCCCTCTGAACATAAGCTGAAGAGGAGGCCTGGGTCTGGTAAAAAGGCCTGTGAAAAGGCCTGCCTCTACCCGGGGCTGCCTCTGAGGAGTGACTTGCCGTTCCTTGGCATGCACTCCTATAAGTGGTTCTATATTCATCCATTTTCTTCATATAATTCTCTGTCTGCTCCCAAACAAAGAATTTCCCACCACAGGAAAATCCATAGCCTTAGACTGGGTATCCTGTGACAAAGTAGTACACCTGAGCCAAGCCAATCTACGAAAAGCCACAGATGTAGCCATGACTCTAGAGGATACATCATTAGAATCCACTGCAGCATGGAATTGCACCTTAGATGCCTCAATACCATCAGCAGCCACCTGCTCCAGCTCCTTGGCAAGCTGGCCAGGGGCCTGTTTGGCTAAAGCCATGACAGTATCCCATCTAGAGTTTTGGCATCTCGAAAAATAAGCCATATAGTTTGCTTGTCTGAGTCCCAAGGACGCTGCCATGTATTGTTTTTTAGCCATGGCATCAATCTTCCTGGAGTCCTTGTCAGGAGGATGTGAAGCCAGGGGAATATTAGCTTTATCACAGGCTGCAGCCTGAACTACCCCAACATGGCTGCATTGCTGTGAAAGAAATTCTGTAGGGGACCTGACAAAGTGTACCTCCTGTCCATCTTTTTATCCATAGGAGGCACAGAATTAGGAGCTTTTAGAATTTTTATTGTTTGTTTCCTAAAGTTTATGTAAAGGAATAGACAATCTCCTGGACTCTGGGATATCCATCATCTCTACAAAGTCAGGCCCTCTTGCTCATCCACAGCCTCCTCTAAAGGAAGCTGGAGGGTTTCAGCAACTTTTTTACAAAACAGAAAATGAGAAGGGGACTCAGCAAGCCTAGGGGGAGATTCTCCTAAAGGTCTGTCTGGGGAGATGTCCGGTTCAATGGGCACATCCAGACTTTCAAAGTCACATTCACACTGTTCATAATCATCCTCCCCCTCCTCTGGTTCAGAAAATTCTTCTATATCATATTCTTGAACCAGTGGAACCGACCGAACCGACCTTTTGCCAGATAGTGGCGGTTCGGATGGAACCGGGGAAAGTGACTGGACAATTTATATTGCCCTGGCTATCTCTGCAGCAGTTGGAGAAGGGATTTTTGACTCCACACCTGCTGACTTTCTAGTTCTCTTTGCTGGAGCTGGCTCCTCAAGAGTCAGCTTTACGTTTGCCCGAGGAAGTCTGGCCTGGTCAGAGGGTATTCCTCCGGTTCGGTTGGCACCGAACCGGCTGGCCATCCGGGTCAGCGGACTTTTTGGCCTCTCGTTCCCTGAGCCTACCAACTCTCTTATCTAGGGTAGCTGCAGGGAAATTCTTGCAAATCTGGCAGTCTGCATTGAGGTGGTCAAACCCCAGACAATAAACACATGTGGTGTGTGGGTCAGCCTTGGCAAAGGCTTCCCCACAGACACTACAGTGTTGAAACCCAGTGGGCCCGGTTTTTCTTTTGGGTTTCTCAGACATAATGCCAGCCTAACCAAAAACTTGCCCTTTTTTTCGGCAGTGCCAGGCAAGACACCCTTATCGGTTCCCAACCGTGTCACGGGTCGTGGAAAAAACCGTAATGAAATCCGTTTTTTTTAGAACCGATAAGAACCGGGAACCGCACTCTAACAAGCCTTAAAACGCTTCAGAATGAAGTTTAAATACAATCTGATCGGTTCAAACCGAACCGATAAACATTTACAAGTTCCACACAGAAAACCTATCTATTACTTACAATACCATAGACAGAGCTTGAACCGATCGGTTTGCGGTTAAAATAATGATAATCGCGGTTGAATTTAACCGAGAAAAAACTCTTTAAACCGAGAAAATGAACCGAGCAGCAGGAGGAATCTCCGGAGCGACTGTTCAGTGAGGCGGAGTAAAGAATCTGACAGTTTCGGTTTGAAATGTCCTAGACAGAGCTTCTCTAACCGAGCTCGCGCTCTAAGTTCCATGCTCTGCATGGAAGTTAACTCTTTCACTTCCGGAGCAGTTCTAATGGTGGGACAAACTGCATTAGTCATAATATAGCAAGACTTCATGTTGTTTGAAAAAGAAGAAGAAATAAAATAAGGAAAAAATAAATCTATAGAGCAACAAAGAAAGCCAGTATATTTCCTACCCCTCCAAATTATTATAGCATTCCTGAAGTAAAGTTTAACAAATCTACCCTTCTCTAAAATTTATGCTCCCTTACAAAAGGTTAGCTATTTGAGACCGCAAAAGTAAAAAAGATAGCCCCACTAATACTTTCCTTATATTACAGTGCCTTCAGAAAGTACTCACCCCCCCTTGGATTTTGTCACATTTTGTTGTGTTACTGCCAGAATTTTAATGCATTGAAATGATCCCCCTTTAATTCACACAGCATACTCAACAATTTAAAGGCAAAAATATTTTTATTGTTAACAAAAATTTATGAAACATTAAAAACTGAAATATCTTGTTTACTTAAGTATTCGCCCCAGTCAATACTTTGTAAAGCGCCTTTGGCAGCAATTACAGCTTGAGTCTTCATGGGTATGTCTATATCAGCTTTGCACATCTGGATTGGGGATTTTAGCCATTCTTCCTTACTGCAGATTTGCTCAAGCTCTGTCAAGTTGGATGGGTCGTCGGTGAACCGCAATCTTTAAGGCTTTCCACAGATTCTCAACGGGATTCAAGTCTGGGCTTTGGCTGGGCCACTCAAGGACATTCACCTTCTTGTTCTGAAGCCACTCCAGTGTTGCTTTGGCTGTATGCTTGGGGTCGTTGTCCTGTTGGAACGTAAATCTTTGCCCCAGTCCAAGGTCTATTGCAGACTGATGCAGGTTCTCCTCAAGGATGTGCCTGTATTTGGCTCCATTCATTGTTCCCTCTATCCTGACAAGTGCCCCAGTCCCTGCCGTTGAAAAGCATCCCCATAACATGATGCTGCCACCACCATGCTTCATGGTAGGGATGGCGTTACACGGGTGATGAGCTGTGTTCGGTTTGCGCCAGGCATAGCGCTTTGCATTCAGGCCAAAGAGTTAAATTTTTCTTTCATCAGACCAGAGAATCTTTTGCCACATGGTCTCAGAGTCTGCCACGTGCCTTCTTGCAAACTCCAGGCATGCTATTATGTGGCCTTTTCTCAGGAGTGGCTTCCGTCTAGCCACTCTCCCATAAAGGCTACATCTGTAAAGTGCTGCAGAGATTGCTGTCCTCTGGACAGGTTCTCCCATCTCAGCCATGGAACTCTGTAGTTCTGTCAGGGTGGTCATTGGGTTCTTGGTCACTTCCCTGACCAAGGTCCTTCTTGCCCGGTTGCTCAGTTTGGGAGGACGGCCTTCTCTAGGAAGAGTCTGGGTGGTTCCATAATCTTTCCATTTCCTAATGATGGACTTGACTGTGCTCCTGAGAACTTTCAACACCCTAGAAATGTTTTTATACCCCTCCCCAGATCTATGCCTTCTCACAATTCTATCACGGATTTCTACGGACAGCTCCTTGGTCTTATCATAGGTAATTTCAGAGCAAAGAAGACTTACATCCATTGTGCTCGCTGTTAACTCTAATTATTGTAACTCCCTATTTTGTTTGCTATGCAATGTTTGTCCAATTTCCTCAAACTCTAATATTGTCTTACTAGTAACTACCTCTTCAGGTAAGTTATTCCACACTGGAATGACTAACACTAAACCAGTGTCTTCTTTTCGTGGTCCTGAAATTTTGCCCCTTAAGTTGCCATGAATGTGTCCTAGTGTCATATCACTGTTCCCTTAATATAAGTCCCAATTTATCCCTTAGACTTGGGTTTTTAAGTGCATTATACACCATACACATGTCCCCTCTCAATCTCCTACACTCCAATGTGAACATCCCCAAATCATCCAATCTGTCTACATAGTCCAGGTGCCTAACATCAGCTACCAACCTGGTAGCCCTCCTCTGAACCCTCTCCAATCTCTTTACCTCCAACCTGAAACCAGGGGACCAGAACTGTGCGAAATACTCTAACTGCGGCCTCACCAGTGCTCCAAAGAGAGGCACAATCACTTCCCTCCTCCTACTCTTTATATATTTCTTGTTGTTGATAAGGATACCACTAGCTGATTTTATAACCCGACTACAATGCTGATGGAACTTGAGATCGCTTGTCACTTTAACACCCAAATCTCTTTCCTCCACTACTTTACCCAATATATGTCCATTTAAAAAGTAATCGGCTTTTTTATTTTTTTTCCCAAAATGCATCACTACACATTTGTCGGTGTTAAAGGATAACTTTTTTTCTCTAGCCCAATTTTCCATTTTAAATTAGGCTTTTTGCAATTTCATTACATCCTCTCTATTTCTGATACTAATACCATTCTAGTATCATCTGCAAATCTGGTTTCCCAAACATCCCCTCCTCCAGACAATGAGTGTATATAAATATTAAACAAGCAGGGCCCCAGAAATACAGGTTACTCACCTGTAACAGGAGTTCTAGGAATGGTATATGTTGTTCATCCACACTCATTGGCAGGTATCCTTGCCGCTTTAAATCTTGCCGGAAGGTCTTCAAGCTTGCTCCTCCCACCCACCCGGGTGGTATAACTCTCGGCTCCGCCCCATGACATCAGATCTGGCCCGCTGCAAGCTCAGGTTGTCTTGTCGAGCCGGGGAGGTCGGGTGGTCGTGTGGATGAACAACATATACCATTCCTAGAACTCCTGTTACAGGTGAGTAACCTGTATTTCTAGGGACATGGATATGTTGTTCATCCACTCATTGGCAGACTCTAGCAGTTCTCCGGGAGGAAGGCAAGGCACACACTAATACTTACTTGGGAAAGAGAGCTGGAGAACCGAGGCCCCAAACCAGCATCCGGCGACTCAAGGTCGATGTGGTAATGGGTAATAAAGGTGTTTGCTGACTTCCAGGTAGCAGCCCTGCAGATTTCCTGGATAGGGGCGTCTCTGGAAGCAGCCACCGTTGCAGCAGTATGGCGGGTAGAATGAGCTCTTATCCTCTGGGAGGCTCCATGCCCGCCAACTTATATGAGATCTATGCAGGAGGTTACCCACCTGCTTATCGTCCGCTTGGCTGCAGGTCTGCCAGATGCGGCTTCAGCGTAGGTGACAAACAGCTGGCGAACCTCTCCCCAAATTTCAGCCGTGCGCTCCTTATAATAAGCGAGCGCCCTTCTAGGGTCCAGAGTATGGAGCCTATATTCGGCCTCCGAGGTGTGATTGGGGTAGAACACCGGCAGAGTCAACACCTGGTAAAGGTGAAACTCCGACACCACCTTCGGAAGGAATTTCGGGTGGGGGCGCAGGACAACCTTGTCCCTGTGGAAAACCAGGTAAGGAGACTCGATGGAAGCGCCTGGAGCTCTCCCATCCTTCTGGCTGACGTGATAGCCACCAAGAAGGCGGTCTTCCACGACAGGTGAGAGAGACACCTGTGCATAGGTTCGAATGGCTTGCCCATGAGCTTTGCCAGTACCAGCAGTAGATCCCACGGAGGTGGGGTTCCCGCACTGGAGGAAATGTGATCAAGGCCTTTGAAAAAGCGCAGACCACCACCTTCTCCTGCGCATCGACTGCTCTCCCTGCCCGCGCTCGGTAAGCAGAGATGGCTGCCAGGTGCACCCTTAGGGTCGCCGACCTAAGCTCCTTGACTAGAAAGGGACCATAAATAGTCCAAGATGCTTGCCAAGGAACAGGAGGAAGGGTCCAACCCTTGCCTGACACCAAATGGAAAACCTTTTCCATTTGAAGGCATAGCATTTTCTGGTCGACTCCTTCACGGGACGCCTCAACTACATTGAGGACCTCGTCGGAAAGACCCAAGGCCTGGAACTCTGGCAGCTCAGGAACCAGCCGTCAGGTGCAGGGATTGAAGGTCCGGATGGAACACCTTCCCTGATTGACTGAGAGCAGGTCCGGGCGGCTGGAAGCTGCCTTGAGTCCTGGAGCTGAGACTGAGGAGATCTGGGTACCAGAACTGGCGAGGCCAGTCTGGGGCTATCAGAATCACCTGCGCCTTGTCCCTCCTCGCCTTGAGAAGCACGTTGTGGATCAAGGGAAATGGGGGAAAGGCGTAGAAGAGGCCCGGGGTCCATTGCCTCGAGAAGGCATCCCCCTGCAGCGAGCCCTGCTGAGGGGGGGGCATGGAACAGGCTCAGCCATCGCTCTCCCTGGAGGCAAACAGGTCCACCTGAGGTGTGCCCCAATGGGAGAACAGATGCTGTACTACCTCCGGCAGGAGAGACCACTCGTGGATGCAGCCCTGTCGGCTCAGGGCATCGGCCAGGGTGTTGGAGCTCCTGCCCGCGTGAATGGCTAGGAGATCCGCCTCCAGGCTGCGCCACAGTGACCAAACGGGAGAGCTTCCTTGCATAGAAGCATGGAGCGCGTCCCGCCCTGGCGGTTTAGATAGTACATGGTCGTGGTATTGTCCGTCTGGACTCGGACCACTTGACCCCGGAGGAACGGAGCAAAGTCGGTGAGAGCTAGGCGGACCGCTCGGAGCTCCAGCAGGTTGATGTGGCATCGGGACTCCGGGGGACCAGAGGCCATGAGCCCGGTGTTCCCCCAGATGGGCACCCCAACCCATCAGAGAGGCATCGGTCGATAGAGAGACCGCCGGCTCGGGCGGACTGAACGGGATGCCCTCCTGCAAATGATCTGGAACGGTCCACCACTGGAAGCGCTCCACATCCCTGTGTCACCGACACAAGCTGGTCCAAAGGATCGCAGCGCAGGACCACTGGCTGGCCAGTCCCCACTGAAGGGGACGCATGTTCCAGCGGGCCAAACGGACCACGCTGGTGCAGGCCGCCATGAGACCCAGGAGGCGCAGGAAGTCCCGGGCAAGGCGCAATTGCCCAACCAGAAATGATCGGGCAAAGGAGGAAAGAACCTCGGCCCTGTCCGCCGGGAGCCGCGCTCTGGCTCGAAGAGAGTCGAGCTGCGCCCCGATGAATAGAATCACCTGCTTCGGCTCGAGTTCCGACTTGGCCTCGTTGATAAGGAGGCCCAGTTGAGAGCAGACCTGGAGGGCCAGATTTCTGGACCACTCTGCCTCCTTCCTGGAGGGAGCTGCTATCAGCCAGTCGTCCAGGTAAGGGTACACCCGGACCCCTCGGCGCCGCAGGAATGCTGTCACCACTGCCATGCATTTGGTGAAGACCCTGGGAGCTGGAGACAAGCCGAAGGGCATGGCTTGGAACTCGAAGAGGATCCTTCATTTCGAGCGAGAGAATCTCTGGTGGAGCCGGACGGATAGGGACGTGAAAGCAGCGATCCTGCAAGTCCAGAAAGCAGAACCACGCCCAGCGTTCCAAGGATGGTATTATCTGAGCCAGAGTGACCATCCTGAAGGTTCGAGACCTTAGGAACTTGTTTAGGTCGTGTAGGTCGAGAATGGGGCGCCAGCCCCCCGTCCGCTTCGGAACCAGGAAGTACCTGGACACAAACCCTGGGTCTGAAGGAGGGTCCACCACCTCTCTTATCACCTCCTTCTGGAGGAGGAGAGCGATGTCGGCTCGACGAGCCGCCAGTGAGGCTGGGGATCCCGAAGCCCCCCGAGGGGCGACAGCTCTGAAGGGTGGTGCCTGCTCGAATTCCAGAGGCAGGCCTCTTCCCACCACCTCAAGACCCACCTGTCCGTGGAAACAGCGGACCAGGAGACGGAGTGCGGGCCGTCCCCACGGGGGACCCAGGGATAAGGTGACGGGAATGGGGCGACACCCTCAGCCCGTCACTGGGCAGGCTTGGAGGAGGGACGGCCGAGGGACCTCCTGGGCCTTTTCCTCCCTGCCTCCTGTTAGAGGAAGCCGGCGGCTTGGGTTTGGGATGCCAAGGCCGAGCCTGCTGGCCCTGACGTTGCTGGGCCGGGCGCCGGGGCACAGAAGGACGAAAGGGCTTAGGCTGTGGTTTGCGGCCTTTGTCCTTCTGAGCGGAAGAGACCGAGTCCAAGGTAGCATTGGACTTCTCGATCCTCTGCAGGTGACCTTCCACCCCAGGGCCGAAGAGGTCAGTCCCCAAAAAGGGGACATCCGCCAACTTGTGCTGGGTATCCGAAGTAAAGGTGGATATCCTCAGCCAAGCCCGCTGACGCATAGCCACTGCGGCTGCCACCGATCTAGCACATGAGTCCCTAAATCCAAAGCAGTCTGGAGCTGCTGTTTGGCCCTGCCCTGCCCTGGTCCGCACCTGTTAACCGTAGTCTGCAGATCGGGCGGGAAGATGAGGATGACCTCATCCAGGAGCCCAACAGGGCATGAGAAAAATGTGCCATGAGGACGCCCGAACTGGCCTGGCGAGGCCGAGAGAGGACGCAGCATGACTTTTAGCCCGACATAGTCCATTTCTTGGACTCCTTGTCAGGAGGTTTGTCCACATCCTGGCGTTGCGCGCGAACAGCTGTCGGTAACCAACCCTCAGCAGAGGGGTGTTCCGAAAAACCGGACAAGGAACCAGTAGGGACCGCATACTTCCTGGCCATCCTGGCCGAAGGCGCAGGGCAGGAAGCAGGGCGCTGCCAAAGCTCCAGTGCCGGACCCACTATGGCCTCGGCCACCGGAAAGGCCTCCGTCGGAGAATCCCCTCGGTCCAGAATCTCCGTGAGGGGATACCTGGCCCGTTTGGAAACGGGTTCGAGCTCCATCCCGGTGGACTCCGAGATGAGCCGAAGTAGTCCTAGGAAGGACGACGGGCTATCGTCCATTGACCTCCTGAAGACTCCAAGTCCAGTCGCTTGGAGAAAAAGGAGGAATCATCTTCGGACTCGGAAGAGTCCTCGAAAAGCTGCCTCTGGCCTGAGCCACCCTTCACCTGCCGAGGTCGATCGGGAGTGGGGTAACTGACAGCCGATGGGGTAGACCCTTAGCCGACCGAGAATCCTTGGTGGAGCCCCAGATGGTGGCTGTGGAGCGGAGGTTCCACGAATCGGTGGAGCAGCTGGTTTGGCCGAACAACGGCCTGGGTATGAGCTCCTCGGATAAGTCGAGGGGTTGTGTCGGCCGATCCGGTGACAACCACTTAATGGCGGGGAAAGCGGAGGGTCAGCTTATTCCGGCCAGGAGGGCTGTTGCAACATAAGGTCCTCGTACCGTCGGCGTAATTACGCGGCCTCCCTCATCCGAGGAGGAGGCCGGGACGGCGACGCGCCGCTTACAGCGGTGCTGAGACCGAGACCGCCTATGACGGTGGGATCGGCTGGACCGCGAAGAGGTCGAGACCGGACCGAGTCCTGATTCGAGGTCGGTGCGGGAGGTGTCGGCGGAACGGCACTCGCCTGGCTCAGATGGTGCATCCGAGGCTCCGGAACCGGAGGCACAAGCGAGCCACGGGATCCTCAACTCCTCCCGGGGAACGCGGGAGAGGGAATCTCGGCTGCTAAAGGCGACAGCCCGTCCAGGTCGAGAAAATCTCGACTTCATCGGTGGGAGTCTCGGTCAACTGACCTAGCCAAGGGACACCGTGAGGCCAGTAATGGCTTGAAGCGGTCGACGAAGCCGACGGTCGGCGGCCCGGGAGAGGGACCTTTCCCGCCCCCAAGAGCGCCGACGGAGGGACTTACCCTTGTCCTCTTTTGGACCGAGAATAAGGTCCCGCTAACGTAGGCCCCTTCTCCTTTAGTGGAAGGGACAGACAAACTCCTAAAAGAAGCCGTGTAGAAGAGCCCAGAGAGAGCGGGATAAATGCATGACCCGAGGAAAATCTGACCAGCGCTGCTCCTCTCGAGGCGACCATCCGCTCGAGCTGATCCGCCGAGCCCGCCGCCGCGGACACCGCCAACCGGGCCTCCTTGGACTTCACCGGAGGGAAACGCTTCTCGGGACGGCCCAGATGTAATCGGGCAGCACGGTCTTCGAGGACGTAGGCCGAGAAAGATGAGCACAGGTCGCAAGCCTGCGGGTCGTGCTCAAGGCCTAAGCAGTAGACACACGTGGAGTGTGGATCCGTCCGAGACATCTTCTGCCCGCATGGGCATCTCCGAAATCCGGGAGTCGATTTGTCCGCCGCGGCGGAGGGATAGAAGACTGAAGTCTTTGCAAAATTTTATTTTTTAAATCCATAAGCGGAGAAATAGGAACCAGTCTCAAGCACGGAGCGTTAAGGAGGAACCTGAGCTTCCAAGCGGTAAGGAAGATCTGGCGTCGTGGGGCGGAGCCGAGAGTTATACCACCCGGGTGGGTGGGAGGAGCAAGCTTGAAGACCTTCCGGCAAGATTTAAAGCGGCAAGGATACCTGCCAATGAGTGTGGATGAACAACATATCCATGTCCCTAGAACAGATCCCTGGGGGACTCCGCTCTCCACTCCCAACCAATCAGAATAAACTCCTTTTAAACAAACCCTCTGCTTTCTCTCACTCAACCATGCCTTTACCCAGGTTGTAATGTACCCCAGTATTTTATGGTAGAGTTTCTGCTCTGACATGCACTGTCAACAGTGGGACCTTATATACACAGGTGTATTTCCTCTGAAATCATGTCAACCATTTGAACTGACCACAGGTGGACTCCATTCAAGTTTTAGAGTGATCTCACAAGGAAATTGGATGCACCTGCGCTCAATTTGGAGTGTCATAGCAAAGTGGATGAATACTTATCAAATCAAGACATTTCAGGTTTTTATTTTAAATTACATGTACAAAAATTCCAGAAGTTTCATTCCATTTTGACATTATAGAGTAATTTGTGTAGATATGTGACAAAAAATCACATATAAATGTATTTTAATTTGAGTTTGCAACATCACAAAATGTGACAAAATCCAAGGGGGGGGGGGGTGAATACTTTCTGAAGGCACTGTAGTTCCTTTTAAGTAAGCCAATACAAGGAACCCCAATATTTCACCTACTCTCCAGTAGTAAGTTTTCTCCCTTCAGTTTGTTGAATCTGCTATATCTCCTGTAAAATAGCTTGAAACAATTCTTCTGTTGTTAACAACATTTGCTGAAGAACCAATCTACATCTTACTTGCCACATCCAAAATTTAAAACAAGCTAAAAACACTCTTAAGGAGCCAGCATTGTGTATGTTCCATTCTGAAGGAAAAATATTTAAAACAATTTTTCTGGAGTAAGTTCTGAAAAAACGGATTTCCCCATCTGTTATCCAGATCCTGCCAAAAACTCTTGATAAAGGGACAATGGAAATATAAATATTCCATTGTTTCTAAAGCTAGATGACACATAAGTCTAGGACAGTATCTTTCCTCCACGCCATTGGGACGTAGGTTCCCCATAACGTTAAGTTTATTGTGAGCACACAGCCAAATTATATCCCACATTTTAGTTGGGAGTCTCCTTCCAAGAATATACTCTCTATCTGCTTACTCTCTAATTGCAGTCTAAGTGAGAACTCAGTAGAAGAACAATATCTGATATATCCTATCTTCTCATAAATGTTTTTCCGGGTGGACATACTCAGTAACCTGGGGGATATTTTCCATTTCTTTAAATAATCAAAACAAATTGTAAAAGAAGCACTGAGCTTTATTTTCCTTTTATTTTTATGGACGAAAGCTCCAGCAGTCCAGTCCTGCAAGATTTCCTGTAAGGCTGGTTTCAGCCATCCCACCCGTGGTTTATAGGGTTGTGTGAATACTGGGGGCAAATCTGCAAAAATAAAGATTGTTTGAAAAAATACCACTGGGCGCACCATACCAAGGCCCCCCCAAGTTTTAGGGGTAAATAAAGGATCCCTCTTTTTATGGGGTTGAGTCTGCTCCCTCAGACACACTGAAAAAAAACAACTCAGCACCCCAGTCTCCAACTGTTTTAGGGGAGAAAAAATATAACTTAAGATAGAGGAAAACTGGAAGCAAATATGTTTTAAGCATAAAAATCTATTTTAATTTACCCCATTCTTCACTGGTTCCATACTGATACTTTGTTTTCCTATTGATATTTGTTTCTCCCAGTTAAACGTGGCTATGTCCCCTTTTCCATAATATATACCTAATATTTTTATCGGTGTTTGTTCCACCTAAATGTTTGCCACCATTTGCCTCTGTTCAATAGGGTTACCTATTGCTATGCACTGGCTCTTAGTGACATTTATATCTGCCCCTGTGGATTGTGTATGGGCCATAAGTACATTATTTGCTATATCTCCTGAGCTACCATCCTGCACTAATATGCATAGATCATCAGCGTATGTGACTGTTTTGACTTCAACACAATTTTGACCCTGTACCCCTATGATTTTTGGTGATGAATTTAAAATCCATATTAAGGGATTTATGGTCAGTATATATAAAACTGGACTTAAAGGACACCCTTGCCGCAGTCCTCTTTTTTAGTAAACATGTGTGTCTCCCCTAGTCTGCCATTCATATATGGTCTAAATGAGGCTTCCTGGTATAGTAATTTAATCTAAGATACAAATCCTGAAGGAAAACCATAAGACTGTAAAATTAACCATAAAAAGTCATGGGAAGGACTTCTGGTGACGTCATCAACCAAATGGCAGCTTAGCCCCGCAGCTCCAGATCCACCCAGCTCAAAAAACTTCAATTTTGAACACTTTGCCTACAGAATTATTTGGAAAATGCCTCCGAAGAGTGAGGATCACAGAGCTAGCGAATCGAGGACAGAAACACCTTCACTGTGCTCTGATGGTGACAGACTGAGCAGCGGCTGCTCATCTCCATCTAGTAAACGGGCCTACGCAGCAGATACGGACATTGAACAGGAGATGCTGACCCACTCCCACTGCAATCTAATTTTAGCAGAGATCAAGCAATTCAGATCTGAAACCCAACAAGAATTAAAAAATCTCAACACGAAACTGAATGCAGTGGAAGACCGCATACAGGAGGTAGAGGAGCGGGTATCGCAGTCGGAAGACTCATTGCTGCATCTTCATCAGGCCATGGACTACTTACTGGACCAACAGGTGTCCCTACATGCCTATTGTCAAGACTTAGAATCCCGATCCAGAAGGCACAACATAAGAATCTTATGGTCTCCCAGAGGACACGGAAACAGGGATAATGGCACACTTCATAACAGATTTAATAAAACATGTGGTTCTGTTACCTGCCGCCTTTCAGTTTAAAATAGGGCGGGCCCATCACTCGCTAGCACCACGCTCAACGGACCCCTCCGTAAGACCCCAATCAATAATAATAAAGTCTGCCAGCTATAGGGACAAGGAGACAATTCTATGAGCAGCTTGGGCAGCAAAAACAATTGATTATAATGGTACACGCCTTCTATTTGACCAGGACTACCCTCCAGAGATCCTGCGACAGAAGCAGGGGTAATTTGGAATCAAATCAAACTTTATTTATAAAAAAAGCGCCTTTCTAAAGCCAAGGCGCCTGTACATAACATAATAAAATAAATCAATAAATAATTAAAAACCATGTATCAATTAAAATTCACGACAGCGACATTTAAAAATCATTATATTCTAGGCTAAAAATAAATCTTTTTAATGCTACTTTAAAGCTTTGGACGGTCGGACAATCTCACACCTGATGAGGTAGAGAAGTCCACAGGGTTGGGGCCATAAAACTAAAGGACCTGGCCCCAGATGTCTTTAAATGAACCCTGGGAATCTCCAGCAATCCCTCGTCAGTGGATCGAAGAGGGCGGGAGAGACAGTAGGGATGAAGGAGATCTTTCAGGTAACCAGATCCCTGATCATGTAGGGCCTTATAGGTCAGCAAACCGACCTTGAAAGTGATCCGCCAGCATATTAGCAGCCAGTGCAGTCCGCGGGGCACAGGCGTTACATGACCAGTCCTAGATGAACCAGTCAATAGCCTGGCTGCTGCATTCTGCACTAGCTGCAAGCAGCGGATGTCAGTCCCTGGTAACCCCAGGTAAAGGGCATTGCAGTTGTCAAGGCGGGAGGTAACAAAGGCGTGGACCAAAGTTGGAAGATCATCGGAAGAAACCAAGTGCTTCACCTAGGCAATATTCCTCAGGTGGTAAAAAGAGGCTTTGACAACTGCCGACACCTGAGATTTCAGTGTCAAACAGTCATCAAACACAATGCCCAGGTCCCGCACCTGGTCTGAGGCAGTTAGCTGAACACCCCCAAGCCATAAACCTGAAGGTAATCCAGCCAACAAACCCGCCTCTCGGCGACCTGGGTCCACAACCAACACCTCAGTTTTTTCTGGGTTCAACCACAGCCAACTCACATTCATCCAATCCTGGATTTCGGTGAGACAGTTGTTAAAGAGACAGCGGCAGCATCTTGGCGAGGGACAAAGGACATGTACAGCTGAGTATCATCTGCATAGCAGTGAGAAACTCAAGCTGTACTGCTAATAATAACTCCAACGGCAGCATATACATCAAGAAACAATATGTGGGCGCCAAAATGGAGCCTCTGTAGCACCCCACACAGGATAGGGGAGTGATGCCGAGGAAAAAATCCCAGACACCAACCACTCTCTGAGTCCTACCCTTGAGAAAGATCGAAACCAACTGAAGACTGTACCAGACAGCCCACAGATAAACCCGCAGGCACGTAATAACACCATGGTCCCGCGGTGTCAAATACTGCAGAGATCAAGAAGGACCAAGATGGAACAGGTCCTTGATCTCGCTATTAGGAAGGTCATTTAGTACCCGGACAAGAGCTGTCTCAGTACTCGTCTCTTCCTAAATCCGGACTGGAGAGAGTCATAGACATTGTGGCTGGTCAAATGATCATCCAGCTGCGACGCGACCACCTTCTCAATAACCTTACCCACAAAGGGCAGGTTAGAGACAGGCCTGTAGTTAGCCAGACAATACAGGTCCAAGGAGGACTTCTTAAGAAGGGGCCGAACCACAGTCTCCTTCAGAGGATCAGGAAAGCTCCACCTCTGAAAAGACCTCCAGACTATCTCGGCAAGGACCGGTCCGATTTTATCCACACAGCCCACTAGGAGATGTGTGGGGCCCAGGTTCAAACTACAGTTGGTCAGACGCAATGACTGGATGATCATCACAATGTCACTGACCGTGGGAAGGCTGAAGTCAAACCACACAAACTGGGTGTCTGACATCTCCTGCCGACCGCCACAACTCCCATTAGGGAGGGACAAGCGGATACTAGACCTGATTGTGGCAACCTTATCTGCAAAGAACTGAGCAAACTCCTCACACCGTTCTTGAGAAAAAGCACTTCCAGGCTGAAGACAGACTGGATTGCACAATCTGTCCACAGTCCAGAAAAGCTGAGCTGGTTGATTCTGTGCAGCAGCAATCTCTCTGGACAGGAATACTGCCTTCTTACGGGTGATTGCTGATTGATAGAACACATAATGGTCCGTCAAACTAAGTTTGTCACAATCCAGACCCGACTTCCGACAGCGCCTCTCTAGCCTTCGTCCAACTCTCAACTCCCTCAAAGTCTCATCAAACCAAAGAGACCTGGGGCGAAGAGTGAGGGGACGAACAGGAGCAATGGAATCCAGGTCTCCTATCACCGCCTTATTATAGGCAAGTACCAGGTCCCCTGGATCCATGAATTCACTCAGTAAACCCAATAGGTCCAGTACTGCCATCTAGCCATCAGGAGAAACACCCCTCAAAGGGCTGTACCGGACCATCTCCGTAGGGACTGGCCTACTAGAGGTGGCCTCGAAACTGAACCCAATGGTATGATGGTCACACCACCCAACTGGTTCCACCACCAAATTGGATATCTCCATCCCCAGTAGGAACACCAAGTCCAATGAATGACCACCAACATGGGTCGAGGAGGAAATAACCTGTGTGAAGCCCAGTGAAATCATTAACTGTAGGAAGTCCTGACCAAAATGCGAGAGTTCATCGTCAACCCATGCATTGAAATCCCCCAGAACCAACCATCTGGGGGATCCCAATGTCAGGTCGACAATGAAGTCTGCGACTTCCCACAGGAAAACATTCCCATCACCTGGTGGACAGTAGACGAGAAGTATCCTGCACCCCACACCCTCGCCCATAATACATTCAAAGGAGTTGGTAGTTCCCACTGGTACCTCCATTAGGCCCAGTTCGGATCTAAAAACAGATGGCAACACCCCCGCCCCTACGATCCATCCTACAGCGGTGTATCACTGAGCACCCGGCCGGAAGTGCTGATGCCACAACTGGGCCAGCATTCTCATCCAGCCAGGTCTTGGTGATGCATGCCAGGTCAGATGATCCAACAAAATCCGCTATTATAGCAGTTTTGTTCTTAATAGACCTGGCGTTGCATAACACCGCCCAAGTAGGATGAGAATCCGAGGATAACCGTGCTACCTGCCTGCTACAAGCAGAACCCTTGGGTATGGGAACCAGGCAGGGAGGACCCCTTTCTGGACCCATTTCGCCCCAGGGCGTCTCCCCACTATCTCTATCCGCCCACTCCTTTCCATTCCCTCTCCAGGCCCAGCCACAGTCCTCCTCCTCCTCCTTCTAACAATCCTCAAAGCCATATACCGTCTAAATACCTCTGGTGACAGTGGAGGACAAAAAAAGGACAGAGGTCCCTGAGCCTTGAGGGGGAATAATACCCGACCATCCCTATGCCTTCCCAACACATTTTCACCACAGTAAGCAAATACCAGCAACTAAACAATCCCAAATACAAATCAACCCACACCCAAACATATAATACTCAAATACTTTCCCAAAACTAAACAAATACAATACCCTATACAAAAAAAAGTTTAGCAGCACAGTGTGTTAAGTCCAAATCAGGAAACAGCCACAGTCAAAATATGTCTCACAGTTTTTGAGCTATTATGGTCTAAAGAGCTCTCACCTCTTTAAGACATGACCAGATAAGGTCAGCCAGATTCAGCTCTCACTTTGAACCTGACCAACCTAGCCAAAAATTTGATGGAGAAAATAAGATTGTGGGACACTCTCACTGCCAGTATATTTCCAGTAATTCACAGAGTCAATCTTTTCTCGACACTTAGTTGTTTTTTTTTTAAGGTAAAAGATCCCAACTCTAAATGCATAACAGGAAATCCGAGATAAGTTCAGCTCTCACCCGAAACGACCCACGACTCCACCGAGAGTCCTTTTTGTCTCCAGTATTAAATCAGAGTCCAATATACAGATCTTCTTCTTCAGAACTTCAGATCAAAAGCAGGTTCCACACAGTATCTAACCCCCACAGCTACCTCCACAGCTATCGGGGTAGGCACAAACAGTAACCAGGGTAGGCAGAAGACCCTCCCAGCACAGACCCAAGAGATAGCCGCCTCCTCACCTGTTGAGCCCGCGACTACAGCTCCCAGGCTAAGCCAGCCCACTAGCTAACCTCCCCGGGACGCTTAGGAAACAAATGAGCCCCTGTCCACTTTCCAGCAGACCACAAGTCCGTGCTTCCTGCCCGACTCGGCAAAAGCTCAAAGGCCACTCTCCCCAGGTAAGGCAAGGAATTCCCGCTCACAATCCTGTAAAATACCACAGCTCCAGTTCCGTAGTATCCCTGCTCACAGTTGCACAAAACTGATGATGTTCCTGTTGAGATTCAACCACTGAGACACTCCGACTCTCCGCGAGCTCTGCTATTGCGGTTCCTTCTTCCAGATGATAGCTGCTTACTCTAGACTCCCAACTCCCGTTTTAATCCTCCGGTCACACGTCTCAATACTCCTGACAGGTAAGAACTGTAAGGCTAATCAGGTTGCAAACTTTACCATAATTTCTTATATAACAAACATTTTTAACTCTGTATCAAACTTGAGGTTAAAATCCTTCTCTAAACCCATTACGCCACCTAGACCTTAATGACTCACTTTCCTTCCCTAACTTACTACCGGAAGCTACTTAACTAAATAAAAATAAAACTACGAATAACAAAATACTATACAAAATGAATAAGTAAATTAACATAATAAACTATGCTGGTGCTGCTTCTTGTGGACGACTAGCCCAGCGTGGCCGCCATCTTTGGATCCTTAAAGTGTTGAAGGCACATCAAATAAGATTTGTGAAACCATACCCAGCAAAGCTGAAAATCTTCTCAGCCACAAGTTCTGAACTGTATGACACACCAAATGCAGCTAAACAAGGCTTCAAACAACATGAAGAGTCTTGCTGTATTCTGACAAACTGCAGTGAGGTCCAACCTTCGAACTGCCTCGGAGATGAAAGAGTTAACTTTCCATGCCAGGCATGGAACGCTGAGCTCGAGCTCGGTTGAGACTCTATCTGTTGCTGTTTGAACTCAAACCGTCAGATTCTTTACTCCGCCTCACTGAACAGCCGCTCAGGAGATTTTTCCTTTGCTCGGTTCAATTTGTCGGTTAAAGTACCGTTTTTCTCGGTTTTCGACCGAATGTAAACCGCAACCTATCGGTTCAGTCTCTGTCTGTGGTATTCGTGAGTACTAGATAGGTTTATATTTGTATTTTTCTTCTGTGTGGAACTTGTAAACGTGTCATCGGTTCGGTTTGAACCGATCAGGTTGTTTAAAAGATCTTAAATCTACTTTTAGAGTGTGGTTACCGGTTCTTATCAGTTCTAAAAAAAAAACGGATTTTATTACGGTTTTTTCCACGACCCGTAACACGGTCAGGAACCGATAAGAGTGTCTTGCCTGGCGGATTGCCGAAAAAAGGGTAAGTTTTGGTTTAGGACTGGCCAGGTCTGAGAAACCCAAAAGAAAAACCGGGCCTACTGGGTTTCAACACTGTAGTGTGTGTGGGGAAGTCTTTGCTAAGGCTGATCCCCACACCACCTGTGTTTAGTGTCTGGGGTTTGACCACCTCAATTCAGACTGCCAGATTTGTAAAAATTTTCCTGCAGCTACCCTAGAAAAAAAGAGTTGGTAGGCTCAGGGAAAGGGAGGCCAAAAATTCCGCTGACCCGGATGGCCAGCCCGGTTCGGTTCCAACCGAACCAGAAGGAGTGCCCTCTGACCAGGGCGAAACTTCTTTGGGCAAAAGAAGAACCGATTCCGAGGAGTCGGTTCCGATTAAGAGATCAAGAAGGGATAAATCAGCCGGTGCGGATCCAAAAGTTCTTTCTCCGACCACTGATGAAATAGCAAAAGCGATCAAAATTGTCCAGTCGCTATCCCCGGTTCCGACCGAACCGACACCATTAGGAAGGTGCTCGGTTCAGTCGGTTCCACCGGTTCCGGATTATGATCTAGAACAATTTTATGAACCGGAGGAGGAGGAAGAAGAGTTTGAGGAAAGTGAATGTGATTATGAAAGTCTGGATGTGCCCATTGAATTGGACATCTCCCCAGACAGACCTTCAGGAGTGTCTCCTCCTAGGCTTTCTGAGTCCCCCTTCCACTTCATGTTTTACAAGAAAGTGGCTGAAACCCTTCAGCTTCCTATGGAAGAAGCTGTGGATGACCAGGAGGAGCCTGACTATGTTGAAATGATGGATATCCCAGAGTCTAGGAGGCTGTCTATTCCCCTTCATAAGTCCTTTGGGAAACAAACAATAAAAATGTTAAAGACTCCTAATTCTATACCTCCTGTGGATAAGAGAATGGACAAGAGGTATACTCTTTCAGGCTCAAATACAGAGTTCCTTACCCAGCAATGCAGCCATGTTGGGGTTGTGCAGGCTGCTGCCTGTGATAAGGCAAATATACCCTTGGCATCACACCCCCCAGATAAGGACTCTAGGAGAATTGATGCCATGGCAAAGAAACAGTACATGGCAGCATCCTTGGGACTCAGGCAGGCCAATTATATGGCCTATACAGCTAGATACCAGAAATCTAGATGGGACACTGTTATGGCTTTAGTGAAACAGGTCCCTGGCCAGCTTGCCAAGGAGCTGGAGCAGGTAGCTGCGGATGGCATTGAGGCATCCAAGGTGCAATTCCATGCTGCAGTGGACTCCAATGATGTTTCATCTAGAGTCATGGCTACATCTGTGGCCCTTCGTAGGATGGCTTGGCTCAGATGTACTAGCCTGTCTCAGGATATCCAGACTAAGGCCATGGATTTTCCTGTTGTGGGTAAATTCTCTGTTTGGGGAGCAAACAGAGAACTACATGAAGAAAATGGATGAATACAGGACCACCTACAGGAGTGCTCAGGCCAAAGAAAGGCAAACCACTCCTCAGAGGCAGCATCCCAGGGGCAGGGGCAGGTCTTTTCATAGACCTTTCTTCTAAGCCCAGGCCTCCTCTTCTGCCTATGCTCAGAGGGGGTTCTTTAGAGGGAGAGGCAGACGGGGTACAAGCAGGCCTGCTTCCACCCGTCAGCCTAAAGCCCCTGCCAAACAGGCACCCTGATGGGTTTGCCAGGGCCGATTCTCCGCCACCTGTAGGGGGCAGACTGGCTTACTTTGTCCAGGACTGGATGTCTGTAACACCAGACAAGTGGGTCCTGGAAGTAGTAAGCCAGGGACTGGTTCTCAGCTTCAGAAAATTTCCAAAGATGAGAACCAGATCCTTTCCACCTGCAAATCCTTCAGAGGCACTTGCCCTAAAGGCAGAGGTCTCTTCCCTCTTGGCTCTCAGAGCTATAGAAAGGGTTCCACCCCTACACATAGGGAAAGGATTGTACTCCAGGTACTTCCTCACCCCCAAAAAGACAGGAGAATGGCGGCCCATCCTGGATCTCAGATATTTAAACAAGCACCTTTCAAAGCCAAAGTTCAAAATGGTGACTCTGGGAATAATTCTACCCTCTCTAAGGCCAGGGGACTGGCTAGTCTCCCTGGACCTCAAGGATGCCTATTTCCATATTCTCATCAGAAGCACCCATCGAAAGTACCTCAGGTTCGAGCTGCCCTCAGGCCATTACCAATTCAGAGCAATGCCCTTCGGCCTAACCTCTGCTCCAAGGATGTTCACAAAATGCCTGGCAGTAGTAGTTGCCTTCCTAAGAAGGAAAAGGATTTCCATCTTCCCATACCTGGACGACTGGCTCATAGTAGGCCAGTCCCCAGACCAGGTCAAGTTACACCTACAGATAACTCAGCAATTGCTCACTTCTCTAGGTTTCCTTCTGAATCTTTCAAAGTCAGTTCTAGAGCCTGTACAGCTCCTCACCTTCATAGGCACAGAGCTAGATACAGTAAAGGCAAGAGCCTTCCTTCTCCTGGACAGGGCAAGGACCCTTATTACACTGGCCTCTTCATTCACCATACAGGTGTCTCGACCAGCAAGGCATTTTCTGCAGCTCCTCCAGCACATGGCTGCTTCTACAGCAGTGGTGCAGGGAGCAAGATTTCAGATGAGGGACATTCAGTTCCACTTGAGAGCCTTTTGGTCTCAGAAAAAGGATCCTCTGACCAAACTGATCCCAGTGACTCGAACCCTGATCCAGGCATTGCAGTGGTGGCAGGATCAGGACAATCTAAGACAGGGAGTTCCTTTTGTCACTCAGTTTCACTCTCTAATCCTTACTACAGATGCTTCCCTCTTGGGGTGGGGAGCCCACTTGGGAGACCTGACCACCCAAGGGTTGTGGTCTCCTCAGGAATCTCTGCTTCACATCAATCTATTAGAACTCAGAGCAGTGTTTCTAGCACTTCAGGCTTTTTCCAAGTCTGTTCAGAACAAAGTAGATCAGATCACGACAGACAATACCACCACAATGTGGTATATCAACAAACAAGGGGGCACTCGGTCTACGGCCTTGTGCACAGAAGCAGTGAAGTTATGGTCTCTGGCCTATTCCCTGAACACCTCTCTTACAGCAGTACACCTCCCAGGCAAGGACAACGTCCTGGCAGATGTTCTCAGCAGGATATCTCAGGGCCATCATGAATGGTCACTGGATCCCCTGGTTTTGAAGGTGATCTTCTCCAGATGGGGCACCCCACAGATAGATCTTTTTGCAACCCCGGACAATCACCAACTCCCCCTTTTTTGCTGCAGGCCCCCAGTGTTGGGCTCAGTCCCCCTGGACGCCCTAGTTCTCAATTGGGAAGGGAAGTTCCTGTATGCTTTTCCACCCTTCCCTCTTCTGTTCAAGGTGCTAGTCAAAATCAGGTCTCAACCCTGCAAGGTTATTCTGATTGCTCCAGACTGGGCCAGACAGCCCTGGTACCCTCTCCTGTTGTCCCTAGCAGTCCACCTTCCCCTGTTTCTTCCCAGGAATTACAACCTGTTAACCTGTGCTCAGGGGAGGGTTTGGTATCCGAATCTTAAATCTCAAATCTCTCAATCTCAAGGCCTGGCTCTTGAAGAGTTAAGAGTTTGCTGATTTACACCTCTTCCAAGGTGTCACTGATATCCTAAAGGCTTCTCGGAAGCCTTCCACCAGAAACACTTACAATTCTAAATGGAAAAGATTCTCCATTTGGTGCTCTGGGAAGCATATTTCTTCAGAGTCTGCTGGTCTGCCCACAGTCCTTGACTATATGGTTCATCTGAATAGCTTGGGACTCAGGCCAGCTACACTAAGAGTGCATCTGGCAGCTGTCTCTGCTTTTCTTTCAGCAGGTAAGCCTTCTTCCCTTTCAGCTCATCCTGTATTCTCTAAGTTTTTCCAGGGATTGCTTCATACCAATCCACCATTCAGGGCCCCTGCCCCTGTTTGGGACCTCAATGTTTGCATTGCTCAGCTTATGCAACCCCCTTTTGAGCCCTTGTCCTCAGCAGAGCTTAAGTACTTGACTTGGAAAACTGTTTTCTTGGTGGCCATCACTTCTGCCAGGCGCATAAGCGAGTTACAAGCCCCGTCAGTGGAGCCTGATTTTATCTCTTTCCATAGAGATAAGATGGTCCTCAGGACTAACAGGAAGTTTTTACCTAAGGTGGTTTCAGACTTCCACCTTAACCAGTCTATGTCTCTTCCTGTTTTCTTCACTGACCATTCCTCCTCGGGTGAGAGGAGGCTGCACAGTTTGGATGTGAAAAGGGCCCTTAGCTACTACATAGAGCGTACCAAGGGCATAGGTTTGACTCCCTCCAACTGTTCCTCACTTATGGCGAGGTCGGTAAGGGAAAACCTGCCATTAAAAGATCCATTGTCAGGTGGATTGTCTCTTGCATTCAATTTTGCTATGAAAAACTAGGCAGGATTCCACCCTCAGGCCTGAGGGCTCACTCTACCAGAGGTACAGCTGCTTCCTTGGCTGCTGCCAGGGATATTCCTATCTTAGAGATATGTCAAGCAGCTACCTGGAAAACAGTTCACACTTTTACCAAGCATTACTCCTTGGATATCCAGGCTAGGAGTGATGCTCGGTTTGGCACAGCTGTGCTTCAAAGCCTATTTCCTAGGTAGGTTCTGTCCCTCCTCCATGGAGGTACTGCTTGGTAGCTCTGCAATTTGTCAGAATACAGCAAGACTTCATGTAGTTTGAAGAAAAAATTACTCACCTTAGTAATGTTGTTTCTTCTAATGGAGTCTTGCTGTATTCTGACCTCCCCTCCACCTTCCCCTCTCAGAACCTTTGTTTTTGGGATGTGGGTGGGCAGTAGCAGTGTTGGCACTCAAGTGGTGCCCCACCTTGTTATTATCACCCCTTTTCTTTGGGTGAGTGGGTGTTATGTTTATTTCATTTTTTGGGTTTCCTGACTTGAGTCTTTGTTTTGGGACCAAAAATCTGTTTATTATATTTAGTAGCCAGTTGGCTAGTGTAGGTTTACAGTTTCCACACAGGACACCCAGTGAGTTTAGCTCGTAAAGATCTGACGGTTTGAGTTCAAACAGCAACACACAGAGTCTCAACCAAGCTCGAGCTCAGCGTTCCATGCCTGGCATGGAAAGTTGACTCTTTCATCTCCGGGGCAGTTCGAAGGTTGGACCTCACTGCAATTTGTCAGAATACAGCAAGACTCCATTAGAAGAAACAACATTACTAAGGTGAGTAATTTTTTCTTATGGGCACACAATATTCAGGACTCCACTGACCTTGCAGCCCCACAGAAACCAATACCTCAGCGGCAGAGGCATAAACTGCTAGAATCGCAATAATTCACCAAAGCCGAAAAACAAGCAGCCCGCACCAGTCTTGCTGATATCAGAGCCATGGTGTAATCATCCAAAGCGAAACTCGAGGAGAAGAGGACCGAGCAGACAGTGGCAACATGAAGACATTATTCTAGATTAAGTTTGGCTTTCACTATCCACACTCGTCCCTAGGCCAAGTATGCCCGCGATCTGTCTACATCAATAGCTCAGAAGTGCAGCTCTAATGCTCCTTGAGAGGCCGTTTCTTCTTGTTTCCTCGCCTAACGAAATTTGCGTCCGATTACCCGCCCAGGTACTGTAATGTTAATTATCCGATTTCTAGCAAGGGTAGATGCTACAACCAGCTCTAGAACTTTCCGCTAATCATGCTCCCACATATAAAATTCCTTTTGGTTAAGTTGTTGCATAAGTAATTACCGAGGGAGCCAAGCTGGAAAACAGAAAACTGGGCTTGAGCAGGAGAATATATTATAAAGCCCTGAAACTATGGTTTGACTCTCGAATACATCTGACCCAGAGTAATAGTCAGTTACTTTTGCTAATTTTATTTAATCATTAACTCCTCTTCATTTTACAGGGCGCAATATATGATTGGAATGTATAAGGGAGGTGATGGCTAATATATGTTTTCAGTAGCAGGCAAGCTACACAACTACATTTATTTAAAAAAAACTTGTGGGATTTCTGGGTGGGGGTGGGGGGAAATTGTGTATGCATCAAGAGATGGAGAATGTCCCCCTCGGCGGGACGAAACTGACTCTCTCAATGATTTGGGTGATGACGCACATTGCCATTTTAGGCATGCTGTGAAAATACCGTTGCTTTCCCTCCAGACCACAATCCCATGCCCACCGAGTATTTGCTGCGGTCCTGTAAAGAGTTTCTTTATAAAACCCTCTGGTTTAGAAGTAGTTTAAACTGTTCATCTGTTATATATAATTACTGTTTATGTTGGTATGTTCAAAGGTTTGTTTATTATAAATGTTTTGTGTTTTGGGTCATAAATGCTTCAGTAAAAATACCACCAACAGCTTAATCCGGTTCAAGGTCAGTTGGCATTCATCTGTATCCCCCTCCCCCCGGGTCGTGCCTGAAAATAGGCAGGATTTGTCTAGTGCACTTACCCGGTCAACAAAAGCTAAATAAAATAAAAAATAAAATAAATAAAATACTGGAAAGGTAAAGAAACTGAATTTTATAGACAGGAAGGAAAGGATATTCAATATGGTCACTTGGGGGTGCTGTCAATCAAGAGGTACCTCAGTCAGGGATCTCTTCAGGGAAATATTTCTTTGTGTTCGGGATGCCTGTGCAAAATTGCTGTACACAGACCGACGACTAGAGGAATCTTCCTAGACATGATTTTCACCACCGGAAAGGGTACTTATTTAGAAGTCATAACTGAACTCAAAAGGCAAACTGGACATATTTTAGATCCTGGGTGTTTAAAGGGAAGAAGAACTGGTAGAATTATAACCCAGCTACAGAACATGATAATAATTCAGAATAAACAATATGGCCCCAGCATCTAAGCTCATAATCTCCTCCCAAAACGTAAATGGGCTTAATAACCCCATTAAAAAGGTACAAGGTACTCTCTTGGCTCAGAGGCAAAAATCTACATTCATTTTATTACAGGAGATGCATCTTGTTCAATTAGAGCATCAGAAATTGGGTAAAGTACAGTTACGTAAGAACTTACCGTAACAGTAGATCTTCGAGAGAAGCTCTTACAGCAAGTTACACATTGAAGACTGGCGCCACCTGGAGGAGGTTCCAGCAACTTTTTCTGTAGTAGTACCGACGTGGGAACACCCCCCGCTGGCGTTAGCTCCACCCCGGCGTCCGCCTCTATATAAAGGAGGAGTTCCCCACGTGCTCCAGTTCTTGAACGCCCTTTACCAGTCAGGCAAGTAAACGACGGGCAAAATAGGAACTGATTGTCAATGGACAACCTGTCAAAAACGTAAAAGGCAGCCTGAAACAAGGCCTGATCCCTGGGGGAAGGTGGGCTGGAAATATACCTGCTGCAAGAGCTTCTCTCGAAGATCTACTGTTACAGTAAGTTCTTACGTAACTGTACTATCTTACTTCAAGGTTACACATTGAGGACTGAGTCCCAAGCAGTATAAACTTATGACAACCCCTGGGAGGGGGGAAAAAACATGAAAAGGACAGCAAGAGAAGGGAAGATCCCTCAGGAAACCAGGCCTTGCAGAAACGTGAGGCCAAACCCTGCTCTGTGTCTGGAAATTATGTCGAGGCTATAGTGCCTGACAAAGGTATGGACAGAACTCCAGGTAGTGGCAGCATAGATATCTGCCATCGGTACCCTCTTTAATGCTGCAAAGGAAGTAGCGATAGCCCTGGTAGAGTGAGTTTTAATCAGCCCCGTAGTTGTCCTATTATGCTTCTCGTAGCACTAGGAAATGCAGTGGACCAACCAGTGTGAAAGCGTCCGTTTGGTGACCGGGTGACCTACGGACCGCTGGGCAAAGGACACAAAAAGCTGATCAGACTTCCTGTCTGCCTTAGTTCTAGCTAGGTAACATCTGAGAGTCCTGTGTACGTTCAAGGAGTGAGGCAGGATCTCCCCCATTTTGGAGTGCTCCGGGTAGTAGACCGGAAGAGCTGAACCAACTGATTCAAAATGAGCTCCGAAAATACTTTCGGTAGGAACTTCGGATTGGTGCGGAGACCAACCCTGTCCTTGTGGAAAACAAGGTAGGGTTCTTTACACATGAGTGCTTGAAGCTCTGAAATGCGGCTCACCGAAGTAAAAGCTACCAAAGCAGAGTTTTCCAGGAAAGGAAACGGAGCTCCAATTTCATAGGCGGCTCGAACGGTGGAAGAGAAAGCGTCTCCGGGACGAACAGGAGATCCCAAGGGGGAACAGGGTCCCTGATGGGAGGTCTGATGTGGAGGACACCGTGCAAAAAGGCTTTGGAAACCTCCATCTGAGCCATCGTCTTACCCGACAGACAGACAGATGGTAAGCGGAGATGGCGGCCAGCTGTACATTGATGGAGGAATAGCTGAGACCTTTCTCGAGAGAGAAAGCAAGTATTCTAGGACAGTATAACTGGACAGACCAATGGATCTACTTGCTTGGCTGTGGACCAAATGCAAAAGCGTTTCTACTTCATAGCGTAAGTGGCCCTGGTGGCAGGTTTCCGTGCCTCAACCAACACCTGAGCGAATTGATCTGACACTCCGAAACGGACCTTAGCTAAGTCCTGAGGAGCTAGGCATGCAGGTGAAGAGAACGTATGTTCGGGTGTAGTAGGGACCCTTGTCCTGCGAGAGCAGGTGTGAGGAGAGGGGAAGAGGCATTGACAACTCAGCCGCTAGATGCTGTAGTAATGGAAACCAGATTTGACGAGGCCATAGCGGAGCAATCAGGATAATTGTGGAAGGTTCCGATTGAGCCTTGAGGAGGACCTTCTGAAGGAGGGGAAAGGGACGGAAGGCATACAGGAACCTCCTGCTCCAACAGAAGGACAATGCGTCTTGCAAAAAAGCTCCAGGCTCTGGACCTAGCGAGCAAAAACTGGGCAGTTTTGCGTTGGATTGTGACGTGAAAAGGTCTGTCTCTGGCATCCCCATAGATGGAAGATGCGATCTGCAACCTCTTGAAGCAATTCCCATTCGTGGGCTTGTGATCTTGTCCTGCTGAGCGTGTCGACTAGCACGTTTTGAATCCCGGGAACATGCACTGCTGTCAAAAACAGACGATGTTCCAGGGCCAGTGTCTCAAACCCGCCTTGCTTCCCTGCAAAGGGGATACGAATGTGTGCCGCCTTGTTTGTTGATGTAGAACATCACCGAAGTGTTGTCTGTCTGCACCAAAAGATGGCCCGGCACCAAGACCGAGGCCAGGGCTTGAAGTGCGTAAAGCACAGCTCTCATTTCCAGGACACTGATGTGCAGATTCGCCTCTGAGGGGGACCAGGAACCCTGGGTACAACGGTTCCATAGATGTGCGCCCCATCCCTGGGACAAGGCATCCGTGGTCAGAGGCTGGAACAGCACCTCAGATTTGAAGGGTATGCCCCCCAGTAGATTTTCGGATGACATCCACCAGCGAAGTTCTTGGTGGACTGGCTCCAATATTCTGATCAAGGCGTCCAGGCTGTCTGAAGTTTGATCCCACTGGACCATCAGGGACCACTGAATGGTCCTCATGTGCAGACGCGCCAGAGGGACTGAGACAATGGCAGCGGCCATGTGCCCCAACAGCCAGAGAAGGAGCCGAGCCGGCACCTTTGAGGCTGACGAGATCTGAGACACGATGATCCAAATGTGATCCGCTCTGTCGGAGGGAAGAAAAACTTTCCCGAGAGTGGTGTCCAGAAGAGCTCCAATAAACTGGAGAATCTGAGTAGGGGACAGATGGGACTTGTCCCTGTTTATAGCGATTCCAAGACTCTGGAAAAGTGAGATGGAATCCCTGATAGTTTCAGACAGGAGAAACCTGGAGGGGGCCAGGAGAAGCCAGTCGTCCAGGTAAGGAAACACGAAGTGGCCCCGTCTTCGAAGTGCCATGGCCACGACCGCCAGGCATTTGGTGAAGACCCTGGGGGCCAAGGAAAGACCGAAGGGGAGGACTCGGAATTGATAGTCCTCATCTTCGAACCTGAACCTTAGGAACCTTCGATGGTTTCTGTCGATGGGAATATGCAAGTAAGCGTCCTGCATGTCCAAGAACGCCAGCCAATCTCCTGCTGCTATGAGAGGAAGGAGAGTAGGGAGAGAAACCATCCTGAATCTCTTGTATGAGACCCACTGATTTACATCGCTGAGGTCCAGGATGGATCGAAGATCCCCTGACTTCTTCGGTACTAGGAAGAAGTGGGAAAAGAACCCTTTTCCTGACTCAGCCGGTGGAATCGGCTCAATGGCCCTTTTGTCCAGAAGGGAGGAGATCTCCCACCAGATCAGAGGTCTGTGCTTCCTTGGATATTGGGATGGTGGCTGTGGTCTGTCCGGAGGAATGGATTCGAACTCTATGGAGTGCCTGAACTCCACAAGCTCCAGTACCCATTGGTCGGAGGTCACCTGGTCCCACACATCTGCGTAGAGCGAAAGGCGGCCTCCGACCAGCTCCCCTGGTTGAGGCACAAGAGAAGACGGGTCGCCTGAATAGTCAGGCATTGGGTGGGGAGGGAGGAGGGGCTGCAGCTGCTCTGGGTGGTCTAGAGGCAGATGCCAAATTGCCTCTGGCTCCGCTTCTACGACCAAAGCCCACTCGCTGCACCTGTTGCTGAAAGTGAGGTTGCTGTGACTGATGTCCCCCATGGCCATGAAAATGAGGCCATCGTGCGCGGCCCTGTTTCGGACAGTACATGGACTGCTTGGAACGGACAGCCTTTCTGGAGTCCTGCAGCCTGGTGATGATGCGTTCAATGTCCTCGCCAAAGAGCACGGAGCCTTTGAAGGGAGCATCCAGAAGGCTGGTTTGGACGTCTGGCTCAAACCCGGAGACTCGAAGCCACGCATGGCGTTGGAGGCAAATGCCAGTGGCGGCCACCCTGGAGGATATGTCCACAGAGTCGCAGGTCGAACACAGAACGTGGGTGCCCACATCTGAGCTGGTCTGCAGCAACTTGGCAAGCTCTGTCCGCTGGGGACAATCAGGCAAGCATTGCACAATGTCCAATCCCTGTTCCCAGAGAGCGTTCTGGAATTGGACCATATGCGTCAGAAAGTTGAGACTCCTGTTGCTGCTGGTGGCAGCAGAGTACACCTTATGGCCCACAGAGTCAGCTGCTTTGATTCCCTATCAAGCTGGGTGCTCAAATGTTAGGCCTCTGCGAATGAAGTGACACGCCCGAAATCACTACCGAGTCCACAGTGGTGTGTCTGCTACAAAGGGGTGGACCGCAGAGCTCGGTAGAGTCGGGTGAACCTTCTTCGCACAGCGGAGGAGGAGTGAGGGCGCTTCCAGGTCGCACGGGTGACATCCTGAAAGGTGTCGACCATGGGAGGATGACCACCGGCTTTGGGTCTTTTTGGCAGAGGTATTTAGACAGCTGCAGTCGCTCGGGGTTCAGGGCCTCGGTGTCCCAACCCATGTTGGCCTCGATGTGCTTCATCACCTCCATGAAGCTGGGGTCATCTGGAGGGGATTTAGGGAGGCCCTCCATGTCCCCTAGGTCTGGCTCTGAGTAGACAGAGGAGGAAGAGTCCGAGTCTACAAAGGAGACCGTAGAAGAAGAGGGTGATGGGCTACACCTCTTCCCTTTGTACCTCTTGTCCGGAGGAGGAGAGGGAGAGCAAGAGGAACAGCTAGACCCATCCTGCTTGGACTTCTTTTTGTGCTTCTTTGGGGGAGACACCTCCTCTCCCCCACCATCCGGTTCGACAGGGTCTGGAACAGTCTCCGGAGTGGGTGGAAGCGCACCCACTGGCAGGTCTTTTTTAACAGTCTCCCACCAGTGGGTAAAAAGCTCCTTAACTCATTCACACCACAAGAGCTCTTTGAGACTTCCACCACTTGTGCCCTGTATACTCTTAGCACTGCATCCTGGGCCTTTCTAAGCAAAATCAAGCCATAATCAGCATGCCACAAACAAATGTGACTACCTCTTGAACCGTAAGTGCTACACACAAAGTATGAGAGGCAAAGTTGTTCAGCACAATGTTATCTTTCGAATGGTGCTATGCAATCAGTTGTAATCAATTTAGTTTTTATTTTATACTAGCTGAAATACCAAACAGCTGATTTTTTTCTGATTTTTTTCAAGGTGCTTAGGTGATGCATGAGAGACAAATGTCAACCATGCACACCATACCTTAAACAAATGCGAATAACTCCTAAAGTATACGTGGTAGACACAAAGTATCAGTGGCAAAATTATTCAGCACAAAATATCCTTTCTAATGGTGCTATGCAATCAATTGTAATCCATTTAGTTTTTATTTTATAGTAGCTGAAATACCAAACAACTGTTTTTTTTTCAGATTTATTCAAGGTGCTTAGATGAGGCTTGAGAAACAAATGTTAGCCATGCACACCATACCTTAAACAAATATGAATAACTCCTAAAGTATACATGATAGACACAAAGTATCTGCAGCAAAATTGTTCAGAGCAAAATTGCCTTTCCTAACGGTGCTATGCATTCAATTTTAAGCAATTCGGTTTGTTTAATAGTCAGGTAAAACTGCTGACTTCCTCAGGCGTTTCTGGGCCTGAGTGAAAGTCAGTTGAGTACGTCTACAGGCGTTATGTGTCCTGAGGGCTATGCTTTCGAGACACGCCTAGAGCGTCTCTGAAGCCTGAATGAGTTAACCTGAGAAAGGTGTAGTTTGGTGAATCAGGTGTAGGCTGAGGCGCCGAGCCCATACCGGCGCCAGCCCGCCGTCGGGAGGAGCCGGCGTCGGGTTCAGACTCCTTGTCGGCCGCGCCGGCCTAGGAGGGACGTCGGGAGGCGCCAGCATCACCGATGTTGGGGTCAGCGTCAAGGACTGGCAACCGTGGAGATGGAGTGTCAAACTGACGTCGGGCGTCAGGGACAGAACCGGGCGTCAGGCGGGCCGCTGTCAGTTTAACTAATGACCAGCAGTGGGATAACTTCGCGGGACCGGGGTCAGGGAGGAAGCGGGTGGACGAGGGTCCGCCGTCCGCTTGTCCTTGGAACCCGATGCACATCGTTCCTTTCCATGGGATGGGTGACGGTCAGACTTGTGGCTCAAGATTTTCTCTGCCGAATGCCGGTCAGAAGCCGGAGGCTGGCATTGGTCCGAGACCTTATTTTTAGGCGGCAAGGAAGAGGTCCTGCTGGCCGAAGACCCTGAGGTCTTGCTCAACTCTCAGGAGTTGGCTTTTGAGGAGAAAGCCGAGCGGGAGGCGCCCTTAGATTTCTCGGAGGGCTGAGAGACCTTTATTTATTTTTATTTATTTATTTATTAGAACATCAGTTCTTTAAAGGCTGGAGAGAAGTGAGAGTGGAACCCACAGATGACAGCTGTACGGTCGTGAGGCGAGAATCATGGCCCGACGACCGAGGCCGATCCGAGACCGATGTTTGATGGGATCCCTCTGTCCTGCTCCCAATGCTTGTGGTGCTTGTGGGTGGGTTGAGGGGCGGATTCCCCCGAGGACGAATCCTGTTCCATGGCTACAAGTCTTGTTTCAGCGAGAAAAGCCGCAAGGGATTTCTGGCGCCAGATTCGCGTCTGCGAACTGAAGGCCTGGCAATGAGGGCAGGCGTCATTGCAATGGTCGGACCCCAGGCAATAGAGACACGCTGAATGTCCATCTTTCACGGGAATCTGTCGCCCACAAGCGCACTTGTTTAAATGCGAGGACACAGATGTTGAAAATCGAATTTCTGAGGAAAAACGAATACGGTGGAGAAGAGGCATTGGTACTAGCCGAAACGCTGAACTAACCCTGACCGTGCGGCGGGAAAGAACTGGAGCACATGGGGAACTCCCCCCTTATATAGGGCAACATCGGGGGTGGAGCCGACGCTGGCCTGGGGGTTCCCACATCGGTACTACTAGAGAAAAAGCTGCCGGAACCGCCGCCAGGTGGCGCCAGTCCTCAATGTGTAACCTGCTGCAAGAGCTTCCCCTTGAAGTAAGATATTTGGTTTTGGTCACATAATTTCATCCTCCAACAGAGGGAGCAAGAGAAGAGGGGTAGCAATACTGATCCCTCGCACCACACCATTCCAACTAATCCCTTCCTATGCAGATAAGGAGGGCCGGTTGGCCGCTGCAGTGGGCAAGCACGAGGGGATCACCATAACTCTAGCCAGCTTATACATCCCCCCGGGGCAGACACCACCACAGTACATGCTTTGCTGCAGAGGATAACCGAACATCAGCAAGGGGTACTGGTAGTAGGAGGGGACTACAATATGGTTTTAGATGATAGGGACACAACCAACCCTAAGCCTCCGGGGCGTACAGCGGCACAGAGAGCAATGCAGAGGTACATTAAGGAAATGGGATGGGTGGATACCTGGCGCTCACTAAACCCTACACAATGAGGTTTCACACATTATTCAGCACCGCATAAAGTGTACACTCGAACAGACCTGTGCCACAACTCAAGAGAGCATGGACACCTTCTTAAGAAATTAAATTCTCCTGTTTGTGCCTTCGGACCATTCTCAGATCCTTCTCACCCTCAGCTGGAGAGTTGAGAGGAAATCTACCTTATGGCGTCTTTATAACTATTTATTAAATATAAAGGAATTCCAAGAGCTAATAAAATCTAGAATCCCTAGATATTGATAGAGAATGACACCCAGGAGGTAAGCCCCACAGTCCTGTGGGATACACTGAAAGCTGTGCTAACAAGGGACATTATTAACCTTGCTTCACAACATAAAAAACAACAGGTAGACCAAGAACAGTTGGATAAGCTCCAGAAACCTGCAGCAACAGCATGCAACTGGGGACACTACGGTATAACCCCTGCTGGAAGCCACTAGACAGAAGACACAGCAGTTGCCAGACATAAAGACCAAACAGGCATTACAGTATCTAAAACAAAAGTATTATGAAGGGGGCCAACCAGATATTGGCACACAGACTGAGGCAGCGAGTGACAAAAAATACAATCACTCAGATCTGCTCCCATCATACGGGAAATATCATTAGGAAGCCTTCCGAAATTGTGGAGGCATTTATGTGTCACTATACTTCATTACATACCCCAGAAAATCCCTATAACCCTCAAGTAGCGGCCCAGTTTCTGGCAGGTTTGAGGCTCCCTCAGGTTGCCCGGGAGCACGTGGACAGCTTAACAGCCCCCATCACAAGGGCAGAATTGGTTGAGGCTGTAAAGCAATTAAAGACAGGGAAATCTCCGGGACCAGATGGTTCATCTGGAGAATTTTATAAATCTTTTAAAGACCTGTTATTGCCCACACTACAGCGAGCATGCCACAAGATATTGGAGGGGGAGCCTATCCCTCCCTCTTGGAGATATGCTGTGATTTCAAGTATACTCAAGCCAGGGAAGGATCCCAGTCAATGTGGTTCATACCGCACAATATCAGTATTACATCGATTATAAAATGTTTACATTTATACTGGCTAAATGGATGGAAAGAATCATTTGTTCGTTGATCAATCTAGATCAATGTGGATTCATAACATCCAGACAATTACAAGATAATAATAAAAGAACGCTTCACCTCCTGCACCATGCCTCCCTGTCAAAGGTCTCTTTTTTATTACTGAGCCTGGATGCGGAGAAGGCCCTCAACCGGGTGGCATGGCCATTTCTGATGGAGACTCTGGGGGCTTTTGGTTTCTCAGAGCAATTTCAAAGTTTAATAATAGCCCTATATAATCACCCTAAGGCTTATATTAAGATCAATGGAAATATAGCCTCCCCGATCACTTTGTATAGAGGCACAAGGCAGGGGTGTCATCTTTCACCCGTTATTTGCACTTTATCTGGAACCCCTGGCACAAGCCCTAATACAAGCCGACAGTATTACGGGATTGGAGATAGATGGAGAACAGCATAAACAAGCTTTATATGCAGATGACTTTCTAATATATCTCACATACCCGGAAATACCTCTTCCTCATCTATGGTCCTTGCTAGAAAAATTCAGGGATGCAGCGGGCTATAAAATTAATACAAGTAAGACAGAGGTCATCCAGATGAACTATTCTCCAACGAATACTACGAAACAAAGATTCCCCTTTTATTGGGGCATATCACATCTAAAATATTTGAGGGTACAACTAGCAACTGACCCAACACAATTATATCAATATAATTACTGTATGTCCCATTACTTAAACAGGTGATATTGACATTGGACCAGGAGAAATGGAGCGCCATCCCACTTCCCTTGATACAAAGAGTGGAGGCAGTATGCATGAACTTATTACCCAGATTTTCATATTTAGCTCAATGTCTCCCCATTGCACCTCCGCTCTCTTTTTTTAAAGAAATGAATAAAAGTATTTCCTGCTATGTGTGGGAATCTCGCACACTCAGAGTGAAGCTTCTAACCCTCCAACTTCCATCCATGGCGGGAGGACTGGCATTGCCATGTCTCTATAAATATTACATAGCCTTGCAGACACAAATAATCTTTCTTTGGCTACATAGAGCCTACACAACAAAATGGAGTGACCTTGAAAAAAAAAAAAAAAACGAGCCGACTTGGTTAACCTAGACAAAATACTTCTAAGTCAACCTCCAATACCCTTGGATCAGATTACAGATAACTCATATACTAGAAATACATTGTCATGTTGGAGGACACTGTGGTCCTCTAAACAATTTGCCCATTATAAAAATGTATGCAATAGGCGTGGACTCAGAAGCCATTGAATAAATCCATATATCTTCACAGTCGTTGAATAAATAAAATTTATTCATATAGTAGCTATGTCACAATCACTCCGGAACTCATTTAGAATGTCTGACCTCAGTAGCAGTACTACCCATATTCAAATGCGAATAACTTTCAAACGAAAAAAGATAGCATGGTACTGCGAGCATGAAAGTTGTTCAGCACAAAATTATCTACAAAATGAGTGGTGTTTCATTTATAGATACCTTATAGATTTTTTATAATTAGCAAGAAAGAGCAGAAAATGCAATTTTTTGTTCACTTTTTTGACAAACATATTCAAAAACAAGAAAGCAATTAAAAACAAATGTCCCTGCACTGACAGAAAGCATCCCTATTGCATAAATGAAATATACAATGGTGAGCTGTCAGATAAATGATTTATCTACACTTGTGCTATTTGACCTCGGACACCTCACTCGTGGTATACACCACTCGTGAGGTTACCCGAAGTCAAACAGCACTTGTGTAGATAAATCATTTATCCGACAGCTCTCCATTGTATATCCCATATTTATTCTACTCTTTGCCATATCTTCAGTCCTTTCAGCCTGCTAGGTTAGACCATGGTTTTCGGACCTGGCTGAAAATGGGTATTCAAATACTTTTACAATTTTTCCAGATCGAAGCCTTATTATCCTTTGAGGACATGGCAATATGCTATGGTCTTACTCCCGAGACAGACTGCAATATATACAAGTTACTGCATATAGTAAGACCCTGCCTGTTTCTCTCACACCAGGGGTGGAAAATCCTTTTCTTCTATAAGTTTTTAAATCAGCTCTACAGGGTGCAGCTCCACAGCAGCACATGATCTCATATATATACAAAGCCCTTTCACAACTTTACAAACATAATCTGGACTCGGTTACACTATCCTGGGAAAAGGATCTGGGTTTGGACATAGATCCAAGAACATGGGGAAACTCACATTCACTTTCTGTGATTGGGCATAGCATCATATCTCTGGGAAGAGTTTTCCTGGAAAATCACCCTAAGATATTTTAGAACCCCAGCAGTAGTAACTAATTATAACCCCACACATGGGTCAGCCTGCTAGAGAAACTGTGGACATGCCCCAGCTACTCATACACATTTATTTTGGGGCTGTCGGATCATTAGACATTTCCTGACGGACCTTAAAACAGCACTAAGTGAGCTGATGGGGGCTCAGATACAGATGTCAGAGGAACTTTTTTCCTCTAAATTAGAAAGAGGGTTAAGAGATATCTCTAGTAGGAAAATTATACAACTCTGTCTACTCACGGCCAAGAAATCAATAACCAAGAGATGGCTTTCCCCAGAACCTCCCAGGATTAAGGAATGGCAGGATCTTATGATCCAGATATATAGAATGAAAAGGCTTACAGCTTCAGTTAACCAGCACATAGAGAAAATTGAGATTCAGTGGAGAAAATGGGTACTATATATTGTGGCTCATAGAAGGGGCTTTGTACCACAGATATAAGAAAAAATGACTCACCTTAGTAATTATGTTTCTTCTAATGGAGTCATCCTGTATTCTGACTATTGCAGTTAGCCCCAGCACTCAAACTGCCCCAGAGAGTAGAGGGTTAATTTCTATGCAGAGCACAGAACATTGAGCTCAAGCTCGGTTCAAACCTCTGTCTGCTGCACTTTGAAGCACAACCGTCAGAGTCTTGCAAGCTAATACTAACTACTATGTGGAAATTGTTACATTTTTACTAGCCAAATGGCAACCAAATATTTTGGATCCCCAAAAGACTCAAGTCAAGAAATCCAAAATCAAAAACCAGGTAGTGAACAACTTAAGACTGTTAAATTAATAATATAACCCACTTCCCCTCTCTAAAAGGAGGGAGTGCCCAAATGCACCCATGGGGTGCAACACTGCACCTGCCAGCCCACTTCCCAAAAACAGGTTCTGAGAGAGGAGGCAGGGAGGGAGGTCAGAATACAGCAAGACTCCATTAGAAGAAACATAATTACTAAGGTGAGTAATTTTTTCTTCAAATAGCATGAAGTCTTGCTGTATTCTGACTACTGCAGACTACCAAGCAGTACCTCCATAGAGGAGGAACTCGAACCTACCTTGGGAATAGGCTCTGCAGTACCAAACCGAGCATCACTCCTAGCCTGGATGTCCAGGGAGTAATGCTTGGTAAAGGTATGGACTGTTTTCTAGATGGCTGCTTTACATATCTCCAGCAAAGGAATATCCCTGGCCGCAGCCAGGGAAGCAGCTGAACCTCTAGTTGAACGAGCCCTCAGGCCTGAGGGAGGTATTTTGCCTAGCTTCTCATAGCAGAATTCAATACAAGAGACAATCCACCTGGCAACAGTTCTCTTACTGGCAGGTTTGCCCTTCCTCATAAGTGAAAAACAACTGGAGGGAATCAAACCTGTGAGCCTTGGTACGCTCAATGTAGTAACTAAGGGCTCTTGTATTTATTTATTTATTTAAGTCTAGGATTACAAAGTACCTTTGAGCCGAGGCTCTTTCACAAAGGTTCCACGTCAGTAAGAACAGACAATACAGGATATGAAATTACAGAATAAAACAGTAATGACACTGATGATTACAACAGATTGGTTGCAGGTGCAGGTACATGGTACACTAGGAGGTGTATTAAAACATGGGAGGTGGGAGAAGAGTGGAGGGTATGGGACAGAGTATAGCGGCCTAGATGGCCTTAACAAGACAGAGCAGTGGTGAGTGCATAGGTTGGGAATGGGGAAAAAAGTAAAGAAGTGCTAGGAGTGGGGTAAATATGGGCAGCAGAGGGTAATGACAGCAGCAAAAAGGAGAATTGAACAGCTAGGGCAATCACAGGTGCTTGATGCAACAAGGGAGTGATGGAGCTTCTTCTTGAAGGCGCCCAGAGTTGGTGAGGCAGAGATGTCACTGGTAAGATTATTCAGCCAGCTCAGGGCACTGTATGCGAATGACCTTTGAGCTTGTGTTGTACGACAAGGAGGGATTCGCAGTTATTGAGGTTTTGAGCTTCTGGTGTTGCAGTTGCTGACTCTGGTCTTGAGAAGGGAGCAAACCCCTGGGGGGGAGGGGGCAATTCCCATCATTATTTTCTTGACTGTGATGCAGGTTTGATACTTTAGTCGATTGTTGAGTTGCAGCCATCCAGTTTGAGAGTAGATGTCACAGGTATGGGTGAGACGGTGGGCTCCGGTGATGAGACGACATGCTTTATTTAGGGAGGAAGCAACACGTTTGAGTGTGGAGGCAGTGGCAGAGCCATAGACAATGAGTCCATAGTCAATAACACTCACAATGGAGCTTTGAATGGCAACAGACAGTGCTTCAGGGGTTAGATGTTTTTGGTGACGGAATAGTAGGCCCAGCCTGGTATTTGCTGTCTTAGCCACATTATTGATATGGGCAGCATAGGAGAGTTTGGAGTCATGGGTGATGCCAAGATATTTGAAGGTATCAACTTGATCAAGGGTGACTCCGTGTTTGGTAATCACGGTGAGGCGATGCTGTTTATTTTTGTTTTGTGAGCTACTGAAAAACATGGCCTTAGTTTTTTTCTGGTTTGGTGTCAGTTTGTGCTGCAAGAACCAGTTTTCTACGGATGTAAAACCACGTTGGAGATTTCCTTGCAGTTTTTCTGGATCTTGATGGGAGGCAAGAATAACATCCAAACTGCGTAAACTTCTTTCTCCTGAAAAAGAATGATCAGTGAAGAACACAGGGAGAGACAGACTGATTCAGATGAAAATCTGAAACCACTTTAGGTTAAAACCTCCTATTAGTTCTAAGGACCACCTTATCTTTATGGAATGAGATAAAATCAGGCTTCACTGACAGACCTTGCAATTCACTGATACGGCTCGCAGAGGTAATAGCTACCAGGAACACTGTTTTCCAAGTCAAGTACTTAAGCTCTGCTGAAGACAAAGGCTCAAAAGGGGGTTGCATAAACTGAGCAATGCAAACATTAAGATCCCAAGCAGGGGTAGGATCCCTAAAGGGGGATTAGTATGAAGCAATCCCTTAAAAAATTTACAGAACACAGGGTAAGATGACAGTGAGGAAGGCTTTCACACTGACAGAAAAGCAGAAACAGCTGACAAATGTACTTTGAGAGTAGCTGGTCTGAGGCCTAGGCCATTAAGATGAACCATACAATCCAGAACTGTATAGACAATTCAGCAGAGTCTGGGGATATATGCTTCTTGGAACACCAAATGCTGAATCTTTTCCATTTGGAGTTATACGTTTTTCTGGTGGCAGGCTTTAAGAATATCCAGAACCCCTTGGGACAGATGCAAATCTGCATACTCTAACTCTTCAAGAGCCATGACTTGAGATTGAGAGACCGAAGACTGGAGTACCAAATCCTCCCCTGAGAGAAGGTTAACAGGTTGTAATTCCTGGGAAGAGACAGGGGAAGATGGACTGCTAGGGACAGCAACAGAGGGTACCAAGGCTGCCTGGCCCAATCTGGAGCAATCAGAATCACTTTGCAGGGTTGTGACCTTATCTTGACCAGAACCTTGAACAGTAGAGGAAAGGGAGGGAGGGAGGCATATACAAATTTCCCTTCCCAGTTCAGAATCTGAGCATCCAGAGGGACTGAGCCCAAGACTGGGGGTCTGCAACAAAACAGAGGAAGTTGGTGATGGTCTGGGGCTGCAAATAGATCTATCTCTGGAGCGCCCCACCTTCAAAAAATCACTTTCAACACCAGAGGGTCCAGGGATCATTCAAGATGGCCCTGGGAGATCCTGCTCAATGTATCTGCTAGCATATTGTTGTTCCCTGGAAGGTGGACTGCTATCAGAGAGGTCTGCAGAGAATAAGCTAGGGACCACAATTTCATGGCTTCCATGCACAAGGCCGTGGACTGAGTGCCTCCCTGCTTGTTGATGTATCACATGGTGGTGGTATTGTCTGTCCTGAACCACCTTCTTCTGCACTGACTGAGAGAAAGCTTGCAGGGCCAGAAAGACCGCCCTGAGTTCCAAGAGATTGATATGAAGAAGGGATTCCTAAGGGGACCACAGTCCCTGGGCTGTGAGAGCCCCCAGATGGGCGCCCCAACCCAATAGAGAAGCATCTGTGGTTAGAACCACAGAGTCAGACTGAGTGGCAAATGGGACTCCTTGCCTGAGGTTGCCCTGATCCTGCCACCATTGAAGAGCCTGGATCAGAGTCTGAGTCACTGGAACTAGTTTGGTTAGAGAATCTTTCTTCTGAGACCAAAAGGCCCTCAGGTGAAACTGAATGTCCCTCATCTGAAATATGGCCCCTTGGACCACTGCTGTAGAAGCTGAAGGAAGTGCCTTGCTGGCCGAGAGACCAGAAGGTGGAATGAAGAAGCCAGCTCTACAATAGCCCTTGCCCTTTTCAGGGGAAGAAAAGCTCTTGCTTTGACTGTATCCAACTCTCCCCTTATGAAGGTGAGGACCTGTACAGGCTAGAGAACTTACTTGGGAAGATTGAGAAGGAATCCGAGGAAAGTGAGCACTTGCCGAGTCACTTGCAGGTCTGACTTGAGTTGGTCTGGGGACTGACCCACAATGAGGCAGTCGTCCAGGTATGGAAATATTTTTCCTTCTTAAAATGGCCACTACTATTGCTAGGCATTTTGTGAATACCCTTGGAGCTGATGTCTTATAATAATAATATAATAATAATAGCTTTGAACTGATAATGGCCTGAAGGCAATTCGAACTTGAGGTACTTTCTGTGGGAACACCTGATGGGAATGTGAAAGTAGGCATCTTTTAAGTCCAGGGAGGCTAGCCAGTCCCTTGGCCTTAGAGAGGGAAGGATTATTCCCAGAGTCACCATTTTGAATTTTTTTTTTTATTTTTTTATTTTCTTTCTTTATCCCTCCTTACTACCTCCGGAGCCCCCTCCTTCCGTCCGCTCATGTCTCCCTTGCCCACCTTGGGGATCTGCCCCTAGAGTGCCCATCCTCCTCTCCTTGCACAGTGGGGTCTGTCCTGCAGGTGGTCTGGGTGGACTTAGGGCGCCTTCATCTAGGGCTGCCAGAGGGGTTTTCCGTTTTCTCCCGCCGTCCCCTACCCCTGGGGCGTCGAGCGGCTTGGGGACGTCGTCCCGAGTGATGGCGTGCTGGCCGCCGCCAGAGCCCTCATCGTCGGCGGCGTCCCCTCCCGACTCCGTTGAGCGGTTGCCGCCTCCATCCCCTCTGTTATCGGTGCTTCCACCGGCTAGGTGAGTGATGTAAGCAGCGAGCGTTCATGGTTCCACCCCTGAGGAGGAGAGCATCCATTGGGACGCTCGATCCTCCCTCTCCCCTGCCGACCCCCGGCCACCCGAGTCCGTTCCCGAACCCGGGTCGCCGGCGTAGCGCGAGGTGTGGCATCCAGTGCCTCAACCCTCAGCGCCACTGGGCCAGCCTTGAATTTTGGTTTTAAAAGATATTTGTTCAGGTATCTTAAGTCTAGGATGGGTCACCACTCCCTGTCTTTTTTGGGATAAGGATGTACCTGGAGTACAGACCTTTGCCCCTGTGCAATGTAGGAACTCTCTCTACAACCTTTAGAGCCAGTAGAGATGAAACCTCTGCCTCTAGGGCAATGGTTTCGAAGATGCTTGCAGGTGAAAAAGATCCTGGCCCTCAGCTTTGGAAATTTCTTGAAGCTGAGAACCAGCCCCTGGCTTACCAGCTCCAGGACCCACTTGTCTGAATAACAGGCATCCAGTCCTGGACGAAGTAAGTCAGCCTGCCTCCTACAGGAATGGGGGAGTCGACCCGGGCTGACACATCAGGGTGTCTGCTTCGCAGGAGCCTTAGGTTGAGGGGTGGATGCAGCCCTGCTCATCCCCCATCTGCCTCTCCCTCTAAAGAACCCCCTCTGAGGAAAAGGAGAAGAGGCCTGTGCTTGGTAGAAAGGCCTATGAAAAGGCATGCCCCTGCCCCTAGCTTGCTGTCTTTGAGGAGTTGCCTGCCTTTCCTTGGCCTGTGCACTCCTATAGGTGGTTCTATACTCATCCATCTTTTTCATGTAATTCTCTGTCTGCTCCCCAAACAGAGAATTACCCACCACAGGGAAATCTATGGCCTTAGCCTGGGTGTCCTGTGAGAGGCTAGTACATATGAGCCAAGCCATTCTCCGAAGAGCCACAGATGTAGCCATGACTCTAGATGACACATCACTGGAGCCACAGCAGTATGGAATTGTACCGTAGATGCCTCAGTCCCATCAGAAGCCACCCCCTCCAGCTCCAAGGCTAGCTGGGGGGAGGCCTGCTTAGCCAGTGCCAGTACAGTGTCCCACCTGGACTTCTGGTACCTGGCTGCATAGGCCATATAATTAGCCTGCCTGAGTTCCAAGGCAGATGCCATGTACTGTTTCTTTGCCATGGCATCCAGCTTCTTAGAGTCTTTATCTGGGGGTGTGAAGCCAAGGGTAAATTAGCCTCATCACAGGCTGCAGCCTGCACAACCCCAACATGGCTGCATTGTTAATACAAGTACTCTGTACCTGAACCTGATAAGGTGTACCTTTTGTCCATCCTTCTGTCGACAGGAGGTACAGAATTTGGAGTTTTTAAAATCTTTTGTGTCTGTTTCCCAAAAGACTCATGAAGGGGAATAGACAGGCTCTTGGACTCTGGGATGTCCATCATCTCCACATAATCAGGTTCCTCTACAGCTTCTTCCACAGGGGGCTGGAGGGTTTCTGCCACTTTCCTGTAAAACATATTATGGGAAGGGGACTCAGAAAGCCTAGGAGGGGAAACACCAGAAGGCCTGTCTGGAGAGATGTCCAGTTCAATCCAGACCTTCCACACCAACGTCATCATCATAATCTTCATCCCCCTCAAAATCCGGTTCATAGAAATCTTCAGGGGCATAATCTTGAACCAGAGGAAGCGAACGAACAGAGCGCCTGCTAGAAGGCGCCGGATCAGACGGAACCGGGCAAAGCGATGCTACAATCCTTATTGCTTAGGCAGTCCCTTCGGCGGTCGGAAAATGGGTCTCTGGATCCGAACCGGCCGATTTTTCTTTTCTTTTTGTAGGAACCGATCCTTCAGGATTGGCTCTCCTCTTGCCCAAAGAAGTATCACCCTGGTCAAAGGGCACTCCCTCAGGTTCGGTCAGAGCCGAACCAGGTAGGCCATCCGGGTCAGCGGACTTCTAGGCCTTTTTATTCCTAAGCCTACCTAATCTTTTTTCCAGTGTAGATTTAGGGAAATTTTTACAGATTTGGCAGTCTGAATCGAGGTGGTCAAACCCCAGACAATAAACACAGGTGTTGTGGGGATCAGTCTTAGCAAAGACCTCCCCACACACACTGCAGTGTTGAAACCCTGTGGGCCCGGTTTTTCTTTTGGGTTTCTCAGACATAGCCATCCTAACCACAAACTTACCCTTTTTATGGCAAACAACCAGGCAAGACACCCTTATCGGTTTCTAACCATGTCACGGGTATTGGAAAAACCGATAAGGACCGGTAACCACACTCTAAGTTTATAAACAAAGACAGAATATATAATTCACTAAACGGCCAGGTCAGCTGAACCGGTCAAAAAAAAATGTTTACAATTTCCACAAGCTTACTATGTCTAGTTCACTACCTAGTACTTACTGTACCACAGACAGAGATCTGAAGTGAAACTTGCGAAAAATAATCAGTAAAACCGAGGACTTTAACCGACTTTCAAACCGTGAGCAAAGGAGAAATCTCCAGAGCGAACGTTCAGTTAGCCGGAGTAAAGAATCTGATGGTTGCACTTCAAAGTGCAGCAGACAGAGGTCTGAACTGAGCTTGAGCTCAACGTTCTATGCTCTGCATAGAAATTTACCCTCAACTTTCCGGGGCAGTTTGAGTGCTGGGGCTAACTGCAATAGTCAGAATACAGCAAGACTTCATGTTGTTTGAATAACAAATATGGAAATATAGGGGCTGATGAAGGTACTGAAAAGGAGACAAACTTTTCTTCAACTGAACAAAATACTTAAATCATCTCTGATACTTAACCTTCCTACGGACATAAGAATTCCCATGAAAAACAGCATCCTGTCTATGATCCATCTTCATTGTTAGTTGAACCTTCTGATTTTATCTTATATTAATTAATATCTAACTCAAAATAAATTCCAACTTAAAGAGCTAGGAATGTTACCTTTCCACAATGAACTTTGTCCACGTTAATGTATCAATGGATAATCTGACCCAATGTAATGTAATGTTTGGTTTGTTGTTATTACTGGAAAAACCTTTTAAATAAAGAGTTTAAAAGAAAAAAAAAGTAATGGGCAATTTTGTCAAAGGCTTTTGCCCGACTGTAATTAATCAAAACCCCTGCAGTCCTGTCCTAAGTTACCTGCATCACAAATTTCTCTAATAAGTATAAGTGCATCAGAGATTTTCCATCTAGAAATGGAACAAAAATACAGGTTACTCAACTGTAACAGGAGTTCTAGGAGTGGTATATGTTGTTCATCCACACTGTCTGGCAGGTTCCTTGCCACTTTAAATGTTGTCAGAAGGACTTCAAGCTGGCTTCTCCCACCCACCCGGGTGGTAAAACCCTCGGCTCCACCCCATGACGCCAGATCTAGCCCGCTGGAAGCCAGGTTGTGCGTCAAGCCGCGGAGGTCGGGTGGGTTGTGTGGATGAACAACATATGCCACTCCTAGCACTCCCGTTACAGGTGAGTAACCTATATTTCTAGGGATGTGGATATGTTGTTCAATCCACACTGTCTGGCAGACTCCTAGCAGTTCTCGGGGGGAGGAGGGATGCAAGGCGCGCACCCTCTACTTAGGGAATAAGGACTGAAGAACTGAGGTCCCAAAACCAGCATCCCAGCGTGACTCAAGGTCAATGTGGTAGTGGGAAATAAAGGTGTGTGCTGACTTCCAGGTAGCAGCTCTGCAGATTTCCTGGATAGGGACATCCCTAGAAGCAGCCACCGAAGCAGCGGTATGGCGGGTAGAATGAGCTCTTATCCCTTTGGGAGGCTCCATGCCCGCCAACCTATAGCAGAGATCTATGCAGAAGGTGACCCACCTGCCTATCGTCCGCTTGGCTGCTGGTCAGCCAGGTGCGGCTTCAGCGTAGGTGACAAACAGCTGGCGAACCTCTCCCCGAACTTCAGCCATCCGCTCCTTATAAGACAGCGCTCTCCTAGGGTCCAAAGTATGGAGGCTATATTCGGCCTCAGAGGTGTGATTGGGGTAGAACACCGGCAGAGTCAACACCTGGTTAAGGTGAAAACTCCGACACCACCTTCGGAAGGAATTTCGGGTGGAGGGCGCAGGACAACCTTATCCCTGTGGAAGACCAGATAAGGAGACTCGATGGAAAGCACCTGGAGCTCTCCCAAACTTCTGGCTGACGTAATAGCAACCAAGAAGGCAGTCTTCCATGACAGGTGAGAGATGTCACACCTGTGCATCGGTTAGAATGGCTTGCCCATGAGCTTAGCCAATACCAGCAGTAGATCCCATGGAGGTGGAGGTTCTCGCACCGGAGGGGATATGTGATCAAGGCCTTTGAAAAAGTGCCCGACCACCTTCTCCAGTGCCACCGACTGCTTGCCAGCCTGTGCCTGGTAGGCAGAGATGGCTGCCAGGTGCACCTTAAGGGTCGTTGACTGAAGCCCTAGCTGAAAAAGGGACCACAGGTAGTCCAGGATGCTAGCCAAGGAACAGGAAGAAGGGTCCAACCCCTTGTCCTGGCACCAAATGGAGAATCTCTTCCATATGAAGGCACAGCATTTTCTGGTCGACTCCTTACGGGACGCCTCAACGACGTTGAGGACCTCGTCGGAAAGACCCAAGGCCTGGAACTCTAGCCACTCAGGAATCAGGCCGTCGGGTGCAGGGATTGAAGGTCCGGATGGAGAATCTTCCCCTTGCTGACTGAGATCAGGTCCCGCCGGGCAGGAAGCCGCCTCGGGAGCCTGGAGCTGAGGCTGAGGAGATCTGGGTACCAGAATTGGCGGCGCCAGTCTGGGGCTACCATAATCACCTGCGCCTTGTCCCTCTTCACCTTGAGAAGCACCTTGTGGATCAAGGGAAATGGAGGGAAGGCGTAGAAGAGGCCCGGGGTCCAGGGCCTCGAGAAAGCATCCCCCTGCAGCAAGCTCTGCTGAGGGGGGGGTGGGCATTAAACAGCCTCAGCTCCGCATTCTCCCTGGAGGCCAACAGGTCCACCTGAGGGTTGCCCCAATGGGAGAACAGATCTTGTACTACCTCCGGTAGGAGAGACCACTCATGAGATGCAGCGCCTATCCAGCTGAGGGCATCGGCCAGACTGTTGGAGGCTCCTGCCACATGGATGGCTAGGAGATCTGCCTCCAGGCTGATCACGAGAGACCAAGTGTAGAGAGCCTCCTTGCACAGAGGCAAGGAGTGCGTCCCGCCCTGTCAGTTGAGGTAGTACATGGTCGTGGTGTTGTCCATCTGGACCTGGACCACTTGACCCCATACAAAAAGAGCGAAGGTGGTGAGGGCTAGATGCACCACTCGGAGCTCCAGCAGGTTGATGTGGCATCAAGACTCCTGAGGGGACCAGAGGCCATGGGCCCCGAGCTCCCCCAAATGGGCACCCAAACCCATCAGAGAGGAGTCGGTCATCAGAGTGACTGTTGGCTCGGGGCTGACAAACGGGATACTCTCCTGCAGATGAGCTGGAACGAGCCATCACTGTAGGCTGTCACACATCTCCTGGGTCACCGTCACTGGCTGTTCCAGAGGACCGGAGCGCTATGACCATTGGCGGGACAGCCTCCATTGCAGAGGACGCATATGCCAGCGGGCCCAACGGGCCACGCTGGTCCAGGCCGCCATGAGACCCAGAAAGTCCTGGGCAGGGCGCAATTGCCCAACCAGAAATGACTGGGCAAAGGAGGAAAGGACCTTGGCCCTGTCTGCCGGGAGCCGGGCTCTGTCTCGAAGAGAGTCGAGCTCTGCCCTGATGAACTGAATCACCTGCGATGGCACGAGTTCCGACTTGGCCTCGTTGATGAGGAGGCCAATCTGAGAGCAGACCTGGAGGGCCAGATCCCTGAACCGCTCCACCTCCAACCTGGAGGGGGCTGCAATCAGCCAGTCGTCCAGGTAAGGGTACATCCGGACCCCTCAGCGCTGCAGGAATGCTGTCACCACTGCTTTACATTTGGTGAAGACCCTGGGAGCTGGAGAGAGGCCGAAGGGCATGGCCCGGAACTCGTAATGAGATCCCTCTGCTCGGAAGCAGAGGAATCGCTGATGAGACAAATGGATTGGGACGTGAAAGAACACGTCCTGAAGGTCCAGAGAACAGAACCACATGCCTAGTTCCAAGGATGGAATGATCTGAGCCAGAGTGACCATCCTGAAGGTACACTGCCTTAGGAAATTGTTCAGGTTGTATAGGTCGAGAATGGGGTGCCAGCCCCCCCATCTGTTTTGGGACCAGGAAGTACCTGGAAACAAACCCTGGGTCTGGAGGAGGGCCCACCACCTCGCTGATCACCTCCTTCTGGAGGGGCAGAACAATGTCGGCTCGAAGAGCCGACAGAGAGGCTGCGGAACCCATTGCTCCCCATGGGGCGACTGCTCGATAGGGAGGGAACTGCTCAAATTCCAGAGGCAGACCCCTGCCTACCACTTCTAGCACCCAGAGGTCCGTGGTGATAGCGGAACAGGCGGAAAGGAAGTGGCGGAGCCGTCCCCCCATGGGAGGGAACCCGGGGAAGAGTGACGAGGTTGGGGGAGATACCCCTCAACCCGTCACTGGGCAGGCTTGGAGGAAGGGCCTGCTGAGGGACCTCCTGAACCCTTGCCTCCAGGCTTCCTACTGGAGGAAGCGGCAGACTTGGCCTTAGGGCGCCAAGTGTGTGCCTACTGGCCCTGGTGCTGGTGCGGACGAGCCACAGGGATGGAAGGACAAAAGGGCTTACGCTGCTGCTGGCGGCCTTTGTCCTTCTGGGCAGACGTGACAGAGTCCAAGGTGGCACTGGACTTCTCAATCCTCTGGAGATAGCCTTCCACCCCCGGCCCGAACAAGTCGGTGCCCAGGAAGGGGACGTCTGCCAGCGTGTGCTGGGTGTCCGCCGTGAAGGTGGAAATCTGCAGCCAAGCTCTGTGGTGCATGGCCACTGCGGCCGCTACTGATCGGACACAAGAATCACCTATGTCTAACGAAGTTTGGAGCTGCTGTTTTGCCACCGCCCTTCCCTGATCCTGCATCTGCTTGACCGTTGTCTGAAGGTCAGCCGGGAGATGAGGAATCACCTCATCCAGGGAACCCATAAGGGCATGTGAGAAATGTGCCATCAGAATGGCCGAGCTAGCCTGACAAAGGCCTAGGGAGGAAGCAGCGTAAACCTTCCGCCCCGCGTAATCTAACTTCTTGGATTCCTTATCGGGCAGTTTTTCCACGTCCTGAGCGTTTCCGGAGCACCGGAAGACGCTATCAGTCACTAACCCCTCCACACAGGGGTCCTATGAGAAACCGGACAGCGAGCCGGTGGGGACTGCGTACTTTCAAGCCATCCTGGCCGAAGGCGTGGGACAAGATGCTGGACGCTGCCACAACTCCAGGGCCGGGCCAACAATGGCTTCAACCACAGGAAAGGCCTCCGTAGGGGAATCCCCTCAGTCCAGTATCTCCGTGAGGGGATACCTGGCCCATTTGAAATGGGTTTGAGCTGCATCCCAGTGGGCTCTGAGATGAGCCGAAGCAAACCTAAAAACGAGGATGGGCTCTCGTCCACCGACTGGCCCCCCCGTGGACTCCAGGTCAAGCGGCCTGGAGAACAGGGAGGAGTCGTTGTCAGACTCCGAGGAGTCTGCAAACAGCTGCCGGGCGCCTGAGCCACCCTCCACCTGCCGAGGATGCTTGGGAGTGTGGGTGACCGACAACCTGTAGGCAAACCCTGACCCGACCGAGAATCCTTCGTCGGGGCCCCAGTCTTCAGCTGTGGAGGTGTTGGTTCCACCACAATGGGCAGGGCAGCAGGCTTCGGCCGAACAACCGGTGCCGGGGTCAGCTCCTCGACCACTACGAGTGGTTGTTTTGGCCGCTCCGGTGATAGCCACTTAATGGCCGGAGAAGGCGACAGAGTCGGCTTAGTCCCGGACAATAAGAGCTGCTGCCACATTAACTCCTCGCAGCACCGACGCAACTTGCGCTGGAGCCTATCCTCCAAAGAGGACGAGCGGCGTCGCCGCTTTCCATGGTGCCGAGACCGAGACCGCCGACGTCGGCAGGACTGGCTGTACCTGGAAGAGGACCGAGACTGAGACCTTCGGGGTTTCCGCGAGTGGGTCAGAGAGGGAACTGGGATAACCCGCTCCACCCTCGGTACAGGGACCTTAACTGGGGATTCCAGCACAGGCAAGTCCTCGGTTTCCACCAGGGGAACCGATGAAGTAGGGTTGTCGGCTTCTCCAGTTGACAAACCGTCCGATGGGTCAAGAAAAATCTTGACCGCGCCAACGGATGTCTCGGCCTGCTGACCTGACGGGGGCACCGTGAAGCCAGCGACCGCACCCGCAACCTTGACCGAAGTCGAGAATCGACGATCCAGTGAAGGGGATCTCTCCACTCCTGACGTGCGACAGTTGGACTTACCCTTAGAGTCCTTCTTCTTGGACCAACTGGAATGTCCCGATGGCCCTTCTCCCTTGGTGGAGAGGGACTGGCAAAGCTCCTTAAACGAAGCCGTGTAGGAGGAGCCCAAGGAGAGCAGGATAAATGCCACGGCGGAGGAGGAAGAAGCAGCGGCCTGGGCCGCCTCCTCCTTGAGGGTGTTCATCTGCTCCGTGGAGCCCACAGCCGTGGACACCGCCCAACGGGCCTCCTTAGACTTGAAAGGCGGATACCGTTTTCCAGGTCGCCTGAGAAGAAGTCTGGCAGCGCAGTCCTCCAAGACTGAAGCCAAAAAGGACCAAACCCCAGGCAGCAGATGCATGTGGAGTCCGGATCGGTCCGTGACATCTCCTGCCCTCACGGGCACCGATGGAAGCCGGGAGTCAATTTGTCCATCGCAGCCACGAGGGAAAACGCAGACCCAAGTCTTGTAAATTTTAAGATAAGTTTCGGAAATTCCGAAGAGTATGGATCCAGGCCTAAAACGCAGAGCGCTAAGGAGGGAACCTGAGCTTCCATGCGGTAAGGAAGATCTGGCATCATGGGTCGGAGCCGAGGGTTTTACCACCCGGGTGGGTGGGAGGTGCCGGCTTGAAGACCTTCCGGCAACATTTAAAGCGGCAAGGAACCTGCCAGACAGCGTTGATTGAACATATCCACGTCCCTAGAATTGTGCATTGTGAATAATATCTGGCAGGATTTTACTAATTCTTTTACACAATAATTTTGTTAGAACTTTGAAATCGGTGTTTAATAAAGTTATTGGATGCCAATTTGCCAAATCCGTGTGAAAAGTGTGCCATCAGAACGGCCGAGCTAGCCTGACGAAGGCCTAGGGGGGAAGCAGCGTATACCTTCCACCCTGAGTAGTCCAATTTCTTGGACTCCTTATCGGGCGGTTTGTCCACATCTCGAGCGTTCCCAGAATGCCGGAAAACGCTGTCAGTCACTAACCCCTCCACGGAGGGGTGCTCTGAAAAGCCGGAGAGTGAACCTGGGACGCATGCTTGAGCCATCCTGGCGAAGGTCTTGGGACAGAGCTGCCGCTGCCACAGCTCCAGGGCTGGGCCAACAATGGCTTTGGCCACTGGAAAGGCCTCCATAGCAGAATCCCCTTGGTCCAGTATCTCCGTGAGGGGATACCTGGCCCATTTTGAAAAGGGTTCGAGCTTCATCCCAATGGACTCTGAGATGAGTCGAAGCATTCCTAAAAACGAGAATGGGCTCTCGTCCACCAACTGACCCCCTGTAGACTCCAGGTCAAGCGGCCTGGAGAACAAGGAGTCATCGTCATCAGAAGCCGAGGAGTCTGCGAACAGCTGCCAAGCACCTGAGCCACCCTCCACGTTCTGAGGTCAATCCGGAGTGAGGCTGACCGACAACCTATGGGGCAAACCCTGACCCAACCGAGAATCCTTATTTGGGGCCCCAGTCTTCGGTTGTGGAGGCGGAGGTTCCACCACAATGGGTGGAGCAGCCGGTTTTGGCTCCTCGACTATGAAGGGTTGTTTTGGCCACTCAGGTGACAGCCACTTAATGGCCGGAGAAGGCGACGAAGTCGGCTTATTCCCGGACAATAAGAGCTGCTGCCACACTAAATCCTCGTAGCGCCGACGCAACGTGCGCTGGAGCTTCTCCTCTGAAGAGGACGACACGGATGAGCGGCGCCGCCACTTTCCATGGTGCCGAGGCCGAGACCGCCGTCGGCGGGACCGGCTGGACCTGGAAGAGTTCTGAGACCGAGACCTTCAGGGATTCCGAGGGTGGGTCAGAGAGGGGACGGGGAAACTCACTCCTCCCTCAGTTCAGGGACGTTAACCGGGGACTCTGGCACAGGTGGCACAGGCAAGTCCTCGGTTTCCACCAGGGGAACCGGTGAAGTAGGGTTGTCGGCATCACCAGTCGACAAACCGTCCGACGGGTCGATAAAAATCTCGACTGCATCGACGGGTGTCTTGGCCGGCTGACCTGACGGGGACACCATGAAGCCAGCGGCCTTAGCCACAACTCCGACCGCAGTCGAAAGTTGACCATCCGGTGAAGGGGATCTCTCCCGCTCCAACGAATGTCGACGGTGGGACTTACCTTTGGAGTCCTTTTTGGACCGACTGGAATGTCCCAATGGTCCTTCTACCTTGGTGGAGAGGGACTGGCAAAGCTCCTTAAAAGAAGCTGTATATGAAGAGCCCAAGGAGAGCGGGATAGATGCCATGACCGAGGAAGAAGATGATGCGGCCTGGGCCACCTCCTCCTCAAGGGCGATCATCTGCTCCAACTGATCTGCGGAGCCCGCCACCGCGGGCACTGCCCAACGGGCCTCCTTCGACTTGACCAGTGGATATCGTTTTTCGTATAGCCTCAAAAGAAGTCGAGCAGCGCGGTCCTCCAAGAACAAAACTGAAAAGGATCTGCACAGATCGCAAGCCTGCAAATCGTGAACAAGTCCTAGGCAGTAAGCGTGCGTGGGTCGCAGGTCGGTCGGGACATCTTCTGCCCACAGGGGGCACTGATGAAGAAATCCGAGTCGATTTGTCCGCCGCGCAGCGAGGGAAAAGGAAGACCGAAGTCTTGTAAATTTGAGAATAAGTTTCGGATTAACCGAAGAGTGCGGATCCAGGCGTAAAACGCAGAGCGCTAAGGAGGGAACCTGAGCTTCCAAGCGGTAAAGGAAGATCTGGCGTCATGGGGCGGAGCCGAGAGTTTTACTACCCGGGTGGGTGGGAGGAGCCAGCTTGAAGACCTTCCGGCAAGATTTAAAGCGGCAAGCAACCTGCCAACAAGAGTGGATTGAACAACATATCCACGTAGCTAGAACTACATAATTATTGAGCCAAACTCCAAGCAGGCTGTAACCCCGGCTCTTCGAAGACGCACTGCCTCTTTATCAGGGGAAGAAGTTTCATTATATAATGGCAAAAAAGAATCATGCACAGTCATTGGTCAGTCTGGAATTGGACCACGGATCTAGTCCCAGCACACTAGCTGACCACATCAACTATTAATAAAATGAATCACTTCACGCAGTCCACTTCATGAGCCCAGCTTCGCATACCGCTTGCTCGCTTCCCGATTCCCGCTCGGCAAAAGTGTTCAGTCTCCAGCTCATTTACTGATAAAAACTACCCAAAACAACCAAAAAAAAACCTAACATGCCTTACACATTCCCCTCAAAATAACAAAATATTCCTTTTCACATTTCTATTTTATGAGCCATCACCGAGTGATCCCAGTGATTAAGCGACCAAGTATGCGACTCGTCAACAGTCATGCGCCTATGTCTTTAAAATGCTTGCTTTCGCCTAACGTCACTCTGTTGATTTTCCCCAACAAACGGCAGCATGTAAAATAAATTTAAAAAAAAAAAAAATCTCCGTAACCTCCCTACCTTCTCTCATCTTTCTTCAGAAATCTTCACAGCATGCAGTGGCCTGGCAGACTGATTCCCAACCAGCAGCAGCATTTAAAGCCAATCGTGAAAACACAGACAGGAAAACATAAAATCAAATGTTTGTGAAAACAGAACTAAAACTGCCACACAATAGGGTACTAACTAAAACTGTCACCACTGACAAATGTGCTATGAGGAGAAAAGACTCACAGCCACATAAAAAAACTCAGCAGCTCCACCTACTGGCAGAATCAGCACTATTTTTTCATAATGTAACACTACTCATTCATAAAAATGACAACAATATATTTTAAAAGTAATTTCTCTTCTTTTTCTTTTGTTGCATTAGAAAGAGCCATTATATAATAGGAATAATGCACTCCAGGGTGTGTGTGTGCTGGGATAACGTCACTTCTGGGGTGATTAATTGCACTCGGCCTGCGGCCTCGCGCTCAATTCCAGGCGTGATATTTCCTACACGACACACACCCCTGTTGTGCATTAATTTTAGTAAAACATGTTAATTTATATGGTAGACTCTCTTAAAGTGACATATAAAATATATAAAATGATTGTCAAGCACAATAGTTACAAAAAACACCAAATCTCAAACACTGAAACAAAAGGGCTTCACTAGAATGGAACTAATATTACATATTATACAATGGCAAGAAAGAATCCTGAATTCTGATTGGTCAGTGTGTGCCTGAGACAGTGATGATATTACAGTATAACATCACTGTCATTGATTAGCATTAGCTTTGCTGGTTGTATTCATAGAGCCTTTTTCTCCTCTTCTCTAAGAAACTCACTAAAAATCTACTAAAAACATTTTTTTAATTATTTTGTAATTTTGTATAACATAAGAGCCATTGTATAATAGCAGTAAGGCACTCCAGGGTGTGTGTTATTGTGTAATAACATCACTCCTGGGGTGGTGGAAGCACTTGGCTTTGCCTCATGCTTCAACCCACCCCAGGAGTGACGTTATTACGATAACACACACCCTATCGTGCCTTATTGCTTAATTAATCATGCATCGCAAATACATAATTTAAAACACTAATCCCAATAATGCTCAACATTCTAAAGATTGCATCTCAATTGCAAGGGGGTCCCACAATACTTCTTTGAATTAAGATGAAGTATAATAACTGCAGTAAAGAAGCATCTCATTTCAGTGACCCCCCGCGACAAAAAAAAAATAAAAACCTGGAAGAACATCAGAAAAAGAGAAAGCAAGCCCCAATTTCAAAGATAAAAACATGAAAAACAAAGAGACACTTCCCCCCCTCAAAAAAAAAAAATATTCAATAGAAGTGAAAAAAGTGAGATCATTGAGAATAAAGGCAGAATTACCAATTCCAAAACAAAATATTCAATTGTATCCTCGCCGTATCAAATTATACAGTATATAGAATAATGCATGGGGAAGTGTGTGTAATGAGGATTTTATGTACACCAAGGGTGTGCATAAAATCTGAGTTGACACACACTTCCCTATGTTTTATTTTTTTTATAATAACTGGTTCCTTTCATTTTTTTGTTGGACAGGTGCTTATTGAACAGCCTAACGTCTGTCATTTTTTTTTTTATATATGCAGATTTTTTTTTTTTAATAGAGTTTTTCTCCTGTTTTCTCCTAGTAATTCCTGGGACCCCGGCAAACACAGCAGTGCATACACGTGGAAGCGCACACGCACTCTGGGTGGCGGCTCAGCCCCTTCCACCCCACCCCTGGCAATCACCAGGCTCCCCCATAGCCCCAATTGCCATCCGTCCTTTGCCGAGTGGGTAAAATATATGTGTATAATCAAACTCCGTTATACATGGCTGTGTATAATCACCCATGTGTAATGGAGTTTGACAGCTTCTGCTCACAGTATTAAATCAATAACGTACAATTATGTAAGAACTTACTATAACAGTAGATCTTCGAGAGACACTCTTGCATCAGGCCACACCTATGGAACCATAGCTGCCAGATACTAGGACCACACGGAAACTTTTCTAGCTAGCAGTCTACTAGGGGCCACCCACAACGATGACGTCAGCCAACAAAAATCCCTCCCATATAAACGTGGGTGGCCCCACGCCCTCCTCAGTTCCCCCACCAGAGACCATATACAGGGGATCTCCTCCTGGGGAACCAAGGGAGAGCCAGAGGTTCCTGCCACTGAGCAAAGTGAAACAGAAGGTAAACCATCCTGGAGAAAGAGATACTAGAAGAGAGAGAAATTTGAAGGCCAAGGGGGAAGGAGGGTGAGACGGCATGGCCTGATGCAAGAGATTCTCTTGAAGATTTACTGTTACAGTAAGCTCTTGCGTAACTGTACTGTCTTCATTGAGGATATGTCTTGCATCGGGCCACACCTATGGAACGAGTTCCAAGCAGTACTGACAAAGAGACAGTCTGGGTGACTGGAGGCTATAGGCCTAAGACAGGAGGCTTTGAAGCACAGCCACTTTGAAGCCTGCACTTCTCTTCTCCTAGAGGCAATGTCCAGACTGTAGTGTTTAGTGAAAGTGTGGACAGTACTCCAAGTGGCAGCTGCCCAGATGTCGGCAGCTGCCCAGATGTCAGCAGCTGACACATTTCTGCAGCAGGCAACAGAAGTGGTCGTTCCTCTTGTGAAGTGGCCATGCATAACTCCAGGAAGTTCCTTACCATACTTCCAATAACAGAAAATAATACAGTTGGCCAACCATTTGGACAGGCACGGTTTAGAAACTGGTAAGCCCTCTTTCCCCCTGGGTAAAAGAAAGAAACAGCTGCGAGGACTTCCTGCAGTCCATACTGCGATGAACATAATATCGGAGTATTCTATGTACACCTAAAGTATGGAGCAATGCTTCCCCTGGGTTGGCATGCTCTGGGAAAGAGACAGGTGGGTGGTTTGATTCAGGGTTAACACCACCTTTGGTAAAAACTTAGGGTTCGTACGCAAAGACATCCTGTCTTTGTGGAAAACCAACTAAGGAGACTCACACATTAGAACCTGAAGCTCAGAAATCCTTCGAGCAGAAGTAATTGCAACCAAAAATAACGTTTTCCATGACAGAAAGTGCAGTTCGCATGTCACGGCTGGTTTCAAAAGGAGCCAAAGTAAGTTTCTCTAATATGAAATTTAAGTCTCAAGGAGGGACAAGATTGCGGATGTTAGGCTTCAGGTGAAGGATGCCTCTCAGAAATGTATGGAACACCTCCAATTGTGCCACCGTATGGCCATCAACCTGAACATGGCAGGCTGAAACAGCAGGTAGGTGCACCTTAATGGAGGAGTATTGCAGGCCCGACTCTAAAAGGGACAGCAAGCACTCCAGAATCTGATTCTCCAGACACATGAAAGGATTCAGCTGATGGGAAGCCACCTACTGAACAAAACGCTTCCACTTCATGGAATAAGTGGCCCTGGTAGGAGGCTTCCTAGCAGCCACCAGGACATCAGCCACCCTTTGGGATACCCCAAATCTAGCCATGGCTATGTCTTCAGGAGCCAGATCGGGACGTGTAGGGATCTGAGGTCCAGATGGACCAGAGTGCCCTGCTCCTGAGAGAACAAGCCTTGCACAGGGCAGAAGAGGCACTGGAGGTTCCACCACCAACTGCTGCAGTAAGACGAACCAGATCTGATATGGGCGAGGGGGGGGCAACAAGGGTCAGTGTCGTTCCTTCCATCTGAAGTTTGAGCAGCACCCTCTGAATCAGCAGAAAAGGAGGAAAGGCATAGGGAACCTCCCTTTCTAGGAGAGGAACAAAGCATCTCGCCAGAAAACTCCAGCCCCTGGAGCAAGAGAGCAGAAACGCAGCAGTTTTGCATTGAGTAAGGATGCAAAAAGGTCCAACTCTGGACAACCCCACCTCTCAAACAGATCTTCTGACACCAAAGTCAATAGTTTCCATTCTTGCATTCTGGACTACGACCTGCTTAACCTGTCTACCAGGACGTTTCGAATGCCTGGAACATGTATTGCCAACAGTTCTAGACTGTGTTCTAGAGCCCAGTACCAAACCCTCATCGCTTCTCTGCACAGGGAGCATGAGTGAGTTCCCCCTTGCTTATTTATATAGTGGACTACACTGATGTTGTCCATCTGCACTAGCAGAGGCACTGAGGACAAGTAAGACCAGAAGGCCTGCAGACTGTACAGGACAGCCCTTTTCTCAAAGACTTTTACAGAAACAGAAACATAGAAACATAGACTTGGATGGCAGATAAGGACCGCTTGGCCTACCCAGTCTGCCCATTTCCCTACCTATTGGATAAGCTGCAGGATCCTCCCCAAGGACTGCAGGTCTGAAAAGATGTCCTGCACATCCATTCCGAAGAGCTTCAAGCCTCTGATGGGGACATTCAGGATAGACTGTAGTACGTCAGAAGTAAAACCGAACACCCTGAGCCAAGAATGCCTCCTTAGGCAGATGCTGACTGCAGCCACTTTGTGCAGGCCTCTGAGACATCAAAGGCAGCCCTCAAAAGTTGCTTACCCCACATCTGCCCCAGATTAGAGGGCTTTAAGCAGCTCCTGCCTCTGGGGGCCCTCTGGAAGGGCCTGAGCTGCAGCTTTGGCCTTTTTCCAGAGAGTATTCTGAAATTTGACCATATGAGCAATATAATTAATAATTCTGAGGGCCAGCGTGGAAGAGGCATAGGCCCACCCGCCCAAAAGAGCCACCTTTTGGACTCCTATCACCACTTAATCTGCCTGTGGTTGCCCTGCGAGAAAAGGTTTCCCAGAGGGAGCCTGGCACAACTAGTCTGCTTTTCTAGGCATTATAGGGATATTTGGCTTGTACCAGGCAGCCATGGTAACATCCTCAATCGTCTCCAGCAGAGGAGGAATGATGAGAGGGGGAAAATCTGGTAATTCCAAATATCTGGCCACATTTGTCCTAGTAATAACTTATTCCCCAGTTTCAAACCCCAATGCTGCTTGCAGCTGCTTCATCACTGAGATGGAGGAGGGGTCAACGGGGAGACCTCGGGGTATTTTTGGTGGAGTCCTCTCCCCCAGAGGAAACAGTAGAGAGAGACCTGGAGGGGCTCCTAGGCTCATCCTTCCTCATCCTCCTCTTCATGTGGGAGGAGGTCAGGACTGAACTCATTCTCATCAAGTGGTTCTGAAAAGGGCACAGAGGACAGTGATGACTGACAGCGTGAAGGCTGCATCGCCATAAAGGATGTCAACGCGGGGCTGGCCTGGTAGGCTCTGTCATCTACGGGCCTGGAGGAGCAATGCAGTGCATAAACTCACAAAAGGAGAACATTGTCTGGATGCCAATGGTAATCAGCGTTACTGGAGCACCTTGCAGTGCCAGTGGGGAGGGTTGGATCCCAGGTGTTTGTAGTATGGCATGCAGCGCCAATGAGAGAGGCTGAGGCTCCCTGCAGCACTAATGAGAAGGCTAAGGCCCCGGTATCAACATGACAGCCTGAGACGTCAACAGCTGAGGCTGAATCCTCGTTGTTGACTAAATGGTCAAAGGCATCGATGGGGGACGCTGAAATACCGACATCGAGAGGCTATCACTGGCTGAAGCAGATCCAGACAGAACTCCCGGACTGCTGCCCCTGAGCCAGAAGAGGTCTGAATGACAGGGGCTGGAACATCAGCGGGGGCATCAAGACACCCGATGTCAACAAGCCAGTGCCGGCCAAAGGAGGACTGGTGGCCGACACTGCCAGAGCCGACCCTGTGGAGGAGAGGGTGTGGGCAGTAGTGGGGAGTCACCACTGAGGCAGCCAAGGACCCAGCAGCAGCCAGTGCTCGAAGGGGCGACTGACAGCGTACCAGGGAGGACTTCTCCTTAGTCCTCTTCTTGTCCCGGTGTTTATGTTTACCAGCCAATTTGTCCTGGGCCTTTGAGAAGTGGGAGCCAGTGTATGGAGCTGACTAGGTGGAGGAGCTTCTTCCCTGGAGCTCCTTCTCCATTCAGGTGATTTTCTGTTCCAGGCGGAAGGACTCTAGGGCATTCTGATGGTGTCGCTGAGTGGTCTGATTGAATCTGCAGGAGACCTCGCAGGGCTGAATGTCATGGTCGGCACTGAGACAGTGGACGCAGGTGTCATGATCATCCTTATCGTAGATCTTCTTGCCGAGCCCACGGTATCTGAAGATTTTCTCAAGGTCAGTCGACATGAACAAAGGTAAAATTCACTTTAAAAAAAAAAAAAAAAGATTAACAAACTAGGGTGAGAAAATAAAATAAAACTTAAAGTTGGAGAATTGGTGGTCAACTGAAGCGGTGGTGTCTCCGTGGAGTCTGACGTGCGATGGTCGACGGCAGGAAAAGAACGGAAAAAGGCGCAGGGCCGCCCACGTTTATCAGGGAGAGACATCGTCAGCTGATGTCATCATCATCATGGGTGGCCCCTAGTAGACTGCTAGCTAGCAAAGTTTGTGGCCTGATGCAAGCGATACCCTCGATGAAGATCAGATTACAATATAAACCCCATGACCACACTAGGGCAAGGGGGGACCAAAATAACATCAGAAAGTAAGACTAGCCAGGGGTGATCATTACATTACCAATAAGGTAAAAAAGATCGGGTCCTCCTCCTCCCCCCAGTCTCCTTCCTTCTTCTCCTCCTCCTCGAGAGAAAATAGCTGAGAAGTCTTAGACCTGTGAGGAGAACCTTGGGGAAGCATGACAGACCCAGATGGTGGTGTCTGTGGCAGCAGCTGACGAATGGCCTGATCCAGCAACAGCAGTAGCGTTGGCAAGTCTCCTTATCAAATCACATAACTCTACAAATACAGCACCAGGAACAGCAGCAGCCGTCAACAGGCAGGTCCCCATCAACAACAATCTAATGGTGCATGTAGGAGGCTGTGGTACCTTGATTGTTCAATCCAAGCTCTTTGCAGGACGGGATTCTGGCTTTGCAGGAGTTAAACCTGCCTATGTTACCAGCAGGCCAGCACTAGACTTAACATTCCACTTGTTTGAGAGCAAGGATCTGGATCACTGACAAGTGGGCGAAGACCGTCGACTCATCAAGGAAGAGCAGTCTAAATCCTGCTGACTTAGGTGGCTCTTCATTGATGAAAAAGACTCAGACAGGGTAGCGGATTTAGCTGATGACAGCATTGTTGATGTGGAGATTAACAAGCCTCCTTTTGTCAGTGGCAACTACAGTGTCAACAGTTTCAGCGTCAACAGTTTCATCAATCTGTCAAGTACTGCAGTATCTTTTGTCTCTTTTCTCTATAAAATGCTGCAAAGTGTTGTGCCTGTGTCTCTGTGTGCCCTGGCTAAACCTCAGACAAACCATGCAATTTTGCACGTTACAGGAGAGGCCTAGGCAACCAGCGTACACCCTGTGGGAGTCTTCCATATAAACTGAGTTTGCACAATGGTAAAAGCTGCCTTACTCAGCAACTTCATATAGTGGCACATGATGATCCCGATGGAGCAACTACGAAAAAGAAAACAAATGTCAGTGAAAAACTGTGACAATTACAGCTACCACTAGACTGAAGCTTACTCTCTCGACAGTCTGAGAAAAAAACTGAAATAGATGGGGCCCGTCTATGTAAGCAATGGTGTATGCTGTTAATGTACACATACTGTAAGAACATGGGCAGCTCCGCCACTGCAAAAGCTTCCCATGAATTCCTGAAGCTGATGGCTTAAAGTCCAATGTATTATGGAAATACTCTCAAGGACAATACTACTTATAACCCCGTGGCAGATGTGAAACAGAATGTATAAAACATTTTTTATTTTTTCCTGTATGATAAAATACAAGCTACGTGGGAAATGCTGGTTTATTGGAAGCCTGCCACCAGTGCTAATAGCGAAAACAGTCATAACAGTAGCAAATTACAGTTAACAAGGAGGGTCGAGTTCCTTTACCTCATAACTACACATACAAAACCAAGATTAAATGACTTTTCTGTAGCTACACCGAGACCGTGAAACACAATCCCTTTAGATAACCGGCATGCCCCCTAGTTATCATGCTCAACTCCTGACTCAAAACCTGGATGATCCAATAAGCCTTTCCAGAACCCTGATATATAATGGTGGTCTGAAAGATTACCAAGAATAGGGCTGCATATTCGTATTTGTTTACAAATAATTGTTTTTTTCCCCTTTATCTTTTTTTAAACTCTATTTATATTCACAGAGAGATAGAGTCAGACAGTGAGCTACCTTGACAATTACATACAAAGTACCTAATAACCATCCAGTATCTTAGCATACATCGATTGCCATGTCTCCATAATGCAAAACAAGACTTAACAAAAAGGGGAGAAGTAAACCCACAAGTAGTTAACATTCCAATCATGGAACAAAAGAAAAAATTACTCAGTAATTATATTTCTTCTAATGGAGTCTTCCTGTATTCTGACAATTGCAGTGATTCCCAACCTTTGAACCGGCCCGGAGAACTAAGGGTTAACTTTCCATGCAGGGCATGGAATGCTGAGCTCGAGCTCGGTTGAAGTCTCTGTCTGGAGTGTTTTGAACTCAAACCGTCAGATTCTTACGAGCCCAACTAAACTAAAAATTCCATGTGGAAATTGTAAAAATTCTACTAGCCAACTGGCTGAAAAGTTTTGGATCCCCAAGGAAGACTCAAGTCAGGAAACCCAAAAACTAAACCCAGTGTACTAAAAAAAAAAAATAACAATAATAAAAAAGCACCCAAACAAAAGGGAGGAGGGTGCCAGCAAATACACCCCTGGAGCGCAACACTGCACCTGCCCACCCACTTCCCTAAAACAGGTTCTGAGAGGGGAGGCAGGAAGGGAGGTCAGAATACAGCAAGACTCCATTAGAAGAAATATAATTACTAAGGTGAGTAATTTTGTCTTCAAACAACATGAAGTCTTGCTGTATTCTGACTCAGTACGAACTACCAAGCAGTACCTCAAGGAGGAAGGACAGAACCTACTTTGGGAATAGGCTCTGAAGTACTGCTGTGCCAAACCGAGCATCACTCTAGCCTGGATATCCAGAGAATAATGCTTGGTAAAGGTATGGACTGTTTTCAGGTGGCTGCTTGGCAAATTTCTAGGAGAGAATATCCTGGCCACAGCCAGGAAGCAGCTGTACCTCTTGTAGAATGAGCCCTCAGGCCTGAGGGTGGAGTTTTTCCCAGTTTTCATAGCAGATTGTATACAAGACACAATCCACCTGGCAATAGATCTTTTTGGTAGGTTGCCTCTTCCCACTTCTCCATAAGTGAGGAACAATTGGAGGAGTCAAACCTGTGACCCTTGGTACGCTCTATGTAGTAACTAAGGTCTCTTTTGACGTCTTAAACTCTGTAGCCTCCTCTCTCCTGAGGAAGAATGATCAGTGAAGAAAACAGGGAGAGACAGACTGGTTTAAATGAAAGTCTGAAACCACTTTAGGCAAGAACCTTCTATTGGTTCTAAGGACCACTTTATCCCTAAGAAAGGAAATAAAATCAGGTTCCACTGTCAGGGCTTGCAATTCACTGATACACCTGGCAGAGGTAATGGCTACCAAGAACACAGTTTTCCAAGTCAAGTACTTAAGCTCTGCTGAAGACATAGGCTCAAAGGGGTTGCATAAACTGAGCAACACAAACATTCAAATCCCAGACAGGGGCAGGGTCTCTAAAAGGGGGATTGGTGTGAAACAATCCTTTAAAAAATTTACAGAACACAGGATGGGAAGATAGCAAGGAAGGCTTCCCCACAGACAAAAATGCAGAAACAGCTGACAAGTGTACCTTGACAGTAGCTGGTCTGAGGCCTAGGCCATTAAGATGGACCATATAATCCAGAACCGTAGGCAATTCAGCAGTGTCTGGAGAAATAATATTCTCAGAACACCAAATGCTGAATCTTTTCCATTTGGAGTTGTAAGTCTTTCTGGTGGGGGGCTTTCGAGAAGCCTTGAGGATGTCCAGAACCCCTTGGCAAAGATGCAAATCTGCAAACTCTAATTCTTCAAGAGCCATGCCTTGAGATTGAGGGATTGAAGATTGGGGTACCAAATCCTCCCTTGAGAGGATGTTAATAGGTTGTAATTCCTGGGAAGAGACAGGGGAAGATGGACTGCTAGGGACAGCAACAGTGGGTACCAAGGCTGTCTGGCCCAATCTGGAGCAACCAGAATCACCTTGCAAGGCTGAGACCTTATTTTGACCAAAACTTTGAACAGGAGTGGGAAGAGGGGAAAAGGCATGCAGAAACTTCCCTTCCCAATTCAGAATCAGGGCATCCAGGGGGACTGAGCCCAAGACTGGAGGTCTGCAACAAAAGAGAGGGAGTTGGTAATTGTATGGGGCTGCAAAGAGATCTATCTCTAAATGCCCCACCTTGAAAAAATCACTTTCAACACCTGAGGGTCCAGGGACCATTCGTGATGGCCCTGAGAAATCCTGCTCAGTGAATCTGCTAGCACATTGTCCTTGCCTGGAAGGTGAACTGCTACAAGAGAGGCTTGCAGGGAATAAGCCAGGGACCACAACTTCATGGTTTCTGTGCACAAGGCCGTGGACTGAGTGCCTCCCTGCTTGTTGATGTACCACATGGTGATAGTGTTGTCTGTTCTGACTTGAACCACTTTGTTCTGAACTGACAGTGAGAACGCTTTTAGAGCTAGAAAAACTGCCCTGAGCTCTAGAAGATTGATGTGGAGAAGGGATTCTTGGGGGAACCACAGGCCCTGGGCAGTGAGGGACCCCAGGTGGGCTCCCCAGCCCAGAAGGGAAGAATCCGTGGTAAGGACCACTGAACAAGGATGAGCAACAAAGGGAACACCTTGCCTTAAATTGTCCTGATCCTGCCACCACTGGAGGGCCTAGATCAAGGTCGGAGTCACTGGAATCAGTTTGGTAAGGGAGTCTTTTCACTGAGACCAGTAAGCTCTCAGGTGGAACTGAATATCCTTCATCTGGAATCTTGCCCCTTGGACCACTGCTGTTGAAGCTGCCATGTGGCCCAAGAGCTGAAGGAAATGCCTTGTTGGTCGAGATACCTGAAGGCGGAAGGAAGAAGCTAGTTCCATAAGAGCCCTTGCCCTTTCTAGAGGAAGAAAGGCTCTTGCTCTGAGTGTGTCCAGTTCTGCCCCTATAAAGGTAAGGAGCTGGACTGGTTCGAGAACTGACTTGGAAAGGTTGAGAAGAAATCCTAGGTAAGTGAGCACTTGCTGAGTCACTTGTAGGTGAGACCTGACTTGGTCTGGAGACTGACCCACTAACAGCCAATTGTCCAGATAAGGAAATATGGAGATCTTTTGCCTTCTCAGAAAGGCAACTACTACTGCCAGGCACTTTGTGAAAACCCTTGGAGCTGAGGTTAGACCAAAGGGCATTGCTCTGAACTGATAGTGGCCTGAGGGCAACTCGAACCTGAGGTACTTTCTGTGGGAGCACCTGATGGGAATGTGAAAGTAGGCATCTTTGAGGTCCAGGGAGGCTAGCCAGTCCCCTGGCCTTAGAGAGGGAAGGAATATTTCCTGAGTTATCATCTTGAACTTTGGTTTTAAAAGATGTTTGTTCAGATATCTGAGGTCTAGGATGGGTCACCACTCCCCTGTCTTTTTGGGGATCAGGAAGTACCTGGAGTACAGTCCTTTGCCCCAGTGTAGGGTAGGTACTCTCTCTATAGCTCTTAAAGCTAGGAGAGAAGAAACCTCTGCCTCTAGGGCAAGGGTCTCCAAAAGATTTGCAGATGGAAAAGATCTGGCTCTCATGTTTGGAAATTTTTTGAAGCTGAGAACCAGTTCCTGGCTTACTACTTCCAGGACCCACTTGTCTGTTGTAACAGACGTCTAGTCCTGGACAAAGTAAGCCAGCCTGCCCCCTCCTGGCATAGGAGAGTCGACCAGGGCAGACCCATCAGGGTGTCTGCTTGGCAGGGGCTTTAGGCTGAGGGGTGGATGCAGGCCTGCTCATCCCCCTTCTGCCTCTCCCTCTGAAGAACCCCCTCTGCGAAAAGGAAGAAGAGGACTGTGCTTGGTAAAAAGGCCTTTGAAAAGGCCTGCCCCTGTCCCTAGACTGCTGCCTTTGAGGAGTTGCCTGCCTTTCCTTGGCCTGAGCACTCCTGTAAGTGGTCCTGTACTCATCCATTTTCTTCATGTAATTCTCTGTCTGCTCCCCAAACAGAGAATTACCCACTACAAGAAAATCCATAGCCTTAGCCTGGGTGTCCTGCGAGAGGCTAGTACATCAGAGCCAAGCCATCCTCCGAAGAGCCACAGATGTAGCCATAACTCTTGATGAAACATCATTGGAGTCCACAGCAGCATAACATTGCACTTTAGATGCCTCAATCCCATCTGCAGCCACCGCCTCCAGCTCCTTGGCTTGCTGGGGGGAGGTCTGTTTAGCCAATGCCACTACAGTGTCCCACCTGGACTTCTGGTACCTGGCTGTATAGGCCATGTAATTCGCCTGCCTGAGTCCCAAAGAAGATGCCATGTACTGCTTCTTTGCCATGGCATCAATCTTCCTGGAGTTCTTGTCAGGGGGGTGTGAAGCCAAGGGAATATTTGCCTTGTCACAGGCAGTAGCCTGCACTACCCCAACATGGCTGCACTGCTGATATAAGAACTCAGTGTCTGAGCCCGAGAGTGTATACCTCTTGTCCATTCTTTTATCCACAGGAGGTATAGTGATAGGAGACTAAGATTTTTTGTGTCTGTTTCCCAAAAGATTTATGGAGGGAAACAGACTGTCTCCTGGATTCACGGATATCCATCATCTCTACATAATCAGGCTCTTCTTGATCTTCCATAGCCTCTTCCATAGGAAGCTGGAGGATTTCAACCACTTTCCTGTAAAACATAAAATGGGAAGGGGACTCAGAAAGCCTAGGAGGGGAAACACCTGATGGTCTGCCTGGGGAGATGTTAGGTTCCACAGGCACATCCAGACCTTCACTTATATCCAGGGACAGCGCTAGATAGGGCAAAAAGGGAAAAAGTTGCAGCTTGCCCAGAAATGACCCACTTTCCACAGGACAGTGGGTCCAAAGTGGTGCACCTGTCTCTAACAATAGCTGAAAGATGAAAAACTAAACAATAGAAAAGTATTTTCACTCAACAAATTTAAGCTTCTGTACTGGTGAAATTTGTACTTACGATTAGGTTTTGACCCAGTTGTTTCTCATTTTGACCCACATTTTTTACACCTATGGGTCTAATTTGACCCATGTTTTAAAACCCCTAGCGCTGTCACTGCTTATATCATAATCCTCAAATTCCCCTTCCTTTTCAAACTCTGGTTCATAAAATTCTTCAAGGGTATACTCTTGAACCGGGGGAAACCAACCAAACCGAACCCCTGCCAGAAGGAGCCGAATCGGTCGGAACCGGACAGAGCGATTCCACAATCTGAATCGCCCTGGCTATCTCTTCGGCGGTCGGAACATGAACCTCTGGATCCGAACCAGTCGATTTATCTTTGCGCTTTCTTTTTGTTGGAACCGATCCCTCAGAATCGGCTCTCCTTTTGCCCGAAGAAGTATTGCCCTGGTCAGAGGGCACTCCTTCTGGTTCGGTCAAAACCGAACCAGGCTGGCCATCGGGTCAGCGGACTTTCCGCCTCCTTTTCCTCAGTCTACCTAATCTCTTCTCAAGGGTAGATTTGGGAAAATTTTTACATATTTGTAGTCTGAATCAAGGTGGTCAAACCCCAGACAGTAAACACAGGTGGTGTGGGATCGGCCTTGGTAAGACCTCCCCACACTCACTGCAGTGTTGAAACCCAGTGGGCCGGTTTTTCTTGGGTTTCTCAGACATGGCCAACCTAACCAAACTTACCCTTTTTCAGCAACCACCAGGCAAGACTCCTTATCGGTTCCTAACCGTGTCATGGTATTGGAAAACGGTTAAAACACGCTTTTAGAACCGGTAACTCACACACAAATATAGTAACATTCACAATCAAATGGTCGGTTCAGCCGAACTGACCGCACTTTTACAAGTTCCACACAGAAATAATAGAACAATTCCTATCTAGTACTCACTGCACCACAGACAGAGACTGAACCGACTATGCGGATACTTTTTTTCGGTTTAAACCGATGAAAAACTGAAAACTTTAATCGACTTCAACCCGAGCTGAAGAAGAAACCTCTGGAGCGACCATTCAGTGAGGCAGAGTAAAGAATCTGACGGTTTGAGTTCAAAACACTCCAGACAGAGACTTCAACCGAGTTCGAGCTCAGCGTTCCATGCCCTGCATGTAAAGTTAACCCTTAGTTCTCCGGGTCAGTTCAAAGGTTGGGAATCACTGCAATTGTCAGAATACAGCAAGACTTCATGTTGTTTGAAGCAGGATCTACCGGAGACACGTAAAAAACCCACTTTCTCCATGTAATCTCAAACCAAGAGAAATGACCCAAATGATGGGCTAACAAACGTTACAAATAATAAATTTAATTCACAATTCCATGCCACTGGGCAAGCACAGGGGGCTCAGAACTGTGCCAGAAACGTGTGATAGCCTTTTTTGTGGCTGCGATATATAAATACAACAAACTGTCTCTGACCGGAAGAGAGCCATCCAGTGCTACATATAACAAAACAAGTTGTGGAGTTGAAGTAAACCCCGGGTCCATCAGTTCAGACAGACCGCCCTCTATATCTCTCCAGAAGTCACCAAGAACGGGACAATACAAAAAAACATGAGCAAAGGTGGCAGACTTCTTCCTTTTTTTTTATTTATATTTTTTATTTTAGTCTTTGGTAACCAGGTAAGGCCCACTAGGCACAAGTACCTGTTTTCAGGAGTGACCTGGGAGCACTGGGCGGTTAAGTGACTTGCTCAGAGTCGCACAACATACAAGTGGAGGTTGGGAGAATCAAACTCAGGTCTGGTCTGCTGGATGCATCAAGCGCGTTCACACCTTGTTCCTCTAACCTCTAGGCTATACTGCCAGCCTAATGCTTATAATTTGGGAAAGTGTGTTTTCATATTCAGCACCACACCTTGGTTACAGGAAAGACGGCTTTTAAATGCATAGCTATGTAAATATCTAAATGATGCTCACAAATGCACAATATTGCCATAAAGGGCAACAGCGCACTGCCATTGCTCAGTTCTTAAGTTTTCTAATTCGGATTCTGAAACAGAATGTACTTTCTTGCCTCAGCCAGAAAATAATTAAATACAGCACCAGCTCCAAAAGGAAAGAAAATGTGTTTTCCAGTGAACCATTCAGAAATAAAAATGAGAATCTACATCTCCAAAATGGTACTGTTGATTTTAGCGGCGCACTCTAATCCAGTAATGGAACATAATTGTGACAATTTGCCATGTGGTACCCTGCGGGGCCATTTAGGCCTTTCATAGGGATTGATGAGCCAGTCAAGGCTGTCAAGTGTCTCATTTAGACATCAATGGAAATGATAGCACAGCAGCAGCAATTAGAGCCCAGGCTAACTATTAACCGGCAGCAGCAGGGGAATAGCAGGCTTTATCAGTATTGATCCAGCGACTCTTAACTTGACTGAAGATGTCAGTTCTCAAATGGAAGAGGCCAAGACAGGGAGCTGATACTGTTTTGAGGGAAACAAGGATTAATTATTCCTGTTCTATTTTTTTCACCCTAAATAGGCTTACTTGTCCTTTACAGCCCTATTTATCTTTCTCAAGCAGCACTGTGGGCTTCTCTGTTGATTTCTACTCCAAGATATACAATGGCTGTGTAACCAGAGAAGGAAGAAACTGTAGTATTTCCAGCACAAAATAAAAACTGAATGGAGCAGACAGCCCACACAGGCTTTTCTGACGGCACGCTGCCATGTTTTGTTGAAGCTTGGCTTTAGAATCATTGTTACAACCACGGGAAAAATAATACAGCAAGTGAAGTTTCACCTAGGCAAGCAAATTATGCATCAACTTGCCAAACCAGGCAAGGCATTTGAAATCTATTTGCAGATCCCTGCACTGGCTACTAGGAACTGAACTGAGAATTCCCACAGGGATACGATAACAACACATGTTCAACCATACCATCCAGTTTCATTCTTCATTTATATTAGAAAAAATAAAACTAAGCCAGTCATCATCAGGGCCAACAGAAATTTAGCTCCGTGTTCTGGCAACATTATTCCAAATGCAAAATATGTACAGTAAGTAACACCACAGGTGTGTGCCAAGACAAACTGGAGTACATCCCAGGTGTGATGTGAGGCACGAGGTGAGGCAGACAGCCTTCAGTTACCATGGAAGTATGTTGATTTACCTCAATGTACACCCTGGATTGTGTTGTTACAGGGGAACAGTCAGCACAATGGACCCCACACTAAAGTGTGGTGCTGGTCCCAGAGTACACTTTGTGTATAGAAACATTTTGGTTTACTTTCTATTTGCTGTAGTGTAGTACGTTATATCAGACTAACTTTGTTTACTTCTAGGCTGACATCTTCAATTACTACAAATCCCAGAATCCCTGCAGCTGACTTCAGAGCTGTAAGCAGCAGTGGGAAATTCAATAGCCTGCCGTGCATGTCAAAGCTTTTGTAAGCTCCTCTCAAATGTTTTCTGGTTCTGCTTTTCTCCAGGGGCCAAGTACAGTTCTCTGTTACTGTACTTAGCCTGGGGGGACAGCAGGACAAGTAAACAGAAGAGCAGAGCTTATATAAACTCTAACAAGCACTGTAGCCTACTTAATCTCCCTGCTGCTGCCTACTGTTTTGATGTCAGCTGCAGGGGATTCTGGGATTTGAAATATATAAATCCCAGAATTCCAAGCAACCCCTTGCATGAGCAACCCCGAAGTGTGGTTGCCATGAAGCAGGAGTGTGACATCTATCTAAAGGAGACTGGGGGCCTCGGCAGGTCATCAGCAGGGAGGACCACAGGCCGTAGGGCATGCTGCCCAACGGAGGTCAGGTAAGATAATGGTGGGACATCGAAGTGAGTTGTCACATACTGTTAAGTGGTGGCAGCTGGTCCCTGTCTTGGGTCAGCTTACAAGGGAGTTGGTCAACAGGGAATGCAGCTGGTCCCTATCTAGGGTCAGTGAACAGTATATGTATGGAGTTGCAGCTTGACAGCCATCCCCATTCAGGTTAACAAGCTTCCAACTAGGGCAACAAGCACTGTCACGGGGTTGCAGCTAGGCCTTATCTAGGGTCACTGAACAGTGTAAGCAGCTTTATAGCCATCCCGATACAGGTCAGGAGACCCATATCTAGGATAAGCTCAGTCAAGGGGATGTAGCTGGTCCATATCTGGGGTCGGCCTACAAGGCAGTGAGTGGCTGGGGGTCTCACAGGGAATGCAGCTGGACCTTATCTAGGGCCATCAAAAGGAGTAAGTAAGGGGCTGCAGCTTTACAGACATCCCCATATAGGACAGCAGGGTCCCCATATTGGTAAGTTGGTCCTTATCTAGGGTAAGCGGTCTGGCGGGGGAACAAGGGGTATAGCTTTTCACCCATCCTAGGTTAAACCACAAGGTTCATTTGTGGGGAGGTGGGTTACTTGTCAAAATGTGGACTGGAGAGATGTCGGGGGCACAAGGATGGGAAGAGTAGTGTGTTACAGGGATGTGGGCCAGTAGTTTCTTACCTACTCTCTAGGAGGTGGGGGTGCCCGGGTGGGAGCCTAGGTCAGCTGAGGGCAGAAGCATGGCAACTCAAGGGAGGCAGCGTTAATGGGAAGGGATATCTGAATGGGGGTAGGTGAAGCAGGGCAGGGGAGTCACGGGATGCAGTGGAAGAGCCCAGAATGGGTGGAGGGTTCTGGTGGGGGAGGGGGAATGGGGAGATCTAAAGCAAAATCCATGGGCCTCTCTCTCCCAGCAAGAGAGAAGGCGGCACTAGCTGGAGGAACAGGGAGAGCAAGGAATGATGGGGGCGGGTGGGAGCACCTCCAATGGTGCCAGAGAGTACAGGAAAGATCAGTATAAGGGAAATGGGGCATCAGCAAGCAGAGGTTTTAGGTACTACAGGAAAGGACCACCATGAGGAGGGTAAGGGGGGAGGTAAAAATTGTGGTGGTGGAGCAGGGAAGGGGTGGAGGCAGGCAAGGAGGGGACTAGTTGGAGAAGGGCAGGCAAGGAGAACAGTGGAGGGGGCAGAAGAGGTGGGCATATGGGTATTCCAGACAGGGATCAGGCAGAAGGAAAGAAGGTTTCGGGGGGAGCACGCGGGACAAGCAGCAGGGGAGAGGAGGTCAGGCAGGTAAGGGCAAATAGGATGGGGAAAGGGGATTTGGGGCAGGTAGGGATAGGAGTGTTATGATCTTGGGGGACTCCATAGTTCCGGGAATGAGGTGGGGATGAGGCACCCACTCAGCATGCTGGCAACCCAGGTTTGCACCTCGCACCTGGGACAACTGGAGCAGAGACCAACAGGGAGGGTAAGGAACAGACATGTGGATGCTCCCCCTCCCTGAAAGGGAGAGTATGGCTCGTATCACTCCTTGAGTGTCTTCTGGTGGAGGCATACTTGGCGGCATGGGTGACCACAGGCTGTCATGCTTCCTTCCCAGGAGCACTGTAATGTATGGCCATGGCGTTTGGGGGGGGGGGGAGGTGGCAGTGGGAAAGGAGAAAATGTGAATGGCCTGCCCTTGTGCACCAGATGATGGCCCACAGTGTGTCCTCCCCATGCGACCAGACCACCCAGCGCACTGTACTTACCACCCCACCACCACTGTCACCCCTGGTATCCGAGGGTCTTCCTTCCTGCCTGCAGCAGCCCCCCAACCCCACCCCATGAGAGATAAGCCAGCAGCGGGGGTTTCAATACGATGGCATTAGGGGAAATGTGTGGTGCCTGAAAGACAGGGGCACCAGTAGGCCTGGGAAAGTGTCAAAAAAAAAATGGAACGGCCTAACAGCAGAGACATTTGATAAAAAGACAGTGCATGCCTTCAAGGTAAGCCTGAACACACTTGTGCTAACGAAAATAACCAAGTGCATGTTGGGTAGCACAGAGGGCAAGGGATCCCTATAATAAAGTACAAGTTTGCACAACATACTTACTCATTCCTGCTCATGAAATAATGGGATGGGGGCATGGTCTGATGAACCCGGATTCCCTGTCGATCCTGAATGACTATATTACTGTGTTAGTTCATTGCAAAGCCCCACCCCCACCCCATTCTCAGTCACGCAAAATGAAGACACTGCTTAGCTAATGCAATCAATTGATAGAATGCAAGGAGCTTCAGTGTTTCTTCCAGCTACTAATAGTAATGACTAAAACTTAATTGCATTCTGTACCAAAAGAAAAGGTCATAATCATTTCAGGATTTAAAATTAAATGTTATCTATGGCGACTACCCCATCTCCTCTCAGAGCACCCCCCCCCACACACGTATGATACAACTAGGAAGAAAGAGTTATCCTATTTTGTGTACCAGGACTTGCATAAGCACTATAAAGGAGGGTTAGTTTGACACAGTTTCTAATGGCTGGGCGTCAGCCTGGGCACACCTTGTATTTTTGTGCTCCACAGTGATTTCAAATTCCATTTCAGGACTTCAGTCTGGGTGTTCAAGTAAGCCTTGGTGTAGTCTTCAGAGCAAGATGATGACAGATGGCAGAAGACATGAGTACACTGGATTCCATGAATACACAACACAGGTAAGAATAAATAGTTTCCTATTCTTCTACAAGCAAAGCAACACACCAATTATAATCAAAACATTTCGGGGTCGGTGTGATTTGGAGATTGCGCTCTCGTTATAGGTTACCAGGTCTGGAGTACAGACTCACATTGCAAGCATGGGTACCCAAGGTCAATAATTGCTGCGGCACTTGTCTACATATAGTCCCTGCACTGTCAGCATCCAATGCAATGATTCACAAAATGAAGCCACTATAAGCCGGCCTGTCAGCACAGCGGTAGTGCTATTGCTCGCGACACCGCCAACCTGGGTTCGGGAATGTGCCTGGGGAGACAGCCGGCCGGCGAGGGGGGAGGAGTCTAGAGTGTCTGAGACCACAAACCTTCTCGGGGGAGGGGACAAGGCTTGGTGCTTGACTGGCCTCTGGTAGATGTCGGAGATCGGCAAGCTCAAAGTCACTGAAGGAGAGGCGTGATGGACATGGTGATTGCGCCTTGACGTCAGAGGTGCATGTCATGTCAAAGAAAGAACATGGCTCCTGCTCACGGGAAGGCAGGCGCACACCCAAACTCTCCTCACCGCCTGTCCCGCCAGAGTGTCCCAACAAAACTTGACGTTTGGGGTGTACAGGCCCCACCCTGTCCCCGCCTGGGGGGAATATCAAAGCTACATAGGGGATCACCAACGGGTTCCAGGTAAAAGAGGAGGGGGCAGATGCCACTGGTGACTCTCGATGGGGCAGGGAACAGGGAAGCATAAACAGAAAGTAAAAAAAAAATGAAGCCACCATGTCCACGTGCAGCTACTAACATAACTGTCGCCACAAAGCACTTTTAAGCCTAATTAAAAATGTGATGCCACCACGAAATATTTTGCCAAGTGCAGCACAGCAGACTGCACCATTTTCATTGCTACACAAAACTGTTTATGTATAGAAAAAAAAAATGTTTGCACCACAGTAATTTTTCAATATACAGTATAAAATAAATACAGCAGAACCAATGATGTTCTGTTTTAAAAAATGACCAATTCCTTTTGGCAAAAATCTTAACATCCCCAAAATGAGGGCATATCAGCCTTAAAAAGCTTGTGCAAGTGGGATTTTTTGCATGATAAAATAGTGCAACCAGAATTTTTCCATAAAAAAACTGACTCCCAAGTACTGATTTAAAAATGGCAAATTCCGTTATTTCGACCGGTTTTTCCACTGAAAACAGAATATTACTAGCCCTACAGTGAGATTTAGAAACATAGAAAATGACGACAGAAAAAGACCATTGGTCCATTCAGTCTGCCCATAAACCCTAACAAACCCAGAACCTATTGTTCATACAGGGTTCTACCCTATCCACCTCCATACACCCTGCCCTGCGGCTATCATCCTGGGCAACCACTAAGTTCTTCACTCCGTCCCAGTCGTGTTTGAAACCACTAATAGTTTTGGCACCTAGCACATCAGCTGGCAGAATGTTCCACGGCTCCACCACCCTTTCTGTAAAATAACACTTTCTCACTTCCCTCTTGAATCTCCACCTTCCTTAAGTGAGGACTCCAGAACTGGGCACAGTGCTCCAGGTGGGACCTCACCAGTGATCTATAGAGAGGCACACAAATTAGGTGATTCGATACCTTTTATTGGACCAACAGAGATTACAGAAAGACCTTAAGCTTTCAAACTCACATAGTTCTTCAGAAGAAGAACTGGCCATTTCTTCCGAAGAAGAACTCTGAGTTTGAAAGCTTAAGGTCTTTCTGTAAACTCTGTTGGTCCAATAAAAGGCATCAAATCATCTAGTTTTTGCATCTTGTTGTACAAGGACCAATACGGCAACAAACATTTTTCTATACAGAGGTAGTAATACCTCCTTTCTTCTGCTGTCAATACCCCTTCCTACACACATCAGCATACTGTTTGCCTTACTGTGAGCCTTGATGAACTGGCTTGACTGTTTTAGTAAATCACTGATGTTGACCCCTAGGCCTCTTCCTCAGAGGTAGTAGCCAGCTTTACCCCCTTCCCCCATCCAGTACACTGTCCAGAGGGTTTTATTCCCTATATACATCATCTTGTACAATCTGGCATTGAATTTCAACTGCCAAACCTCTGACCAATTCTCTAGCCTAAGTCTCTCTGCATCTCCCTAACCCCCTCCTCGCTGTCTACCCTCCCACAGAACTTAGTGTTGTCTGCAAAGAGAAAACTCTTGCCCTGGATTCTATTTCCAGTGTCACTAAATGAACATACTGAAAAATTCTGGACACAGGACCAATTCATATGGCACCCCACTGGTGACCTCCCTCTATTCTGATTTGGCTCTGCTAACCACAACCCTCTGCTGTCTCCCTTCCTGTAGCTTCTTCAGCAACCTTCTGTGAGGCACTGAGTCAAAAGCCTTGCTGAAATCAAAGTAGAGTAAATCCATAGCTTGGTCCTTATCCACTACCCTCATTACCAGTCAAAGAACACTTTCAGGTTGGTCTGACAAGACCTCCCCACCACGTGCCCCTGCTGTTTACAATTGTTACACGAGGTCCCGGCACCCTTACTGGTACCCCCAGAGGTACACCGTAGACATCTAGTGCTTAGGCATATGTTATACTAAGATACAGGGCTAAGGGCATCTACTGTACAAGAGTAGATGTCAGGATATGTATGCATATTATTGTAATACACTTTGCTTGCTAATACATATGTATTTTCTGTGTATTTCTTACTTACAAGATGTTAGGACTTCAGTGTCCTTGTGATAATTATGATACATAAGTCAGCACTGCCACCTTTTGGTGATTTCTACTGTTTATGTAAGACTCTGTAAGAACTGTACTCTTTTGTTTCACAAAGTGATGACTACTACAAAATTGTATAATGTTATCTTGGACCGTGGAGCCACCTCTAATTTAGCCAACAGGGCTCATCTCTGTAACTAGAAATGTTTCTATCTTAGAGTAACCATAGTAATTATCATAGGTATATAATGTGAGACGCTTAGTCTTATACCTCGGAGACCCCAAGAGACACAAAGAAACCTCGAGGTATAAGGAACACTTAGCACTGGTTCCCGGTTCGTATTGGTAAGAACTGCTTCGGGCAACTGTGATTTATCCTTTTGGTAGTAATAAACAAGTTTATTACTCTTATGCAACGTGTTTGTGATTCCTTGCATTCCCAATATTGCCAAGAACCTGAGAGTGAGGTTTTAGACCTCCTGACAATTGGCGACCACGTGCAGGCAATATTTGGTGTTTGTAAGCTTTCACTTGTTGCTTAATACTGTTCCCTTCCCAACGAGGACAGTAGGTGTGCATTTCTGCAGCACCTCTCCCGTTTTCAGACCACTTTGTAGTCACCTGCAAAGTCTGGCTGTTTTCCCTGGGCATGGTCGATGCCGACTCGACCCATTTCACATCAGCTTTGAATTGCAAACCTACGAAGTATACAGTAGCCCGACTGTGTATAAAGTGCTCCTGCTGTGTATCGATACATAGCACAGCACCTTTTTCACAGTTTGATTTTTCCTTCCCTCCCACACAATGGCCACCGTATCAAATATATGTGCAGAACTGAGACTCGATGTCTCCAACTTCCTTGCCTCCCATGGAGGATGGGCTGACTTTGCACAGGACGCAAGTCAATCCGAAAACCCTACACTGGGGATTTCAACCCAGTACTCTGAGACGAGACAAACAACCAATAAGTGTCATGCCAAAGGGCTGTTGGTTGCGGCTCTCTATGCTGCTCTGGAAGCCTCCGAAGTGAAGTTTCGAACCCTTGATCTGCAGATCTCATCTCTTAAGCAAGAGATGGGTTTGCAGGAAATGTAATGTATTAGACTGCAGCAGAATCTGGAGTCTGAACTTCAAACACTGCACAATGAAAAGGATTCACTTTTGCATCATTCTGCACAGGCTGGAGAGCAAGAAATCTGTATGTTGAAGCAGGAGTGTGAAAGTTTGAGACAGGATAAGGGTCAGGCTTTGAATATGAATGACTTGCTAAGTAGAGCGAATGAACAGTTGAGTGAGGATATGGGAGAGCTACAGGACGAGATAAACCAGGTACGTAATGACTTAGAAGCGGCTACTAGGGACAATCGCGAATTGAGCGCCACGTATAGAGTCTTGCAGAAACAAATGCAAGATGAGGTTGATATGGATGTTGCAAATGTGAGTCATGCAGAATGTGAATCCAAGATGACGTAACTGCGCCATCAGCGGGAGGTTCTGGCTAGACAAGTTAAGGTGATGGGAGGTGTAGCCCCTGCCTTACACACGTAATCTGAAGGGGAGGTCTCAGATGATGACATCTCTCAGTACAATGCCCAGTCACACCCCTACTATGGCCCAGAAACCCCACCCAGCCATCCACAACATGGCGGGTCCCCACTCCTCCCACACCATGTTATACGTTGTCGACGTCGTGATGCACAACATGGAAGACGCCAACCTGGTGGCCCCCATGATTGGGGGAGCAGGCCCAAGCCTGGTCCCGACGGCACCACCGGTGCCCGTTATTAATGTGGAAAACAGGCAGGAGATAGAAACAATAATTGAGAATGCAATAGGTAACGTGCCTATCTCTAAGAGGAATAAGCGGGTCCTTAAAACCCAGATTAGACAGCTTCTGCAAGAGGCTGGTACTCAGGAAGGCACGGTTCATACCGCGGCTGAGGCCGCAGCCCAGGCAGCCCTGGATGGTGCCCGAGGCAACCTACCCCAGCCTGATTGGCCCAATAATCCCCTACAAATGGCCTACTCTGTTCAGCAAATAGCTGACAGCATTGGTCAGATGAGCCTGTCTGACAACCTCAGCTGCCACTTGGAAAAGGTGCGTTCAAAATGTGAAATGCTTAGTCTCGCTGCAGACTATCAGGTCCAAATACTACGCCGAACCATCGAGCCTGGATTGTGGGCCAAACTCCCCGATGCCATCCGCCAGGACAGGAACGCCACCTTTGATGAGGTTGCAGCTGAACTCATTTCTGCACACAGCCCAGGAGTAGTAGGAGTGATGCTTGCACACCCTGTGAAACAGAATGCAAAAGAAAGTCCAGCGACTTACCACCAGAGACTCTGGATGGCCTACCAAGCAGGAAAGTGCCTAGCACAAGTAGCTGCAGATGTGGATCTTACTGAATACAAGACCTTGTTCCTTAGGAACATGATACCTGCAGTGAGGGAGAAGGTAGAGCCAACCACCTATCCCACCATGGAAAGGTCTGCCGACATCCTTTGGAAAACCGAGAGAGTTTATCAACTCTACATCCGTGATCTGGGTTCCAGTTCCAAGAAAGTAGCCGCCGTGGAGCCTGTTCAAGAGGCTGCGACGCACTACACGGTGGAAGGGCAGGCCCAACACAAACAGCCCCTCCCCGTGGACAACCAACACCCCCAGCAGGCCCAACAACCACAACAGCAACAATGGGGTGGGAACCGGAATTATCACAAAAATAAGAAGAACAAGAATCATAAGGGTAAACAACAACAAAGACCAGGCCCTTCATATAGGGAGATAGCCGAAGAAAATCGGAAATTTAGAGAACTCCTGGGGCAAGTGCACTCTGTAGCAGATGCTGTTTCTGCTCAGTCCCTTGCAGCCATACAACCAGGAACCCAGGCCCCAATGGGCCATGGCGACACCGGAAGTACAGGCCCTCAGACCCATCCGGGCCTGAACCCAGAAGCACCTCCCTATATAGCATCAGTGCAGCATGGTGAAGTGGTTCAAAGGAGCCAGGCCCAACCTCTCCAAGCTTCCTCCAGCACAGATTGACAATTACAGGCCCCAGTCCGGATTGTAAACAAGCTGGTCTTGGATGCAAACGGAAGGCCGTGCACCGAGGCCGAGGTCGGAGGCCGCCTACTCCTGATGTTATTGGATACAGTGCGGCTGTGTCTGTATTACATTATGACCACCCAGACACATCTCCTTGGTCCACCGGACGGAGGACCAACATGTCAGGAGTAGATGGTACTAGGTTACCTGCATACCGCTCTCTACCTCTACCTGTAGAGTTGGGCCACCTCGAGGCCCCACACACCTTCCAACTAATGGTATTGCATGATCATCCTAGTATCATTGGAATTGACTTTCTTGCACCACATGGCTGTGTGGTGGACCTAGATAACATGCTACTGATACAGATTCAGGGCCAATATCACACCATCTTGATCCCGGACTCACGCTGTAGCAACAATATCTGCCAACAACAAGGAGTATGACGTCATAGATTTGTTCAAGAATCATGAGCTTTTTCCAAAGCTCCTTCCCATTTTGCAAAGGAATATGGAAGCACTTGTTATCAACAAGCATGACTGTGGCAGAATGCACACTGTCATTGAAGTGCCAGGCCCAGCACATGAGAGGCAAAGGCAATATCCTTTCTCATCTGAGGCCTTGCCTTCTCTTAGGGAAACAAAGTCACTCCTCAATCAAGGGGTAATCAGAACATGTGTTTCTACTGCCAACTCCCCATTGTGGCCTGTGAAGAAACTTACAGGCACCTGGAGACTTACTATTGACTACAGGAAACTGAACCAGGTCACCCCCAGTTGTGCGCCAACTGTGGCCTCCGCACCTGATGTGCTACGACTTTTAACCCCTAACCTCAAATGGTTCAGTGCCCTGGACATTTCCAATGGTTTCTGGTCACTGCCATTGGCCCCCAAAAGTCAATATAAGTTCATCTTCATCTTTGAAGGTAGACAGTACACGTGGACCTGCTTACCACAGGGATTCCATAACAGCCCGTCCCTGTTCCATCTGCACATTATGGACGCCCTTGAGGGTTTCTGTACTCCCCAATGTCTCTTGCAGTATGTGGATGACCTGCTGTCGGCAACTGCCACACAGAAACAACACTTGGATCTCTTGGATGAACTACTGACTCTCATCCAGAGAGCAGGCCTCAAATGTAATCCAGCAAAAGCACAACTATGTCAGAAAGAGGTACTCTTTCTGGGCCTGAGAATAGCTGACCAAGGCCATAGTCCTACCTGGAAAAAGATACAAGGATTGCAAGACTTGCCACTGCCCACCAGCGTGGCAATTCTCAGAAGGTTTCTAGGTATGGTGAACTATTATAGAGATATCATCTGTGATTTTTCTCAGAAGGCTGCTCCTCTGTATTAGTTATTGAAAAAGGACATTCCTTGGACTTGGGGTCCCATACACACGCAGGCTGTGATGTCACTGAAGTAGGCCTTGGCCTCGACGCCAGCTCTGGTCAACCCCAATCCAGCACTACCATTCCATCTGGAATGTGCCACCTCTGACATTGCCATGTCAGCTGTGTTGGCTCAGAAGGTTCATGGTACTCTGAGACCCACTGCATATGCATCACAGCTCTTGACTTCAGTGGAACAGAAGTACAGCCTTTGTGAAAGGAACCTTCTGGCTACTTATTGGGCTGTCAAGCACTTTCTGTATATCACTGGGTACTCTCCACTGATTATTAACACCAACCACACCCCAACTACCTTTCTGCTATCAGATAGAGTGAAGGATGGGTCAGTCTCTAACACCAGACTGACACACTGGTCACTTCTTCTCCAGGATAGAGACATACAGGTACACCCAACCAAAATTCCATCCATGCTGGCACATGGACTCCTTTTCCAAGGAGAACCCATGACTGTACACTGCAACCACCTGATCTTCCAGATCCAGGTCCTTTCTTCCCTGCCACGCCACAAATACTCGAGAACACCTCTTTGTGCCGTATTTTCACAGATGGTTCAGCTTCCTACTATCAGGGAGAACAGATTGCAGGGATGGGTATTTTAGTGCTTTACCCTTATGGTAGCACTGTCAAAATCTCCAAACGTTGCAGTGTAGCATCATCACAGTATGCAGAGATGGCAGCGGTGGCCTGTGCCCTCGAGTTAATCCAGCATGGAACTGAGGATACCATCATTTTTACAGACTCTAACTGGGTTTGTTGTTCTCTTACAGAAATTCTCCCTTTCTGGCAGAAGAACTCCCTCCTCTCTTCTGATGGCAGCCCAGTGAAGTACAAAGATCTGGTAATATACATACACTCACTGGCACAAAGGTTTGCACACAAACTCTATGTACACAAAGTCAAGGCTCATTCCCTACATGACCCCTACCATGCCTTCAATGACACAGCAGACACCCTTGCCAAGGAAGGGGCCGGGGGCACCTGGATGATGGATCATGCAGAGGCCAATGCGGCCGTACACATTGCAGCAGTCAGGAAGAAACCTGAACCCTTTTCCCCCTTGGACCTCTCAGCAGCCCAACATGCTGATACTGAGCTCAAAGAAGTGTTCAGATTTCTTGACAAAAGTACTGAAGAGAAACTTCCCACACATAACCCCTACCGGAGGCATGAAGGTAAGTTACACTTGTCACCAGATGACAAGCTCATTTGGTACCAACCAGATGATTCTACCACCAAGCTGTGGGTGGTCCCCAGACACCTTAGGTCTGAATTTTTGCACCAAGTGCATGATACACCCACTGGTGGACACCAGGGAGTGGAGAACACCCGCCAGAGACTCAAGACCACCGCCTGGTGGCCTGGTGTCACCAAAGATGTTAAACAGTACAAAGACAACTGCCTTGGTTGTGCACAAAGCAATCCCATTCCCACCAAACGAAATGCCAAACTTTTACCACAAAGACACTCTGGCCCTTGGCATGCCATACAGATTTATTTTATTGGCCCTCTGACCAATACCAGCAGAAACAACAAGTACGCTCTTGTGGTAACTGATCTTTTCTCCAAGTGGGTTGAAGCTTTTCCCACTAAAACATGCACTGCTAAAACCACTGCCAAAATCCTGGTAGAACAAATTTTCTCCAGGTGGGGCCTACCTCTTAAGGTAGACTCTGACAAAGGAACCAATTTTACAGGCGAGTTGATGAAAGAATCCCTTGAGCTCCTTGGAGTTCAACGGAAGTTCCACATACCTTACCACTCCCAATCTTCAGGTCAAGTAGAAAGAGCCAACCGACGGATTAAGCAAATGCTTTCCAAATTCACTGAGGACAATCCCAAAACCTGGGATTCCCTATTGCCGTTACTCCTTATGGCAATCAGGGGCACACCCTCAGCCACCACTCAGTTGACACCCTTTGAGGTGATGACTGGAAGACAGATGAGATTACCTGATCACCTGTTGTTTGACCTGCACACCCCAACTGCAGACCGTGTGTCTGTAGACCAATATGTGGAAAAACTCAGAAAAGACCTCATACACACACACCTGTATGCTGCCAATTGCATGGGCAAGGCCCAGCAACAGTCCAAGATACAGTTTGACAAGCACGCACAAGAAGTGGACTGGCAGGTTGGAGATCAGGTAATGGTCCTCCGATTTGCCCATCCCACACACTCCTTCTCCAATAAGTGGGAAGGCCCTTACCCCATTGTCAACAAGATCAGTCCGGCAGTCTAGCAAGTTAGACTCCTACACAACAATAAACTGATTGACAAATGGTTACATGCAAACCAACTGAAACTATATAAAGGAGCATAATTACTTTTCCTCACCCCACTGGGCGGAATATTACTAACCTACTAATGTTTGATTTTGCTTTTCAGATACACTGACAAGATGGCTATCTTGTTCCATTTTCTCCTCATCTCAGGAGTTATCCCCTGCTTCCAAGGCACGGTACCGAACCTCCTACCTCACCTTGATCATCCAGCATCTGCTCCAGAGGGAGTATCCATCAAAATACCCGATAGTTTGATTACTGTCCAGGAAGGTTCTAATGCTTACCTCACTGCCTCGGTTGTTGCTCCTGATAAATCTACCCTACAAATTGAGTGGCAAACCACATCGCAAGGACAAATTCTCCCTGTGGCCAAACTCTCCAAGGGAACTTTCCAGGGTTGGCCCAATGCTAAATTATCCCCAAATGGTTCTCTGTCCTTGCTATAAACTGCTCTTAGATATTCTGACATATGACATATGAGCGTACAATCTGGTTCAACCTAAAAGACAGGATCAAATACCAAACCTGTCTCCTGGCAAAGAAGGCACTCCTCGGTAAAACCCCACCCTGCATAGGTAACTTGCTTGGGGCTTCTCCAACACTTCACCTCACCAGAGGAAAGAAGAATGGAGCACTGTCTATCCCATTCCGCCGCACCTCTCTAGGGCAGCGCGCCTTCGCTTACCGGGCCCCCTACTGGTTAAATGAACTCCATAAGACTTTATAAACAAACAGAGTATCTCAATTCAATGCGGGCCTCAAACAGCATCTCATGTCATGCGCAAAGTGCACCTGCAGCTCAGAAGTCACTTGATAATCTAGGCTTTGAACCTAGGTCCCACCCAAGTGGGGCTACCTAAAGAAACCTGCCGCCTATCCAGCCCAGCCTAGTGCGTAAGTAAGCTACTCGATTCAGCTCTGATCTGTATGCAGTTAATGCCTCTCCACATTCCCCCTCTCCACCCCCAACTAGACAAGGCCTATTGTGCTGCTCCCACCACCACCACCCCCATTGTACCCCCTCCTACCGCCCCCCTCTTCCCGCCCTCCGAGAGTAATTTCAAACCCTTCCTTCTGGTTTATTTACAACTAGCCTGCTACCATCGGAGTAATCACTTAACCACTATGCAGTCATATCAACTTTAGTCTAACAATTGATCCTGGAGGTCGCTGTGGGTGGGGGTTTAAAATTGGTGCCTATAATCCTGTTACTAAAAATCTTCTAGTTCTGTTATAATTTTTGTTCATAATTTGTCCAGCTCTGATGTAATTGCTCTTGTATGCCAATTGAGCAGGCATCTGTAACCACTGTATATGTGTATTGTCCTATTTGTCCACCCTGACGTGGAACCTTTGTAAAACAGATCACGCTCAAAGGTCTCTCCGAAAGAATAAATAAATAAATTCTGGTTTATACAATATCACTGCTTTAATTGATCACTCATATTGTAATTCTTTGTCTAAGGACTCTGCTCGAAAATTTTGTGCTGTTCACATGGCCTCTGCTGCCATGTACCTATCTGAGTTACCACCCACTGACAAACAGCTTCTGGAATACCCAAAGCACACCTGGTCCCCGTAGTGGTCTAACAGCCACTGCCCTACCTGGTACATTGATTAATAATCTACAATTTATGCATATACCTGTGTTGTTTAATTTAACTTACTGGAATATGACAGAATTTGGTATGTGTCACAATACTAACACTTCAGCATTTTACAGTACGTTATTAGTTGATAGTTAAGCAGCATTTCAGATTCGTACTCAAGACCCTATTGCCGGGGTACATACCACCGAGCATAGAGGCAACTTCAGGAGAAAACCCAATCCTGATGATCAAAGTCATAAACGTTACACTCGTGAAGTTGACAGTTCTGATGTCACTGGTGCAACAGGTACTGTCACAGGTCTTTTTGGTACAGCTATGTCTATCTGGAATAAAGCAGACATTGCTGCTATCAAATCTCATTCTGCCAAATTTCAGACTAGTTTGGTGAATAACATACTACCCCTATTACTGCATGGTGTGGATGGCCTTAGTCAGGAAGAAAGATACACTGTTTATAATATGCACGAAATTGCTAAGGCATTTACTGATTCTAAAGAAAAGATTAACGCGCTCATTGCACAAAACACCAGAAAAGCAGATAAGCAATATACTGCTCGTGAGATCTTATGCTCAGCCTATGGCTCATACATTATCGCTACCATCAATAATCTCTTCCGTGATCTAGAATATGGAAGAATCCCTGATATCATACATGACAGACGTATTTCCAAATGGTATTGTCCACAATGTAAAACCCCTGAATGTATTGCTATGTGTATGCAACAATCTCTAACTATTCCTCTTTATACAGCTAGGAATTTAGGTTTTGTGACCAGACACCCTAATACTGGTCTCTGTTTTACTTCTAAGAAATGTTCTATCAAAGATACAATGTTTGTTTCTTTTACTGTCTCTTTACCATGCTTTGATCTCACTACAGCTTTATTTAACAAGCTGGCTTCGGTACCTTCCATTGGACACCTTGATGACATCTACAGAGAACACCTGGACTTGCCTCCTCTACTGGTCTTCCATCCTTTCCTGGATGCCCGGGTCGCTCCACACACAGACTGCTGTGTGAAGAAACAATATATCTACTTGTGTCGATGTGATGTATTTGATGTTATTAAACCTGTATGTGATGTTATTAAACCTGTATATGGTCATTCTCCCAACAGTATAGATTGGTCCTTTCCCATGGACGATGACATCAGCACAAACGACACTGCCTTTCCGGACTCAATATTGGCTCCAGATAAACTATACCAGTCTTATCGAGAGGAGGTTCATCGCCTGTCTACACAGATTTCCAAGACAACCTACACCTGCCTGGTACAGTTGCAAAAGTGGAGACTCCCCACTGTTAAAATGCAGTACAATTCTGATGGAGAGTACTGTGTGGTGACCAATTACAAATCATATACATACGGAACTGAGACATGTGTTACTGATGCCCCTAATTTTTGCTTTGTCCCTCACCAAAAGTCTGTTATTGGACATACCATTATAACCCCCGTTGCCCTTATGGATGCGAACATCATTGATGGTAACCCCGATTATCTGCTCACCCTTTCTGAATGTTTACCATATTTTAATGCACACATAGATCCACTGTCACTTACATTAATATCACTTTTAGAGAGAAAGGACACACACCTCAGCCACATCAGCAATAATATTACTAAGGCTAATGAAGCTATTCTTTCATTGATTAATGATGGTGATATGAGTGATGCATTAACTAACACATGGTTAGAGATCACTTTTAAAGGTTTTGTTATTATACAAGCATTTTTGATATTTTTCTTGGTTATTATGCTATGCTGCCTACAGTGCACACTGTGCCAACACCATGAGCAGCTGGAGTTCCTTTACAAGGCTCACGCGTCGGATTTGTAAACAACCCCTGCTCTCTGACCTTTCCATAGATTTGCCTGTGTTGCCCTTAGAGGCAACAAGGGGTGGGGGGGAGAATGTTACACGAGGTCCCTGCACCCTTATTGGTACCCTCCAGAGGTACACCGTAGACATCTAGTGCTTAGGCATATGTTATACTAACATATAGGGCTAAGGGCATCTACCATACAAGAGTAGATGTCAGGATATGTATGCATATTATTGTAATACACTTTGCTTGCTAATACACATATATTTTCTATGTATTTTCTGTGTATTTCTTACTTACAAGATGTTAGGACTTCTGTGTCCTTGTGATAATTATGATATATAAGACAGCATTGCCACCTTTTGGTGATTTGTACTATTACACTGTTTATATAAGACTCTGTAAGAACTGTACTCTTCTATTTCACAAAGTGATGACTACTACAAAATTATATAATGTTATCTTGGACCGTGGAGCCACCTCTAATTTAGCCGATAGGGCTCATCTCTGTAACTAGAAATGTTTATATCTTACAGTAACCATAGTAATTATCATAGGTATATAATGTGAGAAGCTTAGTCTTATACCTCAGAGACCCCAAGAGACATAAAGAAACCTCGAGGTATAAGGAACACTTAGCACTGACTCATGGTTCGTATTGGTAAGAACTTCTTAGGGCAACTGTGATTTATTCTTTTGGTAGTAATAAGGAAGTTTATTACTCTTATGCAATGTGTTTGTGATTCCTTGCATTCTCAATATTACCAAGAACCTGAGAGTGGGGTTTTAGACCTCCTGACACTATTCTGAAGTCCACTGCTCTCCAGGTAGTCCACAAGTTCCTCTTTAACTAATGTCTCCATCAGTGTACCCACAACAGGGGTAAGACTGACAGGTCTGTTGTTACTGGGATGCTCCTTGTCTCCCCCCTATGAAGCGGGACTATGTACGCTATCTCCAGTCTTCAAGAACTACCCCTGTCTCAACTGAGCTATTGAACAGCCCTACCAAGGGTTCAGTTAGTTCTGCTACCAATTACTTAAGCATCCTCAGATGTATCCCATCTGACCCCAGGGCCTTCTCCATCTTTAGGATCGCCAACTCTTTCCAAACCCTTTCATTGGTAAATACAGTACCTGCTGCATCATCTCATGGATCCCCCTTACAGCCGCCTTAATGCCACTCTCTGGCAAAAGGCCTCCTTCTTTCCTTGTGAATACAAAGCAGAAGTAGTCATTAAGAACAGCTGCTTTCTGCCCATCCTACTCAATTACCCTACCTCTCTTTTTTAGGCTAGCAATTCCTCAACCCTTCTTTGTTTTTTCCCCAATATATCTAAAGAAAGTAGTTACGTAAGAACTTACCATAACAGTAGATCTTTGAGAGAAGTTCTTGCAGCAGGCCACATCAGTAGGACTAAGCCGTCAAGGCACCAGAACCACTCAGAAAACTTCTAGCCAACAGTCTACCATGGGGGACCACCCACCACGGACATCAGCCTATCCTATAAAGCTGGGTGGTGCCCCACACCTACCTCAGTTCTCCCACCAGAGACTCCAAACGGGCAGTAAATGGAGAACTGAGGAGGCTCCCAGGAGCCAAAAGAAAGGCAGAAGCAGTGCTAGAGGAACAAAGAGCAGCAGGTGGAAGGAGGGAGAGAAAGCAGGGCCTGCTGCAAGAGCTTCTTTTGAAGATCTGCTTTTAAGGTAAGTTCTTGCATAACTGTTCTATCTTACTTCGTGGAAGGCTCTTGCAGCAGGCCACACCGGCAACGACAGTCGCTGATGTCAGCCTATCCTATAAAGGTGGGCGGTCCCCCACACCTACCTCAGTTCTCCTACTGGAGACTCCAAACGGCAGCGAATGGAGAACCGAGGAGATTCCCAAGAGCCAAAAGAAAGGCAGAAGCAGTGCGAGAGGAAAAAAGAGCAGCAGGGGAAAGGAGAGAGGGAAAGCAAGGCCTGCTACAAGAGCTTCTCTTGAAGATCTACTGTTACGGTAAGTTCTTACATAAAGTACAGTTATATAAGAACCTACTGAAACAGTAGATTTTTGAGAGAGGCCCTTACAGTAGGTAATAACCATTAGGACTAGAGCCGCTAGACACTAGGACAACACAGAAAACTTTAGCTAGCAGTGTCTGGCGAGGGACGGCCCAGCCAATGTCACATGACAGACGTCAGCGTGGGCGGTTCACACGCCCGCCCTTCAGTTCTTCTGCCGGAGACCTGAGAGGGTGCAAAAGGAGAAAGGAGTGGGCTCCTGGAGCCTAAAGAAAGGCTAGAAAGAAACAGCCGCAGAAGCAGGGGGAAGGTGGGAGGGGAAAAAAGTACCTACTGCAAGAGCCTCCCTCGAAGATCTACTGTTACGATAAGTTCTTATGTAACTGTACTATCTTACTTCAAGAGAGCTCTTGCAGTACGTAATAACTATTAGGACTTAATCACAAGCAGTGTAATTCAGACAAAGACTGAAGCACGGGAGGCAGGAAAGGTCTGCAGTAGGTATTGGATTATGACAGGAGATCCTGAAGGACTGCTAGTTCGAAGCCTGCCCTACGTCTAGAGGCAATGTCCAGACCGTAGTGTTTGGTAAAGGTGTGGCCAGAGCTCCAAGTGGCTGCCACACAAATGTCTGTGGCAGAAACATTCCTGAAACAAGTGGTAGAGGCAGCCATGCCTCTGGTTGAGTGCCCCTTGACTTCCCCCGGAAGGGGCTTGTTATACTTCTGACAAAACAAAATGCAGTCTGCTAACCATTTGGACAAACGTTGTTTAGAAACTGCAGTGCCCTCTCTTTTGAGTGCAAAGGAAATGAAAAGCTGATCCACCTTACGGACTGGTTTCGTACGGTTCATATGATAACGCATGGTTCTGTGCACATCGAGCATGTGCAGAATGGCCTCCCCATGATTAGAATGCTCAGGGTAATACACTGGCAAGCGTACGGTCTGATTCAAAGTAAACTCAGAAACCACCTTTGGTAGAAACCTAGGATTTGTATGCAGAGCCACCCAGTCTCTGTGGAAAATCAAATACAGCTCCTTACACATCAGGGCCTGAAGTTCAGAAATCCTTCGAGTAGAAGTAATGACAACTAAAAGAGCGCTTTCCAGGCAAGGTAGTGCAGGCTGCAACTTGTGACCGGTTCAAAGTGAGGCAAAGTGAGTTTCTCAAGAATGAAGTTCAGATCCCATGGAGGAACTGGGTTCCTGATAGAGGGGTTTCAGATGGAGAATTCCTTTCAGAAAGGTTTTGGAACTCTCCAGCTGGGCCAAGGTTTTGCCACCCACCAGATTGTAGTAGGCAGAAATGGCAGACAAGTGGACCTTCAGAGAATAGTAATTAAGGCCAAGGTCAGAGAGGTGCGGCAGGTATTCCATGACCTGTGGGACAGGGCAAGAGAAAGGGTCCCAACCCTTGGAGGATGCCCAAATGGAGAGCCTCTTCCATTTAATGGCATATGTCCTTCTAGTGGATGGCTTCCGGGCCTCCATAAAGACTTGCCACTCTGAAAGAGACCCCAAAGGGTGCCACAGCTACGTCAGCAGGTGCCACGCATGAAGGTGAAGGTATCCGAGGCCCAGATGGACCAGCTTGCCCTGATCCTGAGTCAGCAGGTTCTGGCAGAGGTGAAGAGGAACTGGAGGCTCCACGCTCAGCTGTTGAAACAGAGAGAGCCATACTTGGCGAGGCCAGTAAAGGGCTATGAGAATTATGCGAGCCCCTTCTTGCTGTAGTTTCAGAAGCACCCTCTGCAATAGTGGGAAGGGAGGGAGGGAAGGCATACAAGAACCTCCCTGACCAGCAAAGAGAAAGCGCGTCTCGCCAGAAAACACCACGCCCGAGAATGATCGAGCAGAAACTGGGTAGTTTTGCGTTGGATGGGGAGGCAAACAGATCAAGATCTGGGTGAACCAACCAATCAAAGATGTCTTCGACTACTGACTGCCTCAGTTCCCACTCGTGTGCCCTTGTCTGAGTGCGGTGGAGAGTGTCTGCCAGGATGTTTTGAATGCCTGGTACAGCAATGCCGTGAGCTTTAGACTGTGCTGTATCGCCCATTGCCACATGCGCATCGCTTCCCTGCACAGAGGACACGACCGCATGCCTCCCTGTTTGTTTAGGTACCAGACCACACACATGTTGTCTGTCTGTACTAGGACAGGCCTATGAAGGAGAAGAGGCTGAAATGCCGAAGGTGTATAGTACAGCTCGCATCTCTTGCATATTGATGTGCAGAGATAGCTCCTGCTGAGACCAGGATCCCCTTGTCCTGTGGTCTCCCAGATGAGCACCCCAGCCTTGACCAGAAGCATCCATTGTCAGGGTTTAAGCAGGAGGGGGCATCTGAAAAGGAACCCCTCTGGTGAGACTGGAAAGATCCTGCCATCAAAGGAGGTCCCCACGCATGGGTCTGGACACCAGGATCCTATGATCCATGTCCGATTTCTGGTCCCATTGGACCCTTAGGGTCCACTGCGTAATCTGCATGTGGAACCTGGCCAGGGGGACACTGGGAATAGCCACTGCCATAAGACCCAGAAGGCATAAGACCAAACAGGCCATGGTCCATTGGCTGGTTGGCACTTGGATGGTCTGCTGACGCAAGGTTTCCACCCAGTACAAAAAGAGGAAAGCCTGACCCTGAGCAGTATCCAGGCACTGCCTCAATAAATTGGAGGTGTTGGGAAGGTACAAGGTGGGATTTGGGGTAATTCACTGTGATTCCCACTTGCCTGAACAGGTTCAGGGTAGCAGTCAGGGAAGCCACCAGTCTGTCCCTCGACGGTGCCGACAGGAGCCAGCTGCTGAGGTACGGGAACATAAAAATCCCCTGGTGGCGTAAAGCCCCTGCACCCACTAGGCACATGGTGAACACTCTGGGTGCTGAGGAAAGACCAAAAGGGAGCACTTTGAACTGAAACTGTTCCCCCTGGAAGGTAAGTGGAGGACGCGGCAGTGGGAGAGGAAAAAACGGAATATGCAGGTATGCATCCTGCATATCCAGTGCACAAAGCCAATGTCCCTAGTGAAGAAGTGGCAACAGACCCGGTAAGGCCAGCATGTGAAATCTCTTGTACTTTACCTACAGATTTAGCGTGCTGAGCTCTCTCTGTGAATTTGATGGTGTGGCTTTGAGCGACCCATGTGTCTGTAGTGATCGCCTCCTACCCGGCCAGGTGATTGGCAAATCTGCCCCCTACTGGTTCCTCCGGAGCTGGTGGCAGAGGCAGAGGCTGGGAGCCCTGCCACCAGTCAGGAGGTGGAGGGGGTGTGGCAGAGTGTCACCCCAGCAACCCGCTGAGACTTGGCTGGAGAGGTGGCCGCTGCTGAAGGGACCCAACATTTGTTCTGACGTCTGGCTGCCTGTTGCTTATTCTGGCACCTTTGCTGGCAATTAAATGGCTGTTTTGGCCTAGTGTTAAGAGTGATACACAGACTGAACAGAGCGCAGTGCCTTGCCGCTGCCCTGAAGTTCAGTAATTATGTCCTAGACACCACCCCAGAAAAGGACAGGTCCTCTGAAAGGGCGTCCTGGATGGCTGACCGAAGATCTTGGGCCAAACCAGATGCCTGCAGCCAGGAGTACCTGCACATGCTGACCGCCGTGGCAGTACTCCGAGTAGAGGCATCTACCACATCGTATGTCGCTCTAAGGGAACGATGGCAGGAGATTTTAGCAGTCCTATCTGGGTGATTCTGGTCTAAGCCTCGGAATCAGTCAAAGCCTCAAATTCCAACTTAAAACTGGCTCAGGATAGATTTCTGGTACATAATCATGTGTGCCAGGTAATTCAATGCTCTAAGGGCCGGTATGGAGGAAGAATAAGTCTAGCGTCCAAACTGGTCTATTTGCCTTGACTCCTTGTCCAGAGGAGAGGTGATCATGTGTCTAGGTTTAGCCATACTCAGCGATCTATAGTCAGGTTATAATTACAATTGTAACAGCAGCCAAGTGATTCCCCCTTTTCTCCCAGTGCAAGCAGCCAGTCCTCTATTGTAATCAGAATCCTAAGCAACAAAAGTTGCATCAGTCTACATCATATGTAGCACCCATCGTTGCCATTTGTCATTAAATTTTGTAGTTTTGTCTTGTAAGATCGATGTAAGTTTTTCCATTTGATATATGGTCATTACAATATTTCTCCATTCCTCTATAGAAGGAATTATTCTGGTCATCCATCGTCTAGTGATGGCTTTTTGGCCACCAGTAAGTAGACTGGCAACAGGGTACGTCTCCAGGGTGTGCTATGAGTTGGCATGAGAGACAAGAGTATCATTTCTGCTGTTAGTTCTATACCCTTCCCTAAGCATTCCTGTAGTGTAAGTTGTATTTTGTACCTGAATAGAGTCAACAAAGGGCATTCCCAAAAAATATGTCCCAAGTCAGCTATCCCACAGTTGCAGCCATGCCAGCTCTGACTGTAGCTCTGAGGTAAGTATCTGATTAGGACTGCTGGCGCTCGGAAAATCTATACCGGCACTTCTAGGCGTATTCCCTCCATGCCTGCAAGAGGGTGACCTTGACCACCGATAAAGCACTGGCCTGCCAGGCCTCACACGTTACTGATATTTGCAAATTAGTATTCCATTTCTGGAATACTGATAAGAGTATTATCCCCCAGCATTTCTCTTATTATTTTATATATCCGGCTTATCACATTCCCCCTTCCTCCAAGTTGCCACTAAGAGCATCCATTAAAGAACTCATTAAGGGCGGTCTGGAGTTAAGGAGACGAGTTCTCGTTAAGGCTTGGTTTTGTACATCAGCCCTTAATTGTAAGAAATGGAAATGGTCTGATGGGAGCTCATACACAGTCTGCAATTCTTCAAAAGAAAGGATCACCGTCTCGTTTAGTATTTGGTATATATAGTGAATCCCAAGCTGTCTCCACTTAGCAAAGGCTGGGTCAAAGGACGCCGAGTTAAAATGTTCATCTTTAGATATTGATCGTAGATAATAGAAGGTTTCCACAAATTTTGTATGGTATTTTACTGAATTCCAGGTTTCAAGGAGTTCACCCTTTATCTTTGAAAAGTTTAGAAGAGGAATAGATTTACCCTTGGATGCAAATAGGGAGTGTCTTTAGGTTTTGCTTCCTCCGAAGGGGGGTCTCACAGCCCAAAGCAGAGGAGTCAGCGCAGTCCGAGTCCGACGACGGAATTCTGTCTGGAGACAAAGCCCATGGGAGCGGAAGCTCCTGCAGGGAGACCGTGAGGCCCCTGCCATTACTAGCTACTGTAGTAGGATGCAGTGTCGGTCCTGAGGTAGATGGGCAAGACTCCACTGGAGAAAGGGGTCTCAGCGTAAGGTCCATGTGGACTGGCATGGAAGCCGAGGCCGGTTGTCACCAGTCCAGCTCTGAGACTAACTGGGTCTTGGTTTCAGTCCACCAAGACTGTAGTACCTCCCTGAAGTCCACCTGCAGGTGAGGCAGTGGAGGAGGAGGTTGTAGTAGACATCGGCTCTCGAGGGAGGTCCAGCGTCGGGCATTCCAGCCCTGGAACCAGGATGGTGTTAGGTGGACGCCCCTCAGACTCTGCCTCGGAATGTACTGGCGAGCCAGGAGTCTCCACCAAGGGAGGTGGAGAAGGAGGATCCCGAGAGGGAGAACCCTCTGTGGAGGGCTGCGGCAGAAGTGGCAGCGTGCATTGAGCCGGAGGGTCGATGTTGGGCCTGTTATCGGAGCCCAACGGAAGCACAGTGGCTGGGCAGATGCTAGAGAAGCTGGCGTGTGGCTTATCAGCCTGAGCTGGGCATTTGTCAGAGGATTTGATGACTGACTTAACCACACCACTACGCTTATGCCCTGGAGTTTTGAGGGGCCGAAGGGTGGCGAAGTTCTCTGGAACACCGGAGGTGCCTGCCTGAACTGTGACCAGCTCAGGCGGGGGAGCCAAGGGCTGCTCCGTGGAGGAGAAGCAGGCTTGGCCGGTGGAGCGGTACCCATGCCAACGGGAGGCTGCTCATCTCTCGCAGTCCTCGAAGGAGGTCTCGGATAGGAAGCAGACCCATCGGAGTCCCGGTGCTTCTCCTTGTCCTCCTTCTTCTTATGGGAGTCTGAAGAACCCCCTGGAGAGGATGATGATCCCCGCAGCTTCCGCAGCTCCTTCTCCATGGAAGTCATCTTCAGTTTGAGAACATGGGCTTCCAGGGCCTGTTGGTGGCATTTCCGTGTGGCCTGGTTGAAACTCTTACAGTCCTCGGTCTTGTGCTCTGGGCCCAGGCAGAAGAGACAGAGGGAATGGCTGTCCTTGTGAGGGAGCAGAGTGCCGCAGGAATCGCACTTGTTCTTAGGTGACTCGGAAGGCGTCGGAAAAAACATACACGGAAAAAGATGTTACTTTCTACACTCTATAGAAAAGAAATTAAACAATGAAATACTCATCCGAAAATGGCGGTCAACTGAACCAGCGTTCTCCGTGAGGTCCGACATGGGCAGGTCAATGGCGGGAAAGAACTGGAGGGCGGGCATGGGGACCGCCCACTATATAGTGTCACGCTGACATCCATCACATGACATTGGGTGGGTGGTCCTCCGCCAGACACTGCTAGCTAAAGTTTTCTGTGTGGTCCTAGTGCCTGGCGGCTCTAGTCCTAATGGTTATTACCTACTGCAAGAGTCCTCTCAAACTAAGATGTGTACTATTTTACTTCGAGGAAGGCTCCTGCAGCAGGCCACACCAGTAGGACTGAGTCCCAAGCAGCACCAAGTTTCACCAGGAGGAGGACAGATCAGCAGCAAAGAGCTCAGGAAAGAAGGCCCTGAAGTACTGCTAGGCCGAAATTGGCACTGCACCTAAAGGCAATGTCCAGACTGTAATTCTTTGTAAGAATGTGGACAGAACTCCAGGTGGCAGCTGCACAAATGTCCACAGCAGACACATTTCTGAAAGAAGCCATAGAGGCGGCCATACCCCTGGTGGAATGGCTCTTGACCTCTCCTGGAAGGATCTTGTTGTACTTGCAGTAGCAATAAACAATACAATTCACTAACCACTTAGACAAACACAGTTTGGAGACAGGTGTATCCTTTCTCTTAGGGGTGAATGAAACAAACTGATCAGATTTCTATAAAGGTTTTGTGCTGTTCGTATAGTACCGCAAAATCCTATGCAAATTCAATGTATGGAGCAAAGCCTCCCTCGATTGGAATACTCAGGAAAATAAACTGGAAGGTAGATGGATTGATTCAAAGTAAACTCCGACACTACCTTGGGTAAAAACTTAGGATTAGTACGCAAAGACACCCTGTCTTTGTGAAAAACCAAATAAGGCTCCTTACACATAAGAGCCTGAAGCTTGCAACTAAAAAGAGCACTTTCCACGACAGAAAGCACCACGCACAACTCGCAGCCAGTTCAAAGGGATAATAATAAAAAAAAACCACATCAGATATCAGAAATGACGGTCAACTGTAGCTGCAGTGTCACTAAGGTCCAATGTACGCAGGACTCTGGCGGAAAAGAACTGAGGTAGGTGTGGAGGACTGCCTGCCTTAATAGGATAGGCTGACATCAGCGGTGGGCAGTCCCCCATGGTAGACTGCTAGCTAAATGTTTTCTGTGTTGTCCTGGCACCTGATGGCTTAGTCCTACCAGTGTGGCCTGCTGAAAAAGCCTTCCTCAAAGTAAGATCTGTTTCTTCCCTCCCTTGACCCCTCCACAATCTGCAGTTCTCTGCCTGCCTTTGCTTCTCTGACAGCCCTCTTGGTTTCCCTTGTTCTCATTTGGTAGTCTCAGCATTCATTCTTTCCTTGTTTTTCTTTGTACCTGGTGAACGCCTTACTTTTTTTCCTTGGCTCTCATTGCTTCCATGACCTTTTCAGGGAACCATACTGGTCCCATATACCAGTTTCTATTGATTAGTATTGTAATGCAAGACTCTGCTGCCGCAGCAATGGCCCTCCTTGATTCCCCGATCTTTCCTCCACATCCCTGATGCTGCCTACTCTGTCTAACTTGTCCTGGACCAGCTCCCTCATCCAACTGAAATCTGCCCTTCTGAAATCTAGGACTTCAGCCTTTAATGAAGGCTTACTTGTCTCAAAGGCCAGGTCGAACCATATAAAGTTGATCCTAGTGGCACCCCTACCATCACTCCTCCTCCTACCACTTCCAAGTTGGTGATCACCACATCGAGAATTGCAGCCTGCCTAACAGGTTCCTTAATCAGGTGCACCAGCAGGCAGTCCTGCAACGTATCCAACAAGGCCTGACTTCAGGAGCTCCTGGTGACTGGAGTGACCCAATCAATATCTGACAAACTTAGATCTCCCACCACCTCCTCCCCCATTACCACCACCTTTCTAGTTCTGCCCCTAGCTTCTTATCTCTCTCATTTCCCTTTCCTGGAGGTCTATAGATCACCCCATTCAGACTTTCTTGCCCAAGGATGCCATGCGCTGAACCCACAGTGATTCTGTTTCCTCATTACCACTCCTGATGTTTCCATCCCCCATTGCCTCACAGGTGGCAGAGCCAGGGGGCAGCTGACCCCTCACTTTAAAAAGTAAGTGTCAGACAATATATCTTGACCCCCCACTTCTGATGGATTTACTAGCTTGTTATCTTGTCTGTGTTCTGCACACACACATTCGCTGGAAGTCAAGAGCTAGGTCAGATAACTTCACTGAATTGTAATGAGAAACTGCTATGTACCCCATTTCCTCTGGCACATACAAACGAATGTTTTTTCCCAGCTTTTTCCCATAATTTTGTATTAGACCAACAAGAGATTTAAAGCAGAGTTCTTCATCATACAGTGACAGACTTTGCAAAGAACTCACTTTAAATACATAGGGTACAATTGGTATTATTCAGAAATAAAAAAAAATCTGAAATCCTAGCTGTGGGTAAATCAGCCTTTCCCTAGGAATGGAATGTGACAGGCTATAAATGATCAACTGCTTAAATGCCTCCCAGAAAATGGACATCAGAGTGTGTGTGTGTGTGTGTTTTTAACCTGGAAAAGGCTTCACTGAGTGATGCTTATTTACAAGGCGATTCTGGTTTTAGTACAACCACTGTCCTGTAAAGTCATGAAGCACTGTCTGCTAGTTTGTTTTCGTCACCATAAATGATGTTAACGAGTGTTCACTCATCTAGCACCTGGGAACAATTGCTCAGGGTCGCACAGTATGTATGTGGAGGCTGAGGAAATCAAACCTCTGTCTGCTGAATGTACCAAACTTGTTCACAGCTCCTTACTCTAACCTCTGGGCTATACTGCCAGCTCAGCGCTGGAAGTGTAATGCAGACTCAACGAAGAAGAAAGGCTGCAGTGTTAATTTCAGAGTGGGGGATTGGGACATGTGCCACACAGTTTTCAATTTTGACCCATATAAAATGTTATGCTTGTTAATGCATAGCACAGCTACAGCATTATAACCATGCTGGCTGCATAGAAACATAGAAACTATCGGCAGATAATGACAGCTAGGCCCATCCAGTCTGCCCTAAGCCCTACACTATTTTGCAGCCTCTGACCTTACCTGGTCAATCACTTTTCACCCTCTCCTCCTCCTCCCCCTTCTAAGGTTCCCTTATGCCTGTCCCAGGCATGTTTAAATCCCTTTACTGTGCTCACTCCCACCTCCTCCTGTGGCAGACTGTTCCATGTGTCCACCACTCTCTCTCTCTGAAGAACGTCCTCACATTTCCCCTTAACCTGCCACCTTTCAATTTCATATCATGCCCCTCGTTCTTGTACTCCTTCTATATTAGAAGATGCCCCCCCCCACATCTTGTTTATACCTTTAAGGTACTTGGATGATTCTATCATGTCCCCCTGATCCCTCCTCTCCTCCAGCGAAGACATACTGAGCTCCTTTAATCTCTCCTCATATGTTTTCTGGTGTAAGCCCTGTACTGCCTCCACCGTCAATGTCCTAAAGAAGGTGTGGCCTCCAGAACTGCACATAGTAATCTAGGTTGGGCCTAACCAGTGTTTTATACAATGGCATCACTACTTCCCTCCTTCTGCTAGTGATACCTCTGCCTATGCACCCCAGCATGCCACTGGCCCTCTGCTTAGACATTTTTAGGTCATCTGAAATAACCTTCCCCCCCCCGACCCTTTCTTCTTTGGTGATCATCAGCACCCCCATTCTATAGCTCTCCCCAGGATTCCTTCATCCCAGGAGCATTATTTTGCACTTCTTAGAACTGAACCTCCATTGTCACACCTCCAGCCATTTTTCAAGCTTCCCGACATCCCTCCTCATTCTCTCCACCCCCATTTGAAGTATCCACCCTGTTGCAAATCTTGGTGACATCTGCGAACAGGCAGAGCTTTCCCTCTAGCCCTTCTGCAATGTCACTACTGAAGACATTGAACAGGATTGGCCCAAGGACTGATCCCTGAGGTACACCGCTGGTCATCCCCTTCTCTCCAGATAGTATCCCATTTACCACCACCCTCTGCCTCCTGACCATCAGCCAGTTCCTAACCCAGTTTACCGCCTTGTACCCCATGCCCAGACTACCCATTATGTTAACCAGCCTCTTATGTGGGACGGTGCTGAAGGCCTTGCTGAAATCAAGGTTGACTGTTTCACAGTACAGTAAGGAAGGGATAGCCCATATTCAGGACACACACGGGACAGTGCACGGCAGCAGGGGAACAGAGAGGACAAAGCAGCATTTCAAAACAAGTTTGATTTAATACTGTCTCAGTCTCCGTGCTGCTTGCTTTCTCTCTCTTTCTCTCCCAGCCATACACAGTTAAGCGACAGGACTGCGTTCAGCTTCTCTCTCTCCCCACAGAATGTCTGCCTCTGGAAAACAGCATGGTGGTGGGGAAACAGAGAGGACAGCGCAGCATGTCAAAATTACAGGTCCTGTTCCAGCCTCTTGTCGCGGTCTAGTACTGCCATGAGACAATACTTTCACTTTTTTCTGCCCATGCATTCGCCAACCCGATCTTCACACTGCTGGAAGTCAATGCACAGATGTGAAACACACCTTCGGGACAACAGTTGCAAGCCATGACAGCCGTATGTCTCTGTCACTCTTTCTCTCTCCCTCATTAGCAGCATCAGCATTAACTGAGGGTATGAAGAAGGAGCAGATCGGCAGAGGACAGCTTTGGTAGAGGACGGAAAGGGGACTGGAAACGTGGCCATCTGTGTCTCAGATTTACAACATCACAGCACTGGTCTCTCTCTCTCTCCCCCTCGAAGTCGGGTCAATATCTTGGGGGGGTTGGTCACTCTTAACTCAACAGGACATGCCTAGGGGGCAAGGTTTTATATATGAAAAGGTTAACTGCCTCAGTGCACATAACTGCCTCAGTGCATGCACAGAGAGGACTGCTACTTAGATCCATGTCACCTGCCCATGCAATAGCTGTGGGGGAAAATGGAGCTCCATAGTGGGTGGGTGGGTAGACCTCCTCATGCTGCACAGGAATCCATTGGGGGAAATGTTGACACTCCGGGGGCCGGGTGAGTTGCTATGTGCCGGTGTGGTGTCTCATCTGGTGAGTCGAGATCTGCAGGGCGGGTGGGTGGCAGCCCTCTGCATGCTACAGAACAATGAACGGCAACAGCTGTTTTTAAAGCACTGCTGGCTCTGTCTCGCTTAGCAAGGAATGTAATGGCTGCTAAACACTGCAGCTCGGCCTGAACTGTGAAGAAGTCCAGCTGCTCAACACAGATTGTGCTGCTGGGACTACTCACTCTGACTGTTCATTAACAGTGATAAAGGAACAGTCACGTGGTGGTAGACAGCCAACTGAGATCTTACATTTCCTACCCCATGTTATAAATATGGATCTATAATTAACCCCATACATGTAGAACCGCAAGCGAAAATAATGCAACTAGATTTGGAAAGACCCCCAGCCCCACCAATCCTGTTAATACTGTTTCTACATAAAGTGCCAGCAAACCCCTTGGCCTTCTCTAGTTTGTACCAACATTAAACTTATTAAAGGGGCTGAGCTGCAGCACACTACGGCTGCTTGGCTCATACACTAAAGTTACAAGTCTGACAAATAAAGGTACATATGAACATACGAATTTGCCAGCAGATAAAGGCCTTAGGTTCTACTCGAGTCTGCTCAAGTGTGCAGCTAGCGACCCTTATTCAGCAGCTGCCCCTCCCCCCTCCCTGACCCTCCCTCTTACCCTATTCCATCCCCTTTTGAAGCAGTCCACTGTTCTACAGGATACCACTTCCACAGGCAACACGTTCCACCCAGACACCACTCTTTCTATAAAAAGTGTCATCTCATTTCCCTCCTGAACCTTCCCCCCTTCAATCTGAGATCATGACCACGAATGTCCCTATCGCCCCTTAACTTGAATAGTCCCCTCCGTGCCTGTCTTGTTTATTCCCTTCACGTACCTGAAGGTTTCAATCATATCCCCCCTGTCTCTCCTCTCCTCCACTGAGTACATGTTCAACTCCCTCAGCCTGCTCATGTAGGGTATGTCCCCTAGCCCCTGGATCATCTTTGTTGCCCTGTGCTGCACCCCCTCCAGTAACTCAATGTCCCTCTTCAGGTATGGGCGCCAGTACTGCACGAAGTACTCCAGGTGTTGCCTAACCAGTGACCTATACAATGGCAGGATCACCTCCCCTCTCCTTGAAGATATACCCCTAGCAATACAACCCAGAATTTTGTTGGCCTTTGCAGCTGCCTTCCTGCATTGTGCCGAGATGTTCATTGAACCCATTATAGTCACCCCCAGATCCTTCTCCTCCTCTGTCATGGCTAGCTGAACACCCTCCCCCCCCCCCCCAAGCTGGTGGCTCCTTATTGGGTTTTTTTGGCCTGAAATGCAGCACCTTGCACTTTTTGGCACTGAACCCCAACTGTCAGGTGTCCAACCAGGTCTACAATTTTGACACATCATCCTGTAACCCATGCCACCCTCCTAGGTCATCCACTACTGCTCCCATCTTGTTGTCATGTGCAAACAAACTGATCTTGCTCTTGATGCCCATTGAGAAGCCTGATATGAACAACCCAAACAACACCGGTCCCAGCACTAAGCCCTGCAGTACTCCGCTTGTCACTACCCTCGGAGATGAGAGCTCTCCTTCCACCACCACTTTCTGCTGCCTTCCCTGCAACCAGTTTACTAGCCATCCCACCATTTTCGCCCCTGCACCTGTACCTGCCAGCTTACTACCCAGCCTCCCTTACGGCACCAAGTCGAATGAAGTCCAGAAACAGGACATTCACTGCATGGCCCTTGTCCAACTGTCTAGTTACCCTGGTATAGTAATCCACCAGGTTGGTCTGACAGGATCTGCCCGTGACAAACCCATGCTGCCCAATGTCCTGCAGCCCACTGGTCTCCAGAAGGGACACCAGCCTCTCCTTCAGGATTGTCTCCATCAGTTTTCCCACAATGGATGTGAGGCTTACCAGCCTGTAGTTTCTCAGTTCGTCTTTGGGGCCACTTTTATGGAGGGGTACCAAATGAGCCATCCTCCAGTCCTGAGGTACACTTCCTGAGATCAGGGAGGCATTGAACAGGTCTGCCAAGGGCCCCGCCAGGATTTCTGCCAGCTCTCTCAGTACCCTGGGGTGAATGCCATCCATCCCTGGTGCCCTGTCTGCCCTCAGTGCCCTCAGGTCTTCCAGTACCCCGTCCATTTTATGCATACAAAATACTTCTGTTGCACCCTTTGCAGATTGTGTGAGAGGCCTTTCGGCACCATGCATTTCTGCTTAGAAAGTTGAACCAGCATAATATTTTGTGGTAATTTGCATATATATCCCACGATGCTTTGCATTATGGGGGTATGTGTGATTTTGTGTGGAGATATAGATACACACACATATATATGAAATATGCATATTCTTATTACAGTACTATACTTAGGGAGAGATAGCACAGATGAAAAAACACCAATCTGAACTGGTTAAAAGACCAGAAAACAGTGGTATACCATGAACCATTGATGGTAGTATCACCTTCCCACAATATTGCTAGCATAACGACCAAGACTGAAACTGTCATACCATGATGTAATTCGTTCTGATGCCCCCACTTTTTGAACTGCTCCTCTGCCTATGCACTGCCTCTGTGCCTTCCCTAATATACAGGGCTATGCCTCCTCCTTTATCTTTTCCTCTATCACGTCTAAGAATGATTTACCTATTAAAGATGCTGCAAAAGGCCAGCCCGGTGGCACTGAGGGTTGAGGCACTGGACACCACACCTCGTGCCACAGCAGCGACCTGGGTTCGGTGACAGATTTGGACCACCAGGGAGAGCAGGATCGAGCGCCCAATGGCTTGCTCTCCTTCTCCAGGGAGAGGTGGGAGCTAGCCCCGCCAAGATACTGCCACCTCCCGGTGACCACAGGTATTTGGCAGTGCAAACGAGGAAAGCAGTTGGGGGGGGGGGAGGTCGACGTCGGCTGAGGACCTAAGCGGAGGTGCATCTCAGTGCGCCTGTGTCTCACTGGCCCTACTTGGATGCCAACGTCAGCAGAGGGGTGCGACTAAGAAAAAGGAAAAACTCCCCAGTCGGTCCTGGCGATGAGCTCTCTACTCCACATATCCAAAGAAGCCGAGGGCAGACTCCGCTGTGCGTGGACTCCCCTGAAGGTTGAAGGAGGTAAGTGGGAACTTTCCTCACCCCACCCAGGGGATTAACCGTGGGCTCTGGAAAAAGGAAAATACCAGAGTGGCGCACTCTAGAAGCAGACTCCCGCCCGCCATTTCCCCAACATCCAACAGAAGCACCTCGCCGGCAGAGGGTAGATGGTCTAGGAGGTTAGCAGGTGGTTAGGAGGGGCAATTCGGGTGCCCCATCACTCGGTGCTCTCCAACATATCACCTCCACAAACCATATAAAAACTACAAATGGGTATCTGCCTCTATCTCTGAAATCAAAGGGGAAAAGGACACTGCAGAGCAGGACACTGCAGCACAGGAGCTAGCACAACAAAACTCACCCAAAACAGGAACCAAAACAAAAAACGCAAAAAGGAAATCCAAAAAACTTTTGATCATAAGAGACTCCATGATTCGGGGAGTTGATACGTATCTCCAACCAGGGGTAATGGTCAGATGTCTCCCAGGTACATCAGCGTGGAGAGACACTTACCGCATTGCTAAAATTGTTAAGAAAGCAGGAGAAAACATGGACATCCTGGTACACAAAGGGACTAACGATCTCGCCAGCCGGTCAGTTGTGGAGACCAAGGAACACCTGACCAGGCTGGGTGACAAACTATCATCCATTTCATCCGGCATTTTCTTCTCTGAGATCCTGCCAGTCTGGGAGAGGGGGACAGATGGATGGAAGGTCAGAGAAGGGGAGACAGGGGAGCTAAATACAGGTTACTCACCTGTAACAGGAGTTCCAGGAATGGTAAATGTTGTTCATCCGCACTGTCTGGCAGGTTCCTTGCCGCTTTAAATCTTGCCAGAAGGTCTTCAAGCTGGCTCCTCCCACCCACCCGGGTGGTAAAACTCTCAGCTCCGCCCCATGACGTCAGATCTAGCCCGCTGGAAGCCAGGTTGTGCGTCGAAGCTGGGGAGGCTAGGTGGGTCGTGTGGATGAACAACATATACCATTCCTAGAACTCCTGTTACAGGTGAGAAACCTGCATTTCTAGGGACATGGATATGTTGTTCATCCACACTGTCTGGCAGATTCCTAGCAGTTCTCCGGGAAGAGGGAGGCAAGGCGCACACCCCTTACTTAGGAAATAAAGACTGGAGAACCGAGGCCCCAAAAGCAGCATCTCGGCATGACTCAAGGTCGATGTGGTAGTGGGTGATGAAGGTGTGCGCTGACTTCCAGGTAGCAGCCCTGCAGATTTCCTGGATAGGGACGTCCCTGGAAGCAGCCACCAATTCAGCAGTATGGCGGGTAGAATGAGCTCTTATACCTCTGGGAGGCTCCATGCCCGCCAACCTATAGCAGAGATCTATGCAGGAGGTGACCCACCTGCCTGTCGTCCGCTTGGCTGCAGGTCTGCCAGGTGCAGATTCAGCGTAGGTGACAAACAGCTGGCGAACCACCACAAGGAAAGGAAGCAGCTCCTGGTGGGGGACTCAATTATTAGGGGGATAGAACTGGGGGGAGCAGGGAAAACTGAAGTAAGGTGCCTGCCTGGTGCCGTGGCTTGGAGGGACAGGAAGCGCATCCTCAGGATCACGAGAACAGCTGCACGGGAGTCTGAGCTGGACGACATTGTCCACCTAGGGACAAATGACTTGGCTCAACATGAGATTAGAGAAGTGCAGAAGAAATTTGTAGAATTGGGGAGGGGCCTAAGACAAGTAGCACACAGTATCCTTCTCAGAGGTGCTGCCTGTCAATGGCATGAGCGAGGCGAGGGTACTTTGCACCATGCAATTTAATGAATGGTTGAAAAAATGGTGTGGAGCACAGGGGGTTGGTTTCATTGGGACTGGGGTTCCACCTGGAGGGACACCAGCCTATACTGGCAGGATGGTCTGCATCTGTCCAGGAAGGGAACAAGTCTTTTGAGCAATCGGTTTAAATGCTTCATTGGCAAGCTTTTAAACTAGTCAAGGGGGGAGGCACTGATAAGCAGCAAGAAAATCCCAGCCTCTGCCTACAAAACAGGGTACTAAATGAGAAAAAGACCGAGGTAGAAAGGTCAGTGGGGATGCTGTAACAGAAGGTAAAGCCATCAAAAATGGAGAGCAATGAGTACCAATGCCATAGTCTGAGTAACAAGCTTCCTGGAATTAGTGGCCTTGATGGAGGAGGAACATCTGGATATCATGGCAGTCACAGAAACATGGTACACACAAAACCATGACTGGGACGAAACATACCAGGATACACTATCTACAGGAGGGACAGGGAGGGTAAAAGAGGAGGAAGAGTAGCTCTTACATAAGGGAAGGAATCAAAGCAACAGAACAAAAGGGAAAACAGGAGGAGAAGAAGCACTGTGGTAAATTTGAGACGGCAATGGCACCAATAACTGCGACGGGTTAGAGTACATCTTTCTCAGGGGGAGGAAATGGACAGGGAAATGATAGAAAGTATACTTAGAATGGCAGAAAAAGGAGATATTGGTTATGGGTGATCTGAATATGCCAGATGTTAACTGGAGTGCAGTTGCAGCAGCCACTGAAGAGTGAGGTTATCTAGATACCCTACAGGGGCATGCCTTAGACAACTAATATTGGAGCCCACTCGAGAGGAGCAATCTTAGACCTGGTTCTCTCAAATGGAGATGAAGAGAGGATCACAGATGTAGAAGTGGGTAGCCATCTGGGAACCAGCGACCATCGAACAGTATGGTTCACGTTAAATACAGCAATAGAGTCAAGCCATACAAAGGCAAAAGTACTGGACTTCAGCAGGGCAGACTTTGCCAAAATGGGTGAGTGCCTAAGGAATGCACTAGCAAATCGGCAGGAAGGATGGGAGGAAGAACAATGGGGAATAATAAAAACTGCCATCACAGAGGTAACAAGCCTTTGTGTGAAGCAAATAAAATGAAACGATGTAAGAAACCACTATGGTTCTCAAAGGAAGTGGCAGTGAAGGTTCAAGAGAAAAAGAAAGCATTCAGGAAGTACAAGGAATCACAGAAGGAGCAGGACAGAGAACTGTATCAGTTAAAGCAAAAGGAAGCTGGGAAGGAGTCAGAACAGCAAAGGCCCAAACCAAGGAATAGGTACATCAGGGAGCCAAGGAAGACCAAGAGAGGATAGGGAGGCTTAATAAAGGGGAGGGAGGGTGGGCAGAGGGTGACTGTGAAAGGCAGAGATACTAAACAAATATTTTGCTCAGTATTTACAAAGGAAGAGGGGAGGTACCTAAACAAACAGTAGAAACACTCTGGATACAGAAGTTGATACCTGCCCATTTACAGAAGAAAGGGTTCTGAAAGAACCTTAAAACTGAAGGTGGACAAAGCAATGGGGCCTGATGAGATTCATCCCAGAATTCAAAAGAACTAAGGGTAGAACTAGTGACACCACTGACTACCCTCTTTAACAAATCATGGGAGGATGGGGTGGTACCCGAGGACTGGAGGAGGGCAGATGTGATTCCCTTCACAAAGTGGGAGCAAGGCAGAAGCAGGAAACTACAGACCTGTTAGTTTAACCTCAGTGGTAGGGAAAATGATGGAATCACTTCTGAAGGAAAGAACTGTCAGTATCTAGAGGTCGAGGGCACAGGACCCAAGGCAGCATGGATTCACAGTGGAAGGTCATGCCAGACAAATCTGATAAATTTCTTTGACTGGGTGACCAAAGTAGTAGCTCAGGGAGGCTGTGGACATGGCCTACCTAGACTTTAGCAAGGCATCTGACACAGTCCCACACAAAGATTAATATACAAGTTAGCCAGCCTGGGAGTGGGTCCCAAGATGACAGCCTGGGTAAAGAATTGGCTGGAGAATAGGACACAGAGTAGTAATAGTAAATGGAGTCCACTCTGAAGAAGGGGTTTACTAGTGGGATACCGTAGGGTTCAGTATTGGATCGGGTCCTCTTCAATGTCTTTATAAGTACATTGCAGAGGGACTGGAAGGAAAGTATGTCTCTTGCAGATGAGACAAAGATCTGCAACAGAGTTGATGCACAAGGTGGGGTGGAAAGGATGAGAAGGACTTGGCAAGGTTAGAGGAATGGTCAAATGTATGGCAGCTTAGATTCAATGCTAAGAAGTGCAAGGTAATGCACCTGGGAACCAAAACCCAGGGAAGAGTACACAATGGGGGTGAGATACTAACAACAACAAAATGGAAAGGGACCTGGGGTAGTCATATCAGATGACCTAAAGGTGGCAAGCAAGTGGGAGGAAGGGCAGCAAGGAGGGCTGGGGTACTGGGATGCATAGAGAGGCATCACCAGCAGAAAACAGGAAGTTATTATCCCTCTGTACAGACAGCTGGTCAGACCCCATCTGAGAGTACTGCAGTTCTGGAGACCCAATCTCCAAGAAAGACATAGACAGAATGGAAGCTGTCCAGAGGAGGGCACTAAAATGGTGCAGGGTCTGCACCAGAAGACATATGAAGAGAGACTTATGAGCTTAATATGGTAGACTCGAGGAAAGGAGGGGAGGGGGACATGATGAAACTTTCAAGTACCTCAAGGAATCAACAAAGTCCAAGAGGGTAGCATCTTTCAAAAAAAAGAGGTGTGCAAGAACAAGGGGCACAATTTGAAGACAGGGGCGGCTCAGAGGTAATTTAGAAGTATTTTTTCACAGAGAGGGTTGTGGATGCATGGAACGGCCTTCCGGAGGAGGTTGTGGAGTCAAAACAGTGGTGTAATTCAAGCATGCATGGGACAGTCATAAGGCAATTCTAGGGGTGGGGTAGGAAGAAGTAGGCTGCTGGTTAACTAGGATCTGCAGCTTATCCATTAGGTAGGAAATGGGCAGACTGGGTGGGCCAAGCGGTCCTTATCTGCCATCAAATTCTATGTTTCTATGACCTCTCCCGAATCTCAGCCGTCCGCTCCTTATAGTAGCTGCAGCTGCCTAGGGTCCAAAGTGCTGAGCTATATTCGCCTCCAAGGTGACTCAGAACACCGCAGAGTCACCTGGTTAAGGAACTCTGACACCACCTGGAAGGAATTTCGGTGGGGTCGCAGGACAACCTTGTCCCTGTGGAAGACCAGATAAGAAGACTCGGCGGAGCGCCTTGAGCTCCCATCCTTCTGGCTGACGTGATAGCCACCAAGAAGGCGGTCTTCCCGACAGGTGAGAGATGTCGCACTTGTGCATCGGTTCGAATGGCTTGCCCATGAGCTTAGCCAATACCAGCAGTAGATCCCACGGAGGTGGAGGTTCTCGCACTGGAGGGGATATGTGATCAAGGCCTTTGAAAAAGCGCCCGACCACCTTCTCCTGTGCCACCGACTGCTTGCCGGCCCACGCCCGGTAGCAGAGATGGCTGCCAGGTGCACCTTAAGGGTCATCGACCGAAGCCCTTGCTGTGAAAGGGACCACAGGTAGTCCAAAACGCTTGCCAAGGAGCAGGAGGAAGGGTCCAGGCCTTTGCACTGACACCAAATGGAGAATCTCTTCCATTTGAAGGCATAGCATTTCCTGGTCGACTCCTTACGGGATGCCTCAACAACGTTTAGGACCTCGTCGGAAAGACCCAAGGTCTGGAAATCTAGCCGCTCAGGAACCAGGCCATCAGGTGCAGGGATTGAAGGTCCGGATGGAATACCTTCCCCTGATTCACTGAGATCAGGTCCGGGCGGGTTGGAAGCCACCTCGAGCCTGAGCTGAGACTGAGGAGATCTGATACCAGAACTGGCGGGCCAGTCTGGGGCTACCAGAATCACCTGCGCCTTGTCCCTCCTCATCTTGAGAAGCACCTTGTGGATCAAGGAAATGGGGAAAGGCATAGAAGAGGTCCGGGTCCACGGGCTCGAGAAGGCATCCTTGCAGCGAGCCCTGCTGAGGGGGGCGGGCATGAAACAGACTCAGCTTGCATTCTCCCGGGAGGCAAACAGGTCCACCTGAGGCATGCCCCAGTGGGAGAACAGATCTTGTACTACCTCCGGCAGGAGAGACCACTCGTAGGACGCAGCCCCTATCCAGCTTAGGGCATCGGCCAGAATGTTGGAGGCTCCTGCCATATGGATGGCAAGGAGATCCGCCTCCGGGCTGCACACGAGTGACCAAATGCGGAGAGCTTCCTTGCACAGAGGAATGGAGCGCGTCCCGCCCTGGCGATTTAGGTAGTACATGGTCGTGGTATTGTCCGTCTGGACTTGGACCACTTGACTCTATAGAAACGGAGCAAAGGCGGTGAGGGCTAGACGAACCGCTCGAAACTCCAGCAGGTTGATGTGACATCGGGACTCCCAAGGGGACCAGAGGCTGTGCGTTCTGTGCTCCCCCAGATGGGCACCCCAACCCATCAGAGAGGCATTGGTCGATAAAGAGACCGTCGGCTCGGGGCGGACGAACGGGATGCCCTCCTGCAGATGTGCTGGAACGGTCCACCACTGGAGGGCGTTCCACATCCCCTGGGTCACTGTCACTAGCTGATCCAAGGGATCGGAGTGCTGTGACCATTGGCTGGCCAGCCCCCATTGAAGGGGCGCATGTACCAACGGGCCCAACGGACCACGCTGGTGCAGGCCGCCATGAGAACCAGGAGGTCCCAGGCAGGGCGCAATTGCCCAACCTGAAATGATTGGGCAGAGGAGGAAAGAACCTCGGCCCTGTCCGCCGGGAGCCGTGCTCTGGCTCGTAGAGAGTCGAGCTCTGCCCCGATGAATTGTATCATCTGCTTTGGCACGAGTTCCGACTTGGCCTCATTGATGAGGAGACCAACCTGAGAGCAAACCTGGAGGGCCAGATCTCTGGACCGCTCCACCTCCATTCTGGAGGAGGCTGCAATCAGCCAGTCGTCCAGGTAGGGGTACACCCAGAGCGCAGCAGGAATGCTGTCACCACTGCCATGCATTTGGTGAAGACCCTGGGAGCTAGGGAAAGGCCAAAGGGCATGGCCCGGAACTCGTAGAGGGACCCCTCTGCCCTGAAGTGGAGGAATCTCTGGTGGGACGGACAGATTGGGACGTGAAAGAACGCGTCCTGGAGGTCCAGAGAACAGAACCACATGCCTCGTTCCAAGGATGGAATGATCTGAGCCAGAGTGACCATCCTAAAGGTTCGAGACCTTAGGAACCTGTTCAGATCATGCAGGTCTAGAATGGGGCACCAGCCCCCCATCCATTTCGGGATCAGGAAATACCTGAACACAAACCCTGGGACTGGTGGAGGATCCGCCACCTTCCTGATCACCTCTTTTTCGAGGAGCAGGGCGATGTCGGCTCAGCGAGCTGACAGAGAGGCTGCGGACCCCGTAGCCCCCCGAGGGGTGATGACTCGGAAGGGCGGGGCCTGCTCGAACTCCAGGAGCAGGCCATTTCCTACCACCTCCAACACCCAGCGGTCAGTGGTGATAGCGGACCAGGCGGAAAGGAAGTGGCGGAGCCGTCCCCCCATGGGGGGAGTGACGAGGCTGGGGGTGACACCCCTCAACCCGTGACTGGGGAGGCTTGGAGGAGGGACCGGCCAAGGGACCTCCTGGGCCTTTTCCTCCTTGCTTCCTGTTAGAGGAAGCCGCAGGCTTGGCTTTGGGATGCCAAGCGTGAGCCTGCTGGCCCTGATGCTGGTGCTGTTGGGCTGGACGTGCCGCAGGTGCAGAAGGGCGAAAGGACTTATGTTGTTGACGATGGCCCTTGTCCTTCTGGGCGGAGGTGACAGAGTCCAGGGTAGAGTTGGACTTTTCGATCCGCTGGAGGTGGCCTTCCACTCCAGGGCCAAAGAGGTCGGTCCACAGGAACGAGACATCTGCCAGTTTATGCTGGGTATCTGCCGTGAAGGTGGATATCCTCAGCCATGCTCTGCGGCGCATGGCCACTGCGGCCACCACTGATGTGGCACAGGAGTCTCCAATGTCCAGAGCCGTTTGGAGCTGCTGCTTTGCCACCGCCCTTCCCTGATACCGCACCTGCTTGACCGTGGTGTGCAGGTCAGCCGGGAGATGAAGGATCACCTCATCCAGGGAGCCCATGAGGACGTGGGAAAAGTGTGCCATCAGCACGGCCGAGCTGGCCTGGCGGCGCTGGAGAGACGGAGCGGACACCTTGCGCCCGCATAGTCCAGCTTTTGACCCTTGTCGGGGGCTTATCCACATTCCCAGCATTCCCGAATGCCAGAAAACACTATCGGTGACCAACCCTCCGCAGAGGGTGCTCCCAAAACCGGACAAAGAGCCGGTGGGGACCGTGATACTTCCTGGCCATCCTGGCCAAGGCACAGGACAGGAAGCCGTCCTGCCAAAGCTCCAAGGTTGGGCTAACAATGGCTTCAGCCACCAGAAAGGCCTCCGTGGAAAAATCCTCGGTCCAGTATCTCCGCTAGGATACCTGGCCTGCTTGGATACGGGCTCGAGCTGCATCGCGTGGACTCCAAGATGAGCCGCAACCCATAAAAGACGATGGCTCTGGCCCACCTACTGCCCCCCAGAGGACTCCAGGTCAAGGGGCCTGAAAACAGGAGGAGTCATATGTCGACTCCGGGAAGAGCTGCCTGGGGCCTGAGCCACCCTCCACCTGCAAGGATGGCCGGGAGTGAGGGTGACTGACAACCTCAGGGGCAGACCCTGACCGACCCCAGAGTCCTGGTCAGCGTAACCCGATTTCTCGCTGAGGCGGCGGAGGTTCCACCACAATCGGTGGGGTAGCTGGCTTCGCCTAACAACCAGCCCAGGCTTGGGCACCCTTGACTCACCGCGAGGTTGTTTCGCTATTCGGGTGACAGCCACTGATGGCCGGGAAGCGGCGGCGCCGGCTTGTTCCCGGACACAACTTGCTGCCACATTAGATCCTCATAGCCGACGCAATTTGCGCCGAAGCCTCCTCTCTGAGGAGGAAGACGTACGGCGGCGCGCCGCTTGCTACCACGGTGCCGAGACCGAGACCGCCGATGTCGGCGTGATCGGCTGGACCGAGACGAGGTCCAAGACCAAGACCGAGACCCTTGGTGTTTCTGAGGGTGGGTCTGGGAAGGGGCGGGGGACACCCGCTCTTCCCTCGGCTTGGGAGCCTGGACCGGGACTCCGGCACAGGAGGCGAAGGCAAGTCCTCGGTCTCCACCAGGGGAACCGGTGAAGAAGGGTTGTTGGCTTCACCAGTCAACAGCCCGTCCAATGGGTCGAGAACAATCTCGACCGCATCGACGGGAGTCTCGGCCAGCTGACCTGACGGGGACACTGTGAAGCCAGCGGCCTTAGCCGCAACCTCGACCAAAGTCGAGTGTACTGTCCAGGGAAGGGGATCTCTCCTGCTCCCATGAAAGCCAACGGTGGGACTTACCTTTTGAGTCCTTCTTTTTGGACCGAGAAGAATGTCCCGATGGCCCCTCTCCCTTCGTGGAAAGGGATTGGCAAAGCTCCTTAAAGGAAGCTGTGTAGGAGGATCCCAGTGAGAGCAGGATAAATGCCACGACCGAGGAAGATGAAGATGCGGCCTAGGCTGTCTCCTCCTCGAGGGCGATCATCTGCTCGAGTTGCTCAGCTGAGCCCGCCACGGACACCGCCCAACAGGCCTCCTTCTTTGACTTCACCGCGGTAGCTGGGCACCTAAGCTGTAACCTGGCAGCGCTTGTCTTCCAGGACGTTGGCTGAAAACGAACGGCATAACTCGCAGGCCTACGGGTCATGAGCTAGGCCGAGGCAGTAGACACATGTGGAGTGTGGATCCGTCCTGGACATTTTCTGCCCACATGGGCACCGCCAAAATCCGGGAGTCGATTTGTCCATCGCAGCCGCAAGGGAGTAATTAGACCGAAGTCTTGAAAACTCAAGAATTAGTTTTGGGCGAACCGAAGAATTAGGATCCAGGCTATACGCAGAGCGTTAAGGAGGGAACCTGAGTTTCCAAGTAGTAAGGAAGATCAGGCATCATGGGGCGGAGCCGAAAGTTTTACCACCCGGGTTGGTGGGAGAAGCCAGCTTGAAGACCTTCCAGCAAGATTTAAAGCGGCAAGAAACCTGCCAGACAGTGTGGATGAACAACATATCCATGTCCCTAGAAACATGTGGCTCAAGGACTGGTGCCAGGAAAAAGGATACAAATTTGTAGGGAACTGGCAACAGTTTTGGGAGCGAAAGTTCTTTAAATTTGATGGACTGCATCTGACCAAGGAGGGAGTCAGTGCATTGAGGCAGAAGTTTGATGTCTTTGCAGAATATTTAAACCAGCAAATGGGGAGAGGGGTGCAGCACCCCATACGTTGAATGGGAAGAACACCCCTCCCACCTCAGCTAGTGGTCAAACAGGAGTTCAGCATGTTTGTAGTTCATTTGCATCACCAGGTAAAGAAAAAGGTCCAGCTCCCCACACGGCGCACAGGGGAAACATCGGACCTCGCCCAACAACTAACACACCGAAATCTGGCCAATCGAAAATCATGTATACTAATGATCGCAGTCTGGGAAACAAAATCCCAGACCTGCAGGCACAACGATAGAGACTAAACTGGACATAATACTATTAGCTAGACTTCAGGTACCTGGCAAGTGTACTGTCTAGAAGAGACAGAGGTAAAAGGGTGGGGGGTGAAGTGTCCCTTTATGTCAATGAAAATATCAAAGCTACAGAAATTCAGAATATACATAAGGACCAGAAGAACTGTGGGTCACCCTGGAAACAGGAAATGGGACAGCCATACGAACTGGGGTTGCGTACAGGCCTCCAGTCCAGGGGGAGGACATAGACACGTTACTGTTGGAAGATATGCAAAACATGACAGCTAAAGGGGAGGTTCTGATAATGGGAGACTTCAACATGCCAGATACAGATTGGTCAATACCAGCAGGGACATCTGCCAGAACTAGACACATGGTGGATTCCCTGCAGGAGGAGGGCCTCAAACAACTGATTCAACAATCCACAAGAGACAGGGCTATCCTAGATCTAGTACTGACTAACAGGGAAAGGATCACAGATCTCCAGGTAGAAGGTCACCTGGATGCCAGTGACCATCACATGGTATGGTTCAATTTGGCCACTAGAACAAAATCATCCCATTCCAAGGCAGAAATATGGGACTTCAGAGGGGCTGACTTTGATAAGATGGCCAACAGAGTTAAGCTAGCCCTGGCAAAAAAAAATACAGGTGACGGGGTACAGACAAAGTGGGCAAGCATTAAAGAGGCAATACTTGAAGCAACATCCCATTGTGTTAGTGAGAAAAGGAAGTGCAAAAGAAGAAGGAAACCACTTTGGTTCTCAACCACAGTAGCAGAAAAGGCCAGAGCCAAAAGGCTGGCCTTCAGGAAATATAAGGGAACGCAGCAGGATGAAGATAGGGAGGCATACCAAACTTCCCTAAGGGAAGCAGGAAAGGCAGTAAGGCAGACAAAGGCCCAAACCGAGGAAACATTAGCACAAACAGTAAAAGAAGGTGACAAGACTTTCTATAGATACATTAGTGAAAGTAGAAAGTCCAGAGGGGGTATTGCTAAGATCAAATGGGATAAGGGGGAGTGTGAGGAGAAGGACATGCAAAAGCACCTATCCTAAATAGATAGTTCTGCTCAGTATTTACTAAAGAGAAGGTGGGGCAGGGCCCACAACTCAGCACCATGGACACAGGTGGGGGGGGGGGAGGTGTGCATTAGTTCCTTCACAAAAGAAAGGGTCCTACAAGAGCTCGGTAAGCTCAGGGTGGACAAGAAAAAATTACTCACCTTAGTAATTATGTTTCTTCTAGTGGAGTCTTGCTGTATTCTGACTATTGCAGTTAGGTCCTGCCTTTCAACTGCCCCGGAGGACAAAGGGTTAACTTTTCTATGCCTTGCATAGAACGTTCATCATTAGCTCGGTTGAGGCCCCTGTCTGTTGTTGTTCAAACTGCAACCATCAGATTTTTATGAGCAAAAACTCACTAGGTGTTCTGTGTGGAAACTGTAAAATTTTTACTAGCCAACTGGCAAATATATAATGTTTTTGCTTCTCAAAGGAAGACTCAAGTCAGGAAACCCAAAAACAAAAACACATCCAAAACACAACATTCCACCCAAAGAAAAAAAGAGGGTGTAAATGGACACCCCTAGGTGCCAACATTGCTCCTGCCCACCCACATCCCAAAACTAGGTTCTGAGAGGGTAGGTGAATGCTGCTGAAGACTCTATTAGAAGAAATCATAATTACTATGGCAATTTTTTTCTTCAAAACAACATGAAGTCTTGCTGTATTCTGACATTGCAGACTACCAAGCAGTACCTCAATGGAGGAGGGACAGAACCTACTTTGGAAATAGGCTCTGAAGTACTGTTGTACAAACCAGCATCACTCCCAGCCCAGATATCCAGAGAGTAATGCTTGGTGAAAGTATGGACTGTTTTCCAGGTGGCTGCTTGACAAATTTCTAAGAGAGGAATATCCCTGGCAGCAGCCAGGGAAGCATCTGTACCTCTTGTGGAATGAGCCCTCAGGCCTGAGGGTGGAGTTCTACCCAGTTTTTCATAGCAGAATTGTATAAAAGAAACAATCCACCTGGCAATAGATCTCTTAATGGCAGGTTTGCCCTTACCAACTTCTCCATAAGTGAGGAACAACTGGAGGGATTCAAACCTGTGACCCTTGGTACGCTCTACGTAGTAGCTAAGGGCTCTTTTAACATCAAAACTGTGTAGTCTCCTCTCTCCCAAGAAGGAATGATCAGTGAAGAAAACAGGGAGAGATATAGACTGGTTGAGGTGGAAATCTGAAACCACTTTGGGCAAGAACTTTCTGTTAGTTCTAAGGACCACTTCATCTTTGTGAAAAGAGATGAAATCAGATTCCACTGACAGGGCGTGCAATTCACTGATACGTCTGGCAGAAGTAATGGCTACCAAAAACACAGCTTTCCAAGTCAAGTACTTAAGCTCTGCTGAGGACAAAGGCTCAAAAGGGGGTTGTATAAGCTGAGCAATGCAAACATAAAGGTCCCAAGCAGAAGCAGGATCCCTAGAGGGGGAACTGGTGTGAAGCAATCCCTTGAAAAACTTACAGAATACAGGATGGGATGACAGAGAGGAAGACTTGCCTACAGACAGGAAAGCAGAAACAGCTGCCAAGTGTACCTTGAGGGTAGCTGGTCTGAGACCTAGGCCATTAAGATGGACCATATAATCCAGAACCGTAGACAATTCAAGAGAGTCTGGAGAAATATTCTTCTTAGAACACCAAATGCTGAATCTTTTCCATTTGGAGTTATAAGACTTTCTGGTGGAAGGCTTTCGAGAAGTCTTAAGGATATCCAGAACCCCTTGGGAAAGATGCAGATCTGCAAACTCTAACTCTTCAAGAGCCAAGCCTTGAGATTGAGAGACTGAAGATTCGGGTACCAAATCCTCCCCTGAGAGGATGTTAACAGGTTGTAATTCCTGGGAAGAGACAGGGGAAGATGGACTGTTAGGGACAGCAACAAGGGATACCATGGCTGTCTGGCCCAGTCTGGAGCAATCAGAATCACTTTGCATGGTTGTGACCTTATCTTGACTAACACTCTGAACAGGAGGGGGGGAAGCATACAGAAATTTCCCTTCCCAGTTCAGAATCAGAGCATCCAGGGGGACTGAGCCCAAGACTGGGGGTCTGCAACAAAAGAGAGGAAGTTGGTGATTGTCTGGGGCTGCAAAAGATCTATCTGCAGTGCCCCATCTTGAAAATCACTTTAACACCAGAGGATCTAAGGCCCATTCGTGATAGCCCTGGATATTCTGCTCAGTGCATCTGCTAGGACATTGTCCTTCCCTGGGAGGTGAACTGCTATCAGAAAGGTTTGCAGGGAGAATAGGCCAGGGACCACAACTTCATTGCTTCTGTGCACAAGGCCGTGGACCGAGTGCCTCCTTGCTTGTTGTTGTAACACATGGTGGTGGTGTTGTCTGTTCTGACCTGAACCACCTTGTTCTGTACAGATTTGGAAAAAGCTTGCAGTGCCAGAAACACTGCCCTGAGTTCCAAGAGATTGATGTGAAGCAGAGATTCCTGAGGTGACCACAGTCACTGGGTGGTAAGGTCCCCCAAATGGGCTCCCCAGCCCAGCAGGGAAGCATCTGTGGTGAGGATCACTGAATGAGACTGAGTGACAAATGTAACACCTTGTCTCAAATTGTCCTGATCTTGCCACCATTGCAAGGCTTGGATCAGGGTTCGAGTCACTGGAATTAGTTTGGTAAGGGAATCCTTTCTTTGGGACCAAAAAGCCCTTAAGTGGAACTGAATGTCCCTCATTTGGAATCTTGCCCCCTAGACCACTGCTGTGGAAGCTGCCAGGTGGCTCAGTAGCTGGAGGAAATGTCTTGCTGGTCGAGACACCTGAAGGCTGATTGAAGAGGCCAGTTCCATAAGGGTCCTTGCCCTGTCCAGGGGAAGGAAGGCTCTTGCCTTTACCGTATCCAGTTCTGCACCTACGAAGGTGAGGAGCTGCACTGGTTCAAGAACTGACTTTGGTAGGTTGAGAAGGAATCCTAAAGAAGTGAGCACTTGCTGGGTCACTTGCAGATGTGACTTGACTTGGTCTGGAGACTGACCTACTATGAGCCAGTCGTCCAAGTATGGGAAAATGGAAATCTTTTGTCTTCTTAGGAAGGCATCAACTACTGCCAGGCACTTTGTGAAGACCCTTGGGGCTGATGTTAGGCCAAAGGGCATTGCTCTGAACTGATAGTGGCCTGAGGGCAACTCGAACCTGAGGTACTTTCTGTGGGAGCACCTGATGAGAATGTGAAAGTAGGCATCTTTGAGGCCCAGGGAGGCTAACCAGTCCCCTGGCCTTAGAGAGGGAAGGATAATTCCCAGAGTTACCATTTTGAATTTTGGCTTTAAAAGATGTTTGTTCAGATATCTTAGGTCCAGTATGGATCGCCACTCTCCCGTCTTTTTGGGGGTTAGGAAGTACCTGGAGTACAATCCTTTGGCCCTGTGTAAGGTGGAAACTCTCTCTATAGCTCTGAGAGCTAGGAGAGAAGAAACCTCTGCCTCTAGGGCAAGGGTCTCTGAGAGATTTGAAGGTGGAAAAGATCTGGCTCTCATCTTGGGATATTTTTTGAAGCTGAGAACCAGTCCCTGGCTTACTACTTCCAGGACCCACTTGTCTGATGTAAGAGACTTCCGGTCCTGGACAAAGTAAGCCAGCCTGCCCCCTACTGGTACAGGAGAATCGACCCGGGCAGACCCATCAGGGTGTCTGCTTGGCAGGGGCTTTAGGCTGAGGGGTGGATGCAGGCCTGCTCCTCCCCCTTTTGGCCTCTCCCTCTAAAGAACCCCCTCTGCGAAAACGAAGAAGAAGAAGAAGAAGAGGCCTGAGCTTGGTTAAAAGGCCTTTGGAAAGGTCTGCCCCTGCCCCTGGACTGCTAGCTTTGAGGAGTTGCTTGCCTTTCTTTGGCCTGAGCACTCCTGTAAGTGGTCCTGTGTTCGTCCATTTTCTTCATGTAATTCTCTGTCTGCTCCCCAAACAGAGAATTACCAACTACAGAAAAATCCATGGCCTTAGCCTGGGTATCCTGTGAGAAGCTAGTACATCTGAGCCAAGCCATTCTCCGAAGAGCCACAGATGTAGCCGTGACTCTTAATGATACATCACTGGAGTCCACAGCAGCATGAAACTGTACTTTCGATGCCTCAATCCCATCTGCAGCCACCTGCTCCAGTTCCTTGGCAAGCTGGGAGGGAGCCTGTTTAGCCAGTGCCAGTACAGTGTCCCACCTGGACTTCTGGTACCTGGCTGCATAGGCCATATAATTAGCCTGCCTGAGTCCCAAAGATGCTGCCATGTATTGTTTCTTTGCCATGGCATCAATCTTCCTGGAGTCCTTATCTGGGGGGTGTGATGCCAAGGGAATGTTTGCCTTATCACAGGCAGCAGCTTGTACAACCCCAACATGGCAGCATTGCTGAAAAAGGAACTCTGTGTCTGAGCCTGAGACAGTGTACCTCTTGTCCATTCTTCTGTCCACAGGAGGTATAGAATTAGGAGACTTAAGAATTTTATGTGTCTGTTTCCCAAAGGATTTGTGGAGGAGAATAGACAGTCTCCTGGACTCTGGGATGTCCATCATCTCAACATAATCAGGCTCTTCCTGATCCTCTACTGCCTCCTCCACAGGAAGCTGGAGGCTATCAGCCACCTTTCTGTAGAACATGTAGTGTGAAGGGGACTCAGAAAGCCTAGGAGGAGAAACACCGGAAGGTCTGGGGAGATGTCCAGGTCAATAGGCACATTCACGACTTTCACCATCACCATAATCATCCTCATACTCTCCCTCCTCCTCAAACTCCGGTTCATAAAATTCTTCCAAGGTATAATCCGGAACCAGGGGAACCGACCGAAGCGATTCCATAATCCTAATCGATTTGGCTATCTCATCGGCGGTCGGAGTATGAGATTCTGGGTCCGAACCGGTCGATTTTTCTTTTCTTTTTCTTTTTGTCGGAACCAATTCCTCGGAATCGGCTCTCCTTTTGCACGAAGAAGTATTGCCCTGGTCAGAGGGCACGCCTTCTGGTTTGGTCGGAACCGAACCGGGCTGGCCATCCGGGTCAGCGGACTTCTCGGCCTCCCTTTCCCTCAGTCTACCTAATCTCTTTTCCAGGGTAGATTTGGGAAAACTCTTGCAAATTTGGCAGTCTAAATCGAGGTGGTCAAACCCCAGACAATAAACGCAGGTGGTGTGGGGATCAACCTTAGCAAAGACCTCCCCACAAACACACTGCAGTGTTGAAACCCAGTGGGCCCGTTCTTTTTCTTGGGTTTCTCAGACATGGCCAACCTAACCAAAACTTAACCTTTTTTCGGCAATCCACCAGGAAAGACTCCCCTATCGGTTCCTGACCGTGTCACGGGTCTTGGAAAAAAACGTACTTAAAACCCGCTTTTTAAGAACCATACAGACCGTAACCACACACAAAGTAAAGCACAAGTTTTACCTCAAAATGATCGGTTCAGCCGAACCAATCCACAGTTTACAAGTTCCACACAGAAAACAGAACAAAAACCTATCTAGTACTCATGGTACCACAGACAGAGACTTGAACCAACTATGCGGAAACAACAATTCAGTAGAAACCGACCGAAAACCGACACTTCAACCGACTTTTGAACTGAGCAGCAGAAGAAATCTCCCGAGCAACTGTTCAGTGAGGCGGAGTAAAGAATCTGACGGTTGCAGTTTGAACAACAACAGACAGGAGCTTCAACCGAGCTTGTGATGAACATTCTATGCAAGGCATAAAAAAGTTAACCCTTTGTTCTCTGGGGCAGTTGAAAGGCAGGACCTAACTGCAATAGTCAGAATACAGCAAGACTTCATGTTGTTTGAAGACAATGGGACCTGCTGGCATACATCCCAGGGTATTAAAGGAGCTAAGGGTGGAACTAGCAGAGCCATTATCAGAACTGTTTAGTGAGTCTCTGAGCACAGGAGAGGTCCCAGAAGACTGGAGAAGGGCTCATGTGATCCTGCTCCACAGGAGTGGTAACAGGGAGGAGGCAGGGAACTACAGACCAGTCAGTCTTACCTCAGTAGTGGGCAAGATTATGGAGACACTCCTTAAGGAAAGGATAGTGCAACACATGGAATCCATAGGAGCACAGCATCCAAGACAGCATGGGTTTACAAAAGGAAGGTCCTGTCAAACTAATCTCATAGATTTCTTTGACTGGGTAACCAGAGTGGTGGACCAAGGGGAGCAGTTGATGTTGCCTACCTTGACTTCAGCAAAGCTTTGATACTGTTCCACATAGAAGATTGATTAATAAGCTGGGTAGGCCGGGTGGTCTACGTTGGTCAACTGGGTGGCAAACTGGTTGACTGGCAGAAAAAAGAGAGTGGTGGTAAATGGTATACAGTCAGACGAGATTCAAGTCACAAGTTGGGTACCTCAAGGATCAGTTCTGGGGCCAGTCCTCTTCAATATCTTCATCAGTGGCATTGCAGATGGACTGGAGGGTAAGGTTTGTCTGTTTGCAGATGACACCAAGATCTGCAACACAGTAGATGATTCAGATGGGTGGGCAGAATGAGAAGAGAACTGGATAAACTAGCAAAATGGTCGGAAGAGTGGCAACTGGGGTTTAACGCAAAGAAGTGCAAGATCATGCACATAGGGAAGAGAAACCCTGAAGCCACCTATAGGCTGGGAGGGGAGTTGCTGCCACTCACAAGGGAAGAAAGAGACTTGGACGTCATCATCACCAATGACCTGAAATCATCCAAGCAGATCACTAAAGCAGTAGGTAAGGCTAGAGGGATGTTGGGGTGTATTAGTAGGGGTATCACGTCAGAAGAGGGAGGTAATAATCCCTCTTTACAAGACACTGGTTACGCCCCATCTGGAGTACTGCGTGCAGTACTGGAGGCCACACCTTCACAAGGACATTAACCAAATTGAGGCAGTCCAGAGAAGGGCATCCAAAATGGTGCAGGGACTGCATCAGAAAACATATGAGGACAGATTAACTGAACTCAATGTGTATACCCTAGAGCAAAGGAGGGGAAGAGGTTATATGATTGAAACATTCAAACACCTTAAGGGCATTAACAAGGTGAAAGAGCCTAACATGTTTCAATATAAGAAAAATAACAGGACAAGAGGACACAGCATGAGTTAAGAGGGAGGCCGATTAAGGGGTAATGTGAGGAAGTTCTTTTTCACAGAAAGGGTGGCGGATGCATGGAATGGCCTACCTCAGGAAGTGGTGGTTATGAATACAGTGCAGGGCTTCAAACAGGCATGGGATAGGCATAAGGGAGCAATACAGATGAGTATGAATAGATAGGCCATTGACAGAGCAAAGGCCAATGGCACATTCATAAGGTAGAAAAAGAAATGGGCAAACTGGATGGGCCTTGCGGTCCTTATCTGCCGTCAGTTTCTATGGTTGGATTGTGTGGATGCTTGAAGGGTCCAAGAGATAGGGCAGAATGGGGGCAGTAAGAGGAGTGATAAATAGAGAGAAAAAAAAAAAAAGGCGCTGCATAATAGGGACGTCATGATATTAAGGACATCTGTTACACTCCCAATTATTTTTTTAAGTAATGTGCAACCTGCATATTTTTTTTTTTTTTTTTAACTTTGTTCACCTCTGATCCGGTGGAGATATATATCCTATTACCTCCTCAGACCCCCTCCCAAACACTCCCCACTTCCTGGCATTCCCCCAGCCAACCTGCTAGGAGGTATGGCCAGTAGCTACCCCCATTCACGGAGGGGCTCCCCCTTGGGGACATAGGAGGAGAGACCAAGATCGAACTTGTTACCCCAGCAAAGTTTTGTGGGCGTCATTCAGCGTAGGAGGTGATGAGTCCCCGGTGTCACTGTGCACAGATGGGTAGAGGGGTTTTTGCTCTTTACTTGTTGCCTTTCCCCTAGCAGCGTCAAATGTGCAATGATGTCAGAGGCACGCTGCGCACACTCCCTACATGCCGACATGCACCGACGCCAACAATACCAGCGCTCACTGAGGCATCAGGGCCACAGACTCCTAGCCACCATCAGAAGTAAGACTGCTGCCAACAACCTACACCCACTCACTCTGGAGAAGGAGAGTAGTCCACTAGATGCCCAATCCTCCTCCCAACGACTGGCCCTCCGATGCTCCGAGCTTATTCCCGAACCTGGGTCATTGGCACCGCCTGTGTTAGCTCTACAGTAATACTAAAAACCATAAATCACAATAGATAAACATTTTTAAAAATATCAGAATTTAAAAATAGTCATAAATATAGAATTATAGTATACGAACTATCAGAGTCAGGGAAAGCAAGGCAGAACAAATGCAGTTTCAGGGCTGTTTTAAAATCTTCGACGGTCAGGCACTCTCTAATCCGACGAGGTAGAGAATTCCATAGTGTAGGGGCCACCAAAGCAAAAAAATGGGCCCCAGAGGTCTTCAAACGAACCCTGGGAATCTCTAGCAATCCCTCGACAGAGGAACAGAGTGAGTGGAGGGGGCAGTAGAGGCACAGAAGATCTTGCGAGTAGTGTGGTCCCTGTCCGTGTAGGGCTTTATAGGTCAATAACCTGACCTTGAAGGTGATCTGCCAATGTATCGGCAGCCAGTGCAGGCCGCAGAGGAGTGACATGGCATGATCTCGATAAGCCAGTCAACAACCTGGCTGCTGCATTCGGCACTAGCTGCAATCGGCGGATATCAACCCCCAGTAGCCCCAGCGGTATAGGGCGTTGCAGTAATCAATGCGTGAGGTTACAAAAGCATGGACCAGTGTTGGAAGATCGCCAGGCGGGACCAGGTGCTTGATCTGGGAGATGTTCCTCAGATGGAAAAGAGAGGTCTTAACAACAGCAGGCATGTGAGATTTTAGTGTCAGGCCGCTATCAAACACAATGCCCAGATTTTGTGCCCAGTCAGAGGTAAGCAGCTGGTTCCCCAAAGGCCAAAAGCCTGAAGGTTGTGACCTGCTGACAACCACAAACCTTGGCAACCTGGCTTCACCACCAACACTTCGGTTTTATCTGAGTTCAACTTCAGCCAACTGGCACTCATCCAGCCCTAGATCTCGGAGAGGCAGCTGTTAAATACCAAGACCGTTCTAATATGCTTGGGCACAAATGGCATGTAGAGCTGAGTGTCATCTGCAGCTCCTACGATATCTCGCAATCAGGAAATCATTCAGTACCCGAACAAGGGCAGTCTTGATACTGTGCCTCTTTCTAAACCTGGACTGGAGAGGATCATAGACATCGTGAGATGTTAGGTGGTCATCCAGCTGGGCCGCAACCACCTTCTCAATAATCCTGCCCACAAAGGTCAAGTTAGAGACAAGTCTATAGTTCACTAAACAGTCCAGGTCGAGGAAGGATTTCTTCAGGAGGGGTACCACTACCACCTCCTTCAGGGGGTCTAGAAACACCCCTGTCTCCAACAAACACCGGACTATTTCAGCAAGGACCGGGCCGATGACTTCAACGCACCCCACTAGGAGGCATGTTGGGCCCGGATCCAGACTACAGCAGGTTGGTCGCATACCCTGTCCCGCACAATGTCTATAATCGCCAAATGTCCGAAGTTGGACCAGACAGACAGAGTGCTTGAACCTCATGCCGATCCCCGCAATACCCATTTGATGGTGCTAAGCAGATCTCAGTTCTAATAGTGGTAATCTTAGCGGCAAAGAGCCGAGCAAACTCATCACAGTTATCTTGTGAAAACGCTCCCCACAGCTGAAGGCAGGTTGGACTGCACAACCTGTCGACAGTCAGGAAAAGCTGAGCTGGTCGATTCTTTGCCGTAGCAATCTCCTTGAACAGGAATTTGGCTTTCTTACAGGAGATTGCTGATTGGTAGTCTTTACAATGGGCTACCAATCTAAGTTTGTCATCGACCAGGACGGATTTCCACCAGCGCTGCTCCAACCTTCGACCCTCTCGCCTCAACTCCTTCAAAGTCCCATCAAACCAAGGGACTTCAGGCAAAGAGTGAGGGGGTGAACATGGACAGGAACTAGTGAGTCGAGGGCCACTGTCACTGCCTTGTTATAGGCTAATACCAATTCCCTCAGCTCCCTGAATACACTCGGCACACCTGATATGTCCAGCACTGCCATAAGACCATCTGGAGTCAGACCCCTAAGAGGACAGTACTGGACCATCTCAGTAGGAGCAGGTCTACTGGGTTGGGGGGGGGTGCCTCGAATCTAAACCTTATAGCATGATGGTCCAATCAACCGACCGACTCCACCACTAGAGCAGTGATCTCCATCCCTAGTAGGAAGACCAGGTCCAATGAATGGCCGTGGCTATGGGTAGCAGAGGTAACTACCTGCGTCAGGCTCAACTAACTCATCAGTTGGATGAAGTCCTGCCCAAACTATGAGAGTTCATCATCGACCCAGACGTTGAAATCCCCCAGAATTAACCATCTAGAGGATTCCAACACCAGGTCAATGATGAAGTTTGCGACTTCCTGTAGGATTCCTTCTCACCACCTTGTGGATGGTAAATGAGAAGTATCCTGCAGCCTGCGCCTGCTCCCATGATGCATTCAAAGGATCGGGTCATTCCTACCAGGATGTCTACAAGGCCCAGATTCGACTTAAAACAAATGGCAACTCCCCCGCCCCTACGATCCTCTCTCAGGCGGTGTATCACTGAGTACCCAGCTGGAATCACAGATTCCAAAACTGGTCCAGTATTCTCATCCAGCCAGGTCACAAGTGGATGCATGAGACAATCTCTTACTTCTAAGACAAATGTGTGAGATGAATTTCAAGTGAAAAGACTGCAGGAGGAGCTGGCCCATTAGCACAGGGGTAATGTCTGATGCACGTGACAAGCGTTTGGGAGTGGACCTCGTTCATCAGGGTCCAGCTTTGGGGAGACGGATCAAGCATCCCAAAGGACACCTACCCTCAGAGAAGGGCAGCTGTGTGACACTGCTGCCATAGTGTCACCTAGGTGATGATCGGTGGCATTACAGGAAAGGGTGCACCTTTGGAGAGGGGGGATGCTGGCAAAGGCTGCGCAGCTACATACTCTGTGCGTGGGGCTGGCATCCTTGTGGGAGGGGTAGAACCAGAGGAAAAATGACTCCCGCCACCTGTAGATGAATAACCCCGGTTTAGTCGGCTCCATGCCTTCACCGTCTATCGCTGGATGTGGACCACTGTCGTGGGTATATCCCTTAACCCCAAGCCCACCTGGGGGAGCCATTCAGCAGCAGAATGGAGGGAGGTAGTGATGTGCCTTGGAGCTCTTGAGAGTGACTTGCACAGGGCAGAGGAGAGAGGAAGAAAATTTCCAGATTAAAAAAAAAAAAAGGAAGAAGAAAACACAGCAGAAACGTGTTTTACTGTATACTGTATAAAAAAAGATTTGTTATATTAGGGATTTGAAGTGAAACAATAACAAGTAAGACCACCACTAAGCAAGTTATTTTTTTATTTCAAAAATGTTACCAGGGCAGACATACTGAGCTGGCAGTATAGCATAGAGGTTAGAGTAACGAGTTGTGAATGAGCTTGCTACATCAGGCAGACCTGGGTTTGATTCTCACAGTCTCCACTTGCATACTGTGTGACTCTGAGCAAGTAACTTAACCACCCCAGTGTTCCCAGGTTGCCCCTGAAAACAGGCACTTGTGTCTGGTGAGCCTTACTTGGTTACCCCAAAAATTAAAGTTCATGTCCAGATGCACGGCAGGGCGGGCGGGGGAGGGGGTGGAAGACAGTACAAGAGAACAAAATATAAACAGTAATTAACAGCATTAAAAGAAATAATAGTTCTAGTGGTTGTACTGTGAGGCTTCAGAACCATTAGCCTTTTTCGTTTGCAAAGTGTTCTGAGACACAACATGGATAAACATCCTGTACGAAATGAAGCACTTTATTATTTTATCTCGTAATGAAAGTCTCCATTTACAAGATTTTCTACTTGGCAATATCTGGTACAGATGGCAAAAATATCCTAAATATAAATCGGGGCACAATGTGGTAACTGTGAGATTTTTTTGCCAATCCATCCAGCACTCCACACTACTGTGCGATGCAAAACAAGTCACGTCTCTGGACCAGATTGGTGCAAGCTTCCTCAAAAACAAGCTGCCCACACAAATAACTTGTTATCCAATTAAAACTAATTGCAACTAGATTGGAACTCATGAAGTCTGTATGGGTCACATTCATTTCCACAACAGACAAAGCCCTGCACAAACAACAGACCTTGACAATAGCTGGAATAAAGTGCAGACGACCTCCAGTCAGATAAATCAATTGTACACATTATTGCCTTGTACTCCGAAGGGAGAGATGAGGGGATTTAATCACGTACTCCTCAATTATGGTTTTAAATGACAGATAAGTGTTTACATCTGCAAACAATAAGAAAGGCAAAGCACATTTCTGAGGACATATATTTAATGGAAAAAAAATACATCTACTCAGTGTTAGCACCTCAGCATGATAATACTGTTATATAGTAGCTGTCAAGGAAAGCACTGCCTACAGTTTGCTTTCAGCAACTACAGATCAAATCAAACTTTATTTAAAATGTGCTTTTCCAATATTAAAGTGCGAATACAAAAACACATATAAATAGTCAATTAAATAAAACATATTTAAATATATAAAATAAGCAGCAGTCTCATAAATTAAATATTATCCCCGAAGGCTAGACTAAATAAATACGTCTTCAAGGAAGACTTAAAAGTCTCAGATAAGGGTTCTCAGCACTTCTCTAAACACTGCAGTAGAAAACAAATTAAAAACTCTTTTAAAATAGCTTTTGCGTAGGCTGGCCTGTCGGCACAGTTGTAGGCTACTGCTCATGATGCCAGCGACACAGGTTCAAAAGTGAGCCCAGGTCACTGAGGGCTGGCTGGGAGGCGGCAAGGGATCGAGTGCCCCAGAAGGCACTCACCTCCTCCTCCTCCAGGGAGGGAGGGCAGCCTGCTCCCATGCATGACTGCCACTTGGGTGATCACAGAAGACGCTGCTCTTGGGAGCACCTCAGCGGGCAGGTAGATATCGGCACATGACACGCACTACGCTCATATGCATGCTTGCATCACACACTAGCGTATAAAGGGAGGGCAAAAAATTAAAAGGAAGAAAATGCAGTAGACCCAAGGCACAGTAACGGACTTACCCCTCGAAGGCCCTGCATCGGCCAAGTGACAACCTTCCCTAAACCAGATCGTGATTAGTGGCAGTTGGGGCCCTGTCACATCCCACCACAGAGGGGAAGCCGTGAGGACAGACAGGGGAGGAAGAAAAATTATTCACTGTAGTAATAGTGTTTCTTCTCAGGGATTTATCAATGCGACTTAGAACAAGCATCACCTGACTGGTAGAGTGTGATGCCTCAGAGATAGAACTTATACTAATTATGTAATCAAATTGAAGTTCAAACTCTCAAACTCTACACTGTGGTCACACTACCCCTAGCGTTCCAATATCAGATTTGTTTCTATAGCTAGGGGAGCTGTGGCCACTAAACGACTATTAAAAAATTTCAAAAATGTTTTCTAAACTTTTTTTTTCCAAATTATCAAATTTCAAGCAGACAACATGACGTATGTAACTGATCACATTCAACCAACAGCTGAAGAACTGCAATAAGTGTGCTCAAGCAACCTCAAACAAGGAACCGACTCTTGTGTCAGGCTCTGGAAGGTGAGGCACGTTCTGGGATTGTAAATCACATTAATGGATCCCTGAGGTGAAACAACGTTACTAGGGTGAGTAATTTTACCTTCAAACACAAGGAGTCCATCAATGATGCTTTACAATAAGCACACTCTCCAGCAGTACCTTGGGAGGATGGGTACCAGAACCTATTTAAGAAAAAGGTTCTGCAATACAGGTCAGCAGTTCCAAAACTGGCATCCCTCCTGGACTGTATGTCCAGGCAATAGTGTTTTGTGAAGGTGTGTAATGCTTCCCAAGCAGCTGCTTTGCAAATATCTAGAAAGGGGAAGGCCTTTGTAGCTGCCACAGAGGCAAAGGTACCCCTTGTGGAATGTGCCCTTAGGCCTCTGGGAGGTGTTTTACCAGCTTTTTCACAACAGAACTGTCTGCAGGAGACTATTCAGTGAGAGATAGTCCTCCTAACTGCTGGTTTACCTTTGCCCACCTCTCCATAGGCAAAAAAAGCTGTGTACCCTAGGACTGGATATCCTTTGTCCGGTCCATGTAGTGACCTAGTGCTCTTTTTCTATCCAGACAGTGCAGTTTTTGTTCACCTGTACTGGGATGGTCACGGTAGCGCACAGGAAAGGCAATTGACTGGTTCCAGTGGAATTCCAGCACCACCTTAGGTACGAACTTCCTACTGGTGCTAAGGACTACCTCATCCATGTGGAATATTATGTAGTTTGGACCTATACAGAGGGCTTGCAGCTCACTTACCCTCCTGGCAGAGCATCTGCAGTTTACGATGCAGGTGTCATGGCGGACAGGAAACAGTATGGCAAACGGGAATACCGTGGCATATGGTATTCCCGTCTGTGCTATGGCTTTCACAACAATGTAGTATGGCAACGTCTTCAGGCAACTGATTTCTGTGAGCGTCCCCGTAAATAATCAACTCCATCACTTGCAAAATTTTGAGGTAACAAGTTACACTCGAAACAAGTGTTGAGGAGGAAGTTGAAGGAATCAAACCCCAGTTAGCTAGATATACCTGGCGCATTCACAGCTCTAGCCTCTAAGCTATGCTGCCAGGTCCACTGAGACACACTCTGCTCCTCAGTGTTATAGTTTCCCATGCTTGTGCGTAAGGAACACAGCACTCACTGTATTACCGTCTGCCATGGTATTCTCATTCACCATACTGTTTCCATCAAGCATGACATCTGCATCATGAACTACAAGTGAGCCCTCCTGGCAGAAATGGCACTCAGGAAAATGGTTTTCCATGTGACATATTTAAAATCAGCAGTAGCCATAGGCAAAGGAAGCCTCCATCAGCTAGGCAAGACAGATATTTCAGTCCCATGGATGGACTGGATCACTTACAAGGAGATAACAAGTGAGACCTTTAAAGAAACCTTTTATGAAAAGGTTGCGAGGCCAATGATTTGTCTTTGCCTGATGATGCGTAGGCTGACACTGCTGCCAGATGTACCTTCAGGGTTGAGGATCTCAGACCTAAGGAGTGTAAGTTTACTAGGTAGTCCAGAACTGTAGACAACCCCGCCTGCATTGGGATTATCCTTCTGGAGGCAAACCAGTATGAAAAGCTCTTTGACTTGGAGGAGTATACTTTCCTTGTTGATGTTTTTCTGAAATTATAGATCTTTTTATTTTATATAAAGGTAATACACCTGAGAGAACAGTACAGGGATTACACATTATGACCAATGACATAAACTGTATAGCAGCTGCAGAGTGACAATATACAGCATTTAACAGAAATCCCTGACTCTGGAAAAGCAATAAGAAATACCCCCCTTCCCCAAATCCCCAGGTCCCCATCCCCCCCCCCAGGATGTGCCTTCTATAAAGGAAAGGAAAGACAAAAGAAAAGAAAGGAGAAGAAAAGGAAGAAGGGGAGCTGATTCTGATACATATGAGATACATAAAGGTATATCGGCTGCCAAGGTAGCTAGAGGTGTACCCAACAGGATATTAATTCAAATAAAGAGCATATAATTTGCCCCATTTCAGCTCAAACGAGACCAGACAATTCCGAGAACTTGCTATTAACTTTTCAGTCCAAAAACAGAGAGAAAGTTCACTGATCCATTCTGCATACGAGATAACCACTTGGTCCATCCAATGCCTAAGGACCAATCTTTTGACAACCATCGAGATTAAGGCCATGTGGAATCTACGCTCCATCACTTGTATGTTGGAAAGCTTCCCCAGGATACAAACTTCTATAGTGAATAAATCCTCCAGGCCCAAAAGAGGGTCTAAGTTACAGTAGATTGGATAGACTGCCATAAGGGAGCCACCTTCTCACAATACCAGAAAATGTGTACCAGATTCCCTTCCACTGTGCCACACCTTGTGCATAGGGTTGAAGCTAGTCTGTTTAATTTAACCAGTTTAACTGGGGTATAATAGATGTTGTTCAATATATGATACTGAGTGAGACTATGTCTGTCTTGAGAGAGATACCGATATGTATCTAGGCAAATTTGTTCCCAATCTAGAAGGGTATCTGGCAGAAGAGAAGACCAGCATTTGGAACCAATCAGGTAGTCCGGGAATTTAGTGTCCAATAGGAAAGAATAAAGCTTAGAAATGCTATGGGCCTTAGTTGCCTGTTCCTGTATCTGGTTTAGGAAGGGTTTAATTTGAGACGGTGTAGGATTGGAGCCGAAGCTGGAAGCCACTAGGTGTCGTAACTGGAAAACTTTACAAATGTGCTTTTGAGGAATATCATATTTGGTCAGAATCTCCCCGGAAGATAAAAGAGAGTTATTCAGGAATAAATCATCGACACAGCAATCTCTCAGCTGAGGAAGCCAGTCTAGGGAAAGCGGGAGACCCCCGATCCTAATATTTAAACTTAGGGTAAGAGGTTGGGAAGTGTCTTTCCTGGGAGAGAGATTGAAAAAGTGCCAGCATTGATTCAACACCTTGATAGAAGTGCCAATGACGCTCCCCTGTAAAAGTGGAGGCAAAGTGGACAGGTTATAATAGAGGAGTCTGGATGGGGGAAGGCCAAACTCGGTTAGAATCTTTTTCTCAAGTTGTACCCAAATTGGTAGAAACTCATCCACCCTCTAGTCATACCACCTCCCACTTTTGCCATGGGCTTGCCCATAATAGAATAAAGTTGAAGACGGAGCCTCCCTTCGCTTTGGGTAAATTAAGTTTTAAGAAGGCTTTCCTGGGCTGTTTACCCTGCCAAATAAACTTGGAAATGGACCTGTGGAAGTGATGGAAATAGGACATCGGTAGGAAAATGTTCATTAGGCTAAGTGGGTAGAAAACCCGAGGCAACACATTCATCTTAACAATATTAATACGACCCCACAGCGATAAAGGGAGGGCAGGCCATTTCTGAAGGTCTTGTTGAATTTTAATCAATAGATTGTCTAGGTTAAGCTTCCTGAAAAGTTCAGGGTCTTTAGTAAGAAAGATGCCTAAATATTTGAGAGAGGAGGGGGCCCATTTCATACCAAACTGGGAAAAGTTGACCTGAAGCGTGTTGACATTCAGTGGAAATATGACTGATTTAGCTAGATTCAACTTGTAATTAGCCACCTGGCCAAACTGGGCTATAATGTGCAATATATGTGTTAGGGAGACTTCGGGGTTAGTCAAGTGTAAGAGAATATCGTCAGCATAAGCCGAGAGAACCAGAGACTGCCGTTGAATGAAACATCCCGTGACCAGTGGGTAATTTTTGATTCTGAGAAGGAGAGGCTACAGATAGAGATTAAACAAAAAAGGTGACAGGGGGCAGCCCTGCCAGGTGCCAGTAAATAGCGAAAATCGAGAAGAAAAAACCCTGTTACAATAAATTCTGGCAGTAGGGGATTGGTAGACCGATTTAATCCATTGAATAAAGACCTCCGGAAAGCCCATTCTCTTTAATATAATCCAGAGAAATTCCCAATGGACTCTATCAAAGGCTTTCTCCGCATCTAATGATATCAGTGCCATAGGGATTTGAGAGTCCTGGGCAGCTTGAAAAATATGTGAGAGAGTACACAAGTGGTCTATAGAGGACCTGCCCTGCACAAAACCCACTTGTTCGGGACTCAACAAGTTAAGCCAGACCTTTTTGAGTCTAAGGGATAGGACTTTCGTTAGGATTTTAATGTCGTAATTAAAAAGTGAAATTGGGCGGTAACTAGCAGGGTCGGGGAATTGTCTGGTTTCAGTATCAGAACAATAGTGGCTTCCAGCAAGGAAGGGTCCAGAGTGGTGGCGTTAAACATGTATTCGAATAGTTTCGTGAGGAGAGGGGTCAGTTCCTTCCCAAAAGTTTTATAAAAGTTGGAGGGGAAGCCATCAGGTCCCGGAGCTTTGTCCGAAGCAAATTCCTTGATCACCTCCTCGACTTCCATTACTGTGATAGGAGTAGTCAGAGCTTCTCCTAGGTGAGTTTGGAGGGTAGGGAGGGGGAGGCCCTCTAGGAACTGGTCCACACGGGAGTGGGAAAGGTGGAAGTTACCACTGCCGTAAAGTTCCTTATAGAATGACTCAAAAATTCATGAAATATCCCTAGGAGAAGTTTTAAGGGAACCATCAGAAGATAATAATGAGGGAATCCATCTCGATCCTTCAATTTCCCTCAACCGTAAAGCTAGCATTTTACCCGATTTCTCCCCTTAATCGAGATAGAGAGCCTTTGTTTTCAGGAGCGCATACTCTGCTTTGTCTCTTATCTAATCTGAGGACTCATTTCTGAGTTTCATTAGGGTTTCTAGATCAGCTTGGGAAGAGGAGAAGGATAACTTATTCTCTGCCAACCTAATTTGGTTCGACAATAACATGATCTTGGCCTCCCTCTGTTTTTTCCTCCTAGATGCGAGTTTAATAAATTCACCCCTAATGAAGCATTTAAGGGAGCACCAAAGCAGATCCTCCCTCTCAACTGAACCTGTATTGGTCTCAACAAATGAGGTGATTAGGGATCTGATATGAGAGACTATGCCGTTGTCTTTTAAAAGCTGGGTGTTTAGTTTCCAGGCGGTATCCCTTTGCACCTGCTGGCTTGGGGAGACCAAAATCCAAGCCACCGAGCGGTCTGACACCACTATGGGCTCAATACCAGACTGGAGTACTCCCGACAGAAGGTTATTGCTGACTAGTATTAGGTCAATTCTGGCCCCGGTCCTATGTACTTGGGAGTAATAAGAAAAGAGTTGTCTTGTGGGGTTAAGTAAACGCCAAGGGTCACACAGACCCAGTAAGTCCATAAAATTCCTCAAGGCTGGCTGTGAAGAGGAGAGTGATTTCAGGGGTCTATAAGATTTATCCAAATCTTGTGAGGGAGCTATATTCCAGTCCTCCCCAATTATTAGCATTGAGGGTAAGAGTCCACTCAACTTTTCAGCCAAAGTCATAAGGAAGTCTGGTCCTCTACTGAAAGGATCGCCCTAGAGTTATCTTTCACATTGTAGCTTAACCTTTCACAATAATGAATCTACCTTTATGGTCCGATAAAAGCTCTTCTGCCAGAAAGGGAATATGCTTCTTGACCAAAATGGCCACCCCTACTAGAGGATGACCCCCCGAGGCAAAACCTGAGCGTAACCTTGACGGCGAAGCCCTTTGACTTCTGATGAGAGCAAATGGGTTTCTTGCATCAAGAGAATATCAACATTCAGTAAAGCACAGTTTTTGAAAACCTGGTACCTTTTAGTTAGGTCTCTGACACTTCTTACATTCCATGTAGCAATTTTAAGCGCTGAAACAGTCATTATCTAATATACAGTGCAGCAATGGACTATGAAAATATGAAAAAGCAGACCACCCTAGAAGGCACATCCTGCCCTCCCCCCTTCCCCCAAAAACCCACCATCAACCAAATCCCACCCCACCACCCTCCCTCCCCTCGAGACCAGTAAAGAAGAACTGAAGCAGTATTAATTTCAGACATAATGTTACAACCTTTACCAAATCCTGAACTAAGAAAGAAAGACCCCTCCCTACCCCCCTCCACATCCCCGAAACTATATACAACTGTTCCCCCAACTACTTCTTGAGAAGAATTGAAAGTAATAGTGCTAAGGTCGGGGAACAAAGCCCCAAAAGCCACCGCTAGATGGGTGTACCGGGAGGTAAACATGAGCCGGTAACCTGAGGAAGTATCGGCTAATAAGTAGAGAGTAATTCCCTCATCAGTGCTGAGAACTTCCTGGCTGAAAAAAAAACCCCATCTGGGCTGCTCTCCCCCCTCTCTTTGGTGCATTTAGCAGTCCCACCAGGGCCGTCCCCCCATGGAGCCCCCCCCCCAAAACAGATAAATCAGGTTAAGCCTACAAAAATACTGGGAAAGATGAGAACCTGACCGAAATCTCGAGGTTATACAGAGAAAGCCCCATTAACCTAGGTTAGATATAACCAGAGCTCACTAAATAGTGAGAGCCCACCAGGGTCTCCTAGATTCCGGTCTTCGCCATGAGGAAACAGCCCCGATCAACTTGTTGACCGGCTGGTTCATCACCTGCCTCCAACCCCCCAACTGCCATCTGAACTCCTTAAACCCTGCAGAGAAATAACCAAATGACATTACCCACATAGGTTCCGAACTAAATAGGGTAGGGGATAATAACCCTGAGACCCCAATAGTGATGCTAAGAATCAGAGTCAGCCCCCCAGCCCAGGGGGCCAACTACAGGCTTTGCTGCCATCAAAATCGTCAGCGGTAAAAATATGTTCTCAAATATAGAAGTGTGTTAGGGCACAAGCAGGGTCAGACTGACGCCTTGCTAACCCCCCTCCAAAGTGCTCCCCCTAACAACAACAATCCTCATTGCCTAATAACGGGCCAGCTCATCCCTTTACTCAAAAAACCCCTCCAACCCACCAACTACACCTGATGAATTCTCCAGGATATCCTAATGAGCGCTTCTGTCCAATTTACTGTGAAATTAAGCAAGCCTAATTACCTGGGCCGGGGAAGGACAGGAGGAAACAGGGGAGCAATATTTACTAGGGGGACCAAAAGATCCCACCAGACTCACGTCGTGTGGAAACCACCTCTGCACCCCAAGTTCCCCCCAGCGAGCTGGCCCCATGAACCACCATACAACCGAGCCCACTCAACCTCCCAACGGACCGCTCCAAAGCCGCCACCCCCCACCACCAGAGGATCCAGACGAGAGAAGAAAAACCAGAAACAAAAGGTGAGAGTCCAAAAATGCAGCATGTAACAAGAGGTAGCTTCTTGGCGTTGTCTCAGCGATTCGGCCCAATTTAAACAGGTTAGGCAACTTGATTGAGAGATCTGTACCACAGAGTCCAGACGAGAAAGAAATGAGGAATCAAAAGCCAAAAAAGAAAGTCCAAAAATGCAGCATGTAGTAAGAGGTAACTTCTTAGCTCTGCCTCAGCGATTCAGCCCAGTTTAAACAGATTAGGTAATTTGATTGAGAGATCTGATGCCGCTTTGTATGGGGATTCGTAGGAGAGCCAGGAACCATCAATGGCAACTTGAAACTTGGCAGGGTAGATCATTTTGTAGCGAATGCCTGCTGCGATCAGCTTGCTAACTGTAAGTGAAGCAGCTGAGCGCTTTTGCCGCGTCTAATGGGAAGATCCTGAGTATCGCAGCTTGGAACCACTCCATAGAATTGCCTGTAATTCTCTCACCTTTGATAGAACATGTTGTTTTTCCAAGAAGCTTAGAAATTTAATAATGCTAGGTCTTCGCGGGACTCCTGCAGCAGGTTTCGGTCTAAGAGAGCAATGAGCACGTTCAATATGATATTGTGGATTAAGAGGGGAAGGCCCAACAACTTTGTTTAGGAACTTCTGGAGAAAGAGATTAATATCAGGGCCCTCCTCAGACTCGGGGAGGCCCAGGATCAGTTGTTTCTTGGCTCCTTCCTTCTAAGTCCTCCGTTTTGAGTTGCAGTTTACTGATCTGTTGTCTACGATGAATGATTTCTGGTCTATCTTTTCCGCCAGGTCTCAAGGAGGAAGTTCTGGCTTCCGAATCTCCCATTCTGGTGGTTAGGGCACTGAGATCCCCCCTTAATGATTTCAGCTCAGTAGAGATATCATCTAATGTTTCCTTGAAAGGAATTAACTCTTGCAAGAAACGGTCCTCGGTAACAGGAGTTGGAGAAGTATTGGAAGGGGATAGTCTAACTGCAGGCCCCGAATTCTGGTTTTTAGATTTTTTTTGAAGATTTCTCCGGCGTAGAAGGTGGGGTGTGCTTCGTGCCAGCAGGCCTCATCTCCGCTTCCATCTCAATCTGCTTCCAAGTGCGTTAATATGCACAACGCAAGCTGCTGCCAAGTACCGAAGAGTATTAACTGTACACTAAATGTAGAATATAACTTTAGATATCGAATTTGTAGGCTGAAAATAGTTAGAAGACGTGCGGGTAACTGGAGCTCCGCGAAAACGCTGCCTCTAGCTGCACTGCATCACGTGACCACCATTGCTGTTTTTCTGAAAACATCGGCACCCTCGGCAACTCCTCTGACAAATTTAAATTACTGAATTCTGGCTTCTCAAGAACCATGCCCTCAGGCGTAATGTTCTGAGGTCTGGGAATATTATTCTTCCTTAGAAAATGGGCTCAAAAATATGAACAATCTGATTGGCTGCCAGGGGTACATTAACTAGCAGTGATAGCCCTGGTAAAAACAAGTACCAGTCTAAACTGCCCCTTCACCTACTAAAATATCATAGTGCTCATCCTGCCTCCTAATTGGCTAAAATCACCTACTTTAAATTTTAGATTGCCGCCATTTTTCCCCTTGCTAACCAACTGGAAAGACACACTAACAGACAACCCTGCCAATAACTCCAGTGCCGCATCCCCAAAATGTAGCCTGATTTGTACACAACAAATTCATTCTATTCACAGGGGAAAAAACAGCAAGACAGAAGCCCCATACAGAAAACTGACTGGTGGCAGGGCTACAGGAGTAAGACGCTCACAGCACGCCTGTTGGCCGCCAACCCCTCCCCACCCGTTGTCACTTTTCTTCAATTCAGTAAAAAAAAAGCTACTATTCAAACAACAATACATTCTGCTTCATAGATTTCACAGCGCAACTCTATTGCGATTAAACATATCCCCAATTCCGATCCACCTCGAGAGACATGGAAGCGGTACACAAATAAGCACGAACGGGCTGTCTCATGTTTTATGTTGTCATCACCACGAATTTAAAAAGTCACAGCCCTAATGTAGTAAACTTACATATAAAAAACATTTACAGCTCTCCCTGGCTGCCACATCGTATCTATTGGATGGTACTTCCTGGGCTTAGGTTGCAGGATTAAGGTCAATTCCTAAAAGTCGCACGTTCCAAGGGTGAAAAGAAAAAAAAAAAAGACCCAAGTATGGCAGAAAGCTGTTTTTTGTTTTATTTTCTGTAGTGCAACAAGTATGCCAGCAGACTACTGTGTGGAAAAATCTTTACAGAAAAACTCCATGTCTTGTACCAGGGGTGGGGGTAAGTACAATGGCTCTGTGGAGGAGACAACGGAAGATGAAAAACCACAGAAACGGAGGGACTACTTTACAACCAATATACTTTAACTTCATTCTTACTGTATTTTTTTTATTTAATGTTTTTAAATCATACATAATACTGCCACAGGTAGCCCATTTTCTAAGAACAATATTACCCTCCAGGGTGGGAGGTATGAGCAACACTGGACCTTTCAGGGGCTATAAGGCCCTCCGCCTGCAGCGGCAGGCCTCATTACTCCCCTGGGCGGTCCGGTATTGCCCAATACTGCCCACCCTATAGGGCATTATTGCTTCTATGAGTCAGAGTCTGCAGGTTGTATCTTAATGGCAGGCCGACTGGAGTCCTGCAAGTACCAAGCTTGTCTGGCCCAATCCCATACTATCAGGATAATTGTTACTGGCTCTCTCCTCAGCTTTAGAAGCACTCTTTGTACCAGCGGGAATGGAGGGAAGGTATACCGGAACCCCTCTATCCAGTCCAGAACTACAGCATCCTCCGAGACTGCGTCCTTTTCTTGTGGCCTGCAACAAAACTGTGGGAGCTAATTGTTCTCCCAAGAGGCAAACAGATTTATTTCTGTAGTGCCCAATTTTCTAAAGACTGAACCCAGCACTTGTTGATTCTGGGCCCACCTGAGGTTTAGTTAGTTAGTTAAAAGCATACTGAGCAGTAATTACTTGTTTCCAGATGCATCCTACAGGATGGGGAAGGGGATTCGAAGAATACCCAGTACACATTGGTTACTTTACCTGACTGATTCTGCTTAGGGTGTCTGCTAGGACATTGTCCTCACCTGGCAGATGTACAGCAGAAATCTTTGCATCTATGGAGCAGGCTATATCCCAGATCATAGGAATTATACTAAGCCTGAAGACTTGCGTCCATTATGCTCGCCATATATTTCAAATAACATTATAACAGTTGTCCAGATTGTGTTTAAAGGACTGTGTGGTGCCACTAGCCACCACCTCAGTGGGCAATCTGTTCCAATCGTACACCACCCTTTGGTTAAACCAGTTCCTTGATCTCAAAAGTCTTGATTGTCTAGCTTTTAACTGTAATGGATGGGATCTAGTATTATATACTTTATTAGTTGTTTCTAGGCCCAAGTTTTCCCAAAAGTCGTCGTTTGTCCATGCCTTGTGCACTAGACACGTATCTCCCCTTTTCTTCCTATACTCCAGGGAAAACAGATTTAACTAGTCTAGCCTTTCTGGCGTCGGTGCAGTTTTGAGGATCTTATTTCTCCCTGCTTGTTTATGTAATACATTCTTACGGTACTGTCTGTTCGAATCTGAACAGGCAGGCCTTATAGCTGGGAGGAGAAGGACTGCATTGCCAGCAGTACTGCCCTGAGCTCTAGGAGACTGATGTGCTCCTGAGCATCTTGTGGGCTCTAAGTGACACCTACTGTGAGATCCACTAGGTGGGTGCCTTACCCAAAGAGTCAGGCACTTGTTTTGAGGACACTTGTAGAGCATTGCTGGAAGAAGAGAATGCCCTCTCTGAGGTTGCTTTCCTCCTTCCACAACTCTAGTGGTAGCACAAAGGTCTTCTGTGACTGGCACTAGCTTGGACAGTGGATCCTACCTTTTGAGGCCAATGATCTCTTAGGTGCTACTGAATGTCCCTCATCTGAAATCCTGCTGTGGATGAGGCCATGTGTCCCACTAACTGCAAGAAATCCCTTGTGGGCCTTCGCTGACCCAGTGCAAATTAATCTGCAGTAACAATCAGATTTGATATCCTTTCTTGTGGGAGGAAAGCCTTCCTATGCAGGTTATCCAGCTCTGCACCTTTGAAGTCCAACACCTGAACTGGTTCTGTCTAGGACTTTTGCAGGTTTATCAGGAACCCCAGGTTCTCAAGGATGCTTTTCACCCTTTGAATAGAGCACCCTGTCTCTTGCTCTGTTTTCCCTGACACTAGCCAGTTGTCTAAGTAAGGAAAAACCACTATACCTTGCCTTCTTGAGCATGCTGCCACCACGGCTAGCCAACTTGTGAAGCCCCTTCTTGCTGAAGCAAGGCCAAAGAGGAGGGCTATAAATCGGTGCTGGTAGTTTACCAGCCTGAATCTAAGGTATTCTCTGTGGGTGGATCTGACTGGAATGTAAAAATAGGCATCTTTCAGATCCAGTGACCCAGCCCATCTCTTGATTGTAAGGATGGTATTACTGTACCCAGTGTGACCCTCTTGAGCCTTTCCCTTTTGATACATCTGTTCAGTTATCTTCGCTCTAAAATGAGTCGTCAATCCCCTTCTTCTTGTGGGTCAGGAAGTATCTTGAAAGCAGGCCCTTGGCCCCACTGTGAAGCAGAGACCTTTTCTAATGCTTTTGCCTACAGCAGTTTCTTTACTTCTAGTTCTAGCAGAATTCTTTCTGTTGGTGAATGACCTGGAAAGTTTTGGGGTTTCTGCAGTTTTGAAATCTTCCTGAATTGCAGGGACAGTTCCTGACCTAATACTCTGAGTACCCGCTAGTCGATAGTAATTTTCACCCATTCCCAGAAACAGGGGTCAGCCTTCCCCCTACTTGCAACAGTTGGGCAACATGGGCAGAACTGTCAGGGGCTTTGTTTTGGCTGTGGCTTGGGGGCCGGTGGTGCAGCAGCACATCTAGAGCCCCTCCTGCCTCTGTAGTAACCTCTTTGGGGTCGCAGCGTCTTGCATAGTAACCCCTACCATGGCCTCCTCTTCCAGAGGGCCTGTAGGGAGCATGTAAGTTTTTTCCTTTTCAGTGTTATTTTCGTAAGCGGTCTTGTACTCATACACCTTTTTCATGCATGCCTCTGTTTTGTCACCAAATAAGGAGCTTCCCTCAAAGGAGAAATCCATGGCTTTAGTCTGGGTGTCCAGGCAAAAGAACATAACACCAACCACCAACTCAAATAAGAGGTAAGCACCAAATAAAGTGCATAAAATATTTAAATAAATGCTCTGTAAGCAAAAATACCTCTCACATAGGAACGCCGGAAGGAGCTCCTCACCAACAAAACCTCCAACCGGTTTCGTCCAAGGCATCATCAGGGAGGTATTTCTGCTTACAGACTGGACATTGAGTGTACTGTGCACATACAGTCATAGGGCGGTGTTTCTTTGTTTTTTGGTTTAGTCTGGGTGCCCTAAGAAAGGATGGTAGCCCTTACCCAGGCAAACCTCCTCAATGCCACTGTGTGGGCTAAGACCCATGAAGCAGAGTCACTGGTATCTCAGCCATGTGGAACTGCTATTCGGTGGCATCCAAGGCTGATTTTGCTGTATAAGCCAGATCCTGTGCCACCTCTTTGATTTGGATTTGCTGGGTCCCTGACCGAAGGTCGACAGAGGCTGGCACAATTCCTTGAAGGAACCTGTGAAGGTAGAGCCCAGCTGAAGTGGCACGAAGGCAGAAGCCGAGGAGGAATGGGCCACAGCCTGGGCCGCCTCCTCTTCAAAGGACGTGAACTGCTCAGCAGACCCTGCAGCCACGGAGACCACCCAACGGACATCCTTAGATTTGACTGGCGGGTTCCACTGCACCGGGCAGCCCAAGTTTAGGCAGACACGACGGTCCTCCAGAATGGTGGGGTGAAATGAACTGCAAAAGTCACAGGCCTGGGGACTGTGGTTGTGCCCAGGCAGTAAATGCACATAGCATGAGGGTTGGTCCTGGACATCTTCTGCCCACATGGGCACCGGCGGAACCCAGAAGTGGACGTATCGTCCATCACAGTCACGATCAAAGATCGAGCTGAAGACTCAACTCAAAAAGTTGAAATTTTGGAAGTAAATGCAAAGATTTTAAGCGCTAGGGCCTACTCAATGCAGGAGCGGTAAGGAGGGAACCCGCTTCTTCCAGCGGAAAGGAAGATCTTGCGTCATGGGGCTGAGCCAAGGGAGTTACCATACGGGTGGGTGGGAGAAGCCAGCTTGAAGACTTTCCGGCATGCTCTTAAACGGGAAAGGGCACTGCCACAACTGTGGACAGAACATCATATTTACGTCCCTAGAAAGCCCCATACAGCGGATCTCTCACAACTCTTGTCTAGAAGCAGTTTAACTGAGCTGGGGAGCCTACTGACTAAATCTGGCCAAAGTCATATAGCTGGCCTGGCATACACCATGGGAATGTAGCTGCATTGACCTTTCTGCCAGTGAGTCTTGGACTCCTTGTCAGGTGGCTTGTCCAACTCACCTGGCACCTTGACCTTGCAGAAGACCGTGTCTGTCACTAACCCTTCTGAAAATGTTTGCTCAGGGAAGCCAGCCAGTCTGCCCAGGAGGAGCACATACCTGCAGTCTCTATGGCATAGAGGGTACTGCCATGAGGCTGGGTACTGCCAGACCCCAAGTGTGAGGCACAGCACTGCTTAGACAACAGGGAAGGCCACCCCAGAGGAAGAATCCCACTTGAGGATATCCATCAGCAGGTATGTCTCCTTCTCTGGACCTCCTACAGTAGAGTGTCCAGCACCATGGACATGTGCTTCCCTGCTGCAGACTGGCCAGCCAATGGGTCGCCATCCCATTGACACTGTGTCAATGGTATAGATGTGTCAAAATGAAATCTGGAAGGAGAAGCACCGGCTGTCAACCTGGATGACGGGTGACCCTCACTGACAGGCTTAACTACCATCGACAGTAGAGGGAAAATCCGGACCGGGCCTCAACTCCTCATCAGAGCACCCACTTTCAGCTGCAGAGGTGGAGCCTAATTCTGGAGCGATCACTGTAGCACAGCTAAAAGAGCCAAGTGGGGGGGTCACTGGGTGTCTGACTGGAACTGGCGTCAAAAGAGACAGCCACAGCTGGGGTGGGGCAAACTGTCCCACCAGAATACCCCAACCCTGGGTAAAGGCTCCACAGGCCCACTGTTGCCAAGCCTCTACCTCACATCTGCAAAAAGCTTGTCATCGGTGGCAAGTGCCAGATGATGAGGAAGAACTCAACCTCGATGGTGGTGACACTGTTGACATTGTGAGCAAGACCAATAATATAATCTTGACCTCAGCATGAATCCCGGGGTTGACCTGATGGTGCCTCCAGCTCCGAATGTTCCATAAGCATCACAGCTGGCAGGACTACAGGCGGTGCCGGAGCTGGAACATCCGGCATAAGCTTAACCAACAGAGGCCAGAGTGGAAGCACAATCAAGCCCAACTCAGCCTGATTAGGGTGGGCAATGCGTAGCAACAATGTTAGAGTTAGGAAGGAGTCCGCTCTCTCAACCCCAACAGGCAACCTTGTAAGTGACTCCAAACGAGTGATCCACAAGACGACGGATGGGCTCCACAGGCGGTTCAACTCCATAAGCAGGCAACCTACAGCGGGAGCCCCCAAATGTGGAGGATGCAAGCAGCACCTGGACGGGCTGCACTCACGCAATCAGGGCCTTCTTTCATCGAGAAGGGGACTAACTGAGTGAATGGTTGGAGAGAAGAAAATCACAAAAACCCTCCGTCCTCCCATGGAGTAGGCAGGTCCATTGCATACTCCTCCTCCTCCAAGGACAGAAGCTCCAAGAATGGCACATCTTCACTGGCCACTTCTGCCTCCAAGGCTGTGTTGTAGCTGGGGCCTAGACAATAACTGCATGTGTCGTGGCTGGCGGCTGACATTTTGTACCTGCACAGAATACACTTATTAAACCTTGGCTTTTTTCTCTGTTCCATGGCGAATTCTATGACAGAAAAAGTGGAGAAGCAAGTTGAAAACAAAGAAACGCTGACATAAACCATGAAAATCACATGAAAACTTGCAGAATCCTCAACCACCAGCAGGAGAAGTGAGCGAGATCTGTTCCCTCCGGCAGAACAAAATATCTGAGTGAACTGGGAGTGGAGCAGAAGGACGACATATTTGGTGGTAGGAGGAGTCAAGCTGAATGACTGTTCCAGTGAATGAGCATGCATGCTGGAAGACTTCCCAAGTGTGACTCTAAACTGAACCAAGGTAGTTAAAAATTATGATCATTACATTTGTGCAGCTGCATACAGTTACTGTGACCCTTCACAAAAATGCTTACCTTCTAAGGCTGTCTTTCTTCTCCTCCCTGAACAGACAGTTGTCAAGATGTCTGTTAATGAATTGCTCTGAAATGCTGACACCACAAACCGGACAATCCACTGCAACCAAAAAGGTAATTTCAGCTTACAAACATGAATGTACATGCACAAACCAAATATCTTTGCAGAGCTGAGCTCCACTACAGCTGTAAGGGTTGCTAATGTCCTTTGACAAATGCCACTTACTACATTATTAGAAGTGCTACTTTTTCTTCATACAAAGAATGATAAACAATAAGCTCATTATTATTAGGATATAGGAATACAGGAAGCAAACCAAAAAAAGGCCGAAAATGACTAAGGAGTCTGTCACGTTGACCTCCTACCATTGGGGGGTGGAAGTGGAGACTGCATTCCACTGCATCAGAAATGGTTGTAGCCAGCCGACCCGGTGGCACGGTAGTAGAGTACCCACCCGCTACACCAGTGACTGAGGTTCAAGAGCAGATTTGGGTCACACGGGGGCCAGCCGGGAAAGAGGACTATTCCCCTATCTCAGGAAGGGGGACAAGTCACACAGCTATGTGCCTGCCACCCGGCGAAAGCACAGCGGAAGCATGGGCCCACTGTCAGAAGCTAATACACATGCTCACACATGCAGTACGTCGCCGCATGACAGGCGGTCCCGGGGAGAGAAGAAAAAATTACTCATCGAAGCAATGTTGTTTCTTCTGAAGGGATCCCTCACTATGTTTACACTTTAGTAGTCATCTCCACTGAGCATGATGCCCTGGGGAATGGAACCTATGCAAATGTCTACGCGCCAGCCTGGACGATACTCAGATCTATTTCCAAGCCAGGGTGGGTCAGCGGCTAGTGAAACTAGCTAAAAACGTTACCAGAAATTTTAAACAATTTTTGGAATAGAATTTTAAAAACACCAAACAAGTTGAAAGCAGACTTGTGAAAAATTATCATATAAATAATAATAACCAGCTTACAATTGTAGGAACTGCAACAGTAACGCTCAAGCAACCTCAATAAAACAGAACTGATTCTTGTGTGAACCTACTTCAGGTTCCGGGAGGGGAGGAAGGGTCAAAGAGTGTAAACATAGTGCGGGATCCCTTATGAAGAAACAACACTACTATGGTGAGTAATGTTTTCTTCTAACTCCAGGAATCCCTTGCTCAATGTTTACATTTCTTGCAGACTCAGTAGCAGTACCTTAGGAGGCTTGGGCCAGAACCTAATTAGGAAAAAGGTTCCACAGGACAGCAGTTCCACAGCTGGCATCCCTTCTGAACTGTATGTCCAAACAGTAGTGTTTTGTGAAGGTGTGTACTGTCTTCCAGGTGGCTGCTTTGCAAATGACCAACAATGGGATGTCTCATGAGGATACCACAGAGGCAGAGCACACCCGGTTAGAACAGCGCTACCAGAATAGCGTTAAGGAAAGACAGCGCTGCCACGGACAGCGAGAAGGAATTTACAGCGCTGCAGTATGCGCTTCCCAGATTGCTGTCCATGGTGCTGCCACAGGACAAGGGAGGAGGAATTCGGTGGGCTGGCCGAGCTGCTCCCATGGCATGGAGGGCTGAGGCATGAAGCACCTTGGACAGGCAGCAGTGGAGACCAGGGTTCTAATCCTGGTCTCCCTGCTTTTGCTGATCGGGACTTTGATTTTGTTTTCAAGTGGCAGTGGAAATGAGTATTCCACATCCCCACAATTTATTTCTTTCCCTGTGATCCACTCCCCCCCCAGAGTTGGTATCTTTTGGTATGGGAGTGTGGGAAGGGGCAGAGCCCCCTGCAACAGGAGGTGCGGGGGGCTCTGCAGGTGCAATTGTAGCCTGTGCTGCTGTTGTTGGCACTCTTATGACCTAGTGCAGTGGCAGAGGTACCCTTTGTAGAGTGTGCCCTAAGGCCTCTTGGTGGCAGTTTCACAGCTTTTTCATAGCAAAACTGATTGCAAGAGACTTTCCATCGAGAGATAGATCTCTCTGTAGCTGGTCTGCCCTTGCCAGACTTACAGTAGGTAACAAAAAGCTGGGTCCTCTCAGATCTGACATCTTTTATCCAGTCCGTGTAAATACTTGGGACTCGCTTTAGGTCCAGTCTATGCAACTTTTGCACATCTTGACCGGACTGGAATGTTCTGGATAAAATACAGAAAGGGTCACTGACTGATTCATGTGGAATTCAGATACCACTTTAGGTAGGACTTTTCTGTTGGTTATGAGGATTATCTTATTTCTGTGAGGGATTTGAATTTGGCTCTGTGCAGAGGTCTTGCAATTTGCTTACCGTACTAGCAGTGGTCACTACAACCAGGAATATGGTTTTCCACATGACGTACTTTAGGTCAGCAACCTTCATATGCTTAAAGGAAGCCTCCATAAGCTGGGTAAGGTGTATACCGAGATCCCAAGGTGGGACAGGAGGATCCCTCACTATTGTCACTATTGCATAGGAGCAGAAAGGGCATGGTGCCCACAATTAGCTCCGTAATCTTCCATGTAGTATCTCAACTCCACCATTTTCAATGTACCTAGCCGGCTTTACTTTAAAGAGATTTTTATTCTCACTTGTCATATCAGTGGGTAAACTTTTCCACAAGTTGACCACCCTCTGGGTGAAGAAATATTTTCTTCTAGTAGTCATGAACTTCGTAACCTTCATACGTTGCGGATGTCCTCTTGTTATTGTATTTTTTATTTTTAAATTCCATATTTAACTGGTCTATTAATTTGTTATCATTTACCATGTTATAGAGCAAGAACAAGTCTCCTCGTTTCCTTCTTACCTCCAAGGAATGCAACCTAAGTTTATCCAGTCTCTCTTCATAAGGATCATGCTGTAATTTCTTGATAAATTTGGTCATTTTGTGTTGGACTTTTTCAACTTTTTTAATGTCCATTTTTCTGTAAGGACACCATATTTTTCCTCTATAATCAAGTAATGGTCTTACATAAGAAATATAGAGTGGCAGTAACACTTCAGCATTGCGACTTTTAATATTTCTCCTGATGGCTCCAACAACTCTGTTGGCCCTTGCAACTGCCGCTGTACATTTTTCTCTGAAGATCAGGTTATCATCTATAATGACTCCTAGATCTCTTTATTATTTTACATTCTTTAGTATGGCGTTACTTAGTACATATTTATTTAGGGGGTTGTTTCTACCCATGTGTGTGATGTAACTTTTTTCCATATTGAAAGACATTCCCCATGTGTATGCCCACTCTGGTATTTTATCTAGGTCCGATTGGATGGTATTTATTTGTTCGTAAGAGTTACATGGTCCACCCAACTTTGTCTCGTCCGCTTATTTTATCATAAAGTTTCCCACATTTTCATTTAAATCTGCTATGAACAGTTGAAAAATGGCTGGCCCCAGGACAGAGCTCTAGGACACCCCACTAGTTACCAATCTCTCTCCAGACACATAACCGTTAACCGACACCTTCTGTTTTCTCTCTGTCAACCAACTTGCAATTCACCTGATTATAGTTATGTCAAGGTCATACTTAAATAATTTCTCAATTACTGCCCAGTGAGGCACAGTATTGAATGCCTTATGGAAATCCAACAGAATCACATCAATGCACCCAACCTCACCCCTCTAAATTGGTAACAGACAAAACTCTTGCTCCGTCTGGACTAGCTAACCTCTAATGCTAATATCTCTGTAGGCAAATGTACCCCACTGCCAATGTATGTACTCTGGCACTGTTTCTTACTGTATGTTCTCTGACACTGTCTTACTGTTCCCTTGCCTCATGTACAAACTGTGTATGTATTTTGAAACTGTCTTATTGTATCCTAATGTAAAGTGGTTGGTGTACTCAACCCCGGGTCGCCCCTGAAAAAGGGATCTTTGGTCTCAGAGGGCTTACCTGGTAAACAAAATCTAAATAAATAAATAAATTGCCTCTCCCCTGTCCAGTAAGTTGGTAACATATTCATAGAAACATACCAAATTAGTGGTACAGGACCACCCTCTAATGAATCCGTGCTGATTAATGTCGATTTTGTTTTCTGTAGTAATACGAGTTAATATTTTATCCCTTATGATAGATTCAAAAATTTTTCCTGGAATAGATGTCAAACTTATTGGGCAATAGTTCTCCACCTGTTGTTTATTTCCTTTTTTGTGCATTGGTGTGATTCTAGCCATTTCCCAGTCCTGAATGGTTTCTCCTGAGTTTTTCAAGATTTGTCAAATAATATCTTGAGAGGATATCAGTCTCCCCAAGTAACTTTAACAACTGAGGTGTTATTTTGTCCATCCCTAGTGCTCTGTGTGGCTTTAATTCATCAATTTTCCTTTTTATATCCTCTATTTCTATACTGCGGTCCCTTTCCTTATTACTAGAGAAATGATGTATAGCCATGTTGGTTTTCACTTGTGTGGTACTGAAGTATTCATTAAACACCTCTGCTATTTCTAAGGGTTCTGATGATTTTATTTTGGCCGAAGACTGCATTTAGTCCTGATTGTGAGTTTCGTAATGAACTGATGTAACTATAGAATTGTTTGCTGTTTTGTTGCAGTAGATGCTATCTGCTAGCTCAGAGAAGTCGGCCAAGTAGGTTGGGATTCAGTGCCTGCAGACTGATTGGCTGAGTAAATGGAAGAACTAAGGTCCTTCTAGTGGCAGATCTTTATAATCTGTCAATGGGAAACTGGACACAAAAAAAAAAAAAAAGGAAACTGACAAACAGCTATCACGTCAGTCACGGGAGTCCTTGCTGGCTGTAGAGCACGGGTGATGGCTTTAGCAGAGCCGGCTGCACCACAGAGAAGACAGCAAGGTGGGTCAGGCTGTGGAGGGAGAACCCAGTCAGGGGCCTCTGCTGGGGAAGGAGAAGGAAGGTACAAGTTAATATAGGCTGAAATCAGTGAGCAGAGGACCAGACATGTAGAGGAGACACATGAGCAGTGGGGGGTGTAGGCAAGACAGAGAGAGATACAGGAGAAATTAGCTACAGAAAGGAAAAGCACAGACACAGTGTCTGGCTAGACAGATCTTTTCACACTACACAGTTAATGTGAAATAGCTCTACACAGCAACGAACAGTGGCAATATTTGCTAAAATAGCTCTACACAAGAGCTAAATGAATAAAATATTTATTTTTAACCTAGAGAAAAAGGAAAGCAAAATGTGGCATAGGTCCACCAGTAGCTGCAGTTCCTAGTGAGGCCAATGGGGCAGAGGTAGCAGGGAGAAGCAGCCAATCAAATTGTATGATTACACACTTAATGGATGTCAACTTCAAACATCATCTGAAAGAGACTTGGGTATACAAATAACTGATGACCTAAATATGTCTGAACACTACACACAGGTTAAGATAAAGGGCTACAGCATTCTTGCTTCTATAGCAAAAAATATTAGGAGCAGAGACAGGAAAGTTATAATCCCATTGTATACGTCCTTGGTGCACCCCCATGTGGAATACTGTGTGAGCATCTGGGCACCCCCCCCTTGAAACGAGATCTGAGGAGTGTGGAGGAGGTTCAGAGATGGGCTACTAGGACGGTGAGGGACATGGGTGGGTTGACTTATGATGAGAGACTACAAGAATCAAATATCTACTCCCTCCAATATCGTAGGTTCAGGGGTGATATGCGTTTGGTGTTTAGAGCTTCCAAGGATGCATACCTCTGGGAATGTTTAGGGTTAACAGAAAGGCCTGATGACATACCATGTAGGGGACACCTATACCAGCTTAAGGGTGACTACAATAAAAACCAGAGGGGACACTGGTTCTCGCAGAGGGTGGTATCCAACTTGAATAAGCTACCAGATGTGGTGGTACCCAGTAGTACAACGAACCATTTCAAGCATGCATTGGATGTCCACTACCATTCAATCAAGTATCGTTTCAATGTTTAATGGAGCAGGACTAATAAGGCTTATGCTAATTGTGCCTGAAATCAATCTTATGAATCTTATCAGGAGCAGGCAGTGTAGGGCGTTTAAATTCCCGCTCAGTATGGTCATACCTTGCCTGGATCCATGGGAGTCTGCTGGCTGGAGAGCACGGGCAACAGCTTTAGCAGAGCTGGCCGCACTACAGAGGAGAAGAAAGCGAGGTGGGTCAGGTTGTGGAGGGAGTGCCCGGTCAGGGGCCTCCGCTTGCCTGGATCGGAGGGAGTCTTTGCTGGCTGGAGAGCACGGGTGATGGCTTTAGCAGAGCGGCTGCACCATGGAGGAGAAGACAGCGAGGCGGGTCAGGCTGTGCAGGGAGCGCCCAGTCAGGGGACTCCGCTTGCCTAAATCCGAGGGAGTCTTTGCTAGCTGGAGAGCCAGCAAAGTCATCACTCCCCATTTCTGTTGTGAGGCAGTACCTTGAGAATAGACCCATGTACCACTGGCAGACAGGGACTTTTTCTATGGTTCTTGATATTAACAGGTTGTTTGTTTTTTTTACTTCCAATACCAGCAGGTTTCTTTCTATAGGAAAGTCAGCTGGAAACTTCTGAGTTTCTGCAGTTTTGGAAAATGCCTGAACTGCAGAGACAACCCCTGGCCCACTACTTCCAGTACCCACTTGTCAAGGTAAGTTTACCATTCCTAGAGGTAGTAAGCCAGTCCTCCTCCCACTGGTAATGGTTGGGCGACCTGGGTAAAACTGTCAGGGGGTTTGTTCTGGCTGGAACTTGTGAGCCGGAGCACCTGGAGGCCCTTCTCCCCCTTCCCCTATAGTGACAACTTTGTGATTGGTACTCTTGGGGAGTAAGAGGTATAGGATCTTGGGAAGCATTCCCTGTCTCTGCTGCCTCTTAAGTAGGACCTGCAGGCGGTACAGACCTTTTTCTTCTCATGTTACTTTTGTAAAAGGTTTTGTATTCACCCATTTTTTCATGTGTGCTTCTATTCTGTCGCCGGATTAAGTAGCTTGGCTCTGTGCAGAGGGCTTGCAATTCTTTTACCATTCTAGCAGAGGTCACTGTAACCAGGAATATGCTTTTCCATGTGACATACTTTAGGTCAGTGACTTCCATAGGCTCAAAGGGAGTCTCCATTAGCTGAGCAAGGTATATACTGAGATCCCAAGGTGGGACAGGAGTATCCCTCAACCAGTGTGGATGAGGGACTATGGCCTTTAAAAAACCTTCTGAAAATGGGTTGTGAGGTAACAGGAGGAGGAGGCAGCAGGCGCTGCAACATGTCCGCGAAGGATGAAAGCACAGCCTGAACACCAGTGTTTGCCTGAACCGCAGGCAAGCTAGATGATGTCGACGGGGAAGACATCATCCCTAATGTCGACAGCAATGCACCAGCTGTACTAAGTCTGGTTGTGCTCACAACTTGTCTCAACCTGAAGGGGTCAACAGTCTGGGTGGCTGGTGGTGTTGCCACAGGGGAAGTCAATGGCACAGAAGTGGTCGTGCTGGGATGAAGGGGTATCCTAGAGCATACTGGGAAGGCTTTGTCTTTGCACCGCTCCCTCTCCCAGTGTTTGTGCTTATGTTGTCTGGCAGTTTTCCCCCAGAACTTTGATGAGTGAGAGCCCGAGAAGCGGGCCAGCAAAGCTCTTTTCCTGGAGCTCTTTCTCCATCCTGGCTACCTGCTGTTTCAATAGGTGAGTCTCCAAGGCATTCTTTCTGCATCGACGGGTTGTGGTGTTAAACTTAAGGCAAATCTGGAAGGCCTTGACTTTATGGGCCATGCTGAGGCAGCACACGCAGAAGTCGTGCAAGTCGCCTGAGAAAATCTTTTCACCACATTCAGAGTATCTGAAGAGCTAGTAGGCTCTTTAGACAACATACATGACATCATGTATCACTTACGAAAAGTGACAGCAAACTAGGGAGAGAAATATACTGAACAGCGGTCGACTACAGCGGCAGCGTCTCCATACAGGGTCCGGCAAGTATGGTCCTCAGCAGGAAAAGACCTGAGGAGGGAAGGGGCCGCCCATGTTTATATGTGTCATGGGCAGCCCCTAGCAAACTGCTTGGAAAAGGTTTCTGTGCAGTGCTAGTGTCTGGCGGCTACAGTTCCATAGGTGTGGTCTGATGAAAGAAATATCCTTGAAGAAGATCCACCTTTACCAAGTCTTTCTGATGGATGTACAGCCAAATCTGTTTTCTTGTCACCTTTTAAATTATTCGCTGCTGTGCATAAGGAGATGGACCCTTCTGCTGCACGCTTTCCACCATCACTGGGAACTCCCTCAGAGCCTTTTTTATTATTTTTGGTGACAAAGAGGCAGACTGAGAAGGCATACTTCCTTTTCACTCATCTTTACCATTTTAAATTAGGTTTTTGGGCAAAAAAATATGACAGGCCTTACAATTTACAAAGACGTGTTCTGGACCTAGACAAAATGTGCTCTTGCCTAGAGCCAGAAACAATTTAAAACAGTGTTAAGCTTTTAGGTCTACAAGTTCTCTCAGACATAATGAGAGATCCTTTACAAAAGTTTTAAATGACCCCTCCCAAAAAAAAAAAAAAATCCTAGTACAAGAGCCGAGTAAAGAAAATGGCTCTTCCACTCTGAAACTGTGACAAAAGTCAAATCACAATTCCTGTAAAAGGAACCAATAAAAGGTGAACTGTCAGCATTCCCCAGGCAAAAACACAAGACCTGTATGTCCCGATTAGGCAAACTGCACTAGCTGTAATGTTTTTAAATCACTAACAGAGCTGCAAATTGTATTGTTCATGTTCCACAGCCCCTCATCTACACGTGGGGTTGCCCCCAATTTGCACTTTTTCTATGTGACAGTATTATGCTGGATGTTTTGAATAGCACTCTGCCTGGCAGCCGACATATCTAGTTCTGTATCTCTCACTACATCAGCACCGTAACCTCACTGTGACATCACAGACCTGGCAACTCCTGAGTAGCTCTTCCTGAGCAGCTGTTACGTCGCAGTCAGTGAGGTTACAATGCTGATGATATGATGGGAACAGAGCTAGATATGTTAGCCGCCAGGCAGAGTACTGTTCAACACATTGCACCTACTAACATCAAGTAAAACATCTTCTAATTAACCAAAGAGAAAAGAAAAAGCACTTAAAAAAAAAAAAATATTTGTCAATGCCAAATTTTTGCTTATTGGCATTGGTAGTGCAGGAGTAAGAGAGATGCATAATAGGTATGGCAGTAAAGTATTGAAGTAACGCCAACCCCACCCCCACCATGCAGAGACTGACAGGTGTTTGGGGTGTGTCCTTTGGGTAGTGAGCCATAACACTCATGCCATTCCACCTCACCCCACCCTGAAGACACCGACAGGTGTCACAGTGTAGCTTGGGATCTTCAGCCCTTACGCTCACTCCATTCCATAAGGAAATACGCTGAGATGGGTGCAGTATAGGAGAATGGGGTGAACGTTAGGGCTGAAGACCCCAACGCACACCTCGATGCCTGTCACTGGCTGCAGGGTGGGGGTGGAATGGCTTGAGCATTACAGCCAACGACCCCAAGTCACACCCTCTACGCTTGTCAGTCTCTACAGGGTGGGCATTACGGTTGGAAACACTAACGCCCTGGGCATTTGTTGGTATTTTCGCTCCAAATTTTCAACATGGACATTTTGGGACACCACCTCATGAACAGTGGTACTATTGTTACTCAATCCTGAAAGGTGATTTCGCATAGCGACTGTGCCATTTGGAGCCACAGGTGCGAAAACACATTTTGGGTAGGATGTGAATGACGACAGCTGTAGTGTTCATGAGGAGGTGTGAAAAAATGGCAAAGTTGAAAATCTGGAGTGAAAATATGAAAAACTGGTAAAGTTACGAGCATGCACAGAAACTGCGCAATGCACGCTCGTAATGCAGTCACTTTTTGGACCATTTTCACCAAATGTTAAACATGGCCTTTTTGGGACCTCCCCTCATGAACAGGGGCACTATGATTTTGTTAATCTGTCCCGAAAGTTGATTTCTCACAGCGACTACGCTATTCTGCACCACAGGTGCAAATATACATTTCGGGCAGGATGCGAAAAATGATAGCTGTACTGTTCATAAGGAGGTGTGGAAAAATGGTAATGTTGGAAATCTGGAGTGAAAATATAAAAAATTGATGAAGTTAGGAGCATGCGTAGAAACTGCCCAACGCACGCTCATAACGCAGTCATTTTTTCACCAAATTTGCAGAACATGGGCTTTTTGGGACCCAACCTCATGAACAGTGGCACTGTCGTTTCATTAATCAGTCCCGAAAGGTGATTCTGCGCAGCAACCACAAAATCACCTTTCTGGACCGAGAAACTAAATGACAGTGCCATTGTTCACGAGGTGGGGTCCCAAGAACCTCATGTTGAAAATTTGGGACCAAAACTTTAAAAATTGGCTGAGATATCAACCTAAGTTGAAACCCCCCATTGACTGCCATTATAGGGCTTACCGTGATTTCTTCAGTTCCCGGTTCAGCTTTGAAGAGTGCAGACGTGTTCCCGGTCCATCGAAGATCGCTGCTCCCGACCTCCGCAGGTAAGTATGGGGTGAGGGGGGGTGTGGGAAGGAGAGTCCACAGAGGGAGGGTCAGGATAGTGGAGGGGGGACGACGATGAGGGACCTTTTTTTTTTTTTTTTGGTTTAAAAAAAAAAATGCTGAGGACAGTTTTCTTTTTACAGGTGAAATATTATTAAAACAGATTTCGGCACACTGGGATGGGCCCCCAGTGTGCCAGACTATGAGGGAATCAATGCTGACCGAGGTTGGGCACCCAAAGGTTGGCTTGAGAAAATAGGGGTGTTGGAGGGTGGTCGAGGCAGCTGACCCCGGGAGTGGGCATTCGGGTGTCAGAAACATAAAGAAGTATTTTGGCACACTGAGGTGGGCTCCCAGTGTGCCACATTAAGGTGGGGGAGGGGGATACCTGCTGACACGGGGATTGAGCATCCCAATGTCAGCTTTCGGGAGAGTGTGGGGGTGGGGAGCAGCAAGAGCCACCAATGTGGTAAACCGCGCTGCGGCTCACTTATTTATTTAACTGTTTCACCAGGAAAGGCACACTGAACAAACTGGGGACCGGAGCAGACAAGAACCGAAACTCTGCCCATGCACATCACTGTGCATTGTAATGCGCATGGCCAGATTCTTGTCAGCTGGATGTCTGTGTGCCTGGCTGGGAGGGGGGAGCTGCCGCTGCAATGACAAAACTGTCCCTGATTGCAGCGGTAGATTTCTTTCAAGTGCGGCTCTCGCTCTGAAACTGCCATGAGCAGCTGCTTCCCGGTTGATTGGTGGTCGAGGGACGCACCCATTAGAGCGTTCTCTGCATTGGTCACAACACGGACACACCTCTGCAATGCTGTACTATCTCAATATGTTTCTCGTGCACTGCACGCACAAGCAAATATAAAACAAGACAACAGCTCACTGCTTTTAAAAACTAATGTTAGTTTTAGGCGGTATACTAGCTCTTTCAATGTGGCCATTTTCACAAACATCAATTTAAAGCTTTATAAAATATTGACTATACCCGATTTAAAAAACTGTCTTGCTAATAACTCTTGATTTAATTAATAACACATAACAGAAGTCGTCTAAAAAAAACCAAAAAACATCTGCATGTTAACAGAGTAATCACTGGTTTTCAAACCCAAGAGAATGTGTTACCAGTGCACTGGTATGCATTTACATATAGGAAAGCATTCCTTGGAAGACACTGCTCAGTAACATATGTTTTTACTGAAAACGTTGTCAAGTATAAGCTTAGAATAAAAGGATTAACAAAATAATGCTTAACCTTTCGCTACTTCATTAACTCCAGAGGAGGTTGACGGCTCTTCAGGCTTCAAAGTATCACTTGGACTTGAACCAGGACTTCTGACTGTCACGCCATCACAGTCCGCACCGTGCAGCTGTGGAGAGGTTTTCTGACCATATTTTTTCTGTGCCATTTTGGATTCTCTGCATTCTGTTTTGGAAGGTTCCATTTCTGGAGCTTTTTCAGAACCAAGAGGGTTTGTTTTAACGAGGAAGGAGTCCATTAATTTCCCATCGTGCTTAGAAATACTTATGCAGTTCCTGGATCCTGTCAAGTGCAGTCTGCCACCAGAGAGTTTACTGATTGCTGTCTGGGGGGACACCATCGAAGAGTCCAAAACCAACTGCAACAGATGCTGCCTGTGGATACATCAAATGCAATAAAACATACTATTTAGCTCATTTATTGAATTTATTTATTTTTGACAATCGTCAGATTCTTTCATATTTTCATTACCAGAGGTTGTCGAAAAGCAACATTATTTGCTGTAAGTTTTTGTTTAGAAGGTTTAAGTAACAGAAGAGAAATACATCACTTAAATACTAGACACATTACTCACCAGCAGACCACCACAAAAAAGGTATTTATTCTACAGTTAATACTGAACGCTCCAGGTCCAAAACAAACCTGGTAGCAGCTCAAGTACAGTACATATTTTTTCTTACCAGTCACTCAGAAACAACCAACTAGGACTGGATAGGCCATTATGATTTGTTCATACATTCTTCATCTTTAAAAGCTACGACCACTACCATTAATTACCATTCAAATGGACATGGCATTCTCACGATACCTGCCGCAGCATAAAAGGTTAACAATTTTTATTTTTTTATGATCAGAACTGTAATTAAAAAAAAAACAATAAAAAGAAAGAGCAGACCAGTGTGGTCTATCAGGTGCAGCACAAGATCCAAATGCCGTAATAGCTACTTACGCGAAATGTGACCACGGGCAAGTCAGCTAATCTCTCAATGCTTCAGGCCACCCAGCTGTAAATTGAGTACAAAACAGGACCCCACTGAAAGTAAGATACTGCATCCTAGCTGGGCTACACTGAGTAAATAAACCATACAAAAAAAAAACATGAGCTTTTAAATGCTCCAAGAAGTACTAGCTCATGGTTGCTTACAAAATCTACATGGGCCACATGGTTGCCCAATAGTAGCGTAGCGTGTTTCACTACCTAGCGGGGGACCCAGGCTTGGCAGAAGACTCGGGCGCCTCTTGCAGCCAAACAGCTGGGATGGAGAACCGCTACCAATGGCAGCACAGCCTAGGATTGGTAGTGCCACAATCCACCGCCGCAGCCACACCTGAGGCAGTTCAGGGAGATGCTCCCTCACAAGGGGGGGGGCCCACTGCATACATGCAAAGCTCCCACATGGCTGTGCACACCACCAACATTTATTTATTTCTTCAGTTTTGATAACCGGGTAGGCCCTCTGAGCCCCGAAGGTCCCTTTTTCAGGGGCGACCCGGAATTAGTTACAGAAGGAGACAAGTACAGGAATATACAAAGGTTACAATGCATCAATACGGGAGAGCACTTAATACGTAATACAACAGTGTTGACATTAGGCCAGTTAGGGCCCGACCTTAGAGTTACAATCTGGCAAGGTCACCAAATAGATTAGTAATGATGCACTGGGAGGGGTAACGATCAGACAGGAGCTAGTGCACCACCAGGTGTGCTGGGGAATTCATGAGCAGGGTGTAGGAAGTTAAAACTAGTTTAGGCAGGGGGGGGGGAGAAGAAGGGGAGACTGGCAAAGTCAGAAGGGCAGCTAGGGGAATGTGTGGGTACAGGAAATGACGTTTGACTAAGTACTGAGGAATAATTGCTTGGGTGCATGGGAAAAGGGGTTTTGTGCTCAGTGGCAGGAGCAGGCACTGACGTCAAATAAGTGGGCTCGGAGCCCTGTCCGGAATGTTCCAAGGGAGGCAGCTTGTTCCACAAGACAGGGGCGGAAGTGGCAAAGGATTTACAGCCAGCCGTGGTCCGCACCCTAGGTTCATCTAGGAGATTTCACCCAGAGGTGTGTAGAGTCCTCATTGAGTGCTTGGGAACCAGGAGACCAGCAAGGCTGTCCGGAACATGGCAGTGGGGATAAGGGAAAACTGCAGGAGAAAAGAGGAGATAAAAATGCCTCACTGCCAACCGAATGGCGGCCACCGGTACTCACAGATTCTATGTAGTGGCAGACATGGCAGGGAGGTCATCAGACAAGAGGTTTGAGGAAGGCCTGATGAGGGGCACTGTTGGAGGTAGGGCTCCCCCACCCAAAATCTCTGTTATGTTCATCATCTATTTCTAAGTATAACATTCCCATTTTTATGGTCAGCAGACTCACTTGGATCTGGGGCCTCGATCCCTGAAGGGTCTCCAACCCTCTCCACACCTGTACTGTGTCAGTGGAAGCCATGGAGTGCCTTCTCTGCACACACGGAGCACCTCAAGGCACCAACAGTGTGGACTGCACTAACCTTCCACACCTGATCCCACTAAGACCATGCCTCTATACACTCAGAGAAGGGCACAGGCCTGCTTCTGTGCACCCGCAAACAGCTCTCTGTAGTGCAGAGGGGATGAGAGCCACAAAACCGAAGACCCTGCCAGTCTCTACACTTCCCCTCTCCATGGCACAGAAAAGATAGCTCACCCAGTTTTGTTGCAGATCACCCTCAGTGGGGACAGTACAGTAAGTCACAATGCACCTTCCCTTACGGGGCAAATTTGTCAATGCATTCCCTCCATTCCTACTGATCCAAAAAGTCCTGTTAAAATTTAGAAGTCAGCAACGGTGATCCTGACAGTACCTGACTGGGCCACACAGGTCTGGTATTCCCTGTTATTGACAATGTCACAGGGAACTCCTAAAGCTCTGCTCCTGAGGCAGGATTTCCTTTATGTATGTATTGCATCACTAATAAACTCCTGTTACACAAAAACATACTTATTGTAGTATGTTTCTTTTAAGGCTTTACTAGTGATTTATACAAGCCCTTCCCTATCTCCCCTCCTAGAACTGGAGTAAAAAAGTTCTTCAGACTAAATAAACTTTGCTATCACTGCTTGAAAATTTCATTGTCACATACTTTGCAGATTTCACAATGTTCAGGTTGAATTTCTAGCACTTTGTTTATACGATGCCCCCCTTCTTACTCCACACTGTCCCTATCGACGACCCCCACCCCCCCGCCGCCACGACCAAGCTGCACCAGCCCTGTCACCCAACTTCTTCCCTGATTTACCTGATTTACCCCCGGTGTTTCCATTCCTCGCGGTCCTCCTTCCACAGCGGGTGGGGGGCCCAAGTCCTCCTCAAGATACCTGATCTCGGCCAGCCCGTGGCACTGAAGGTTGCGCTGGACGCCACACCGCACCACGCCGCGACCCGAGTTCCGGGAGCCGGGGCCGCAGGACGGGCGAGGATCGAGCGCCTGCTGGCTGCTCTCTTCCCCCAAGGGGAGGGTCGGGGCCGTGGAAGAACACCAGATCAAGGAAAAGTCCGGCTCCACGGGGTAGGCGACGGCACCTGACCCCCATGCCCACCACTGGATCCATCTCACCTGGCCTTCCAGTTCCTCCACCCGGGCCCCCACCTGCAGCTAGAGTCTAAATTGTAAGAGTGCCCAAAGAGGAAGGATGGCCCCACCCTGGAGGGGTTAAGCTGGGGGTGCTGGCTGTAGAGTGGGGGAAGAGAGGAGGCTCAGGGTCGAGGGGACCTCAGGTGGTCAGGATCAGGCAGGATGCTTGAGAGAGACCCTACGGGCCGTGACCAAAGCGACAAAGAATGGGGGGAAAAAAACAGATACCACATCCTCGTGGAGATCGAACCGACTGGGAGGTGGAAACTTCAGTAGCAGGAGGCTTCAAGACAAAAGGCCCTGAAGCACCGCCAGACCAAACCCAGCTCTCCAACGGGAAGCAACATCCAGGCTGTAGTGCTTCACAAAAGTGTGCACCGAGCCCCAAGTAGCTGCTGAACAGATATCTGCCACAGAAACATTCCGAAGTGCCGTAAAGGAGGCGGAAACACCCCTGGTGGAATGACCCTTAACCAAGCCAGGTAAGGGCTTGTTATATTTGTTGCAGCAGAAGGTGATGCAATGGACTAGCCATCTGGACAGAGTCTGCTTTGCCACAGGCACCCCCAGGGTTCTCAATCTCAGGGCAAAAGAAACAAAAAGCTGGTCAGACTTTCTGAAAGTTCAAGTGTGGCTAATGTAGTACCTAAGCACTCTATGTACATCCAGAGTGTGAAGACGGGCCTCTCCTCAATTAGCATACTCCGGGTAATAGACAGGAAGGTTGATGTCCTGATTAAGGGCAAACTGGGACACCACCTTAGGCAAGAATTTAGGATTAGTCCTCAAGGACACCCTGTCCTTGTGGAAAATTAAATACGGCTCTTTAGCCATCAGAGCCTGAAGCTCGGAAATCCTCAGAGCAGAAGTAATGGCACCTAAAAATAATGTTTTCCATGACAGAAAGTGTACCTCGTAATCCGCAGCTGGCTCAAAAGGAGGCAGCGTAAGTTTCTCTAACAAAAATAAAAGATCCTAAGGAGGGATAGGATTCCTAATGGGAGGTTTAAGATGAAGAATTCCCCTCAAAAATGTTCAGGCCAGATCTGTCTGGGCAACATATTTGCCATCCACCAGTGCATGATAGGCAGAGATTGCAGAAAGGTGCACTTTGATGGAAGAATAGTGGAGGCCCATATTTGACAGGAAGAGGAGGTACTCGAGGACAGCATTCAGAGGGCACAGAAGAGGGTCCAGACCCCGAATGGTGGCCCACAAGCAAAAGTGTTTCCACTTCATGGCATAGGTAGCCCTAGAGGAAGGTTTCCTGGCTGTCATCAAGACATCGACCACTCTGGAAGAAACTCCAAAACGAGAAGTGGCTACGTCTGCAGGTGCCAGGCATGCAGATGTAGGGATCGGAGGTCCGTGTTAATCAGCCTGCCCTGCTCTTGCAACAGTAGGTAGGAGGACAAGAGCAGGGGAATTGGAGGTTTCACCATCAGCTGGTGCACTAGCAGGAACCATATCGGACGAGGCCAAAGCGGAGCTATGCGGATCATCTACGCTCCTTCCACTTGGAATTTGAGCAGAACTCTTTGCAGAAGAGGAAAGGGAAGGAAGGCGTACAGAAACCTCCCTGTCCAGCAGAGGGACAATGCGTCTCACCAGAAAACACCAGGCCCGTGACCGGGCGAACAGAAACTGGGCAGTTTTGCGTTGCACGGGGACGCAAAGAGGTACAGCTCTGGACGACCCCATGTTTGGAAGAGGCCATCCGCCACAGACTGCAAGAGTTCCCATTCGTGAGCCCTCGACCGAGACCAGCTTAAGGCGCCGGCCAGGGTATTTTGGACTCCTGGAACATGAACTGCAGTGAGCAACAGGCCATGGTCTAGAGCCCAGAACCACACTCTCATAGCCTCCCTACAGAGGGGGTAGGAGTGAGTCCCCCCCTGCTTGTCGATGTAATAAATGACCAACATGTTGTCTGTCTGCACCAACTGGGGACCTGAACTGAGGTCCAGAAGAAACAATTATAAAGAATGCAAAACTGCCCTCATCTCCAGAATGTTGATATGGAGGGACAGTTCCAGAGGTGACCATGTACCCTGCATCTGACAATTTTGAAAATGAGCCCCCCCCAACCCAGGCCCAAGGCATCGGTTGTTAGAACCTGAGATGGGGCTTCTCTCTGAAAAGGGACTCCTGACTCCAGATTCTGGTGGGGGGGAGCCACCAAGAGACAGTCTGTACCACAGCTCTGGAGATCAAGACCGACTGGTTGCGATCGTCCTCCCTTTGATCCCATTGCACTTTGAGGGTCCACTGAGGGACCCTCATAAACAGGCGTGCTGAGGGATCAGTCACTATGGCCGCAGTCATATGGCCCAAGAGCTGGAGCATGGCCCGAGCTGGGACCTGGTGAGCAGCTAAAACTTTGTGGGCCAAAGAGCAAAGGCATGCCGTTCTGTCTAGCAGGAGGAAAGCCTTCCCTTGCACCGTGTCCAGGACTGCCCCTATGTATTGTAGCCTCTGACGTGGCCTCTGGGACGACTTGGCCATGTTTAGGGTACTCCCCAGGGAGCCAAACAGACTGAAGGTATCCTCTAGAGTAGCCAGAAACTGATCCCTTGTGGCGGCAGTCAGAAGCCAATCGTCAAGGTTGGAATAAATGAAGTGTCCCTGCTTCCTTAGTGCCACTGCCACTGCCACTACCGCTAAGCACTTCGTGAGCACATGCAGTGCCGAGGAAAAGCTGAAGGGCAAGGCCCAAAACTGAAAATGCCTTCCCTGAAAGCAGAACCTCAGGAATCTCCTGTGAGCTGGAAGCACCAGAATATGGAGGTAGGCATCTTGCATGTCTAGGGAGCAAAGCCAGTACCCTCGATGTGCAACATGCGAAGAATGCCCGGCAAGGTGACCATCCTGAACCTCTTGTACTCTATGTAATTGTTCAAGAGGCTCAGGTCCGGAATTGGGCGCAGATCCTCTGTCTTCTCGGGAACCAAGAAGAAATGAGAGTGGAACCCTTTCCCCCACTGTGGGGCTGGAACAGGTTCTATGGCCTTGTCTAACAGGGACTGTACCTCCTCCTGAATGAGTTCGGCATGGGAGCGGGAAGTAAGGTGTGTGGACCGGGAGATCTGCAGGAATTCCAGCGCGTGACCCCACTATATCAACTAGAGGACTCATGCATCAGTAGTGATGGTGACCCACCCGTCGAGGTAAAGCGAGAACTGACCCCCCTACTACCTCTCCCCTAGACTCAGCAGGAGGTAGGGGGTCGAGCAAGGAGTCAAGCATTGGAGCCCGGGGTTGGCAGGGAGACCTGGGAGGGTTTGGTGTTCCTAGGTCTCTGTGCTCCACCAGGTTGAAAGGGTGCATTGCGGCAAAAGCTGCCTCTCTGTTGCTGTCCTTTAGGCTTCTGCCCCCTGCAACGAAACTGGTGACGCCTACCTGAGGTCTGATTGGATCTGTACAACTAATGCACAAACTGAATGGCCTTACCAGAGTCTTGGAGGTCCGAGATCATTTTTTCAATGTCTGGACCGAAGAGCACGGACCCATGGAATGGGGCATCCATGATGGGATCCTGAAGGTCATGTCTAAATCCAGAAGCTCGGAGCCAAGAGTACCTCCGCATACAAACCCCTGTGGTGGCTGCCCTGGCTGCCGTGTCAGCCGAATCCTAGGAGGACCTTAAGACGTGCTTCCCCACATCCAAACCAGACTGGAGAATGTCCAGGAGCTCTGTTTTGTTGTTGGAATGAGGCTGTCTTATTGCAAGCTTGATGACCTTGTTCCAGAGTGACTTCTGGTACTGTACCATGTGCACTAAGAAGTTGAGCGACCGAATGGTACAGGTGGCCAAGGAATAAACCTTCCTGCCAAACTGATCCAGACATTTGGATTCCTTGTCCGGTGGCTGGGAGCTTATATGCCGGGCTGTTTAGTCCTGCTGTGGGCAGTCGTCAGCATGACCAAGTCTGCCTTGGGCTGTTCACCAAGGAATAGCTCATTCGTGGGGGTACGATACAGCCTATCCACTTTCTTTGGGATAGTGGAGGCTGTCGAAGGGTGCCTCCAGGCTAGTCAGGTGGTACAACTAAGGGTTTATGCTCATTCATTCCCAGGAAATGAACCAGCCTTTTTCTCTCCAGATCTAGATCCTCAGTTTCCCACTGGTTCAAAAACTGGATGTGACGCATCACGTCAAAGAATGTGGGCTCATACGGGGGAGAACAGGGTGAAAACCCTGGAGGGTCTGGGTGGTGGGGAGGAGAGGAAAACTCTCCTGAGGATCTGGAGGAGGAATAAGAGTCCAAGTTGGATGACCTCAAGGAAGATCTGGAGCAGGAATGCTGGTGTCGCCTCCTACGATGCCTGGAGAATGATCTCGAATGACGCCCGTGTCATCCAGAAGACCTATCAACCGATGGGTGGGAAGCATTCGTCCGGGCAGGAGACGTTTCCCTGTGGGGGAGGTGACAACCGTAGAAGCCATGAAGGCCGCTGTGAGGAGCCTACTGAGAGAGGCTGAGGTGTGGGAACCGGGGGTTCCTTAGGGACAATATCTTTCTTGACCGTGTCCCATCAGGTACAGAAAAGGTCCTTGACATCCGCCAGAGAGACCATGGCTGGAGCTGAAGGGCCTGGTGTCTCCGACGTGTCATCAGGCCCTTCGGGCAGCAGAACTGACGGCTTGTCGGGAGCTGACGAACACTCGGGCGACTTAGGCTTCGCCAGCGTTTGGTCCTGGGGTGGCAACGGGGCCAATGGCAGGTCTATTGGCTGACCCGGTGCCTGGATGCCTGACATCAAAGAGTCGGGCATCGGGGAAGGCAACTCCTTGGCCAGCAGTTAAGCCCCTCCTAAAGGTAGGTTGGGGGTGCAGGCAGCGGGGAAGTAGAAGTGAGAGACCCCGAAGGCGAGGACGACAAAGACATCATGGTCGAGTGCCAGGAGTCTGACGCCCAATGCTTTGAAGGACGGGCATCAGGGTGAGACTCCCGTTCCAAATGCTGTTTCCTATAGTCAGGTCCAGCCAGACGATCTGATATGGAGGAGGAAGCCTCAGCCTGGTGAGGGGCAGCAATGAGGCTGTCGCCCGCCCCTTGACCATCTGAGTCCTTGGACTTAGACCTGGAGGCATGGCTGTAGGGTGTAAGACTAAGGCGGGGGGTTGAACGTCCTTGCCTGAAGAAACACCACCTGGCATACGCACCAATGCCGGGGGTCTCAAAGTCGGCAACCCAGAGAAGACTTGGGTTGACTGGTGGGGGCAGAGTCCAACCTCCCACGAGAGGAAGGACTGGAGCTGGCCATTGTCTTATGTGGAAACCTGGATCGGGAGTCTGAATAGGTCTTGTCCTCACGGCGATGGTGCTTTCCACTGGACCATTTCTCCTTGGATTTGTGAGAAGCCTCCGACCCCAAAGAAGAGGGTGATCCTAGGTCTGATGGTGTCTTTTGCATGGACGACAGCTGCTGTTCTAGAAGGTAGGTCTTCAATGTCTTCAGTCGACAGATGTGGGTCCAGCAGTTGAATCCTTGGCAGTGTGGGCAGGAGTCGGCGTCATGGTCGGGCCTGAGGCAGATGAGGCAGGCCAGGTTACCATGTCGGGCCGGGATCTGCTTCCCACACGTGCACTTGGATTTCCGTCTCTGGCCTGAAGAAGATGACCAAGAAGACATACACCGATTAGGCAGTAAACACAAAAGGACATTTTGATAAAGTTGCTTGGAAAAAATAAAAAAATGAGTAAATGGCAGTCGACCGGTTAGCAACAGGCATCCGTAGAGCTGATGTGAACGTGTCGATGGCGTGAAAACAACTGGGATGTGGTCGGGGACCGCCCCTTTTATACCACTGGCAGATGTCGGAGGAGGTCTGACGTCAGGGGGCAGTCCCTGCTGGGTACTGCTAACTAAGAATTTTTCTGTGGGGTCCTAGTGCCTGGCAGCATACTCCTTATGGTATAGCCTGCTGCAAGAGCTCCCACTCGAAGTAAGATCCCCTCCTCTCCGCACCATTCCTTCAACCATGTATTGAATATCTGGATGCGGAGTGTACTAGCTTCCCCTTTGCTGTGGACAGGCAGCACCTCCGAGAAGGAGACGAAGCTTGCTACCTGCTTGAGGCCCCTCCCCAACTCCTTGAACTCTTCCTGTATCTTCTCTAGCTCTTCCTTCTCCCCTGCCAGGTCATTTGTCCCCAGGTGGACAATGACATCCAGCCCCTTCCTCCTTGCTATGGCCCTTACGATCCTCTGGATTCGCTCCCCATCCCTCCGAGCTGTGCCTCCAGGTAGGCACTTTATCTCCCTCCCTCCTCCCTCTCTACCTCTTCCCAACTCAATCTCCCGGTCACTGGAGTCCCCACCAGTTGTTATTTCTTCCTCCTCCTCTGGGGTCCCCATTTCCCACCCCCTGGGATTCATCCTGGATGACACTCTCATCCTCCCTGGACACTACCTTGGGTGTCGCCATATGACATTCCTGTTCCTCCAACACAGTGTAGGAGTTATGTAGTGTCACCAGGTGAGGGAATGTGCCTCTGTGACACCGCCCTCACCCTCTCTGAGCCCACCATAGTCCATCCATTCCTACTGCAAGGCAACTGTTGAGGTAGTGGAGGCTGTCTAGGTGGTCCCAGGGTGGGGGCACAGGTCCCCTGAATTCTAGCCAGCTCAGCCCGCAGAATGATAACCTCCACCCTCAGGCCAGAGAGGTGCCTGCAGATGGGGCAACACTGCAGCATACAGAATGTCCTCCTGAAAACTGCTACCCCGCAACTACTGCATTGCACCACTCCCATCATCTTGCTTTTCTACTCTGTCTTTCTTTCTTTGCTTAGCTGTGCTTTGTGAAGGAGAAACACCTTTTTCCCCTACTGCCACCTACACTTGTTACTGCTTAATTTAGCTCCAAGATGTGCACTGAGCCCTGAAAACACCATTTCCCTTAACTGTACCTAAAAGGTTGTTTCTTAAAAGAAGATAAATACATATATATATATATATTTTTTTTTTTCTTTCTTTTCTTCTGTCATTCTGTAAGATTCCACTCCTGAGTTGTCCTGCTTGAGAATGTAGATCAAATCAGCTGTGCTGTGCTTCCTCCTATCCTTTTCTGTCTGTAAACAGGAAATTGCAACTAGCCCTCTGGTTGTGTGCCTATAAAGGTAGATGAGCTTGGAGTGGGTGAATTCCCCAGCACTCGGCCATAATCAATTACCTACCTGAAATCTGAGGCCTGCTGAAGGTACAGCCCAAGCTAGAAATCAAGTCAAGTCATCCTTTATTTCTTAAGTGCCCAATCCGAGGGCCTCTGGGCACTTTACAGTAGTACAGGACAACACACTAAATACAGTATAACCAGGGATTTGGCAGGGCAAGGGAACAGTCAGTGGGTCAGAGACCTGGAACATCTAGGCACTGGCGCAAGTTTATTCCAGAGACCACAGTGTGTGGAAAGAGTTGCTGTGACACACATAGGAGAGTGGGTGTGGGCTGGGTGACTGAAAAAAGAGCAAGAGAAGAGTACTAAGGGACGAGTGAGAGACCACCCTTCATCAGTGGCAGTCCAAATCTGCATTCATACAGACTGCTCATCAGAAATACAAACATATAAACCAGGCACGCTGGTTAAACTTGTTACATTTTATTCAAATAAAGATTACTCAATTTTTTTAAATATATATCCGGCGGGCTGCAGACAAGTGCACACCACCCTGTTCGACTTAGACATTTAGTTCCCTTCTGGCTGTATGTCTGATTTTAGGAAACCTAGGCCACAGTGATCTCGTTGCTGGACTTCAGGCCTTGCTCCTCACTTACAGACCAGCCTATTACACCCACGCATAGACCTCACATCACATATCAGATACCATTTTTTTAAACAGGTTGTGCAGTGGCTGAGGAAGCATCAGCAGGCAGACTATCCGATGTACGCTTAATCAAGTAGTGGCTGAGTACGAACCGTCTTTTTTTTTATTATTGTTGTTGCTAATCAATAAAACAAGGGCTGCAGCATTGTGATGGTCCTCTATCCTCTCATCATAGGTGGACTCTATCTGTGGCCTGCCGATTGTCTTACATTACCTTGAGGGAGAGAGCTCAACACTCTCAGTGGGGGGCACAAAGACTAAAGCTAGTTTGTTGCTGAGCTGAATTTTGAAATTCTTACTTTTCAGAAGTGGTACTCCAATGATTAGAGCACTCTGAAATTAAGTGATTATCATGAACTTGCTCAGCGTTGGTGGAGGACTACGGATTTTCAATCAGTTTGTTTCACTGGGAAGGAGGCCCCATTCACCACAACCCCATTTTTTTTTTTTTATTTACCACGGGGTGGGGGGGCAATACCACCCAACTCAAATAAATTTATAAAAACACACATTACAAACTTTTACCTCATGAAAATGGTTCCATGCCATAATGAATAAGTTGTTTTTGGTGGGGTTGCAAGTGAGCGGGGAGAAGGATGATTTAAAAGTATTTTTCCTGTGCCACTTCTCCTAGTAGGGGTGCACATCACCCATATGTTCCGATTACCCACTGACAATGCGGAGCACTACAGAAATATTTTTGGGTGAGGGGGGCGCCATTCCAAGTTTGCCAAGGGGCCCAATGTAGCCAAACGCCAGCCCTGGAACCAAGTCGCGACTGGTGGCATCTTCTCCGGCACCCCTCAGTAGAGTGTAGATACTAAACTGAGCAACAATCAGTGGCATGTGGCATTTTTACAGCTAGCTAGCTGTCCTTCCTAGCTCACTAATCTCTTATCCCTACTATCGTTCTTGCACCTTACGCCCCCTTCCCCCACTCATAACTTTTTCCTTTCCTTTAATGTCATTCTCTCCAACCTTCCTCTCTTTAACCCCCCCCCCCACCATGTTGTCACTAACACAGGCAGTTGACATGAGAGCTTATTTACACAGGTGTTCTATTTACATAGTTATTTTATTTACGCATGTATTTGATTTTATTTTCACAAGTATCATATTTACAAAGATGTTTTATTTACATAGCTAAATTATTTTACTAAATGGTTACTGTGGTCAACTTGGTCTGTTTGCCACTTAATATGTTACAAAATATGTGATTAACACAGACGCTTACTAAGCCGGCACTTTTATGCTGTTGTGAAAGAACCATTTTTTTCAATGTAATAGGTGTCTGTATCCCAAAACTCCTCCTCTGACAAACCTCTCTGAGTGAAGCGCCAGGGCGTCTCGGGGCGTTTAAGAGCACAAGCAACGCTCTTGTGCTTGGATTTACCCATTTATGTTTGTATTCTCTGCACTGGATCTTCACCATTAAACTGTCAGCTGCAGCCTGCACTTCCATGTGTGGATTTCTTTAATCAGTCAGCAGTCGAGTGTTTGCAGTTCACGGAGATGAGTGCACTGATTTGCAGTGTTGTAGTCCACTTGTAACATGGCAAAAAAACGCGTAAAACTGAGTTGTGCGATTGGTCGAAAACGAACAGGTGACCAATATCTAGCGGGTATTAATCCAGCAGTAGATCCCGCTGTTGCAGTACCTCTGTAAGCCACCTTTACAGCGCCAGCACTGAAATGAAGCACAATATCGGTAGCACACTTGCAAACGCTGGCAGACAGAGACACACACTTTGTGTTGGGATCTATCCGTGCCTGTAGATGGCGCAGGTGATCGAACAGTGGGACAGTGACTGTCGGCACCCTGCGGAGTGCCGTAGTAGCTCAGGGCATATCGGAGAGAAGCGTGGCAAGTCGGAGGACTAAAGCGGTGAGAAAAATGGCTAAACCAGCAACAGGTCCGTCGGAGCTGACGGAGATATAAGTGAGTATGACCTATTAAGCTGAGTGAAATGAAGCGGTCAGCAGCAAATCAGTTTCAGAGAAAACAATAGAGCAATGTTGGGACGTTTTGTGACAAGTACAGAAAAAAGAATATATGTCCCAGAATGCAGCACTGTCATCTATGTCGCCGCTGTGACAACGAAGGCAAATACATAAAAACTGTTGCTTAGAATGAATAAAAAAAATAACGTTGTGCCTGTGTCAGACGGCAATGTCAGTTCCTCATTTCTTCAAAATTACTGGACACTACATAAATATAGGTGAAGCACTGAATGTGCACGCGCACAGCGATACATCTTCAGTGGCTCAAAAGCACCATGCTGCAGCATGGTTTCTCCACTAGAATTACTGATTGTGTCAATCTGCATCCGCTTGTAACTAAAACTGTATTGTTAGCAATACTTCGCTTGCACTTGCCACGTTACAAGCGCATTAATCCCCTCCAGAGTCGGGCTCTACTGGTGGACTAATGCCCGGTGGGTGGTTGGAAGTACTCAGTCTGTGGCCTCATACACCAACCCCCCCACCCGGGCATTATTCCACCGGTAGAGCCCTCCTCTGTCGGGGAATAATGCTTACTCATCCTCCACTCAATTCAGTGAAAAAGTGCAGGCAGACATCTTTGTTCCTCCTGCCAGTTTAACTAAACTGAATTCCTCCTCATAGCTATGTTCTCGATTAAGGCAGAAATGCCTTTAACGTTCACCCTATCTATCCTGTGCAGACACTTGTAAGTTTCTATCACATCTCCCCTCTCCCACCTGATCTCTGGTGTTTATTTTATTTATTTCTAGGATTACAAAGTATCTTTGAGCCAAGGCTCTTTTACAAAGGTTCCACGTCATGCTGGTTACAGGGTAAGAGACATTAAAACATAAAACAGTTACAGGTACATGGTTTTAGACAGTTACTTTGCTTGACAAAATCAGACTGAGCGATGAGTAAGTCAAGAAACAATAGGAGGAAGAGGGCAAGAAGGGGAGAGGGCCGAGGGTAGAGGAAGGCACAGGCATAGAGGGTCAGGGTGAGGCAGCCGAGGGGCCTTGTCAGGACAGACACAAGGCAAGTGCATTAGAAGGTGCATTGGACAGGTAACTGCAAGAAGAGCGGGCAGAAATGGACACCTATAAGGTCAGAAGCAGCGTAGGGAATGAAGATGTTATGTGGTGCAAGCAGAGGTGGAGGTGCCAGTTATGGAGTGGCGGAGCTTTTTTTGAACGCTCCAAGCGTTGCTGTGGATGAAGTGTCACTAGAGAGCTCGTTCAACCAACTCAGGCCCTGTATGCAAATGACCTTTGGCCTTGGGACGTGCGGCAGCGGGGGATTTGAAGGATTTGGGGCTTAGAGCGCCTGGTGTTGTGGTTGGTGATTTTTGGTTTGAGGAGGGTGCTGACTCCTGGTGGTGCCTTTCCCATCATGATTTTCTTAGCAGTGATGCAGGTTTGGTATTTGATTCGGTTGTTCAGTTGCAGACAGCCTGTTTTGGAGTAGAGGTCGCAGGTGTGGGTGAGACGGTGGGAACCAGTAACGAGTCGGCAGGCTTGATTGAAGGAAGTCGAAACACGCCTGAGAGATGAGGTTGTGGCAGATCCTTAGATAATGAGACCATAGTCAATGATACTGATGATGGAGCTCTGGACAGCTATGGACAGAGCTTCTGGGGTTAGATGTTTCCTATGTCGGAATAGTAGGCCCATCCTGGTGTTGGCTACTTTTGCCATGTTATTGATGTGTGGGACATAGGAGAGATTACAGTCGAGGGTGAGGCCGAGGTATTTGAAGGTATGAACTTGTTCAAGGGCGATTTCTTGCTTGGTTTTAATGGAGAGCTTAACTGTCTGTATTTGTTTTGGGAGCTGCAGAAGATCATGGTCTTTGTTTTTTTTCTGGTTAAGGATAAGTCTGTGTTTTGTGAACCAGTTTTCGACTGCAGAAAAGGCCTGTTGGAGGTTACCTTGTAGATGGACTGGATCCTGGTGGGATGCCAGGATGACAGCATCATCCATGTAGAGTAGGATCTGTTCAGGGCAGGATTCTGGCAGTGAGTTCAGAAAAATGCTGAAAAGGAGGGGGGCCCAGGATTGAGCCCTTTGGGACACCGGACTGGACTGGTCTTTGGTCTGAGAGTGCCAGCAATTCTCACTCTTTGGGAGCGGTTGTCTAAGTAGCTTTTGAACCAGTTTACCGAGTTAGGTGAGAGCCCTGCTAGTCAAAGCTGGGCAAGTAAAAGATTGTGGTTGATGGTATCAAAGGCTTTAGTTAAGTCGATGAAGGTGGACCCAGTAAGATGACTGTTATCGAGTCAGTGAAGAATTGCACCAGTGAATTCAAGTAGCGCCGTGGAGGTGTTATGACCTTTTCTAAAGCCATGCTGCTCCTTGCACAGGATGTTGTGATTGTCTAGGAAGTCAGTGAGCTGCTCTGACACAATCCGTTCTAGGGCCTTGGAGAGTGGAGGTAGGATGGAAATTGGACAGTAATTCTCAGTAGCTGTTTTGTCACCACTTTTATGAATTGGGGTTACCGTGGCAGATTTCCCTAAGTCAGGGAACTGGCTGAGGCTGAGGGAGAGGTTGAAAATCCTGGTCAGTGGTCGGAGTACTTCTTCAAGGGTGAATGATAGCAGTTTGAGGGCGAGAGAGTCACTGCTGGCTCTGGAGTTGCAAATGGCTTTGGTAACGTAGCTGCGGATTTGATGCATTTTTACTGCTTTAAAGTAGAAGGGAGGGTGGCTGGGGGGGCAAGGGGAACCACCTCATCGAAAAAACCTTGTGGGAGTACAGCACTGAGGTCCGTGAAGGTGTCACTGAATGTATCAGCAATGAGTTTCTGGTCAAGTGTAGTTTCACCATTTATGCAGAGTACTGACGGGGGTGATTTAGATTGCTTCCCAGTGACTTCTTTAATGTTATTACAGAAGTCCCTACCATTGCCCCATGAGTTAGTGAGAGCATTATGGAAATAGGTGATCTTTGTATCCCAAATATATTTGGTGTAGTCATTTTGTGCACGTTTATAGTTAGCAATATCAACTTGTCTCCTGGTGTTTCTGGCAATCTCCCAAAGATGGTCTCAAGCTTTTAGTTGTCTAAGTAGGTCTCCGGTGAGCCAGGGGTTACATAGGGCTTTGGCCTTGCGCTTCTTGAGGGGTGCAAATATGTTGCATGCTTGGTTGAAGATCCTGATGAAGTGTTCCAGTGCGGTGTTCACATTGGTTGCAGTGAGAATTGGGGACCAATCCTGTTGATGAAGGAAGGGGGTAGCTTGCCTCTAGGTAGAACTCGGCTAGTAATGGTTTGGGGGGGGTTGATGAATTTATTGGAACAGTAGCAGATGACGGGGGAGTGGTCACTACGTGTGTCAGGGAGGACAGTGATGTTTGTGATCCTGGCAGGATGGCTTGTTATGATCCAATCCAGAAGGGTGCTGGTACCAGTTTTATAGTTTGTCCTGGTTGGGGAGCTAACCATCTGAAAAAAGTTTTCTGCCACTATCAAGTCCCTGTATGCCCCTGCCTCTGCAGCAGGCTAGTTAATATTAACGTCACCGAGGAGGATGGTTTCTGAGTCAGGTGAGAGAGATTTGGTAAACTCCAGGACCGCGTTAAGCCCATTACCTTGCTCTCTTGGTAGAATGTAGACTGTGACAACTGTGATGGCTTTATTGTGCGCTCCGAGAAGGATCTTGACAGGAAGAATCTGTGCAGTGGTGGTTTGGGGGGTTAAGTTGATGAGGTGCCCCCAGATCGTGTCTTTAAGGTACAGGGCGCAGCCACCACCTCTTTTTGATGTTCGATCAAGCCGATAGACATTATACCCAGGGAGGGTGATAGTATGGTCGGGAACTGAAGGTAAGAGCCAGGTTTCTATGACTGCTAGTATGTCTGGGTTATACTGGCAGGCAAAAGTCTTAAGAGGCGTCAATTTTGTGAAGAAGACTGCATATGTTAAGTGAGATTATTGAGAGGGATCCTGGTTGATTGGTCTGAGTTGTTCTTATTGTAGGGGCTGGTCTGGGATTGGGATGAATGTTTCCTGACAACAGCAGGAGAAGAAGTATATGTTTTAGAGTACCGGTGTGAGATACCCATGACTTGCATCTATTTTTTTGGTCCAGAGAACTCCGAGATTCACCAGGGCAAGTAAACGGGTGGAGCTATGGGTAAAGCGTGGCAGTAGTAGCGGTGGACAGGGGGAGTACCCAATGGCCATTTGGGGGAGAGGGCCATTTCGTAGTGATTGAAGATGCCCAAGGCGGGTACATGAGATCAAAAGGGAGGGTACCATGGAGGGGGTGAGAGAGCACGAGTTGGCAGATGTTCGGGACAGCGGGGAAGCATGAGCAGGGGGATGTAGGAGTGGGAAGAGGGCAAATAAGGTGAGGAGAAAGGGGTGCAGCGTAGCGGTGTCATACATGATTCAAATGTGAATGGGGGGGGCACGGGTGCTGGGTAGGTGGGAGGCAGCTAGTGAAAGTGGCAGGAGGTAGGCAGTGAGGAGGAGGCTCGGGGGCAGGGGGAACTAGGTAAGCAGGTGGCTGAGGGAGAAAGGGCAGAGGGTGGGGCAGTGAGGAGACAAGGGCAGTAGCAAAAGAGGAGGATGTAGCAGAGAGGTAGTTGGGGGGCATTAAAGAGTGTAACAAGACAGAGAGACAGGAGGTAGCAACTCTAGAATAGAGTTAGGAGTGAAAGGGTGCGTGGGAGCTACAGAATGCCAAAGGGGGTTGGCCAGTCATGGAGTGACAGAGTGACTGGCAGTAGAGATATAAGAAGGGTGTCAGGCACAGAAAGGAGGCAGGGGCAGTGAGGGACTGAGTTGATTAGTAGGGGGAGGAGGAGCAGGGAGGAGGAGAGTGGGCAGTAAAGAGGAAGGAGAGAGAGAGTGTCTAATAGGAAATGAAAGGCGGTTCCCTAGGCAGAAGTGGGCAGAGCTAAGGCCTATTTAATTAAGGTGGGAGGTGGGGGGCAATTTTCTTCCGAAACCCACTGAAGTCTATGGGTGCAGAGCCCAGCAAAGCAGTTTGAATCAGTCAAGATTGCAGGGCCAATCAGTGGCCATGCGGAGCACAACAGTCCAACAGGAGATGGAAGCAACAGGCAGCAGCCAATGGGAGCCTTTCAGCACTTCCCGGTTCGGCCTGGGAGCTTACCAGCAAGAGGAGAGTTCCTTGGCGATGAGCAGTGGTGGTGTGGACGGCTGGCCCAGGTAGCCCCGGCCACTCAAATGTTTCCCTGATCAGGGGCTGAGAGATCTGAGGGAAGGAACAGAGCAACAGATTGTGAGTCACAGTAATAACAAAGGGTGACACTGGAGAGTAAATCAGGGGCGTGTGCAGTGGAGATACAGAGGGGAAATTTGGCAGAGGGTGAGGAGGAGGCTGCCGCAGAGGGGGGGGGAGGCTGCCACAGACAAGAAAAATAAGCTTGAATTAGTGGTGTGCACATGTCAAGGTCTTGTTTATAACGTCTCTTCCTATAACTTTCCCCTCATGCCCTGAATTAGCTTCGGCTCCTTTTTCTGTACTGCCTCCATCCTCTCGCAGTCCTTATGCAGGTTTGGATTCAGGATTGTGGCACAGAACTCCAGGTGCAGTCACACCAGTTATCTGTATAGTAGGAGGATCACCTCCCAGCTTCTGCTGTCGACACCCCTCCCAGTGAACCCCAGCATTCTAGTTGCCTTTCTGCAATGTACTGCAGATTTCAGGTTATCCGAGAGTTCTCCTATGTTTTTCTTCTCAACTGTGCTTTCCAGTAACCCCCAGGTACTGCATACTCGGGTTCCTTAGTTGCCAGATTTTAGACCGTTTTATCAGTCTCCCTCTATGTCCTCACTCAGTGCCCTAATCCCCTCCTTAGTGTCCACCCTTGCGCAGATCTTTGTGTTGCCCCGTATGCCCATCCCTACAGTGCAAATTAATATTTTGGAGTGGCCAGGGCCCAGGACCGAGCCCTGTGGCTTGTAACCTCTTTAACATCTAAGATTTTGCCATTTACCACTACCCTCTTAGTACTCTCTCTCAGCAAGCACTCTGACAATGTTCTTCCATACCCAGAACCCTCAGTTTTTTTTTTTCTAACAGCCCCCTATAGGGGACAGAATCAAAGTCCTTGCTGAAATCCAAGTACATTGTGTCAACTGCCTGTCCCGTGTCAGCTGCCCTAGTCACCCAGTCAAAGAACTCTATTAGGTTATTCTAGCATGACCACCCATAGGTGAACTCCTGCCTAGCGTCTGAAAACCATTTATTTCTGCCTGTTGTCTCTCAGTATTTATGTTGCAGTCAGCTACATAAGCAATATATTTTTTTAAATAAGCTTATCCACGCCAAGCATTTCATCCTGAAAATATTTGAGAAAAAGACTCAGCCTGTGACGTAAACATATTTCCCCCAAAGGGGTTGTCATTAATTCTAAAGATACTGACAGAAAAAAAAAACTTCTAGGAAATGTACAAATGGAAAGACTAACTTATCCAACCTAGTGAGTGACACTACAGACTAAGCACCCTGTTTGGACATCAACAGCTACATGTCTGCTCCTGTTAATGTTGGACATTGTGGTTTCTAGTGAAACGTGGCATTACTGGATAGTCATGTAAAAGGAGAGCACATACCTAGAAACCAGGGGCGTCACTAGAGATATAAAGTTGGGGGGGGCACAGTCAAAATCTTAACGAAGCTGGGGGCCGGGTGCATGGCCCCAAGATAATTTTGAAATTGTTACCTTTAAATGTTGGCTTTTCCTGCATTTTAATGGTAAAATTATGTTTGAAAAGCCTGGTTATCATGACCTCTATTTATTGGTACATGTGGAAAAATTTGGTTGCTGGACCACCGGAAAGAGAGACACTATTATCCCAGTAGATCTGCTGAGAAGGCTAAGGATCCCAAAGAAAGTTGGAAGGTCACTGGACCCCAGGGGAAAAACAGACAGACCCCATTATCCCAGCAGATCTGCTGGGAAACAGGAAGGACCCCAGAGCTAACAAGAGACAAGTCAGACACCATTATCCAAGCAGATCTGCTGGGACCCAGGGACAGGACCATAGAGGGAAAGAGAGACACGTAGACACCATTATCCCAACAGATCTGCTGGGAAGGTTACAGGACCCCAGAGCAAGTAAGATACAAGTCAGACACCATTATCCCAGCAGATCTGCTGGGACCCAGGGACAGGACCATAGAGGGAAAAAGAGACACGTAGACACCATTATCCCAGCAGATCTGCTGGGAAGGTTACAGGACCCCAGAGCAAGTAAGAGACAAGTTAAACACCACTATCCCAGTAATGAGTCCTCTACTAGAAAAATGCTCTGTTATAAAACAGACAGAGCCTAACACACAGGGCTCAAAGCATGCCAAGTAACGAGTCTGCTACAGGAAAAATGCTGTTATAAAACAGACAGAGCCTAACACACAGGGCTCAAAGCATGCCAAGTATTATAAGAAATAAAGAAAAATACTCAGACAAACGGAGTCTGACAAAACAGGGCTGAAATGATACCTACTCACTCAGCTGGTTATACACTATAGGAAAATGCTCTTTTATCAGACAGAAAAGAACTGAGCCTAACACACAGCAGGTCTGAACACTTTACGCTGTGCCAACTTCCAAGTACTGAAAAAAAATGGCTTTTAAACCAAAATATTAATCAGACTGATTAGCTTTTGCTTAGCTCACAGTCTGCTTGCCTCTTTGCCTGCCCTTGTTCACCCTTGCCTGTACATAAAAAACACAAGACAAGAGTTATACTCGGGCAGCAGTTGTAGTCTGTATCACAGGCTGTCTGAACTGGCTAATAGAAGTAACCTTAACATTGCTTGCTTGCCAGTCAAACTCACAACACAAAAAAAAAAAAAGAAACCTGTGGGTAATGCAATTTAGAAAACGTGCTGTTATTTTTTTTTCTGAACTACAGCCTCTGCGTTCTAGTTATTTGCTGGTGAGAGAGCCTTAAATAACATAACCTACCAGAGCAGTTATTTCTTTCTGAGCAGTCTGCTCTAACGTTGGGGACAGGAGACTGGAAGAGCCTTTTTTATATTTTTATTTTTTCATCAAAGAACAAACAGGGTACATACACTACACTACTACTGACAGTTAAAGTAAATAAAAATGCTTTATCACTCACAGCCAGGCCGTCAGTGAACTTTTCAAAAAAACGAACATACCCAGCCGACCCAGTGGCACTGAGGGTTGAGGTGCTGGATGCCACGCTGGCGACCTGTGTTCGGGAATGGGCACAGGTCGCCAGGGATCGGCAGGGTTGGGGAAGGATTGAGCGTCCGATGGACTGCTCTCCTTCCCCGGGGAGGGGGGACATCAGTTGTCGGCGTGTGGCTGCCCCCTGGTGGTGGCAGGGGGGCAGCTCCACTGACGCTGCACTCACAAGGGGCTGGAGGAGGTCGACACGGGAAGAAGCGTGTATGGAAGCATGCACGCTCCATCCCTTGGCATCATTGCATGCCTCCTCCAGCAGGGGAATTACATTCCAAAATCCCCACTGGCAACATAAAGGCTGCTCGCTGGCACAGCCAGAGTCCCCCTGCAAGTCAGCTCCTTCTGGGTACACAGCGAGGAGGTATGAGCTCTGTCCAGGACTGGGGCTGCTGCCAGCCCAGATGGCTAGATGGTGGGGGGGAGGAACCAAAGGCACAACCTCCCCCCAGCCGTGGTGAATAAAGAAATGATCCAAAAAAACAAAACAAAAAACTCACACACACCCAACCCCCTCTTCCGACTTTCCCAGACTCTCAGAACAGAAACAGTATGAAGGTAAAAAAATAAAATAATAAATCCGATCTCTCAGCTCTATTGAGAGACCGACTTTGAGTGAGTGTCAGTGTTGTATTTTCTTTTTATTATATTTTAAAAACTTTCAAATCTTGGGGGCGCTGGAGAGCTGATCTCCCAGCAGGACATCTTCTAGATTAACTCTGCATCACTGCTTGAAAAGAACCCTATTTTATTATTTTACGTTTAAAGAGAGCGGACAAAAAGCTTAAAATCGTATTCCTGAACTCCTCAGCTTTCTAACAACATTATATGACATGGGGAAAACAAAACCAACCGGTTCTGGAGCGTCTAAAACAGCTGGAGCTAAACCGGGGCAGACCCGAGAAGAAACAGCAACCCACGAGGCAGGGCTTGCAGTAGATGCCTCTCAAGCTCCTCCATGGCAGCAAATTTTAGCGACAGTAAAATCTACGGACAGCAAAATTGAACGCACATTATCAAAATTAGAGATGCATGAAGTTGCCATAAAAGATCTTACTGGGACTGTTGCTGAAGATGATAAACGCTCCATCTCCATACAGGCAGCTGTCTCCTCCCTGACTAAAGAGAATACGCAGTTACGGGGTCGACTGGAGGCCCTAAAGAACGAGACTTGTGCTGGCGATCTGAGACTGGTTGGTGTCCCAGAGGGGGATGAGGGTGCTAATCTTCTGCCCTTTTTGATTACCTGGATGAAGGACACTGTTCCGATCCCGGAGAACTTTGATTGGGGTGCCCTTAGGAGGGCATACAGAGTTAACCCTTGGGTGAGGCTTACAGCTACAGATCAACCACGCACAGTGTTAGTGCATACGATGGGAGTGGAGATTCGAGACCAGGTACTTGCAGCGGCTAGATCGGTCTACTCGATCGATATTGAGGGGCATGATATTAACATTTTCCCAGATCTCTCATACCACACAAGAGCTCACCGCAAACAATTTGATGGCATTCAACAGAGGTTTCGGGTCCTGGAAATTGTGCATTCTTTTCTCTTACCGGCACGCCTGCGGATAATCTACGGGGGAAAGAGTTGGCAGTTCAACGATCCCGGGCATTGGATGGAAAAAATGAGAAGGAGTTCTCAGCAAAAACAGAGGGAACCTTAGAGGAAGAGGACTCAGACAATGACTGAACTTGTTCATCAACATTTGGAGAATTTATCCTAAGTGTTAAGGTTTGAGCATTTAGGGCTATTGGGTATTAGTCTCTCCCTTAGTTGTGGAGGGACATCTCTTTTCTTGTTATGTCTGGTTCTCTTGCCTCCTCAGCGAATAAATATTGTAGACCACTAATTTATAATGATTGGGAAGCTACCAATATATGGTACATATTTTTTATTGTTGCTGGGAATACTGTGGTCTTAAAGACAACTTCTCATAATGAGAGGGAAGTGGGGGATGAGAATAATCCTGTGAGCTCAGTTTGATAAATGATCTCCTGATAGTAAACGTCTTGATGTGGGGACATTGTTAAGTCTCTCTTTACTATTAATTTGTTAACATAAGAAATATGGATTTTTTTTCTTGTTTTTTGATGCAGTGCAATTATCTATGAAGCATATTATCATTGCTCATACTGCTGTCATACTTGGATAAACAGCAATCACTTTGGATTGCAGTATGTTCTTCCTGTTGCTACTACCTAAGTTGGACATTCCATTTGCTATTGAGTCGGCTAGCACTATGGGACTTTCTTTGTGGACACTAGTAGGTAACCCTCACCTCCTGCTGTAAAAGATTACGAGGGAAGATAATTGTCTTGTCTTAGCTGTAATGGATATGAAAATCTAGGAGTGCCTTGTATGAGGAAATATATGTATTGTTTTATTTCTAAAGCAATAAACACAAAGTAAAAAAAAAAAAAACTTTCAAATCTTGAAATAATCAGCAACCGAGCAAAGCACAACTCTATCTTCTCAGCAACTGAACTTTTACCCAACTGCGTCACCATCTCTTGCTGCACAGCCTGTGTGTACCGTGTGTGTTGGAAAAACACACCACGTGTTTGCAGACTGATTGGCTCAGCAATGCAAGCAAGAGGTATGCTGTTGGCTGGAAGGGTGGCGGAGGCAGGTGCCACTCAGTAGCAGACCCCGGCCTTGTCTATCACTCCCTCTCCCTGGTGGACCGGCAGCTGAGCTGGTCTGTCATATTCTCTACTAGTGGGCAGTGGCTGTGTTGTTCCCTCCCCTGAGTCCCAGTCCCATCCAACAGTTCAGAAGGCAGATGCCCCCACCTACACATAGCCCAGACCCCTCGTGCTGATCTGAGTGCCATGAACCTACCCCCTTTGCTAGCACTCATTCACAATGCCTGCCAGTGACAGTCAGTAGGACGGAGTCAATCCTAGCACTTACCTGCTGCCAGAGTAGACCCACCCCATTGTAATGCTGTGAGCTCTAGTCTCTCCCCGAGGCATCTGCATTCCCAATCTGACTCCTCCCCAGTCTGGCCAGTGGTGGCAATCTCCGTCCTGACGACTCGGCACTCGACAGCCCTGTGTGGCAGTGTGTGCTCACAAGGATCATCATCAGACACGTCACAGACTAGTTTAGTTTTTCTCCGTTGGACTTCATGGGCCCTTGAGGAGCACTCTCAAAGTCCAATGGAGGAAAATGAAAGTGTACTCCATGCGGTGGCTTTGTGAAACTTAAGAAAAAAAAATGGCTGGCTTATTTTTTATTATTTTAACTTGTTTTAAGTTAGTTAGCGTAGCAAAATGATTGGGGGGGCTTTAACTTACATTGGGGGCTCTAGCCTCCCCAAAATCAGTGCTTTAACGCCACTGCTAGAAACTAACACTAGCAAAATTAAGTTCTCCCTCGGCACAGCAATTCTGCAAAGCAGATTCATCCCCATCCCCAAAGCACACCATTTACAAAATGTATTTATTGATTTGATTTTGGTAACCGGGTAGGTGCACTAGACATAGGAAATGCCTATTTTCAGGCACAATGCAGGACAGCACAAGGCATATTATAACAGAGGGCACATCTGACAAGATACATGATTTGTAACAAAGAACAAGAATCGGTGACCATTAACAAAAGGCAGAGAGATTAAGGCAAACCATCTGACATGATACAACAGTAACTGAACAATTAGACATACGTTCAGCGGTCTGAAATATACAGTTAGCAATCAGCACACACTGTTTCAAGGGAGAACAAAACAGCTAGACATATTAAGAAACCATCCAAACCATTACGTGCATTACAATGGCAAACAGCAATGACAAGATCTCATAAAGCATGTTATTGGCATACTATAGAAAGTGAAGTTAGAAGCATTAATGGAGGAGGGTGGGATGAGGGACAAATTAGGGAGAAGTAGTTTTTAAGTCTGTCAGCAGTAAGTGCAAGTGGGGACAAGCTGAAAGCTAAGGGTAGGATCAGCAAGGTGAGAGGGGTTCCACTGAAGAGTTCATGGGGGATGAAACCGGCACAAGGGTAAGTTGTTTGGAGGGGTCTCCTTAGCTGGTGCTTAAAACTAGAGCAGAACAGCTAGTTAGTGTTCCCAGGTGCTGCATATGGAAATCCATGCCCTTCCAGATACTGTTGCACCACATCAGTGTTGTCAGAATGCTGTTGTACCATAGTACTGAGGCCAGAATGCAGCTGTACCCAAATAGTGATGTCAGAATACTACTGTACTCCAGTAGCGATGTCGGAATGCAGCTATAGCCCAGTAGCATTGTCAGAATGCCGCTGTAGCCCAGTAACAATGTTGGAATGCAGCTGTAGCCCAGTAGCGATGTCAGAATGTCACCGTAGCCCAGTAACAATGTCAGAATATCGCTGTAGCCCAGTAGTGATGTCGGAATGCAGCTGTACCACAGTAGTGATGTCAGAACGCTCCGATACCACAGTAGTAATGTCAGAATGCAGCTATAGCCCAGTAACTATGTCAGAATGCAGCTACACCACAGTAGCAATGTAGGAATGCAGCTGTAGCCCCAGTAGTGATGTCAAAATGCCACTGTAGCCCAGCAACAATGTCAGAATATCGCTGTAGCCCAGCAGTGATGTTGGAATGCAGCTGTACCACAGTAGAGATGTCAGAACACTCTTGTACCACAGTAGTGATATCAGAACGCTCCGATACCACAGTAGTAATGTCAGAATGCAGCTACAGCCCAGTAACTATCTCAGAATGCAGCTGCACCACAGTAGCAATGTAGAAATGCAGCTGTATCCCCAGTAGTGATGTCAGAATGCAGCTGTAGCCCAGTAGTGATGTCAGAATGCTGCTGTACCACAGTAGTGATGTCAGAACGCTCCTGTACTACAGTAGTGATGTCAGAATGCTGCTGTACCACAATAGTGATGTCAGAACGCTCTTGTACCACAGTAGTAATGTCAGAATGCAGCTATAGCCCAGTAACTATTTCAGAATGCAGCTGCACCACAGTAGCAATGTCGGAATGCAGCTGTAGCCCCAGTAGTGATGTCAGAATGCAGCTGCACTACAGTAGTGATGTCAGAATGCAGCTATAGCCCAGTAACATTGTCAGAATGTCGTTGTAGCCCAGTAGCAATGTCGGAATGCCGCTGTAGCCCAGTAGTGATGTCAGAATTCCGCTGTAGCCCAGCAGTGATGTCGGAATGCAGCAGTACCACAGTAGTGATGTCAGAACGGTCTTGTACCACAGTAGTGATGTCAGAACGCTCTTGTACCACAGTAGTGATGTCAGAATGCTCTTATACTACAGTAGTGATGTCAGAATGCAGCTATAGACCAGTAACTATGTCAGAATGCAGCTGCACCACAGTAGCAATGTAAGAATGCCGCTGTAGCCCAGTAGTGATGTCGGAATGCAACTGTACCACAGTAGTGATGTCAGAATGCTCTTGTACCACAATAGTGATGTCAGAACGCTCTTGTACCACAGTAGTGATGTCAGAATGCTCTTATACTACAGTAGTGATGTCAGAACGCTCTTGTACCACAGTAGTGATGTCCGAATGCAGCTATAGCCCAGTAACTATGTCAGAATGTAGCTGCAACACAGTAGCAATGTCAGAATGCCGCTGCAGCCCAGTAGTGATGTCGAAATGCAGCTGTACCACAGTAGTGATGTCAGAACGATCTTGTACCACAGTAGTGATGTCAGAATGCAGCTATAGTCCAGTAACTATGTCAGAATGCAGCTTCACAGTAGCAATGTCAGAATGCCGCTGTAGCCCAGTAGTGATGTTGGAATGCAGCTGTACCACAGTAGAGATGTCAAAACGCTCTTGTATCACAGCAGTGATGTCAGAACGTTCTTGTACCACAGTAGCGATGTCAAAACGCTCTTATACCACAGTAGTGATGTCAGAATGCAGCTATAGCCCAGTAACTATGTCAGAATGCAGCTGCACCACAGTAGCAATGTCAGAATGCCGCTGTAGCCCAGTAGTGATGTCGGAATGCAGCTGTATCACAGTAGTGATGTCAGAACAATCTTGTACCACAGTAGTAATGTCAGAATGCAGCTATAGCCCAGTAACTATGTCAGAATGCAGCTGCACCAAAGCAGCAATGTAGGAATGCAGCTGTAGCCCAGTAGTGATGTCAGAATGCTGCTGTACCACAGTAGTGATGTCAGAACGCTCTTGTACCACAGTAGTGATGTCAGAATGCAGCTGCAGCCCATTAACTATGTCAGAATGCAGCTGCACCACAGTAGCGATGTCAGAATGGAACTGTACCACTGGAGTGATGTTAGAATGGCTGGCAGTATAGCCTAGAGAATAATGAGCAGTGAATGAGCTTGGTACATCCAGACGACAGACCTGGGTTTGAGTCCCACAACCTCCATTTGCATACTGTGTGACTTTGAGCAAGTCACTTAACCAGCCCAGTGTTCCTGGGTAGCCCCTGAAAACAGGCACTGTGCCTAGTTGGCCTTACCCAATTACCAAAGGAAAAAAAAAAGAATGCTGCTGCATCACAGTAGTGATGTCAGAATGCTGCTGTACCACTGTAGTGATATCAGAATGCTCTTGTACCACAGTAGTGATGTCAGAATGCTCTTGTATCACAGCAGTGATGTCAAAATGCTCTTGTACCACAGTAGTGATGTCAGAATGCTGCTGTACCACAGTAGTGATGCCAGAATGCTGCTGTACAACAGTAGTGATGTCAGAATGCTCTTGTACCACAGTAGTGATGTCAGAACACTCTTATATAACAGCAGTGATGTCAGAATGCTCTTGTACCAGAGTAGTGATGTCAAAATGCTGCTGTACCACAGTAGTGATGTCAGAATGCTCTTGTACCACAGTAGTGATGTCAGAAAGCTCTTGTACCACAGTAGTGATGTCAGAAAGCTCTTGTACCACAGTAGTGATGTCAGAATGTTGCTGTACCACAGTAGTGATGTCAGAATGCTCTTGTACCAGTCTGAATGCAGCTGTAGCCCAGTAGTGATTTCAGAATGCAGCTGTATCCAGTAGCGATGTCAGAATGCAGCTGTACCACTGTAGTGATGTCAGAATGCACGTGTACCACAGTAGTGATGTCAGAATGCTCTTGTACAAGAGCAGTGTTCATTTCAGGCCACGGGATTGCGTCAATGGCGCACCCAATGGCAAAACTGGCCCCTATTTAAACTGCTCTGTGAGTCTTTCAGGTGTGTCTGTGTTGCTTTAAGGACTCAAGTATCGGGTGTGCGCTCGGTGCACGCGCACCACTTAACCAGATGAGATGTAATCCTGAAAGGCAGGACTCCGGGACGAGAGCACTCAAAAGTAAATGCCCCTTGTCAGTCTGACAGTCTGTATTTATCCCAGAGGCATTTTAGGGAGGCAGGATGGAGCGGCTGCTGAATGAAGAATGCCCTTGGGGCTGGGGGCATGTTGCAGTCTTCAGCAGCTGCAGATTGGAGGAGTTCGCCCTCGGTGAGCTTGAGAGGCAGACTGACAGACTGTGCCAGGCAAGAACGCGTTTTGGGTGTGTGTCATTCTCAGTCTCTCAGCACTGCAGAGTATTCGTGCCCACTGTAATAGGTCCGTTGGAGAGGACCCGTCACCAGCCCGAGATGGGCAAATTCAGGGGCAGGAGTTAGTGCCTTCATCAGCCACGGAGTGGTTGAAATGGTTTGATGGGCAGGCGCTTTCGATCTGCACCATGTGATGTACACAGAGACACATCACATGGTACAGATCAAGCTACCAAGACTGCACGGTTTACAGTTGCTTGCGCAGTTCGTTGGAGACGCGTCGAGTAAGCAGGCAGCACATCCCCGTGGCGACAGTTCACTCGAATCACTTCAAACTCGATCATTTTATTTTTAGGCTATTACAGCTTGTATTAACAGCTGTTAGAGCCACACCAGTCGATTAACTTAACATTTTGGCTCTCATTATATGATTAGTAAAAGATTTTGGCTTTGGGCAGCAGCACAGTACTTTTAGTACAAGGGCTGATTGGGGAGCCTCTGACTTCAACGATCTCCAGGCAGACCAGGTTCCTAAAAATCAGTGGTTGGATGGAGGCAGTGTGTTCACTGCTGTAATAAAAAATTGGGGGGGGGGCCCTGATAAAAACTTAAGTTGTTGGAGAACACAGTCAGTCTGCAAGACTAAGAGCTGTGGACAGTGGTGACTGCAGCTTAAGCTTACTGAAGGAGAAGAGGGAAGGTACAAAAAATATTTGAATGAGAACAGGATAAGAAGGATCACTTGACAGTTTGTGTTGGGGGGGGCTAAGTCACTAGTTAGTTGGCAGCATCAACAAGTCAAGTGACTAAGAACTAAATCTCAGCAAGGAAATCACAGAATAAATAGGAGTGATCAGTTGGTGGCTGTGCAGTGTGTGAAGTAAGGCCGGGGTTCTTGTCACAGAAAGTCACAGCAGTCTCAGACTGTTGATAAAACTGAATCAATAAGGAAAAAAAAATAGGAAAAACAAAAAAATAAATAAATAATAAAACTTAAGCAGAGGAGAGCGGGACGGTGTGAGGAGGGGGCTGTCACTCTAGTCTGAGTCATTTCTTTTTCACTTAAAAAGGTGGCAGTCAAGTCACAGCGAACAGAAAAAAAGAAACATTTGCCAAGAAAAAGAAATAAAGCAGAGGAAAGCAGTGTGTTTTTTTTAACTTCTAGTTTACTGCAGGTACAGATTTATTAAGACTGAGGTGAGAAGTGAACTCGAAGTAAAGAAGCAAGGGGCAGGGCTCTGTCTTTGCTGTTACACATTGGAGTCAGATAGGGAAAGCCAGAGAGCTGCATTATTAAAAGGAACGGTCAAAAAAAAAAAAAATAAACATATATCTGCAATTACATTAGAAAAGGAAATAAGACACAGCAGAAACTTTAATTTTAGGAAAATGCAGGGTGGGTGGGACAGAAAAATAAAGGAGCAAGCAGACAGTGACTGACTGCTAGAGTGTTCTGAATTCCCTCTGACTGTACTACCTTGTTTGCATTTGGTATAAAAATAAAATAAAAGAGACACAGGACACTTGTCAGAAATTGCTTTTTTATTAAAACATTTTGTCAGTGACACACGCCAACCATATTATTCGGCATTCTTACTTACTTCCTTAGTCACCCTCCTCGTAAGAATATAAAAAACAAGGCCTGTTGAGCTTTTATAAAATAAAGCAGTCATGGCAAAAAAACAAGTGAACATTAAAACATTTTTCAGGTCTTCTGCACCTAAGAGACTATGTACTGCTGCGTCAGGATCAGGGTCTTCTAAAAATTCCAATGGGAGCAATGGGGTGCCAGTTCTGTCCTCCGAGAAGCAGGCTGTGTTGTCCGTCACTGTGACGGACACACAGTTGGGACCTGGTGACAGTGCTAGCCAGTCACAACTTGATTTAGACTCAGAGTCTGCTGCTTGTAAACTACTCAGTAGCCAGTCCCATGTGGCCAGTATTAAACGTAATTCTCAGGGCCGCTGGCTCACAACGTACAGGTGGTTGAGATATAATTCAGAAAAAATGTGATGACTTGTGCTGTGTGCATCAGTAGAAAGACAAAATACTCTGACTTCTGGCACTGACAATTTCAGGACAAGCACCCTGACTAGGCATGCTGACTGGGCAGATCGCAGAGATGCTATGGCAGCTGGAAATATGCAGGGGGATTTGCAGCATGCATTCAGAAAAGCCATATCTGAAAAAGAACAAGCTATTCTAGTTGCCATGAAGAGTGTTTATTGGATGGCCAAAGAAAACTTGCCAGTTCATAAATATACAAGTTTAATGGAATTTTTGTCTAGTTTAGATTGTCCTTTTGTTGACAAACTGTCTGTGGCCAAGAATGCCTCGTATTCATCAGAATCTATAGCCAATGACACCCTCGAATGCATAGCCTTGGTAATTAGGCGGGAGACAAGTAAAACATTAGAAAATAGCCCATACATCACATTAATTTGTGATGAGAGCACAGCCATCACTGTCACCAAAAAACTAGTATTGTATGCAAGAGTGCTTGATCCTGAAAATTTTATTCCATCTACTCATTTTCTAGAGAGCTTACAGATCTCTGATGCCACTGGAGCAGGGATAGCTAAAGAATTAAAGCAATTCCTAGCCAGGAAAAAAAATCAGCATGAAAAAGTAATGGGATTGGGAAGTGATGGAGCAAAAGTCATGACAGGGACTGATGAGGGAGTCACTGGGCACATGCTGCGTGAAAACCCAAGGCTAGTAAATATACATTGTGTTGCTCATAGGGTTGCACTATGTAGTTCACAAACTGCAGACTCTGTCCCCTACCTAAAAGAATACCAAGAGGTGCTAACTGGTATTTTCTACCATTTTAAAAGATCAGCCAAAAGAGTTGACGACAAACTAAAACAAATACAAGAAATGCTGGGGGAACCAACTCTAAAAGTGAAGGAGGTACATGATGTGAGGTGGATAGCAGTTTACAAAGTGGTTGAGACCGTTCATCACACCCTAGACTCCCTTCTCACTTTTTTCTGCAATGAGATGGATGCTAGAGCAAAAGGTTATGCCTTAAAAATGTCCAAATATGACTTTATAATGACAACCTATATGCTAATGGATGTACTTGCTGTAATTACCCAGCTTAGTGTAGTGTTTCAGAAAGAGATCTGGACATCTCGATGGTCCATGTCAATCTGGAGAAGTGCTTCTCTGATTTAGAAAAAATAAAATCTGGAACAAAAGAAAAAATATATCTACATGAAGTGGAGAAGGATATCCAGGAAGATAAGGAGGGAAGGCTGGTGTTCAAGGGGCATCACATACTGAGGGGAGGCAAAAATCTTTAAATCAAGGACCATTTAATTGACCAGTTCGTTGCAAATTTAAAAGACAGATTCCCTGGGTATGACAGAAACATGTTGGCTGCTTTTGGAGTACTGGGTCTTAGGCCTGTCAGCAGCCTTTCTAAAGACAATCTTGAAACCTGGGGAAATGAACAAATTCACGTGCTGCTTGATCATTACGGTCAAGAGCAGAGACACAAACAGTTTGAGACAGTGGCACCACCACTTGTGGATGTAGACTGCACCAAAGCAGAATGGGAACTGCTGAAGTCACTTGTTGTGAGAGAGGGATACCCAAGGGACAACATGCAAACTCTGTCTCTTTGCAGATGACACAAAGATCTGCAACAGAGTTGATGCACAAGGTGGTGTGGAAAGGATGAGAAGGGACTTGGCAAGGTTAGAGGAATGGTCAAATGTATGGCAGCTTAGATTCAATGCTAAGAAGTGCAAGGTAATGCACCTGGGAAACAAAAACCCAGGGGAAGAGTACTCAATGGAAGGTGAGATGCTAACAACAACAAAAATGGAAAGGGACCCGGGGGTAGTCATATCAGATGACCTAAAGGTGGGCAAGCAATGTGAGAGGGCAGCAAGGAGGACTGGGGGGATACTGGGATGCATAGGAGAGGCATCACCAGTAGAAACAGGAAGTTATTATCCCTCTGTACAGACAGCTGGTCAGACCCCATCTGGAGTACTGCGTGCAGTTCTGGAGACCCAATCTCCATAAAGACATAGACAGGATGGAAGCTGTCCAGAGGAGGGCAACTAAAATGGTGCAGGGTCTGCACTGAAGACATATGAAGAGAGACTAAAGGAGCTTAATATGTATAGCCTCGAGGAAAGGAGGGAGAGGGGGGACATGATAGAAACTTTCAAGTACCTCAAGGGAATCAACAAAGTCCAAGAGGGTAACATCTTTCAAAAAAAGAGGTGTACAAGAACAAGGGGCACAATTTGAAGATGGGGGTGGCTCAGAGGTAATTTAAGGAAGTATTTTTTCACAGAGAGGGTTGTGGATGCATGGAACGGCCTTCCGGAGGAGGTTGTGGAGTCAAAAACAGTGGTGGAATTCAAGCATGCATGGGACAGTCATAAGGCCATTCTAGGGGGTTGGGGTAGGAAGAAGTAGGCTGCTGGTTAACTAGGATCTGCAGCTTATCCAGTAGGTAGGGAAATGGGCAGACTGGGTGGGCCAAGCGGTCCTTATCTGCCATCAAATTCTATGTTTCTATGTTCATAAACAAATAACATAAGTCAGACTTCCCAAATCTTTTGACACTGGCTGCACTGGCATTAACTGCCCCAGTCCATACAGCAGACTGTGAGAGGGCTTCAGTGCCCAGAACATTGTGAAAACTAGCATTAGAAATAGACTGTCTGCTACTAGAGTCAATGATCTGCTGACTGTTGCAGTTGAGGGACCTTGCAGGCTGAATTTGATTTTCTTTCTGCAATCAATATTTGGAGGGAAAAAAAACAGAGGCAGTTATTCCAGCATGGGGACTGCACTGACTGACTTATAAGTACAGCACATAACTGAACTGTGACTGATATATTTTAATTTATCCCTCTTGATATCATGCTGCGGCTGCCTCATATTAAAGTCATAATAGTATAAATATTATAGTTAACCTGTAGCCTGTTAACCTTAGATATGTAAACTGCTATCAGGACTCTACTAGGGCTGTTAATGCCTGTGTATTCTTCCAAAATGGTCAATAATATCTCATATCTCTCTCTCTCTCTCATAAGAGTGCAAGGGTCTGGTGTTTTTTTATTTTTTTTTGCTGACAAAAATTCACAGTTTACCATATTGCGAACAGACACAACTACTGGATGGACACACAAGACCTGTGGCTATTGCTTGAGGCCTATGATCTTGATTGTCAATGCTCGGCAGTGACAGAGATGTCAGTGCCTTCTCTTGTAAACTGCTATCCACCTTTGACATCATAAAATGCAATTTATTTTCTGAGTCACAAGTTACACCTCCCTGTTGATCTGCACCTGCTGTAATAGTTCATCAGCTTATGATACTGATGCCGCGTTAGTTAAAATTCTGTATACAGTTTTTTTAAAGACATGTCATGTATGACCCCACATTTTCCTGAAATGACCCACCTTTTCAGTGGCCAGTGGGTCACTGACCCACCAAATTTGGTTCCTAGAATGAATGCTGCCACAGTAGTGATGTCAGAATGCTCTTGTACTACAGCATGTCAGAATGCAGCTGTAGCCCAGTAGTGATGTCTGTGGCAAGCTACCCGACTTGACAGCCCTTATTTGTAAATATAATTCTGTTGTATATATATTTTTTAATGTTGCTCTATGTATATCAATATGTACTGCCACAAAATACTAACATACTAAAAGCCAGCAAAATAGGCCTGATTGTCTTCTTTATTCTGTTTGCAGCTGGTCTTACTGGGCGCTGTTCTCCACCCCCAGCCTCTGAGAGGGTCAACTGCCTAGTTTACCCATGCACCTATCCCACCCCTTCTTGAAACCTCCACTGTGCCCTCCTCCACCAGACTTCCAGGCAGTGCATTCCATGGCTCCACCATCCTCTCAGTGAAGTAATGTCTCCTGCATCCCCCTTGTAATTTTCCCCCCTCTAGCTTCCACTCGTGCCCTCTGATTGTCCCCCCTTAGTCTGAACATCTGTTTGGCTCCGCCCCTGTGTATTCCTTTCACATATTTGAAGACCCCTATCATATCTCCCCTGTCTCTCCTCTCCTCCAGAGAGTACAGCCCCAGCTCTTCCAGCCTTTCCTCATAGGGTCTCCCTTCCATGCCCTGAATCATTCTGGTTGCCCTCCTCTGGACTCTCTCCAGCTGCGCTACGTTCCTCTTGAGGTGAGGTCTCCAGAATTGCACACAGTACTCGAGGTGCGCCAGACTACGGCATTATACAAAGGGAGGATCACCTCCCTCCTCCTGGATGTTATCCCCCTGGCTATGCAGCCCAGTATCCTGTTTGCTCTTGCTGCAGCTCTTCTGCAGTTTTCAGTATGTTTCATTTTGACGTCTACCACCACCCCTAAATCCCTCTCACTCACTGTGGCTGGCAGTGCGAACCCCCCGGGTGTATACATGACCCGGGTTTCTGACCCCTCAATGCAACATCCTACACTTCCCTGCATTAAACCTCAGCCCCCACCTCCTTCTCCATCCCTCCAGGGTATGCAAGTCTCTTTTTAGTTGTAACTGTATTTAAGTATTTTAGTAAAAACATTTATTTTTTTAAAGAAATTATTTTTCTATATTTCTGTGTGACTGTAGAAGGTTAATTAATAATCTGTGACAACTGTTAATTGCTTAGAGGGGCCACCATAAGCAACCAAATTCAGAAAAGGGTTTGTAAGGAACATCTGGATAAGGCTAGGGAGAACACCAGAGTCTGCAAGGGATTTGAACCAGGCTGTTGCATGTCCTGTAGGAAGAAGGTCAAATCGGGTTTACACTGCACCCCCCTCCCCCGGAGAGAGTGACACATCTGGGTCTTCCTCCTTTGCATAATAGCCAAGAAAGGGTTCATATTTGACCATAAGACTCTAGATTGGTATTGTGCCCTTATCCAGAGCTAGAGGGACACCCTGGATCTTCGTGGCAGAGGTGCAGTCACCTCGACAAGCATTCAAAAAGGATGAGGAGGGTATCCCTGTTCTCACTCCCACTCCTGTCACAGACTGCACTTAAGGGTGGGCACTGTGAGCTCAGTGGACCTGACTCCCAGGAGTGGGTTTGTGACAGATCTGGTGCGCAACAGTGGGATCCGGGAGATTTTGTTTCATAGTGTTCTGATTCGAGAGTTATTGGTGGCACAGGTATAACAGCTGGATTCGAGCCCAGTGTATCAGATTGATAAACTGAAAAAGTCCACACATAATCAAGACAGATATTTAAAAATATATATATATATATATATAAAAAAATTTGGTTACAGCATAAAGTTCCCTACCTGTTTTGTTTTTTCTCGGATGTAAGCTAGTGTAGCAGTAGTTGGAGACCCAGTCTCCGCAAAGACAGACAGGCAGGGGTTGAAAAATTTTTGGGGGATGCATAAGTCCAGGACCTATGGTACATTTTTTGGGTAAGTCCATATCAGGATCCAGTAAGTCACAACATTTTTCATATTATTACGAGAAAAAATAATTATTTATCTTTTCCCCCTTTTAGGATGCTCCAGTGACAGTCAGAGAAAGGTTACAGAGAGGCAGAGAGAATATTATAAGACAGCAATAGTACTGCAGCTTGCTTCAGGCTGATTTTCTTCATCTTTTGATGGACATTTGTGACCAGAGGAATGGATAGTACCCAGACTACTGTCAAGCCAGTACTTTATTGATGGCAGTGGATCAAATTCAGAGACGGATGGTCCTGTAGTCATGATAAGCAGCTGGTTTTCGGAAGACTGTTGTGTCAGGGTTGTTCGTAATTTGTTTTTAATGAAATTAGCTTTTGAAAATCCTCTTTCACATTCACTTGTGGAAGGGAAATTGTGAGCAGAATCTCAATAAGCTTTTGCATAGGCCCTTCGTGGAGTCTGGCCACGCTCACCAATTTTCATTTGTAACACCAACTGGTACATAGTTATGAGAGGTTTGGTTCGAATCGAGAAAGGTATAACTTCAGCTGCACCCACTCATCTATAGCAGAATCTTTATCAAGTTCTGAGAAGTGAGAAGAGAAAGGGCTATCTGTGATGCGTTCAATTAGTTCAGCATTGCCAAATGTTGCTAGATCTTCCTTTTCCAGTGGCCAGTTGTGATAATTCAAAATCTGAAGTAAAGAAAGGTTTCTCTGAGAGAACACCAAACCTGTTCTGGATGTACGTGACAGTATCGTTAACAAATGTGTGAAGTTCAGCTTCACTTCCAGGTGTTCCATGAACTTTTGTTTTGCCAAACATACGTTCTTCTGTGTTATACTGTTCCTGGAATTTTGTAAGATATTTTCCAGGAGTACTTTTAAGTGCTTCTAGCTGCAGAATGGCTTTCTCTATATGTTCTGGTATCTCAACAATTAAGTAGTCTGCCAACTGGAAAGTTTTTGATAATCTAGCAACAATTGGCAAAAAATCTAATAAGAAATAAAGAACTTTAATGAAATGCATAGAGGTCAGTTCCTTGAGGTACCCCTTAGCTCTGTTAGCATCGTCTGCCCTGTTGCCATCCACAAATCTGTGCTCCAGATGCACTGTCACGTCCAGGTTTTTTTTTAATGCCACAACTGCCCTCTCTTTGCTTGCTAGCCACCTGACTTGCTTTACAGCCGTGAAATGTGCAAGACGCTCATCGAGAACTTCAGCAATTTCTTCAAGTTCTCTCCTGCGCTTTGGAGACCAAAAATAAAAACTGAAAATGCCTTTTAAACACTCTTCAAATTTGGCCATGTATTTGAAATGTTTATTTGCATCCAAAATGGCAAGCTCAAGTTTGTGGGCAACACAGTGAATGCCAATAATGTCTGGCAAAAGTGATTTGAGTCTAGTAATGACTCCTGTCTGTTCACCAAGATTAACTGATGCACCATCAAAATTAGCACATACAAGTGCTGGATGCACCGCCTGTCAGTTCTGGTAATGGCAAACCACCGATTGTAAGGCTTTCTCAATAGCATTAAATACGCCTCAGCACTTGCAGTTTCAAGTGGTAACACAGATATTAGATGTGTGACTGGCAAACAGTTAGCACCTACATATCTCAGGTAGACAATTTCTTGTTCAACGATGGAGTGGTCTGTACTTCCATCTGCAAGAATACTCACAAAGGAGGCATTTTTTACCGCTTCAATTATTGCTGAACGTATTGTTTTAGCTATGTTGTCCACAAACAAGCGGCAACCTGCTATATTCATGTAGTTGTTGCCAACATTTAAACCATTTTTACGCTGGATCTCACAAATGATTTCAAAATCAGAAAAAGGTTTCCCATTCTTTGCCACGGTGTATGCAGTGTTAAATAAAATGTTGTATTTCTCAACTTCTTTTGTTGTCATGTGTCTTTTTTGAAATGACTGACCCAGAGCAGTTTCTGACAGACGAATGGGTGGTACTTTAGCGGTATCCTTTAAGTAATGTTTTGTGCAAGTGATGTGTTCCCTCGTCAAATCACGCCTCTTTATGGGGTCTAACTTAAGATCTCCTGAACCTTTTACCATAGCTGAGTTAGGATCACAGATTTGGGGGTAGGCTTTACAATATATGCAGTACATTACAGATTTTTCTTCACTGTAATCCAGCCATGGAAATTCTTTTTTCCATTCAGGACGGAAATTCCTGACCCTTTTTTCTCTGTCATATCTTTGATCCTTGGTAAGGCCATCATCAGAACTTTTACGTTTAGCAGAACTGGATGTTGTAGCACTACTAGTACTTGTTCCACCAGATTTTGAGAAACCAAATTTTAATAAGCTCATTTTGCTGTGAGAAACTGCTCTGGGTAAGATTAGAAGACTCGTTTTTGTAATTTAGAAATGTTTAATGAGCAAGGATGGAAATACATGTGAGGCACTATTATGGCCCAGAAGTATTGGCTTAGGTTAGCAAGTTAGGGCAGACAGACAGAACACAAATGACTAAATGACTGACAATGAGATGATGCTAAGGGGTGACAGAGGAGGTAAGTGGCAGGGGTTGTTGTCTAAACACTCTTGGTGTGTAGGGTAAACAATAAAAATAATAACAATACAGATTCTTGTGTTTCGGAGTCTGCCAAGAAACATTTGCAGGGAGAGATAGAACAAGATCTTAGAAAACCTAAGATCTACAATTCTGGAGGTTATGTACATTCTTCAGGAGAATGGTGAGAAACCCATCTCCCTTGCGATTTTTTCTGTCACATGCTTGGCGTAAGTAGTATATTAAACTTTATTAGTACTCCTTGCTTGTTTATGAATGTTTCTTGGCAGACTCCGAGACACAAGAATCTGTATTGTTGTTATTTTTATTGTTTACCCTACACACCAAGAGTGTTTAGACAACATAATGGCGACCGTGAGCAGAGTCTAAATGTTTTTTCCAAGTCTCATTTTAATTTCCTGTATAAATTAAAACACTGGGCGAGAAATCCCCAGTAACAAGCAACAGAAAGTGTCTAATGTTTCAATTTTTTGGTATGTTGTGTGTTCCACAGTGCAGACAAAACAATCTCTTGGCAGATATTCAATTTCTGTGTAATGAGTGGTTTTATTTTTGATTTTGTTTCTCCTATGCTTTCTCTGTGGAAACACAGTTGTAAAGATATTGTAAAGATATCCATAACAGACATATATAGATTTTTTTTTGGGGGGGGGATTCAAATCCTAATGGGTATATACTCATCTAGGAGTCCACATACGCCAAAGGCTGTTTGTGTCCTGTCATGAACTTTGGTTGCAAACAAAGTTTTTTTAATCCACAGATAGCTAAGGGTTTCTTATCTTAAGACATGTCTAAATATATCACTGATAAGATGACTCAGAGGAATAATCAGTGATTATTGTATACTTATATTCTCATATAATTATATGTAGTGTGTTTTACACTTGTACAAGGTACAAATTAAATTCTAAAATAATAGCTAAATTTAAAGAGGGTGAGGATATGGATGATTTTTTGAATTCATTTGAAAATGTATGTATTCAGGCCAGAATGCCCAGGGTTTCCTGGAGCTTCCAGCTATCCCTGATGCTTACTGGAAAGAGGCATGAGGCCAAATGGACAATCAGGACAGTAGTAATTATGAGAAACTTAAAGCTGCCTTGCTTAAAAAGTATGGCCTAACTCCTGAAGTATACAGGGTTAAGTTCCATAAGCTCTGGAGAAGCTTGACATGAGCTATGAGGAACTCGCCACAAAGCAACATCAGTTTTTGAAACGTCGGTGAGAGGGAGTAGAAGCAAACTCTGTAGAGAAAATTGAGGTGGTTGTACTTCTGGAGCAATTCTCTCGGGCTTGCCCAGCAGAGCTAAAAACCTGGCTAGAGGACCAAGACCTCAAAACAGTGCAGCAGGCTGCTGAGTTCTCAGACCGCTATGCCAGGAGCAGGCCTGCTCTGAAAGGGAGTGGGGCGGGTGTGGCAGTGGAGAAGGGGAAAGTGCACCTTCAGGGCAGCTAAAACCCTCACTGGCTCCACAGAAAGGGGGAAGCCCCAGGTTACAAAAAAAGGATTTATCGTATAAAAAAGATGATAATTGTTGGTTTTGCAAACAGCCAGGGCATCTTGCTAGACACTGTCCTTAAAAAGGCACAGAGTGGACAAAGTGGTGCTCGAACAGAGTTGGGTGTACTGTGTATACCTGAAAGCATGCCTATAAACATGAGAGAGCACATACACCCGGTTACTTTAAATGGGGTGCAGACTCATGGGTTAAGGAACACGGGAGCGTCTCTTACCTTAGTAAAAGGGGATTTCATTGGGCCTGAACAGCTTATACCTAATCAGTCTGCAACATAAGGGGATTCACTGAGGAGGAAAAAACTCTGCCACTAGCTAGTGTTCTCCTGGACTAGGGTGAGATAGGGGAGAGGGTGCAAAAAGTGGTCGTGGCAGACAACCTCGCCCTGGATGTGGTTATAGGGAACAATCTCCAGAAGGGGGTGGTGTGTGCGGTTACCCGCAGTCAGACAGCAAAGGCTGATTGTAGTTCCCTGGACCCATAGAAGCCCCTGTGGAAAACAATGGGAGGCTGGTTCCCCAACCTGTGTCTCCTGAAATGGAGGTAGGACTTCCCCAACTAGCAGTTTACAAAACAGCTACAGAAGTTTACTCTGAGGAGGGATGGAGGGGTAACCAGTGGTCAGAAGGTTAGGGATGACAGTGACCCTGAATGCCCTGATGCCAGAGCTATAGACCCCAGTTTAGAAACTGAAGGGGACATGTCCCATGCCTTGGGAAAATGTGAAGAATTTGCAGCTGCTCAGAGGACTGATCCTAGTTTGGAGAAGCTGAGGGCTTGTGCAAAATCTGATGGGACACAGGGGGGTTGCATGAGACAGAGTATTTTAGGACAATGGACTGTTGTACAAAGGACGTAAGGACAGAGGGAGGGGTGATGGGCAGGCAGCTTGTCATTCACCAAGGGTACTGTGAGCAGTTGCTCAAGATCACTTATGATATCCCCATGTCTGGACATCTGGTAATCGCGCACAACACACAGCTATTGGCCCAACTTCACTCAACAGGTGAAGGAATACTGCAGGTCTTGTCACCGGTGCCAACAAATAGGGAAGGCAGGTAGTAAAACCAAAGCCACCCTAATTCCCTTGCCTACTGTGGAGGAGCCATTCCAGAGGGTAAGAATGGATATTGTGGGACCTTTGAGTACCCTCAGCTCCTCTGGGAAGCGGTTTATCCTGACGGTGATAGATTATGCCACCCAATACCCAGAGGCAGTTGCCCTCTCCTCACTTAGGACAGACAAAGTGCAGACGCCTTGCTAGGGATTTTCTCCCATGTCGGATTTCCGCAGGAGGTTATCACTGATCAAGGGGGTACCTACATGTCGGACCTGATGAAGTGTTTGTGGGAGAAGTGTGGGGTGGTGCAAAGACGCAAGGCACTTTATCACCCACAAGCCAATGGGCTTGTGGAAAGGTTTAATGGTACCCTAAAATCAATGCTCCAAGCATTTGCTGAACAGGATGGGACGGACTGGGAGAAAACCTTCCCCAACTGCTGTTCGCCTACAGGGAGGTGCCCCCAGAGTCGACAGGGTTTCCCCCCTTCAAAGTCTTATATGAACACAGGGTGCGTGGGCCCCTAGACTTGATCCAGGAAGACTGAGATGGCAAGCATGCCACCCAGAGAACTCCCATAGTGGAGTATGTCCTAAAGTGTAGGTAAAAACTGAAGGAGCTTATGGGAGCAGCCCAGAGCAACCTGTCAGCAGCCCAACAGAAGCAAGGTCTGATACGACTGCAGAGCCAGAGCTCGCTTGTACAGTGTAGGTCAGGAAGTGATGGTCCTAATTCCGGTCTGGAAGGATAAGCTGCAGGCCAAGTGGGAGGAACCATACAAGGTAGTCTGACAGGTAAATGACGTGAACTATATTGTATAATTGCCTGACAGGAGACATACCCAAAAAACGTACCATGTCAACGTGATAAAGCAATATGCAAATAAGGCAGACATGGTATTTGCGGTGTGTAGTCCTGGGGAGGGGACAGATGAAGAAGATCCCCTACTGGACTTGCTGTCACCCCAGCTTTCCCTGGAACAGACCCAGGAAGTGAGGGAGGCTTTATCAGACTTTGCCTCTCTGTTTACGGCCAAGCCTGGACTAACCCTCTTAGCGACACACGATGTAGACACGGGGACGCAAGCGCCCATATGGCAGATAGCCTATCAGGTGTCTGAGGCCGTTCTAAAGGACAGTAGGAGGAAGGTGCTGGAAATGCTGGATTTAGGGGTAATCCAGAAATCCTACAGCCCCTGGGCCTCACCTGTCGTCTTAGTTCCCAAGCCGGATGGCTCTACCCGCTTTTGTGTGAACTATCATGGACTCAGTGCAGTCACGAAGTCTGACGCCCATCCAATGCCAAGGACGAACAAACTACTGGACAAGTTAGGAGGGGCGACATACCTTACCATCACTGACTTGACAAAAGGGTACTGGCAGGTGGAGTTAACTTCCAGAGCTACGGAGTGGTCAGCCTTCATCACTCCAATAGGATTATTCAAGTTCGGGTCATGCCTTTTGGAATGAAAAACGCCCCTGCAACCTTCCAAAGGTTGGTCAACCAGGTATTACATGTTACTGAAGAGTACACAGTACTCCTCCACCTCCACCCCACCCACTTTTGGCTGCACCATCCTGCCATCCCCATCCTTCCCATTATCATTGACACGTCCCTGTTCACTAGCTCTTGGACTTGGCTCCCCGTCATGTCCCCTCTCCATTTCCAGTCTGCTCAGATTCCTTTAATGCTACCCCGCCCCCCCTTAGTAGTCACTCCACCACTTGTAACACCCCACACCCCGTTATGTACCATGTCACCCCCAGGCTGCAAACCCCATCTGTTGCCAATGCTCTATCCCCCACCCCTCTTCTCCCTTACCCATTATATACTTCCCCCAATGTCCTGTAGCCATCCCTCTCTGGAGCACTGCCCTCATACACCTACCCCCTCCATGCCCACCTGCCCCATTCTGGAGAGCCCCACCATCCTCGTCCACTTCTGATGCCAGTACCGCGTACCTGTTACCTGAATCTGTCCCCCACCATCAGTCCTTGCCCCTGTTGTTGTTTCGATACCGCCCCATATTACTACTTGGCTTCCTCATCCCCTATAGGTCTGCTCTTGCAGCCTGAGAGGTGCCCATCCCACCTAATCTCCCACCTGCCCCTCATTCTTCTTAACTCCCTCCAGCCTCTGGATCTGTGCCTGCAGATCCCACAGCTCATGCATATGGGACATTCCGTAGCCTCCATAATGTGCCCATCCAGACTGCCATCTCACAGCTTGCAGCTCACTAGTCTGCCCCCGGCCCCCTTCCATCCCTTCTCCTGGAACCAACCCCACCCCACCTTCTCATGGCACCAGTTCCTGTCCTGCTGTCTGTAATACCCCCAACTCCCACCACCTCCTGGTGGCTCCATTTCCCCTTGCCCCCGAGCCCTTGCTGTACACAGTGTAACTGGCCCCCAGTCAATGTCTAGGGCACTGCCGTAATGCCCGATGTATCAGTTATGAACACTGACCATTAGGTAGAAATCAAACCCCCACTCAAGAAAGTTGTGTTCAGCTCGGCAGTAAAATTACCCCTTATGCCAGAATGATACCCTTTAATATCAATGACATCGGATACAAATCAACCGCCCCTCCCCCACTCCAAGACAGTTGTTTTCAGCTCACATAGAACTTACCCTTTAGGACAACCACCCCGAGCACCTCCCCTGCAACAGCCCAGAAAAGAACCACTGCAGGCTCGTTCAATCCTGCCTAGTACTGACCACCTCCCAGAACAGTTGTGATCAGCCCCACAGAACTGTACCCTCTAGGAGTAGATACCCCCTAAAACCACTGTGACAGACAAACAAAATATATCCCTCCATAACAACTGACCCCTCCCAAGACAGCTGTTCCAGAGTGTATTTCCTCCAAGGTCACCGAGTCCTTCACAGCCACTGCTGCTTTACAGGGTGCACTGTATCTTGAGTAGGAAGACTAGACCACAGGTGAGGCAGCCAGTAGAAGGTAGACAGCCCCGCCAAGATGTTAGCACGGGGTAAAGAGAAGGATCGTACCTCAGGGAAGAGGAGAGACTGGAACATGACAGGCGGAGCCAAGATGAGAAGGGTATTAGCCAAACCAGAACTTAGAGACAACGGAGGCTTACAAAAGAGGCATCAGCCCTAAAATGAGGGGAAACATAGAATCTGTAGCAGTAAAAGGACCACCTGGCCCAGCCAGTTTGCCCAGATAGTCCCTGCCTAGTCTGTCTCTGCAGAACTTAACTGGTCTCCAGCGACCCTCCCTCCTCTCTGCCATTTTCTTATTATTCCCCCTATGTCTATCACATGCATGCATTTCTAGCCCTGGAAATGTATTTTTACAGCCAGCATTTCTGTATGGAAATGCATGCTGCAGTGTGCCGGCTTGGCCACTTGGCTACAGTGGCAGCAGAGAGCCTCAGTAGTGCACATGTGTGTCATGCCTGAGGTGGCGGGAGTGTGTGTCTAAAAAATTAAAGTGCATCATGCGCTGAAGCGGGGGAGTGCTACCCTAAACATAATAACGGCTGGCGCTCGATGTGTTATGTGCTGGAGGGGGAGCGTTAAAGGGGGGAGGGACAGTCTGTGCTAGCACGTCATGTGCTGAGGTAGGCTGGTGGGCAAGTGGGCAGGAAGAGGAAAGGAAGACCGCAAGCATGTGGCTTATTTGTTGCACTGATTCGGGAAAGGGCAATGCGAGCCCGTAATTGTGAAGCGGGGTGTGGGAAGGCGGAGATCATAGGCTGAAGAGGAGGCTGCTGAGAAAAAATATAAGTTAGGCAGGAGGAATGCAGGACCAAAATACAGCCAGGTGGGTAATCTATGAATCCCAGTGCAGCTGTACCCATTAAACAATCTTATTTGGTTTCTCTCGCTAACCTGTGACTTTTATACAGCAGTCTGTATGGAGTTTGTTTTTTAAATCTGTATGTAACTGTTCTGCATTAATTGCTTTGAGCCTAACTCAACTGCATTTCTGCTGGAACTGCTTATATTGTTCTTGCACTATGTATCCGAGGTAGAACGTTTAAGCAATAATGCACAATGGGGTATGGGCTGTGCTAGGATAACCTCATGCCTTGGATGGATGGGCACAAGGCCAAAGGCCAACTGCATCCAACCCATCCATTTGTTAGTGGCTCAGTAGGTAGCACACTCGCCTCTGAGGCCGGGAGATCAGAGGGCTGTGGGTTCAGTTCCCACATCTGGCACTTGGGTTAATATCCCAGTACTGACACTGTAGTGCAGCATGAGAGGGGTGCTGCACTTCTGAGGTGCCGTCTTTCGGATGAGACGTTAAACCGAGGTCCCATCTGCCTGGATTGGTGGTAGTTCAGGTGGATGTTAAAGATCCCATGGCACTTATCGAAAAGAGTAGGGAATTTCCCGGTGTCCTGGCCAAATTCCCTCATTCACTAAAAAATACCACCAACAGCTTAATCTGGTTCAAGGTCAGTTGGCATTCATCTGTTTCCCCCTCCCCCGGGTCGTGCCTGAAAATAGGCACTAGTGCACTTACCCGGTCAACAAAAAGCTAAATTAAAAAAAAAAAATAATTCTAAATGAGCACTTGTGCTCAAAAGGTACTCTCCAAAGATTTCAATATAAAAAAAAAAAAAAAAAAAAAAGGTGAGGCATAGGAAGGGGGCGGTTCAGAGTCCAGAAAAGCCAGGAAAAAATACACAAAAGAAAACAAAAAACAAAGGCAGAGAGAAAAACAGTAAGAAAAAAGAAAACAATCAGTGAAAAAGAACAGAATACATCATGTGGTAAGAATGAGTTAAACAAACAAGACAAGGAATAAAATGCACTAGTGAGAAAGGAAAAATAAAAGTAGTAAGGACACACAAAAGCAGTGTTTAACATTTTTTTCACAATATTTTAATCATAAATCATATTGTTAGGCTTTTGCGGACACATAGGTTTAGCTCAATAGCAGGACATAAAACGCAAGTGTGGAGATGTGACAATGCCTCGGGAAATGTAAACTGCCAGGCTTTCATTTCCAGTGGAACTGTAGCAGTCTGACTGTTACTTTAAGCCCTGCTAAAGTACTGGTGCACTTATACGGCTTTGTCTTGCTATTCCATTGTTCCATTCTGTATTGTGATTCGAGTATGAAGAATATTAGACTGTATAGGGAAACAGGGTATGAGGTAAGCCTGGATTTTCTCACCTAAGGTCTGGGGGTGCAGATCATTACCCCCAACGCGTGCAGTCTTACATCTGGCTAAAAACCCCTGGTCCCCTCATGGGTTTTGTTCAGTTCTCCTGTTTGATTCTGAACTCCTCCTATCTAGCCGAAAGGCCTTTGTGTTTTTCTATGGTGAGTCACTGATTTTTTTCATTCTGTTAATGCTATCTTACCAGTTCGATCCAGGATTCTGTGGATGGAATTTTCTGTAGCCATTTTACAGTGATCCATTTACGGGCTGTTCTAGTTAGGATTCTTAAGAATCCCTGTCTTTTTTTCCCCCACCCACTCCTGGAAATGTGATTCCCCAAATCAGGTTTTAAATATGAATGGAATTGGGGTGTGTCACATGCTCGAGATTATTTTATGCATTTGGATCCAATATTGCTGGACTACTGGAAAACCCCAGAACATGTGGTAACTTAGCCTACATTCCCACACCCCTTCCAACCTGCAATGCCTGTTTTCAGGGGCGATCTGGGAGCACTGGGGAGGTTAAGTGACTTGCTCAGGGTGACGCAATATTTTTAATTTTTTATGTGTGTCTTTAAGAGTTCTGAGCTCAAGAGCCCTAAGGTGTCCAAGTCAATAAATACATCACAAAATATGATACACAACATTAATCATACGAAAGAAATACAAAAAAACGGAGCCAGAATACAATTTTATACAACAGGGATGAGAGCATCTCAAATGAAGTATATCCACATATTTCCACTACCATGAAATAAACAGAAAGTGACATGTTCACAGTGAAATAAATTACAAATATACCTATATTGAACATCACGGAAACAATGCCGGGGACTACTTCTAAGCAAAAAGACGCATCTGGCACAGAATCTGACTGAACTAAAGCAATGAATGAAGACAGCAGCAGCAAACAAGTCGAACCTTCAGCACCAAAACGTAGAATATAAAAATAAAAGAACCACATCCAAGCAAGAAACTACAGCACAGTAAAAGAACACCAGAACACAAAGAAACACAAACCCCTATAAAAGACACAGAGAAAAAAAAATGAAAATAAAACTAAATGTAATAAAAAATCCCACAAAATAAACCAAAAGAGAAAGTACCTCCAGTAAAACAAACCAGAGACCACAAAGTCATACAAACAAAATATCCAGTAATATCACACAGCCTAAAAATAAAAACTTGTAAGAAATCACAAATAACAGACTCAGATATTTACCTATGAATTCAATATCCACAAAACGGTAGAAACTCCCAAAAATAAAATAAAAACTCCCTAAAATGAAACAAACTCCACAGAGAATACAAAACGCCAAATCGGTTTACACATGCCACCATTACATAAACCCACCCACAAATCCTCTCCAGCCAATCAAACAACCTAGCAAAAGACAACACAGATAACCAATCGGAACACAGAATAGGACACAGCCAACCAATCACAACACACATACCCAACTCATGCATACAACAGAAGCAGCCAACCATAACACCACAAAGCAGCCCATTCGTAGAAACACAGCACACTCGAGGAACACCAGAACGGAAAAAAATCCCTGCAAAACATGGAAAAACACTACCAGAAATACAACAAACCCAACCAAAAAAAACTCCAAAAGACACAAAACGAGCCCTAGTGTATGCTCTCACCCGTATTGTATAAACTGCAGATGTGATGGGTGGGGCATGTGATACACAAGATACGTGATCTCATGAATAGTGACTTCGGGAAACATTACTAGTTGTGGCTCCGCCATTCGTGAGGTTACCCGAGGTCACTATGCACTCATTCACATATCTTGTGTATTACATGCCCGCCCATCAGGTATCCCCTATGTCCCTCACTATAATGAGCACAAATGGAGCCATAACCTGCATTCGCAATACCTCCCCATTCATTATGCTGAAGGACACACTTGAATATAGCGCCAGTGTGTCTCTAAGCCAGTGTGCTTGCTCGTCCTCACACAATACTGTACTGTATGTCCCATCAATGACGACTTGCTGCAGTTACAGTATTTGAAACAAATTGTTTAAATAAAATAAAACTGTGACTGCAGTCAGCTCCGCTGCTTAAAAGCAGACTACTATCTCCGCACTCTCCCCACATCCCCAGCCCCACACTTAGCCAGTCATGGAGAACAAAACAACGTTCAGCTTTGCTCTTTTTTCTTGCTTTTACTGAATGCTGTATTAGACAAATAAATGCAGTTCAATACTGTATTTACAATAAACGGACTGCTCTAATCTGCACTTGGTGTGTCACGCTCACCCCACACCCTACGCTTGACTCTGCCAGTCAAAACAGGAAGAAAAAATAAAGTTACACGTAGATTTAAATTGGTTTTGATTTGCTTACCAAAACCAAATCCCACAGCAGGTGTTTTTTTCCCCCCAACTGTCCTGCTATGGTGGCTCAAACTTCGCTATGGCATCTCATGAGAGAAAGAGTGTGTGTGTGTGTGTGTGTGTATGTGTGTTTTTCAGTCTCTCATCTGGGTATTCTCCGAACTATGTTACAGTACAGTTCTGTACTTCTTTATGACAAGACAGTGTTTTTACTTAATTTACTATACAAGGCTGGGACGGAGTTAATAACAGACAGGGTTTGAACTCAGTGGAACGGCCATAAAAACATATGACTTTGACAGCAGATAAGGACCGCTTGGCCCACCTAGTCTGCCCATTTCCCTACCTATTGGATAAGCTGCAGATCCTAGTTAGCCAACAGCCTATTTCCTCCTACCCTCCACTATAATTGCCTTGTCTGTCCCATGCATTCTTGAATTCCCCCATTGTTTCTAACCCCACGACCTCCTCAGGAAGGCCGTTCCATGCATCCACCGCCCTCTCTGTGAAAAAATACTTCCTTACGTTGCCCCTGAGCCGTCCCCCCTCAATCTTCAAATTGCACCCCCTTGTTCTTGCACATCTCTTTTTCTGAAAGATGCTACCCTCTTGGACTTTGATTCCCTTGAGGTACTTGAAAGTTTCTATCATGTCCCCTCTCCCTCCTTTCTTCAAGGATATACATATTAAGCTCTTTTCTCTCTTTGTATGGCTTCTGGTGCAGACTGTGCACCATTTTAGTTGCCCTCCTCTGGACTGCCTCCATCCTGTCTATGTCCTTGCAGAGATGGGGTCTCCAGAACTGCAAGCAGTACCCCAAATGGCATCTCACCAACTGTCTGTACAGAGGGATAACAACTTCCTGTTTTCTACTGGTGATGTCTCTCCCTATGCATCCCAGTATCCCCCCAGCCCTCCTTAGTGCCTCCTCACATTGCTTGCCTACCAACTCATTACCTCCAATAGCTCCATATGAAGTCCGAACTATTCATTGTTTACCTAATACAAAATGGACGCCCAGGAGGTAATGAGTTATGGTCATCTGATATGACTACCCACAGGTCCCTTTCTATTTTTGTTGCCAAGACAACTGATGATATGATGGAGCCATGGTCAACATTCGTTATACCAGAGTTTTCACTAAAGCGATGGAGCACTTTACCAGACATGAGATTTCCATAATTAAGCACAGGTACAAAAATTTAGTCCATCTATACAGAATGAACAGGGGACTAATTATGTAGTAACATACCAAAGGTGGTGCTGTAGGAGGAACTGGATTTCCAGAATGCAAGTGGAGATTATGGGAATCAAACCCAGATATGCTGGATGCACCAAGCTCATTCACAGCTATATACATATATATATATTTTTAACCAGGAGAGACACACTAAGCTGAAAGTTTGTTTACAGGTGCGACCTGGGAGCACAAGGAAGCTAAGTGACTTGCTCAGAGTCACACAGTATGCAAGTGGGGGCTGTAGGATTCAAACCCAGGTCTCCAAGTTTGCAGCTCACAGCCTTAAACCACTGCGCTATACTGCCTCCTCATTACTCTAGGCTATACTACCAGCACACTGTCTTAGTGGAACTGTGACAAGCTTTATGAATGTGGACAGACACTTTGGGAAAGAGGGGGAGGCATAAAGTGAAACTGACAAGTACTGAAATGCCAGTCAAGGGTGAGTGACACAAGTAAAGCAAAACTTTATTTCTAAAGCGCCACAGGGAATGAGACAAGAGGGTCCAACCGCGGTAAGAATAGATAACTAAAGACAACCACAGACAACTTGGCATGTGTTTCCATTTCAGGGTTGGGAGGACATCAAGGACCTCTCCAGCTTCACTCTCGAGGTCCCTATGATAACTTCTCAACCCCTTGATGGAAACAGAGCCTTGCTGTGTACAGCTGCCCATGCACTGTTACCTACATACTCTAACTGTACTCTCCAGGTCCATGTGACATCTTCTTAACCCCTCAACGGAAACACAGCCTTGTTGTGTACAGTTGTACACACACTATTCTATATATTTAGTTTCTGTTGACCAGATATGTGCACCAGACAAGAGAAATGTAGAAAGTATAGGCAGAAAAAAGCCCATTGGTCCAGTCAGTCTACCTGGTTTTACCACAAAAGAAAGTTACTTACTGTAACTCTAGATTTTCAAGAATATCTTCTTCATTGAGTATCACCCTTTGGTCTTAGAGCTAGAAGCGACAGGACCCAACAGTAGCCAGAATATTTGAGGCTGGCGATGGATATTATTGATTTTGCCCTGTCCTCCAGCAGGAAGAACCTTTACCTGAATGGAATACCGGACTGCACCTATGAACTGCAGCCTCTGAGAGGGAATCAAGTGTGATTTCTGGAAGTTGAGTATGACACGCACAGACGCTGACAACTGGCATGCCAAGGTCATTGTCATCTCTGTCCGATCCTTGGACAGATTTTTATGAGCCAAGCATCCAGGTAAGACAATACTTGAATTCCTTTCTTTCTGAGGTGTGCCACAAGCACTGCGAAGCATCTGCTGAAGACACGTGGCACCAACGCAAGCACAAAGGGCAGGACTCTAACCTCTATTCGAGAGCAATTAAAAACTGGAGGTATTTGCTACGATCGACCCTGACAGGAATAAACTGGTTTGCATTCTGCATGTCCAGGGACACCAACCAATCCTGGGGTCTCAGGTACAGAAGAGACCCCAGTGATATCATCCTGAATTTCTTGCACCTCCTGTACCTGTTCAGCAGCCCAAGATCTAAGATCGGGTGCATAACGCACATCTTTCCGGGAACAAGGGTATACTATGAGTAGAACGCATTGTCCCTGTCTGACTCAGGTACTGTCTCTACTGCCTTGTTTTGTAGGAGCCAGGGTGAGACAAATCACTTTGTAAGTCAGTGGCCTGTTTGGCCACTAGCTTTCAAAATCTGGTAGTCAAATTATTATTTTTAGTGGCTATCATTTTTAAGGGTTCCAAAATCACTTTGTGGTCAGGTAGCCAGTGGCCATTAGCTTTCACAATGTGGTAGCCAAGCCAATTTTTTAGTGGCCATTGGTCACCTGGCTACCTAATTTGTCCCACTCTGTTAGGAGCCAGTTACACCCAATGAGAGAAGGTCTGCAGCAGGGCCCAGCAGTTGACATGGTCTCCCTGAGGGATGATCCAGAGGTTCCTTTATCAGTTCCAGGGAGTAACCTTCCTGAATAATCTTCAAGACCCACATATCCATAGGCCAGCCTGCTGATGCAGTGGCAGGGTTCCTGCTCATGATGCCGGTGACCCCGGTTCAGGAATTAGCCAGGGATACTGAGGCCCAGCGGGTGGGGGGGGGAGGCGGAGCATCTCACAAGACACTCGCCTCCTCAGCTGGGTGCACATTCAATAACTGACACATGGGCACTTCCTGGGAGTGCCAGTGAGGTCCAAGCCAGATGAGGACAGCAGTGGGAGGGGAGACACACTGGCATTGTGTCATGCATGCCCACTGCATAGTATGCACCACACATTCACAGCCGAACTTCTCGGGTGGGTGAACAGAGGAAGCAAAACAGCCCTAGAAGGTAGACACCAGCATCACTCGGGACCCACACCATCTACCCAGAATGACAGAGTTCCCCTGACATGGAATTTGGCAAAGTCTGGGAGGGGGAAGGATACCCCCTTAAAGGCATACCATGGTAGGGTTCTCCATGGAGCAGGTAAGAAAAAAATTACTCACCGTAGTAATCTTCTTTCTTCCAAGGGGTCCTTTAGCATCAGTAACTGTTGCAGTGAGTTGACTACGTAGCACTGCCCCGGAGATGGAGATTACGGTAATGAGTTTATGAATTAGCCAATCAGAGAGAAGCTTGGGAGTTTGCTGAGCAGGGAGAGTGAGGAAGGCTCCAGAATGTTTTCGTAGCTAGAATGGGCACATGCCCACATAGGTATGAACCAAAAGGACTTAAAAATATATAACAAGAACCAGAACAATAAACATGAAACTTTGCTCCAAACGTAATTCAAAGTTTAAATAACCGAATTGGTAGAGGGCAAAAAGCAGAGCCCTCTTCTGAAAGGTTATTGGGAGGAAGGGTGGGAGCTTACCGGTGCTAAAGGACCCCTTGGAAGAAAGAAGATTACTACAGTGAGTAATTTTTCTTCTTACCCCAGGAGTCCTTTAGCATCAGTAATTGTTGAAGACTATAAAGCAGTGCAGTTGGAAGGCAGGTAGAGAACCTACTTAGGAAAGAGGCTCTGCAGGACCGCGTTGCCAAATCTGGCATCAGATCTAGACTGTACATCCAGGCAGTAGTGCTTAGTGAATGTGTGTAAGTCTTCCAAGTAGCTGCTTTGCAGACATCCAGTAAAGGTGTCTCTTGCAGCTGCCACAGAGGCAGCAGTGCCCCTAGTAGAGTGGGACATGAGGCCCGCAGGGGGCTGTTTACCAGCCTTGTCATAGCAGAATCGAATGCATGAGACTATTCAACAAGAGATAGTTCTCTTAGTAGCTGGTTTTCCTCTACCTACCTCCTCATAGGTGAGGAACAGCTCTGTGGATGAGCCCCTGAACAGCTTGGTGAAGTAGTAAAGCAGTGCCCTTTTGACATCCAAACTGTGGAGTTTCTGCTCCCCGGGGTGGTTTTCTCAGTAAAAAACACAGTTAAGGTATTGGACTGGTTGAGGTGAAACTCTGAGACCACCTTAGGCAGGAATTTTCTGTTCGTCCTGACCTCAATCTTAACCCTATGAGGAATAATGTGGTTGGGCTCAGTACAGAATGCCTGTAACTCTGAAATTCTTCTTGCAGAGGTTATGGCTACTAGGAAAACAGTTTTCCAAGTGACATACTTGAGGTGAGCAGAAGCCATACATTCAAAGGGTGGCTCCATGAGCTTGCTTGGCAATACAGAGGTTCAGGCTCCAAGGAGCAACAGGTTCCCTAACTGGAGGCCGGGCATGGAGAAAACCTCTGAAAAACTGTTTAAACACCGGCTGAGAAAAAACAGATTTAGTCTTCCCAATAGAAAGATAAGCAGAGATAGCAGCCAGATGAAGCTTTAGTGCAAAGTAATGCACCTGGGAAACAAAAACCCAGGGGAAGAGTACACAATGGGGGGTGAAATACTGACAACAAAAATGGAAAGGGACCTGAGGTAGTCATATCAGACAACCTAAAGGTGGGCCAGCAATGTGAGAAGGCAGTAAGGAGGGCTGGGGGGATACTGGGATCCATAGGGAGAGGCATCACCAGTAGAAAACAGGAAGTTGTTGGCTCTCTGTACAGACAGTTGGTAAGACCCCATCTGGAGTACTGTGTACAGTTCTGGAGACCCCATCTCCACAAAGACAGACAGGGTGGAGGCTGTCCAGAGGCGGCACCAAAATGGTGCAGGGTCTGCACCAGAAGACATATGAAGAAAGACTAAAGGAGCTTAAGATGAATAGCCTCGAGGAAAGGAAGGAGGAGAGACATGACAGAAACTTTCAAATACCCAAGGAATCGACAAAGTCCAAGAGGGTAGCATATTTCAGAAAAAGAGATGTGCAAGAACAAGGGGCACAATTTGAAGACGGGGACAGGCTCAGAGGTAATGTGAGAAGTTTCTTCACAGAGAGGGTTGTGGATGCATGGAACAGCCTTCCTGAGGAGATCGTAGAGTCAAAAACAGTGGGGGAATTCAAGAATGCATGGGACAGACATAAGGCAGTTCTAGTGGGGGGTAGGAGGAAGTAGGCTGTTGGTTAACTAGGATCTGCAGCTTATTCGTTAGTTAGGGAAATGGGTAGACTAGGTGGGCCAAGCAGTCCTTATCTGCTGTCAAATTCTATGTTTAGGGATAAAGGCCTGAAGCCTGTAAATGCACTAAATAATCCAAGAGATTAGAAAGTGAAGCCTTGAGAAGATTAATGTGTTTCTTCTTGCACCAAAGGGAAAATCACTTCCATTTGACTGCATGGGTCTTTTTTTGTGCTAGGCTTTTTGGCTATCATCAGAATCTTTAGAACTTGTTCAGAGTACTAAGTGGCAGGAAACTCTAACTCAAGAGCCAAGCTTTGAGGTGAAGAGAGTTCAGACTCGAGTAAGTCACCCCCATCTGAGGGAGAGTCAGAAGGGAGTGACTGAGTGGAAGGCGAATGGGTTTGCTGCAAGAAAGGGTTATCAGGAGAGGACACAAGGCTTGCCTTGGCCAGTCCGGCGTCACCAGTATCACTGTTGCAGGCTGAGCTTCGAGTTTCAGCAATACTCTGAAAATCAGAGAGAAAGGAAAAAAGGCATAAATGAACTTTCCTGACCAGTCCAGGACTAGGGCATCTGTTGGGAGAGTCCCCAGGGATGGAGGCCTGCAACAATACAGGGAAGTTGATGGCTGAGGTGAGAGGCAAAAGAATCTATTTCTGGTGTGCCCCACTTTCTGAACACTGTGGCCAGCACTTGTTTGTTCAGACACCATTCACTGTGCCCCTTGTTGATGCGACTGAGAGTATCCACCAAGATATTGTCCTTGCCTGGCAGATGTATGGCTGAAAGGCTGACGTCCCGGGAGTAGGCCAAACCCCAAATTTTCATGGATTCCAGACATAGAATGAGAGACTTTATGCCACCCCGCTTGTTTATGAAAAACATTGCAGTGGTGGTGTCTGTCCTGATCTGCACTGTATGACTCTATCTGTGAGGCAAATGCCTTCAGTGCTAGGAAGACAGCCCTGAGTTCCAACAGATTGGTGTGAGCCTCTGAGTCCTTTGGAGTCCAGAAGCCACTGACGGATATACTGTCCATATGGGCTCCCCATCCAAGCAGGGACGCATCTGTAGTAATGATTCTTGTGGGGGAAGGTGCTTGGAAAGAGATTCCTACTGAGAGGTTGGTAGTTTCCTTCCACCAGCACAAAGACTGAAGGAATGTCTTTGTGACTGGAACCAGTTTGGACAGTGAAATTTTGCATTGGGGCCAGTGAGACCTCAGGTGCTGCTGTATGTCCCTCATTCTGAATCTGACTCCTGGAACCACGGCTGTCATCGATGCCATGTGTCGTAAGAGCCATACAAAGTGTCTGGCTGGCCTGGGCTGGCCCAAGACAAAAGAGTTTGCCACTGACAAGAAGTTTTGAATTTTTTCCAGAGGAAGGAAAGCTCTGCTCTGCAGTGTCTAACTGTGCTCCTATGAACGTAAGGAGTTGTGTTGGTTCCAGATGGGATTTCTTTTGGTTTGTAATCAACCCCAAGGAGTGCAGTGTGTCTCTCGTCAGGGAGAGTGCCTCTTCTACTTACAGAGGGTTTTCTCCCCACTATGAGCCAGTCGTCCAAGTAAGGGTAGACTGAAATCCCCCTTTTTCTTAGATGCACTGCGGCTACAGCCACACATTTGGTGAATACTCTTAGTGCAGACGTCAGACTGAAGGGCATGGCTGCAAACTGGTAGTGCCCCAATGGAAGTTTGAATGTTAGAAACTTTCTGTAGGACTGCCTTACTGGGATGTGAAAGTAGGCATCCCTTGAGGTCTAGGGAGGCTAGCCAGTCTCCCTGCTGTAGAGACTGTATTATCATTTTTAGAGTGACCATTCTGAATTTGGGTTTCAGAAGATGCTTGTTCAAGTGTCTGAGGTCTAAAATAGTCACCATTCTCCATTTTTCTTTTGTGTCAGGAAGTATCTGAAGTAGAGACCCTTGCCCCATTAATGGGCAGATACTCTACCACCCTTGCTGCCAGAAGGTGTTCTACCTCTAGCTCCAACAGAAGCCCTTCTGTTGGGGTTAGTGATTTGGACAGCTGGGTGCCCCTGAGGGCTGGCATCTTTTTGAACTGAAGAGGCAGGCCCTTTTCCACTACCTTCAGGACCGACACGTCTGTCGTTATAAGGGTCCAGGGCTGGAGGTAATGGGACAGCCTGCCCCCTACAGGCAGAGGGGAGGCGACCTGGACTGAGAAGTCAGGGATTTTGCTGGGTATCAGGTGCAGGGGTAGAGGTAGCTCTTCTCTGACCTCTCCTGCCTCTTCCTTTGAAGTAAACTCTGAACTCGGAGAAGTCAAATTGAGGAGGAAGGGAATAATAGGGCTTAGGGAAATATCCCCTGCCCCTATTTCCCTTTTGTTGGGGCTTCTGAGGAGCAAATGACTTCACTTTTGAAGTGTTACTCTGATAGGTTGTTTTATATTCATCAACCTTTTTCATGTAATCCTTAGTTCTGGAATTAAATAGAACATTCTTGTTGCAGGGAAAGTCCATGGCTTTGGACCGACTGTCCTGCGTAAGGTTTGTTGTCCTCAGCCAAGCAAAGCGCCTGTGAGAGATAACCTGGGCCATGACCCTGGAGGCTGTATCATTATTGTCATCTGCCATATGGAACTGGTACTTTGTGGCTTCCAGGGCAGTTTTAGCAGTCTCTACCAAGTCCTTTGCCATAGAGTCAGACCTCTGCTTAACTATGGCTAGAACAGAATTCCAGAGCACCTTTTTTTTTTTTGCTCCCCCAGCTCCAGGACAGTCTCTCCTTCGGGCCTTCCTATGCCCCTTGCAGCCACACTGTCCATTGTAGCTACCCATCTCCCAACATTGCAGCCCTCAGGGTAACCCGGACGTAACCCTTCACCAGGTGGGTCCCTCTCCTCCAAGGGGGAAGGCACTAGTGGGACAGCCAGCGCAATTGTTGGCCCAGGTGCTGTTGAGGTGGTCCGTGGAGTGCTCGGGGTCTCGCGGCAGTGAGAGCTGGTGACCATCATCCGCAGGGCTCCTTTTCCTGTTTTTGCTCCCCAGGGGCATGGCGTGCCATGAATGTCAAGGCATATGCCGATGTTCACCATGCCCCATTAGACACTGAGATCCAGCACACTGCCGTACCCCCTGCCTCCACCAGGATTCAGCAAGCACCACCCAATGCTCGAGCCCTCTCTCCCCGGCCAGCCCTCCAGCTACCGGGTCCTTTCCTGAACCCAGGTCGCTGGCACTGCAAGTGGAAATCAAACCACTGCGCCAACAGGCCGGCCTCAGAAGGCCTTTTGATACTTGGCTGTATAAGCCATGTATGAAGACAGGAAGAGCAGTAGAGAAGCTGAGGAATACATTTTCCTAGCCATAAAATCCAGTCTTTTAGAATCCTTCTCAGGAGGCTGGGAAGAGAGAGGAACTCCTGCTTTGTCACATGCTGCCTGTTGCACCACTCCTTCATGACTAGGATGTACAAACAGAAAATCTGTGTCTGTCTTAGACAACTGATATTTCTTGTCTATTTTCTTCTCGGCCCCTGACAGAGATTTGGGAGTCTGGAGAAACGTCATACAGTAGGACCTCAGAGTTACGGACACCATGGGAATGCACAGTATTCATAATTCTGAAAAGTCCGTAACTGTGAAACACTATCTGCAGAAACAATACATAAGCAATAACACGGTGCAGCTTATGGTATATTATTTTATTGGGTACAAAACTTTTAAAATGTAATGTTGCGTTTTGCATTTAAAATGTGCAGTCTTGCAGTGTGTTTTCTCAGTCTTCTAGCACTCTGCTAATTCATGGTTGCTGGCAGGTCTGAAGAATTTTTTAATCGAGCTCTGCTTTAGTGTGTTAAAATGTTTCTTAGCAGCCAAGCTATGGAGGTCTTGCAGCATCATCAAGTTATAGGTGTTGCCTCCGCTTGCTGTTCTAACCATTGCATACAGACTTGGAAGCACTCCTCTGCCTTGTTGTGCAGTACACTTTGAATCTCTCCCTCCTCCTCTCCCTCCGTGTCACTATCAGTTTCAGTTTCTTTGCCTGTTTCCCTTGCCATGCTGATCAGCTCCTGGTCAGTGAACATCTGGTGACCATTTTCATTGCTGTCTGCGTTAAGCCACTCAATTTTCTCCTCCACTGTCAGACCAAGTTGCTGGCGTTCATTCATGAAATCGATCTAAGCTGTGAGAACCTCCTGTGTCTCCTCAGCAACCGCATCGTCACCAGGCCAGATCTTGTTCCACGCCCTACTCAGAGACTCAAGGTCAATCTCTGACCATGATTTGGCACACATGTAAACAGCGTCGTTTATTGTAAGCTGCTTACAAAAATCTGTGTAGGTTTAAAGTCCGTAGTGCAGAGTAGCAAACGCCATAAAATATTTTTTTTTATAACGGCGTTTAAGGTTTTTAAGCACACCCTGGTCCATGGGCTGAATGAGACTGGTAACATTCGGTGAGAGAAATAAGTGGATCGTACCATCTTCGGCTGTTAAACTTTCTACAGCAGAGTGGAACGGGCCGTTATCCATTAGAAGCACAGCACGAACAGGTAGGGATTTGGACAGTAAATATTCCTTCACTAATGGTACAAAATGTCTCTGAAACCACTCTGAGAAAATGGCATGGTCCATCCATGCACTACGCTGACTGTAGTAGTGCACAGGCAGGGAAACCATGTTTACATTTGCAAAACAGCGAGGCTTGGCACTTTTGTGAATGAAGACAAGGGGTAGGCGGAAATCGCCACTTGCATTAGCAGCTGCCATTAAAGTTACTCTGTCCTTGCATAATTTGAATTTTTTCACTTGCTTTTCCCCACCATCAGCCAGTGTCTTTTTGGGGAGCAGCTGCCAATAAAGCCCAGTCTTGTCACAATTAAAAACCTGCTCCTTCACCAACCCATGCTGCTGAATGAAATATTGAAAACTGTTTTTAAAGCTGGCTGAGGCTTCAGGGTCTGCGGACAGTGACTCACCCTGTAGCACCAACTGGCGTATTCCATGTTGGTTTTTTTTAAAACAGAATAACCAGCCTGAGCTTGCTTTAAACTCTTCTGGGTCACAGTCTGGGTACATTTGTTGGTGCAATATTCGGGCCTTCTCAGTGGCTATGACTCCACTTATGGGTGTTCCCTTATGACGCTCGTGTGAACCAGATGTGCATAGCACGATCAAATCCATAGTCGGCGGCTTTACGCACTATGCAGCTCCTCTTGACAGATCCACTGTCCGTCAACTCTTTTGCAAATTGCTTTATTTTTGCATGCCCTTTTTTAATGTCACTGACAGTACTCTTTCCTATCCCATACTCCTGTGCCAGTACTGCAAGACTGAAGCCTCTCTCAATTTTATGCTAAATTTCCAGCTTCGTCTCAATGGAGGGTGATCCCGCTTTCTTTTGCTGCTGCAGGTAAGTGCCATTTCAACAACAGCCATGGGAAACCATATTCAGAGGCCATTTAAACTCTGTGAGTGAGGAACTGGTCGATGTGCGTGGGCGTGCGGATGCAGGAGAGGGCGGAAGCAGGAGAACGATCGGTTGACCGGTCAGTTCAGAACTCTGGGGTCCGTAACTACGGGGTTCTACTGTAGTACACTAAAAATACCACCAACTGATTAATTTAGTTCAAGGTCAATTGGAATTCATCTGTATCCCCCTCCCCCAGGGGCTCATGCCTGAAAATAGGCAGAATTTGTTTAGTGCACTTACCCGGTCAACAAAAACTAAATAAATAAATAAAAAATAAATTCTTCCTGAAAGGTTTATATATAGAAAGTACTAACTTCTTGGGAGGAAGAAGACCTTTCATTTCTCTATAATCTTGGTCTTCATCCTCTTCCTGGTTGGACTCTTGAGAAGGGAGGTCAAGAGTGTCTACCATACGTTACATGAAGGTAAACATGGAAGAGATATCCTCCTCGTCTGTAGAGGAGGCCCCAAAATTGGGGTCAGGTGACACATTAGGCTCTGGGGCATTACCCTCTGATATGTCATCTGGGGCACCGTAATAATCTTCATCACCCCATAGGCTCCTGAATCAGAGGGAGCTGCAGAAGAGGACTGCCTGGGACAAGCAGGGGCACCGAAAAAGGACCCCATGCCTTGTAAAGTTTGGTAAAGATGCCAGGCTTTAGCCATATCCTCCATAAACAGTCCCCCTTCGCATCTTGAGGAACCGCGAAAACAGAAAAATAATACTCAGCACACTACAAATAGTCAAATAAACAAGTTTTATAACTACCAAGTAGTACAAAACTACTTCCTTGGCCAAGAGAGAGGACCTCAGAGGCACTGCTGTTCAGTCAGGTGGAGAAAAAATTCTGGAGCCTTCCTCACTCTCCCTGCTCAGCACACCCTCAAGCTTCTCTCTGATTGGCTAATTCATAAACTCATTACCATAATCTCCACCTCCAGGGCAGTACTGCCTAGTCAGCTCACTGCAACAGTTACTGATGCTAAAGGACTCCTGGGATAAGATGGGAAGCTTCCTGGGGTCTGGGTCGGTGTCAGAGCTGGTTACTGCCAAGCAGACAAGGACTAAGGCATGGAAGCTCATGAAAATAAAGACTTAGTGAAAAAAAAAAGATCAACATGTTCATAAAAATAGGACTCCCACTACAGACAGAACAGGACTAATGCCCCCCCCCCCCCAAAAAAAAACAGGAAAAGTGTGAACCATCTTGGACAATGACAACAGAAAAAGTCCTACAGTCCTTCAGGTGAGCCCGTAGCTCCCTATCAAACCCTGGGACCTATTGTCCATACAGGGTACTAGCCCTCACTAGCCACCTCCCTATTCCCCTTCCTACCACTACCCCTTTGAGTAACCACAATACCCTTCACGCTATCCCTGCTGTGCTTGCAACCATTTATAGTTTTGGGGCCCACCATCTAAGCTGGCAGACCGATCCATGGCTCTCTAACCAGAAATCCCAGAATATATACAGCCTGCCGACACCAGAGCAAAGATGCAGCAGAAGGAAACCAAATAGCCTGCAGTGCATGTCAAGAGTCCCTACAAGCACCAATTTTTTGTCTGCTACGACAAAAGGACAGCTGAGGTGGATATGTGGTTGGCATTCCATCAGAGCACTGCTAAGAGACATCACAGTCTGTGCCTTCTGCTGCGGTTTTTTGTTTCTGATACTGCTGGTAGAACTCAGGCTTGAACTACTGGTGGAAGCCTTGTTGGGCAGGCTTGCTGAGAAATGGCTGCTGCCAGCAGAAGAAGCAACATTTTCCATCTCTCTGAGAAAGGGCATGGATAGTTTTTATATCCTTAAGAGCCATTTCCTTCTCACCGGACTCTCTGAGGACTTCCTTCCCATACTGTTTAAAGAGATTACATTCCATTAAATGGACCGTCGACGGGGGCGCTGTTGACCTGTAAGACAAACGTGGCCTCTGCCTACCCTGACACAAACCCACCAGCATCTGACAGTTAAGCCACTTTTTCTTTTCATGTTAATAAGTTACCACAGCAAAAGGAAGCTTGTCACTGAAAGATCTGCGGTGAAATCCAGACTGTCAAAGAGCTATCTGGCCAGCAGGCTTTGTCTGAACTCACAGCCCACAGCTCAAACAACTCACAGTGTGGCGGACGACAGCACAGTTGGCAAACTCAGCAGAGATCAAGGACATGCTGCAAAAAGTCCTGAAAGAAATTACCTCCTTTAATGTTGCACTCTCGGGGGGCAGAGGAACAAAATTGAGCCCTCAGTGCCCACACCACAGATGGCAAAACACACTTCAGGTCTACTGATGAGAAGGGCAAGACACAAGGCCTGAATTTAGGTGATGGAGTATATGATAAAGCTTCTATGATACCAAGCAAAGGATTCTGGGAACAGGAGCCGGAGAAATAATCTCCAAAGTGTCAAATTTCCAAAAGGCACCAAAAACAGGGACGCAATATCTTTCTTGCAAAGCAAACTTCCAAAACTACTCCAGTACACATGGCACTAAAAACTAGAAACCAAGCGGGTGCACTGCTCGCACAACCACCAAAGGCGGGGGCCATTCTCACCCATCTTGGCAGAGTTCCTTTGTTACCCAGAAAAAAGAACGAAGACTAGCACTGACGAGGAAAACCGGCCGCCTGAAATGGAATGGCCCCAGAATGTATATTTAATGACTTCTCAACGGAGCTAGCTGTGCAAAGGCCAGATCACTCCTGAAAACACAAACCGCATATATTCAAGCAGTAAAAAATCATGCACTCACCACCATATAAATAAAGCAGAACACTGTTCTCAGCTTAAAAAGTGCCCACAAACAGCACACCAACTGCAACTGCCTGCCATCTTCAAGTTAAATGGCAGCAAGAGACATTTTGCAAGACATGATGCCGTCACAAAGGCTAACCTATATGGCTTACAATCAGGATACAGTATTTTAGAGGGCCTAGGGTGGCACTTTGCTTCAGGACACCTACAGCTAATAAGTGCCTGCCCCTTTGGGCACCTAAGGTATTTTAGCAGAGTTTCTGTATTTTTCCTCTCTCCCAGATAGAGTTCCATTTTTTTTCTCCCTAGTTCTCTTTCACTTTCCTTGGGTGGCGGGTGAGCCGCCGGAGTAGCGCAGACGCAGAGCTGACATCTGTAGAGACGATCACGAGTCTGCTCTTCTGGATGTCAGCTGACTGCTTGTCTGCAACACACACACACGCACGGAGAAAAGAAGGTTGGAGGAGAAGGCTCAGTGCAGGCTGATGTGCCCCTTACAGTTGAGTGGCACACAGTCTAAACAGATCAGTCAGTCAAGTCCCTCTGTCACTGTTGGAGGTGGGATAAAGCAGGCGCATGCACCAGTAGGTGCCCTTATGTTAAGCATTCGCGCCCCCGACAGCCAGACGCGAGGCGGACCCAGCATAGCATGCCATATCTTAGCTTAGATTCGTGGAAATAGATTGTGCTGAGCGGTTGCCTGCCAGCCTGAACGTCGATCGCAATCAGCAAATAAAATAACCAAAAGCTCTTTTAAGAGCTACATTTCTCTTTAACCACCCACAAAAAACCTGGGACTGCAAAGGAGGTGGATTGAAGTAAATAGGGGCAGACAGGGAGGAGAGGAGAGTGTGTGTGAGACCGCGTAGGTCTCTCTACAGTCAGGACTGAACACGAAGGGAAGGAAATGGCAGAACAGAAAGAAAATCTGTGGGGGAAAAAAATTTAAACAGAAGGGGATGCAATATTAAGTTAGCAAAGCAGGCACATCTACTCAGATTAATCACTAGTCTGCTCCACTGCTCTGCTACTTCTGTTCGTTTTGTAGGCTAACTGATATAAAACCAGTGGCAGAAGTCTGTAATATGAGGGGGGAAGGGACACTGAATGCAGACTCGTCATGGTGAAGCACTGCAGATGAAGAGACTAAACTCAGACTAGTCAAAAAAAAAAATACACTATAACCAGCAAAGCAATTAAATTAAAAGGTAATCATTCAATCAGTAATCTGTACTGGCCTTTGGATTTGTAATGGAGACAGTCCCACTGTCCCAGACAGTACGAGAGTATACTAAATAGACAGAAAGGGGACTCTGTCTCAGTCAGGGCCCATTCTCACACAGATTACAGGCTGCCTGCAGTCTCTCTGAAATAAAGGAGCCAAAGCGCATTCAGCTCACCCAGTCTATAAATAAAGCTCTGCAATGTAAATTCAGGATCCATGGATGACGGATCAGTTCTAAGTTAATAAATCTATTGTTGACAACTTTTTACTAGCTAGTAGCTACTGTTTGTGTGTGGAGGGACTAACTAAAATCTAGACTGAATACAGAAACAGAGATCAGTATTGTTATAAAAATAAAATATATTAAAGATTTTTACAAGCTACTCTGTTTACTAAATACAGGCATCCGATCAGTTGAGTTGGTTTAGATTATTAAACATAAAATCAAGTAAAGATTTTTACTAGCTACTCTGAGTGACTCTGGATGGGAGCCTGGACTAGCTAAATGTAAATCCCGGAAGAATCAGTTATAAAAAATCTATTAAAGCTTTTTAAGCTACTGTGTAAAGACTACAACTAAAATCGAAATACAACAGGGATCAGCTGGTAAAGAAATAAAATCTATTAAAGCTTTTTTGTTTTGTTTTATTTTTTGTTTTACAAGCTAAGCAACTAGGAGTGGACTCCCTGACTTCTAACTAAAAAATATACAGATAGCAGGCAGGAATCTGCAGCTGTTAAAGATTAAGTATTTTACAGAAACGGTCTATGAGCTACTCTGTGGTCGGACTTCTCTAACTGTACTGTCTAGTAGTTTACTTTACCTAACTAATTACAGAGTGGGTCCAACACAAAGATCCCTGAGTTATTATTTGTTAAAAATACAGTGGAACTGGAGACTAATCCTATTTAAGTTAAAAGCGTTGTTCTAAGCTAGTTACCGTGACGTTGCATGAGCATCACTTTCACAGGCTCTACACTGTGGTTTTTGGACTATCTAAAATCTGAATACTGTTATAAAAAATCTCTAGCTTTTTACAGGCTACACTGTGGACTATCTAAAATCTGAATACCTGTTATAACAAATAATCAGACAACACACAGTCAGGTTTTCTTCTTAAGTTTATTATAAAAAAAAAAAAAAAAGACAAGACAACACTTTTTTCCTTGTTGCATTTATTAATGCTGAGTAACACACATAAAAAATTCTTAAAATCAGTATTCACAAGTTCAGCTCCGAACAGCCAGGCAGACACCATGAGTCTTTTTAAATTTGGATTTAAGAGAAAGTGTTTTGATGAGACTGCGGGAGCTGACTCGGATTCCCTAACACCAAGTACTAGTACTACTACAGGCACAGCTATAACCCCACCATCTCCTTGCCCAGAAAGTGAAACTGTTATGACCACTGAAGTTTCCTCAAGTGCTACTGCTTGTACTGAAAGTCAAGTTAAGGTCCTGAAATTTAGAAAATTTCAGGAATCCTGGAAAAAGGGTAGGAAGTGGCTTACGTATGACACAGATAAATGTGCCATGTTCTGTACATGGTGTCAGAGTTATGATAAAAGCCAAAGCAAAAATAATTTCAGAACTGGATGCAGTACTTTTAGAGTACACATTATCTCAGCACATTAAGTGACCGTAGCACACAAAAATGCTGAGATGGCATACATTGCAAATAAAACAAAAGTCGGAGAAAGACCAATAGAGAAATCCATACAATTGATGGAACAAAAAGAAATAGATCAAATTTGTAAATTGTTCTGTACTGCATATTACGTTGCTAGGACCGAAAGGCCTTTCAGGGATTTTCCTGGGTTGATAGATTTACAAAGAAAAAATCATGGGGATGATGCTATGAGTCACAGTTACAGTAGTGACAAGCAATGCCGTGTCTTCATTCACTATATTGCCCAAGATATTCAAAGCACTACTGCTAGTCTACTACAAGACAATGACTTCTTTTCTTTTCTTGTTGATTCCTGCACAGATAAAAGTGTGACTGAGGAGGAGGGCATTTATGTACGTGTTTTTGAAAATGGCCTACCTGTAACATGATTTCTTGCACTGAAACCAGTCAGTGTCCCTAATTCAGAAAGCATTTTAAATACTGTGATTAATGCTTTAGAGGGTGAAGGTGGTTTAAGGGATGGTGGTTGGAAACATAAGCTGAGAAATGCGGCATCTGATGGTGCTGCTGTAATGTTGGGGAGCACTTCAGGAGTCCTCAGTCGAATAAAGCAAGATTTCCAGTGCCCACACCTCATTGACATACACTGCTGTGCACATCGTTTAGAGCTTGCTGTAAGGATTCGCTCAGAGACTGTCCCTTTACAAGTCATTAGAACAACTTCTGCTGAACATTTACTCATTTTACCACAGGTCACCAAAAAGTTGGAAAGGCCTACAAGAAACGGGATCCCTTTTAAATATTAATGTGGTTAAACCAGTTAACACTGGTGGCACTAGGTGGCTTGCACACAGAGAACAGGCCATTTCTGCCCTTGAAAGGAACTGGGCTGCATTAGTGCCTCATCTCGAACATGTGTCACTGACAAACAAGCAGGATCATGGCCAAAAAGCACTAGGAATACTTAAAGTACTTAAGACTTTAAAATGTGTTATATGCATGAACTTTCTGAAAGTGTTTTTTGGTTACTTATCTGCTCTTAGTCTGTGCTTTCAGCAAGAGGATGCCACTGTTGAAAAAGTTCAAAGCAGAGTAGAAAGCACAATTCAAAAACTAAAATGGTCTCTCGAATCAAGAAACTCTTCACCGCACAACACTTACATCTGTAAATGAGAACCTAACTCAGTACAACAGTGTTGACTTAAATAATGAAACTAGCAGGCACAGATCAGGTTCTCCTTCAGACATTGTAGAAGCCACAATTTCAGAGATCAAAAATATTCTTCAGAAAACGTCACAGCACATTGAATCTCGCTTTCAGTCCTTCAATGCACCAATAAAAGTGCTACTAGCTGCAAGAGCTTTAAATTTTCAGTCCTGGCCAACGTCCACAGAGGCACTTGAAACATATGGAGATCAAGCAATTCAAACAATTGTTGATCACTATAAAGTGGTCCTAGAGTCTCGTGGAGTTGATGTTACTTTGGTACTGCTGGAGTGGCTAGACTTAAAAAAGCATGTACTCCACTTGCTGTCTGTTGAAAGTTGTAAGTCTCTGAAATTGTGGCAGAAAGTAATTCTTGCAGATGTGCAGGATCAACACTTTAGAAATGTGCTGGCCATCGTCAGAATCATTCTCCCGATTCCTGTGCACACTGCTGCTGCAGAACGAGGTTTCTCTCTGATGGGAAGAATAAAAAATGACTGGAGGGTTGGATTACATCCAGACACCCTACACGACCTAATGTCTATATCTCTGAATGGACCCCAGCTTAGTGACTATAACCCTGAAGGTGCCATATCACTGTGGTGGAAAAATGGCAAAAGAAGGCCCACTACCAAAGCTAAGGGGCGGCATGTAAATAGTTTGTTGGGCATGTACATTTTCTTCTTACATGCCCAAGTGGGCATGTACCTTTTTCACAAATTTCATACCCTGCTTACAATCTGCCCCACAACGACTGAGAAGCAGGAGCCGGTGGTTGAGAGTCTCTACTGAGAACACAGACTCCACAGTCAGGCCCAGCTGCTGCCGCATAAAGTAGAAGACCACCGAGATGCACCAAGCAGCTGGAGTACGGACTGTGACAGTCATAACCAAGTCACCCCAACCAAACCCAACACGAGCATTTCGATCATGAGCTGCCATTGTGGGAGATGAAGAAATAAGTACCTTAACTGGGATTTGAAATCGGGCCTGCTCAAAATACCATTTCGCTGCACTACTAGCTGTGCTACCATGACATTTGGAAACCTGGAGATCCCAAAGGCATGCCTCCTCTCTCAATGCAGACAGTTTCCCAGGGCATTTCTTTCTTTCTCACTTTTAAACTGTATTTCAAATATATGCACAACACACTCTTGTATGTAAAACTGTAATTCTAATTTGTGTGGCTCCAGGGTGTGCACTGAGAGAGGATGAGTGCCTTTGGGATCCCCAGGCTTCCAGTTACCCTGGTAGCACAGTAGCTAGTACAACAGAACTGTATTCCAAGCATGCCAGGATTCAAATCCCATCCAGGGTGCTTATTTCTCTTGCACGTCTTAACTGTACTTCAAATCTGGGCACACCGCACTCCTTTTAATTTAAAGAAAAGGATGCATCAATGATCGATGAGGTGAAGTTACAAAAACTGTTAATATTCACAGTCATTACAATTTTGCTATCCAGTTTTGATAATCTGTTATTCCAAATGAAGCAGCACACAGTAATACAGCAACCAAAGGACTGTAATAAAGGTTTGCAGATTACAGCACACAGAGCTGCAGCCTGTCACCAGGCTCTGGCAATCCAAATAAACCCCCTCTCAGTTCTGGATGGCTTATTATCTTAAGTTACAAAACCCACTTTCCTCCACACAGCAGCCTTGTTGTTTCCAGACAGGGCTGGGGAGGTGAAAATCATGCTTCAGTCGAAAAGAATGGCAGCAGCCTGTCACCAGGCTCTGGCAATCCAAATAAACCCCCTCTCAGTTCAGAGTAACTGGTAACTGGTATTTTTCTTTTAAACTTAGATTGTAGGCTTGTAGTGACACTATACTTTCTTTCTGTGTTGTCTTTACTTATAATTGTTTTTGGGCTGTTGAAAATTTAAAAAATAGTGGTGGTGTAATTCTGTGCTGTCTTTAATTGCTGCAAATTTTATCTTGGCTTGTCTGACTGTCCTGTAGCTGGGTGAAGGGTGTTAATTGTCTGGCCTCTGACCTCAGCTACGTGATAACTGAAGGTGGGGCTTAGTCACAGTTAAAGCAGCAAACAGAAGTTCATCTTCTCAGAAGAAGCCAGAAGGTGAAGGAAGGAAACATATTCAATTCAGTGCTTCAGAGTAACTGGTAACTGGTATTTTCTTTTAAACTTAGATTGTAGGCTTGTAGTGACACTATACTTTCTTTCTGTGTTGTCTTTACTTATAATTGTTTTTGGCTGTTGAAAATTTAAAAAATAGTGGTGGTGTAATTCTGTGCTGTCTTTAATTGCTGCAAATTTTATCTTGGCTTGTCTGACTGTCCTGTAGCTGGGTGAAGGGTGTTAATTGTCTGGCCTCTGACCTCAGCTACGTGATAACTGAAGGTGGGGCATAGTCACAGTTAAAGCAGCAAACAGAAGTTCATCTTCTCAGAAGAAGCCAGAAGGTGAAGGAAGGAAACATATTCAATTCAGTGCTTCAGAGTAACTGGTATTTTTCTTTTAAACTTAGATTGTAGGCTTGTAGTGACACTATACTTTCTTTCTGTGTTGTCTTTACTTATAATTGTTTTTGGGCTGTTGAAAATTTAAAAAATAGTGGTGGTGTAATTCTGTGCTGTCTTTAATTGCTGCAAATTTTATCTTGGCTTGTCTGACTGTCCTGTAGCTGGGTGAAGGGTGTTAATTGTCTGGCCTCTGACCTCAGCTACGTGATAACTGAAGGTGGGGCTTAGTCACAGTTAAAGCAGCAAACAGAAGTTCATCTTCTCAGAAGAAGCCAGAAGGTGAAGGAAGGAAACCTATTCAATTCAGTGCTTCAGAGTAACTGGTAACTGGTATTTTTCTTTTAAACTTAGATTGTAGGCTTGTAGTGACACTATACTTTCTTTCTGTGTTGTCTTTACTTATAATTGTTTTTGGGCTGTTGAAAATTTAAAAATAGTGGTGGTGTAATTCTGTGCTGTCTTTAATTGCTGCAAATTTTATCTTGGCTTGTCTGACTGTCCTGTAGCTGGGTGAAGGGTGTTAATTGTCTGGCCTCTGACCTCAGCTACGTGATAACTGAAGGTGGGGCTTAGTCACAGTTAAAGCAGCAAACAGAAGTTCATCTTCTCAGAAGAAGCCAGAAGGTGAAGGAAGGAAACATATTCAATTCAGTGCTTCAGAGTAACTGGTATTTTTCTTTTAAACTTAGATTGTAGGCTTGTAGTGACACTATACTTTCTTTCTGTGTTGTCTTTACTTATAATTGTTTTTGGGCTGTTGAAAATTTAAAAATAGTGGTGGTGTAATTCTGTGCTGTCTTTAATTGCTGCAAATTTTATCTTGGCTTGTCTGACTGTCCTGTAGCTGGGTGAAGGGTGTTAATTGTCTGGCCTCTGACCTCAGCTACGTGATAACTGAAGGTGGGGCTTAGTCACAGTTAAAGCAGCAAACAGAAGTTCATCTTCTCAGAAGAAGCCAGAAGGTGAAGGAAGGAAACATATTCAATTCAGTGCTTCAGAGTAACTGGTATTTTTCTTTTAAACTTAGATTGTAGGCTTGTAGTGACACTATACTTTCTTTCTGTGTTGTCTTTACTTATAATTGTTTTTGGGCTGTTGAAAATTTAAAAAATAGTGGTGGTGTAATTCTGTGCTGTCTTTAATTGCTGCAAATTTTATCTTGGCTTGTCTGACTGTCCTGTAGCTGGGTGAAGGGTGTTAATTGTCTGGCCTCTGACCTCAGCTACGTGATAACTGAAGGTGGGGCTTAGTCACAGTTAAAGCAGCAAACAGAAGTTCATCTTCTCAGAAGAAGCCAGAAGGTGAAGGAAGGAAACATATTCAATTCAGTGCTTCAGAGTAACTGGTATTTTTCTTTTAAACTTAGATTGTAGGCTTGTAGTGACACTATACTTTCTTTCTGTGTTGTCTTTACTTATAATTGTTTTTGGGCTGTTGAAAATTTAAAAAATAGTGGTGGTGTAATTCTGTGCTGTCTTTAATTGCTGCAAATTTTATCTTGGCTTGTCTGACTGTCCTGTAGCTGGGTGAAGGGTGTTAATTGTCTGGCCTCTGACCTCAGCTACGTGATAACTGGAGGTGAGGCTTAGTCACAGTTAAAGCAGCAAACAGAAGTTCATCTTCTCAGAAGAAGCCAGAAGGTGAAGGAAGGAAACATATTCAATTCAGTGCTTCAGAGTAACTGGTAACTGGTATTTTTCTTTTAAACTTAGATTGTGAGCTTGTAGTGACACTATACTTTCTTTCTGTGTTGTCTTTACTTATAATTGTTTTTGGGCTGTTGAAAATTTAAAAAATAGTGGTGGTGTAATTCTGTGCTGTCTTTAATTGCTGCAAATTTTATCTTGGCTTGTCTGACTGTCCTAGAAGCTGGGGTGAAGGGTGTTAATTGTCTGGCCTCTGACCTCAGCTACGTTGATAACTGAAGGTAGGGCTTAGTCACAGTTAAAGCAGCAAACAGAAGTTCATCTTCTCAGAAAAGCCAGAAGGTGAAGGAAGGAAACATATTCAATTCAGTGCTTCAGAGTAACTGGTATTTTCTTTTAAACTTAGATTGTAGGCTTGTAGTGACACTATACTTCTTTCTGTGTTGTCTTTACTTATAATTGTTTTGGGCTGTTGAAAATTTAAAAAATAGTGGTGGTGTAATTCTGTGCTGTCTTTAATTGCTGCAAATTTTATCTTGGCTTGTCTGACTGTCCTGTAGCTGGGTGAAGGGTGTTAATTGTCTGGCCTCTGACCTCAGCTACGTGATAACTGAAGGTGGGGCTTAGTCACAGTTAAAGCAGCAAACAGAAGTTCATCTTCTCAGAAGAAGCCAGAAGGTGAAGGAAGGAAACATATTCAATTCAGTGCTTCAGAGTAACTGGTAACTGGTATTTTTCTTTTAAACTTAGATTGTAGGCTTGTAGTGACACTATACTTTCTTTCTGTGTTGTCTTTACTTATAATTGTTTTTGGGCTGTTGAAAATTTAAAAATAGTGGTGGTGTAATTCTGTGCTGTCTTTAATTGCTGCAAATTTTATCTTGGCTTGTCTGACTGTCCTGTAGCTGGGTGAAGGGTGTTAATTGTCTGGCCTCTGACCTCAGCTACGTGATAACTGAAGGTGGGGCTTAGTCACAGTTAAAGCAGCAAACAGAAGTTCATCTTCTCTGAAGAAGCCAGAAGGTGAAGGAAGGAAACATATTCAATTCAGTGCTTCAGAGTAACTGGTAACTGGTATTTTTCTTTTAAACTTAGATTGTAGGCTTGTAGTGACACTATACTTTCTTTCTGTGTTGTATTTACTTATAATTGTTTTTGGGCTGTTGAAAATTTAAAAAATAGTGGTGGTGTAATTCTGTGCTGTCTTTAATTGCTGCAAATTTTATCTTGGCTTGTCTGACTGTCCTGTAGCTGGGTGAAGGGTGTTGAATTGTCTGGCCTCTGACCTCAGCTACGTGATAACTGAAGGTGGGGCTTAGTCACAGTTAAAGCAGCAAACAGAAGTCATCTTCTCAGAAGAAGCCAGAAGGTGAAGAAGGAAACATATTCAATTCAGTGCTTCAGAGTAACTGGTAACTGGTATTTTTCTTTAAACTTAGATTGTAGGCTTGTAGTGACACTATACTTTCTTTCTGTGTTGTCTTTACTTATAATGTTTTTGGGCTGTTGAAAATTTAAAAATAGTGGTGGTGTAATTCTGTGCTGTCTTTAATTGCTGCAAATTTTATCTTGGCTTGTCTGACTGTCCTGTAGCTGGGTGAAGGGTGTTAATTGTCTGGCCTCTGACCTCAAGCTACGTGATAACTGAAGGTGGGCTTAGTCACAGTTAAAGCAGCAAACAGAAGTTCATCTTCTCAGAAGAAGCCAGAAGGTGAAGGAAGGAAACATATTCAATTCAGTGCTTCAGAGTAACTGGTATTTTTCTTTTAAACTTAGATTGTAGGCTTGTAGTGACACTATACTTTCTTTCTGTGTTGTCTTTACTTATAATTGTTTTTGGGCTGTTGAAAATTTAAAAAATAGTGGTGGTGTAATTCTGTGCTGTCTTTAATTGCTGCAAATTTTATCTTGGCTTGTCTGACTGTCCTGTAGCTGGGTGAAGGGTGTTAATTGTCTGGCCTCTGACCTCAGCTACGTGATAACTGAAGGTGGGGCTTAGTCACAGTTAAAGCAGCAAACAGAAGTTCATCTTCTCAGAAGAAGCCAGAAGGTGAAGGAAGGAAACATATTCAATTCAGTGCTTCAGAGTAACTGGTATTTTTCTTTTAAACTTAGATTGTAGGCTTGTAGTGACACTATACTTTCTTTCTGTGTTGTCTTTACTTATAATTGTTTTGGGCTGTTGAAAATTTAAAAATAGTGGTGGTGTAATTCTGTGCTGTCTTTAATGCTGAATTTAGCCCCCTCCCACCAACTCTTAATTATATGCCCTGATAACCTGATTGACAGGAGCTAAACACAGGGTATAGTAAGAGGTGTGAAGTAGGAGGGCATAAGGGGGAAGAAGACCACCTCAGCACGACAAGTGTTTGACTCATTTATTTATTTATTGGTTTTTTCCTTAAAAAATATATATCTGAGGATCAGTTACAGGATTTTAATACTGTAAATAAATAAAGAGAACTAAGAGAGCTTCGTAGCAGATAAGTAGTGGAATTGCAGTATAATGTAGGGAGTGGTGCAATGTAGTGGCTGTGGGACAGCCATATTCAGGCAGACCTTCTGGACACTGAGGTGCTGCCCTATCTGCATGCATCTCTCGGGACTGAGGGATGAGGTAGCCAGACTCAGAGCGGAAGTAAACTGGGTCAAGAGTACCATCACCCCTGTCCAGGAACCACCCAGTCCAATGCAGCTGCCTCAAAGGATGCCGAGAATGAGGAGCACTTGGATGACAGTGGGCTCAGGGAGGGTTAGAGCAGTCAGGCAGTGGCACATCCCAGATCCTATTCCTCTCAAGAACTCATATGCCACACTGGCAAATGAGGGACAACAAATAGAGGTACCCAGGGAAGTGGAAGGAAAGGATGTGGAGGTTAGGCAAGGAGGTGACCTCAGTGGGGAAAGCAGTGGACCCCAGAGGAGGAGGAGGAAGCGAATCCTGGTGGGGGACTCCATCATAAGAGGGATCCAGCTAGGAACACAGGAGGGGGAGGACAGGGAAGTGAGGTGCCTACCAGGTGCCACGGCATGGAGGGATGGAAGGAAGATACCGGGGATCACTGGGAAGGCAAGACAGGAGCGTGAGCTGGATGTCATTATCCACCTAGGTACTAATGACTTGGCAAATGGGGAGCCAAAGGAAGTTCAGGAAGAGTTTAGGAAACTGGGGAGGGTCTCAAGCAAGTAGCTACTTCTGTCACTTTCAGAAGTACTACCTGTGAGAGGCAAGGGAGAGCATAAGAGTGCATGCACCAGGAACTTTAACTCATGGTTGAAGAACTGGTGCTGTGAGGAAGGGTTTGGATTCATTGGTGACTGGGGACCCATCTGGAGGGATGGAGGTTTGTTCAAGCCTGGCCGGCCTGCATCCATCCTGGAGAGAATCCAAGACTCAATGATAAGTTTAAATGCTACATTGACAAGCATTTAAACTAGCAAAGAGGGTGGCAGGCCAGCAAGGATGGTACCTACTTGCTCACCCCCACAGCTAGTAATGGAACCAGTGAACCAGAGGAGTGGCTATCTCTGCAAAGCAGTGTGCAAAGTTGGAGATCAGTGTCCAAAAGGTGGATAAGCAGAAAAGGGGCAAAATTCAGCAGAAGGGCAGACAGCAAGGAGAACCAGGGATAAATGACAACCAAGGAAGGGGCTGGAGTAGAACAGTGAAGCAGTCTAGGGAGGTCAAATCATGGAAAGCCATGTGTGCAAATGCCAGGAGCCTTAGCAACAAGATGGAAGATCTGGAGGCTGTCATGGTACAGTCAGACCTAGACATTTGTGGCCATCACTGAAACCTGGTGTAATGATAACCATGACTGGGAGATGGCCATACCTGGCTACAACATATTCAGAAGAGACAGAGCAGGCAGGAGGGAGGAGGAGTGGCACTGTATGTGAAAAATGACATAAGGGCCACACAGATCCAGGAGGAACAAAATGGGGAGAGATACTGTGGGTTAGCTGGAAAGGAAAATGGGGCCAGCCATCCGCACAGGTGAGTCTAAGACCACCAGCCCAGGAGGAAGAAACAGATAGGGAGTTGATGCTAGCCATCCAAAGGATGGCTGACAAGGGTGAGGTAGTACTGGTTGGAGACTTCAATATAACAGATGTGGACTGGAGCATCCCAGCAGCAGCATCAACTAGAGGCAGATTTATCCTGGACTCCTTCAGGGTGCCTTCCTCAAGCAACTGGTCATGGAACCAACTCGCAGAAGGCAATACTGGACCTTGTGCTCACAAACAGGGACAGTGTGATTGGGGTAACAGTGGGGGAGCACCTGGGTAACAGTGACCACCAGTCATTGTGGTTTGAAATAAACAGAAAGAGCAGAACCAAACCACACAAAAACACGATCCTGGATTTTAGGGGCAGACTTTGGGAAAATGGGGAGATGCTTGAAAGAGGCATTAAGGGAATGGGACAGGAATCAGGGATTGAGGAACAGTGGGCAGTATTTAAAATGGGATTATAAGAACAACAGAATTATGCATTAAGCAGGTTAGCAAGAGAAAGAAGAGGAGACCATTATGGTTTTCCAAAGAGGTAACAAGAAAGTGAAAGCCAAAAGACTGCATTCAGGCAATACAAAAGACACAGGCAGAAGGGGATAGGGAGAAGTACCAGGAGAAACAAAGGGAGGCAGGGAAGTCAGTAAGGGAAGCCAAAGCTCAGACAGAAGAACACATTGCAAAATCAGTGGTTAAAGGGGACAAAATCTTTTACAGGTACATAAGTGAAAAAAGAAGGACAAAGGGAGGGATAGTTAGACTGAAGGGGGAGGATGGGAGCCGCGTGGAGGATGACAACAGTAAAGCTGACATATTGAACAGGTATTTCTGCTCAGTCTTTACTAAGGAAGAGGGGGGTAATGGGTCTGAAGGAGTACAAGGGTGAGAATGGTGCAGAATGGACACAAGTCCCTTTACACGAGAAAGGGTCCTGAAGGAACTGAAGTAATAAGAGTTGACAAAGCAATGGGGCCAGATGGGGTGCACCCCAGGTCCTTAAAGAACTAAGAGAGGTGGTGGCTGAACCTCTGGCTATCCTGTTCAGCCAATCACTGGAAACAGGGAGGTACCCAAAGACTGGAGGACAGCAGATGTAGTCCCTTATACAAAAGTGGGAACAAAGAGGAAGCAGGGAACTACAGACCAGTCAGCCTCACCCGGTAGTGGGAAAGATCATGGAAGCACTACTGAAGGAGAGATTGGTGGAACATCTGGTTGTCAATGGACTACAGGACCCAAGGCAGCATGGTTTCACCAGGGAGGTCATGTCAGACCAACCTCATTGAATTTTTGACTGGGTGACTAGGGAGGTGGATCAGGGGAGGGCAGTGGACATGGCCTATCTGGACTTCAGCAAGGCCTTTGACACTGTGCCACATAGAAGACTATTACACAAACTGGGGAATATGGGTGTGGGCAGGACAGTAGTGTGGTGGGTAGGTAACTGGCTAGGTGGCAGGACACAGAGGGTGGTGGTAAATGGCTGTCACTCCACAGAAGGAAGAGTGACCAGTGGGGTACCACAGGGATCAGTGCTGGGACCGGTCCTATTCAACATCTTCATCAGTGACATTGCACAGGATATAGAAGGCAGAATTTCCTGTTCGCTGATGACACAAAGCTCTGTAACAGAGTAGACACACCAGAGGGTGTAGACAGAATGAGAAGGACCTGCAGAAACTTGAAGAATGGTCAAGGGTTTGGAGTTGAAATTCAATGCAAAGAAGTGCAAGATAATGCATATGGGGCACAAAACCCTGGCACAATATATCAGTTGGGGGTGAGGATATAGCATGCACCAAGCAGGAAAGGGATCTGGGGTTGTCATCTCTGATGACCTCAAGGTAGGAAACAGTGTGACAAGGCATCAGGTAAAGCAAATAGGATGCTGGGATGTATAGGCAGGGGCATCACCAGCAGGAAAGGGAGGTCATAATTCCGCTATACAAGACACTAGTGAGGCCCCACCTGGAGTACAGTGTACAGTTCTGGAGACCATACCTACGTAAGGACATAGACAGGGTAGAGAAGGTTCAGAGGAGGGCAACAAAGATGGTGCATGGGTTGCATCACAAATCCTATGAAGACAGGTTGAAGGAACTGAACATGTACTCCTGGAGGAGAGGAGAGAGAGAGGATATGATAGAGACATACAAGTATCTTACAGGAGGAACAGGGTGCAGGAAAACACTATTTTTAGCGAAAAAGATGTTTCAGGACTAGAGGCATGGGATGAAGTTGGAGGAGGGACGATTCAGAGGAAACATGAGAAAGAATTTCTTCACAGAACGGGTGGTGGACAAGTGGAACACCCTGCCAGAGGAAGTGGTGGGGGCTGAAACAATCACGGGATTTAAGAATGCATGGGATAGACATAAAGGAATTCTAGAGGTCAGGGGTAAGGGGAAATAGACTTCTAGGAAAACAAACTGAACTTACAAGCTCAAATGGGCAGACTAGGTGGGCCATAGGCCCTTATCTGCTGACACTGTCTATGTATCTATGTATCTATGTAGGTCAATTAAAAAAAGAATATACCATATGATATGAACAGCAACATGCACAAACTATATTAACAGAAAAGAAGAGCATGTTCTAATTGTTTCGTGCTTTGCAGATCATGAACAACAAAAAGGCTGTATCATAAAAGCAGCTATAGTTGGCTGCTGTCAGCCACGGCTGGCTACTACTTTATTTGAGATTTGTTAAACGTATTTATCAAGAGTTGCTAACCAATTCAGCTTTCTTGTCAGTCGGAGCCTGGTCAAATGGGGGTTGTATGATAACTTATAGGTAGCATGCTCTATAAGACACGCTATTTGAAGTATAACGCTCAGGAAAAGTAAGTTATTTCAAGTGTACATAATGCAGAGGTCATTCACCTACATGCAAATGACACTGCGAACATGGCAACATCCAATCATTTCACAATCCCAGTCCCACACAGGAAACGACAAATAGATCATAAAGCTAACATTCAAAAAATCTAACATTGCCAGACCACACAAGCTCAAAAATGTAACTAAATAAAGAAACAAATACCTAATATAATATAGCAACCGTACATTTAAAATGCACAGATGGAACATACAAACATTTTTTTAAATAAACAAAATGGCAAAGAAACATGCTACTGTACAACTTCAAACAGATGTACGAATGCAATCCACACAAACCATATGACGTACAGAGTAAACTTCTAAATCTCCAAAGTACTGAATTAAACACTAAACATACGTGAAAGCAGTACAGCTTTCTCTCTGGTCACAACACGCAAGCTAAAAATCACACTGCAGGACAAATTCTCTGTGACCTGCCTTGTGATCAGAAAGACCTCATCTAGAGTACTGTCTCCAGTTCTGGAGGCCGCATCTCCAGAAGGACAGAGAGAAGCAGCAGTTCAGAGAAGGGCGACAAAAATGGCGCAGGGGCTGCACCAAAACTCATATCAGAGGAGACTGGAGGATCTCAATAAGCATTCCCTGGAATTGGGGGGGGATATGATAACAGACTTTCAAATACCTCAAGGGTGTAAATAAGAAACAAGAGGGTAGCATCTTTCAAAAACAAACAAAAAAAAGGGGCCGTGCTACGAAGACAGAGGGTAACACGAGAGAGTATTTTTTCATGGAAAGGGTGATGGATCCATGGAACAACCTCCCAGCAGAGGTTGTAGGGGCCAAAAAGGTAAGAGAATTCAAGAACACATGGAACAGACATAAAGGAACTCTAGCGATACGAAAGACAGGGTAAGCCTCAGATCATTTAGGATCTGTGGTATATGAAACAGGTTGGGAAATGGGCAGACGAGGTGGGCCAAGCAGTCCTCATCTGCCATCAAATTCTATGTTTCAAGGCTGACCTTTTTTAAGGCAGCAGCACCATGCAAGACACAGTCCGCTAGCACTAGCCTTAAAACTGTAATCCATTATTATAAAAAAACGAAACCACGTGGAATACCACATTCCAGAACAGGTACTGTGCCTCGCAACACCCCTCATGATGGTTTACAGCACGGACAGTAAACTCGCACCTTGGTGTGCTACTATGGTATAACACCTGCTCTGTTATATCTTTCTCTTTAAACAGGTGATGAGTATGTAGTCCCCTTACCTACTTTAATAAACAATTCCGTCACAGACGTGTGATGACCCTGGTGGTGTCAACAGCGAGGCTGCCAACAGGGCTGGCATGTGAGAAACGTGTCCCAGTGGGGGTCAACTCAGTAACCAAGGGTGCCTTTGAATATACTGGCCCATATGGGCCTGAACCAGCAATTAGTATAAGGAGGCCTGGGAAGCAGTTCACAGGCAGAGAAACAGTAGCAGGGTTCGAAATAAGGGAGAGCTGGGTGCTAATTAGCACCTGCAAATTCCATAGTAGCACCTGGTGCTCTCAATAAAAGTGGATCAGCAGTGCTATCTTTAGCATTTTCAGGGCAGCTTTGTGGATGAATTGCGGAGTGCATGTGTCATGTGCTGGAGATGGAGTGGTGTCTTGGAGCTGCTTAGACAGTGAGGGCAGGGAGAGCGTCTCAGCAACATAACAGTAACCCTTCTCAGAACATCAACTGGAGATGCTCCGCATGTCAACCGGAGACGGGAGAGGGCTTGCAGCTGCAGCGGTCTAGCTGCAAAATAAAGGATCACTTTTGCACCAATGTAGTGAGGTACCGAATGGGCAGGCAAGTGGGAAAAGTCTTACATCCGGTCTTATGAAGCTGCAGCAGACCAGTCCTGAAATAAAAGATTGGCGCTATGAACCACCATACCTTTCTGTCCTTTGAGTTAATTTATATTAGTTTTTTAAAATATTTTCTAGAGTTTTAAACTCAGAGATTAACAAACGTAGCAACAGCTGAAGCAAATCAAATGGAGAAGAGAAAAGCAAGAGAAGAATTTACGCAATCCACCTACTGTATGCAGAAGTAAAGCTGCTCATTGGAAAAGGTGCAGTGGGTCTAAACTGATATATACATGAGGAGGCACTTTGCCATTTGTTTTGTACCTCTGCAATTAATTAAAAAAAGAGGAGAGAATCTGTTAAGTGTAGTTTTTTTTTTGTATAAAAAGAGTTTATTGTAAATAAACACACAGCAGTTCACATCCATACATAGAAACAGCATATATCCAATACGTTATACATCTTTCAGCATAGTTAATCAGGTTCTTCTATAGTACATAAGGTGTTCAGGATCATCACACTCATTTAATTTCCTCAATTATCCATCCCTTCCCAGAGATGCATATCTTCATGTTGAGTGAGGTCTGCCAAAAAAGGCGCCTATTCTCTGGTAAAACCCTCTACTTTATCCTTTACTAGAAGGGTCAGCCTTTCTAGAGCCAACGTCCGCCAACACTGTACTGTGGGTGTTACACAGGACACCCACGTATTTTGAATGCAGTGCCTGGCCACACTGAAAAGGACCCGAACCCACCTTGGGAGGCTCTCCCACTCCCCTTCCTCATCAACCTCTACCCCAAACAGACACAACTTAGGGTATAATTGTAGTGCCCTATACCACATGTGCCCCACTTCTTGAACCACCGCACCCCAAAACCCCTGGAGAACAAAACAGCTCCAAAAACAGTGGAGATAGTTTCCCTCCTCAAACCCACATCTTCCGCATTGGGGGGAGGATACTGTGGGGTGATATTTATGAACTATAGCAGGTGGGTTGTAGACCCTATGAATGAATTTATAAAAAGCCTCCTTATACTTGTTACATACCAAAAGGTCCATATGCATAGACAGTAGCAGCACCCAGTTCTGTATCTGAATGTTCAGATCTGTCTCCCAAAGTCTCCTCACCCTAAGGGATAGGGCTGGGAAGCACTGCCTATTCTCCTTCACTGCTTTCCCTATGAAGCCCTTGGGGTCCTGTTTCGTTGTTTGAATGAGTAATTCTATTTTTTTTTTTCATTTCCCGCAGCCCCGGTCCCTCTCTAGCCAACCCTGTAACACAGGCCCTGACTTAAAAGAATCGAAATAAATGCCCTGCCCCCAGGCTTAATCTCTGTCATAGATCTGCAAAAGAGCCAAGCCCTCCCCTATTACAGAGGTCCCTTATGGTCTTTATCCCATTTTCCTCCCACAGCTTAAACCCAGGATCCTCCCAACCCAGCAGGAAGTAAGGATTCCCCGACACAGGAACCAAATAGGTATCCACATTTTTTATATTCCACTGCTTCAGGAGTTTACCCCAGCTCTCCAACACTGCAACAACCAGCGGGTTCCACCCATCTTGCCCTTTAAGGGCTGTAAGGCCCCATCTGTGCAGGTAAGCCGAAAGCCTAGCTCAGCATCCCCATTGTTCAAGGCCCACCCAACTAGCCACCCTAGGCATGTGCACCCAATCACTAATATATTTCTGTTGGGCTGCCAGATAGTAGTTCCCCAAATCCAGAAAATGTAATCCTCCTCTCCCCGTTTCCGCTTTAAGTCTTTGTAGACTCACCCTGGGCCTCTTCCCTTTCCAAATGAACGCAGAGAACATTTCCTCCACTTTCTTAATATCCCGCTTCGTTAACCTGACGTGCACCATCTGCATAATATACACCAACCTAGGAAGAATATTCATCTTAATCACGTTTATCCTGCCTAGCCAGGAAATTGGGAGGGTTACCCATCTTTTTAAATCTGTTTCTATTACCTTAAGTAGAGGTACATAATTCAAATCATACAGTGTTCCCAGGGTCCACCCTATTTTTATCCCCAAATAAATAAAACTGTTCCCAACCCTCTTAAGGCCCCATGCCTGCCCGGAACCCAAATCCCTTGGCAACTGCATTGACTCTGATAAGTATAGTTTTTAATTAACAGATTCTCTCCTCCTCCTCCTCTTTGAATTAACTGGCAAATGTATAAGACAATTGGCAAAGTGCCTCCTTCTGCATGTCTCTGTTTAGACCAACTGCACCTTTTCCAATGAGCAGCTTTATCATGAGAATGTGTTAAAGTGATATATAACTGGCAGATTTACAGATATTTAATATTTATACAAGATTCCTATAGAGAATTGCATTTTTTATTATTGATGTCCTTCCATTTTATTCCCCTTCTACGACATCCCAATGCATTTTTATCTGTGTTGATGTCAACTCCTGGCTTTGCCCGAGTAGATCCTGGTCTGCTGGAAATTGCCGTTACCCAGGAGCTATTCATGGCTCTTGCCTGCCAAATCCTTATTTCGGACCCTGGGTAGTGATGTAAGGGAAAGGTAGCTAAATCTGGTCATTCACTTAAGGACCAACGAGATGGCCAGGTACACTATGAAGGGGTAGAAGACAGTTTTTGGTTTTTGTATGTTAGCTGGGAAGCCGAAGCTAGCAGTAGAAAAGGTAACCTTCTCTGAGGTGCTACCACTGCCATGTGAGAAAGTGCAGACATTTAAATTCGGGACATTACCACATGGCTAACGATATGGTGCAGGGAGGAGGGGGTTTCTCTTCACAGAAGACCGGGGATCTTTCTGGGGGAATAGCATTATATAGTCACGGATGATGGATTGCATTTCAACAAAAAAGAAACCAGTGCACTGGGCCAGAAGACAGTCACGTCTATCAACAGGCATTTAAACAATAGTAGGTATGGGGAAGACCAGTGCTAGGTCATACCACTGCACCAACACATACAACGGGGGCCAAGTTATGCCCCTAACTCATACAGATTACAGAAAGCAGTGTCACAGGTCAGGAGTAGAGAACAGGGGACAAGAGGGACTAAAAGGAACCAGGGGAGCCAGTCAGTCGGTGCAGCAGCAGAGCTACTGCTCGCAATGCCACCCACACAGATTCAGGAATGAGCCAGACCATCAGGGGAAGGATGATTTACAGTCCCAGAGGATGCTTTCTCCCCTATGCTGCATTGCTGCCACTTGGGTGACTACAGGTAGAAAAAGCATAGTAAAAGGCAGAGTAGAAGGGTGAACGCCAGTCATGCTCAGGGCTCATGCACCATTGTGCACACTCCTGCATTGAGCCCTTGCATGCTGACATACAACACTGGGCAGTTCCTTCCCAGAGGGGTCAAGAGAGAGGGAGAAGCCAGCTTGGAGCCTGCAGCCTTAATGATGGCTTCCATGCCTTAAGAGCGATGAAGGTTTTTAGAGCCTTCGTTTGGCATCTTCTTGTGGCCTTGCTGACTACTGGCAGATCTTGCAGGCCCTGGCATTGTGGGACAGACCCAAACAGCAAACACAAACCATGTCACTGTCATCCTCGCAGGTCTTGCAACTGCAGGTACAAAACCTAAATAAAGGTTCTTTTGACGGTGACATAAACTGGAATTCAACTAGGTTGGAGGGGGGAAGTGCAGCACTAGGGGAGTAGAGGATCCTCAGCCTAGTGGGGACAACCCAGTCTGCACTCTCCCAAAGTGAGAGACAAGGGACAGCATGAGGAAAGGGTATTATAAGGGCGAGGGAGTGGGGTTGAACGGGAATTCTAGCCAACGCCAGGAGCCTAGGGAAAAAAATGTCAAACTTGGAAGCAGCGGTGGGGGGTGGATGACCCGGACCTAACTGCAGTAACAGAAACATATTGGATGGAGGGCCATAGCTAGGAGGTGGAACTACAAGGGTGCAATCTTTTTAGTAGGAATAGACAGGGTAAAGAAAAGGGGGGGCATAGCACTGTATGTGTGGGAGGGGATAGTTGCAATGAAAGGTAGGGAGGAGGAGGAGAAGGGATCCGCTGAGATCCTTTGAGTTACATTGGGGAGTAAGTGGGGGCAATAAGGATAGAGGTGATCTACAGACTGCCACATCAGGGCAAGGAAGTGGATTGGGAATTGGCTAGGGATATACAGGAAAAGGCCAGGAAAGGGGAAATCCTAGTGGTGGGGGACCTGAACCTACCCGATGTAGACTGACAAATTGCATCAGCCACAAGAGAAAAGAGCAGGGGCTTATCGGAATCCCTGCAAGATGCACTCCTAAGCCAGCTAATTAAAGAACCTACTAGAGGGGAGGCTACGCTAGATGTCCTTTAGCAAATGGGGACAGAGTAGGGGAGTTTGAAGTTAGGGGAAACTTGGGGGACAGTGATCACTGGATGGTCAGGTTCTCCATCCAAGGCAGGGGCAGAATCGGGCAGGTCAACCACCAGGGTGCTCGACTTCAGGAGGGCAGATTTTGAGAAGATATGGGGCATCTTAATGAGGGAGCCTGCAGGGATCCAAGGGCTGGAGAAGGTAGAGCAGCTGTAGGAAGCATTTAAGGGTGGAATTCTCAAGGCCACGGGGCAAAGCATCCAGAGAATCAGCAAATGCAAAAGGGGAAAAAAACACTGTGGTTCACAGCATGAGTTAGGGAGGCTGTCAAGGAGAAGAGAAAGGCCTTTAAGGCCTACAAAAGGTCACACGGGAAAGGGAGGTCTATAAGGATAAACTCAGGAAAGCAGGAAGAACAATTAGGAAGGCAAAAGCAAGCACGGAGGAAAAAATAGCTAGGGAGGTGAAAAGGGGTGACAAAAGGTTCTACAGGTATGTGAGTGATAAGGGGAAAAACAGGCAGGGGATTCCAAGACTTAGAGGGGAGGGGGGCGAAATAGCTGTAGGAGGCGCGGAGAAGGCAAACCTCCTAAATGAATACTTCACATCCATTTTCATGACTGAGAAGGAAGGGAAGAGAAAGGGCCTGTATTGAGTAAAAAGGGGAGGGAAGGCAAGAAGGTGGACACAAGTCCCTTCGCAGTGGCGAGGGTGTTGGAGGAGACTGGAAAAATAAAAACGGACGAGGCGATGGGACCTGACCAGGTGCACTCAAGGGTGCTTCGGGAGCAAAGGGTGGATCTGGCAGGACCTCTGGCAAAGCTGTTTAATCTATCCCTGGAATTGGGGAGGGTCCCGGGAGACTGGAAAAAGGCAGAGGTGGTACCGCTATACAAGGGAAGGGGAAAAGATGAGCCTGGCAACTACCGACCAATCAGTCTCACCTCAGTTGTAGGCAAGCTGATGGAAACTCTCCAAAAGGAAAGACTGGTAGGGTACCTAAAGGAGGAGGGTCTGACTGATGACAACCAACATGGGTTCACAGGTGGAAGGTCTTGTCAGACCAACCTGATCGAATTCTTCAATGGGGTTACGGAGGTATACGATAGGGGGGAGCGGTGGATGTGGCCTATCTGGATTTCAGGGAGGCGTTCAACTCCATCCTGCATAGAAAATTGGTAAGCAAGTTGAGCAGTCTGGGTGTAGGAGATAGGCTTACAAAGTGGGTAGAGGATTGGCTAGGTGGGAGGACCCAGAGAGTGATGGTCAATGGGAAGCACTCCAGGGAACTAGGGGTGATGAGCGGGGTACCACAGAGGTTGGTGTTGGGCCCATACTGTTTAATGTGCACATGGGGGACTTAGAGGAGGGTCTAAATGGAAAGGCGTGTTTGTTCGTGGATGACACAAAGATATATAACACGGTGGACGCTCGGGGGGGGGGGATCTAGCCAGGCTGGAGGAGTGGGCAGAAAGAAAAAATTACTCACCTTAGTAATTGTCTTTCTTCTAATGGAGTCTTGCTGTATTCTGACAATTGCAGTTAGCTCCAGCACTTGAACTGCCCCGGAGAGTGAAGGGTTAAAATTCTATGCCAGGCATAGAACGTTGGGCTCAAGCTCGGTTGAAAACTCTGTCTGTGACACTTTGAAACCAAACCGTCAGATTCTTACGAGCTAAAACTCACTGACTATATAATGTGGAAATTGTAAAATTCCTACTAGCCAACTAGCAACAAAAACTTTAGATTCCTAAAGACTCAAGTCAGGAAACCCAAAGACCAAAAACCAAGCAATAAGAAATAAAAAAAACTCTTAACTAATCAAACACAAGGCACCCAACACAACAGAAAGTGGGCTGAAGACACCCATGGGGTGCAACACTGCACCTGCCCACCCACTTCCCAAAACAGGTTCTGACCGGGGAGGCAAGGAGGGAGGTCAGAATACAGCAAGACTCCATTAGAAGAAACACAATTACTAAGATGAGTAATTTTTTCTTCAAACAACATGAAGTCTTGCTGTATTCTGACAATTGCAGACTACCAAGTAGTACCTCCAAGGAGGAGGGACAGAACCTACTTTGGGAATAGGCTCTGAAGTACAGCTGTGCCAAACCTAGTATCACTCCTAGCCTGGATACCCAAAGAGTAATGCTTGGTGAAGGTATGAACTGTTTTCCAGGTGGCTGCTTGGCAAATTTCTAACAAAGGAATATCCCTGGCTGCAGCTAGAGAAGCAGCTGTACCTCTAGTGGAATGAGCCCTCAGGCCTGAGGGTGAAGTTTTTCCCAGTTTCTCATAGCAGAATTGGATATAGGACACAATCCACCTGGCAATGGTTCTCTTGGTGGCAGGTTTGCCCTTACGTACTTCCCCATAAGTGAGGAACAATTGGAGGGAGTCAAACCTATGACCCTTTGTACGTTCTATGTAGTAACTAAGGGCCCTTTTAACATCTAAACTGTGTAGCCTCCCCTCTCCTGATGAGGTATGATCAGTGAAGAACACAGGAAGAGACAAAGATTGGTTTAAGTGGAAATCAGAAACCACTTTGGGTAAGAACCTTCTATTGGTTCTAAGGACCACCTTATCTCTATGGAATGAAATGAAGTCAGGCTCAACTGACAGGGCTTGCAATTCGCCGATACGTCTAGCAGAAGTAACAGCAACCAAAAACATAGTTTTCCAAGTCAAGTACCTGAACTCTGCTGAGGACATAGGCTCAAAGGGGGGTTGCATAAGCAGAGCAATGCAAATATTCAAATCACAGGCAGGAGCAGGATCCCTAAAAGGGTGATTGGTATGAAGTAATCCTTTGAAAAATTTACAGAATACAGGGTGAGATGACAGAGAGGAAGACTTCCCCACTGACAGGAAAGCAGAAACAGCAGACAAATGAACTTTGAGAGTAGCTGGTTTGAAGCCTAGGCCATTAAGGTGAACCATATAATCCATAACTGTAGACAACTCAGCAGTGTCTGGGGAAAATGGTATACAGTCAGAAGAGATGCAAGTCACAAGTGGGGTACTTCAGGGATCAGTCCTGGGGCCAGTCCTCTTCAACATCTTCATTAGTGACCTTGCAGATGGACTAGAGGGTAAGGCTTGTCTGTTTGCAGATGACACCAAGATCTGCAACAGAGTAGATGATCCAGATGGGGTGGGCAGAATGAGAAGAGATCTGGATAAACTAGCAAAATGGTCAGAAGAGTGGCAACTGGGATTTAATGCAAAGAAGTGCAAAATCTTGCACACAGGGAAGAGAAACCCTGAAGCCACCTATAGGCTGGAAGGGAGTTGCTAGCAGTCACAAAGGAAGAAAGAGACTTGGGCATCATCATCACTGATGACCTGAAATCATCCAAGCAGACCTCTAAAGCAGTAGGTAAGGCTAGGGGTGTTAGGGTGTATTAGTAGGGGTATCACAAGTCGCAGAGGAGGTAATAATCCTCTTTACAAGACACTGGTTACGCCTATCTGGAGTACTATGCAGTATTGAGGCCACATCTTCACAAGGACATTAACCAAATTGAGGCAGTCCAGAAAAGGCAACCAAAATGGTGCAGGGACTGCAACAGAAGACATATGAGGACAGATTAACAGAGCTCAATATGTATACCCTTGAGCAAAGGAGGGAGAGAGGTGATATGATTGAGGCATTCAAACACCTTAAGGGCATTAACAAGGTGAAAGAGTCTAACATGTTTTAATATAAGAAAAATAGCAGGACAAGAGGACACAGCATGAGATTAGAGGGAGGCCGATTAAGGGGGAATGTGAGGAAATTCTTTTTCACAGAAAGGGTGGTGGATGCATGGAATGGCTTACCACAAGAAGTGGTGGCTATGAATACAGTGCAGGGCTTCAAACAGGCATGGGATAGGCATAAGGGAGCAATACAAATGACTATGAATAGATAGGCCACTGACAGAGCAAAGGCCGATGGCACATTTATAAGGTAGAAAAAGAAATGAGCAGAATGGATGGGCCTTGCGGTCCTTATCTGCCGTCAACTTCTATGTTTCTATATACGCTTCTTGGAACACCAAATGCTGAACCTTTCCATTTGGAGTTGTAAGTTTTTCTGGTGGTAGGCTTTCGAGAAGCTTTGAGAATATCCATAACCCCTTGGGACAGATGCAAGTCTGTATACTCTAACTCTTCAAGAGCCATGCCTTGAGATTGAGTGACCAGAGACCGGGGTACCAAATCCTCCCCTGAGAGAAGGTTAACAGGTTGTGATTCCTGGGAAGAGACAGGAGAAGATGGACTGCTAGGGACAGTAACAGGGGGTACCAAGGCTGCCTGGCCCAGTCTGGAGCAATCAGAATCACTTTGCAAGGTTGTGACCTTACCTTGACTAGAACCTTGAACAGTAGAGGGAAGGGAGGGAAGGTATAAAGACATTTCCCTTCCCAGTTCAAAATCAGAGCATCCAGAGGGACTGAGCCCAAGACTGGGGGTCTGCAACAAAACAGAGGAAGTTGGTGATTGTCTGGGGCTGCAAAGATATCTATCTCTGGAGTGCCCCCACCTTGAGAAAATCACTTTCAACACCAAAGGATCCAGAGACCATTCGTGATGGCCCTGGGAAATCCTGCTCAATGCATCTGCTATCACATTGTCCTTTCCTGGGAGGTGGACTGTTACCAGAGAGGTCTGTAAGGAATAAGCCAGGGACCATATTATCATGGCCTCCATGCACAAGGCCGTGGACCGAGTGCCTCCCTGCTTGTTGATGTACCACATGGTGGTAGTGTTGTCCATCCTGACCTGAACCACCTTGTTCTGTACTGACTGAGAGAAAGCTTGTAGGGCAAGAAGTACTGCCCTGAGCTCCAGGAGGTTGATATGAAGAACAGATTCCTAAGGGGACCACAGTCCCTGGGCCATGAGAGCCCCCAGATGGGCTCCCCACCCCAAAAGGGAAGGATCTGTGGTAAGAACCACAGAGTGAATCTGAGTGACAAGTGGAACACCTTGTCTCAGATTGTCCAGGTCCTGCCACCACTGAAGGGCCTGAATTAAGGTCTGAGTAACAGAAACTAGCTTGGTAAGAGGATCTTTCCTTTGGGACCAAAAGATCCTCAGATGGAACTGAATGTCCCTCATCTGAAACCTGGCCCCTTCTCCATATGGGGAGAAACTGGATGAGCTTGGTCTTTATACGCTTAAAATGAAACTGGATAGGGGTGGAAACCTTTAGGTACATGAAGGGAATAAATAAGGCTAAGGGAGATACCAACTTCAGACTGAGCCAAAACAAAACCACCAGAGGCCATGCATTTAAGCTGGAGGGGGCAGATTTAAAGGGGACATGAGGGGGTGTTACATCTCAGAGAGGGTTGTACAACCATAGAACAGGTTGCCGGAGTGGGTGATGGAGGTGGATACAGTGAAGAATTTCAAAACAGCATGGGATAACTACATGGGACTAGGAAGGGGAGGTGAGAGAGGGCAGAGGGGTGGGAGGTAAAAGGGAGGTGGGGGGCTATCTCAGGCAGACTCGATGGGTCGTATGGTCCTTTTCTGCCAACACGATTCTATGATTCTATGAGAAAAGGACAATGTCGATAAGTTGCATAACAGTAGTACAAAATAATAAAGTTGAAGAAACAACAATATTGTTTTTCTGCAGACCCAACGGGCAGCGGACGGTGGGAGAAAGAACTGGACTGCCCATGATTATGAAGGCACCAATGCTGCACGTCATTTTGGGCAGGCCCCAGCTATCAACAGTTTCCAAGGGGTCCTGACACCGATGGCTTACAGTTCAAAAGGTGCAGCCCAATGGCAGAGATATCCTCAATGAAGATCACTAAGTATTATAGCTATCACTGAGACATGGGCATCACAGAATAATAGTATATACCAACTATGGAAAAAGTCAAGAATATCTCAAAAAAATTATCATCAGAGAAAAGACTCGACAAATGCTTAAGGACTCATATCCAGTACAGAACAACCACCGTGTTAAAATGAGGGGAAAAAATAACACAACATTAATCAAAAGACCACATGGCTAAGCAGAAGGGCAAAGTAAGTTGAACTAGCAAGGCCAAAAAAACTTCCAGGTAAATAAAAGGTAAGGGAAAAAAAAAACATAGGCTGACTTTTTCAGGGAATGAATATTCTTACTAACCAAGGGAGACAGGCAAGAGGTATACATGTATGCACGCTATATACCTGCACAGAAAAGTGGCAAGAGGCGTTGTATTTAAGTAGTCTCCACCTGCCATCCTGTAATGGTACTGCGAACTATAAATGAAGACATGTGGATATACCTCAGTGAGGTTGTACCTTACAGAGCTGATGATGGGATATACCCTATAGGGTGGAAAAGAAAAAAGGGAAGAGAATGGGAAGCTATCGTGTCCACCAAGAAAAATTAGGGGCTCTCTCCAACCTTTTTTTTTTTTTTGTAATTCTTTAGCCCAAAGGGCACAGAAACAGAACTGTGCCCATGGGGGTTCATCAAAAGAAGAACAAAAAAAGAGAAGGGGGGCCTGGTATGCACCAGCCCACGGAACACATTGACACCAGTACCACGCCCACAGGTTGAGCCCTAGGAGCTAAAGGCCTTGTCTTGTCTCTAAGTCCACATCAGAGGCAGGGGACTGAGGGTGGGTGAACATGTTTCTATGGATAAGATAAGGAGTTAGGGTAAGTAGGTTTCATAGTTTCCAAGAATCAGTTTTCTCAACTCTCAATGCTGTGCCATGCAGAACTCCATGGCTGTTGTTAAGTAGATGTCAGTGTGCGCAAACCCAGTTTGCGCACACCCACAGCTGTAGTGCCAAACATGCATTCAGACTTAAATACTTAACTCTCTCCCCCAACAAGCAGCACTTTAGTGGGTAGCTGTTACATGCATGGTCAAAACAGGATGAGCATTTTGCATGCTGTTTTGTGACTCCATACTTAGCAACCAAGAATCAGGCCCTATATATTTACTTTAACAATGCCTGTTTTACCCCAGAGCTGTAGCCCTCTAGTCTTCCTGACATTATTTTAGTTTCCGGTTATCCCTTATCTTTTAACTGGAGCCTTAGAGGTCTGGATTTCTCCTGAACTCCTACCCATCTAAGATTGCAAGCAGGGGTACCAGGTTTTGAAGAATATTGTGGGTGCTCAGGATCATTATAAAAGGCTGGGGGTCTAGGGGACACCTAGGCCCCTAGAAGCTATAGGGTTTTTCATGCTTTGTGGCGCATTTTGAGGGGTATTTTGATAAATTTTGGAATCAGTATGCTACCATTACAACTACTCCACTGCAAAGGATACCAGGGTGCCATTGTGGGCTCTTTGATGCCTAAGCAGGTGCTAAGATCAACAGGAGAGTACCCTGGTGGGAGAAAACATCGGAGTTGCATGGTAGACTAACCACATAACCCCAGCCCCTACCAAAGCAGACATATTCAGGCTCAGGTGGCACACAGGAGAGATGCCAGACTGGCTGTAGACAGTAAATATGCCCAACACAGCACAGCAAAGCAGACCACCAATAAACAATTAAAATTAAACACCACCTACCCTTGCCTTCTTGCACACTAGAGCTATGTTAGCTCAAGTTGAGAAGTTAATTGTGCTGTTTTGCAGTGCTGGTCACTGGTAGAGCCACTGGCCCACTCCAGAAAGAGAGAATGCCTCGCAGATTGCAGCAGTCTTCTTTTCCCAGGCGCTCCCTGACTCTGACTGGCACCAAATTAAATAGGCAATAGTGTGTGGCCCCTGCCAGAGCAAACTGGAATTCCCTCCCACCACCTCCTCTGCTTATTGTAGTTTTGTGCATAAGGTCCCCCCACGGCATGAGTATGTTGCTACTTGCTGCCCCCCAATCACTACTCACCCCCACCCACGACCCACCACCGCAGCACCACCAGTAACCAGTCAGCCCTACCAGTTGTTGCTTGCAGCCTCCACCTAGAGCAGTCCATACTCTTCTGTCCACTCCTCTCCTCACCTTTCCAGCCTCCAGACAGACAGTTCCACAGGCTTAGCCCCACCCAACGCTCTGACCAACCCCCACATTCACTCATTCACAGGCATCCACACCCCTCGATCCGTAAAGGACTCTCAGTCCAATCGACTCCCACATGAAGCAGGCAACTTGAGGAAAGCAAAGCAGCAGCTCCTCGGTAGCGGTGGCCAGACACGGCATGGTGGCAGCATTCTAAAAGGCAGAACAGGAGGGAAGTAAAGCACCAAACACAACAGCACCCATACCATTTCAATGCCAGCAGTCAGTCCCCACCCCACCCCCGCTCTGACTCGTTGCTACTGGTGGTGACGTGTGCTTACGCTACTTCAGGGTGCAGTGACTGCAGTCCATCCTTTTCTCCTTCCCTGCTGCAACTCACTCCTGCTCCTCCCGGTTCCAGCTAGGCCAGCTAGTACAGTGATGGTCCCAGCTCTAACTGGCACTCTATCGCAGCTCTTTCTATGGCATTTCTATATTCATCAACTAAAGCCCGGAATGATTTGAGTATTCAAACAAAAAACTTATGTGAAAATAAAAATCTATGTAATACAGCTCTAAAGCAAGAACTTACAACTAGATGTAGATGCTTTGACTAAAGACTCATTGTAAACTTTGCACAAGCTGTTATCAAAAAAATATATATTTTGCACATGTCAGAGCACATTTAAAAATGTCTCTTTCTGTTTTTTTGTACATGTTAATGTGCAGTCAGACCCGGTTAATCCATGCCTTGTTATTACGTATACCTGATTATCTGAACAGGGAACCTCTGAAACAGATTTTTTCCCATGTTAATTTCCTCTTTAATATGGAAACCTCTGTTTCTGAATCTGAATCCTGTGTTCAGAGTACAGAGACCATTATCCCCATTCATTTTAACCTGGACACTCCTTTGCAGGTGTTAATAAGTGTGCTAATGGCAATCTTCTTAATCTCTCTTAACCCTTGCTTGGCTGCGGACTGATTTATTAGTCCCAAATTCCTATACGTTCTAATTCTGTCAGCAGCCTACGGAGTAATCCCCTCTGTCATGTGAAAGGAAATGAGTTTTAAATAGTTAACATCCCTCCCATATTTCTTTTCATGCCAGTATGTGTTCTGATATGCTTTGACCAATTTTTGATATATAAATAACCTAGCTTTGGGATGCACTCAGCTCAACCTCAAGTTACACTCTTCACCAGCTACTACTATTTCTTTTCATATTTCTAAACATTCCATGGAATCAGTGACACCATTCCAGGCTATTTATATGAATGGCCTGGAATTGTGTTACTAATGTCACAGAATGTCAAGACAGTTGAAAAGAGAGAACAGCAACTGCTGAGGAGAAAGGGATTCACTGTAGTTACAATGGCAAAAAATAAATTAGTAATTTAACAAAAAAGATCAAAACATAGACACTAGAATATTTTTACTGCTCAGCACTGTAGTACCAAATTTCTAATTTTCTAATAAAGTAAACAAAAAATATCATTTGGTCATTGTCTAGTTACTACGTATATTTTTATTATGTAACAAAATGGTCAAAAACAAATGTTTATGGATTAACCAGGTCTGACTGTATTTGCCATTATGTGAGTTGAAATTGTTTGTTGTGATATTGTGTATTGGATATATTCTTTGTAACCAGAAGTTTTTATTACTATCAGGAACACCTTGTAAATAAAACTACATCCTAATGGTGTTATGTCATACTTTCCTGACTAACCCTTAGGCTGCTAGAAGATTTAGAACGTATAGGTTTTAGGACGTGTATACACGTCTGCGGTACAGCAAAAATAAAGATTTTACTACTTTCTCTCCCAATCCACACAAGACACACCAGAAAACGCTTCTCTCGGCAGGTTCTTTAAGTCCTTCTGCTGCACCTGCTTTTGTTTCATTAGCTTATCCAAGTTGCCATTTCAAGGACTCGGAGTGCCAGGCTGTGTCCTCTGACCTCTGCTCTGTTGTTCTGGCAATGGCTGCCAGGCGAGCCAACAAGTTGAGCTGTGAGACGGATCATGCAGTGCGCACTGGAGAGAGAGAGAGAGAGAGATAGGGGACTGCTGAGCTGAGCTGACTGACAGCAAGCTGTCAGAAGTGTGACTGACTGGCGGGCCTCGAACCAGGCCTGGAACAGGCAAACCAACATAAAAGGAAGCATCAGAGGATTGGACGGGGGCCAGGAGCGGGGGGGGGGGAGGTCAGAACTGGATCAATCCCTGACCTGGCATAAATCATTGAGGTTGCTCATTTATACTTTGTCAGTGCTCAAGCATCCAAGCACCCGAGCTGTCGGCATCTATGATTGCAAGTTTTATATAGTGATATGGTTCCTCTGTACATTACTCAAGGATTTAGACATTCAAATATATAGGCACACTTTGGTTCTGCTATTCAATTTAAAATTACTTTTCCTATTTTTTTCCATTCTGTATTTTTCCACGCTTGACTCTCCCAATTTGCCCCCTTTGGACTGCCCTCAGCCCCATCATTCAACTTCTCCAGGATTTACCCTGCTTCAGGTTCCTCATGGTGTGCCCCCCAGCAAGGACTTCTTCCACAGGACTGGCAAGGTCCCACCACGGTCTGGATCTGAGGAGGGTGGCTTTGAGGTCAGAGATCAAGGGGGCCAGGTCTTCCAGATCTTCATCTTACAACAGCTGGTTGTTTTTCCTACTTTTTTCCCCTTCAGCCCCACTCTCTGGGATATGCCTGGCAATGCACCCCCCCCCACCCTACACTGCAGTGCTGCCCAACCACCACTGGTAGCAGACGCCGAACAGACCTCAATGTCCTCCCTCCATAGCGGAGGAGAGCATCCACGGGGGTGTTCAATTTCCCCTCTCCCTGACCGACACTCAGCATTCTGAGCTCATTCCCTCACTTGGTTTGCCAGTGTAGCGAGTGATCGTGCTACTGGGACGGCACACTTTTTCTACTTTTTAAGTTGTTCTTGTATCCCTATCTTAATGTTTCTTGGGGATTTACTTGGGCAACGTATCTATAATGATGGGTTATACTTGGTTTATTCCTATATGTCTGCACTCCTTTTCATAAGGCAGACCCTAGCCAAGGATTGATGTTACTTCAGGATATAAAAACTGCCAATTTTTACAGCTCTTTTCAAAGCCACATAGTTTTGCTTGATCATGTTATCGCAAGAGTGCATCAGGAAAACAACAATGTTTAACAGATTTGAGTGCCAATGTCTCAGACCTTTACAATTTCAGTCTGTATATGGCAATCACTATACTGAATCCTAGGAAACTTGTAGTTACCGCTGGAACAAATTTGGCAGCCATGAAAAAGGGTCATGCCAAACTTTATTAACACCACTATTTCTCCTTTCAAGAAAGACTTTAACACATTCCTGACTCACAGTGAACACCGATCTTGCACTCTACTCCAGCAAATCTGTTTTTGCACACAATCTAGGATTTCAGCAGCTTGCTAACATTAGAAATTCATTTCTGAATGCAAACTAATACATCTAAGTGAAAAGAATACAAAGACACAATACAACATACCCTCTCCAAAGTCTGGGCTCTCAGAAAGATTTACATTTTGAGGGTCCTGGACTCAGTAACAAAAATGTGGTTCCCCAGCCATATCTTGGGAATCCTCTTATATTTACTGAGGGTCCCAATAAAAACAACGCGAATCAAAAAAGCAAATTATTTATTTATTTGAAAACTGGTGACAGGGAGAGGCAACTGAGCCACGGCTCGTTTCCAGGTGCGAGTCAGGGACAGGCAAAGGAAGAGCACAGTTACAAACAAAATACAAAACAGGCTGATAATGAAATCACAAGACCTATGACATACCGTGCATAAGTCGAACGCAGTATAGGCAGTAATGCCAAATATTTCAACAGGGTGTCCAATAAATAGTGTACAAAATCAAAACAATCTGTGCAAATAAGGCAATTTCAAAAAGTGTGGGGAAACCCAGATGCTGGGATGCTGAACCAATGCTGAGGGGTGGGACTGGAAAAGGTAAGGAAGGGTTCAGGAAGAGGGTTGGCAGGAACAAGGGAAGGAGGGAGAAGTTTTAGCTGGCAGCTGGCATCTAAGGGAGGAGGAGAGACAGATACGAACATACGAAATTTGCCAGCAGATAAAGGCCTAGAGGTCTATCAAGTCTGCTCGAATGTGCAGCTAGCACCCCTTATTCTGCAGCTGCCCCTCCCTTCAACCCTTCCCCTTCATTAACCCTCCCCCTTGTCCTGTCCCATCCTCGTTTGAAGCAGTCCACTGTTCTACTGCATACCACTTCAGGAAGTAACACATTCCACCCAGCCACCACCCTCTCTGTAAAAAAGTGTCTCCTCATCTCCCTCCTGACCCTTCCTCGCTCCAGCCTCATATCATGGCCCCTGGTGTCCCTCCCCTCCCTTACTTTGAACAGCCCCTCTGTACTTGTCTTGTTTATTCCTTTCATGTATTTAAAGGTTTCAATCATGTCACCCCTGTCTCTCCTCTCCTCCAGTGAGTACATGTTCAACTCCTTCAACCTCCTCTCGTATGATAAGTCCCCCAGCCCCTTGATCATCTTTGTCGCTCTGCGCTGCACCTCCTCCAGTAACTTAATGTCCCTCTTCAGATACGGACGCCAGTACTGCACGCAGTACTCCAGGTGTGGTCTAACTAATGACCTATACAGTGGCAGAATCAACTCCTCCCTCCTCGAGGATATACCCCATGCAATATAACCCAGCATTTTGTTGGCCTTTGCAGCTGCCTTCCTACATTGTGCCGAGTTGTTCATTGACCCTGTAATGAGCACACCCAGATCCTTCTCCTCCTCTGTCTGGGCTAGCTGCACTCCCCCTAGCTGGTAACTCCTCCTTGGGTTCTTCATCCCAAAATACAGCACCTTGCACTTTTTGGCATTAAAGCCCAGTTGCCAGGTGTCTGACCAGGTTTCAAGCTTTGCCAGATCATCCTGCAACCCTGCCATCCCTCTAGGTCATCCACCACACTTACCTTGGTATCATCAGCAAACAGACTGATCTTGCTCTTGATGTCCCATGATATGTCTGCAATGAATATCCCAAACAACACGGTCCCAACACGAGCCCTGTGGAACACCACTCGTCACTGCCCTTGGGTGTGAGCTCCCCACCACCACCACCCTCTGTTGCCTTCCTGCAGCCAGTTTTCTACCCATCTCACCAGCTTTGCACCCGCCCCTGTGCCTACTAACTTCCTTCCCAGCCTTCCATGTGGCACTGAGTGAATGCCTTACTGAAGTCCAGATACAGGACATCCACTGCATGGCCCTGTCCAGTTGCCCTAGTTACCAGTCATAGAACTCGACCAGGTTGGTTTGGCAGGATCTGCCACGTATGAAGCCATGCTGTCTGCTGTCCTGTAGTCCTTTGGCCTCTAGGAGGGCCACCAGCCTCTCCTTCAGGATAGTCTCCATTAGCTTACCCACGATGGATGTGAGGCTCACTGGTCTGTAGTTTCCCGGTAGATGGAGGAGGGTAGCTGAATACAGAGGGGGGAGATGGTAGGAGAAAGCAGATTTCCAGCTGAGGAGTGTTGGAGGGGAAGAGAGAAAGCGCATGGATCACTGGAGTGCAAGGAGTAGGAGAAGCTGGGGTAGATATGATGAGATAAGTAGGAGGGGAGGGACCCAAACCAGTATTTAGACAGAGCTAGCAGCATGTGGGGAAGGGGAGGATGGATAGGGAGGAGTAAAGGGAGCAGTGGTGGGTGCAAGAAAGAGTTTGCAGCTAAGCGGCAGAAGCTATTGCAGAGGGTGTCTAGTCTGGCCAGGGAAATGGACAGGGCAGAGGCATAGACCATATCCGTGTAGTCCAAGACCAGAAAAACCATTCTGGTGACAAACTCCCAGCGGACCAGCAGAGACACGTGTTCCTTACTGCGGTACAGGGCACTGAGTCTGAGGTGGTGTTTCGCATGGATGGCATCGATGTGAGCCAAGAAGTCAAGTTGCTACGTAACCACACACCAAGGTACTTGAAGATTGGAACAAACTCAAGCGGAGAGCCATCTAGTGTGGAAAAAATTGGGGAGTAGGTGAGTCGGGCCAATTTCTGTCTGGAATCAAAGGTCACAGACACAGTTTTTTTTATGTCCTGACCTGTAGCTGGTTGTCCTGGAACCAGCACAGAACACTGTTGAGACCTACACAGAAGCAGCTGAGGAAACTGAGGTGTAGATGACTGTGTAATCTGCATACATGAGAGTATGCGAGTTGACACAGACAGAGGAGAGGTCACTGAGGGAGACTGAGAATATGATTGGACCCAGAAAGGAATCCCGGCCTGGACAGTAAGTGGTGGTGAAAGTGCGTCTCCTACCTGTACAGACTGTTGACTGCCCATGACACAGCATCAGAACCAGTCGACAGAGGAGGCTGGGAGGCCAGCAGTGCTCAGCTTATCCGGGAGGAGAGAGTGGAACACCGAATCAAAAACTTTCACCAGATCACTGAAAATGGCCACAGTAACGTGTCCCTGATCCATCCTTAAAGAGGACAGAATCAGAGACCTTAAGTAGGGAGGTGATGGTGGAGTGATCCTTCCCTAAAACCAGACTGGAAGGGGGAGAAGAAGCTGGAGGCATGGAGGAAGTCAGCAAGCCATGAGTAGACCAGTTTCTCCTGCACCTTCACAAGAGAAGTGGGGGGAGATAGGGCAGAAGTTGCCAACAGTGGAGGGATCACTCCCTTTGTGGAGGAAGAGAACCTTGGCAAATTTCCAAGACTGACGGACCAGGCAAAGGGTAAAGGGGAGATATAGGATGTGTGTGAGGGACAAGGCGATAGCTGGAGCAGACAGATGGAGAAGTTAAGGTCCAAACCATTTGGGCTAGATCAGGAAAGGTTGAGTGAGAAAGATGAGAAGGGTCTCCTGGGGAGTGACAGGTGGAAAGTCAAAACCCAGGGAAGACTGGCCCGGTGGCACAGAGGGTTGAGATGTAGGGTTCCACACCTCGTTCTACGCCAGTGACCCGCATTCAGGAACAAGTGCAGGCCGTCGGCAGGGAGGAGAAGGATTGAGCATCCACTAGACAGCTCTCGTTCTCCAGGGAGGGGGGAGACTCCGGCAGTCGGAGCTTGCCTGAACCCTAGCGGAGGCTGAGGGCAGGAGCACCGATGCAGCACATGGGGATCGGGGAGCGACAGATGCTAGACGGGGTCGCGCATGGGAGCATGCACGGTGACATCACGGGCGTCACTGCAGGGAAGAGAAATAAGGAAAAAGTATGCCCCCAGAGGATGAAGGAGGGGAGCTTGCAGGCCTTGCACCCGGTTAGCCACGGCACAGAAAAATGTCTCAATCCAGGCTCGGGGGCCTCCCAACCCCACCAGGTGGGGGTAAGCCTGCAGCTACTACTGTGCCAGCTGATGGGCCTTGAGGTGTGAGGCTGGAGCTTCCTCCAAATTGCAATGACTGTAGGGTCAAGCATAAAACACCCCAAAAAAAAAACCCGGGGGGGGCCATGAGGTGGGAAAAGGGGAGAACACAAGTGGTGAAAAAAATCACTGACGTGAGCGGCAACAGAGGGAGGGTCGGTGTGACAGGGTGGAATAGGACCCTGTCCCAGTTGTTATGGAGAAAGTGTTTAAATGCAAGGATCTGTTCTATTCCTTTCCTTTCTCTTGTCTGTCTGGTTGTGCAACCAAATTTTCCTGTAAGACAGTCTCGCAGTTCTTTGCCTCTCACTGTCTCCCAGTCTTCCCTTGCTGTCTTTTTTTCTCCCTTGCATATCTGCTGATATAAAAATAAATGCAAATCATTCTATGGAACTGTAACTGATATTGGGATCTTTTGTTTAGAAAAATATATAGCATTACTGCTGCCTGGATAGGCAATTGGCCCAGGACCGGACCCAGAGGGTCGTAGTTGGCGGATTAGTCTCATCCTCAAGGAGGGTCATTAGTGGGGTCTCACAGGGATCAGTCCTTGGGCCCCTCCTGTTCAACGCCTACGTCTCTGATATAAGGACAGGTATCAGGAGTGAGATGAGTCTCTTTGCGGATGACTCAAAACTGAGGGCGCTGGTGGATGGGGAGGAGGGGAGGGTGGCCCTACAGGGGGACCTGGAGGCTCTGGAAAGATGGTCTAGAAAGTGGAAGCTGAGGATCAATGCAGGGAAATGCAAGGTACTGCACCTGGAGGCCAGAAACCCAGGCCAAGTGTACACCCTGGGGGAGGGGATGCTACAAGTCTCGATGGCTGAGAGGGACCTGGGGTGGTGGTGGATGTCAAGATGAACAACTCGGAGACTTGTAGGAGGGCAGCAGCCAAGGCCAACAGGATGCTGGGATGCATCGCTGGGGATCACCTCCAGAAGGAGGAGTGATACTCCTCTGTATAACTGCTTGGTGAGGCCGCCTCAGTACTGAGTGCAGTTTTGAGGCCACATTTAAAGGGGACATTAAACTCTTGGAGAGGGTCCAGAGGAGGGCAACCAAAATGATTAGGGGCTTGGGGACAGGACCTATGAGGGAGGCTCTAAAAGCTAAATATGTACACACTGGAAGAGAGAAGGGACTGGGGGGGGACATGATAGAGGTCTTCAGGTACATGAAGGGGGTAACTAGGGAGGAACAGTCAGGGTGCTTCAAGGAAGGAGGAGGGGCCACTAGAGGGCATGGGTGGAAGCTGGAGGGGGGAAGATTCACGGGAGAAAGGAGGAGGTGCTACTTCACTGAGAGGGTGGTGGAGCCATGGAATGCGCTGCCTAGGGGGCTGGTGGAGGCAGAGACGGTGGAGGGGTTCAAGAGGGGTGGGACAGGTACAGGGGAAGGGTTCTGGAAGCAAAATCCAATGCAGCGAGAATATCCGGAACTGGGAAGGGAGAAGCCAGAGAAGGCGAGGGGGGCAGCAAGGTCAGCTCCCAGGGTGGGGGCTGACCAAACGAGCAGATGCGAAAGACCGTTAGGCCTATTCTGCTGGCATTTTAGTATGTTAGTACTGTTGAAATGTATATAATTGTGGTTTGAGATTACTGCAAAAAGCTATTAGAAGCTCAAGAGGTTATCCGAGTTCAATTTTTAAGCCTTCTACAGAAGAGCTGTCGAGATGGGGCCTCAACTCAGGCATACTGTTTTCTTGCAGCACCTGCCTGAAACATACACGAACAGGATGCTTGTTAAGAATGGGTGTTGGAAGGATTTATAAGACAGCTGAACTGCAACTGCTGAAAAGAGAAAAAAAAAAAAAAAACAGATTGAAGGAAAACTCTGATGGATGTTCTCTATTTTATTTTGCCTTTGTAAATAGTTATACTGAACAAGTTTATTTTTTTTATGTTACATACTGCTAGTACAAATAAATACTCATGTTGTGAATGTTACAATTGCTCCTGGTTTTTCCTATGCTTCCTAACCTGTGCCTTGACGACAGATGGTGTCAGCCTAAGTGGGATTTACGCCGTGCATACCCCAAGACAGGAGTTTTGTGCGGGGGTACTGGACCTAGTACCAGGGAAGCACAGAACAAGGTATGGATTCTGCAGCAGCAAGTCCAGGAGTGGTTACCAGAGAATGGCAGCCAAACTAGCAGAGACAGAAGTCCAAGCTGAGATTGTACAGCCAACACAAGTTATGGAAAAAGAACAGGCAGTGACAGAACCTAGAAGCCTGATGGACTTTTTCAAATGGTGGGCTATACAACAAAGAGAGACTGAGAAGCACAGAGAAAAAGAGATTCAACATTTAGAAGCACAGAGGAGAGAAGAGATGCAGCGACAGGAGCAGCGATTGCTGGATGCCTTGCAAGCTATCAAAGGCAGAGGATCTGGCACAGATCCAGACGAGCAACAAAACACAAGCAACTTAAAAGCCATTAAACTTACAAAGTTGTGTCCCTCATATGATATTAAGGCATGCCTCACAACTTTTGAAAGAGTTGCCACAGCCTGCCAATAGTCAAAGCAGCAAAGGACAATCAGACTGGTACCCTACCTGACAGGGAAAGCCCAACTTGCCTACAGCAAAATATGGACACCGCACAGTCAGAAAACTGACCTGGTGAAAAACGAAACCCTGAAAAGGTACAATATCTCGGGAGAGACCTACAGGCAGAGATTTCGAACTCTTGAGGTACAACTCGGTCGACAATCCTCGAGAAGCCTTCACCCAACTCAGAGAACTCCTGATAAAATGGCTCCAACCAAAGGGAATAACACTCCCACAGATCATCGACACATTTGCCATGGAGCAATTCATCAACATCTTGCCTACAGATGTGCAGCTTTGGGTAAAGGAACACCGACCAGAGAGTGGAGAGCAGCGAGGTAACAGCCAAGCACCAGTAAAACACTCTTTTTCCCATTTAAACTCCAAGCCTGATAAGAACTCTGGTGGGGGTAACAAATCTGTGCCCAAAGACGTTATTTTCTATAACTGTAATAAGCCAGGCCATATTGCAAGAAACTGTCATAAGGAGAGTGGCACTGGAACAGATTTGTCCTTGGCAAACTGGGGCAAGTACTTAACAGATGTGAAGGTGGGGGATAAGACTATAAAGGGACTCACTGATTCGGGAAGCAGACAGACCTTAGTGTATGTTGAAGTGCTGGGAAAACACAGTGCAAAAGGACCAGGTACTGGTGTCATCTGCATCCACGAGGACACTCGATACTATCCCACCACCCAAGTGACTCTGACCATTAAGGGTGTGTCGCACCAAATGATAGTGGGGGTAGTACCTAAGTTATCTATACCTGTGATTATTGAAAAAGACTTTCCAGGATTTACTGAGTTAATCTCAGAGTAACTGAATCCTGCAGTTTCAGCAGCTGTGGTGACAAGAGCTCAGGCAAAGAAAATTTCAGATGGTGGAGACACTTTTCCTCTCAGTGATTTTGATTCGGACTTGTTTGAGCACAGCTCCAAGATCCGGAAATCCAGGAAAGAAAGAAAGACTATGCCTGAAGAAACTGACAATAAATGACTGATAAGGGGTTAACACATAAAAATGTCGAAACTGAACTGATAACTGATTGTGATTTTGTTTCAGAGCAAGCTAATGATGTTTCTCTCCAAGGTTATTTTAAGCAGCTGGGGGTGAAACTAAAACAGGGTGAACCAGTATTTAAAAAATGTAATGGGTTACTGTACAGAATTTGGGTTAACCCTCAGACACAGGAACAGACAGAACAATTGGTTATACCACAGAAGTATGGAACAGAGTTGTTACAGATAGCACATGATAGTCCTATGGCTGGTCACTCAGGGAGGGATCGTACCCTTGCCAGATTGCTGTATAGATTTTACTGGCCTGGAATTCATGAAGATGTTGCTATCTATTGTAATTCCTGTGCTGAGTGTCAGAAAGTAGCCCCAGTCACTAGAAAAGACAAGGTGCCCCTGGTGCCCCTACCCTTGATAGATGTGCCTTTTAAGAGAATTGCAATGGATGTGGTTGGTCCTTTAGACAGAAGTAAAAAGGGTAATAGGTTTATCCTGGTAGTATGCGACTATGCTACTCGATACCCAGATGCAGTTCCAATGTGTATGGTCACAGCTACAAAAGTGGCAGCAGAGCTTGCAAAAATTTTCAGCAGAGTGGGCATATTTAAAGAAATTATTACTGCCGGCACACCGGCGCAGCACTTGGATTTCGGCTTGCGACGTCGGCGACCCGGGTTCAGGAATGGACCAGGGTTGTTGGAGGGCCGGCTTGGGGGGAGAAGGATCAAATGTCCCTAGACCGCTCTCCTTCTCCCGGGGGGAGGGTGAGGGTGTGTGTTCAGTGTCTAGCGACACCCAGCGGAGGCTGGATTGCCGCAAACACACAGACTCCTGGACATCTCGTGGGCAGACACTGGTCGTCATTTCATGTCCCCGCCCCTCCTTACAGTGGAAAGAAAATCTGGGCCGGGCTCGTCTTCACGACGCCCTGCCCCCGGGCCTCTGATCGCCTCCGATGCCAGCTCCCCTTCCCTGACCAGATACCAGAATTGCAGCATTAAGGGCCGGCACCGAAACCCCACCCTCTGGGGGGCAAGCCAGGGGTGACTGGGGGAAGACATGCAGGCTATGATCGGGGGTGGAGGTCCCAGGTGTCTGTGACCAGGGCAGACTTTCCGATGGCCAGGTACCACCAAAAAGTAGTTTAAAAAAAAATAATAATTATTACTGATCAGGGTAGTAATTTTGGTGCTGCATTACTTAAGGAGCTGTACAGACTACTAGGTATCACTGCCATAAGAACCTCCCCTATCACCCTCAGAGAGGTGGTCTTGTTCAGCATTTTAACCAAACCCTAAAATACATGTTAAAAAGGTTTGTAAAAGGAGAAGGGAAAGAGTGGGACTAATATTTGCATTACCTACTTTTTGCTTACAGAGAAGTGCCACAGGCATCAACAGGGTTTTCGCCATTTGAAGTGCTGCATGGTAGGCAGCCAAGAGGGCCACTGGATGTCATAAAAGAAACGTGGGAAGATAACCCCACTCAGAAACAATCTATAACATCTGATATGTGTGCCCTAAGAAAGAAGCTAGCAAAATATGTTGAAATTGCCCACAGTAATCAGGAAGAGGCCAAAAACCAGCAAAAGGTATATTATGACCATGGGGTTAAAGAAAAAGTTTTCGAGCCAGGTGAAAAGACTTTACTACTGTTACCCACAACAGAAAATAAACTGTTAATGAAGTAGCAAGGGTCTTATAAGGTTCTTAGACATATTGGCACCATTAACTACGAGACTGAGACACCTGACGGGAAAAATCTTACTAAGATATACCATGCTGACCTCCTCAAGAAATGGGGTGAAAAAATGCCAAAAGCTGCTTTGATAGTTTTACCAGAAACTAATAAGGAAGATATTGATGTAGCTTATGACAGACTGGAACAAACTGTAAAGGCCGATGCTGTAAAGGTGAATGTTTCCTTAACCTCAAAACAAACTGCAGACATTCGTAATGTGCTAAAGACATTTAACAGTACATTTATCACAGTACCAGGCCGAGCTAAAAGAGTTGAGCATGTTATAGTGACAAGGAATGCTCGTCCTATTAGGCAAAAGACATACAGTACAGGTTGCAAGAGCGATTAAGAGCTGACGTGGTTAAGAAAAATGAAAGAATTGAGTATCAGAGGAGTCGAGGAGTGCTTGGTCATCTTCCATGGTAATTGTAAACCAAAAAGGAGGGGGTGTTAGAATCTGCCTTAATTTCAGGAAACCTAATCAAGTGTCAGAATTTGACAGTTATCCTATGGCCAGGATAGATGATTTGGTGGACAGACTGGGGAGTGCAAACTATATCAGTACCCTCGATCTCGCCAAGGGTTAATGGCAAATACCTTTAGCTAAAGAATCCAGAGACAAAACTGCATTTGCCACTCCTGTTGGATTCTATCAGTTCACCACCATGCCATTTGGTTCACATGGTACGCCAGCTACATTCCAACAGTACATGGATGTCATTTTATCCCCTCACACTGGTTATTGTGCTGCATACCTGGATGATGTCGTGGTGTACAGTCCAGACTGGAAAAGCCACCTGGAACACCTACGAGCAGTTATCCAAGCTATCAAAAATGGAGGTCTGACTATTAATCCTACCAAATGTGCACTGGGCATGCAGGAAACCAGATATCTGGACTATGTGTTGGGAAATGGAGAAGTTAAGCCAGACATTTCTAAAATAGAAGCTGTAGCTAACAGCCCTGTCCCTAGAACAAAGAAACATGTCAGGTCATTTTTAGGGGTGGCTGGTTATTATCGGAGATTTGTTCCCAACTTTGCAGAGTTAGCTACTCCCGTCACTGAACGCACGAAGAAACGGTACCCAAATAATGTGAAATGGACCTCAGAGTGTGATGAAGCTTTTCAAGCCATTAAGGCTGCATTATGTTCAGCCCCTGTTTTAAGAAGTCCAGACTTTGAGAAATAATTTTTGTTATAAACAGATGCATCAGAGGTAGGCCTAGGTGCAGTACTGAGTCAAAATATGGATGAGACGGAACATCCCTATTCTGTATATAAGTAGGAAGTTGCATGACCAACCAAATTTTCCCGAGACCTAGGATTTGATCACCCCGACAGTCTCGCAATTCTTTGCCTCTCACTGTCTTCCAGTCTTCCTTGATGTCTTTTTTTTCTCCCTTGCATATCTGCTGATATAAAAATATATGCAAATCATTCTATGGAAATGTAACTGATATTGGGATCCCTTTGTTTAGAAAATATATAGGATTACTGTTGAAATGTATATAATTGTGGTTTGAGATTACTGCAAAAAGCTATTAAAAGCTTAAGAGGTTACCGGAGTTAAATTTTTAAGCCTTTTGCAGAACAGCTGTGGAGATGGGGCCTCAGGCACACTATGTTCCTGCAGCACCTGCCTAAAACATGCAAGAACAGGATGCTTGTTAAGAATGGGGTTGGAAGGACTTATAAGAGAGCTGAGCTGCAACTGCTGAAAAGAGAGAAAAAAAGGACACAGATTGAAGGAAAACTCTGCTGGATGTTTATTTTATTTTGCCTTTGTAAATAGTTATACTGAACAAGTTTATTTTTTATGTTACAGCTAATAGAAATAAATACTCTTGTTGTGAATTTTACAACTGCTCCTGGTTTTTCCTATGCTTCCTAACCTGTGCCTCGATGACAGTCAGATACTAGTGAACCATTTATCAAGAGGACTTGGCGAGCGGACTGGGCTGGGGAGTCAAAAAAAAAGGAATGAATCACATTCCAGAATTTGGCAAGGGAGTTAAGGCTATTCTGGAGGTTTGCCTTGAAAAGGAGGGACTTGGTGGTACGAACGGCCTCAGTGTAAGAGCTCCTCAGTGCCCTGTAGGAGAGGCAGTCCTGCAGGAAGTGGGATAACTTGTACTTGGCCCAGACTTGGTCACAAGTCTTGCATAAATCAATGAGACTACAGGTGATCCAGGGATGATGAGATGATTCTACACTGGATTTCCTGATGGGGGTGTGCTTATCCCAGACAAAAGTAAATAATGAGTGAAAGAGGGATAGTGCCACATCAACGTCTGGGGCGGTGAGCGTGGGGGACCAATCAGTAGCAGCTAGGTTGCTCAGTAGAGCCTCTATGTTCAGTGACCACAGAGACCCTGACCAGATGTTTATTTATTTATTCAGTCTTGGATTAAAAGTACCTTTGAGTGTCAAGCAGCTCATTTACAAAGCTTCCACGTCAGTGGGGAGCAGATACACAGACAGAGGAGGAACTAACAGAATAAGTTTCTAAAAAAACATCATATACAACAATTATCATCGATAAAGTACATCATACATAAACCGCAACAACTAAGGTAGAGAGGTAGTGAAGAATAATGTGAGGAAGGAAGGGTAGTAAAGTTTTTTTCCCAGAAAAAGGTAGCAGCCAGAGGCATTGTCAAAGCTGCATTTAAGGAAGGCAGGGAGTAGAGGGGAGAAAAGAGTTGATGGGAGAGGGAGCAAGGCATCGGAAAGGGTGTAGGGCAGGGAGGCTAGTCAGTGCTAAGCAAGAGGAGGTGTCAGGGGTAATCTGGGGAGGAGGGAAACAGCCAGACTTTTCTGACACAGAATATCATACCATGGTCACTGAAGGCATCCCAGAGTATAACTGCTACAACAATGCGGTAGGGGAGTGAAGAGAGAACCCAGTCCAGGACAGTATGGTTAGATGAGTAAAGACTGAATCAGGTCAGTTCAGTGATGTGTTGTGAAAAGGTTAAAGGACTCAGTCCTAAGGACAGTCAAACTGGAGGACAGGGATAGCCAGCTAAGAGAATCCACCAGAGAAGAAGGGGAGATTCTCAGTGAAGCATAGAAAACACTAACAAAAATGGGTAATGAAGAGGGAAAGGAAAGTTTAGCTAGCAGTAACTCATGGGCGGAGGGTGCAGCCTCCCTGAGAGTGATGATGCAAGACAGACTCTGGCAGACATAAAGGACAACGCCACCCCCACATTTACCCATGTCCTGTCTGAAGAGGTGATAATCTAGAATGGCCAAAACAGAATCAGAAATCCTGAAGGAGAGCCAGGATTCTCTGACACAGAGGAGGTCTGGAGAGTGTTGAGAGACCCATACAGTAAGAGCATCCAGTTTAGGGAGGAGGCTCCTAGCACTCAGATGGAAAATACTAAGACTTCTAACGATGGAGGAAGGAAGAAGGGTGGGACTCCAGGACTGATTTACACATCACCAACAAGAAGCAGAAGCAGGGTAAAGAGGAGGAGAATGGAGTGCCACTTCCGATCCCTAGGCCAGAGAGGAGAATGGGAGGGATAAGGAAGGGACAGGAGGGAGCAGTGGAGGAAAGTACAGTTAGATAAGAACTTACCATAACAGTAGATCTTCGAGAGGAGCTCTTGCAGCAGGCTACACCATAAGGACTGTGCCGGCAGGCACTAGGACCCCATGGAAAATTCTTAGCTACCAGTACCCAGCGGGGACCGCCCCTGACGCTGCCAGACCACCTCCAACGTCCACCAATTGTATAAAGGGGGCAGTCCCCGGCCACACCCCAGTTCTCCCACCGGAGACCCGGCTGACAAATCATAAGAACCAAGGTTAGTGGAATACCCCGCCTAAGGTAGAGAAAGAAAGGAGAAAAGGACTAGGGGGAAGGAGGGAGGGAAATAACGCCTGCTGCAAGAGCACCTCTCGAAGATCTACTGTTACAGTAAGTTCTTACGTAACTGTACTATCTTACTTCGAGTGGGAGCTCTTGCAGCAGGCTACACCATAAGGACTGAGTACCAAGCAGTACTAAAATGATCCCGGATAGACTGAGAGGTGGAAATCTGAGAAGCGGGAGAGACTTCAAGACAACTGGCCTTGAAGTACCGTTTAACCAAACCCAGCTGTCCAACGGGCAGCAATGTCCAGGCTGTGGTGCTTCACAAAGGTGTGCACCAAGCTCCAAGAAGCAGCTGCACAGATGTCTGCCACAGAAACGTTCCGAGATGCCGCAAAAGAGGCAGAAACACCCCTGGCGACCCTTAACCGAGCCTGGAAAGGGTTTGTTGTACTTATTGTAGCAGAAGGTGATGTAATGGACTAGCCATCTGGACAGAGTCTGCTTTGCCACAGGTGTACCCAGGGTCATCTGGGCAAAGGAAACAAGAAGTTGGTCAGATCTTCTGAAATTTCGAGTACGGTTAATGTAGTACCTAAGCACCCTATGTACATCCAGAGTGTGAAGGAGAGCCTCCCCTCAATTAGTGTGCTCTGGATAATAAACCGGAAGGTTGATGTCCTGATTAAGGGTAAACTGGGACACCACCTTGGGAAGAAACTTAGGATTAGTACTCAAGGACACCCTGTCCTTGTGGAGAATTAAATATGGCTCTTTAGCCATCAGAGCCTGAAGCTCGGAAATCCTCTAAGCAGAAGTAACGGCAACTAAAAACAACGCTTTCCATGACAGAAAATACAGGTTACTCACCTGTAACAGGAGTTCTAGGAATGGTATATGTTGTTCATCCACACTTATTGGCAGGTATCCTTGCCGCTTTAAATCTTGCCGGAAGGTCTTCAAGCTTGCTCCTCCCACCCACCCGGGTGGTATAACTCGCTCCGCCCCATGACGCCAGATCTGCCCGCTGGAAGCTCAGGTTGTGCGTCGAGCCGGGAGGTCGGTGGAGTCAGAGGATGAACAACATATACCATTCCTAGAACTCCTGTTACAGGTGAGTAACCTGTATTTCTAGGGACATGGATATGTTGTTCATCCACACTTATTGGCAGACTCCTAGCAGTTCTCCCGGAGGAGGGAGGCAAGACGCACACCCCCAATACTTACTTGGGAAAGAGAGACTGAGAACCGAGACCCCAAAACCAGCATCCCGGCGTGACTCAAGGTCGATGTGGTAATGGGTAATGAAGGTGTTTGCTGACTTCCAGGTAGCAGCCCTGCAGATTTCCTGGATAGGGACGTCCCTGGAAGCAGCCACGTTGCAGCAGTATGGCGGGTAGAATGAGCTCTTATCCTCTGGGAGGCTCCATGCCCGCCAACTTATAGCAGAGATCTATGCAGGAGGTTACCCACCTGCTTATCGTCCGCTTGGCTGCAGGTCTGCCAGATGCGGCTTCAGCGTAGGTGACAAACAGCTGGCGAACCTCTCCCGACATTCAGCCGTAGCCCTTATATAGGCGCGCCTTCTAGGGTCCAGAGTATGGAGCCTATATTCGCCTCCGAGGTGTGATTGGGGTAGAACACCGCAGAGTCCACACCTGGTTAAGGTGAAACCCGACACCACCTTCGGAAGGAATTCCGGTGGGGCGCAGGACAACCTTGTCCCTGTGGAAGACCAGGTAAGGAGACCTCGATGAGCGCCTGGAGCTCTCCCATCCTTCTGGCTGACGGATAGCCACCAGAGAAGGCGGTCTTCCACGACAGGTGAGAGAGAGCACACCTGTGCATAGGTCGAATGGCTTGCCCATGAGCTTTGCCAGTACCAGCAGTAGATCCCACGGAGGTGGGGGTTCCCGCACTGGAGGGGAAATGTGATCAAGGCCTTTGAAAAAGCGCCAGACCACCTTCTCCTGCACCACCGACTGCTTCCCGGCCCGCGCCCGGTAAGCAGAGATGGCTGCCAGGTGCACCCTTAGGGTCGTCGACCTAAGCCTTGACTAGAAAGGGACCATAAATAGTCCAAGATGCTTGCCAAGGAACAGGAGGAAGGGTCCAAGCCCTTGCCCTGACACCAAATGGAAAACCTTTTCCATTTGAAGGCATAGCATTTTCTGGTCGACTCTAGGGACGCCTCAACTACATTGAGGACCTCGTCGGAAAGACCCAAGGCCTGGAACTCTAGCAGCCAGGAACCAGGCAGGTCAGGTGCGAGGATTGAAGGTCCGGATGGAACACCTTCCCTGATTGACTGAGAGCAGGTCTGGGCGAGCTGGAAGCTGCGCTGAGTCCTGGAGCTGAGACTGAGGAGATCTGGGTACCAGAACTGGCGAGGCCAGTCTGGGGCTATCAGAATCACCTGCGCCTTGTCCCTCCTCGCCTTGAGAAGCACCTTGTGGATCAAGGGAAATGGGGGAAAGGCGTAAAAGAGGCCCGGGGTCCACTGCCTCGAGAAGGCATCCCCCTGCAGCGAGCCCTGCTGAGGGGGGCGGGCATGGAACAGACTCAGCTTCGCGTTCTCCCTGGAGGCAAACAGGTCCACCTGAGGTGTGCCCCAATGGGAGAACAGATGCTGTACTACCTCCGGCAGGAGAGACCACTCGTGGGATGCAGCCCCTATCCGGCTCAGGGCATCGGCCAGGGTGTTGGAGGCTCCTGCCACGTGAATGGCTAGGAGATCCGCCTCCAGGCTGCGCACGAGTGACCAAATGGCGAGAGCTTCCTTGCATAAAAGCATGGAGCGCGTCCCGCCCTGGCGGTTTAGATAGTACATGGTTGTGGTATTGTCCGTCTGGACTCGGACCACTTGACCCCAGAGGAACAGAGCAAAGGCGGTGAGAGCTAGGCAGACCGCCGAGCTCCAGCAGGTTGATGTGGCATCGACTCCCTGCGGGACCAGAGGCCATGAGCCCGGTGTTCCCCCAGATGGGCACCCCAACCCATCAGAGAGGCATCGGTCGATAGAGAGACCGTCGGCTCGGGGCGGACGAACGGGATGCCCTCCTGCAAATGATCTGGAACAGTCCACCACTGGAGAGCGTTCCACATCCCCTGTGTCACCGACACAAGCTGGTCCAAAGGATCGCTGCGTTGTGACCACTGGCTGGCCAGTCCCCACTGAAGGGGACGCATGTTCCAGCGGGCCCAACGGACCACGCTGGTGCAGGCCGCCATGAGACCCAGGAGGCGCAGGAAGTCCCGGGCAGGGCGCAATTGCCCAACCAGAAATGATCGGGCAAAGGAGGAAAGAACCTCGGCCCTGTCCGCGGGAGCCGCGCTGGCTCTCAGAGAGTCGAGCTGCGCCCGATGAATAGAATCACCTGCTTCGGCTCGAGAGTTCGACTCTGGCCTCGTTGATAAGGAGGCCCAGTTGAGAGCAGACCTGGAGGCCAGATTTCTGACCACTCCGCCTCCTTCCTGGAGAGCTGCTATCAGCCAGTCGTCCAGGTAAGGGCACACCCAGACCCCTCGGCCGCCAAGAATGCTGTCACCACTGCCATGCATTTGGTGAAGACCCTGGGAGCTGGAGACAAGCCAAGGGCATGGCTTGGACTCAAGAGGATCCTTCCGCCCGGAAGCGAAGGAATCTCTGGTGAGACGGACGGATAGGGACGTGAAAAACGCTGTCCTGCAAGTCAGAGAGCAGAACCACACGCCGCTCCAAGGATGGTATTATCTGAGCCAGAGTGACCATCCTGAAGGTTCGAGACCTTAGGAACTTGTTGGTAGTCGTAGGTGAGAATGGGAGCCAACCCCCGTCCGCTTCGGAACCAGGAAGTACCTGGACACAAACCCTGGGTCTGAAGGAGGGTCCACCACCTCTTATCACCTCCTTCTGGAGGAGGAGGCGATGTCGGCTCGGCAGAGCCGCCAGTGAGCCTGAGGATCCGAAGCCCCCGAGGCGGCGGCTCCTGAAGGGTGGTGCCTGCTCGAATTCCAGAGGCAGGCCTCTTCCCACCTCCAAGACCCACCTGTCCGTGGAAACAGCGGACCAGGCGGAACGGAGTGCGGAGCCGTCCCCAGGGGGACCCAGGGGAAAGGTGGACGGAATGGGGCGACACCCTCAGCCCGATCACTGGGCAGGCTTGGAGGAGGGACCGGCCGAGGGACCTCCTGGGCCTTTCCTCCCTGCCTCCTGTTAGAGGAAGCCGGCGGCTTGGGTTTGGGATGCCAAGGCCGAGCCTGCTGGCCCTGACATGCTGGGCCGGGCGCCGGGGCATAGAAGGACGAAGGGGCTTAGGCTGTGGTTTGCGCCTTGTCCTTCTGAGCGGAAGACAGAGTCCAAGGTAGCATTGGACTTCTCAATCCTCTGCAGGTGACCTTCCACCCCAGGGCCGAAGAGGTCAGTCCCCAAAAAGGGAACATCCGCCAACTTGTGCTGGGTATCCGAAGTAAAGGTGGATATCCTCAGCCAAGCCCGCCGACGCCAAGCCACTGCGGCCGCCACCGATCTGGCACATGAGTCCCCTATATCCAAAGCAATCTGGAGCTGCTGTTTGGCCACTGCCCTGCCCTGGTCCCGCACCTGCTTAACCGTAGTCTGCAGATCGGCGGGAAGATGAGGGATGACCTCATCCAGGGAGCCCAACAGGGCATGAGAAAAATGTGCCATGAGGACGGCGAACTGGCCTGACGAGCCCGAGAGAGAGACACAGCGTGAACTTTTCGCCCGACATAGTCCAATTCTTGGATTCCTTGTCAGGAGGTTTGTCCATATCCCTGGCGGTTGCCGGGCGCTACCGGAAAACGCTGTCGGTAACCAACCCCTCCGAGAGGGTGTTCGAAAACCGACAAGGAACCGCAGGGACCGCATACTTCCTGGCCATCCTGGCCGAAGGCGCAGGGCAGGAAGCAGGGCGCTGCCAAAGCTCCAGTGCCGGACCCACTATGGCCTCGGCCACCGGAAAGGCCTCCGTCGGAGAATCCCCTCGGTCCAGAATCTCCGTGAGGGGATACCTGGCCCGTTTGGAAACGGGTTCGAGCTCCATCCCGGTGGACTCCGAGATGAGCCGAAGCAGTCCTAGGAAGGACGACGGGCTATCGTCCATTGACTGACCTCCTGAAGACTCCAAGTCCAGTCACTTGGAGAAAAGGAGGAATCATCTTCGACTCGGAAGAGTCCTCGAAGAGCTGCCTCTGGCCTGAGCCACCCTTCACCTGCCGAGGTCGGGTGGGAGTGAGGTAACTGACAGCCGATGGGTAGACCCAGCCGACCGAGAATCCTTGGTCGGAGCCCCAATTGGTGGCTGTGGAGGGCGGAGGTTCCACCGAATCGGTGGAGCAGCTGGTTTGACGAACAACCGCGCCGGTATAGGCTCCTCGATAAGTCGAGGGGTTGCCGCCGCCCGTGATAAAGCACTTAATGGTCGGGAAGGGCGACGTGGGTCGGGTTACTCCCGTCAGGAGGGAGCTGTTGCAACATAAGGTCCTCCGCACCGTCGACATAATTTACGCCAAACCTCCCTCATCCGAGGAGAGGATGAGGCAGCGACGCCGCTACCGAGTGCCGAGACCGAGACCGCCTATGACGGTGGGATCGGCTGGACCGCGAAGAGGTCCGAGACCGAGACCGAGAGTCCCGGAATTTCCGAGGTCGGTGCGGGGAGGTGTCGGCCGGAACCGGCACTCCCTTCGGCTCGGATGGTCCATCCGAGGGCTCCGGAACCGGAGGCACAGGCGAGCCCACGGGATCCTCAACTCCTCCCGGGGGAACCGGGGAGAGGGGAATCTCGGCTGCTAAAGGCGACAGCCCGTCCAATGGGTCGAGAAAAATCTCGACTTCATCGGTGGGAGTCTCGGTCAACTGACCTGACGGGGACACCGTGAGGCCAGTGGCCGAAGCCGAGCGGTCGACCGAAGCCGACGGTCGACGGCCCGGGGAGAGGGACCTTTCCCGCTCCCAAGAGCGTCGACGGAGGGACTTACCCCTGTCCCTCTTTTTGGACCGAGAATAAGGTCCAGAAGACGCAGGCCCTTCTCCCTTAGTGGAGAGGGACAGACAAAGCTCCTTAAAAGAAGCCGTGTAGGAAGAACCCAGAGAGAGCGGGATAAATGCCGCGGCAGGAAGATACGACCGCGCCGCCTCTTCTCGAGGGTGACCATCCGCCGAGCTGATCCGCCGACGCCACCGCCGCTGACACCGGGCCAACGGCCTCCTTGGACTTCACCGGAGGGAACGCTTCGGACGGCCCAGTTGCAATCGGGCAGCACGGCTTCGGGACGAGGCGAGAAAGATGAGCACAGGTCGAAGCTCGCGGTCGTGCTCAAGGCCTAAGCAGTAGACACACTGGAGTGTGGATCCGTCCGAGACATCTTCTGCCCGCATGGGCATCTCCGAAATCCGGGAGTCGATTTGTCCATCGCAGCCGCGAGGGATAGAAGACTGAAGTCTTTATCGCAAAATTTATTTTTAAATCCGCAAACGGAGAAATAGGAACCAGTCTCAAACGCAGAGCGTTAAGGAGGGAACCTGAGCTTCCAAGCGGTAAGGAAGATCTGGCGTCATGGGGCGGAGCCGAGAGTTATACCACCCGGGTGGGCGGGAGGAGCAAGCTTGAAGACCTTCCGGCAAGATTTAAAGCGGCAAGGATACCTGCCAATAAGTGTGGATGAACAACATATCCATGTCCCTAGAAATGTAGCTTACAATCTGCAGCTGGTTTGAAGGGAGGCAACGTAAGTTTTTCTAACAAAAACAGAAGATCCCAAGGAGGGATGGGGTCCCTAATAGGAGGTTTAATATGACACATTCCCGTAAAAAATGTTCAGGCCAGATCCACCTGGGCAACATATTTGCCATCCACCGGCACCTGATAGGCAGAGACTGTTGACAGGTTTACCTTGACAGAGGAATATCGGAGGCCTGAGTCCCACAGGGAGAGGAGATACTCAAGGACAGCATTCAGAGGGCACAGAAGGGGGTCCAGACCCCAATTGGAAGCCCACAAGCAAAAGCGCTTCCACTTCATGGCAGTGGCAGCCCTACTGGAAGGTTTCCTGGCTGCAACCAAGACCTCAACCACTCTGGGAGACACTCCAAAATGTGCCGTGGCTATGTCTGCAGGTGCCAGGCATGCAGATGTAGGGACCGGAGGTCTGGGTGAACCAACCTGCCCTGCTCTTGTGACAGTAATCGGAAGAACAAAGGTAGGGGAACTGGAGGTTCCATTGCCAGCTGCTGCAGTAGTGGGAACCATACCTGATGAGGCCAAAGCGGAGCTACGAGAATCATCTCCACTCCTTTCACTTGGAGTTTGAGCAGAACCCTTTGCAGGAAAGGAAAGGCATACAGAATCCTCCCTGTCCAACAGAGGGACAATGCATCCCGCCAGAAAGCACCAGGCCCAGGATCGAGCAAGCAGAAACTGGGCAGTTTTGCATTGCACGGGGACACGAAGAGGTCCAGCTCTGAACAATCCCATCTTTGGAAGAGGCTGTCCATTACAGACTGCAGGAGTTCCCATTCGTAAGTCTTTGATGGAGACCGACTTAAGGCATCAGCCAATGGCGTTTTGGACCACCGGAACATGCACTGCAGTGAGCAATAGGCCATGGTTTAGAGCCCAGAACCACACTATTATAGCCTCCCGGCATAGAGGATAGGAGTGAGTTCCCCCCTGCTTGTTCATGCAGTAAACAACTGACATGTTGTCTGTCTGCACCAACAGGGGGCCTGGACGGAGATCCAGGAGAAACGCCTGTAGAGTGTACAGAACCGCCCTCACCTTTCGAATATTGATGTGAAGGGTAAGTTCTAGAGAAGATCGTGCATCTTGAGTCTGATAGTTCTGAAAATGTGCTCCCCAACTTAGGCCCAAGGCATCAGTTGTGAGAACCTGTAAAGGGTCTTCTCTCTGAAAAGAGACCCCGGACTCCAGATTCTGTGGAGAGAGCCACCAAGAGAGTCTGTATCACTGCTTTGGAGATCACGACTGGTTGGTCGAGATCGTCCTCCCTCTGATCCCAGTGCACTTTGAGAATCCACTGAGGGACCCTCATAAACAGATGTGCTGAGGGAATAGTCACTATGGCTGTGGCCATATGGCCTAGGAGCTGCAGCATGGTCCGAGCTGAGACCTGGTGAGCAGCTGAAACTTTGTGGGCCAAAGAGCGAAGGCGTACTGCCCTGTCTGGCAGGAGGAAGGCCTTCCCTTGCTCAGTGTCTAGGATTGCCCCCTATGTATTGTAACCTCTGACATGGTGTCAGGAATGATTTGGCCATGTTCAGGATGATCCCCTGGGAGCAGAACAGGCTGAAGGTGTCCTCTAAAGCCACCAGAAGCTGATCCCTTGTGGCAACGGTCAGAAGATAATCATCGAGGTAGGGATAAACGAAGTGTCCCTGCCTCCTTAGGGCTGCTGACACCACTGCTAGGCACTTCGTGAACACGCGCAATGCCGAGGAAAGGCCGAAGGGCAAGGCCCAAAACTGGAAATGCCTTCCCTGAAAGGAGAACCTCAGGAACCTCCTGTGAGCTGGAAGCACCAGAATATGGAGGTAGGCATCTTGTATGTCCAGGGAGCAGATCCAGTGCCCTTGATGCAACACGGGAAGAATGTCGGCAAGGTGACCATCCTGAACCTCTTGTACTCTATGTAATTGTTCAAGAGGCTCAGGTCCAGAATCGGGCGCAGATCCCGTCTTCCTGGGAACCAAGATGAAACGGGAATAAAATCCTTTCCCCCACTGTGGGGCTGGAACAGGTTCTATTGCCTTCTTGTGCAGTAGGGACTGTACCTCCTCCCAAATGAGCTTGGCATGGGAGGGAGAGTAGGTCATTTGAACTGGGGGCATCTGCAGAAATTCCAGGGCATGACCTTGCTCTATCAGCTGAAGGACCCATGCATCGTTGGTGATGGAGGTCCACCCATCAAGGTAAAGCCAGACCCGACCCTCTACTACCTCTGCCCTTGACTTGGCAAGGGGTATGGGGTCAGGCAAGGAGCCAGGCATGACAGCCCGGGGTGGGCAGAGAGACCTGGGAGGGTCTGGTGTTCCTAGGTGCCTGTGCTCCACTAGGTTGAGAAGGAGCTTTACGGCAAAAGTTGCCTCTCTGTTGCTGTCCTTTAGGCTTCTGCCCTCCCTGGCAATGAAACTGGTGATATCTGACAGAGGTCTCATCAGATCTATATAATTGACGCACAGACTGGACGGCCTTACCCGAGTCCTGGAGGTCCGAGATCATCTTCTCAATGTCCAGACCAAAAAGCACAGACTCATGGAATGGGGCATCAAGGATGGCATCCTGAAGGTCCTGCCTAAGTCCAGAAACCCAGAGCCAAGAGTATCTCTGCATACAAACCCCTGTGGCTGCTGCCCTGGCTGCCGTGTCCGCTGAATAGTAGGATGACCTCAAGACATGTTTCCGTCCAGACTGGACTGGAGCATGTCTAAGAGCTCCGTTTTGTGGTCAGAATCGGACTGTCTTTTTGCAAGCTCGATTGCCTTGTTCTAGACAGATTTCTGGTACTGCACCCAAAAACATTGAGCGAATGAGTGATGCAGGTGGCCGAACAGTAGACCTTCCTGCTGAACTGGTCCAATCGTTTGGATTCCTTGTCCGGCAGCTGGGAGCTCATGTGCTGGGGCTGTTTGGTCCTGCCATGGGCAGACGTCAGCATGACCGAGCCCGCCTTTGGCTGTTCCCCAAGGAATGGCTCATTCATTGGGGAACAATACAGCCTGTCTGCTTTCTTGGGTATAGCGGGGCCCAACGAAGGGTGTCCCCATGCTAGCCTGGTAGTGTCCTGAAAGGGGGGCTACCAAGGGTGGGAAAACTAAGGGTTTGGGCTGATTCACACCCAAGAAATGAGCCAACTTCTTTCTTTCTGGATCAAGATCCTCAGTTTCCCACTGATTCAAAAATTGGATGCGACGCACCACGTCCAAGAGGGTGGGATCGTCCAGGAGGAGTGAGGAACGAGTCCACTGGAGGGTCAGGGTAGTGGGGAGGAGAGGAAAACTCCCCTGAGGATCTAGAGGAGTCACAAGAGTTTGAGTCAGATGACCTAGAGGGAAATTTGGAGCGGGAATGCTGGTACATCCTCCTATAATGCCTGGAGGATGTTTGAGAACGGTGACTGTGTCATTCAAGAGACCTGCTGTCCGATCGGGTAGGAGACCTGTCCCTAGGGGGCGACTGCAGGGGCCACTTAGGGGAGTCTATGGGTGGCTGTGGCGTTGGAACCTGGGGTTCCTTGGGGATCATGTCTTTTCTGACTGTGTCCCACCAGGAACTGAAAATGTCCTTAACTTCAGACAGAGAGACCATGGCTGGGGCCGACGGGCCTGGTGTCTCAGACCTATCATCGGGCTTTCCGGGTGGCGGACCTGACAGTTTGTCGGGAGCCGGCATATGCACTGGTGATTTGGGTTTCTCCAGCATCTGATCCTGGAGTGGTGCCAGGGCTGATGGCAGGTTGACTGGCTGACCTGATGTCTGACCACCCATTATCAGTGGGTCAGTAGTCGAGGGAGGCATCTCCTTGGCCAGCAGCTGCGCCCCTTCTAGTGGAAGCTTTGGGGGTGCTGGTGACAGGGAAGACCCCGAAGGTGAGGATGTCTAGGATGTCGGGGTGGAGCACTGGGAGTCTGATACCAGATGCTTCGGAGAACTGGCATCAGGGTGAGACTCCGGTTCTGAACGCCGCTTCTTGTCGTCGGGTCCAGCCGGACAATCCGACGATGAGGAGAAAGCCTTCGCCTGATGAGGGGTGACATGATGGCTGTCGCCCGCCCCTTTGACGGTGGAATCCCTGGACTTAGACTCGGAGGTATGGCTATGGGGTCTAAGACTAAGGGAGGAGACCGAAAAACCCATGCTCCGAAGAAACATCGCCTGATGTCCACACCAACGCAGGCAGTTTCAAGGCCAGCAACCCAGAGGAAACCTGGGTTGGCGGGGGAAAAGAGTCCAACTTTCCGCAGTAGGGAGGACTGGAGCTGGCCATTTTCCTGTGCAGAGACCTGGATCGGGAGTCCAAACGGGTGTCCTTCTCATGATGGTGGTGTTTCCCACTGGACTTTTCTTCCTTCTATTTGTGAGAAGCCCCAGACCCCGAAGAAGAAGAGGATCCTAGGCCTGATGGGGCCTTCTGGATGGTGACCAGCAGCTGTTCAAGAAGACAGATCTTCAGCGTCTTCAGTCAACGGATGCGAGTCCGGCAGTTTAAATTTTTACCGTGCGGGCAGGAGTCGGCGTCATGGTCGGGTCCCAAGCACATGAGGCAGGCCAAGTGACCGTCTCATGCCGGGATTTGCTTCCCGCACATGCACTTGGATTTCGGTCGTTGACTGGAGGACAACGGAGAAGTCATGCACCAATTATGCTGTTAAACTATAATTAAACTTTTTGTACAAAGAGTTAGCGAAAACAGCAGTCAACTGTTGGCAGTGGGCGTCCATGGAGCCAATGTGAATGAGTCGACGGCAGGAAAAGAACTGGGGTGTGGCCGGGGACCGCCCCCTTTATACCAGTGGTGGACATTGGAGGCGGTCCTACGTCAGGGGGCAGTCCCCGATGGGTACTGCTAGCTAAGAACTTTCCGTGAGGTCCTAGTGCCTGGCGGCATAGTCCTTATGGTGTAGCCTGCTGCAAGAGCTCCCATTCAAAGTAAGAATTCCAGGTTAAGGGAAGAGGAGGGGAGGAAAGAAGACTAGGATGGATAGGGAAGAAGGAGGGGGCTTGAGGTAGGGAGGGTTTCAGAGTGGAGGAGGGGGAAGGGGAGGAGATGAAGCAGTGGAAGGGGAGAGGGTTGAAGGAAGGGGAGGAACAGGAAAGGACAGAGGAGGAGGAGGGTTGGAACAATGATAAGCAGGTAGACTGGCAACCAGAAAAATGAACAATCAAAACAGACCCTGGAAATGCAGCAAATACCCAGAAAGCTTAAGGCGCATGAACAGTTGTTAGGATTACCCTTATGTGACAGCAAAATCAAGGCAAAAAACAATTAGATAAGCAGTGGTTCAGGCAAGCTGGTTAAGAATAAAAAAAACAACAAAAAAATAGTCACAGGATTAAGTAAGATAAAGCTAGTAATGGCTTACCAAAGAGGGAAACTAGAGAATATACAGGCAGACACAGCTAGAAGAAACAGGTTACTCACCTGTAACAGTAGTTCTAGGAGTAGTACATGTTGTTCATCCACACTTATTGGCATGTCCCCTTCCACTTTAAGATGGACTGGAAGTCTTCAAGCTGGCTCCTCCCACCCACCCGGGTGGTATATACCTCAGCTCCGCCTCATGACCCCAGATCTTAGCTAGTTGGAAGCCAGGTGTTGTGCGTGTGCAATCAGGGAGGTTGGGTGGGTCCGTGTGGATGAACAACATATAGCACTCCTAGAACTACTGTTACAGGTGAGTAACCTGTTTTTCTAGGATCGTGGATAGGTTGTTCATCCACAATTATTGGCAGACTCCTAGCAGTTCTCCGGGAGGAGGGAGGCAAGGTGCACACCCCCTACTTAGGGAACAGAGACTGGAGAACTGAGGCCCCAAAACCAGCATCCTGGCGTGACTCAAGGTCGATGTGGTAGTGGGTGATGAAGGTGTTTGCTGACTTCCAGGTAGCAGCCCGGCAGATTTCTTGGATAGGGATGTCCCTGGAAGCAGCCATGATGCAGCAGTATGGCGTGTAGAATGAGCTCTTATCCCTCTGGGAGGCTCCTTGCCCGCCAGCTCATAGCACAGACCTATGCATCATGTGATCCATTTTGCAATAGTCCATTTAGCTGCAGGTCTGCCAGAAGCGGCTTCGGCGTAGGTGACAAACAGCTGGCAAACCTCTCCCCGAATTTCCGCCGTCCTCTCCTTGTAAAAGGAGAGGGCTCGTCTCAAGTCCAAGGTATGGAGCCTGTACTCAGCCTCCGAGGTGTAATTAGGGTAGTATACCAGCAGAGTTAACACCTGGTTAAGGTGAAACTCTGACACCACCTTCGGAAGGAATTTCGGGTTGGGGCGTAGGACAACCTTGTCCCTGTGGAAGACCAGATAAGGGGAGTCCACCGAAAGTGCCTGGAGCTTCCCTGTCCTTCTGGCAGATGTGATAGCCACCAGGAAGGTTGTCTTCCATGACAAGTGTGACAAGGCACACTTGTGCATTGGTTCGAATGGCTTGCCCATGAGCTTTGCCAGTACCAGCAGTAGATTCTCGCGGAGGTGGAGGGTCACGCACCAGAGGGGATATGTGATCCAGGCCTTTGGAAAAGTGCCCGACCACTGTCTCTTGCGCCACTGTCAGCTGACCGGCCCACGCCCGGTAAGTAGAGATAGCTGCCAGATGCAGCCTAAGGGTCGATGATCGAAGACCCCCTTTGGAGAGAGACCAAAGGTAGTAGAGAATGTTAGCCACTAGACAGGACAGATGCTCCAGGCCCTTGCCCTGACACCAAATGGAAAACCGTTTCCATTTGAAAGCATAACATTTCCTGGTCGATTCCTTTTTGGATGCCTCCACCACGGTGTAGACATCTTCGGAAAGACCCAAAGCCTGGAACTCTAGCCGCTCAGGTACCAGGCTGTGAGGTGCAGGGATGGAAGGTCCGGATGGAATACCTTCCCCTGATTGAGAGAGAGATCAGGTCCAGGCATGTGCAAAGCCGCTCCAGGGGCCTGTAGCGGAGGCTGAGGAGATCTGGATAACAGAACTGACGCGGCCAGTCTGGGGCTACCAGGATCACCTTCACCTTGTCCCTCCTCACCTTGAGCAGCATCTTGTGGATCAAGGGAAATGGAGGGAAGGTGTAGAGGAGGTCTGGGGTCCACGGCCTCGAGAAGGCATCCCCCTGCCGCAAGTCCTGCTGAGGGGGCGGGCATCAAACAGCCTCAGCTTGGTGTTTTCCCTTGAGGCAAACAGATCCACCATCGGTTTGCCCCAACAGGAGAACAGGCTGTAAGCTACCTCTGGATGGAGAGACCACTCGTGGGATGTCTGGCCTAAGCGGCTGAGAGCAACCGCCAGATGGTTCGAGTCTCCTGCCACATGGATGGCTAGGAGATCTGCCTCCAATCGGCTCACGAGGGTCCAGATGTGGAGCGCCTCCTTGCACAGCAGATGGGAGTGTGTGCCACCCCGTTTGTTGAGGTAGTACATGGTCATGGTATTGTCCGTCTGGACTTGAACCACTTGACCCCGGAGCTGAGGAGTGAAAGCTGACAATGCCAGTCTGACTGCTCTGAGCTCCAACAGGTTGATGTGGCATCGGGACTCCTCAGGGGTCCAGAACCCATAGGCCCTTTTGGCTCCATGTGGGCTCCCCAACCCATGAGAAAGGCATCGGTCGTGAGGATGACCATCAGCTCAGAGCGGACAAACGGGATCCCTGTCTGCAACCAGTCTGGGGCGGTCCACATCTTCTGGGTTACAGTGATCAGCTGGTAGAAATGACCGTGGCACTGAGTCCACTGGGCAGCCAGCTCCCATTGGAGGAGGCGCATGTGCAACCGGGCCCAACAGACCACTGAGGTGCACGCCGCCATGCAACCCAGAAGGCGAGGAAAGTCCCGGGCAGAGCGCAAAAGAAATGATTGGGCAAAGGAGGAAAGAACCTCCGCCCTGTATGCCAGGAGCCAAGCTCTGGCTTGACAAGAGTCAAGCTCTGCCCCGATGAAGCCCATCACCTGAGAAGGCACAAGTTCCAACTTGGCCTCGTTGATCAGGAGGCAGAGTTGGGAGCAGGTCTAGAGAGCCAGATCCCTGGACCTCTCAACCTCCTGTTGGGTGGAACCTGCTAGGAGCCAATCGTTGAGGTAAGGATGACTCCTGACCCCTCGACGCCTGAGATGGGCCGCCACCGCTGCAATGCATTTGATGAAGACCTGTGGGGCCGATGACAGGCCGAACGGCATGGCTCAGAACTCGTACAGGGTCCCTTCGACCCTGAAGTGGAGGAATCGCTAATGGGATGGACAGATTGGGACATGAAAGAACACGTCCTGCAGATCCAGCGAACAGAACCACATGTTTTGCTCCAAGGATGGTATGATCTGGGACAGAGTGACCATCCAAAAGGTGCGTGACTTGAGATATTGATTCAGTGCGGATCTAGAAGGGGCGCCAGTCCCCCATCCACTTGGGCACCAGGAAGTACCTGGAGACAAAGCCTGGGTCTGCTGGAGGATCCGCCACTGGAGCTAGGAGCTGTGCAATGTCGTTTCAGACAGCCAACTGGGTCTAAGCAGATACTCTTTAATCCCGAGGGGCGTGGGCTCGGCTTGGGGGGTACTGCTCGAATTCCAGAGGCAGTCCCTGACCGACCACTTCAAGAACCCACCTGTCCAAAGTAACAACGGACCAGGCGAAAAGGAAGTGGAGGAGCCGGCCCCCCATGGGAGGACCCAGAGCTGAGGTGACGCGACAGGGGTTTACAGCCCCCGCCCTGTCACTGAGCAGGCTTGGAGGAGAAGGCTCCAGGACCTGAACCTCAGCCTCCTTTACGGTCCTGTTGGGGTCCGGGCTTGGGCCAGGGGCGCCACGCTTGAACCTGCTGCTGTTGCTGATGCTGCTGTCCACCTTGATAGAAGGACTGCTGAGCCACAGGGGAAGAATGCCGAAAGGGCTTCTTCTTTTTCTTCTGTTGGTTCTTGCCCAAAGAACCCTTGGTAGAAGTAGCGTCCAAGGTGGCACTGGACTGCTCAATGCACTGAAGTTGACCAGCCACTCCTGGACCGAACAGGTCAGTCCCAAGGAAGGGCACATCAGCTAGTTTGTGCTGGGTATCCGCCGGAAAGGAGGCGAGCCTCAGCCAAGCCCTGCAACGAGAGGCAACTGCGGCTGCCATTGAATGGGCACAATAATCCCCAATGTCCAGGGCTGTCTGAAGCTGCTGTTTGTTTATTTTTATTTATTCACAATTCGGATTTACAACCTTTGAGCCAGAGACTCATTTACAAAGGCAACTCGTCACAGGGAGGGGAGACAACATATTGGTGGAGCAAGACAGTGGAGAACAATACACGTGAGATACAAAAGAGCATACAAAGCAAGGCATTTCAGTGAACAATATAGGTGAGATACAGAAGAGCATACAAAACTAAGCAATTTCAGCGCCACAGTGGAGCATGCAGGTTACAGTGCGTGGTGTACAGACTACAAGAAGCTATTCTAAGTAAACTAGAAAATACGTAATACTGTAAGAGACTAGGAGTACTAGGTGGTGGTTACCCGGAGGGGGGGGGGGTCTATGGTTGTAGACTGCTTTCCGGACCTGCTTGACTGTGGTCTGCATGTCCATGGGGAGATGTGGGAGGACTTCATCCAGTGACCCTAGGAGGGCGTGAGAGAAGTGTGCCATGACGACAGCCGAACTTACCTGACGAAGGCCCAAGGAGGAAGCCACATAAACCTTCCTGGATGAATGGTCCAAAAGCTTGGACTCTTTATCAGGAGGTCGGTCAGTGTCAGCAGAACTGCCAGTATGCCTGAACACAGAGGCAGTCACCAGGCTCTCGGCCAAAGGGTGCTCTGTGAACCCCGCAAGGGACCCCATGGGTACTGCATACTTGCAGGCCATGCGGGCAGACAGAGCTGGACAAAAGGCAGAGCGCTGCCAAAGTTCTAGGGTCAGGCTGACAATAGCTTCAACCATGAGAAAGGCCTCAGTTGGGGTATCCCCTCTCTTAAGAATGTCTGTAAGAGGGTACTCCGCCTTTTTCTGGATAGGCACCAGGGGTATCCCTGTAGACTCAGAGATGAGGCGGAGAATGCCCTGAAAAGACGAGGGACCTTCCTCCGTCTCTAAGCCAACAGTTGATTCACCATGACCTGGATGAGAATGCAAACCTGTGACATCCGAATCAGAGGAATCTGGGTATAACAGTCTACCACCCACGTCACCTTCGACTCGCCGAGGGCAGTCCGGGGTGACTGTGACCGACAAACGCCGGGGAAGCCCAGTGTCCGGTCTGTCTTCCTTGGAAGGAACCCCTCCCACAGGCTGTTTGGGTGGTGATTCCACCACAATCGGTGGAGAGACCATTTTGGGCCAAACTGGTGGTTTAACCCAGCTCCGTGGGCTGGGGAACCGACTTAATCAGCTCCAAGGGAGTCGGCTTCAGCCTAGGAGGCAAAAGCCAGGTAATGGCCAGTGTGGAAGCCGGGGTCGACTTGTGCCTGGTCAAAATCAGCTGTTGCCACATGAGGTCCTCGTAGTGCCGGAATTTCCACCGGAGACTCTCCTCATCTGAGGAGGACAAGAACGACCGATGGCATTGCCTCTTTTTATAGCCCTTATGGCTCTTCCTCGGCCTGCCGGTCGAGGGGATCCGAGACCTTGATCAAGATCAGACAGGCAGACTCTATCGCTCGGGAGACACCGGCGGGGCCAGTGATTTCCCAGGATCAGGGACCACTTCTTCGATGGGAGTCCCAGCAGGCTGGGTCTCGTCATCTGGGAAGACCATGGTAGGTGTTCGGTCGATGGATTCGTCGACCGGAGTCAGCAAAATCGGATCGATTGGGTCAATCACGATTTCAACATCGTCAATTGACACTTCAGTTGACTGACCAGACGGCAAGGCCGAAAAGCCAGAGGCTGAAGAAGCGATCTTGACCGAGGTCGAGACCGCATGTTCCTGTGATTGAGACGTCTCCACCTCCCAAGAACATCTCCGTCGAGACGAAGATGATCCCGGATCCTTCTCCCACTTATGGGATCAAGAGGAGTGCGAGCCTGCAGGCGCCTCTCCCTTGGTCAGGACAGACTGGCACAACTCTAGGAGAGACTGGCACAACTCTAGGAAGTAACCCGAGAAGGTGGAGCCCAGGTTGAACGGAAAGAAGAAGCTCAGATAAGACTCTGCAGCACGAGCCACTTCCTCCTCGAATGCTTGCATGCATTCTAATTGCTCGGTGGATCTCGCAGCCATAGAAACCGCCCACCGAGCATCCTTGGATTTCACCGGAGGGATCCGTTTCTCCGGCCTCCACAGCTTCAGGCGTGCGAGAAGGTCGTTGAGGATGTTGATATGAAAGGCAAGACATATATTGCATTTAGAAGTGTCATGGTCGACACTGAGGCAATAGACGCACGCAGTGTGGGGATCAGTGCACGACATTTTCTGGCCGCAAGGGCTCCGACAAAATCCGGGGAAAACCTGTCTTCCATAAACGAAGTGCTACACTTGCAATCGCTAACGCGAACGATGCAAATTTTCAGAATAACTGAAGGTTTGAAAGCCAGGACCTACAAAATGCATGAGCACAAGGGAGGCAACCTGAATCTTCCAGCAGAAAGGAAGATCTGGCGTCATGGGGCGGAGCTGAGGTATATACCACACGGGTGGGTGGGAGGAGCCAACTTGAAGACTTCCAGTCCATCTTAAAGTGGAAGGGGACATGCCAATAAGTGTGGATGAACAACATATCCACGATCCTAGAATCAATTTTAACAAAATGCTGCACCTACATGGGGTGTTTTCCAACAGAGTAGAGCAAAAATTAGGCAACAATGAAACAGACTGTAATAATTCAACCAGTATGCAGACTCTGATAATTAAACAGTCGCAATATGGAGAGCACAGAACATGTATGGAGAATATACCCAGTTGGCTAAGGCTGAAGGTGCAATACAATAGACAAAAAAATTAAGTCACCTTTGGTAGAGGATTGGTGAGTAGGGTACAAAGTCCTTAGAACACCAGGGACTGAAGGGAGCATAAGGATAAGTGGAGCACCATGACTGGCCGATGTCCAACCTCAGGCTGATTCCATGCAGACTCCACCTGTTGATGGCCTTGACACTGTGGCCCTTAGCAAGAAGGACTGCAGTGCAGAGGGCTGCTTAGTGGACTAGAAACATAGAATTTGACGGCAGATAAGGACCGCTTGGCCCACCCAGTCTGCCCATTTCCCTACCTAATGGATAAGCTGCAGATCCTAGTTAACCAGCAGCCTACTTCTTCCTACCACCACCCCCTAGAATTGCCTTATGACTGTCCCATGCATGCTTGAATTCCACCGTTTTTGACTCCACAACCTCCTCCAGAAGGCCGCTCCATGCATCCACAACCCTCTCTGTGAAAAATACTTCCTTAAATTACCTCTGAGCCGCCCCTCTATCTTCAAATTCCTCCCCTTGTTCTTGCACACCTCTTTTTTTGAAAGATGCTACCCTCTTGGACTTTGTTGATTCCCTTGAGGTACTTGAAAGTTTCTATCATGTCCCCCCTCTCCCTCCTTTCCTCGAGGTTATACATATTAAGCTCCTTAAGTCTCTCTTCATATGTCTTCCGGTGCAGACCCTGCACCATATTAGCTGCCCTCCTCTGGACAGCTTCCATCCTGTCTATGTCTTAGCGGAGACTGGGTCTCCAGAACTGCATGCAGTACTCCAGGTGGGGTCTCACCAGCTGTCTGTACAGAGGGATAATAACTTCCTGTTTTCTACTGGTGATGCCTTTCCCTATGCATCCCAGTATCCCCCCAGCCCTCCTTGCTGCCCTCTCACATTGCTTGCCCACCTTTAGGTCATCTGATATGACTATCCCCAGGTCCCTTTCCAATTTTGTTTTTGTTAGTATCTCAACCCCCATTGTGTACTCTTCCCCTGGGTTTTTGTTTCCCAGGTGCATTACCTTGCACTTCTTAGCATTGAATCTAAGCTGCCATACATTTGACCATTCCTCTAACCTTGCCAAGTCCCTTCTCATCCTTTCCACCCCACCTTGTGCATCAACTCTGTTGCAGATCTTTGTGTCGTCTGCAAAGAGACATACTTTTCCTTCCAGTCCCTCTGCAATGTCGCTTATGAAGACACTGAAGAGGACCGGTCCTAATACTGAACCCTGCAGTACCCCACTAGTAACCCCCCTTTCTTCAGAGTGGACTCCATTTACTATTACTGTCTATGCCCTATTCTCCAGCCAATTCTTTACCCAGGCTGTCATCTTGGGACCCACTCCCAAGCTGGCTAACTTGTATATTAATCTTTTGTGTGGGACTGTTTCAAATGCCTTGCTAAAGTCTAGGTAGGCCATGTCCACAGCCCTCCTAATCTACTACTTTGGTCACCCAGTCAAAGAAATCTATCAGATTGTCTGGCATGACCTTCCGCTGTGAATCCATGCTGCTTTGGGTCCTGTGCCCCTCTGGCCTCTAGATACTCGACAATTCTTTCCTTCAGAAGTGATTCCATCATTTTCCCTATCACTGAGGTTAAACTAACAGGTCTGTAGTTTCCTGCTTCTGCCTTGCTCCCGCTTTTGTGAAGGGGAATCACATCTGCCCTCCTCCAGTCCTCGGGTACCACCCCATCCTCTCATGATTTATTAAAGAGGGTAGTCAGTGGTGTCACTAGTTCTACCCTTAGTTCTTTTAGAATTCTGGGATGAATCCCATCAGGCCCAATTGCATTGTCCACCTTCAGTTTTAAGAGTTCTTTCAGAACCCTTTCTTCTGTAAATGGGCTGATATCAACTTCTGTATCCAGAGTGTTTCTATTGTTTGTTTTAGGTACCTCCACCTCTTCATTTGTAAATACTGAGCAAAAATATTTGTTTAGTATCTCTGCCTTTTCACAGTCACCCTCTGCCCCACCCCTCCCTTTATTAAGCCTCACTATCCCTCCCTTGGTCTTCCTTCGCTCCCTGATGTACCTATAAAAGGTTTTATCCCCCTTCTTAACTGAGTTGGCTATCTTTTCCTCGGTTTGGGCCTTTGCTGTTCTGACTGCCTTCCCAGCTTCCTTTTGCTTTAACTAACACAGTTCTCTGTCCTGCTCCTTCTGTGATTCCTTGTACTTCCTGAATGCTTTCTTTTTCTCTTGAACCTTCACTGCCACTTCCTTTGAGAACCATAGTGGTTTCTTACATCGTTTTGTTTTGTTTATTTGCGTCACACAGGCTTGTTACCTCTGTGATGGCAGTTTTTATTATTCCCCATTGTTCTTCCACCCTTCCTTCCTGCCCATTTGCTAGTGCATTCCTTAGGCACTCACCCATTTTGGCAAAGTCAGCCCTCCTAAAGTCCAGTACTTTTGCCTTTGTATGGCTTGACTCTATTGCTGTGTTTATTGTGAACCATACTGTTCGATGGTCGCTAGTTCCCAGATGGCTACCCACTTCAACATCTGTGATCCTCTCTCCATCTCCATTTGAGAGAACTAGGTCTAAGATTGCTCCCTCTTGAGTGGGTTCCAATACTAGTTGTCTAAGGCATGCGCCTGTAGGGCATCTAGAATAACCCCACTCTTCGAAGTGGCTGCTGCAACTGCACTCCAGTTAACAGCTGGCATATTCAGATAATTTAGTACCCTGTTTTGTAGGGAGAGGCTGGGATTTTCCTGCTGCTTATCAGTGCCTCCCCCCTTGACTAGTTTAAAAGCTTGCCAATGAAGCATTTAAACTGACTGCTCAAAAGACTGGTTCCCTTCCTGGACAGATGCAGACCATCATGCCAGTATAGACTGGTGTCCCTCCAGGTGGAACCCCAGTCCCCAGTGAAGCCAAACCCCTGTGCTCCACACCATTTTTTCAACCATTCATTAAACTGCACGGTGCAAAGTACCCTCGCCTCACCCATGCCATTGCCAGGCAGCACCTCTGAGAAGGATACTGTGTGTGCTACTTGTCTTAGGCCCCTCCCCAACTCTACAAAGTCCTCCTGCACTGCTCTAATCTCATGATGAGCCAAGTCATGTGTCCCTAGGTGGACAATGACATCCAGCTCAGACTCCCGTGCAGCTGTTCTCGTGATCCTGAGGATGCGCGTCCTGTCCCTCCAAGCCATGGCACCAGGCAGGCACCTTACTTCAGTTTTCCCTGCTCCCCCCAGTTCTATCCCCCTAATAATTGAGTCCCCCACCAGGAGCTGCTTCCTTTCCCTGTGGTGTCCTCTGCCTCCTTCCTGTGGGCCTCCCTTGTGACAGTTGTCCTCAGCCTCCTTAGTCTCCTCTGCGGATGCATCCATAGGGGAACTATGCTCCCCCAGAATGGTGTATGGATTGTGGAGTGGAACAACTGACTGGGTGTGCCTCTGTTCCATCATCCTCACCCTCCCTGAGCCCACTGTGGTCCAACTGCTGTGCTTTCTTCGCAACCTCTGAGATAGTGGTGGTGGCTCTGGTGCTCCCTGGATGGGGGAGGTTCCCTTCCTACTGTCCAGTGTGGCCTGAAGAAGGGCAACTTCCTCCCTCAGGGCAGAGGGTCGTCTGCAAATAGGGCAGCATCTCAGCCTCCATAAAGACTCCCGGAAGACTGCTGCCCCACAGCCATTACACTGCACCACTCCCCACATATTTATCTACTTTTTTGTGTGTGTGTGATTGGTTTGTTATATAGAAATATATATATTATACAATGTGTATGCTTATATTGTCAGTGCAGTGTGCTAGAGAGGATATGACAGTGATATGCACCTTGTACTCTTGAGGAAATGATGTTAGAACCCCAGGTATAAAGGAACTATTTCCAGGGGTGGGTGGGGTGAGGGGTGGGCAGGGTTGGGCCTAAACTGTGCCCTCACGAAACCATCAGCTAAAAGCTCTGACCCACCGCTGCTTGTTAAGTCAAGACACAGTCCTGTGAATGACTGGGGGAGCAGTGCTGGTCTGGTTGCTGGAGGGGCTCAACAGAGCTGGAATTTTGAATGGCTGGCAGGGGTAGGCTGGAAAGGAGCAGCTGGAGTATAACTGTAGCCATGCAGGTCTTAGCATTCTCCCGAATGTGTAGTTCACAGCCAAGTCCCGATGTACAGTTTGAACTTTGGCTGGTACCTGAGGCTCTGCCCACCTGCTCTTGTGGTTGGCTGGAGGAGCAGTTCTGGTCCAGTTACTGAAGGGGCACAATGGAGCTGAAATCTAGAACAGCTGGCAGGGGTGGGCTGGAAAGGAGTAGCTGGAGCCCAACTGTAGTCCTGCATGCTTTAGTCAGCATTCTCCCGAAATTCAGTTTTTTTTAAATTTTCTAGTGATGTGTGTGTGTGTGTGTGTGTGTGTGTGTGTGTGTGTGTGTGTGTGTATATATGTGTGTGTATATATATATATATATATATTGTTTTACCCATACAGGTATCTCCTGTGACAGGGTTGAATAAGACCCTGACCCCTTTGTTGTGCAGAAAGAGTTACAAGCAAGGATCTGTTCTGTACTCTCCTTTTCTGTCTGATTGCGCAATCAAATTTTCTTGCAAGACCCAAGAACTGATCACTCTAACAATCTCATGATTCTACCTTCCTGTTGTCTCCCTGCTTTCTCTTGCTGCTTCTTGCCGTTTCTGCCTTTTCTTCCCCCTTGCTTATCTGTGGTTTTAAGGGCACGTGAATTATTATGTGAAAATTGTTTCTCTGATTTGAAAATGTATACAGTTATACAGCTTCAGAGAAGTGGGAAAAATATGCAGCAAAGAGGGAACAACGGTAGTCTTTTCAGAAGTTCTGCCAGTGCCAAGGGCCAGTACAGACAGGAAGAGAAGAATCAGCAACTTCAATAAGTGGCTGAGGGAATGGTGTGGGACCAAGGGGTATGAATTGTAGGGGACTGGGGTAGCACATGGGATAACGCAGATCTTTATTGCAGGGGATAGATTACACCTCAGCAGGGCAGGTTCACAGGTGTTGAAGCAGAAGCTGGGGGATTTCATCAATGAGCGGTATCATTTAAACTAGGTAAGGGAGAGGCATTGAAGCTGGAAATCACCAGAAGAGGGGGTCCCGTGGAGCTCCTCCCACCACAGGGAGGGATATGACCTTAGGCGAAATAGGGGTTGGAGTGAAGAGTAAGGAAGCAGGAAGGATAGGTGAAGAATGGAGAATGGTTTCACTAAATGCTAGGAGCCTTGGGAAAAAGTTAACAGAGTTGCAGGCATTGATGGCAGAGGGAGAGGTGGCCATAGCTGCCATTGCTGAAACGTGGACAACCAAGCACCATGACTGGGACCTAACCATCCCAGGGTACAAACTTTTCCGGAGGGATAGAGATAAAGGGAAAGCTGGGGGGATTGCCAGTTATGTAAGGAAAGGGATCAGATGTAATAGGGAGGAATGGTAGGAGGGCAGGTCGGAAATAATCTGGCTGCAACTACACAGCCAGAAAGGGACCAAGATCTGTCTGGTGGTTGTTTACAAACCTCCAGCCCAGAAGGAGGACATTGACAGGGAACTGGGGGAGCAGATACAGAGGCATAGTGGTAAAGGGAGCACAGTGGTGGTGGGGGACTTTAATCTACCAGGGGTGGACTGGCGCATCCCAGCAACCAATTGTGCCAGGGAGCAGATCCTCCTGGAAGCATTCCATGATGGCTTCCTTACCAGAGGGTAATGGAGCCAAAGAGGGAAGGGAATATACTAGACCTGGTACTGGAAGTTGGTGAACAGGTCAGAGATGTAAGGGTGGAAGAACCTCTGGCAAGCAGTGACCACTGCACAGTGTGGTTTTCAATCAACCTGGGTAGGGAAGTAGCCACTACAAAAACTAGGGTCCTGGATTTCAAAAGGGCGGACTTTCGTAGAATGGGAAACATACTGGAAAGTCATATGGCAAGCATCCGCCCAGAAATGGACACAGAACAAAAATGGGCAGTCATCAAGACAGGACTGGCTGAAGCCACTAAAACTTGAGTCAAGAGCCAGAGCAAGAAAGCCAGGACCAAGAAACCTAGCTGGATGAGTAGAGAGGTAGTGGAGAAGGTGATGGAAAAGAGGAATGCATTCTGGACCTACAAGCGATCCAACAAGGCAGAAGACAAAGAAGAATATGTGAAGAAATCCAGAGAAGTGAGCAGACTGGTAAGGGCAGCAAAGGCGGTTATGGAACTGAGGTTAGCACAGGGACTCAAAGGAGGGGGAAAAGGATTTCTTCAGATATATCAGAGAGAAGAGGAAGTGCAAGGATCAAATTGTTAGGATCAGGAGGTGAAGAGGGTGGGTAGAAAAGGGGGCTGAGCAAGCAGAAGTACTTAATGAATACTTCTGTTCATTCTTCACCAAGGAGAAGGATGGGCCAATACCTGAGAGGAAGGGCGAGGTGGAAGAGGGTGCGGAAGAAGCAACCATGGATGGGAAAATCATGGTGGAAAGGGTATGGGACAGCCTTAAGTCCCTGAAGGTGGACAAGGCACCTGGCCCCAGATGGAGTCCACCACAGGGTGCTGAGAAAGTTGGCAGAGGTACTGGCAGGGCTACTGGCGGACCTGTTTCAATACCTCTCTGAACTCGGGGTGTGTGCCCAGGGACTGGAAGGAAGCACATGTGGCAGCTCTCCATAAGAGTGGGCCCAAGGGCAAACCAGGGAACTACAGACCGGTAAGCCCTACTGCAATTGTGGGAAAACTGATGGAGACAATCCTCAAGGAAAGGCTGGTGCAATTTCTTGAGGATAACAACCTCCAGGACAGCAGGCAGCATGGGTCTGTCTCAGGCAGATCCTGCCAGACAAACTTGGTTGATTTTTACAACTGGGTTAGGAGGGCACTGGACAGGGGACAGGCGGTGGATGTCCTCTACCTGGATTTCAGCAAGGCCTTTGACTCGGTGCCAACATGGTAGGCTGACCTGCAAGTTGAAGAGTCTGGGAGCAGGGAAGAAACTGATCAGATGGGTCGAGAACTGGCTGCAGGGTAGACAGCAGAAGGTAGTAGTGAGGGGGGAGGCATCTGAATCCAGGGCAGTAACAAGTGGTATACCACAGGGCTCGGTGCTGGGACCAGTTCTGTTTAACATTTTCATAGCCAACACTGCAGTAGGGATTAAGAGCAAGATCAGTTTCTTTGCTGATGACACAAAGATTTGTGCCGAGGTAGATGGGGAGCAGGGAGCAAAAGTACTTCAGGGGGATTTGGCAAAACTGGAGGAACGGTCTCACACTTGACAGCTTGGTTTCAATGCCAAGAAGTGCAAAGTGATGCACTTAGGAGGCAAGAACCTAGGACACAGTTACTGGCTGGAGGGTGTCCCATTAACAAAATCCAAGGAGGAGAAGGATCTGGAAGTGCTGGTAACCAGGGAGAAGAACCACTCTGCTTAATGCAGGAAGGCAGCAGCAAAGGCAAACAGGATGCTAGGTTGCATAGCAAGGGGGATTTCTTTCAGGAGTGGGGAAGTCATCTTGCCACTGTACAGGTCCCTGGTGAGACCGCACCTAGACTACTGTGTGCAATTCCGGCACCCCTACTTGAAAATGGACATCAAACTACTGAAGGGGGTACAGCGCAGGGCAACAAAAATGATCCTGGGGTTCGGGGACAGACCATATAAGGAGAGACTGAGAGAGCTCAATAAGTATTCCCTGGAGGAAAGAAGGGAGAGAGGGGATATGACTGAGACCTTCAAGTACCTGAAGGATTTAAACAGAGTAAACACCAGGTGTATATTCAGTCTGAAGGGTGAAAGGGAAACCGTGGGACACTCTATGAAGTTGGAAGGGGGCAGGTTCAAGAGGGAATGGAGGAGGCACTATTTCACAGAAAGGGTGGTGGCAGGGTGGAACACTCTGCCAGAGGAGGTTGTATCGCTGCAGAGTGTTGGGGGCTTCAAGAGGAGGTGGGACAGATTCAGGGGAGGGTACAAACCAGGAGGGATGCAAGATGGGGGAGGGCATATGAGAGGGGCAGCTGCAGTCTAATGGACTGAAGTGCTGCACACTCGAGCAGACTAGATAGACCAAATGGCCTGTATCTGCTGGCAATTTCGTATGTTCGTATATTGTTTAAATGATTGCAAAAAGCTATTTGGCACTCGGGGGGGGGGTACCTTGAGATGCACTTTGACCTCCTCAGGCTTGTTTGCAAAACCGTAAGCAGAAGGCCAGCTTGGGATACAGTGTTCGATTTGCAAGCCTGTTCAGGAAAGAAACAGTCAAGAACTCTGATACATTGTGAGAAACAGGATGCAGAAATAAATTGTCATGCAGAGATTTCTTATAAAAAGAGAGCAATCGTTTGTTGAAGAGAGACAGAGAGAGAGAGAGAGAGAGAGAGAGAAATTTATAATTAGAAATACCCTCAGATGGAGGACTTATTTTTCTTTGTACTGCCTTTGTAAAGAGCTATCCTGAACAATTTTTCTTTTTACGTTATTGACAATAATAAAACGCTACTTGTAAATTTTATAACTGCTCCCGCTTTTTCCTATGCTTCCTGACCTGCACCTCAACAACATCCCCTTTGGGAAATACAAGAAATCAGATAGCATTCATCTGTTTTACTTTCTTCTTCTATTTTCTGTTAACTTGCCACCATGTACAGAAAGATTATTCTGTGCAATGCAGCACGTTAAAAGAAAATAAAAAGGAGAAAGTAAAACAGACAAGTAAAGCTAAGAGATTTCACATGTTCAGGTTTTACATACTGTATCTCCTCGTTCCCCACAACACACACGCCGACTGGATACATTAACCAACATCCAGCCCGACTAATCTGAGCCACACTGTCCATCCAGTCCTTACACCCACTTTACCCACCTAGTTTTGCCTCAAAAGAAGTTTCTTCTCCATCCAACATAGTACATAATCCTCATCCAATCAATCTCACCGCCAAGCCAGAATGCCAATATTTCTTGCACAAAGCACTACTGGGACGAGACTTCCGGCATTCAGCCCGGCAGTGAGATTAAATGCATCAGGACTGGCGGTCTGAATTGGATGGAAAAAACAGGTGTTAAGGACTGAGCTGGGAGGGTGGTGGGGCTCAGATGAGCGGGGTGTTGCTATATCTAAAGTCGTACATTGTGACTGATGTGTATGCCTCCAGGATGCTAATAGGGCATAACGGATGCGGGTACCCATGACCCCGAGAGCCCAGCAAAGTGCATACATTTATACAGAAACAAAGAACGATAAGGTGAGAAAAAGACCACAAGTCCATCCAGACTGCCCTGAAGCTCTACAATGCATTACTTCCAATAACCCCCTTTAAGGTGTTCCATTGTGTTTTGAACTCTGCTAATAGTCCCTTCACCGACCACACTGCATGGTAGACTGTTCCACTCGCCCACCACACACTCTGTGAAAAACGATTTCCTTACGTCCTTTTTAAATTCCTCCCCTTTCAGCTTGAGATTGTGCCTTCTGCTGAATTAACTGTGGAAAAACTACTACCTTACATCTGGTACATGAACTGTGGAAAAACTACTTCCTAACATCCATTTTAATCCCCCCTTTCAGCTTGAGATTGCACCCCGGTGGAAGAACTGTGGAAAAACTACATCCTGATGTTCTTTGTAACCCCTTCCCCAGCTTCAGATTATGTCCCCTGGTGGATGAACCTTTCCTTAACCTGAAGAACTCTGTTGAGTTTAACCTCATTGTACCAATGTATCTATTTGATGTTTCTGTGCTATTCCCCCTCTACCTTCTGTCCTCCATACAGCACTTATTGAGACTGTACTCTCTCTCATTGGGCCTACTCTGCTGTCCTGGGATCCTTTGTATTGCCTTCTCTGCATGGTGCCAACCTCTCTGTCCTTCCTCAGATGTGGGTCCAGAAGGGCGCACAGTACTCCAGGTATGGCTGAACCAGTGACCTGTACAGTGACAGTATTACCTCTCCTCTGCAACTGGTGGGAAGCCCCTCCTTATGCATCCTGACAACCAGTTTACCTTCCTATACTGCATTGAAAAGAGGTTTTTAGGCTACTGGTAATTATTATCCCCAAGTCCCCTTCCTCCTCAGAGTTCTCCAGTCTTATGTCATCATTGTAATAATCTTTATACAGATTTCTGCTACTGATGTGCATTAATTTACATTTCTTGGCATTGAGTTTCAGTTGCCAAATACCAGACCACGTCTCCAGCCCCCTACCTATCTCTTTGTGCTACACAGAAACATAGAAAATGTCCGTAGAAAAAGACCATTGGTCCATCCAATCTGTTCTGTTATACCCTATCCAGGACCTACTGTCTAATTCAGGGTTATTGCCCTTGCCTCGCACACCCCTTGCCTCCTGCCCTACTGCTATCTCCTGAGTAACTATTAAGTCTTTCACTCGATCCTAGCCATGCATGAAACCATTAATGGTTCTTGTAATCACCACCTCTGCCGGTAGGCTGCTCCACAGCTCAGCCACTCTCTCTAAAATAAAACTTTCTCATGTCCCTTCTGAATCTCCCCTGCCAGCTTCTACTCATGGCACTGTGCTGTAGATTTGCCATTCGTGCCGAGTATTTCCTCACAGTCTACCTTGTGCATTCCTTTCAGGAACTTGAAGGTCTCTATCATATTGCCCCTCTCCCTTCTGGTCTCTAGCGAGTACATGTTCAGAGCCTTCAGTCGATCATAGAATCATAGATGCTTGACAGCAGAAAAGGACCATACCGGCCCATCTAGTCTCCCCATTTTTCCCCTTACACCTCCCCCTCACTGCCAGCTCCCACCCTTCCCCCAGTACTCAACCTCATATGCTTGTCCCAAGCCCTCTTTAATTCCTCCACCGATTTAGCCCCCACCACTTCATCTGGCAGTCTCTTCCAGGGCTCCACCACCCTCTCCATGAAGAAACGCCCTCTCACACTGCCCCGTATCTTTTTCCTTGCACTTTGAGACTGTGCCCTCTAGTTCTGACCCCTTCCTTCCTCTTAAGTAAACCCTCTTTCTCCCACTTTACTGAAACCCTTTACATATTTAAAAGTTTCAGTTATGTCTCCTCTTTCCCCCCTTGGCTCCAGTGTGTACAGATCCAGCTCCTTACACCTCTGTTCATATGTCTTTCCCTGCATACCCTGCACCATCTTGGTTGCCCTTCTCTGAACCCTCCCCAACGCAGCTATATCCTTGCAGAGATGTGACCTCCAGAACTGTACCCCGTACTCCAGATGCGGCCTCACCATGGCTTTGTAAAGGGGCATTATTACCTCCCTCCTTCTGCTAGTAATGCCCTTGCCTATGCATGCCAACGTTCCATTGGCCTTTCTCACTGCCCTACTACATTGGATTCCTACCTTAAGGTTCTATGAGACTATAATCCCCAGATCCCTCTCCAGTTCTGTTTCTTTGATTTTCTCCCCACCTAGGGTGTACCCTGCTCATGTGTTTCTACTCCCCAAGTGCATCACAGCGCACTTCTTGGCATTAAATTTCAGCTGCTATGTCTATCCTGTATTTTGCATGTTAGGAGATGTCTATGAGAGTACGACATTTGATTATGGAGACACTGTATATGCCAGTTTAGAGTTCATTCTCAAAGGTTTGACATGCTATATTGCAAACTGGCTCGTTTCGCCTTTCTTGCTCCAGAGCATACAAATAACTGTATTCTGATTAAATCTCTCAACTGGTTACAATCGTCGTAAGATCTGATGTTCTTTTCTTTTGGGTAGTGTGGTGTGATTCATTTTATTTTTTTTTTTAACCTGTGTATTCATTATATTCTGTTATTTGTAGTTGTCACATTGTGTATAGCAGTAGTGCAATATGTACATATTTAAAATATTGTAATTCAATCTATAGGCAATTCAAGTGCTCAAGGAGTGAAAGGGACCAAGGGGAGTACTAGCTGATGGCCAGAAGGGCCACTAGGGTGGTGAGGCCGCTAAGGCAAGGAAGGATCAGAACCTGGCCAGGGAAATTAGGAGAGGGAACAAGGGGTTCTTTAGAAACACTGGGGAAAAACGAAGGGTGAAGGGGCAGATTAGCAGGATTAAAACAGGGAGGATGGGCACAAGACCCAGGGAGCAGGCTGAGGTACTAAAGGTACCAGCCTCAGTTTTCACCAAAAGGAAAATGGGGGCTGCATCATACGTGGAAGGAGACTGTGAAACTGAGGGGAACCCTCACTAATCAGGCGGGTCTGGGGGGCATCACTGGCAGGTGGGGGGAAGGCAAAGCAGGGGGCCGAGGTAGCGGAGGTGGAAATCATGGCAGAGAGAGTGAGGGAAGCCCTCAGGTCCCTTAAGATGGAAAAAGCACCAGGGCTGGATAAATTACATCCCAGAGTGCTGAAGGAACTGGCGGATGTCCTGGCGAAACCCCTTGCGGAGCTCTGCAGCATCTCTCTGAGGACAGGGTGGGTGCCCCAGGACTGGAAGGTGGCGCATATAGTGCCTATCCACAAGGGGGTGATCAAGGGAGGTAGCAGGGAACTACAGACCCGTCAGCCCGACATCGGTGGTGGCAAGGTGATGGAGGGCGTTGTCAAGGAGAGACTAGGGGGGACCTGGAAAAGTTGGGGTGCCTGGATGACAGACAGCATGGATTCATCCCAGGGAAATCGTGTCAGACAAACCTTGTGGAGTTCTATGACTGGGTGACGAGTGCCTTGGACGTGGGTAGACCAGTGGACATCCTCTTGCTTGACTTCAGCAAGGCGTTTGACTCTGTTCCTCACGGGGGCCTGTTGGATAATCTGGGAGAAATGGGGGTGGGGAACCAGATGATCAGATGGATAGCCAATTGGCTCCAGAACCGGACCCAGAGGGTCGTGGTTGGCGGGATAGGCTCATCCCCAAGGAGGGTCATTAGTGGAGTCCCTCAGGGATCAGTCCTTGGGCCCCTCCTGTTCAATGCCTACGTCTCTGGCATAAGGAAGGGTATCAGGAGTGAGGTGAGTCTCTTTGCGGATGACTCAAAACTGGGGGCAGTGGTGGATGGGGAGAGGGGAAGGTAGCCCTACAGAGAGACCTGGAGGCTCTGGAAAGGTGGTCTAGAAAGCGGAAGCTGAGGTTCAATGCAGGGAAATGCAAGGTACTGCACCTGGGAGCCAGAAACCCAGGCCAAGTGTACACCCTGGGGGGGGGGGGAATGCTGCAAGTCTCAATGCCTGAGAGGGACCTGGGGGTGGTGGCGGATGTCAAGATTAACAACTCTGAGACTTGTAGGAGGGCAGCGGCAAAGGCCAACAGGATGCTTGGATGCTTTGCTAAGGGGCTCACCTCCAAAAGGAGGGAAGTGATACTCCCACTGTATAACTGCTTGGTGAGGCCGCACCTAGAGTACTGCGTGCAGTTTTGGAGGCCACATTTAAAGAGGGACATTGAACTCCTGGAGAGGGTCCAGAGGAGGGCAACCAAAATGATCTGGGGCTTGGGGGATAGGACCTATGGGGAGAGGCTCGAAGAGCTAAATATGTACACATTGGAAGAGAGAAGGGACCGGGGGACATGATAGAGGTCTTCAGGTACATGAAGGGGGTAAATAGGGGAGGAGCAGTCAGGGAGCTCCGAGAAAGAAGAGGGGCAACTAGAGGACATGGGTAGAAGCTGGGGGGGGGGATTCAAGGGAGAAAGGAGGAGGTGCTACTTCACTGAGACGGTGGTGGAGCCATGGAATGTGCTGCCCAGGGGGCTGGTGGAGGCAGAAACGGTGGAGGGGTTCAAGAGGGGGTGGGACAGGTACAGGGGAAGGGGTTCTGGAAGCAAAAACCAGTGCAGCGAGAATATCCAGGACTGGGAAGGGAGAAGCCAAAGAGGGAGAGGGGGGCAGCAAGGTCAGCTCCCAGGGTGGGGGCTCACCAAACGAGAAGACATGAAAGACCGTTAGGCCTATTCTGCTAGCATTTTAGTATGTTAGTAATTACTATTTTGTATGCTTGTGGACCTCGTTGTAAACGAGTTTATTCTCAATCGAGTGTATCCATATTCATACGTTTGGTATGAATAATATTTTTAAACAAACAAGATCTGTCCTACTGGCCTTGAATCATTTTAATTACCAGATGTGGAATCGTCTGCAGCTTGTGTTTGTTTTTCCTTATGTGGGGACTCCAGAACTGAGCACAGTATTCCAGATGTGGCCTCACCAATGAGCAGTAGTATTACTTCCTTCCCCCTTCCAATATACCCCAACACTCTGGCTGTCTTGCCATATGCCTTGCTGCACTGGCTAGACTGCTTAACGAAGTCATTTATGATGAAAGCCAGGTCTCTTTCCTCAGACGTTCTGTCCAACTTAACCTTCCCATCCAATACTCTGTCCTTGGGTTCTTCTTCCCTTTGTGCATCACCTCGCACTTCTCAGTGTTAAATTTTAACTGCTACAAGCTGCACCAGGAGATGACAGTATGACCACTGACTTTTGCCAGTCCAATGCTACACATCGAAGCTCCACAACTTTGGGCAGTATTTGAAGCCATCCATCATTTGGGGAAACCCCCTGTCCTCAGTTAGAGTAACAGTGATTACAGTACTCCCCAAAAAAGGCAAAAATCACACCAGCTGGGCGAGTTATCTGCCAGTTTCTCTCTCCAACACCGACTGTAAGATCCTTGCTAAAGTTCCGACAGCTAGACTGAGTCACTGTTACCATCATTGATATGCAAATCCTAGGTGAGGTTTGTTAAAGGGAGGCATAGTACTGACCACCTCTTAATACCCGTTAATCTCATCTGGCAGCCACAAGCCTCCCCCAGTGGGTAGGGTATCTCTTTTAGTTCTGCATGCCTTGGCCTGGCCCCTGGCTTTTTGCAGTCATTGCGGATAATGTATAATGCTACAAAAAATTGGGAATTATCCAAACACTTGCTCTACAAAAAGGTTTGAGGACAGGCTGCCCATGGTTCATTTATTTATTAGAATTGTTGCGCTGTCCACCCCCCATTATCTGTGCTAGCGATACAGCTATTCGGTAGTATTCATCAGTCAGTCAAGGGATCCGTATCACCGACAGAGACTATGCCACCAGCCTATAAGTAAGAACAGGAAGTTATAAATGTTCCAAATTACAAGTACTTAGAGTTATGGCTAGATGAAAATTTAAAATGGAACCATCATTTAAAAGTTCTAGGAAAAAGATGTTAAAGCTAGAACTGGTTTCTTGTACAGGAATCAAATCATACTTCTCAATGGATGTAAGGAAGAAAATAGTACAGAGTACACTATTTGATTATGGTGATATTGTATATGCCAGTTTACTTAAGAGTTAACTCTCAAAGGTTTGACATGCTATATAGACAGGATGGAAGCTGTCCAGAGGAGGGCAACTAAAATAGCGCAGGGTCTGCACCGGAAGACATATGAAGAGAGACTTAAGGAGCTTAATATGTATAGCCTCGAGGAAAGAAGGGAGAGGGGGGACATGATAGAAACGTTCAAGTACCTCAAGGGAATCAACAAAGTCCAAGAGGGTAGCATCTTTCAAAAAAAGAGGTGTGCAAAAACAAGAGGGCACAATTTGAAAATAGAGGGGGGGCTGCTCAGAGGTAATTTAAGGAAGTATTTTTTCACAGAGAGGGTTGTGGATGCATGGAACGGCCTTCCGAAGGAGGTTGTGGAGTCAAAATCAGTGGTGGAATTCAAGCATGCATGGGATAGTCATAAGGCAGTTCTGGGGGGTTGGGGTAGGAAGAAGTAGGCTGCTAGTTAACTAGGATCTGCAGCTTATCCAGTAGGTAGGGAAATGGGCAGACTGGGTGGGCCAAGCGGTCCTTATCTGCCGTCAAATTCTATGTTTCTATGTATATTGCAAACTGGCTCATTTCGTCCTTCTTGCTCCAAAGCATACAAATCATTGTACTTTGCTTAAATCTCTCAGCTGGTTACCTCTGGAGCAAGTAAGACAACTGCACATAATCAACTTTTATGTGGAAGTGCAATAAACAAAAGATTCCAGTGTGCATTTCTGATTTATCTTCTTACCATCCTCTTAAATCTGAACTAAGGTCAGCTGAAGGTTTTGAATTTAATGCCCCTAGGGTAAATGCTTAAATCGGACAGCTGTCTCTTTCATTTAAAGGTCCAAAGCAATGGAATACCCTTTCCTGTTTACTAATTACTAATATTAATGACTTACCATCTTTTTACACCTTATAGCAAAGGTTTAAATTTAGCTGCCCTAGTGTATTGTGACCATTGTAAATTTGTAAGCCTGGTTGTGCTGTAACTGTTGTTCTGACAATGTGTAAAATTTTATATTTATATTCTAGAATTTTGTAAATTGTTAGCTATATTATAATGGTGTCTAATTATGATGTATATTTACACAAATATTAATATGTATTTCAGGAGACCACTGAAAATGAGCTTTGGCTCAACTGGCTAGTTGCCATCTTTTCCTGTTTCAAATTAAAAAAAAAAACATGAAACTTGAACTCGTAAGGGGATGGCCTACTGGTCACTACGATGGATCCTGTGCTGGGTGTGATGCCTTCTGAGCATCTAGTTGCAGGGTGTACCACCACCCTCCATCTCAGTCATTTTTAGTGTATGTATACCACCACCTTCCATCCCAGGCATTGTTACAGGGTGTATACCGCCACCTTCCATCCCAGGCATTGTTACAGGGTGTATACCGCCACATTCCATCCCAGGCATTGTTACAGGGTGTATACATACCTTCCGTCCCAGACATTGTTACAGGTGTATACCGCCACCTTCCATCCCAGGCATTGTTACAGGGTGTATACATGCCACCTTCCTCCCAGACATTACAGGGTGTATACCGCCACCTTCCATCCCAGGCATTGTTACAGGGTGTATACTGCCACCTTCCATCCCAGGCATTGTTACAGGGTGTATACCGCCACCTTCCATCCCAGACATTGTTACAGGGTGTATACCGCCACCTTCCATCCCAGGCATTGTTACAGGGTGTATACCGCCACCTTCCATCCCAGGCATTGTTACAGGTGTATACATACCTTCCATCCCAGGCATTGTTACAGGGTGTATACATACCTTCCGTCCCAGACATTGTTACAGGGTGTATACCGCCACCTTCCATCCCAGGCATTGTTACAGGGTGTATACCGCCACCTTCCGTCCCAGACATTGTTACAGGGTGTATACCACCACCTTCCGTCCCAGGCATTGTTACAGGGTGTATACCGCCACCTTCCATCCCAGGCATTGTTACAGGGTGTATACCGACACCTTCCATCCCAGGCATTGTTACAGGGTGTATACCACCACCTTCCATCCCAGGCATTGTTACAGGGTGTATACCGCCACCTTCCATCCCAGGCATTGTTACAGGGTGTATACCGCCACCTTCCATCCCAGGCATTGTTACAGGGTGTATACCGCCACCTTCCATCCCAGACATTGTTAGCTGGTGAATACCACCACCCTTAGTCCCAGGCATTTTTGCAGGGTGTACCACCACCCTCCATCCCATTCCCCTTTAGCACACTCATTAGAAAGGTATCACATCAAAAGGGTGACTACAAATGAGGGACTCGCAAATGAGCGGGTCATATTCAGCAAAATGGTTAATGGCTACCCTGCAAGGGTAGCGACCTGGTCGAAGGCGACCGTTCAGAAGACCCGGGCAGGAATAGTGAGGGAGGGGAGGGAGGACAGGACAGAGGTTTCTGTGGGGCAGTGTTCCTGGTGCTGCTGAGCCAGCACGTGTGGTGTAGTGGAGAAGGTAGCTAGCTCCGGCTATAGGAGGTTCTGGGTTTGGGAACAGGATGGGAGAAATATTTTGCTGCTGCCTGTGACTCTTGTTTTTGGGGTTTTTGTTCTTTCAGGGTCTCGCCCTCCTACAAATGCACCCTCGAGCCGATAATCCTTCAGTAGGGGTGCGGGCGCATGGGGGTGCAGCTCGACTCCGGCAAGCCCACTGATAGGCAAGCTTACAGGGCAGCTCGAAACAACTGCATCTGGGCCATCCGTAAGGCCAAAGTGGACTACTACAGGTCCTCCCTTGTCTCCTCCTGGGGCTCGGCCCGAAAATTCTGGGACATCAAGGAACTCAATGGAAAGTCTGTACCCCCCCCCCAATCCCAGCTCAACATAAATGGCTCCATCACCACTGACCCTCATTGCACTGTAGACACCTCAACTCCACCTTCTCAGACCTCAGCTGGTACTCCCCCCAACTTTTTGACCCCATCCCAACCCCCCCTCCCCTCACCCCTCCTTCTACTTCCGCACCCTCTCAGCATGATGCTAAGCCCTACCTTCTCAATGTCCTAAAAGGTACCAGTCATATTAAGCACTCACCGGACCTTAAACTGCTTCATCTGGTCCTGGACGCTATACTCTCCCCTCTTACCTACCTACCTCCTCAACCGTTCCCTCTGCCTTGCCCAGTTCCCTTTCGCTTGGAAAACTGCAGTCATTACACCCATATCCATGAATGGTGACCATACCTCCCCTGGAAACTACTGACCAATATCCATCCTTCCGCCCCTCTCAAAAATCTTAAAAAAAGATAGTATCGGATCAGCTTGCTGACTATCTCACCACGCACAACCTCCTCTGCAAGGAGCAGCATGGCTTCCGCTGAGGCCACAGTACCACCACTGCCCTGCTTGAATTCTCCAGCTTCTTACACCCAGCTCTCGACAATGGCCACCTAGTCGGATCTGCATTCATGGACCTGTAGAAAGCCTTCGACACTGTCAACCATCCACTCCTACTATCCACTCTCACACAACTAGGCCTCTCCCAAAATGTCCATGACTGGTTTGCCAGCTATCTCTCCTCCCGCTTTCAGTGCATTAACATTAACAGCACCTTACTGGGATGCCACTCTGTCCACTCTGGGGTTCCACAGGGTTCTATCCTGGGACCACTACTTTCTAGTCTATACCTTAAGTCTCTCCCCACCTATTGCTCTGAAAGAGTGCTTCTCTATGCTGATGACGCAGTTCTCTTTTCCGCACACCCTGATCCTATCTCCCTCCAAAACACCCTCCAGAACTCCTTCAGCCAGGCTGAAACCTGATTCATAAATTGCAGACTTGTGTTGAACCACAAGAAGATGAAGACCATGCTCTTCTCCCATAATCAGAGCAGATTCAAAGACTCACCCCTTCTGGTACAGTCAGATAGTCACCCCGGAACAAGTAAAGTCTTTCAAATACCTTGGCCTAATGCTTGACCCGGCCCTCTCCTTCCACAGCCATATCCATAACCTCTGCTCCGTGGTAAACTCTCGAATATGCCTACTCTACCGCCACAGGGACTGCCTCCTCCCGAAGTCCTAAGACTGGCCAATATCTCCTTTGTCCTGTCCCTCATAAATTATGGGCTCGTGGTCTGCGGCACCGCAGATAACACTGCCCTCAACCGAGTAAAAATGTCCCTAAACAAAGCCTGCTGTCTGCTCAAAGGGTGCCAACAGGCTTACCCACACCTGCTCTCTGTACGCGCTAATTTACACAACATTGATGACAGACTATTGTACCAGACCTGCTTCCTCACCAGGAAAATTGTAGCCAGACTGGCCCCCCCAGGCGCGTCCACCCTTATCCGCCCCACTCCCCCTACCTTCTCCACCCGAAGCTCTACCAAACCCTCTCTCCTTGTGCCCAAAGTTAGGACCTCTCTAGCCCAAAGGTCCTTCCTTTACAGAGCCCCATCCTGTTTTAACTCCCTCCCTGCTAACATCTTCTCTGAAAGTAGGATTGGGCCTTTTAAAACCACCCTCCGCCTCCACCTCCGCCCGGAGCTGTAAATGCTAAACGAGGCTGTCCACAACTTCCTCTCTCTTTCACTACATGCCAACGCTGTGACTGCCCCCAACCCCACCCCCACCCCCGTCCTGCTCTCCTAGCCCTTAAGGCTTCTCCTCACTCCACAGGCCTGCTTTCAGTCACTCTCTTCTTGTTGTGTTGTTCGTTCTCTTCTTCTATACCAAGTACCAATTGCTGAAACTGTTACCACTACTTTAGCTACTACTCTGTATAGGAAATGTATCTCCTAAGCTGTATTACTTCATTTGTTTGTCTACCTCTGATGTGGAGCTTTTGTAAATGAGTCTCTGACTCAAAGGTTTGTAATTTTGATACTGTTAATAAATAAAATAAATAAATAAATAAATAAATAAACATTGATAAGTACTGGCCGGATGCAGTATCGCTGTTATGTGTATATTGCCAAATTGCTTTTTGGTGATATACACTCACCATAATAGCGATCGCTCTTTTGCGTTCGATATTATGACATGGAACCCATTAGAAGACATTAACACAGAGGTACACAGTTTTTCTGTGTACTTGCATGTTAGGAGATGTTTAAATAGGAACAGTCAGAACCAAGCCAGTCCCAATATGCAGTTCGTAAGCAAAAACATTTTGTTTAGCACAATATAGTAGACTGTGTCACAAACTCACTCCGCCGGTCAGGCCCTCTGCTCCTACAGTGCCAACCTCAGAGCGCAATATTGAGAAGAGGTAACAGACAGGGTAACCCTCCTATCTGCTTTTGGGTCCGAATCACCTTTAGCCTCAAGTTCTGGGGGGATTCAAACTGTGAACCATATGCTAGCATACCCAAATGTACAGGCTCAGATAATATTCCACTTCAGTCTTGCAAAAAATATAAAAAAAAGACTGCACTCGGGAACAAGCAGTGCCTGGTTTCAGAAACAGTTCTGATACAGATGAAAAAACAATATAAAACCGGCACCTGCTCAAAGCATTTTACTTTAATTCAGCTCGTATTATGGACAAAAGACCGAGTGTGCTTATTTCAAAAGGACTTTTTATTAATTTAAAACTCACTTGAAATGTGGCACAAAACACCAGAATTCATGTGGAAACAGCAATCACATGCAGCACAATAGTCCACAATATTCTTATTAAATCCACAAAACGCCACACAAGTCCATGCACAGACGGCTGTAGAAGTTCCAACAGGTGTGAGCAAGAACAGAGGTCGCTTCCAACAGACGTCACCTGACGCGTTTCGCTGTTAGCTTTCTCAAAGGTTGGCGTCCACAGGTATACACCTGTATTTAAACACAGTCCTTAAAGGGATATGTACCCTATTATAAAACATATAAACAAATCAAAAACCATTAACCAAAATTCACCACTTAATATGCCCAAGGCAATCTCCCAACAAATAATTATAAAATAACCCATTCTTATAACATAGAAATAGAAAATATATAAAATATATAAAATATATATATAACAGTACCCAACTTCACTTTATCTTTTATATTTGAGAAATGGACGAATCTCAAATCTTTCATTTAAGCCAGGTTCATACATAGCCTTCATTGCAAAAATCCAGTACTGTTCCCTACACAGAAGGAGGTTATCCAAATCCCCCCCTCTTTTCGTAAGTATAGATTTTTCTATTGCTGTAAATGTAAACTTATGTAAACTTTTATCACTTGCTTTCATGACATGTAAAGCTAAAGCATTTTTTTCATCACCATTCAAAATGGCCCTTACATGTTCACCTATACGAATTTTAAAGGGACGTTTAGTTTTCCCAATGTAAAAACAATTACAGCAACATTCTGCAATGTATACCACACCAGATGTGCTGCAAGTAATAAGGCCTTTTATTTAACTTCACCTCCTGTTGCATGATTTTTAAAAGTTTGTTGTTTTAATCCATGGGCAATATTTACAGTTACCACATTTTTTACAACCCTCCACTGTTTTCACTATTTTATTTAACCAATCCTGAGGTTTTTCATCATTTGGTTGTACAGAGTGAACCACAATATCTTTAATATTTTTACCTCTTCTGAACACAATTTAGGTTTACCAACTTGTTTTTGTTTAAATTATTATCTAAATTAACCAAATGCCAATGTTTCCTTATAATTTTAGCTACCTCACCAGATTGTGGACTGTAGGTAGTAACAAATGTGGTCTGTGGATCATGACTATTTACCCTTTGTTTACTAACTAGTAAATCCTGTCTTAACAATCCATCCACATCACTTTTTGCTTTTTTTAACAATTCATAACTATACCCACGGTCTTGTAACTTGACAGTCATTTCATTTGCCCTTTTATTATATCTACCTGAATCACTACAGTTTCTCTTGGTACGAATGAATTGACCCTTAGGTATAGCATTAATTACATGCCTGGAGTGACAGCTACTAGCTGTACCCATTTTCTGTAAATAAAATTCATTTTTATAAGAATATAACACTTTTTTTTATAAAAATGAATTTTATTTACAGAAAATGGGTACAGCTATGGGTGCCAGCATGGCACCTAATTATGCCAATTTATATATGGCAAGATGGGAATTGGAGGTGATTAGGACTCCGAATAATCCCTTTCTACACAAAATTGATCTATGGAGACGTTTTAGTGATGACATCATTATGGTGTGGAAGGGGAATCAGGAAGAATTAGTAGAATTTGTGGAATATTAGGAAAATAGCAATGAGCATCTGAGGTTTACTATTAATTCCAGTTACACTGAAATTAATTTTTTGGATTTAAGAATCTATAAGGATGGAATGGGTGGTGTTAAAACTGACCTTTATACTAAACAGTCTGATCGGAATACTATTTTATTAGCTAGTAGCTGTCACCCCAGGCATGTAATTAATGCTATACCTAAGGGTCAATTCATTCGTACCAAGAGAAACTGTAGTGATTCAGGTAGATATAATAAAAGGGCAAATGAAATGACTGTCAAGTTACAAGACCGTGGGTATAGTTATGAATTGTTAAAAAAAGCAAAAAGTGATGTGGATGGATTGTTAAGACAGGATTTACTAGTTAGTAAACAAAGGGTAAATAGTCATGATCCACAGACCACATTTGTTACTACCTACAGTCCACAATCTGGTGAGGTAGCTAAAATTATAAGGAAACATTGGCATTTGGTTAATTTAGATAATTTAAAACAAAAACAAGTTGGTAAACCTAAAATTGTGTTCAGAAGAGGTAAAAAATATTAAAGATATTGTGGTTCACTCTGTACAACCAAATGATGAAAAACCTCAGGATTGGTTAAATAAAATAGTGAAAACAGTGGAGGGTTGTAACAAATGTGGTAACTGTAAATATTGCCCATGGATTAAAACAACGAAAACTTTTAAAAATCATGCAACAGGAGGTGAAGTTAAAATAAAAGGCCTTATTACTTGCAGCACATCTGGTGTGGTATACATTGCAGAATGTTGCTGTAATTGTTTTACATTGGAAAAACTAAACGCCCTTTAAAATTGATAGGTGAACATGTAAGGGCCATTTTGAATGGTGATGAAAAATGCTTTAGCTTTACATGTCATGAAAGCAAGTGATAAAAGTTTACATAAGTTTACATTTACAGCAATAGAAAAATCTATACTTACGAAAAGAGGGGGATTGGATAACCTCCTTCTATGTAGGGAACAGTACTGGATTTTTGCAATGAGGCTATGTATGAACCTGGTAAATGAAAGATTTGAGATTCGTCCATTTCTCAAATATAAAAGATAAAGTGAAGTTGGGTACTGTTATATATATATTTTATATATTTTATATATTTCTATTTCTATGTTATAAGAATGGGTTATTTTTATAATTATTTGTTGGGAGATTGCCTTGGGCATATTAAGTGGTGAATTTTTGGTTAATGGTTTTTTGATTTGTTTATGTTTTATAATAGGGGTACATATCCCTTTAAGGACTGTGTTTAAATACAGGTGTATACCTGTGGACGCAACCTTGAGAAAGCTAACAGCGAAGCAGCCAGGTGACGCCTGTTGGAAGCGACCTCTGTTCTTGCTCACACCTGTTGGGACTCTACAGCCGCCTGTGCATGGACTTGTGTGGCGTTTTTGGATTTAATAAGAATATTGTGGACTATTGTGCTGCATGTGATTGCTGTTTCCACATGAATTCTGGTATTTTGTGCCACATTTCAAGTGAGTTTTAAATTAATAAAAAGTCCTTTTGAAATAAGCACACTCGGTCTTTTGTCCATAATACGAGCTGAATTAAAGTAAAATGCTTTGAGCAGGTGCCGGTTTTATATTGTTTTTTCACTTCAGTCTTGACAGCTACCTCTCCCCTCCTTGCCCCCTTCTACCTGCCTACCCCCTTGCCCCCTGCCCTGTCCTCCCCCCAGGCATTTACTGACTTTTATCCCTCCCCTCCCTCCCCTTTAGAGCTCTTACCCTCACCCTCTACCCTCCGACAATGGCCTTCCTGCCTGCATACCCCCTTCCCTCTCACCTGCAGTGCTTATTTCTAAGCTTGCCCTTGGCTGGTATGTCATGCTACCTAACATTTGGCACATTTTGAATTACTGGAATTTCCTAAGCCTCAGTCTCTTACTTCTTTTTATTGTGTAACTATGTATTATTATGTTGACCTTTGTATGTATGTATACCCCCATTCCTTCGACGTGGAACCTTTGTAAACGAGCAGTTCCTGCTCAAAGGTATTTGTAATCCTAGATTTCAATAAAATAAAAATAAATAAAAAAATATTCTCTTCAGGTGATGCAATATATCTTTCGCCTAAGGGCACCTAACCAGGTATCCAAAATGAACCCTTAAAACTCTATAAGAGACCTTAGGTATATTCTTACCTTTTACAGTTAAACTTTTTTATTAATTTTTCATAAGATATACAGACAAACCTCTTACAGTACAGTACAATGTGAGGATTTTTTTTTAAAGAAATTGAGGCAGCATATAATAAGAACATTGCTACAATAATACAAGGAGCTTTTGGTTTAAAATATAGTAAACAATACAGGTCAAGTAATTAGCATATACTTGACATTTGTAGTGAACTTAAAGCGGATAGTATGATTAGATACAGTTTATATTAAAATGTTACATAATTATATATGATGCTGCAAAAGGGAAAAAAGTACATACGTAAAAGGATTGTGGAGTAATAAAGAACGATTGAGAACAGAGTATAGGAAAGAAAAGATATATAAGAAGTTAAGAAGAAAGAGAGGGAAACTCATAAAAAAAAGGGGGGGGAAGCTAGACTACAATGATGCATCAGTAAAATGGGAAAATCCATATATATTAAGTCCATACATTGGTGCTGGAAGACTTAGTTGATTCCAAAAAATTAAAAAAGCCCTGCCAACAATTGTTATATAACATGAGTCGGTCAGACAAGATATGTGTCATACGGTCCAGAGAGGCGTATTGCAATATTTGGTTAATGATACCGGAAGGGTAGGGATTATGTTGGATCTCCAATGCATGAGGATTGTGCTTAACTTGAAGGAAGAGTATATTTAACCATCTGCTCTACGATTATGAAATTTTACAAGAACGGTGATTAAAAATACCAAGAATGCAATGTTTAGGGTCCAGGGTAAAAGGTTGACCTACCACTTTCATTGCAAATCTGTGAGTACAGTGCCAAATCTTTTGTATGAGGGGACAGTGCCATAAGATATGCAATAAATCCCCATTGGGGGAATTGCAGCGCCAGCAATTGTTATTGTTCAATAAACCCATTTTTTTTGTAATACAAAAGGAGTTCTGTACCACAAATGAGGGATCTTGGTTTGAACTAGGGAACTGCGTTTATCATTAAAAGATTTGTGACACGAGAGCCAACATCTGGACCATTGTGCATTGGTGATATATTGTAGCAAAGTACTCCCATCTGTTTTTAGCATTGACAGAGTAGTCAGGAAGGATATCACAAATATCTTTGTAAACAGTGCTATTTAAATTGGATGTTGTTTTTATCCATTTAGAGATGTGCTTATCGTACAGAGAATTGATAGAGAAGGGTGTGAGGTAAGAGTTGCATGCGGTACGAAGCTGTAGATATTTCCAAAAATCCTGGTGGGGAAGATTCCATATTATTTTAACTTTAATGACTTGGGTTCAAGTATATCCTGCAAAAAGAGAATACCCTTATTTTTCCAGGTACGACAAAAAATGGGGTGATTATCAAGAGATATATGGTGGTTACCCCAGATGGGGGTGTAAGCTAAGGGTTTGGGGTCGGATTTAATATGCTTGTGAATGATTTTCCAACAGAATATAGAAGCAGCTATGGTAGGGTGAGACTTTAAAGAAGAGGTAAGGGTGTTATAAAGGAAAGAAGTCGCCACATTACAAGGACATAAGGATGTTTCCATATTGACCCATAAAGGAGACTGGATGTTGGGTTTGTTAAACCATTTAACTGTTTGAGATGTACGGAAAGCCCATAAGTAGGCTTGGAACCAAGGAAGGCCAAAGCCACCTTTTGACCAATGGGATCTAAGTTTATTACGACTAAATCTAGGTATTTTGCCTTCCCAAATGAAGCTGCCGATAATTTTGTCTATTTTGGTAAGGAAACTGGAGGGAAGTATCAAAGGGATATTGGAAAATAGGTATAATATTTTAGGAGTTATAGACATTTTAATGGCGGAAATTTTACCATTAAAAGAAAGTTTAAGTAGCTTCCATCTATCAAGTGCTGTTTGGATACTGGTTAACAGAGGGAAAAGATTAGCATCCCATAATTTATTCAATGTCGGGGTGAGCCGAATGCCAAGATAAGATATACCTTGGGGGCCCAACGAAAGCCTAATGAGTTGTTCATGAGGGACTACAAAGGGTATTCAGTGGTAGCGTTTGGATTTGTTAAGGTTTAGAGCTAGTCCGGAGTGGAGGAAGTCATTCAGTAGTTTAACTAAAGGTTGCCCGAACTTTGAGGTTTTCAAGTAAAATAAGAGATCATCTGCATATGAGAGTGAAGTATAGTGAGAGTTACCAATAGTAATGCCTTTAATTGTACCGGATTGACGTAGGGACGCAGAAAGAGGTTCCATGGCAAGTATAAACAATGAAGGCGATAAGGGGGCATCCTTGTCTGGTGCCTCTTGCTAAGTAAAAGGAGGGGGACAAAATAGAGTTTGTGAGAACTCGAGCTGAAGGGGAGGTATACAATAATTGAATCCAAGCACAAAAATTATTTGTAAAGCCAAAATGAGATAGCACCTGATATAGATATTCCCAATTGAGAGAGTCAAATGCTTTCTCAAAGTCAATGGCTATTGCAGCTGCAGGGGTTTTAAGAGTTTTTGCTTTGTGAATTAAATTGAGTAATGAGCGAAGATGATCGGAACTGTTTCTATTTTTGATAAATCCTGATTGAGAAGTATGGATGAGTTTAGTCATTAAAGATTCTAAGCGGAGAGTTAATAATTTGGCAAAGATTTTTCCGTCAGTATTAAGAAGCGAGATCGGTCTATAGTTTGAAGGAAGAAAAGGGTCTTTGTCTTTTTTTGGTAAGACTGTTATAATGGCTTCAGTCATTGTGCATGGGAGTTTCTTTATTAAGGTTGCTTCTTGGAATACATTGACTAATACAGGACAAAGAGTGTCAGATAGGGTTTTATAAAAATCAATAGGGAACCCATCACTGCCAGGTGCTTACCGCTTTTAATGATGATAAAGCAGTTTGGATTTCCTGTAAAGTGATTGGTTTATCAAGCATAGCTTTGTCCTGAGGGGATAGGTGGGGTAGATTCAATTTTTCCAGAAAATGTTGCATTAGGTTGGGATTTGTAGTATTAGGTTGCGAGTATAGTTGATGGTAAAAGGATTGCATACTACGATTGATTGAAAGGTTGTCTGTGTGTGTCTGACCTGATGAATCTTTTAGACCTGCTATATGTCTCTGCATCTGTTGAGTTTTTAGCTGGTAAGAGAACAACTTTCCGCATTTATCCCCTTGTTCCCAATAACCGTATTTAATCCTAAGAAGGGCAAGTTCAGCTTTCCTGGATATCAACTCGTTAATTTTAATTCTTAATTGTAGAATTTCCAGATGAAGCTGTGAATTATGATTGGGTTTATTTAATTTATAGTATTGGGTTTCTTTTTCTTTAAGGGATTTTTCTAAATTAGCTAATTGTTGTTCTCTTAATTTCTTTCTATGCGCTGCATAACAAATAATTTTACCTCTAATAGTGGCTTTTAATGCTTCCCAGATAGTACCTTGAGACATATCTGGAGTATCGTTAATAGAAAGAAAATCTTGAATCTGGGTTTTAATCCAAGGAGTGAATTCAGGGTCTCTGAGTAAAAAGTGGGTCTAAACGCCAAGCCATTTAGAAGAAGGTGGACCCCAGAGTAAATGCAAACTGATAGGGGAATGATCAGACATAACAATAGGGAGAATCGATGTATCAATAATTTTTTCAGTAATGAGGGGAGAAGAGAACCAATAATCAATCCTACTATATGATTTATGTAAAGAGGAATAAAAGGTGTAATCTCGTTGTCTGGGATGATGTAATCTCCAAATGTCAGAGAGACCTAAATCCTTCATAAGCATTGATAGAGCATTAATACTACGGGGGGTGGGCATCATGTTATGAGTTACTTCTGTCTAAATATGCTTGCAGTGCTAAGTTAAAGTCACCACCAATAAGAATAGGTGAATTATTTTTATTATTAATCATAATTTGTTGGGATAGATTATGAAGAAAATGGGTGAATCAAAGTTGGGTGCATATACATTCACAAACATAAGCGGACCTGCTGTGGTGTTTAATAGGGTTATAATCCACCTACCATCCGGGTCTCTAATGATTTTTATGGGGGCCAATTGATTTATGTATTAAGATAGCAACCCCATGTTTTTTGGATAGAGAAGATGACGCTTATACTTGACCGACCCAGTCCCTTTTAAGTCTGTCGACATCCTCTGATAAAAGTTTAGTTTCTTGTAAGAAAGCAATATGTGTTTTATGCTTTTTAAGATAGGTAAGTACTTGCTTACATTTACAAGGCGAGTTGAGTCCCTTGACATTCCATGAATGTAAGATTAGATCACTCATGGTGCTAGGATATAAGGTCATTAGTTACAAATAGGAATGAGGGACTCAATACCATTAATTTGGAGGACGTCACAGATTCAAAAGGTAAATATATATAATAAACAAATGTATGCAGGTCCCTTAACTTGTATGGGTTCGAGATGATTATTTGTATTCATTTAGTCTCACAGAGGGAGAGTATAGAGATAGGAATATCAAGTAATTAAACCTTAGAACCAACAAACGTTAGTATAAACTCAGTAACAAGAATATTAATTTGAAACTTTTATGAAATGAGAGCAATAAGAGTCGGTAAATATACCAGGACTCTCACGCTACACTACTAGGCGTGTAGAGTAATTAATGAATCTCAAGATACGGTTTACCCTATAATCTTAAGATACTAAACTTTATATAACAGTATATTAAAGAAGTGTATTTGAGATTTGTGCTGAGGTAATTAAAGCATTACCCTGGAAAAGACCCAAACATCATTCTACCAAATAAACAAGGATAATTATGTAATAATGTTAAATCCCAAACATAATGAATTAGCTTGGACCTAGCAATAAGTCCAATATTAAATAAAGTATACCAACATGATGGCAGATAATGCTGGAACAGCGTGAGCCAGATAAAAGGATGCCCGATGTGTATTAATCCACATAAGCTAGGTTAGGGAAAGCAGTATATACTATAGGTTCATGGTGCATCAGTATATTGTGGAATCATTTTTATAAGTTCCAATGATTTGGAAGAAAATGGGATGAAGAATAATGTGAAAAGGCATAAAAACTCAATGTATGGAAATACAATTGGAAGCATACTTTGGTGCAAAATCTGTGAGATATAATGGGAATGCACCTGATGCACTACATACCAGAAGTGATGCAAAATAAATATTAAATAAGTAAATGATTTTGGAGTATTTGTCTAATCATCCTCCACATTCCAAATGATAGGATTTATGTGGAAAAATGCTATAACAGTAGGGGTTAAGGGCACACTGATATGAAATACAGAACTCTATATATGTATGTATGCGCCTGACCACACGGTGGTGCTGAAGCTTATGAAAACTTAGAATGTAAATAGCAATTACATATACTAATGTCTAGCACCACACAAGGATTAATTATAAGAGATCTTACAAACATTGTAATAATTATTCTTTTTTTTTTTCTATTGAATACATTGAGAGTAACTCCCGCATAGATTAAATACCACCAGTGTCAATTGGCTCACCTCCCACATACAGATACAGGCTTCTCAACAGCGATAGCAATTTACTGCATTTAAGTGCTCCAAACCTGTTGGGTACGATAGAGACTGCGCTTTGAGGTAAATGTACCGAGGGAATCGAATGAGGTGGTGTGAAGAGGAGGGATTCTGGTGAGAAACTGCTATACCACATCTAATTATGGGCCATAGTATTTATCACAAATTTTTTTTTTTTTTTAGTGGGAAAAGCCTCAGGTAGCCTTGCTCTTCGATTTTCTTCTCCTTTTCTTTTTGGGTGATTCAGATGATTTAAAGGGAGAGCTGGACACAAGATCAGCCCAGGAAGAGTCGGGAGAGTCATTACCAGTTGAGAGCTTCTTCGGGTCTTGAGTAAACGTGTCGAATACAGTCTGTCTCAGATCCTCCGTAGATGAGTGCAGATCTTCTTGGAGCAGATCTTTTTGGAGTGGGGAGAATTTGTTAGACAAGGTAAGAGGAGTAGAAAAACTGATGTGACGTTCCACATGGGAAGCTGGAGAGGTGGAAACATTATTTAGACAGCAGGTATTATTATATAGAGAAGAACCAGATGCTTTTTTTTCTTGCATGCGTGCAGAGCTTCTGGCAGGAGCTACAGTGGCAGGTATGATGGCTGCAGATTTCTCAGGGACCTGAAGGACAGTTTCAGCAGGAAGGGCAAGACATTGTAATTGCAAAGTGCTTGTGCTGGAGCAGGAACGAGCTGCATTAGCATCGCAAGGCGATGTAAGTGCAGGCTGTGTCCAATTCAGAAATTCAGAGAGAGATTCTGGGGTACTGAAATCTCTGGTAGAATCATTCAAAAAAATACGTATTGTTGCAGGATAACGCAGTGCAAACTTAATTCCAAGGATCATTTTAATGGGGTTGTAAGCTTTTCGTTTGCTAGATAATTCTTTAGAATAGTCTCTGAAAATAAGGATTCTGTTTTCTTGCCAAGTAAGTGCACCCAATTGCCTCGCTTTTTGAAGAATCAGTTCAGTATGTGCGTGGTTTAGAAATCTGGCAATGATGGCCCTGGTTTCTGGTCAGGTCCAGGCCTCGGATTTAAGGTGCGGTGAGATCTCTCGATGGTTAGGTCTTGGCCGGCTGGTAATTTAAGCAGAAGGAAGTACATGAGTTAGAAGAGCACTGGTATCTCCTAGTTCAACACCTTCAGGAAATCCAAGAAATCTAAGGTTGTTACGCCTGTTTCTATTTTCAATATCATCTATTTTGTCCTGAAGGTTCCTAATAACTCTGTCCTGCTCCCTGATGGTAGCCTGTAATACGTTAATGGAATCTTCATTTTGAGATGCTTTAACATCAGTAGCGCCGATTTTTTGATCAAGTGCCTGCATATTATTGATATTTTGTTGAGATGCAATTTTTAATACATTGATTTCACTTATTAGTTGCTGGAACATTGCCTCCACTATATTAAGAGAACTGTTATGTGGAGATTGGTCTTCCATTATTGTAGGCCTTAATAGAGAAATTGAAAAGCTGTAGATAACTTGTTCAGTAATTATGAGGCAATAAAAAATACTGTACCAGAGCTGTTCTGCGATGTACATATAGTGAGATCTCAGATGTTGGTGAAGGTAGGAAGTCTGGAATCTGTAGGATGGATGATGATATTTGGTAAATCCAGGGAGATGAAGAATCAAGCAGCCATCTTCAGCACAGCAGGCCACGCCCCCTATTCTTACCTTTTACCAAGCTTAGTAACACCATCAAGCCCTCGAACAGTTGTCAGACTTAAAAATACAGGCACTGCACATGCAAAAAAATGACTGAGGAGACCCAGGCAGTATCTTAAAGAAAATGTTTACTAAAAATGGATAAAAAAGTAAGATAAAATACTGAATAAATATCAAGGAGCATCAGAATCACATAAAAGAAAAACAAGGGAAAACTACAGAACAAAACTCCTACCACAATGCATTTAGATATTTTCCATCTAATGTATTACCTCTGTAAGTGCAGTTAAATTAGAGAGATCTTTGTTTCTTAAGAGCCCAAAAAGATATGACCCACATTTCAGACCCAAGTATCAGTTTAAAGTCTTTGTCTCCACACCCCCTCTGTGAGTCATCTAGGGCCTCTGTTTAGAATATAAAATTAAAAACATGATTTCTTACCAGGAGGTATTTTAAATAATGTGAACATCAGCAAAAACACATTTCCCAAATTATGAGTCTTTGATCCACCAGTTCCTTTGAGGTTTACAGCCCTGCAGTTCGTCACCCAGGTGTGAGATAGCCAATAGGAATCAGCTAAATGACATCCTTTCCTGATGTAATAAAATTCTTATTTAAGTTCTAACTTCAAAAGCAGCAGCAGGTGATGAGGGCCATAAACTGTCTCTCTAGAAGGATGTTCCAACTAAATGTTTCTTTCTGGTCCGTTTAATTACATCCTGGTTTTCAGCTGCTGACATCTTGTAATTTAAAGGGTCAAATCTCACAGACTGACATTTCATACACTGACCATTTATTTATAATACCATTATTATACAATAATCATAATCAGCTGGCCAAGCGCCACAGACTGTATTAGGCTGATTCTGCTGCCTCCAAAGCAGACGTTTGCTCTAACCAGAAATCACGGAATTCCCTGCAGCTAATGTCAGAGCTGGGCTGCAGCAGTGGAAGATTTAACAGCCTGCAGTGCATGTCGGAATTTCTATAAGCTCTGATTTTTGTCTGTTAGTCCCACTGTCCTCCACCGAGTATAGTCACAGAGGACTGTATTCAGCCCTGGGAGAACAGTGAAACTGGCACACATCTGAGCAGAGCTCGTGAAAACTCTAACATGCACTGCAGGCTACTGAATCTCCCACTGCTGCAATCTTCTATACTGCAGTAAACAGTAAGAACATTTTTCCTGCACACAAAGTGGAAACTTGACCAGCTCCAGAGCTGGGTGTGGGGTTTTAGTGCTGACTGTTCCTGGATATCCATCTCAAAGTGTAACTGCTGACTGCACCGAGCAGGTGATGCTGTTTATGTCTTTGCATTTCCCCGAGCAGACAGAATGAAGTAGAGTGTTTAATGAGTTTCTACTGCTGTACAACGGTTCATATGCTTATGCTTCTATACAATATGGCCTGTTATGTGCATTAAAAATCAATGAAACGTATAACTACAGAAAATAAATTGTCCTTCGTCTGCTTCAGGCATACACAGACTACCTACATGGTCCATCCGGATCCACTTATGTTCTTAGTCTAAAATAGCAACCAATGAACCCCGAAGAATTTGAGAAACACAATATAAAAAAACAATCTGGCTAATAGTTTCAGTATTTCTGCATGTGTCTCCCCCAATATTTCTTAGGGCAATAGTGGGTAAAAATATATTTGCCTCTTTGGGTTTTTCTGTCCCTACTGCCTAGTCCCCACCTGTCGTCATAATCTTCTCCTTATAACATCACAAACATTTCTATCGTGACGAATCAAGGTCTGGCAGTTAAAATTCAATACTAAGAAGTGTAAGGTACTTCACCTAGGGGAAAATGAACCCCAAAACAGAGTACTGGATGGGAAGAGAGAGACTAAGCACTACAGATGAGGAACAGGATCTGAGGGTTATCATTAGCAACTCATTTAAGCAATCGCGTCAGTGCAACAAGGCCTATAGCAAGGCTAATAGGATGCGGGGACGTATTGGGAGGGGTATTGGTAGCAGAAGAAAAGAGATAATACTTCCCCTCTACAATTTCCTAGTGAAGCCTCACCCAAAGTACTGCGTCCAGTTCTGCAGTCCTCACCTCAGAAAGGGTAAGGATAAATTGGAAACAGCGCAGTGCAGAGTAATAATGATGATTCTGGGCCAGTAGGGCAGATCCTATGGGGAGCACCTCAAGGCACTGAACTTGTACTCACTGGAGAACAGAAGGGAAAGGGGAGATATGATAGAGACCTTCAAGTTCCTTAAAGGAATTAACAAAGTGAACTGCGGGAAACTATTTAGCCTGAATACCAATTCACAATCACGTAGACGCGAATGGAAATTAACAGCAGGTAGGTTCAGGAGGGATGTAAGGAAGTACTACTTTACAGAGAGGGTGGTGGAACCTTTGCGCTCCATCCTTCTCCACCCCGGCTGACCCCCAGCAACCCGTGCTCGTTCCCGATCCCAGGTCGCCGTCATGGTGCGAGGTGTGGCGTCCAGCGCCACCGGGTCGGCCTCAGCTGGGACATAATGAAGAGAATAGTGGTTAACAGGGGCAACAGAACCAGGGAGGAGAACAGAGAGATGATGAAGAGGGTTAGTACCCTGTAGGAACAGTAGGTTCCAGGGATTATAGGTAACTAGGGCAGACGGAATGGACCTCTGGTCTTTTTCTGCAGTCACTGTCCATGTTTCTATGATTTCACACAAGGTAACTAGTATGACTTCAATGGGGGGAAAGCAGCAGGGATATGCGACCTCTGAAAGGGACAATAGTCCTATTTTCATGTGTTTACAGTAAATGTATTCATCAGAAGGCAATGACAGAAAAAAATATATGAAAAAAAACACAACTTGCATGTCAATATTATATTTATTTCAAATGTTTCCCAGAGTTGTCAGCAGGTCTTTAGCTTTTTGTTATCTCCAAATCTTGCAGTGTACATCTCCATGCTGAATATACAGTTTTGTGCTTGCAGTGCAAGCTAGCATTGCAGAAAACATGAACAGACTTTGTCATCTGCAGACCAGATTTAATAACTAAATGCTTTTTTTTTTTTTTATTGAAATAAAATCAGTCACAGTGCTGTTTGTTGCCAAGCCAGAATAACTAAACTTGTCACGTTACTCACTGTTACTGTCCTGGACGGTTTCTTGCTAAATCGCACAACAGAATTTAAATATCTCAACCCTCTGGTTGGATAACAACCTGCATTTTAATTTCGGTGATATCTCAAAGTTTTCCAAGTCTGAAGCACTCTATAGAAACAAAAGCTGTACATGCGTTTTTCATTGTTAGAAAATTACAGATCAGCTGTGCCTAGCTATTACGAACAATGGGGACACAGTAAACTGCACAGTTTTGTAACGATCATTAAAAAAGCTAAAAGCACTGTAAAATAATTTTAGCAGGCTAACACTGTGCAATTTTTACTTTCATTTCATTATCTGCCTTTAGTTTAATTGGCTGTCACAACCAAACAGGCATCTCTATCACTGTGTAAACTTCATCAAGATAGTACACATCGTGCCGCCTGACCGTATATGCCCCTGTCTGCACTCTGTGCTCCACCAAGGCGGGTCTCCTGTTTGTTCCTCTGTGTCGTCTGAAGTTGTCCAGAGGCCAGACTTCTGGGGTGGCAGCACCCTTGATTTGGAATGCTCTGCCACCTCATATGCATGGAGCCCCTTAGAACTGTTTTAAAATACCTTCTTTCATTAAATCACATCACTTGTTAATTTATTGTTCTATTGATAATATTTAATTATTGTTTCTGAATTTGCTTACTGTTTCATTCTGTCGTCCCAGCTTATAAAGTGGGGTCGGGAGAGTGACCTGATGGGCCTAAAGTCCTTTCCAAAAGAAGAGTTACTTACCTTAACAGTAGATCTTCGAGAAAATCTCTTCCACTGCCCCACATCATGGAAGTGTTAGCCATCGGAGTCACCACCACCCAAAAATTTCACTAGCTGGGGCCACCCATGTGGCCACCTATATAACGTGGGCAGGCCCATCATGCCTCAGTTCCTTGCTGCAGATAAGCTTGGAGCATCATCGAACTTGGCAGGAACCAAAGCAACATCACCAACCAGGCACACAGAAGAGGATACGCAAACCTGAGTAAATATGTCAAATTCAGGCATAAAAGGAGAACCAGCATGCGACAGCAGGCAAAATGACCAGCTGTCACCCAAAATGGAGCGGAAGGACGGAGGGAAAGCTGTGGCTCAATGGAGGAGAGTCTTTTGAACATCTACTGTTACGGCAAGTAACAGTCTTCTTCGAGGGCATGTCCCTCCATTCAGCTACATCATGGAACGATTCCCAATCAGTACCAAAGCACTGAGGGAAGAAGGAAGGAAAGAAGGATCTAAGGATCCTGAGTAAGGAGGCCTTGCAGAACAGTAAGGTCAAATCTGGCACATCTACGAGAGATGCTGTCCAGACCGAAATGTTTAGTAAATGTACGAACAGTACTCCAAGTGGCAGCAGCACATGTGTCAGCAGTAGCCACACTGTGGAAACAATTCACAGAAGTAGCCACCCCATGGGTGGAGTGAGCAAGGACAGGACCACATAGCTGCTTACCGTACTTCCGGTAACAGTAATTGCAACAACTTGGAAAGGCCCTGCTTTGAAATAAGGGAGCACATCATTCTGGGCGTGAAAGCCACAAATGGCTGAGAGCATTTTCTACAATCCTTCGTATGATCCAGATACCAACGCAATGTACAACGGACGTCAAGCATATGCAGTCAACGTTTCCCACTATACATGGGAGTCGAAAAATAAAGGTGAAGGTAAGTAGTCTGATTAGTGTTCACTCGGAAACACTCTTCAGCAGAAAATGAGGACTGGTACGCAAGGTAACCTGATCCTTGAGGAAAAACAGAAAAGGAGGATCTGCAACCAGAGCCAGTAGTTCAGAAATGAGTCAAGCAGATGTCATAGCCACTAGAAACAGTGTTTTCCAAGAGAGGAAGCACAGCTCACAAGTAGCAGCCAGCTCAAAGGGAGGCACAGTAAGGATCTCTAGAATCAAATTAAAGTCCAACACCGGAACTGGGTCACAGACCGGGGGTTGCAGAAGTACAGTACCTCTGAGGAACCTGTGAGAAACCTCAAGCTGGGCCACCATCATGCCAGCAATAAAGGCATGAAAAGTAGACACCTCAGCCAAGTGGATCTTAACGGAGGAATACCAGAAGCCAGAGTCCGTAAGGGACAGGAGGTGGTCCATCACCAAACTGACTGGATATGTAAAGGGGTCCAGCTGGCAGGAAGCACACCATACCAAATATTTCTATTTCTGTGAGTAGTGTACCAAGGAGACTGCTTCCTAGCCACCAGCAGAACAGCAGCAGCCACTGGGGAAACCCCCAAGCAGGAGAGCTCTACGTACTCAGGTACTAGGCATGGAAGCGCAGGGATCAAAGATCCAGATGCATCAGAGCACACTGCTCCTGCAACAGAAGTCCTGGTCATAGAGGAAGCAAGAAAGGGGTTTCCACCACCAATTGCTGAAGCAGAGGGAACCTGATTTGCCTAGGTCAGTACAGGGCCACCAGAATCAAGCCAACTTGGCCCTCAATTTGACCAGAACCCTATGTATGAGAGGGAACAGGGGAAGGGGTACATGGAACCTTCCTTTTCAAGATAGGGACACCTCAAGTACTGTATCCAGTTCTGGAGGCCCCATCTCCAAAAAGACACAAAGGGATCTTAGCAGCAAGGGGTGGGGGGTTAAGACCAGAGACCGAGTAGGCAGAGAAAATAGGGCAGACTATGTGGGCCAAGAGGTCCTTATCTGCAGACAACTTCTATGTTTCTATGCATCTCATCAAGACACTCCAGGCCCTGGAGCGAGCAAGCAGAAACACGGCAGTTTTGCACTGTATGGAGGTGCAAAAAGGTCTACATCTGGGTGACCCCACTTTAGGAACAGATCGTCCACAATGGAGTCCAATAACTTCCATTTCTGGCAGAGCACCTGGGACCGGCTGAGATGATTTGCAAGGATGTTGAGGGTGCCAGGCAGGAAGATGGCTGACAAAAACATGTGTTCCATGGCCCAGTGCCAGACTCTCATCATCTCTCTGCAGAGAGGATACAAGGGACACCACCTTAATGGCTGACACAGTATATCATCGAAATGTTGTCTGTATGGATCAACAGCTAATAACTCATAAGGAGGGTGACGAAGGCCTCTAAGCCAAGCAGAACAGCCCTCATCTCCAGAGTTTTGTTGCGCAGAACCATATCCAAGGGGCACCACCGTCCCAGAGTATGGAAGTTTCCCAGATGGGTACTTCACCCTAAACCCGTGGAGTCCACTGCCATCACTAGAAGTGGAGATGGATGGAGAATGGGGGATCCCATCTCAAGTTTGGAGCAGTCTCAGCACCAGAGCAGAGAGCGACAAAGCAAAGGGGTCACTTCTATGAGACAATCCACCTTCTCGGAATGCTGAGCCCACTGGGCATGGAGGAACCACTGTGAAATCCTCATGTGCAGATGTACCAGCAGGACAGTCAGAATGGCAGCAGCCATAAGGCCTATCAAACGTAAGAAGCATCTGGCTGAAACATGGTCGCTGGAAGAGACCAACTGAGTCTGGGCAACCAGTGCCTTAACACGGTCCAAGGGCAGGTAAATCCGATCCAGCCCTGTGTCTAGAACAGCAGCTATGTATTGGAGATGCTGGCACAGAGTGAGGACTGACTTTGGCTCGTTCATCATAATAATCAACTGTTCCAACAGTTGTCTGGTGCAGAACAGTGTGTAAACTATGGCGCCCTTCGACAGGGCCTTTAAAAGCCAGTCCTCGATGTATGGAAAGCCGTAAATGACCTCTTGCCAGAGGGAGGCTGCAACCGCTGCAAAGCATTTGATAAAGACATGCAGTGCCGACAATAACCATTGCCACAGAAATCTCTTGATACAGACAAAGGCTTGTCATGTATGGCTGCACATAAATTATCCTCTATGTTTAGTATCGATACATATAACAAAATCAGCATACAAGGGTAATCTCAAGCATTAGAAATTGGGCACCTTAGGGATACAGTAGTAGACTCCGAGCAGTCTCGCTCCAATGATGTCATCAAGTCACATGTTAGGTACTGTTTGTAAATTCCAATCATTGCAGCAATTTCCAAGTGAACCACTTATCGCCATGCCAAACCTGTCTGTACACACCAGTTCCTCTCTCTCAGTTCCCCGCTCCCAGAATAAATGACAAGCAGTCCTGAGAGCCACCTTAGCTTTAAATGCTACATAGATTCCCTTTCCTTTACCTCTCAGCTGACAGCTGACACACTATAATAATCCTCTCCGAGTGCTAGGTGGAACCCAGGGTCTGGGGCATGGCTCCAGGGGTAACCTCCATGTCCAGGGGTATGTTTGCGTGCTTGCTGCCAGTGATCTCCCTGTATTGTCCAATAGTTCCATTATATACAACATTTCAGTCCTTTTAACATTCACTTCTGAATGAGCTATACTCATGACCAGTCACGAGGGTGCAGGAAGAAACACCCTGGTACGTTTATTGCTGTTCCCATGTTTAACCAACATATTTACAGTTATACACTTTGGAACACAGTCCACACAAGGCTCTTCTTGTCAGCACTACACAGGTAGGTTAGATTCTGACCCCAGAACATTTTTTTTTCTATAGTGTTTGGCCAGAAAAGACACACTAAGCTGAGGCTTGTTTCCAGGTGAGTCCTGAGAATACAGGGAGGTTAAATGACTGGTTCACAGTCACAAAGTATGCAAGCGGTGGCTGTAGGATTCAAACCCAGTTCTCCAGGTTTGCAGCTCAGTGCTCTCAACCACTATGCTATACTGTCTACCAAGAGACAAAGGTCAGAACCTCAGGGTATGTAATGGCTGTACCCTCACTCAGCCCAGTGGCATGGCAAACTGAGGCACTGGCTGCCTCACCACCTGCCCCACCAGCGAGCTGGGTTCACGAGCAGATGCAGGTCGCTTAGGGGCTGGCCAGGGGAGGGAAGGAGGACGGACTGAGCATGCCAAGGACTGCTTTTTCACAAGAGGGGGGAAGGGGAACGCATGTCACGCAGGTTGGCTGCCACCTGGAGAAATCTGGGTGGTAGCACCACAGAAGGGAGGAAGAGGAAGAGGCGGACCCCACTCCCAGACATCAGGGGCATCTCTGCAAAGGCGGAGCATGCACATCACATCACTGCACATATGTGGGCTCCCAAGGTGAAAATGGACAGAAAACCTCCAACCGTGACATGGCAATGGCCTGGTCCCTTGCAGGCCCGGCACTGATAACTGGGCCCTTCCAGTAAGACCTGTGGCAGAAAACACTACGGTGACAGGACCAGAGGACCATTCCAGAAGTAGGCTGGTCAGAGTCATTAAGGAGGATAAAATACTGATTATAAAACAGCTTGAATTCAACAAGCAATCTAATTGGCCAAAACTGGTCATATGACTGTGCGGTAATTTTAATTATCACATAACTCAAATTTTATCTTCCCTTTTCCTGCTTTTTTAACTCTTAAAACTATTTTATAAGCGCATTAACACACGCCAGGGTGTGTGCAGTAATACCATAAATTATCACAGTACCCAAGTGGTTGAAAGCACTTGACTGCACCTCATGCCCCACAATCCACCTGGGGCGTGCTGTAATTAAGCATTACTGCACGTCCTGTCATGTATTACTGCTTACTTAAACAAAAAGACTATACTCTTTTTCACACCTAAAATACAGCCCATGACTCCCATCATTTCTTACAGATCAACAGTGGGTGAGGTTATGCCTCAGGTCAGAACCTCTCTACTCTGCAGTCTGAATTTACCAGAATACCCATCTTGCCATACACTATGGGGGTTACACTCATTCAAACATATTAATGACACCTTTTTGTCAGATCTGCTAGTGGGCAGGAGGCGGCACCGCTGTAGGGACTTTCACTCAGGCTTATCTGGTTAATGGCCACCCCTTCTCTGGATGCCTCTTATCAACCAGGTTCTTAACTCTTACTTGAAGGTGTACAGGGCATTAGCGCAGCTGCACTTACCTCAGCCTGCCCTCTGGCAGCAGCTGACAATCTCCCCAGATCCCTATGCCAGAAGCAGGATCTGATTCACATCCCAGCATGTGATTCCCCCAAAACAACAGCAGGCATATCTTCTACCTGCATCTGCAGTTCAATATCCATCACCACAGCTCTCACCATCTTCAACACTGCTGGTAGCTTCTCTCTCTCTCACAGGACCATTATCCCCCCCCCCAGGGCAACACCTGCTTCAGTGAGATCTTCCCTGCACCGAAAGGTCGCCAGGAACTTCCCTTGAGGGACAGCCTCTTAGGACGCTCACTCCCTCCCTCCCAGTGATCTCCTGCACTCCCACCTCAATTAATGACAATCTACACTAAATGGCCTCAGTCCCCAAATTCCCAGAGTCTTCCACACTCTCCTAATGTCTGTCCCTGGAGGTCATCAGCAGGGTGGGGTAAATCAGTTTATGAGCCGGAGGCCACTAACTTTCAAAATCTGGTAGCCAAATCAACAGTTTTAGTGGCCATCATTTTTAAGGGCTCAAAAGTCACTTCCTGAGCTGGCAGCGAGTAATGTTCAAAATCTGGTAGTCAAATCATTTTTTTAGTGGCCATTGCCCACCTAGCTACCTGATTTGTCCTATTCTGTATCAGACCATCAGACGAGTTCTGCTGTTCTCACGTACGGGATCCACAGACAACTGCTACCTAGTGATGGTCCCCTTCCCCCTCAGGTGGCCTGTCAAGAAACCCAAGGTGGGGCATCCCAGAGGTACACCTGTACCCTCTTATCATTATGCCACCTTAACAGATATCTGCCAGCATCCAACAAGCGGAACCCATCCAACAGCTGTCAAAGACTTCACCAATCAGTAGGCTCCTGGTCTAGCACTCAGATAAACTCCATGGGTTGCACTATAGCCTAGAACTTAAAGTAACGAGCTGGGAATGCATTTGGTATATCTAGCAGACCTGGATTTTTTTATTGAAATGTTTCACCAGGAAGGCATACTGAGCAACAAGTCGCTCGTCTCCCGGTGTGACCGGGGGGAGGGGACAATAGGACTGAGACATTAAATATTCAAGTTACAAGATCAACATTAACATACAGTTCTAAGGCAGGTGCTACAAACAGTGTTACAACAGTGTTGCACACAGCATGTAGAAAGAGTGGACAATAATAAGTTCCGGGTTAATAAGTAAACAAGTGCTTACATGAAAAAAGGGGGGAAAGGGGAGGGGGGTGATTGGGAAGAGTCGTGACCCTGAAGACCCCCTCAGGATGCAAAGAACCCTGCAAAGGGACTGGGGGGACCAGAGAGAAGGGGATAAGGCAGTGTCCAAGAGAGACCCTTTAGGATGGTAGGGAAGGGAGTTGATAAGAGACACAAGCCCCTTGGGGGGGGGGTAGGATAGGGACCCATGGAGAGCATTCAGGGTCCTTTACATTCTGTGAGAGATCAAGGGAGGCTAGTAAGGGGGAGCAATTTGGGTGAAGGGGAGGAGGGCTAGAGATTTGGAGGGTGGGTGTGCACAGGGTAAAGTGAAGGTAGAGAGGTAGGGTTTGTCCAGGGCTTAGAGGAGGGAATTCGGACAGGACATGGCAGGAGCAGCTAGGTGCAAGGTCGTTATTGAGGGCAGAGCTGATTTGATTCCTGCAACCACCATTTGCATACTGTCTGAACCTAAACAAGTCACTTAACCTCCCCAGTGCTCCAAGGTCACCCCTGAAAACAGGCCTTGGGCCTAGTGAGCCTTACCCGGTTATCAAAGAATTAAAAAAATAAAAGAAAAAAACAACAAGCCCTCTCCCCCCATTGGTGCGAGACAGCTGTTGCATGTCCATGAAGCGCATATACATTTTTGGTGCTCCAAGGTGGAAGTATTTCCAATCAATAGTCTTGTCCTTCAGAGCTTGTTTGGAATTTTCACCCAGGACATTTCTGACTGTATGATTTTAGGAAAGAAAGAATACCTTAGGTCCACTGAAAAATACAGCAGACCGATATTTTAAAAAATACTTTTAAATCATTTTTTTGTGTTGGTCTAATGACAAGGGTGAGTCTTTAATACATTTATCGCCAAACTTTTGTGCTACAAAAATGTCATGAACCTCTACAGCAGAGGCCTCAAAAGGGACACTAACTGATCTCAAAATCTGACCTATCAGATGAAACATGTGCTCTTACTTAGAAAATCAGCAGGGTGGAATCTTAACATTGTGTGCACCGGGTCCCCATAGATGTTCTGTACACTACCCCTGCCTTATGGGCTCAAATCAATCAATTAAGTTTATTGCAGGAATAACTCCATTGAGCAAGCTCATTCACAAGGAAGTCCTGGGACATATATCAGGAGCACAAACAAAGTAGCAGCATATTATACATACGAACATACATAATCCAGGTGGCAACATAGAGTATATACATACATGATACAGGCAATAAGAGTGGATACAATGTGCAATGTTATACAGACATGGAATACAGTAGATTAGTAAATAACAATGGCCTCAAGTGTGCACAACTGAAGTACAAAAATGGATTAGACATGTTAATATCAGTGACTAAACTACGACAATAAATAAAGTGCAAAGGCCTTAACTCATTCTACCCTGGGGGGCCATTTTGCATCAGGAGAATCAATGGATGGTTCGGACTTCATACGGAGCTATTGGGTACAGTGAATTAAGGTGGACATAGATAGATGGCCACAAGAGAGTTCATTAAGTACTAGTATACAGCTAGTGCAAAGCTGGAAGAAAAGATAGGAGGGATGAGAGGCAGGAGTAGCAGAGTGAGGGAGAGAGTGAAGAATAGAGGGGGAAGTATCGTGAACGCCTGGGGGGTAGACAGTACTAGGGAACCAATATCAGAGGCCAGGTTTATACCCTACGATAGTTGCATATTTCTTTAACCAATCTCGTGGTTAAGGTTTTAAAGGCATTGACAGATATGGGGCAGGTAAGCTTCGGAGTAGACTGTACATTGTTCCAATCAGTTGGTAGTGTAACAGAGATGGCAGTTTTGCCAAAGGAAGTGCGAGTCCTGGGTACGTCTAGATACACGAAGTCCGACTTCCTGAGGGAGTACGTACACTGGGAGATGTGGGCACGGGGAAGTAAGTAGCCTGGAATAAATAAGGCTGAGGGGCCTACATCGACAACTCATGTTAGAATTCCTTACCCAAAGATATTAAATCGAAATAAGTTATGCAATGTCACCTCCCAGGCAAATTAAACAGATTTTCCGACTTCCAGCAAAAAATTCACAAGTTAGCATCTGCAGAACACAGCAACATTAAATTTCTCCCAAATCTGAATTTCAGAACCTTTCAATGTTTATAAAGAAATTTTCATTGAAACAGGATATTTTCTCCTAGACTTCATCTGTTTCAGTTGCTTATTCTGGCTGTAAAGTCATAAACCTCTGCCTGTGACATCACAACCCGTTGCCATGGAAATTCTTCTTTTTTTTTTCTTGGTAATTATCTTTACCTCAGTCCTGTGGCCTACGGTGCTCCTGTACTTCCAGTGCTCCCATCAGTCCGTACTTCTGCACGCCAGCCTTACTGTTGACGCACACCACCCGACTCCCAGTGTTACCCCTGGTTCTGTGTCTATCCTTTCCCACAGGCACTCACCCCCTCCACCGTCACCAAGGAGGCAGGAGAACTGCTTTGCGGTCCTTGAGCTCAGGGCTGGGAAGCATGCTCTCTCGCAAACAGGACCTGGTGGTGTGGGCACATGGAGGCCATCGTCCAGAGCACCAGAGCCAGCACCTTTTTCCTGCACTCTATGAAAAGTATTCTAATGTCAAAAGCTGAGGACTTTGATTACAAAGCAGGAAAAACAACAGGAAGAGATGAAGTCTTAAGGGCAAGTAGCCTGCTTTCACACACATGTCTTCAGTAATAAAGGATGGAATTTCCAGAAATTCTCGCTGTCTGGAATCAGATGAGACTGGAGTCCTGCCAATGTCAACAGACTGTTTTGTAGAAACCTGGAAAATCCTTTTAAGCAGGCCAGGTCATAAACTAGTACTACTCCATGGAAAACAGTACCAACTCACTGTGGTCCCTACTGGCACAGCCTTCTCAATTCCCGCGCAATGCAATAAATACAGGTTACTCACCTGTAACAGGAGTTCTAGGAATGGTATATGTTGTTCATCCACACTCATTGGCAGGTATCCTTGCCGCTTTAAATCTTGCCGGAAGGTCTTCAAGCTTGCTCCTCCCACCCACCCGGGTGGTATAACTCTCGGCTCCGCCCCATGACGCCAGATCTGGCCCGCTGGAAGCTCAGGTTGTGCGTCGGGGCCGGGAGTAGTCGGTGGTCGCAGGATGAACAACATACCATTCCTAGAACTCCTGTTACAGGTGAGTAACCTGTATTTCTAGGACATGGATATGTTGTTCATCCACACTCATTGGCAGACTCCTAGCAGTTCTCCGGGAGGAGGGAGGCAAGACGCACACCCCCAATACTTACTTGGGAAAGAGAGACTGAGAACCAAGGCCCCAAAACCAGCATCCCGCGTGACTCAAGGTCGATGTGGTAGTGGGTAATGAAGGTGTTTGCTGACCAGGTAGCAGCCCTGCAGATTTCCTGGATAGGGACGTCCCTGGAAGCAGCCACCGTTGCAGCAGTATGGCGGGTAGAATGAGCTCTTATCCTCTGGGAGGCCCCATGCCCGCCAACTTATAGCAGAGATCTATGCAGGAGGTTACCCACCTGCTTATCGTCCCGCTGCTGCAGGTCTGCCAGGTGCGGCTTCAGCGTAGGTGAAAAACAGCTGGCGAACCTCTCCCCGAATTTCAGCCGTGGCGCCTCCTTATAATGCTTAGCCTTCTAGGGTCCAGAGTATGGAGCCTATATTCGGCCTCCGAGGTGTGATTGGGGTAGAACACCGCAGAGTCAACACCTGGTTAAGGTGAAACTCCGACACCACCTTCGGAAGGAATTTCGGTGGGGGCGAGGACAACCTTGTCCCTGTGGAAGACCAGGTAAGGAGACTCGATGGAAGCGCCTGGAGCTCTCCCATCCTTCTGGCTGACGTGATAGCCACCAAGAAGGCGGTCTTCCACGACAGGTGAGAGAGAGCACACCTGTGCATAGGTTCGAATGGCTTGCCCATGAGCTTTGCCAGTACCAGCAGTAGATCCCACGGAGGTGGGGGTTCCCGCACTGGAGGGGAAATGTGATCAAGGCCTTTGAAAAAGCGCCAGACCACCTTCTCCTGTGCCACCGACTGCTTCCCGGCCCGCGCCCGGTAAGCAGAGATGGCTGCCAGGTGCACCCTTAGGGTCGTCGACCTAAGCCCTTGACTAGAAAGGGACCATAAATAGTCCAAGATGCTTGCCAAGGAACAGGAGGAAGGGTCCAAGCCCTTGTTTCTGACACCAAATGGAAAACCTTTTCCATTTGAAGGCATAGCATTTTCTGGTCGACTTTACGGGACGCCTAACTACATTGAGGACCTCGCCGGAAAGACCCAAGGCCTGGAACTCTAGTCAGCCAGGAACCAGGCCATCAGGTGCAGGGATTGAAGGTCCGGATGGAACACCTTCCCTGATTGACTGAGAGCAGGTCCGGCGAGCTGGAAGCGCCATGAGTCCTGGAGCTGAGACTGAGGAGATCTGGTACCGAACTGGCGGGCCAGTCTGGGGCTATCAGAATCACCTGCGCCTTGTCCCTCCTCGCCTTGAGAAGCACCTTGTGGATCAAGGGAAATGGGGGAAAGGCGTAAAAGAGGCCCGGGGTCCACTGCCTTGAGAAGGCATCCCCCTGCAGCGAGCCCTGCTGAGGGGGGCGGGCATGGAACAGACTCAGCTTCGCGTTCTCCCTGGAGGCAAACAGGTCCACCTGAGGTGTGCCCCAATGGGAGAACAGATGCTGTACTACCTCCGGCAGGAGAGACCACTCGTGGGATGCAGCCCCATCCGGCTCAGGGCATCGGCCAGGGTGTTGGAGGCTCCTGCCACGTGAATGGCTAGGAGATCCGCCTCCAGGCTGCGCACGAGAGTGACCAAATGCGAGAGCCTTGCATAGAAGCATGGAGCGCCCCGCCCTGGCGGTTTAGATAGTACATGGTCGTGGTATTGTCCGCCTGACTCGGACCACTTGACCCCGAGGAACGGAGCAAAGGCGGTGAGAGCTAGGCGGACCGCCTGAGCTCCAGCAGGTTGATGTGGCATCGGGACTCCCGCGGGGACCAGAGGCCATGAGCCCGGTGTTCCCCCAGATGGGCACCCCAACCCATCAGAGAGGCATCGGTCGATAGAGAGACCGTCTGCTCGGGGCGGACGAACGGGATGCCCTCCTGCAAATGATCTGGAACGGTCCACCACTGGAGAGCTGCCCACATCCCCTGTGTCACCGACAAGCTGGTCCAAGGATCGCAGCTGCTAGACCACTGGCTGGCCAGTCCCCACTGAAGGGACGATGTTCCAGCGGGCCCAACGGACCACGCTGGTGCAGGCCGCCATAGACCCAGGAGGCGCAGGAAGTCCCGGCAGGGCGAATTGCCCAACCAGAAATGATCGGGAAAGGAGGAAGAACCTCGCCCTGTCCGCCAGGAGCCGCGCTTGGCTCAAGAGAGTCGAGCTGCACCTTCATGAATAGAATCACCTGCTTCGCTCGAGTTCGACTTGGCCTCGCTTGATAAGGAGGCCCAGTTGAGAGCAGACCTGGAGGCCAGATCTCTGGACCACTCCGCCTCCTTCCTGGAGGGAGCTGCTATCAGCCAGTCGCCCAGGTAAGGGTACACCCGGACCCCTCCGGTCAAGAGGAATGCTGTCACCACTGCCATGCATTTGGTGAAGACCCTGGGAGCTGGAGACAAGCCAAGGGCATGGCTTGAACTCAAGAGGGATCCTTCCGCCGAAGCGAAGGAATCTCTGGTGAGACGGACGGATAGGGACGTGAAAAACACGTCCCTGCAAGTCCAGAGAGCAGAACCACACGCCGCGCTCCAAGGATGGTATTATCTGAGCCAGAGTGACCATCCTGAAGGTTCGAGACCTTAGGAACTTGTTTAGGTCGTGTAGGTCGAGAATGGGGCGCCAGCCCCCCGTCCGTTTCGGAACCAGGAAGTACCTGGACACAAACCCTGGGTCTGAAGGAGGGTCCACCACCTCTCTTACCACCTCCTTCTGGAGGAGGAGAGCGATGTCGGCTCGACGAGCCGCCAGTGAGGCTGGGGATCCCGAAGCCCCCCGAGGGGCGACGGCTCTGAAGGGTGGTGCCTGCTCGAATTCCAGAGGCAGGCCTCTTCCCACCACCTCCAAGACCCACCTGTCCGTGGTAACAGCGGACCAGGCGGAACGGAAGTGCCGGAGCCGTCCCCCCACGGGGGGACCCAGGGGTAAGGTGACGGGAATGGGGGCGACACCCCTCAGCCCGTCACTGGGCAGGCTTGGAGGAGGGACCGGCCGAGGGACCTCCTGGGCCTTTTCCTCCCTGCCTCCTGTTAGAGGAAGCCGGCGGCTTGGGTTTGGGATGCCAAGGCCGAGCCTGCTGGCCCTGACGTTGCTGGGCCGGGCGCGCCGGGGGCACAGAAGGACGAAAGGGCTTAGGCTGTGGTTTGCGCCTTGTCCTTCTGAGCGGAAGAGACCGAGTCCAAGGTAGCATTGGACTTTCGATCCTCTGCAGGTGACCTTCCACCCCAGGGTCAAGAGGTCAGTCCCAAAAGGAACATCCGCCAACTTGTGCTGGGTATCCGAAGTAAAGGTGGATCCTCAGCCAAGCCCGCCGACGATAGCCACTGCGGCCGCCACCGATCTGGCACATGAGTCCCTATATCCAAAGCAGTCTGGAGCTGCTGTTTGGCCACTGCCCTGCCCTGGTCCCGCACCTGCTTAACCGTAGTCTGCAGATCGGGCGGAAGATGAGGGATGACCTCATCCAGGAGCCCAACAGGGCATGAGAAAATGTGCCATGAGGACGGCCGAACTGGCCTGACGTAGCCGAGAGAGGACGAGCGAGACTTTTCGCCCAACATAGTCCAATTTCTTGACTCCTTGTCAGGAGGTTTGTCCACATCCCTTGCGCGGGCGCTGGCGAAAACGCCTGTCGGTAACCAACCCCTCAGCAGAGGGTGTTCAAAACCGGACAAGGAACCGGTAGGGACCGTGATACTTCCTGGCCATCCTGGCCAAGGCGCAGGGCAGGAAGCAGGGCGCTGCCAAAGCTCCAGTGCCGACCCACTATGGCCTCGCCACCGGAAAGGCCTCCGTCGGAGAATCCCTCGGTCCAGAATCTCCGTGAGGGATACCTGGCCTGCTTGAAGCGGGTTCGAGCTCCATCCCGTGGACTCGAGATGAGCCAAGCAGTCCTAGGAAGGACGACGGGCTATCGCCCATTGACTGACCTCCTGAAGACTCCAAGTCCAGTCGCTTGGAGAAAAGGAGGATCATCTTCGGACTCGGAAGAGTCCTCGAAGAGCTGCTCTGGCCTGAGCCACCCTTCACCTGCCGAGGTCGGTCGGGAGTGAGGGTAACTGACAGCCGATGGGTAGACCCTAGCCGCCGAGAATCCTTGGTCGGAGCCCCAATTGGTGGCTGTGGAGGCGGAGGTTCCACCGGAATCGGTGGAGCAGCTGGTTTTGGACGAACAACCGGCCTGGGTATAGGCTCCTCGGATAAGTCGAGGGGTTGTGTCGGCCGCTCCGGTGACAGCCACTTAATGGCCGGGGAAGGCGACGGGGTCGGCTTACTCCCGGCCAGGAGGAGCTGTTGCAACATAAGGTCCTCGTACCGTCGACGTAATTTACGCCGAAGCCTCCCCTCATCCGAGGAGGAGGACGAGGACGAGCGGCGATGCCGCTTACCGCGTGTCGAGACCGGTGACCGCCATGACGGTGGGATCGGCTGGACCGCTGGAAGAGGTCCGAGACCCGAGACCGAGTCCCGGAATTTCCGAGGTCGGTGGGAGGTGTCGGCCGGAACTGCACCCTTCGCCCAGATGGTCCATCCGAGGGCTCCGGAACCGGAGGCACAGGCGAGCCCACGGGATTCTCACCTCCCGGGGAACCGGGAGAGGGAATCTCAGCTGCTAAAGGCGACAGCCCAGTCCAATGGGTCGAGAAAAATCTCGACTTCATCGGTGGGAGTCTCGGTCAACTGACCTGACGGGGACACCGTGAGGCCAGTGGCCGAAGCCGAGCGGTCGACCGAAGCCGACGGTCGACGGGTCGTGGAGAGGGACCTTTCCCGCTTCCCAAGAGCGCCGACGGAGGACTTACCCTGTCCCTCTTTTTGGACCGAGAATAAGGTCCCGCAGACGAGTCCTTCTCCTTAGTGGAGAGGGATAGACAAAGCTCCTTAAAAGAAGCCGTGTAAGAAGAGCCCAGAGAGAGCGGGATAAATGCCGCGGCCGAGGAAGATACGCCCGCCGCCTCCTCTTCGAGGGCGACCATCCGCTCGAGCTGATCCGCCGAGTCCGCCGCCGCGGACACCGCCAACCGGGCCTCCTTGGACTTCACCGAGGGAAACGCTTCGACGGCTCCAGTTGCAATCGGCAGCACGGTCCTCGAGGACGGAGGTCAGAAAGATGAGCACAGGTTGCAAGCTCGCGGGTCGTGCTCAAGGCCTAAGCAGTAGACACACGGGAGTGTGGATCCATCCGAGACATCTTTCACCAGCATGGGCATCTCCGAACTGGGAGTCGATTTGGTCCATCGCAGTCATGAGGGATAGAAGACTCAAGTCTTTTTCAAAATTTATTTTTAAATCCGCAAACGGAGAAATAGGGAACCAGTCTCAAATGCAGAGCGTATGAGGGAACCTGAGCTTCCAAGCGGTAAGGAAGATCTGGCGTCATGGGGCGGAGCCGAGAGTTATACCACCCGGGTGGGTGGGAGGAGCAAGCTTGAAGACCTTCCGGCAAGATTTAAAGCGGCAAGGATACCTGCCAATGAGTGTGGATGAACAACATATCCATGTCCCTAGAACAATTTGTCCCCATGCTTACTTAACATTCTGCAAATTACCTAGCAATTCAGTAATTCAAACAAGTATTAAAAGGACTCACTGGCCCGGTGGTGCTGAATCGCTGTAGCGTCTTACCTCTCACCACACCAGCAACCCCAGTTCAAGAATGGTCTAGGGCTGACGGAGTCGGTGGGGGGGGGGGGGAGACAGGGCGAGGAGTTGAGCAAGTGGCTGCTTGGCAACTCTCCTTGTCTGAACTGGGGAGGTGTGTTATCCTGGCTCTTGGCTGCCACCAGGTGGAGGCCTGGTGGTAGCGCCAAGCTTAGGGAAGGAAAAGACAAGGGGTAGAAGACAACATTGTATGTTAATACCACCACCAAGACCACTCTTGCCGGCCTGCCAGCACAGCAGTAGGGTTACCGCTCGCGGCGCCAGCGACTCGGGTTCAGGAACAGACTCGGGCGGCTGCAGGGCCAGCTGATTAAGTGCCCACAGGCTGCTCTCTTCCTCCAGCGATGGTGGGCTGCTTGTCCCGCCACTCTATTGCCACCTGGGTGACCACGGGTGGTGGTGCAGTAGGGCAGCATGAAGCGGGTGGGAGGACGTTGGCCGGGAGCTGGTGCGATTGCACGTTGCGACGTGTTCCGCCCTTTGGCTCCCCTAGCATGCCGACGTCCTGAGGGGTGGCACCAGAACATGGAAAAAGCCCCACAGATGCTGGTGTATAAGGGATCCAGCTCCCAGACTCCATAATCCGGCTCTCGAGAGGAGCCACTGAGACCGCCCGACACTCAATAATGGACTGGAGGGGGAAAGTCCCAGGATCCTCCTCCCCCCCCCCAACCGGGGGGTAGGCCTAGGCAACATGGGGGCAGGTCGGGCGGTCCTCTGGGAGGTACCGGGGGCAGGCAGAGAGAGCACAGGATACCAGGAAGACAGCGGCATCCACGGAGAGAAGGGGGCAAAAATGGACAATATAAAAAAAGAAAAAGACCACTCTTACGGCTGTATGAGTGGTCTCTCATGCATTTTTTAGGGTATGAGAACCACAAACAAGGTGAGTGGTTCTGATACCCTAAGATTGTAAGACCACTCTTACAACTGTAACAGTGGTCTCGACAGTGGTATTAATATATCATTCATCAAGTTCAATAATATATTCATTTTTTTAAAACATTTCCAGAACATGCCTATTTCCAGGGCAGCTGCACATGAGATACTATTTACAGAATAAGAGTGTCTCACACACAGAACAAAGGTGCACTCCAATTGGTTGGGAGCACCTCTTCGATAAACAAGCCAACATTTGCTAATTATCTTTCTATGCCATCCACCTCCAAACCCAGCACACTGCAGCTGCCTGACTGCTGCCCAGGCTATTAACCTGTTCCCCTCTGGTGCCAGTATACCCCTATGCCTACAGGGAGCTCCCAGTGCATCACTGGATACCCATCTGGTAAAATGTTGCAGGCATACTGCAGCTGCATGTGATTGACCAATGGTGCAGTTAACATTTTCAATCTGTAGTAAACGCTCAAATTTGTAATCCAGGCTAGGTGGCCTACTCCAACCGACAATTAACTTGGAATCTTACAGAACATAACACAAGATTGTGTTGCTAGACACAGGGGCCCTCCAGTACTCACAGTTACCTTCAGTGACACAACAGCAGCAACCTCCCCCTCTCTGCAGTCCTGGCTGTATGTACCCACTCCTGTCCCCTGCAGAGTGGATCACATTTCACATTCTTCACCTCTCCACGATTGCCACCTCCACTACCTGTGCCAATCAGCTGGGCTCTCAAACAGGGTTCTCGTTCTCACTCTCGCAGTCTCAGAGTGGTCAGGTGGATACAAGGCTCTGAGCTCTCCCACTGTAGTCTGTCTTGGCAACAAGGCCTTTACCAAGCAGTGATTACCTGCACGGTAGCTCCCAGGCCTTGCTGATAGAGTTGCTGTGCAGGCACTCTGGCTTAAGGGGATTAACATCTTTCAGTTTCTCTCTCCCCTCTCACAGTCATGACCAGAAGGGTGCTCCCTCACAAAACAACAGCTGATGGCTGACAGGTCAGGGTCAGTTGAGCAGGCTGCACTTGTCCTATGTTACGCAGTACCTCCTCAGCAGCTGAAATAGCACACTTCTCCCTCCTCACCAATGTCTGCACAGTGGAGGCTTGCACTCACAGATGGTAGGCCTGTCTCCTCAGATAGACAGGAATGCACTCCAAAAGCCAGGCAAGTTCAGCATAGTAAAATCCAAGCACATCATCTCCCCATTAGCCAAGGTCGGATATCAGTCACAAAAGACCACTTTCTCCATCAGCACCTTGACAGCAGATTGGTCGCCTCATGCCCAGGTCAATTAATTAAGTCCTCCAGTAGCCCATGAGCCCTTTGAGGGTACTGCAGTAGGTTATGCTATCCAGTTGGTTGCTTGCTGTCCTCAGAAACTGACCAGCTGGGATGAAAGGGATCAGATGTACAAAACTGTTGGCAGCCATCAGTCACAAATGCACAACCTCAAAAAGTCCTTTTTTCTTTGTGCAGCTTTTTGCTACCAAGCCGCCACCATTCGCCTACTTCGCATCGTAGACCAGTGACCTCCCAGCCCCACCACCACCCCACTATCTGAGCAAACAGGAGTTAAAGCAAAGCATAATCCGAAAGTGCCAGTGACTAATACCGACAGCTTTGGGGACACAGATTTTTCTGGCATTTTACCCTGAGTCCCGCAACACACCCACCAACCACCAGGGAACAAGTCATGCCCCGGAAGACCTCACTGGCATACATACAACACAGCTTTGTACATAACAGTACAGGCAAGCCGCACTGATGGGGGTGTGTATTACAACATTAATTTGCTGGCTGGGACACAGGGGCATAGTCCAAACCGCTCCTTCCCGTGGGCTCCACGGGGCTATGACCCCCTCCCTCGGAGGGGTACATCCTCTGGCCCGATAACCAGCTGGTCTGCCCCCGAGGTTCTCCCGCAGATTCCCCCTCCATGGCTGGGCCAGGTGGAGGGGCACCGGCAGTCCCCCACCATCTGGTACGGCAAATCTGGTGGTGGGGAGCAGACTTCGCTGAAGCAGTCGGGCCATCACGGGTCCATGGAGCCCTAGCCTTTTTCCATTTTTCTCTCTCCCTCCCCCACCCCGATGTAAGCACGCCAGCTTCTGAGCCTCCAAATCCGTACTGCCTCCAGCCACCACTAGAGGGCAGTCAGCAGCAGGATGACTAGTCCCTTCCTTAGAGAGAGGAGAGCAGTCCCACGAGCTCAATCTTCTTCCCTGCCACCCCAGTGACCCAAACCCAAGCGCCACCGACCAAGGACAGGTTTGTTTTTAAGGATGAGCTGGGATTGGAAGTTGCAGTCTGGCCTGGAAGTGTAGTGGACATGCGATTTGGCAGCACTTAGTGTCCCACAAAATGCTTATTTCTTTAAAAACAGAATACCCCTGAATGGCCTCCGGCTCCAAATAGCCCAAGCTGACATGCAGTAGGGGAAAGCAAGTGTCTCCAACTCTGTCAACAGCCTGAAACTTACGAATGAGTGGGGGACAAAACTCATGTTGCTCACATGCTATCGATGGGTGCCAGCCTGCTGAATTGTGTCACAGCTGTACAGAGGGAGAGAAAACCAGGACAAGTGCAAATCCAGAGTGGCAGTCCAATTCTGATACAAGTGTAAACAATGATCTGACTCTGAGGGTCAGACTATATTAATGTAGGATACTAGCTATAAATTACAACAGTCACTGCATCTACTACAACCTTGATTATCTGAATACTCAGGGAAGACATCAGATTTGTTTGCATAGTTAATCAGGGGTCCACTGCATTAGGCAAACTAAAACTGGAAGACAATGTCAGAGTTCAGATAATCAGAACTGGATTATCAGGTTTCAGCTAATCGAGGTTGCACTGTAGTTTAAGTAAAGCTTTAGAGTAGGCATTCAACCATAACTCTACACAGATGTTACTTGTCAGGCAGAGACAAAGCTATCTAATTCACTGCCAGCCTCCACTAGAGAGGTATGACACATAACAGTAAGTAAAAGTCTCTCTGACAGATTCATCTGTTAGACTAGCACCAACAATAGCATGCAATTTGTAAGGAGTCAGTCAACATTTCAAGAAAAATCAGAATTTTCCAGGCACCTTCTCTCCGTATTCAAATTTATTTTTTAAACTTAGCTTTACTGTTATTAGCAGATTACGTTTACGGCTTTGTCAGTTCACGTATTACAAGTCCATACAAAAAGCTTCGTACAAGGATTAATTTCCCTGCATACCGGGGTAGACAGAATTCAACAGCTATGGTACAACAACATGATACGATCTGCAAGTGTATGCATACACATTTCATGACAAATACAACCAATCAAAACAGTACAATGACAGATACAACAGATTCTCTGAGCTGTAATTCCTTCGAACAAGTATCACTCTCTCTCTCTCTCTCCTAGTGGGAAACCAACATGTAGGGGTGGGGTGGTAGCTCCTCCACCACAGCAGATCCATTTGGAAACAGACTTCCAGGTGTTCTGGTCTTTGAGAAAGAGTAAGAGAGCCCTTTTCACTATTGACTCTTTAACCATGACCCCCCCCCCCCCGGACTTGTGATGTCCGGGCTACAGAGGATCTTGCTGCTGCTCTAACAAAATTCTGATCAGGAGATCACCATGATCAGGGTAAATATGATGCCACTCCAGCGCAGTGATTAGGCTACCACTTGGAATGCCAGCAACTTGGGTTCAGAAACAAGCCTGGGTTGCTGGCAGGCTGGGGGAGAATGGTTGAATGTCCACTGGACACTCACCTCCTTGAGGGAGGGAGGGATCCTGGTTTCTATCACATTACTGCCGACTGCGTCCCCACAGGTGGCACTGCAAGCTGGAGGCAGTATCAGGTAGAGGAGCACTATCTCACTGACACTTGAGGGTGGGGCAGAAAAGTGGAAATTTCCCCGATAGAGGAGGCTGCCATCCACTGCCATGCTGCAGGTCGGTCCCGGGTCAGTACAGCGTGGATTAAACCACGCATTAAGAACCACGCAGTCAGTGGCACATATGCTATGAGAGTGACAGGGGTATATGAACGATACAACTATATCGCTACCCCCAGTTGCTCCGTACCAAAGAGGAAGTGGATGTAACCACTGCTGGTCGAGTGCTCAGTCAAGCCTCCCCCTTGGTGGAGCGGCTAGAGCACCCGACCCAGCAGTAGATGAGGAGGAAGCAACAACTAAGTGCCGCAGTCAGCTTTTTAACTTGCCCTACCGCCCACACCCCGTGGAGTTGATTATATTTATTCGGGGTAGGGGCAGTACATAAAAACTGAAGGATCGACTATGTGGCATTCATGTGCGGACGGCATTATGTGCCGCCAATGCGTTGCCGCATGCTGTTTTCCGTGCGCAGGTGTGACATGCGCGGTTTCGTACACAACATCATTACCTCATGCCCTGCGGGTCCTGCACCACTGGCACTTCAACTCTGTCTGGAGCTATGTGCGGCCCCCAGGTAGCCGTTCCCGTGGGCGGTCATCCACAGGGGAACAAGGTCCCATGGATGGCAGGTAACGGGCAGGTCAGAAGACCAAAGGGGGCCAGACAAGAGCATAGGGGAGAAAAGCATAGAAATAATAATTTAAAGAAAAAAGAGAGGGAGGGAGAGAGGGAGACAACAATCACTATCAGGAACCTTCGTGTAGATCACTGGAGCAGATGCCAGGTCACATGGGAGAGCCTGGTGCAGAAAATGTTAATCCCAAATGGCAAACCTCAGGTATCTGATGAGAGCAGGGAATTGGGATGTGAAAGTAGGCATCTGACAGGTCACAGGAGGCCATCCAGTCCCTTAGTTGTACTGCCCTGATAATTGCATAAAGAGACTCCATCTTGAACATTTTTCCCCCCACAAACTTGTTCAGACTCTGTAGATCCAAGATCAGATAAAAATCCTGAATTCTCTGGGACAACGAGGTAAATCAAGTAAATCCCCTGTCCCCTCTCCTGGGGGGGGGTATCACTGTTTCGATCTGCAGTAGGTGGTCTGATGCACCACTCTTCTTTTTTTTTTGGCAGTCTGTTTATTAGTTTGAACAAACAGGAAAAAAACACATACATAATATTATAGCATACTGAATAGTAAAATAACATCGAGTAAACAGTAGAGAAATGCGTTCTGTGTTTGATAACAATAGAGCAGGGGGTACATGTAAGGTATGAAGCAGAATTATACTTATTCTTGCAAAGGATTAAAAAAAGAGGGGAAACGTCACATACAGTGATTATACACATAACAACAAACATAACCACATGCTGTGCAATACTGGAAAAAGAGAGAAAGGGTTGAAACTTACAATAACAATTTTAATACATTACAATGAACAGAGAGACACCATCTATAGAAAATATTGAAAAATAATAATGAATGATGAGCTAGTGGGTTGAGTGGTTGTCACGTACCTACATCCACTACATCATCCAGATTCCAAATAGCTTAAGTAGTCCTGCCAACATAGTTTGTTTTCGTGCAGTCAGTCTGCAGTGAAGCAAGAAAGACGTTCCAGAGAGGCAGTTTGGGTTAAATTTTTAAGGATGTCCGCAATTACAGGTATTCTTGGAGATTTCCAGTGCATTAAAATAAGGTGTTTCACTTGCATAAAAAAAAATATGTTTAACCATTTACGTTGGAGTTTGGAAGCTGTGTTGTCATTGGGATTCACAATTCCCAGTAAGAAATATTTAGGATCAAAAGAGATATCGTGGCCTACAATTTTTGATGCAAGATGATAAACGGACTGCCATAATTTATAAATAGGCTTACATAGCCATACAATGTGTAATAAATCACCACCTGTGGAATTACAGTGTCAGCAGTGATCGTAGGGTATTAGCCCAAGATGGTATAGCATTGATGGAGTTCTGTACCAAAGGAGGAGAATTTTAAATTGAATAAGCATACTGCATACACCCTTAAAGGTATCGTGACAAAAAATCCAACATTTGTTCCATTGGGAATCTGTTATAGTACATTGTAAGGCTGCACTCCATTTAGTTTTTGCAACATATGATTGGTCCGGTAGATTGTCTCTAATATCTTCATATATTCTACTAATTAAACCAGATGAAATGCCAGTCCACAGAGTAACGTAATTATCAATATAGGGTTGTTCAGATAGTTTTTGTAATAGAGTTGAACATACACAGCGCAGTTGTAAAAACTTCCAAAGTTCGTGTTTGGGTACATCCCATTTATCTTTAATTCTGAACTCACTCTCCGAATTACGAGACTTATTAACTAAAATATCTCCCAGAAAATGTATACTTCTATTTTTCCAAGACAGACAAAACAGTTGATCGTTATCAAGGATAATATTGAGATTTCCCCAAATGGGGGTATAAAAGGAAGGAGCGGGACTGGACTTTAGCCATTTATGTCATTAGAACCAGTAACAGACTGATGAAGCAATAGTGGGATGTTTACTTAATTCGGAAGATAGGCTATTATAAATAAAAGTAGTACGGGTATTGCCGGGGGGTCAGCGAGGATTCCATATCCACCCATGGGGGGGTTGATTTTGGTTTGGCAAACCGTCTAATAGTTAGAGAGGCTCGAAAGGCCCATAAATAAGCTAAAAACCAAAGCAAACCAAAAACCACCTCTAGACCAATGAGAACAGAGTTTACTGCGACTGAACCTTGGCGTGCCTCCTTCCCAGATAAAGTTGCCTACTAATTTATCTATTTTAGCTAGATAGGGGGAAGGTAAGATTAGCAGAATATTAGCAAAGAGGTAAAGTACTTTGGATGTTACAGACATTTTAACAGCAGCTATCTTACCAAAGAAAGATAAAGTTGGAAGTTTCCATCTATCTAAAGTTGTTTTAATGTCAGATAATAGAGGGTTAAGATTCGCTTCCCAAATCTTGTTTAAGTACGGTAGAATTTTAATGCCTAAATATGTAATACCTTGGGGGGGGCCCCAACGAAATCCTAGAGGATCATTCATGATAGGGTTACAGAAGGTATTCAAGGGTAACACTTCAGATTTATTGTAATTTACTGCTAATCTAGAAAGTTCTGTCAATTTGCTGAGTAAATTAGCAAGGGGTTGGGCGGCAGACTCTAGGTTTTCTAGCAGAATTAGAAGATCAGCAGCATAAGACAATGATGTATATAGAGAGCCACCGACAGAGATGCCACTTATATTACTGGTTTGTCAAAGTGTAGCTGTCAAGGGTTCCATAGCTAGAATAAATAAGGACGGTGATAAGGGACAGCCCTTGTCTAGTACCTCTGGCAAGGTAGAATGATGGTGATAGCATACAATTGGTAAAGACCTTAGCAGAGGGAATGGTATATAGTAATTCAATCCAGGAACAAAACACCACTCTTATTTTCACTGGGTTTAATACTGGAAAAATGGCCCCTTTAGAACACGGTAGAAAAATCTATTGCATAACTGAGAGGAATGCTCTCCAGCAACCATGAATCTGTTGTGGTCTGGGCCCATCTGTCGACAAAGTTCTGATGATGATGCAAACAGACAACTGATCATTTTGTCTTTGATATCTTTTACAATCTCATCTAACTCTGCTCTAAACAACATATCACGGAACAAAGAACCCGAAATGAAAGTGCGCCTTAGAGGCCTGGTCCGCTCACCGTCGACCCCGGAGCTGTGCATGCCCAGCTGGCATATGCATCTGTGTTGTCGAGAGGGGCCCCCTCCGATGCCCCTGCGCCCAGCCAGGATCCACCACCAGCACACGCCACTGTCCGGGCATTCGCCGGCCGGTGAAGCTGCAGCTATCAACCTGCCACAGGCTTTGTGCTGCCATTTTTCCTCCTGTTTTGTCTCCTGGAGTGTGAGCATGCAATGATATCGCGAACGCGATGACGTCTGCCACACTCCACCCCTTGCTGCACCACTCTAGTAGTACCCCTGGTTGTCACCAGGAGTTGCTACAGAGCAGCGATTCCCTCGATCCCTCCCCGGGATGGGAGAGCAGTCCTCTGGACGCTCAATCCCATCCCTTCCCTGCCGACTCCTGATGACCTGGGCTTGCGTCCGAACCCGGGTCACCAGTGTGACGCGACGCAAAGTGTTGTGCCCAATGCCTGAACTCTCAGCGCCACCTGGCCAATGCAAATTGCTTTTTCTTATCAACATCGAACTACTCCTGGCTTATCACTTAGCCATAATACTGAAAACTCGGAAAACACTTCGGAGCATTTCCAGAAGTGGAAATTATTGGGTTCACCTGTACTGTGGCCACTGACTGAACCTCAGAAAGCTTTAGCATTCTGCAGGATCTACTAGGAAAGATGAGAATTGGGAATCAAACAAAAGTGAAATTAAGGACATCGGGGGGCCCTCACACCACTAACCCTCCTTTTCCTCAGAGCACTGCTCACTGTTGTCCCATCTGCTCAGCAGGATTTGCTGGGAAAGACCCTTGTTTTTCAATAACCTTCTTTTCTGGATGGGACTCAGAATCAAGCCTAGGTTTTTTGGGGTATGCCAGCAAATTTCACTAAGCATCTCTGGCATGCTCTGGTACATTTGCACGTGCATGCTGCGGACACACTTTGCTTGAGGGGCCCACCTCTCAAGTGTCTCACAGGAGCTCCCTGCGGTTCTTCAGTGCAAAAAAAGTCATTCAAAAGTTTTATTAGGGACTGGTGTGACTCAATTTTGCCAGTGCCATTAGACTTGCCATATGTACCCTCCCCACAACACTAGGGGTGTGGCTGTTAGGGGCCAAAAATGCTATGTATGCTTAACTAGCATATCCTGTGGTAGCCTTTGCATTTAAAGGAACACTGTCAGCCTTTCGGTCGTATTTTAGAAAGCCCAAAAGAAGGTGTGGGGAGCAAGCTTTATTGATGTAAAATGTATACACACTGTCAAAAAACAAACTGCAGTGCAGGAGGAGTTTTTTTTTTTTTGGGTGGGGATGCCTTTCTATGCGCTCCGCCCGAAATGTAGTCTCTGCATTGCCACGGACTAGTGTGGCGCCGAGCGGAGTGGAAGCTCGTTCATGGCCGAGGTCATTTTTTTTATTGTCATGGTCGGAAAAGGTGTCATTTGATTAAGTATTCATCAAAGAGTTGGGCAAGCATATTAACTTTTCAAAATGAGCACTGCTAGTTGTTTTATTTTGTGTGTAAAAAATAAAGCCGTACTTCCGGGCATGCATATTACCAACTCAGGTATTGCACATGCCCGGAAGTACTGCGGCCAAGTGCTGAGGAGTTAACCTGGGCTTCCAATGTAGAGGAGGAAGCAAAATTTATTTTGGGGGTGGGGGGGCGGAACTGCACAAAAAAAGCCTTACCTAGCCACCCACCAGATTAAGCTTGGACTAGAACAGCAAGCCCTGTAATACTCATTTTAAACCCTTTGGAAGTTCTAGCAAAAGTCAGGCAGAATGGCAAACCACCACCCTCAGACAGGAATTTGGGGTTAAAGCAGGAGCCACACAAGCAAACAAACAGGCATGATTTAAAAATCTTGAAATTATATCTGTAAAACAAACAGGATTTTATGCTGTGTTACAAGAGTAGGAGAAAACAATAAAGGTTTGAAGAAAGTCTTCAAGCGGTAGAGCTCCACGCTATGTTGCATGCCACTTCAGTAAGCACACTAAGACTGAAGATTCCACAAGTTAAGCTAACCGCCTCGGAATGGGGTGCAGCCTGGGTTCTATGACGTCGAAGCTTTGGAGTGTGTTGACCCCTAGTAAGTAAGTATGTGTAACCCAGCAGTAAATGAATGCTCAGTGACAGTGTGTAACGACACAGAAACACCCACTTAATACAACTAAAGGCCAGTGAACCTCGTACAATAGCAGACCATGAACCAGTACTTGAAACTTTGCTTCTAAATTAAAACACAACCTTGCAGGTTACAGGTTACTCAGTCACAGAGTTGCATTCAGTATACCTGAAGGAGGCAAAGATGGGCACTTTTCAAACCGGTTCCTTATCATCCACCATTTTACACAACATTCTGTTCACAACACAACCATGATAACTCAGCCAATATCTTCTTCAAGTGTCAGGGTGATGTCAAAACATGAGCAGAGATTTACAGCCCCACATTCAAAGAGCTGCCCGACTTAGCGTGGATGTAGATTTGTCACAGTTATAATTTACTAATCGGGCTGCCGGCACAGTGACAGGACCACCGCTTAAGACGTCGACGACCCTGGCTCAGGAGTGAACTCAGGACGTTGGAGGGTCAGCCGGTGAGATGATCAAGAGTCCGACAAACTGCTCTCCTCCTGTCTGGGGGCTGGAGCCAAGCGTAAGCCTGACCACTAGCAGCAGCAACAGACACAACAGCAGAGACTACATAGCACTGGGAAGAGGAGGAGCAGCAACCGCTGACATCCTGCATGTGGGAGCATGTGTAGGAGTGTCCTGAGTGCCACTGCATGCCCGCTCCTCCTCCTCCAGGAAGGAAAACCAGAGAGGAGGAAATATCGGGCAGAAAGAATGAGGGGTCCGACCCCTACAGGAGCCACACTGGTGGCAGGGCTCTCGCCAGCACCCTGCATCCATGTGTCTGCAGCATGGGGGGAGGCTGCCAACCCTGCAGGAGCCCCACTGGTGGCATGACCCTCGCCAGCACTCTACATCCATGTGTCTGCGGCATGGGGGGGGCTGCCAATCCCCGCCAAGGGAGGCAAGCAGTAGAGAATAGGTGGATCAAGCAAAGTCCCTGGGAAACTAGATGACAGTGCTGGGGGTAGAACCAGGATGTAAGAGCTGCACCAGAGGGGAAACAGCATTAACAAAAATAAAACTTTACCCGAAAAAGTCCAAAAGTTATACAGTCGGTCGGGAGGAATCATTCACAGCCACTCAAGGAATAATTTAGATTTAAAGTTTGCACAAGTAGTTGAAAAAGATTTACTGTACTTCATAAAAGGTATTACTGTAGGGTTGGAAGTAATAACGGTTTCCAGAAGAAATATGAGGTGCACATTATTTTAATTCCCAAGGCTTGTTTAGTAATTCCAAATATGAAAGGGGCAGCCAAGTCGAACTAATCACTGGTTCAATAAAAACGTCATCTGTTACTATAACTGTAGGAAAGAAATTTTGAAACCATTTTCATTTCTGAACAAAATGTAGTTATTGCTGTAATATTTCACCAAGAAATTACCCATTAAGATGAAACATACCATTTCAAGAGTCTTCAGAGAGGGATTGGAAAAACAACAGCGTCACTTTTAGTTACAAAAATTTCAAAAAAAAAACACAATACTTATCTGTCTTGCCTGACCGTCACAGCTGCACTAGCCTTATGGTTTTTGGCATGGAAAGGCCAAAGATGATAGACACTTACCCAATAAAATTACTGCGTCTCCACTGAACTCCAGAAAAAAAATTATTATTTCAGGCTATGTATTGCATTTAACTACTTTTTGCTCTCTCCTCAAGGCTTCAACAGCACTGTACTACAAAATAAATGTAAAGTCCGTGTTAAAAATATAAAAAGTGTAATACTGTGTTAATACTTTTGTATACATTTTTACTGAATATTCATTCTCCTTTTTATTCCAAAATGACGGAGTTGATTTTGTTCGTGATTATACAATAGGGATGAACCTATAACATATTCGCTAAAAACACAGATCACCACTAGAACCAAAACCTCTACTCATGACGTACACACAGTGAAAAACACCACAAGGTTATCACAACCCTCATTACGTCTGTGCTGTTATCACCACTGTGTACACGTCAGCTTCACAACACTGCTGAACTACATTTCAACAACCCCCCCCACTTTGAGCACAAATAAACACCACAGACAACAGGTAAATAAATATACCAGAACAAGTATATCTTTATAAAACAAATACCAAGGGGTTCACCCCTACTGTACAAAACGGAAATGTGATGTGTAGGCAAGCGATAGCGGATAACATCAACACTCGTGGCAAGTGAGCTCGAGGAGCCACTCGTGATAACCCTAAGCTCACTTGCCACTCGGCCTGATATATCTATCACATGACTACACATCACGTATCCCCTTATTCTCTATCTTCAACATGCTCAAGGCTAAAGACATGATCAAACAGAAACAGATTTCTGATCTAGCGTTCTCCAGCAGGATCCAGGGACATGCCTGAGACTCAGAGGTGGATGGTACATTTAGGGGTAATGTTTGGAGACGCTTCTTCTGCCAGAAGACGGTGAACCTATGGAAGAGTCTAAAGGGCTTGAAGGTAATGGTACTCCACCCCGCTTTGCATACCAACAAAATTTAGTTTGTGTCGGAATACCACTTCTGTCAAGACGGTGTTCTGACTGGAGTACTACTCCGGCTGGATCTGTAACACTGCCCTTTTGGATAGGAGGAACACTAAACTCAGAGATGGAATAAAAAAATCTGGGTTTCTGGTATTCTGCCTCCCACACCAAATTGTTTTATTATTTCTACCCCGATCTACCGACAGAAGCAGTGTGTAAGGAGACAGTACAGGCCTTCAAGGTAAGCCTGGACAAATGTCATCTTACCACATGAATCACAGAGTACCCCGGACAGCTGAGTGAATGCAGAAACCCCTAAATATTAATGCATGCATACACAGCATGCGGGGTCATCCCTGCTAATCAGGCAGGGGCAGATCGGATGGACCTAGAGTCCCTACTGACCTAAAAGGGGCACAGTCAGTACCAAGGGCCCTCACACTCAAGTGTGGGGCTGGTCCTAATGTGCATTTTGTGTGCAGAAGCATTTTGGTATTCTGTTTACTGCATTGTAGTAGATTGTATCAGACTAATTTTGCTTAGTTCTAGTCTGACATCTTCTGTTACTACAAATCCCAGAATCCCCTGCAGCTGGCATCAGAACAGTAGAGATTCAACAGCCTGTAGGGCGTGTTAGAGTTTACATAAGCTAAACACAGCATGAATTGCACAGTCAAGCACAGTACATAGACCGTGAGGCCTTTATCTGCTGGGACATTCACATGTTCATGTGTTTCGTAGGTTTTTCTTCATCAGTGTATTCAAATAGAAAAATGTGGGTTTTTTTATACATTAGAGTTTATTTCTGTTGGTTGTAGCAGAAGTAGAAGCCATGGTTTTCAGCAATGAATCTATGGTGAGCCATTTATCTCCTCAACAGCCTCTACAGCACTTCAAATGAGGTGCCAATTGAGCATGATGGAGTTTATATATAGTTAAGTGTTTACACAAGCTCCAGCCTTTGGTTTGTTGGTCTTGCTGTCCTCCCTGGGCCACATTCATTCACAGAGGACTGTACTTAGCCCCTGGAGAAAAGCAGACCTGGAAAACATCGGATGAGAGATTATAAAAGCTCTTGCATGCACAGCAGTCTGTTGAATCTCCCACTGCCTACTGCTTGGATTTCAACTGCAAGGAACTCTGGGTTTTGTAGTACCAGAAGATGGCAGCCTAGAACTAAGCAAAATTAGTTTGATATCTACTACGCTGCAGTAAACTAAGTAACCCAAAATGTGTTTTCCACACAAAATGCCCACTGGAACAAGCCCCACACGTGAGTGTGGGGCCCTCTGTGTGGACTGTTCCTCTTTAATGGAATTTACTGACTCCATGAATTTCTTATAGAGACCCTTACATGGCTGAGACTTTAGATAAAATGTGATATTCTGACAAAATTCAGCTTATAATTCATATTTTTTTCTGAAACTCTTGTGTTCATTTCTTTATTACTAAGGACATTTGCAAGAAAACAGGATCTCTGCCCTGTCTGCTCTAGCTGCTTCTCAGATACAGCAGGGAAGTATTTGTCAGAAGAACAGGAGCTGAAGAACAAGGGTACATGCTGTGAAGGCGGGGGAAGGGGGGTTGGATTCAGGAGAGATGTGAGAAAATACTTCTTCACAGGAAGAGTGGTGGATTCCTGGACAGCCTTCCAGCGGAGGTGGTGGGGGCAAAAATAGTGATGGGGTTCAAGAATGCATGGAATAAGCACAGGGGAATCATAGTGGAAAGGAAGGGGGAGAGGGAGAAAGAGTTGTAGATCAGGTAGAGTCTGCTGCAATAGTGTAGGTAGAGAGGAATGGGCAGACTGGATGGGCCAAGCGGTCCTTACCTGCTGTCAAATTCCATGTTTCTAAGTTTCTCTACACCTGACATACCTTGATATCTAACAATTCAGTGTATGGCAATACAATCTGTTTCTATGGAAATGATTATGTCATAAAACAGTCTGCCAAAACGGATAAAGTCTAGGGTTAGGGGACAGTTGCCTTGTTTTCACGTGAATGTCCTCATTAATACAGAAAAAATGGTAAAGAAACAAACAATGACAACAGAAAAAGACAATTAGTCCAGCCAGTCTACCCTGTTTTACCTTATCCTACCCCGAGACCTTTTGTCTAGATTAGGCTTTTGCTCTCACCTCCCCATCACTCCCTGCCTTACTGCTACTGCCTCAGAGGTCCAGTCACCTGTGGATTTCATTGGCCCTGGCAATGGGTCCTGTCCCTTCTGGATCCCCATTGGCCTTGATGACGGGGGGGGGGAGCTGAATGGCGAAGGGGACTGGGAGGTCACTGGGTATACACCCCAAGTGAAAGTCTTGCATAACAAACAAGGGGTCAAATACCTACATAAAATTAAAAAAAAAAAGGAGTAACATGGCCGTGGCGCTGAGGGTTGTGGCGCTGGATGCCACACCTCACACCACACCGGCGACCCGGGTTCGGGAGCAGACCCGGGCCGTCTGGGAGGAGAGTATTGAGTGTCTGGAGGACTGCTCTCCTCTTCTAGGGTGGGATCCAAGGGTTTCCCCTGTCTTGCAGTGGTCCCCGGTGGAGATCAGGGGCACTGCACTGGGTGGGGATGTAAACTGGGGGATGTGGCGGTGGTGGACGTCTATGGGAGGCACCGCACTGACATCACTACACGTCCGCTGCCTCAGGGGGCTACCAAAAAAAAAAAAAAAACAGAAAATCCCTGCAGCACCAGGAGGTAGACGGTGGTCCCAGGGGCAGGCACACACACCCACCACTGGTCCTTGCCCGGTCGACTCTCCCGGGTCATCCCCTCTCTCTGGGGCCTCGAAGGGGAGGACTCTGTCCCTGATTCTTCGCCAGGTGGGGATTCAGGCTGAGTGTTAGTGCCAAGGGGCCCTGGTCTCCAGGGTGCAGAAAGAAAGTTGGGAAAAAAAAGGAGCAACACTGGCATCAGATATGAAGGCAGCTGTTTTCCCACCCACACTTCCATGACAGCTGCTCGCCTGCCTCACCCAAGCAACTAATCACCCACCCACCCCTCCTTTCCAGCCATCTGCTTGCCCACCCATCCCTCTCTCCCAGATAGCTGCTCACCCATCCTCCACTCTCAGGCAGCTGCTTGCCCGCCCCTCCCTTCCAGGCCAACTGCTCACCTGCCCCTCCCAGGCAGCTGCTCTCCTTCCCGTCATCCCCAGGCAACTGTTTGCCCACTGCCCCTTCCAGTCAGCAGCTTGACCACCTGCCCTCCCAGGCACCAGCTCACGACCTGCCCCCCCAGACAACTGCCCGCCCACCTGTCCCTCTCAGACAGACTGCCCGCTGGCACTCCCAAACAGCTGCTCACCTGCCTATCCCAGGCAGCTGTCCACCCACTTGCCCCACCCGTGCAGCTGCTGGCCTAATTCCACCCACCAGGCACAGTTTTGTACCCCCAGCAGCAAACCATGTACAGCACTCCTTCGTATCACAATTTAGTTTTTCTCCGAATGTCCAGGTTGGACATGAACTCATCAGGTAGTTGTGGGGAGAGAGACAGATTTTTTTCTTATTCCCAGATGGGCTAGGTTGGGCACCAGACCTGTTCCTGTAGCTGGGGGAGAAGGCCAGATTAATTACAGGAGTCGAAACTGGCACTGGCCCGCTAGCCCAATGCTGGTAGATTCTGTATCGAGCTAGTAAGATTTTCATTTAACTAGCCCTGCGGGCTTGTACTAGAGAAGGCAACACATCAGTATTACACCAACTGGGCCAGTGGAAATGTCTGTGGGGCTAGTGGATTTTCCCATTCACTAGCCCTGCTGGCTAGTGACTGCAAAACTTAATTTCGACCTCTGAATTTTTATTCCCTAATGGGACAGGTTGGGCATCAGACCTGTCAAGTAGTTTGAGTGAGGGAGGCAGATTTTTTTCTTCCCTGACAGGCTGGGAAGGGCTTAGGATTCATCAAGTTGTTGATGGGGAGGGGGAATTTTTAATTCATCAACGGTTCAGGTTTGGCCATGGACTCATCAGGTAGTTCGGAGAAGGAGGAGGGACAGATTGTTTTCATCTTAAACGGAACATATCGGGCACTGGACCTGTTAGGTAGTTGGGTGGTGGGGGGGGGCAGAGTTTTTGTTTATTCCATTATGACTCAGGTTGGGAACAGGACCCATCAGGTACTTTGTTGCAGGAGGAACAGATTTTTTTTAATGTTGTTTTACATTCTCTGACGAGTCAGGTTGGGCACCAGACCGTTCTCCTGTCCAGCAGGATCGGATGGAAGTGTGCTCACTATGTGTGTGTTGTGGCGAATGCAGAGCTGAGGTTGAGCACTGAAAGAAGGACAGTGTGAAAGAGGCAGAGTGGGGCGGTGGAGCCGGGATCAAAGGCACTTGGGGTTACAGCACCAGAAGTGTACACCATCGGTTCCCCTGTGGTCCAGTCTCCTGCACTGGTCTGCTGTGAGCCAGAGGAGATGAAGATGGCAGAAAAGGCTGGTAAGAGCAGCAGTGCAGCGGCAGCCCCAAGCCTCCCATGCAGTATTTGAACCCCTCACTGTGACCTGAGTGAATGGGTATACGTAGAGCAGTGCTGTACTACCCTGCCTATTCCACATTCCACTCATAGAAACAGAGAAATATAGACTTTGACGGCAGGTAAGGACCGCTTGGCCCACCTAGTTGCTTTGCTGCTGCTTCTCCCGATCTCCGTTTAGCTTAATACACAGGCTAGGTGGGGAACGGGACCTATCTTTTGGTTGGAGGGAAGGGGACAGATTTTTTGTATTTCCTAATGGGCCAGGTTGGACGTGGGACAGGTAAGATGGCCGAGGGAGAGACGGACAGATTTTTTTTTTATTCCATGGCACGTGGGGTTTGATACTGGACCTGTCAGGTTGTTGGAAAGAGGTTTTTTTTTTTTTTTTTTTAATTCCCTGATGGGTCAAGTTCAACACAAGACCTGTCATGTTGGGGGGAGTGTTATTCCTTTTATAGGCTAGCTTGGGCACCAGACCTGTCAGGTTGTTGGGGGACGGTGACAGTTTTTTTCCTTCCCTGATGGGCCAAGTTGGGCACTGGCCCCATCAGGCAGTTTGCGGGAGGCAGACAGATTTTTTATTCCTTGACAGGTCGCACGAGGCACTGGCTCTGTCGGGTTGTTTGAGGGAAGTGCTTTGGCTTCTCAGAAGGAACTGGAAGGGGGACAGGATCAGATCTACAGTACAGTAGCTTCTTGTTTTACATTGTTTTTCATGGATTCTACTTGGTAGAATGTTTATTTTCTTTCTTACTACTAAGGGGCTAGCAGGGTATTGTTTGGGGCTGTTGGAATTTTGAAACCTGTTTTGGTAGCTAAAAGTGGGCTCATTTGTTTGGTTTACGGTGTGGCAGGCTGCATTTGTAGAGGCCTATTTCTTCTCTTTAAACATAATTGGTGTAATTTAACTGGTCTGTTTCTTTGAATTGGAGACCTATATCTTATAATTCCAAACCTATTTTGATGTATTGTTGGTGAAGCTGTTTGAATTGGTGTCCTGTTTCTTTGGGTAGAATTTATTCATTGTTGCTGGCTTCACTAGCTGCAAAGTTTTGAGTGGGGGAAGGGTGCTAATTGTCTGACTAGAGGCCTCAGCTACCTGATTGTTTCCAGAGGACTTGGGCTGGTCCCACCCACTCAACCCCTCACCCCACCCACCCCATGTCAATTATTCCCTTTGTACTAGGGGTTCTGACATCACTTCCTCAAACAGGCAAAGGATTTGCACCTGTCATAACAGAAGCAGACATCCAGGAAAGGAACTGCAGCAAGTGAAGAGGTGACGGCTCTCTCAGTGGAAGGGAAGTAAATGCAAATCTAGGCGCTTTCATTATTACTACTTCACATAGTTTATTGCATTGGGTAAAGGGGGAGTAGGAGTTGAAGAAGGTGTGCAATGGCTACTTAAAGTATTTTTGAGTGTGGATAGGAATATACAAAGCAGTTGCTCAACATATCTAAACGTGTGCAACAAAGGAGGTAAGGGACATAAAGAATGTTTTGCACTGATAGAGGGGGGAGAGTGGGGACTTGGGGGAGTGTTTGGTATCCTGCATCTGGAAGGGTAGGGGGTCGCTGGTGGGCAACGACAGCAATGGGTAGGGTGGTAGGCTGCAACAACTGCGGTGCACCAATCTTTCTAAACATTGCCTGGAGAGTAGGAGGATGTTTAGTGTGCAACCACATAGAAAAACTTAGAAAGGAGATTGAGGGTCTGCAGGAGGAACTAAGACAGGCAAGGCAGATTGGGGTGGGTTTAGCCCAATACTGGAGGGAGGAGGAAGGGAGATGAGGGAGGGCAATTTAAGCCAACAGTGGTGAGGAGGGCTCAGAAGAAGGAAGCAGAGACAAAGGGCCCAGGACAGGAAGAACGATTGCCGGGAAACCAGGTCAGGAGACAAAAGACAAATGGAAGGAGGAGATAGGGACTTGTGAGGAGGCGAAGAAGTGGCAAAAAGTCATGGAGTGGAAAGGAGAGAACAGGTTACTATGAAGAGAGAGGAGCGGCATTTGTGAAGGGCCTTCAGAAAATAGTTGTGCACTGCTAGAGAGGAAGAAGGTGGAGGAGGGAATGATGAAATTAGAGGAGTAATTGATAAATGCCTGGACCAAACTGGAGCGGGGTAAGTTCTGCTGGGAGAACTGCAACAGGGGTAAAGGGCATAATAATGTGCAGGAGGAAGAAGAGGAGCTGGAAATGAGGAGGAGATGAAAGGAAGCAAGCAGGAGTAAGAGGGTGGAATCTTAGTGCTGGGGGACTCAATACTAAGAGGAGTTAGGTGGGTAGCAAGGCGGAGAGCATAGTCGCATTGGGTGGAGGCCTTGCCAGGAATGACAACAGAAAGGGTGGGACAGTCTGTTCTGAAATATGCTAGAAGGGTAGGGACAAGCCTCATTTAATTATACATCTTGGGACAAACGACCTGGCTGACAAGACAGTGGATATAGTCCAGAGGAGGTTTGAGAACTAGCACAATTATGTGAGGGGCAGGAAGATCAGTAACTTTTTCGAGATACTTCCGTGCCAAAGGCAAGCACAACAAGAAAGCTGAGAATAGAGAGAATTTAACAGATGGCTAAGAACCTGGTGTTGTGCTAAAGGGTATGGGCTGTTGGGGGTGGGGAGGGACCTGGGAGGACAGTAGTCTCTATGCCAAGGACAGACTACACTTGAGTGAGGAAGGAAAGAAAGTGTTGAAGCAGAGGATGGAAGAATATATAGAGGAAGTTTGGAGTTTAAACTAGGAGTGGGGGGTGGCAGTTGGGGAAGAGATATGCAGGAACCACAGGTTGGGAAATCATATGAGCTTACCCCCCATAACAGTGACAAAGGACAAATGGCAAGTACTATTGGTGATGCTAGGAAAGGAGGGCAGGATGGGAGGAGGGGAAAAGGGTGGAAGGTGGTTACCCTTAATGCTAGGAGCCTTGGGAGGAAAACTGCAGAGTTGCAGGTTCTCATGGCAGAGGAGAGGTGGACATTGCAGCCATCACGGAAACATGGGCCACCCAATATAATGACTGGGACCTGTCTGTACCAGGGTACAGGTTATTCCGTGGGGACAGGGTGACTGGGAAAGGAGGGGTGGCACTATATGTGAAGGAAGGACTGAAGTGTGTAAGGGAGGAAGGGGAGGAGGGCAGTACAGAGTCACTTTGGGTGCAAATCCAGGATTCCAAGAATAGGAGTCTTAGAATGGGAGTGGTGTACAGGCCACCGTCTCAGATGGAGGAGTTAGACAGTGAACTAGCGGGACAGATCAGGAGGACCTGTAGAAAGAGTGGTGTGGTGATTGTGGGGGACTTCAACATGCCAGAAGTGGACTGGAGCACCCCAACAACCAGGAACAGAAGGGAGCAGGTACTGCTGGATGCCTTCCAGGACAGCTTCCTGCTGCAAATGGTCAGTGAACCAACCAGGTTAGGAATACCCTTGACCTTGTGCTGGCAAATGGGGACTTTGTGAGAGAACTTACAGTGGAGGAACCGCTGTCAGGGAGTGACCACCACTCAGTATGGCTCACATTGGATATGGGCAAGGAAGGAGTGGAATCTGGCACAAGAGTGCTGGACTTCAGGAGGGCTGACTTTGGGAGGATGGGGGAAGTGGTAAAAGGGTACCTGGCCAGAATTCAATCTAGTATGGATACTAACCAGAGATGGGAGCTCATAAAGTTGGGGATAGTGGAGGCAACCAAAACCTGCTGCAAAGCCCAGAGCAAGAAGGCTAGAGCTAAGAAACCGAGCTGGTTGAGCAAGGAGGTCATGGAAAAGGTAAGGAAGAAAAGAGCTGCCTTTAGGAAATACAAGAAAACAGGGAGGGGAGGACAGAGAGGAGTACTTGACAGAATCGAAGGAGGTGACAAGGGCAGTAAGGGGAGCCAAAGCATCTACGGAACTCAGGCTGGCACAAGGCATTAAGAAGGGGGAGAAGGACTTCTTTAAGTACATCAGGGAGAAAAGGAGCTATGGACCACATAGTAAGGATTAGGAAGGAGGGGGTTGGGTGGAAGCAGTGTATGATAAGGCGGAAGCACTAAATGAGTACTTCTGCTCAGTATTTACTAAAGAGAAGAGGGGGGTGACACCCAAGATGGGTGAAATGGCAGACGCAGGGGGGGAAGTGGTGACAGATGGGGAAATCATGGAGGACAGAGTTCGAGAGGGTTTGAAGGCACTGAGGGTGGACAAGGCACCAGGCCCAGATGGCATCCACCCCAGGGTACTGAAGGAGCTGGCAGAGGTCCTTGCAGGACCTTTGGAACCTATTTAATGCCTCACTACATTCGGGTGTGTACCTCAGGACTGGAGGATGGCTCATGTGGTGCCCCTCCACAAGAGTGGCCCCAAGGATGAACCAGGAAACTACAGACCAGTGAGCCTCACATCCATCGTGGGTAAGCTAATGGAGACTATCCTGAAGGAGAGGCTGGTGGCCCTCTTAGAGGCCAAGGACTACAGGACAGCAGACAGCATGGCTTCATCGTGGCCGATCCTGCCAAACCAACCTGGTCAGGTTCTATGACTGGGTAACTAGGCAACTGGACGGGGGACATGCAGTGGATGTCCTGTATCTGGACTTCAGTAAGGCATTCAACTCAGTGCCACATGGAAGGCTGGGAAGGAAGTTAGTAGGCACAGGGGCAGGTGCAATGCTGGTGAGATGGGTAGGAAACTGGCTGCAGGGAAGGCAACAGAGGGTGGTGGTGGGTGGGGAGCTCTCACATCCAAGGGCAGTGACGAGTGGTGTCCCACAGGGCTCGGTGTTGGGACCAGTGTTGTTTGGGATATTCATTGCAGACATATCATGGGACATCAAGAGCAAGATCAGTCTGTTTGCTGATGATACCAAGGTTGGCATGGTGGTGGATGACCTAGGGGGATGGCAGGGGTTGCAGGATGATCTGGCAAAGCTTGAAACCTGGTCAGACACCTGGCAACTGGGCTTTAATGCCAAAAGTGCAAGGTGATGCATTTTGGGATGAAGAACCCAAGGAGGACTTACCAGCTAGGGGAGTGCAGCTAGCCCAGACAGAGGAGGAGAAGGATCTGGGTGTGCTCATCGCGGGGTCAATGAACAACTCGGCACAGTGTAGGAAGGCAGCTGCAAAGGCCAACAAAATGCTGGGTTGTATTGCAAGGGTATATCCTCAAGGAGGGAGGAGGTGATTCTGCCACTGTATGGGTCATTAGTTAGACCACACCTGGAGTACTGCGTGCAGTTCTGGCGTCCGTATCTGAAAAGGGACATTAAGTTACTGGAGGAGTGCAGCGCAGGGCGACAAAGATGATCAAGGGTCTGGGGACTTATCATATGAGGGAGGTTGAAGGAGTTGAACATGTACTCACTGGAGGAGAGGAGAGACAGGGGACATGATTGAAACCTTTAAATACATGAAAGGAATAAACAAGACAGGTACAGAGGGCTGTTCAAAGTAAGGGAGGGAGGGCCACCAGGGGCCATGATATGAGACTGGAGCGAGGAAGGTTCAGGAGGGAGATGAGGAGACACTTTTTTACAGAGAGGGTGGTGGCTGGGTGGAATGCGTTACCTGCAGAAGTGGTATGCAGTAGAACAGTGGACTGCTTCAAACGAGGATGGGACAGGACAAGGGGGAGGGTTAATGAAGGGGAAGGGTGGAAGGGAGGGGCAGCTGCAGAATAAGGGGTGCTAGCTGCACATTCGAGCAGACTTGATAGACCTCTAGGCCTTTATCTGCTGGCAAATTTCGTATGTTCGTACATTACTTTATTCTCTGACAGGCTGGGTTACATGCCAGATCCATCAGGTAGTTTGGGAGACAAGGACATTTTTTTGTATTCCCCGATGGACCAGGTTGGGTATCAGACCAGCCAGGTAGCTGGAGGGAGGAGAGGGTAAAATTTTTTTTTTTTAATGCCCCAATGGGTCGTGGTTAGGCACTGGATCTGTCAGGTTGTTGGAGGAGGGGGACAGATTTGTTTTAGTCCCTGAAGGGTTGGGCATTGGATCAGTCAGGCAGTTGGGGAATGGGAGACAGATTTATTTATTTTTTTTTTTTTTTTTAGTTCCCTGGTGGGCCAGACCAGTCACTGAACAATCAGATAATTGTGGGAGAGAGCGCCAGATTTTTCTTATTCCCTGTCGGGCCAGGTAAATACAGAAATTATTTTCTATTCCACATTTCCTGTGCTACCAGTATGGAACTCCTGTGCCTTGTACTACACTTTGGAATACAGTGCGTATGAAAGTCATTATTTAAAATCTAATTCTATTATAGTGTACAGCCCTGCACTACCAAAATTGAACTCCTGTGCTGTGCAATGCACGGACCTGTCACAGTTGGAGACAGACTGTTTTTTACTCTGACAGGCTGGTTGGGCACTGAGTTCATCAGGTAGTTGAGGAGGAAGATATATATTCCCTGATAAGCCGGGCTAGTCACTGGACTAACCGGGTAGTTGTGAGAGGGGGCCAGTTTTTTCTGTTCCATGTCACAACTGCGACTGAGAAATGGCGACGCATGAGAACAGTGCCGAGCCCACAATACGACTACTTTGGGAAATGTCGTCCCCCCCTTATTTTAGATACTAACTCCGGGAGGGGGGACCATGGTTGCACAATGTGTCGGCACTGTGATTCCATCACCATTCTGATGCTTCACCCTTCCTCAGTCACTGTCCTCACAGGCTACCTTTTTTTTTTTTAATATTCCCTGTTGGTCTAGGCTGAGTACCAGGAATTCAATTCTATTCTACATTCCCTGCACTGCCAATATGGAACTCCTGTGTCTTATAAAACACTTCGGGATACAGCAAGTATAAAAAAGTGATTACACAAAATCTAATTCTACTATATTCTACAGTCCTTGTGCTACCAGCATCTAACTCCCTGTGCTATGTAAATCACCAGACCTGTCATGGGATAATATAGTGAATGAAAATAATATATTATATTATTTTCATTCACTATATTATCCTAATTCAGCACTAAAAATCGGAAAGTGAAACTTTATTTTTTCTTGTAGCACATAGCGTCATTGATACCTCGCAAGTTTCTATTCTGATAATCGCTTCATTTGGGAATTTTTCTCAACAGTAAGCTTTTGGTCTATAACAAAATTCATTTTTTCACCTGAAGACATTAATTTAGGTTTTAAGACTTCCCATATCTCTTCTTTTTCACAGTGTTTCAACTAGGCGCTTGACGCCCCCGCCCCGCCCGAGTAAGCCGTGTAAACCGCCAACATTGACAAACGCTTTGGAAGAATATATTTATATGTCTATAGGTTTGTTCCACCTATTTAGTTAAGTTGTTGTTCTTTTCTTTTTATATATATCATTTTGATGTTAAAAAATGTATATTCATTGGCCCTCCCTTTTATTTTTTTCTATTTTCAGAGCAACACTAGCTCCCAGTCTGATGAAGGAACTCAGTTCTGAAACGTTACTTTACACTTTATTGGGGCATTGCTATACATTGTTGCTGTTTATTTTCACATATGTATAACCATATGTCATAAGCTTGGAGCACTGCAAGATACTGATTGCTGTTCACTCCTTTATGTGCTTGAACTATATGATTATATGTCTGTATAATATGTCAAATAATTAACATATTGTCATATAATTAAAAGAAAACTTTAGTAATTATATTCTATACTCAATTTTCATGAGAGCCTTTGTTTTTTTGAGGGTTGAGATCAGGTTATTTTTGTTTCATGTATTATCCTTCCATCCTTATCTCCCCTTTATCTGTCTTAAAAGGAACCTTGGGGTACTCACTATATTTATTTATTCAAGGGAAGGATCACCCACTTCTTCTAGAGAAGATCCCCCTTGCTATGCAGCCCAGCATCTTGATGGCATTTGCTGCTGCCCTCCTGCACTGTGCCAAGTTGTTCATACTCCCTGTTATGATCAACCCCAGGTCCTTTTCCTCCTCTGTGCTCCCCAACTGTACCCCTCCCAGCTGATAGCACCTCCTCTGGTTCTTAGATCCAAAGTGCACTACCTTGCACTTCTTGGCACTGAACCCCAACTGCCATGTTTCTGACCACTCCTGTAGTTTAGTCAGATGTCCCTGCAGTCCCTTCCACCCCTCGATGTCATCCACCACAGCTCCCATCCTGGTTTCATCTGCGAACAGACTGATCTTACTCCAGGTCCCGTGTGAGATATCTGCTATGAATATCCCAAACAGCACTGGTCTCAGCACTGACCCCTGTGATACCCCACTCGTTACTGCTCCTGGCGATGAGAGTTTCCCCTCCACCACCACCATCTGCTGTCTGCCCTTCAGCCAGTTAGTGATCCACCTGACCATCTTAATACCCACCCCTACATATTCCAGCTTCCCCCCAAGCCTCCCATGCGGCATGGAATCGAAGGCCTTGCTGAAGTCCAGTAAAGGACATCCACTGCATGGCCCTTGTCCAGCTTCCTGGTCACCCAGTCATAGTACTCAATCAGGTTTGCCTGGCAAGACCTTCCTGATAAAAAACCCGTGCTGCTGCCTGTCCTGGAGGCCACTGTCCTGCAAAAATGTCCCCAGCCTCTCCTTAATGATGGTCTGCATGAGCTTTCCCACAATTGACGTGAGGCTCACTGGCCTGTAGTTACCAGGATCATCCACTGGGCCATCCTTGTGAATGGGCACTACATGGGCTAACCTCCAGTCCTGTAGTACGCATCCTGTGTTCAGAGAGGTATTGAACAGGTCAGCCAGTGGTCCCGTCAGGAACTCTGCCAGTTCCTCGAGTACCCTAGGGTGAATGCCATCAGTCCTGGTGCCTTGTTCACCCGCAGTGCCCTCAGTCCTTCCAGTACTCAGCTCTCTGTAATATCTCCATCCGTCACCTCACCCCTCCCCTGCCCACCACTCCCTTCAGGTATCTGTCTCCCACACCACTGTGAATACCAAGCAGAAGTACTCATTTAATGCCTCTGCCTGCTCCTCCCCCCTCTCTACCCAGCCCCATCTTTCTTAATCCTCACTATCCAGTCCCTGTTCTTCCTTCTCTCTCTCTCTCTCTCCCCAATGTACCTGAAGAAGTCCTTCTCTCCGTCCTTGATGCCCTGTGCCAACTTCAACTCTCTGGTTGCCTTGGCAGCTCTGGCCAGCCTTGTAACCTCCTTGGACTTCTTCGTATACACCTCTCCATTTTCCTCCCTCCTTGATCTCTTGAGTATCTGAAAAGCTCCCCTCCTGGCTCTCACCCCATCCATGACCTCCTTGGTCAGCCAACTGGGCTTCTTTGCCCTTCCCTTCTTACTCTGTGCCCTAGTACATGTCCCAGTGGCCCCTGCCAGCTCTGCCTTAATAATACCCCATTTTTGGTTGGCATCCATGGTTGGTTGGATTCCCTCTAGGTGACCTATGAGAATTTCCCTCATCATGTTGAAGTCTGCCCCCCTTAAATCAATCACCCTGGTACCCGAACCTCTAGATTGCTTGCCCATTCTGAGTGTGAACCACACTGAGTGATGGTCACTCCCAGTCAGTGAGTCCTAAACCTCCAGGGTCCATTACAGCTTTCCCCATTCGATAACACAAGGTCCAGAGTCTTCCCCAACCCAGCTGGTTCCTGTACCAACTACACCAGGAAGCTATCCTGAAATGCCCCAAAGTATAACCTGCTCCCTAGCACTTGTGGTGGTTGGCGTGCTCCAGTCCACCCCAGGTAGGTTGAAGTCCCCCACCACCACCACTATGTTCCTCTTCCTGAAACCCTCATCCGTTCTGACAACTCCCTGTCCAGCTCCTCCCCCTGAGTTGGTGCCTTATACACTACCCCTATCCTTAGCACCCTGCCCTTTGAATCCTGAAACTGTGTCCACAGAGCCTCTGTTTCATCTTCCTCCCCCCTTCCTCCCTTATGCACCTTATTCCCTCCCTTACATAGATTGCCACTCCCCCCCTTCCTGTTTTCCTGTCCTTTCTGAACAGCTTGTATCCAGGGATCATCTTATCCCACTCCTGGTACTGGGTAGCTCAAGTTTCTGTTATGGCTGCAATGTCCACCTCCCTCACTGCCAAGAGGGCCTTTAACTCGGCTGATTTGTTAACTAGGCTCCTTGCGCTCAGTGACACTACTCTCTACTCTGCTCTTTTCCATTCCCCTTCCAGAATTTCACCTTTTGCCTCTACCATGCTGCCCTCCCCTTTTGCTTGGGGGATAGGCTAGTCTGGCTCCCCTTCCTGGGGACCCTGCCTACCAGCTGTCCACTTGCCACCCCCCTTCCTAGTTTAAAGCTACCCTTGTTGCAAAGTACCTCTCTATCCCCTGCTTCAATACTGCCTTTCCCTCCCTGCTCAAGTGCAACCTATCCCCTGCATATAGGCCATTGTTGTCCCAGGTTCTGCACCAGCCCCCTACTACCCCATACCCCTTGGTACAACACCATTCCCTCAGCCAGGTGTTGAACTCCCCCGATTTGTTTTTTCCTGATAGAAATATACAATCTGACGCCAGATAAGAAACGCTTGGCCCACCCAATCTGCCCATTACCCTACCTATTGGATATACCTATACCTATTGGATAAGCTGCAGATCCTAGTTAACCAACAGCCTACTTCCTCCTACCCCCCCCCCACTAGAATTGCTTTATGTCTGTCCCATGCATTCTTGAATTCCCCCACTGTTTTTGAAACCACAGCCTCCTCAGAAAGGCCGTTCCATGCATCCACCACCCTCTCCGTGAAAAAATACTTCCTCATGTTGCCCCTGAGCCGTCCTCCCATCTTCAAATTGTGCCCCCTTGTTCTTGCACATCTTTTTTTCTGAAAGATGCTATCCTCATGGACTTTGTTGAGTCCCTTGAGGTAATTAAATGTTTCTATCATGCCCCCCCTCCTTTCCACAAGGGTATACATATTAAGATCCTTCAGTCTTTCTTCGTATGGCTTCTGGTGCAGACCCCTGCACCATTTTAGTTGCCCTCCTCTGGACTCTGGAGCCCTCGAGTCAGACACAACCTAACAATTTGGTATTTTGTATTCCTCCAGACCTTCCCCTGACACAAGATGAGCACTCACTCCTTAGCAAAGGTCTCTCTTTTGTGCCCACACCCAGATATCTTGATGCACCCCAGGTTCAAGTTGATCTGCAGTGCTTCTATCGTGAGAGTACGCCTCGCAGCTCATTTTTCTAATATGACTCCTCTTCCCACAGATGATGACGGTATCACCAGAACTATCAATGACATCAATCCCCTGCGAAGTGCATGGACACCCCCTCCAGGACGTTTTGCTGTTGTTGATTATTTTGTTAACCAATGCATGGAAAACACCACTAACTTTAATCTTCATTGCAGGCACAATCATTCCAACCTGACACCTGGTGAGCTTGCAGCCCTCAGATCTCTACAATGTAGGAATGACATTGTTATTAAGCCAGCTGATAAGGGAGGTGCTGTTGTGGTCTGGCAAAAGGTGCTATACATCACGGAAGCCACACAGCAACTCTCTGACACCAGGTTTTATTCTTCTCTTCCACAGGACCCCACTGCTGACTATCAGACAGAGGTCACCACCACCATCACCTCTGCTATTGAAAACAATGAGCTCCCTGCTTCTGCTAAGAGACTCATAGTCCAGCATCCCCAGACATCTAGGTTTTATCTTCTTCCCAAAATCCACAAAACAGGTAACCCAGGTCGTCCCATAGTGTCTGCCTGCTCCTGCCCCACATCCCACATCTCCACATTTTTGGATGGCCTCATGAGACCCCTTGTTGAGTCCCTGCCCTCCTATGTTAAAGACACTAACCATGCTCTCCAGTTATTTGACAGGTTCAGATTCAGTGACTCTCATCAGCTCATCTTCACCATGGACATCAAATCTCTTTACACAGTGATCCCCCATGATGATGGTCTGACAGCTTTGCAGCATTTCTTGAACAAGCGGGAAGTCCAGCAGCCACCCACACACACACTAACTCGTCTGGCAGAACTGGTTCTAACACTCAATGCTTTTCTTTAATAACAGTTTTTCAGCAGGTCAGTGGAGTTGCCATGGGTACCAAGATGGGTCCCAGCTTTGCTAATCTGTTTGTGGGTTGGGTGGAGGCGTTTTCTCTCATTCACAGGGACTGTGCCTGAACTCTACAACGCTACATTGATGACTGTGTGGGGGCCACCTCCTGCTCCAGGGAGACCCTCCGAGTCTTCCTTGACAAGTTCACCACGGCTCATCCTTCCCTTCAGTACACTGTTGAAGTATCCTCCTCTACACTGCCTTTCCTGGATATCCAGCTCTCAGTCCAGAACACTGGTCTGAAGACATCAGTCTATTACAAACCCACTGACTCTCACAGTTTCCTCCTCCATAACTCCTTCCATCCTAAACATGTCAAGAATGGCCTGCCTTATTCACAGTTTCTTAGACTTCGCAGGTTATGCAGTGAAGAGGATGATTTGCTAAGCAGACCCAAATAATGCATAGCTTTTTTATCAACAGGGGATACCCTAAAAGCACAGTGGACAGAGCACTCTCCCGGGGTCAGTAACATGCCCCGTAACCTTGACCCCCGCAGGAGGGATTACTGTCACACAAGAACAACGGCGAATTCCACTAGTTCTTCCTTTCCATCAGAGCACACCTTCTCTTCACAGAATCATCACTAGTAACTTTCCCATTTTGCAAACTGACCCTAACATTGGTGCTTCCTTTACAGAACCACCTATTGCCTCCTACCGCCGGCCACCTAACCTGCGCAATCTCCTGGTAAAAAGCAGCCTACCCACTCCTAACAGTTCCTCCCCCCCAGGTACCAAACCTTGCAACAGGGCTCACTGCTACACCTGCAAATTTATTTCCAGTGTAACTGAGATTCGGGGACCTACAGGTGTTTTTTCACATCACCAAGGAGTTCTCATGCACCTCCACTAATGTAGTGTACTGTATTCTTTGCAGGAGGTGTTCAGCTATTTACATCGGAGAAACTGGTAGGCGTCTTGCTGACCATTTCAGGGAACATTACAGAGCAGTCAGGAATGGTGAAACTGCTAAACCCATTGTATCCCACTTTATCTCCAGGGACCACAATGTCAATGACCTTTCTGTTTGTGTCCTTCAGCAGGGCTTCCGGGATCCTAACCATAGAAAAAACATGGAAGCCAAGCTGATCATCCGCCTTGGCTCCCAGCAGCCCTCTGGTTTAAATGATAGACTTATTTTCCACTAACATCTTTCAGCCTCCCTTTTTTTCCCTAAAGTCAATTTGTTTTTGTGCTGATTTATTTTTCATTTTCACCATATGTCTCCATTTCTGTCTCCTTCTCACACATTTGTCACCTTTCAGCCTTCTTACAAGGCCCTGTTAATCAGTCTCTACCTGGGAACTTCCCCAGCTCTTTCTCTCCCATTATGTTTTATCTTTCCCATCATCACCTTTTTGTTTCACAGATTCTCTCTTAATCTTACCATTTATCACTTCTTCTCCCTTAGCCTCCCCCTTCTTCTTTCTCCACATATATATCTCTCTCATTTTACCTCTCCTCTCCTCTACACTAACTTGTTTTTTTTCTCTTTTAGATATTTCCTGAAGAAGACCTAAGGTCGAAACGTAGATTTTTAACTATTTTCTATTTTCAGCATGCATTTAATATAACCATTTTGTTTTGCTTTTAGACCACATGCTGACGCAGTGCCTTGTCTTTGTTTTTTCACAATTTGTATGCTCCTCTGGACTGCCTCCATCCTGTCTATGTCTTTGCAGAGACAGGGTCTCCAGAACTGCATGCAGTATTCCAGATGGGGTCTCACCAACTGTCTGTACAGAGGGATAACAACTTCTTGTTTTCTACTGGCGATGCCTCTCCCTATGCATCCCAGTATCCCCCCAGCCCTCCTTACTGCCTTCTCACATTGCTTGCATACCTTTAGGTCATCTGATATGGACTACCCTCAGGTACCTTTCCATTTTTGTTGTTGTCAGTACCTCCCCCCACACTGTGCACTCTTCCCCTGGCTCTTTGTTTCCCAGGTGCATTATTTTGCACTTCTTTGCACTGAATCTAAGTTGCCATACTTTTGACCACTCCTCCAACCTTGCCAAGTCCCTTCTCACTCCCCCTTGTGTATCAACCCTGTTGCAGATCTTTGTGTCATCTGCAAAGAGGCATACTTTCCCTTCCAGTCCCTCTGCAATGTCACCTATAAAGACATTAAAGAGGACCTGTCCCAGTATTGAACCCTGCGGTACCCCACTAGTAACCCCCCTTTCTTCGAAGTGGACTCCATTTACTATTATCTTCTGTGTCCTGTTGTCCAGCCAGTGTTTTACCCAGGCGATAACCCTGGGACCAACTCCCAGGCTGGCTAATTTGTTGTTTATTAATCTTTTGTGTGAGACTGTGCCAAATGTCTTGGTAAAGTCTAGGTAAGCCATATCCACAGTCCCTCCCTGGTCTACTACTTTGGTCACCCAGTCAAAGAAATTGATTAGATTCGTCTAACATGACCTTTCCACTGCGAATCCATGCTGCCTTGGGTCCTGTGCCCCACTGGCCTCTAGGTACTCAACAATTCTTTCCTTCATAAGTGATTCCATAATTTTCCCTACCACTGAGGTCAAACTAACAGGTCTGTAGTTTCCTGCCTCTGTCTTGCTCCCACTTTTGTGAAGGGGAAACGACATCCACCCTCCTCCAGTCCTCAGGTACCATACCATCCTCCCATGATTTGTTAAAAAGGGTAGTCAGTGGTGTCACTAGTTCTCTTAGAATTCTGGGATGAATCCCGTCAGGCCCCATTGCTTTGTCCACCATCAGTTTTAGGAGTTCTTTCAGGACCCTTTCTTCTGTGAATGGACTGGTATCGACCCCCCTATCAAGAGTGCTTCTACTGTTTGGTTTAGGTACCTCCCCCTCCTCTTCTTTTGTGAATAATGAGCAGAAGTATTCATTCAGTATCCCTGTTTTTTCACCATCACCCTCTCCCCACCCTCCTCCCCTTTACTAAGCCTTAGTCTGCTTCTGATGGCCATGGGGCAGGTGCTCCACTACTCGGCAAGCTGAGTAGGACCATGCATGGCAGTGTGAACCCTGTGTATGTGTCAAGAAGAGTGCAGAGTCGAGACAGCGTACCAGACAAGGAAAGACCACGGACAGCGGGAGAGTCGGTTGGCAGAGCCGAGATCACGTGTACTTGGGATCATAGTCTCTGAAATGCATACTGTCACCCTCCCTCACTCCAGTCTAACACGCTAGTGCACAGGAGGCGGGAAGTGATGAAGAGGCGCAAAGTCACTGGCTGCAGCACGGCAGCAGTGGGGTACTTTGTTTATTCCCTGACAGGCCAAGTTGAACATCAGACCCATTAGATAGTAGGTGAAGGAGGCCGTATTTTCTTGTAATCCCTGTTGGGCTAGACTGGGCATCAGAAATTATATTCTATTCTATTCTACAGTCCCTGTGCTGCCAGTATGTAACTCCTGTACCTGGTAAAACACTTTAGGATACAGTGAGTATGAAAATCCTGATTTCAAACTAGACTCTCATATCCTACAGTCCATGTGCTACCAGAATCGAACTCCTGCGCTTTGTAAGCACCAGACCTGTCAGGTAGTTGGGGTAGAAGGATGAATCTTATTTATTCCCCGATGACTGAGTTGGGCACCAGATCATCTCACACTGGCAGTTTTCAGTGTAATAGTAGTCTTGGCACACATGAGATCTAGTAGGCTGGGAATATTTCTAAGCAACTTTGGTGAAAGAATAAAATTGGTTTTATGTTGGTTAAGTGTTGTTTTTCAAGCTGGCCTCCTCTTGCTTTAGCAAATAACCCCCCTTTGTTTTCCCAGTCCCTGGCCAGGCTACACAGAGTGACTGGAAACTCAGCTGTCTTTTTTTTCATTATACAGAGAGGCTGGGCGAGATAATACCTAGATGATGCCACAGCTCTAATCTTTGTCTATTTGTATCACAATGGTTAAGCAGCACAAAAACTCTCAAGTTTTAAATAGGCAATTACATTTTTTTCTCTAGAACATTAAGGTTAACTTTCCATTCACGAAGTTGTGCAGACAGTTTATTAGTACTTCCCCTCTGAGCTCACTCAATGTTATGCTTGTCATCACAGTGGAGGGGGGATGGAGGAGGGCTAATGTATCACCTAGGTCAGATGCACGTGCATAAGACATTCACCATTTGCTCAACAGGTTCTCGTGCACTCTCCTTTTTGCAGCCAACAGAAAGTTAGCAAAGCTTTACAGACAGCTGTAAGGGACAATAGCAAAGCACACCACACACTCACATAAAAGATCATGCCTCAGCCCCTCCCCCCACTGCATTTCAATAAGACAGCTGCAAACGAAACAAAAAAAAATTCCTGACTGATTACAATAAGCCCTAAAAATCGTAAAACATGGCCTGCAATGCGCTACATTTGATCTAATCCATACAAACTCTAGTCAATACACCTTCATACGTAGGGTCAGCAGTCTGTAAAATACTAATGAAATTTGTTTAGCAAGCAGATGGCCCACCACCACTGGAGTGAATGTAAAGGCACAAGAAAAGAGATTAAAAATACTACGAAAAATACTGTGAAACCAGTAACCACTAGGAGAACAGCAGGGATTCTTCCTGTAGCTGAAACGGTTCAGCTGTTCTAAAGATATTGTGATAATGACTGTTTTGGGAACAATAAACATCAGACGGCCATATTGCGATTGACCTGAAAATTAAGGTTGCCCAGCCAATTCCAGACCACCACTAACTGTATCTGTATTCACAGTATGAACATAATACAACAGCCTGGCAGACACAAGCAAGTCATTTTGAAAGAAATATGGAGCCAGACATCCCATATTTCCTATGTGTTAGTAAGGTTTGTATAGTGTAATATTATAAATTAATACTAACATAGGCCCTGTGCAAAAAAGATTGCTGTCACAGGCAAGAATGGCAGTGACTATTTTGTGAATAAGGCCTATGGAACAAAATAAAACATAATCCATGCCAGCATGCGACAGCCCAGCCAATGGTCACGTTACATGCTGACAAGTCGGGTCAGCAGGTGGGGAGGTGAAAATGCATCCACAGACTGCTCTCCATCTTCAGGGAGGGAGGGTTCCTGACCCTGTGATGCAAATGTCCCAGGCGACCAGGAAGGCTGGGGTAGTGCTGATGGTGGAATGTGTGAGGGAAAGGAGTGAAGCTGTGGAGTCTTGGCATAACTAGTTAGGCGCTGGACTTGATCTCTGTCTCAGTAGGGAAACGGGCACAAACAATATGTGAAAAAAGGCCCCAACTGGTGGATGAATCCTCCACCCAACCCCACTTCCACAGAGGTCACCCATACTACTGTGTATGTGCACCACTTGCCCACAGCAGGATTCAGACTTTTGACTGAGCTGATGGGGAGAATTTATCGGATCCAGCCCACTGCAGGGGATAGCAAGGTTAGGTGGTAGTGAATGTGCAGTGGCTTGTTGGGACTCCTAGAATGAAAGAAGAGGAAAGAGGTGAAAAACAAGCACCAATACCACAGGAGGGCAGGTAATAAGTGAAAAAAAGAAAAAAAAAAAACTAGATCCTCATGAGATCTGAAACACACTGTGAAACCACTGGAAGAACTGCAGGGTTTATTCCTGTAGACTAAATGTTCACACCAGCAGAATTATTGCATGTAAGCATCAAGCAATAACTGGGCACATCAGTTAGTCTGTTTTAGTTAATAGCTAAGTTATCAGAGGTCATGGATCATCATTCTGCTCACCCTTATACTACAGCAATTGTAACGGTCTCCAAGAAAACTCCTAGCTTCCCTGAAAAGTTCAATTAATAAAGACCATCCAATTATCCAAAGAAGGGTGCTACTGACAGTCACAAGCCATTAAATGCTGCGGGAAGTAGACAGGGATCCATGCATGAAGTGACAGCGAGGGTAATTGTAATAAGCCTTCCTTTAATATGGACCTTTATGAAATGGGCATCAAAACATAAGCGATCTGATTGGGTAATACCTGTGTGATAATGTGTCTTACACACAGGGAAAAAGGTTCAGCAGTGCCCAGTGGGCACTGATATGGGTAAAGCTGCCCACTCAGAATGTTCAGAAATGCTAACGCAGCCATCTTGTTTATATTTTGATGCCCATTTGATAAATCAGATTGATGCCAGCCTCTAAAATTTTGATGCCCACTGCATGATTTTTAAAACTATAAGTTCCCACCAGCCCGCCCGCTCACCGTACAGCTGAACACTCGACCCGCTGTCTACCAACCTGCCCACCCATTCGCTCACACTCTCACTCTCTCTGTAACACCAAGCAGGTAAGCACACCGTACTTCACTCCCTTAGTGTCACACTGTTCATATTATTTATATTTTAACAGTATTTGTAATGTACTTCTGAAAAAACAATATAACCTGTGCCAAGAACAGCAGCTTAATCTAGCACTTATGCAAAACTTTCACTTTCATTTCTTCGCTTTCGCATCGGCGTAACGGCTTTCAAAATCGGAGTATTCTCCCTGGTGCTGCCTGGTACCATAAGGTACACAGATTTGAAAAAAAAAAAGACTGCAAACTTTCTAAACTAAATGAAGTAGGAATGCTGCTAGTTTGGGGGGGGGCACATGACAAACTACATGACAGAAAAAAGAATACAAGTAAGGATGCCTTAGCAGCTCAAAAATCCTCAACTCAAAAAAAACAGGCAGAGGAACTATTTTATTAGAAATTAAGACAAACATTTAAGTGTTTCACTATTAAGTACTATGCATTTTAGTTCTCACATACATCTGTATTTTAGATAGCCATTTCATAAGCGCAATTAGACACTCCAGGATGTGCGTTAGGACACTAACACACAGCTAGGAGGCTGGACGTACTCGGCCTGCATCCTCGTGCCTCACTACACCTCCTAGCTATGTGTTAAAGTTGTCACAGATTCACTCAGCAGGTCAGGCCCTCTACTCCCAAAGTGCCAACCTCTGAGTGCAGTCTTGTGAACAGTTGAACAGACAAGGTAACCCTCTTGTCTGTTTTTGTGAGTTCGATCAACCTTTGGTCTCAGTTCTGGAGGGATTCAAACTGTTAACCTCTTGCTAGCATACCCAATGCACAGGCTCAGATATATCTGTCTTCAGGGGGCAGATATATTTGCCTACAGGCACCTAACCAGGTACTCAGAGATGAACCCTTAAAACTTAATAAAGACCTCAGCTTTAAAATGCTTCCGTTTCCAGTTTGGTACCACCATATAAGCTTATGTCTGCTGAACCATAAATATTTCTTAGCAAAAGAAAGCAATTCAAAGACAGCCCAGGTTTGCTCTAAAATTAGAGTTTTTACTAAAATATATAATAATATGTCAAACATACAATACAGAACTCTTATAACACAAGACATACATATCTTTCAAAAAAACAAGGTTAAAACAAAGCAATTCCTACAACTATATTTAGATTTTGTCTAGCTTTCTAAATACCTGTTTTCAGTGCTCAGATGTTTCCTTAGTCAGTGTCAGATACAAATGCATCTCTATAGTGAAAGAGAATAATATTTTCAAGCAGTATTGGCCAACCCCTTTTGGATAAAGTCATCCAGCCCCTCCTCTGGTCAAATATCTAACAAAAATATATTTTTATACAACCACAGAATGTAATTTTATTAATCTATACTATACAGCTATACAGGATGTATTAATTCTGCAACCTTAGCATAACTCAAGTTTCAGTGACACCTCTTTTGATCTCGTGCTGTACCCTCTTCACACAGGCTTCATAGGGTCATTTACAGCCTTACACCTCTATGTAACATCCCAGCTTCCCTTATTTTAACGTCATAAACCTAGTTTATGATTTCTCTCTTAACAAAATTAACTTAACAACTCTGTAAATAGCTCAGAGAAACAGGATCCTTAATAAAAGTCTTCCAGTAACACACTGTCTCAAAAAAACAGTGTGTGATGCATACTGTCAGCAGTTCTCTTGGCCTGCATCTGTCAGCTAAAATCTGGGGGGGAAGGGATGAGAGAGGTCATTCCTAGGGCATTTGATTTTCAGTACAGACAGTCATAATACATTTTATATAAAAAAATATTATCCAGCACTCAGAACTGGCCGTCTACGTCACAAAAGTGTCTAACGCACACCTTGTCAGGTCTTACTGCTTACACAGAGCCTTCCAACAAAGAAAACGTCTCTCAATATTTACTCTTTTTGGCAAAGTAAACCATGATGCAAAACACTGTATATAAAAGGATGCAAGTCTCCACATGACGGGGGGATGGACTCATAACAGAACGTAAATTTACCCTTAGCCTACTAGAATTAAAAGTAGCAACTGATTTACTTAGAACTCATCCATCCCATGCAGTTGCTGCTTCAGGCAGAGAACAGGTCATATCCAAGAGACCGGAAGAGTTAAGTCACCAAATACAGTCACACATGACAGAGTTTTCTACTGCATCTGCATCTGAAGTACATAGCCAAACAGAAAATGAAGGGAAGCGTTAAGTAAATAGTGTGCTTGCCCACTGGCGTAGAGGTAGGGCTACCGCTCGAGACGCCGGCAACCCGGGCTTGGGAGTGAGCGCGGGTCGTTGGATGGTTGGCCAGGGGAGGAGTATTGAGCGTCCCAGGGAATACACTCCTCCAGGGAGGGTCGGTCGCTGCCTTTGCTGTAGTGCTGCCAGCTGGGTGACCACAGGTGGCAGAACAGCATGAGGCAGAAAGGGAAGAAGGACATCAGCAGGGCACATGGCCAATCATGTTTGCTGCTGCACTGCGTACCTAGCACACTGATATCCTGGGGATGGGAGAAACATGGAAAACAACCCCAGCGCCCATGGCAACAGACCACGGTATTTCTCAGCTCCATGTCACCGACCGACATACTGAATAATCATTATAGATTCGGGGGGTAAATTTCCCCTACTCTTTCCCTACCTAGGGGAGGTAAAGCCATGGCTCCATAGAGACATGCAATTAGGTAGGAGTACAATGGGATCGGGTGTATCTTGGCTATGACTAAGGGAGACAGCTGCTCGACATAATAGTGGGGCAAATTCAGAACATCGGGATCACAGTCAACTTTCATATAGCTTTTCTTGAATTAAAATGCACCTTACCTTGCCAATTGAAAGTTGCTGACCAGGTCATCCAATATCCTGTTATTTCTCAAGTCAGATTCTATTACTGCCTGCAAGGTGCAAATTCAACATAAAACAGTAAGCAAGTATCCTGTTGCAACGCCAAATACCAGTGCTTACCCCTTGCCCTGCCTTGTGTCTGCCAGAGTGTAGCTAGTGCAGATGATGGCTTGGATAACTCAAAGACTCCTCACAACAGCGCTCCTCGCTCTCTGGTTACCTCCTATCACCATCTTTTTCCATCTCCAGACCCTTGCCTGCAAACCTCCACCTTTTCCAGCATGCCTTACCCCCTTTTCCATAACCCTGCAACAACCATCTTTTCAACCATTCCTAACTGGGTTCACTATCCTTACCACCCTTGCGCCTACATTCTCCTGATCCCCCTCCTACTTCACCTACTAAAATTCAACCCTCCATGCTCAGATTTTCTCCCCCATGTTTCGTCCAGATTGCGATCACTCCCCTGGTTTACGAGTACTAAACTCCATTTCATGATTATAACCCTCCTACTCTTATCCTCTGGGGACAGTAACCCTAATCCTGGCCCAAGCTCCCCTGCTACCCCCGCACCACTACTTGCTAACCCTGGCTCTCCCCCAGTCAATCCCCCTGCTCATCCGTGAGGCCTAAACATTTTGCATCTAAATATCAGGAGCCTCATCCCTAAACTAGACGCACTCCAGCCGTTAGCTGCCTCCCTTACCCCAGACGTAATCATCCTTTCCGAGACTTGGCTGAATAACAAAATAGATGATCTTTCTCTTTCCATCCCTGGTCATAACAAAACCAGGCAAGACTGCCCTTCTAGGGGTGGTGGAGTAGTAATTTACGTCTCATCTACTATTCAATTCACCAATATCCTTGCCACATCAGCCCCTAAGGCGTATGAAGCTCTCATACTTAAACTATCCCTATTTTTGTTGCAGGTGCTTACTGTCGCCCTGGCCTCCCCTAGCTCATTAGTAACATAACTTCTCTTACCTCATCTAGCGAAACTTATATTATGGGTGACTTCAATCAGAACTGGCTCTCTCCCTCCTTTACAAAAGCCTACAACCACATAACCACCTAAAACGTAACCCAACTCATTCTGGAGCCTACCTGCTTAAACCATAAAACTGGGAACTACTCCCTAATTGATTGGGCCCTTACAACCCACCCACACCATGTTGTAAAATCTTGTCTATTACCAGATGCCTTGAGTGATCGCCACATGACTTTCCAGGTCCGTAAAGTCCATAGACCCAAGACCCCGCCCCCCGAAAACTATTCTCTACCGCTCTTACAAATCTCTAAATCTCACCCCCCCTCCTCCAAGATCTAGTCCACACAAATTGGGATCCAACTGCCACAGCTAATACTATCAACGATGCCTATGACTACTTTCACAATAGATTCCTAAAGATTTGGAACATTCACGCCTGATGAGACGATCCAGGGTCAGGGGTAATCATCTTCTGTGGATCACGCTGAACTTTTGGTGTGCCATAAAGCCTAGGATCTGGCATGGAAAACCCATAAAATATCTCAACTTCCTCAGGACTATGAAATCTACCATTCCCTTCTAAATAAATGTACCAAAGCTACTCGCCTAGCTAAATAGGACTACTTCTACTCCACCTTCCAGACTAACATTAATAACCCCTCAAAATTCTTGAAGGTTATTCATTCCCTTTTTTCCCCACCCTCCTCCACTCCAACCCCCCTCCTAAATATCAATGACACTCTAGTTGACGATCACCTCGGAGTTGCCAACGAATTCAACTCTTACATAGAAACATAGACTTTGACAGCAGATAAGGACCACTTGGCCCACCTAGTCTGCCCATTTCCCTACCTAGAGGATAAGCTGCAGATCCTATTTAACCAACAGCCTATTTCTTCTTACCCCCCACAAAAATTGCCTTATGTCTGTCCCATGCATTCTTGAATTCTCCCACAGTTTTAGACTCCACAACCTCCTCAGGAAGGCTGTTCCATCGTCCACCACCCCTTCTGTGAAAATACTTCCTCATTGCCCCTGAGCCGTCCCCCCTCTATCTTCAAATTGTGTCCCCTTGTTCTTGCACATCTCTTTTTCTGAAAGATGCTACCCTCTTGGACTTTGTTGATTCCACTGAGGTACTTAAACGTTTCTATCATGTCCCCCCTATCCCTCCTTTCCTCAAGGGTATACATATTAAGCTGCTTTAGTCTCTCCTCGTATGGCTTCTTCTGCAGACCCTGCACCATTTTAGTTGCCCTCCTCTGAACCGCCTCCATCCTGTCTATGTCCTTGCGGAGATGGGGTCTCCAGAACTGGATGCAGTACTCCAGATGGGGTCTCACCAACTCTCTGTACAGGGGGATAACAACTTCCTGTTTTCTGCTGGTGATGCCTCTCCCTATACATCCCAATATCTCCCCAGCCCTCCCTACCGCCTTCTCACATTGCTTGCCAACCTTAAGGTCATCTGATATGATTACCCCAGGTCCCTTTCCATTTTTGTTGTTACTACCTCCCCCCCACATTGTGTAATCTTCCCCTGGGTTTTTGTTTCCCAGGTGCATTATTTTGCACTTCTTTGCACTGAATCAAAGCTGCCATACTTCTGACCATTCCTCCAACCTTGCCAAGTCCCTTCTCATCCTTTCCACGCCTCTTTGTGTATTAACCCAGTTGCAGATCTTTGTATCATCTGCAAAGAGGTATACTTTTCCTTCCAGTCCCTCTGCAATGTCACTTATAAAGATATTAAAAAGGACTGGACCCAGTACTGAACCCTGCGGTACCCCACTAGTAACCCCTCTTTCTTCAGAGTGGACTCCATTTACAATTACCTTCTGTGTCCTGTTGTCCAGCCAATGTTTTACCCAGGCTACCACCCTGGGACCCACTTCCAGGCTGGTTAATTTGACTATTAATCTTTTGTGTGGGACTGTGTCAAATGCCTTGCTAAAGTCTAGGTAGGCCATGTCCACAGCCCCTCCCTGGTCTACTACTTTGGTCACCCAGTCAAAGAAATCATTTAGATTCGTCTGACATGACCTTCCCGCTGTGAACCCATGCTGCCTTGGGTCCTGTGCCTCACTGGCCTCTAGGTACTCAACAATTCTCTCCTTCAGAAGTGGTTCCATCACTTTCCCTACCACACAGGTCAAACTGACAGGTCTGTAGTTTCCTGCCGCTGTCTTGGTCCCACTTTTGTGAAGGGGAATCACATCAGCCTTCTTCCAGTCCTCAGGTACCACACCATCCTCCCAAGATTTGTTCAAAAGGGTAGTCAGTGGAGTCACTAGTTCTCTTCTTAATTCTTTTAGAATTCTAGGGTGAATTCCATCTGGCCCCATTGCTTTGTCCACCTTCAGTTTTATGAGTTCTTTCAGAACCCATTCTTCTGTGAAAGGACTGGGATCGACCCCCCCCCCCATCTCCAGAGTGCTTCTCTTAATCGGATTAGGCACCTCCCCCGCTTCCTCTTTTGTGAATACTGAACAGAAGTATTCATTCAGTATCCCTGCCTTTTCACTGTCACTCTCTGCCCACCCACCATCCATTCTATTCAGCCTCACTATCTCTCCCTTTGTCTTTCTACGCTCCCTGATATACCTATAAAAGGTTTTATACCCCTTCTTAACCGAATTGGCTATCTTTTCCTCAGTTTGGGCCTTTGCTATTCTGACTACCCTCCCTGCTTCCTTCTGCCTTAAGTGGTACAGTTCTCTGTCCTGCTCCTTTTGTGTTTCCTTATACTTCCTAAATGCTATCTTCTCCCTAACCTTCACTGCCACCTCTTTTAGGAACCATAGTGGCTTTTTCTTTCGTTTTAATTTATTTGCTTCACACAAAGGCTTGTTGCCTCTGTGATGGCAGTTTTGATATTTCTCCATTGTTGCTCCACCCCTCCTTCTAGCTTGTTTGCTAGTGCTTTTCTAAGGCACACTCCCATCTTGCCAAAGTCAGTTCCTGAAGTCTAGAACCCTCACTTTTGTATGGCTTGACTCTGTAGCTGAGTTTATCGTGAACCACACTGTTTGGTGGTCACTTGTTCCCAAATGGCTACCCACTTCTAGATCCGAGATCCTCTCACTGTCCCCATTTGAGAGTACGAGGTCTAAGATTGCTCCCTCACGAGTAGGTTCCAAAACTAGCTGTCTGAGGCAAGCCACCTGAAGGGCATCAAGAATGGCCCTGCTTTTGGATGTGGCTGCAGCAAAGGTGCTCCAGTTAACATCTGGCATATTAAGGTCCCCCATCAACAGTATCTCCCCTTTCTCTGCCATCCTAAGTATGCCTTCTATCATATTCTTGTCCATTCCCTTCCCCTGACACTTCCCTTACATAGAGAGCTACTCCCCCCTTCTCCCCTTCCTGTTCCTCCTGTAGGTTGTGTAACCTGGTATGTTAACATCCCAGTCGTGGTTCTCTGTGTACCATGTTTTTGTGACTGCTATGATATCCAGGATCCCTCTTCCATCAAGGCCACCAGTTCAGGGAGCTTGTTGCCCATACTACGGGCATTGGTACTCATTACCCTCCATTTCTTGATGGCCTTACCCCTTTTTGCCCCATCCCTGTCCTTATTGCGTTTGTCACTTTCTCCATTTACCCCTGAGCTTCTCCCTATCGACATTTCTATGTTGGTGTCTACCTCACTTAGTACCTTGATTTTTTGGGGGCAGCTAGGATTTTCCTGCTCCTTTCCAGTGCCTCCCCCCTTGGCTAGTTTAAATGCTTGCCAATTAAGTATTTAAACCTATCACCTAGGATCCTGGTTTCCCTCCTGGACAGATTCAGACCATCATACCAGTATAGGCCTGCATCCCTCCAGGTGGACTCCCAGTCCCCAGTGAAGCCAAATCCCTGAGCTCTGCACCAGTTTTTCAACCACTGATTGAATCCCATGGTGTGGAGCACCCTAGCGTCAACCGTGCCATAGACAGGCAGCACCTCCGAGAAGGTTACCATGTGTGATATTTGTCTAAGGCCCCTTCCCATCTCCACAAACGCTTCTTGCACTGCTTTGATCCCTTTCTTATCCAGGTCATTTGTCCCTAGGTGGACAATGACATCCAGCTCCCTCCCCTGTGCAGCTGCTCCTACGATCCTGAGGATTCGCTCCCTGTCTCTCCAAGGCATGGCGCCAGGCAGGCACCTTACCTCCCTCTCCCCTTCCTCCCCCAGTTCTACCTTCCTAACAATGGAGACCCCACCAGGAGTTGTTTCCTTCCCATGTGGGGTCCCATGCCACCCTCCTGTGGGCCTCCCTTGTGGAGGTTCCCAGCATCCTCCTTAGTCTTCACTGTGGGTCCCTCCATAAAGGAACCACACTTTTCTAGAACGGCATAGAAATTGTGGAGAGGTACAACTGGAGGGATGTGCCTCTGTTCCACCACCCTCACCCTCCCTGAGCCCACTATGGTCCAACCACTCCTCTTTCTTGGCAATCTCTGAGGCAATGGCAGTGGCCCTGGTGGTCCCTGGGTGGGAGCACCAGGGGCCACCTCCTGTGCCTCTGCTCTGTTATCCTCCCTTCTGCCTCCTCTATCTGTAGCCCCTCACGCCCCCCACAGCCTTCTCTCTCCATTTACCTCATTTCTTCTTCGCAACAATCTCCCCCTCTGCTACCCTGGATGCCCTGCATGCACGCAAACCTGCTAAAAGGTAGCTCACCTGATGGACTAGACCCTAAGCTGCTCTATCAGCTGCTGCAATTGCTGCTCCTTTATCAGCTCTCCTCAACCTCTCCTTCGATACAGCAACTATCCCATCAACCTGGAAGCACGCCACTGTACTCCCATTGCCCAAGGGCGGGGATCCTATCTCGCCTGCTATCGTCCTATATCTCTCCTTCCTACCCTGGCTAAGCTTCAGGAACACCTGGTCCTCTCTCAACTCTCCTCCTTCCTTTCTGACTCTAATTTCTTCACTCCATTCCAATCTGGGTTCCAGAAGAACCATTCCACTACTACCTCCCAGATTAGGCTCACTGACTCTACCCTGTCTGGAATGGATAAGGGTCAAATCACATCAGCCATTTTTGTCAACCTTGCTAAGGCCTTCGACACTGTCTCCCATTCCCTACTACTAACTTCCCTCTCCTCGGCTGGCTTAACCACCCCTGCCCTAAACTGGTTCAGTGCCTACCTAGTAGGAAGAACCCAGTCAGTCAGAATAGCCGATTCTATCTCCTCCCCTCTCCCCATCCATACCGGAGTACCACAGGGATCCATCATGAGCCCTATTCTTTTCTCCATTATCTTGGATGACCTTCCCTCAGTCTGCTCCTCCACCTTTTTCCACATGTACGCCGATGATACCATCCTCTATTGCTCAGGCCAATCCGCTGTTGCTGTTGAAACCAGACTTCAGCATGACTTCTACCAAGTTCAGCACTGGTTTTCCTCCCATTAACTCACTCAACACCAAGAAAACAGTCTCAATGACCTTTGGCACTAGGCAGAGGCTCTCTGGGCTTCCCACCCTGTCCTCCTTCCATACCCTTGATGGGACAGTTCTTGAGGATACCTCATACTTTAGGTACTTGGGGGTTTGGCTCGACCAAAATCTCAACTTCTCTGGACATGTGGACGCCATCCTGAAGAAACTGCGCCCCAAGCTTGGTGCCCTCTACAGAAACCATAACTGCCTCCCGCTACCGGCTAGGCGTGAACTTGTCCAGAAGATGATCCTACCAATCTTTGACTACTGTGATGTAGTCTACAGTGCCGCTCCCAAATCTTCCTTACACAGGTTGGACACCCTTTTTAACTCCTTCTGTCACTTTGCCCTCAACTCACCCTCCTCTACCCATCACTGTAATCTCTACCACTCACTAGCCTTCCCCTCGTTACAAAATTGCCGCCTCCTCCACTGCACCAAATTTGTATCAAACTTTTGGTTTGAAACCCTACCCTCTTACCTTAACTCCCTTCTTTCCTCCTGCCCTTCCTCAGCCCACTCCTGCAGATCTTATGACCATCGTCTAATGGTTTTGCCACGTTGTACTACAGTTGCAGGCCAGTTAGCCTTCTCTCATTGCCTCCCCAAACTTTGGAATGCCCTTCCCCCACAAATTCACCTCTCTTCTTCCCCTTACTCTATTACCCTGGCCCTCCAAAACTTCTTCTCTCCAAACTGCAACTGCAACTAATCTCCTCCCTACCTTACCCCCCCCCGTAGTGCTATCCTTCTGTCCTCACCCTTACTGCTATAGCTCTGCTCATATGTTTGCACATATTACCTCTGCAAGTTGGAAATCTCTTATCATGACAGCACTGATTATATCTTGTTACCATGTTGTGTTTCACATGTTCTATACCAATTTGCACGGAGTTTGTAATGTACTGTTAATCATTTTATATGCTATGTATTCCCTGTACCCCCTTCCCCAGGAGACGAACAACTCTTTGTTCAGTGTGCCCTTCCTGGTGAAACATTTCAATAAATAAAAAATAAATACATTTTACATAATTACATTTGCAAGTCCATGTATATGTTACTGGAGCATCACAGCAAAGTTATAACCAGTTTAATCTGCCATCTCAGTGACGCTGCAGCAGTTTTTTGCCTGTCCGCCTAAGAGACTTTGGTGTGGGAACCGGCAAGCAGTCAGTAGAGGGATTAAGCTTTGGTTCTCAGACAGTCTTCCTCTAAACCATGAAAAGCATATCGGACCTTGTCTGGAAAAATACCACACTGTACTATACATAACACATAAAGAATAAAGTGAAATGTTTTTTAATAGATGTCTACATTTACTGATTTATTTATTTCAAGAGTTTCACCAGGAGCTGCCAACAGCTCATTTCCAGATGCATCCTAGGAGAGAGGGAGAGTGGAGGTAGTTCAAGCTGGAAAAAAACCTAAAAAGTAATAATTATACTACGAAAATAGAAGTAATGTACCACAATACAGTATATCAAATTGAAAATCAAATTAAATGAAGTTTATTCATAATATGGCATGATAACACCGATGTCTGGCATTATCTGCCAGAAAGCCGCAGTCTTTCACCTGCATGCAGATGCGGGTTAGTCCTTTTCTGTTGGACAGTCAGTGGAATTTTGCATGCAACAACAACTGTGTTAAGTCTGCCCCATCCCCTCTACGCAACTGTTGCATTGTTAGGCTTGACACAGCCTGCCCTGGAGCAGGCTATGACCTCCCCTGACAGGCTTGTCTCATAATTTGAGAATCAGAGTGGGTTAGAGCATGTTGTAGAGGTATAATGACCAATCTCTGAAGAACGGTGCAAAATGCTGTAGCACGTTTTTTAGTAACATAACATCAAGCAGGCAACACTGCCAGTCAAGTGAGCAAACACAGTGCTGGGACATATTAGGAGGTAGTAAGCAGCAGGTCAGGGAAGATGAGCCTTCTCCTGTACAAAGTCATGGTTAGACATCCTCTTGAAGTACTGCATCCAGTTCTGGTCTCCACAGTACAGAAAGGACATTAAAGAGACTGTGAGGGTCCAACACTGGGCCACTAAACTGATTAGTGACTTGGGAAGCAAGAGCAACAAGGAGAGACGGAATATACTCTAATATTTCAGCCTAAGAACGACAAGGTTGAGGGGTCAGGATCTCGGTATTGCAAACTATAAAGTGGCTACATAAGGTAGCTGGCACTAATCTGTTTGAGCTGATAAGTGCAAGCAGACCTAGACTACAACATTATTAGAAGATAATTAATGGTCTCCGTTTTTTGCCATTGACAAAACCGTGTGTTAAATGCCGTAACACCTGAGTAGGTGTTACGGCATTCACGCGCTACCTTTCAACAACAAAGCACTCGAGACAACTAACTAAACATAGCGCGAGCTTCTAACTGTCCCTGTCACCTCAAGCGGCACTGACTGAAAAACACATTTCTCCGGCGTTACCTCCATACCAAATAGCCTCCAGCAGCCTCACATCGCCTAAAAGTTAAAAAAAAAAAAAGTTAAGCCGATTCCAAACAGGGAACGAAACTGAAAGACAAAAGTTCATTGAAGAGCAGGAAAACCGCAACACAATTCAGAAACCAGAAAGCGACCTCAGATCTTTCAAACAGAGACCTTCAATTATATAAAATAAAATATGGGGAAAAGTGTGTCAAACTTGAATTTAACACACACCCTCGTTGTTGGATAGCATTCATAAACCCCTCGGGCTTTGCCCTCGGGGTTTATGTGCCATCCAACAACTCGGGTGTGTGTTACATTCTCGTAACACACTTCTCCCCATACTTTATCCTACATGTATTACTTCACACAGAGGGTGGATTACATGTGGAACAGCCTAGTGGGTGTGGTTATGGAAGGGAGCCTTTGAGGTTTACACAGCATGAGTAGGGGTAACAGAGAACTAGACAGATTCCTGAAGGTGAATGACACTAAAGGTGACATAGCATGAGTAGGGGTAGTACAGCACTAGAAAGATTCCTGGGAGAGTATTACATTGACGATTACACAGCGTAAGTAGGGGTAACACAGGACTAGGCAGATTCCTGAGGGGAAATGGCACTGATGGTTACACATCATGAGAATGGGTAGCATGGGGCTACATAGGTTTCTTGGAGCAGAACAGGACTGAGGGTTACACATGATGAGTACGTGTAGCACTGGAACAGACATGCAGTACTCTAGAGGAAGAACGGCATTGATGGTTACACATCACGAACAGGGGTAGCACTGGGCTAGACAGATTCCTGAGGGAGAGTGGCACTGATTGTTACACATCATGAGCAGGGGTAGCACTGGGCTAGATAAATTACCAGAGGAGAATGGGACTGAGGGTTACACATCATGAGTAGGGGGCAGCACTGGACTAGACATATTCTGGAGGAAGAATGACACTGATTGTTACACAACACGAGCAGGGGTACCATGGGTTACATGACAATGGGGTGGCATTCTGACCAATAAGCTTGGATGTATGGCCATATTCAAATAAGTAGAATAACTACCGTGTGGCAGGAGGGGCAGACAGGATGGACTCCAAATCTGTTCCACTGCAACAATACTATGTTACTATTTTACTTTTTCAGGATTACTCATAGAACAGCATTAGATGAATCAGTAGAGAAGGCTGTTTACCAGATCCACCCCCGAGTGCCAGCCAAAATAAAATGCTGGTACACCATCAACCTGTATGAAGGGACGGAGAGAAGTCCCTCAAGACCTGCTTGCAATACTGGAGGCTGGGGGCTTCACACTGCGCTAGCCAACACCATAACGAGCTGTGCATGGAACTGAATGACAGGTAAACAAAAGGTGAGGCATTTCTCTTATGAGGCAACTCCAGAAAGGTCATTTAAGGGCAGACAATTCTGAAAATACTGTACACGGTTAGGGGGGGATAAGAAAACTGTCAGCCAATCTTCTCTATTTGCACAGGCTAATGCATTTACAAATATAAGTTATACTTGCTCTGAACTCAGTGGCGTGCCCCTTAAAATATCCCCAACTATAAAATATTAAAGGGATTAACAAGGCTCAGCTGAATCTGAAAAACAACAGTAGCCACTCATTGTTCCAATAGTGTAGTATTCCAGGTGAGGCAAAGACTATTATTGGGGGGGATGAATTGTGGAGCTGCATTTCTGTTCTGCCCCCCCCCCCGCTACCATCACACATCTGTCCCTCCATCACCGCTAGAAAAGTACATCTAAATTTGAAATCTTCAGATCCTTCTTCTCAGCGAACATCTGCAGCTACTGCTGCTCTTGGCGCTAAGTACTACTGCTGGCACTGAAATTCTTTAATTTACAGGTATGTTTCTTCAAGGAATTACTCAGCAGGGCAGGGGGTCAGCAGACAGACTGGGGCATTGGGATGTTTTACCGCTGGTGGGGAAGGAATGCTTTGCAGACACTGTACGAATTCAGTTTATGTATGAAAATCTCGGTATTGCAACATGAATGGGAACATTATGGTGCAGAACAGAAAAGTATCTTCACTCCCATGTCCATGGCTCAGTGGGTAGCACTCTGGGCATCTGGGCCAGAAAGACAGGATGGTCACTGGTTCAAGTACCACACCCAGTAATTTGGGTCAGCTCCCTGAGGCGCTAACAGTGCCATGTCAGAGTAAAGAAAGACAGGATAAAATGACGGAATTCAACACATGGCAAAAGGGCTGGTGTGGGGCAGGGGGCCTTTTATATTTTACGGGGTCTAGGAAGCATTTTGGGAGCAGCACTGCTGGTTTGCCAGGGATGACTGCAGTGCATTAAGGCAGAAGTTTGACTTTGGGAATTGGCAATAATTTAAACTAGGAAGGAGGAGGGCTGTGCTAGGGTACACAACACCCACACACATATGGGAAGCCTTAAGCGAATCTCCCACACCCTGTAGTAAACGAAGGGGAAAAGAGAGAGGTGAAAACAGAAGCACAGGGGAGAGAGCAGGTACTGGTTCCAAGGGAGTAAGAACTGAGAAGAGGTCTCCAGAGGGTAGAAATAGAAAGGGGGCCAAAGAAGGGGTGCAGAAAAGAGGGAACATGGCAAAATGCATGGGGAAGGTGAGTCAACCAAGACAGACAAGTGGCCGGATAGCAGGAAGGAAGAGGGAAAGCATAAAGTAGGAACTTGAAAAACAGTCTGTATGAATGCAAGGAGCCTGGGAAATAAAATAACTGAGCTCCAGGTGTCAGCAGCAGAGGCAAAACTAGACTTGATGGCAAAGACAAAAAATGAAAAGTACGCACCTACCGTAATTCTTGATCTTTCTGTGTATCTGCACCATTCATCACTGGTAGGTGTCTGCCGGAAACAGGCACCCCAGGGGAGAATTTTTTTTTTTTTTTGAGGAGGGACCGACATTGTCAGCACCATCCACAAGGCTAACATAATAAGTGGCGCTCGTGAGTTGGCCAGAAACGGCCATTGGGTCCTCCTCCACCTCAGTTCTACGCGAAAGGAGAGACAATAGAAGAAAGTAAAGAAAAGAAGAGTGGGGCAAGGGAGCCCAAGAGACAGTAAAAGGAAAGGAATGAACTGAAAAAGGATATGCCAATGAGAGGACAGGAAAGAGAAGGAGGGCCTGAGGGTTTTGAACCAGGAGGCCCCAGTCCCTCAGCAACCAAAGGAGAGGAAGAGAAAAGAGAGAGAGAGAAGATGATATGGGATGGGGGGGGGGAGTGGCCTCAGTCCCCAAGCAACAGAGGCATCTCTGGAGGATTACCAGGGTAAAAACCTGGAACATAAGTGCTCCAATTGGCAAGAGCGCAGAAGAGCTGCCATTTTTTTTTTGCCGAGTCCCCAGATAAGGCAGAGCCAGCATTGCACAAGGCAGAAGAGGAATTACAAGACTGCAGGAGGTTGCACCACAGAGTTCAGGGAGAGGTCATCCCCCCAGACTCAATCCCAACAGATTGAGGACTGTCACAGTTCTCGCTACCCCTACACCCAGAAACACAAGGGTTCAAAGGGGGAGGCGGGAGAGAATGACATATAAGCAAGGGCATCCCAGGAGGCCCGAGGCATCTCCTCCGGACCGGCAGACTCAGAGAGTGGCTCAAGCAAGGTGTCCAGAAGAGGAGGGCCCAACGGAGACCCAGGAGTAGAACCCCGAAGAGTCTGAGTCTCTCTTAAACCTAGTCCTCACCCCAAAGACCCCACTCCCCCTCCTCAGCAATGTTTGGAGAACTCCGGGGGTGACGGGGACTCGGGGTAGAAGGGAAGCAGACGTCTCAAGGACTGAGTGATGAACAGTGAAGATACACATGAAGATCAAGAATTACAGTAGGTACATAATTTTCATATCTTACTCATGTCAGTCTTCACCATTCATCACTGGTGGGTGAGTACTGAGCACCCCCGAAGGGGGCCCAATAACCCTGAGAGAAAACATCTCTCGGTACCCCCCCAGGGGAGAATGGGGGGGGGGAGAGAGACTATCCACTAGCCAGTTCAAGGCTGGGATTTATCAGAGTCAGACAGGGTCCCCTGAACCTTACGGAAGAAAGGCACCCCTGAAGCACCCATCTCGCTCTGTGGGAAAACAGATGGATCCCCTGGAAGAGGGAGGCCAATAACCTGCGCTGGGCCAAAGGTGACAGCTTTCACAGGCGAAGCCTTGCAGTCCGCCTAATGCAGATCGTTGTCCCCGCAAGCCATGAAGTGACCTCACTGGTGTCATACGATGCCCTTGTTTGGTGCCTCGCCAACTCCAGGCCTGTAGCGGCGAGGGCAATGGCTTGCTGGGTAGCCTCCGAATCAGCTAGCAATGCTAGGGCCTGTCCCAGCATCGCTCACAGATGCCTGCTGTAGGCGGCGTGGTGCACCTGATGAGAGATAACTGCCAACAGGCTCCATGCTAAAGAGAAGACTCTTTGCCCCATCCGATCCAACTCTCGAGAATTGGTCTGGGGGGGGGGCCCTATCGTGGACCGGGCTTCAAAGTCCAAAAGGGGTGTCCAGCCGAGTCAGTCCAGAAGGTAGATGAGGCAAGGCGCCTGGAGACTCACGGGTTGCACAATACCTCCTGCGGCAGTCCATAGGGGATGGTTCCTGGGAATATGGGACTACCAAATGGTGTGCCCCATATTCGCCTAGGAAGGCCTGTGTCGCATGCTCGGTATTGTCTCTAGCATAGCGAGAAATGTGCAAGTCCCTAACCAACCTCGACAGGAAGTGCTGATACTGGGCTTGATCAGCGTCTGATGACAGGTGGACTGAAAGTTCCTCTTCCTCAGTGGAGGAAGACGAGGAGGTCGAGGAGCTTGACGAATCAGACTCTGGCTGCGGCGGGGGAACTGGTCAGAAGACCTGCTCATCCATGGCCCTAACGTACTGAAGGAACGCCACTGCCTGAGACCTGAACTGAACCCAGATCAAAGGACCCAAAGGCCCAACGTGGGCTGGGAGAAGGGGAGCTGGGTGCAGAGACACAGGCGAGCCTGTCACCTGAAGTGACGTGCCTCTGCCAGGGCTAGCAGAATCCACAGGAGAGCCTGGCATCAGAGGAAAACCGCAGGTCTGTAGATTCACCATCCTATCCTGGAAATCGAAATGGTGAGGGCTTAACCCTGTAAGGTGAGCTACCCTGTGAGGTGACCAGGGCCATATGGATCCAGAAGAGCGGACCCCAGCCCCACCCAGTGGGACCTCCGTGGAAGAACCCAAGGGGAGACAGGCTCAGCACTATGGCTCCTCCCTTGACCCCGAAGGGTCACAGAAGTATGACGCTATCCCTTGCCCCTCACCCTCAACCCTGAGGACTCTGAGGAAGCCCTCTTCCTCAACCCCGTGCCAAGGGCTCCCTCGACTCCACAGACCCCTCAAAGAGGGCCTCAGTAGGAGGGGGCTCAATCTTGATTCTGACAGGGGGATGACACCAGGGACGGCAGCCACTCCCTCACTCGAGAACCCGAGAGCTACCCCAGCAGCAGAGGCACCAGAAGGTCACAGCTGGCCTCCCATGCCAGGGGCAGCTTGGAGACCCTCATGAACCTCGGTCACCTGAGCTTCATAAGGGGGCACCTGGGGAGGTACAAGGGTGCTGAGTCGTGGGGAACCCTCCGACTCCGAAGAGTCAGGCAGCCAATCTGGATCCACCTCAGAATCCTCCTCCTCCGAAGAGGAGACAATTATGAAGGGCTCTGGATCGGCGGCCCTGAAAGGTCCCTTAGTTACGGCGCCATGACCCGTCCCTACACAGCTCCAGGATCCGAGATGGCACCAACTGGCGGTGCCAAGGAACGCCCCATGCCGGGACCTGCCGCTGTGGGTCCCAACAATGGGGGAGCCTGCAACTCAGAGGAGTTGACTGCCAGGGCGGTACTCCTGGCCTGGCCCCAAATGGGGACAGACCGGTCCGTCAGCACCACAGTAGGGACTTCCTCTATGACAAGGCTGGAAGAGAAGGAGGCTCCTTCTTCACTGGACCGTGTAGGCCTGGGAAGGCACCCAGAGGTAGGGCAGAGACTCCTGTGCTTGGACCAGTGCGAGCGACGAAGACCCCAAAAGTCGTCGGGGCCCTGCCGAATTTTAACATGCAGTGCTCCAAAACGCTACGGTACATCAAGAAGTAGGCATCACAAGCATCCTTACCGTGCTGGGGACCAAGACAGGCGAGACACACGTCATGTCGGTTGGTAACGGAAATCTGTTGGCCACAGGGACACCGACGCATAGGGGGCCAATCCGTTTTCTTGGACCTCTTCTTGTTCCGATGACCAGACATGACAGAACAGTAACTAAACTATTTTTCTCATCACTACACTGCTGGCTTCCCTCCGGTGTGGGCTCTCGGTCCGCGACTTTTTCCCATCTGCCTGAAGCCTCTGTTCGTCTTTCTCCAGTGGGGGACACCCCCTCCCTCAGTCTGCTGAACCGTCCCCCCCCCCAGATCCAAGTCTCCCAGGGAGGGACCGCTGTACTCCTCTGGCACTCTATCTATAGTATTGTGGGCCGCAGACCATCTGCAAGGGACCAGATCAGACATTCAGGAAGCACGGCAGTGATATGGGGTCACAACCCCTGGCCCCACCTTCGCCTACTAACAGCGAGACTTTTTTTCATGTTTGTGTGTTCTCCCCACCCTACCTCCCTCCCATGGAGCTCAGACATACAATGACGGCCAGCATCCACCGAGCTCCGCCCCAGTGCCATACGGCAACAACGCAGTTTCCAGGCCACCCCTGACAGCTGCCGAAGGTCGCTTAGGAGTGACGCGATGCCCTACACCCTCCCCGGGAAGGGAAAGCTGTCTGTCGAATGCTTGATCCCTTCCCGACCCTGCCAACCCCCAATGGCCCGGGCTCATTCCTGAACCCAGGCCGCCGGCGTAGAGCGAGGCGAGACGTCTAGTGCCCTAACCCTCAGCGCCACCAGGCCAGGTAATGGTAACGAAACTTAAAATCAGAAAAGACTCGACGCCGCACACAAAAATAAAAGGAAAGGTCTTACCAGTCTTGAGCAGCGTCGAGCAGCAGAACCGAGGCAGAGTCGAGGATAACGGCATCGAGCTAGGCGTCGCAGAAAACCGTAGGCCGCAGAAGTCTAGTCTGCAAGGCTGCTGTCTTGATGGTGGGAGAAACAGAACGGAGGTGGAGAAGGACCCAACGACCGTTTCTGGCCTTCCCGTGAGCTCCACGTATTATGTTGGCCTTGTGGAGCGGCGCGACAGCATCGGCCCCTCCTCCAAAAAAAAAGTCTCCAGTAGGGTGTCCGTCTCCAGTAGACACTCACCAGTGATGAATGGTGAAGACTGACAAAGGTAAGATTATGGGCAATTCAAAACCACGTCAGCAATTTAGCCATTCCTGGGTACTCTTTTTTCTCAGGAGAGGCTGGATGTAGGGAAAGGAAGGGGATGGCTCTGTACATTAAAAGGCAGCAAACACGCATAGACCGCATATACGCCATAGAAGACAGCACCCTAAAGGGGGAGAGTGGGGTGGAATTCTAATAAATTGCAACCCCCGCCCCCGGACCAAATACAACTGGACTGTAGTTCAAAAGTTTACTCTGTTGTACAAGATACAAACGTTACAGCCAAAAAAGCTGAGGGTTAAAAGCATTCCTACCCGTCTCGCATAACATGCGTCTTTGGGGCTCCTCCCCCTAACACACACATTGGTGTGAAACTGGTAGGGAAGCCCTTACACCCTCAACTTTTTCAACTGTAGTATCGCAGAATAAACTTCTGAATTACAATCCAGTGCCATTTGGTACCAGTTTTTGTTGCAACCTGCTTTGCTGTTCCAAACTGAAGCACAAACGTAAAGTGGAGTTGGAACTGCTTTTGTTTTGCAATCGGTAATTCCCTAAAGCCTTCAGCTTCACACTTGAACCACACTTAGAGATGAATTTCTAAACAATATCCATACGAAAGAGGTGTGCAAGAACAAGGGGGCACAATTTGAAGATGGGGGGGGCGGCTCAGAGGTAATGTAAGGAAGTATTTTTTCACAGAGAGGGTTGTGGATGCATGGAACGGCCTTCCGGAGGAGGTTGTGGAGTCAAAAACAGTGGTGGAATTCAAGCATGCATGGGACAGTCATAAGGCAATTCTAGGGGGTGGGGATCGGAAGAAGTAGGCTGCTGGTTAACTAGGATCTGCAGCTTATCCATTAGGTAGGGAAATGGGCAGACTGGGTGGGTCAAGTGGTCTTTATCTGCCATCAAATTCTATGTTTCAATGTTTCTTGCCACTGAGACAGGAGTACAGCCCTGACTTTCAGCAGATTTATGTGTTGCTGCTGCTCTTGTGGAGACCAGACTCACGTACTGTGTGATCATCCAGGTCCTATCACCATCCTACTAAGGAGGTCTGTTGTCAAAGTTAGTGTTGTGGACAGTTTTGGGAATGGGATTTCTTCCTCGAGAATTTGTATTTTCTTGCATCACTTTAGAGCCCTGTCCAGGCCTGCTGTAACTGGAGAAGAAAAAGGTGCGCAAATAAAGCAAGATACAAAAAGGTAACTGCTCAGTGGTTTATTGTGCCAAAACTCAACACTTAAGTGCAACACAGGCCTCTAGTGGCTCGAATCCCTGCGACTCGCCCTTTGAAAAACTCACAGGAGTTCAAGGCGCTAGGGGCCCATGTTGCACTTGAGTGTGAAGTTTTGCCACAATAAACCACTTAGCAGTTATCTTTTTGTGAGTATGTTGCTTTATTTGTGCACCTTTTTGTTTGTTCTCCCTGCTTGGATTATTAGGTGCTACATGACTGTTGACGTGCACATTTTGCTCTTCCTGCTGTGACAGGTACTAACTGTCTGAGTGGGTCTGACCTCTGATTCCAGTGGCTTCTTAAGTGGTACTGAACATCTGCCATCTGTAAGCAGGACCAGGGCACCACAGCGCTCACTGCTGACACGTGCCCTAGCAGCTGCAAGAAGGCCCTTGCTGGCCTTGACTCACCTGGCTAAGATTTTATGCAGGACACCAGGCTCTACACTCTTGTGTGTAGAAGGAATGCTTTCCCCTGAGTAGTGTCAAACTCCGCTCCTATGAAGATCAGCATCTGGCTGTGTTCCAGCTGACTTTTCTACAGTATATTTAATAGGAAGCCCTGACTTTCCAGGGTGCGTCTCACCACTGCAATGGAGCACTGTGCCGCTTGCTTTGCCCTTCCTGTGACTAGCCAGTCCTCCAGGTAAGAATACACTGTTATTCCCTTTCTTCTTAAGGATGCAGACACTGCTGCTATGCACTTTGTGAACAGAGTTGAAGTCAGACCAAAAGGCAGCACGGCAAACTGATACTGCTCTTTTCCTAATCTGAATCTTGGGTATTTTCTGTGGCAGAGTCTCACAGGGATATAGAATTATTGTATGTGGTGACCTTTTTTGACCTCCATCAGTAATTCATGAGAGCATGTTTTATATATATACACACATACACACACACACACACATTAAACATGACTTTTCTACTTTAAATTTATATGAGGTTCATCTTTTCTAGCTGTACTACATAGGTGCGCCTGGTCTTTGAACCCTATTGTTTATGTTTGTGCCCGTGTTTTTTCCACATACAGCTCAAACACACTGTCTCAACCAAGAGGTCCTGACTGGCTTGTTTGAACCCACAAGTTTCCTTATTCTTATGTATAACACCTGTTTGAGGTGGGGTATATAAGAGCATATTTGCACTGCTCAGATATCTCTGATGAAGCTTAGAAGTCTCCAAGTGAAACGTTAGTTTTTTCAGCATAGCCTCCGACTATACTGTGGCGGTTTTATCCGTACACACCTAGTGTGGTGAGTTTGCTGTTTACTGCACTTTTTGTATTTAATAAAACGGAATTAATTTGCTACATTCCATTTTCCCATGTCAAGCGCTTACCTGTTGGTGCTGATCCCTTTCTAGATTTGCGGATATAGAAGTATCCATCTTTCATATCCAGTGATCCCAGCCACTCCCCTTACTGCAGGGATGGCATAACTGTTCCCAGCGTTATCATTCTGAATCTTCCTTGTTTATGTGCCTGTTCAGAAATCTTAAATCCAGAATGGGCTGCCAATCTCCATTTTACTTGTGAGGAAGTACTTTGAGAAAAACAGGTTACTCACCTGTAACAGTAGTTCTAGGAGTGGTATATGTTGTTCATCCACACTGTCTGGCATTGTCCCTTTCCCCTTTAAATCTTGCCAGAAGTCTTTAAGCTGGTTCCTCCCACCTACCCGGGTGGTAAATACCTCGGCTCCGCCCCATGACGCCAGATCTAGCCCGCTGGAAGCCAGGTTGTGCGCCTTAAGCTGGGGAGGTCGGGTGGGTGCGTATGGATGAACATATACCACTCCTAGAACTACTGTTACAGGTGAGTAACCTATTTTTCTAGGAGCGTGGATATGTTGTTCATCCACACTGTCTGGCAGACTCCTAGCAGTTCTCCGGGAGGAGGGAGGCAGGGCGCACACCCCCTACTTAGGAAACAGAGATTGGAGAACCGAGGCCCCAAAACTAGCATCACGTCGTGACTCAAGGTCGATGTGGTAATGGGTAATGAAGGTGTTAACTGACTTCCAGGTAGCAGCCCAACAGATTTCCTGGATAGGGATGTCCCTGGAAGCAGCCACCGAAGCAGCAGTATGGCGGGTAGAATGAGCTCTTATCCCTTTGGGAGGCTCCTTGCCGCCAATTCTCTCTCAGACTTATGCATGATGTAATCCATCTTGCAATAGTCCGCTTAGCTGCAGGTCTGCCAGAAGCGGCTTCAGCGTGGTGACAAACAGCTGGCTAACCTTCCCCGACTTCCGCCTCCGCCCCTTTATAGTAGGAGAGAGCACGCCTGAGGTCCAGAGTATGGAGCCTGTACTCGGCATCCGAGGTGTAGTTAGGGTAATACACTGGCAGAGTCAACACCTGGTTGAGGTGAAACTCTGACACCACCTTCGGAAGGAATTTCGGGTGGGGGCGCAGGACAACTTAGTCCCTGTGAAAGACCATATAAGGGGAGTCCACCGAAAGCGCCTGGAGCTCCCCTGTCCTTCTGGCTGACGTGATAGCCACCAGTAAGGCAGCCTTACACGACAAGTGTGAGAGCTCACACTTATGCATGGGTTCGAATGGCTTGCCCATGAGCTTTGCCAAAACCAGCAAAAGATCCCACGGAGGTGGAGGTTCACGCACCGGAGAGGATATGTGATCCAGGCCTTTGAAAAGCGCCCGATCACCGCCTCCTGAGCCAACGCCGGCTGACCGCCCGCTACCAGGCAGAGATGGCTGCCAGGTGCACCCTAAGGTTGATGACCGAAGACCCCCTTTGGAGAGGGACCAAGGTAGTCTAGAATGTTAGCCACAGAGCAGGATAAGGGGTCCAGGCTCTTTCCCTGACACCAAATGGAAAATCTTTTTCATTTGAAGGCATAACATTTCCTGGTCGATTCTTTTCGAGATGCTTCCACCACGGTGTAGACATCCTCAGAAAGTCCCAAAGCCTGGAACTCTAGCCGCTCAGGAACCAGGCTGTGAGGTGCAGGGACTGAAGGTCCGAGTGGAAGACCTTCCCCTGGTTCAGCAATATCAGGTCCAGGCGTGTACAAAGCCGCTCCGGGGCCCTGCAGCTGAGGCTGAGGAGATCTGGATACCAGAACTGGCGTGGCCAATCTGGGGCTACCAGAATCACCTTCGCCTTGTCCCTCCTCACCTTGAGTAACACCTTGTGGATCAAGGGAAATGGAGGGAAGGTGTAGAAGAGGCCTGGGGTCCGGCCTCGAGAAGGCATCCTCCTGCAGCGAACCCCGCTGAGGGGGGTAGGCATGGTACAGCCTCAGCTTGGTGTTCTCCCTAGAGGCAAACAGGTCCACCAGCGGTTTGCCCCAATGGGAGAACAGGCCGTAAGCTACCTCTGGATGGAGAGACCACTCGTGGGATGTCTGGCCTATGTGGCTGAGAGCATCCGCCAGTTGGTTCGTGACTCCTGCCACATGGATGGCTAGGAGATCCGCCTCCAGCCGGCTGGCGAAGGTCCAGATCTGGAGCGCCTCCTTGCACAGCAGACGGGAGTGCGTGCCGCCCTGTTTGTTGAGGTAGTACATGGTCGTGGTATTGTCCGCTCAGACTTGAACCACTTGACCCCAGAGCTGAGGAGCGAAACTGACAGGGCCAGTCTGACTGCTCTGAGCTCCAGCAGGTTGATGTGGCATCGGGACTCCTCGGGGGTCGAGAACCCATGGGCTCTGTTGTCCCCCATGTGGGCTCCCCAGCCCATGAGAGAGGCGTCGGTCGTAAGGACGACAGTCGGCTCGAGGCGGACAAATGGGACTCCTTCCTGCAAATGACTCAGGACGGTCCACCATTGGAGAGCGTCCCACATCTTCTGGGTGACTGTGATCAGCTGGTCGAAGAGACCCTGACGCTGAGACCACTGGGCGGCCAGCTCCCATTGAAGGGGGTGCATGTGCAGTCTGGCCCAGCAGACCACTGAAGTGCAAGCCACCATGTAACCCAGGAGGTGCAGGAAGTCCCGGGCAGGGCGCAAGTGCCCAACCAGAAATGACTGGGCAAAGGAGGAAAGAACCTCCGCCCTGTCCACCGGGAGCCGAGCTCTGGCTTGACAAGAGTCGAGCTCTGCCCCAATGAAGCCCATCACCTGAGAAGGTACGAGTTCTGATTTGGCCTTGTTGATCAGAAGGCCCAAGTGAGAGCAGGTTCGGAGGGTCAGGTCCCTGGACCTCTCCACCTCCTGAAGGGAGGAACCCGCCAGGAGCCAATCATCTAGATAGGGGTTAATACGAACCCCTTGACGCCGTAGATGGGCTGCCACCACTGCGATGCATTTGGTGAAGACCCTTGGGGCCAATGACAGGCCGAACGGCATGGCTCTGAACTCGTACAGGGTCCCTTCGACCCTAAAGCGGAGAAACCGCTGATGGGACGGACAGATTGGGACGTGGTAAAAGGCGTCCTGAAGATCCAGTGTACAGAACCACATGTTTCACTCCAGGGATGGTATGATCTGGTTCAGAGTTACCATACGGAAGGTGCGAGACCCGAGATACAGATTCAGGTCGTGGAGATCTAGAATGGGGCGCCAACCCTCCGTCCACTTGGGCACCAGGAAATACCTGGAGACGAAGCCTGGGTCTGAAGGAGGATCCGCACTGGGGCAGCACGCCTCCTTGAGGAGGAGTTGCGCAATGTCGCCCAGAGGGCAGACTGGGTGCCAACTGAGATCCTTTCCTCCCATGGGGCAGGGCTCGGCTGGGAGGTACTGCTCGAACTGTAGGGCAGACCCTGCCCGACCACCTCAAGACCCACCTGTCCAGTGATGCGGACCAGGCGGGAAGGAAGTGGCGGGCCGGCCCCCACAGGAGGACCCAGACTGGCGTGACGGGTGCGGGGAGGCCACCCCCGACCCGTCACTGTGCAGGCTTAGAGGAGGAGCAGGCACCTGGACCAGCACCTCGGCCTCCTTTGCAGGGCTGCTGGGGACCTTGCTTGGGCCTAGGGCGCCAAGCTTGAGCCTGCTGCTGTTGCTGACCTCCCTGGAAGGAGGGCTGTCTGACCGCAAGGGAAGAATGCCGAAAAGGCTTCTTCTTGCACTTCTGCTGATTCTTGCTTGAAGAACCCTTAGCAGAGGTGGCATCTAAGGTGGCATTAGACTGCTCAATGCGCTGAAGATGACCTGCCACTCCCGGACCGAAGAGGTCGGTGCCAAGGAAGGGCACGTCAGCTAGCTTGTGCTGAGTATCCGCAGGAAAGGAGGATAACCTCAGCCAAGCCCTGCGGCGAGAGGCTGTCGCTAGTGAACGGGCACAGGAATCACCAATGTCCAGAGCTGTCTGGAGCTGTTGTTTGGCAACAGCCCGGCCCTGGTCCCGGACCTGCTTGACCATGGTCTGCATGTCTGCTGGGACGTGAGGAAGAACTTCATCCAGCGACCCCAAAAGGGCATGAGAGAAGTGTGCCATGATCACTGCTGAGCTTGCCTGACGAAGGCCCAAGGATGATGCCGTGTAAACCTTCCAGGCCGAGTGGTCCATAAGTTTGGACTCCTTGTCCGAAGGGCGGTCAGTATCCGCAGAGCTGCCCATTCGCCTGAATACTGAGGCAGTCACAAGGCTTTCCACCGAGGGGTGCACAGTAAAGCCTGCCAAGGACCCCGTGGGTACCGTGTACTTGCGGGCCATGCGGGCAGAGGGAGCCAGGCAGGAGGCTGGACGCTGCCAGAGTTCCAGAGCCGGGCCAACTATGGCTTCGGCCACTGGAAAGGCCTCCGTCGAGGTATCCCCCCTCTTGAGAATATCTGTAAGAGGATATTCTGCCTTCTTCTGAATAGGCTGTAAAGGCATTCCTGTGGACTCTGAAATGAGTCGAAGGATGCCCTGGAAGGAGGAAGGCCCTTCTTCCAAACCTGACACCGACAGCTCATCATGAGAATGAAGGCCAGTATTATCCGAATCTGAGGAGTCCAGATACAAAGGCTTCCCACCTAAATCACCCTCGATGTGCCTAGGGCGATCAGGAGTGACCGTAATCGACAGCCTGTGAGGAAGACCCGAAGACTGTCGATCCTCCTTAGAGGGAACCCCTCCCAGGGGCTGTTTTGGTGGAGGTTCCACCAAAATTGGTGGGGAAACCTGTGGCCGGGCAGAAAGGCGCGGGGCCGCCGAAGGGACCGGAGCCGTGAGAGCTGAAGAAGAAGTCGGTGTCGGCCGAAGAGGCTGAGGCCAAGCGATAGCCGGAACCGATGGGGTAGCCGGCTTCTGGCCTGTAAGCAGAAGTTGCTGCCACATAAGGTCCTCATAACATCGACGGAGTTTCCGTGAAGCCTCTCCTCATCAGGAGGATGAGGAACGGGGCGCGCCTTTTGGGAGTGTTTATGGCCCTTCTTAGGTCTTCCGAACCGATGAGGACTTACTCGACGAGACCGACGGTGTCGGCCTGGCTGGTCAGGGGAAGCCGGACTCGTGAAAACCGAGGTTCCGCCCTGTCCTCAATCGATACCCGAGGGTGGGTCTCCTCATCGGGGAAGGAGAGATGGCGTTCTCTCCAGAGAGTCGTCGACAGGCGTCGGCGACAACGGCTTGATCGGGTCGAGAGAAATCTCGGCCGGTTCAGCCGTGTCCTCGACTTCAGTGCCTTGTCCAGACGAGAGGTCTGAAAAGCCGGCAGCCGAGGAGGCGATCTCAACCGTAGTCGAGACCCCTTGTTGCTGGAAGTCGGACCGCCTCGGTCCCAGGAGCGCCTTTCTTTGGCTAGAAGAAGACGGTTTTGATCCTTGTCCTTCTTTTTGGATCGGGAGAAGTGCGAGCCCGAGGGCGCCTCACCCTTAGTAGGGAGAGACTGGCACAACTCCCGGAAGGATCCTGTGAAGGTGGAGCCCATGTTGAGTGGCACGAAGAAGCTTTGGTTGGCCGAAGCTTGGGCAGCTTCTTCCTCAAAGGCCGCCATCTGCTCGAGCTGCTCGGCGGATCCCACAGCCGCAGAAACCGCCCACCTGGCCTCCTTCAATTTCACCGGTGGATTGCGCAGCTCCAGTCTCCCCAGCTTCAGGCATGCCTGGCGGTCCTCCAGAATGGTGGGATGGAAGGCAGAGCAAATAGTGCATTGCGAGGTATCATGCACGGTACCGAGGCAGTAAACGCACGAGAGGTGGGGGTCGGTGCGTGACATTTTTTGTCCACAAGGACACCGCTAAACCTAGGGACGACTTGTCATCCATGTCCGAAAGGTTCGGATACGAGTCATATACTCTTACGAGTTTTAAAGCGAGAAGATGCAGTGAAAACCGTCGATTAGACTCCAGGGCCTCAATCGCTGCAAAAAAGCACGAGGGAACCTGTATCTTCCAGCGGAAAGGAAGATCTGGTGTCATGGGGCGGAGTCGAGGTATTTACCACCCGGGTGGGTGGGAAGAGCCAGCTTGAAGACTTCCGGCAAGATTTAAAGGGGAAAGGGACAATGCCAGACAGTGTGGATGAACAACATATCCATGCTCCTAGAACAGGCTTTTCCCTACTGTGACGGAGGGATGTTTTCTACGGCTTTTATCATTCGTAATTTCGTAACCTAACCTGTTGGCTCTTTACTTTTGGGACGCCCATGAATTGAAGGTGCCAGACTCACCACTTTCAGCACCCACTTGTCTGTGGTGATGGTTTTCCATTCCTGGAATTAATGGCACAAGTGGCCTCCAACCGGCATGGATTTTGTTCTTCTTATGATTTAAGAGCTGGTGCTTTCTTCTGTTCTGCACCTCTCCTGCCTCTGCTTCTTGGGCCATCCCTCTGAAGAGGGCAGTCATAGAAGGAGTAACGCCCTTGGCAGTAGGCCCTGCCCCTACCTCCCATTCCATCATGTAGGCTTCTGTTTCATCCACAAAGGGGGAGGGTCCCTCGAATGAGAAGTCCATAATCTTTATCTTTGCGTCTTCCTACTCGATGGTTGCCCTGAACCAGACAAACCTGCTCAGAGCTACTGCATGTGCTAGCACCCTTGAGGCTGTGTCACTTGCATCCACAGCCAGGTGGAACTGATAGCTGGTGGCTTCCAATGCATCTTTAGCAGTTTCTACTGGATCACTACCCAGTTCACCGCCCACTTTTTCACTTAGGGTTTGCACTGTACTCCAAAGGGCATTTTGGTGCTGTGAAGTGTTTGCCATGGAAGCAGCCCGTCGTAACTGCTGGTGGTTGAAGTATACACTTTCCTTGCCATATAATCCAACTCGCTGGAATCCTTTTTTTAAGGCATGGAAGCTAATGACACTAGATTTTTCACATGCAGCTGCCCGCACAGCTCTCTTTTGATCAGGGTGGAAATATAAAAATTCTACCCCCTGCTTCTCTACTTGCGATATCTTTTTCCACTTTTTTGTCAGTTCTAGGAGTTGTACGTAAATGCTCCAAGATCTTGCAAGGGGCTTTTTTTGAGGAATTTATGAATAGGTATTGTCAGCCCTTTAGATGAGGTCAGTCCCAGCATACCCATACATTCTGCATCTTATCTATCCTCTACAGTCTCAACCAAATGCCTTACAAAAGAGGAATATGAGGAAAAATTCTCATTGACTCTGGCGTTGAACCAAAGCCATGTTCAGGGGTTGTTCCAGTTCTATTGGTTCTCCTTAATCCTCTTCCTCCTCTAGCTCAGGTACAAAAAATGCCTGAGGCTGGGGAGGGGGACAGGAATAGTGGCAAGATTTCCCATGGCTTGGCGAGTCTGGAAAACCGACACATTTTTGTGATGTCCTCATACACCTTTGCATACCGTTCTTTTTCACCACCTTTTCTCCTTAGTTCCCGAGGCCTTAGCAAACTCGGCTGCTTTACGTGGAGGTGCGCGTGCGGAACAAGAGGCCCTGCTTCACCCACCCTGGCCTAGTGCCTGGCCCCCCCCCCCAATCTAAGCTGCACTGCCACCGAGCCAAGCACCTGTTAGACCAACCTCCCAATCTGGGAGGGACAGCTGCCTTCTGGTCGCCGATCCTGCTCCCAGCCCCCAAGCCAACCCCAGCAACCCAAGCTCGCTCCCAAACTCAAGTCACAACATGGGAGAGGTAAGGTGCTTAAGTGCCTCAGCCCTCTGCGCCACTGGGCTGGCATCCTGAGATGTCCTTTAACCTAAAAATATAGCTGGGTATCATCAGCATAGCAATGAAAACCCAAACTATACTTTTGGATCACATCTCTAAATGGAAGCATAAACACTGTGAATAAAAGAGAAGACAGAATGGAATCCCGAGATATGCCACAGTCAATAAGAAAAAATTACTCACCATAGTAATGTTTCTTCTAATGAAGTCATGCTGTATTCTGACTATACACAGTTAGCCCCAGCACTTGAACTGCTCCAGAGAGGAAAGGGTTAACTCTATGCCAGGGCATAGAACATTGAGCTCAAGCTCGGTTTTCAAACCTCTGTCCCAGGTACTCCTCAGTGTAACTGTCAGATTCTTATGAGCACTATGCTAACTAACTAATGAATAGCAATTTTTTTTTTAGGAATTTTTGTGCCAAAAGCTAATAAACAGATTGTTAGGATCCAAAAGACTCAAGTCAAGAACCCCAAAAAGAATCCAAGCAGGTAGTAAAACTTAATATATATTTTAAAATCATAACAACAAAAAACACATTCTAAAAGAAGAGGTGACCCAGGCAGTGACAGCGCTAGGGGTTTTAAAACATGGGTCAAATTAGACCCACGGGTGTAAAAAATGTGGGTCAAAATGAGAAACAACTGGGTCCAAACTTAATCGTAAGTAGAAATTTCACTAGTACAGAAGCTTAAATTTGTTGAGTGAAAATGCTTTTCTATTGTTTAGTTTTCCATCTTTCAGCTATTGTTAGAGACAGGTGCACCACTTTGGACCCACTGTCCTGTGGAAAGTGGGTCATTTCTGGGCAAGCTGCAACTTTTTCCCTTTTTGCCCTATCTAGCGCTGTCTCTGGACCCAGGTACACCTCTGGGGTGCAGCACTGCACCTGCCAACCCACATCCCAAAACAACTAGGTTCTAGGAGGGGCAGGCGGGGGGGGGGGGAGGTCAGAATACAGCAAGACTCCACTAGAAGAAACAACATTACTATTGTGAATAATGTTTTCTTCAAACAACATGAAGTCTTGTAGTATTCTGACTATGTGCAGACTACCAAGCAGTACCCCCTTGGAGGAGGGAGTTACAGAACCTGTTTTTGGAACAGGATCTGCAGCACTGCTGTGCCAAACCTAGCATCACTTCTTGACTGAATGTCAAGAGAATAATGCTTGGTAAATATGTGAACAATTTTCCAGGTGGCTGCTGTACAGAGTTCCACTAAGGGTATTTCTCTAGCTGCTGCGACCGAAGCAGCTGTACCTCTGGTGGAGTGGACCCTCAGGCCTGAGGGTGGCTCTTTCCCCAATTCTGAATAGCAGAACTGGATATGGGAGACAACCCACCTGGCAATAGTTCTCTTATCTTTCCACTGCTATGCAGATGATACCCAGTTGTATCTGTCCTTTAATCCCGGACAGGGAGATGCGATCTCCGTGCTTAACAACTGTCTATCCGAAATCAAAGATTGGATGAGTACCAGCTGGCTGAAGTTAAACCCGGATAAGACTGAGGTGTTGGCTGTGGACCCTGGTCGCCTTGAGGCAGGTTGTAGGGCTGGGACTCCATTGGGCACCTGGCTCGATGGTGTCCAACTTCCAACCTCAGACCAGGTACGTAATCTGGGCGTTATTAAAGACGACAGCCTGACCCTAAAATCTCAGGTGTCGGCCGTTGTCAAATCTTCATTTTACCATCTTAGAAATATCGCTCGGGTGAAACACCTGGTTCCTCTGGCTGATCTTCCCATCTTGGTCCACGCCTTTGTGACCTCTCGCCTTGATTACTGCAGCGCCTTGTACCTAGGGCTACCAGGGGTTGATATCCGCCGCCTGCAGCTGGTGCAGAATGCAGCGGCCAGGCTTTTGACTGGGACACCTGGAAACAGTCACATTACGCCTGTGCTGCGCGGACTGCACTGGCTGCTGGTTCAGTGGCGGATCACCTTTAAGGTCGGGTTACTGACTTATAAGGTCCTACGAACAGGGACCGCGGTATCTGCAAGATCTCCTTACTCCCTACTGTCCCTCTCGCTCACTCCGATCCGCCGACGAGGGATTGCTAGAGATTCCCAGGGTTCGTTTAAAGACATCTGGGGCACGTGCATTTTCTTACGCTGCCCCCAACCTGTGGAATACTCTACCTCGCCGGATATGAGGTTGCCTGACCGTCGAGAGTTTTAAATCTGAGCTGAAAACCTTTTTGTTTTTAAAAGCGTTTAAAGATTGATTTTATCATTAATAATTTGTTTATTATTTAATGTTATTATTGTACAGCGCTTTGGTTTTTGAAAAGCACTTATAAATAAACTTTTACTTACTTACTTAGTGGCAGGTTTACCTTTTCCCACTTCTCCATAAGTGAGAAACAGCTGTGAACAGTCATTTCTATGAGCCTTAAGTGAATTCTATATCATAACTAAGGGCCCTCTTTACATCAAGACTGTGTTAGTCTTCTCTCTCCAGAGGAAGAATGCCCGGTCAGTGAAAAATACAGGCAATGATAAAGACTGGTTCAAATAAAAGTCTGATACCACCTCAGGAAGGAACTTTCTGTTTGTTCGAAGGACCACCTTATCCCTGTGGAATGAAATGAAATCAGGTTCCAGTGATAAGGCCTGTAATTCACTGATTCTCCTAGCAGAGGTAATGGCTACCAGGAACACAGTTTTCTAAGTCAAGTATTTCAGCTCAGCTGAAGATAATGGTTCAAAGGGGGTCTGCATAAGCTGTGCAATACAGATATTCAAATCTCAAACGGGAGTAGGGTCCCTAAAGTGGGGGGATTAATATTTATTTATTTTATTTATTTATTGTACAATCGGATTTACAACCTCTGAGCCAGGGACTCATTTACAAAGGTACCTCGTCACAGAGAGGACATACAGAGTCACATACTTACAGAATAACATAGATATGAACCAGACCTTTGAAACGTTTCTTGAAAACTGGATGGGAGGCTAGGGAAGAGCCCTTCCCAGCTGAAAGGAAGGCAGAGATAGCTGCCAAGTGCACTTTGAGAGTGGCAGGCATGAGGCCTAAACTGTTGAGATGCAACAAATAGTCCAAAGTAGTGGCAATGTCAGCTGAATCAGGCTGAATATGCCTCTGAAAACACCAGAAACCAAATGTCTTCCAGTTGGAAGTGTAAGCTTTTCTACTAGAAGGTTTTCTACTTACCTTAAACATGTCCAAGACTGATTGGGAAAAATGCAGGCTTGCATATTCTAGCTCCTCAAGAGCCAAACTTTGAGTCTGAAGGTTGGGATACAGTATCCTCCCCTGCGAGGAGGTGAGGAGATTGTACTGTCTGGGAAGACAAAGTGGAATTGTCACTGACACTGACAATTGTAGGGGGTACCAAGGCTGCCTGGCCCAGTCTGGAGCCACTAGAATCGTAGTGCAAGGCTGAGATCTGATCTTCACCAGAACTCTGAATATCGGAGGAAAAGCATACAGAAACCTGCTTGTCCAATCCAACAGGAGAGCATCTTGAGGAACAGACCCCAAAAGAGGGGGTCAGCAGCAGAATAGGGGAAGCTGATGATTGTCCAGGGCTGCAAAGAGGTCTATCTCTGGAGTTCCCCACCTCTTGAAAATTACCTGAAGAATAAGTCCAGAAGCAAATGATTTGATACCTTTTAATGGACCAACATAGATGTAACAACAAGAACAAAGTGCTCTAGCTTTCGGACCAACCAGTCCTTCTTCAGAAGCTCATGGCAGTTGTTTAGAAAATACAATACTTATAACGGCTAGATAATGCAGAGAAAAACAGAAAAAAATCCCCATTGGTTTAAAATACTCATTTAAAAAAAAAAAAAAAAAAAACAGAAGATGATGTCAGAGAAGTTAAACAGTACAATACTGCCTCAGTCCGAATGAACCTTGGGTTAAGATGTGCTTGGTGCAACAAACATAAAGAATCCTACTGCACATAAATTTAATTGACATAAGATAATACTGCTGAAGCAGATAACTCCCAAATCAAGCCATGAGTGTCACAGTCAGTATAAGGATGTGATTACTGAAAGGCAACCCCACCCAGCTTAAAGACAAACTAAGATAGTTATAGGGCTCATGAAATTACAATGTATGCATTAAAGACAAGAATACCAGTAAAGTTGTCTAAAAACATCAGTGCACACTGTGTGATGTGTAAAACCTAGCTAGACATGTCACCCAGCTGTATTCTCAAGCTAAATAAAAGGCCCAAGAAATTACAAAAACATCAGGACTATATAAATGATAATATAAATATAAATTGATAATATTAGTGTTAAACAAAAAACTCTAGTAGAGGAACCTCAAGGAATTCAGACCATGCATCCTGATATGTACTGATATCAATATGTACTGAGAATGTAGCAACTACATGTACCACAAGTGTCTAGGAATCTGAAAAGAGATAAAAAGTAATTTATCTCCTCCTGCTCATACAAACAGTACAACCTAACCCACCCCACATCACAATAATGTGGGTGGGGAGATCTATAACTTAAACGAGATGTTGTCTCTCTCTCTCTCCCCCTCCTTTTCTCTCTCTCTGTCCACACACACACACACACACACACACACTCTCAATCTCTCTCCTAGTGAACCTATATTAACTTCAGTCACTGTAATTGTTCCCCAAAGGAATACAACTTGTAATGAAATTCTGAGTAAATTACTACAATATTAGCCTAATGTAAAAAGATATGTGCAGGACCCCCAAACAAATGAGATCACACATCCCAATATGTACAGAGTTACATAAATTATATATAACAGTATAAGATAACACTCCTGTATGTACACTAGCAGGCTGGGTAAACTGAATATGGGGCAATGGAATCCCCCCCACACAGGCAAAGATAGAAAGTAAGGAGAAATTTGTTGTGTGAAATGAAAATAGTAACACATTATACCTCCATATAGCTAAATAGAGACTTACCTCAATGTGACAGCAAGCCCCACATCTATTATATCACATACCTCACAGCACATACCCACACATACATACACACGCATCCACATCCCACATGCTGAAGTCCTATAATATGTCAGTTTGAAAAAAAAAAGTGTGTGGATGTTAGTTTATAGTGTCCCATAAAGCCAATATCCAAGTTCATCCCATCTGCTACCATATTGAGATGTAAAATAAGTTTAATCTCAAAACTAGGTCTCTGTTGTGTGTTTTGAGATTTCCTTTAAGACCATTACTGACATATCTGAGACTGAGTGGTCAGGCTGGGAGAAGTGATGCCCCACTGGTTTTCAGTCTTCCTTGCTGTAATAGTATGCCTGTGTGAGTTCATCCTAGTGCGGAGCTGTTGGCGTGTCTCTCCTACATAACCTGTTTGTGGACATCTCTTGCACTGAATGAAATAAACAACATATCGTGACATGCATGTATAACTCCCATGCACCTGGAATTGTCTGTTTTGTGATGTAACCACACAGTCTGAGGTGAGAAATTAGCCCACAAGTCTTGCAGGGGCGTTGATTGCAGAGATCGTGTGCCATTGTGTGACATGGTATTCTGTTCGGTGAAATTTGCTCCTAATAATTAGGCTGGATAAATTTGGCGGTTGTTTAAAAGATAGTAGTGGGAGTTCCTTAAAAATACAATTAAGGATGTCATCCTCACTAAATATTGGGTGGAGATCTTTAATAATCGTACGCAGACATTCAAGGTCTGGATGATATGTGACTACCAAGGGTATTCTTTCTGTAGCTGTCTTTTCTTTATATTGAAGTAGTTGTTGTCTTGGTACTTGCGTTGCCCGTTCTGTTATCCTGTCAATTTCCTGGCAGAGTGTCCCTGCTCCATAAAGGTGTTTTTCAACATAGCCAAATGTGTATCTCTGTCATCCTCATTTGAACAATACGTTGACAGAAGTGCTTGACTGTATATGACAGATTTTTTGTATGATTAGGGTGGTTACTTTTCCTGTGCAGGTATCTCTGTCTGTCTGTTGGCTTCCTGTAAATACATGTATGTAGTTCCATCCTTAATGATGACTGTGGTGTCCAGAAAGTTAACCTTGGTGGTAGAGTACTCCAAGGTAAGCTTTATAGTAGGGTGGAGATTGTTAAGTTTGTGATGAAAATCTTTGAGTGCATCTGTGCCTTCCGTCCAGATGATAAACAAATCATCAATGTAACGGAAATAAGCCAGTGGTTTGTGGGGATACTGCCTTAAAAATCCTCCTCCAAGTCAGCCATAAAGAGTTAGCATACTGTGGAGCCATTTTGGTGCCCATTGCTGTTCCCATAGTTTGAACATAATGTTTACCATTGAAGTTGAAGTTGTTATGTGTCAAAATGAATTCCATAAGTTCCCCCACCACTCCAGGGTTGATGTTTTGGTCAGGTCCTTTCTCACGTATGTATTTAAGGCATGCTGCAATGCCATCTGTGTGTGGAATATTAGTGTAGAGGGATGTTACATCCATTGTCACTAAAATGGTATCAGGTGGTAAATCCTTATAACCAGAAAGTACACGCAACAAGTGCGTAGTGTCCTGGATATAACTGTCTCTTTCCATAACCAGCGGTTTCAAAATGGTCTCTACAAACCCTGAGATCCCCTCAGTCAAGGTACCATTATCAGAGACTATGGGTCTCCCTGGATTGCCAGGTTTATGTATTTTAGGCAGCATGTAGAATGTCCCTGAAGAATAAGAGGATTCAGGGCCCATTCGTGGTGACCTTGAGAAATCCTGCTGAGAGCATCTGCCAGTACACTGTCCTTCCCTGGGAGATGCACAGCTATCAGGGAAACCTGAAGGGAATAAGCTAGGGACCATATTTTCATGGCTTCGGTGCACAAGGCCAAGGATCGAGTGCCCCCCAGCTTGCTGATGTACCACACGGTTGTGGTGTTGTCTGTCCTGATCTGTACCACTTTCCCTGAATTATGTTCGAGAATGTCTGAAGTGCTAGAAAGACAGCCCTGAGTTCGAGAAGATTTATGTGTAGGAGAGACTCCTGATGAGACCATGTTCCCTAAGCAGTAAGCTGATCCAGATGGGCTCCTCATCCCAGAAGTGAAGCATCTGTGGTGAGAATCATTGTTGGAGCCTGACTGAGGAAGGGTACACCTTGCCTTAGATTGTCCTCCTCCAACCACCACTGGAGAGCCTGAACTAGAGTTTGAGACACTGGAACTAACTTGGAAAGGGGGTCTTTTTTCTGAGACCAAAAGGATTTTAGATGAAATTGAATATCTCTCATTTGAAACCTTACGCCTTGTACTACTGCAATGGAAACTGCCATGTGGCCTAGCAACTGTAAGAAGTGCCTGGCTGGCCGAGGCAGTAGTGGACAAAAGGAGGAAGCCAGGGTGATGAGGGACTGTACTCCTGAAAGAGGAAGAAAGGCCTTTGCCTTGACAGTGTCCGGTTCCATCCCTATAAATGTGAGAAGCTGGGCTGGTTCCAGAACAGACTTTTCTAGATTCAGGATGACTCCTAAGGAATCCAGAAGCTTTTGAGTGACCGCTAGAGCTGACTTGATTTGGTCTGAGGACTGACCCACTATGAGCCAGTCGTCCAGGTAAGGAAACAGTAAGATGCCTTGTCTCCTGAGAAAGGCCACCACTACTGCCAGACACTTGGTGAACACCCTTGGAGCAGATGTTAGGCCGGAAGGCATTGCTCTGAACTGGCAGTGACCTGAGGGCAACTCGAACCTGAGGTACTTTCTGTGGGAATGTCCGATAGGTATGTGGAAATAGGCATCCTTGAGATCCAGGGAGGCTAGCCAGTCTCCTGATCTCAGAGAGGAAAGAATTATTTCCAGAGTCACCATTTTGAACTTTGGCTTTAGTATATGTTTGTTTAGGTATCTTAGATCTAGGATGGGTCGCCACTCCCCTGTCTTTTTTGGGGTAAGAAAGTATCTGGAATATAGTCCTTTTCCCCTGTGATAAAGAGGTGCCTTCTCTACTGCTTGCAGAAGTAGTAGAGAGGAGACTTCTGCCTCTAAGGCCTTTGTCTCCAAGGGAGAGGGAGGACTGAAAGACTTTGCTCTCATTTTGGGGACCTTTATGAAACTGAGAGCAAGTCCCTGGCTCACTACTTCCAGAAGCCATTTGTCTGAGGTAATAGACTTCCAGACCTGGAAACAGTGAGCCAGCCTGCCCCCTACTGGAACTGAGGAGGCGACCCTGACTGACACATCAGGGTGTCTGTTTGGCAGGGGTTTAGCCTGAGTGAAGGACGGAGTCCTACTCATCCCCCTTCTGCCTCTTCCCCTAAATAACTCCCTCTGCTGGTAAGAGGAGGAGTCCTGGGCTTGGTAAAAAAGCCTATAAAAAGGCATGCCCCTGCCAGCCCTAGATTGCTGCCTCTGTGGAGTGATCTGCTTTTCCTTGGCTGCAGCACTCCTGTAGATGGTCCTGTATTCATCCGTCTTTTTCATGTAAGCCTCTGTTTGCTCCCCAAACAGAGAATTACTCGTGACAGGAAAATCCATGGCTTTGGTCTGGGTATCCTGTGATAGACTGGTACACCTGAGCCAAGCAACTCTCCTCAGGGAGACAGCTATAGCCATAACCCTAGAATGTACATCATTCGAGTCAACAGCAGCATGAAACTGGACCTTTGATGCCTAAGTACCATCCACAGCCACCTGCTCCAGCTCCTTGGCCAGCTAAGGAGGGGCATTCTTAGCCAGCTCCAGAACCGTATCCCACAAAGATTTCTGTTATCTGGCTGTATATGCCATGTAATTAGCTTGCCTGAGCCCCAAAGAGGATGCCAAGTACTGTTTCTTTGCCATGGCATCCACTTTCCTGGAATCCTTATCTGGGGGGGGGGGTGAGATGCCAGGGGGATGTTAGCCTTGTCACAGGCTGCAGCTTGCACTACCCCAACATGGCTGCAATGATTTGTAAGGAAATCCATCCCAGGATCTGACAAAGTATACGTCCTGTCCATCTTTTTATCCACATGAGGTATGGATATTGGAATCTGAAGAATTTTTTTTGTCTGTTTCTCCAGGGATTTATGCAGAGGGATAGACACCCTCTTGGACTCTGGGACATCCATCATCTCAACATAGTCAGGTTCCTCCTGATCCTGTTCAGCCTCTTCCACTGGAAGCTGAAGAGTATCAGCCACTTTCTTGTAGAACAAGAAATGGGAGGGGGACTCAGAAAGTCTGGGAGGAGACACATTAGAAGGCCTGTCTGGGGAGATGTCAGGCTCTACTGGCACATCTAGGCCTTCGTAATCATCTTCTCCTTCCCAATCACCCTCATAAAAAGCTTCAGGATCATATTCAGAAGCAGAAACTTCTGACCGAACCGATCGTTTCTGGGTCGGTGTCGGTTCGGTTGGAACCGGGCAAAGCGATTGTACAATAGCAATCACTTTAGCTATTTCATCAGTGGTATGAACATGGGAACCCGGGATCCAAACTGGCTCACTTGTGCTTTCTTTTAGATGGAACAGATTCCTCAGAATTGGCTCTCCTTTTGCCCGAGGATGTATCGCCCAGGTCAGTGGGCAACCCCTCAGGTTCGGTCAGAACCAAACCTGGCTGGCCATCGGGGTCAGTGGATTTCTCGGCCTCCCTTTCCCTCAGCCTACTTAAACATTTATCTTAAGTGGCTTTAGGAAAGTTTTTATAAATTTGGCAATCTTCCTTGAGGTGGTCAAACCCCAGACAATAAACACAGACGAGACGGGGATCAGCCTTACCAAAGGCCTCCCCACACTCGGTGCAGTGCTGAAATCCAGGGGGACCGGTTTTCTTTTTGGGTTTCTCAGACATGCCTATAAATAATAAGGCAACTACAAACCTATTGGTTCCAACCGTGTCATGGGCCAGTTAAAAAAAAAACGAAGAAAATGTTGTTTTATTAAGGATCCAATAGGTACCAGGGACCACAGTACAAAAGGTAGAAACAATTACAAAGAAAAACCAATACAGAATTTGCTTCGCTTCCCAACCAGGCCAACCAGAAAGAAACTGAACAAAAAACAATTTCTACCCACAAAACTCTACCTACTAAGTACACTTACTGTACCGTAGACAGAGGTCTGAATACAGAAAAATAAATAAACAGTTGATAAAACCGACCGATTTTTACTTGAACCGAACTGAAGCGAAGGAAATGATCTCCAGAGCGACTTCTCAGTTAGGCTGAGTAAAGAAATACAGGTTACTCACCTGTAACAGGAGTTCTAGGAATGGTATATGTTGTTCATCCACACTTATTGGCAGGTATCCTTGCCGCTTTAAATCTTGCCGGAAGGTCTTCAAGCTGGCTCCTCCCACCCAACCGGGTGGTAAAACTCTCGGCTCCGCCCCATGACGCCAGATCTGGCCCGCTGGAAGCTCAGGTTGTGCGTCGAAGCCAGGGAGGTCGGGTGGGTCGTGTGGATGAACAACATATACCATTCCTAGAACTCCTGTTACAGGTGAGTAACCTGTATTTCTAGGGACATGGACATGTTGTTCATCCACACTTATTGGCAGACTTCTAGCAGTTCTCCGGGAGGAGGAGGCAAGCGCACCCCTACTTGGGAACAGAGACTGGAGAACCGAGGCCCCAAAACCAGCATCCCGGCGTGACTCAAGGTAGATGTGGTAATGGGTGATGAAGGTGTGTGCTGACTTCCAGGTAGCAGCCCTGCAGATTTCCTGGATAGGGACGTCCCTAGAAGCAGCCACCGATGCAGCAGTATGGCGGTAGAATGAGCTCTTATCCCTCTGGGAGCTCCATGCCCGCCAACTTATAGCAGAGATCACGCAGGAGGTGACCCACCTGCTTATCGTCCGCTATTGCAGGTCTGCCAGATGCGGCTTCAGCGTGGGTGACAAACAGCTGGCGAACCTCTCACAAATTCAGCCGTGCGCTCCTTATAATGTGAGTGCCTTTCTAGGGTCCAGAGTATGGAGCCTATATTCGGCCTCCGAGGTGTGATTGGGGTAGAACACCGGCAGAGTCAACACCTGATTAAGTTGAAACTCCGACACCACCTTGGAAGGAATTTCGGTGGGGGCGCAGGACAACCTTGTCCCTGTGGAAGACCAGGTAAGGAGACTCGATGGAAAGCGCCTGGAACTCCCCCATCCTTCTGGCTGACATAACAGCCACCAAGAAGGGGGTCTTCCATGACAGGTGAGAAGATCACACCTGTGCATTGGTTCGAATGGCTTGCCCATAGCTTTGCCAGTACCAGCATTAGATCCCACGGAGGTGGGGGTTCCACACTGAGGAAATGTGATCAAGGCCTTGAAAAGCGCCAGACCACCTTCTCCTGCGCCCACCGACTGCCATGGCCCGCCCGTAAGCAGAGATGGCTGCCAGGTGCATCCTTAGGGCGTCGACCTAAGCCCTTGCTGAGAAAGGGACCATAAATAGTCCAAGATGCTTGCTAAGGGACAGGAGGAAGGGTCCAAGCCCTTGTTCTGACAACAAATGGAAAACCTCTTCCATTTGAAGGCATAGCATTTCTGGTCGACTCACTGCAACGCCTCAACTACATTGAGGACCTCGTCGGAAAGACCCACGGCCTGGAACTCTAGCTGCTCAGGAACCAGGCCATCAGGTGCAGGGACTGAAGGTCCGGATGGAACACCTTCCCCTGATTGACTGAGAGCAGGTCCGGGCGAGCTGGAAGCTGCCTCGGGAGCCTGGAGCTGAGGCTGAGGCTGAGGAGATCTGGGTACCAGAACTGGCGAGGCCAGTCTGGGGCTATCAGAATCACCTGCGCATTGTCCCTCCTCGCTTTGAGAAGCACCTTGTTTATCAAGGGAAATGGGGGGAAGGAGTAGAAGAGGCCCGGGGTCCAGGGCCTCGAGAAGGCATTCCCCTGTAGCGAGCCCTGCTGAGGGGGGCGGGCATGGAACAGCCTCAAGCTCGCATTCTCCCTGAGGCAAACAGGTCCACCTGAGGTGTGCCCCAATGGGAGAACAGATCTTGTACTATCTCCGGCAGGAGGACCACTCGTGGGGAGGCAGCCCTATCCGGCTTGGGGCACCGGCCAGGGTGTTGGAGGCTCCTGCCACGTGAATAGCTAGGAGATCCGCCTCTAGGCTGCGCACGAGTGACCAAATGCGGAGAGCTTCCTTGCATAGAAGCATGGAGCGCGTCCCGCCCTGGCGGTTTAGATAGTACATGGTCATGGTATTGTCCGTCTGGACTCGGACCACTTGACCCCGGAGAAATGGAGCAAAGGCGGTGAGAGCTAGGCGCACCACTCGGAGCTCCAGCAGGTTGATGTGGCATGGGACTCCCACAGGGACCAGAGGCACGGCCCGATGTTCCCCAGATGGGCACCCCAACCCATCAGAGAGCATCGAGTCGATAGAGACCCGTCGGCTCGGGGCAGAACAAGCAGGATGCCCTCCTGCAGAATGAACTGGAGCGGTCCACCACGGAGGCGTTCCACATCCTCTGGGTCACCGTCACTAGCTGGTCCAATGGATCGCAGCGTTGTGACCACTGGCTAGCCAATCCCACTAAGAAGGGCGCATGTACCAAGCGGGCCCAGCGGACACGCTGGTGCAGGCCACTATGAGACCCAGGAGCGCAGGAAGTCCTGGGCAGGCGCGATTGCCCAACCAGAAATGATTGGGCAAAGAGGAAGAACCTCGGCCCTGTCCTTCCAGGAGCCGTGCTCTGGCTTGAAGAGAGTCGAGCTCTGCCCCGATGAAAGAATCACTGCTCAGCTCGGGAGTTCCGACTTGGCCTCGTTGGTAGGAAGGCCGACTTGAGCAAACATGGAGGCCAGATCTCTGGACCGCTCCACCTCCTGCCCGGAGGGGCTGCTATCAGCCAATCGTCCAGGTAAAGGTACACCGGACCCTCGGCCGCCTTGAGGAATGCTGTTACCACTGCCATGCATTGGTGCAGACCCTGGGAGCTGGAGATAAGCCGAGAGCATGGTCGAACTGAAAAGGATCCCTCCACTCAAAAGCGAAGGAATCTCTGGTGTGACGGACGGATAGGGACGTGAAGAACACATCCTGCAGGTCCAGAGAGCAGAACCACCAGCCGTTCAAGGATGGTATTATCTGAGCCAGGTGACCATCCTGAAGGTTCGAGACCTTAGGAACTTGTTTAGGTCGTGCAGGTCGAGAATGGGGTGCCAGCCCCCCATCCGTTTCGGGACCAGGAAGTACCTGGACACAAACCCCGGGTCTGAGGGAAGGTCCGCCACCTCCCTGATCACCTCCTTCTGGAGGAGGAGAGCGATGTCGGCTCGGCGAGCTGACAGTGAGGCTGCGGACCCCGAGGCCCCCCAAGGTGCGACTGCTCTGAAGGGCGGGGCCTGCTCGAACTCCAGAGGCAGACCTTTTCCCACCACCTCCAAAACCCATCTGTCCGTGGTGATAATGGATCAGGCGGAAAGGAAGTGATGGAGCCGTCCCCCCAAGGGGGGAATCTGGGGTGAGGTGACAGAGTTGGAGGCGACACCCCTCAACCCGTCACTGGGCAGGCTTGGAGGAGGGACCGGCCGAGGAACCTCCTGGGCCTTTTCTGTTGGAGGAAGCCCCGGGCTTGGGTTTGGGATACCAAGCTCGTGCCTGCTGGCCCTGACGTTGCTGGGCCGGACGTGCCGCGGGCGCAGAGGGACAAAAGGGCTTAGGCTGTGGTCTGCGGCCTTTGTCCTTCTGTGCGGATGAGACCGAGTCCAAGGTAGCATTGGACTTCTCGCTCCTCTGTAGGTGACCTTCCACCCCAGGGCCGAAGACGTTGGTCCCCAGGAAGGGGACATCCGCCAACTTGTGCTGGGTATCTGAAGTGAAGATGGATATCCTCAGCCAAGCCCGATGGCGCATAGCCACTGCGGCCGCTACAGACCTGGCACATGAGTCTCCAATGTCCAGAGCAGTCTGAAGCTGCTGTTTGGCCACTGCCCTGCCCTGGTCCCGCACCTGCCTAACCGTGGTCTGCAGGTCCACCGGAAGATGAGGGACTACCTCGTCCAGGGAGCCCAACAGGGCATGAGAGAAATGTGCCATGAGTCGGCCAAACTGGCCTGGCGAAGGCAGGGAGGCGCATAGCGTAGACTTTGCGCACCGGCATGGTCAATTTCTTGGACTTCTTGTGGGAGGTTTGTCCACATCCTAGCATTCCAGGCAAGCGGCTGTCGGTAACTAACCCCTCGGCTGAGGGGTGTTCCGAAAAAACGGACAAGGAACCGGTAGGGACCGCATACTTCCTGGCCATCCTGGCCGAGGCGCAGGACAGGAAGCAGGGCGCTGCCAGAGCTCCAAGGCCGGGCCCACTATGGCCTCGACCACCGGTAAGGCCTCCGTAGGAGAATCCCCTCGTTCCAGAATCTCCGTGAGGGGATACCTGGCCCGCGTAGAGACAGGTTCGAGCTTCATCCCGGTGGACTCCGAGATGAGCCGAAGCAATCCCAGATAGGACGAAGGGCTATCGTCCATCGACTGACCTCCAGAGGACTCCAAGTCTACTCGCCTGGAGAAAAGAGAGGAATCGCCATCGGACTCGGAAGAGTCCGCAAAGAGCTGCCTCGGGCCTGAGCCACCCTCCACCTGCCGAGGTCGATCGGAAGCGAGGGTAACAGACAGCCTATGGGGCAAACCCTGTGCCGACCGAGAATCCTTGGTCGGAGCCCCAAATAACAGCTGTGGAGGCGGAGGTTCCACCGGAAGCAGCTGGAAGACCTCCTCTTCCATCCAGAGACCACCAGTGCCACTGCCGTTGCCTCAGAGGTTGCCAAGAAAGAGGAGCGGTTGGACCATAGTGGGCTCAGTGAGGGTGAGGGTGGTGGAACAGAGGCACATCCTCAGTTGTACCTCTCCACAATTCCTATGCCATTCTGGCAAAGTGTGATTCCTCTATGGAGGCACCTACAGTGGAGACCAAGGAGGATGCTGGGAACCTCCACAAGGAGACCCACAGGAGGGTGGCAGGGGACCCTGCAGGGAAGAAACAACTCCTGGTGGGGACTCCATTGTTGGAAGGTAGAACTGGGCAAGGAAGGGGAGAGGGAGGTAAGGTGCCTGCCTGGAGCCATGGCTTGAGGACAGGGCGAATCCTCAGGATTGCCAGAGCAGCTGCACAGGGAGGGAGCTGGATGTCATTGTCCACCTAGGGACAAATGATCTGGCTAAGGAAGGATTAGAGAAGTGCAGGAAGAGTTTGTGGAATTGGGGAGGGGCCTTAGTCAAGTAGCACGCACGGTAACCTTCTCGGAGGTGCTACCCATCTATGGCATAGGAGAGGCTAGGGTGTTCCGTACCATGGGATTCAATCAGTGGTTGAAAAACTGGTGTGGAGCTCAGGGATTTGGCTTCATTGGGGACTGGGGGTCCACCTGGAGTGATGCAAGCCTATACTGGCATGATGGGCTGCATCTGTCCGGGAGGGGAACCAGGATCCTAGGTGATAGGTTTAAATGCTTCATTGGCAAGCTTTTAAACTAGCCAAGGGGGGAGGCACTGGAAAGGAGCAGGAAAATCCTAGCCCCCCCCAAACAATCACGGTAGTAAGTGTGGCAAACACCAACATGGAGGTGTCGATAGGGAGAAGGGCAGGGGTAAATGGAGAAAGTGACAAAGGCAAGAAGGACAGGGATGGGGCAAAAGGGGGTAAGGCCATCAGGAAATGGAGGGTAATGAGTACCAATGCCAGTAGTCTGGGCAACAAGCTCCCTGAGCTGGTGGCCTTAATGGAAGAGGGATGCCTGGATATCGTAGCAGTCACAGAAACATGGTACACAGAAAACCATGACTGGGATGTTAACATACCAGGGTACATAACCTACAGGAGAGACAGGCAGGGGAGAAGAGGGGGAGGAGTAGCTCTCTATGTAAAGGAAGGGATAAAAGCAACTGAACAAAAGAGTAAACAGGGAGGAGAGGAGGCACTGTGGGTCACCTTGGAGACTGGAAAGGGCACCACAATCCGCACAGGGGTTGTGTACAGACCCCCATGTCAGGGGGAAGGAATGGACAAGGATATGATAGAAGGCATTCTTAGAATGGCAGAGAAAGGGGAGATCCTGTTGATGGGAGACCTGAATATGCCAGATGTTAACTGGAGCACATTTGCTGCAGCCACATCCAAGAGCAGGGCCATTCTTGACGCCCTACAGGTGGCAGGCATTAGACAACTAGTTTCGGAACCCACTCGTGTGGGAGCAATCTTAGACCTCGTACTCTCAAACGGGGGCAGTGAGAGGATCTCGGATCTAGAAGTGGGTTGCCATCTGGGGACAAGTGACCATCAAACAGTGTGGTTCACGTTAAACTCAGCTACAGAGTCAAGCCATACAAAAGTGAGGGTGCTGGACTTTAGGAGGGCTGACTTTGGCAAGATGGGAGAGTGCCTCAGAAAAGCACTAGCAAACAGGCTAGAAGGAGGTGTGGAGCAACAATGGGGAATTATCAAAACTGCCATCACAGAGGCAACAAGCCTTTGTGTGAAGCAAATAAACAAATCAAAACGAAAGAAAAAGCCACAATGGTTCTCAAGAGAGGTGGCTGTGAAAGTCAGGAAGAAAAAGATAGCATTCGGAAGTATAAGGAAACACAGAAGGAGCAGGACAGAGAGCTGTACCAGTTAAGGCAGAAAGAAGCAGGGAGGGAAGTCAGAATAGCAAAGGCCCAAACTGAGGAAAAGATAGCCAACTCAGTTAAGAAGGATAAAACCTTTATAGGTACATCAGGCGTAGAAAGACAAAGGGAGGGATAGTGAGGCTGAATAGAATGAGCAATTGGGTGGGCAGAGGGACAGTGAAAAGCAGGAATACTAAACGAATATTTCTGCTCAGTATTCACAAAAGAGGAGGGGAAGTGCCTAATCCAATTAACAGAAGCACTCTTGATAGGGGGTCGATCCCAGTCCTTTCACAGAAGAAAGGGTTCTGCAAGAACTCCTAAAACTGAAGGTGGACAAAGCAATGGGTCCTGATGGAATTCACCCCAGAATTCTAAAAGAATTAAGGAAGGAACTAGTGAAACCAATGGCTACTCTTTTAATAAATCATGGGAGGATGGTGTGGTACCCGAGGACTGGAGGAAGGCGGATGTGATTCCCTTCACAAAAGTGGGACCAAGACAGAGGCAGGAAACTACAGACCTGTCAGTCTGACCTCTGTGGTAGGGAAAGTGATGGAGTCACTTCTGAAGGAAAGAATAGTTGAGTACCTAGAGGTCAGTGGAGCACAGGATCCAAGGCAGCATGGGTTCACAGTGGGAAGGTCATGTCAGACAGATCTAATAGATTTCTTTGACTGGGTGACCAAAGTAGTAGACCAGGGAGGGGCTGTGGACATGGCCTACCTAGACTTTAGCAAGGCATTTGACACAGTCCACACAAAGATTATTAGTCAAATTAACCAGCCTGGGAGTGGGTCCCAGGGTGGTAGCCTGGTAAAACATTGGCTGGACAACAGGACACAGAAGGTAATTGTAAATGGAGTCCACTCTGAAGAAAGGCGGTTACTAGTGGGGTACCGCAGGGTTCAGTATTGGGTCCAGTCCTTTTTAATGTCTTCATCAGTGACATTGCAGAGGGACTGGAAGGAAAAGTATGCCTTTTTGCAGATGACACAAAGATCTGCAACAGGGTTGATACACAAGGAGGCGTGAAAAGGATGAAAAGGGACTTGGCAAGGTTGGAGGAATGGTCAGACGTATGGCAGCTAGGATTCAATGCAAAAAAGTGCAAAATAATGCACCTGGGAAACAAGAACCCAGGGAAGAATACACAATGGGTGGGAGGTAGTAACAACAACAAAACAGGAAAGGGACCTGGGGTAATCATATCAGATGACCTTAAGGTTAGCAAGCAATGTGAGAAGGCAGTAGGGAGGGCGGGGTATACTGGGATGTATAGGAGAGGCATCAGCAGCAGAAAACAGGAAGTTGTTATCCCTCTGTACAGACAGTTGGTAAGACCCCATCTGGAATACTGTGTCCAGTTCTGGAGACCCCATCTCCAAGGACATAGACAGGATAGAGGCAGTCCAGAGGAGGGCAACTAAAATGGTGCAGGGTCTGCAAGAGAAGCCGTATGAGGAGAGACTAAAGGAGCTTAATATGTATACCCTTGAAGAAAGAAGGAGAGGGGACATGATAGAAACTTTCAAGTACCTCAAGGGAATCAACAAAGTCCAAGGGTAGCATCTTTCAGAAAAAGAGACTTGCAAGAACAAGGGACACAATTTAAAGATAGAAGGAGGGCGGTTCCGGGCAATGTGAGGAAGTATTATTTCACAGAGAGGTAGTAGATGCATGGAACAGCCTTCCTGAGGATGTTGTGGGGTCTAAAACTGTGGGAGAATTCAAGAATGCATGGGACAGACATAAGGCAATTCTTGTGGGGGGCAGGAAGATATAGGCTGTTGGTTAACTAGGAACTGCGGCCTATCCTGTAGGTAGGGAAATGGGCAGACTAGATGGGCCTAGCGGTCCTTATCTGCCATCAAAGTCTATGTTTCTATGTTTCATATGTTTCTATGTTTTGGCCGAACAACCGGCCTGGGAACAGGCTCCTCGGTTAAGTCGAAGGGTTGTTTCAGCCGCTCCGGTGACAGCCACTTAATGGCCGGGGAAGGCGACGGCGTCGGCTTATTCCCGGTCAGAAGGAGCTGTTGCCACATGAGGTCCTCGTATCGTCGACGTAACTTACGTCGAAGCCTCCCCTCGTCCGAGGAGGACGACGGCGGCGACACCGCTTACGCGGTGCCGAGACTGCCTATGGCGGCGGGATCGGCTGGACCGCGAAGAAGTCCGAGACCGAGAACCTCGGCTTTTCCAAGGATGGTGCGGGGAAGTGACGGGAGGGACCGGCACTCCCCTCGGCTTGGAGGGTTCACCCGAGGGCTCCGGAACCGGAGGCACTGGCAAGCCCACGGGATCCTCAACTCCCACCGGGGGAATCGGGGAGAGAGGATTTTCAGCTTCTCCTGGCGACAACCCGTCCAACGGGTCGAGGAAAATCTCGACTGCGTCGACGGGAGTCTCGGTCAACTGACCTGATGGGGACACTGTGAGACCAGTGGCCAAAGCCGAAAGATCGACCAAAGTCGACGGCCGACGACTCGGGGAGAGGGACCTTTCCCGCTCCCAAGAGCGTCGACGGAGGGACTTACCCTTGTCTTTATTTTTGGACCGAGAAAAAGGTCCAGCAGACGTTGGTCCCTCTCCCTTAGTGGAGAGGGACAGAAAAAGCTCCTTAAAGGAAGCTGTATAAGAAGAACCCAGTGAGAGCAGGATAAATGCCGCGGCCGAGGAAGATATGGCCAGCGCCGCCTCCTCTGGTGATCATCTGCTCGAGCTGATCCATAAACCCGCCCCGCTGCAGAAACCGCCAACCTAGCCTCTTTTTGACTTCACGGAGAAAAGCGTTTCGGGGCGCCCCAGTTGTAAGCGGGCAGCACGGTCTTCGAGGGCGTAGGCGAGAAGGAAGAGCACAAGTTCGCAAGCCTGAGGTGGTACTCAAGGCCTAAACAGTGAACACTGCATTGAGTGCGATCCGTCCGAGACATCTTCTGCCCACAAGGGCATCTCCGGAAACCAGGAGTCAATTTGTCCATCGCAGCCGCGAGGGAAAGAAGACCGAAGTCTAATTAGCAAAAAACTTTTAAATTCGCAAAACTGAAGATTTAGGAACCAGTCTTATACGCAGAGCGTTAAGGAGGGAACCTGAGCTTCCAAGCGGTAAGGAAGATCTGGCGTCATGGGGCGGAGCCGAAAGTTTTACCACCCGGGTGGGTGGGAGGAGCCAGCTTGAAGACCTTCCGGCAAGATTTAAAGCGGCAAGGATACCTTCCAATAAGTGTGGATGAACAACATATCCATGTCCCTAGAATCTGACAGTTACACTGAGGAGTACCTGGGGCAGAGGTTTGAAAACCGAGCTAGAGCTCAACGTTCTATGCCCTAGCATAGAGTTAACCCTTTCCTCTCTGGAGCAGTTCAAGTGCTGGGGCTAACTGCATATAGTCAGAATACAGCAAGACTTCATGTTGTTTGAACCAAAGGAGAAGACAGAAAATTCCCTAGAATCACCTACTGATGGCAATCACTTAAGAAGGATCAGAACCATTCCAGCATGGTTCCTACCACCCCAACGATCCTCACATGTTCAACAGTGTCAAATGCAGGTGAGAAATCCAAGAGCACCAAGAAAGGAACTGCTCCAGAGCCCCTCACAAGAAGCAGATCATTTAACACCCTTACCAGGGCCGTCTCAGTGCTCTGCCGAGAACAGAAACCAGACTGGAACTGTTCATAATGTGACAGGGTTAAATAAGGCCCTGCTCCATTTGTTATGCAGAAAGAGTTTATACACAAGGGTCTGTTCTATCCTCTCCTTTTCTGTCTCTTCTCTGTCTGGTTGTGCAACCAAATTTTTTTGTGAGACTTGGACACTGACCACTCCGACGGTTTCGCAATTTACCACCACTTGCTATCTCTCTGCCTTCCCCTGCTGTTCTGTCTTTTCTTCTTCCTTGCATAGCTGCAGGTATAAAAACATATGTGAATCTTTGTGTGAAACTGTAAGCAATATTGGGAACCCTTTGTTTGAAACTGTATTCCTTTGCTTAAAACTGTATAGTTACACTGTTGAAATAATTTCAAAAAGTTATTTGGAACTCAATTGGTTGACCTGAGATGAAGTTTTTAAGCCTTTTGCAGAGCTATAAACAAGAGGTCAGTTCTGGGTCACAATATTCTTTCTGCTGCACCTGCTGAAACTGACAAGAACACTATGTGAGAAGCAGAATATTCTCTTAATGAGCTCCCTGCAAAGACTTGTTATAAAAAGAGCTGCAATGTTTTGCAAGAGGGAGAGACAGAGACTGAGATTGGAAATTGAAAAGAAAAACTCAGAAGGACTCTGCTTTCTATGTTTGTACTGCCACTGTAAATAGTTATACTGAGCAATTTTTATCTTTTATTTTCCTGTTATTAATAATAAAATGCTATTTGGAATTTTACAACTGCTCCTGGTTTTCCTATGCTTCCTGACCTGTGCCTCAACGACACATAGATGGAAAATGCCTCCTGATGCTCTCTTAACCGCGCCACCACTACTTTCTTCATAACTTTACCCAAAAAGGGCAACTTGCAAAATCGTCAGAATTTCAAATAGCTTTCATTTGGCGTGATTGCACCACCATCTATTTCAAGGCAGTGAGAAACACACCCTTCCTCAGAGAGGCACGGATGAGTTTGACAAGTGCTGGACCAATCACTACCTCTCCAGTCTTTATTAGAGATGTGGAAACAGGTTCCAGCACACAGTGACTAGTGTGTAGATCTGAGAGCACCCAGCAAATCTCCATCAAATCAGTCAGGCGGCACCGGGGGTTGGACGGGGGAGAGAAGGATGGAGCGCACGACGGCTGCTCTCCTTCTCTGGGGGGTCACCTGCAAGCTCCCACCACAATACCGCCACCTGGGGGAACTCGAGTGGAAGGTGCGGTGGAGGGGGAAGCAGTATGGGAATGGGGCAGACGTGAGCAGAAGGTGTGCCTCAGCGCATCTCCTCTCTCATTGGCCCTCACTGCTCACAGACGTCTGGGGACGAACAAGGAAAAACAACCTCCGTCTCTCCTAGGCGATGACTGCTCGCTGCACATTCTCGGCTCATCGGGGCAGACTCCGTTGTGCAGGTCCACCTCCGTAGCAAGCTGTTGGGGAGGTAAGTGGGTCTCCTCCACACCCTACACCTGGGAGTTAACTGGGCACCTAGGTCAGAGGAGAAGTGGAACCGTGTACTTTAGGGGCAGACACCGACGAAGAGATTTGTGCATATGGGGCAGTCTGAGAGAGTGGAGAGAGGGGGCAGTAAGGAGCAAAAATACAGTTTTAAAAAATAAATAAATACTCAGTCAGGCGGAACTCATCCCAAACAGTCTGACTTTATGCCTTCTCTCACTCCTGACCACTGTAATTGTGAAAACTCACAATGGAGGAAATACAGGCCCCGATATCCGCAATCTTGGCAGAAAATAAATTTTGCAAACGTGTTACAACTCTCCTGCGACATCTCTCCCAAATATAAACAAATAAAGGACTTAGCCGATGGACTTGGAGAGGTCGCTGAGGCAACTGTTCTGTTTAGCACAGAAAACAAATCTGACGTTAGAACACTAGAGTGAGATATGATTCAACACCACCATTCTAAACTCCAAGACAACATCTAAGAGTGAAGATTATTTTTGGTATGGCATCACTATTGGATTTATGCTGTTAGAAACCTAAAAAGATTGTCCATTTCTATATATCACCAGTGCAAATTAATTTAAGGTCACCACTCCGGCACAGCAGTGGCACTATCCCTTGTGACATCGACCACCTGGGATCAGGAACAAGCCTGGGTCATCGGAGGGCTGGCTGGCAGGGGGAGGGGTGATGGCTGTGTGCCCCATGGATGCTCGCCTCCTCGGGGGGGCGGGGAGGAAGAATGGTCCCTCACTGCAGCATCGCCACCTGGGTGACCACCAGGTGGCAGCACAGCTGCAGCTATGGAGTGAGAGAGGGGGACATCGGCCACATGACGTGATGCGTCAGCAAGGCTTTCCCGACATCAGGGGGCGGAATAGAAAAAAATGGAAAAGAAAACACAGTGACCAAAGCAAGATGCCATACGCCACAGGCCCACCTCCGACTGGGTTCTACTCGGCTGACCAACACTTCAACTCTGTCCGGGGGTAAAGTACACCCCAAGAACCTTTCCATGAGGGGTTATTTATGGGGCAGCTGTGAGGTGGAGGCAAGTCGCAGAGATGGCAGGTGATGGGGCTGGGTGAGACGGCTGGACTGATGGAGGCTGGACGGGGCCGCAGGAGGTAAAAGATAGTAAACTAAAAAAAAAAACATTAAGGTCGTCAAACAAACTTTCTGTTAGGAACCACTAATTGTTCAACTAGAAACTCTGCTTCCTTTTTTAAAAGTACACTGCCAGGTAAGCAGTGTTACGTGCATACCTCAAGGTTTCATGAGCTGCCACATGATACCAAGGTAAACTTAGAAGGTCAATGGTTTCAATGACCTTCGGTACCAGACAGTGGCCAGCTTGGGTCCTTAATGCTCCAATCTTCAAGACTCCAGATGACTCCCATTTTGAGGAGGTCCCCTCCTGTTAATACCTTGGTGTCTAATTAGATCAGCATCTAAACACATATCAACGCCACCCATTCCAAACTGCTCATTTAATTGGTTGCCCATCTAGCCCCTGTATTTCACCCCCTTACCATTTTGCACTTTAATGTACCCCCCACCATCACTGCTCTGACTCTATGACGAAGTCTTCCTTCCATCTGCCACTCTGCCTCTTCTGTCTCTAAGTTCTTGTTTACCCTACTCCCCTACTACCTCTCCTACCTTTTCTCTCGTTCACTCCCTCAGAACACCTGACTCTTGCTCCTTGTGCGCCCCATTCTTCAAATAATGTACTCTTTTGATTTAAGCCTTATTTTCCTACAGACATCCCTTTCTCTGGAGCAGCCTGCTAAAGTACAGTTACATAAGAACTTACTGTAACAGTAGATCTTTGAGGGAGGCTCTTGCAGTAGGTAATAACCTCGAGGACTGCTCCCCCTGGCATCAAGATCACACAGAAGATTCAGCTAGCAGTGTCTGATGGGGGAACCGCCCACCCGATGTCACGTGACAGACGTCAGCGTGACCCTATATCATGGGCAATCCTCACACCTGCCATCCAGTTCTCCCGCTGGAGACCTCCAAGAAGGAGCAACAGAAGAATGGAAAAGAGGCCCCTGGAGCCCAGAATGAGCTCATAGAAAAAGAGCAACAAATAAAATTTGGGGGATGGAGGGAGGGGAAAAGGTTACCTACTGCAAGAGCCTCTCTTGAAGATCTACTGTTATGGTAAGTTCTTATGTAACTGTACTATCTTACTTCGAGAGGGCTCTTGCAGTAGGTAGTAACCTTGAGGACGGAGTCCCGAGCAGTGTAAATCAGAAGAAAAACTGAAACACAGGAGGCAGGAATGGATCTGCAAAAGGCAGACAAATCAGGACAGGAAACCCTGGAGAACAGCTAGTCCAAAGCCTGCCCTGCGCCCTAGAGGCAATGTCTAGACTGTAATGCTTTGTGAAAATATGGACAGAACTCCAAGTAGCCGCGGCACAGATGTCAGCAGCTGACACATTCCTGAAACAAGCAGTAGAGGCAGCCATGCTTCTTGTGGAATCCCCTTAACCTCCCCCAGGAGGACTTCTAGTGACGTCACCAGATAAGCAGCTGATCATTCCGACCGCTCCGAGGACCACCATCAAATAAACATTACATTTGCCAGCAAAAAGCAGCGTAAAACAAATAAATACAATTTGGAGGACTTCCCAGTGACAATGACAACTAGACCACAAGGGAGAGACACTCAGGCATCCAAGATAAAAGCGCTGATGGAAAAGGACAGACCACAGGGCCTTCGGATGTATCCTGCACCCCCCCCCCCCCAAATCTCCAGTTGCAAGCTTGGCCAACTCCGAGGAAAGGATGGAAACACTCGACCAGCATGCAAGAAAAAATTACTCACCTTAGTAATTATAGTTCTTCTAATGCAGTCTTGCTGTATTCTGACAATCTGCAGTTAGCTCCAGCCTTTGAACTGCCTCGGAGTGTAGAGGATCAGTTTTCTATGCAGTGCATAGAACATTCAGTTCGAGTTCAGTTGAGGTCTCTGTCTGCAGCACTTTGAAACCCAACCGTCAGATTCTTACGAGCAAACACTCAGTGACTAACTATGTGGAAACTGTAAAATTTTTTTAACTAGCCAACTGGCAACAGAAAGTTTTGGATTCCCAAAGGAAGACTCAAGTCAGGAAACCCAAAAACAAAACATATCCAAAAACAAAATATTATAATACAAAGCACCCAGATAAAGTGGAGGGTGTGCTTGAAGCACCCCTGGGGTGCAACACTGCGCCTGCCCACCCACTTCCCAAAAATAGGTTCTGAGAGGGGAGGCACGGAGGGTGGTCAGAATACAGCACGACTCCATTAGAAAAAATATAATTACTAAGGGGAGTAATTTTTTCTTCAAACTACATGAAGTCTTGCTGTATTCTGACAATCTGCAGACTACCAAGCAGTACCTCCATGGAGGAGGGACAGAACCTACTTTGGGAACAGGCTCTGAAGTACTGCTGTGCCAAACCAAGCATCACTCCTAGCCTGGATATCGAGAGAGTAATGCTTGGTAAAAGTATGGACTGTTTTCCAGTTGGCTGCTTGACAAATTTCTAACAGAGGGATATCCCTTGCAGCAGCCAGGGAAGCAGCTGTACCTCTTGTGGAATGAGCCCTCAGGCCTGAGCGTAGAATTTTTCCCAGTTTCTCATAGCAGAATTGTATACAAGAAACAATCCACCTGGCAATACTTCTCTTGGTGGTAGGTTTGCCCTTTCCCACTTCCCCATAAGTGAAGAACAACTAGAGGGAAGCAAACCTGTGACCCTTGGTAGGCTCTAAGTAGTAGCTAAGGGTTCTTTTAACATCTAAACTGTGTACCCTCCTCTCCCCTGAGGAAGAATGATCAGTGAAGAAAACAGGGAGAGAGACAGACTGATTCAAATGGAAGTCTGAAACCACTTTGGGCAAGAACCTCCTATTGGTTCTAAGGACCACTTTATCTCTATGAAAGGAGATAAAATCAGGTTCCACTGACAGGGCTTGCAATTCACTGATACATCTGGCAGAGGTAATGGCTACCAAAAGAAAAAATTACTCACCTTAGTAATGTTGTTTCTTCTAATGGCGTCTTGCTATATTATGACATATGCAGTGAGTCCCAACCTTCGAACTGCTCCGAGGTAAAAGAGTTAACTTTCCATGCCAGGCATGGAATCCAGCATAAGCTCGCTGAAAACTCTGTCTGTTGTTCTTCAAACTCAAACTGTCAGATCTTTACAAGCAAAACTCACTAAGGTTCTGTGTGGAAGCTGTAAACCTACACTAGCCAACTGGCTACTAAATATGAACACATTTTTGGTCCCAAAACAAAGACTCAAGTCAGGGATCCAAAAATGAAAACACAACAGCAAACACCCCAGAAAGGAGAGAAAGAACAAGGTGGGCAACTACTAAGTGCCAACACTGCACTGCCCACCCACATCCCAAAACAGAGGTTCTGAGAGGGCAGGCTGGGAGGTCATAATAGCAAGACTCCATTAGAAGAAACAACATTACTAAGGTGAGTAATTTTTTCTTCAAACAACATGAAGTCTTGCTATATTATGACATATGCAGACTACACAGCAGTACCTCCATGGAGGAGGGACAGAACCTACTTAGGAAATAGGCTCTGAAGCACAGCTGTGCCAAACAGAGCATCACTCCTAGCCTGGATGTCCAGGGAGTAATGCTTGGTGAAAGTGTGAACTGTTTTCCAGGTAGCTGCTTGACATATCTCTATGATAGGGATGTCCCTGGCCGCAGCCAGGGACGCAGCTGTACCTCTGGTAGAGTGAGCCCTCAGGCCTGAAGGGGGAACCTTACCCAGTTTTTGATAAAATTGGATACAAGAGACAATCCACCTGGCAATGGATCTTTTAGTGGCAGGTTTCCCTTTACCAACCTCACCATAAGTGAGGAATAGTTGGAGGGAGTCAAGCCTGTGACCCTTGGTACGCTCTATGTAGTAGCTAAGGGCTCTTTTGACATCTAAACTGTGCAATCTCCTCTCACCAGAGGAGGAATGGTCAGTGAAGTACACAGGGAGAGACATGGATTGATTCAGGTGAAAGTCCGAGACCACCTTAGGCAAGAACTTTCTGTTAGTCCTGAGGACCACTTTATCCCTATGAAAGGAGATAACATCAGGCTCCACTGACAATGCTTGTAGTTCACTTATGCGCCTGGCAGAAGTGATGGCTACCAAAAACACAGTTTTCCAAGTCAAGTACTTAAGCTCTGCTGAAGACAAAGGTTCAAAAGGGGTTGCATAAGCTGGGCAATGCAAACATTAAGATCCCAGGCAGGGCAGGGTCCCTGAATGGGGGTTAGTGAAGCAACCTTGAAAAAACTTGGAGAATACCGGATGAGCTGAAAGGGAAGAGGGTTTTCCTGCTGATAAGAAAGCAGACACGGCTGCCAGGTGCACTTTTAGGGTAGCTGGTCTCAGCCCCAAAGAATTCAAATGTACCATATAATCCAGAACTGTGGGCAAACCGGCAGACTCTGGGGAAATATTCTTGCCAGAGCACCATATGGAAAATCTCTTCCATTTGGAATTATAAGTAGCCCTGGTGGAAGGCTTCCTAGAAGCCTTCAAAATATCAAGTACACCTTGAGAAAGGTGTAGGTCAGCAAACTCTAACTCTTCAAGAGCCAGGCCTTGAGATTGAGAGATTTGAGATTCGGGTACCAAACCCTCCCCTGGGCACAGGTTAACAGATTGTGATTCCTGGGAGACACAGGGGAAGGTGGACTGCTAAGGACAAAAGGAGTGGATACCAGGGCTGTCTGGCCCAATCTGGAGCAATCAGAATCATCTTGCAAGGTTGAGATCTGATTTTGACTAGCACCTTGAACAGGAGAGGGAAGAGGGGAAAAGCATAGAGAAACTTCCCTTCCCAGTTGAGAAGGAAGGCATCCAGAGGGACTGAGCCCAACACTGGGGGCCTGCAGCAAAAAAGAGGAAGTTGGTGATTGTCTGGGGCTGCAAAAAGATCTATCTGCGGAGTGCCCCACCTGGCAAATACTACCTCCAGAATTAGGGGATCCAGTGACCATTCGTGATGGCCCTGGGAAATCCTGCTGAGAGCATCTGCCAAGACATTGTCCTTGCCTGGGAGGTGAACTGCCATAAGGGACGTGTTCAGGGAATAAGCCAGAGACCACAACTTCATTGCTTCGGTGCACAAGGCCGTAGGCAGAGTGCCCCTGCTTGTTGATGTACCACATTGTAGTGGTGTTGTCTGTTCTGACCTGTACCACTTTGTTCTGAACAGATCGGAAAAAGCTTGAGTGCTAGAAAACTGCTCTGAGTTCCAACAGATTGATGTGGAGCAGAGATTCCTGAGGGACCACAATCCTGGTAGTGAGGTGTCCATGTGAGCGCCCCACCCCAAGAGGGATGCATCTGTAGTAAGGGTCAAGGAGTGAGACTGAGGGATGAAGGGAACCCCCTGTCTCAAATTGTTCTGGTCCTGCCACCACTGGAGGGCTTGGATCAGGGTTCGAGTTACTGGGATCAATTTGGTTGAGGGTCTCTCCTTTGAGACCAGAAGGCTCTCAAATGGAACTGAATGTCCCTCATCTGAAATCTTGCTCCCTGCACTACTGCTGTGGAAGCAGCCATGTGCCCTAGGAGCTGCAGAAAATGCCTTGCTGGTCGAGAGACCTGCAGAGTGAAGGAGGAGGCCAGAGAAACCAGGGTCTTTGCTCTTTCCAGAGGAAGGAAGGCTCTGGCCTGTTTTGTGTTCAGTTCTGCGCCCATGAAGGTGAGTAGCTGAACAGGCTCTAGAACTGACTTTGGGAGATTGAGAAGGAAACCTAGAGATGTGAGCAGTTGCTGGGTAACCTGAAGGTGTAATTTGACTTGGGCTGGAGACTGGCCTACTATGAGCCAATCGTCCAGGTAAGAAAAGATGGCAATCTTTTGCCTTCTTAAATGAGCAACTGCTACTGCCAGGCATTTTGTGAATACCCTTGGGGCAGAGGTGAAGACCGAGAAGGCATTGCTCTGAACTGGTAATGGCCTGAGGGCAGTTCGAATCTGAGGTACTTTGGTGGGAGCTTCTGATAAGAACATGGAAGTAGGCATCCTTGAGGTCCAGGGACTCTAGCCAGTCCCCTGGCCTTAGAGAGGGTAAAATAATTCCCAGAGTCACCATTTTGAATTTTGGTTTTAAAAGGTGGTTGTTTAGGTATCTGAGATCCAGGATGGGCCGCCATTCTCCTGTCTTTTTTGGGGTAAGAAAGTACCTGGAGTACAATCCTTTGCCCTGGTGTAGGGGAGGAACCCCTTCTACAGCTCTGAGAGCCAGGAGGGTTGAAATTTCTGTTTCTAGGGCGAGAGCCTCTGATGGATTTGCAGGTGGAAAGGATCTGGTTCTCATCCTTGGAAATTTTTTGAAGCTGAGAACCAGTCCCTGGCTTACTACTTCCAGGACCCACTTGTCTGATGTTAAAGACTTCCAGTCCTGGACAAAGTAAGCCAGCCTGCCCCCTACAGGTAGTGGAGAATCGGCCCTGGCCATCCCATCAGGGTGCCTGTTTGGCAGGGCTTTAGGCTGAGGGGTGGAAGCAGGCCTGCTTGTGCCCCGTCCTGCCTCTCCTCTGAAGAACCCCTCTGGGCATAGATGAAGAGGAGGCCTGGACTTGGTAAAGGCCTGTGAAAAGGTCTGCCCTGCCCCTGAAAGCTGCCTCTGAGGTGGCCTGCCTTTTCCTTGGCCTGTGCACCCTATAGGTGGTCCTATACTCATCCATTTTCTTCATGTAATTCTCTGTCTGCTCCCAAACAGAGAGTTACCCACAACAGGAAAATCCATGGCCTTAGCCTGGGTATCCTGTGACAGGCTAGTACACCTGAGCCAAGCCATTCTGCAAAATGCCAGATGTAGCCATGACTCTTGATGATACATCATTAGAGTCCACTGCAGCATGGAATTGCACCTTGGATGCCTCAATACCATCAGCAGCCACCTGCTCCAGCTCCTTGGCAAGCTGGCCAGGGACCTGTTTCGCTAGAGCCATAACAGTATCCAATCTGGATTTCTGGTGTCTTGCAACATAAGCCATATAATTTGCCTGTCTGAATCCCAAGGATCCTGCCATGTACTGTTTCTTTGCCATGGCATCAATCCTCCTGGAGTCCTTGTCAGGGGGTGTGAAGCCAAGGGAATATTTGCCTTATCACAGGCTGCAGCCTGCACTACCCCAACATGGCTGCATTGTTGTGAAAGGAACTCCGTATCAGAGCCTGACAAATGTGTACCTCTTGTCCATTCTTTTATCCACAGGAGGTATAGTGTGAGGAGCTTTTAAGATTTTTACTGTCTGTTTCCTAAAAGATTTATGTAAGGGAATAGACAGTCTCCTAGACTCTGGGATATCCATCATTTCCACATAGTCAGGCTCCTCTTGGTCATCCACAGCTTCCTCCATAGGGAGCTGGAGGGTTTCAGCCACACTTTTAAAACATAAAATGAGAAGGGACTCCAGAAAGCCTAGGGAGACACTCCTAAAGGTCTGTCTGGGGAGATGTCCGTTCAATGGGCACATCCAGACTTTCAAAATCACATTCACTCTCTATCTCCTCCTCTCCTCCGTTCATAAAATTCCTCTATTTCATATTCTTGAACCGTGGCACCGACCAAACCGACCGCTATTTGATGGTGCCGGTTCGGTCGGAACCGGGAAAGCGACTGGACAATTTTGATCGCTTGGTTATCTCCTCAGCGGTTGGAGAAGGGAATTTTGGCTCCACATCCGCTGATTTTCTAGTCCTTTTTGCTGGGACTGACTCTCTGAGTCAGCTCTCCTTTTGCCCGAGGAAGTCTCGCCCTGGTCAGAGGGCACTCCCTCCGGTTCGGTTGGCACCGAACCGGGCTGGCCATCCGGGTCAGCGGACTTCTTGGCCTCTCTTTCCCTGAGCCTACCAACTCTCTTATCCAGGGTAGCTACAGGATAATTCTTGCAAATCTGGCAGTCTGCATTGAGGTGGTCAAACCCCAGACAATAAACACATGTGGTGTGTGGGTCAGCCTTGGCGAAGGCTTCTCCACAGACACTGCAGTGTTGAAACCCAGTGGGCCCGGTTTTTCTTTTGGGTTTCTCAGACATAGTGCCAGCCTAACCAAAAACTTGCCTGTTTATGGCAATCCGCCAAGCAAGACCCTCTTATCGGTTCCCAACCGTGTCACGGGTCGTGGAAAAAACCGTAATGAAATCCGTTTTTTTTTTTAGAACCGATAAGAACCGGGAACCACACTCTAATGTAATTTAAATGAAGTTTAACAACAACCTGATTGGTTCAAACCGAACCGATAATACCGTTTGCAAGTTCCACACAGAAAATAATGTAAAACCTATCTATTACTTACGATACCACATACAGAGCTTGAACCGACCGGTTGCGGTTTAAATTCAGTTTAAAAACCGAAAAATAATAACTTTTAACCGACAAAATGAACCGAGCAAAAGGAGAAATCTCCAGAGTGACTGTTCAGTGAGGCGGAGTAACGAATCTGACAGTTTGAGTTTGAAGAACAACAGACAGAGTTTTCAACCGAGCTCGCGCTCAAGATTCCATGCCTGGCATGGAAAGTTAACTCTTTCACCTCCGGAGCAGTTCGAAGGTTGGGACTCACTGCACATGTCATAATATAGCAAGACTTCATGTTGTTTGAAACACAGTTTTCCAAGTCAAGTATTTAAGCTCTGCTGAGGACATAGGCTCAAATGGGGGTTGCATAAGTTAAGCAATGCAAACATTTAAGTCCCAGGCAGGGGCAGGATACCTAAAGGGAGGATTGGTATGAAGCAATCCCTTGAAAAATTTACGGAATACAGGGTGAGATGACAGTGAGGAAGACTTTCCCACTGATTGAAAAGCAGAAACAGCTGACAAGCGTACCTTGAGAGTAGCTGGTCTGAGGCCTAGGCCATTAAGATGGACCATGTAATCCAGAACTGTAGGCAATTCAGCAGTGTCTGGAGATATATGCTTCTTGGAACACCAAATGCTGAATCTTTTCCATTTGGAGTCATAAGTCTTTCTGGTGGCAGGCTTTCGAGAGGCTTTGAGAATATCCAGAACCCCTTGGGACAGATGCAAATCTGCATACTCTAACTCTTCAATAGTCATGCCTTGAGATTGAGAGACCGAAGATTGGGGTACCAAATCCTCCCCTGAGAGGAGGTTAACAGGTTGTAATTCCTGGGAAGAGACGGGGAAGATGGACTGCTAGGGACAGTAAGAGGGGGTACCAGGGCTGCCTGGCCCAATCTGGAGCAATCAGAATCACTTTGCAGGGTTGTGACCTTACCTTGACCAGAACCTTGAACAGTAGAGGAAAGGGAGGGAAGGCATAGAGAAATTTCCCTTCCCAGTTCAACATCAGAGCATCCAGAGGGACTGATCCCAAGACTGGGGGTCTGCAACAAAACAGAGGAAGTTGGTGATTGTCTGGGGCTGCAAAGAGACCAATCTCTGGAGTGACCCATCTTGAAAAAATCACTTTCAACACCAGAGAGTCCAGGGACCATTCGTGATGGCCCTGTGAGATCCTGATCAGTGTATCTGCTAGCACACTGTCCTTCCCTGGAAGGTGGACTGCTATCAGAGAGGTCTGCAGAGAATAAGCCAGGGACCACAATTTCATGGCTTCCGTGCGAAAGGCCGTGGACCGAGTGCCTCCCTGCTTGCTGATGTACCACACGGTGGTGGTGCTGTCTGTTCTGACCTGAACCACCTTGTTCTGCACTGACTGAGAGAAAGTTTGCAGGGCCAGAAAAACTGCCCCGAGTTCCAGGAGATTGATATGAAGAAGGGATTCCTGAGGGGACCACAGTCCCTGGGCTGTGAGAGCCCCCAGATGGGCTCCCCACCCCAAAAGGGAAGCATCTGTGGTAAGGACCACCGAATGAGACTGAGTGACAAATGGGACCCCTTGCCTAAAACTGTCCTGATCCTGCCACCATAGAAGAGCTTGGCTCAGTGTCCAAGTCACTGGAATCAGTTTGGTAAGAGGATCCTTCCTTTGGGACCAAAAGGCCCTCAGACGGAACTGAATGTCCCTCATCTGGAATCTTGTCCCTTGACCACCGCCTAGAAGCCGCCATGTGGCCCAGGAGCTAAAGGAAGTGCCTTGCTGGTCGGGACACCTGAAGGCTGAAGGAAGAAGTCAGCTCTATAAGAACTCTTGCCCTTTCTAGGGGAAGAAAGGCTCTTGCTTTGACAGTATCTAGCTCTGCCCCTATAAAGGTAAGAAGCTGCACCGGTTCGAGAACTGACTTGGGAAGGCTGCAAAGAAATCCCAGGGACGTGAGCACTTGCTGAGTCACTTGCAGGTCTGACTTGACTTGGTCTGGAGACTGACCCACTATGAGCCAGTCATCCAGATATGGAAAAATGGAAATCTTTTGCCTTCTTAGAAAGGCAACTACCACTGCCAGGCACTCTGTGAAAACCCTTGGAGCTGATGTTAGACCGAAGGGCCTTGCTTTGAACTGATAATGGCTTGAGGGCAATTTGAACCTGAGGTACTTTCTGTGGGAGCACCTGATGGGGATGTGAAAGTAGGCATCTTTGAGGTCCAGGGAGGCTAGCCAGTCCCCTGGCCTTAGGGATGGAAGAATTATTCCCAGAGTCACCATCTTGAACCTTGGTTTAAAAGATGTTTGTTCAGGTATCTTAGATCTAGGATGGGTTGCCACTCCCCTGTCTTTTTTGGGGTAAGGAAGTACCTGGTGTACAGATCTTTGCCCCAGTGTATGGTAGGAACTCTCTCTATGGCTCCTAGGGCCAGAAGAGATGAAACTTCTGCCTCTAGGGTAAGGGTTTCAGAGAGAATTGCAGGTGGAAAAGATCCGTCTCTCATCTTCGGAAATTTTTTGAAGCTGAGAACCAGTCCCTGGCTTGCCACTTCTAGGACCCACTTGTCTGAAGTAACAGACACCCAGTCCTGGACGAAGTAAGCCAGCCTGCCCCCTACAGGGATAGGAGAGTTGACCCGGGCAGACCCATCAGGGTGTCTGGTTGGCAGGGGCCTTAGGCTGAGGAGTGGATGCAGCCCTGCTCATCCCTCTGCTTCTCCCTCTGAAGAACCCCTCTGTGAAAAGGGAGAAGAGGCCTGTGCTGCAGAAAGGCCTCATGAAAAGGCCTGCCCCTGCCCCTAGAATGCTGCCTTTGAGGAGCTGCCTGCCACTCCTTGGCCTGTGCACTCCTATAAGTGGTGCTATATTCCTCCATTTTCTTCATGTAATTCTCTGTCTGCTCCCCAAACAGAGAATTACCTTCCACAGGGAAACCATGGCCTTAGCCTGGGTGTCCTGTGAGAAGCTAGTACATCTGAGCCAAGCCATTCTCCGAAGAGCAACAGATGTAGCCATGACTCTTGATGACACATCTTTGGAGTCCACAGCAGCATGGAACTGTACCTTAGATACCTCAATCCCATCGGCAGCCACCTCCTCCTCCAGCTCCTTGGCCAGCTGGGGGAAGGCCTGTTTAGCCAGTGCCAGTACACTGTCCCACCTGGACTTCTGGTACCTGGCTGCATAGGCCATATAATTAGCCTGCCTGAGTACCAAAGAGGATGCCATGTACTGTTTCTTTGCCAAGGCATCCATCCTCCTGGAGTCCTTATCTGGGAGGTGTGAAGCCAAGGGAACATTAGCCCTGTCACAGGCTGCAGCCTGCACGACCCCAACATGGCTGCATTGCTGACAGAAAAACTCTGTGTCTGAGCCTGATAAGGTATACCTCTTGTCCATTCTTCTATCACCAGAAGGTACAGAATTTGGAGACTAACATTTTTTGTGTCTGTTTCCCAAACGATTTGTGTAGGGGAATAGACAGCCTCCTGGACTCTAGGATGTCTATCATTTCAACAAAATCAGGCTCCTCTTGATCCTCTGTAACCTCCTCCATAGGGAGCTGGAGGGTTTCAGCCACTTTTCTGTAGAACAGATAGTGGGGAAGGGACTCAGAGAGCCTAGGAGGGGAAACACCAGAAGGTCTGTCTGAGGAGATGTCTGGTTCAATGGGCACATCCAGACTTTCTGCTCCATCATAATCATCATCTTGTTCATAATCCCCCTCCTCCTCAAATTCCGGTTCATAAAAATCTTCAGGGGCATAATACTGAACCGGAGGAACCGACCGAACCGAACCCCTAGCTAATGGAGCTAGATCGGAAGGAACCAGGCGAAGCAATTCAACAATCCGAATCGCTCGGGCAATCTCATCAGCGGTCAGAACATGAACCTCCGGATCCGAACCGGCTGATTTTCCTGGACGTTTCCTTTTTGTAGGAACCGATTCCTCAGGATCAGCTCTCCTCTTGCCCAAAGAAGTATCGCCCTGGTCAGAGGGCAATCCTCATGGTTCGGTCAGAACCGAACCAGGCTGGCCATCCAGGTCAACGGACTTCTCAGCCTCCTTTTCCCTAAGTCTACCTAATCTTTTTTCCAGGGTAGACTTAGGAAAGTTTTTACATATTTGGCAGTCTGTATCGAGGTGGTCAAACCCCAGACACAACACAGGTGGTGGGATCGCCTTGGCAAAGACCTCCCACACTCACTGCAGTGTTGAAACCCAGTGGGCCCGTTTTTTCTTGTGTTTCCTCCAGACATGGCCAACGTTCAAATTTACTCCTTTTTTCAGCAACCGCCAGGCAAGACTCCCTTATCGGTTTCTAACCATGTTACGGGTATTGGGAAAAAACGTTAAAACACGTTTTCTTTTTTTAAACTGATAAGGACCGGTAACCACACACTAAAGGAAATCACACAGAGTTCAAATATGTTCTATCGGTTCAGCCAAACTGATCAAGAAAAGTTTTTACAATTTCCACAAATAACCCAGAACTACTACCTAAAGTACTTACTGTACCGCAGACAGAGCCCTGAACCGTAATACTACGGAAGCTGAGCGGAAAAAACAACACTTTAACCGACTTTGAACCAAGCAGAAGTAGAAATCTCCAGAGCGACTGTTCAGTGAGGCAGAGTAAAGAATCTTGACGGTTGGGTTTCAAAGTGCTGCAGACAGAGACCTCAACCGAGCTCAAGCTCAACGTTCTATGCACTGCATAGAAAATTAACCCTCTACACTCCGGGGCAGTTCAAAGGCTGGAGCTAACTGCAGATTGTCAGAATACAGCAAGACTTCATGTTGTTTGAATAATGGCATAACAAAAACCCTCCGTCGAGTAGAATCATCAGTAGCAGATGTTAGGGCAGATATTAAACAAATCGACAAGAGGACAAGGGCGGTGGAGCAAGCAGTGAGCCCCTCTCAGATTCAACCAGCCAACATGGCCGCACCAAACTGTATCTACTTACCCGTGAAAGAGAGCTGCAATCCAGGCTAGATGATTTAGAAAACAGATCACAACGGAATAATTTCCGCATCTACGGAATTCCGGAGGGCTTGGAAGCATCATATTCTACCATGGAAGACTGCATCGTAAACATACCAAGGTCAGTGCTCAAGATTTCTGAGAAATGTCAATTAGTGATAGAGAGGGCCCACCGTTCACTGATCCCTAAGCCAAAATAGCAAACTGCACGGCCACGCTCCATTATTGTCAGAATGCTTAATTACAATGGTAGGCAACTTATTCTTCAGACTGTTCCAAGTTCAAATCCTGCGCTCTGAGGTAGAGGCGGTTCGCATTAAACAGGCAGCCAGCCCAATATTTGTAAAGTTCCAAAGGTAAATGCGCTCCAAAATTAACCACAATGCCACAAGATTTAAATCTTGTGGCGTTCTGGTTAATTTTGGAGCACATTTACCTTTGGAACTTTATTCTTCACTCTGCTTGGCAACAGAGGGAAGTGCTGTTAGATGGCCAGAGGCTTTCTTTCGATCAGGATTTTTCAGATTACTTAAATGGTCAAAGGAGACAGATTTGGGATATTATTAAGTAAGCTAGAGAGAAAGACATAAAAACACAACTGCTGTACCCAGCCCGCCTTCATATTCAGACAGATAAAGGCCCGTTCCTTTTCGATTCCCTGTATGACACAGCCTCCACCTTGCGCAATAAAGGACTCAGGATCCCTGACTTTCCCGCAATAACACTGGAACAGAGCACTGCCCAAGTAGCATGGTGCAGGGTGGGCAAACCATGACGAGCGCACCCCACATCTGTCTTATGGCCCTCTCACCTAAGTGAAGACCTACAAGAGCTGTTGGCTAGAGAAAATAAACCAGGACCTGAAGACGACCAAAGTGCCAATACATCCTCAGCAGGTCACTCTACCTGAAGTTCTCTCCACATGTTAAATAAAGCAGAATCATGATTTCCGCTAAATTTCAGCTCAGGACTTCCCCCATTGAGAACTCACACTGGTCTACCTCCGGTCCTAATGGAAAGGATGGTCGGAGGGATATATATTTTACCTTTTTACGCCCCACAGGCCTGAGGGTAGGGGGAAGGGGAAAACGAAGGGGAAGTTTTTATAAGAGCTGGCAATATGCTTTTATAGGTAACTAAACATCCTCAAATTTGAGTGGTAGTCCTAGCTCTCTCTCACTCCAATGTACCTGTCTAGGCAGTTTGCAGCAAGCTTTTTACATCCAGCAGCACTCAGCTATTAGGCAGTGCCCTTCATACCCACGTCCAGTGTGGGTTTAGCTTCTCCTTGAACAAGAGTGGCATCATTCGCTGCGAACAATATTTTACCTTGGAAGTACAATTTTATTATTTACCTTGAAATTAATGTTTGCTGTTCACATGATGCTAACATTTGCAAGTTTTCAACTAGGTTGTTTGAATGTTCTGGATAAGAATCGCAGGCACCTCCTGTGCCTACTGAATTTTTTTCAAAGGCTGGTAGGTATGCAGATTATTCCATTGCTGAAATGTAACTTAGGTCTGGTGCCAGCGGTGCAGGGGTTGGGAGAAGCTAGAACAACAATGAGGGAATTGGACCATATAATATGTGTGGAGGGGACATCTTGGTTTTCAGTATAAATATGGACCCTAAAAGTGGCTTCCCTGAATGTTCAGGGACTTAACTCTCCCATCAAATGAGCAAAAGTCCTACATTACCTGAAGAACCTAAAAGTAGATATAGGCTTCCTTCAGGAGACAAAACTGACACCCCTCGAACACGGAAAACTGAAACAGTCCTGGGCTGGACAATAAGCTCCTCACACCCAACAGGGAAAAAGGCAGGAGCAACCATAATACTCAGAAGGAGTCTTCCCATAGAGATCGAGTCTGAAATGTCATGGAGAGATGGAAAAAGAGTTATAATCTCAGGGAAACTATTTTCTCAAAAGATTCATCTAATCAATATATGCACACCAAACCAAGATGACCCCTTGTACTACAAAAAGCTATCTGGTAAAATTGCAGAATTGGGGGAAAGGTTGATATCACTCGGTGGCAATTTCAACTGTGTCCTTAACCTGGCACTGGACCGTTCATCTGAGGCTGCCACAACGAATAGAAAAATGAGTAAGATGGTGATGGGAGGGATTCAAGAACTGGCTTTGGTGGATGTCTGGCGGGATTCAAACCCAACTACCAGAGATTACACCTTTTATTCTAGCCCCAACCGTTCACTCTCAAGGATAGACTTTTTTCTGTGCAGCCAAGTGGACGCAGAATACAAAACTGTGTTATACACCCAAGGTTAGTGTCAGACCACTCAGTGGTGACACTGCAGATTAGGTTGCGGGATTGGGAGAGAAGTACGACCTAAAGATTCAATACATCTCTCTTGGAAAGAGAGCAATTTAGAGACCTGATTAAATCAGCCATCGAGGAGTACCAGAGCCACAATAAGGTATCAGACACAGGGTGGAAATGGTACTGGGATGGTCTAAAGGCAACCCTGAGAGGGTTAAATCATTTCCTACTCATCACGGCTAAACTGTCAATGCAGGGAAATGCAAAGTAAATTAGAACAAAGGTTAGACTAGCTGGAAAAAGAACACAAAAGAGAGGAATCATTAAAGACTGAGAAAGAGACGCAGTAAGAAAGGAGCTTCAAGAAACACTAAATAGACAGATAGAAGGGAAACTGCATTATACTAATCAAAGGTATTACAAACAGGGAAACAAAGCAGGAAGGCTTTTAGTATTTTGTTTAAGAAAGCTCCAGGCAGAAAGATATGTCAAAAAGCTTCAGAAAACAGACAATGGACAGAACACTATGGTCTATACACCAAAAGACATTGCAGATGTTTTCAAAAATTACTATGCGGCTTTATATTCCAAGGAAGTAAATACCGAACAAGTCCAACAGATCACACACAAGTTTTTAGCAGACATCTCCCTTCCTAAGCTTTCAGACAATGATAGAGGAGCCTTAGAGATCCTGTTCACAATAGCAGAAATCACTGCAGTTGTGAAAGATGTGGGGCCTCGGGGCCTGATGGCTTTAATGCTGAGTTCTACCAGAGATTTGCCCCCCAGCTAGTTCCCCTACTGGCAGACCTATTCAATTCATGCGAGGCAGTGGGAGATCTCCCCAACCCATGGAGTGAAACCTATATATCAGTCATTCCCAAAGAAGGAAACCCCCAGAACAGAGTGCCGAGTCCTATAGACTGATCTCATTATTAAATACAGACGCTAAAATATTTATCAAGGTGTTAGCCATTAGAGTAAACAGAATATTACCAAACTTGGTCCATTCAGACCAGGCTGGCTTTGTCCCCCAGATACACCTTCAGGATAACATCAGGAGATGTCTAAATAGATTGCAAATGGGATGCAAAGCTAAGGACCAGCAGGTAGCGATTGCGGTTGACGCAGAAAAAGCGTTTGATCACATTCACTGAGACTATCTTCAAAAGACACTAGGTAAGTTTGGAAAGAAATTTCTAAAATGGATGCAAGCACTATGTAATTCACCGACGGCTAGGGTAAGGATAGTAAATGGGACGTTATTGGACACAATAACCATACAAAGAGGTACTAGACAAGGTTTCCTTTGCTCCCCCCCCGCTATTCGCACTAAGTATGGAACCCCTAGCGGAACATATTAGATCGAGCCCTCAATTAAAAGGTATGACAATAGGAGGGGAGGACAGTCATGCCTCTCTGTACGTGGACGACACAATGATCTACTTAAGAAATACAACAGTAACATATCCCATACTTGCAAACATCCTGGAAAGATACAGTCTTATCTCAGGCTTTAGGATTAAGAATGACAAGACTGAGATCTTACTAGTAAGTGGGGTCCGCACTCCCGATCTCCTGCAAACCTTACCTTTCAAATGGGTGCCATCAAGTGTTAGATACCTTGGGATTCATATTCCGTTAGATTTAATGCGCCTATACCATGCTAACTATGGTAAATTGTTACAGGAGGTATTTGGAGACTTACACCGTTGGGTTCTCCTACCCCTATCCATAATGGGACGAACAGAATCGATTCGGATGAACATTCTCCCACGTTCTCTGTTTCTATTTATGAAATGGCTGGTAGAAAAGCAACATTCTGATTGATTGGCTGCTACGAGTATGCTAATATGTCTAACACCATAGGAAAAAGATCAGGTTTGCTAAGCGGGCATTGATATGGGTGATGCTGCCCATTCAGAACCTTGAGAAATGAAAACGTAGCCATCTTGTTTTCTGCCAACAGTGGTGCCAGCCGAACAAAAGAAGTAATACCTCTGAACTCCTGTTCACTTGCCCTCAATATTTGACATTTCCAACTCCAACTTTAACACAGAAAAGTACCTGTGTTACAGTGCATAATGAAACCAAAAAAAAGACTGCAAGTGCCCCAATCTGTTCTGAACGCGTCAACCTTTCACCTCTCTTGCTTTCAGTTCTCCTCAATGACCAACCTGCTAGCCGCTACCTATATCCATCTGTTCCTCCCATGCAACAGATTTTCATCCCCACACTCTGTGCGCACAGTCACAGATGACAATCTTTGTTTGATCGCAACACATTTAAATAGAAAAAAAAAATCAAGATTTCTTCCAGTTCTGCCCACCCGCCCACTCGCTCGCAGTGCTTTTCACGGAACGTCATGCCTCCCGCTCAATACATTTTTTTATGCTAAAACTGTTCTCCGTTGTGCTGCCTGCTGCCCTAACAATGTAGAAATCAATAGACACATTGGGGGGAAGCAAGCATCGCGTTCACTACTACCTCCACATACGAAACGGAATTCGGGGAGGGGGATACCGCTATGATAAGCACACAAGTATAAAAACTGCAACTACAGCAGCCTTCCCAGGTCAAAAAGTCCTCAACCCCCCAAAAAAACACAGCAAACTAAAGGCGGAGGAACTATTTTATTTAAATTAAAGAAAAAGATTTGTATTTATAATTACTTAATGCTGCTTTTTACCTTTCACATGCATCTATAATGTAGATGCCCATTTCATAAGTGATTAGCCACTCTGGTTCTGGTGTTAGACACTTTAACACACGGCTAGGAGGTTGATGCACCGCGTGGCCTCGTGCCTCACTACACCTCCTAGCCATGTGTTAAAGTGTCTAACACACACACCCTGTCGTGTCTTATTGCTTACTTAGTTCCTTGCCCCTCCACATCCCCAAGTAAGACTGGCAAAGAATAGGTAAAGCCATACATGGGTTTGTGTTGGGTCAAGGAAGAGCCAGCATAGCTTGGAATACACTTAGAAAACCCAAGACGTAGGGTGGACTTGGTTTACCAAACCTAAAATCTTACTATCAGATGGCTCAGCTTATACCCTGGGTTGAATACCATAGGAAAGACTCACAAAACGTATGGTTAAACATGGAGGAGAGAAGTAATATAGGCAGTGCCCCCATCCTAGACTGCACAGCCCCACCAAAAACCCTCCTGCACTCTAAATGACTTAACCTATGGCAGGAACAGTTATATAAGATTTGGGGAACAGTTAAGTGGGATTTAAATATAACACAGTCTCTCTCCAACCAGACACAAATCTCTTTATACTCAGGCTTTACTCCTCCTCAACTAGACCATACTTTCGACACCTGGCATAGGTATGGATTGTGCTACTTCAGTCAGTTGGTGAGGCAAAATCAAAACATTTTTGCAGGTACAGCAAGAGTCTGGAATCCCCAAATCTCATTTCTTTAGATATTTACAAGTAGTGTCCTTCCTGCGCAAAGACATGAATCTACAAAATATTTAACTGAATCCACACCCTTTAGAAGACTTGATTATCAGGGCAGCAGCAAATCATAGGGAAACACATTTAATTTCAAAGTTGCTTAAAATCTATATAGAGAGTAAGAAAGGGAACCCGCCCACGTCATACTGCTTGGAAGAGGGAGATGGGTCATGAACTTGACTCTCACACGTGGGGTAAAGTATGGGAAGGGGCCTTTCATACATTGGCATCTTCAACTTGGAAAGAATTCAGGTGGAAACTTGTGAGTCGATTCTTCCATGCTCCAGTCAGAACCAAACACTATGATCCCTCAAGCTCAGAACTCTGCTGGAGAGGTTGTGAAATGGTGGGCACACACTACCACATATTTTGGGAATGCCCAATGCTAAAGCCCTTTTGGACTGAGGTCATAACACAACATCATAGGGTGGTCGGGGGCAAAGAGCCACCTTCCTTCAGACATATGATCCTGGGGGGGTTCCCCGGAAGGGAGGAGCACCAATAGACAAACTTCATTTCGGGAAATGCTGCTGGCAGCAAAAGGCAAAGTAATTACCAGAAGATGGTTGACTCCGCAACCGCCAACAGTACAAGATTGGATAGATATCATCAAAAACCATACAGAAGGCAGGAAAAAAAAATCACTGCAGAGTTACGTCTGCAAAAAGATAAATTCAATAGTGTTTGGATTCCTTTCATGAATTTCATAGAAGAGAGGAAGGGGACCCCAGTACTTTCCCAACAGGCGTTTGTATAATAAAGTAACATGCAGATTCTATTACGTTTTGTTGGAAAATGCATATACCATCACTACAATACTAGACTAATTACATGATACTGTACATGAACTACCAGCCAAATGTTGTTTAAGTTTGGTTGCTTTAGTGTTCTGTTTATATCTTGTTAGTGTCAGTGACTCAGTAGGTAGCACACTCGCCTCTGAGGCCGGGAGATCGGAGGGCTGTGGGTTCAGTTCCCACATCTGGCACTTGGGTTAATATCCCAGTACTGACACTGTAGTGCAGCATGAGAGGGGTGCTGCACTTCTGAGGTGCCATCTTTCGGATGAGACGTTAAACCGAGGTCCCATCTGCCTGGACTGGTGGTAGTTCAGGTGGATGTTAAAGATCCCATGGCACTTATCGAAAAGAGTAGGAGAATTTCCCCGGTGTCCTGGCCAAATTTCCCTCATTTACTAAAAATACCACCAACAGCTTAATCTGGTTCAAGGTCAATTGGCATTCATCCGTATCCCCCTCCCCCGGGTCGTGCCTGAAAATAGGCAGGATTTGCCTAGTGCACTTACCCGGTCAACAAAAAATAAATAAATAAATATGTAAAGAGTTAAACTACTGGACAGGGCACAGAACTTTGCACAAGGACATCAGAAGACCGATTCAAACACTTGTCTCCTAGCTAAAGGTGGACTTGAACTATGGTCTGAACCACTTGGTCACGCTTCTCGATCAAAAGACATAGTTAAAAGATGGGGTTAATTTGTAAAAGTGATAGAAAGACTTGTAAACATAAGCTCTAATATGTTAATATTCAGAGTCCTACTTCAATAGGACACTATACCTTTAAATCTGAAATGTCAAATATTACTCATGAAGTGCATCAGTTATATTATCTGTGCCTCTACAATAACAATAATTTTTTTTACATTTCTTTTTTCTTCACTCCTCACACCGGAACTCTTTCAGGCTGTCCCCACTGGCTTAACCACTCTACCATCCACTGTCCCTCCCATCATCTTCAAAGTCGTTATGATGCTCCGAGGTCGAGGGCAGCTAACAGCCCCAGCTAGATCAAGGGGCAGTGACAGGAAAGCGGCATTGGACGGGGATGGCGGCACTGGAGGAAGCTGTCAGCCAGCTGGCTGAGGAGGGTTTTTCTCCCACGCTCCCTGATCCCCCGCAGGTGGTGCACGATCCAGACTTCAGCACACGGCAACCCTGTCAACGCCGGGCCACGCAAGTGTACTGCTACCCAGTGCTCTGAGCTGCCCCGATCTCCAGCGGGGTCGCTGAGCACTGAGCAACAAAACACCCTTCCCCAGGACAGGAGAGCAGACCATCCCATCCCTTCCCTGCCAACCCCAGTGCCTGAGCTCACTTCCAAATCCAGGTCGCCGGTGTGGCGTCCAGCGCCTCAACCCTCAGCACCACCAGGCCAGCCTACAATAATAAAATCTGAAGTTTAAAAACACCTCCCCCAGGAGGGTCTTACCATATTTCAGGTAACAGAAAACAATATAGTTTGCCAATCATTTGGATAAACATTGGAAACTGCAGCACCTTCTCTTCTGGGTGCAAATGAAACAAAAAGTTGGTCAGATTTCCGAACAGACTTTGTCCTGTTAGTGTAATAACGCAGGATTCTAGTGTATGGAGAATCACTCTCGCCCCCATCCCCCGATTAGACTGCTCGAGATAGTACACCGGAAGTTGAATCGACTGGTTCAACATAAATTCTAAAACCACTTTAGGCAAAAACTGAGGGTTGGTATGAAGAGCCACCCTGTCTCTATGAAAAATAAGTAAGGCTCCTTACAAATCAGGGCCTGAAGCTCAGAAATCCTTGGAGCGGAAGTGACTGCCACTAAAAAGAGCGCTTTCCAGGACAAGTAGCACATATCGCAGGAACCAGCCAGTTCAAACAGTGGCAGAGTCAACTTTTCCAAAACAAAATTAAGGTCCAAAGATGGCGCGAGACTGCACACCGGGGGTTTTAGGTGGAGGATCCCTTTGAGAAAGGTTTTGGAAACCTCCAACTGAATCACTGTCTTGCCCTCCACCAGAATGTGGTGGGCAGAAACAGCCGGCAGGTGTGTCTTCAGAGACAAGTATCTCAAGCCTTGGTCATAGAGGTGCAGGAGATGCTCCATGGCGTGAGGAACTGGACATGAAAAAGGGTCCCAACCCTTCGAAGTGGCCCAAATGGAGAAACGCTTCCACTTCATGGCATAGGTAGTCCTCGTAGATGGCTTTCTTTTTTTTTTTTTTTATACTTGTTTCATTTTGGTAAGCAGTAAATATGTATAACCATACACTTCTATATCAAATATTTGCGCCCATATTGAGTGCACAATAAACAATGTAATATCCAGTGCTCCTTTACGACTATTAAAGAGCATAACGTGCATAATATATATAAGAACATAAATCAAACTCAAAATATCAATATAATACCAGATTAAAAAACATTATTAAGTAATCCCAATCTCCTACAGAGATTACTGTATACCAATTGTCAGGTGGATAAGCAATTACTGCCACCAACAGCATTAGTCAGGAATATCAAATGTATAGCCATATATACAGTATATTTCCCCATCTGTTCTGAGAGGGGAAGGCCAACTCAAAAAAATAAAACAATAAAAGACTCCTACCTCCATCCCTTGCATTATCAGTGTCGCTAGTGTACGAGGTTAATCCAACCCCTAATATAAAAGTCGTCTAGTCCACCTATTCTGATATAGGTGAGACTGCTGTCTAAGATTAAACGTCAGTCGCTCGAGCCCCTGAATACTTTCCACCACGTTAAGCCAATCTGACAATTCAGGCGGTTCCGACTGTAACCACCTTTTAGTGATGGCTTCCAGTGCGGCAATTGCTAAAATCATCCAGAGGTATTTTTGCATCCTTGCCACGAATGCCTTGTGGCACAGTTCCCAAAATTAGATTCTTTGGACCTAGAAGCATCTGAACATCAAAAATCCGAGCTTTATATCGGCTAACCTCCACCCAGAAGGACGCAACTGGACAAGACCAAAAAATATGGGCTTTGGACATGTGTCCCTCACCACATTTGCCCCAGCAATCTGGTTGAGCTCCTGGGCTACCATGAGCGACTTGGGCAGGGACTAAGAAAAGATGAGTCTTCACCTTCCAGCCAAACTCTTGACACATTGGCGAGGTCGAGGAACTCCGGGTACTCCTCCATATTAAAGACCACTGTAGGTCCATGAGGAAAACCTTCAAATCCCTTTCCCATTTATGTTTAATATAATGGGAAGAGCGAGATCAGATATATAATTAGTATATATCAGAGACATAGCATGCTCAGCTTTGAGTGAGTTCCAGATTCTCATAAATGGGATATTCTCAATGCCTTCCTGTATCTCTGGACCAAGTCTTCTTATCTGCGTGAACAGAAAGTCCCATAGCTGACAGTACCTGAATCTGTCAGCCGGGTCCAATCCGAACTTTTGCTGCACCACCTCAAATGTGAGTATCATGGGTCCCAAAAGTAGCTGGAAGGGAGACTGCAAGCCTCTCTTGGATTGCCTCAAGTACCATCCATCATACGTCGCCGGGACAAACTGCGGGTCATAGGCCCACCAGCGAAACTGCCAGTGTCTTTTTGGTGTTGCCCCTGCCGGTCCCCCTTCTCTAACCCTCCAAAACCGCAGTGGTACCTGTATACCTCATGGCACCTGTGAACCTCCTATCCCTACATAATATTGCTCAGAGGGGAGGGGCTCTCTGCTCCCCAAGATCTATCCATTTCCAGTGTGAGTCTTGGTTGGGTTTCCCCAGAGAACTGCCACCCTCATCCGGGCAGCAGCCCAATACCCCTGCAAATGGGGGAAGGCCATACTCCCTTTATTCTTTGGGAGAAACAGAAGCTTGCCTAACTTCTATGGTCAGGGTATAGTGGAAACACAAAACCTCTGTTTTGCTTTTATTTAATGTACATCCTGAGAGTGAGGAGAATTCCTCGATCTGCTGAAATACTGCAAGAAGAGAGGTCCCAGGTTCTGACAAGTATAAAAGAACACCGTTGGCATGTAATGCCATTTTATGCTCTTGATCCCCCAATCTAATCCCCTTCACACCCAAGTTTGTCTTATGCTTTGGGTTAGTGGCTCTATGAAGAGTGGAGGATGGGGGCACCCCTGTCTGGTCCCCTGTCCCAAGTCCCCCCCGTAGATGGTTTTCTAGCCTCCACCAGGACCTGCGCCACTCGGGAAGAGACTCCAAATCATGAAGCAGCTATGTTCTGAGGTGCCACATGTGAAGGTGAAAGGATTTCAGCCCTGGATGGACAGCGTGACCTTCCTCTGAGTCAGGAGATTGTAGCAGAGGAACTGGGGTTCCACCGCTAGCTGCTGAGGAAGCAGAAACCAAACTTGGCAAGGCCAAAGGGGGGCAATCAGAACTATGTGGGCCCCTTCCGTTTGGAGCTTGAACCAATAATGTGCCCTGGTGGAGCAGGTTCTGGAATGCTTGAAGGGCCTGCAGAACCACTGTCATCTCCAACACATTTATGTGTAAGGAGAGCTCTGACTGGGACCACTGACCCTGAGTTTTGTGGTTCCCCAAGTGAGCACCCCAACCCATCCCTGGCACATCTGTGGTCAGAGTCTGGGTGGGAGGAGGGGACTAGAAGGGGACCCCTTTGGTGAGGTTGGTGAGATCCTGCCACCATAAGAGATCCCTCTGCATCAAATCGGAGACCATGATCATGTGGTCCAGGTCATCCAGCCTCTGATTCCACTGTGCCCCGAATGTTCACTGCGAGATTCGCATGTGGAGCCTGGCTAAAGGAACAGTGGGGATGGCTACTGCCATAAGGCCCAGCAGACGAAGAATCGACCTGGCAGAGACCTTCCTGCTGGAGGCTACCAAATCAGCCTGCCTCTACAAAGTGTCTGTCCTGTCCAGAGGAACAAAAGCCATACCCTGTCCTGTATCTATGACAGCTCCAATAAGCTGGAGGTGTTGGGAAGGGGCAAGTTGGGATTTTGGGAGGTTCACAGGGATCCCAACCTACATAAAATGATCCAGGATAGCACAGAGGGAAGAGTTCCAGCTGCTACCTTGACGGGGTTGATGGGAGCCAGTCATCGAGCTAGGGGCAGACACAGTGGCCCTGATGCTTCAGGGTTGCCCCCACTACTGCCAGGCACTTGGTGAAAACCTGAGGTGTCGAGGACAGGCCAAAGGGGAGGGCTCTGAATTGGTAATGTCCCCCCCCCCCCCGAAAGACGAATCAGGTAGTGGTGATGGGCCTGAAAAATTGGGATATGCAGGTAGGCATCCTACATATCCAGAGCGCAGAGCCATTGTCCCTCATGCAGGATGGGCAGCCGACCTGGGAGGGTCAGCATTCAAAACCTCTTGTACTCCATGTACAGGTTTAGAGCACGGAGGTCCAAAATGGGACGTAAGTCTCCAGTCTTTTTGGGAACCAGGAAGAAGTGGGAGTAATACCCCCTTTCCGACCTGGATTTCCTCACTTAACAGAGGAATGTGTGCCTTTGGATAGTGGGACACTACTGGGGGCCTGTCTGGAGGTTTTTTCAGAAACTCCAGAGTGTGGCCCTGTCTTATCAACTGAAGGACTTACAAGTCGGTGGTTACTGCCCGCCACCCTTGCAGACAACTGGCGAACCTTCCACCACAGCTCCCCGATGGGCGATGGAGAAGGGAGGGTGGACCGTGAGTCAGCGGCATGGGGTTAGGAAAGCTGCACCGGAAGCTCTCTGTCTTTGCAGGAAAGGCAGCTGTGGTTGACAGAGCCAGATGTTTGGGCTGACGCTGGCCATCTGCTGCTGTTTCGTCTGCTGCTTCGCTTGGTGATAAAAGGCTTTTTGGCCTGAAACTTAGGGCGGTACATAGTGTGGACTGACCTGAGGGACTTGCCCTTATCCTGCAGACTGCTGCTGATGTCTTAAGCATGCCCCCCACCGGAAGAGGACTGAACCCCAGAAGGAAGCATCCTGGATGGCCGCTTGTACATCCTGTGCCAGACCAGACAACCTTAACCAGGAGAATCTCCTGAGGCTACCTGCTGTAGTGGCAAACCTGGCCGAGGAGTCCATCACATCACAGGTGTCCCTGAGAGAATGTCTACATGCCACTTTGGCGGACGTAATGGAGTCTGCACAAATGGATTTTATTTCAGAGTCCAGCAGTGCCTTAATGGCTGGCTCCAGGGATTTTTGGTAGACTAACATATGGGCTACACAGTTCAAGGCACGCATGGCCAATGTTGATGAGGAATAAAACTTCCTCCCAAATCGGTCCAGTTGTCTCGGCTCCTTGTGAGGAGGAGAGGTGCTCATCTGCCTTGGCTTGGAGGACCAATCATGGGCCGTAGCTATTACCACAGAGTCCACCTTAGGATGGACACTAAGGTGGTCCTTCCCCTTTGGTGTCCAGTATGCCCGACTGGCCTTCTTAGCTACCACCGGTATCGAGAAGGGAATCATCCAAATGGTGGAAGTCAGGTCCTCGTGCGGTTCCAACCCGGGGAGGGGTAAGGATAGGAGCTGCCTCCTGCATATCCAGATGCTCTGCTAGCCTTTGATATTTTTGGGTTCTGAGCATCAGACTTCCAGTCATAGACTTCTGCTGTTTTCTTGAGCAGGTCCATGAAAGAGGGGTCCTCAGGTGGGGATTTAGGGGACTCCTTCGGCCAAGGCTCCCCAGGAGCAGGAGTCTCAAACCCTGACACCGCCGAGGAGGAGGAGGAATCAGAATCAGAGTCCAGATCCATATCAGAGGACCGGACATCAGGTCAGGCCGGTTCCCGGGGGTTAGGAGGTGCTCTCTCCTGAGGACCTGGCATCGGAGGACCTGGTGTCAGAGGACGCGTGGGCATAGGGGCAGGCCTGGGTGGCTGGCCCCCCCAGACTCCGGGGAACCTCTCAGGGAGGTTGTCGGCTATCCAGCTCTGATACGAGCTGGGCCTTGGTCTCAGACCACCAGGACTGGAGGACAGCCTTAAAGTTCATCGGAGCCTAAGGTGGGGGGGAGTTGGTAGACTAGGGTTCCAGTGCCGGGTAACCTGACGTATGAAAGGAGTACAACAGGTAGCTCGGCGGAGGGTAAGCAGGAGAATACTCCCGACATCTGGAATCCTGACGGGAGATAGCCCGCTGGGTTGTACGTTGGGAAATGTAGTGTCGGGTATCCTGACGGAGGGCCCGATGGAGGGCCAGACAGTGGCACCGGTGGCCCTGGGGTGTCCCAAAACCCGAGCCTGAAGGACCAGGTCAAATGTTGGACCAGCTGGCAGTAGACGTGGCAATGGAGTTGGAGTCTCTGTCGGGAAAACCGGCAGCAGGGACCTCTGAGGGTTACTTGGAACCTCCAGAGATAAATCCGGAGGTGAGCCTGGAAAAGTACCACCAGACGGATGACCCCCGTGCCCCTCTCTGGTCTGGGGAGGGCGGAGGGAGCTCTTCCAACAGGAAGGAGGGGGAGACTAGGTGGTGGAACCCCATCGGGGAGGGCTGAGCCAAATCCAGCAACTGGGAATCGTGGGGTCTTACCAGACCCCGACACCAGATCGGTTGGTGGGCATTTACTTGAACCGGTCGCACTTACTTATCAGGTCGAGGTCGTCACGCAGACATCAGACAAGCCAACACCGACTTATCGACCAATGCCGGGGGGGGGGGTCCCCAGAGTCTCCAGAGCTAGACAACACAGCCTGGCCGGGTACTCGTCGGAGGACTTGATGAGCGACTTATAAGCCCTGTCAAACACTGCAGACCCGCTGGTGGAAAGGGGCCTTAGCATGGCAGAGGCCTCAGACACTGCCGAGGTGTCCACAGCCACCATAACTAGTGGCAGCCAGGGGGCCAAGGACTGCTCCTGAGGCGGGGCAGGCTTGGCCATGGCGGCAGACTTCCCGGAGGAAGAAGACCGCCACTCACCTGAGGGCAGCCGTGGGTGGGAAGGGGACCTGTCCTGGTCCTGGTGTTTCTCCTTCGCCTTCTTCTTCTTATGCCTTGATTCTGGAGGTGAGGAGGAAGCGCTATGGAGTTTTTTGTTGTTTTTTTTACTTTCTTTTTAACCCACCTAACCTGCCCTCATTGTTCCACTCCTTCAGGCCGCTCATACCACCCATGACCGGCCACAGTCTGCCCTTAGAGTGCCCCGGCAACTCCTACCTTCCTCCACCTCAACGGAGCACCTGCACAGCGGGATCTGCCCGTGGAACTGTGGCTAGATGGCTTGGAGTGGCCGTCATCTAGGACCGCTGAGGGTTGTATTTTCCATTTTTCTTGTGGTCCCCTTCCATCCCCCCTGAGGACGCCGGCTCGGGGGATAAGTGCTTACGCACTACCCGACTCCAGTGCCCCCAAAAGTCTGTGCTCCCACCGACCCTTAAGGACATCGGGTACGTGAAGCACCACTGGTAACCCACCCCGAAGGAGGAGCGCGTCCGTCGGGACTGTCAATCCTCCTTCCCCCTGCCGACCTCCAGCGACCCGAGCCTGTGCCCGAACTCAGGTCGCCGGCATAGTGCAAGGTGTGGAATCCAGTGCCTCAACCCTTAGCGCCACTGGGCTGGCTCCACTACGGAGTTTTTTAAGCTCTTTTTCCATCAAGACCATTCTTTGCTTAAGTGAGCCTCGAGGGCCTGCTGGCATCGCTTCCATGTGGCTTAACTGAAACTGGAACAGACCTCACAATCCTTGACCTTGTGCTCCAGGCCTAGGTAGAAAAGGCAGAGAGTATGGGAGTCTTCGTGTGGGAGCTGCGTGCCGCACGAAGCACACTTATTTTTATGTTCGACGCTAGACGACGACATGCACAAAAAAGTACAGTTATGTAAAAACATATCGTAACAGTAGATCTTCGAGAGAGGTTTCTGCAGTAAGTCATAATATGTAGGACTGCACCCTCTGGTGTCAGGACAGCACGGAAAACTTTTCCAGCAGTGTCTGGCAGGGGGACCGCCCACCTGATGTCACGTGACGGACGTCAGCGTGACCCTATATAGTGGGTGGTCCCCACGCCCTCCTTCCAGTTCTCCCGCCGGAGATCCAAGGAGGATGAGACAGGAGAAAAGGATAAAAATCCTGGAGCCCAGTTCAGAATAATCTGAAAGAAATGCAGAAACTGGGGGAAGGAGAGAGGGAAAAGTTGACCAACTGCAGGAACCTCTCTCAAAGATCTACTGTTACAGTAAGTTCTTACGTAACTCTGCTATCTTACTTTGAGAGGGTTCCTGCAGTAGGTCATAACTTGTAGGACTGAATCCCAAGCAGTCGCTTTCAGAGAGAACAAGAGAGTCATGGGAGGAGGAGCAACTGAATAAACAAAACAGGACCGACCTAAGACAGTAGGCTCTGCAGAACGGTGAGGCCAAACCCAGCCCTACACCTAGAGGCAATGTCCAGACTGTAATGCTTTGTGAAGGTATGGACTGAACTCCAGGTAGCTGCCACACAAATCTCTGCTGCAGAAACACGCCTCAGAAATGCTGTAGAGGTAGACATGCCTCTAGTAGAGTGACCTCTAACCTCTCCTGGAAGAGGTTTGTCATACTTCTGATAAAAGCGGATGCAGTTAGCAAGCCACTTAGATAGGCATTGCTTAGAGACGGACAACCCCAAGGATTTGGGGAAGAAGGAAACAAAAAGCTGATCAGACTTTCTGGATTCTTTAGTTCGGTGGACATAACACCTCAGAATTCTATGAACATCCGAAGTGTGAAGGAGAGCCTCCCCCTATTCGAGTGAACAGAATACTAAACAGGGAGTTCAACCGTCTGGTTTAAGGTGAACTCACCTTGGGAAGAAACTCAGGATTTGTACAAAGGACCGCCCGGTCCTTGTGGAAAATCAAATAAGGCTCCATATGCATCAGGGTCTGAAGCTCGGAAATCCTACGAGCAGAAGTACTGGCAACCAAAATTGGCGCCTTCCAGGAAAGGTAGCGCATGTCACAGCTCATCGCTGGTTCAAAGGGAGGAAGTGTAAACTTCTCGAACACAAAATTCAAAGCCCAAGGTGGGGTTGGGGTAAGGATGGGGGTTTAAGATGGAGGATCCCTTTCAAAAAGGTCTTAACGAGATCTCCAACTGTGCCACGGGTTTCCCCTCCACCAGGGCATGGTAGGCCAAAATGGCCAAAAGGTGGACCTTAAGAGAAGAATAAGACAGACCAGAATCAGAGAGGTGCAACAGATACTCCATAATCTGAGGAGCTGAGCAAGTAAAGGGGTCCCAACCTTTAGACACTGCCCAAATGAAACAACGCTTCCATTTCATTGCGTGGGTGGATCTCGTAGAGGGTTTCATCACCTCCAACAGGACCTGGGCAACCCTCTGGGAGACCCCAAAATGAGACCTGATTATGTCTGAAGGAGCCACGCATGAAGATGCAGGGTCCTGAGTCCCAGATGTACCAACCTGCCTTGATCCTGAGTCAACAGATCATGCCCAAAAGGAAACGGAACTGAAGGTTCCGCTAGGAGCTGCTGCATTAGTAGAAACCAGATTTGCCTCGGCCAGAGCGGAGCCATCAGGATCACCCGTGCTCCCTCTACCTGGAATTTGTGAAGCACTCTCTGTAGAATAGGAAAGGGAGGTAAGGCGTACAAGAACTTCCCTGTCCAACATAGTGACAATGCATCTTCCCAGAAAGCACCAGGCTCTGGAACGAGCGAGCAAAAGCTGGGAAGAAAAATTTACTCATCTTAGTAATGTTGTTTCTTCTAATGGAGTCTTGCTATATTCTGACTATATGCAGTTAGCCCCAGCACTTGAACTGCTCCGGAGAGAAAAGGGCTAACTCTATGCAAAGGCATAGAACGTTGAGTTCGAGCTCAGTTTTCAAACCTCTGTCTGTGGTACTCTGAAGTGTAACCATCAGATTCTTACGAGCACTAAACTAACTAACTCAAAGTAAGAAATTATTTTAAAACTTTTGTGCCAAGTGGCAAAACAAGGTTTTGGGGGTCAAAGACTCAAGTCAAGAAAACACAAAAAGAACCCAACAGGTAGTGTGATTCACCAAACTAAAAGAAAAAACTCCTAAGAGATGGAGGCATATCCAGAGCACCTCTGGGGTGCAGCACTGTGCCTGCCCCACCACATCCCAAAAACTACTAAGTTCCAGGAAGGGAGACAGGGAGGGAAGTCAGAATACAGCAAGACTCCATCAGAAGTAAATGGAAATTATGTACCTACCATAATGCTTGATCTTCGCTTGTATCTTCACCATTCATTACTGTTTGGGTGTTAGCCGGAGGCGTGCACCCGCTACCAGAGTTTTTTTGTTTTTTTGTTTTTTTGGAGAGGAGATGGCGCCAACGGCGCCACCCCCAGAGCGACGCACTACATGGTGTGCGAGGGGCGGCCGTTAGGCACCGCAGACTCCTCCTCCATCTCAGTTCTGTAAGCCGGAGAGGCGAAACAATGATAAGAAAAAAGAAAAGCGAGGCAAGAGAGCCGAGGATAGGCAAAGGAAAAGATATAAACTGAAAAAGACATAAGCCAACAGAGGACAGGAAAGAGGAAACCTACCCTATGGGACCGCAGGGCCTCACTCCTGGGGCGGCTCCAAGGGAGAAACAGGTAAAGGAGAGAGAGAAGAAGGAAGAAGAGGAGGAGGGAAGGAAAGGGGGGATGCTGAGAGGAGGGAGGAATTCTGCCAAACTGTGAGAGCTGACTTGAAGGCTCGTAAACTCGGAACCAAGGTGAGGGAGCAAGGATCCCATTTAAGAAAACTGGTGAAGAAGGTTCAACTGAACCTTTTTGCACAGCTTGTTACACAAAAGGCAGACTCTCAACACCTCATCCCCAACTCCTTACACTGTAGCTGAAAGCTCGCAGACTGCCAAGGCAGAATCTGTTCCGAAAGGAGAGCACCTAACTAGGAAGGGGAAGGAAGGCTACTAGCACCTTGTTACATGCTAACACAGATGTGTGTGTGGGGGGAGGGGTATTTGAAGCCCTACAAAGGGCACCCGTTTGCAGAAGGAAGAGTGGGAACTCAGTCTGACTCCCGAAGTTAAGGCAAGCAGATCACCAGTTCAAAGAATTGGAGAGCCAGGGCAGTGTTAACTAGCAGAGGCTGGCGCGAACAGGACATTCAGACATGGCAGAGGAGACCTAGAAAAAAGGAAACCAAACCTTTTAAGGAATGGTTTCCTTAACTGTGAATTGAACAGTATGGCTTAAGAAGGAGCCAACCCCCAGGGGCAATCAGAGAGAGTTCCCTCAGGATAGAAATAAATTCTACTCGTTCCCCTTTCCTCCTCCTCCTCCATTAATGAATCCATTCTGAGAGAAGAACGGCAGGGTCAAAAAAGATTTTTTTTTTTTCTAAATTAGGCTTTAAGGCCGTGAGGGAGGAGGAACGAGCAGGGAGGGGGAGACGCCGGAGAAGGAGGCCCATGAGGGGAAGGTAGGCGTGTATCGGTAATGAATGGTGAAGATACAAGAGAAGATCAAGAATTACGGTAGGTACGTAATTTCCATATCTTCTCTTGTCAATCTTCACCATTCATTACTGCTTGGGTGAGTACGAAGACCCCCCAAAGGGGAACCAGGAAAATCCCTGAGGGAACAAGACCCTCAGCCTCCTGCTGATGAGAAACAGAAGGAAGAGACCCTGGCCTTACAAGACAAGAAGCCTAAGGCCGAGGAGAGCTCGGAGGTGTCTCCTGAAGACAAGGAGACAGAGGAAGCCCCTGCATTAGCCTCCTAGCCCTGGTGGAGAAAAGACGGGTCTCCCGGAATGTGGAGCGAATCACCCGACATCAGGCCGGGGTGACAATCTTGATAGACGAAGCCATGCCATCCGCCTAATGCAGACTGCTGTCCCCACAAGCCTGGAGGCTACCTCACTGGCATCATAGGATGCTCTTGCTTGGTGCCTTGCCAGCTCCAGGCCAATAGCGGAGAGGGCAATGGCTTGTCTGGATTGCTCCGTATCAGGCATAGATGCTAGAACCTGAGAAAGCTTTACATAGAAACATAGAATTTGACAGCAGATATAGACCACTTGGCCCACCCAGTCTGCCCATTTCCCTACCTAATGGATAAGCTGCAGATCCTAGTTAACCAGCAGCCTACTTCTTTCTACCCCCAACCCCTAGAATTGCCTTATGGCTGTCCCATGCATGCTTGAATTCAGTCAGTGATTTTGACTCCATAACCTCCTCCGGAAGGCCGTTCCATGCATCCACAGCCCTCTCTGTGAAAAAATACTTCTTTACATTACCTCTGAGCCGCCCCCCCCTCTATCTTCAAATTGTGCCCCCTTGTTCTTGCACACCTCTTTTTTGAAAGATGCTACCCTCTTGGACTTTGTTGATTCCCTTAAGGCACTTGAACGTTTCTATCATGTCACCCCTCTCCCTCCTTTCCTCGAGGCTATACATATTAAGCTCCTTTAGTCTCTCTTCACATGTCTTCCGGTGCAGACCCTGCACCATTTTAGTTGCCCTCCTCTGGACAGCTTCCATCTTGTCTATGTCCTTGAGGAGACTGGGTCTCCAGAACTGCACGCAGTACTCCAGATGGGGTCTCACCAGCTGTCTGTACAGAGGGATAACAACTTCCTGTTTTCTACTGGTGATGCCTCTCCCTATGCATCCCAGTATCCCCCCAGCCCTCCTTACTGCCCTCTCGCATTGCTTGCCCACCTTTAAGTCATGTGATATTACTACCCCCAGGTCCCTTTCCATTATTGTTGTTGTTAGTATCTTACCCCCCATTGTGTACTATTTCCCTGGGTTTTTGTTTCCCAGGTGCATTACCTTGCACTTCTTAGCATTAAATCTAAGCTGCCATATATCTGACCATTCCTCTAACCTTGCAAGTCCCTTCTCATCCTTTCCACCCCACTCGTGCATCAACTCTGTTGCAGATCTTTGTGTCATCTGCAAAGAGACATTTTTCCTTCCAGTCCTTCTGCAATGTCACTTATAAAGACATTGAAGAGGACCGTCCTAATACTGAACCCTGTGGTACCCCACTAGTAACCCCGCTTTCTTCAGAGTGGACTCCATTTACTATTACCTCTGTGTCCTATTCTCCAGCCAATTCTTTACCCAGGCTGTCATCTTGGGACCCACTCCCAGGCTGGCTAACTTATATATTAATCTTTTGTGTGGGACGGAGTCAAATGCCTTGCTAAAATCTAGGTAGGCCATGTCCACAGCCCCTCCCTGATCTACTACTTTGGTCACCCAGTCAAAGAAATCTATTAAATTCGTCTGGCTGTGAATCCATGCTGCCTTGGTTCCATCATTTTCCCTATCACTGAGGTTAAACTAACAGGTCTGTAGTTTCCCGCTTCTGCCCTGCTCCCACTTTTGTGAAGGGGAATCACATCGGCCCTCCTCCAGTCCTCGGGTACCACCCCATCCTCCCATGATTTGTTAAAGAGGGTAGTCAGTGGTGTCACTAGTTCTACCCTTAGTTCTTTTAGAATTCTGGGATGAATCCCATCAGGCCCCATTGCTTTGTCCACCTTCAGTTTTAAGAGTTCTTTCAGAACCCTTTCTTCTGTAAATGGGCTGGTATCAACTTCTGTATCCAGAGTGTTTCTACTTCTGTTTTAGGTACCTCCCCCTCTTCCTTTGTAAATACTGAGCAAAAATATTTGTTTAGTATCTCTGCCTTTTCACAGTCACCCTCTGCCCACCCCCCTTCCCTTTATTAAGCCTCACTATCCCTCAGTTAGTCTTCCTTCGCTCCTGATGTACCTAAAAAGGTTTTATCCCCTTCTTAACTGAGTTGGCTATCTTTCCTCAGTTCGGCCTTTGCTGTTCTGACTGCCTCCCAGCTTACTTTTGCTTTAACTGATACAATTCCTGTCCTGCTCCTTCTGTGATTCTTTGTACTTTCTGAATGCTTTCTCTTGAACCTTCACTGCCACCTCCTTTGAGAACCATAGTGGTTTCTTACATTATTTTGTTTTGTTTATTTGCTTCACACAAAGGCTTGTTACCTCTGTGATGGCAGTTTTTATTATTCCCCTCCTTCCTGCCCATTTGCTAGTGCATTCCTTAGGCACTCACCCATTTTGGCAAAGTCAGCCCTCCTGAAGTCTAGTACTTTTGCCTTTGTATGGCTTGACTCTATTGCTGTGTTTATTGTGAACCATACTGTTCGATGGTCGCTAGTTCCCAGATGGCTACCCACTTTACATCTGTGATCCCTCTCTCCATCTCCATTTGAGAGGACCAGGTCTAGATTGCTCCCTCTCGAGTGGGTTCCAATACTAGCTGTCTAAGGCATGCCCCCTGTAGGACATCTAGAATAACCCCACTCTTAGAAGTGGCTGCTGCAACTGCACTCCAGCTAACATCTGGCATATTCAGATCACCCATCAGCAATATCTCCCCTTTATCTGCCATTCTAAGAATACTTTCTATCATTTCCATGTCCATTTCCTTCCCCTGAGAGGGGGGTCTGTATACAACCCCTGTGCGGATTGTGGTGCCATTGCCTGCCTCCAAATTGATCCACAGTGCTTCTTCTCCTCCCTGTTTACCCTTTTGTTCTGTTGCTTTGATTCCTTCTCTTATGTAGAGAGCTACTCCTCCTCCTCTTTTACCCTCCTGTCCCTCCTGTAGATAGTGTATCCTGGTATGTTTTATGACCAGTCATGGTTCTGTGTGTACCATGTTTCTGTGACTGCCACGATATCCAGATGTTCCTCTCCATCAAGGCCACTAATTCAGGAAGCTTGTTACCCAGACTACGGGCATTGGTACTCATTGCTCTCCATTTTTGATGGCTTTTACCTTCTGTAGCAGCATCCCCTACTGACCTTTCTACCTTGGTCTTTTGTCATTTAGTACCTGTTTTGTAGGGAGGCTGGGATTTCCTGCTGCTTATCAGTGCCTCCCCTTGACTAGTTTAAAAGCTTGCCAATGAAGCATTTAAACCGATTGTCCAAAATACTTCTTCCCTTCCTGGACAGATGCAGACCATCCTGCCAGTATAGGCTGGTGTCCCTCCAGGTGGAAACCCCAGTCCCCAATGAAGCCAAACCCCTGTGCTCCACACCATTTTTTCAACCATTCGTTAAACTGCACGGTGCAAAGTACCCTCGCCTCACCCATGCCACTGACGGGCAACACCTCTGAGAAGGATACTGTGTGTGCTACTTGTCTTAACCCCCAACTCTACAAAGTCCTTCTGCACTGCTCTAATCTCATGATGAGCCAGTTATTTGTCCCTAGGTGGACAATGACGTCCAGCCTCAGACCCCGCAACTTTCTCGTGATCCTAAGGATGTGCTTCCTGTCCTCCAAGCCATGGCACCAGGCAGGCACCTTACTTCAGTTTTCCCTGCTCCCCCAGTTCTATCCCCTAATAACTGGAGTCCCCACCAGGAGCTGCTTCCTTTCCCTGTGGTGCCCTCTGCCTCCTTCCTGAGGGCTCCCTTAGACAGTTGTCTGCACCTCCCATAGTCTCCTCTGCTGGGTGCATCCATAGGGGAACCTATGCTCCTCAGAATGGTGTATGGATTGTGAGTGGAACAACTGACTGGGTGTGCCTCTGTTACACCACCCTTATCCTCCCTGAGCCCACTGTGGTCCAACTGCTGTGCTTTCTTCGCAACCTCTGAGGTAGTGGTGGTGGCTCTGGTGCTCCCTGGATGGGGGAGGTTCCCTTGCTACTGTCCAGTGCGGCCTGAAGACGGGCAACTTCCTCCCTTAGGGCAGATAGTTGTCTGCAAACAAGGCAGCATCTCAGCCTCCAGAAAGACTCCCGGAAGACTGCTGCCCCACAGCCATTACATTGTACTACTCCCCACATAACTGTCTACCTTGTTTATTTTTTTTTTTTTTGTGTGTGTGTGTGTGAGTGATTGGTGTGTTATATAGAAATATATGTATTTATATAATGTGTATGCTTATATTGTCAGTGCAGTGTGCTAGAGAGGATATGACAGTGATATGCACCTTGCCCTCTTGAGGAAATGATGTCAGAACCCCAGGTATAAATGAACTATTTCAGGGGTGGGTGGGTGAGGGTGGGAAGGGTTTGGGCCTAAACTGTGCCCTCACTAAACAATCAGCTAAAAGCTCTGACCTACCGCTGCGATGAGTGCCTTCCTGTCAGCAAGATGCCATACACGACAATTTGACAGAGAAAATACCCTGCTAATCAAACAGAAAAATCCAAACATCCAACCATAAATGCCTGTTGTAGGCAGCATGGTGAGCCTGATGTGATGCAATGCACAACATCGCACGAGAGGAAGAGAACACTTCACCCCCACCGGTCAATTTGTAGGGAATCTGAGTCCGGTGGATGGTCGTGCGCCAGGCGGCGACGCCCGGAAGGAGTCTCTAGGAACTGCAATCCCGAGGGTGGGTTGGGGAGTACACCTAGAGATTCCAAAGGGGCACAATACCTCCTCCTGCAGTCTACCGGGGCTGGAAAAGGTGCGGCTGGAGACTTCCATGTGTGGATAGATGCCTCCTGGAAAGGGATAGGCCAGGATGGCACCACCCGATGTTGGGCGCTGAATTCCCCAAGGAATTCACGCATCTGCCGCTCAGTATTGTCTCGTCTGAGAAAGGAAATACTGAGATCCTTAGCAATTCTCGATAGGAAGCACTGATATTCCGTGAAATCAGCGTCGGATGAGAGGTGAGCAGAGGGTTCCTCTCCCTCAGAGAAGGGAGTCGAGGAAGGTGAAAAAAGTACAGTTACATAAGAACTTACCGTAACAGCAGATCTTCGAGAGAGAGGCTCTTGCAGTAGGTAATTACAAATAGGACTGAAGCCGGCAGGCGTCAGGACCCCACGGAAAAATTTCTAGCTAGCAGTCTCTGGTGGGGGACCGTCCCCACGTCAGATAACCGACGTCAGGCAATGTCAATATAAAGGGGTGGTCCCCCACGGCCGCCTTCCAGTTCTTTCCCGCCAAAGGCCAAAAAAGGCAAGACGAGAGAGAAGCGGATGTTTCCTTCACTGGAAAAGGAGCTGAAAAAGCTTAGAGGGAGGGAAGGTATTACCTACTGCAAGAGCCTCTCTCAAAGATCTACTGTTACGGTAAGTTCTTATGTAACTGTACTATGTTACTTCGAGAGGGCTTTGCAGTAGGTAATTACAAATAGGACTGAGTCCCAAGCGGTCAGGAACAAGCAGAAGCAAACGGGAGGAGGAAAACTACCCAAAAACAGACCCTCTAACTGTGAAGGTCTTAGGAAAGAAGACCCTGCAGAACAGCCACCCCGAAGCCCACTCTACGGCAAGAGGCAATGTCCAAACTGCAGTGTTTCGTAAAGGTATGGACAGAAGTCCAAGTAGCGGCTGCAGAGATGTCTGCCGCTGACACATTCTTGAAACAAGCAGCGGAGGCAGCGACCCCTCTGGTGGAGTGTCCTCCGACTTGACCAGGCAGGGTCTTGTACTTGTCGTAACAGAAAGTGATACAATGAGCCAATCATTTAGATAGGCATTGTTTAGAAACAGCATTGCCTTCTCTTTTACACACAAAAGAGACAAACAGTTGACCAGTCTTTCTGAGATCCTTCGTCCTTGTGGTGTAGTATCTCAGGATTCGGTGAACATCCAAAGTATGCAAGAGATACTCTCCTTGATTGGAGTGCTGTGTAAAGAACGCAGGCAGCTCCATGGATTGATTCAGCGTAGATTCTGCTACCGCCTCAGGGAGAAACTTAGGATTGGTACGCAGAGCCACACTTTCCTCGTGGAAAATCAAATATGGGATTTTGCACGAGGGCCTGAAGCTCGGAAATCCTTCGAGCAGAAGTAATGGCCACTAAGAAGAGGGTCTTCCAAGAAAGGAACTTTAGGTCTGCAGAGGCTGCTGGCTCGAAAGGAGGCAGAGTAAGCTTCTCAAGGATAAAATTTAAACCCCAAGAAGGGGCAGAAGCACGAATAGGGGGTCGAAAGTGGAGAACCCTCTAAGGAAAGTCTTAGAGACTTCCAACTGCGTGAAAGTCCTGTCCCCAAAAGGAACATGGTAAGTGGAGATGGTCGTCATGTGAACTTTCAGACAGGAATGACTTGAGAACCAGATCAAAGAGATGGCGCAAGTAATCCAAAAGCCGCCCAACAGAGCAAGAGAGTGGCTCGAAATCTTTGGAAGTAGCCCAAATAGAGAACCATTTCCATTTCATGGCATAGGTAGATCTAGTAGAGGGCTTTCTGGCCTCCACCAGAATCTCAGCTACCAACGGGGAAACCCCGAAACGAGCTTGAGCTATGTCTGCAGGAGCCACGCATGCAACTGAAGGGACTTGAAGCCTGGATGGACCAGGGTCCCCTGATCCTGGGTCAGCAAAAGTTGTGAAAGAGAGGGAGAGGAAGAGGAGGTTCCTCTGAATACTGTTGCAGAAGAGAGAACCAAACTTGCCTGGGCCAGAAAGGAGCAATTAGGATCATGCGAGCTCCTTCCAAGCTGAGCTTCTGTAAGACCCTCGGAATCAAGGGGATCGGTGGGGGAGGCATAGACGAATCTGCCCTTCCAGTCTAGAGACAGAGCATCTCTCCAAAAAATGCCACGCCCTGGAGCGAGCGAGCAGAAGGCAGGAAGTTTTGCGTTGAGAGGAGACACAAACAGGTCTACTTGTGGTGTTCCCCAGCGTAGAAAGATATCATCTGCTACCCCCTGATCTAGTTCCCACTCGTGACCGCGAGCAGACGACCGACTGAGGTGATCTGCCCACGTGTTCTCGACCCCCGGGACGTGAATTGCCGTGAGGTGAAGGTTGTGCTGAACTGCCCATTTCCAAACTCGCATCACCTCCCTGCAGAGAGGGTAGGAACAAGTTCCTCCCTGTTTGTTGACGTTCCAGACTATGCACATGTCAGTCTGGACAGCCAGATGCCCCGGGAGCAGAACCAGGCGCAGAGCATGAAGAGCATACAGCACAGCCCGGAGCTCGAGCACACCGATGTGGAGAGATTTCTTGAGCTTGGACCAGGAGCCCTGGGTCCTGTGAGACCCGAGAAGGGTTCCCCAACCCTCACCCCAAGGCATCTGTAGTCAGCATCTGGGAGGGGTGGAGAAAGGCTGAAGGGAACTCCCCAGCAAAGGTTCTCCTGAACCATCCACCATTGCAAGTCCCAAGCCATAGGACTGGAGACCAGAACTAGTTGATCTAGGTCATCCACCAACTGATCCCACAGAGAGCGAAGCATCCACTGAGAGATTCTCATGTGGAGCCGAGTACAAGGGACTGTTAGAATAGCAGCCGCCATGAGCCCAAGGAGGCAAAGCACTGACCTGCCTGTGGCTGGACAACAGGCTGACCTGAGCCTGGAGTGAGGCCGCCCTGTCCAATGGCAGGAATGCCATGCCGGAGGTCGTGTCCAGGATCGCCCTGATGAACTGGAGCCTCTGGTACGGGATCAGATGGGGCTTGGCGTTGTTGACGGTAATACCCAGGCAGGTAAAAACCTGTAGGGTAAGGGAAAGGAAGCGCAGGAGTTCCTCCCTGTACAAGGCCGCCAGGAGCCAGTCGTCCATGTACGGGAAAACCTGAACCTCCTGGGTACACAGGTAGGCCGCTACCACCGAAAGGCATTTGGTGAACACTCGGGGTACCAAGGAGAGACCAAATGGGAGGGCCTTGAACTGGAAGTGGTCCCCCTGGAATGCAAAACATAGGTATTTGCGGTGGGAAGGGTGAATAGGGATATGCAGGTAAGCAGCCTGCATGTCCAGAGCACACAGCCACTGTCCCGGCCGAAGAAGAGGCAGAAGACTCTGCAGAGAGAGCATCCTGAACCTTTTGTACTCCACAAACAAGTTCAGGGAGCTGAGGTCGAGAATCGGCCTCACATTTCCTGACTTCTTCGGGATCAGGAAGAAAAGGGAGTAGTAACCCATCCCCTGAAGGTGGGGGGGAAACAGGCTCTAGTGCCTCCTTCAGAAGAAGAGAGGATATTTCTTCCTGAACCAGAAGAAGGTGTTCTGGGGAGTAAGATGACCGGGGGGGGGTTCGAGGAGGTTTCCAAAGAAACTCTACTGAGTGTCCTTCTGCGATCAGCTGGAGCACCCAAGTGTCTGAAGTGATCCTCTCCCAATCTGGTAGATGGAGGGAGAATATCACTCCTACTGGTTCATCTGGAAGGCCCAGAGGCTGTGGGACAGGAAAGGAGGCAGGAGGTGCGAGGCAGCATCACGGCTGAAGCCCCCACTGCTTTTTTGGGTGGGGGGGCTTAGTAGCCGGAGGGGTCTGACGTTTGTTGGCTCGCTTTCCCAGAGGCTTCGCCTTTTGCCGAGAACGTCTGTGAAAGGGACGACACTGAGTCTGAAGGGGGTCTGTACATGGAGTAGACAGACTTAAGAGCAGTACCCTTCTCTTGCAGATCTGTGATGATGTCCTTGACATCACCACCGAACAGCACTGAACCCCTGAAGAGTGCATCCTGGATAGCAGACTGCACCTCTGGGACCAAACCTGACACCCGGAGCCAGACATGATGCCGCAAACTCACAGCAAAAGCCGAGCTCCGACTGGCAGCGTCCACTGCGTCACACATGGTACGAAGCATGTCCCAACTGGCCGAACGCGCAGACTGGACTATATCGGCCACTTCCTGCTTCATCTGAGAATCAGGAAGGGAATCCAATTTAGCCTCCACCTCGCTCAGGATCGCCTTCTGGTAATCCCCATATGACCAACGTAATTCAGGGCCCTTATACCCAGAGTGGAAGAAGCATAGACCTTCTTCTCGTACTGGTCCAGAAGACGGGATTCCTTGTCTGGTGGCAATGAGCTCAAGTGCTTGGGGTTAGCCGTCCGGCTGTGAGCGGCGCTAATCATGACCGAATCAGTTCGAGGGTGTGAATTTAAAGAGTCAACACCCTCCGGAGCCTGATAAAGCCTGTCCAAATAGTGGAGACAAGGTCGGCATAAGGCTCAACCCAGGGTGGCACCAGGGTAGGAGAGGTCTCGGGCAGATCCAGGTGTGCAGCGAGTTTCTTATGCTGTGGATCCGGCTCTAAGGAATGCCACTGATGAACTGCATGGATTTTATGCTGCAACTCCATAAAGGAAGGATCCTCCGGAAGAGACTTTGGAGGAGTCCTTGGCCTGGGCTTGTCCGGAGTGCGTGGCTCGTTGTCCGGGTCGGAACAACCATCGGGAGTCATTCGAGGTCTCCAAGGAGGATGAAAAGGAAGACTCCTCCTCCCTCGGGGGAGGAACGGACCCCTTGAGAAGCCCTCGGGGAAGCGTATCCTGCCCTGCCCTGGAACCGGAGGGCTCAGCTCTGGTATCCGGAGGTGGGGAAGGGGTCTCTTGCCTCCAACGTAGGGGGTCCGGAACCGGGACCGGCATCAGAAGACGGCTCTCTACCTCCCTGGTAAGCTGAGCCTTGGCTTCAGCCCACCAGGAAGCCAGAGTCTCCTTCAAGTTTACCGGCAGCTGAGGGGCCAGTGGAGGAGGAGGGGGATACGGATACTGAGGGTATCCATAAGGCATGTATCCGTATCCCGACGGCGGGAAGCCCAGCATTGGGTACTGGGGCACCGTGTACTGCGGCGTCAGGTAGGCCGGCGTCGGGTACTGGGGTGCTGGATACTGCGGACCTGGGTAGGACGGCGTCAGATAGGACGGGGTCGGATACCCAGGTACCGGGGGATCGATAGGAGCAGAGGGCCCCAGAAACAGTCCAGCGGGTGGGCCCAGAACGGGAGGCCCAGCGGGTGGCAGGCCCGGCGTAAGGGCGGCGTCTGGCAATAGGATATTGTTGGGTGTCGGGTAGGCCGGCATCAGCGCCAGAGTCCAAGGATCCAGCGTTGGGCCATCCGGCCCAGCAGGAGGCAGACCCGACGGCAGCGTACCCACCTCCATGTGTCACCCGGGGAAGAAGGATTACCATCCAAGAGGTCCAGCAAAGGAGACGCTGGCACCTCAGAATGCAACGAGCGTTGCAGCAAGCTCAGGACAACGGATAAGATCAAAGAGTCCAGCGTCAGCACTAGCGCCGAGCGGATGTCAGAGGAGCTGACGTCCGACTCATCGGACCCGGCGCCCGACAAAGCGCGCGGAGGGGCGGCTTTGGCGGGCGCTTTAGAGGCTGTGCGCTGCCCCGGAAAGTCGGGCATCTTAACGGCCTTACTCGGGCAGGTGTCGGAGGAGCCGACGTCTGACTTATCGTGGCCGCTCGAACCAGAAGGCCACACGGCGGTGAACTGACTGGGAGCGGCTCCCTCCTTAGACCAGGAGGCTCCCGAGGGGCCTGAGCGTGAGCCCGACGGGAGCGTTGACGCCGCCTTGCAGACCTCCAAGACAGCCGACACGGAACTGCCTGCCAAGGGAGGCGTTACCTGCAGCACCGCGACCCCATCCTAGGCCGCAGCGACCAATGTGGAGTCCCAGTCCTGGTGCTTCTTCTTGTGGTGGCCCTCCGGAGAAGTCGAAGCCCACCGGAGTTTTTTCAGTTCCTTTTCCAAGGAGGAAATTTTTTGTTTAAGAACGTGGGCCTCCAGGGACTGCTGCCTCTGCTTTCGGGTGGCCGTGTTAAACTTCTGGCAGAGCTGACACTTCTCAACGGGATGATCGTAGCCTAGACAAAAAAGGCATGGGAGTCCGGGATGACATACACGTTAGCTGTAGGTAAGGCTGACGAAAATCGTGAAAATAGTAGAAAATAGGCGGTAAAACTACCGATGAATGACTGCGAAGCAGTGAACTTAACCGTGAGATGCTGCACGAGCTAACAGTGGGAAAGAACTAGAAGGCGGGCATGGGAAACTGCCCCTTTATACTGACATCGCCTGACGTCGGTCACCTGACGTGAGGGCGGTCCCCCGCCACAGACTGCTAGCTAGAATTTTTTCCGTGGGGTCCTGATGCCTACCGGCTTCAGTCCTATTTGTAATTACCTATTGCAAGAGCCTTCTCGAAGTAAGATCTCGAATGCCCAGCGGACTCCTGCGGCTGTCTGGAGAAGCAAAAAACCCGCTCCTGCATATACCTAACATATGACGGGAAGGCCTCCGCAGAGCCTCTGAACGTCTCAGGATAACGGACCCGTAGGCTGCAGAGGAATGGGAGAGGGGCACCTACAAGAAATCAACTGTCCTCCGCTAGGGCTCTGAAATCTGGGGAACGGAGCCTGAGCTGGCGGGATCCCGGATATCAAACCAGGTCACAAAATGGAACCCTGGGGATGCAAACTCTGGAACAACCTGGTGGGGGAATCTCCCCTGTGATGCACCTGGGGTTGCAAGGGTCCAGAAGGGCAATCCGCAGCAACGCCACCAGAGGGGTCCCTTGAGCCAAAGAGGGAGAGGCGGGGCTCGGCACTTTGGCCCCTCCCCACACCCCGAGGGGTGGTAGGTGGAACTTGACGCCCCTCACCTCGGCCTCTCAACCCCTCAGACTCTGAGGACGCCCTCCTCCACGACCCCAGCGACAGGCTAAGTCAATCCTGAGGCCCCCCCCCAATGGGGGCCCCTGGAGCTAGAACCCTGAGTCCACCCCGAGAAGGTGCAGCAGCACCAGGAATGGCAGCTGCCACAGACCCCTCTGGGGAGACAGACGGGTCCCTGATATCCAAACCGCCCTCCCCGATGGGTTCCAGGCCACCCCCAGCCTGGGAATCCTCGGAGGAAGATAGTTGGGGAGATTCAGAAATCAGAACGCTGGGCTGCCTGACACCGCATTCCAGAAAAGACTCTGATTTTGAAGAATCGGGGAGCCAGGTCGGGTCAACTTCCGAGTCATCTGCCTCCAAGGAGGAGTCGAGCAGAAGGACCTCGATGCTGGCCACCCCAAGAATTTCTTGAGAAACAGCGCCGTACAGCCCTGGCGCATCGCCCACAGCTCCAGGACCCGGTCTCAATCTGCCCACGGCTCTGGCTAAGCCAATGTCAGCCAACTCTGGCTTAGTATGCCTACTGGAACACCATAAAACAAACCTTTTTTTTATTTGGAGTTGTAAGTCTTCCTAGTGGCAGGCTTCCTGCTAACTTTTAAAATATCCGAAACTGTTTGGGAAAGATGCAAACTTGCATATTCTAGCTCTTCATGAGCCAGGCTTTGAGCTTGAGAGTCTGAAGGTTGGGGTACAGAATCCTCCCTTGAGAAGAGGTGAGAAGACTACTGCCTGGGAAGACACAAGGGCAGTGTTACTGACAGTGACAACAGTAGAGGATACCAAGGCTATCTGGCCCAGTCTGGAGCCACCAGAATCACCTTGCAAAGTTGAGACCTGATTTTTATCTGGACCCTGAATATCAGAGGAAAAGGAGGAAATGCACACAGAAACCTGTTTGTCTAATTTAGTAGAAGAGCATCCTGGGGAACAGAACCCCGAAGGAGTGGTCTGCAACAATAAAGAGGGAGTTGATGATTGCCCAGGGCTGCAAAGATATCCATCTCTGGGGTGCCCCATCTCCTGAAGATCACTTGAAGAATGACAGGGTTCAGGGTCCATTCGTGGTGTCCCTGGGAAATCCTGCTGAGAGCATCTGCTAGAATGTTGTCCTTCCCTGGAAAATGCACAACCATCAGAGAAACCAATAGGGAATACGCTAGAGACCAAATCTTCACTGCCTCTGTGCACAATGCTTGTTGATGTACCACATGGTTGTGGTATTGTCTGTCCTGATCTGCACCATTTTCCCTTGGACAACCATTGAGAATGTCTGAAGAGCCAGGAAGACAGCTCTTAATTCGAGAAGATTTATGTGCAGAAGGGACTCCTGGTGTGACCAAGTTCCCTGAGCCATGAGATGATCTAGATGGGCCCCCCACTCCAACAGTGAGGCATCTGTGGTGAGAATCAAAGAAGGGACTGATGAAGGGGACCCCTTGTCGAAGACTGTTTTCCTCCAACCACCACTGAAGGGCCTAGACCAAGATTTTGGAGACTGGAACCAGTTTGGAGAGAGGGTCCTTTTTCTGAGACGAGAAAGATCTGAGATGAAACCGAATATCTCTCATCTGAAATCTTGCTCCTTGAACTACTGCTGTGGAAGCGGCCATGTGGCCCAGCAGCTGTAGAGTGTGTCTGGCTGGCTGAGACACTAGAGGACGAAAAAGGAGGCCAGAGTGACCAGTGAATGAACCCTTGAGAGAAGAAGAAATGCTCTTGCCTGAACTGTATCTATTTCCACCCCTATGAAAGCGAGAAGTTGGGCTGCCTCTAGAACAGACTTCTCTAAATTTAGAATGAAGCCCAAGGATTCTAGAAGTCTTTGGGTGACCTCAAAAGTTGACTTGACTTGGTCTGAGGACTGACCCACTAGAAGCCAGTCGTCAAGATATGGGAACAGAAGGATGCCCTGCCTCCTGAGGAATGCCACCATCACTGCAAGACACTTGGTGAACACCCTTGGGGCAGATGTTAGGCCGAAGGGTATGGCCCTGAATTGGTAATGGCCTAAGGGCAGCTCGAACCTGAGGTACTTTCTGTGGGAATGTCTGATAGGTATGTGGAAGTAGGCATCCAGGGAGGCAAGCCAGTCTCCTGGTCTCAGAGAGGGAAGAATTACTCCCCGAGTCACCATTTTGAACTTTGGTTTTGTCAAATGTTTGTTCAGGTACCTTAAATCCAATATGGGTCGCCACTCCCCTGTCTTTTTGGGGGTAAGGAAGTATCTTGAATACAGTCCTTTTCCCCTGTGACAAAGAGGTGCCTTCTCTAGTGCTCACAGAAGCAGAATAGAGGAGACTTCTTCCTCTAAGGCCTTTGTCTCCAAGGGAGAGGGAGGACTGAAAGACTGTCTCATTCTTGGGAACTTTTTGAAACTGAGAGCAAGTCCCTGGCTCACTACTTCCAGGACCCATTTGTCTGAAGTAATAGACTCCCAGGCCTGGGGGAAGTGAGCCAGCCTGCCCCCTACTGGAATTGGGGAGGCGACCCTGACTGACAACTCAGGGTGTCTGTTGGTAGGGGGCTTGGACTGAGTAGCTGATGGAGTCCTAGTTACCCCAAGTCTACCTCTTCTCCTAAAGACCCCCCTCTGCTGAAAAGAAGAGAAGGAGGCCTGAGCTTGGTAAAAAGGCCTGTCCTAAACTGCTGCCTCTGAGGAGTGGTATGCTTCTCTTTTGCTGCAGCACTCCTATAGGTGGTCCTGTATTGATCCATTTTCTTCATGTAGTTCTCTGTTTGATCTCCAAAGAGAGAATTACCAGTTACAGGAAAATCCATGGCCTTAGCCTGGGTATCCTGTGAGAGGTTGGTACACCTAAGCTAAGCAAGGAGATAGATGTAGCCATGACCCTGGAATGAACATCACTGGAATCAACAGCAGCATGGAATTGCACCTTAGATGCCTCTATACCATTTGCAGCCACCTGCTCCAGCTCCTTGGCTAGCTGGGGAAGGGCATCCTTAGCCAGTGACAGAACCATATCCCACATAGATTTCTGGTACCTGGCTGTGTATGCCATGTAATTAGATTGTCTGGGTCCCAAAAAGGATGCCAGGTACTGTTTTTTGACATGGCATCCACTTTCCTGGAATCCTTATCTGGGGGGTGAGATGCCAGGGGAATATTAGCCTTGTCACAGGCTGCAGCTTGTACTACCCCAACATCGATTCATCGATCGCTTCAACTCAGCCTGTAACATCTATGCACCACTAAAAAAGATGAAGGTCAAAGGACGGTCGAACCCCTTGATTAACATATTAACTTACTATTTGCCAGCAGATTAGGCCTTACGGTCTATCGAGTCTGCTCGAACCTCAGATCCCTAGTTGGGTGCCGAGGCCCTCCCCTTCCTTGTGTTACAGAAACCCCTATCATCCATCCCCACCCCCCTGGGACAGGCCATCATCTGATACATCCACTTTCTGTGTCTGTCCCACCCTCTCTTGAAGCCCTCCACTGTGGATCTCTGGACCAGCTCGCCAGGCAGTGCATTCCAAGGGTCCAGCACCCTCTCAGTGAAAAACCTCCTCCTCTTTTCCCCCCTCATCCTTCCTCCTTCCAACTTCAAACCATGCCCTCTGGTAATACCTCCCTGCTTTAGTCTAAAGATCCCCTCCATGTTTACCCTATTTATTCCCTTGAGGTACTTGAAGACCTCAATCATGTGCCCCCTGTCTCTCCTCTCCTCCAATGAAAACAGGCAGAGCTCCTCAAGTCTGTCCTCATACGTCAAATCCCCTAGCCCTCGTATCATCTTAGTTGCCCTCCTCTGTACCCTCTCCAGGAGCTGTATGTCCTTCCTCAAGTGTGGTCTCCAGTACTGCACACAGTACTCAAGGTGTGGTCTAACCAGTCCATTGTACAGAGGCAAAATCACTTCCTTGCTCCTAGAGATGATCCCCCTTACGATGCATCCCAACATCCTGTTTGCCTTGCTAGCCGCTCTCCTGGACTGCTCAGAGTTATTCATACATGCATCCACCATGACCCCTAGGTCTTTTTCCCCTATTGAGGCCTCCAGCGCCTCCCCTCCCAGGGTGTACCTGTGTTTAGGTTTCCCACCAAGATGCAACACCTTGCACTTGGTGATATTGAAATTTAATTTCCATGTGTGAGCCCAGCTTCCAGGGTGTCCAGGTCCCCTGCAGGACCAACCTCCCTCTTCTCCTCAACTACTGCTCCCATCTTGGAGTCATCAGCGAAGAGACTCATTTCACACCCTATACCCTCCTGATGTCAGATATGTATGCATTAAACAGGATCAGACCCAGGACTGAGCCCTGCGGTACCCCACTACCAACCTCTCTAGGGTTCGAGAGCCCCCAGAGACCACTACCTCTGGGTGCGTCCAGCTAGCCAGTTTTCAATCCATCAGACCATCAAAGGGCCTGCTCCTAACCCCATCAGTTTCTCAGCCAGACCATTGTGGGGGACAGAGTCAAACGCCTTGCTGAAGTCCAAGAATAATACATCCACAGGCTTTCCCATGTCCAGTTCTGATGTTACCCATTCGTAGAACTCCACAAGATTGGTTTGACATGATCTACCTGGCACAAACCCAAGTTGCCGACTATCCAGACCTCCCACCTCCTCCAAGTACACCCCCAATCGTTCCTTTAGTATACTCTCCATTAATTTTCCCACCACCGAGGTCAAACTGATGGGTCTATAGTTACCTGATACTTCCCTTGACCCCCCTTTATGGATTGGCACCACATGTGCCTCTCGCCAATCCCTAGGTACCCTCCCTGTCTCAAGTGACCTGTTGAAGAGCTCCGCCAGGGGTGCAGCCAGTATGTCCGCCAAGTCCCATAGTACTCTTGGTTGAATGCCATCCGGCCCAGGAGATTTGTCTTTGTTTAGGGCCTTGAGGGCTAACCACACCCTTTTGACGGAGATAACATCATCTGTCCCCTCCACCTTACTGGCCTTTTTATCCTTGTCCAGATGTGACACCCCTGGGGTACCTCTCCCTCCCTCTTGTTCCATTTCAAACAACATGAAGTCTTGCTATATTATGACATATGCAGTATAACCCCAGGTTAGAACTGCTCTGGAGGTGAAAGAGTTAAGTGCATGGAATCTTGAGCACAAGCTCGGTTGAACACTCTGTCTGTGCTGCTTCAAACCTTAACTGTCAGATTCTTTACTCCGCCTCACTGAACAGTCGCTCTGGAGATTTCTCCTACTGCTCGGTTCATTTTGTCGGTTTTAAAGTGTATTTCTCGGTTTTTAAACCGCATTTGTTTTAAAATCAAACCGCAACCGGTCGGTTCAAGCTCTGTCTGTGGTATCGTAAGTAAATTAAGCTTTTACATTTATTCTGTGTGGAACTTGTAAACGATATTATCGGTTCAGTTTTGAACCGATCAGGTTGTTCTAAAATTACTTTAAACTTCATTAGAAGTGCGGTTCCGTTCTTATCGGTTCTAAAAACGGATTTCATTACGGTTTTTCCATATCATGAGTACGGTCTGGAACCGATAAGGGTGTCTTGCTTGGCTAAGGTCGCTAACGGCAAGTTTTCTGGTTAGGCTGGCATTATGTCTGAGAAACCCAAAAGAAAAACCGGCCCACTGGGTTTCAACACTGTGATGTCTTGAGGATGCTTTTGCCACGGCTGACCACACACCACATGTGTCTATTGTCTGGGGTTTGACCACCTCAATTCAGACTGCCAGATTTGTGTTAATTTCCTGCAGCTACCCGGATAAGAGAGTTGGTAGACTCAGGGAAAAGGGAGTCCAAGAAGTCCACTGATTTAGAATGAAGCCCAAGTTCTAGAAGTCTTTGAGCCTCAAAAGTTGACTTGACTTGGTCTGGGGACTGACCCACTAGAAGCTGTAGTCGCCAAGATTGGGAACAGAAGGATGTCTCTGCTCCTGAGGAATGCCACCATCACTGAAGACACTTGTGGAATTGGGGCAGATGTTGGTCAAGGTATGGCCTGAATTGATGGCTTCAGGGCAGCTCGAACCTGAGGTACTCTGTGGGAGTGTCTGATGGTATGGAAGTGGGCACCAGGGAGGCAAGCAGTCTCCTGTCTCAGAGGGAAGAATTACTCCCAGTCACCATTTTGAACTTTGGTTTTGTCAAATGTTTGTTCAGTACCTTAAATCAATATGAATTACGCCACTCCTATCTTTTGGGTAAGGAAATATCGGGTCTGATCCTTTTCCCTGTGACAAAGAGGTGCCTTCTCTAGTGCTCTGAAGCAGAATAGGGGAGCCTTTTCCCAAGGCCTTTGTCTCAAGGGAGAGGAGACTGAAAACTGTCTTTCTTGGGAACTTTTTGAACTGAGAGCAAGTCCTGGCTCACCTTCCAGGACCCATTTGTCTGAAGTAATAGACCCCAGGCCTGGGAGTGAGCCAGCCTGCCTCCTGGAATTGGGGCCCTGACTGACAACTCAGGGTGTCTGTTGTAGGGGCGGCTTAGTAGCTGATGGAGTCCTAGTTACCCCAAGTCTACCTCTTCTCCAGAGCCCCCTCTGCTGAAAAGAAGAGAGAAAGGCCTGAGCTTGGTAAAAGGCTGTCCTAAAGCTGCCTCTGAGGGTGATGTTTCTTTTGCAGCCTCCTATAGGTGGTCCTGTATTGATCCATTTTCTTCATGTAGTTTCTCTGTTGATCTCCAAAGAGAATTACCAGTTCTAGGAAAATCCATGGCCTTAGCCTGGGTATCCTGTGAGAGTTTGTACACCTAAGCTAAGCAGGAGATAGATGTAGCCATGGCCCCTGAATGAATATCACTGGAATCAGTATGGAATTACCTTAGATGCCTCTATACCATTTGCAGCCACCTGCTCCAGCTCCTTGCTAGCTGGAGGCATCCTAGCCAGTGACAGAACCATATCCCATAGATTTCTGGTACCTGGCTGTGCTATGTATTGATTGTCTGGGTCCCAAAAAGGATGCCAGTACTGTTTTTGACATGGCATCACTTTCCTGAATCCTTATCTGGGGTGAGATGCAGGAAATTAGCCTTGTCACAGGCTGCAGCTTACTACCCCAACATCGATTCATCGCTTCAACTCAGCCTGTAACATCTATGCACCACTAAAAAGATGAAGGTCAAAGGACGGTGACCCTGGATTAACATATTAACACTATTTGTAGATTTTAGGCTACGGTCTCGAGTCTGCTCGAACCCAGATCCTAGTTGGGTGCCGAGGTCTCCCTCCCTTGTACAGAAACCCCTATCCATCCCCCTGGGACAGGCTATCATCTGATACATCCACTTTCTGTCTGTCCCCCTCTCTTGAAGCCCTCACTGTGATCTTGGACCAGCTCACAGTGCATTCCAAGGTCTGGCACCCTCTCAGTGAAAACCTCTCCCTTTTCCCCTCGTCTTCCTCCTTCCAACTTCAAACCATGCCCTCTGGTATACCTCCCTGCTTTAGTCTAAAGATCCCTCATGTTTATCCTATTTATTCTTGAGGTGCCTGGAGCCTCAATCCTTGCCCCCTGTCTCCTCTCCTCCAATGAAAACAGGCAGGCTCCTCAAGTCTGTCCTCATCGTCAAATCCCCTAGCCCTCGGTCATCTTAGTTGTCTCTCTGTACCCCTCCAGGGCTGTCCTTCCTCTCGTGTGGTTCAGTACTGCACACAGTGCTAAGGTGTGGTCTAACCAGTCCATTGTACAGAGGGATCACTTCCTTGCTCCGAGATGATCCTTACGATGCATCCCAACATCCTGTTTGCCGCTCTCTGGACGCCTGGAGTTATTCATACATGCATCCACCATGACCCCAGGTCTTTTTCTATTGAGGCCCAGCGCCCTCCCAGGGTGTGCCTGTGTTTGTTTCCGCAAGATGCAACACCTTGCACTTGTGATATTAATTTTTTCCATGTGAGCCCAGCTTCCGGTGTGTCCAGGTCCCTTGTGACCAACCTCCCTCTTCCCTCCTTCTGCTCCCATCTGAGTCATCAGCGAAGAGATTCATTTCACACCCTATACCTCCTGATGTCAGAATGTGTCATTAAACAGGTCAGACCCAGGGACTACAGGCCCTGCGGTACCCACCAACACCTCTCTAGGGTTAAAGAGGCTCCCCAGAGACCACTGCTCACCTGGGTGCGTCCAATAGCCAATTTCAATCCATCAGACCATCAAAGGGCCTGCCTAACCCCATCAGTTTCAGCCAGACCATTGTGGGGACAGAGTCAACGCCTTGCTGATCCAAGAATAATACATCCACAGGCTTTCCCATGTCCATTCTGATGTTACCCATTAGAGAATCCACAGTATTTGACATTCTCTAGCTGGCAAACCCAAGTTGCCACTATCCAGACCTCCCACCTCCAAGTACACTTTCAATCGTTCCTTTTATACTTCATTAATTTTCCACCACGAGGTCAAACTGATGGGTCTATAGTTACCTGATACTTCCCTTGACCCCCCTTTATGGATTGGCACCACATGTGCTTCTCGCCAATCTAGGTACCTCCTGTCTCGTGACCTGTTGAAGAGCTCCGCCAGGTGCAGCCAGTATGTCCTTCGGTCTAGTACTCGTTGAATGCCATCCGGCCAGGAGATTTGTCTTGTTTAGGGCCTTGAGGGCTAATCACCCTTTTGTGGAGATAACATCATCTGTCCTCCACCTTACTGGCCTTTTATCCTTGTCCAGATGTGACACCCCTGGGTACCTCTCCTCCCTCTTGTTCCATTTCAAACAACATGAAGTCTTGCTATATGACTTATGCAGTATAACCCCAGGTTAGAGCTGCTCTGGGATGAAAGAGTTAAGTGCATGGAATCTTGAGCACAAGCTCGGTTGAACACTTGTCTGTGCTGCTTCAACCTTAACTGTCAGATTCTTTACTCACTCACTGAACAGTCGCTCTGGAGATTTCTCTGCCGGTTCATTTTGTGGTTTTAAGTGTATTTCTATTTTTAAACCCATTGTTTTAAAATCAAACTTTGAACGGTTGGTTCAAGCTCTGTCTGTGGTATCGTATAAATTAAGCTTTACATTTATTCTGTGTGAACTTGTAACGTATTATCGGTTCAGTTTGAACGATCAGGTTGTTCTAAAGTACTTAACTTCATTAAGTCACGGTTCCGGTTCTTGCTCGGTTCTAAAAAAGCAGTTTCATTCTGTTTTTCATGATCTGTATACGGTCTGGAACCGATAAGGTGTCTTTGCTTGGCTGGGGCGTTAGCGGGCAGGTTTTCTGGTTAGGCTGCATTGTCTGAGAAACCCAAAACCGGGCCCTGGGTTTCAACACTGTGATGTCTGTGGGGATGCTTTGCTACTGCTGACCTGCACACTACATGTGTTATTGTCTGGGTTTGACCACCCAATTCAGACTGCTGATTTGTGTTAATTTCCTGCAGCTACCGGGATAAGAGGTTGGTAGACTAGGAAAAGGAGCTAAGTCCACTGATCCAGATAGCCAGCCGGTTCGGTGCCAATGAACCAGAGAATCCCCTAAACAAGGTGAGTCTTCCTTGGGCAAAGGAGAGCTGACTGATGAGTTGGTTCAGTTAAGCGGACTAGGAAGTCTGCAGGTCTGGAGCCAAAAATCCCTTCTCCAACTGCTGCAGAAATAGCCAAAGCGATCAAAATTGTCCAGTCACTTTCCCCGGTTCCGACCGAACCGTCACCATCAGGTAGGCGGTCGGTTCCTCCAGTTCAGGAGTATGATGTAGAGGATTTTTGTGTACTGGAGGAGGGGGAGGAAGATTATGAAGAGAGTGAATATGATTTTGACAGTCTGGATGTGCCCATTGAACCGGACATTTCTCCAGACAGACCTATAGAAGTTTCTCCCCCTAGGCTTTCTGACTCTCCTTCTCATTTTATTTTCTATAAAAAAGTGGCTGAAACCCTCTAGCTTCCTATGGTGAAGCTGTTGGATGACCAAGAAGAACCTGACTATGTGGAAATGATGGATATCCCAGAGTCTAGAAGACTGTCTATTCCTATGCACAAATCTTCTTCAGGAAACAGGCAGTAAAGATTAAAAAAAAAAAAACCATTCTGTACTTCCTGTGGATAAGAAAATGGACAGAAGGTACACCTTGTCAGGCTCTGACACGAGTTCTCTCACAACAATGCAGCCATGTTGGGGTAGTGCAGGCTGCGGCCTGTGACAAGGCAAATGTTCGCTGGCTTTCACACCCCCAGATAAGGACTCACGGGAGGATTGATGCCGCAGCGAGAGCAGTACATGGCAGCATCTTTGGATTCTGACAGGCAAATTATATGGCTTATGTCACAAGATATCAGAAATCCAGATGGGATACTGTTATGGTTCTGCAAAAGCAGCTCCCCTAACAACTTGCCAGGAGCTGGAGCAGGTGGCTGCTGATAGTATTGAGGCATCCAAGGTGCAATTCCATGCTGCAGTGGACTCTAATGATGTATCTTCCAGAGTCATGGCTACATCTGTGGCTTTTTAGTAGAATGGCTTGGCTCAGGTGTATCTAGCCTGTCACAGGATACCCAGGCTAAGGCTATGGATTTTCCTGTTGTGATAACTCTCTGTTTGGGGAGCAGACAGAGAATTATATGAAGAAAAATGGATGAGTACAGGACTACCTATAGGAGTGCACAGGCCAAGGAAAGGCAGGTTACCCTCAAAGGCAGTTTTCCAGGGGCAGGGGCAGGCCTCTCACAGGCCTTTACTAAACCCAGGCCTCTTCAGTCTATGCCCAGAGGGGGTTCTTTTTCAGAGGGAGAGGCTGACGGGTGCGAGCAGGCCCGCCTCCCCACCACTCAGCCTAATGCTCCTGCCAAACAGGCTCCCTGATGGGTTGGCCAGGGCGATTCTCACTACCTGTAGGGGCAGGCTGGCTTACTTCATCGGACTGGATATCTTTAACACATCAGACAAGTGGGTCCTGGAAGTAGTAAGCAGGACATGGCTCTCAGCTTCAAAAATTTCCAAGGATGAGAGCCAGATCCTTTCCACCTGCAAATCTTTTAGAGGCTCTCGCCTTGAAACAGAAGTCTCAACCCTCCTGGCTCTCAGAGCTGTGGAGAGGGTTCCTCCCTCACACCAGGGCAAAGGGTCTGTATTCCAGGTACTTCCTTACTCCCAAAAAGACAGGAGAATGGCGGTCCATCCTGGATCTCAGATACCTAAACAAGCACCTTTAAAACCAAAATTCAAAATGGTGACTTGGGAGTTATTTTACTCTCTCTAAGGCCGGGGACTGGCTCAGTGCCCCTGACCTCAAGGATGCTTACTTCCATATCCTCATCAGAAGCTCCCACCCAAAGTACTCCTCAGATTCGAGCTGCCCTCAGGCCATTACCAGTTCAGAGCAATGCCCTCTCAGTCTCACCTCTGCCCCAAGGGTATTCACAAAATGCCTGGCAGTAGCAGTTGCTCATTTAAGAAGGCAAAAGATTGCCATCTTTTCTTACCTGGATGACTGGCTCATAGTGGCCAGTCCCCAGAACAAGTCAAGTACACCTTCAAGTCACCCAAGTAGCTGCTCACATCTTTAGGTTTCCTTCAATCTCCCAAAGTCAGTTCTACAGCCTGTTCAGTTTCTCACCTTCATAGGTGCAGAACTGAACACAAACACGCCAGAGCCTTCCTTCCTCTGGAAAGGGCAAAGACCCTGGTTTCTCTCTCCTCCTCCTTCACTCTGCAGGTCCTCGGCCAGCAAAGCATTTTCTGCAGCCCTAGGGCACATGGCTGCTTCCACTGCAGTAGTGCAGGGAGCAAGATTTCAAATGAGGGACATTCAGTTCCATTTGAGAGCCTTCTGGTCTCAAAGGAGAGATCCTCTAACCAAGTTGATCCCAGTAACTCGAACCCTGATCCAGGCCCTACAATGGTGGCAGGATCAGACCAACCTGAGACAAGGAAGTTCTTTGTATCCCAAGTAGTCTCATTCCTTGACCCTTATCACAGATGAATCCTCTGGGGTGGGGAGCCCACTTTGGGAACCTCACGGGCCAGGGATTGTGGTCCCTCAGGAATCTTTGCTCCACATCAACCTGTTGAACTCAGAGCAGTTTTTCTAGCACTTCAAGCTTTTCCACATCTGTTCAGAACAAAGTGGTACAAGTCAGAACAGACACCACCACTCACAATGTGGTACATCAACAGCAGGGGGGGCACTCGGGTTCACGGCCTTGTGCACCGAGCAATGAAGTTGTGGTCTCTGGCTTATTCCTGAACACCTCCCTTTGGCAGTTCACCTCCCAGGCAAAGACAATGTCCTGGCAGATGCTCAGCAGGATTTCCAGGGCCATCACGGATGGACTCTGGAGCCTCTTATTCTGAAGGTGGTGTTTGCTGTGGTGGGCATTCCTCCAGATAGATCTTTTTGCAGCCCCAGACAATCACCAACTTTCTCTTTTCTGTTGCAGGCCCCCAGTGTTGGGCTCAGTCCCTCTGGACGCCTTCCTCCTCAACTAGGAAGGAAGTTTCATGCTCCCCCCCTTCCCCCTCCTGTTCAAGGTGCTAGTCAAGATCAGATCTCAACCTTGCAGGATGATCCTGATTGCTCCAGATTGAGCGAGACAACCCTGGTATCCACTTCTGCTATCCCTAGCAGTCCAACTTCCACTGTGCCTACCCAGGAATCACAATCTGTTAACCTGTGCACAGGGGAGGGTTTGGTACCCGAATCTAAAATCTCTCAATCTCAAGGCCTGGTTCTTGAAGAGTTAAGAGTTTGCTGACTTGCACCTTTCTCAGGGTGTGCTGAATATTTTGAAGGCCTCAAAGGAAGGCCTTCACCAGAGCTACTATAACTCTAAATGAAGAGGTTTTCATATGGTGCTCTGGCAGGCTTTCCCAGAGTCTGGCCGGCTTGCCCGCAGTTCTGGATTATATGGTGCATTTAAAGCTTTAGGCTGAGAACAGCCACCCTAAAGTGCACCTGGCAGCAGTGTCTGCTTTTTATCAGCAGGTAAACCCTCTTCTTTCAGCTCATCCGGTGTTCTCCAAGTTTTTCAAAGGGTTGCTTCACATCAACCCTCCTTTCAGGGATCCTGTTCCCGCATGGGATCTTAATATTTGCATTGCCCAGCTTATGCAACCTCCCTTTGAACCCATGTCTTCAGCAGAGCTTAGTACCTGACTTGAAGACTGTATTTTTGTAGCCATCACTCTGCTAGGCGATAAGTGAACTACAAGCATTGTCAGTGGAGCCCGATTTTATCTCCCTTTCATAGAGATAAAAGTGGTCCTCAGGACTAATAGAAAGTTCTGCTCAAGGTGGTCTCGACTTTCACCTGAATCAATCTATGTCTCTTCCTGTGTATTTCACTGACCATTCCTCCTCCTGTGAGGAGACTGCACAGTCTAGATGTCAAAAGGGCCCTTAGCTACTATATAGAGCGTACTATGGTCACAGGTTTGATTCCTCCAACTCTTCCCTCACTTCACGCAGAGGTAGGTAAAGGAAACCCATACCAAAAGATCCATTGCCAGGTGGATTGTTTCTTGTATCCAACTTTGTTACCAAAAACTGGGTAAGGTTCCCTTCAGGTCTGAGGGCTCATTCTACAAGAGGTACAGCTGGCGTCCTTGGACTGCTGCCAGGACATTCCTATCTTGGAGATATGTCACAGCTACTTGGAAAACAGTTCACACCTTCACAAAGCATTACTCCCTGACACTCAGGCTAGGAGTGATGCTCGGTTTGGCACAGCTGTGCTCTGAGCCTATGTCCTATGGTAGGTTCTGCCCTCCATGGAGGTACTGCTGTAGAACCAGAGCAAATATAATATAAAGATCATGTTGTCTGAAGAAAAATTACTCACCTTAGTAATGTTGTTTCTTCTAATGGAGTCTTGCATATTATGACCTCCCCCACCTGCCCCTCTCAGAATCTTCTTCTTCTTCTTGTTTTTGGGATGTGGGTGGTAGTGACCTGTTGGCACCTAGTGTTTGCCATTTTGTTTGTTGTTATATTTTCATTCTTTGGTCCCCTGACTTGAGTCTTGTTGTTGGGACCATAAATGTGTTAGTATTTAGTAGCCAGTTGGCTAGTGTAGGTTTACAGCTTCCACACACAACCTTTAAGTGAGTTTTGCTCGTAAAGATCTGACAGTTAAGGTTTGAAGCAGCACAGACAGAGTGTTCAACCGATCTCGTGCTCAAGATTCCATGCACTTAACTCTTTCACCTCCGGAGCAGTTCTAACCTGGGGTTATACTGCATATGTCATAATATAGCAAGACTCCATTACAAGAAACAACATTACTAAGGTGAGAAATTTTTTCTTCTGTTGCTCCCCTGATCCCACTCACTGCCGCTTCTATCCCCATCGTGCCTTGCTTTGTAGATATCCCATCCCCCTCCCTAGTGAACACAGAGGCAAAGTACTCGATAAATACCTCTGCCTGGTCCCTCGCCTCTTCCACCCACCCTCCTTCTGATCTCAATTGCTGAGATGGCTCCTTAGATTTTCTTCTCTCCCCAATGTACCGGAAGAACTCTCTTTTCCCTCCATGTATCCCCTGTGCCAGCCGCTGCTCTTTACTGACTTTGCTCCTCACCATCCGGTGACTTTTCTAGATGCAAGATGGTACATTTCCTTTTCCCTATCCGCTCTTGTTGTTTTATATTTTTTGTAGGCCGCCTTCTTTTCTCTGACCGCTACCTGTACCTCACTGGACCACCAGCATGGTTTATGTGACCTTGCTCTCTTACGTTTCAACTTAGCGCAGATCCTGACTGCCTCATTAAGTCCCCTGCTTATGACCTCCCATCTCCTTCCACACTTGTCATTGATGTAATCCCTTCAAGTGATCCTTGAGAATATTTCCCATGCCCACAAAGTCTTCCCCTGAAGTCCACTGCCAGTGTCCTAGATCTCACCCCTCCCCATGCTTATTTGAAACCAGACAGTATTGTGGTCGCCCCAGTCAGGGGGTCCTTTCACATCCAGGTCCCTTACCAGATCCCCATCTGCCAGAACCACGCCCAGGACATGCCCTCCCTTTGTGAGCTCCATCACATGCTGTGTTAAGAACACATCCTGGAAGCCGCCCAGCAGCCTCTGCTCCTTGGCCACCTTAGAGGACATGGTTCCCCAGTTAGTACCTGGCATATTAAGGTCCGCCATCAACACCACTCCTTCCCCTTTTGGTTCACACTAGGCAATGATGTTGCCCAGCAAACCATCCTCTAGAACATCACTCATCCCAGGGGGCCTATATACTACACCCAGCTTGACCTTATCTTCCTGCTGGGGACCGTAGGTCACCATAAGGCCTCCACGCTTCCTCTGCCTCTTCTACCCTAGCAATTTCTATGTCCTCTCTAATGAACATAGCCACCCACCCTCTGCCCTCCTTTCTATCCTTCCTAAGCATAGTGTACCCCTGCACGCTTAGGTCCCAGTCATGGTTTTCACGGCCCATGTCTCCTGACCGCCGCCACATCCACCCCTCAACAGCATGGCTTGGAACTCTGGCAACTTGTTTCCCAAGCTCCTGGCATTTACTAACACCAACCCCCACCCCTTATCCCTGATCCCCTTTGTCGAACCCCACCCAGGTTCCTTATACTTCCATCCTCCCTCTGCTCCTCCTGAAACCTCCACCCCCAGTCTGTTTCCCCCCCCTTGGGTTTGAAGGCTACTCCCCTCATCTGGAGGAGAGGGCTTCTGGTCAGCCCCTTCCTTATCCCTTCCCCCCACAAGTTTAAACCCCACCTTTCTTGAATGTAGTCAGCCATCCCCTGTTTAAGGACTTCTTCCTAATGGGCAAGATGAAGCCTGTCCTTGGCATACAGTCCCTTATCCTCCCAAACTCCTTTCCAGTTCCCTAACACCCCAACCCACTCTCTTCACCCCACTTCCTGGCCAGTCATTAACCTCTGTGGATCTTAATTTTTTCTCCACTGAGGCCTTTGGTACTGGCAATATCTTCGAAAAGGAAATGTTGCATCCATTATCCCGACAGACTCTGGCAAGTTCTTGGAACCTTGTTTGATTTCCAAATGCTATTTCCTCTAGATCGTTAGTTCCCAAATGCACCAGGAAACTGTTTCCCTCCACAATCGCGTAACCAGTTCTTCACATGAACTTTGCTCTGTGCACTGTCAGCCCAGAGATACTCATTACCTTCACCTGGCTATGGCATCCACCCCCTGTCCCTCCCACTGGATACCCCTAATCATCGAGTCTCCCAATAACAGAACCTTAACACCGCCATCATCCTTATGGTTACCTCCACTATGCCCCTCTCAGCCCCCATCCCCCTTTATTCGTGATCTCAATTCCATGGAGTCTTCCTGCCTTATTAGAGACCCCCTTGTCACCCTCCCCTTTCTGCCTCCCTCGTTATTTTGCCCACTTAACTCAGACCCCCTCTGTATAGGTGTCCCCTTTAACCCTCTATTATCTGAATCATTTATCCTGCCCCTGATGGTTTCCCCTTCCTCCACACCGCCATCCTCCCCCCTTGTAATAGTACCCCTGCCTCCAGAGGCTCTCTGTGGGTCCCCTTTAGCTAGGGCCCCATCCTTGGTACTGACTCCCCTGCTGAAAGGGGGCCCCTCTCCCACCTCCTTGTCTCCCAGTTTCTCTCCAGTCATGCTCTCCTCCCTCATGTCTGCAATATGTTGCATCTCCCATCTGCTTAACATTTATGTTTCCCCTTCTCCCTCTGGGACTATTTCTATCCTTTCCATTGCCGATCTGTGATGCCCTATGGGTACCAATTCTCCCCAGCCTCTGTATCAGTTTCCTCATTTCCACCAACCCCTTCCTCCTCTAGGTTGCTTAGTAGCTCAAATTTATTGTGACACTCTATGTCAGCCTCCATCAAGTAACCCGAGTTTCTCCTGACTGCACCTCTAAACTGCCCCTCTTCTTCCCCTCTTGCTCTGTTCTTCTTAGGAGCTCCGCTCCCACAGTCTGCTGTTTTAGGCTTCCCCACAACAGCCCCTCCCTTCTCAATGTCTGCTCTACTAGGCTTCCCCACAACAGCCCCTCCTGACTCTTTCCCCTCCACTCTCTTTGTATTTGGAATGTTCACCCCGTACGCTTTCCCCTTAGCGTTAACATCGCTATCTAAGGGTCCTCTGTCCCCAATATCCCCCCTCCTGCTTGCTGTAACATAACGTCGCCCCAGCCTCCCCTTCAGACCCGCCCCTCTGCTGCCCATATCCACACCCCTTATCCTTGACACCCTCAGCTTCCCAGCTTACTCCTTAACCAATATACCTCACTCCTGATACAAGATAGTTGTTTACAGAGTGGGCAGTCCCCCTCTCTCCAGGCCCAATTGAGAATTATTGCCATCCCACAGCCTGTGCAGCCTACAACCCTTCCGAAGATGCCTGCCATGGTGGAATATGGCCACCCTGTTTGTCCCCCTCTGTTTTTTTCTCAGTCCCTTCCCCCTTGAATACAGTTTCTCTCTATACTGACTGCAGTTATTTACAAACCCAATTTCAACCCCACCAATAAAGTTCCCAAGTCTCATAAACACATACAGTCCAGTGTGTGTCCAGTCCCACTAACAGTGTGTGTATGCAGACATCAGGTACCGTATGACGTCACAGGCCCACCAGTTCCTGTTGCTTCGAATTTCAGTCCCAAACAGAAACACACAGCCCTTCAAACCCAACCCCCAGTGGCTTTTCAGTAGTTAAGAAAGCCTACAAAACAGGGTGGGTGGAAGGGCTCTTACTAACCACCAGGTAAACATCACATTTAAATTACACTCTAATTATCACTGCCAAATAAGTGTTCCCAAGCCTCAAAAGTTACAATATTACAGCTCAAGTAACAGTTCTAACTCAAAGTAGTAATTTTTAACACATAGAACTAATTTCACGCATAAAACTATTCAAATATTTCAGTTAAAACAGAATATAACCCCAGACCTCTGTCCTTACCAGCCTCCTGCTTATGTTCCCAAGTGAACCTCTGATCTTTTAACATGTCTTAATCACAGGGACCACCTTTGGCAATGTGCTCTTGTTACCCCTTTGCAAGGAAACATACAAAAATATAAAGCAGCCCGCAATGCCTGCACTAGCCTAATTCGGAATTCCAAAAGTAAATATTTCAAGGATGCACTGACCAACTCTTGGGGTGATGGGAAAAACTTCTGGAACAACCTGAAAGAACTCACCGGCAAGGAACCTAAAGCACCCCCTAACACGCTCAACTTACATGGCATTCCAACACTCGACCTTGACGCCATTACCAATACCTTCAACAATGCTTACATGAACCTGACAATGTAAGCTTCACCTAATTTCCTTTGACTACCCTTCCCCAATGCCCCCGAGACCACCATTAATGCTCACTCAGCTCCACAATTCTTCTTCAAAGAGGTTCCTCCACATGTGGCTCGTACCAGTATCTGCAAAGGCATCCGCAAGTCCGGGTACAGTGGTGACTCCCTTGACCTCAAACTACTGGCGCGAGTTCTGGATGAGGTAATTGAACCCCTGACGAAAATTTTTAACCTTTCACTAAGATTGGGTCAATTCCCTGCACGCTGGAAGCAGGCAACCGTCACACCGGTGCATAAAAGTGGAGACAGGCCTCTTCATTCCAACTACAGAACTATCTCATGCCTCCCCCTGCTATCTAAGGCATCAGAATGAATAGTGTCAGACCAACTAGTTGAATTCCTGGATAAGTATGAAGTCCAATGCCCTGAATAGCATGGCTTCAGAAAAGGGCACAGCACCACCACGGCTCTTCTGGAATTCACGAGTTTCATTCGCAACACGCTCGACAAAGGATGCTGTGGGGGGTACAGTCTTCATATACCTCACGAAGGCCTTCGACACCGTTAATCACCCTCTACTTCTTAGGCAACTGTCCTACATTGGGCTCTCTAATGAGACCCTTCCATGGTTTGCTAGCTGCCTCAGGAATCGGACCCAAAGAGTCAGGATTGCAGGTGTCATGTCCGATGTCAAGCCTGTCCTCTCCGGAGTCCCCCAGGGGTCCATCCTGGGACCTCTACTCTTCTCCCTCTTCCTCAATAGGCTCCTTGGTGTCTGCCAGCAAACAATTCTACTCTACGCGGACGATGCAGTACTATTCTCCTGCACCATGACACTAAACTCCTTGAAACACAGCTGCAGCTTGACTTCAAGCCTGTTGAAGATTGGTTCAGCAAGACCAAAGTAATGACTTTCTGTAATCCGCAGAGCAGGTACAAATCTTGGTCCTTCAGTATCATGAACAATTGCCAGGTACTTGCTCGAACACGTCCTGGAGTTCAAATACCTCTGTGTCACACTAGATAGCTCCCTATCCTATACGCGGCATATTGACACTGTTGCCAATGCTGTCAATATGCGAATTGATCTGCTACACAAGCACTGTATGACTGCAGACACCCTTAGACTGGCCATCTACAGCTCTGTCACCTCTATCATTGACTACGGTCTGGCTATCTATGGCTCTGCTTCTTCAACTGCCCTCCATAGAATCTCAGTCTCACTCAACAAAGCCTGCAGGCTCTTAACGAGCGCTGCCAGAGACATGCACACATGTGACCTCTATGCACAGGCTTGTTGGCTGCCACTCAACAGGATTCAAAACCAGACCTGCCTGCTTACCAAAAAGATTCTCCTTGGTCTCATGCCCCCTTCTCAGGGGGAGGAAATAGACAAGGAAATGATAGAAAGTATACTTAGTATGGCAGAAAAAGGGGAGATATTGCTGATGGGTGATCTGAATATGCCAGATGTTAACTGGAGTGCAGTTGCAGCAGCCACTCTAAGAGTGGGGTTATTCTAGATGCCCCACAGGGGCATGCCTTAGACAACTAGTATTGGAGCCCACCGAGAGGAACAATCTTAGACCTGGTTCTCTCAAATGGAGATGAAGAGAGGATCACAGATGTAGAGTGGGTAGCCATCTGGGAACTAGCGACCATCGAACAGTATGGTTCACAATAAACACAGCAATAGAGTCAAGCCATACAAAGACAAAGATACTGGATTTTAGGAGGGCTGACTTTGTCAAAATGGGTGAGTACCTAAGGAATGCACTAGCAAATGGGCAGGAAGGAGGGGTGGAAGAACAATGGGGAATAATAAAAACTGCCATCACAGAGGTAACAAGCCTTTGTGTAAAGCAAATAAACAAAACGAAACGAGGTAAGAAACCACTATGGTTCTCAAAGGAAGTGGCAGTGAAGGTTCAAGAGAAAAAGAAAGCATTCAGGAAGTACAAGGAATCACAGAAGGAACAGGACAGAGAACTGTATCAGTCAAAGCAAAAGGAAGCTGGGAAGGCAGTCAGAACAGCAAAGGCCCAAACCGAGGAAAGATAGCCAACTCAGTTAAGAAGGGGATAAAACCTTTATAGGTACATCAGGAGCCAGGAAGACCAAGGGAGGGATAGTGAGGCTTAATAAAGGGAGGGAGGGTGGGCAGAGGGTACTGTGAAAGGCAGAGATACTAAACAAATATTTTGCTCAGTATTTACAAAGGAAGAGAGGGAGGTACCTAAAACAAAACAGTAGAAACACTCTGGATACAGAAGTTGATACCAGCCCATTTACAGAAGAAAGGGTTCTGAAAGAACTCTTAAAACTGAAGGTGGACAAAGCAATGGGGCCTGATGGGATTCATCCCATAATTTAAAAGAGCTAAGGGTAGAACTAGTGACACCACTGACTACCCTCTTTAACAAATCATGGGAGGATGGGGTGGTACCGAGGACTGGAGGAGGGCAGATGTGATTCCCTCACAAAAGTGGCAGCAAGGCAGAAGCAGGAAACTACAGACCTGTTAGTTTAACCTCAGTGGTAGGGAAATTGATGGAATCACTTGAAGGAAAGAATTGTCGAGTATCTAGAGGCCAGAGGGGCACAGGACCCAAGGCAGCATGGATTCACAGCAGGAAGGTCATGCCAGACAAATCTGATAGATTTCTTTGACTGGGTGACCAAAGTAGTTGATCATGGAGGGGCTGTGGACATGGCCTACCTAGACTTTAGCAAGGCATTTGACACAGTCCCACACAAAAGATTAATATACAAGTTAGCCAGCCTGGGAGTGGGTCCCAAGATGACAGCCTGGGTAAAGAATTGGCTGGAGAATAGGTCACAGAGAGTAATAGTAAATGGAGTCCACTCTGAAAAAAGGGGGTTAGTAGTGGGCACCGAGGGTTCAGTATTAGACTGTCCTCTTCAATGTCTTTATAAACGACATTGCAGAGGGACTGAAGGAAAGTATGTCTCTTTGCAGATGACACAAAGATCTGCAACAGAGTTGATGCACAAGGTGGAGTGGAAAGGATGAGAAGGGACTTGGCAAGGTTAGAGGAATGGTCAAATGTATGGCAGCTTAGATTCAATGCTAAGAAGTGCAAGGTAATGCACCTGGGAAACAAAACCCAGGGAAGAGTACACAATGGGGGTGAGCTACTAACAACAACAAAAATGGAAAGGGACCTGGGGTAGTCATATCAGATGACCCAAAGGTGGGCAAGCAATGTGAGAGGGCAGCAAGGAGGGTTGGGGGATACTGGGATGCATAGGAAGAGGCATCACCAGTAGAAAACAGGAAGTTATTATCCTCTGTACAGACAGCTAGTGAGACCCCATCTGGAGTACTGCAGTGCAGTTCTGGAGACCCAGTCTCCACAAAGACATAGACAGGATGGAAGCTGTCCATAGGAGGGCAACTAAAATGGTGCAGGGTCTGCACCAGAAGACATATGAAGAGAGACTTAAGGAGCTTAATATGTATAGCCTCGAGGAAAGGAGGGAGAGGGGGGACATGATAGAAACTTTCAAGTACCTCAAGGGAATCAACAAAGTCCAAGAGGGTAGCATCTTTCAAAAAAAGAGGTGTGCAAGAACAAGGGGGCACAATTTGAAGATAGAAGGGGGTGGCTCAGAGGTAATTTAAGGAAGTATTTTTTCACAGAGAGGGTTGTGGATGTATGGAACTGCCTTCCAGAGGAGGTTGTGGAGTCAAAAACAGTGGTGGAATTCAAGCATGCATGGGACAGTCATAAGGCAATTCTAGGGGGTGGGGGTAGGAAGAAGTAGGCTGCTGGTTAACTAGGACCTGCAGCTTATCCATCAGGTAGGGAAATGGGCAGACTGGGTGGGCCAAGCGGTCCTTATCTGCCGTCAAATTCTATGTTTCTATGTTTCTAATCCCAAACCTTTCAGATTCCTAGATGCCGTACCTCACTGGGTCAGCGGTCCTTCTACTATAGGGCTCCTCAACAAAGAAGCACTTTCCTCCCCAACAACTGGAGCCTTTAAAAAGAATCTCCAGCTTTATCTTACCTCTACCTCCAAATGTGACTGCTTCTCCTAACTGACTGATCCATTCTCTGACTAGATGATCTTGACCTGTGCCCTGCATCCCTCCTGACACTACTCCCACTGGCATCTGTCTTCCTTGTGCTCCTTTTCCCTCCCCTTCCCTCTCTCCACCCTCCTTCCCCTTCCCCCCTACACTCCTCCTCCACTGTTCTAGCCTCACCTTTTCCCCTGTTCCTGATCCCCTCCCACCATCCTTCTCCCCCTCATGACAAGGGCCCCTCAGCCTGCCACTTCTCTCTGGCAATCTCCTATACAATATCAGGCCGATAGTCCCCTTTCTTCTTAATTCCCTTACTCTGCTGCATCACCTATCTGCCTATTTACGTTGCTCCCTACTAACCATCATCTCTAAAGTGATCTTCAGCTGCATAGAAATGTCAATCTTGTCTATACTATGCCTGTTTACCATTACCAACCTTTGTATGTATGTTTCCCCATTCCTTTGAGTGGAACCTCTGTAAATGAGCAGCTCCTGCTCAAAGGTACTTGTAATCCGAGAGTTTAATAAAATAAAATAAAAAAAAAACATGGCTGCTATGATTTGAAAGGAATTCCGTCCCAGGACCTGACAAAGCATACCTCCTGTCCATTCTTTTTTCCACAGGAGGAATGGATGTAGGAAACTGTAAACATTTTTTTGTGCCTGCTTCCCCAAGGATTTGTGTAAGGGGATAGACACCCTTTGACTCTGGGACATCCATCATTTCCAAGTAGTCAGGTTCTTCCTGATCCTGTTCAGCCTCTTCCATAGGAAGCTGAAGAGTCTCAGCCACTTTTTTGTAAAACAAAAAATGTGAAGGGGACTCAACAAGCCTGGGAGGAGAAGCCTGAGAAGGCCTGTCTGGGGAGATGTCAGGCTCTACTGGCTCATCTAGGCCCTCACATTGCTTTTCTTCATAGTCTTCATCCTCCTCCCAATCGCCCTCATAGTATGCCTCAGGATCTATATCCGAAGCAAGTACTTCCGACCGAACCGATCGGGTCTGAACCAAAACCGGTTTGGTCAGAACCGGCAAAGGTTACTGTACTACTGAAATCACTTCTCCTATCTCATCAGCGGTCGGACAATGGGAAGCGGATCCAAAACCAGCTGATTTCTTTCTTTACTGAACTGATTCCACAGAATCAGCTCTCCGTTGCCCGAAGAGGTATCACCCAGGTCAGTGGGCACCTCTTCAGGTTCGGACGCAACCAAACCAGGCTGGCCACCCAGGTCAGCGGACTTCTCGACCTCCCTCTCCCTTAGCCTACTCAAACGTTTATCCAGAGTGGCTTTGGGAAAGTTCTTACATATTTGGCAGTCTTCCTTGAGGTGGTCAAACCCCAGACAATACACACAGACGAGGTGAGGGTCGGCCTTAGCAAAGGTCTCCTTACACTCGATACAGTGCTGAAACCCAGTGGGTCCGTTTTTCTTCTTGGGTTTCTCAGACATGCCTTAAACCAGAAAAAATCACATTACACAGCTGTTAAGCCAGGTGATTACAAACTCAACGGTTCCAACTGTGTCACGGGTCTGTTAAAAAAATCCTAAAATATCGGATTTTTTTAGGAACTGATGAGTACCAGGAAAACCACACACACAGTAATAATAAATCAATAAAGAAGATAAGATTCAGTTCTGAACCGGACCGACCGGCAAAGAACCGAAATAAAACAATTTCTTAACAAAAAACACAGAAAATAACCACTACCTATAGCTACCACTTACTGGTACCGAGACAGAAGTAAAAATACCGAATTGCAGAAAATCACGGTTTGAAAAAAATGACCGACTGGAACTAGACCGAACCGAAGCGCAGGAGGGATCTCCGGAGCAACTTTACAGTAAGGCGGAGTAAAGAATCTGACGGTTACACTTCAGAGTACCACAGACAGAGGTTTGAAAACCGAGCTCGAGCTCAACATTCTATGCCTTTTGCATAGTTAACCCTTTACTCTCCGGAGCAGTTCAAGTGCTGGGGCTAACTGCCTATAGTCAGAATACAGCAAGACCTCATGTTGTTTGAAGCTTTGCATTGAATGGGATGGTGAACAGATCTATGTCCGGGTGACCAAACCTCAGAAAGAGAGTCTGCTACTTCCTGACTTAGTTCCCATTCGTGCGCGAGCGAGAGACGACGTCTGACTGAGGCTGTCTGCCAGGATGTTGTAAACGCCTGGAACATGCACGGCTGTGAGACACAGGTCATGCTGGACTGCCCAATTCCACAACCGCATCACCTCCGTGCACAGGGGGTATGATCGTGTGCCTCCCTGCTTGATGATGTACCAGACCACCGACATGTCTGTCTGATCAGCAGTGTCCCTCCTGACAGAATGGTCTGAAAAACCTGAAGGGTGTAAAGAACCGCCCTCATCTCCAGAATGTTGATATGCAAGGACATCTCAAACTGGGACTACAAACCCGGAGTTCGATGGTCCCCCAGGTGCGCTCCCCAACCTAGAAAGGAGGAGTCTGTGGTGAGGGTCCAAAGAGGTGGGGAACTTTGAAAGGGAAGTCCCCTGGTCAGATTCAGAGGATCTAGCCACCATCAGAGATCCTTCTTGAGTGCACCGAAGACCAGAACAGGATGGTCCAGGTTGTCCATGCACTGGTCACAATGGATGCGTAATATCCACTGGGTGATCCGCATATGCAACATGGCTACAGGTACCATGGAAATGGAGGCTGCGATTAGGCTCAGTAGGAGTAGCAACACCCTGGCCGGATAAAATCTGGAAGTGGCCATGAAGGTGACCTGCTCCCAAAGAGTCTCTGCCCTGTCAGAGGGTAGAAAGGCTCTGCACTGGACCGTATCCAAGACAAATGATGAACTGAAGGTTCCAAGAGGGGTCAAAGAAGACTTGGGGAGACTGACAGTGATCCCCAGTCGCGAGAAGAAGTCCAGAGTGATCGAGAGGGAATCCAAAAGACTGTCCTTGGATGAGGCTGTCAATAGCCAGTCGTCCAGGTAGGGGAACACTGGTATATCCCAACGGCATAAGGCCACTGACACTACTGCTAGGCACTTGGTAAAAACCCTGGGTGCCAAAGAAAGGCCAAAGGGGAGCGTTGTAAACTGGAAGTGCTCCCCATGTAAGCAAAACCGCGGGTAACAGCGGTGACCCAGGAAGACCGGAATATGCAGGTAGGCATCCTGCATATCCACTGTGCAGAGCCAATGGTACTTCTGCAGAAGGGGCAGGAGGCTCTGCATTCTCAGCATGCGGAACCTTTTGTATTCAATGAAAAGGGTCAGACTGCTGAGGTCCAGGATGGGTCTGAGGTAGCCCATCTTTTTGGGACAAGGAAAAAGTGGGAGTAGAACCCCTTTCCTCTCTGGGACAGAGGCATGGGTCTATAGATGCCTTCTGTCTCAGAGCCCAGATTTCTTCCTCGACCAGAAGAGCCAGGTTCGGGGAATAATGTGAATGACCCAGAGGCGTGTCTGGAGGGAACTCCAGGAACTCCAGGGTGTGCCCTTCTGATACAAGCTACAGGACCCTTGCGTCTGTGTGATGCCCTTCCACTCTTGCACGTGGAGGGCGAACCTGCCTCCCACTGGTTCTACATTTAGAGGTGGAGGAGAGGGAGGGCAGGGCGAGTCAGGAAGCTGAGGGAAGGGAGGGCAAGGACCCTCCCACCGCTCTTTGGGACTTGACTTAGCTGGGGGAAGAGGAAAAGGAGGAACCCGTGGAATGCCTCTTGGTTTGCTTTCTAGAGGCTGGTTGCTTTCCTTGATGCTTAAATTGGCGTAGAAAGGGCTGCTTCTTTTGAGAACCTGTCTGTTACATAGATCGAACAGATCTATGGGCCTGGCCCCTGTCCTGGAGGCCCGTGATTATATCTTTAGTGTCCTCTCTAAACAAGATGGATCCCCAGAAGGGGGTGTTCTGTATATCTGCTTGTATAGCTGCCAAGAGCCCGGAGATCCGCAACCAAGCGTGTCTCCTGAGGAGAACGGCAGTAGCAGAGGAGTGGGCCACTGCATCCACCAAATCGTAAGTGGTCTGTAGAGCATGCCTGCACAAAATTTTTGACAGGTAAGGCTCTTTTGCAAGCTCCTCTGTGAGCTCAGAGTCCTCCGTGGCCATGATTCTGGCTTCAAGCTTGGCCATGGTGGACTTCTGAAAAGAAACCATGTGAGCCACATAGTTTAAAGAGCATGGGGCGCATGTGGCAGAAGAGTATATCTTCTTCCCAAATTTGTCCAACTGCCTGGATTTCTTATTGGGGGGGGAGTTGCTCATGTCCTTAGGGGTAGCCGAACAATCATGAGCGGCAGCTATAACAATAGAGTCCACCTTGGGGTGGGAATCCAGGAAAGAGACCCCTTCGGGCGAATAATAAATTCAGTCCGCCTTTTTGGGGCCAGCCGGGATAGAGTGAGGTAACTGCCAGATAGTGGTAGTTGAATCCTCAAGTGGAGCTGTCCAGGGATGGACTGGGATGAGAGAGACAGCCTCTAGGTCTAAGTGCTCAGCTAGACACTTTTTCTTTGGATCCTGCTCCTCTGCATTCCAACCGTTAGAGTGTTGAATAATATGAAGAAGCTCACTGAAGGAGGGATCCTCTAGAGGAGATTTGGGCAATCCTTTCCCTGTGGGGAGACAGTTCACCTGAGGAGGATTCAGACGTATCATGGTCAGAATCAGGAGGATCCCCTCCTTCTGGGGTCCCAAAGTCAGGCAGGGTGACCTCCCGCAGAGTGGCGCCAGAAATGTGCACTGTAGAGTGCTGTGAGCTGACAGGAGACGAGGAATGGGAAGGCAACCACTGGACTTGGAAGCCTGCGCTCCAAGTCTGAAATCAGTTGGGACCTGGCGCCCTTCTGCCAGGACTGGATCAGGGATTGAAAGTCCTGTTGAGGAGGTAGAGGAGGAGGCGAAGGCAGACAGGACGAGGGCGGGTAAAAATGTATCCCCAAACCCGGATACTGATGGTGAGGATATCCTCGGTAGTAAGGGTAACCCAGATTCTAGTACCCAGGGTAGTAGGCCTGGGAGAAGGGTCCCATCATCGGACCCAACGGCAGAAAAATAGACATCTGATGTCCGGAGAAATGTGGGAAAACCTGCCGAAGGGTCTTGATCGGCGGTCTGGAAGGACCGAAAAATATACCCAACGATAGGGTAGATGATGTCAGGATGGTCGCCGTCGGAGGAGCAGACGCGAGGGGAGTATACCTCGGAATACCTGACATCTGGGGTGTGACGCTTGGATAGCTGGTTCTGATCACTGTATGATTTTTGTAAAATAAAAATGTGTTATTGAGCGTCTCTCATGAGACATGCTGAAACAGCCTGTGGAATGACACCCCCCCTCCCAGGTTTTAGCTACAAGGTTTTACCTGGAAGGCCAAGAGATAATTACAGGTTAGAAGATACCTAAATTAAGGATCTCCTGTTTATCTAGCTTAATTGTAGCTTACCAGCTGACAGGATAGAAAATATCCATGTTATGATGTTTAGAGGAGAAAGAGCAGGTTATGTCACACTGGTGCGAAGTCATAAATGTTCCTCTGATGTCTGTAAAAGCAGGATGTTGCTCATGGATGAAAGAAGGACTTAGAAATTAACCTTATTTAATTTTCCTTCTGGGTGATGACATTCTGGTTGTATAATTTTTATATTCTGACAGGGAGGAGCTAGGTGACCTCATGCAAAGCCAGTTTTAAAACTGTAGTCTGCATTCCCTTTTGACACACATGTTTGAAATCTGAAAAAGCAACATCAGGCACTGTTCGAAGAATATATTAGACAAGTCTAAGGGTACTGTGGTAGGAGATTTTGTTGTATTTAAAACCTTATTATTTTAAATGACTGTGCTTTTGTGATACATGGTTCTGTATTTTCTGGCGCTGACACCTTCGATCCATACTACCTAAAGACTGCCTATCATGTTTTGGCCGTACCTATTATGCATCTATTTAACTTGTCCCTTTCTCAAGGGACCCTCCCCAAACTATGGAAGACCGCACATGTTATTCTGTTGTTTAAATCCAGAGACCCCTGTGATCTAAACAACTACAGGCCCGTCTCCCTTCTCCCTTCTCCTGGTACTATCAAAACTTCTGGAAAAAATTGTGAATGCCCAGCTGAAATCTTTCATAGATGATACTAACCTGCTAAACGCAATGCAATCTGGTTTCAGAACTGAACATAGTACAATCATGGCCCTGGCCAAGGTGACAAATGGACTGGCAGCGTGAGCGAGAGAACAAAAAATTTGTCTGCGCTGTTTTTCTAGACCTAAGTAAGGCCTTCGACACTGTCGACCACAGCCTCCTTCTTTCTTCATTAAAAGCTATTGGTCTAGATTCTACCTCCTTGTGTTGGTTCCACAACTACCTTTCTAGTAGGCACCAACAGGTCAAGGCCGAAGGTGAACTCTCCCCCTCAAATCTGTTAAAAAGAGGCGTCCCCCAGGGATCCGTCCTGGGGCCACTCCTATTTGCCATCTACATCAACAAAATAGACTCAGGCATCAATGAGGCAAAAGTTCATCTGTTCGCAGATGATACAGTGATCTACCTAAGCCGTACAACTCCTGAAACTGCCTGTAATGACCTGCAAGCTGACTTCAACATACTTCAATACCAGCTCCTCAGCAAAAAAAATTGCTACGTAACGCCAAAAAGACAAAGGCGATGCTATTTTCACCTATTAACCATGCAGCCTACCCTGCTCTACCCCCTATCACCACCCTCCTCGGAGAAACCCTGGAATTTTTGCCAAAATTCAAATACCTGGGGGTCTGGCTAGACTTCAAACTCTCCTTTGCAGACTATCTGGAGGATCTGTTAAAAAAACTGAGGCAGAGACTAGGTCTCTTCTTCAGGTTAAACCGCCTACTAACTACAGAGGCCAAGAGACAGCTAGTTCAGTCGACGTTCCTTTCCCTAATTGATTACGCCGACTTTATACACAGTCAATGTGCTACTTCATACCTCTTTAAATTGGACATACTTTACCACAGAGCCCTGCGCTTCATCACTGGTCTCTCCTTCTCCACCTATCACTGCTCTTTATATGCGGCCGTAGGTTGCACCTCCCTACACTAAAGACGAAATAAAAATGCAGCTCTCTGGACACACATAGCTATCACTGGCAAACTTCCGCAGTATATTGTTGATTGCCTGACTCTCAGTATGCCTGGAACCTATGCCCTAAGAAGCTGTTCACTGATTTCTCTGAAAGTGCCCAAAGCCCCAACGCGTTTTGGGAGAGCTGCCATAGGATTCATTCTACCGTCACTCTGGAATGTGCTACAGAAATCACTGAAACTGAGGACCCCTGTTAGTATTACTGTATTTAAATCCTTATACTCAAAATACATTACAGAAGCCTGCAACTGCTTCCAACAATCCTAGCTCTGGAATGTGCTACAGAAATCACTGAAACTGAGGACTCCTGTTAGTCTCACTGTGTTCAAGACCTTATACTCAAAATACATTACAGAAGCCTGCAACTGCTTCCAATGATCCTAGCTTACTTACTCCCCCCTTCCACAACCTCCCTGCTTTTCCCATCCTCCTTCCTTCTTGTATCAGTGCACAACTTGTCCCTGAGCCACCTACTTATCTACCGCCCTAAATCTCACCCTCCCTCCCTCACCCACCTATACCTTGTATACCCACAGCATCTCATTCCTTCGCTCCTAGTATTATCCCAGTTCCAGCCCCCACTGGCTGCCCACTTCTCCCGACACATGTCTCCCCCTTGATATGCCTGGGTCTTTTTAAACTGACTATGGTTGTCCCTTCGCTTGTTGCATCCACTACAACTAATCTCTTCACTGGACTATAATGCCATTATCTTACAGGAATACTAAACCATGTAAGTTGTTGTATCTGGTATACATTTTTACTGACTTGCTACCCTATTGTTATGTACTGTATACCCTTACCGACTGTCTCTTACCTGAACCCAAATGTATTTTTACTTATCCTGTCTATTGCAGGCCTACCTGTACTATTATACTCTTGCATCTACTGTCTATTTGTCTGTATATAAATGCAATGTTACCTGACTTGTGTAATGCAGGTCCGCCTTGTAAATGAGCTTGCTCAATGGTGTTTGCCTGGATAAATAAAGAATTTGATTGATTGACTTTACATTTTACATTTTTATGTATTTTTAAGTAAACCTCTACTTTAGAGACTACTTGGTGTGCCTTTGAAATTCTTTTTTTCTTGACAAGTGAAGCATATATGGTTAAAGCTGACACTGCACAGAGCTTACTGGTTTTACCAAACTGGGAAAAGGTAAGAATTTTTCATATGGTTTTTCATAGAGTTTTTAAGGGTTCATTTTGTACACCTGGTTAGGTGCCCGTAGGCAAAAGAAATCTGGCATCCCCAAAGAGCAGAATTATCTGAGCCTGTACATTGGGTACGCTAGCAAGAGGTTCACAGTTTGAATCCCTCCAGAACTTGAGACCAAAGGTTGATTCGAACCCACAAAACAGACAGGAGGGTTACCCTGTTCTGTTCCTGTTCACAATACTGCGCTTGGAGGTTGGTACTGTGGGAGCAGAGGGCCTGACCTGCTGAGTGGGGCTGTGACATGGGGATCAGACGTCAGGCCAGATGACACCAGGCCCTGCATCAGGGTTGAAAGGAAGGTCCCGACAGAGGGAGCTGATGAAAGATATCTGACGTCATCCCCTGAGTCAGAGGGGGGCAGCCGACCGAAGATGCCCCAACATCTGGGTAATGGAAGGACCCGGCATCAGAGATGAAAGTACAGGGGCCCCTGAAAATAGGGGATCCGACGTGGAGAGCCTTGGGAGGGCATCCCGTGGGGAGACCTAGGGAACCACCACTGGAGTGGGCGAAGAAAAGACCATTTTCAGGGGTCCCTCTTCCTCCTTCGTCCCAGGCGTAGGATCTGGGACAGGAGAGTCCACCACAGCAGATGGAGAGGAAGGCTCCCGACCAGGGGGGTCCTGGATGGAGGGCTGACTAAGGGAAGCCAGCTCGCTCAGCCAGACATCGGGAATAACGGCATCAGCCCCCGACGGGTGAGCAACATCTGAGCGGTCGCCCAAAACTCAGGCGACCAACTGACTGGACAAAACAGGGACCAGGTGGAGGAGGGGAGGGCCCACGACCAACTTATCGGTCAAAGTTGGCAGACGTCCAGAAGTTTGTTATGGGAGTCCGGCTTACCAACAACCGGGCAGGCCCCGGAGGAGCTGGGGTCTGACTTACCAGAAAGTACTGGGCATTTGTTGGAGGAGCCAGCGGACGACTTACTGGTTGAAATTGGAAGGGGGAAGATGGCAGAAGCACTGAAGGTTGCCCCCGAAGCTGCCTGGGTCACCACGATGGTGGGCAGCGGGGAAGGAGCCTTGCTGGTTGTAGGCCTACTAGAAAAGGATCGGTCCCAGTCCTCTGGGCACTCCTTTTCCTTGTGCCACTCCTTGTCTTTCATTTTCTTCTGCTTTGACTCCAAAGTAGGGGAGGAAGCTGTGTCCCGAAGTTTCGCATCTGTTTCTTAAGGGTAGCCATTCTGGTTTTTAGGAGATGAGCCTCCAGAGCCTGCTGTCATCATTTGCAAGTGGCCAGGCTGAAAGGCTGGAAGTCGGGACAGGCTGTGATGTTAGGCCTAGGCAGAAGAGACAGCAATGATGACCGTCCTTGTGGGGAATCTGGGCCCCACACTTGTCACACCACTTCTTTGCCTTCGGAGTAGTAGGTGGAGATAACAAACGGGCCGAATAATCGGACTGAATTTGAAGAAATAAAGACACAGATGGCAATCGACTAAGCAAAGTTTACTGCGAGGTTCCAGCATAGGTCGGGTGCGGGGAAAAAACTGGAAGGGAGGCGCGGGGCACCACCCACTATATAGGGTCACGCTGACGTCCATCACGTGATGTCGGGTAGGTGGTGCCCCGCCAGACACTGCTGGAAAAGTTTGCTGTGCGGTCCTACATGTTATGACCTACTGAAGGAACCCTCTCGAAGTAAGATCTAAGAAATACTGGCAAATTGAAAAAGAAAAAAACAGATACTCATCCGATAAGTGGTCAAACTGCAGCGTACAATTTCTGAGAGGTCCAATGTGAACAGGTCGATGGCAGGAAATAACTGGAAGGCGGCCGTTGAGCCCGCCCACTATACAGGGTCACGCTGACGTCCGTCACGTGACATCGGGTGGGCAGTCCCTCATAAGACACTGCTAGCTGAAGTTTCCGTGTGGTCCTGACGCCAGGGGGTGCAGTACACAAGGTTATTACCTACTGCAAGAGCCCTCCCAAAGTAAGATCTACTATTCACTCTGCTATCTCTCTTTTCTCACTTAAACCTCTACTCTGTGACTTCACAGGGCAGGCAGTATAGCCTAGAGTTTAGAGTAACGAGCTGTGAACGAGCTTGGTACTGTACATCCAGCAGATCAGACCTGGGTTTGATTCTCACAACCTCCACTTGCATACTGTGCGACTCTGAGCAAGGTCACTTAACTGCCCAGTGCTCCCATGTCGCCCCTTAAAACAGGCACTTGTGCCTAGTGTGCCTTACCCAGTTACCAAAGACTAAAATAAAAAAATTAAAAAATAAACAGCCTACTCTTTGCTTCTGCCCCGTCCCCATTCCTGAACACAGAAACACGGAATTTGTCAGCAGAAAAAGACCATTTGGCCCACCCAGTATGCCAGATGGTCCCTGCCTAGTATGCCTCCACAGACCTTAACTGGTCTCCAGCGACCATCTGTCCTCCCTGCCTATTAATTAATATTCCCTCATGTCTATCTCACGCATGCTTACCACCCCCATTCATCTTCATCGCATGCCCTCTAGTTCCGATTTGTTTTTTATTTATAACTTTGTTGACCAGGTAAAGTGCACTGAACCGGAGGACCGTTTACAGGTACAACCTGGGCCAATAGGCACGAGCAAATGAAAAATACAGATAATCAAAGTATAAACAACAGCAATTGGAAACAACACAATGTAGTGTAGAGGCACGGACAAGCAGGTAGTGATAAACATACTGATGCTTTACATCTTTTAAAAGAGACTCCACTCCTGCACTCTGTCGACAACCGTGAAGTACCTGCAGATCTTTATCATGTCCTCTCTCACTCTCCTCTCTTTCAGGGTGCACACGTTGAGATCCCTCTGTCTCTCCTCATAGGGCTTCTTGTGAAAAGTACAGTTACGTAAGAACTTACCGTAATAGTAGATCTTCGAGAACAGCTCTTGCAGCAGGTTACACCATTAGGACTGAAGCCGGCAGGCGCCAGGACCCCACAGAAATTTTCTAGCTAGCAGTCTTCAGCGGGGACCGTCTCCGACGTCGGTCCCGCCCCCGACGTCGGGTGTAGTACATAAGGAGGAGGTCCCCCCATAATCCTCAGTTCTCCCGCCGGAGACTCCCAGCCGCTGAATGACATCAGAAGAGGAGACCGAGGATCCGCTACCAGAAGGCAAAAACTAGAGAACAGGAATGTCCCATCTAATAAGATAGGTGCTTGACTACGACCTACCTCCAAAAAAGGGGGATGGTGGGCGGGAAGGTACCTGCTGCAAGAGCTGTTCTCAAAGATCTACTGTTACGGTAAGTTCTTAACGAACTGTACTATCTTACTTGAGATACAGCTCTTGCAGAGTTACACCATTAGGACTGATTTCCAAGCAGTAGTGGCAATCATACACCAACGGAGGAGGAAAGGTAGAGACCCCGATATAATCCTCGAGCCTAGGACAGAAGTCCCTGAAGGACGTCTAGACCAAACCTCGCTCTTCGCCTCGATGCAATGTCCAGACTGTAATGCCTGATAAAGGTATGCACAGAGCTCCAAGTAGCTGCAGCGCAAATAGCTGAGGTAGAGACGTTCTTTAACGCCACAAAGGAAGTAGCCACCCCTCTTGTGGAATGACCCTTGACCATGCCCGGTAAGGGTTTATTGCGCTTGTCATAATAAAAAGTGATGCACTGGATGGGCCACCTAGAGAGTGACTGTTTGGAGACAGGAGCTCCCGTCATCCTGTGAGCAAAGGAGACGAAAAGTTGGTCCCACTTTCGTAGCTGTTTGGTTCTGGTCAGGTAGTATCTGAGGCACCGATGCACATCAAAGGTGTGCAGAAGGGTTTCTCCTCGATTAGAGTACCTTGGGAAATACACTGGTAGATCGATATCCTGAATAAAGGGTGAGAGCTGAAACCACCTTAGGTAAAAACTTTGGGTTTGTTCTTAGGGATACCCTGTCCTGGTGGAAAACCAAATAAGGCTCTTTGCACATAAGAGCATGCAATTCCAAATCCTTCTAGCAGAAGTAACAGCAACTAAAAATAAAGTTTTCCAAGAGAGAAAACGTAGCTCGTAATCCGTGGCTGGTTCAAAGGGTGGCAGCGTGAGCTGCTCCAGGACAAAAAGTAAGTCCCAAGGAGGGATTGGATCTTTGATGGGAGGCCTAAGGTGCAGGACACCCCTTAAGAAGGCACGAGTAGTGTCCAGCTGGGCCACCGTCTGATGGCCTACGGGGGCATGGTAAGCAGAAATTGCATAAAGGTGCACTTTAATCGAGGAGTAAGCCAGTCCGGAGTGGAAGAGGGAAAGCAGGTAGTCCAGAACCAGCTTTTCTGGACAGTCTAACGGCGGGAAGCGCACACTTGAGCCCATAAACAGAATCTACGCCATTTCATGGCGTAAGTTGCGTCGGTAGCCGTACTGGCGGCAGAGAGTACGTCTGCCACTTCTTACGAGACCCTGCATCGCATTATGGCTATGTCTCTAGGAGCCAAGCGTGTAGGTTCAATGAGCATAAGTCTGGATGGACCAATGAACCCGCCTCCTGAGACAATACAGTGCCCTCAGAAAGTATTCACCCCCCCCCTTGGATTTTGTCACATTTTGTGATGTTGCAAACTCAAATTAAAATACATTTATATGGGATTTTTTTGTCACGTATCTACACAAATTACTCTATAATGTCAAAGTGGAATGAAACTTCTGACATTTTTTGTACATGTAATTTAAAATAAAAACCTGAAATGTCTTGAGTTGATAAGTATTCACCCCCTTTGCTATGACACTCCAAATTGAGCTCAGGTGCATCCAATTTCCTTGTGAGATCACTCTAAAACTTGAATGGAGTCCACCTGTGGTCAGTTCAAATGGTTGACGTGATTTCAAAGGAAATACACCTGTCTATGTAAGGTTCCACTGTTGACAGTGCATGTCAGAGCAGAAACTCTACCATGAAGACCAAGGAGCTGTCCGTAGAATTCCGTGATAGAATTGTGTGAGGAGGCATAGATCTGGGAGGAGGTATAAAACATTTCTAGGGTGTTGAAAGTTCCCAGGAGCACAGTCAAGTCCATCATTAGGAAATGGAAAGATTACGGAACCACCCAGACTCTTCCTATAGCAGGCGGTCCTCCCAAACTGCAACTGGGCAAGAAGGACCTTGGTCAGGGAAGTGACCCAGAACCCAATGACCACCCTGACAGAACTACAGAGCTCCATGGCTGAGATGGGAGAACCTGTCCAGAGGACAACAATCTCTGCAGCACTCACAAATGTAGTCTCTATGGGAGAGTGGCTAGACGGAAGCCACGCCTGAGAAAAGGCCACATAATAGCATGCCTGGAGTTTGCAAGAAGGCACGTGGCTGACTCTGAGACCATGTGGCAAAAGATTCTCTTGTCTGATGAAACAAAAATTGAACTCTTTGGCCTGAATGCAAAGCGCTATGCCTGGCGCAAACCGAACACAGCTCATCACCCATGTAACACCATCCCTTCCAAGAAGCATGGTGGTGGCAGCATCATGTTATGGAGATGCTTTTCAGCGGCAGGGACTGGGGCACTTGTCAGGATAGAGGGAACAATGAATGGAGCCAAATACAGGCACAGCCTTGAGGAGAACCTGCATCAGTCTGCAATAGACCTTGGACTGGGGTGAAGATTTACGTTCCAACAGGACAACGACTCCAAGCATACAGCCAAAGCAACACTGGAGTGACATCAGAACAAGAAGGAGAATGTCCTTGAGTGGCCCAGCCAAAGCCCAGACTTGAATCCCATTGAGAATCTGTGGAAAGATTTAAAGACTGCGGTTCACTGACGCTCCCCATTCAGCTTGACAGGGCTTGAGCAAATCTGCAAGGAAGAATGGGCGAAAATCCCCAAATCCAGATGTGCAAAGCTGATACAGACATACCCAAGAAGACTCAAAGCTGTAAATTGTTGCCTAAAGGCGCTCTATAAAGTATTGACTCAGGGGTGAATACTTAAGTAAACAAGATATTTCAGTTTTTAATGTTTCATACATTTTTGTTACACAATACAAATATTTTTGCCCCTTTAAATTGTTGAGTATGCTGTGTGAATCAAGGGGGAAAGAAATCATTTCAATGCATTAAAAATTCTGGTAGTAACACAACAAAATGTGACAAAATCCAAGGGGGGGTGAATACTTTCTGAAGGCACTGTAGATGGGAGCTGATTGGCAAAGGAACTGGAGGTTCCCGGGATAGCTGAGAGGGAACCAAATTTGTCTGGGCCAGAAGGGTGCGATCAGAATGAGCGTCGCTTGCTCCCTGCGAAGTTTTAAGAGAACTCTCTGGATCAACGGGAAAGGAGGAAATGCATAAAGGAATCTGCCCGCCCAGGAGAGGGACAACGCGTCTCGCCAGAAAACACCAGGCCCTGGATCTAGCGAGCAGAAATTGGGCAGTTTTGCATTGGATGGGGACGCGAAAAGGTCTAACTCTGAAGTACCCCATCTGTGAAACAGATCCTCTGCCACCTCCTGCAGGAGTTCCCATTCCTGGACTCTGGCCTGAGAGCGGCTCAGGCTGTCTGCGACGATGTTGTCCACTCCTGGAACGTGTACTGCAATCAGGTTTGCGTCGTGTTGCAATACCCACTCCCACACTCTCATGGCCTCCCTGCAAAGCGGGTAGGAGTGAATGCCTCCTTGTTTGTTGAGGTAATACATCGCTGCGGTATTGTCTGTTTGAAGCAGAAAAGTACCCGGTGGAATCTCTGACTGGAAGGCCTGCAGAGCGTAAAGGACTGCCCTCATTTCCAAGATGTTGATGTGGAGTTGAGACTCCTGGGCTGTCCACAGGCCCTGAGACCCGAACACCGCCTAGATGTGCTCCCACCCTAGCCCTGAGGCGTCTGTGAGAGGTCACAGTCGGGGCTGGCGCGTGAAGGAACCCCACAGAGAGAGTTCCCTGATTTAGTCACCATTGCCAATCCCGATTCACGCTTCGTGATTCGGATTGGATGCTGCAGATGGTTCTTGCCTTTGGTCCCATTGCACCCTGTGAGCATCCACTGGGTTACCCGTGAGGAGACGTGCTAGCATGGACAGTCGCATGGCCGCAGCCATGTGTCCGAGCAGGCGAGGGACCAGTCTGGCTGGGACGGTCTTCCTCACCAAGTCCCTGATGAGGGATCTGATGTGTTCCGCTCTGTCCAAGGGAAGAAAAGCTTTCCCTCTGACAGTGTCCAGAACTGTTCCTATAAACTGCAGTTTCTGAGACGGCACCAGGAGTGACTTCTCGTAGTTGATGAGAATACCCAGTGATTGAAAAAGGGACTGGGTGCAGTGAATAGCCATCATCAGGGCCTCCCTGGAGGGCGCCATGAGAAGCCAGTCGTCCAGGTATGGGAACATGTAGTGGCCTTGTCTCCTCAGAGACGCTGCTACAACTCCCATGCACTTCGTGAATACGTGAGAGTACCAATGACAGCCCAAGGGAAGAGCTCGAACTGATAATGGCGTGTTTCTGAAAACTCGAAGCGCAGGGAACCTCCAGTGCGCCTCAGCAATCAGAATATGGTAGTGGCATCCTGTGTGTCCAAAGACGCGAGTAAGGCCCTGCTTCAGCATGGGAATTAGGGCCCGAAGCGTGGTCACCATGCGGAAGCATTTGTAAACGCACTCAAAGGTTGAGGTCCTGAGGTCCAGTATTGGACTGGAGGTCCCTGTTTTCTTTGGAAGTGAGGAAGAAGTGAGAATAGTACCTCAGTCCTCTCTGGTTCTCTGGGACGTGCTCTAAGGCTTCCTTTTCCAGAAGCATGAGCACTTCCTGCTGTATAGAGCAGGGCATGCTGACCCAAATATCTGAGAGCAGGGAGGTCTTGTAGGTGGACTGCCTACAAATTCTATATAATGGCCTTTTGACCAGTTGCAGAACTCCACCTGTTGGTGGGTGATCGATTGTCACCCTGGGAAGTGGCGTGCGATGCGACCCCAGACTTTCTTTTCCCTGAGATCCTGAGGGGGCGGGAGCCAGGAAGGAGTCATGCTGTGGCGGCGTTTGATCCGGCAGGCTGGGCCGACTTTGAAAACGTTGGCCTCTGCCTGGGATGACTTGGCCTGGGCCTTGGCGGGTGAAAGTGCCCCTCTGCTGTTGGCCAGAACGCTGTTGTTGCCTTTGTAGCCGCCACTGAAACAGCTCTGTTCCACGAAAGCGAACTGAAGGCCGAGACCTGTACATAGTTTGTACAGATCGGACTGCCTTCCCTGGGCGCCCCAGTTTGGTGATTACCTTCCGAGGCTTCAGCAACAGACCTCGCCTGCTATAAGTGGACGCCTAAGATGTTCTCTGACATCCGGGGTAAAGCCGAGACACGGACGAAGAGTGTCTCCAGAGACACATGCCTGATGCTGCAGCTCTGGCTGAAGAGTCCGCAGAATTGTATGCGGCTCTGAGCACTTGGGTCCCCACATCCGAACTCCTGTGGAGGAGGTTCAAGAGCTCCTCCTTGTGATCGCCATCAGGCATCTTCTCAACCAGATCCTGTCCCTGCTCCCACAGTGGGTTCTGGAATTGAACCATGTGGGTGAGGTAATTCAGTGACCTGATGGCGCAAGTTGCGGCCACATACGTGCGCCTACCAAGGTCATCCAATTCCTTGGAATCCTGGTCCAGTGGCTGTGTGCTCAAATGCTGAGGTCTCTGAGACCGGTCACGCAAAGCAGTGATGACCAGGGAGTCAGCCAGAGGATGGTTCGCCAGATACTGGTCCTCCCTAGAGGCCTTGTATAGGCGGTCAGCCTTCTTCGGCACCACGGGAGTGGAGTGCGGACGTTTCCAGGTGGCCTTGGTGACGTCCACAAAGGTGTCCACCAAGGGCGGCACTACCACAGGCTTCTCGGGTCTTTTCTGGCCGAAGGTAGCGTAGAAAGGCGTTGTCTCTCGGGGTCAAGTTTCAGCATCCCACCCCATGTTCTCCTGGAAGTGCCTCATGATCTCCGCAAAAGAGGGATCATCCAGAGGAGACCTGGGTAGGTCGTGTGGGTCCGGAGAGGGAATGCTGATAGGAGAAGGTGATCTGGAGCACTCTGAAGTGTCAGATCTGGAATCCTCCCCAGACGGAGTGTACCAGCGTCATCTGTGTCTCTTGGGGCTGTAGGTGACCCTGAAGGGGATCTAAAGGGAGGTCTTCTTTCTGAGGATCTGCCCCAAGGAGGTGGTGTCTGCTCCTTGGGGGTTGGCGGTCGTCCTACGGGCCCCTTAGGTGGAGGAGGGGGCTTTAGGCGGTGAAGGAGTAGGTGGAGGTGGAGTCGGAGTAGGAGGAGGACGTTTGGTGACCACATCTTTTTTGATGGTGTCCCACCAGAAGGTAAAAGTTCTTTTACCTCTGCAGATTCATACCAGATGACCAGACCTGTCACGGGGTCGGCGTCCGGGTCCCGAAGTCTCCGGCTCTGGGGAAGGTTCACCCTTAGGGGAGCCAGCGTCTCCAGTATCGCCGCCTGGTCCTCGGGCTGTGTCGCGTCCCCTCAGATGAATCCTTCTGACCGGCGGCGTCCACCGCGACGTGCTGCGTCCTCTCTAGGAGGGCTGGCCGCCTCAGGGAGGCGGTAACGCCTGGCTGGCGACGGGTGTTTTGGTGTCGCCGCCCTGGGAGGCGCCGGTGGTGTTTGGCCGGCGTCAAGTAGGCCAACATCGGGTCCGGCGTCCATTTAATGGGCGTCGGGTCTTCAGTTTTATGGGAACTCAGATCCCGAACTAGCTGGGAGGTTGACTGACCTGGCGTCGGTGTCCCCACGACGGAGGGAAGATTTATGGCGCTCCCCAGACTTCGACAAGGCCTTAGAAGGAGTGGAAGAGGCCGACGGCCTGGAAGTCTTCAGAGGCTGAAGAGAAGAGGAGCCGCTGGATGACCTGACCTGAACCGGGGGAGGTTGCGACCAAGCCCTGGAGGGAGAGTGGTCCGATTTCGAGCCGGAGCTTCGCGAGTCCGAGACCCTCACAGGAGACCTGGATCTTTCCTTTTCCCGGTGCTTGTGGGTTTTACCCGAAGACTGCCCCCGGGAGGAAGGTTCCTTATCCATAGTTTTCAGTTTCTCCTCCAAGAGAAATGCTTGAAGGGCCTTCTGGCGGCAGATCCTGGTGCGACTGTTGAAGCCCTGGCAGAAGGAGCAGGCCTGGTGTCGTGTTCTGGGCCTAGGCAGCGCACGAGGCCAAATGTGGATCCTTGAAGGGATCTGTTTGCCGCAGGCACACTTCGTATGGTGACCCTCTAAAGAAGTTGTTGGAGAGGACATCAGTTGATCAAAAGTCGAAAGGCAGACGAAAATCGTCATAGTTCTAATGGTCGTCGCACACTAGAAGAGAGACCGAGAGGCCGATACTGGCGATGTCAATGGCGGGAAAAGAACTGGGGATTATGGGGGGACCGCCTCCTTATGTACTACGCCCGACGTCGGGGGCGGGACCGACGTCGGAGGTGGTCCCCGCTGAAGACTGCTAGCTAGAAAATTTCCGTGGGGTCCTGGCGCCTTCCAGCTTCAGTCCTAATGGTGTAACCTGCTGCAAGAGTTGTATCTCGAAGTAAGATCCACAGTACCATTTTACTTCCCCTCCTCTGGACTGCCTCCACCCTACCTATGTTCTTTTTGAGGTACAGCCTCCAGAACTGGACACAGTACTCCAGGTGGAGTCTCAACAGATAGTGATACAGTGGCAACACCGCCTCCCTCTTCCTGCTGGAGACACCTCTCCCAATGCATCCCAGCAGCGCACTGGCCCTACCTGCTGCTTAGTCACACTGCCTTAACACTTTTAGGTAATCAGATATGATAAACCCAAAATCCCATTCCTGCTTAGTGACTAACAGTACCTTCCCAACATGCCAGCAGACTGAACTGGAACTCTCAAAACCAGGAGTGAAAAATCCAAGTCAATCATCTCTTACAAAATAGCTAAGGGCCAGATAAGAAGATACCAACACCTGGCTCCTCCAAAAACAAGTATACCCCCGTGACCTGCACCAACTATTGAAACTGACACTTGATTACTTCAACTCAGAAACTTGGAATTCTTTGACTCTTGCATCACACAGGAGCAAAAAACTATCAGAATTTAAAACCATGATGGAAACAGAATTCATCGACATTTGTAATTGTAACTAAATTGAAATTAACTGCCTGAGTGATCCTCTAACAGTGTAACAACCTTCCCAGGATCAACATCTGCTGTCTCGGTCGATACACTGCATCTGTTCTATCTGTCAATGTTGATACTAACGTAATGAGTTTGCCCTCCTATTTGTAAATGTCAAAGCCACTGTAAGGACAACTTTGAAAATAGGCCAGTGATAGCTCTAACAGTTCGAACTCTGTCTAAAAATAAAGATTTCTTTCTTTCTTATCAATCAATATAGCTATACTCATTTCCTGGATTCCTATGCCCTAGGTGCATAATTTTTCACTTTTTGGTGCTGAATCCCAGCTGACATGTTTCTGGCCACTCCTCGAGTTTCCCCCAAGATCCCTAGGCATTCTTTCAACCCCATTCCTGACTGTAGACCCTATTATAGATTTTGGTATCATCTGCAATAAGACATACCTTCCCTTCCAGTTCATCTGCAATGTCACTTAGGAAGTCCCTGAAGAGGACCGGTCCCAGTACTGAGCCCTGCGGCACCCCACTGGTCACTCTTTCATCCTTACAGTGAGTGCCATTAACCAACACCCTCTGTTACTTATCCGTTAACCAATGTCTAATCCAGTTTACCACTTTGGATCTCACCCTTAGGCTGCCCAATTTCTTAATCAAGTCTCCTGTGCGGCACAGAGTCAAAAGCCTTGATAAAGTCACATAACAGAAACAAAGAATACAGAATTTGTCGGCAGAAAAGGACCGCTTGGCTCACCCAGTCTTTCCACATAGTACCTTGCCTAGTCAGTTTCCACAGATCCTAACTGGTCTCTGGCAATCCTCCCTCCTTCCTCCCTATTTATTAATATTCCCCCTATGTCTATCTCATGCATGCTTGAAGCCCCCTACTGTTTTTGCCTCCACCATTTCCACTGGCAGTCTGTTTCAGGAGTCTACCACCCTTTCAGTGAAGAAATATTTCCTCACATTTTTCGAGATCCCACTAGGAGCTTCATCCTGGTTCTCGCGCTCCCTCTCTCATTTGAAAGAGAGTCCCTCCTGCACCCTGTTCACTCCTGTGAGGTACTTGTAGGTCTCTGTCATGACATACATCTCTCTATCTCACTCTCTCCCCCCCAACCCCCGCTTCTAGGGTGTACATGTTGAAATCCCGCAGTGTCTCCTGGTAGGGCTTCTCATGCAACCCCTGCACCATTTTAGCAGCCCTCCTCTGCACTGTCTCCACCCTCAGTCCTTTCTGAGATGTAATCTCCAAAACTACACACAGTATTCCAGGTTGGCGTTGCAGTGGCAACATCACCTCCCTCCTTCTATTGGAAATACCCTTACCTATGTACCCCAGCAGCCCACTAGCCCTACCCACTGCTCTGTCACATTGCCTTGCCACTTTGAGGTCCTCAGATAATCATAATCGCAAGGTCACTTCCCAGTTTCAGGACTGTCATGACCTCCCCTATACTATACACAGCTCCTGAGTTCCTACACCCTATGCATGATTCTGCACTTTTTGGCACTGAACCACAACTGCCATGCTTCTGACCACTCCTCGACTTTCCCGGATCCCAAAACATTCTCTCCACCCACCCACCCCAGAGTGTCCACCCAGCTGGAGATTTTATCATCCACAAAAAGGCATACCTTCCCTTCCAGTTCTTATGCAATGCCACCTATAAAGAAAGTGAAACAGGCCGGTCCAAATACTGAGCTCTGTGTCACCCTGCTGGTCACTCTCCCATCATAGTGTGAGTGCCTTTTACCACCACCACCCTCTGCCTCCTATCCCTTAACTGGTTTCTAACCCAAATCACCACTTTCTATCCTACCCTTAGGCTGCTCAGTTTCTAGACCACGTCCCAAGCCCTATCTGATCTATTTCCCTGGTCACCCAATCAAAGAAATCAATGAGATTCGTTCGGCATGAATTCCCTCATGAATCCATGCTGCCTGTGGTCTTGCAGCTCATCAGATTCAAGATACTCTCCCAGTCTTTCCTTTAGTAGGGTTTACATTAATTTTCCCAGCCACTGAAGTAAGACTGACCAGCCTATAATTGCTAGCCTCCTCCCTGCTGCTTTTCTTGTGTAGAGGGACCATGTCAGCTCTCCTCCAGTCCTCCAGAACCATGCCTGCCTCCAGTGAGCTGCTAAACAAGGCTGTCAGTGGGGCATCTAGCACCTTCTTTAGTGTTTTAAGTAGCCCTGAGTGTATCCCATCCAGTCTCATAGCCTTGTCCACCTTCAGGGCTGTTAAGTCTGTTCCTCTGAAAACAGCCCTGTGTCCACACCCTCCCCCTTTTCTTGCTACTCCCTGGTTGTCCATCCCTCCTCCCTGCATTGTGAAGACTGAGAAGAAGCACCTGTTCAGGATGTCAGCCTTTTCTTGGTCCTCTTCTGTGCAGTCTTGCCCTTCTAATCCTCACCATCCCTCCCTTTGCTTTTGTTTTCTGAGTTATATATCTCAAGAAAGTCTTATCTCCTTTAGCGACCCCTTTGGTGATCATTTCTTTTGTCTGCGCCTTTGCTCTTCTCACTGCCTTACCTTATCGGGTTCCCTCTGTTTTTCTTGATAAACCTCCTTGTCTTCTTCCCTCTGTCTTGCCTTCTACCTCTTGAATGCCACCCTTTATTCTTTCACAACCTTGCCCACTTCCTTAGAGAACTGTAACAATCTCTTTTGCCTTCCGCTTTCACTCACCTTTTTCACACAGAGGTTGGTTACCTTAATTATGCCCTTCCTTATTTTTCCCTACTGTGCCTCTATCCCTCCGTGGCAAGCCCCCCCCAGGCAGTTTCTGAGACAGTCTCCCATTTCTTTAAAATCTACCCTCCTGCCAGCCCAGTAACGTGGAGGGTTGAGGCGCTGGACGCCACACCTCACACCCCCACGGTGACCAGGGTTCAGGAACAGACTCTAGTCGGCAGGGGTGACGAAGAATTGAGCATCCGTAGACAGCTCTCCTTCCTCGGGGAGGTGGGGGGGGGGAGAACACAGCACAGCATGCTGTTTGTCTGACACCCAGTGACGGCTGGGTGTCAGCACATGCGTGCCATCAGAAGGTGAGGGCCTGAAGTACAGGGCATACGGCTGCCTCCACAGAGGTAGAGTCCAGCCTTCTCTCCCCATTGCATGTACGGGGGCCCAGGGACAAAAGCAGCAGAAAATACCAGGAGCTGGCAGGCTCCATAATGGCCCGATGCACCTCTGCACCGACGGGCCCAGATTCTGGATTGTGCCCGGGTGGGAGCAACAGCCAAGGCCCACATTTGGCCCCACCGTGGGGGGTAATCCACGTGGGAACTCCAGAGCATAGCTGGTGTGGGGGGGATCGGGACCAGAGAACAAGTCCCTCCAAAAGAGGGTCAGAGCCACATGCCTAGCTCCGCGGAGTTGGAGAAAAATAAAAAAAATCCGCCCCTCCTAAAGTCCAGGACCCTCCCCCTCATGTGGTTAGTCTCCATTCCCGTCTTTATGTTAAACCACACTGTATGATGATCACTGGTACCAAGGACCTGCCCACTATGATGTCTGCAACACTGTCCCTGTTTAGTTAGTTAGTCTTTTTTTACCAGGTACGTGCACTAGACAATTAAATGCCTATTTTCAGGCACAACCCGGGAGGTTACAAGGGTCAGGCTCAGTAAACAAGTTACAGTACAGCACCAGTGAGTGACACTGACATCATCATATATAATAGATTACATAGCAAAGGCAGTACACATAGATAAGCAAAAAAGGTCAAAATTACATAATGCACTGGAGAAGTAGGCCAACAACTTGTTAATAAAACCCAAAACTATAAATAGCCTATTGAGACACTGCAAAGCAAGTCTTGTTAGCAACGGGCAGACTAACATTAGAGAGTAAGGTGGAGCAACCAATTAAAAAAAAAATGTTTGTGAATCAGTGAGACAGCCATTGTTCACTAGTGAAAGGGTTCTAAAAGGGCTGGCTGCCCTCAAGATGGATAAGGCCCCAGGACCACATGGGTTGCATCTGAGGATATTCAGGGTACTAGCAGTGGAGCTGGCTGAACCACTGGTATGTCTTTTCAACAGCTCATTTAGGTCTGGGGAAGCTCCAAGTGAATGGAAGGTGGCAGATGTGCCACTTCATTGGGGGAGGTGGATAAGGAGTGCAACCAGGGAACTACAGGCCTGTCAGTCTAACCTCTATAGTAGGGAAGCTGATGGAGTCACTGATCAAAGAGGACCTCACAGACTACCTGGAGAGTAACAGGCTCCATGATAGTAAACAGTATGCTTCCATGGCAGGAAGATCTTGTCACACTAACTTGATAGTTTTCTTTGACTGCTTGACAAAGGAATTAGACAAAGGCCACGCTATGGATATGCTCTACTTTGACTTCAGCAAGGCGTCTGACTCAGTATCTCACAAACGATTGCTCAAGAAGACAGAAGACCTAGGTGCAGCTAAACCCATAGTGAAGTGGGATGGTAACCGGCTAGAGGAGAGGCAGCAGAAGGAGATGGGTCAATGGGGTTAAATAAGAGGATAGGGAGGTTATGATTGGGGTTCCACAAGAATCGGTCCTGGGTCCGGTCCTCTTCAACATGTTCATTAATGACTTGGAGAAGGAATCCGGGGCAGGTTGTGTCTCTTCACAGATGACACAAAACTATGTGGGAGAGTGGACAGTGACGAGGGAATAAGGGAAATGCAGACAGAGCTACAAAAGCTAGAGGGTGGTCAAAGGTCTGGCAGTTAAAAGTTCAATGCTAAAAAAAGCAAGGTAATACACCTAGGGAAAAATAACCACAAGACAGAGTACTGGATGGGAGGAGAGAGACTTAGCACTACAGTGGGGGAATGGGATCTGGGAGGTATCATTAGCAACTCACTTAAGCAATCGAGTCAGTGCAACAAGGCCTACAGCAAAGCTAACAGGATGCTGGGATGTATTGGGAGGGGTAATGATAGCATAAGAAAAGAGGTAATACTTCCCCTCTACAGATCCATATTGAGGCCTCACCTAGAGTACTGCACCCAGTTCTGGAGTCCTCACCTCATAAAAGATAAGGATAGATTGGAGACAGTGCAGAGTAACAAAAATGATTCAGGGCCAGCAGGGCAGATCCTATGAGGAGCACCTCAAGGTACTAAACATGTACTCACTGGAGAACAGAGGGGAGATATCATAGAGACCTTCAAGTTCCTTAAAGGAATTAAAGTGAACTGCAGGGAACTATTTAGCCTGAATACCAATTCATGGACATGAATGGAGATTAATAACAACAGGTAGATTCAGGAGAGATGCGAGGAAGTACTACTTTACAGAAAGGGTGGCGGAACCTTGGAACAGTCTGCTGGCTGAAGTGGTAGGTGCGAAAACAGTCAGAGGATTCAAGCAGGGCTGGGACATAATGATGGGAATAGTAGTTACCGGGGGTGACAGGACCAAGGAGAAGAATAGGGAGAGGACAGGGAGGATTAGTACCCTGGAGGAACTGCAGGTTCCAGGGATTATAAAGAACTTGGGCAGACTGGATGGGCCTTTGGTCTTTTTCTGCTGTCGTTATCTGTTTCTATGTTTCTAGTCATCAGGTCCAGAACTGCCTCGTCTCTAATGGGTTCTCGGACTAGCTGCCCGAGAAAAGGCCCTTGTAGGAGAGTCAAGGGTGGCCCTGCTCTTTGCCGAAGTTGCATCTGGAAGGCTCCACTCCACATCCGGCAGACTGAAGTCACTAACTAGCAGCACCTCCCCCTTACTTGCCATTTTGATGACAGCTTCCCAGAGTGCCTTATTCAACTCCTCTCCCTATGCTGGAGGTCTGTACACTAAAGAGGTATGGACAGTGGCCCCAGATCCTGTCTCCAGAATGACCCACAGCACCCCAGCCCCTCCGTTTCTTCTGGGTGCCCCTGTACCTCTGACTTTGATTCCCTCCCTTGTATATACTGTAATACAATGCTTCCTCCCCTCCTCCGTGCCCAGTCCTTCCTGAACAAGGAGTAACCCGTTATGGCCATGTCCTAGTCACGGTGCTCAGTGCACCATGACTCCATTAAGGCCATAAAATCCAGATTATCGAGCCGGCCTGGTGGCGCGGAGGGTTGAGGCGCTGGATGCCACACCTCGCGCCATAACGGCAACTCCATGTTCGGACTGAGCCCAGGCCATCGGGAGTCTGCAGGGGAAGGAGAAGATCGAGTGTCCAAGGGACAGTTCTCTTCTCCCGGGAGGGGGCACAGACTCGGCACTTGCCTGGCCTCTGCGCAAGCCGGGGGCACAGCAAGTGCAGAGCATGAAGAAGAGGGCTGGGAGTGGTAGACATCGGCAGTCACCTTGATGTCAGGGCGTATGTCACTCCCCTAGCAGAACAGGGGTAAAAAAAAAAAAATCAGTGCCCGGTCTCCTAGATGACGGAGCACTGTGCAGAGACCCTGATTGCTCGCGCCTGCCTGGCGACCCATCGGGAGTCCGACGAAACTTGGAATTGTCTCAGGGGTGTCTCTGTCCTACCTCATACCCACGGGGGGGTATAACCAAGGCTCCATGGGGACTCGACAGGGGACCAGGCAGGTCGTGAAGCGGGGATACCGCAGTGTATCTCCCGAAGAAGTAGAGACAGGATGCAGGTGAGGAGCATAAATAGAAATAAAAAAAAAAAAATCTAGATTATCCTCTGCCATGATGGCTTCCAATTCTTGAATTTTGTTTTCAAGACTCCCTATATTGGTACACGTGGCTTTCCACACCTTACTCCCCCTCCATCTGCTTCACTGCTTCCCCCTTCCTGCCTGTGCTGTTCCTTGAAGCCCCCGCCTCACCCCTTCCCTTTTTACGTTCACCAATCCTTGCCTCCTTCAATGCTTTACTTTCACTTATCTGATTTATACTCCCCATACATTCTATCTTGTCCCCTTTCCTGCCTTCTTGCACCCCTTCCCTTGGGGAGTTTTCTCCCCTCAGGGCCTCCCTCTTTGATGCTCCATCATCAGGGGAAGCCACTGATGCCTCCCTGGATTTTACCCTCTCAGTTAGTTTAAATGCTTAGCTAAGTAGCATTTAAATCCCCCACCAAAGACTGCGGTCCCCTTCCTGGAAGGATGCAGGCCGCATCCCTTTTACAGGCCAGTATTCTCCCAGGTTGGCCCCCAGTCCCTGATAAGGCTGAAGCCCTCCTCCATGTACCCTGCCTTCAAGCATTCGTTAAATACCCTGGTACAGAGTACCCTTGCCTCTTCCCAATCATAGTCGGGTAACATCTCAGAAAAAGCCACTATGCCTGCCACCTGTTTGAGGCCCCTCCCCAGCTCCCTGACGTTACCCTGCACTACTCCAGTCCTACCTTATAATTTGCCAGGTTATTTGTCCCCAGATGGACAATGATGTCTACCTCCTTCCCATCTCCTGCCACACTAGCAATCCTCTGGATGTGCTAACCACCCCCTCCAAGCTGAAACACTGCTTAGGCACGCCACCTCCCTATCCTTCCCCTACCCCCCCCCACCGACATCCATCCCCTTCATAATAGAGCCCCCCACTAGTAGCTGTTTTCTTCCTCGGCTGGGGGTCTCTCCCCCTCCTTGAGGTATCCACTTCTGAGGACCCCACCTCTTCCCTTCCCACTGCGACGAGCACCTCTTCCCCGTCCAACCAATGTGGCAAAGAAGTTCTGCAATGATATACAAACATACAACTTAGCCAGCAGAAAAAAAGACCATTAAGTCTATCTAGTCTGCTTGTAACTGCAAATCCATAGCTTGAGCTACTGATCTTGCACCATCTCCCTAATCCTCCCAACCTTCTCATCCACCCCACCCATAACCTTTAATTTCCCCTTATGTCTATTCCACCCGTTTTTTGAAGTTGCCCACCACTATCAACGAGACCATCTCTTCCTGCAGTGCATTCTAACTCCAACACCCTCTCAGTGAAGTAGTGACTTCTAGTTTCCCTTCTAAACTTTCCGCCATCCAGATAAAGACACTGCCTCCTTGTATTATGGTCGCCACTTAGTCTAATGAGAGCCTCCTTATCCACCCTGTTTATTCAAGTATCTGAAAGTTTCTATCATGTCCCCTCTCTCCCCTTTTCTCTAGTGAGTACATGTTCAGGTCTCTAAACTCTCCTCATAGGTTTTCCCTTGCTGATCATAATAATTTTTGCTGCCCTCTTCTGTACTCTCTCCAGCAAGATAATGTCTTTTTAAGTAAAGAATTGTACTCCATGCTCCATATGCGGTCTCACCAGTGACCTACACAAGGGCAGAATTACTCCTTTCGTCTACTGCTAATCCCCTTAGCACTGCACACCGACATCTTGTCTGCCTTGGTTGCCACTCTCCTGCGCTGCACAGAGTGGTTTAGGTCACTAGTTATTATCACACCCAGATATTTTTCCTCTTCTGTTACAGATAATTGGATTCTTCCCAGGTAGTACTCCATCCTGGGATTCCTGGCTCCCAAATGCATAACCCTGCATTTTTTGGCATTGAATCCAAATTGTCAAATCCCTGACCAACTCTCAAGCTTTTACAGAGCCTCTTTCAGGTCCTGTATACCTTCGGTTGAGTCCACCTTCCCACATAGCTTGATGTCATCCGAGAAGAGGTACATTTCGCCCTTCATGCCATCCCCAACATCATTAATAAAGACACTGAACACCAGCCCTAGTACCAGTCCCTGCGGAACACCACTAATGACCCTCTCTAGTGTTAACTGTCCCCCGACCAATACCTTCTGGGGTTTTCTCCACAGCCAGGCAGAGGATGTCCACTCTTGACCCTTATCTACAGATTTGGTGATCCAGTCAAAGAATTCAATTAGATTTGTTTGACATGACCTCCCTCCCATAAACCCGTACTGCTTAGCATCATGAAGGACCTGCTCTTCTAGGTGGAGGAGCGTGCACTCTTCCACCACCCCACCCTATCAGAGCCCATCAAAGTCCATCCACTCTGCCTCTGTCTAGGCATCCTCGGGGGGGGGGGGGGGAGCAGACTTGGTGGCCCCTGGGTGGGATGGAAGGTCCTTTGTACCCTTGCCAGTTCAGCCTGGAATCCAGCAACCTCTGTCCACAACCCAGAGAGGTGATTACATATGGAGCAGCACCTCACTCTCCAGAAGGTGTCCCTAAAGACTGCAGTCCCACAACCACTGCAATGCACCACCATGATCTTTCCTTCCTTAGCCTAGTGTCTATTAAAGCTCTGCTGTACCATTCTACCTCCTCCCTTCTCCACTGTACTACTAACTCTTCTTTTTGCTTCCCTAAAACTGTTTTGTTACCCTACCTTGGATAAGGTGTCTCCTCCCTCCCAACTGGTCCCTTTACTCACATGACCAGCCTTTCCCTCTCTGTGCTGCCGCCGACTTCTTTAGCTAGCTGACACCCTTTGACCTGTAAAACCACTCCAAAAAACAGGGTAGTGAAAAACAGTTCTTTGCTGCCTAGAACTGCTTGTTCCCCAAACCCAATGCTGGCACCTAGCAGTGATTTGACATGCATGCCAAAATGTAGCAAACACTTTCTCTTAGCCCCAGGAGACTTCCTGGTGCTCCCCAACTGGTCCGTTTATTTACGTGACCAGACTCCCTCTCCGAGCTGCAGCAGACTTTCTAAGCTAGCTGCCACCCTCTGACCTGTAAAACCACTCCAAAAAATGGCAGCTTAGTGAAAAGCAGCTCTCTGCTGCTCAAAACACGTGTTCCTTGAACCCAATGCTGGCACTTAGCAGTGATCTGAAATGCGTGCCGATATGCAGCAAACACCTCTTTTTAAAACGGTCAGGTGTACTTTTCTGGGTACCTCCCATGCTATGCACAATGAGTTTATTTTCTCAATCCTAACCCCTGCCAGGTCAACAGGTGGGCATTGAGGTCTTTTTCTGCCAACAGCTTCTTTGTTTCTATATTACAATGCTAACAGCGGCTATCTTTTTTCAGTGACAAAAAAAAACATTTATAAGATACAAAGTTCAGTGGAACTGGAAAAATTTACAACCAAGTAAAACCAGATGATGTCTGGAATCTTTTTATAAAAAAAACAGGTGGGCCAAGGGTCAAATTTGGGGTTGGCAGCTTAGCCTATAGGTTACAGGAATGAGCTGTGAATGAGCTTGTATATATCCAGCACACCTGGGTTCGAGTCCCACGACCTCCACTTGCATACTGTGTGACCCTAAGCAAGTCACTTAACCTCCCTAGTTCTTGCAGGTCAACCCTGAAAACAGTCACTGTGTGCCTAGTGAACTTTACCCAGTTACCAAAGAATAGTTTAAAAAAAAGTTTTGCCCGATTTTGTTGCACTGCTGCTGTTTGTTACTGTGACATTAATTCAATTTCAAAATATTACATGCCCCCACCTAGAAAGCATATCAGAAAACTCACATATAAAAACAGAAACTTACCACACGACAGGTTGGGCACTGTGTTTTATAGGACAAGAATTTTCGTATACACAGAGAGCAAACTACAAAAAAAAAAGAAGAAAGAGTGAAGAGAAAAAGAACATTAGACCAAATCAAACTTATAAATGAAGCACGGGACATGTATTTTCCTCACTTTGCATCAGAGGCAAATGGTTTAGTCAGTGTGTGTGACTGCTTGGAATGTGCTACCAGAGGAAGTTGTGTCCTGTAATACTATGACATAATTCAAACATAGTTTAGACCAATATACGGGAACACTAAAATGTAGACAATACCACTAACAAGTGGCGAGTCCTTAAAGGTCATCCGACCTCCAGACTTGTAATCTACCTATGAATGTCGACAAGTTTCAGCAACTGCAACACCACACTTGTCTACCTGCAGTACTAGGCTTAGTTTATTTTACCTCAACGCTCCCTCCTGGAGCGTAAATATGAGTCGAAACTTTCTATGCTCAACCAGAGTCAAAATGGCTACTAGAAACTAAATGAGATAAAGAACAGTACTTTACAAAGGTATAGATGACCTTTTACTCAATGTGTGACACATCTGAGCTTTACATTCATCTTATACATGAAACAACACACTTCTGGGAGTGCTGTAAGCCCAGGGACGTGCTGAGGCCCAACACCACAAAGGGCCTTACATAGGTAAATTATAGATGTTATGTCACTTTTGTTAACAAATGATAGAAAGATTTTTTTTAAATGTTTATATATGTGTTTTTCGCTAAATAACTCGTGCTGGAAGACTGTCACTAGAGGGCACCATAAAAATGTTCTGTGTTGTGGTGTGCCTTCTTTCGTGTGCCATTGTTGTTTTAAAGGTGACCTGGAAAGAAGCCATTCAGCCCGCTCCCGTTCCCACATACCTTTGAATACTGCTGTGGGAGTGTGGGGCTGTAGTCATCATTATTTTTCATGCCATGGTTACATTTTAATCACATGCCGAAACTTACGGGCAAATGCGGAAGTGCGTGTGGGTCCAGACTGAGCGTGAGCTAGGCTCATGGGTATTATACCCATTTAGTGACGTGTCAAACACCACTGCTCTTCTTGTAGCATTGGTGGCAGTTTATCATACTTATTTTATGGCTTCCACGGGAGTCTTGTTACGCGAAATATTACTTACAGCAACACCTGGACAGGCTGTTGCTGAAAGTAATATTTCGGGTATCAAGACCCGCGTGGAAGCAATAAAATTAATATAATAAACTACAGGCACAACTGCTACAATAAGAGAAGTGGTGTTTGACACGTCACTAAATGGATGTAACACCCATGAGCACTAGTGCCCGCTCAGTCTGGACCCGCTCGCACTTCCACATTCGCCCGTTAAGTTTTGGCACTTAATTAAAATTTAGCCATTTCATGAAAAATAATGATGACTGCAGCCCCACACTCCCGCAGCAGTATTCAAAGGTATGCGGGGACGGAAGCGGGCTGAACGTGCCTCTTTGCAGGTCACCTTTGTTTTTCTTTTAGTTTCTTCACGGTTTTGCTTGTCATAAGTTGAAACTGGAGAGAGTGCCAGCGGGTTACAGCAAGCTAAGCACCTGTACAGAAAGTAACACTGCATTATTTTTAACTGTGCTCTGAGGGGGAGCTGTGGAAATTCTGAAGGCATGTGGATCTGTGCAGACATGAGGCAGACTGGTACCGGTATAATTTTTTTTCCCTTTTGAGGGGGTCTTTGTTGAGATTAGGGTATGGGTGACAGCCTACCATAGCCAGTCAGCATCCAGGATTTAGCCTACTCATTTTATAAGCTGTAATCATCATGCATTGTTGCTTTCAGAGTGATGCAGAACACCTTACCTTGCTTTTAGAATGATGCATTTGTGTGACCGACGCTGTTGGGTTCATTGTTAAGGTCTGACCTGAACACCTATTTGGTCAAAGCTGATCTGCCACAGATATGCTGTTGTTATACTTGCACTAATGTCACAGGCGTCCTATTCACCATAATTCATTCTGTTTTGAAACGCAGACTTTGACGGCAGATAAGGATAGCTTGGCCCACCTAGTCTGACCATTTTCCTACCTACTGGATAAGCTGCAGATCCTAGTTAACCAACAACCTACTTCTTCCTCCCCCCCCCACTATAATGGCCTTATGTCTGTCCCAGCATTCTTGAATTCCCCCACTGTTTTTGACCCCACGACCTCCTCAGGAAGGCAGTTCCATGCGTCCACCTCTGTGAAAAAATATTTCCTCATATTGACCCGAGCTGTCCTCCCTCTATCTTTAAATTGTGCCCCCATATTGCACATTTCTTTTTTTGAAAGATGCTCCCTTCTTGGACTTCGTTGATTCCCTTCAGTTTGCTGCATTGAAAACACAGGTTTTGATTGCTTACCTGTAGCTTGAACACACAAATGTTTTTATTCCCAATTTGCCCCCTCACAGCAATGCTTTGTAATCCAGTAGCAAGGTATAAGGATCAGTGTACATCCCTGCCTGATTTTATCAGTGGAGTAGCCTTTATTACTTTGCCCCTTACTGGCACAGCCCCCTCACCAGGTCACTGCCTGTGGTTCAACAGGTGATCAGGGGCTGTGCCTTGTTGGCAAAATCAAGGCATAAATTAGTGTTCGAGAGTTGATTAGTGGCCTTTGCTAATCAAAATGAAAAATGATTAGCAACTGGTCAAAGCTGATTGGCACTGGGGGTTCCAGAATGTGGGGGAGAGGGCTAAAAATAGTGCCATTCACGCATTCCAAGCCCTGTGGGTTCTGGAGAAATCAATTAGCACCAACTGCTAATCAAAGCCAAAACTGATTAGGCCGGCCCGTCGGCACAGCAGTTGGGTCTCCATCTGTGATGCCAGCAACCCGGGTTCTGGAGCGAGTTCGGGTCACCGGAGGGTGGAGCAGGCTGGAGCGTCCCAGGATGGCTCGCCTGTTCCGGGGAGAGGGTTGGGAAGCAGCACGGCATCTGCTGACAGCTGGCGGAGGCAGGGGGCTCAGCAACACGTCGAGCACCTTGGTGTTCGACTGGCCCCCAGGCAAAGGTCTAGCGCTCAACGAGGTACATAGGCAGCTAGGGGGAGGGCGTCGCAGACACTGGCATTCACGCCTTGACGTTGGGGTACCTACGACGCCCACAACAGAAAAACGCATGCCATCTCCAGGAAGATGGAATGTCGGAGATGTGCCCTCAATGTGCAGTCACCCACCTGGCAGCTCTAGGACCGACAAAACTTTCAGTATCGGGGTGCTCTGGGCCCCACCTTGTCCCCGCCCGGGGGGTAAACTGCAGCTTCATGGGGTTCCGGAGTCAGCCCAGTTAGGGTGAGTGGGAGAGGGATGTCTCCTTGGCTCTCCTGAAGGGTCAGGGATGGCAGGACTAAGGAGGGAGGAAATATAAACTTCAAAAAAATAAATAAAAAGCTGAAACTGATTCGCATTTGCTGGTTTTTGATTGGCAAACTGCAATGTGAACCCGCTCATTTTATGCCTTGAAAATGCTTCCCTTCTGCTGCTGATCTGTCTTTGCTGGTGTCTGCATCCCACCGCACCTCAAGTACTCCCAGATGATACAAGTCTGAATCCGGTAATACCTTCCCTGCATAGCAGGAACTGTTAGCATCTCTCTCTCCAGTTTTCCTTCAATCTGTGGGGAAGAGAGTTTTTCTGTCACTCATACCAGATCCCCACCACTTAGTCCTGTTTTATAAGTTTTTAGAATCATGGGACATTTGCTTCATCCTGGTTAATGCTAACTCTGTGTCAGGGCTATTGTTTCCCCAGAGCAATGCCGGAAGAGGCCCTGGAGCTACACCTAGACACAAGCGTCAGGTTTTCCTCCTGCTTCTTAGATCTGGCACAGTCCAGTCCACCCCCGGCCTGGGCCTCTGCACACAACCAGTAAACAAGCAAAACCTGTTGCAGAGTCCTCCACCCTGCAGACCTCAAGTCTCTGTGACCTTCTCTCACTTGATAAATGTTGTTTGGTCAGGACAAGACCCTAACAGTGAGCACTATTTACAACCCACCTAGCCACACTGAAGAGGGCCCGACTGCCACCTCTGACTTTGAAGTTTTGTTGCCCAAATCAGGAAATGGGTCCTACACAGTGATTTCAATATAATCTAGCCCTCAAGCCAAGCCAACAGAGCCAGATCTCTTTTAGGGAACCTTGGACTAAACCAGATTATCGCGGACCCCAACAAAGTAAACTACAAATCTGGTTACGAATCTACTTTAGACTGGATTGCAGTGTCCAACCCCCAAAATATCTGCATATCTGGGGTACTCCAAGGCTCAGTTAATGACCACAGTCCAGTCTTTTATGACTAGCCCACTAGATTACCACCGGCCCCACTATTCATCACTGGAGGTCTTTACCTCTGATTTATCTATTTTTTTTATCATTATTATTGTACTTTATGCCTCCTCGGCAGAGTGGCCCCCACGATCTTCGGCTGCCGGCCCTGCACCCCGGACTCGGTCATGCACGGGGGCCACATGAACCGGCACCACCAGGGGCCGGCCATTTTTGCTCACACACCCCTGGGTACATGCCTCTCTCGGGTTTCCCTACTGGGGGTGCAAGGTGCAGACATCAGCCGCGGAGATCGCCCTCCGCCATTTTCCACTTTTTCTCCCCTTACAGAGAACCGGACGTGCAATGGGGTCCGGGTACATAGTGCTGACATCCGCTGCGCTCTCCCCCTTCACTTGCATGCCACTGTAGTGCGACTGGCCTCCGCCAGTCGCAGCTACAGGGCAATGCAAGCCCCACTACCTACCCCAGAGGAAGGAGAGCAGTCGTCAGACGCTCAATCCTCCCTCTCCCCTGCCAGCCCGCGGCAGCCAGAGTCCGTTCCCAAACCCAGGTCGCCAGCATGGCGCAAGGTGTGGTGTCCAGCATCTCAACCCTCAGCGCCACCAGGCCGGCAACCTCTGCTTTATTATCTAGCAATTGGTCTTTTCTTGAAAACACTGTGGTCACTGATACTGCTTATAATGGATTTAGTAATAATTTCACTAGTACCTGTGATCGCTTCTGCCCTATGAAGTACCATAGAATAACTGGTAAAAAAAAACAAAAAAAACCAGGAATAGAGGCTGGCCCATCGGCAGCGATACCACTCGTGATGTCCATGACCTGGGTTTGAAAACGAGCCTGCGTAGTCAGGTGCCTGCCAGGAGAAGTAGGAGGAGGAGGACTGTGCGCCCCAGAGGATGCTCTCTTCCTCCAGGAAGGGAGGTTTGCCAGCTCAGCTGCAATATTGCCACCTGGGTGACCACAGGCAGTAGTACCATCAGAGCAATGTAAGGGAGAGGGACGCAGGCTGGTGTCGTGCGATGCATGCTACCATGCGTGCGCATTCGCACCTGCATCCTGAGGGATGGGACCAACAAAGAACAACAGAAATACCCAGGCAGAAGGCCATCTGGCTTGCCACAGGCCCTGCACTGGCGACTTTGCTCTACTCCATCAGAACCTGGTCTGACCGACTACCCCCCACTCTCCCATGCGTGACAAGTGGAGGACAGGCGTCAGAAGGTAAGCCTGCAAGAAGCCGGACGATGGGGCTGGGGAAGACTGGCTCGAAGGGGGCCTAGCAGGAGAAGGGGAGTATAAACAAGAATAATTAACAAAAAAAACTGACTGGGTTTTCAGGAAATTTCTATGGCTTTTCAAAGAAAGGGCAACCATTGAGGATAAAGATGGACTATCCTGTTTCCCTAAGGTAACTTCATCTTTGTTCAACAATTTCTTCAGCAACCTCCCCAAGTACAGAAGTCTCTCTCTAGGTTCCCTCCCTCCCATGGACACACCTGAAAATCCTCACAGTCCCACCTTACCCAAATTCTAATTCAAATACCTCACCGTAGTGCATGTGGCTAAATACCTGAACCATACCAACTCTAAACCTATTTCTGGCCCTGATGGGAATGACTACCACCTACTCAAACTGGCCAACATGGGCATTGGCGTATCCCATCTCCAAAATGTTTAACGTTTCCCTTCACATAGGCGTCTACCCTAAATTGTGGAAAATGGCAACAATTATTCCCACCCATAAATCGGGGCCTGGTCCGTGTTTATAGGAATTCAGTGATGCCCTATACACACCTGTAGCTGTTCTGGTTTGCTGCGCAGTGACCAAGGGGGTTCTCTCCCAGGAACACAGACTCGAGACTGTATTTGCACCTCTCTCACACACAGAGAGGAGCCTCAACATCCTCTGGTAGATTTTCAGCTGTAAATCCAGCGAACACCCTAGCAGGACAAGGGAGGGGCTTTCTTGATCCAGTCACAGGGGGACTCGCTGTAGCCCAGGGAATTTTGCCCCACTGGAGTGGGCCTGTGACAATCCACACCCCTACAAAAAGCTGTTGTCTCTGATGACTAGATGTGGGGTGTGGGCCAGCATGCCTTCGAAAGGAATTTTTTTTTTTTTTTTTTTTTTTTTTTTCTTTTCATCCCTCATCGCCTCAGTGTTCCACTCCTTCAGGCATTACTCATGCCATCCATGCCTCCTTGACCTTGAGTCTGCCCCCTAGAGTGCCTTGGTAACTCCTTTTTTCTCCCTTCTTACCTCTGTAGAGCACCTGCACAGTGGGGGGCTACCCGTGGTTCCTGGACTGGATGGCGTGGAGTGGCTGTCATCTAGGCCTGCTGAGAGTTTCTTCCACTTTTCTCCCTTCCCGTCCCCCCCCTTCCCCTGAGGATGTTGGCTCAGGCAAGTGTGTGCTGACGCACGCCTGCCAAGTGTCTAACAACGTCCTCCCCTCCCCAACTCCAGCCCTCTGAAGCCACCAATGCCCCGTGAGAGCCAGTGCTCCCACCAGCACCCAGGGGCGTCGGGTGCACGCAGCACCCCTGGTAACCCACCTCAAAGGAGGAGAGCATCCATTGGGACGCTTCATCCTCCTTCCCCCTGCTGACCCGAGTCCGTGCCCAAACCTGGGTCGCCAGCGTGCTGCGAAAGGAATTTGAGGTCCAAGTTGTTCCTATTCTGCCACTGCCTCCTGCTCTTCATTGCTGGCATCCTCTGAAGTAGTGTCTTGTGGGGAAGCACCTCGGCCCACAAAAATGTTGCTTAGTCCCAAAGTTTCTATTGTTCCTAAAAGGACAGTATTGTTGATTGTAGCTCCTTTCTTGCTACTAGTCCCGATTCATCTTCTGAATTTCTGCAGATTCTTTAACGGAAGGGTGTCTCCAAACAGGAGTTCTCCATCATAAGGAGCCTGAAGGATAAGGGTTTTGGATTGGCTAGCGGCCTTCCATTGTTTTAATCATAAGTGTCTTCTGGCAATCAAATCTGCCATAATGCCCAATGCTGCTATCTTTGCGACTTCCTCATAGGGTAATAAAAAATAGGCTGCAGCCAGATCTGCAAGATTTGAAATTTTGGCTAAATCTCTGTTATGGCTTTTTTTCCTGTATGCTGATGTGGAGCAGGTGATGTCAGAGATGAAACAATTACTCACCATAATAATGTTGTTTCTTCTAATGGAGTCTTGCTGTATTCTGACATAATGCAGTTAGCCCCAGTACTTAAACTGTCCCAGAAAGGAAAAAGTTAACTCTATGCAGAAGCATAGAACGTTGAGCTCGAGCTCAGTTTTCAAATCTCTGTCTGTGGTACTTCCCAGTGTAACCGTCAGATTCTCATGAGCAAACTAACCAAGTACTATAGTATGGAAATTGTTCAAAACATATAACCAGAGGGCAACAATTTTTGGGTCCAAAAAGACTCGAGTCGAGAACCCAAGAAGGAAAGGTAGTGACAATATTTTAACTATAAAAACACAAGAAAAGTAACAATAACAGCTACCCCACCCTTAAGAGGGAGGCTACAGGGTACACCCCTGAGGTGCAACACTGTACCTGCCAGCCCACTTCCCAAAAACTAGGTTCTGAGAGGTGAGGTGGAGGGGAGGTCAGAATACAGCAAGACTCCATTAGAAGAAACAACATTACTATGGTGAGTAATTTTTTTCTTCAAACAACATGAAGTCTTGCTGTGTTCTGACATACAGTAATGCAGACTACCAAGCAGTTCCCTATGAAGGAGGGAATGCAGAACCTACTTTGGGAACAGACTGTGCAGTACTGTTGTGCCAAACCTAGCATCACTTCTAACCTGGATGTGCAGGGAGTAATACTTGGTGAATGTATGTGCTGTTTTCCAGGTGGCTGCTTTACAGATCTCTAAAAAGGGTATATCTCTGGCCACAGCTAGAGTAGCAGCTGTATCCCTAGTCGAGTGAGCCCTCAGGCATGAAGGGGGTGTTCTACCCAATTTGTCATAGCAGAATTGTATACAAGAAACAATCCACCTGGCAATAGTTCTTTTAGTGGCAGGCTTACCTTTCCCCACTTCACCATAAGTGAGAAACAACTGAGGACAGTCATTTCTGTATGCCTTAGTATGCTCTATGTAGTAGCTAAGAGCACTTTTAACATCCAAACTGTGTAATCTTCTTTCTCCTGAAGAAGAATGGTCAGTGAAAAACAGAGGGAGAGATTTAGACTGGTTCAGATGAAAATCCGATACCACTTTGGGCAAGAACCTCCTATTGGTTCTTAGGACCACTTTATCCCTATGGAAGGATATGAAGTCAGGTTCAATTGACAGGGCCTGTAATTCACTAATCCATCTGGCAGAAGTGATAGCTACCAGGAACACAGTTTTCCCAGTCAAGTACTTCAACGCGGCCGAAGCCAGAGGTTCAAAAGGTGGCTGCATAAGCTGAGCAATGCAGACATTAAGATCCCAAGGTGGAGTAGGCTCTCTAAAGGGAGGGTTAATGGGAACCAGACCTTTGGAAAACTTTCTGAAAACAGGATGAGATGCCAGGGAAGAGCCCTTTCCTGCTGAAAGGAATGCAGAGACAGCTGCTAGATGAACCTTCGGAGTGGCAGGCCTAAGGCCTAGACCATTCAGATGAACTAGATAATCTAAGGTTGTGGAAATGTCTGCAGAATTAAGCACAATGCCTTTCTGAGAACACCAAATACTGAACCTCTTCCATTTGGAATTGTAAGTTTTTCTAGTCGAAGATTTCCTGGAGACCTTCAGAATATCCAGAGCTCCCTGAGAGAGAGATGTAATGCTGCATATTCTAACTCTTCAAGAGTCAGGCCTTGAGGTTAAGAGACTGGAGATTGGGGTACCAGATCCACCCCTTGGAGGAGGACAGGAGATTGTACTTCTTGGGAAGAAACAGGGGACGTGACACTGTCAAAGACAGCAGTAGAGGATACCAAGGCTGTCTGGCCCAATCTGGAGCCACTAGTATCACTGTGCAGGGTTGAGTTCTGATCTTGATCAGAACTCTGAACAGCAGAGGGAAGGGAGGGAAGGCATAGAGAAACATGCCCTTCCAGTCCAAAATGAGAGCATCCAGGGGTACTGTCCCCAGGACTGGAGGTCAGCAACAAAAGTTGATGATTGTCCGGTGCTGCAAAGAGATCTATCTCTGGAGTGCCCCACCTGGAAAAGATGACCTTCAGGATGTGAGGATCCTGGGACCATTTGTGATGTCCCTGTGAAATTCTGCTCAGGGCATCTGCTAGTACATTGTCCTTTCCTGAAAGGTGAACTGCTACTAGGGAAGTCTGAAGAGAACAGGCCAGAGACCACAGCTTCATGGCTTCTGTGCACAAGGCCATGAACTGAGTGCCTCCCTGCTTGTTGATGTACCACATTGTGGTGGTGTTGTCTGTTCTGACTTGGACCACCTTGCCCTTGACTGAATCTGAGAAGCTCTGAAGGGCTAGGAAAACTGCCCTGAGTTCCAGGAGATTGATATGAGGGAGAGACTCCTGTGGAGACCAGACCCCTTGAGCTGTCAGGGCTCCCAGATGGGCTCCCCAAACTAGGAGAGAAGCATCCGTAGTTAGAACTACTGATGGGACTTGAGGGAGAAATGGGACCTCTTGTCTGAGGTTGTCCTGGTCCAGCCACCACTGGAGAGCTTGGACCAGAGTCTCAGTCACTGGAATCAGTTTGGTGAGAGAGTCATTTCTCTGTGGCCAAAAGGACCTTAGGTGGAACTGAATGTCCCTCATCTGAAATCTGGCTCCCTGTACCACTGCAGTGGAGGCTGCCATGTGGCCCAGGAGTTGGAGAAACTGTCTCACTGGACGAGAAACCTGAGGTCGAAAAGAGGAAGCAAGATCTACTAAGGCCTTCACCCTTGTCAGAAGAAGGAAAGCTTTTGCTTGGATAGCATCCAGTTCTATCCCTATGAAGGTGAGAACCTGTACTGGTTCGAGGACAGATTTTGGAAGATTGAGAAGAAACACCCAGAGAACTGAGCAAGTCCTGGGTGGTTTGCGGAGCTGACTTGACCTGGTCTGATGACTGATCTACGATTAGCCAGTCATCCAGATATCGAAAAATAGTGATATCCTGTCTTCTGAGGTAAGCCACCACTACTGCAAGGCACTTTGTGAACACCCTTGGAGCTGATGTTAGGCCAAATTGCATGGTCCTGAACTGATAATGACCCGAAGGCAACTCGAACCTGAGGTATTTTCTGTGGGAGCACCTGATAGGGATATGAAAGTAGGCATCCTTGAGGTCCAGGGATGCTAGCCAATCCCCTGGCCTTAAAGAGGGAAGGATTATTCCCAAAGTTACCATTTTGAATTTGGGTTTTGAAATGTGTTTGTTCAAATACTTTAGGTCCAGGATGGGTCGCCACTCCCCTGTTTTCTTTGGGGTAAGGAAGTACCTGGAGAACAGGCTTTTTCCCCTGTGCTGAGTAGGAACCTTCTCTATGGCTCTGAGAGCCTGGAGAGAGGAAACCTCTGCCTCTAGGGCAAGGGTTTCTGAGATTGATGCAGGTGGAAAAGACCTGGCCCTCCTTTTTGGGAACCTTTTGATGCTGAGGGCCAGTCCCTGGCTTACTACTTCCAGGACCCATTTGTCGGAGGTCACAGACTTCCAGGCCTGAAAGTAGTAAGCCAGCCTGCCTCCTACTGGAATTGGAGAGTCGACCCGGGCTGACACCTCAGGGTGTCTGCTTGGCAGGAGCCTTAGACTTAGATGAGGAAGCAGCCCTGCTCATCCCCCTCCTGCACCCTCCCTCAGAAAAAAAAAACCCTCTGTGGGAAAGAAGAGGAGGCCTGGGCTTGGTAAAAAGGCCTATGAAAGTGCCTGCCCCTGGCCCTGGACTGCTGCTTTTGTGGAATGGCTTGCCTTTCCTTGGCCTGTGCACTCCTGTAAGTGGTCCTGTATTCATCCATTTTCTTCATGCAAGTCTCTGTCTGCTCCCTCATAAAAAGCATCTGGATCGTAATCCGAAGGAGACGGATCCAGCCTAACCGGCGGTACCGGTTTGGACGGAACCAGGCGAAGCGACTGAACAATGCTAATCACTTTGGCTATCTCATCCGCGGTTGGAGTATGTGGTACTGGATCCAAACCAGCAGACTTTAATTTCTTCTTTGACGGAACTGGCCCCTCAGAGTCGGCTCTCCTTTTGCCCGAGGAGGTATCGCCTAGGTCAGTAGGCACTTCCTCAGGTTCGGCCGCAACCAAACCGGGCTGGCTATCCGGATCTAAGGACTTCTCAGCCTCCCTTTCCTTCAGCCTACTCAATCTTTTTTCTAGAGTGGCTTTGGTAAAGTTTTTGCAAATTTGGCAGTCTGACTTGAGGTGGTCAAACCCCAAACACAGATGAAGTGGAGGTCAGCCTTGGCAAATGCCTCCCCACACTCAGTACAGTGTTGAAACCCAGTGGGACTGGTTTTCTTCTTGGGTTTCTCAGACATGGCCAACCTACTAAATTACCTTACAGCAGCTTTCAAGCCAGATAATAAATAATTGATTGGTTACAAACCATGTCACAGGTTTTGAAAAGGAACCAGAAAAAGGCCCGGTTATTTTGAAACCAATCGGTACCGGAACACCACTCTAATCCCAGAAAAATCAAACAAAGTTGAAATAAGGTCGATTCCTAACCAGACCGACCGATAAGAAACCAAAGAAAAGAACGATTTCCACACTTTTACCACAACAAAACGCAGTCACTACCTATCTACTACACTACCTGTACCGTAGACAGAGGCTGGAAACCCGAAAAAATAACAAACAGAACGGTTGAAACCAAACGCTTTTTTAAACTTTACCGAACTGAGCAGAGGAATCTCCGGAGTGACTTCACTGTTAGGAGTAGGTACGGAGTAAAGAATCTGACGGTTACACTGGTAAGTACCACAGACAGAGGTTTGAAAGCCAAGCTCGAGCTCAACGTTCTATGCTTCTGCATAGAGTTAACTCTTTCCTCTCCGGAGCAGTTCAAGTCCTGGGGCTAACTGCATTATGTCAAAATATAACAAGACTTCATGTTGTTTGAACGCCCTGCATCACTCAAAGAGAGATTTGGGCTGGCCTGGAGGCACTGGATGCCACACCTTGCGCTACGCCGACAACCTGGGTTCAGGAACGGACTCAGGTAGCTCGGGAACGGTGGGGAGAAGGAAGATCAAGCATCCCAATGGATGCTCTCCTCCTTCAGGGGTGGGTTATCAGGGGTGCTTCTAAGCACCCTACGGCCCTAGGGTTGGTGGAAGCATGGGCTCTCGGGGCACTGGTGTCTCTTCGGAGTCGGGGAAGGGAGGACGTTGAGGGTGCTTGGCAATGGGGTGTGTCAGCATGTCGTCTGCCTGGACATACGTTCTTCACGCTGGCGTCCTCGGAGAACAAGGGGGAGAAAACAGGGAAAAATGCATACAACTCAGTCCCTTGAGCACATATGAAACCAGGGAGGGGCAGCTTTGAGGATCGCCCTGGCGGACGGAGTAGGAGGGGGTATGAAACCCCCCTCTGAAAGCCGTGGAAGTCACCAAGTATAAAAAAAAAAAAAAAAGATTTGGTGGTGTACACCCTCAGAAGTGGCTATCTGCACTGTCACAGACAAGGTTCCGTACACCGCTTCAGGGGTGTCTCCTTATTTATTTTATTTAGTCAATCTGATCCTTCAGGAAAACTGACCCTTTTGACAGAAGAATGGTCTCTTTTGTTAGCAAGTCAAATGGCATCAAACTTCAGCAGTTGGACCTCCCATTCCCTCTTGATACATACAGAGTACAGTCTGGGAATAGTCAGGCAATGGGCTTCTTTATGTCAAGGGACATCCATTCGTTATCGATGAATGCTTCCGTTGTTTTATGCAGAGGAAATATAGGATACTTGTGTAATGCAGCTGTGAAGAGAGGACCCTGGCTGGGGGGGGGGGGTACAATGGTCTAGCTAACAGCTTAAGGCAGGAGTTGATTTCCTTTTTTTTTTTTTTTTCCAAAGATAGGACATGTCCTCCATATGATAAAAACTGCCCAAGCTGGTATCAAAGTCTGGGACGTCTAAGTCATCTAAGGAGGAGATCTGACCACTTGACCTGCAGTACTGTCAACGGAAGATGCCAGTGAACTGCTTTGTCCAAGATTCACCACTTTTACCTCTTGTGATGGTCTGTGCATGACAAATGAGATATGTTCCTTTGCAGCCCTTTCTTGCGAAACTTGTCTGGACATTCCATTTGTCGGCTTCGAAGTACAGGGAAGTTATCAGAGCCTTGCTTCTCAGTGACTTCTTCAGGTCCTCCTGAAAAGCTTTGGGTTGAGTGGAGTAAGATCTGTTAAGCATGATCACCAGCTCGGAGAGTAAAGACAGTGTGATGGTGGGTTCCTTGCCTGTTTCTCAGGCTCCCTCCGGTTCCAGCTCAGTCGACTTCCTGCTTGTATTAGTGTTGGTAGTCTTGTTGTAAGCCTCCTTTTGTGAGTGCTTGTGTTGTTCACGTTCCCTGGAGGAGCTGCAAGTTTTCTTACTGGGTGAGGAGGAGGAGAAGAATCAGCATTTATATAGTGCTTTTCATATACAGTGTATCCCAAAGTGCTTTACAAGCAATGCTAGACTGGTGGTGAAGTGAAGGACTGTGTAGTGACCGCCATATCACACATCAATACCCACACAGCCTGGACAATTGCATGAACCACTTTATGGGAAGGGGAATGTTGGCCAGGACACCGGGAATGTTCCCTACTCTTTGCAAAGAGTGCCCTGGGTTCTTTTACTTCCACCTGGACAGCACCACGAAGGGTAGACGGGACTTCGGTTTAACGTCTCATCCAAAGGACAGCACACCCCAGCAGTACAGCACCCCCCCAATACTGTACTCAGATGTCAGCACTTTAGGTGCAGGTCCAGTCCCAGTGTGGGATGAGAATCCACGACCTTCTGGTCCAGAGGCAGATGTGCTACCAACTAAGCCATGCTGAAACCTTGCACTACTGTTAGGAGTTGCACTACGCCTATAGGTGAGCCTGCCAAAGGAGGGGACATGCCGATGAAGGCAGCTAAAGTAGCATTGGCCACATGACTTGCTATTGCCTACGCTGCCATTCCTGGGTGGGAGGGGTCAGTCACACCTACAGGGAGGCAGGCACACAACTACTTGCTCAATGGTACTAAGTACTCCTCAGACAAAGAGTCACATTACAGAAGTAAAGTGTCAGTGTCTTTTGCTTTTTTCCAACAGGACTCCAATGGGGTGCCTTTTTGCTTTGAGGTCTCTCAATTTTGTTTTATGAGTCCATTAAACAGTGACTTTGCAATACTCTACTGTGCACAGTTTGCTTTGCTTTGACCTCTCTGTTTGCCCCACTTGTGTTTTTGCATTTCCTGACTTATTTCTCGATGGCACCCATCCCTGTTCACCTGCAAGAACACAGCTGTGTATGTCTGGTATCAGGTAGGCTTCCTGCAGTAAAAAGCCCTTACCCGAACAAGAAATGCCTTGCAATGCTATATCCAGTGCTGAGTATTTCGCACTGAATGGAAAAAAATACCTGGGCAGGAGCCAGTGCTACAGTGGCAGTCACGCCATTGTGACCCGAGAGCAGTTACTTGAGCAACGTTGCCACATAAAAAGCCCACCCTAGAGAGAAAAAACAAAAAAAGGTTGGCTCCTACCTAGACCTCTGACATTAACGATTCTCCATGCATGAAATGATGGCAGCTGGACTCTTGAGACAGATGATGAAGTTGGAGGGTTAGAGTCAGCAGAAAAGTGGTTTGTGCAGTAGCCCCTGTACATCAAACTACTCCATACAGGGAAGACAGAGCTGGGCAAGTTGAATGAGTGAGACTGAGAGAGAGACAGAGAGTGTTGGTTCAAGCAGGATTGATGAAAACCTAACCTAAGCTGCACCCCTGAACTGCATTTAACAGTAACTGTCCTACTCCCTCCAAGGCAGGAGAAAATTCGGAAAAGGAGCTACCACATTGGGGTGTCTTTACACGTTGTGGTCTCCTGCCTGTCTGCATGGAGGGTCGTCTCCCCACTTGCAGAAGGGACAGATGCAGCATGCTCTGGAGAATCATTCAATGTTCAGTACAAGGGTACAATAGGGAGAACACCAGGGCAGTTCAAGTTGGGGAACAGTTCATCCACCAGGGGGGCGCAATCTCAAGCTGGAATGGAGAAATTCTAAAGGATGTCAGGCATTATTTTTTCACAGAGCGGATGGTAGATGGGTGGAATAGTTTACCATGCAATGCGGTCAATGCTGGGACTAAACACAGTAGGACACATTTAATGGGGTTATTGTTAGGTAATACATCATAGGAGTTCAGGACAGGACTTCATGGAGTTATGGACTTGGTCTTTTTCTGGCCTTACTCTTCTCTGTTTGCATGTTTCAAGTTCCAAAACTGGATAACAAGTACAGGAATCTAAGTGGTGATCACGCCTTGGGCAAGAATATAATTCATGTAAAGCTGCACTGGAGCACTCAAACAGAACATATGTTTGTTTCTGAGAAAATAACACTGGTAAGTGGGCCTAGGATATGCATGCCAAAATGCTTCAGATGTTTGGCGAGAATGCTCAAAACCACATCACACACAAGGTAATAAACATCTCCCATGGTGCTGATAAACGCAAAGGCCACAAGTCACAGTGCTAAACTGAAGTAACCAAGGGAGCCATTTTTTCCAAATGCTCAGTCCACAATGATGCTTTTCTCACTAGTGTTCTGTAAATCATGTTTAAGTGCACATTTTTACATGCTTTTCAAAGAAGCTTTTAAGATGCGCTACGTAGAAACCCGATGCTTCCATGGTGGACAATAATAACTGACGAATAACAATTAACAAGTACGTGTACTTTGCTCCAAACAATCAGAACACAGGACAAGGCATGAAATCAATGGGCTTTTATTTTATTAATATTTATTCAATCTTGGATTACAAGTATCTTTGAGCGCAAATGCAGTTCATTTACAAAGATTCCACATCAAAGGGAAGGGTTACAAACAGACAAAGAGGGAGTCTAACAATCTAAATTACTACCATACAGTGAACAGTATATCATACATCATAGATACTCAGCAATAAATCAGTATAAGAGATGGGGTGGAAACAAACTAGCAAGGAGGCGCAAGGGGTAGTAGGGTTTACAGACCGAGGGGAGGAGGACGGGGAAAAGGGGGTGGTAGCCAAAAAGGCCTTGTCAGGGTTATAACCAAAGAGACAGGTTGAGGTGGGTGGTGAGCAGGAAATGTTCCAAAGGTAGTGAGGTATGGCTAGGCTTATAAGTGTATTAGGTGGAACAATCGCAATAACTTTCAGAGATGAGATGCTGGCAGACTGTGTGCTTAAACTGGCCAAATTTGGGTAGATTAGTTATTCCACTGTAGTCCGTTGACCCACAGAGGGGCTCTATAAGAGAAGGGCCGCTGGCTTTGTGCTGTCCTGCACTTGGGGACTAGAAGATCATCGGTGGTTGAAGTGCGAGTGTGTTGGGTCCTGTGGGATTTGCTCAACAGGCTTTCCACTCCCGGGGGCAGGAGTCCAAGGAGAAGCTTCTTAGTTAGTTGGCAAGTTTGGTATTTGATCCTATCACTTAGCTGAAGCCAGTCGGACTGAGTATATAGCTCACTAGTGTGAGTGAAGCTAGCAGCTCCCATGACAAGTCTGCATGCCTTGTTCAAGGCGATCGTTAGTCTTCTGAGAGAGGTAGCAGTAACAGCTCTGTAAATGACCATGCCACGATCGATGACTGACAATACCAAGCTATGAATTGCAAGTTTGAGAGCTTCCGGAGTCAGACACTGTTTGTATCTATACAGGAGTCCAATCCTAATATTAACAGTCTTGGTAGGTAAGGTGATTATCCAAGGTTACTCCTAGATACTTAAAGTGCTGTACTTGTTCAAGTGGGGTTCCCTGGTTATTTCTAATGGTAAGTGCATGGGTCCTGCACTTATTGCACGAGAAGGAGAACAACATAACTTCTGTTTTCTTATAGTTTAGAACCAATTTGTGTGCACTAAACCATTGTTCAACATCCTTGAAACCAAGTTGCAGATTGCCTTCAAGAGCATTTGGGTCTCAATGGCTCGAGAACATGACTGCATTGTCCGCATATAGGAGAATCCGCTGGAGACAGGAGGACTGCAGGTTGTTCAGAAAGATACTAAAGAGGAGCAGACCTAGGATTGATCCTTGAGGTAACCCCAGATTGGATGACCCGCTGCTCGTAAGTGACACTGGAAATTTTCACCTGCTGGGATCTATTGTCGTGATAGCTTCTGAACCAAGTCAGCATTTCGAGCGACAGACCAATGCTGGTCAGCTGACAGAGGAGAAGTGAGTGATTAACAGTGTCAAATGCCTTCGTTAAATCTATAAAGGCTGCCCCTACCAGACTGCCTTGATCAACTGACTGCTGAATGAAGCTGGTGAATTCAAGTAGTGCTGTGGAGGTGCTATGCCCTTTTCTAAAATCATGTTGTTGTGGGCACCGGATGGAGTAATTTTCAAGGTAATCCACCAGCTAATTTGTAACAATCCATGCTGGCTCTTTAGATAGTGGAAGGAGGACTGATAATGGCCTATAGTTGTTCTCCAGGGCACAATCACCAGATTTATGTACCAGGGTCACTAGGGACGATTTCCAAGCTTTAGGGAATTGTGACAGGGTTAAGGAGAGGTTAAGGATCTTTGTTACAGGTACAAGTACTTCCTCTAAAGTGAGTGCGATAAGTTTGAGGTCTAGTGAGTCTCCACTGTGCCTAGATTTTCCTAGCACTTTTTTTTTTTTTTTTTAAGAGGTTTGCATCACAATTTGTGTTGCGAAAATTCCTGAAGTGCAACTCAAAACTAGTTTTGAGTCCCAATCGCGATTAATTAAATTTTGAACAGTATTAATCCAAATGGCAGGCAAGGGAGGAGTCTGTATGCTTGGCACAAGACTTGAGGGGAAAGGTCGGCAGTGCTGGACTACCAAGCAGCACTGCCAAAGTGGGAGTAGCTGATGAAATGTAATGAAGAATAAAAACCAAAAACATCACAGAAAACAACACCGAGAAATTAAGGAAAAGCTATGGAACACACAATGCAGAGAGCCAAGAAAGAAAGAAGTGTTCCCAGAAAGAGGGAGTCAAGAGAAAGCCATAAGGCAGTAAAATGACCTGAGATACTGTAGACAGACTGCAGCATACACACATGAAGGGAGGGAGGTAGGGAAGGGAGCAGTATGGGAGAGGGAGGCAGGGAAGAAGGGAGAGAGGGACTGTAAAAATCCAGAACATAAAGTAAATCAGTAAAAGGTCCCTAGAAATTATAAGCCCAGAGCCCTCCAAGGAGACGACTCTCAAACTGGTCACGGGGGCCAGTCTAGGTCCTGGCATTGAATGCCATAACTGGGTTTATTAATGAGATTCCTCCACCTGGGGAGGTCCCTTGGGATACCAGCCTGCACTCAGGAAGCTATTTCACAGGAAGTATACATGTAACCCTGCACCACACGCCACACCATCCCATCCCACGCTAAAGTGAAAACAGTGAACTACACTATTTATTGATTTAGTTATTTATTTATTTATTTGAAAATTGATGCAGAGGCTTATTTCTAGATGTGACCGGGGGAGGGGAACAGAGGATGTAAAATACACAGCACTGACACAATTCGCAGAAACAATTCAGTGCAAATCAGAGAACACAGCGAAACTGAAGTACACAACGGACAAACAAGGAGATACAACAAATTGACCACAACAGGCGGGGAACTGTTAGGGGGAGGGGAAACAGGAGCAGGAAGGGGAGGAATCTCAGCTGATACCTGAGGGAACCAGGGGAAGTAGTGAAGGGAAGAGGGGAGCCGGTCCCAAAGTGAGGTACGATGACAGCAGAAGAACTGCACTACTGCAACAGTGCGCCCAATATAAAATTCCTAAAACAGTAAATATTTATTTGGAAAAGGGTTAGGGTGTCTAGCAGAGGTATAGCACAGCAGGATAAAGCAATGACAGTAAATTACTTAATGCAATTTCCTTGCAGACACATCACCCACCATAAGTACCCTATCAACACTTCCCTGCTGCTGCACCAGCAGACTTCTTAGTCCTAACGGAGATCCCTACTGGAGAAATGGGCTATTCCAGCTGAAGATAACTTGTGGGCCCAACAATGCTGACTTGGGACATAGGCAGAAATGCACAAGGTAGCTGGCTTTAAACAACTATCTTACAATAAGGGCTAACAAATAGGCCCAGAGGACTGGCTTCTCAAGTTTCAAGTTCTACTGGAAGTTATTGAGAAAAGCTCATTTACAATAACGAACCTTGAGTGCAATAGTACCACAACTCATTACAGAAACAGTTTACAATTTGAATAAATAAAAAAAATAGTAAAAAGTACATGTATAGATATTACTTTCATTTTACACATGCAGTCACAATGGAAAGAGACTAAAGTGCATACATTTAAGTGGAGTTCAACCTGAAATTTTAAGTAAAGAAATACCAAAAGAAAAAATTACCACAGTAATGTTTCTTCTAAAGAAGTCCTAATGTATTCTGACATACGCAGTAAGACCTTCTTGTTCTGCTGCCCCAGAGAGGAAAGAGTTAAAGCCTACATTCTAAGTAGGGACGCACTCGGTTTCAAATCATTGTCCCCTGGTACATTCTATTCAACCATCAGATTCTTACGAGCAACCCCAGAAAGCTCATAAAGATTTGAAAAACCATAGCAAATGCTATAGCATTTAAATGGAAACTTCTCCTAAAAACCTACCACCCCAACATGGGCTAAAGACTCAAGTCACAGATGCCCATTTAGACAGAAACCCAACTTCCACGTAACATAAGTGTATCAGCTGGAGTGCAGAGACCCCAGGTTCTGACAGGGGAGGCAAGGTGGGAGGTCAGAATACATTAGGACTCCTTCAGAAGAAACAACATTAGTGTAGTAATTTTTCTTTAAACAACAAGCAGTGAAGTCCCAATGTATTCTGACATATGCAGACTACCAAGCAGTTCCCTTGGAGGAGGGCACAGAACCTACTCAGGAAAGAGGCTTTATAGTACTGCTGTTCCAAACCTGGCATCACTTCTTGCCTGCACATCCAGGCTGTAATGCTTGGTAAATGTGTGTACAGTTTTCCAGGTAGCTGCTTTGCAGATTTCTGACAAGGGTATGTCTCTTGCAGCTGCTATAGTGGCAGCAGTGCCCTGGTAGAGTGAGCTCTGAGGCCTACCAGGGGTGGGGGATCTTCCCTAGTTTCTGATAGTAAAACTGAATGCAAGACACTATACATCTTGCAGTGGTCCTTTTAGTGGCAGGCTTACTCCTGCCCACTTCTCCATAGGTAAGGAACAACTGGCTATTGTCACCCCTATGGCCTCTGGTCAGATCCAGATAATGGCCGATAGCCCTCTTTACATCTAGGCTATGCAGTCTACTTTGTCCTGAACTAGAATGTTCACTGAAAAAGACAGACAAGTTTATAGACTGGTTAAGGTGAAACTCTGAGACCACTTTAGGGAGAAACCTATTTGTTCTGTTAACCACGTTATCATTATGAAATGAGATATAGTTAGGTTCCACAGATAAGGCCTGTAGTTCACTGATACGCCTTGCTGAAGTGATGGCTACTGAAAACACAGTTTTCCATGTCACAAACTTTAACTCTGCTGAGAAATAGGTCCAAAGGGGGTTGCATTAACTGTGCTATGCATATATTTAGATCCCATGAAGGGGCAGGCTCCCTAGGAGGGGGGTGTTAATGTAGTAGCCCCTTAAAAAAAAGCTTAAATATGGGGTCAGAGTCCAAAGAAGGTTTACCTGCTGACAAATAAGCAGAGACTGCTGCCAAGTGCACCCTCAGAGTAGAGGGCTTAAGGCATAGATAATGCAAATGAGCCAAGTAATCCAATAAGAGTGGAATGCCCACCCTTGTGGTTCCACACCTGAGTGCACCATAAGGTGACTCTCTTCCATTTGGAAGAGTATGTTTTCCTAGTGTTTGGTTTTCTGGAAACCTTTAGGATATCCAGAACCGAGTCAGAGTTGGAGACCAGCATAATCGAACTCTGCAAGAGCCAAGCCTTCAGTTTGAGGAACCCCAAGCTGGGGTACGTGATCCTCCCCTGGATGGAGGTCAGTAGGTCGTACCTCCTGGGGAGGCAAATCGGGCTGGTCGATGCTAGATTCACCAGTATCAAGTACCAAGGCTGTCTGGCCCAGTCTGGGGCTATCAGGATCATCAGTGCCGACTGGGCCCTAAGATTGGTCAGTACTTTGAGGAGCAAGGGAAATGGAGGGAAGGCATACAGGAATTTCCCTGATGAGTCCAGAAGAAGTGCATCCACTGGAGGTCTGCAGCAATACTGATGCAACCAGTGATTGTCTGGGGCTGCAAAGAGATCCATCTCTGGAGTGCCCCACAGCTTGAAAATGTCCTTGAGAACTAGGTGATTCAGTGAACATTCGTGGTGGTTCTCGTTGATCCTGCTGAAAGTCTGCCAGAAAACTGACCTTCCCAGGCAGGTGCACTGCTGAGAGAGTTACCTCCAAGGAGTAAGCCAGATTCCAGATCTTCATAGCTTCTGTACACAACTGGGTGGATCTTGTGTCACCCTGTTTGTTGATGTAAAACATGGTTGTAGTGTTGTCTGTCCTGACCTACAACACCTTCTCCTGATTCATGGAAGAAAAGGACCAGAGAGCCAGCAAGACTGCTCAGAGTTCCAACAAATTTATGTGCAGAAGAGATTCCTGAGGGGACCATGAGCCCTGAGCTGTACACTCCCCCCGATGTGCACCCCACCCCAAGAGGGATGCATCTGTGATGAGCACCACTGTGGGTTTGTCCTGAAGGAATGGGACACCCACCCTGAGGTTGTCCTTGTCCTGCCACCACTGCAGAGCTTGAAGAAATGTGGAAGATACTGGAATGAGTTTGGACAAGGGATCTCTTCTCTAGGACCAAAAGGACTTCAGATGGAACTGAATGTCTCTTATCTGAAACCTTGTCCCTGGTACCACTGCTGTGGAAGCTGCCATGTGTCCCAGCAACCGCAGAAAGTACCTGGCTGGCTTTGGAGAGTGGAGCTTGAAAGAGTCCACTAACTGTACTATGCTGTCCACCCTGTCTGATGGAAGTCTTGCTCTTCCCAAAACTGTGTCCAGTTCAGCTCCTATGAACAGCAGGAGCTGGACTGGCTTCAGAACCGACTTTTTTGTATTTATTAAGAAGCCCAATGAGCAAAGAGTAGTCCGAGTGACTACCAGGGCCTCTACCACATGCTGTTGAGACTGGCCTACTAACAACCAGTCATCCAGGTAGGGGAAAACTGAAATTCCTAAATGTCTGAGATGTGCAACCACCATCGCCAAGCATTTTGTAAACACTCTGGGAGCTGAAGTCAGGCCAAAGGGGAGGGAAATGAATTGGCAGTCTGAACCTTAGGTATTTTCTGTGTGACTGTCTGATAGGAATGTGGGAATAGGCATCTGTTAGGTCTATGGACGCTAACCAGTCTCCTTGCCTGAGGACGGGCAATATCATAGCCAGGGTGACCATCCTGAATTTTGGTTTTGTTAGGTATTTGTTCAGGAGTCTTAAATCCAGAATGGGTCGCCAATCCCCATTTTTCTTCAAGGTCAGGAAGTACCTTGAATACAACCGTTTTCCTCTTTGGGCCAGAGGAACAGGTTCCACTGCCCTGTCCTGAAGGAGGGTTGTAACTTCTGCTTCCAGTAGGGAGATTTCTGCTGGACAGGCAGGCTTGAACAGCCTTGCTCTCAACCTGGGGAACTGTTTGAAATTTAAAGCCAGGCCTTCGGCCACTACCTCCAGAACCCATTTGTCTGATGTTATAGACTGCCAATTCTGGAGGTAGTGGGCAAGACTGCCCCCTACTGGAAAGGCGACCCAAGGCTCTTCAGGGAGCCTGCTTAGCTGGTGTCTTAGTCTAGGAAACTGGGCTAGAACAAGTGGCACCTCTCCTGTCCCTTTCTCTGAAGTATCCACGCTGTTGCTGGTAGACAGGGAAAGCCTGGACCTGGTAGAAAGGCCTCTGGTAAGGCCCGTCCCTGCCTCCCCTACCTTGCAGTTTTTGGGGTGTGACAGCCTTCTCTATGGTCGCAGCACTCCTATAGGAAGTCCAATACGCATCCATTTTCCACATGTAGGCCTCAGTCTGTTCCCCAAAGAGGGAATTCTGGACCAAAAGAAGATCCAAGACCTTTGTCTGGGACAGGTTTGTGGTTCGCAGCCATGAAAATCTTCTCAGGGATGTAGAGGTGGCCAATACCCTGGATGCAGAGTCACTGACATCCACTGCCATATGGAATTGCTGCTTAGAAGCCTCAATTCCATTTCTAGCCATTTTTCCCACATCTGCAGCTAAATCAGCAGGAATTTTAGCAGTCAGAGAAGATACAGCTTCCCACAATTTATTTTGGTACCTTGACACATAAGTCATGTAGGAGGCCTGTCTGGCAATAAGGGAGGAGCCCAGGTCCGACTTCGTAGCCAAAGAATCAATCCTCCTAGAGTCTTTTTCAGGAGGGTGGGAAGACAATGGGACATTTGCCTTTTCACAGGCAGCAGCCCGAACTACCCCTTCATGGCTGGGGTGACCAGACAGAAACTCTGCGCCATTTCTGGCTACTGAATACTTTCTATCTGTCCTGTTATCCACAGGAGGAAACAGAAGTAGGGGTACCCAAGATTTTTAGTGTCTGTGTCTTGAGATTTGTGGATGGGTATCACCAGCCTTTTAGTGGCAGGGAGATGCATCATTTCGACATAATCCAGTTCTTCCTCCTCCTCCGAGGATTCCTGAATCGGTAACTGGAGGGTTTCAGCCACCTTTTTTATGAAAGAGAAATGAGTGAGGGCATCCTCCAATTGCTTGGGTGGAGAAATGCCCCCTTCATGTTCTGGGGAACCTCCGGTTCAACAGGACCATAAAAGTCCTCCTCCTCATCATCTTGTTCAGCCTCCTGGTCCCATGGATAGTCACATTCAGAGGGATCCAAGGGAATCTGAACCAACTTAGGAGTAACCAGACGAATCACCGGTTCAGCTGCACCAGACTGAAGGGACTGAATAATGTGTATCGCATTAGCAATCTCTTCTGCAGTCAGAACCACAACCGCTCGCGGCTTAGGATCTGGGTTGGTGTGCTTTTCCTTCTTTTTCGTGGTAGCCAGTTCAAGGGCTGTATCCACGGTTCATTTTGAAGAAGAGGTATCGCCTTGGTCAGAAGGCACTCCTTCTGGTTCTTCTGAACCTGAATCAGTTCGGCCATCCATGTTAGCAGACTTGTTGGCCGATTTCTTGTTCAGTCAGTTAAGGCACCTGTCAAGCGTCGACTGAGGGAAATTTTTACAAATGTCACAGTCTGCCTCTAGGTGTTCAAACCCTAGGCAGAAAACACAAGTTGTATGGGGATCAGCCTTGGCAAAAGTTTCCCCACACTCCACATATTGTTGAAACCCGGTTGGTCTGGTTTTCTTTTTGGGTTTCTGTGACTCCATTTCAAGCTTATCCAAGTGGCGGTTAGGTGGAAAAAGAATCCAAAAATAGTTCTGGTTAATAGGCTGGTATTAGCAGTCCAGAAAAAAAAAATGACAAATTTGTTTTGTTTGTTTTTTTATTAACCAGAGCGAACACCTTTTACTGAGAAAAAAGAGAGTAGGAGAAAAATAACTCAATACCCCAACGGTTGGACGGTAACTGCTAAAGTACCAAGACTTACCCCTTTGAAGTAAAAAAAAACACAACAAAATGTATACTATACTGCAGGGACATTAATGAGAAACAAACGCTAGTAACATTTTTAAATCGGTAAGGTAACCAAAGCGATACACCACTAAACCAGCAAAATGCTGAGGAGACATCTCCAAGCCATCTTCACAGTAAGGTGGAGTAAAGAATCGGACAGTTGAATAAAATGTGCCAGGGTACAGTGATTTGAATCCGAGCGCATGCCTGCTTAGAATGTAGGCTTTAACTGTTTCTTCTCCAGGGCAGCAGAACATAAAGGTCTTACTGCCTATGTCAGAATATATTAGGATTTTTTGTTGTTTGAAGGATCCTTTCTAATCTATCAAAGGGCTAAAACAGTAACAAAAACCAAGATTTTAACAGGCTAGAGGATGACAATCTTACATTCTGCTTCAAGGCACAGTCCTGCCTGGGACTTCGACCCCCCCCACCCTGCTTTTTTTGCTAATTACCTCTGCAGAGCCTGGACCCTGGTAGTTACAATACCCAGACAGATGGAAAAGCACTGATCAGTCAGTGGAAGAGCATCCCCCTCCAGCCTTTCTGGTGTGGGCTGGAACCAGATGTTCTCTCTCTGTCACTCCTCCTCGAACTGAAAGAGCCTTTCAATGACTTCTCTCACCTACCAAGAGATCCGTCACAACCTCTGGGGCACTGGCCAGTCTGCCCCACCAGAGCCGCTGTAATGCAACCTAGTCTTGGATGAGCAGAAAAAACAGGTTACTGGCCTATAACAGTAGTTTTAGGAGTGGTATATGTTGTTCATCCACACTTACTGGTATGTCCCTTTCCCCTTTAAGAATCACCAGACGTCTTCAAGCTGGCTCTTCCCACCCACCCGGGTGGTATAACCCTTGGCTCCGCTCCATGACGCAAGAGCTTAGCCCGCTGGAAGCCAGGTTTGTGCATCCACAGCCGGGGAGGTCGGGTGGGTCCGTGTGGGTGAACAACATATACCACTCCTAGAAAGATCAGTTACGCAAAGACTTCTACTGTAACAGTAGATCTTCTAGGAATGTCTCTTACAGTAAGTCATTACTTCTGGGAGTTTCCCCTAGGTGGTGCTCTCACACGGTAGTTTTCTCCAGCAGTCTCTATACCAGGGACCACCCACACAACCTCACTTCCTGGGCTGTGCCTATAAAAGTGGGTGGTCCCTGGCAATCTCGTTCCCCGCGGGTTTCAGCTCGTGATGGTGAGGGACCAAGGGGAACAGAGGTACCATAGCATCCAACCCTATATTGTTTTTCCCTTGTTGCAGAATGGCAGGGGGATGGAGGGAGGGAAGCTACTTACTGCAAGAGACATTCCTAGAAGATCTACTGTTGCGGCAAAAGTCTTTGCGTAAATGATCTATCTTCCACGGAATGGTCTCTTGCAGTAAGTCATTACTCCTGGGAGATTCCCAAGCAGTTATATGCCAGTGTGGTGGCCAGTTATGGCATTCTGCCTTATAGAGGGTGCGTTCTAAGGACCGGTAGGTGTGAAGGCAATGTATCAGCATATTTCCTGGTAAAAAAGGAAAATGTTGTATTCTATATGAAGATACTCCATTATAATATTGGTGACAGAATTATGGCTGAAATAAGCCAGATCGGCTATTAAAAGGCTTCGCCAGATAATGTAAGCAGATATAAACCCGATCAGGGCATAGTGTATCAGGCATTGTAACAAGTCAGTTGATATTCAGCCGTATAATGGAGTAACTAGTAGGTCTTAGTGGCTTACACTTGAAAAGACAGAACTTATGATAAGTGAGGTCTGAATACGAAGCTATACTTGTAATACAGTATATTACTGCAGTATCTTCTAGTTATCTAGTTTTCTTTCATAATTGAATAAATCACTAAAGTATGAAACCACAGTGTAGAGAAAGGTATATGGGGTTCTGAGGTTTTTTTTTGAACTTCAAACTTTATTTTTAAGTTCATCAAGGCAAGGATAATACATGCCAAGTAATTTTCTGAGGCTGAACCCCCATATTAGTTAGGTATCCCTATACAAGCATAGTACCTTATCTTGCTTAAAATGTAGTCTAATATTATGTCCATTTGTTTTCAATCCTTACAGATCCAAATTCTCTCTTCTACCCGGCTTAATTATGGAGTGATTCAGTAACCCACAGGTGTGGCTATCAAGAGGAACTTGGTGTCCATTGAAGAGATTAAAATCAAGTTCAATTTACCCTCTATCTGATTTTGTGTTACCTCAGCTTTCAGCTTATTTGCAATAAGTCTCCCTAGGATATATAATTATGATCAACCAGAAAACAAACCCCAACTGACCCTGCTCTTGAATAAACAAATCTAATAATATGAACATCCATTGTGTATCTGTTTTTCTTTTATAATACATTTTGTTCTCAATAAAGTTATTAATTATTGCTTCCATAACTACGACTTCTCCTAAAAAAGGAAAAGGAACAAAACATACACAGCTATCAATTAATCAAAATCAAGAGATAGCCAAGCACCCAGCCACAATAGGTTTCAGTGGTCTTGCAGTTCTCTTACAGTAGGTTTTATCGTTTCCCCTTTCCCCCTCAGTGCTATCATAAACCCCTGTTCGGATTTAACATTTTGTAAGGTGACTCTGTATTGGTCCCTATTTCTGAAGTAGCTGCTCCAAGACAGGTTGTCCCTCCCGTTCTTCCAAATGGTGGAAAAAAGGTAGCCATCTGGAGTTAAATTTCTCCGTGGCCAGCCTCAATCTAGCTGTGAGGGCCTCTATCTCTTTAATTTGGTTAATATTTTGGTACCAGCTGGAGGTCTGTGGAGGATCTCCCATCAACCATTTCTGTGTGATTGATTTCAGGGCTGCCACTGTGAGGATATTAAAGAGATATTTACCTGCTTGTGTTTTTATATCCTGTGGGGGGCTCCTAGTACCAAATTTTCAAAATCCAGGGGAGTAGTCAATGTTAGGATTTTTATAAATTTTTTTTTTTTTTTGTTACGTAGTATTTATCCCTCCTACTGCCCCCATTCACCACTCAATTGGACTTCCTCTGTTGCGCTATCCTTCTTCACACTGGAGTCTGCCCCTAGAGCACCTGGTCCATATATATCCTTGATTGCCGGATTACCCCCCGGTGGGGTGGAGGGAGCCCCTACTCCCCCTGACCATTGACTGTGGACACTCCGACGGCACGCAGTGAGGAGTCGTCACCTAGGCGAGGAGAGGGTGTTTTTCCTCTGTTTTTCTTCCCCCGGCGCCAGCACGCAATGAGGGCCAATGAGCAAGGAGGCACGATAAGACGCACCTCCTGCTCTGCCCCTCTGCCGACATCTGTCCCGGAACCCACGCTGCTACCTCCCTCTACTGCACCTACCTCCCGAGCTCCCCCAGGAGGCGGTATTGCGGCAGGAGCTTGCAGGTTGACCCCCCCCCAGAGAAGGAGAGCAGCTGTCGGGCGCTCAATCCTTCTCTTCCCCGGCTGACCCCCGGCGGTCCGTGCTCATTCCCGAACACGGGTCACTGGCATGGTGTGAGGTAAGGCATCCAGCGCCTCAGCCCTCAGCGCCATCGGGCCAAGGATTTTTATTATTAAATCTGTTATTTCTGCCCAGAAGTGTATAATTTTGGGACAGTCCCAAAAAACATGGTAATGTGAGCCCAGGGACCCACACTGTCTCCAGCATTTATTTGTTGTAGAGGTAGCATAGTGGTAAGTTATTTATTTATTTTTTTTATTTATTTGTTGAACCAGGTATAGCACACTAAGCTGAAAGCTTTTTCACAGGAGCGACCTGTGAGCACAAGGAGGTTAAGTGACTTGCTCAGGGTCACACAGTATGCAAGTGGAAGCTGTGGGATTCAAACCCAGGTCTGGTCTGCTAGATTTTACCAGATTTATAGTGGGGGTTCAGAAAGAGCAATTGTTTATTTTCCATCTAAATTCCCTCCATGAGGGGGGTTTTGTGGGTGTCCAACCAAATTGCTTGCCAAGTAAGGTCTGAAATATGAAGGTTCGCCTCTGCATTCCACCGATTTATCACTTTTTGTACGGCTAAGGTTCCCCTGTCCTCCATCATAACTTTGTAGATTAAGGAAATGTAGGATTTAGTATCTCTTGTGGTACTTTTCTGGTAAGTGAGCAAAATGGGGGCCGCCAGGCTCTGTGTTAGTTCCGTCAGTCCTATGTTATTTGTGATATAGTGTATACATTGACAGAACCTAAAGGAATCTACCTTTGGCAAATTGAACTCTCATTGGGTTTGGGTGAAAGATTTCAGGCACTCTCCCTCCCGTAACTGCAGGGGGTATTTGAGGCCTTGCACTGCCCAACGATGAAAGATCGTGTCTCCTCTCTAGGCTAGGAATCCAGGCAAATGCTCAAAAGGAAGACATTTCCAAACCAGGCGGGTTATCTCCCACGTCTGTCTGGCTTTAAGCCAGTGTGCCAAGGAATGCCTAGTTAACTTGTTTGTGACATGTTTCAGATCCCCGGGAAGAATTCTCCACAGTAAAACGCTAAGAGGTGACAAGTGACATTCTCTTTCCTCTATCTCTAGCCACCCATGTCCCTTCCCTGGTGTCAGCATTTTGATCACCGGTAGCAGCTGCGCCGCTAGATAATACTTCGTAAAGTCTGGAAGCCCCATGCCTCCCTTGCCGTTTTCCTCTGTCAGAATATCCCAGCAAACTCTTGGCTTTTTCCCGGCCCAGATGAAGTCTGAATTTCTTTTTTAGGTCTTTCCAGCCTTTTGGGGGGATCGGGAAGGGAAGGGTTGTGAAAGAAAAATAAATTTGGGCAGAATGTTCATTTTAACTGTTTCCAGTCTATTGCTAAGTGTAAGAGGGAGCAGGTTCCATCTATGCAGGTCTGCAAATACCTGTTGTCTAAGAGTTCTGTAGTCGTATTGATATAGTGCTGTAAGTTGCGTGGGGATCTGAATTCCTAGATATCTTACTTTAGTTTCCACCCATTTAAAGGGGATCATGTCTACTAAAACCTTGTCTCTGGCACCTCCTATTAGCAACACCTCTGACTCGGTCATATTTACTTTAAAGTCTGAGATTTCTTCAAAATCTTTAAGTAGTCTCAATAATTTGGGGATGGTAGAGTGGGGATTGCTCAGGTACACTAGGGTGTCATCGGCATATAAGGAGATCTTGTGGATTGTATGCTGTAGTGCAATGCCCTCAATATCTTCCCTTTGCCTTATAGCTTGAGCCAAAGGCTCCACGCTGATTGCAAAAAGCAGTGGGGACAGAGGACACCCCTGCCTTATCCCCCTGGAAATCTTAAAGGGTAAGGATACAGTTCCATTCACCCTAACTCTGGCCTGGGGATGTTGATAGCAAAGTTTTATCCAGTTTAGAAAATTCCCTTCAAGCCCCATTCTCTCCAGAACCCGGAAAAGGTACTCCCAGTTCAGCCTATCAAAGGCTTTTTCTATAGCCAGAAAAACTGCAAGGGTGGGGTGTTGGATGGATTTCTTCCCATATACTATGTTTAACAGTTTTATGTTATCAGATAAATGACAGACGGACTAAATCCTGTTTGGTCAAGGTGGAGTAATAATTCGATATGTTTTTGAAGCCGAATTGAGAGTATTTGGTGAAAATGTTCTGGTCCTGATTAAGTAAGGCTATGGGTCTAAAAGATTCACATTTGGTTTCATCTTTCCCTGGTTTGGGTATTACTGTTATAAGCGATTGTGACCAGCTCTCTGGCAGTTTGCCCTCCTCCATACATAGATTAAAAACTTCCGCCAAGCGGGGAGCCAATGATGGGCCCAATGTTTTGTAAAATTCTCCACTGAACCCATCCGGGCCTGGGGTTTTCCCAGAAGGCATGTGTTTAATAACCGCTAGTACTTCTCCCACCGATATGGGGCAATTCAGTTCCTTTCGTGCAGATTCTGGTAATCGGGGTAATTTGATAGAATCCAGAAAGGTTTTAGTTTTATTTTGGGTGCAGCTTGGTTCCTGATCCTCCAAGTATAGGGCTTGATAATACTTTTGAAACTGAAAGGCTATGTCTCCTTGGGGGAGTCCCAGTTCTCTTTCGGCTTTCCCTTTTCTTCAATATAAGGGACATATCACTCTGCTTGGGCTTTCCTGAGCCGAAATGCCAATAATTTTGAGGCTTTACCCCCCACCTCATGATATTTTTGGTTTGCGAACCTTAAATATGCTTCTACTTTTTTATTTTCAAATTCTTGTAGGGCCTCTCTTGCTCGCCTTAACTCTCTGACTCTTCTGGTCCACAGGATTGGCTCTGTGCCTTTGTTCCAAGGTAGTAATATCTGCTAGCATCCTATTTTGTGTTAAAGTTGTACGTTTTTTGGGGGTGGAATCAAAGCTGATTATCTCCCCTCTGGTAACTGCTTTAAGTGTGTCCCATTTCAAGGAGGCAGGGAAGGTGGTTGAATGGTGTATTTCTGTAAAACCTGCTACATTTTGCTTTAGCCGGTTCACAAACCCTTTATTATTTAGCAAGAAGATGTTTAGTCTCCATTGCGTCTGTTTGTCTTGGGGTGGGAGGAATAGATGAACAGACACCGGGGAGTGGTCTGACAAGGTTATGGCATGAATGTGGGAGTCAACCACATTATGGAGATTAGTAAAGTGTGTAAAAAATAGGTCATTTCTAGAATATGACCTTTGTGCATTTGAATAAAATGTGTAGTCCTTCTCCCTCAGGTGGTGTGCCCTCCCTACATCTATCAAGCCCATTTCTTTCGTCAGGGAGACCAAAGACCTGGTGGCGGTCTGATTAGTCAATGACCGGCCCAAGGATCTGTCTCTCTGAGGATGAGGGGCTATGTTGAAGTCACCTCCAAGTATTAACTGGCCCTGGGAGAGAAGAGCGATTTTCAGGAAAATTATTTCAAAGAATTCTCCCTGCTGGGTATTGGGGACATATATGTTTATAAAGTGAATTACCCTACCCTGTGTATGGGCTGAAACCCTCACACATCTACCCTGCAATGCCCCCTCCGTAGAGTCCACCATCAAATTCAGGCCTCTTCACATCAGTATTGCCACCCCTGCTTTTTTTTTTGATTTGGGGTGAGATGTTGCCACAACTTGACCTACCCAGGCCCGTCTTAACTAAGTGCTCGGGCACTGAGAGGTGAGTTTCCTGGAGGAAGACCACGTCTCCCCTGAGCCACTTAAGTTCTTGTAACAATAGTGTTCGTTTAATAGGTGCGTTGATTCCCTTAACATTGTAGGAACAGATCTTTAGGAGGCCATGATGTTATATTCGATGAGGAGACTTGAGAATTATAGAACCCATAATGTTTTTTTGAGATAGATTTGTCTTTATTGTAGTGTTGTTCTGTTATATTTTGAGAGGGGGATAAACCCTTTTGTGTAGAACGGGCTTCTGCTTGGCTGCTCTTAAAATCCGATCAGCTGATCATAACTTTTTTTTTTTAATTAAAAAATCAACAAAACCCTTAATTAATGGTAACAGTAACAGGAACTTTTATACTGTAAGTTAACAAGAAAGAAAAAAGAAAAAGAACCCCTAACAATGGCCAAGAGGCTGCTTTGACAGTCACAGCCAATCAGCTACTCAAGTCCTGGCGAGGAGGGAAAAACTCCTCCTCCCCGGAAACCACACTTAATTTGTACTTCCTAGGTGAATTCCCAGGCTCTCCCCTGTCCTTAGAATGGGGAGAGACTAAGTCCACACTCGGTGTGTAGTATGTATAACACTACTTGTCTCTATATTGCAGACTTGGAGCTAGGATGGTTCATGCTCCCGAAGATAGAAAACATCACCGAGGAGAGGGATGTTGGTTACCATCGGACACCCATCTAGCCACTATTCTTTCTGTAATCGTATTTCTGTTCATCCCCCCCAAAAAAACCTTATACCAATACTAGTAGGCTGTACACACGGCCAGCGTAAGTGCACTCTCAGATAAATCTTTCCTGTTGGAGTACCTCTCAGCGCTGGTCCACCCACCCCTTTCCGTCAGTTATGAGGCACCATACTATTTGAGCATGAAGTGCTCTTCTGCTGCTCGTTACAAAGCCATTTCATCAATGTAAAAGAGACAGGAATAACATCCCCCCCCCCCCCAAGTTCCTCAGCATAAGTGACATACAGCTGTGGTCCAAAATGTTTGCTGAGTGTTTCCAGCCTGTAAACACCTAACACACATCTAAATATTAAACCCCTAGGCTGATCTGAGTGCTCTCCAACCAACTCCTTCATTAGAGGGGCCCAGAGCGGCCTTCCGCTCCATACAGTGAGCCAACTCCCCCCCCCCCCACGCCATGCAGCGGTGACCTTTCAATTACCATCCGAACAAATTACGAGTTCAGTAGCATTGCTAAGCATTATCCCAAAGCCCTAAACCCAAATAATTTAAGTCACAGGCCCCCAAGAAATATCAGCTCTAAACTAAGCCCTGGAGCACCGGCATAGCAAGGGGAAGAAAGGTGTATCTTGATTAACAGCAGTAGTTTTAAAACACCATCTACCAGTGATCACAGCTTTTTCAATGCCAAAGTCCAACTTATCAGATTGGTAACAGTTCGGGGGGTTAGAGTATGCCCTCAATAACTTCGTTCCTTGGTTCTAGTCTGGCTGGGTTAATTCAGCGATGCGGCGAATTTCTGAGTGCTGACCCCAGGCTGGTTTGAGTCGCAGTATCCTCCGCTCTGAGCATGAGCTTAGCAGCATCTTTGACTAGATGTTTTGGTAGAGCTCCCGGGAAAGCTAGCTTTTGTGCCTTGCTCGTTACCTGCCAGACGTTCTTGAGAAGGTTCTGCTCGAAGGTCTCCAGCTCCAGATCAGGTATAGATATGCCCCATTCTCTCAGTAGTGGCGTGGCTTCCAAAAGATTGGTAAAGCTCTTAGGGCCAGAGTCCAGGTGTAATCGCAGCCTTGCTGGAAACAGAAGCTGGGCTTTACAGTTTTTTTTTCTCTTTTATTTCTTTTATTACTGATCACACCGTAAGCCTCTCATTTTGCAGCGCTGGTGAAAAATCTCGCTCAAAGCAGATACTGCTACAATGGTATTTTAGATCTTTATTCCTCCATGCCTCTTGTAGTACCCATTCTTTGCTCCGGAAGAGGACCATCCACACAACCAATGATCAAGGCCTCACAGTAGGGATGACGATCTATGGGCCCTGTACATCGTTAAGTCCAGATCTGATGGAATGAAAAGCACTGAGCGGATCAACTGCTGGAAAAAATCTATAGGGGTGGCAAATCCCTCCTCGGCACCCTCCGGGGCTCCATGGATATGGAAATTGTTCCGGCGAGATCGATTTTCCATGTCTTCCAGCCTAGCATGCGTCTACCTTTCACGTTGTAGTAGAAACAGCAGCACTCTGTGTTCCGTGTAATGGTTGTCAGATACCTCAGAGATTTTAGCTGTGTTGTCCATGATCTGTTTGTCCATGCTTTTGACATCCTGTCGGAGGTCCATGGACGATCTGATCTTCTGTACAGATGATAGGATCCATTGAAGGGTTCACTCGGACTTTCTAGACCCTATAAACTCGTCATCTTCCAAGTTGGCAGAGGACTCCGACACCGTGCGGTCACGGCGGGCCTGGGATGTGAAGGCCTCCATCTCCTCATCCAAAGTAAGTTGCTTCAGCTTGGCTTGGGAGGCATTATTTCTTTGAGTTTTGGGCTCATTCCCTTTTGCTGACATAACTTACGCATAGGTTGATCTAGAGTTCGTCCGATGAGTTTGTCTAGGGGGAGGATTTAGTCAGATTAGTTAGACAGGTCTCAGAGCTCTCAGGCTATGCTCCCATTAGCTCGGTGACGTCACCGGAAGTCGAGATTCTGAGTTTTGATCAGGAACCCAAATGATACATTGTTACTATTTTGGAGTGCTACAGTATAGCAAGTTAGTGCAGTTTATTTTCCATATCTGCCAAGTCATTAAAGAAATGTATCCATTTTGGAATAAATAGGATACATAAGTAGCAATCAATGATGTTTGGTATGAATTCAAATGATACAATGTATTAATCTGTAATGGAACATAGTGGCTCTTAGCAGAGTCAGTAGGTGATATGTATTGTTGTAGTGAATAATGTACCCATCAGGGTAAAGCTGTGAAATGCAAAAGAGTGATGTTTATTATTTCATCCTGCAGTAGTAATCTCATTTACAAGGGAGTCCCAAGTATGTCAGGGATTGTGGCCTTCTCAGGCGTAAACATGAGATGTTAGTATGGTGAGCCCTTTATTTATTCTGTCGGATGAACAGATATCTAAATAATGGTCTGGGATAATTGGTAGTCATGAGCAGTTAGGTCTCAACTTTAAGTTTCAAAACATGTAATATGAGATAGAGTCATGGGGTTTGTGTCATGCACATTTTGTAAGTAATGGTTGGTGTCAGCCTTGGTTGGAAACAAAGTTCATAACGAGAAGGGTGTATGCAGGAGTCGGATGTGAAGGTCATAATGACTCGTGCTCGGTCACCACTAAAAATTTATTTTTTTGTCCAAATAAGGTGGATCATAATAATAATAAGCCTTTGTATAGTTTATAAATATAAGATCTATAACATAAATAAATCACAATTGTGTCAGTGGCCTCTATATATGGCCAAGTAAAAAATGCATATAGCAGTACCATTTAGTAAGAATATTAAGATCCATATTATAATATTATAAAGATAGATTTTTCTCAGCATGTTAGTAGAAGACTCAGTCCGGGGTAGGGACAGAAAGGTCTGCTGCTCGAAAGGCCGAGAGGTATCCCGATGTGATGGTCATAATGACCCATAACAATGATACCTCTATTATATTTTTTCCTGAGGTGTGCCTCTATAGTATACAGTGAGTTTGTCTTCATGGTATATGAGGCATTATTAGTCAGTTCTGGGTCCCAAGTGGTGGGTGCCAAACAGTTATAATTGTAGAAGACCTGCCTCATCGACTGTCGAAGTATGAATGTGAAGTTGATGTCGATGATGATGTAAAGACCCTTTAGAATAGTAGGGGCATAAATGCAGGATCTGTTGATGAATAAATAGTCCCATGGTAGTATACATGGGCTTTGTCGATGGAAGGGTTTTTTTGCCTCGATGTGTGTGAAAGGCTCAGTGCCTCATCGACAGAGGAGGCAGCCAAGAGGCTCCTGTCGATGGGGGTACACCCCTTCGCCGAGAATATGTAAAATCTTGATGCTCCATCGATGGTAAAACGTCTCCCACTGATTATATATATTGGAAAGCATGCCCCGTCGACAGTGGAATGCTGTTCATCGACAGTGGATGAAGCAGGGCATGCTCCGTCGACGGTGGGACTACTCCCGTTGACAGTGGATGAGGGAGACCATGCTTTGACGACGGTGGAATGCATGTCGTCGACGAGTAGTAGAAAGCATGCTGCGTCGACGGTGGATCATCTTCCGTCAACGAAGAAAGAAGGAGAGCATGCTTTGTCAATGGTGGAATGTGTCTCGTCGATAATGAATGAAGACAGTGTGCTCCGTTGATGGGGAGTGTTACGTCTGTCGATGAAAGAGGCTTGTTCTTCATATATATGAAGCTTCCGTCGATGGGGAATGAACATCCCGTCGACGAGAATCATGTAGGAGGCCTCCATAGACAGGGGATGAGCATCCCATCGACAAGAATCATGTAGGAGGCCTCCATTGACAGAGAATGAACTTTCCGTCGACGGGAATCATATACGAGGCCTCCATCGATGGGGAATATGTGTACCATCGACAGGAAGAGGTATCAGCCTCTGTTCTATGTTTCTTTGATGAAGATGCCTGCCGTCGACGGGGTATTTGCCTTCCATCGACGAAGAATGTCTCCTTGATGATACATGTTTAGTAGATATGACCGTTGAAGGGCGGTCAAGCAGGACTTTTGGTGAAGGTATTTCCTCCACTCTTTTGCTTCTTGAAGAGGTTTCTGGAGCCTTTTGATCGAGCTCCTTGAGTCTGTAACAGAAAATTGTCTTCCATCATTAAAACTCTTGGTTGAGCATAGAAATATGGTGCCGTGTATTAAAGAGCTAGTGTACTGCTTGCAATTAATAGTAATTTTCTGATGCAGTCTGCTATCACTTCCAGTATCTGAAGTATTTTTTTTTATTTTCTGTTTGCTAATTAGAAGATTTTCCACATGGCAGTAGGTGATGTGTGGAGCAGCACTCTGTCTGGAGGGAAAAAAAAAAAAGTTAATTCTGTTCCTCCTACTAAGTCGTCAAAAATGAGACCAAACACCTTGAGGCACCACAGTCCTTGCAGCCTGAGCAGTGACTTTCACAAGCTACCAATCAAAATGCAGGAAATTGTGACATTACTAGTAACCAGGGAAAGCCAGTCCCTGCTGCTTCATGTGAAAGTGAAACTTGGCAGTGAGAAATGGTTCTCATTGGTTACTAGTGATGTCATAGACAGTGTGGTTTCAGTGTTGATGTAGTGGGAGGAACAGAACTGACTTTTTTTTCCCTCCAGACAGAGAGCTGCTCCACACATCACCCCAGTACTGCCAGGTGGAAAATCTTCTAATTAGCAAACAGAGAAGAATAAATACTTGAGATATAAGACGAGATAACTGACTACATCTGAAAGTTACAATTAATTGCAGACAGTTTCCAAGCAGTACACTAGCTCTTTAAGCTCAGGCATCCCAAGCTGTGTGCGTAGATCACTGGCAGAAGAGTGTTCTAGCTGCTGTGAGAGCTGAAGCCAGCGGAAAAATGAACAGAGACTGCCAGAAACCACCCACTTTTATAGGCACAGCCCAGGAAGTGAGGTCGTGTGGGTGGTCTCTGGTATAGAGACTGCTGGAGAAAACTACCGTGTGAGAGTGCCACCTAGGGGAAACTCCCAGAAGTAATGACTTACTGCAAGAGACTATTCCATGGAAGATCTACTGTTACAGGTGAGAAATCTGTTTTTCTAGGATAGTGGATATGTTGTTCATCCACACTTATTGGTAGATTCCTAGCCATTCTCCGGGAGGAGGGAGGCAAGGCACACACCCCCACTGATACTCACTTGGGAAATAGAGACTGGAGAACTAAGGCCCCAAAACCAGCATCCCGGCATGACTCAAGGTCGATATGGTAATGGGTAATGAAGGTGTTTGCTGACTTTCAGGTAGCAACCCGACAGAGTTCCTGGATAAGGATGTCCCTGGAAGCAGCCACCGATGTAGCGGTATGGCGGGTAGAATGAGCTCTTGTCTTATCCGTCTGGGAGGCTCCATGCCTGCCAACTCATAGCACAGACTTGTGCAAGATGTAATCCACCTTGCAATAGTCCATTTTGCTGCAGGTCTGCCAGAAGCGGCTTCAATGTAGGTGACAAACAGCTAGTGAACCTCTCCCCGAATTTCTGCCATCTTCTCCTTATAAAAGGAGAGAGCTCGTCTCAGGTCCAAAGTATGGAGCCTGTACTCGACCTCAGAGGTGTAATTAGGGTAGTATACTGGCAGCGTTAACACCTGGTTAAGGTGAAACTCTGACACCACCTTCGGAAGGAATTTCGGGTTGGGGCGTAAGACAACCTTGTCCCTGTGGAAGACCAGATAAGAGGAGTCCACCAAAAGTGCCTGGGGCTCCCCTGTCCTTCTGGCAGACGTGATAGTCACCAGGAAGGCCATCTTCCATGAAAAGTGTGACAATGCACTCTTGTGCACTGGTTCGAATGGCTTGCCCATGAGTTTTGCCAGTACCAGCAGTGGATCCCACGGAGGTGGAGGTTCATGCACCGGAGGGGATATGTGATGCAGGCCTTTGAAAAAGCACCCAACCACTGTCTCCTGCGCCAATGTCGGCTGACCAGCCTGCACCTGGTAAGCAGAGATGGCTGCCAGGTCCACCCAAAGGGTCAATGACTGAACACCCCCTTTGGAGACAGACCAAAAGTAGTCGAGAATGTTAGCCACCGGACAGGGCAGAGGGTCCACGCCCTTGCCCTGACATCAAATGAAAAACCTTTTCCATTTGAAGGCATAACATTTCCTGGTCTATTCCTTTCTGGATGCCTCCACCACGGTGAGGACATCCTTGGAAAGACTCAAAGCCTGGAACTCTAGCCACTCAGATATCAGGCTGTGAGGTGCAGGGATTGAAGGTCCGGATGGTATACCTTCCCCTGATTCAGAGAGATCAGGTCCGGTCATGCTAGAAGCAACTCCGGGGGCCTGCAGTTGAGGCTGAGGAGATCTGGATACCAGACCTGGCGCTGCCAGTCTGGGACTACCAGAATCACCTTCACCTTGTCCCTCCTCACCTTGAGGAGCACCCTGTGGATCAAGGGAAATGGAGGAAAGGTGTAGAAGAGGCCTGGGGTCCATGGCCTCAAGAAGGCATCCCCTTGCAGCAAGCCCTGCTGAGGGGGGTGGGCATGAAACAGCCTCAACTTGGTGTTTCCCCTTGAGGCAAACAGGTCCACCATCGGTTTGCCCCAGTGGGAGAACAGGCTGTAAGCTACCTCTGGATGGAGAGACCACTCGTGGGATGTCTCACCTAAGCGGTTGAGAGCATCCGCCAGATGGTTTGAGGCTCCTGCCATATGAATGGCTAGGAGATCCATCTCCAGACAGCTGACGAGGGTCCAGATGTGGAGCGCCTCCCTGCAAAGCAGACAGAAGTGCGTGCTGCCCTATTTGTTGAGGTAGTACATGGTCATGGTATTGTCCGTCTGGACTTGAAACACTTGACCCCGGAGCCGAGGAGCGAAAGCTGACAGTGCCAGTCTGACTGCTCTGAGCTCCAACAGGTTGATGTGGTATCTGGACTCCTTGGGGGTCCAAAACCCATGGGGCCCTTTTGTCCCCCATGTGGGCTCCCCAGCCCATGAGAAAGGCATCGGTCGTGAGAACGGCCATCGGCTCTGGGCAGACAAACAGGATCCCTTCCTACAACCGGTCTGGGGCAGCCACCACTGGAGAGCGTCCCACATCTTCTGGGTTACAGTGATCAGCTGGTCGAAATGACCATGGCGCTGAGTCCACTGGACGGACAGCTCCCATTGGAGGTGGCGCATGTGCCACCAGGCCCAACGGACCACGGAGGTGCATGCCGCCATATAACCCAGAAGGCGCAGAAAGTCCTGGGCAGGGCGCAATTGCCCAACCAGAAATGACTGGGCAAAGGAGGAGAGAACCTCTGCCCTGTCCGCCAGAAGCCGAGCTCTGGCTTGACGAGAGTCAAGCTCTGCCCCGATGAAGCACATCACCTGAGAATGCACGAGTTCTGATTTGGCCTCGTTGATCAAGAGGCCGAGTTGGGAGCAGGTCTGGAGGGCTAGGTCCCTGGACCTCTCCACCTCCTGCTGGGTGGGACCTGCTAAGAGCCAATCTTTGAAGTAGGGGTAAATTCTGCTGCACCCCCCCCCCCACACCTGAGATGGGCTGCCACCACTGTGATGCATTTGATGAAGATCCATGGGGCCAATGACAGGACGAACGGCATGGCTCGGAACTTTGTATAGGGTCCCCTCGGCTCTGAAGCGGAGTAACCACCAATGAGACGGACGGATTCGGATGTGAAAGAACATGTCCTATAGATCCAGTGAACACAACCACATGTTTTGCTCCAAGGCTGGCATGATCTGGGACAGAGTGACCATCCGAAAGGTGTGTGACCTGAGATACTGATTCAGGTTGTGCAGATCTAGAATGGGGCACCAGCCCCCCCCCCCTCGTCTGCTTGGGCATCAGGAAGTACCTTGAGACAAAGCCTGGGTCTGCTGGAGAATCCGCCACTGGAGCTACTGCTTTCTTGAGGAGGAGCTGAGCGATGTCATCTCGGAGAGCCAACTGAGTATGGATGGATACTCTTTCCTCCGGAGGGGCGCGGGCTCGGCTTGGAGGGTGCTGCTTGAATTCCAGAGGCAGTCCCTGACCGACCACTTCCAAAACCCACCTGTCCATGGTAATAACGGACCAGGTGGAAAGAAAGTGGTGGAGCCAGACTCCCACGGGAGGACCCAGAGCTGACATAATGGGAGAGGGGGTGGCAGCCCCCAACCCGTCACTGAGCAGGCTTGGAGGAGGAGGAGGATCCAGGACCTGAACCTCGGCCTCTTTTACAGGTCTGGGAGGGCCCGTGCTTGGGCTGGGGGCGCCAAGCTTGAGCCTGCTGCTGCTGTTGCTGCTGCCCTCCTTGAAAGGAGGATTGCTTTGCCACAGGGGAAGAGTGCCGAAAAGGCTTCTTCTTCTTCTGCTGTTTCTTGCCCAAAGAACCTTAAGCAGAAGTAGCATCCAAGGTGGCACTGGACTGCTCAATACGCTGAACATGATCAGCCACACCTGTGCCAAAAAGGTCAGTGCCCAGGAAAGGCACATCAGCTAGTTTGTGCTGAATATCTGCCAGAAAAGAGTAAAGTCTCAGCCTAGCCCTGCAATGAGAGTCAACTGCGGCTGCCATCAAGCGGGCAGAAGAATCCCCACTGTCCACGGCTGTCTGAAGCTGCTGTATGGCAACAACCCGGTCCTGATCATGGACCTGCTTGACCATGGTCTGCATGTCAGCGGGGAGGTGTGGGAGGACTTCATCCAAAGACCCCAAAGAAAAAATTACTCACCTTAGTAATGTTGTTTCTTCTAATGGAGTCTTGCTATATTATGACATATGCAGTTTGACCCAGCCTTCGAACTGCTCCGGAGGTGAAAGAGTTAAGTTTCCATGCAGGCATGTAATCTTGAGCGCGAGCTCGGTTGAAAACTCTGTCTGTTGTTCTTCAAACTCAAACTGTCAGATCTTTACGAACAATACTCACTAAGGTTCTGTGTGGAAGCTGTAAACCTACACTAGCCAAGTGGCTACCAAATATTAACACATTTTTTGGTCCCAAAACCAAGACTCAAGTCAGGGGATCCAAAAAATGAAAAGCACAACAGTAAGCACCCAGAAAAGAGAGGGTGAAGAAAACAAAATGGGCAACTACTAAGTGCCAACAGAGCACTGCCCACCCACATCCCAAAACAGAGGTTCTGAGAGGGGTAGGCAGGGGGGGAGGTCATAATATAGCAAGACTCCATTAGAAGAAACAACATTACTAAGGTGAGTAATTTTTTCTTCAAACAACATGAAGTCTTGCTATATTATGACATATGCAGACTACACAGCAGTACCTCCATGGAGGAGGGCAGAACCTACTTAGGAAATAGGCTCTGAAGCACAGCTGTGCCAAACCGGGCATCACTCCTAGCCTGGATGTCCAGGGAGTAATGCTTTGTGAAAGTGTGAACTGTTTTCCAGGTAGCTGCTTGACATATCTCTATGATAGAGATGTCCCTGGCTGCAGCCAGGGACGCAGCTGTACCTCTGGTAGAGTGAGCCCTCAGGCCTGAGGGGCGAACTTTGCCCAGTTTTTGATAACAAAATTGAATACAAGAGACAATCCACCTGGCAATGGATCTTTTAGTGGCAGGTTTCCCTTTACCCACCTCACCATAAGTGAGGAATAGTTGGAGGGAATCAAACCTGTGACCCTTGGTACGCTCTATGTAGTAGCTAAGGGCTCTTTTGACGTCTAAACTGTGCAATCTCCTCTCACCAGAGGAAGAATGGTCAGTGAAGTACACAGGGAGAGACACAGATTGATTCAGATGAAAGTCCGATACCACTTTAGGCAAGAACTTTCTATTAGTCCTGAGGACCACTTTATCCCTATGAAAGGAGATAAAATCAAGCTCTACTGACAATGCTTGTAGTTCACTTATGCGCCTGGCAGAAGTGATGGCTACCAAAAACACAGTCTTCCAAGTCAAGTACTTAAGCTCTGCTGAAGACAGGGGTTCAAAAGGTGGTTGCATAAGCTGGGCAATGCAAACATTAAGATCCCAGGCAGGGGCAGGGTCCCTGAATGGGGGGTTGGTGTGAAGCAACCCCTTGAAAAACTTGGAGAATACTGGGTGAGCTGAAAGGGAAGAGGGTTTACCTGCTGATAAGAATGCAGACACGGCTGCCAGGTGCACTTTTAGGGTAGCTGGTCTCAGCCTCAAAGAATTCAAATGTACCATATAATCCAGAACTGTGGGCAAGCCGGCAGACTCTGGAGAAATATTTTTGCCAGAGCACCATATGGAAAATCTCTTCCACTTGGAATTATAAGTAGCCCTGGTGGAAGGCTTCCTAGAAGCCTTCAAGATATCGAGTACACCTTGAGAAAGGTGTAGGTCAGCAAACTCTAACTCTTCAAGAGCCAGGCCTTGAGATTGAGAGATTTGAGATTCAGGTACCAAACTCTCCCCTGGGCACAGGATAACAGGTTGTGATTCCTGGGAAGACACAGGGGAAGGTGGACTGCTAGAGACAAAAGGAGTGGATACCAGGGCTGTCTGGCCCAATCTGGAGCAATCAGAATCATCTTGCAAGGTTGAGATCTGATTTTGACTAGCACCTTGAACAGGAGAGGGAAGGGGGGGGAAAGCATAGAGAAACCTCCCTTCCCAGTTGAGAAGGAAGGCATCCAGAGGGACTGAGCCCAACACTGGGGCCTGCAGCAAAAGAGGAAGTTGGTGATTGTCTGGGGCTGCAAAAGATCTATCTGAGGAGTGCCCCACTGGCAACACTACCTCCAGAATTAGGGGATCCAGTGACCATTCGTGATGGCCCTGGGAAATCCTGCTGAGAGCATCTGCCAAGACATTGTCCTTGCCTGGGAGGTGAACTGCCGTAAGGGAGGTGTTCAGGGAATAAGCCAGAGACCACAACTTCACTGCTTCAGTGCACAAGGCCGTAGACCGAGTGCCCCCTTGCTTGTTGATGTACCACATTGTAGTGGTGTTGTCTGTTCTGACCTGTACCACTTTGTTCTGAACAGATGTGGAAAAAGCTTGAAGTGCTAGAAAAACTGCTCTGAGTTCCTAACAGATTGATGTGGAGCAGAGATTCCTGAGGGGACCACAATCCCTGAGTGGTGAGGTTGCCCATGTGGGCTCCCCACCCCAAGAGGGAGGCATCTGTAGTAAGGGTCAAGGAGTGAGACTGAGGGATGAAGGGAACCCCTTGTCTCAGATTGCTCTGATCCTGCCACCACTGTAGGGCCTGGATCAGGGTTCGAGTTACTGGGATCAACTTGGTTAGAGGATCTTTCCTTTGAGACCAGAAGGCTCTCAAGTGGAACTGAATGTCCCTCATCTGAAATCTTGCTCCCTGCACTACTGCTGTGAAAGTAGCCATGTGCCCTAGGAGCTGCAGAAAATGCCTTGCTGGCCGACAGACCTGCAGAGTGAAGGAGGAGGCCAGAGAAACCAGGGTCTTTACTCTTTCTAGAGGAAGGAAGGCTCTGGCCTGAAGTGTGTTCAGTTCTGCGCCTATGAAGGTGAGTAGCTGAACAGGCTCTAGAACGGACTTTGGGAGGTTGAGAAGGAAACCTAGAGATGTAAGCAGCTGCTGGGTAACCTGAAGGTGTAATTTGACTTGTTCTGGGGACTGGCCTACTATGAGCCAGTCGTCCAGGTAAGGAAAGATGGCAATCTTTTGCCTTCTTAAATGAGCAACTGCTACTGCCAGGCATTTTGTGAATACCCTTGGGGCAGAAGTGAGACCGAAGGGCATTGCTCTGAACTGATAATGGCCTGAGGGCAGTTCGAATCTGAGGTACTTTGGTGGGAGCTTCTGATGAGAACATGGAAGTAGGCATCCTTGAGGTCCAGGGACGCCTAGCCAGTCCCCTGGCCTTAGAGAGGGTAAAATAATCTCCAGAGTCACCATTTTGAATTTTGGTTTTAAAGGTGCTTGTTTAGGTATCTGAGATCCAGGATGGGCCGCATTCTCCTGTCTTTTTGGGGTGAAGTACCTGGAGTACAATCCTTTGCCCTGGTGTAGGGGAGGAACCCTTTCTACAGCTCTGAGAGCCAGGAGGGTTGAAACTTCTGTTTCTAAGGCGAGAGCCTCTGATGGATTTGCAGGTGGAAAGGATCTGGCTCTCATCTTTGGAAATTTTTTGAAGCTGAGAACCAGTCCCTGGCTTACCACTTCCAGGACCCACTTGTCTGATGTTAAAGACTTCCAGTCCTGGACGAAGTAAGCCCCCGCCTGCCCCCTACAGGTAGTGGAGAATCGGCCCTGGCAATCCCATCAGGGTGCCTGTTTGGCAGGGGCTTTAGGCTGAGGGGTGGGAGCAGGCCTGCTCGTAGCCCGTCTGCCTCTCCCTCTGAAGAACCCCCTCTGGGCATAGGCTGAAGAGGAGGCCTGGGCTTGGTTAAAAGGCCTGTGAAAAGGCCTGCCCCTGCCCCTGGAAAGCTGCCTCTGAGGAGTGGCCTGCCTTTCCTTGGCCTGTGCACTCCTATAAGTGGTCCTATACTCATCCATTTTCTTCATGTAATTCTCTGTCTGCTCCCCAAACAGAGAGTTACCCACAACAGGAAAATCCATGGCCTTAGCCTGGGTATCCTGTGACAGGCTAGTACACCTGAGCCAAGCCATTCTACGAAAAGCCACAGATGTAGCCATGACTCTAGAAGATACATCATTAGAGTCCACTGCAGCATGGAATTGCACCTTGGATGCCTCAATACCATCAGCAGCCACCTGCTCCAGCTCCTTGGCAAGCTGGCCAGGGACCTGTTTCGCTAGAGCCATAACAGTATCCCATCTGGATTTCTGGTACCTTGCAACATAGGCCATATAATTTGCCTGTCTGAGTCCCAAGGATGCTGCCATGTACTGTTTCTTTGCCATGGCATCAATCCTCCTGGTGTCCTTTTCAGGGGGGTGTGAAGCCAAGGGAATATTTGCCTTATCACAGGCTGCAGCCTGCACTACCCCAACATGGCTGCATTGTTGTGAGAGGAACTCCGTGTCAGAGCCTGACAATGTGTACCTCCTGTCCATTTTTTTATCCACAGGAGGTATGGAGTGAGGAGCTTTTAAAATTTTTACTGTCTGTTTCCTGAAAGATTTATGTAAGAGAATAGACAATCTCCTAGACTCTGGGATATCCATCATTTCCACATAGTCAGGCTCCTCCTGGTCATCCACAGCTTCCTCCACAGGGAGCTGGAGGGTTTCAGCCACTTTTTTATAAAACATAAAATGAGAAGGGGACTCAGAAAGCCTAGGGGGAGATACTTCTAGAAATCTGTCTGGGGAGATGTCCGGTTCAATGGGCACATCCAGACTTTCAAAATCATATTCACTCTCCTCATAATCTTCCTCCCCCTCCTCCGGTTCATAAAAATCCTCTATGTCATAATCTTGAACCGGTGGAACCGACCGAACCGACCGCTTACCTGTTGGTGCCGGTTCGGTCGGAACCGGGAAAGCGACTGGACAATTTTGATCGCTTTGGCTATCTCTGCAGCAGTTGGAGAAAGGATTTTTGGCTCTACACCTGCTGATTTTCTAGTCCTTTTAGCTGGGACTGACTCCTCCGAGTCAGCTCTCCTTTTGCCCAAGGAAGTCTCGCCCTGGTCAGAGGTCACTCCCTCTGGTTCGGTTGGCACCGAACCGGGCTGGCCATCCGGGTCAGCGGACTTCTTGGCCTCTCGTTCCCTGAGCCTACCAACTCTCTTATCCAGGGTAGCTACAGGGAAATTCTTGCATATCTGGCAGTCTGCACTGAGGTGGTCAAACCCCAGACAATAGACACATGTGGTGTGTGGGTCAGCCTTGGCAAAGGCTTCCCCACAGACACTACAGTGTTGAAACCCAGTGGGCCCGGTTTTTCTTTTGGGTTTCTCAGACATAATGCCAGCCTAACCAAAAACTTGCCCGTTAACGGCAATCAGCCAAGCAAGACACCCTTATCGGTTCCCAACCATGTCACGGGTCGTGGAAAAAACCGTAATGAAATCCGTTTTTTTTAGAACCGATACGAACCGGGAACCGCACTTCTAAATACAATTTAATGAAATTTTACAACAACCTGATCGGTTCAAACCGAACCGATAATACCGTTTACAAGTTCCACACAGAAATATGTAAAACCTATATATTACTTACGATACCACAGACAGAGCTTGAACCGACCGGTTGCGGTTTAATTTCAGACAAAATGCGGTTTAAAACCGAGAAAAATACACTTTTTAACCGACAAAATGAACCGAGCAGTAGGAGAAATCTCCGGAGCGACTGTTCAGTGAGGTGGAGTAGAGAATCTGACAGTTTGAGTTTGAAGAACAACAGACAGAGTTTTCAACCGAGCTCGTGCTCAAGATTCCATGCCTGCATGGAAATTTAACTCTTTCACCTCCGGAGCAGTTCAAAGGCTGGGTCAAACTGCATATGTCATAATATAGCAAGACTTCATGTTGTTTGAAAGTGTGCCATGATGATGGCCAAACTTACCTGATGAAGACCTAAAGATTAGGCCACATAGACCTTTCGAGCCGAACGATCCAAGAGTTTGGATTCTTTTTCGGAAGGTCAGTCAGTGTCGGCAGAACTGCCAGTACACCTGAACACAGAGGCAGTCAACCAGGCTCTCGGCCAAAGGGGGCTCTGTGAACCCCGCAAGGGATCCCATGGGCACCGCATACTTGAGGGCCATGGGGGCAGACGGAGATGGACAAGAGGCAGGGTGCTGCCAAAGTTCTAAGGCCAGGCCAACTATGGCCTTGGCCACAGGAAAGGCCTCCGTCAGGGTATTCCCTTTCTTAAGGATGTCCATGAGAGGGTACTCCACCTTCTTCTGGATAGGTTCCAGGGGCATCCCTGTAGACTCAGAGATGAGGCGAAGAATGCCCTGAAAGGACTAATTACCTTCTTCCGTCTCTATCCCACCAGCTGATTCATAATCCCCGGGATGTGAATGTAGGCCGGTCTCATCCGAATCCAACGAATCCAGATACAACAATCGACCGCCCAGGTCACCTTTGACCTGCCGAGGGCGGTCTGGGGTTAGTGTGACCAAAAGACGCCGGGGAAGCCCAGTGTCTGGTCTGTCTTCCTTAGAAGGAGCCCCTCCCACAGGCTGCTTGGGCGGTGTTTTCACCACGATCGGTGGAGAGACCGGTTTAGGCCAAACTGAGTAGGTTTTGCAGGCTTCGCGGGTGGGGGAGCCGACTTAAATCGGCTCCGAAGGAGTCTGCTTCGGTCTGGGAGGCGAAAGGCAAGTAATGGCCAGGGTAAAAGCTGAGGTCGGCTTATGCCTGGACAAAATCAGCTGTTGCCACATGAGGTCCTCATAGTGCCGGAGTTTCCGCCGAAGCCTCTCCTCATCCGAGGACGACCGATGGCATTGCCTCTTTTTTGAGTGCTTGTGGCTCTTCCTCGGCCTGTCCAGGCTGGCTTGCTATAACTTACCCTCCCTTAGGTCTTGGTGGGGCAGTTTTCCCCCTGATCCCCCACAAAGAAGACATCCAAGGTATGAGCTGGCGGCATGTGACCATTGAACCACGCCACGGGAAAACCTGAGTGACTCGGGGGCTCTGCTCCTAGACTCCACATGACTTGCGGCAGTGCCATCTTGGGAGGTCTGTATTTTTGTGAGCAGCAGTCATCTTGGTAATGGCGACACTTGCACTTATTGGAGCAGTGGCCATCTTGATAACGGATGTGCAAGTGTACAGGAGCGCAGCAGCAATATCTATTCCAATTAAAACAGGGATCTGTAGACCTAACAAATTGCTTAGCAGCAACCCTTTAAACATACAACATTATGATACTAAAGCACTGTGGCTTTTATACCATTTTCCCCACTGTCCTTACATCTTCTCAGTCGATTTTTTTAATGTTTTATTCACACAAAATATTATAAGTCCACAAATATAATTTATGGGCATTTTTCCACCTTCTTTACTGTGTTCAAAAACTTCATTTTAAGGATCACTGCCATCCCATCCTAGGTCTGTTTAGCACTTCTTGATGAATATTAGAGAACTGTCTGTGTTTCAGACACAAACACTGCTGAAAAGTGACCTCAGGGGAGAAAACAAATAATTATTTTTTTGTAATTTCTGTTTATTAGCCACCTTAGCTCCGGCACTGTCACCTGGCTTAACCCCCATGCACCCGAACCTTGGGAAGACCCCCCACGGAGCTGTGGCTCTACCCCCCCAGCAGGGACGAAGTGTGAGAGGGGGCCCCCTGGCTCAACTCCTCCCCTGTACTGTACCCAAGAATCTTGTCCGGGTCCATCCTCCAAGGGCCATGGTGCCAGTGGGCGAGAGGTATACATCCAGCCCTCTCGCCAGTGTCGTGCCGGGGCCATCCTTTTTTCTTGTACCCCCCGGAGACGTGGCATGCATTGACACCAAGGTGAAAGCCGGTGTCCGTCACGCTCCACCCCCTACATGCAGCAGGGGCATGCCAATCCTCCAGCCACTGCTAGAGTCCAGTCATGCACCAAGCCATGCCCCCCCCCAAAGAAGACAAGCGGTCCTGGGATGCTCAAGCCTCCTTCCCCCTGCCGGCCCTCCGACAATCCGAGCCCGTTCCCAAACTTGGGACGCCAGCATTGTAAGTGGTAGCGGTACCACTGCACCGGCTTATTTATTTAGTTATTTATTTTTTTACCAGGAAAGGGACACTGAACCAAAGCTTGATTCAAGGTGCAGGAGAGGTTTGACCTGCTTAGTGTCACACAGTACATAATTGGAGGCTATGGGAATCAAACCCAGGTCTGCTGAATGTACCAAGTCCATTCACAGCTCATTACTTTAACCTCTAAACCTCTTGGCTATACTGCCTGTCCATAATAATGACTACTGGGAAGCCAGCTTTATTATAAAAAATACTTTAATTACAAAACATATACAGCTTTTTAAAATGGTTGTATAAACCAAGAATACTCAAGTGAAGAACATAAAAATGTAAGGAACACACTGCTCATAAAAACGTAGGACAACCCTTTTTTGCTGCATGACTAGAACCTTGGCTTTAAGAGACACAGTGTGGTCTAGTGGTTAGAGCTCCAGCTTGAAAGATTGCAGGTTCAAACACCATCCCCACTAGAGTCAATTACTTACTGTGTGATCTTGGGGAAGTCGCTTGCCCTCTCAGTGCTCCAGTTCACACGTCTACAGAAATGGGAAATAGCCGGACCCCACTAGCAACAAAATGTTGCATCTCAACTGAGCTATCTCAGGGCTGGCAGTATAGCTTACAGGTTAAGAATGATGAGCTGTGGATGAGCTTGTTACCTCCAGCAGACCTGGGTTTGATTCCCACAACCTACACTTGCATACTGTGTGGCTCTGAAGAAGTCACTTAACTTCCCTAGTGCTCCCAGTTCACCCCTGAAAATAGGCATTTTTGCCTAGTGGGCCTTACCTGGTTACCAAAGAACAACAATAAAAAATAAACTGGGAAAAAAAAGCTACTCTTTAGATTAAGCATACAGGAAAACCTGAATTCTGGGTTTCAATGAGCAGAAACATTAGAATAATTATTTTGTAACTTACAATTATGTGAACACTGGGGGACGATCATCGCAATGTTGAAATACTCAAAACAGATTCCACATCTCAACTGGTCATCCAATGCCTAAAAAAAACAAACAAACAAAAAAAACAGGCAGGCAATCATAAAACAAATACACAACATACTGGCAGAGGACCCAAAACAAGGTACAAAAATGTCAGATATTCCTAAACATGTTAGCTGCCCCCACTTTCTTCTGAAACCTGATCATATACAATAACAGCAACCAAGGCATACGGTTAGATTTATTTTAGGTAATACAACAGGTTGAAACAATGCTGAAGCTAATAAATTAATAAATGAAAGGGATAGAAAAAACAATTCAACACAGAAATGACAAACAAAATTTATAGGTATCCAGTAATTCCTGACAACCAGTACAATCAATACAGTACACACCAGGCACCGATTTTAAAATGTTTTTTAAGACAGTTTTACAACCCGCGCCCTGGCACGGTTGTTGAAGCCTCCACACTGCACTCCGCCAACTGTGCTTGCCTGAGTAAGTTCCCAGGCATGACTGCCGCACCAGCACAAACCACTGCAGAGGGTCGAAGTGTGACTTTACTTATTTCGTAACCAGTAGAGCCAACAATTTTTTGTTTTCAATGGAAACCACCAATAAAAAAATGGAATTTGCCATTTTTATACCAGCACTTTTGAGTCAGTGTTTCATGACCCCACCCCACTTTGCATCAGCTTTTTCAACAAATCCCTCCATTTTGAGCCACATTTTTGTACAAAATATGCTGATTTGCTCTCAATTTTCAGTTAAAAACAGAAACAAATGGAGTTTAACATTTTTGCAAACAGAATTCTCTATTTTTGAAAATGGAAACTCAATAGCTCTAAAGCAGGTGCGTACACTGGTCGGAGGGACTGTTTTCAGGAGCGACTCAGCCATCAACGTGGCGCATACAATATAGTCAAAGAATCATGCATAACAAGTGATACAGGTAGAATCAATACAGCCATACGATGATGCAAGACGGATAAATGCCAGTTAGGGACCACAACACAAAGCCCTGAAATAAAGGTAATTACACTTAGGGCCCATAGTACTAAGCCTTGACATAGGCACACAAAAATAGAAGAGAAAAAAAAAAACAGTCCACAATAAAGAGAAGAGATTAGCAGCATAGGACACAATACCATCATGACTGGACTGGGATTTAAACTCCAGATTATAGCTAGCGGCATAATACCATATGATATAAAACATGACCAACGCCTATGCAGTCAGCTGTTTTCTTGTGGTTAATTTGTTTGAGTTATTTTCCATTTATAAAGTACAGTATATAACATACTATAAGTATATGCACATATATTGTATGATATAAAGTACAGAAGTGCAGCATGTTAACACCTTATAAAACAATTAACATTTTGTATTAATTAGTCTATCTTGACAGAGAGGGATTAATTATATAAGGTATTGCATTAATAAAATGAGATACCTGTACTGTTTATAAAAAATAAAGAAATATCATAAGCTTCAGATTAACGTAATCGAGTGTTAATAACACCAACTATAGGAGTTGCATGGAAGGATAAATATATAGGGTTATACATAATAAGGTAGTACCAAGAAGGAAGGTCTGGTAAAATATCCTCTCTACTTCTGAAGGAAGTTTAGATATACTTGCCAACATAAATAATACTCATTGAGTCGGTCTTGTATCAGATATGATATCCTTTCCAAAGAGGCAGTATGGGTTAGGCTGTTCAGAATATCTGCCTCAGTAGGTATTAGCTGAGATTTCCAACGCATTAGAATCAACCTCTTCAGCTGCATAAATAGAATACGTAGCCATTTATGCTGATATTGTGTTAGTTATATATTTTTATCTATAACACCAAGTAAACAAAATTTGGGTTCAAATGGAATATAGCTACCGATAATTTTAAATGCTAGATTGTAAATAGATTGCCATAATTTATATATTGGTTTGCATGACCATAGTGTGTGTAGAAGGTCTCCGCTCAGTAGATTGCAACGCCAGCAGTTATTATTAGATATTAGACCCAGCTTGTGTAAATGAGAAGGGGTTCTATACCATAAATATAATCTCTTATACTGTATAAGCATGCTGCATACATCTCTAAAGGTGTTATGGCAAGATTTCCAGCATTCATCACATTGGGAATCCGATATGTTAACCTTTAAAGCCTCATTCCATTTGTTTCTGGCCAAAGCAGATTGATTTGGTAATACATCTCTAATTAGTTTATAAATCTTGCTGACCAACCCAGAGGAGGTATTACTCCACAAGTTAATGTATAAAGAGGTAATGATTGGTTTAGTGATTTGTTGAGTGACATAACGTGTAGCAGAACGGATTTGTACGTATTTCCAGAATTCGTTTTTGGAAATATGTCATTTTGCTTGCAAAATGCCAAAAGAATCTAATGTATTGCCTTTATCATCTAGAATATCCTTCAAAAAGAATATATTCTTTAGTTTCCATGAATTGCTGTATATGGACTTGTTCTCTAAGGTGATTTTTGGATTTCCCCATAAGGGTGTATAAGATATAGGGGTAGGGTCTGATTTAAGCCATTTATGCAATCTGAACCAATAATAAGTAGATGTTTTGATTGTGGGATGATTATTTATTTTAGAATTTGAAGTAGAGTATATAAAACTATTGGGTACCCGTCCTGGAGATAAGGAAGCTTCCATATCTAGCCATAATGGTGAGTTATAATTAGGTTTGGAAAACCATTTAATAGTCTGCGCTGCTCTAAATGCCCATAGGTAGGCCACGAACCAAGGTAATCCAAAACCGCCTTGAGACCAATGAGAGTGTAATTTAACACGGTTAAACCTAGGCACATGGCCCTCCCATTAAAAATCTCCTACTACTTTATCAATTTTATGAAGTAAGCGGGGGGATATTTTAAGTGGGATACAAGAAAATAGATAAAGAATTTTAGGTGTAATATTCATTTTTATAGCAGCAATTTTACCAGGGAGAGAGAGGTTTAAATTTCTCCATTTATTTAGGTTTGTTTTAATATCTGTAAGTAAGGGTTGGAGATTGATTTCCCATATTTTATTGAGGTCCAGAATGATTTTTATCCCTAAGTAGGTGATACCTTGTGGAGCCCAACGAAATCCTAGTAGATTATTTATAAGAGGGTTACAATATTTAACGGTAGTATCTCTGTTTTTTGATAGCCAACTTTTAAGCCGGAAAGTTTAGAGAACAGGTTAAGTGTTTGAATAAGTGGCTGTGCAGATAAATCTAGATTTTCTAGCAGAATAAGCATGTCATCTGCATATGTTAATGATGTGTACTGAGTGCGCCCTATGGATATTCCTATGATATCTTCATGTTGTCTTAAAAAAGCAGCAAGAGCTTCTAGAGCTAAGATAAAAAGAGATGGAGAGAGTGGGCATCCTTACCTGGTTCCCCTTTCTAGTTTGAAAGACTTGGATAACGTAGAATTGGTGAGAACCCTAGCTTGTGGATTTGTGTAGAGATGTTTAATCCAAGAACAAAAAAAGATTACTAAAACCAAAACGAGTTAGCACCAGATAAAGAAACTTCCAGTTTAAAGAATCGAAAGCTTTTTCGAAATCAATAGCTATGGCTACAGCAGGAGAATTAAGAGATTGGGCCTTATGCAGTAGGTTGATTAAAGAACGGAGATGATCAGAGCCCATCCTGCCTTTAACAAAACCCACTTGCGATCTGTGAATTAATTTAGGAATACGTGGTTCTATACGATTGGCTAAAATTTTGGCGAATATTTTGCCGTCTGTATTGAGTAAGGAAATGGGGCGATAATTCTCCGGAAGGGTATTATCCTTATCTTTTTTTGGAAGAACTGTAATGATTGCTTCGGTCATAGTATGAGGTAATTTACCTTTCTTAGAGGACTCTTGTAATACGTTACATAGTAAAGGACACAGTTGATCTGCTAAGAGTTTGTAGAAATCCACTGGGTAACCATCCCCGCCTGGGGATTTTCCAGATTTAAGTGAAAAAAAGTGCCTTCTTTACTTCTTCTACAGTAAAGGGTGTATCCAAGGAGCATATTACGTCTTGAGGAAGGCGGGGGAGCATTATTTTGTCTAGAAAAGAAGTAATATTTAAAGCTGAAGAGAGTGAAGCGTATAACCTTTTATAAAAGGAAGTCATAATCTCATTAATTGAGGATTCATTGGTTTGAATTCCACCTACCTGATCTTTTAATGCTGCAATATGGCATTCCATTTGTTGCATTCTAAGTCTATAAGCAAGTATTTTGCTCCCCTTTTCCCCTCCTTCCCAATATTTATGCTTTATTCTTAATAATGCTATTTCTGTCTTACACGAAATTAGTTCATTAATTTTCATGCGTAGTTGCAAAATTTCATGATGCAAAGGAGATGAAGTGTTGGGGTGAGGGTTAGCCAGATATACTTTTTGTTTTTCTTTAAGCAGATTCTCGAGGTTGTTAACCTGTTGCTCCCTAGATTTCCTCCTATGTGCTGCAAAGCTAATTATTTTGCCCCTTAAAGTAACTTTAAGTGCTTCCCATGTAGTTCCCATCGAGGTATCTCTTGGATCATTATGGACAATGAACTCTTCAAGTTGTGTTTTAATCCAGGGTAAGAATTCAGGGTCTTTGAGTAGTAAGGGGTCTAGTCTCCAAGAGGGAGATTTTCAGGGAAGGGGGCCCCACGTAAGTGAAAGTTTAACCGGGGTGTGATCGGATATAATTAAAGGAAGGATGTTAACTTCTATTATATTCGCCGTAACTTTAGGGGAAGTTAACCAATAGTCTATTCTACTATAGGATTGGTGTCGAGGTGAGTAAAAAGTGTAATCCTTGTCTCTGGGATGTAAAACCCTCCATATGTCTGATAAACCCAGATCTTTCATTAAAGGGACACTGTCAACCCTCTTAGGTCTCAAAGTGTCCCTAGTTTAAAAAACATATTTTATGATTGCCACAGTTCTGTAAAGATTGTTGATGTAGCTGTTAGTTTGATCCTGACTCTTATTTTCTTTAAAAAAGTAAAAAACGGACTGCCCAACATACTGGTGTTATCACACCAAAACAGGTTTGTTTACATTCCTTGATCAACTCCAAATGCATCTTTCCTGGACTTGGGAACACCTACAAAACAGTCTAGCCACTCATGATGTAGTGGGAGATTAGGAGGCTACTGTCTTATGAGTGACTGCACTGTCTGTGTATGTTTCTAATGCTCAGTACATATGCAGTAAGAACAGGACCATGATTGTAAACAAAAACAAGATTGTTTATAAATATATACTGTATTGCCATGCATTTCAGTTCTGCTAAGCAAGGCTACAAACAAAACAAACAGCAACATCAATGAATTTTATAGAGGTTAAGCAATCATAAAATGTGGGGTTTCAACTAGAAATAATATTATGAAAAACAGGTTGATAGTGTCCCTTTAACTGAGATACCAAATTTAGGCTTTTAGGGTGACTTTCGCAGGAGCTGTTACTTCTGTCCATGTATGCATCCAAAGTAAAGTTAAAATCTCTTCCAATCAATAAAGGTGAGTTAGCCAGATTTAGTGAAATTAACTGATTAATTATTTCTTGAAAGAATTGAGGGTCATCAACATTAGGCGCATAGATATTGACTATCGATAGTGGACCTGTAGGAGTATCAAAAGTTATAATGAGCCACCTGCCGTCCGAATCTTTCAAGAAGTTAGAGGGTTTCCAGTTTAGGTTTTTATGAATTAGTATAGCTACACCTCTCTTTTTCGTAGAGGCGGAGGCTGCAAAAACCTGACCAACCCATTCATGTTTTAATCTAGAGTTGTCTGCATCCAAAAGTTTAGTTTCTTGCAATAGTGCAATCTGTATTTTATGTTTTCTAAGATTATTAAGCACTTGCTTACGTTTACTTGGAGTATTTAGTCCCTTGACATTCCAAGTACATATTGATAAGTTAGCCATCATATATTAATATTTATTATCTATAATAGATTACATAAGAAGTCACGGGACTCATATATCCAAATAAGTATAATAACAGTTTGCAGATCAACTCTATATATATATCCAATATGAGAAAACTATTGGCAAGACGTTGTAAGGCCAGTCACCTAAAAGGATATATAGAATCTACCTGATTTTCTTCCGGATTTCCTTCCATGCAACTCTTTACTAACAAGCTAACTTCACTATTTATAAACAGCCAAACTATATAGCAACAGTACACTAAAGTCATCTAAGATGAACAGAGAAGAGAAGATCGGTCCAATCAGAAAAAGTACTTAACAAAAGGGGACCAAGACCACTCCTTTGTTCTCTACGACGTAGCTTATCTAATAAGAACTGGGATAGTAAAAAGGAAAAAGAAAATAGACTAGGATACTATCCAGTTCACCTTATTAATAAATTGACTAATGAGTCAATTATAACAGTATTAGATCGTGGTCCAATTAAAATAGAATGAAATCCCTAAACAAACAGTAGGATTCAATGTTGAATTTTCACTTTATAGATGTGACTATAGTTGAATTTTATCAACATTATCACCTCTAACATCATTTCCTATGCAATGGGAATCAATAATAAAATTAGAGGTTTGCTATTACAGCCAAGTTAGAAAAAGAATAAAAAAAAAACATTTTTAAATTATAGAGCCAAAGTATAGTAAGGATGCCCGTTATTTTACATTAATGACCTTAGGATATTAGCTATGGACTAACATCACATCATAAGTGTATCAGGTCACATATGAGTGTAACTGGTAATCATCTGCCAGACATTATGCGTTTCACTCATGTATAAGTCATTGTCTTGTACCAAGCTTTACAAGGATCTTACAATATGTATGTGACCCTGATGCAGCTGCGGCAAGTTAATTTGAGCTAACGTATACAACGGGCCACTCAGACAGTTGTCAGCTATTAACACATACAGAGTCTAGCAATTCACCTTGACATACAGATTAAGCAACAATTATTGGAGCTATTAAAAAAACGCATAACTGACATCTCTAATGTTTCACCGATGTAGAGGTCCCTTTGTACCTTGCCCTTACCACGATGCTTCCTTTTAAGGGGTTCACATAGACTTAACCCTGCTAGTCTGAATTGGAGAATTACTCTTAAGTTATAGGGTCAAAGTATAGTGAAAATGCCCATTATTTTACATAATGCCCAATAGGATATTAACTGTGGACTAACCTCTCATCATAAACGCATCTGGTCACATCGAGTGTAACTAGTGACCATATACCTGACATGATTCATTTCACTCATGTATAAATCATCGTCTTGTACAAAGCTCAACGAGGATCTTACAATGTATATGTGACCCTAATGCAGATACGGCAAGTAACTGGAGCTAACGTATACAGTATGCCACTCAGACAGTTGTCAGCTGTTAACACATACCAAGTCTACCTGTTCACCTTGACATACAGATTAAGCAATAATTATTGGAGCTATTAGAAAACGCATAGCTGTCATCTCTGATGTTTCACTGGTGTAGAGGTCCCTTTGTACTTGACCTTACCACGATGCTTCTTTTTAAGGGGTTCATTTACTCTGGAAGGTGAGTTGTCCACATTACCATTCCAGGAAGCCTCCATGAGGTTATTGTCCGCATTTGTTCCCGATAAGATGCTTCTCTCCTCGGTCAAGCCTGCATCCGAGGTAGGTAGATCCTGCAGCAATGCATATTTATTATGGACTGGAACATTGGGAATAGCAGGAATATTGGCAGTAGATTTAGACGTAGTGTTGCACATTTTTTCTGGGCTACAACAACGTGTCCTTAAGTGATCGCTGCCAAATACAAATCGTTCTTGCACCCGACCGGACTGCCTTCTTCTAATCACTTCAAGGGAATCAGTCGAGGACAACGCTTTCTCTACGGGCACTACTTCGGAGGTCGCGTCGGAACCACCCTCAGTCGGGAACACAGATGCAGAGAGAGTTCCCTGATCACCGATTCAACCTGGTGAGTTGTAATTTGAGTTTCCAAAAGGGATAGTAAAGATTCTGGGATATGAAAGTCTTTATACAAATTGCCAGTGTAGACCCTCATTACTGCGGGGTATCTAAGGGAGAAGCGGAGCCCTGCCTGGTGCATAATTCGTCTTGCTGATGTAAAAGCCCTCCGTTTTATAGATAGCTCCTTTGAAAAGTCACGATATATATATATCCTGTTTTTTTTGCCAAATAAGTTGACCCATATCCCTTGATTTCTGTAGAATGAGTTCGACATTTGCATAATTGAGAAATTTGGCAATTATTGGTCTAGGCCTTTGCTGTGCGGAGGGCTTGGGGCCTAGTGATCTGTGAGCTCGTTCTATAATTAGGTCGGCACCGGCTTGCAGTTCGAGTATTTGCGGCAGTACATGGATTAAGAATGCTGTGGTATTGTTAGCTTCCACTCCTTCTGGAAATCCAAAATCCAAGATTATTCCTTCGATTTCTATTTTCCATGTCCTCCAACTTTGATTGTAGTTCTTTAATTATCCGGTCTTGGGATCTAATAGTAGTTTTAAGCTCCTGTATTGATTCCTCATTAGTGCGAGTTTTGTTCTCTGTAAAGGCGAGCCGGGAGTCTATAGTCTTCATAGTTTGTGAATTTTGTTGTGTAGCAATTTTTAAATCATTCATGTCTGCCGAAAGTTTAGTGAACATTGCTTCTATTTTCTCCAAAGGGGACAACTGCAGCTCGGAGTTAGCCATTCTGAGGATCTGTGGTAGGCCTTCCAGTTTTGTAGATATACCAGATCAGTAGAACAAGCAAAGAAAAAAACTTTTAAAACTTGCTGTAGCTTTACTCATGTACTTATTCTCATTGATAAAGTTTCTCAACTGACTTAAACGGCTAAGGATGATGTTAGATGGTGATAAGTGGGAGCTCAGTAATCAGACATCCATCTTGCTCGGTGCCGGGCCACGCCCCCCCCTTCAGTCAGCTGTTTTCGAGAACCGCCTAGCAGTCTACTCTACATACTCAATGCTCTTCATACTAGGTTGTTAGAAGAATGCGACAGCTCATCTCGCCTGTCTCCCACTATAGCGGGGCCATTATCTTAGCATTTTGACAATAAAAATCCTTCCAATTTGGATTTGAACAAGGTCAAGGTGTTGACATTTACTACATCACCGGGAAGGTTGTTCCACATATTTATGGCTCTTTATGTAAAGAAGCCTCTTCTGCTATTTTTCATTTTTTTTTCTTGTTCAATGTACAGTTGTCTATTGTGACTTAAGTCAAACCCCCGCATTTTAAATTAAGACCTAAATCTTCCATCAATTGCTCGTCCCTAAGGATTTTGAACAATATCAACATGTCTCCTCTCTCCAACCTCCCCTTCAGTATATACTGTATAGTCCCAGTTCCTGAAATCTCTGCTCATACACCTTATCTTTCAATGACCCGATCATTTTGGTAGCCCTGCGTTGGACCTGTTCAACATTATTAATATCTTTTCTAAGTAAGGACTCCACACTGAGGAACAATAATCAAAGTGAGGTCTAAAGTAAGTTTTATACAAGGGCATGAAACAGGCTCTATCTCTGGACACAAAAGCTTTTTTAATGTATCCCAGTATTCTATTTGACTTTATAATGTTATTGTACTGATTGCTGAAATTAAGGTTATTGATACAGATACTCGGATCTTTTTCACTCATCACCTTTTTAGGTTTGTGCCCATTCAGACAGTATTCTTGACGCCTATTTGTATCAAAATGTAAAATGATGCATTTATCTTGGTTGAAATGCATATTATTTTCCTGGGCCCATTTTTCTATATTCTCCAGGTCTAGGGTTAAATTCCTTGTTTGTTATTCGGAGTGAACAGGTCCCCCCAGTTAGAATCATCTGCAAACTTTATACACCAGTTAATGTTGTTATTCATATCTGACATGAAAAGTCCAAACAACACAGGGCCCAACACCAAGCTCCGTGGGACTCCGCAAGTAACTCTATCCGGGGTTGATAAATGTCCTCGAAAGTGTACCCTTTCTGTTTTCCAACTATCACATGATCTAATTTATTCATTTGACAGTCCTTTTTTGTAATGTTTCATTACTAAAATATCACGTGGGACCTTGTCAAAAGCCTTCTGTAGGTCCAGAGATACATCATATCTATAGGTTGGCTTTTATACAGTGTCTGACTCACTCACTCACTCATAAAATGTCAAGCCATCAATTGCACATTATCTATTTTGCTGGAAACTCTGCTGACTTTTATCTGTTAGTCCCTCTGCTATTCATTTCTTCTTCTATTCTTTTTTTGACCACAGCTCCCACAACCTTTCCAAGAATAGAAGGGCAAGGCAAGGTTTATTTAAAAAACGCCCATCCTGGAGGCTCTGGGCACCGTACAAACAAATCAAACTCAGAAACAGAACAAGCAACAAATAAACACAATAAATCGCATAATAGAATTAAAATAAATCATGAAATAACTATAAATAAATACCACATAGATATCCAAAATCTAAATTGGCCTATGACCAAATTTAAACACAAAGAACAGCCTGGACAGGAATTATCAACCAAAGTCCAGGAAGGCTTGATTATACAAAAAGGCCTTGAGGTTGGCTTTGAATACCTCTACTGAAGGGGCCCCTCTTACAGCTGAAGGTGGTGAATTTCACAGGACAGGGCCGGTGACACTAAAAGCTGTCACAGGCAGTTTTTAACCTTGTCCTGAGAATCACAAGGATGCCCCTAGAGGAGGAGAAGTGGAGGTAGCAGACCGAGACAGCAACTGTAAGCAGGTCTTTCAGGTAGCCAGGGCCCAGGTCACGTAGGGCCTTAAAGGTGAGCAAGCCCACCTTAAAGAGGACTCTCCACCTAACCGGCAGTCAGTGCAGTTCACACAGCACTGGGGTAATGAGGCAGTATAGACTGCCCCGTCAACAACCCAGCAGCTGCGTTCTGCACCAGCTGCAGACAGCGGAGGGTACCTCCAGAGACCCGAGATAGAGCACATTACAGTAGTAAAGCCTAGATGTCACAAAGGCATGCACCAAGATGGGGAGGTCCAGAGGTGGAACTAGCAGCTTTATCCTGGCGATATTCCTGAGATGGTAAAAAACTAGTGCGAACAACGGATGGCACCTGAAATTCAAGTGTCAATCCGCTGTCACGGATAATGCCAAGACTGCGCATACTAGAGGCCGCCTTCAATGGTACAGATCCAAGAAAGAGCCCCGTTTCTGCACCAGAGGCCATCCTACCATGCGTCTGTTAGACTCCACCACCAGTACCTCCATCTTGTCGGGATTCAGTCGCAACCAGCTGGAGGCCAACCAGTCACTGATCTCAGCAAGGCAGATGTTAAGCATGTCCATGGTGTTGGATATCCCAGGGGCAAAGGAAAGATGCAGTGGGTATCATCAGCAAAACAATGAAAATCAAAGCTGTACTTCCTAGTGAGCTCTCCCAGTGGCAGCATGTACACAGTGAACAACATCGATGACAAGACCGAATCCTGGGGGACTCCACATGATAGGCAACTAGGGGAGGAGGAGAACCTCCCCATCACTTTGCCTCCTGTTAGTAAGAAAGACTCAAACCAGCAGATGACAGTGCCGGTAAGTCCACAGAAATCCCTCAGGTGGTCGAGTAAAACAATGGTCCACCGTGTCAAATGCTGAGGAGAGATCAAGGAGAACGAAAATTCTCCCCTCAACTCAATCACACGCCCTAAAGAGGTCATTATGCACCTGAACTAACGCAATTTCTGTGCTGTGCCTCGCTCAAAACCCAGACTGGAGGGGCTAGTATAGATCATAAGCCATGAGGTGCTCCTCAAGCTGAAGTGGCACAACCTTCTCTACAATCTTACCCAAAAATGGAAGACTGGAGATGGGACGGTAATTTGCCAAGACGTCAGGGTCCAAAGATGGCTTCTTCAGAAGGGGTCTCACCAGCGCCTCCTTCAAGACATCAAGAAAGACCCCCTCTAACAAAAAACACCAGACAATGAAGGCAAACACCGGGCCTACAGAGTCAACACATCTCATTAGAAAACATGTCGGCACCGGGTCCAGTTAACAAAATGTGTGCTTCAGCTTGGAAGCCACCTACACCGGTCTAAACTCGTCCCAACAAGGTGGAGTGCTCTCTGGATGCCCACGGCAAGCACTGACGGCCACAAAGTGGCTCACTGGTGCAATGCCATACCAAACCGCAGACACCCTGTCCGAGAAGAACCGAACAAACTCTTCGCACAAAGCATCAGAAAAGCTTTATTCGGCTGTAGACAGGCTGGGCTTAGAAGCATGTCTACAGTCTAAAAAGGCACAGCTAGTTGGTTCCTCCCAACAGCAATCTCCCTGGACAGGAACTCTGCCTTCTTACGGTCGATTGCCCCTTGGTACACACCATAATGTGCACGCAGGGCCAGTTTGTCCTCCTCCAGCCCAAACTTCCGCCAGCAGCGCTCTAATCTCCAACCCACAATCTTCATCACCTTGAGCTCCTCATCAAACCAAGGGGACCTCAAGTGAGAGGATTTGGATCATACATGAACCGGTGCGAGGGAGTCGGGCTAATTAGTCTATAATGGCTTGGGTTCTGGTTCTGCCTATCCCCCTTTTTATGTATGTATACCACCGCTGCTGTATGCCAATTGTCTGGAACCTCCCCTGTATTCAGTGACATATCAAATTGATCTGTGAATGGTTCTATAACCCATTTGCTTATTTCTTTCAGTAATTCTGGATGTGAACTGTCGGGCCCTGGTGATTTATCTGCCTTCAGTTTGCTTATTTGATCAATTACTTTCACTCTATTTATTGGTGTGGGTTCTATTACTATTGCAGTGTCATTGGTATCCTTTATGATATCTTTTAGCTGTTTATTAAAGACTGAGCAGAAATATTTATTTGATTCTTCAGCTGTTTCTATTGGCTCAGTAACCTCTGTTGGTCATGTTATGAGTGGTCCTACAGATCTGTCGATTGCCTTGTTATTAACATAAGCATAAAAAATATTTGTTATTGTCATTCTCGTACAATACTAAATTTGACTTTCTTTCCTGCCTGATTATACTTTTACTTAACTTTAATTCTTGTTTATACCTATCCCTCTTTATACGAGGTGTTAACCTTTTTCATTGCCTTATAGGCTGTTCTCTTTTTATTCATCTGTTTACGAATTCTATTTGTAAACCAATTAGTACTTTTCCTTTTTCATTGTTCCTACTTGATATATACTTGTCTTCTAATTCTAGTATTTTGTTCTTTATCACTGTCCATAGTGACTGCACTGATCTTCTATTAGTAGGTGTATACCATTCCCATAGCTGCAGTTAAGTTCTGATGGCAGTATAATTAACCCTTGAATAATTGTTTTATGGAACTAATGCCTTTGATGTATTTAACTTTTGTTAATAAGCTCAAAAATAGCCGGCCGGATGGCGCGGAGGGTTGAGGTGCTGGATGCCACACCTCGCGCCACACCAGCGACCCGGGTTCAGGAACGAGCTTGGGGAGCCAGGGGTCAGCAGGAGAGGGAGAGGATCGAGTGTCCGGAGGACTGTTCTCCTCTCCTCTCCCTGGGGAGGGTTCCAGGGGCAGCTCAGTGTCCTAGTAACCCCCGATGGAGATCAGCAGATCGAGTCGTAAAGGGGCGGGGAGTGCAGTAGACATCAGCAGGGCAGCTGTGCACAGACGTCACTGCACGTCGCCTCCCATGGGGCAACAAAAAGCTGAAAAAAATCCCCATCCACGGGGACAGGCGATGGCACCACCACTCGCCGCCACACTCCACCTGCCGGACTCTATCCACCCCTGGGCCAAGCCCAGCCCAGCCTGCCAAACTGTAGATAAAGCACCATGGGAGGACAGGGTGGCCCTACCTCAGGGGGCTTAGAACCAGGGGGATTGCTGGGGATACCACCCTCCTATTTTCAACCTGGTCTGAACCACTCCAACAACATATCTACTGAATGTTCTCACCCGACCTTCTACTTTAAAAGGGTGACAGTGAAGGAGGCCCTTACTATGGTCAAGAAAATACTAGGTAAGACTAGACTGAGCAGAGATGAGGTAGACATGAAACATCTATCCCTCACCCTGGACGTTCTTAAAGTGACCATTACCACACTGTACAATAAGTCCCTGGTCCTGGCTCAATTCTCAGCAGTTTGGAAGCAGGCCCTAGTTATGCCAGTGCATAAAGTAGGTGACAAGTCTCTGGTAGTCAGCTACAGACCCATCTTAATCCTCTCCCCCAGTCCAAGGCACTGGAAACGATTGTGGCGGATCAACTCATCGACTACCTCAATAAGTATAATCTACTATGCCCCAACCAGCATGGCTTCAGACAAAATCACAGTACCACCACTGCCTTGCTGGACTATACTGACTATGCACATAAGACCCTGGATGAAGGCAAACTGGTGGGGTCTGTCTTTACTGACCTCACCAAAGCCTTCGATACAGTCAACCACTGACCCAATTGCGAACATGGGTGTGGCACCCAATGCCCTTTGCTAGTTCCAAGACTACCTGATACGGAGAAATCAATGTGTCAAAATTGGGTAAACAGTATCCAGCGCAAGAGAAGTATCATTAGGGATACACCAGGGATCAATACTGGGGCCCCTACTCTTCAGCCTCTTCTTAAATGACCTTCCCACAGCCTGAGACACCAAACTCATACTATATGTAGATGATGCTGTGCTCCTGAACAACAGCACGTCTCAGGCTGCCCTATAATCTGAGCTGCAGAACTCCTTCTCCAAACTCAAGGACTGGTTCTGTAGTCATAAATTGCTACTAAACTACAAGAAGACCAGGGCCATGCTTATGTCCAGCCCCCACAACAAAAATAAGCACCATCCCTCATCATCTCCAACTCATGCAGTGAGCCGCTGGAACAAGTTCACTTGTTCAAGTATCTGAGCATCATAATAGATGATACCCTCATGTCTGCGCACCATATTGAGTCTGGTCAAAATAGTCAATACCAAGATTGGTGTCCTGTACAGGCACAGGCAATACCTCTCTCCGGGAACCCTTCACCTCTCAGTCCACAGTTCAATCATATCTACTATTGACTATGAACTAGTGGTCTATGGGGTGGCAACGGATACAGAGCTCAAGAGGGTTCAGACTGTGCTCAACAAAACCTGCACTCACCCTGGGTGCTGAGCATGGCACTCACACCTGTACTCTGTATGAACATGCAAATTGGCTGTCATTAAGAAACAGGGTCAAATTCCAGACTTGCATCCTAGGGAAGAAGGCTCTATTGGGTAAAACACCACATTGTGTAGGCAATTTGATCAAGGCGGCCAACTCGCTACAGGTCACCAGAGGGAGGACTAGAGGGGCCTTGGCTATCCACTTCCATCACTCCTCACTTGGGCAACGTGCATTTGCCTACTGGGCCCCCCTATGGATGAATGAACTCCCTGGGCACCTCTTGGCCACCAGTTGTCTGGCACAATTCAAAACTGACCTCAAACAGCACCTAATAACACCCTCTAAGTGCACCTGCCCCTGAGTCCAGCCACACCTGATCTTTCTGCCCCCCAGCAAGCACTAGGCAGGCCTCAGGTACCCCCTCTCCCTCTGTCCTTTCTCATGACTTGCCCCAGCAATCAGTTTGCGTCATGCTCCTTTGGCACCCGTCACGCCCTTCCCCAACTCACAGTCCCGTGAATTTCCCTAACAGTCACTACTAATGCAGGCTGCCTGACCATGCCCCCTCACACCCCACCGTTTTACTCTAGCATGTCCTTTCTGCTCAGCCTCCCCTCACCCCACAATTTCTCCCTATACCTTATCGCCCTTCTTCCCCCACCCTTCGCCTCCACTGCAGTACAGACCTCTCTCTCGTACCTCCTTTCTTCACCCCACTGCCAGCTATCCCCGCCTCTCAGAACTACTGAGAAGGCACTCTGTGGCTGCTTACCCCCCCCCCACCCTCATAAAGTGTTTTCTGGTTATTTAACTTGTACCTATGTTTTGAGTTATTCTGTAAGTTCTGAATCAAAGCTGTATCGCTCATTGTAATGTACCTTTGCTTTCTTCTATTGTACTTTGTATTGCAATCTATGACGTGGAACCTTTGTAAAAGAGCTTGCGCTTGAAGGTCTTTTCCGAATCACTAAATAAACAAAATAAATAAAAAAATGGACTGAGCCGAAGCCCCTGCTTAGGACGAAGGATAGTCCCTTAGGGTGCCTGTCACGACGGTAGAGGATCAGGTCATCTGAATACATTAACACGTGTCAATGTCAATCCCTACGTTGCTTGAGGAGACTGTCCACGAAGAGAGAGAAGAGGATGAGCCCCAGTATGAACCCTTGAGGGACCCCACTGTTTACCCCGATGGAGCTGGAGATTGACCCCCCCCACCCATGCATATCACTTGCGATCTCCCAGTGAGGTGGTTGTCAAACTAGGCCGAAGTAGCTGCTAAGAATCCAGAGTAAGGCAGTTTTCATAAGAGGATGCTGTGGTCTACCAGCTCAAATGCCTTTGATAGGTCCACAAATAGGGCACTGGTGAGCCCTGGTCCAGGATCCTGAAAACACGGTCTGTGAAACAGGCCAACGAGATGTTGGTGGTGCTGTAGCCCCTTCTAAAGCCGTGTTGGTGGGGGGGGGTTGTACTTAGAATGTGGTCTGAGATTTGCTGGAAGACTGTTTTCCCAAGAATATTACTTAGGTGGGACAGGATGGACACTGTGCGACAGTTGTCGGGGGAGGTGTCCTCTGATTTAAATATATGGACAACTCTGACCTGCTTCTATATTGTTGGGATGGTTGAGGAGGTCATTGATGCATTACAGAGGATGGTTAGAGGTTTAGCAATCACGTTGGGCATAAGTTTGAGGAACCTGGGGCAGAGGCCATCACTACTAGCACTGCCATAATTAAGGAGGGTCACGAGGATCAGATGGGACCTCTGGGCAAAATGGCTTTGAAGCAGAATGTAGGAATTCCAAGCACATCCTCGCTCATATCTCCGAGTGTAGGTCTGGAGTCCTTGAATAGCAGCTTAGCCAAGTACTCCAATATATTTGTAAAGTTCTTGTTCAGGGCCTCCACGACCTGTGAGGGGTTGGTTAGGTTCCCATCATCGGTGCACAAGGAGACAGAGCTTTGCTAAGTGCCAGGCTTAATTAGTGAGTTCAAAACGAGAACGTGGAGTGCACACAAAGAGAATGGAGACACTGTAAAGTTTCCAAAGGGAGACTGCAGTCAGGACATTCTGTGATTTTTGCAACTGGCTGTGACTTTTGGAGCACTTCAGCAAACACTTTTGGAAACTTTACAGTGTCTAGACTCCATTCTTCGTGTGCTCCCGTTCTCATTGTGGACTGTCTGTGTGAAGTAAGCTGCTTCTACAGTGGAGCAGCACCAGCTGAGTACAGCTTGTTCACAGCAGCCATCGCTTTGATCTGTTTAATTAGCGAGTTCACGATGCCTAGAACTTGTGAGGGTCACCCACTGTGTGGACCTGTTGATTTTTAAGGTAAGCAGCCTTCAGCACTTTAGTTTCCTGCTTACAGAGATTACGAAGCCTCTAACAGGAGTGGGTTGGAACTGTGAGCAGCCCATAGGACACCACACTGCTTCACTTTAGCTAGAAGCTCATTAGTAAGCTATCTATTGTTCCCACTCCTCACTCTTATGGTGGTGACTGGGAAATATTTGTCCTGGATGGAGGACAAAGCAGTAGTAAGGCACCCCAGAGCCGAGTTCCCATCCGATAGGGTGTGAAGGAGACACCAATTCACAGCCCTGATATCTGACTGCAGTTTTGCTAGATTCCATTTAGAGAAGTCCCTGAAAGACAGAAATTTGGGTGTGGCAGGCATAGGAGCTTGCATGATGATTGCATGATGGGATACTTGAGATCAGGCCCCCTAGCGGATCGGGGGGGAGGGATTATACTATCAAAATTGGGAGCACATTAGGAGCATAGTCATGTATGTAAATTACTTTTTTGGATTATACAGTACTCTAAAATCTTAGTTTTATTTAAACACGGTTACCTTAACTAGAGGTTGGCAAGTCACAGCAGGCTCGAGTCTGGCTTGAGCTTACTGCCTGGCTCAGCTCGACTCGACTCAATCTGTGTACGAAACTGAGAGACATTGTCAAGCTGAGCCAGTTATGGTGAAAGTATGCATTTTTGTTAGCTTGAGCAGTTAATGTAGAGTCTGATATATTCAACTCTTAAGCAGAGAACAGCCCGCAGTGGCCAGGGTTCAACTCATGTTTTGGCTCATAGAGTCAAGTCAGACCCCTGGGCTTGGCTCTAGATGAAAAATTCCTGGCTTGCTCCCCTCTAGCCTTAATCCATTTTACAGCGCAGACTGTGTCCACACTGCTGTTAACGCAGGTTAAGACAACCATGTTTGTCTAAAATCATGGTAAAAGACTACCTCCCTAGCAGGATTTTTGCAGTTTTAGAGCAGGATTGTAGCACATCTTTAAATGTTCTACAGTGTGGACAAAGACCGTGCCTGAAGGGTTTAAACGGTTTAAGGCAGTTAAAAGGACATTGTTAACCCCCTTAGGCCTCAAATTGCCTATACTTTAAAAAACAGATTTTTTTATTTTATTTTCATACTCTATAAAGATCATTGATGCAACTGGTAGATACCTTTTTTTACTTTTTTAAATTTTTTATTTTTTTTAGTGATCTATTTTTCCCCTCCATGCCCTGAATCTGCCTCTCTTTCAGGCATCCAAGGTCACGGCACCCCTTCAAAGCCCCGGCACTTCACCTCACATTGCAGCCTACCTCGAGGTAGCTCAGCATTACCCCTTCACCGGGTGGGTCCTCTCCTCCAAGAGGAAGGCACAGTCAGGCAGCCCAGTACGCCATTTTTCTCTGGCATCGGGTGCTGGAGACGGCCAGCCAGCAGGAAGTCTTCCAGGTGTGCTGGTGGACCGGATGCCGTCATCCGGCCAGTCCAGAGAGGTTTGTCCATGTTCTGGTACTTCCCACATTGCAACACTTTTTGTGCAGTGCTCCCGGTCTCTAACGGGGGCTGCTGCAGAGCAAAGCGACCCTGGAACCCACCCAAGGAGAGAAAAGGAGAGCAGGCCTGTGGACGCTCAGTCCTCTCCTTCCCCTGCCGACCCCGATTGCACGGCCCGTTCCGAACCTGGGTCGCCGGTGTGGTATGAGGTAAGGCGCCAGCGCCACAACCCTCTGCACCACCAAGCCGGCCCCTTTTTTCTTTTAAAAAGTGAAAAACAGGCTGCCAACCATACTGGATAAAACAACCAGCAACATTAATCAATTTTAGAGAAGGTATGCAATCATAAAATGTGGGTTTTTACCTAAAAATAGTATGTTGCAAAAAAGGTTGACAAGTGTCCCTTCAAACTATTTTAAGTTCCCTAGTGTGTACAACACCTAACATGAATATGTAAAAATTACGTAGCACCATGTGTCGGTTCTCAAGCATCACGAAATCTTGTGACACCACTATCACAATCCTCAGTGATGACTCGTCATAATGTCTGGAAAACACTAGGCAAGTAAGCAATTAGCCAGGGATGGCTTGTCCATTCTTAACAGTTCTTCACTGAAGATCATGACTGACATGTCTAGACAAGAAGGAACTGGACACTGGGCACCACTGTAATATTTCCTAGATGCCCCAAAAAAAAAAAAAAATTCAGGATTTTTTTTTCCTAGGTTTTATTTTCCGCCCTGGCTGAGGCAGCCTCGGGTTCACTTCTGCTCCGCCCATCAACCCCCACCATCTCCGACCTCCTCCACAGGAATTTTATTTACCAGGCCGGTACCCCCAGGCTTTCCCATCATGGCAGGGTCAGGAGGATGAGGGCAATCTCCCCCACCAAGTCATAATCCAGTAGACCGTCAGGTACTTCCTGGTGGTGAGGCGGATGGGGTTCAGAGCACAGAGGTCACTGATGCCTGCTTTGCCATATTTTCCTCCCATTCTTTTCTCCCTCCCCCTAGCCATTGCAACCTGGGCTTGAGCATGTGCATGGTTGGCACATGCATCGCAGAACCATGGCTTCCACCTCCCCTGACTCACGTCTACCCCTAGTGCATCAGCGCTACCACATGGCCTCCACCTGGTGGCAGCCAAGAGCTGAGATGACACACCACCCTAATCCGGGTGCCAGGTTACTGCTCAGTCCTCTCCCACACTCCACCCCAAGCCACCCCCCCCCAGCGACCCAAGCTAATTCCTGAACTTGGGTTGCTAGCATGGTGAAAGATGAGCCTCACAGCACCTCAGCCCTCTATGTCACCCGGCCAGCATCAAATTCAGGATTACATAAAACAAATAATAGTTCACAAGAGACATTTGGTGAAATTGTGTTACTAGATGGACTCACAAACAAACATATGCTGTGGTTAAGTTTATGCACATTAATCTGATTTTAGAAAATGGGCGAGATAATCCCAGCACGCTGATTAGTCAAGAAGCCGACCCTAAAAAGCGGAAGCGGATTTTTCAGGAAAACCAGCAATAAAATAAAACCAATTAAGGCCCCATTACTCAGTGAATTCTTGGGCACCCCAAATGTTAACACTCACCAGCCGCCATTTCTTTTCTCTTCTCCGACACCAAAAATAGCGTCTGGGCTGCTCTCCTCCTTCCACGAAAGCAACCAGATAAAAACAAATTGCCAAAAGAAAATGGCATCAAATCTCTTATAAACCATTCCGGTTTCCAAAAGGCACACTGATCACTTACAAGCAGCAGTATCTCCAACACACTACTAAGCAGCAGAGCAGCGGTGCTTTCTTAGTTTTCTATACCGCCCATAGATGTCTATCTGCGGCAAAGAAAACCAAGCCAATACCATTCCTCTCATGCACTGCAGCGGGAGATACTGCTCGCTCTCAGCAAACCAACAAAGCATTTCTGGACCATAATGAATGTAATTCGCAACTCGTTACATTCGAAATGAGGAAAAAATAAAGCTCCACAGACTAAAATGCACATTTGTTCATTTTGACTGAAAGAAATACCTGATACCCCGACCACACTCGATGTTCCACACTGCGGCTTGTTTCCTGAACCACTACAGCTCTGGTCTGCAATATTTAAAACAAAACAAAGGGGAAAGAGAACTGCGGGGGAGAGTGTCGGACTGAAGATAGAGAAACTACTATTGCGGCACCAACAGCATTCAACCAGCATTTTATGAACTACGGCATCTCAGTTAGACCAAAAGTCCTGTATTCCAATACAGGCGGAGGAACTATTTAATTACAAAACTTAATGTTAATTAATTTTTTTATTAAAAACAAAAATTCGCAAGCATTTCTTTTTGCTGTGCCCATTATCTAAGTGCAATAATACCCTCCAGGGGTAGGCTTTATTAGGAAATACGGACCTTCCAGGGCTATAAGGCCCTCGCCTGCGCGCGGCGCCTCATACGCCTCTGGCGGTCCGGTATTTCTAATAAAGCCCACTCTGTCGGTATTATTGCTTACATAAACACTTTCTGATCTTGTACCTTACCAAATGTTTTAACTACCCAAGGCACAAAACCAGAGATGAACCTATTTGTTTTCCTGTATCTATGATAATAATTGGCTAAGTTATCACGAGCTAAACTATTTAATTACTGGTTAAAATTACAAAAGCGCTGGTCCGTGGCGCTTGAGGGCTGAGGCGCTGGATGTCTTACCTTGCACAATGCCTGTGACCCGTGTTCGGGAACGAGCACAGGCCGCCGGGGGTTAGCAGGGGAGAAGAAGGATTGAGCATTCGAGGGACTTCTCTCCTTCTCCAGGGAGGGGGACGTCAGTGGTTGGTGCCCAACTGGCCCCCTAGCAGAGGCTGAGGGGCAGCACACCGACACTGCAGAAAGGGGTAGAGATGGGGTAGGCGCCTGAAGGAGCGCGTGCAGATGCGTGCGCACTCCCTCCACTGGCATCACTACATGCCACATCTCCTGGGCGAAAAGTGGAAAAACTGGCTCCTAGTCGGGCAGCATGAGCTTCCGACCTCTGTGGCCCGACCCCTAATGGCGTTTCCTCGTCTGGATCCTTACAGGTGAGTCGGGCTTAGTGTGAACGGTTCCTCACCACCCCGCCACGGGGAGCAAGCCGTGGGGGCAGTGGCGGAGCCAGGGGGTAAGTCTATTTTGGGGGCGCCAAGATGGTAGGAGCGAAAGTGATCATTTGAAATTGTGACTGTTATGGTCATTAACTGTACATTGAAACATTCCTATCTATTGCATATTGAAACACCTTGCACGTAACAAAAACATTGTACCATCTCTGCTACAAATGTAAACAACACACATATTACATATTGAAACAGCAATGTTACAATGAAACATGCCTTTGTCCATTGAATATGGGGCAGAAATTAAAATCAGGGTCTACAAAATAAAAAGGCATTTGGCTTTTAAACTCTGTTGAAAAAGTAGTAGTTTTATCATGTCCTCATTTAATGAGAGTTTTGGCAAAACTAAAGAAGAATGGATGGTTGTTCTACAAAATGTAGACCATGCTGGATGTTGATTCACCATTTGTATTTCTTTTATGCCACAACTGTCTTTAAATGATGACATAATTACACCATATGGTATGGTATTACTTCCTTTTCAACAGAGTTTAAAAGCCAATTAGCCAGATGCATTTTTATTTTGTAGACCCTGACTTTAATTGCCCCATAAAAGAGGGAAAATCATGTTTGCAACAGCCAGTGACTTGCAGCAGCACCCCAATACATGACAGAATACTATACATATACACAAGAAAGATTTCAAATAAAAAAGAACCACAAATGTGCTATCCAGCCTACTGCACACAAAGTGTGCTCCTCCTGGCTGTAGTGGATCACTGTTCTATCCTGCCTGCCTGCCCTTGTCTTGCTTGTTGTCTCTATGGTCACACAAGAACAGTCCACCCCACTACCATCATTATATTTCCAGCTAAAATAAACCACAGTTGTACTGAAGACTAAATTTATAACCAAACCATCTAGTTCTTGATGAAAGCTGTCTGAAAATATTGATATGCTTTTTTGGGGGTGCTCAGAGGCTGTGTCAGCTCAGCACTCAGCAGAGTTCAATATGCAATGCAACTACTTACTCCCTTCCTTTCACAATAATTAAGAAAAAGCCTGCTAAGGACAGCATTCATCTAAAAGTTTCTTAAATTTAACACATTTTAGCAATTTCTAGAAAACTCCTGCCCATGACCCCTTCCCAACCAATTTTGTAGGAGGCAGTATAGTGTGGTGGTTTAAGGCTCTGAGCTGCAAATCTGGACTCCTGGGTTTGAATCCCACAGCCCCCACTTGCATACTGTGTGATCCTGAGCAAGTCACTTAACTTCTCGTGCTCCCAGGTTGCACCTGTAAACAAGCTTTCAGTTTTTATTTTAGTCTTTGGTAACTGGTAGGCCCACTAGGCACAAGTGCCTGTTTTCAGGGAGACCTGGGAGCACTGGGTGTTAAGTGACTTTCTCAGAGTCACACAGTATGCAAGTGGAGGACAGAGGCTGTGAGAATCAGACTCAGGTCTGGTCTGCTGGATGTACCAAGCTCATTCACACCTCGCTCCTCTAACCTCTAGGCTATACTGCCAGCCGTATAGTTCAATCATAGCTTAGTGTATCTCAGCTGGTTAAATAACTGAAAAAAAAATTAAACTGGTAACCACTAACCCTGCAGGCAGGGGCTTACTCCTGAGTGGCACTCAGGCATGGAACCCTTGCAAGCTTTGTACAGCTTGACCACAGCAAGCCTTTACTACGTAAAGTAAACTCCTTCCTTAAGGGGGTATTTTTTTTTTTTTTAAACCCCAGTTGGAGGTGGGCAGGGAGCAGCATCCATACAGAAAAAAATATATATTTCCCATATATAGCCCAACACTGTCAGTCTCTGTCTTGTCTCAGGTAGCAGGTGGCACAGCTGAGATGGACTCTGGAGCAGGGGGGCCGGTGGCTGCACTCACTTACAGTGGTATGGCGCAATTATGCGGCACTAATGAGGAAGTGTGTGTGAGTGAGGAAGAGAAGTTGCACTTGTCTGACAAGCCCAAGGGAGCTGAGGAGCTGAGGGACACAGCAGGAGTGGACTGGCTGGGGTCCCGGGACCAATGCATGCCATTAATTATGCCCATTGCCCACCATCCAATCTCTGAAAGAAACTGCTTGACAGAACGAAGACAAATTATTACAGCGACTCCTAGGAGCGAGTTGCAAGGCACTCACTCTGTCACTAGCAGACAGACAGTGTGGGCAGTCGGAATCGGATGGATCGTGATCGTAAAGAAATTGCAAGATAAGAATCAGATGCAGGTTTTTATGATAGAAACATCTTGAAATAGCGGCAGCACTTATTCTATGGTGTCAGCATTATTATCTTGATTGGTTTCGCGCAAATGAATCTGATTGGACGAATTTGATTTGCAAGCTCATAGTCTGATTGACCAGAATGTGACAGACTTGTCATGTGTCTTCAACTCGGTTGTTTTTTTCTTTTTTTCAAACCAGATCGCCAATCAGATTCATTTTGTGCAGGAAACCAATCAAGATAATAATGCAGACACCATAGAATAAGTGCTGTACGCTATTTCTTGATGTTTCTATCTGTAAAATACATGCCAGACGATTCTTAACAGACAGTCCTATCTGTACCGCCATCAGGGATCATTGGTAGGTCAGTCATCAAATTCAATCGAGAAAGTAAGGTGGGCAGCAATGAGCAGACATGATTCTGATGAATTTGATTTAATTTGTGCCCTGCTGGCTGCCAGACCAGTCCCGGAATGGTGGAAAGACAAGTATGTTTTAATTTAAAGAGGACAGGAAACAAAAAGACATGTTTATTGACCTAATGTACGATATCATCACCATTCATATGATGGGAGCCCGATTATAGTAAAAATAATATGTTTAATCTTTTGCGATTTTATTATTTAAAAAAGTACTGATTTGTCAGTTATGGCTGACACTGGAGTTGCTGCAGTGATCCTTCTGGCTACCACCGATGTGAAGTGAGCGTGCCTTTTTTTTTTTTTTAATGACATTTATGTTTGAGCTTTGATGCCAGTGTCCTCGTGACTGGCACTGAACAACTTCCCAAGTACTTTACAAAGTCTGTCACCAGTGTTGTTGGTGACTGGGGGGGGAGGCAAGCAAATTAATTAATGTAGCTGTAGTGTATGCGGATAAAGCAATTAAATTAATACCCCCCCCCAGATTCTGTGTTTTTTAAATAGTTTTCCGTACCTGCTTTCTGTACTGCTGCTGTCAAAGATCAAGCAGATATCTTGTATGGACCTGGAGCAGCCCAATTGTGCCATGACTCGGGTAGGACAGTTAGTGGTATTTGCTGCTTTTTCTTATTGCTACCGTACTAAGGCCCCGTCCACACTACACCGCTTGCGCCCCATAATGGATGCAATCCGTTACGGCTGCGGAGCGGTGCAGTGCATCCACACCTCGGCAGTGTCCGTTACGGGACTGGCACCGCCGGTCCACACATCGGGATCTGGGTGACCGTTACAGCAGCGCCCAATCCCACAATGCAGCTCGCGCTGCGCTTTGTGCCCTGCAAGGACCATTACCGCAGTCCACTATTCATGGCCGTAACGGTCCCAGGAGGATCGGTTTTATATCTGCTAGTGGAAAACCACCTCATAGGTGGTTTCACAACAGTTATGAAAACGCCTCCTGTAACGTTACCAATGTAAATGCACGCCATTACCGATGCGGTTTACACCCTCTGTAACGTTACAGAAGGGTTTTCGGGCTGCAGTGTGGACAGGGCCTTAGTCTTGTATTCCTGAAGCAGTTGAAATTAACCAAACTGAGCGCAACGGTGTGACAGACCACAGACTAATGTAGACACCAGAGCTGATACAAAATGAGTAAACTGATTGTGCTGTGACAGGAGTGGGCTGGAATGAGAATATGTCAGCTAATCTTGCCATGGCTGGATGTGGAACATGGAGGTCAACAAACTGATCAGGGACAGGTAAAATGTAGAACAGCTCCAAATGAGTGTCAAGACAGCAGGAGGGAGTGGTGCTTAACCAAACAGGCAGCTGCCGACTAGTCCAGTCAATTCACGAGTCAAAGAAAACTGTAGCACTCATTTGAGACAGAAACACGCCAGAAATAAGTTGCAGAATTCAAAATTATATTTACTGATGTGTCAAAAATAGAATCGGACATAGAAATAAAGCAAGAGCCAACATAGGCCGCAGCCTAAAGCAGGTGTTGCAATGAGAGAGCGCAGCTTGGAACAGCAGATCTTGGAACTTGTTTTTTTGATTTTGCACTTGCATTGATTGTTTATATAGTCTGAAGCGCCAGTTCCAGCTTTACGCTGCAGCCTATGTGTGCTCTCGCTATATTTTTTTGTCCGAGTCTATTTCTGACACGCCGTTACATATATTTTTGATTTATGCAACTTATTATTGATGTGTATCTGTCTCAGATGTGTGCTACTGTTAGAAATTAATCTGCCAGCTGTAATTTAATATAAATTGGAAGATCACAAATTTTCTCTCCGCATTAGAGAGACGAATTTGGGGATCAGGGATCGTGTGTGTAATCGTGATGGCAACAGTCATTAAAAGCAAACCAAGAAAGATTGTGAGTTTCAGCTCCACACCGTAAAGATAAAATTTTCAGCTCTGCATTGAGTAAGAGGGAAAAACTGCAGATCTGAAAGCTGTAATCCCGCTTACTCTCAGCCGCACTTAAAGAAAATTGGGATGCTTCATGTAACAGAGACAACTGGGAGAGAGGAGATGGTGGGTTTGGCATCCTCAGAAGCTCACATGCTGCCTCATAGTGCAGGAGAGAGTGAGTGAAAGAGACAAAAGCAGACTGCTGCTGTGAGACATCTGGTTATTACAGTAACTCCGATTACCTTTCCTACTACTGTACATTACTGTCTGTGCTGCTTGAACAAGGACGCCATCAAGAAGACGCCACACCCAGTCCAGTACACACGTAGCAAGACAGAACGCTAAGGATCGGCAGACCACACTGAAAGCTGGTAAAAGCATTATTTACATTTAAATAAAAGACAGGACAGAAAACTGTTTAAAATATGTTTATTAACCATAAAATACAACTGAAAGACACTAAAACTATCTAAAATGTGTTCATGTCCCTTTAAGTTAACTTAGCATAGTGTACAGTACTACTGCTCAGCACTGTATTGTTCTGTTGTGCCATTGTGTTGTGCGGTGGCAGTGAGTGGCGGTAGCGATTGTGGGGCAACTGGGAAGCTGGCCTGATGTTGAGGCTGCGGACTGGGAGGTCAGTCGGGATGTACAACCAACTGGGGAGCCACAGGGAAAGAAATAGACAGCAAAAAAAAAAAAAATTACAAAAGCAGAAGATATTTTTTTTTTTTTTTTAACTTTCTGTTTATTAATTTTCATAGCAAAGTTTATGCTCCAGATGCATTACATAAGAATTTGGAATACAACTCACATAAGGGCGCCACCCCTCTTAATACACGCAAATAATAGTTCGTAAAACATCAATAAGATATGCCTTTTTTTGTTTTTTTTTGTTGACCAGGTAAGTACACTAGACAAATCCTGCCTATTTTCAGGCACAACCCGGGAGGGGATACAGACGAATGCCAACTGACCTTGAACCAGATTAGTTGTGGTATTTTTAGTGAATGTCAGGAGAAATCCTGAAATCATCAATTTAGACAGTAACTTATTATTAAATAAATGCTGCATTGAGAGCCCTGAGCTGCATGCTAATACCACATCCCAAAAGATATAAAACCTTAAGTCCATACCACTCTATCCAGCAGAAAGTCCATACCACTCTATCCAGCAGAGGGGAAGATGAAAAACAACACATGCTTTACCAGAATTAAATGTGTCAAAGGGTACTCCCACCTTCAGATTCAAAGCTCTTTACTTAAAACAGCCTACTCTATATTGCCCACTTATAAAATGGCCTTAAAAAGTCCTGAATGCTGACTGGCTAAAACCTAGTTTTAGCCATGTCCTTATCAGCATGTATTGTGCCAACCGGCACTAATTCTAACAAGCTGACCACACCACACAAAAATATCCCTGTCCCCAACACCATCCTGTCTCAAAAAAATGACCTGCAGCTCCATGCCATGCTAAGCAGACGTCAACTACTGTGCACTAGACGAGCTGCTCAACACTCTCACTCTGTCCCTGACCTCGACATACACAGACAGCCCACAGCACGTACTGAACACTCTGCTGCCCCACCCGATACACAGACTACGTCAAGTTTTCCCAGAATAAATACACATGTATTTTTCTACGTATTGTAGTCATTTGAATCCTGACCTGCGCTGAACAACGCCCTGACGGCAAGGAATCCAGCGAACTGCATGTTTGAAATACCTGACCCTAACACCTCCACAAATTCCATCCTCCGTCCCTGATCCACAAACAAACCACCAAATAAAAATTCAAAAAAAAAAACAACTGGACTTTCGTTCCTCCTTCAACAGTCGCAAGTACCCGTTTCCATTGAGCTGCCACACTAAACCGCTTTTCTCAATGGCGCCGTAGAGACACCTCGTCTTACTCGCCACCTGCCACTATGTAAATCACACAGGAACCGTGAAGAAAGTAAATAAAGAAAACGCAGGAACAGAGATGGAAAAACGAATTCTACCTGCCTTACAACAGTAACAGACCTACTACAACAGCAGATACCATTACAAAAATTGCTTTCTGTCACTAACATACACACACTGTGTAACGCTCAAACTCGCTAAACCCTGAAATAACAAACAAAAACTCAAACAAAAAGAAAATAACTAAAAAAATAAGTGTTTCTGTCTTGGAGAACACACGGGGGCGGCAGGCACACAGATACACATTACAGCATACATGGCCTATGCAGTACCAAGGACTATTTTTCTATGTCTTACAAATTTAACAGTTTTTAACCATACTTTTCTAAATATACATATTTTTTGTCTGCTACTTATACTGACAGCCCATTTTATAAATGCAATAACACACTCCGAGGTGTGGGTTACGTGCTGATAAGAGCACGCCCAGGGGCATAAGGCTGGGCATGCTCTTATCAGCACGTAACCCACACTTCGTCATGTGTTATTGCTTGCTTATTAACTAAGGGCAGACGATTACAACTTTAATTTCAAACAAATTCGAGTTACCTCTGTAGACCCTCTCCAAATAAAAACACATCAGAGAGTAAAATTTAACTTCCAACTACAGTATGAGGGCTACATAAGGATAAAACAAAGCCCCATTTGCAAACCTGCATCATAATATTATTACTGGGTTAATCAAGTGTCCAGCTCATCATTTTCTGAGTATGATGGACAGCCAACATCTCTTCTACTCCAGGTAGGAACATGAGTTTGTGTCCATTTGAGCGCTTCCAAGGGATCCATGAAGATGAAGATCTTCCCCTACTGAACCACACGAAGACACGCCAGGAACAAGAGTCCATGAGGCACCCCTGCGTCCCGAAGCATGTACGCGGACGCTGTTGAACTTTTCCTCCGCTGTCGGGTAGCATAGCTCAGGTCCGGGTACATGGAGATACAGTGGCCATCATATAGCAAGGATGTTTGCTGCCTTACTAAGGCTAGGGAGCAAATTGCGGGTCCCAATGCCGCCCACCACAAACACGTAGGGAAGAAATAGGCTGTTGGTTAACTAGGATCTGCGGCCTATCCTGTAGGCAGGGAAATGGGCAGACTAGATAGGCCAAGCGGTCCTTAACTGCCGTCAAAGTCTATGTTTCTATGTCCTGAGGGCCTCCACATTGACTGGTCCAGGGTTTTATTCAACTCTAAAAATTGATTAGCGTTTTGCTCATAAAAGTTATAAAACACTGTGAAAATGCATATCACTTACCTCACTGTGTTTAACAAACATAACACTTCTAGAACACCTATATAAATGCTTTCTGTACAGTTAGTATTGTCCCAAGAAAAAAACTGCTAATCAATCATTTAAAACCCTGTGGTCAACCACGGAACGCCACCCGGTAAGCTTTCTGAATTGCCCAGGCATGCTCCACCAACTGCCGACCCAGCTGCTCCTCCAGCCATTCTATCAGGAACAGGCCCAGATGGTCCCCTTCACTGTTCTCCGGCATTCCGATAATTCAGAGAGTCGACGCCCTGGCCTGATTCTCTAGGCTCTCCAGGCAGGATCTCAGATGTGCATTTTCTTTTACTAAATTGGCCATGGCTCCAAAAGCTGCCTCCGATTGTTTCTTCATCTCGGTGGCTTCAATTCTTAAATGTGTGCATCTGTCTTCACGCTAGTGACTCTGTTGGTTAGTGAGTCAAACTTACCAGCCAAGTTAGCCACTGCGGCTAATAACTGAATCATTTTGTGGCCCATGGATTGAATGGTTTTCCTCACCTACAGCTGATGAATCAGCAGGGTCACGGCCCAGTGTGGAGTGTGTGGTCGGAGGGAGAGAAACATTTTTACTTTTACCACCCCCAGACGTAGTTTTATCTTTCACTGGGTTCCCCATATTGGCACCGAAGGATTTCCACTAGAGGATGTATCATTTTTCTTTGATAACCGTGATCAAAAACATTAGGTTTTTATGGTTTAAATATGGCTGAATTAACCCACCTCTAAATCAAGCTGCCACCTTGCTCGGGCTCACAGTGCAGGCCCCAGAAAAAGATACTCTTATTGCAAAAGTATATATATATATAGAAAGCTGTATCAACTATCAGATTTAAAGATACCCAGGAAGCCGAGTGGCTTGGAGGGCTGACGTATCTGTGCCTTACCTCCTGCCACACCGACAACCAGTGTTCGCGGTGCGAGAAGGTCACCAGGGTCGGCCGGGGAGGGAGAGATCGAGCGTCCAGAGGACAGCTCTCCTCTCATTTTTCATTTTCATTTTTTTATTTTTCACCAGGAAGATGTCTGGGCAGAGCCCTTTTTCTGCCACGCCTGACACATAAACATCATTTACAAGGAACATCAACAAACAGTACACTTAATACAATTAAGTACATTTACACAAATGTTCAGTGTACAAGTGTTTGTGCAATATATGTTTAAAGTGCAAAATGCTATTTGCATTGGTGTGTCAAGCTTCCATATCTATTCAATAGAGTAGGTGCATACCATGAAAGCCTTCCTGCTCATTTTGAGGCAGGCATCTGATATGGTGTTAGACCACTAGTCCTGGTACTCTTCTCACTTATCTTCTGAATCAAGGAGTTAAAGTGGTTCTGCTAAGGAGTGGTTCTGCTAAACTAGCAACTCTGTATACAAAAGTAGCTACAAGACTCTAACTGCCTAGCTGGAGATAGCACACCCAGTTTAATGAATATGTGACAATGATGAGTTTTTAGTGGGGCCCTTAGTGCAAATCTACATATGTTGTTATATAAAGTTTTATATTTGAACTCAAAGATACCATTACATTGATAACAAATAATGTTCCCATACTCGAGAAAGGACATGAGAACTTGCTTGGATATAGTTACTTGGGCCCCATCAGTCAAGGAGTTCACATTTCGATACAGAAATCCCAGTTTTTAGTTTAGTTTCTTGGCCAGTCTGTCCATGTGGGGTATCATGCTCAAGCAGGGGTCTAAGTGTATGCCCAAATATTTGAATGTACGTTGGCACAAAATGAAAATTACGTACCTACCTTAATTCTTGATCTTCTCTTGTATCTTCACCATTCATTACTGCTTGGATGTAAGCGGAGGTGCTTTTCGTCTGGGGTTGTTTTCTCCCCAGAGGAGTCGGCACCGACAGCGCAGCCCCTCAAGAGTGACGCATCGTGTGAGTGCGAGGGGCAGAAGTTAGGGCGCTGCAGACTCCTCCTACATCCCAGTTCTGTTAGCCGGAGAGGCGAAATAAGGACAGGAAAAAGACAGCAAGGCAAGAGAGCCGAGGGATAGAAAAAGGAAAGGATATAAACTGAAAAAGGAATAAGCCGGTAGAGGACAGAAAAGGAATGCCCACCCTAAGGGACCGGAGGGCCTCACTCCTGGGTGGCTCCAAGGAGGAACAGATAAAGGAGAGAAAGAAGAAGGAAGAAAAGAGAAAGAGGGATGTTGGGAGGGAGAACTCTGCCAATTGAGAGATTGGTTTAAAGGCTTATACGCCGTAGAACCAAAATCAAGGGAGCAAGGATTCCACTTGATAAAACTGAAGAGAAGGTTCAACCGAACCGCTTGCACAGCCTGGACAGAAAAGGCAGATTCTCTACACCTCCCGCCATCCCCAACCCCTTAAACTCCAGTTGAGAGCTTACAGACTGCTAAGGCAGAAATCTGTTCCGAAAGGAGAGCGCCCAACTAGGAAAGGGAAGGAAACCCACTAGCACCTTGTTAAGTGCTAACACAGATGTGTGTGTGGGGAGGGCACCCCTTTACGTAAAGGGCAGAGTGGGAACTCAATCGGACTCCCTGAAGGCGAAGGAAAAGATCACCCGCTCAAGGTAATTGTAGTGTCAGGACAGCGTTAAACCAGCAGAGGCTGACACAATAGGAGATTGAGAATGCCAGAGGGGACCTAGAAAAAGGGAACCGAGCCAAAAAAGGGATGCACTCTAACTGTGAATTAAACAACATGGCTAAGAATAAGCCAAGAGGTCACCCCTAGGGGCAATCAGAAAGAGTTTCCTCAGGACAGAGATAAATCCTACCCATTCCCCTTCTTCCCTCAGGAAACTGGATCCGTCCAGAGAAGAACGGGAAAAATCAAGGTTTTTTTTTTTGTTTTGGCTTAAAAGCCAAAGAAGAAGAGGGGAGGAACAAACAGGAGGGCAGACGCCTGAAGGAGGTGGCTCTTGAGGGAAGTGGGATGGAGTCAGTAATGAATGGTGAAGATCAAGAATTATTGTAGGTACATAATTTTCATATCTTGCCTTGTCAATCTTCACCATTCATTACTGCTTGGCGTAGTATCAGCCCCTCGAAGGGGGAACAAGAAACCCAAGGGAATAAGATGCTCAGCTTCCTGCTGGTGGAAAACAGAAGGAGAGACCCTGGGCTAATTAGACGACAAGCTTAAGGCCGAGGAGAGCTAGAAGGTGCCCCCCGAAGACGAGGAGACAAAGGAAGCCCCTGCAGAAGCCTCCTAGCCCTGGCGTAAAAAAGATGGGTCCCTCGGAAGGTGGAGCGAATCACCCTGCGCCAGGCCAGGGGTGACAATCTTGATAGACGAAGCGATGCCGTCTGCCTAATGCAGATCGCTGTCCCTGCAAGCCTGGAAGCCACCTCATTGGCATCGTAAGATGCCCTTGCCTAGTGCCTTGCCAGCTTCAGGCCTATAGCAGAGAGTACAATGGCCTGTCTAGATTGCTCCGTGTCAGGCATTGATGCTAGAAGCTGAGATAGCATCGACCATAGATGCCTGTTGTAGGCAACATAGTGTGCCTGATGTGATGCGATACACAACATGTTCGCAGAGGAAGAGGAATACTCTTGCCCAACCGGTCAAACTGTAGAGAATCTGAGTCCGGCGGGTTTGTCGCAGCCAGGCGGGCAAGATTTCCAGAAGAAGTCTCTAGGGTCACCAATCCCAAAGGCGGGTTGGGAAGAGAACCTAGTGACTCAGATGGGGCACAATACCTCCTCCTCCTGCAGTCTGCCGGGGTTGGGATAGGGTAGGCTGGAGACTGCCAGGAACAGATAGACACCTCCTGGAAAGGAATAGGCCAGGATGGCACCACCAGATGTTGGGCACTGAATTCACTGAGGAATTCACGCGTCTCCCGCTCAGTATTGTCTCGTCTAACACAGGAAATACAGAGGTCTCCAACCATCCTCGAAAGGAAGCGCTGATATTCAGTGAAATCAGCGTCGGAAGAGAGGTAAGCAAGGGGTTCCTCTTCCTCTGAGGAGGGAGACGAGGAGGATGGGGAACTCGAATGCCCAGAGAACTCCTGCAGTGGTGGGGACAGGCGAAACACCCACTCATGCATATATCTAACATATAAGGGGAAGGCCGCCGCAGTGCCTCTGAATGTCTCCCAGGATAACGGACTGGTAGGACCGACATGGGAGAGGGGGGTGGCTGCAGAGGAATGGGAGAAGGAACCTACAAGTAGGTAACTGTCCTCTGCTAAGGCTCTGGAATCCGGGGAACGGAGCCCAAGCTGGCGGGATCCCAGATGATAAATCAGGTCGCAGAACGAAACCCTGGGGATGCGAACCTTGGAAGAGCCTGGAAGGGGGTCCTCCCCTGAGACGTACCTGGGGCTGCATGGATCCAGAAGGGCAGTCCACAGCAGCTCCACCGGAAGGTTTCCTCGAGCCTAAAGGGAGGCGGGGCTCAGCTTTTCGGCTCCTACCTGCACACCGAGGGTAGCAGGAGGAACTTACTGCGTCTCACCCGGCCCTCAACCCCTCAGACTCTGAGGGCGCCCTCCTCCTCGGCGTCAGCAACAAAGCCCATTGATCCTAGGTTCTCTGGGGGAGCCCCACGAGAAGGGCCCCCAGTCCAATTCTAGGCCGCGAGCAGCACTCAAGGACAGCAGCTGCCACTGCTTCCTGTGCGGGAACAGACCCTCCCCAATTTCCATGCCATTCTCCACCCCCTAAGGACTCCAAGGCATCCCCAGCCTGGGAGTCCCCAGAGGAAGACTGCTGTGAGACTAAGGAATGCGCCTAACACCATGTCCCAGAGACGACTCTGATCCTGAGGATTCGGGAGACAGGACGGGTCCGCACCTGAGTCGCCTGTTTCGGTAAGAGCTGACCAGAAGGACCTCGATAATGGCCACCCAGGAGTCTCCTGAGAAACAGCTCTGCGAACAGGCGCCGGTGCCGCTCGGCGCTGGCGCAATGCAGACAACACCTGGAACCCAGCCCCGACCCGTCCACGGCTCCAGCCGAGTCCCCGGCACCGCCCTCGGCGCCGGGGTCTGACACAGCGCCGCCAACAGAGTCAACCAGGCCCACGGCGCCCCCAACAGCGCTGAGAGCCAAAACGGCACCGGAAAGCAGCGTCGAGGGTCCGCCCACGCCGGGCCCGGCAACCGCGGGCCACGACACTGGGGGAGCATGCACCTCTGAAGAGGTGACTGCCGAGGCGGTGTCCCCACCGCAGTCCCAGGAGGGACCACGGCATTCCCCTGACACCGCGAAAGAGGCCTCCTCCTTGGCAAGACTTGAAGATGAGGAGGCCTCCTCCTATCCAGACCGTATAGGTCTGGGAGGTGACCCAGAGGAAGGGTCTAAAGATCTAGCCTGGGTGGCCCAAGAACAACGCCGTCCTACAAAAGTCGGTGGAGCCCTGCCAATTTTGAATGCGCGGACTTCGGGAACATAGTGGTCCATCGAGAAACAGGCGTCGCATTTATCCATATCATGGCTGGGTCCCAGGCACCAAAGGCAGACATCATGCCGGTCGGTAACGGAAAAATGCCGGCCACAGGAGCACCGACGCATAGGGGCATAGCCCGCTTTCGACTTACGTTTAGCTCCTGAACCAGACATGATGTGAAAGTAACTCTTTAAAACAGAAAAGCTCCCAGCGTCATCAGAAAATAATAAATGAAATGGTCTTACCGAATAGACGACATCGAGAAACTACCCAAGATGCAGGAGACAATAAGGCGTTGAACTTCGACAAGAACGGCCTAGTGGTGCAGTAAACTGTCTGACTCTGCGCAGCAGGTGCAGCCTTGACAGTGGGAGAAACAGAACTGGGATGTAGGAGGAGTCTGCAGCGCCTAACAGCTGCCCCTCACACATCACGCGATGAGTCACTCTCGGGGGCGGCGCCATTGGCGCCGACTCCTCTGAAAAAAAAAAAAAACTCCCGTGGTGGGTGCGCACCTCTGGCTTACACCCAAGCAGTAATGAATGGTGAAGAGTGACAAGGGACGATCAATCCATTCTGACCCATTATTTGAAGTTGACCCTGTTTCAGCAACTTTTGTTGAGTTCTGAATAACATCACGTTTGTTTTTCTCTCACTTATAAAGTATTCGATTTTCTTTTGTCCAATTAGATAAAGCACTATACTTATTTTGTAGGATATTTGTACTTCTTTGCTGTTTGGTCCAGAATCCCAAGCGCGATATCATCTGCATACAAAATGCTGTTTTCTATAGAAAACAAAGAAGGCATATTATTCATAAAGTTTGAAAATAATAGTGGCCTAGCTCTGATCCTTAAGGAACCCTGCTTGAACATTTTCCACATATGACAGACATCCATTATTTTAACCCTCTGTTTATGGCCAATCAGATAACTCCTAAACCACTCTGACTGGGTCCCCATGACTCCCATTGTCCTCAGTTTTTCCAGCAAGAGTCCATGGTCCACTGCGTTGAAGGCGCCAGCCAGGTCCACAAAGACTGCACCCCGGGGAGGGAGACTTGGCTGCTCAGCCTCTTGACTGCCCCCAGGTGGTGGCCTCAGGGTAGGACAGGACAAGGCGTCAACAGAAGGATGGGTGCTGCTGGACTCCACAGCATGCGTACACCTCCACGTACACACGATGACATGTTGTGCCCCAGCAATGGGGAGGCCCGAGAGAAAAGAGAAAAACACCTCACGACGATAGGATGAAGATTGACCCCCGCAGGCTCCACGACCACACCAGTGGCCAGGTAGACGATTCTGAAGCCAGGGATGGTTAAGGTAAGGCCCCCAGAGGAGCCGCGTGAAAGGGCTGGGGGGGATCGATTGGATGGGAGCTGCTGAGAGAAGAAAGGACCAAGGAGTAGAAAGTACTAATTTAAAAAAAGATGTCCAGGGAAGTCTCAATTACATTATTCATACAACAAATTTATTAAAGACAATCTCTGTTCTAATGAGGCAGCGGAGGACCTCTTAAAAAAATGAAGAATTCATGATTAAGTCTGTGGTTTGTTCAGGCAATAAATGAACATCTGTTAGAATTCCATTAAGATATACTGATAGATGCAAGTCAAAGGAAACCATATACAAACTTTCATTTTCAAACTAACCCCTTGAATTTATCAACTAATTATGAAAATGATGCTTAATGCAACTGTAAATTGGGCAAGAAAAGACACAGCCCGTGTAATGCTCATTTGCCCTATTCATGAAATCTGGAGTTCACAATATTAAGTGTTCTACTTAATTCCAAGGACCCTCATGTCATTTGCACAAAAGATGTTATTAAAGAAAAAGATCCTCTGATTGTATGAACTTGAGTCAGGTATGAAATGTCAGACATACCCACTTCACTGAAATTAATAGTCGCATACCGTTATCCTTCAAAGCTGTACTGCTGTATATTAGTTACGAATTACATGCCTATCCTTTTTTAAACTTTTATTGTCTCTCGCTTTTGCAAACTGTAACGACAAGCTCTGTCATACAATAAACTATTATAACTGCTACTTTGTGGTACTAACTGGCTATGTGATTCCAGTCAGCTTTCAGAAGCTGTAAATTGTTATACACTGGTAAGACATTATAAATCCCATAATACATGCCGGCCCACTGGCGCTGAGGTCTGAGATACTGTTAGTGCTTTACCTCACGTCATGCTGGCAATCTGGGTTCGGGTCCCCAGGGGCCAGCCAGGGGGGAGGGACCAAGAGAGGACTGAGTGGCAGCCCTCCTCTCTCAGGTTGGGGAGATGTACAATGACAGCTCTTGGCTGCCCCCAGGTGAAGGCCTGGGTGCAGCGGCAATGCCCAGAAAGCAGATGGTAGTCAGGGAGGCTGGAAGGAGCTGCAGTCCCAAAGGACGTGTGTGCCTCCATGCACATGCAGCATCTGCGCATGCTGCGGCTTTGGAGGGCTATGGGACAGGGAACTAAAACACCTGAAGGAAAATTGGGCCACACCAGGCTCCATGGCACCCCGCCTGAAGGCCCTGATCTGCCCCTTCTACTCCAAGTGGTGACCTTTCTGGACTGTGTGCTTGACGGGGGGGGGATTCTGCAGGGGAAACTTGGTTGCCAGAGGCATCCAGGGACGGGGGCTGATGAACCACCTGAGATGGCTGGAAAATAAAAACTGTTACATTACACACACCGAAAAAAAAAAATCACATAACACACAGTTGTGGATGTCATACCCATTACAATGGGATTTTAAAAAGGAATGTTACAAAGTGTTTGCTGATATGTTCTGTTTTCGTACCTGTGAGGGAAAGAGGGGGCTCCTTTGGCGGGGGTGGGGGCCTGAAGATGGCGCAGTGAACCGATCTACTCCCATAAGTACTCATTCTACCAGTCTACCCACCACCACGGTGGGATTGTTTTGTCCCTCAGGCAGCCTGGTTTGCCACTGGGGTGGCACGTAAGATGGATTCAGAGTCCAAGGCCGTAAGAGGAACTAGAAAAGTACTAGTCTTAGAGTACTCCATCGTCAACAGAAAGGGTGGTGGGTGCTAGGGATCAGGGAGGTAGGAAAAAAGGAATGCAAACAGGACTGAGAGGACTGTCAAAAGTAAGGGGGGGGCTTGATGTCACTGTCCACCTGGGGACAAATGATTTTGGGAGGTAGCCCGTTAGGAACAGTTAAAGCAAGCTGGGCGAGAAGCATAAATTGGCTGCATCCTCAGTATCTTTCCTGAGGTCCTGCCACTGAGGTTCATGGTTGAGGCTGGGCTTTACAGATCCACACTTTAACTCCTGGCTAAAGGAGGGTGCAGGAAGAGGATTGGGCTTGTGGGGACTGGGGCAATTCTAGCAGGACAGGAGGCTATATAAGTATGATGGCCTCCACCGTACACCATCTTCAAGAGAGACAGGGTAACAGGGAGAGACGGAGGCTGGCTCTGCATATAAAGGGAGGGTATCACATTGTTTAAGGATAAATCATTTGGTGGGGAAGCAGGTACTGAGTCAGTACGGATACAGCTTAGGGTGGAGAGGGACAAGTGCATCAGATTTGGGGTGATATACATGCCCCCAAACCAAATGGAGGACAGGGACAAAGCCTTTAGGAGGGACATCAGTAATGCAGTGGCACTGGCAAATGTAATCCTGGCGCGGAATCCAGACATTCAGATGTGGACTGGAGTGTGCCTATTGCAAGGAGTGCCAGCAGCCAGGCGCTAGAGGATTCCCTCCAGGACAAGTTCCGCTACCAAACACCTTGGGGAATCAACCAGGGAGGGCAACTATTCTGAACCTAGTGCTATCAAGCCAGGAACTCACTTAAGAGGTGACGGTGGAAGCCCCCTCTAGAAAAAAGTGATCAAAGATTGCTGGCACGGGGTGCAACAGCAGCAACAAAGATGATCCAGGGATTTGAGAGCAAGCCCTAGGAGGACAGGCTGGAAAGTTGAATATGTATTAACTGGAGGATAGGGGGATATGATTGAGACTTTAAGTATCTAAAGGAGATAAACAAGATCACACAAAGGATTTTCCAGATGAGAAGGGGAGGGACACGAGAGGGCACAGACTGAGATTGGGAGGGGATTCAGGAGGAGATAAGGAGACATTGTTTCACTAAAGTGAGTGGACAAATTGACACCTTACTAGGCGAGATAGTGTCTATAAGGCGGTGGGCAGTTTCAAAGAGGTTAGGACAGGGAAGGGAAGGATACAGGGAAGAGGCGGAAGGGGCAGCTGCAGGATGAGGGTGCTAGCTGCAGACTCAATAGATTGTGAGGCCTGTTTCTGCTGGCCAATTTCAGTATGTTGGTACTACTTGTTGTGGTTCAAAATCCCTCTTAGAGCAGGCATCTAAATTCCAGAATAATGTTTTGGAATTTTGGAAGGCTATATGGAGAAAATGGGGAAAATCCTTAACTCAGTGGTGTGGGGCATATGGACGTGATGGAAGAAAAATGGAGGCTGTAAAGAAGGAAGTACATGATGTCACCAGGTGCTGTCTTAGGTTTGGAAAAAACAGGAAAAGAAAAAGGACAATGTGGTTCTCAGAAACGATGAGTAAATAAACTCATCACCTGAACAGCAAAACAGAAGATCGGAACTTATAAAACTCCAACATGCACGGAAGCGTCAGCCCTGTCCCCATGAGAATCAATATGAGAGGCAGGACCCCCCAAGATTTTCAGATTTGTTTGACAGAACTACACCTACGCCACAAAGAAATGCAGTCAGACTGAGATACAGGGGAGGTTTGGAGAAGCAATACGAGGAGAGAATAAAGGAGCTTAATATGTATACCCTTGAGGAAAGGAGGGGAGGGGAACATGATTGAAACGTTTAAGTACCTAAGTGAAATCAACAAAGTCCAAGAGGGTAGCATCTTTCAGAATGAAATGTGCAAGAACAAGGGGACACAATTTGAAGATAGAGGGGGGACGGCTCTGGGGCAATGTGAGGAAGTATTTTTTCACAGAGAGGGTGGTGGACACATGGAACCACCTTCCTGAGAAGGTTGTGGGGTCTAAAACTGTAGGAGAATACAAGAATACGTGGGACAGACATAAGGCAATTCTTGTGAGGGGTAGGAAGAAATAGGCTGTTGGTTAACTAGGACCTGCAGCTTATCCAGTAGGTAGAAATGGGAAGACTAGGTGGGCCAGCCGGTCCTTATCTGCCCGTCAAAGTCACATATTACAACGGACAGAAATACATGGGTGAAAACTTATTAAAGTCTCTATATTTTCCCCTGGGGATGTGCATGCCCTAATCCATATATCAGGAGACAACTTCAACAATAGTTTTAATTCTCCCAAGGTTTGAGCGATTCTGGTTCAAGTATAACCAGGTACAATTCTACCCCTATGGACCCCTTTATGGTGGTCCCCTAACACAACCTCTAATCAAGAGAATCACCGTCATGTTCAGAAATGAAGGAGTTAGCACAAGAGACATTCATCACTGGTTACAGAAAAGTGCAATGTCCTCAGTGCTCCAAAGCCTATTATCCATTCTGAGCAGTTCTGGACACACGAGGGCACTGAGAGTATACTACATCAGAATGAAGGAGGCATTTAACATCCCAAACAGTTTCTTTATTGGCAAAAATCGTAGGGTCTGCTTCTACGCGAGCAAGCCAAAAGCCTGCCACAAGTGCGGAGCTTGAATATCTAGCTAGCACATGCAATAAAATAAGATGTATTATCTGTGGGGAATACAACCACATAGGTACTGCCTGCAAAAATGTGACAAAGGCCCCATCCACACTACACCGCTCAGACCCCGTAATGGACAGAAACCGTTACAACCAGGGAGCGGTACAGTGTGTCCACACTGCAGCGGTGACTGCTACACCTCGGGAACCGGGCGACCGTTACCGTGGCGCCCAATCCCACAATGCAGTTCGCACTGCACTACGGGCCCTGCAGGGGACCATTACCTCTGTCCACACTACCGCCGGTAATGTTACTGAGGAGGGACTGGTTTGAGACTGTTGTTGAAACCACTTCATATGTGGTTTCAAATAACGAAGAGCGAACGCTTTCCGTAACGCTACAGTGTAAACACAAACTGTCATGGGTAACGGTTTGGGCACCTTGTAACGTTACAGAGGCGTAGTGTGGACAGGGCCAAAGTGTAATTTATGTGACACCAGGGGTCACGGCTTTCAAAAATGCCCATGGGCAGCCCATAACCAGACTGGTGGTGTGAAACAAGTTTTTTTTGATTGAGAATGCCCAAATGAAAGTGGCTGGAGCTAATGCTGATCCAGACCCCCCTTCCCCTGCACAAGTGATGCGACTGAGGAGCCTACAGCAACTAGAACCCATGGAACCCAAGACATAGAGTGCAGTGATCAAACCCCTAAAACTAACCCAACCCCTCAGCAAGCCCCAGCAGATTCTAGAGGGGAACATCCAGAGTGCTACAGTGAATAACACCTCAGTTGATGATGCAGTACCCATTACCAACATGCCCCCCCCCGCATAGTCTAAACGACTAACTAGAAAATGTGCCAGACTGCAGGCGACCAAAGCCTTCCCAGTCACAACCACAAACTGGTTTGAAATTCTGTTCAAATCTAAGAACTGGGGGGACTCCGACTGCAAAGAAATGGGATCCGACACTTCCACCCACTCCTTATCTTTACTTGAGAGTCAAGATAGAAGAAAGACGAAAAAGAAGAAAAACCATACTGAAGGGATGAGAACACATTTTTTTTTTTTTTATTTATTTATTACAGCAGTTGTTATACACATGTCGAGACACTGTACAATGTGTTGAGACAGAACAGGTAGTAGACAGTAGCATAGAAAGTCAGTAAAATCATTCTTCCTAGGAATATTAATATAATTCAGCAATTACCATTGGCTAAATTTAATTATAGCTAGAAAAAGCCCATCTCCATGATATTCTTACTTTGGGGTGGAAAAAGTCCATCTTTTAACCCCATAGTTAAGCCAATATTTACCATAACATATAGGGCCCTTAAGTACAAAATGCTAGTTTAACTCCCTTTAGACATTAATTGGAGTTACTCTCTCTCCTCCCATCCCACTCGTCCCCTTATGCAAGTAAATAATCTGTTACCCCCCTGCCAATTCGATAAATTAAGGGCAAAAGGTAGGGTCCACTGCTGAATGACAGAGTACCCGCTTCTGCCACTTAGACATGTGAGATGGATTTTATTTTGTATCTTTACATTAAGACTTTCTAATTGGTATAAATCAGACATTATAGATCTCCATTCCTCTACTGTTGGTATCCGTACCCAACATCCATCGTCAGTTATAGATTTCTTTGCAGCTAATAAACATGTTGGTAAAGGAGTATTAACCCATGGAGGAGTGTAGTCTGAAAGATCCCCAGTAAAAGTCTGTTTGGCTGTTAATTCAACTGACTGGCTAAACAAAGTGATGAGTTCCATCTGAATGGTAAGCCAAAAGGCATCAAATTAGAGGCAGAGCCAAAATATGACACAGGGAAGCCCTAGGCAACCGCAACTCTCCAACAAACCCCATATTTATCTGGAAGGAATTTAAGGAGGACCGCTTGGTGCTCAAAGTAGCGGAGCAGCATTTCCATGCAAATTCCCTCCATAAAGGAGATGAGAGGTCTTCACCACCCTCAAGGCTGACCCCAACCATGTCTCCAAGGATATTTCCAGAGATAAGTCTCTATTCCACTCCTGTAAGATAGAGGCAGTAGATTCATGCTGTTCATTTCTCAACCCTTTATAAATAGTTCCTATGATATGTGTTCCCAGGTTCCCTCGAGTAACATCTATGAATAATTTTATTAAATCAGGAGTCGAGGAAGGTATATTAACCTAGATAATCCTATTTAGTAGTATATGGTTACGAACCTGGAAGTAACGAAATAGGTCTGAGTTACGGAGACTGTATTGGGATTGTAAAATTGGTGGATTCTGGTTTTAATTTCCTCCTGAAATTCTTTGTCAACTAAAGTTAATGGGCTCAGTCTCCATAGAGTCTTTTTCTTCTCTCTTCCCATGTCTAGCTTTAAGGCCAGAGGGTGGTGGTCAGATAATATTTTAAGGCCTATAGAGATAAGCTGAACCGCTTATAAATGTTCACATGATACCATAAAATAGTCTAATCTAGAATACAACTTAAATCTGGGGGAATAATAGGTGTAACCAGGTGCTGAGGGGAATAGGTGTCTCCACACATCTACAAAACCTAGGTGATCCATGGTATTTTTGAAATGTTTCGTGGTTGTAGGAGTTCCTGTGTCGCTGCTAGTTAGAACAGTCAATATGTGGTGATAGGGTCAAATTAAGATCACCCCTAAAATTAACTGGCCATGGAAGAGGTCCAACATTCTTGATATAAATCCCAGCAATGTTGGAAATTTTGTCGGGGGAGAGTATACACTGGCTAAGGTGACCTTCAGGCCATATAAAAGACCCTTGACTATTACATACAGTATCTACCTTGGGCATCAATATGTGTTTGTAATATTTCCATAGGAGTATTTGGGGGAATTAGAATAGCTTCCCCTCTATTTTTACCCCTTGGGTGCGATGAGACTGAGAACACATCTTGAGAGATTTCACTCCTAGTGCTTATTACTGTTCGCTAACATTCTTTTTTTTTTTTTTTTTAATTTCTATTTTTCCCCTCCTACTGCCCCACAGAGCCGCTTCATCTGGAGTCGTCCATTAAGCCTGCTCCTATCAATGCCTACCTTGCAACCTCTGGTCCCTCCATCCAGCCTCGGCAAGCCCCCCACGGGCGGGGTCGGGCTGCCCCCCGAATCAGTCAAGTCTTGTCAGGGTCCTTTGGGTGGCAGGCAGGCACTGGCACATCAGGACCCGGCTCGGCGCTCGGTCTTCCCGGCTCTGAGGGGTGTTTTTCCCTGTTCTGTAAGGGACGTTGCCAGCCCCTGAAATCAAGGTGCAGCGCCCGGCGTCCGCATCCTCCCCTTAGGCAGTGCAGCCCCTAAGAGGTGATTGGTCTGCAGGCCACTGCCGCGACCAATCAACCCCACGGCAGATGCGCTGTCATGCCCCCAGCCTCCGCCAGAGGTCACTACGCACCCGGGTTGAATCCCTACCCTCCCCCCGGAGAAGGCGAGCAGTCGGACGCTCCGCCATTCTCTCCCCGACCGACCACCGGCTCATTCACTAACATTCTAATGGACTCTTTACACACAGCAACTCTGAATGCGTGCAGTATTAAAAATGATTGTAAAAGATCTGCTGTGTTTACAGTTTTAGACCAACTACATTTAATTGTTGTCTATTCAGAGGGAACCTGGATTGCTGACACCTACCATCTCACACAGTCCAAAAGGCTTGGATATGGAACCTTCATACTGGTCTTTTGGCCTGGACAGAGCAGATGGGTGGGACTCTTATTTAAGGGGATGCCTTTAAATGACAAAAGTTGGTTGATTTAATTCCAGGTAGAGTTCTTATTCTAGATGGCTTGTGGGATGAAAAAACATGTATATTCAAAAATGTTTATGCCCCTCAAGTAAAAGCCGATCGTGTCAGTCTATCTGAACAAATTCAACCCTACCATGCGATGGCTAGAATGGTATTGCTGGGGGGAGAGATTTTAACTGCTCCTTAGAGATATCGGATAGAGTTAATGCAGGGAAAAGGTTCTACTGCAATTCAAATGCCCTTATACAATGCATCTCTAAGGCTGGTCTTCAAGATGCTTATCAGATTAAGGGAAAGACCCCAGAGAAGACTTATTTTAGAGGGAAATTGGCCTCACGGATAGATTTTTTCTTTTTACAACCACACAATACAAAACCTGAGCACCATGCCCTGTGAGATTTCCGACCATCTTCTGGTAATAGCCCAAATTAGATTTTCAACGGCTTGCTCGTTTCAAAAAAAATAGATGGAAAGCAAATGTTAATTTATTTCAAGAAAATCGCATTAAAAAGGCATTTTTTCACAACTCCAGGCTAGATCTTCAGTTCTTTGCCTGTATGATTCTGCTGGGGAGTGGTGGAAGGAGTCTGAAAAAAGCTTTTACATGCTGGCTACAGATGCAAGGGGCACAAAAACAAACTGGGAATTTCTTAAAATATTTGGCACTTACACATCAATTAAAACTTTTATTCTTTGCGACTAACAAATATGGAATTGATTACTTGGAACAAATTACTAATATTAAACAGCAGATGAAAACCTACCAGTATGAGAGGGCGGCAATGTTAAAAACAGAAATTAGTTTTGGCACAGTTAAGACACCTAACAGTGACCCCGTGCACATGTAAAATCCAAACTGGATTCTACCATGTTGTCAGAACTCTTAGATAATTCTGAAAGCTACCATAGAAATTTATGAATCGGAGAGAATTATACAAAACCACTTCCAGAATTTTAACAATATTTACATAGGAGACGAAGAGGAGAGGAAAAGTATCTATCAAATATAGGGACCCTTTACACCCAGATGAACAAGAAATTTTAAAGACACCAATTACAATTGATGAAATTGAAATTGCAACAACAGGAATGAAAAAAACATTTCACTTGGATGGGATGGATTGCCTTCCCCTTCATTAACCCTCCCCTTTGTCCTGTCCCATCCCCTTCTGAAGCAGTCCACTGTTCTACTGGATACCACTTCTGCAGGTAACGCATTCCACCCAGCCACCACCCTCTCCGTAAAAAAAGTATCTCCTCATCTCCCTCCTGAACCTTCCTCCCTTCAGTCTCATATCATGGCCCCTGGTGTCCCTCCCCTCCCTTACTTTGAACAGCCCCTCTGTACCCGTCTTGTTTATTCTTTTCATGTGCTTAAAGGTTTCAATCAGGTCCCCCCGTGTCTCCACTCCTCCAGCGAGTACATGTTCAGCTCCCTCAGCCTCCTCTCGTATGATAAGTCCCCCAGCCTTGATCATCTCTGTCGCCCTGCGCTGCACCCCCTCCAGTAACTTAATGTCCCTCTTCAGATACAGGCCCCAGTACTGCACGCAGTACCCAGGTGCGGTTCAAACTAATGACCTCATACAGTGGCAGAATCACCTCCTCCCTCCCTCGAGGATATACCCTGCAATACAACCCAGCATTTTGTTGGCCTCTTGCAGCTGCCTTCCTACATTGTGCCGGTTGTTCATTGACCTGTAATGAGCACCCCCAGATTCTTCTCCTCCTCTGTCTGGGCTAGCTGCACTCCCCCAGCTGGTAACTCCTCCTTGGGTTCTTCATCCCAAAATGCAGCACCTTGCACTTTTTGGCATTAAACCCCAGTTGCCAGGTGTCTGACCAGGTTTCAAGCTTTGCCAGATCATCCTGCAGCCCCTGCCATCCCCCTAGGTCATCCACCACCGCTCCTACCTTGGTATCATCAGCAAACAGACTGATCTTGCTCTTGATGTCCCATGATCATGGCCCGGAGTTTTCAGCGATTCGGCGGGTCGCGGCAAACTGCGGAAATATCTACGGAATTTGCCGTCACCAGCGAGTCGCAGCCACCAGCCGGAGATAAAAGCGTGTCCCTCTGAAATATTAGTACTGCCACGCTAGGAGTCCCACCCCAGCGTGGCCAATCTCATTGCCGACAGGGGTGACCAATCCCCATCAGTTTCACTGCCCCCAAATGTTTCTGTGCCACTGGGGCCCACACGCATGGAAAAACTTCCTTTGCCAGCGGGGTGTCCAATCCCCGTCAAACTCACGCCGCCCCCAAACTGCCTGGTGCCCGCGGCACAGAACCACCCCAGCGTGGCAATGCTTCATTGCCGACGGAGGTTGCCAATCCTGTCGGTTTCACTGCCCAAAGATGTCTGTGCCACGCTGGGAGCCGGCTGTGGGCGTGGCCGAACTTCCCTTTACCAGCCACGGGGTGCCCCAATCCCCGTCGGCTGCATCGACCCCCAAGCTGCCTGGTGCCACGCTGGAGCCACCCCAATGTGGCAAAGTCCCTCCTTGTGTGAGGCTTCCAACACCCTGAAAAAAAAAAAAAAAACACCTTCCATCAGTGATTCTTTTGCCCCAACACCCACCCTCTAGTACCCACCTCCCACCCCACCTCAGCCCTTGCCCACCTCAGACCCCAGCGCGATGATCTTCTATGTGGGCCAGAACACGTCACACTCTTCAAGCAAACCCAGGCAGAAGAAATGCGGTAAGTGTATAATAGCAAATCGTTTTCAACACAGTACATATCTAGCATTTCTGGAATTTTTCACAAATTTTCAACATAGGGTTTGAGGCCCCATCTCATGAACTGTAACCTTATTTGCGTTAATCGGTCCCACAGTCACTGCATGAAACACCTTTCCGGAATGATTAGCTTGAAATGACAGTGTCATAGTTCGTAATTAAACTCTAAAAACCTATATTCAAAATTAATGAAATATCCAAAATGACTTGTTCTGAGCACGTTGTGCAGTTCTCATACGCTTCGTAACCGAGCATTTTTAATATTTTCACTCCAGATTTCAGTATTGCCATTTTACCGCACCTCCTTATGAACAGTACAACTGTCATTTTTCACATTTCACCCAAAATGCGTTTTCGCACATGTAGCGCACATTGGCGCGGTCGGTGTCCGAAATCAATGTTCTGGACAGATTAATAAAATCACAGTGATACTGTTCATGAGCAGAGGTCTTAAACTGACTATATTGAAAATTTGGTGATAAGCGCTCTTAAAATGACTATTCTGCGGCGTACATTGTATCCGGATTAGGCAAAAAACAAAAAGGAAAAAATTAAGGGGTAAAAATGTGCGCAGAATTGCCGCAGAAATTGGTGCCGAGTGCCGTAGAAGTTCTCGCAAATGAGAACCCCTACAGCAGAACTTTGCTCGATGTGCAAGGAAAAATCAGGGCCCTGCCCATGATATGTCTCCAATCAATATCCCAAACAACACTGGTCCCAACACCGAGCCCTGTGGAACACCACTGTCACTACCTCGGGTGTGAGACTTCCACCCACCACCACCACCCTCATTGCCTTCCCTGAAGCCAGTTTCCACTCATCTCACCAGCTTGCACCTGCCCCTGTGCCTACTAACTACTTTCCAGTCTTCCATCGGCACCAAGTCGAATGCCTTACTGAAGTCCAGATACAGGACATCCACTGCATGGTCCCTGTCCAACTGCCTAGTGACCCAGTCATAGAACTCCACCAGGTTGGTTTGGCAGGATCTGCCCAGTATGAAGCCATGCTGTCTGCTGTCCTGTAGTCCTTGGCCTCAAGAAGGGTCACCAGCCTCTCCTTCAGGATAGTCTCCATTAGCTTATCCACAATGGATGTGAGGCTCACTGGTCTGTAGTTTCCGGTTCATCCTTGGGGCCACTCCTGTGGAAGAGGCACCACATGAAACCATCCTCCAGTCCTGAGGTACACCCCAGTCGTAGTGAGGCATTAAATAGGTCTGCCGAGGTCCTGGGACCTCTGCCAACTCCTTCAGTACCCTGGGGTGGACGCCATCTTGGCCTGGCGCCTTGTCCACCCTCAGTGCCTTCAAACCCTCCCGAACTCTGCACACCATGTTTCCCATCTGTCACCCTTCCCCAGGTGTCACCCCTCTTCTCTTTAGTAAATACTGAGCAGAAGTACTCATTTAGTGCTTCTGCCTTATCGCATCCTGCTTCCACCCAACCCCTCCTTCCTAATCCTTATTATATGGTCCTTACAGCTCCTTTTCTCCTGATGTACCTAAAGTCCTTCTCCCCTTCTTAATGCCTTGTGCCTGCCTGAGTTCAGTAGATGCTTTGGCTCCCCTTACTGCCCTTGTCACCTTCTTCAATTCTGTCAAGTACTCCTCCTGTCCTCCCCATCCCAGTTTCTTGTACTTCCCTAAAGGCAGCTCTTTTCCTCCTTACCTTTTCCACTGACCTCCTGCTCAACCAGCTCGGTTTCTTAGCCCTAGCCTCCTTGCTCTGGGCCTTCGGCAGGTTTTGGTTGCCTCCACTATCCCCAGCTTTATGAGCTCCCACCTCTAGTTAGTGTCCATACTAGATTGAATTCTGGCCAGGTACCTTTTACCACTTCTCCTTCCTCCCAAAGTCGGCCCTCCTGAAGTCCAGCACTCTTGTGCCAGATTCCACTCCTTCCTTGCATATATCCAATGTGAGCCATACTGAGTGGTGGTCACTCCTGACAGTGGTTCCTCCACTGTAAGTTCTCTCACAAAGTCCCATTTGCCAGCAGAAGGTCAAGGTATTCCCTAACCTGGTTGGTTTACTGACCATTTGCAGCAGGAAGCTGTCCTGGAAGGCATCCAGCAGTACCTGCTCCCTTCTGTTCCTGGTTGTTGGGTACTCCAGTCCACTCCTGGCATGTTGAAGTCCCCCACAATCATCACACTACCCTTCTCACAGGTCCTCCTGATCTGTCCCTCTAGTTCCCTGTCTAATTCCTCCGTCTGAGATGGTGGCCTATACACCACTCCCATTCTAAGAATCCTATTCTTGGAATCCTGGATTTGCATCCAAAGTGACTCCGTACTACCCTCCTCCCCTTCCTCCCTTACACACTTCAGTCCTTCCTTCACATATAGTGCCACACCCCCTCCTTTCCCAATCACCCTGTCCCTACGAAATAACCTGTACCCTGGTACAGACAGGTCCCAGTCATTGTATTGAGTGGCCCATATTTCTGTGATGGCTGCAATGTTCACCACTCCCTCTGCCATGAGCACCTGTAACTGCAGTTTTCCTCCCAAGGCTCCTAGCATTTAGGGTAACTACCTTCCACCCTTCCCCCCTTCCCATCCTGCCCTCCTTTACTAGCATCACCAATAGTACCAATAGCACCAATACCAACTTGTCTAGCGTTCCAAGGGATTTACCAGAAGGAGGCATCAGTATAGCTGATAGGAAGTGGGATCCAGAAGGATCTGAGGAAGTAGTTTTTCATGAAAAGGGTGGTGGACAAGTGAAACGGTTTCCTAGGGAAGTGGTGAAGATGAGCACTGTGGCAGGCTTCAAGAGCAGGCAAGTTTAATATATGGAACAGATAAGATATGACAGGAATGAGGGGGGCAGGTTGAGCTACTCGTAGAGGACTCAGCAGTGCACACATGACAGCAACAGGCTGATGGGGACGAGTTAGGAAGGAATAGAGTAGCTATGATGGGGTCAAGGGACAGGGAACTGAGCTTGCAAATCTTGGAAAAGAAAGATGGTAATAGCGGGGGACTTCAACCTGCCCAAGGTAGACTTGAGCAGTTCCACCTATACATGGTGGCAGTGCGCCTGGTCATTAGGGAACCCGTATTGATCGTCACCATCCCTCTTTTGCAGGGGCTGTGACCCCATGTCCCCCCCATCTAAATATTCCAACTCCAGGGGGTGGACCTCAGGGAGGGGGCAGCGAAATCCACCATGTGGCGCCCTAATAAAGGGTGCACTGCCACCGGCGCACAGATGGCCAGAAGGGGACTGGAGCATACCAGCCACAACACGTGCCAGAGTCAGATGCTCCTAGAGGTGCTGCAGAGTGGGTTCCTGACTCAGGGCATCACAAACTCCATCAGGGATTAGGCAATCCTTGATCTAGTGCTCATGAATGGGTAGCATGTACAAGAAATAATGGCCAAAGAGCACCTGGGTGGGAGTGACCATCACATTGTGTGGTTACGGTTCGATATCGGCAGGGAAAACATCCCCAAGAAGACCAAAATCCTGGATTTTACAAGGGCGGACTTCATGAAGATGGCAGAGGTGCTACGGAGGCACCTGGCTGGCATCAGAGCAGATATGGTGGTGGAACAAAGGTGGTCCACCATTAAGAGGGAATAATGGTTGCCACAGAGAAGTGCATTAGGCTCAGGTGGAAGAACTCAAGAGCCAAAGCACCCAGCTGGTTCAGTTCCGGGGTCTCCCATGCAGTAACGGAAAATAGGTTAGCCTACAGAAAATTCAGAAAGACCAAGAGAGGTGGAAATGGAGACTTACCTAAGGTTGGCTAGTGTGGCAAGTAAGGTAGTCCAGCAAGCTAAGGCACAGAAGAACTGCAGATAGCTGAGGGAATTAAAAAGGAGGAGAAACAGCTGAGGGAATTAAGAAGGGAGAGAAATAGCTGAGGGAATTAACAAGGGGAGAAGGCCTTTTTTTCACTATATACAGTATGTAAGAAAAGGGACAAGAAGGACAGGATTGTTAGGCTTCGGAAAGGGGAAGAGGGATGGAGGAGGGCTGGCTGGCCAGCGCAATGGTAGAGCCACCACCGCCTGCGACGCCAACACCCCAAGTTCAGAAACGGGCCCGGGCTGTTGGAGGGCTGGCCAGGGAAGGAGGATGGAGCATCCCGGGGACTGGGGGACCGTTCTCATTCAGGGGGGATGGGACAATGTCCGGCGCATAACTGGCCCCTTGCGGAGGCAGGGGGACTAGCAGCATGGAGCTTGACAGTATGGGGAAGCGGAGCAGATGTAAGCAGTCAAGCCACGACATTATTGCTTGCCACGCCTTCCAGGGAAGAAAACTGGAAAATCTGCGTCCAAGCAGGATGCTGCCCACCGCTCTGTTGTAGGTGCTGCTAAGCTGCCTCGACTGCCTCTCCCCAGCCAACACTAACTCCTCTCTGAGGTGATGAGGGTCTGCCTCTGGGTGGCCCTTCCTGTGGTGGGGTCATCCACAGGGGAACAGGGCAGCAGGTAAGTTATCTGGGGCATATGATGGGACTGGAGTGGTAGCAGTAAGGCCGAAGGGGGTCAGTCGGTGGCAGAAGCAAAAAAAAAAAAAAAAAAAGTGAGTGGAGGAGAACAGGGGGAAGCAGAGGTACTGAACGAATACTTTTGTTCCTTCTTCGCCAGGGAGAAAGATGGACCTTTGCCTATAGAGAGGAGAAGAAGAGCAGGGGGGAAGGAAGCAAGGATGTAGTGGCAGAGGAGGATAGAAATGAGGGAGTAGCTGCTGGCATTGAAGGTGGACAAATCACCAGGCCCAGACGGCATACACGCAGGGGTACTGAGGTAACTGGCAGAAAAGCTTGCAGGGCCACTGGCAGGCCTGTTCAATTCAACACTGGAGTCTGGCGTGGTACCACAGGACTGAAGAATGGCACACGTGGTGCCCCTCCACAAGAGTGGTCCCAAGGACGCCCCAGTGAATTACAGACTGGTCAGTCTGACCGCAATCATGTGCAAGCTCATGGAGACTATTCTTAAGGAAAGATTGGTAGAATATCTAGATGAGTATGACCTCCAGGATGCGAGATCATGTCAAAACAAATCTGATCAACTTCTCTGAGTCACTAAGACAACAGACAGAGGCCAAGTGGTGAACATCCTTTATCTGGTCTTCAGCAAGGCCTGTGACTCTGCACCCCTCCCCCCCAAGAGGCTTATCAGGAAGTTGGCAGATCTCGGGGCTGGGGAGAAGATGACCAAACAGATAGAAAACTGGCTGAGGAACAGGACCCACAGGGTGGTGGGGCGAGGGAGGTCACCAGGGGGGTCCTACAGAGCTCGCTGCTGGGACCAGTGTTGTTCAATGTCTTCATTAAAGACATAGGGATGGCTTTAAGGGCAAAATGTGCTTCTTTGTGGATGACAGCAAGCCCTGTGGGAGGATGGACACAGCCAAAGGGATACAGGGCCTACAGGACAATCTGAAAAGCTTCAGACATGGTCTGGGATCTGGCAGCGTGGCTTCAATGCCAAGAAATACAAAGTTATGCACACTAGAGTCAAGAATCCCAGGACAAAGTACTACCTGGGAGGGTTTGAGGCATCAACAACAAGGAAGAGAAGGATCTGGCAGTAATGATCACTAGCAACTGAAGCACTCCACGCAGTGCAAAGAAAGCAACAAGGGCAAATAAGATGCTGGGAAGCATAGCTCGAGAGTATCAGCAGTAGGCGAGAGGAGGTTATACTGCCATTGTACAGATCACTGGTGAGGCCACATCTAGAGTATGGAGTACGATACTGGTGACCACCTCTCAAAAAGGACATAAGCTGCTGGAGATGGTCCAGAGGAGGGCAACAAAGCTGACTGCGAGTCAGCAGGGTAAAGCATACAAAGAGGGGTTGAGAACACTGAACACGTAATCCCTGGAGAGAAAGAGGGGACATGACAGAGACCCTCAAATACTTGGAAGAGATAAATAGGGTGGATAAGGAGGGTTTCTTTAAGCTAAGTGGCAGCCGTAACACGAGGGGACACAGTCTTAAGCTGGAGCAGGGAAGTTTTAGGAGGAGGTTAGGAAGCATTTCTTCACAGAGAAGGTGGTGGCCAGTTGGAAAGTGCTACCAGAAGAGGTGGTCTCATTGAAGACGGTGGGCAGCATCAAAACAGGATGGGATAGACATAAGAGGAAGGTAAGGATCATGGGTAGGAGGATGGGAGGAGTGGAGGGAGGATCAGTAGCGCATGTGTAAACCGAATGCGAGCAGACTAGATAGACCAAACAGCCTTATTCTGCTGGCTTCTTTGTATGTTTATATGTTCATGTGATAGATTTTCTATGTTTCTTCTTTGAGTTGTAGAGACAATGAGACTGCAATAAGCAGTCTGCCCGATTGTAAAACTCAGGTGGAAATCATACTTTAGAGCACTATGTAGAACTTATGCTGAAAGTCAACCCATCGGTCTAGTGGTAGCACTTACCGCTCATGACACCAGACCCATATTGGAGTTCGGGAACAAGCTCGGATCGTCAAAATTCGACCCAGCAGGAGGAAGACTGAGTGTCCCAGAGGACACTCTCTCCTTGGCGAGGAGGGTTCCATCCTCCAGTGCAATACTGCCACTTGGGTTCCGGCCCCATCATGATATTGCCACTTGGGTTCCATCCTACACTGCGATACTGCCACTTGGCTTCTGACATCCAGTGCGACACTGCCACTTGGGTTCCGGCCCTCCACTACAATACTACCACTTGGATTCCATCCTCCACTGCAATACTGCCACTTGGGTTCTGTTCTCCACTGCGATACTGCCACTGGGTTCTGTTCTCCACTGTGATACTGCCACTCGGGTTCTGTTCTCCACTGTGATACTGCCACTCGGGTTCTGTCCTCCACTGCGATACTGCCACTTGGGTGGTAGTGCGGCTGGGGGACCGAGGGAACAGTGAGGATGTCACTGACGTCAGTAGGCGGCCACACACACAGTGTGTGCAGGCGTGTCTTGACATCCTTGCATGCGACATCCCCAGGGACTGGGGAGAAACTCAGGAAAAAGGCACGACCACAGCACATCTATGACAAAGGCTCCAGTATATCTGATCCCCGCCTCCCAGCCCAATGGCACTCACCCGATGAAATCTGCAGCGGCTCAGGTATGTCTCCCACCCTGAGCCTGCCTGGAGGGTATATCCAAGGCTCAATGGAGGTAGCTGGCCACAGCTGGGTGAGGCTGTGGGATCAGGAGGTCCTGAGATAAGGAGGGGCTGAAGTGAAGCGGGGCATGAACAGAAATAGGAAAAACAGGACTTTACTTGTGGTGATATTTTTAGCACTGCATCTATGCATCTGCCTGCTCATGTGCAATCGCATTTCTGAATGTTCACTTACATTTGCATTAGTGTGAATGTTTCTTTTCTTGCGTTTGTTTGTTTCCGGAGCACCACTGAAGCATTGCAAGTTTGGATTTTTCAATAAGAAGTATTTTTTTTTATCTGTTTATTTTGCCTTCTTCCACTGGCTGGGGCCTTCAGTTGTCACTAGTGCCCAAATCCCGTCCTCCCGAGGCCCCCACCCTGCCTAGATCCCTAGTTCCCCTGTCCACCCACGACACACTGGAGGGCATTTCCCCCTTGACTTGCTCCTCCCTCAGTTGCCTTCTGCGCCATGGTGACTCTCCACACAATCCAGTGACCTGCAGCAGGATATGAAGACTGGGATTTGGCAGGGACCAGGCAGGAGAGATCCGGCAGCGGACGTGGTGGCCACAGTGCAGTGTCAACTGTCCAGTTGGCAGCATTTTCCTTTTTTCCGTGTCCCTGGAGGAGCAGATGTGCACTGATGTCCACATGGTAGAAACACAGAATTTGATGAAGATAAGGACCATTTGGGCACCTAATCTGCTCATTTGATGTCAATGATGTCACACCGCCTCCCGCATATGGACACCAACACCCACCACTCTCCAGTTTCTAAGCTATTATGGTCCAGAGGCTCATCAACCATAGCTGCCGCTAGGGGTTGATTACTGCTGGGTGTGGTCTCCACAGAGGTAAGTTCATTGGACACTCAAATTCCTACCCCGCAGGCTCTCCAACACTTTCGACTTCATCCTCAAAACACAGGTCGTTGGCATCGCTCGGTGGGTACTACTGCTGTGCCGATGGGCCAGCTTATTTGTTTTCCAGTTTTTATTCAATGGATTTCATGTTTCTTTTAAATAGATATTGTGACTGGTGCTTTGGATTACAGTTTACATTTGTTGAGCAATGTTATGAGTAGTGTTTTTTTATTTTTGTCATGTCACATTTTTAGTAACATAATGTCTTTTTAATCTTGCTGGGTTAAAGGATTTGCCTAGTAACCTTTGAGACTATATGCTGTTTAATGCAGTACTATGTGACTGGTCCTGACCAATCAGGAGGCAGAACTGGCGGACCTCATTTTAACATTATTTATAGAATAGGATTCCAGGGTATTAAATGAGCTGAAAAACTGGTTGCTTGATTGCTATTAATGTGAAAGTGCTAATCAACTGTGAACATGTGCAGTACTTGGCACATATTAACTAGCAAAATTAAAGATAAAATATTTTATACATGTAGTTTCCTGTGCTGTGGACTAGCTAGAAAAAATGGATAGCAGTCTACTGCTACACATTTCTTGAAATAGTTAGAAATTTCCAGTTTTAAGTAGCATTTTGCTATGCTATGCCAGTTATTTAAAGAGGACCGTCCCAGATGGTCAAAAAAGTTACAGCTTGTAGTCATTATATGCAGTACTAGACCTAAAAGGTGTATGCATTTGTTATTTCTGGCCAAGGTTTACTCTGCCTTCCATAATTTGGATTTGTTTTTTGAGCCATGCTGCACTTGCCTTTGCTGTTCAGCTGCTGGGCTGATAGCTCCTTATGACATCACTGTAGGACAGAGGTGACTCACACTACGTAGTACCATGCATTGCAACAATGTTGCAAGGGAAACCTACCAGTACTCAGTGTACATGCTGTGTTCCCCTCCCTAAGACACCCTGTTAGCAATGCATTATGCCAAAATCTAAATGCCTTGTCAGAGTTTTTTTGTTCGTTTGTTACATTGACTCTGCCCACAATGATGTCAGCAGTATAATCCTGGGCCCACAGCAACACCAGGCTTGCTATAGAAGCTCTGGTACACCCCAGAGTTTTTAGCAGCTCAGAATGTAAAAACTAACTGCAGCAGACAGTAATGAAATACAATTCCAGAATCAATGCAAGAAGGGGTAATTTATGCATGAAAGTCAAAAGGACTGGGGAAGGTCCTCTTTAATATCCTGGGTTTTAAGCAATTCTTAATCCCAAGTGGTCAAAACATTGTCATGATTAGCTGGATACTAACAGAAAACTGGAATGCTCCAGATTTAAACTTTTAGTATGCAAATCAGACACAACCATATGACAAATCTCCAAGTCTCACCCAACACAGAAAAGCAAACCAGCTAAAACTTTCCATTACATGCAAAGCATAAACTCGCACATAAACATCAAACAAAAACCACACACACAACCTTCATCCAAAACAGACAAGAAAGCTACCAAAACCTCCATTATATGGCAGTGGCCAAACTCACATAAAAGTATAACTTTGTCACAGTAAACAACACAGAACAAGAACAGAACACCCCCAACAGCAATCAAAACAGTAAAAAGCCAGCTGAAGTCTCCCATCACATGAAAAACCTAGATTCAAACATACCAATACAGTGACGATGACAGAATCTAAACATCGTGTCATCTGGCACACTGACTGAAGGAAGCAAACTGGATTTTCATTCATAAAAGTTAAAATATGTAAATTCTGTGTGCCTGCCAACCATGAGACGCTCATAGTTTGGCTATGTAATTTAACAAGCAACAGCCGTGCTTGTTGTAAAAAAGCTCCCACAACCATGAAGGAGGCTTACTCCCTGCCTAGTCATCCGTTACAGAAAGTTAACATTTTCCAATACTGTCATTTAGGAAGGGAAGTATTCATATTTAGGCTCTGTGGAGCCAAGAGCCTGATTTTTTTGTTTTTGTTTAAACCAGGAGGTGACTGGGCACAGCCCTTTGTCAGTCACACCTGACAATAAATACAGTACAGACATAATAAACATTCAACAAACACTGCAAATACAAAAATATGTCAACAATTCAACAAACATTACAGGTACATAAATTATTCTTGTGATGGTAATCGTTCAGCAAGAGTTTAAAATGCTTGACATTTTTTGCAGTTTTAATTAAGGCTGACACACTGTTTAAAAGTGTTGGAGCAAACCACGTAAAAGAACGTTGGCTGCTGACTGATTTTGGTAAGATACGGTATAAAAGGGAATCCGTGTTGTGTCTAGTTGAGTATGAACCTTTATGCTGAATAAATTTCTTGGAAAGACATGGAGGTAAGGAGCTGCGATAAACTGTAAATGCAAAGACTGCTACAATATACTCAATTCGTTGTGCTGGTGGCAGAATCCCTTCTACTTCCAGACTGTGAGCCCCGCCAACATGCTTAGACATTCTGGGATGTAATAGTCAGGAGAGCGCAGGGGCACAGTCTATAGACTTCAAGAGTTATGTTTTTCTCATACATTTTGTTTTAGAGTGCCTCAAAGCCACCTCCCAACTAACAGGGCCTCAGTCCCTTCCCTCCCTAAATCACAGAATAGAAACTTTTACTTTCTGTGATAGATCTGAAAGACAGCCAGATAAAGGCCTTACAGTCTATCATGCCTGCTCGAGTGTGCAGCTCTCAGTGTTGAGCACTGATGCTGCCCCCCACAACCATCCCTCCCCCTTCCTCGCTGATTACACCATCTGAGTTACCCCCTCTTCCACACCCTTCCCTATTCTGATTCTGCCCCGACCCTGTCCCACCCCCTGCATTCCATGTTGTCACCACCCTCTCTGTGAAAAGTGCCTCCTCGTCTCCCTTCTGAACCTCCCCTCCTCCAATTTAGTTTGTGCCCTCTTGTGGTCCCTTCCTCCCTAAACTTAAACAGTTCCCCAGGGCTAACCCTGTTTACGCCCTTCAAGTACCTGAAGGTCTCCCTTCTGAACCTCCCCTCTCCAATTTAGTCTGTACCCTCTTGTGAGCCCTTCCTCCCTAAACTTAAACAGTCCCTCAAGGCTAACCCTATTTATGCCCTTCAAGTACTTGAAAGTCTCTATCGTATCACCCCGCTCCCTTCTGTCCTACAGTGAGTACATATTGAGTGCCCTCAACCTATCCTCATAGAGCTTTTCCCTCATCCCGCTCAACATCTTAGTCGCCCTCCTCTGTACCCTCTCCAACAGTTTGATGTCCTTCTTTAAGAAGAGCCAGAAGTGCACAGTACTCCAAATGAGGGCCTCACCAGTGACCTGTACAGTGGCAGGATCGCCTCCTCATTCCTTGAGGCGATTTGCCTTGCTATGCACCTGAACATCCTGTTGACCTTTGCCGCCACTTTCCTACACTGTGCAGAGTTGAGTCATATGATCTGTGACCACCTGTGACCAGCACGCCCAGATCTTTCTCTTCGTTGGATACAGATACCTGCTCTCCCCCCAACTAGTAACTGTACCCAGGATTCTTGGTTCCAAAGTGCATAATCCTGCACTTCTTGGCATTGAAACCCTGCCGCCAAGTGTCTGACCACCTCTCCGATGCTTCTAAGTCCTTCTGTAGTACCCCCCCCCACACTCTGCTCCATCCACCACTGCTCCCAGTTTGGTGTCATTAGCAAACAGGATCATCCAACTCTGAATCCTGACTGCCATATCCGCTACATAGATACTAAATAGCATCGGTCCCAGCACTGAGCCCCCAGGACCCCACTGATGACTGCCCAGAGTGATGAGCTCCCCCATACCACCACCCTCTCGCAGCCTGTTTTCCAGCGGCTCCTAATCCATCTGACCAACTTTTCCCCCACCCCCAGGTTCTTCAGCTTACCCATCAACCTCCAATGAGGCACTGATTCGAAGGCCTTGCTTAAGTTCAAATACAGGACATCAACTGCCTTGCCGCCATTGAGTGCACTAGTCACCCAGTCAAAAAAGTCCACCAGGTTAGCCTGACAAGATCTTCCTTGGGTGAACTCGTGCTGCAGAGCATCACGGAGACCATTCTCATCCAAGAATGCTGCTATACTTTCCTTTAGGATAGTCTCCATTAGTTTCCCCACAACTGATGTGAGGCTGACTGGCCTGTAGTTCCCTGGCTTGCCCTAAGAGCCACTTTTGTGGAGGGGCACCACATGCCCCATCCTCCAATACAGGGGCACACATCCTGATAGAAGGAATGTGTTGAATACGTCTGTCAGAGTTCCTTCAGTTCCCTTGGGTGTATCCCATCTGGTCCTGGTTCTTTATCTGACTGCAGATACTTTTTTTTTTTTTTTTCTATTTATCCCCTCCTACTGCCTGCCAGCCCCGACCCTTCAGGGCATCCAAGGAGTCATCCTCCTGCCTCGCACCATTCAGACTCACCTCCCAGTCCCCATGGGCTTCAGCTGCCCCCCAGAGCAGGGGAGGGTGGTCTATCTGAAATCACTTCATTTGTCGGGCCCATGGAGGTGATCTGATGAGCGGGCACACAGGAGGCACGCCCAGGAAGCCCATCTTCCCAGAGCCAGCAGTTTTTTCGCTTTTTCCTCCCTCAGGCGCAGTGAGAGCCCCCTGATGTCAGGGCACGCAGCCGACGTCCACTGTATCTTGATGGCTGCCCATCCCCTTCACAGGGCTTGTGGTCCCCCCCGCCCGAGCACACACACAAGTGTTGTTGGCATCGGCCAACCCACCCCACTCCCCTGGAGACGGCGAGCTGTCATGGGACGCTCAAGCTGTTCTCCCCCCGGATGGCCCTCCAGCAACACGAGTCTGCTCCCGAACCTGGGTCGCTGGCGTCGCAAGAGGAAATCCATCTGCTGCGCCGACGGGCCGGCTTGTCTGCAGAGACCTTAGGTCATCTACCACCCTCTGCACAGAGATCACCTCATCTACCATCCTGTCTCCCCTGCCTTCCCCTACCCTGTCCTGCCCCTGTGGGATAGGTTCATCCCGCTCTCCAGTAAATACTGAATAGAAGTATTCATTTAATACCTCTGCCTGTTCAGCCCCTTTTTCCACCCATCCTCTTCCCGTCTTAATTCTAGAAATTTGCTCCCTGCAGGTCCTTTTCTCCCTGATATAACTGAAGTATCTTTTTTCACCCTTTTTAATCCCTTGAGCAACCTTTTGCTCCTTCGTAGTCTTGGTTGCCCTTACCACCCTGGAGCTCCTGATGTAATCCTCCTTATCTCCTACTTTGCATGTCCTCCTGTAGGTCTTAAAGGCTGCCCTTTTATCCCCCTCACCTTTGCTTGTACTTCTTTGGTCCACCATCTCGGTTTATTGGACCTGGCCTTCTTACTCCTCCAATCAGTGCAGGAGTTTGTGGCCTCCACCAGCCCTAATTTTATGATGTCCCATTTCTGGGTGGTGTCTATGTTCACACCTATGGTGCCTGCATGTCTCCCCAGTACTGCAGCCATCCTACTGAAATTGGCCCTATTAAAGTCTATGACCTTGGTGGTGGTACGTGTCTCCTCTCTGCCCAGCTCAAGGGAGAACCATACTGTACTATGGTCACTCCCCACTATGGAGTCCTCCACCCTCACCTCCAGTACCTGCTCACTATCAGACAAAACAAGGTCTAAGACGTTGCCTTCTCTTGTTGGTTCTCTTATCTGCTGTGTCAGCAACACATCCTGAAGCACGTCCAGAATGACTTGTTCTCTGCTGCTAGCTGAGGTCATGGTAGCCCAATCTACCCCTGGTAGATTGAAGTCACAGACCACCACTGTGCTGCCCCTGCTGCAGTTCTGCTGTATAACCCCCACCAAGTTTCCTGTTGTTCTCCTCCATCTTGGAGGGTGGCCTATATGCCACCCCCAGCCTGACCTTTTGTTTTTTTGCCTTGCGTATGCTGAACCACAAGGATTCCGTATTCCCCTCACTACCTTCTTCCCAACTGCACTCTATTCCCTCCCTTATGTAAACAGCAACCCCTCCTCCCTTGCCATTTTCCCCTGTTCCAACTATAAAACTTAAAGCCCAGTATTATTAAGTCCCTTTCCCTGTTTTGATCTGCCCACGTCTCCATGACGGCAATGTCTACCCCTCCTTCCGCCAAAAATGCGTGGAATTCTGGCATCTTATTGCCCAGGTTCCTCGCATTCATGGAGACTACTATCCATCCTTTCCCTTGACCACCACCTGCTTTACCCTTTTGCCCTTACCTTCCCTCTGGGGGGCAGTGACCAATGTACCTTTTTTTGGGAGGAGGCAAAGGTACTCCATTAACCCAAGCCTCTGACTGCTTGATATGTCTTGACTGCACCCTATTAGTTTAAATCGAAACTAATGGGGTGGCCCGAGATAACCCAGAAGGAGGTAAAGCTCCCTATGGGATCTTCTCCTGAACTAGAAAGGTGCTCTTTAACCAGTAAAGCACACAGATCCCACTCGGCCCCATCCTCCAATACGAAAAGACAAAAGCTAACACATAGTAACGCACGTACTAAGGTCAGAGGTGGGACTGTAGGCCCTGCCTCGATGGCCCAGCTGCAGCAGCACTGCCATGCAGACAACCAGAGTTCAGGAGTGGACTCCTTTCGCCTTGTTGGGATGTAGGCCAGGCTGCTTTGCAGGCAGCTGCCGGAGGGCTGTGTGCCTCTGACGGGAAGGGCCTGTGGTGGGTTCCAGCATGCAATGACCCCGGCAGGTGGGCCAGGAAGATTGCTCCTTCCACAGTTTCACACTGTCACGTCGAAACTGATGGGTGGCTCACACCAAAGTGAGGAAGGATTCATGAGAGAGAAAGCACGGGAAAAATCCTTTTCTGTCTAAATGATGGCAAACTTGCCTGAAAAGGATATATCCCTGATAAATAGGATATATCCCTGGGCACTGGAAGGGGTGGGGAGAAAAAATGAGGAAAAAAGTTGGAACTAGACCCAGTGTCCATCCCAGTATTTCATAATCCAGTATGAATATGCTGCAAACATATATGATTTTTTTCATCCTTTGTTTTATCCTTCCTGTGGCCAGGACAGGTTGGGCTCCCTTCAGCTCTGCCCCACTGACCCCACTGTCCTGCACATTCCTGGAACTCCTTGCTAAGGCCCCAGTATCCCGAGACCCCGGTGGCGGGATCAGGAGGGGGCTGTTCACCACCCCACCAAGCACAAATCTGGTGATCAGCTCCAGGGTCTGGTGGTGTGGCAGGCAGACCCATTTTTCTCTGTAATTTGGTATCCCTTTTCGCCACACTGGGGCGTGCTCATAAGTGTGCATATGTGGAGGCAGGTGCATGCTAGAGTCTGCATCCCTCCCTTCTACTGCCCTCCTTGACCTATACTGCTATCCGGCCTCCACCGGGTGCCAGTCATTTGGCGGAGCATGCAGGTCCTCCCTGTCCCGGAAGGGTGAGCAGCCCTTTGAGTGCTCAATCCTCTCTCACCCTGGCCGACCCACAGCAATCTATACTCGTTCGAACACGGATCACCAGCATGGCAAGAGGTAAGGCTCACAGCGCCTCTGCCTCTACGCCACTGCGCCAAAACATTTATGAATTTGAAGGGTTCCTCACCCACTCTATAAATATACACAATGTTGGCAGAAAGGCCATTGGTCTATCCAGTCTGCCCCTGATTCCCTATCTATCCCTGACCTAACTGTCATCCCGGCACTAGCCTTCCTTCCTCCCCAACCTCCACCCTGTGCTGCTATCACCTGAGCAGCCACAACAGCCTTCACTCTGTTCCAACTGTTCTTGAAACCATTTAAGATTTTGTCTTGTACCACCTCGACTCACAGACTGTTCCAAGGCTCCACCACCCTCTCAGTAAGGTAATACTTCCTCACATCCTCTTAAAATTTCCCCCTTTCAGTTTCCATTCATGCTCCCATGACCTCGGATTTGTGCTTATGCTAAATAACTCCTCGCAGTTCACCTAATTTATTCCTTTCGGGAATTTGAAGGTTTCTATCATATTACCACTCTCACATCTCGTCTCAAGCAAGTACATGTTTAGCACCTTTAGCTGCTTTTTGTAAGATTTACCCTGCTGGCCTTGTATCATCTCGGTCACCCTTCTAGCTGTCCTCATCCACAGCATGGCCCCAATTTAGTGTCTGTCATCCAGTCGAAGAAAACTATTAGGTTCATCTGACAAGAAATCCCTGCCACAAACCCATGCTGCTTACAGTCCAGGAGGCCATTGCTCTACAGATAGTGCACAAGGTCCTCCTTGCCTAGTGAGTCTATCAGTTTCCCTACAACTGAAGTAAAACTGACAGATCTGTAGTTCCCTGCCTGCTCCCCGCCCCCCACCCCCCGTGGAGTGGAACCACGTCAGCCACCCTCCAGTCCTTCGGAACTACCCCCTACTGTAGCGAGCTGCTGAACTGCCCTACTGGGGATTCACACAGTACCACTTCCAGCTCTCAGAGTACCATCGGATGCATCCTGTCCAGTCCCTGGGCCTTTTCTATCTGAAGGGCTGCCAGCTGGTGAATTCTAGTTGCCTCACCTGTAGGATCCCTTTAAAGGCTGCCTTGATGCCACTCTCTGGTATGGGCCCACTGCCTTCCTTGGTGAAGACAGAGCAGATGCAGTCATTTAGGACCGCTGCCTTTTGCCGTCTTCCTCTACTACCCTACCTTCCTCCGACAGCCAAGCAATTTCCCCTTCCTCTTCTTCACTTTTTCCCTAATATAAGTAAAGCATTTCTTCTCTCTACTCTTAACACCTTCAGTAATACACAGTTCAGTGTTTGTCTTAACTGTCATCCTAGCTTCCCTAGTTCGTCGTTTGTGTTCTCCCCTTACTTTCTTCCCATGCTTTTCCATGTACTTTATGAAGGTCTTTTGCTGACCCTCGTTGCTACTCTTGACACTTTCCATGAACCACACTGGTCACTTGTACCTGCTTCTTTTGGTTGTTGTCTTCAAGCACATCTCTAATGCCTCAAGAGTGGCCCCCTTTATTGCCTTCCACCTCTCATCTACCCCTCCTATGTGGTCTACTCTGACTAACTTGTCCCGAAGCAGCTCCCTCATCCTGTTGAAGCCTGCCCAATTAAAATCGATTCCCTCAGCTTTCAACTGGGGTTTACGGCAGCCCCCATGGCTAGCTCAAACCATACAGAGTTATGGCCAATATTTCATGGCCCCCCCACCGCTCCTACCATCTCAGAGTTGGTGAGCACTATACCAAAGATGGCAGCCTGCGTGGAGGGTTCACCAACCAACTGCACCAGCACAGTGTCCTGGACTGTATCTAGCAAGGGCCTGCCTTCTGGAGCTCCTGCAACTGGAACCTCACAGTCTATGTCGGGCAGGTTCAGGTCACCCACCACCACCACCTCCTCTTTTTCCACTCCCCTGACTAGTTCTTCCCCCAAGTTCCATATCCCTCTTCTCCACTTGTCCTGGCTGTCTACAGATCACCCCGTCCATGTTTTCTTGCCAGAGGCTGTTGTGAGCTGCGCCACAGTGATTCTGTGTCCCCAGCTGTCCCCTGATGTGTCCATCCTCCACTGCCACAATGCCATCCCTGACACAGCAGGCTACCCTCCACCTTTACTCTGTCATTCCCAAACACGGATTAGCCTGGGACTGTCAGGTTCCAGATGTTATTTTCCAAGGCCCAAATCTCAGTGATGGCTACAAGGTCCACCTCAGTGTCTGTTATCATCACCAGGAGCTTGCTAATTTTACTACCTAGACTTCTGGCGTAGAGACTGACCTCCTTCCATCTAACCCTTGACCCCCTCTGGTAATTTACTTGTCCTTTGTCTTTTTTCCTCCTTTGTCTCCTCTCCTTTTTTTTGTTTGCAGGTTCTGTGCCCCTCCTTTGATCCATTCCCCCTCAGCCCCATTTCTGCCCTGTGTCTCTACAAGCCCCAGATTTAGGAGAGCACTAGCTAGGTTTCCCTTTCTCTTCTGCCACCATGGTTCCCCTGAACTCAGTCTCCCCGACCGTCAGTTTAACTGTCCGATAAAAGGCGTCAAACTTCTGCCCCAGGCTTTAGCCCCCTCCTTAGTCAGGTGGAGGCCATCACCTTGAAACCTCCCTGCACCTGAAGTTGCCGTGTAGTTCCCTCCAGTGGTACCCTTCTCCTGACACCAACTCCCTCAGCCACCCATTAAACTTCTCATCAGTTCCTCCTTACCTTTAACCACTCTCCTCTGTCCCAATAGAGAAAGGACCTTGGAAAAGGTCAGAGAGGCCGAATGTGCCTTTAATCTGTCCACCAGGCTACAAAAGTTATGTTTCAACATCTCCACAGACTGGAGATCCAGATCATTGGTACCCAAGTGTACCAGCACCCCAGCTCCTCCATCCACCATCCTCCCTACCCTATCTACATCCTGCAATGGCTGCTGCCCCAGGAGGCATCTGATCATCCCCTCCTCCCTACAACCCTCCATCCATCACTCTCCTACCCCACCACTGGAGTCCCCAACCACCAAGACTCTCTTAACTGATTTCTTCCTGTTTTCCTAGGTTCCATCAAGGTGTCCTGCCCCTTTCCATCAACTGACTCAGAGTCTTTCCAGTAAAGTCAGGTGCCTGAGGCTCCTTCAGGGGTGCAAAGCAATTTGCCATCTGGATGGAATGGTGCTGGACAACCTCTCCGTGGCTAGTCCTGGCTCTGTTCCCCCTCCCACCCACACTCCCACCCCCCCCCAGACCAGTAGGCCTCCATGGGAGTGGGAGTGCAGTATGCCGTGTCCAGCTGAGCTGGCGACACAGCAGAGATCTCATCTTGCCACTGCCAGCTGAATTTGGAATAGTGCGAGTGTTAGCTCACTGGGACTCAATCCCCTTTACAGGAGCAACCAGGAACACAAGTGGAAAATAAGCAGATAGTAATTTGAACTTATTTACATACAATCAACAAGCAGTGTACCAGAGGTTGCTTTGCCACTTGCCATTAGAGACGAAGATCGATATTTTAGGGTGATTTTTTTTTTTTTTAAACCATTTGATGCTATGAAATAGAACTGACAATAGGTCTTGCCGCAAACAAATAGATTTCAATGAAGACACTGGCACAAAAAACTAAAACTCAAGAGTTATCCCTCGTATACAGTCAAATAGAAGCACTTAACTTAAATTGGAGTTATTTTGGTTTATACCATTAGGTATACTTACAGTCAGCATTTAAAATCAAATATTACTTAAGTTTAGGTTTGACATCATTAAGGAATTTGACAGGCCGGCCTGCCCGGCGCAGTGGCGCTACCGCCACGATGCCCGGCGACCGGGTTTGGTAGCAAGCCTGGGGCGTCGGAGGCTAACAGGGGAGAAGGACTGAGCGCCCAATGGGCCGCTCTCCTTCTCCGGGAGGGGTGGGTTGCTCTCCTTGCTGCTGTACTGCCGCCACATGGGTGACTATGGGTAGTGCTGGTGCAGCTGAGGAGGCAGATTGATAGGGAGAAGCGGGCATTGGCTGAGGAGCAGAGGTGCATCTCAGTCTCATTGGTCCTCCTCAAAAGCTGACGTCGGCAGAGGGGCAGGGACCAGAACAAGGAAAAAGGCCCCATGTCTGGTCCAGGGGACGGGCTCCTACACTGTACAACCACGGAGGAACCGGGTGGATTCAACTCTCGCTCCCTGAAGATTCGGAGGAAGGTAAGAGAAGGGCCTCCTCCACCCCACCTGGGGTGGGGGTCATCCAGGCCTCTAGAGTGTTAATGGAGCGGGGCACTATCGGAGCGATCCCCGGTCCTCTCAGCAGCATAGCCTGAGTGGTGCACTGGGTCGCACTGAGAGAGGGACCAGACGTGGAGAGACAAGGGACAAAAATAGACGGTAAAAAAAAAATAAAAATTAAAAATCATGGAATTTGACTGATCAGATACCACTGGGCAGGAAGTTCCACACCGTAATGCCTCTAGCCCCACAGATCTTCTGGCCCTTGTAAATCTTAATATAAAGTACTAGTCGCCAAAATTATGCTGCAAGGCCTTGTTAAAAGTGAATTAGAACTCAAGTGGGAGTCAGTTCAGTTTAGAGAACATATGGCAGTGGTGGGGTCTGACTGGGCCCCCCCCCCAAAAAAAAAACACTACCCCCAAAACCCAACGCCATCAAGACAAATTAAAAAATGTTGTAGATCACACTTTTCATTTTCAACTCAGTGGCTGAGACAAGGTCAAAATTAGGGAGCCATATTCCACCACAGGCATATGGTTTTGCGGGACAACAGCAATTCCAGCCACCGCACACAAGCAGTGTCTGACTCGGTACAACATCCCCAACCTGTCGTGATGAGCACAAAGTAGCTCTTTTTGCAGGTGACCTTCTGCTTTACCTGGAGAACCCCGTCCAGGACTTACCCGAGGTCCACTCCTTGTATGGCAATCTCTCCAGGGCACAAAGTAGACTGGACAAAAAAATGAGTTTATGCCTATCGGCAGAGCTAATAAAGCTCAGGTTGTATCCAGTCTGGGGGCAGAGGGCCTGCAAATGGTAAATCAAATTAAATCTCTGGGGATCTGCATATCCTCTAGGCTCAATCAACTGTATACCAAAACATTAAACTTCTCCTGCTCTCTCAGGAATGCCACTTGACAATGCCAAACAGGCAGTTTTTATTTCCTATTAAGCCTTGCAATGGTTTGCCACAATTGCTGGAATTACTCTGTACTGTTTGTTACACTACATGCCCATTTTGTTGGGTTTCTGTACATGTTTATTTTCTACTTCTGTTGTACTTTGTAACTGAAGTGGAACCCCTGTAAACGAGACATTTTGCTCAAAGGTTGTAATCCAAATATTCAATAAATGAATAAATAAAAATGCGAGCAGTGGCAATCACTCCCGTTATCCCTTCTCGGCTGCATTACCATCAAAATGTCCATTATGCCCAGATGTCTGTACCAATCCCTACATATACATGTCCCTTTAACCCATTTTAAAGAGCTATGTACTGCTTGGGATTAATCGAAATTTTCAGATGCAGTCAGCTATCACTTCCTATATCTCAAGTATTTTTTTATTTTCTGTTTGCTGATTAGAGAATTTTCCACCTGGCAGTACTTGGGTGATATGTGGAGCATCACATTGTCTGGAGGAAAGAAAAAGTCAGTTCTGTTCCTTCCACTATATCATCAGAAATGAGACCAAGCACCTTGAAGCACTACAATCCTTGCAGCCTGAGCAGTGACTCTCACAAGCTCCAAATTAAAATGCAGGAAACTGTGACATAACTAGTAACCAGGTAGAGACTGTCACTGCTGTTTCATGGGAAAGTGAAACTTGGCAGTGAGAAATGGTTCTCACTGGTTACTAGTGATGTCACAGTCAGTGTGGTCTCAGATGTTAATGTAATGGGAGGAACAGAATTTACTTTTTTCCCCTTCCAGACAGAGAGCTGCTCCACACATCACCCCAGTACTGCCAGGTGGAAAAACTTCAAATCAGCAAACAGAAAATAAAAAAATACTTGAGCTAGAACAAGTGATAGCTGACTACACCTGAAAGTTACAATTAATTGCAGGCAGCTTCCAGGCATTACACTAGCTCTTTAAACTTTTGAATTCTATTATGCGCAAATTTCTGTGGAGGGAGAAATCGACCCGCATTAAAAACAGACAACACTGCAAATGCCATACAAGGCCAGGGGCGCTGGCCTCCCTCGCTTTCAGCACTATTACTGAGCCTCGCAGCTGGCCTATCTGCCAGTGGGAGTGGGGATGCCCAAGCCCCACCCCCCCCCCGGTTATGCATGGAGGAAAAGGAATTGAGACGTGACCTCTACACAGAATACCTGTCCAGATACTTACAACCCTTACTCACCCATGGTGTTCAATCCCTTTACAAACACCACCATTCGGGTGTGTGTGGTTGACCGTGAATAAACACACAGGCCACCCTCATCAGCCATTGCCTTGGACTGACCTCACTTCAGCTGTGAAAGATACAGGTCCACGTTCAGTGCAGCTGCTTCGGAGACTGCTCCAAAGGCGCCACCTAGGGGTTAAGGTCTGTGGTGCAGCGGTATGGGGGGGGGTACAATCCTTGAATTCACGGAGGTTAATACTGACTGGGGCATATCCCCAGGGGACTATTTTGTGTATTATACTGTGTGCCATAGACTAGGCACACTTCTGGAAGCTACTGGTGGTTGGGCGGCTCCTTCCCCCTTTGAGGAGGAATTGTACAGCCCAACCCTGCTGTATATCTCTTTCAGCTTATCATAACACTTTACAGGGGAGTGATGACCATTCAATGGCGGACATCAGAGTAAAATGGGAGCATGACCTGGATGTGACAGTTGATGCCACTACCTGGCATCTTGCTTCAAGGCACCTCCAGTTGTGCTCCCGTAGTAATAAATTAAAACAATGTCACCTTAGTTTCATGTATAGAACATATATAACTCCTAAAAAGCTGCATGTTATTAATTCTATGAACCCAGATACATGTCCCAAATGTGCACAGGAAGAGGCAGACTTCCTGCACCTGGCTCTAATGTGCCCAAGGGTCACCCTGTTTTGGTACGAGATGCATCGTATAATGGGGAAGGTCTTGGGATACACACCTTCAAAATCTCCACTCGAGCTTATGTTGGGGGCATATCCATTCTGCCCTCAAAGTGGCGGTAATCAAGCACTCTGGTCCACTGCTCACGTCTCAGAAAAAAAAAAAAACAAAAAAAAACCATAGCTCAAAACTGAATGTTTCCGAATTCTCCCACAATTCACTGGGTTCTTAATATGAAGATGTGTTTAGGCCTAGTGAGGACCCAGCTCACTGCGAATGATGCTAAAGATTCCTTCGATAAAATATGGCAACCCCCTGATTTACACTGTGGAGCAGGGCATGGTTCCTATATAACCCTAGTGCCCCAGAAGTGTGGGCTGAGGAACCTTGAAACATTACAGCCCTGTACCCCCCTCCACATCCGTGACCTGTCAGATGTAAATATAAGCGTGTTTAGTCCCTTATAGTTGTATTAACTGCTATTTTGGTCCGCTCAATATAGAAATGCATGGTACCACATATATACTTGCGTAACAGGTGGACTGTGTATAAGTCAGGAGGGTATTTTTAGGTGTCCTGTAAGCGACTTTTCCTTTGACCTGCATACAAGTCGGGAGGGGTGTTCTTTGGCAGAATGGACTCAGCTGACTTGCATAGCCCTGGTAGTTTTACCTCGGATCGCAACTTGTTTTCGTTAGCCAGCAGCGATACTAACTGTAATCATGCCACCAACGCACTCTGTTTTACTCAGACCGCAAGTTATTACCAATGTGTTAATTAGCCGCTCAACGTACTAGGCATATACAATACCTGAAGACCTGGCATTAGCACTTACTGATTAAAGCATTGATTGCTAACTGTTCTGTGGCTATTTACTTACCCTAATCATTAACCTGGATAAACTAGATGAAGCACGGTAGATAAATTGCTGAAGAACAGTTTGCCATCACCTCCAAAATGCCTGGGCTAAAAAGAAAACGGAGTGCATACACGGCTGAATTCAAACTCACAGGTCATCAACTTTGCAGAGTCTAATGCTGCCACTGAAAGAGAATTCTATATGAATAAAAAACTGAAAAGGGACTGGTGGGGGGGGACAAAAACTATCTATGGTAGCTAAAAATGTTAAAAGAATCAAGCTGAACCCTTTTCCTGTCTGCTCGATAGAATCGAACTGAGCTCGTGGGTGCTAGAGTTACAGCAGCAGGGATATATAGTGAACAGGACTGCAATAAGGCTTCAAGCTTTAATCACTAGCAAATAGACAGGGTGCCCACAATAAAGACAGCTTCAAGGCATCCGCAGATTGGTGCGCCAGGTTTATGCGAAGGCATGGACTAACCCTCGGGCAGCAGAGAACACATGTACAGGGGTTGAAAAATCCCCAAGTCCGAGGTCCGGGATGCACAAAAAGCAGCTTGGGACTTGCACACTACAGCCCTTTTAAGCCCGACGGACTTGGCTGTATTTACTTCAAACGACTCCGAAAGTTTTAAATAAATGACAAGCGCGGTGTGCACTGGCCCTTTAAGTGAATGCCTCCCCCTCTGTTCTGCGTGATCCAAGGTGCTGCTGTGTACCGTAGACTGCTGCCTGGCTGGTGTGGCAGCAGCCTGCTCGGGGGGGGGGGGATCTGTGGCACCCTGCTGGTAGTCTGAGGCTCCTGTGCTCCTCTTCCACGCCACCTCTCTCTCACAGCAGCCAATTAAGAAGCGCGACGTGGAATTGGCGGTTTGTGACACTTCTTCTACGCCGCACAGAGAGAGGAGAGCAGCCGATATCAGAGTTGTGTGGACGGTGGTAGCCTAACTTGCAGAACAGTTATATTTAATCGAGCAGACTGCAGAGCGTGGATCTGTGTAAAAAGGAGCCAGGAGTCCGCTGGCGGTCGCCGTTCAGAGTTGCTGGTCTGGAGAAACAGTAGAGCCGTCGGAGCCCTAAGCCTATCCTAACTAGGTACTGCCTCGCGAATCGGTGCCGATCCTGAGGAGAAGAGGAGAGACTTCACTAGAGCTAGCAGAGGAGAGCAGTGAGACAGTGCAATGACTCTAGGAGAAACTAAGAGGGAATCAGGATTCATTGGGTAAGGTGTATCTCCTCCTCCAAGAATTGTTAGCAACAGCCCGTTTATTTAGAAGGAGGATCCATCTTATCGTCAGTCATCTGACAGGAGCCTGGAGGTAAGGAGTTTGACACGGGGGCAGCTGAGCAGACTGGGTGCCAAGATAAGCGCCATTACATAATAATTGGAGCCCCCATTATTTAAAAATTAAATCTGACTTGTTTAAAAATAACCAAAGAGTCCCTGTTGTGTTGAGGAGTGTGTGAACTGTGAGTGCATTCATGTGAAGGAGAGGGAGTGGGGATAAAATGCATTTCAGCTCTTTCCATAGTTCTGCTGACCAGAGCTCAAGGAAGTCATAATATCCACAGGCAGGGCACCAGTGGTGAACAAGAACAGAAAAGTATTTCTGGTGGCTAGCAGTCCCTCCCCCGCCTGATCCATCAACTGATATAATAAAAAGTGTTCCTGGTTGCTAGTGGTCCCACTCCTCATCCGATATAATAAAAACATTTTCTGGCTCAGATTGGGGACGGGGGAAGTGGGGTGATGTGGCTCTGCCTGTCAGGCTGGGGGGGGGTCCACTAGACCACCACTAGGGACAGTTTAGTTTCTGACAACCAGTGAATTGGGGATGGGGACCACTAGCTACCAGGGAGATGGCATTAGTGTTACATACATAGATACATAGAAATGTGATGGCGGAAAAGGACCACCAGGCCCACCTAGTCTGCCCACCGGTCTAGTTCTCTGCTAGGACATGCCCTTCCCCCTCACCCGCCCCACCCTCAACAATTCCCTTGTGTCTATCTCGAGCTCTTTTGAAGCATTCCACTATTTCCAATCAACTTCTCAGGGAGTGTGCTCATAAAAAATGGGAGACTATGGCTTTTTAGTTAAAAAAAAAAAAAAAAAGATGTACAAAGTATTGGAGTGTACCCAGAGACCGTGTGTGTCTGCCTTACAGCACTGCTTCAGCGATCTCAATATAAAAGGAAAGTGGGGGTTCACTGGTGCATGCTGGATTGTGAAACTTAATTTAGAGCCAAGCATATAGTCTTGAATCCAGCCTGCGAGCTGTGAATAATTTGGCTTGTAGAGGACTACCTGTTGCTTCCTGTAAGAAATGACGAAAAATTTGCTTTAGTAAAAATGTAGTGGGGAAAAGAATAAAACCTGTGACTTACTAATGCCTGCCACGGACTTATGGACCAAAAATAATATAAGTCCTGGACTTACGGCCTCCCCAAAAATTTTTCAACCCCTGATGTAGCCCAGAAACTGCCAGAGGATGTGAATAAAAAGGTGGACAACTTCCACACTTTTGTACTGAATGAAAGAAAGCAGCACAATTATTCTCTGGTAGCTATTAGCAATTTGGATGAGACTGCGGTTAGTTTCGATCTGCCTTCTAACCACAAAGTTCACGTCAAGGGTGAAAAAAAAGTACACGGTCTGTACTTGTGGTGTGGAAAAATTTAATTTCACCGTGGTACTAGCTTGCCTTGCAGACGGTTCACAGTTAAAACCTATGGTGATTTTCAAAGGAAAACATTCCTGAAGGAGAAAATGGTTCCTTGTGTGCTAGTAGAAATAAACCAGAAAGGCTGGATGGATGAATTCTTGTTGTAACATGGCAATAATCAGACAGGTGGAATGGGCAGCAGCGATTGGTGAAAGGGCATCACGGGATCAAATGTGGAGTGGGTATTAATCGACGATAGATGCCGTGCCCGATAAGGTAGCACCGAACCAGCCAGACCCCCAGCTTAGCAGCACTGGGCACAGATGGGGAGCGAGTTGTAGACAGGCAAATGTGGCAGAACGAGAGGGAGACAAGCTACACGCAGAGTGGAGCACAGCGGAAGGCAGCACACCAGAGAGGCACTAGCAGCACAAGACGCAGTGGCCGACATCGGACCACTGTGCAAGAGGGAAGGGGAAGTGACCCGGCCGGCATGTAAATTTGGCACCGATCGCACACCGCTGGCAAGTGAGCAGTGCATCGAGATCTCCAACACCTGCCATGAAAGAAGAAATAATGCCCAATTGGCACATTTTCTGGACTGGCATGTGAGATGCACTATTTGCTTTAATTAGACGTTGTAATATTTTGAGCGCATCAGCATGTTAATGCTGTTTTGTCACAACATTTGAAAGTGCAGTACAAATGTATCCTCAGAACTTGAGCCCCCTGTGTAATGCTGCTGAAGCGCACACAACATAGGCTCCTGGACTCTATCCTCCCGCGCCCATGTTAAAGCGCATTAAGCCACTCGCGGCTGGCATCTAATGCGACTGATGCATGGTTGAGCGGTTGTTCGCTCTCGGCCTCAGGCCACAACCCTCCCAACCATGCATTAGTCCAGCATTAGATGCCACCTTCGACGTGGCTTAATGCTTACGTGAACAAGTGGATCACTGAAATTTGGGCCAAAAGACCAGGGGCACTAATCCAAAAAAAAGCTTGTTGTTATGGGACATGTTTCGTGGTCACCTTGTTGATTCCGTAAAGCAGAACCTGAGGAAACTACTGACATCAGGCTGTACTACCAGGTGGCTCCACCTCGATCTTACAACCCCTCGATGCCAGTTTAAATAAGCCCTTTAAATCGTGGATGCGAGAGTACTGGAGGTTGTGGATGGTTAATGGCCAGAAAGAATTCACAGCAGGCGGGAATGTTAAAAAAACCAAGTTACAGCCAGGTGTGTGAATGGGTGAGAGATGCCTGGGAGTCAATTTCACCAGAAGCTGTCATAAAGACTTTCAAGAATTGTGGGATTTCCAATTCGATAAACGGCACGGAGGATCATCTACTGTATGAGGATTTGATTGGTGCCAACACATCATCCCATATCAAAACAGACGACAGTACTGAAGATGGTGACGATCATAGCACCGAGTTGGAGGATATTTATGAAGATAGGCCTTTGTCCGAGCTACAGCTTCACATGCTGTTCGAGTCAGACAGTGAGGATAAGACAGAGTTTCTGGGGTTCTGAAGGTACTGTACTGTAAGCTGTATGCCTCTCTGATTTATAGAAGTCGGGGTAAGCTGCTTCAATTTGAACACCAGAACTGTGCACATTGCTGGTACAGTCAGACTGCTGGCTAATGAAAAAAACGTTGCGGTCCAATTTAAAGAACTGTGCACATTGCCGGTACCTAAGACTGCAGGCTAAGACTTGAGGACACTGCTGACTATGGTATTGGTAATGCAAAATGGCAGTACCGTGCACACAATTGCTTCAGTATACACTGTACAGTACAGACTGAGTCCATACTGCCAAATATTTTATTGCTTTTCAAATTAAATAAAATGAAATTAATAAAGTTACTGCATTGAATGTTTATCACTGCTGTTTTTTTGCATTTGGGACACTTTGTTTTTAGGATTTTTCCGCTACTTGCATATAGTTGGCACACTATGTTGGCAGTGGGAATTTTAGACCAAAAACCTGACTTAGCACGCGAGTATATATCGCATTTATTTCTATAATTATGAAGTTGTGCATAATAGTATTACTGGTGTTAATATTGTCTGAATTACAATCAAAGTTTGTACTATTGTTTTCTGTTATTTCAATAAAATGTTTAACCAAAAAAAACTGTTGTGATGCTTCAGAATCAAGCGAGAAAACTTCAAGCAAGCACATATCTAGCTCACAGCTCTGTGTCTGCCCTGTTGGATGGAACTGCTGAAAGGCTTTTCTCAAACATTTCCAAAAGAAGACTGTTGTGATGTCATCCAGCAAAACTTAAGCTCTCTTGACCAGCAGGCACTACTATTCAGAAACCATGCTCTTTTTTCATTTCGCTTTATCTCCTTTGGGCATCTGCTCGGCCCTCTTTCACCAACACCACTGCCACCTACCTGACCTTAGAGCTGCACTCCTCAGGGTTCCTCCAGGACTCCAAGGGAGCCTGTGTCTCACCATAACATGCCTGTTGTTGACTACCCTGAAGCAGGGTAGTGATGTCCGTTCATATTTGACCGCCATGCAAAGGCCCTTCCTGGAGCCATCTCTGGAATCTCGAGGAGAAGACCGCCCAAGCTGACGGGGGAGGGGCTGCATCTCCCAGGCAGTCCCATTTTTCCCTTTCTCTAACTCCTCCCACCAAGAGCACTAGTGCTAACAAGCCTGACACTCTGACGCATGCTTGATCTCCCATCCAAGCACAGCCTGGAGGCTCCCGAATCTCCACTGCCACCTCTGGTCACCCATGCAGCCAGATGTTTCTCCCTCCCTCACCGGATGTCTACTCGGACCCTTGATCCTCTCCCCCAGTTGGTCCCAGATGACTCCAGCTCACATCCCAGCTAGGGCTGCCTTCATGACAAGCAGTAGCTCTAACACTGTGCTGATAAATCGACCTGAAAAAAAAAAAAAATCTCAGTTCATTTAGCATCAAACCGCTTTCTGTAAGTAGAGCACTCCAGAGTTTGAGTATTATACTATGTCAGCAACACCTTGTGGCGGTTGAAAGCCAGACAGCTTCACCTCAGGCATCACAGCACTCAGTATGCCAACACAGCATAACATGGAGTTTGGGTATTATACTATACAGCAATACCTTGTGGTGGTTGAAAGCCCCTCAGCTTCACCTCAGGCATCACAGCACTCATTATGCCAACATAGCATAACATGTGGCTAGGGGTATGCTAACAGAAAACCATAATACTCCAGGGTCAAAATTTTACTTTGCAAATCAAACACAGCCGCATGACAAATCACTTACCACCACCCCACCACCACACACACACACACACACACACAAAAAAAAAAAAACAGAAACATAGAAGTTGACGGCAGATAAGGACCACAAGGCCCATCCAGTCTGCCCATTTTTTCTACCTTATGAATGTGCCATCGGCCTTTACTCTGTCAATGGCTTATCTATTCATACTCATCTGTATTGCTCCCTTATGCCTATCCCATGCCTGTCTGAGGCCCTGCACTCTATTCATATCCACCACTTCCTGAGGTAAGCCATTCCATGCATCCACCCTTTCTCTGAAAAAGAACTTCCTCACATTACCCCTTAATCAGCCTCCCTCTAATCTCATGCTGTCTCCTCTTGTCCTGCTATTTTTCTTATACTGAAACATGTTAGACTCTTTCACCTTGTTAATGCCCTTAAGATGTTTGAATGTTTCAATCATATCAACTCTCTCTCTCTTTTGCTCTAGGCTATACATACTGAGCTTCATTAATCTGTCCTTATATGTTCTCTGATGCAGTCCCTGCTCCATTTTGGTTGCCCTTCTCTGGACTGCCTCCATTTTGTTAATGTCCTTGTGCAGATGCGGCCTCCAGCACTGCGCGCAGTACTCCAGATGGGGCCTAACCAGTGTCTTGTAAAGAGGGATTACCTCCCTCTTGCAACTTGAGATACCCCTACTAATACACCCCAACATTCCTCTAGCCTTACCTACTGCTTTAGTGGTCTGCTTGGATGATTTCAGGTCATCTCTGATGATGATGCCCAAGTCTCTTTCCTTCCTTGTGATAGCCAGCAACTCCCCTCCCAACCTATAGGTGGCTTCAGGGTTTCTCTTCCCTATGTGCATGATCTTGCACTTCTTTGCTGAAATCCCAGTTGCCACTCTTCAGACCTTTGCCAGTTTTTCCAGATCTCTTCTCATTCTGCCCACCCATCTGGATCATCTGCTCTGTTGCAGATCTTGGTGTCATCTGCAAACAGGAAAACCTTACCCTCCAGTCCATCTGCAATGTTACTGATGAACCTACTGAAGAGGACTGGCCCCAGGACTGATCCCTGAGGTACCCCACTTGTGACTTGAATCTCTTCTGACTGTATGCCATTTACCACCACTCTGTTTTCTGCCCACCAACCAGTTTGCCACCAAGTTGACCAACCTCTGACCCACCCCGAGCCTACCCAGCTTATTAATCAATCTTCTATGTGGAACAGTATCAAAAGCTTTGCCGAAGTCAAGGCAGGCGACATCAACTGCACCCACTTGGTCCACCACTCTGGTTGCCCAGTCAAAGAAATCTATGACATTAGTTTGACAGGACCTTTCTGTTGTAAACCCATGCTGTCTTGGACCCTGTGCGCCTATGGATTCCAGGTGTTACACTATCCTTTCCTTAAGGAGTGCCTCCATAATCCTGCCCACTACTGAGGTAAGACTAACTGGTCTGTAGTTCCCTGCCACCATTCTTGTGGAGTGGGATCACATGAGTCCTTCTTCAGTCTTCTGGGACAGCTCCTGTGCTCAAACACTCACTAAACAGTTCTGATAATGGCTCTGCTAGTTCCACCCTTAGCTCCTTTAGTACCTTGGGATGTGTGCCATCAGTTCCTGTCGCCCTGTCCACCCTGAGCTTAGTGAGCTCTTGTAGGACCCTTTTTTGTGAAGGGACTTGTGCACACTTCCCTCCCCCGTGTCCATGGTGCTGATCTGTGGGCCCTGCCCTACCTTCCCCTCAATAAATACTGAGCAGAAGTATCTATTTAGGATAGATGCTTTTCCTTGGTCCTCCTCCACACACTCCCCCTTATCCCCTCTGATCTTAGCAATACCCCCTCTGGACTTTCTCCTTTCACTAATGTATATATAGAAAGTCTTGCCTCTTCTTTTACTGTTTGTGCTAGTGTTTCCTCAGTTTGGGCCTTTGCCTGCCTTACTGCCTTCCCTGCTCCCCTTAGGGAAATTTATATGCCTCCCCTATATTTCCTGAAGGCCAACCTTTTGGCTTTGATCTTTTCTGCTACTGTTTTTGAGAACCAAAGTGGTTTCCTCCTTCTTTTGCTCTTGCTTTTCTCCCTAACATAATGGGATGTTGCTTCAAGTATTGCATCCTTAATGCTTGCCCACTTTGCCTGTACCCTCTCACCTGTATTTCTTCTTGCTAGGACTAGCTTAACTCTGTTGACCATATTATCAAAGTCAGCTCCTCTGAAGCCCCATATTTTTGCCTTGGAATTGGATGATTTAGTTCCAGTGGCCAAACTGAACCATACCCATGTGATGGTCACTTGCCCCCAGGTGACCTTCTACCTGGAGATCTGTGATCCTTTCCCGTTAGTACTAAATCCAGGATAGCCCTGTTTTTTGTGGTTATTGCACCAATTGTTTGAGGCCCGCCGCAGGAATCGACTATGTGTCTAGTTCTGGCAGATGAAAAGAAAAACATCTAAAGCTTTCCAATACAAGCAATGTCCAAAGTCACAAAAAATGCAACTTCTTTTGAAACACAGATACACACACACACACACAAACCAAACCACCAAGAAAGCTAACTGAAACCTCCCATTACATGCTAAACCTAAACTGGAACACATAAATGTATCTTCATCGGTGAGTGGCGCAGACGGCAGCAGGTCAATAAAATAACACCTGTGCAGGCGCTCCCCTCCTGAGGGAGGCCTGGCATCTAAAGCTCCTAGAGAGGCTTCTTGTAGTGACCTGAAAGAGATGCATTTTGTGCCGCACTTCCCCAGCCTGGACGCTGTGATGTATACACCCATATGGCAGGGGAGCACAGGGAGGGACCCATTAATTTAATTAGACAAAGTACAGTTAACAACTTCAGCTATCATTTCTTATGACAGAACTAATAAAACTGACCAAAATGCATTGGTCAGTCTCAGGATTACAAGTCAAGAATGCAGCTGTCAACTGTGACATACATTCACTGCTCTCCTCAGATGCATACAGTCTATACCTAATGTCATGGACATATGCAGGCAGCACATTTGTGACTGTTAAAGAGCTCCTCGAACACAATATTGTAATGCAGGCAGACAGATTCGACAAAAGCTGCCTGCCCCAGGACCTAAATCACCGAAAATATATTTATTTATTTTATTTTATTTTTTAACACAAGGATTATTTAGTACTTCAACTTACAATAACATGAGCCTAACTTCCTCACTGCACTAAAGCCACCCTGCCCCCAAAACTGCATTTTGATGCTGCAAAGTGGGGAAGGGACTGCAGGACTACAGATAACTTATAGACAATACTGGCTGGGCAACTCTGCGCAACCAGCCTGTGCTGCCATCAAGGGGTTCTGATTCTGTTAGACCTCAAGAGAGAAGCTTGAGAGGTCACACAGAATCAGAACCCCGTGGTGGTAGCTCAGGCTGGTTGAGCTCACCCAGCCAGTATGTTTATATTGCTTGTACAGCACACAAGCACAAGAAACATTCTGAGGACAGTAGAGTGTGGCAGTGTTTGGCCAATCCAGCGCGCTTTCAGGGTGTCATCCTCAGCCACCAATCAACAGAGAAGGCACCGATGACAGCAGTTTCGAGAGCGCCAGACTTGAAGAAATCTGCCGCTCCAATCACAGACAGTTTCGTCATTGCACCAGCAGGTCTTTTTCCCCACCCTTGCAACCAAATTCCAGCCATCGCATTACAGTGCACAGTAATGTGCATGGTTGGACTTCTGACGCAACTCATTTGCTCAGTGTGCTTTCCTGGTGAAATAAATAAATAAGCCCGCCCGCATAATTGGCAGCCAATCCCTGTGTCAGCATGCCCCCCAAGCCGAACATATATTTTGCCAACAACGGGGTGCCCAATTCCGTGTTGGCATGCCTCCACCCCACTACTGTGGCACACTGGGAGCGCACTCAGAGTACAAAGTACTTAAGTTTTTCCGACACAGAGATGCCCACTCCCAATGTCGGACGTGCCTCCCCATGCCTCTTTTCTGTCAGCCGACCTGGGTGCCCAATCCCCAGGTCGGCATTTACCCCCCCACTAGTCTGGCACACTGGCAGCCACCCAGCAAAAGGAAATCCATTTGGTTTTCACCTACAAAGAAAACAGTCCTACAATATTATTTTTTTTTTTTAAACCTGAAAAAAAAAAAAAAGTTCCTCATTGTAACTGCTGGCCCTCCCCAACCCGCACCTCTCTGCGATCCCACCTCCCTGCACCCCCCACCCATACTACCTCCGGAGGTCCGGCGCTGCGATCTTCTGTGGACCAGGAACACATCTGCACTCTTCAAAAGTTGACCAAACTGAAGAAAATCATGATGCAGCTCTATAATGGCAATCAATGAGGGATTTCAACTTAGGTTGGTATCTCAGCCACTGTTTGAGTTTTGCCCCAAATTTTCAACATGGGGTTCTTGGGATCCCACCTACGATCACAGACACTGTCATTTAGTTTCTCGTCCTAAAAGGTGATTTCGCAGTCACTGTGCGGAATCACCTCCTCGACCAATTAACAAATGACAGTGCCCCTGTTCCATGAGGTGGGGTCCCAAAAGCCTATGTTGTAAGTTTGGTGAAAAACTCCAAAAAATGACTGCGTTACGAGCGTGCAATGCGCAGTCTGTACGCACGCTCCTAACTACCAATTTTTAATATTTTCACCCCAAATTTCCAACAGTGCCATTATTTCACACCTCATTATGAACAGCACAGCTGTCATTTTTGCATCCTGCCTGAAACATGTTTTCGCACCTGTGGCGCAAAATGGCGCACTGTGCAAAATCAACTTCTCGGCCAGATTAATGAAATCACAGTGCCACTGTTCATGAAGGGAGGTCCGAAAAGGCCGCGATAAATTTGGTGAACAAATTCCAAATAATGACTGTGTGTTACGAACTGGCAGCGTTACGCAATTTCTCATGCTCGTAACTTCACCACTGTTCATATTTTCTCTCCAGATTTTCAACACTGACATTTTTCACACCTCCTTATGAACAGTATAGATATCATTTCACATCCTGCCCAAAATGTCTTTTTGCAGCTGTTGCGCGAATGGCGCGCATTCGCTATCTTGAAATCACCTTTCAGGATTGAGTAGCGAAATGATAGTGCCACTGTTCATGAGGTGGGGTCCCAAAGCCTATGTTGAAAATCTGGAGCAAAAAGTACCCGATAACCAAACACCTGGGGCATCAAGATTTCCAACGTAATGCCCACCCTGTACAGACTGACAGGCATCGAGGTGTGCCTTGGGGTCTTCGGCCCTACGTTCACCTCATTCTCCTATACTACACCCATCTCAGCTTATTTCCTTATGGAATGGGGTGAGCGTAAAGGCCGTGAACCCCCAAGGCACACCGTGACACCTGTCAGTGTCTGCAGGGTGGGGTGAGATGGAATGGCGTGGCGTTACGGCCGACACAAGGCAAGGAAAATTTATTTAAAAGATGCCCAATCCCGGAGGCTCTGGGCGCCGTACAAATTTTAAAACATTATACACAAACAATCAAACAAATGAAAATAATAAATCACAAATTATATACTAAATCATACTCTAAACATCAAATGCTTGTGAGAATAATAATGTCTTCAAGCGAACCTTGAAGACATCTATCGTGGGGGCCTCTCTGACCGTAGCTGGTAAAGACTTCCATAGAACGGGAGCCATAACACTAAAGGCTCTATCACCGGCTGATTTAAGCCTCGTTCTAGGAACGGTCAGGAGGCCACCACTGGAGGATCGAAGAAGGCGGACAGAGGGAGTAGGTGTCAGAAGGACTGACAGGTAACCAGGGCCCTGTCCGTGTAGGGCCTTAAAGGTGAGAAGACCCACCTTAAAGAGGATTCTCCACCTGACTGGCAGCCAGTGCAATTCGCACAATACCGGTGTAATATGACAGAACTTTTTCTCTCCAGTCAATAACCGGCAGCTGCGTTTGCACCAGCTGCAGTCTGCGGAGAAGTCCCACTTGTGACCCCGGTGGACAGAGCCAGACAGCAGTAGTCCAACCTAGATGTGACTACAAGGCTGCAGGACAAGGTAGGGAGGTCCAGAGGCGGAACAAGGGGCTTAATCCTGGCAATGTTTCTGAGATGGAAAAAACAGGTACGAACCATGGAAGATATTTGGGCCTCCATGGTCAGATTCCTGTCCAGAATCACTCCAAGATTGCGCACCCAAGAGGAGGCCTTCAATGACACAGCCCCAAGAACAAGTCCAGTTTCTGAGTCAGAGGCCATCCTATCATGCGCTCTGTTCGACTCCACTACCAATACCTCCGTCTTGTTAGGGTTCAGTCGCAACCAGCTGGAAGCCATCCAGTCATTTATCTCGGTCAGACAGATATTTAGCATGTCTACTGCATTGGATGATCCTGGGGCAAAGGACAAATATAGCTGAGTATCATCGGCATAGCAATGAAAACTCAAGCCATATTTCCTAATGATCCCCCCCCCCCAGGGGCAGCATATACACTGTGAACAACATTGGGGCCAGTACCGAGCCCTGAGGGACTCCACAGGGAAGGAGACAGGGTATAGATGAGAAATTACCCATCGTAACCCATTGCCTCCTATTGGTAAGAAAGGACTCAAACCAGTTGATGACAGTACCGGTGAGTCCACACAGCTCCCTGAGACGGACAAGCAACACACAATGGTCCACAGTGTCAAATGCTGAGAAGAGATCGAGGAGAACAAGAATTGTCCTGTCCCCCTGATCTCTAGCCCTGAGGAGGTCATTCTGCACCCGAACAAGCGCAGTTTCTGTGCTATGACTGGCCCGAAAAGCTGACTGGAAGGGATCATACAACTCGTGAGTCACGAGGTGCTCATCCAATTGAAGCACTACCACCTTCTCCACCACTTTCCCCAAAAATGGGAAGTTGGAGATAGGACGGTAATTTGCCATGATCTCCGGGTCCAAAGATGGTTTCTTTAAAAGGGGTCTCACCAGAGCCTCCTTCAAGGCATCCGGAAAGACTCCCTCAGATAAGGAACACCGTACAATCACGGCAAACACCAGGCCAACAGAGTCAACACATCTCATTAAGCAGCGTTGGCACTGGGTCCAGCTCACAGATGAATGCTTCAAATTGGTTGCCACAGCGATAACCTCACTCACCTCCACTGGTCTAAACTCCCCCAACTCGGTAGTGCACTCAGAGCACATGGCGACTACTGTCAACTATAGTATTGCTGGCTGAAGAAGCCACCCGCCAGATCAAGGACACCCTGTCCAAGAAAAACCAAGTAAACTCTCCCACAATCTTTGTGAGAAAAAACCCTCCCAGGCTGCAGACAGACAGGATGGAAAGTCTATCTACAGTCCGGGAAGAGTGAAGCTGGTCGGTTCTTCCCGGCCTCAATCTCCTGGACAGGGACACTGCCTTCTTCGGTTGATTGCCTCCTGATATGCACAATAGTGCATCGTGAGGAATCCAGTTGTCCGCCCCAAGCGGGACCTTCTCCAGCAGCTCTTATCTCCGACCCGTCCTCTTCATCTCCCTGAGGTCCGCACACCTCAACACCTGTCAGTCTCTGCAGGGTGGGGGTTGGCGTTAGTTCAATAATTCACTGCCATTCCTATTATGCATCTCTCTAACTCATGCAGTACCAATGCCAATACCAGCAAGCAAACATTCAGCATTGACAAATGCTTGTTATAGTGTATAGTGACCCCACAAGTTCCGTAGTAAAAACAATAATAATGAAAAACTTGAAATGATTTTGCGCACTCTTCTGCCTCTTTTAGAAAAAAAAAACGCATAGCCATCCTGTCACAAAATTTACTGTTCAAAATTCTGAGATGTGCACTGGCGTTTTTTCCTTTAGTTAAACTGCTGACTCGTGCGCTCTCAAAAACAACCAAGATGTTGTTGTACCACAGTATGGTAATTCCGCATTCCCTAAACCTTGAAGTGCGGTACATTATTTTGATTGCAATGGATTTCTATGTGTAACAAGGGGTCACTATACACTATTATAATGCTATCGGGGGCAGTGACAGCGATGGGGGAGTTTAAAACAAGGATCAAATTGAACCCACTGGTGTAAAAAATATGGGTCTAAAGAAGAATTTTCTGGGTCAAAACATAATTAGTGGCATTTTTTTTTTTTTTTTTAAACAGTTCACGCTCCGTTCCTTTACACATTGTTATAGAGTAGGAGCATCAATTTGGACCCACTGGCAAAGGAAAGAGGGGTCAATTTTGGAAAGGATGCAACTTTTGCCCTTTTGGTGCATGTTAGCGCTGTCACTGATCGCGGCAGTGGCAGCTTTTGCAAACTACAAGTTATAAAAGGCACTGGTACATATTAAGGGGGTAGTATACATACTTAGAACATATTTAGGGGTAGTATACATAATATTTTGAGCCGGCCCATAGGCGCAGCGGCAGCACTACCACTCGCAACATCTGCAGCCTGGATTCAAGAACAAGCCTGGGTTGTCGGGGGGCCAGCCAGGGGGAGGAGGACCAAGTTCCCAGCTGACACACTCCTCTTCTGGGGAGGTAGGGTCACTGTCCTCATTGCAATACTGCTAGACTGGTGACCACAGGTGGCAGTAAAGCTAGGGCTCCCTGGAGGCGGACAGGACATAGGACGGAGACCAGCTGAACACAAACTGCATGCACAGTCGCATTGGGTCTCCCAAAGCGTGCCTATGAATCGTGGGGAAGGAACAAGGCAAAATCACTGGCTCCCATGTGGCACCCAGCCCGAGACCCTGGTGCATCTATAGGGTGGTCTCCCAGCCTCTGCTGTCACATAATGCAAATGCAATCATGGTGCATAACGCCCACCTCCTTCCCACCTGGGCTGACAAATGGAGCTTCACAGCCGCAGACAGCAGGTAGGCTGTGGGATGGACCGAGGGGGGAGCTAGATGAAGACATAAAGGATACATTTAAAAATATATGTACACAATTCTGCTTTTACCATACTCTGCATATTTTTTGTATTTATTTTTCCCTCTTTCTTAAATGCTAAGAACAGCTGCTTGAAAGTAGGATCCTTGTCCCGCAGCCTGCCATCTGCTCCTGCTTTTTGTGTACACCTCCCTTCCAATCACAACTGGTGAGGGTGGAGATCAGTATGCCGTCACATCCAAGAGATTATGCTGTCACGTGTAGACAAACAGCAGAAACGAAGGCTAAGTGATCCTCTTTCCATGCAACTGTCACTAGTAACAGAACAAGGAAAGACAGAAACAAAGTACAACAGGGACTGTGCATAATGTCCAAAGTTTTCCCAGATGCTCTTCAAACACACACCCACATGCTGGGGCAAGTTTTCTCACAGTATAAATCCCTGACAGCGAAACCACGGTCCACTTTTACCGGACGGTGACAAATCCTGGCTGCTGTGGGCACCGGTCCCTCGGAGCAGCTGCACTGCGGGTGGGAGAGGGCTCCCTTATTGAGTTCTGCCGCCTGTCTAGGACAGCCCCCCTCATGCTTCAGCACTTACTTTGAAGTGGGTCATATTGTCGGGAAAGTCCCTGTCGTCGCTGTGCGCGGACATTTTCCGTTTACTGTGAGCAGAAGTAGCGGTTACTTTCCGAGCGCAGGGCCGCTTTCCTTAGCTAGTACCGGGTTGCCCTGTTGAAACAGCGCGCGCTACTCTCACAATGATGGCTGTGGTGTCACTTCATGGGGCCAGGCACGGCGGGGGCGGGGCGGGGGGAGTGGAGGAGTCTGGGAAACGTAGTTCCAGCCCAGAACTGCAAGTCGACAGCAATGAGGAGGGCACACAATAATTTGAGTATAAAGAGGTTCGCTGCTGATTTTAGTGTATTAACTCAACAGGTAACCCTGTCGCTATATGGGGATTGTCAAGGACGGTCGTTGGGTAGATTGGGCGGAGAAGACTTGAGCTAATTTTATTTTTTATTGTTATTTTACTAATAAAATAAATTGCAATACTGTAGCGTACTTGGCGCATTAGTTTTTAGCTAGTTAGTTATTTTTTGTTGACCGGGTAAGTGCACGAGACAAATCCTGCCTGTTTTCAGGCACGACTTGGGGAGAGGGGGATACAGATGAATGCCAGCTGACCTTGGACCAGATTAAGCTGGTGGTAGTTTTTAGTGAAAGATTAGTATCCTCGCATCCAGTTGGCTGCCACAGTAGGAGCTGGGTCCTGCCTAACATTTGGATGCCCTCACTCACATATTGGTTTGCGACCCTCTCTCACGTATACGTTAAGGACCCGATTTTAACAAGCATGTGTCAATGCCGAATGTTGATTGCGTTGGTCTGTTGAGCTCGCTCAGTGGCCCGTGTCACTCGCCTCATTCTGTTTCTCCCGGTGCTGCAGGCTGCACCTTTGTACCGGGCTTCTGCTTGCGTTGGCACGTTTTTTATATCCACAAAGAAATCTGCAGCTGTACTGACAGAGCTGTGTTGAGGTCGGTCACTCGCCCTCTCTCAGTCGCTCATTCTGTTTCTGTTGGCTGCCCTTTTGTACTGGACTTCTGCCTGCATTGGCACCTTTTTTCTGGCCACAAAGAAACCTGCAGCTGTCCCGATACAGCTCTGTTGAGGTTGCTCTCTCTGCCTGTCTCACTCTCTCATTCTGTTTCTCCTGGTGTTGTAGGCTGCTCTTTTGTACTGGGCTTCTGCCTGCATTGGCAGGTTTTGCTGCCCACAAAGAAATCTGCAGCTGTCCCTACACAGCTCCGTTGAGGTAGCTCACCTCCCCTCTCTCACTCACTTGTTCCGTTTTTGACGGCGCTGCAGGCTGGCCTTTTGTACTGGGCTCCTGCCTGCATTGCTGCCTTTTTCTGCCCACAAAGAAATCCACAGCATTCATGATAGAGCTCCGTTGAGCTTGCTCACTGCCCCTCTCTCTCTCACTCGCTGTTTGTGTTTCTCCCGGCGCTGCAGGCTGCCCTTTTGTACTGGGCTTTTGCCTGCATGGCACCTTTTCTGCCCACAAAGAAATCTGGAGCAGTCTCAACTCAGCTCCGTTGAGCTCACTCAGTTCCCCTCTCTCACTCGCTCGTGCCGTTTCTGTCGGTGCTGCAGGCTGCCCTTTTCTGCTTGGCTCCTGCCTGCATTGCCGCCTTCTGGGCACAAAGAAATCTGCAGCAGTCATGATAGAGCTGTGTTGAGCTTGCTCACTCACTCCCCCTCTCTCACTTGTTCCTTCTGTTTCTTCCGCCGCTGCAGGCTGCCGTTTTGTACTGGGCCCCTGTGTGCATTGCTGACTTTTTCTGCTCACAAAGAAATCCACAGCAGTCCCAACAGAGCTCCGTTGAGCTCACTCACTTCCCCTTCCTCACTCGCTCGTTCTGTGTCTCCTGCTGCTGCAGGCTGCCTTTTTGTACTGGGTTCCTGCCTGCGTTGGTGGCTCTGTCTGCCCACAAAGAGATGTGCAGCAGTTCCGAAACAGCTCCGTTGAGGTCGCTCTCTCGCCCTCTGTCACTCGCTCGTTCCGTTTCTGTGGGGGCTGCAAGCTGACTTTTTGTACTGGGCTCCTGCCTGCATTGCCGCCTTTTCCTGCCCACAAAGAAATCCGCAGCAGTGATGATAGACCTCCGTTGAGCTCGCTCATTTCCCCTCTGTCACTCGCTCATTCTGTTTCTCCCAGCGCTGCAGGCTGCTCTTTTGTACTGGCCTCCTGGCTGCGTTGGCACCTTTTCTGCACACAAAGAAATCCGCAGCTGCCCCGACAGAGCTTCATTGAGGTCACTCACTCTCCCTGTCTCACTCGCTCATTCTGTTTCTCGTGGCGCTGCAGGCTGCTCTTTTGTACTGGGTTTCTGCCTCCGTTGGCATTTTTTTCTGCCTACAAAGAAATCTGCAGCAGTTTCAACAGAGCTCCGTTGGCCTCACTCACTTCCCCTGTCTCACTTGCTCGTTCCATTTCTGCCCACGGTGCAAGCTGCCCTTTTGTACTGGGCTCCTGCCTGCGTTGCTGCCCTTTTCTGCCCACAAAGAAATCTGCAGCGGTCATGATAGAGCTCCGTTGAGCTCGCTCACTCACTCTGCCTCTCTCACTTGTGCATTCTGTTTCTCCCGCCGCTGCAGGTTGCCCTTTTGTACTGGCCCCTGTGGCACTGCTGCCTTTTTCTGCCCACACAGAAATCCGCAGCAGTCCCAACTGAGCTCTGTTGAGCTCACTCACTCCCCCTCCATCACTCGCTCATTCTGTCTCCCCCACTGCTGCAGGCTGCCCTTTTGTACTGGGTTCCTGCCTGCGTTGGTGGCTTTTTCTGCCCACAAACACATCTGCAGCAGTCCCGAGAGAGCTCCGTTGAACTCGCTCACTCCCCCTCTTTCAGTCGCTCATTCTGTTTCTGCCGGCGCTGCAGGCTGGCCTTTTGTACTGGGCTCCTGCCTGCATTGCTGCCTTTTCCTGGCCACAAAGAAATCCGCAGCAGTCACGATACACCTCCGTTGAGCTCGCTCACTCCCCTTCTCTCACTTGCTCATTCTGTTTGTCCCGGCGCTGCAGGCTGCCCTTTTGTACTGGGCTCCTGCCTGCGTTGCTACCTTTTCCTGCCCACAAAGAAATCCACAGCTGTCCCGACAGAGCTCCGTGAGGTCGCTCTCTCAGTCCCCCTATCTCACTTGCTCATTCTGTTTCTCCTGGCGCTGCAGGCTGCCCTTTTGTACTGGGCTCCTGCCTCTGTCGGCATTTTTGTCTGCCCACAAAGAAATCTGCAGCAATCCCGACACAGCTCCGTTGGCCTCACTCACTCCCCCTGTCTTACTTGCTTGTTCCGTTTCTGCCAGCACTGCAGGCTACCCTTCTGTACTGGGCTCCTGCCAGCGTAGCCACCCTTATCTGCCCACAAAGAAATCCGCAGCAGTGACGATACAGCTCTGTTGAGCTCGCTCAGTCCCCCTCTCTCGCTTGCTCATTCTGTTTGCCCCACCGCTGCAGGCTGCCCTTTTGTACTCAGGCCCTGCATGCATTGCTGCCTTTTCCTGCCCACAAAGAAATCCGCAGCAGTCACGATACACCTCCATTGAGCTCGCTCACTCCCCTTCTCTCACTTGCTCATTCTGTTTGTCCCGGCGCTGCAGGCTGCCCTTTTGTACTGGGCTCCTGCCTCGTTGCCTACCTTTCCTGCCCAAAAGAAATCACAGCTGTCCCGACAGAGCTCCGTTGGTCGCTCGCTCAGTCCCCCTATCTCACTCGCTCATTCTGTTTCTCCTGGCGCTGCAGGCTGCCCTTTTGTACTGGGCTCCTGCCTCTGTCGGCATTTTTGTCTGCCCACAAAGAAATCTGCAGCAATCCCGACACAGCTCCGTTGGCCTCACTCACTCCCCCTGTCTCACTTGCTTGTTCCGTTTCTGCCAGCACTGCAGGCTACCCTTCTGTACTGGGCTCCTGCCAGCGTAGCCACCCTTATCTGCCCACAAAGAAATCCGCAGCAGTGACAATACAGCTCTGTTGAGCTCGCTCAGTCCCCCTCTCTCGCTTGCTCATTCTGTTTGCCCCACCGCTGCAGGCTGCCCTTTTGTACTCAGGCCCTGCATGCATTGCTGCCTTTTCCTGCCCACAAACAAATCCGCAGCAGTCCCAGCAGAGCTCCGTTGAGCTCACTCACTCCCCCTCCCTCACTCGCTCATTCTGTGTCTCCCGGCGCTGCAGGCTGCCCTTTTGTACTGGGCTCCTGCCTGCGTTGTCGCCTTTTCCTGCCCACAAAGACATCCGCAGCAGTCCCGACAGAGCTCAGTTGAGCTCGGTCACCTCCCCCCCCCAGTTGCTCGATCCTAATCTGTCTCTAATACTGATTTCCGACAGCGACTGCAGTATTCTGCACCGGAAGCGCGGAAACACATTTTGGCCAGGATGTGAAAAATGACAGCTGCACTGTTCATAAGGAGGTGTGGCAAAATGACAATGCTGAAAATTTGGAGTGAAAATATTGCAAAGTTGTGAAATGCGACCATGCGTAGAAACTACGCAATGCATTACGTAACACACTCATTTATGGACTTCCGTCACCAAATTTTCAACATAGGCCTTTTAGGACCTCTGCTAATGAACAGTGTCACTGTCATTTTCATAATGTCCCGAACACAGATTTCCCACAGCGACCACGCTATTCTGCGCGTAACTGCGAAAACACATTTCAGCCAGGATGTGAAAATGACAGCAGTACTGTTCATAAGGAGGTGCAGAAAAATGGCAATGTTGAAAATCTGAGTGACAATATTATAAATTCGTGAACTTACGGCGTGCATGCAAACTGTGCAGCGCACACTCGTAACACAGTCATTTTATGGAGTATCATCATCAGATTTTCAACATAGGCATTTTAGGACCTCTGCTCATGCACAGTGCCACTGTCAGTTTCTTAGGCTGTGCGGAACACTGATTTCCCACACCGACCGCTCTATTCTGCCAGAAGTGCGAAAACATATTTCGGCCAGGGTGTGAAAAATGACAGCTATACTGTTCACAAGGAGGTCTGAAAAAATGCCAATGTTGAAAATCTGGGGTGAAAATATTGAAAATTCGAGAAGTTCGAGCCGCTGTTTAGCAACCGCTAGCACGACGATAAAACAGTCATTTTAGATTTCTCACCAAATTTGCAACATAGGCTTTTTGAGAGCCCACCTCATGAACACTGGCACTGTCGTTTCATTAATCAGTTCTGAAAGGTGATTCCGCACAGTGACTGCGAAATCACCCTTCAGGGCCGATTAACTCATGACAGTGATAGAATTCATGAGGAGGGTCCCAAAACCCCATGTTGAAAATTTGGTGCAAAATTCAAAAATATCTGAGATATGCATCAAAGTTGAAAAACCCTATTTATTCCATTATACAGCTTACCGGCATTTCCCCAGTTCGCAGTCGGCTTTGAAGAGTGCAGACATGTTCCCGGTCCACGAAGATTGTCGCTGGACTTGAGGAGGTAAGTATGGGTTGGGGGTGGGAGGCAGGGTGCGCAGTGGGTGGCGCGGGTTATGGGAGGGCAGGGGCATGAGGATCGTTTCGTCTTTTTACAGGTTACAAAAAAAGACATTGCGGGACCGTTTTCATTTTGCAGGGCATGTGGCATGCTGGGGTGGGCTCCCAATGTGCCAACGGAGTCTTTCTTTTTGGAGGGGCAGCTGTAGCCAGCGGGGATTGGGCACCCTGTCGGTACACAAAAGGGGTTATTACATTATGCCGGAGTTAGGCACCCCTCATGGCACACAAAAGTAGGGGAGGTAAGTAATGCCAACGGAGGGGCTTCCCGTCGGCAACATAAATATTGGGGCACTGCAGCTGACGGGGATTGGGGCCCCATCCTCAAATAAACACGGGGGGGGGCACATACTGCCGAGGGGGATTGGGCACCCCTCGGCAGGGGAGGTTAATATTGTTTGTAAACACAGTGGCAAGCCACCGCCATGTTCACAAACAATATCAGGGTTTCAAGATCGCGCCCTGCAATGACAGGTCACTCCCTCATTGCAGCGAATGGCTGACGCTGCAATGATGAGGCGGCCCCTGATTGCAGCGGCTAATTTTTTACAAGTTGGTGGCACGCTGGCTGAGCTAGTGTCAGCAGCAGCTTGCCACGGCATTTGGGGAAGCGGGACAAGCCTTTACAGGCTGTGGGGGCATTGGCCACAACAGTGCCGCGCCTCCACAACCAGCTTGTGGAGAAACCTGCCGCAACATGTTTCTTGCGCATGCGCCCAATCAACATAAAAAGGATATGTCTGATGCAAGGTGCTTTGCGCCAGATGGAGTATGACACACCTTGCACAATCCCAATTTTCGAATGCAGGCTGCGCCGAAATCAGGATGCCTTGCGCCCAAGCCACCCTGCACTACCCTTGCCACAGAAGCACTCTAGTTTGCACCATGGTGGGGCTGCACCATCCCCTCATTTGTGATTTTGGAAGCCCTGTCCTCGACACAACAGGAGGTGCAATTTAGACCAACCTTAAGAGATGTGCCACTACCAGACACTGTGGTACTTGGGGGCAAAAAATGAGGCCGGAGGCAGAAAGGCAAAAAGAGCACGGAGGTGCCCTGGGGGCATCGGGGAGACAACAGCAATGACAGGGATGTAATATAGCACCTGCCAGATGTGGCATTTGCATAGCCACACAGCCAATTAGATGGGACCACTTTTTGGGGGGGTTGGCAGGCACGGACAGTGGCATGGCCCCAGGTGGGCACAGCCCTTGCACCTGTCCCATAGGTGCAACAACTTACAGCCCTGTAGGTGGAAAGCTGTAGCTGCAGGTTGAGAGCTACCAGTAGTGGAGGGGAACATTCTCCAGGTACCACAACAGTCCCCTAGTACCCACCCTCTTGCATTGTGGCAGGCTGCCTCCCACATATAGGGTTGTCAGTTGTTGCACCTAAGGGGCAGGTGCCAGGGCTGTGCCTACCTGGGACCATGTCACTGTGTGTGCCTGTCAACCTCCCACGAAGCAGTCCCATCCCAGCAGCTGTGTGGCTATGCAAATGGTACCCTCACCAGGTGCCACATCACATCCCTGTCATAGCCACTGTCTCGCCAACCATTCAGAGCATAGTCCTTCCCCATGCTCCTTTTGCCCCAGCCCCCTTTTGGCTTGCATATTCGCTCCCCAACTCTCATGGCTCCTCTAGTGTTGCACCGAGTGGGAGGGGTGGATCCCTGTGGCAGTCCCCACTTGGCACAAGTCTGCAGCTGCAGCAACTCATGGATCTTTGGTACAGGGACCCCCCTTCTATAAAATTGGGCAAAGGGGCCCTGATGCACCCAGAGTTTGCCGCAGCCCTAGAGTGACACAACTTGCATCGCTCTAAGGGATATCTTAAAATCAATCAATAATAAGAATAACTTTATTTGTATCGCACCTTTCAAAATGTCAAAGCACCTTAACAATAAAAAATAAAACACAGTTAAATACAGATTGCCATAAAATTCAACTTCAATAAAATCAGACAGAGTAGGTTTGATGCCATAGATAGGTTTCTAAGGCCTGTTTGAATCCCTCCATGGTCATGCACTCCCGAAGCTGATGGGGTAGAGAATTCCAAAGGGCTGGGGCCACGTACATGAATGCACAGCCCCCAATGATTTTATGGATACCCTTGGAATCTCTAGAAACCCCTCATCAGCCAAGCGGAGCAATCGACTGGGGCAGTAAGGAACCAGAAGCTCTTTCAGGTAGTTCGGGCCCAGTCCATGTAGGGCTTTAAAAGTCAGAAGTCCCACTTTAAAGGTGATCCGCCACTGAACTGGCAGCCAGTGCAATTTGTGCAGCACTGGGGAGATATGGCAAGTTTGGGGAGTTCCCATCAACAACCAGGCTGCAGCGTTCTGGACCAGCTGCAAGCGGTGGATATCAACCCCAGGTAGCCCTAGATAAAGGGAGTTGCAATAATCAAGGCGCGAGGTCACAAAGGCGTGGACCAACCTAGGAAGTTCAACGGATGGAACTAGGTGCTTGACCCTGGAGATGTTCCTCAGATGATAAAAAGATGATGTGACAACTGCCGACACCTGAGATCGCAGTGTCAGCCCATCATCAAGAATCGCACCAGTTCGGCACCATTCAGAGAGGTAGAAGCTAGGAGCCTTCAGAAAAAGTCCCGTAGGCAATCCCGCTCCCAACCCCTCTGTCCGGCCACCCGGTCCACGACCAACACCTCAGTCTTTTCCGAGTTCAACTTCAGCCAGCTGGAATTCATCCAGCCCTGGATTTCGGTGAGGCAGTTATTAAATACCGAGAGAGCTCTATCCTGGTCAGGTGCAAAAGACAAGTAGAGCTGGGTATCATCAGCATAGCAGTGAAACCACCGGCCCATACTGTCTTACAATGTCTCCGAGGGGCAGCATGTACACTGCGAACAACATGGGGGACAATACTGAACCCTGAGGGACCCCACATGACAGAGAGACTGGGTCAGAGGAATAAATCCTCAACACCACTCTCTGAGTTCTGCCAGTAAGGAAGAATTTAAACTGAGGACTGTACCAGACAGGCCACAGATGAACCTCAGGCGTTCAAGAAGAACCCCATGGTCCACAGTGTCAAACGCTGATGAGAGATCAAGAAGAACTAGGATGGAATGTTTTTTCTGATCTCTTGCCATCAAGAGATCATTGAGCACCCAAACCAGTGCAGTCTCGGTACTATGCTTCTTTTGGAAACCGGATTGGAGAGGTTCGTAGATGTTGTGGATAGTCAAATGGTTCTCCAGTTGTAGAGCCACTACTTTCTCAATCACCTTCCCCAAAAAGGGGAGGTTAGAGATAGGTCTATAGTTATCAGGGCAGTCTGGGTCCAGAGAAGCTTTCTTCAGGAGGGGTGTCACCACCGCTTCTTCAGGGAGCTAGGAAACACCTGACTCAAGGGAGCACCAGACTATCCATGCTAAGACCAGGCTGATGATATCACAATAACCCATAATCAGGGTGGTTGGGCCCGGGTCTAAACTACAGCATGTTGGGTGCATACCCTGGACAATCCGCACAACATCGATGAACTCCAGCCAATCGAAGGTACTCCAGGAATAGTGAGGGGAAATTGACCAAGCACCAGTCAGTAGCATCTCCCATAGAGTGTGCTGGTTGGAGCCCCGCCCTGATGTCAACCACCTTATCCACGAAGACTTGAGCAAGCTCATCACACTCCACTTGTGAAAAGGCTCTTCGGATCTGCAGGGAGGCTGGGTTGCACAGTCTGTCCACAGTTCGAAAGAGCTGAGATGGTCGGTTCTGGGCAGCCATAATGTTCCTGGACAGGAACTCTGCTTTCTTACAGGAGATTGTAGATTGATAGACTTGATAATGTTCCATCAATCTAAGATGGTCGGCCTCCAGGGAGGATTTCCACCAGCAATGCTCTAACCTTCGTCTTAGTTGCTGCATCTCCCTCAAGGTCCTGTCAAACCAAGGGGACCAAGGGCGAAGGAAGAGAGGACGAACACGAACAGGAGCGATACAATCCAGAGCTGTAGAGATGGCCTTATTATAGGCCAATACCAAGGCTTCTGGACTACCAATTACCCGAGGAAGCGCCGATAGGTCAAGCACTGCTGCCAGGCCTTCAGGGCTTACATCCTGTAAAGGGCGGTATCTGACCATCTCAACAGGAGGCCTACAAAGGGGGCATGAAACTGAACCCCATGGTGTAGTGATCAGACCATCTGACAGGTTCCACCCCCAAGTCGAAGGCTTCGATCCCCAGGAGGAAGACTAGGTCAAGAAAGTGACCATGTTTGTGAGTAGCTGAGGTAACAGTCTGTGAGAGGCCCAGTGATGTCATCAGCTGGAGGAAGTGTTGTCCAAATTGCGAGAGTTCGTCATCGACCTAGGTGTTGAAGTCGCCCAGGACCATCAGCCTGGGTGACTCAAACGCCATGTTGATCACAAAGTCCGCTACTTCCTGAAGGAAACGCTTCTCATCCCTGGGTGGACGGTAGAGGAGGGTGAACCTATAGCCTACACCTGGTACTACAGTACACTCAAATGACCCAGCCTCCTCAACTGGTACACTCGTGAGGCCCAGTTTGGTCTTGAAACAGACGCCCTCCCCCCCCGGTCCAATCTTGGGCGGTGTATCACCAAGTACCCAGCTGGAATTGCGACCTCCAACGTGGGGCCAGCTTTCTCATCCAGCCAGGTCTCTGTGATGCAAGCCAGATCCACTGCCCCAACAAGATCTGCAATAATTTCAGTCTTGTTTTTAATAGATCTGGTATTGCATAACACAGCTCGAGATTGGACGGGCTTCAGGGCCACCCGAGCTACCTGCCCACCAGTATTGGTGGTGCCTTGAGTATGGAAACCAGGCATGGAGGACCACATTCAGGTTCCATTTGCCCCAGGGCATCTTCTGGGCCTAATGACCCTGATGCAATAGCCCTGCTCATTCATCCTCCACTATTAGCACCCTCAGCCCATCTCTCCCCTCCCCCGGCAGGCAATACCCAGCGCTCTACAGCACTGGTAAGTTAAAAACTGCAAGGGAGGAGATGAAATGGCGGAAGGCGTGAAGGGTAGTGGATGAATAGTGCACGACCGTGGGGGCAGGCCTCCAACACATAATATTAACCCCAGTCAAAACACAACTACGCCAAGCCAACACAAAAGAAAACCCCAACTAATTTAACTTGAAACAAAACCCAAATAAGTAAATACTCCCAACTCTCACTTGGGGAGAATCAAATAGAACACACAAAACAGTTAAACAAGCAACCATAAAAAATTAATTAAATTAAATTAACATAGACATAGAAACATAGAAACATAGAAGTTGATGGCAGATAAGTACCGCAAGGCCCATCCAGTCTGCCCATTTCTTTTTCTACCTTATAAATGTGCCATCGGCCTTTGCTCTGTCAGTGGCCTGTCTATTCATAGTCATTTGTATTGCTCCCTTATGCCTATCCCATGCCTGTTTGAAGCCCTGCACTGTATTCATAGCCACCACTTCTTGTGGTAAGCCATTCCATGCATCCACCACCCTTTCTGATGAAAGAATTTCCTCACATTCCCCTTAATCAGCCTCCTCTAATCTCATGCTGTGTCCTCTTGTCCTGCTATTTTTCTTGTATTTAAACATGTTAGACTCTTTCACCTTGTTTATGTCCTTAAGGTGTTTGAATGCCTGATCATATCACCTCTCTCCCTCCTTTGCTCAAGGGTATACATATTGAGCTCCGTTAATCTGTCCTCATATGTCTTCTGATGCAGTCCCTGCACCATTTTGGTTGCCCTTCTCTGGACTGCCTCAATTTGTTATGTCCTTGTGAAGGTGTGGCCTCCAATACTGCACGAGTACTCCAGATGGGGCCTAACCAGTGTCTTGTACAGAGGGATTATTACCTTCCTCTTACGAGTTGTGATACCCCTACTAATACACCCTAACACCCCCCTAGCCTTACCTACTGCTTTAGAGGTCTGCTTGGATGATTTTAGGTCATCAGTGATGATGCTGCCCAAGTCTCTTTCTTCCTTTGTGACTGCTAGCAACTCCCCTCCCAGCCTATAGGTGGCTTCAGGGTTTCTCTTCCCTATGTGCATGATTTTTCACTTCTTTGCATTAAATCCCAGTTGCCACTCTTCTGACCATTCTGCTAGTTTATCCAGATCTCTTCTCATTCTGCCCACCCCATCTGGATCATCTACTCTGTTGCAGATCTTGGTGTCATCTGCAAACAGACAAGCCTACCTCTAGTCCATCTGCAAGGTCACTAATGAAGATGTTGAAGAGGACTGGCCCAGGACTGATCCCTGAGGTGACTTGTGACTTGCATCTCTTCTGACTGTATACCGTTTACCACCACTCTCTGTTTTCTGTCCACAACCAGTTTGCCACCCAGTTGACCAACTTCTGACCCACCCGAGCCTACCCAGCTTATTTATCAATCTTCATATGGAACAGTGTCAAAAGCTTTGCTGAAGTCAAGGTGGCGACATCAACTGCTCCCCTTGGTCCACCACTCTGGTTACCCAGTCAAAAAATCTATGAGATTAGTTTGACAGGACCTTCCTTTGTAAACCCATGCTGTCTTGGATCCTGTGCCCTATGGATTCCAGGTGTTGCACTATCCTTTCCTTAAGGAGTGCCTCCATAATCTTGCCCACTACTGAGGTAAGACTGACGGTCTGTAGTTCCCGCCTCCTCCTGCTACCACTCTTGTGGGCGGGATCACATAAAACCCTTCTCCAGTCTTCTGGGACCTCTCCTGTGCTCAGAGACTCACTAAACAATTCTGCTAATGGCTCTGCTAGCTCCTCCTTTAGCTCCTTAAGTACCCTGGGATGCATGCCATCAGGTCCCATTGCCTTAGCCACCCTGCAAGCTCTTGTAGGACCCTTTCTTTTGTGAAGGGAGTAGTGCTCACCTCCCTCCCCCCCTGTGTCCATGATGCTGAGCTGTCGGCCCTGCCCTACCTTCTCTTCAGTAAATACTGCGCAAAAGTATCTATTTAGAATAGATGCCTTTACAGGGTCCTCCTCCTCACATGCTCCCTTTTCTCCATTAAGCTTAGCAATACCCCCTCTGGACTTTCTCCTTTCACTAATGTATCTATAGAAAGTCTTGTCACCTTCTTTTACTGTTCGTGCTAGTGTTTCCTCAGTTTGGGACTTTGCCTGCCTTACTGCCTTACCTGCTTCCCTTAGGGCAGTTTGGTATGCCTCCCTATCTTCATCCTGCTGTGTTCCCTTATATTTCCTGAAGGCCAGCCTTTGGCTCTGACCTTTTCTGCTACTGTATTTGAGAACCAAAGTGGTTTCCTTCTTCTTTTGCACTTCCTTTTCTGTCTGACACAATGGGATGTTGCTTCAAGTATTGCATCCTTAATGCTTGCCCACTTTGCCTGTACCCCTCACCTGTGTTTCTTTTTGCCAGGGCTAGCTTAACTCTGTTGGCCATCTTATCAAAGTCAGCTCCTCTGAAGTCCCATATTTTTGCCTTGGAATGGGATGATTTGATGTAGTAGCCAAATTGAACCATACCGTGTGATGGTCACTGGCCCCAGGTGACCTTCTACCTGGAGATCTGTGATCCCTTCTTTGTTAGTCAGTACTAGATCTAGGATAGCCCTGTCTCTTGTGGGTTGCTGTACCAGTTGTTTGAGGCCCTCCCCTGCAGGGAATCCACTATGAGTCTAGTTCTGGCAGATGTTCCTGCTGGTATTGACCAATCTGTATCCGGCATGTTGAAGTCTCCCATTATCAGAACCTCCCCTTTAGCTGTCATGTTTTGTATATCTTCTAACAGTAATGTGTCTATGTCCTCCCTCTGGTCTGGGGGCCTGTAGACAACCCCAGTTCTTATGGCTGTCCCATTTCCTGTTTCCAGGGTGACCCACAGTTCTTCTGGCTCCTTATGTGTATTCTGAATTTCTGTAGCTTTGATATTTTCATTAACATACAGGGCCACTCCTCCCCCCCTTTTTGCACCTCGGTCTCTTCTGAACAATACATAGCCAGGTACTGAAGTCTCCCAAGTGTGGTTACTGGTAAACCATGTCTCACTAATTGCTACTATGTCCAGTTTAGCCTCTGACATTATTGCCTGCAGGTCTGGGATCTTATTTCCCAGGCTGTGAGCATTTGTGTACATGATTTTCCATTGGCCAGATTTTGGTGTGTTAGTTGTTGGGTGAAGTTTGGCATTACCCCTGTGCGTCGTAAATTAAACCCCTATCAGAGTCTTTTCTTCTCTCTCACACTGACAGGCTAAAAACTTCAGACATATAAATCGAACATTATAATAAACACTCCTCAATCGCCCACCCCCATACTTAAAATATACTAAAGTGAATTTAAAATATAAATAACTCAGTCGCAGAGTCCAGGACAGCAGTTAGGTCAGCTTAAAGAAAAACTGGACATGAAATAAGTAATAAAAATCCTTAAAGCTGTAACTTAAATACAGGTATGCGAACAAAATCAAGCAACAGTAACAAATATCTTCAGCCCCCCGAGGCGCTCTCACTGCCTAGGGAGGTCAACGAAGCACGGTACTCTCACTGCTTGAGCCAGAAAGTAATATCAATATTGTAGATCATTTTCATCCCCAAGACCCTCTCACTACATGGGGAGTCTGATAAAAACACAGGCACTCTCACTGCCTGTCAAAAATATGTCAGCAAATCAAAAATGGTAGAAAATTAAAGGTCTGACCATGAGCAGGCAAAGTGTATTTGTAACAGGAGTCCTCTTCTCAAGGTCCGTCTAGTGCAGGAGCAGGGCCAAAAAAATCCATATGGGGGATGGTGACTGAAAATGTCTGTAGCCACCACCGCAGTTCTCCACCAGCGCCAACTCACCAGTTGGCCCCCTGGAAAACCTAAGAGGACCGTCGGCTCAGTCCACTGGCTACCCAACTGAACCGAAGCTCAGTACCCCATGCAGCCATGAGCCTCAGCCACCAGTCACCCCACAGGGTCGAGACCACCCGCTAAACTGCACAAGATTAATCCAACTTCCTGTGCCCACCAGAAACGCCATTGCAGGACTTTCAACCAACACTCAATCCACGGCTAAAACCAAGACCCAAACAGTCTTCCCTTACACTGCACTGGTCCCAGCAGGTCAATTTCCCCAAGCAGTCCACCTCCTCGCCTCGAATTTTTCCCCTTGAGGCTTCTCAACTCCAACTCCTGGCCAGCCCAAACCAAAAACAGGACAGGACTGTCACAGGCTGTGGGTAGAGGATGGACTGACAGGCAGTGAGGCAGTGTAGAGTTCAAATAAACAATAGCATTTATTCTTTTCAGCAGAACAAAATCTCAATAAAAGGCGAACTGAAGTGACAAAATAAAAGGAGGAATTAAATCAACATAAAATATACATCCTTCCATCCAGGAGTAAAAAACAAAACTGCATTAGCACATAACAACTAGAAGAAGCTGGCAATTCTAGGTGTTCTTCCTTCAACACCCTGCTACGATCTGATCTGAATCTAGAACAGGTATTCCTTTATGCAGGTAACAGAACATGTAACCACCATAGCTCTACCCATATCTTCTCAGAGCAGAGAAATATTTACAATACATAGAATTATTACATTCTGTAGATATATATAGACATGTCACCAGTATAAGAACATGTGCACATTATTCAAACAATTTTATAAGGCTTCATGGCTCTTTTCAGCAAGCGCTGACCTCTGAAACACTGCCCCCAACAGAAGTGCACCATAAAATAGAGAGAACAGTGGCCAGCCATAGGTGCATTCTGTGGTGGAGGTGCAGGGAGAACTTCTGTCTGCAAACCGGATACTCGAGGAATCCTGCAGTTACCTGACAGAAATAAGTAGGTAAAGTCTACACTTATTTAAAATGTAAAACCTGCCTATCTGCAGTACTAAATGCGTTAGGGCTTCATTCCAACCATCCTGCAGCTTAATACCCAGTTTGTAGAGGGAGATTGTAGGTTTGCATGAATATCCCACAGCATGACTGCAGAAGGAGCGAGGGCGCAGCCAAGCGCACTGTAAAACAGGAAAACAACACCAAATTCGTTTCTTCCCTGGGCTTCGCTGTTTCCTTTGCTATGCTGTGGCTAATTGCTACATTTTATTACGTTTCTTTCACAATTTCAACTCAACTATTTCAAGTTCAGCAAACACTTCGTTTTCATTTGCTGAAGCTAGTGAAACTCATCCTGTCTTTTCATCTATTCCTGCGAGAATTAGGGACAGTGTTGAATTCAAACTAGGAGGCAGGATATAATGTTCTCGAGGGACCAGCGAGGAATCACCAGGCTGGGAAAACATAGGACAAAGACAAGACAAAAAAGCGAAAAATAAACAGGCAGAACTAACAAAGTGGGTGGCCAGCCCAACAAAGTGACAGTGCACATAAATGCAATGCTACAACATATATTTGACAGGGCGTTCACAGCCTCAGGCAATACCTGAGTTACTTCAGCACTAAGGCCCGTCCACACTGCAATGCTCAGACCCCGTAACGGATAGAAACCGTTACAACCGGGGAGCGGTGCAGTGTGTCCACCTGCTGCGGTGTCCATTACCGGACTGGCACCGACGGTCCACACTTTGGGAGCCGGGCGACCGTTACCATGGCACCCGATCCCACAATGCAGCTCGCCACGCGTCCACACTACACCGGTAACGTTACCGAGGCGTAACCAGTTTCATAACCGTTGTTGAAACTAACTCATGTGGTTTCAACAGCGGTTACGAAACCGCCTTCTGTAACGTTACAGGTGTAAACGCAAACCGTTGCGGTAACGGTTTGGGCAGTCTGTAACGTTACAGAGGGGTAGTGTGGACAGGGCCTTAGAGACAAGCACAAGAGCACAGAACAGAGAACAAAATGGGGGGCTCACCCTCTCACAAGGACAAGCGGCAAAAAGTGACAGCAAATTGCCTCCAGATAGATCCAGGTAAAGTACGATAAAATGCTTAAAAGACAGAAAATGAGAGACCCAGCATAAAACTTGTTCAGTCAGGGTGATATCGGGACCGAATCAAAACGGCCCCAGTGCACACTACGAAGCGGTTAAGAACGTCCCAGTATCGCTCTAAGATTAAATTACTCACTTTCAGCCCTTACTAATCTGAAAAAAACATAGAAAAAAATGTGGATAATAAGCGCAAAAAAACGAGAGAACAGCAGGGAGAGTAAAATAAGGCAGAATAAGGCAAAAATCACAGTCTAGCTACTAGAGTAGCTTGCAACACGCCCAGCCGGGCGGCCATCTTCCAGAGTAGTGAGCCCTATGTTTTATTAATTCTCTTTCTTTCTCTCCCACCTCCTATACTTCCAATTGAACTGCGCAACATTTATGTATTTATTTATTTCAAAAGTTTCCCCAGGGTAAACACACAGTACTAAGCTGGTTACAGCTCATTTCCAGCTGCATCCTGGGGAATGCATGCTCCTTCAAAGAATCCTGCAACTGTTTCCCTTGATGGCCTGTTAAATGAGTGCTAGTCTTCAGTTGTTCATCCCTCTAGATGTCCCTCAGTACCCCTTCCCTTTACTTTTATCAGTTCCTTATCCTTTTCTTACTTCTCCTCATGAGTCTGTCACTGGAGAGGTCGCGAGGGGCTTCATAAGCTGCCCTCCCTCACAAGAAGTCCTCCGTCGCCTGTGAACCGCGAAGGGCTGAATTTTGAATTTCTCCAGCAGCCCTCCCTGCATACACTGAAGCCAGCTTTTCCCTGGAGAGGTCGCGAGGGGCTTCATAAGCTGCCCTCCCTCACAAGAAGTCCTCCGTCGCCCGTGAACCGCGAAGGGCTGAATTTTGAATTTCTCCAGCAGCCCTCCCTGCATACACTGAAGCCAGCTTCAACCGGAAGGTCCTTGGGGGCTTCATAAGCTGCCCTCCCTCACAAGAGTCCTCCGTCGCCCGTGAACCGCGAAGGGCTGAATTTTGAATTTCTCCAGCAGCCCTCCCTGCATACACTGAAGCCAGCTTTTCCCTGGAGAAGGTCGCTGAGGGCTATAAGCTGCCCTCCTCACAAGAAGTCCTCCGCCGCCTGTGAACCGCAAGGCTGAATTTTGAATTTCTCCAGCAGCCCTCCTGCATACACTGAAGCCAGGTACGAATCGACCGGACTCATGCGGCATCGCGCCAGCCTGCCTTCCTGTAGTCCCAGTTTGCTTCCAGCACAGATTGGTCCTCACATTGGGAAAAATTTGCTTTATTGTGTTTTATTTTATCTGTTTCTCTATATTGTTGCTTAAGTCCTGCTACCTTAACCACGATTTGTGAACTCAATTATAGTAGAGGTAGGGCTACTCTGTTAGCGCAGAACTTTTAGGCGCCAAACTGTCTTTTGAAAAAAAAAAAAAAATAAATAAATAAATAAAAAGGTGAGGGTTTCCTAAAGCAAATGCAACGCCTATTTGTTAAGCATTTCTGTAACCTGCCGCTCCAATCAGTATTTCCACAGGCACTTAATCCCATTTTCTCACTGTTTGTACCCTCCCCTCAGCCTACCTTTATAATTATTCCCTCTCTCCCTTGTCCACAGCTTTTCCCTGGAGAGGTCGCGAGGGGCTCATAAGCTGCCCTCCCTCACAAGAAGTCCTCAAGTCAGCGTGGAACCGCGAAGGGCTGAATTTTTTGAATTTCTCCAGCAGCCCTCCTGCATACACTGAAGCCAGGTACGAACGAATCGACTCGATGCGCATCGCGCTCAGCCTGCCTTCCCTGTAGTCCCAGTTTGCTTCCAGCACAGATTGTCCCGCCGCGCCTGTGCGCCGGCTCCTCATCGCCCCCACCACCACCCCTTGGTCGACATCTGATCTTATAGTGTAGACCACGTAGTGATGTTAAACCAATCAGCCCACTTTGCCATTTGCAGCTTATACTGCAGCACCACAAGAGGGCTCCCTCTCTTTTCACTCATCCCAGACCTTTCATCTTCAACAATATGAACACCCTCTATTGTATCCCACAACCTTCTATTTTAATATTGATATTTGCTTCTCACTCCCTGCTTACCCTGTGGTTGCCTAAACCTACCTGGGACCCTACTGCTTGCCCCTCTACCTATCTCTCTGGAAACACAGCAGTATCAAGCACCTACAACCAGGCTCATTAGCCTTTCTCAGCCAAAACTGTACCCCAGTTTTAGCTGCACCATTAGTGGACTGCTTGCCTCCTACACCCTCCCCTGCAGACTCCCACCATCTAGCACATACCCTCAGTAAATCTAACTATCTTAACCCACCTGATATACACCCTCCCTATACCTACAAGGCCTGCCAAATCGACTACCTATCCTGGTACTTGCTGCAATACAAACAAGTTGTTTAGGATGCTCGCTCTCCGGCATACTCTCCTTCTCCTCCTCCTAATATCCGGCAATGTCCATCCCAACCCAGGTCCTCCTATGCCAAATTGCAGTAAGAAGGGCGCAAATAATGGCCTCTTCCTGGCCACCCTCAATATCTGCAGTCTACCAAAAAAATTTACCCTGCTGCAGGCCTGGCTTACACAACACCCCATAGACATCCTTACCTTATCAGAAACCTGGCTCTCAAAAAAGGTCCCTGATGCCTCGGTCTCCCTCAGGGATTTTACCCTTTTCAGGGCTGACAGGATAGGCAAAGGGGTGGGGATGTGCCATATATGCTAAAACATCCTCAAACCTCTCTTAGTCCCTCTTCCTAAGCCTGAACATGGAGCTCAGGCCATCACCATCAAAGTTACCCTTGGTACTCTGGCAAACCACTCTATATTATGGCAGTCTACATCCCCCAGCAAACCAGAAGCTAGTGTTTGATTCCATCCTATCTGCAATCACTTATCTTCCACCAAAAGTGAACTGGTTATTATGGGTGATTTTAATGTGAACTGGCAGTCTGGCGTCGGCTCCTTACAAAGAGGCAGCTAATGCCTATGACCTTACCAAGTAGTACTGACACCCACTAGGCAGGTTCCTCGGACAGGCTCCTCCACTCTTATAGACCTAATCCTTACAAACCTCCTAACCACCTCTCCAATGTCAGTGTGCTTCCTGATGTACTTAGCGACCACTCCCTGTCACATGCCGGTGGACAAATAAAATGCTCCAAACAAACCTAAAATTTCGCTCCAAAGGCACCTCAAAGGTGCCCTCTCATCCTCAAGTTTACCTCGCCACCTGTGACTGGGATACTGTCCATAATGCCCAATCTTTAGGCGCTGCGCTCACTGCATTTATTACTATTTTCAACGCTGCCTGTGACATATTTGCCCCCTTCACAAAAGATAATAAAAACCTGGGACACCCTTGGATAACTCAGTCCCTCTTACAACTTATGCAACATAAGGGATAACCTCTGGCACAGGGCCCTATCTTCCCAGCTGCCCATGATAGACAGCTGTACAGAGAGGCAAGAAATAAATGCACGAGGGCTATCCGGCAAGCCAAGGCCACTCACTATCATCAAGCTTTTACCGCTACATGGAGCTCTGGGAAATCTTTCTGGAACAATATCAAGGAACACTGCGGGAAATCCACTAACTCAGAACCTACCCAACTCCTAGTGCAGGGCACCCTCTCTCTAGACCCCTCCGTCATATCCAATACCCTAAACACCACTTTCTCCGACCTTAGTCATGTCCTCCCTAAAAACTTTTTTGACCCCATTTCCCTCACGCCTACTGATACACCTTGTCCCCCCACACACCCTCCTTTCAGGCTACAGCGTTGTCACCTGCAATGAGGCAAAGCACTACCTCTTAAAAGCCCTTCAAAATTGCGTTATAGCAGTGACTCCATTGACCTGAAAATTCTTGGCTTACCCTTAATGAGACTCTGCCGCATCTCACCAAACTCCTCAACTACTCGCTATGCCTTGGCCAAGTCCCTACACTATGGAAAAGGTATTATCACACCATCCTAAAAAGGGTGATCCAACAACTCCAGGCAACTATAGGCCCATCAGTCCCTCCCCCTCTCAAAAGCACTAGAAAAATTGTATCTGACCAACTTACGGAATACCTAGACAAACATGGACTTCTCTGTCAAGAGCAACATGGTTTCAGAAAAGGGCACAGTACTACCACGGCACTACTAGAATTTACATCTTACATTCATGAAGCTCTTGAACAGGGTCGGCTGTTGGGGCAATCTATGTTGATTTGACCAAGGCATTTGACACTGTCAATCATGAGCTTCTACTCCGTGCCCTTACGTCCCTCCATGTTGCTCCTGAAACTATCTCCGGTTCAAAACTATCTGACCGACAGAACACAGCAAGTAAAAATTTGTAACACACTCTCCTCCAAACAACCAGTTCGCTTGGCGTCCCTCAAGGGTCAATACTTGGCCCTCTATTGTTCACTCTCTTCCTGAACTCACTCCCCAAAGCCTGCACTGGAAAGCTCCTGCTGTATGCTGACGATGCAGTGTTATATTGGAAGCACACCAACCTCATCCAACTCCAAAGTGCCCTTCAAGGCTGTTTTAGTGAGCTTGAACTCTGGTTCTCTGACCATCGGCTAACACTTAACTATGACAAAACTAAATCCATGTTGTTTGCCCATCGCCAAAACCCCTCAGTAACTCCCAGCTATCCATCTCAATCTCACAGGGTACCCACATTGAACAGGTCACTCACTTTAAATATCTAGGCATCACTCTGGACACATCCCATAATACCATCATCACATCAAATCTCTCTCCTCCTCAGTCAATACCGGATTGGCATTCTTTACAAGCACAAACACTGCCTTACCCCTCAGGCGCCACAGTTAGCCGTTACAAGCTCAGTCCTCTCACTGGTCGAATGGAATAACCATTTACGGCGCTGCTGACAAATCGGCGCTTAGCAGCATCAATATAGCACTCAACAAAGCCTGCCGCTGGTCACTAACAGTAATAGACAAACTCACATCTGTTTGCTCTATTATCATGCAGACTGGCTAACCCTAGAAGGGAGGCTTAAGTACCAAACCTGCCTCCAAGCCAAAAGATCCTTATGAAACTAACACCAACTGGACTCCACCACCTCGTCCGCCTGCCCATCACAGGGGCACCTCTAGATGACTTGCTGGTACCTCCTATACAGTTCCCCACTGTAGGACATCTCTAGGGCAAAGATCCTTCCAGTATCGAGCTCCACTCTGGCTAAACAATCTACCATCCTCTGTCTACTTGCCTCTAATCTAAGTCTATTCAAAGCTGGGATCAAAGTTTCTTCTTAACCCTGAGACCTGTACCTGTTCTCCCTCTTTTCCCTTAGGTGGTGGGTCACTGGGGCCACCTCACGTTAGGAGCATCACTATCCTCAGATCTTGCTAGCCTAGGCAATATCTTACATGGTGATTGTTTGCACCATTTTAATGTCCTGTTGTTGAAATTTCTGTATAATCCCATTTTCTCTGTGTACTCTCTAGTACAACTGACGTGTAGCCTTACTCATGCTATGATATCAACTTTTTGTCGGAATGTAATATCACTGTTTTGCTCTATGTAATGTTGTTTTGGCACTGACATGTAGCATTGCCTATGCTGTGATTTTGAACATTTTGTCAAAATGTAATGTCACTGTCTTGAAAACTTTGTACATTTCAGTCTTGTCCTTACGTTCTGATGTGTTTGACGTGGAGCCTTTGCAAAGGAGTCCTTGACTCAAAGGTTGTAATTCCGAAATTTTCAATAAACAAACAAACTCACATATATATTGTATATGGTATTGTACGTATTAGCTCTGCATATATTGTACATTATGCTGTGTACACCGTGTAATAATGTGTAATTCCTGCTTTGTTTACCTTACTAATTATTGTTGTTCCTGTCTGTTGTGTACCTTTATGCTGCTCTACTATTTATGTGTACCTATCCAGGTCTACCTTATAGATGAGTTCACTCAATGGTGCTTCGCCTGGTAAAATAAAGACTGTTGAGTGATTGAATAGGAGTATACAATACAGGCAATGGTGGAAAGGGGTAGGGGGAGTGGGACTTGAGAACTCAGTTCCAGGAGTAAAATTAAGGGCCTGATTGAATTCCAGGAGTAAAACAGGAAGTGCTGCTGCTGTGCAACATTTGCCCTCAAAACACATAAAACTGAATAAATAATGTGTGAACATGCAAATTATAATGAGGAAATATTTCCCCAGACCCATCAGGTATGGTCGATCCTACATGAAAGGTGTTGGGTTCCACAAGTGGATTTTGTTCATTTCCAACACTGGATATAGGATGTGCAAGTAAAGACACAAAATGTAAAAGTGCAGTAGAAATTGGAGTAAGATGGGGATGGTGAGGGCAACAAACCTCTGTGTCAAGTATGTGGGCAGAGGTAGGGGAAAGAGGAGGCCACTGTGGTTCTCAAAAGGGGGGGAGGCTAAAGGGATGACATTCAGAAGATATAAGGAGACCCAGAGGGAGGAGGATAGCAAAGTGTATCTGGAAAACAGAATGAGGCAGGCAGGTAAAGCAGTAAGGAGTGCAAAGGTGCAAACTGAGGAAAGAATAGCTCAGGGAGTATCAGATGGGGGCAAGACATTTTCAGGTATGTTTTTGAGAAAAGGAGGACAAGGGAAGGATAGTACAGTTAGAGAAGGAGGAGGAGGTGACTGTATGGAGGGGATCAAGAAAAGGCAGACATCTTGGACAAATACTTCTGTTCAGTTTTCACAATGGAGGGGGAGGGACCTCAAAAAGGGGCCAGGAGCATTGATGGGAGGGAAGTGTTCACCAGTCCATTTTCTGATGAGAAGGTCCAGAAAGCACTAGCAAACCTGAAGGTGGACAGAGCTATGGGACCAGACGGGATACATTCAAGGGTGCTGAGAGAGCTCAGGGAGGTACTGGCTGCACCTCTGACAGATCAATTTAAAGGGCAGCTTCCTACCTGTATCTGTGAGTGACATGCACTTCAATGTAAGTAAAGTTGGAGCTCCTGTTTCAAACTGTGTGCTTCTTTCCGGCGTTTCTCTTTCCTATTTTAAGTTATTTTACACATAAAATGTATTTTACTTGTTTTGGTTGTAACCTGCTGCTCATTCCGACCGTAACTCTCACGGGAGCACACGATACACGCCATTAAATTAACCCGTTGATCGGTGTAGCGTGAAAGTCAGTGCTTAGCACTGTGTACAAGGAGCTTCATTCTGTGCTGATTTTGTGCAATTGTTCTTCTGTGAGCAGTACTAATCCATTGTGTGATGTCCTAAATATTGTTGCTTGAGTCAACAGAGGTGTTTTCCTGTTGTGTATGTTCTCTGTGGTACTTGGTGAATACATCGTTTTGTCACCTGTCATTGTCATTCCTTGTAACAGTGTGTGGAATAAATATTAATTCTCACTATCTCCTTTGTGTTATTCCCTATTCTTACCGAAAAGTCTTTGCAATTCAAATACATATTTTTATTTACTGTGTCTGAGTATGTTCAAATAGCTGTGATTAATTGTGCTCTATGTGGGGTATATGGTACAGAGTGTCCTTTACTGTGATAGTGATGTCATCATCCTTCTTTGTGTATCTGTGGATATTATGAATTAAGTGATATTATTCTGCAATTGCTAAATTTGTTGCAGTCTGTAAGTGTGCAGAAATTTGTGATACAGATCTTGATGATGTAGAAGTGTCACATTGTCTATCATTTTTATATGGTGTGTGTTCTGTCTGACAGTGTTGATTATTGTCTGACTTGTGCCTTATATTAAACTTTTCTATATTTTATAGTATATGATTATGTGACTTATAATATTTGTCTTTTACTTGTCAAGATTGACGGTGTGTATGTAGTACCAATAAACACTTTACTACCAGTTTTGTGCTCATTGTTTTCTGTTCTCTTGTCTAATAATACTGACATGCCCAAGCTGCATGCGTAGTAGGTGGCTGCAGCAATACTAATGCTGACCATGTTAGTTTGCACTATTGGCCCAGAGATGATGAGCTGCACCAAAGATGGGACAAACTGGGTGACTGTTTCCAAGACAAGTGTAGTATGTGTGGTGCTCACTTCAATGCACCTGACGATTTCATGGGTTATAACTAGTGGGCTGCAGGATTCAAATGGAAGTTGGACCTTGTTCCAAGTGCAGTACCTAGTCGGAAGCCAAAACTCAGGAGTGCTGGTGCATGCAGTACCACTGTCACCACAGTGAGTGTCGGTCCTGTTGAACACCCAAGTAAAGCGACGCTGAAGCTGAAGGTGCAAAGGGTGAGTGTCATCAAGTCTGATCATGTTGTATGTACAAATTGTGATATGACATATATTTCACTACAGTGAAGCATTAAAAGAAAACATGTTTTGGTATTACCCACAATAAGTTATTTTTGTGGTATGGTATAGTAAGGTGGGGTGGTGTTTGTGTAGAAATAAGTACTTACCATGGATTTTTTGTTAGGTATCTCATCATGTTCCCTTGCTCCCTTTACATACATTTTTACAGGCACACAAAGTGTTGAAACTCTAATCATCTTACCATTAGGCTATGACTAAATATGGAGTGTATACCAACCTATTTGTACAAATCCAGTCTTCATCTAGTATGCAATTGGTGGTAGTACATCACCGCCTGCACCCTCAGAAACAACATGTGTAGTGTTATGCCCTTGTGCAGCTTCTTATAAATTGTTTCATAGCATACACATCCTGTTAACCTGAATGACATGGTATGTCCTTTTGGTGTGCAAGTAAGTGTGAAGAAACACAACTTCCAACAACATAGCCTGTAGGTAGCCTTGTAGGAAGTTGTTTATGTTCACATAAATATAACCTAGTAACATACTATGAATATACCAGGATAGTCCCTAAGGTCTGTCGAGTCTGCTTGATGGTCAGTGCCTATGCAGATCCAACTACAAGATTCTGGTCTGCTCGAGCAAAAACTGCTTCTACACCCAAGGTCTTTTGAATTCAGTATTTCTTTTATTGATAAGTCCCAACGTTTCGCCTAGTATTAGGCTTTTTCTGGGAATTGTAAACATTTGTTCAAAAATAATCAATATTTTTATAAACAAAATAATTTTTTACAATACGAACTTTCAAGTTCATAATATCTCTCAATATTTGACCGTACCAGTCAGAAACACTGTATGTACTGTTTATCTGAAGTAATAATTTGAATGAAATAAATATAAAGCATAATAAATGGTATCTCCAGAAATTACATACAATAACTATTTTTGAAAGTTGTACCCATCTGATGCCACCAAAATAAATGCTTAATATGATTAAGAATGAATATTGAATATTGAATAATGAATATTGATAAAGCAATGGGGCCAGATGGGGTGCACCCCAGTGTCCTTAAAGAACTAAGAGAGGTGGTGGCTGAACCTCTGGCTATCCTGTTTAGCCGATCACTGGAAACGGGAGGTACCCAAAGACTGGAGGACAGCAGATGTAGTCCCCTTATACAAAAGCGGAACAAAGAGGAAGCAGGAACTACAGACTAGTCAGCCTCACCTCGGTAGTGGGGAAGATCATGGAAGCACTACTGAAGGAGAGATTAGTGGAACATCTGGTTGCCAATGGACTACAGGACCCAAGGCAGCATGGTTTCACCAGGGGAGGCATGTCAGACCAACCTCGTTGAATTTTTGACTGGGTGACTAGGAAGGTGGATCAGGGAGGGCAGTGGACATGGCCTATCTGGACTTCAGCAAGGCCTTTGACACTGTGCCACATAGAAGACTACTACACAAACTGGGGAATATGGGTGTGGCAGGACAGTAGTGTGGTGGGTAGGTAACTGGCTGGGCAGCAGGACACAGAGGGTGGTGGTAAATGGCTGTCACTCCACAGAGGGAAGAGTGACCAGCGTGATACCACAGGGATCAGTGCTGGGACAAGTCCTATTCAACATCTTCATCAGTGACATTGCGCAGGACCTAGAAGGCAGAATTTCACTGTTCGCTGATGACACAAAGCTCTGTAACAGAGTAGACACACCAGAGGGTGTAGACAGAATGAGAACGGACCTGCAGAAACTTGAAGAACAGTCAGGGGTTTGGCAGTTGAAATTCAATGCAAAGAAGTGCAAGATAATGCATATGGGGCACAAAAACCCTGGCACAATATATCAGTTGGGGGGTGAGGATATAGCATGCACCAAGCAGGAAAGGGATCTTGGGGTTATCATCTCTGATGACCTCAAGGCAGGGAAACAGTGTGACAAGGCAGCAGGTAAAGCAAATAGGATGCTGGGATGTATAGGCAGGGGCATCACCAGCAGGAAAAGGGAGGTCATAATTCCGCTATACAAGACACTAGTGAGGCCCCACCTGGAGTACAGTGTACAGTTCTGGAGACCATACCTACGTAAGGACGTAGAGAGGGTAGAGAAGGTTCAGAGGAGGGCAACAAAGATGGTGCATGGATTGAATCACAAGTCCCATGAAGACAGGTTGAAGGAACTGAACATATACTCCTGGAGGAGAGGAGAGGAGAGAGGGATATGATAGCGACATACAAGTATCTCACAGGGAGGAACAGGGCAGAAATACACTATTTTTAGGCGAAAAGATGTACTGGGACTAGAGGGCATGGGATGAAGTTGGAGGGAGGACGATTCAGAGGAAACATGAGGAAGAATTTCTTCACAGAACGGGTGGTGGACAAGTGGAACACCCTGCCAGAGGAAGTGGTGGGGGATGAAACAATCACGGGATTTAAGAATGCATGGGATAGACATAAAGGAATTCTGGAGGTCAGGGGTAAGGGGCAACAGACTTCTAGGAAAACATAAACTGAACTTACAAGCTCAAATGGGCAGACTGGGTGGGCCATAGGCCCTTATCTGCCGACACTATCTATGTATCTATGATTCTTGCCTTACTTTTTAACAAAGCCAGCAAGCTCCACCGAATACATTATTCCAACTCCTTGAACATAATTGGTGATTTCCCTGGGCACAAAACTTTTGCTACCAGTGCCTATGCAGGGCAATGTTTGGAGCCTGTACCCCCCTCCCTACCTACAAGATCCCACATTTAGCAGTGGGGCTCCTGAAAACACCCTCCCCCTACACCTATCCCAGTCATTCTTGAACTCATCCACAGTAGAAGCAACCATGAGCTCCCTGGCCAGCGCATTCAAGGTCTCCACAACTGTCTCATTGAAGTCACGCTTCATTGTCCCCCCCCCTCAGCCTACCCCATCCAGCTTCATTTTGTGTCCCTTGGTTGCCCTCGGCTACCTAAGATGAAAGATCCACGTCAGTGCTTACCCTATTGATTTTCTTGACATCCTTTTAGACCTCTGTCGTTCCACCCATGTTTCCTCTGTCCTCCAAGGAGTAGTGGTTGGTCTTCTACAATCGCTCCTCATATATCCTTTTCTGTAGCCTAAGTACCATTTATGTTGCTGTACTTTGCACTGTGTCTAGTAATGCAATGTCCCACTTTAGGCAGGGATGTAAGTTACTGTGTTGTGTTCACATAAAGTGTTGACCCTGCAAAGCATATTCGTGTAGCGTTGTTAGACTGGCCCAAAGCATGGGCATCCCACCTGATAACTTCTTTACCCAGGTGTATGTGCACTATGTGAGAGGTGTGATGTAATGTTGATATTCTCAGTAATGTGGTTAGTTGTTCTGTACTGTTGCTGTCTGTCCAATATCAGTGATATTTGAAGTACTGACTGTCACAAACCCACTCAGCAGGTCAGACCCTCTGCTCCCACAGTGCCAACCTCTGAGCGCAGTCTTGTGAACAGGAAACAGAAACAGGGTAACCCTCCTGTCTGTTTTGTGGGTTCGGATCAACCTTTGGTCTCAAATCTTGGAGGGATTCAAACTGTGACCCTCTTGTTAGTGTACCCAATGTACAGGCTCTAATAATTCTGCTCTTTGGGGGGCCAGATATCTTTTACCTATGGGCACCTAACCAGGCGTACAAAATGAACCCTTAAAACTCTACGGAAGACTGCAGGAAAAATTCTTACCTTTTCCCAGTTTGGAAAAAAACAGTAAGCTTTGTACAGTGTCAACTTCAACCACGTATGCTTCCCTTGTCAAGAAAAAGAATGTCAAAGGCACACCAGGTAGTTTCTAAAGTAGAGGTTTACTTAAAAGTAGATGAAAAAATGTAAAATGTAAATACAGAACCATATATCACAAAACATACAAATGACTTTAAAAAAAAACAGGTTTAAAAGTGCAGACTAAATCTCCTACCACAGTACTCTTAGTATTGTCTCTTCTAAGGTATATTCTTCTAACAGTGCCTGATGTTGCTTTTTTAGAGTCCAAACATTTAAGTTTAAATGGAAAACAGAATACTGTTTAAAAACTGGCTTTGCTAACCTCTTTGCGTGAGGTCATCTAGCTCCTCCCTGTCAGAATATAAAAAAATATTTCTATGCAAAGCAGGATGTCTTATCAAAATATTACATTCTGTGACCTCAGCAGAACTCATTTTCTCATGTGACCCTTTGATGTAGAGTGTCTTCCTGTTCTTCACAGACATCAAAGAAACATTTATGACTTTGCACTAAGGAGTCATAACCTGCTCTTCTTCCTCTAAACATTATACAAGTTTATGATTTCCCATCTTAGCAGGCTCCACAATATCCATTCCCACCCTCTGGAATGGCTTCTCCACTATGGGTAATGGAATCAGGTGGCTTGTGTTTTCTTGCCCGCCCTCCCCATTTCTTGGCACCAGTGACAAGACCTGCAATACCTTCACCTGTTGGGTGAATTTAGGCCAGTAAAAATTCTGGGCCAACCACTGTGTCGTGAGAGTGATTCCCAGATGACCAGAGACAAGGGAATATCATGTGCAGTTTGGAGCAACTACTCACAATGACCGCTGGGGGAACGACAAGCTGCCTGCCTAGCACCCCTCCCTCTGCCTGCACAGCCTGAATATACATCAGTCCATTTTCCCAATAAACCTTATGTTTACCATCACCTCCTGCACCCCATCAGAGTCTGCCTGCCCTCAACTTCTAGACTAGGGTCACTTCTCTGAGCAGCTGCAAACTCCTCACACGTTCCCAAGGCATGGAACAGGTCCCCTTCAGTCGCTAAACTAGGATCCCTAGCTCTAGCATCAGGGCACTCAGGATCACTGTCAATCCCAACCCTTTGACAATGGGTCACCCCTCCCTCTTCGGAGTAACCCTCCGTAGCTGTGTGGTTGACTGCTACTGGGGAAATTTCTACCCCCTTTTTATTAGTCTCCCCATCTGGAGACACAGACTGGGGAACCAGTCTCTCAGTGGTTTCCACAATGGGGTTCAGGGAACTACAGTTTTCTCTTGCTGCTTGGCTATGGGTAACTGCACATACCATCCGCTGTTTGAGATTGTTGCCCAGGATCACATCCACTGCTAACATTTTGGCTATAGCCACCTGTTGCACAGTTCCCCGGTTTCACCTCAGTCCAAGAGAACACTGGCCAGTGGCAATGTTTTCTTCACCAATGAACCCTTGTAAAGTGACATATTTATTGGGTGTAAGCTGACCAGGCTGTACCAGCTCCCTCTTCACCAATGTCAGGATGCCCCTGTGTCCCTTAACCCTTGCATCTGTACACCATTCACCATGACTGGGTGCATGTGTTCCTTCATGTTCATAGGCATGGTTCCAGGGACATACAAACAACCCACTTCTTTTCTAGTACAATTCTGTGTATTATTGCTCATTCTTTTGGGACACTGGTAATGTGCCCATTTTCTTTACATAACCAATGTTCACTTTTCTTTTCATACTAACATACTAAAATGTCAGCAGACTAGGCCTAACGGTCTTTCGTGTCTGCTCGTTTGGTCAGACCCCACCCCGGGAGCTGACCTTGCTGCCCCCTTGCCTTCTCTGGCTTCTCCCTTCCCAGTTCTGGATATTCTCGATGCATTGGATTTTGCTTCCAGAACCCTTCCCCTGTACCTGTCCCACCCCCTCTTGAACCCCTCCACCGTCCCTGCCTCCAACAGCCCCTAGGCAGCACATTCCATGGCTCCACCACCTCTCTCAGTGAAGTAGCACCTCCTTCTCCCTGAATCTTCCCTCCAGCTTCCACCCATGCCCTCTAGTGGCCCCTCATCCTTCCTTCAGCACACTGAATGCTCCTCCCTATTTACCCCCTTCATGTACCTGAAGACCTCTATCAAGTCCCCTGTCCCTTCTTTTCAATGTGTATATATTTAGCTCTTCGATCCTCTCCTCATAGGTCCTGTCGCCCAAGCCCCAAATCATTTTGATTGCCCTCATCTAGACCCTCTCCAGGAGTTTAATGTCCCTCTTTAAGTGTGGCCTCCAAAACTGCACACAGTACTCGAGGTACGGCCTCACCAAGCAGTTATACAGAGGGAGTATCACTTCCCTCCTTCTGGAGGTGATAACCCTAGCAATGCATCCCAGCATCCTGTTGGCCTTGGCTGCTGCCCTCCTACAAGTCTCTGAGTTGTTCATCTTGACATCCACCACCATCCCCAGGTCTCTCTCAGCCATCGAGACTTGTAGCATTTCCCCCCAGGGTGTACACTTGGCCCAGGTTTCTGGCCTCCAGGTGCAGTATCTTGCATTTCCCTGCATTGAACCTCAGATTCCACTTTCTAGACCATCTTTCCAGAGCCTCCAGATCCCCCTGTAGGGCCATCCTCCCCTCTTCCCCATCCACCACCACCCCCAGTTTTGAGTCATCCACAAAGAGACTCATCTCACTCCTGATACCTGTCCTTATGTCAGAGACGTAGGCGTTGAACAGGAGGGGCCCAAGGACTGATACCTGTGGGACCCCACTAATTACCCTCCTTGGGGATGAGACTATCCCGCCAACCACGACCCTCTGGGTCCATTCCTGGAGCCAGTTGCCTATCCATCTGATCATCTGGTTCCCCACCTCCATTTCTCCCAGCTTATCCAACAGGTCCTCGTGAGGAACCGAATCAAATGCCTTGCTGAAGTCTAGAAGAGGACGTCCACTGGTCTATCCAGGTCCAAGGCACTCGTCACGCAGTCATAGAACTCCATAAGGTTTGTCTGACATGATTTCCCAGGGACAAATCCATGCTGTCTATCGTCCAGGCACCCTGACTTTTCCAGGGCCCCCCCCCAGCCTCTCCTTGACAATGCCCTCCATCACCTTGCCCACCACCGATGTCAGGCTGACAGGCCTGTAGTTCTCCGCCACCTCCCTTGATCCCCCCCTTGTGGACAGGCACTATATGCGCCACCTTCCAGTCCTGGGGCACCCACCCTGTCCTCAGAGAGATGGTGAAAAGCTCCGCCAGGGATTTCGCCAGGACATCTGCAAGTTTCTTCAACACTCTGGGATGTAATTTATCTGGCCCCAGTGCTTTCTCAGTCTTAAGGGACCTGAGGGCTTCCTCCCTCTCTGCTGTGATTTCCACTTCCGCTACCTCTTCTCCCTGCTTAGCCTTCCCCTCCTGCCAGTGATGCCTCCTCCTCTCCCCAGACCCGCCGATCGGTAAGGGTCCCCCCTCCGCAGTATCACTGTCTCTTCCCATGTGTGATGCAGCACCCCCATTTTCCTTGGTGAAAACTGAGGTACCTCAGTCTGCTCCCCCGGGTCATGTGCCCATCTCTCCCCTGTTTTAATCCTGCTAATCTGCCCCTTCACCCTTCGTTTTTCCCCAGTGTATCTAAAGAACCCCTTATTCCCTCTCCTTATTTCCCTGGCCAGGTTCTGTTCCTTCCTTGCCTTAGCCGCCCTCACCACCCTAGTGGCCTTTCTAGCCATCAGCCTGCACTCCCCGATCTCTTTTCACCCTTGAGCACTTGAATTGCCTATAGGCTGCCTTCTTTCCCCACACCACCTCCTGACCTCCCTGGTCCACCAGCAGGGTTTTCGGGCCCTGCCGCATTTTCAACTTACTTTTGCACAGGTGCTGGTAGCATCCTGCATCCCTCTCTTGATGATTTCCCACCTACTATCAGCATCCATGTCTGACCCAATCACATCCAAATGTTCCTTAAGGATCCTTCCCATTTCCTTAAAATCCACCCCCTGAAGTCAGTTACCTCCGTCTTTGTGCAGCCTTCTATCCCTCCTAGGTCCAGGCAGAACCAGACCGTGGCATGGTCACTCCCCGCCAACGGGTCCCTTACCTCCAGGCCCCCAATCCGGTTACTGTCTGCCAGGACCACATCCAATACCCACGCCTCCCTGGTCAGTTTCCCCACCTGCTGAGTTAGGAACACGTCTTGAAAGATATCCAACAATCTCTGTTCCCTGGACACTGAGGATGTCATAGTCTCCCAGTCTGTTCCTGGCATGTTTCAGTCCCCCAAAACCACCACCCTTCCCCTGAAATCTTTTCTCTGAAACCTGGGGCTAACTGGTTTCAGTGGAGTCAGTGAGGGTTTTAGCTGCCCTGAAGGTGCGCTTTTCCCTCTTTGCGCTGCCACACCTGCCCCATTCGCTCTCAGAGCAGGTCTGCTCTTGGCATAGTCGTCCGAGAGTTCAGCAGCCTCTTGCATTGTTTTGGGATCTCGGTCCTCCAGCCAGGTTTTCAGCTCTGCTGGGCATGCCCAGAAAAACTCTTCTAACAAAATCACATTTTCAATTTTATCAACAGAGTTTGCTCCAATTCCTTCCCACCAACGTTTTAAAAACTGATGTTGTTTCGTGGCTAGCTCCTCATAGCTCATGGCAGGGCTTCTCCTGAGCTTATGGAATTTAGCTCTGTATGATTCAGCAGTTAATTCAAATGTCTTTAACAGTGCAGCTTTAAGTTTGCTGTAATCATCACTGTCCTCATTGTCCATTTGACCCAGTGCATCCCGAGCTTTCCTGGTAAGTAGAGGGGATAGCTGGAAGATCCAGGACTCCCTAGGAATTTTAGCCTGAATACAAACTTTTTCAAAAGAATTTAGAAATGCATCCATATCCTCCCCCTCTTTAAATTCGGCTATCAGTTTGGAATTCAATTTGTAACCTAGTCCTGTAGTCCCAGTTAAACCCAAGCCACTTACCTGCTCTGGTGCTGGTGGTTGGAGATGTAGCTTCTCCAGTTCAAGTTGCCTCTGGCGCTCACTCTCCTCACAGTCCACCTCCCGGCGTTCTCGCTCTCTCTCTTCTCCTCTGCAGCTTGCTGGCACTCACGCTTCTCACGATCTGCCTCCTACTGTTCATGGTCCCTCTCCCTCTGGAACTCCAGCTCCATTCTGCGCAACTCAGTTTGCAGCCTGAGTACTTCTGGATTCAGGATACTGGTGACCATCCCCTGCTGCTGTGGCCCTTCACTGATAGTGGCCCTGTTGCCCTCGTCATCGGATCTGAACACTGCACTGGCTGCTAGCCCTGCCACATTCAAGGTTTAGTCCCTTACAGTCACTGTCTGTGACTCAGTGCTCTGGGTATCTGGTACCATCAGAGCATCCATGAGGTTCTGTTTGCTAGCTTTCACCTCAAACTGGACTCATCTGTCCCCGCAGACAACTGCTTTAAGTAGTCTACAGTGTGCCTGCTGTAGTTGGAAGCCATCTTCCCTTTAACCACGGCTACCTGACTTGCACTTTAGAAAAAAAAATAAAACAGGTATGAACTTGACTGTACACCAAGTGATATAGTTCTGTCTTCTTTTAAAAATAAATCACTGCATTTTCTTTCTTTGCAAGTGAGCTCATGGTCTCATGCTGACACACTGAACAATAAAAGCTTATAATACCAAAATTATGCACACCGCTGCCAACCAATCTGTCACAAACCCACTCAGTAAGTCAGACCCTCTGCTCCCACAGTGCCAACCTCCAAGCGCAGTCTTGTGAACAGGAAACAGAAACAAGGTAACCCTCCTGTTTGTTTTGTGGGTTCGAATCAATCTTTGGTCTCAAGTCTTGGAGGGTTTCAAACTGTGAACATCTTGTTAGCTTACTTAATGTACAGGCTCAGATAATTCTGCTCTTTGGGGGACCAGATATCTTTTGCCTATGGACACCTAACCAGGCGTACAAGATGAACCCTTAAAACTCTAGGGAAGACTATAGGAAAAATTCTTACTTTTTCCCAGTTTGGTAAAACCAGTAAGCTTTCTATAGTGTCAGCTTTAACCATATACAGTGCCTTCAGAAAGTATTCGCCCCCCCTTGGATTTTGTCACATTTTGTGATGTTGCAAACTTAAATTAAAATGCATTTATATGGGATTTTTTTGTCACGTATCTACACAAATTACTCCATAATGTCAAAGTGGAATGAAACTTCTGAAATTTTTTGTACATGCAATTTAAAATAAAAACCTGAAATGTCTTGATTTGAAAGTATTCACCACCTTTGCTATGACATCTAAATTGAGCTCAGGTGCATCCACTTTTCTTGTGAGATCACTCTAAAACTTGAATGGAGTCCACCTGTGGTCAGTTCAAATGATTGACATGATTTCAGAGGAAATACACCTGTCTATATAAGGTCCCATTGTTGACAGTGCACGTCAGAACAGAAACTCTACCATGAAGACCAAGGGGCTGTCCAAGAACTCCATGATACAATTGTGAGGAGGCACAGCTCTGGGAGGGGTATAAAAAACATTTCTAGGGTGTTGAAAGTTCCCAGGAGCACAGTCAAGTCCATCATTAGGAAGTGGAAAGATTACGGAACCACCCAGACTCTTCCTAGAGCAGGCCGTCCTCCCAAACTGAGCAACCGGGCAAGAAGAACCTTGGTCAGGGAAGTGACCAAGAACCCAATGACCACCCAGACAGAACTACAGAGTTCAATGGCTGAGATGGGAGAACCTGTCCAGAGGACAACAATCTCTGCAGCACTTCACAGATGTAGCCTCTATGGGAGAGTGGCTAGATGGAAGTCACTCCTGAGAAAAGGCCACATGATAGCACGCCTGGAGTTTGCAAGAAGGCACATGGCAGACTCTGAGACCATGTGGCAAAAGATTCTCTGATCTGATGAAACAAAAATTGAACTCTTTGGCCTGAATGCAAAGCACTATGCCTGGCGCAAACCGAACACAGCTCATCACCTGTGTAACACCATCCCTACCATGAGGCATGGTGGTGGCAGCATCATGTTATGGGGATGCTTTTCAGCGGCAGGGACTGGGGCACTTTTCAGGATAGAGGGAACAATTAATGGAGCCAAATACAGGCATATCCTTGAGAACCTGCATCAGTCTGTAATAGATCCTGGACTGGGGTGAAGATTTACGTTCCAACAGGACAACGACCCCAAGCATACAGCCAAAGCAACACTGGAGTGGCTTCAGAACAAGAAGGGGAATGTCCTTGAGTGGCCCAGCCAAAGTCCAGACTTGAATCCCATTGGGAATCTGTGGAAAGACTTAAAGATTGCGGTTCACCGACACTCCCCATCCAACTTGACAGAGCTTGAGCAAATCTGCAAGGAAGAATGGTCGAAAATCCCCAAATCCAGATGTGCAAAGCTGATACAGACATACACAAGAAGACTCAAAGCTGTAATTGCTGCCAAAGGCGCTTCTACAAAGTATTGACTCAGGGGGGTGAATACTTAAGTAAACAAGATATTTCAGTTTTAATTTTTCATAAATTTTTGTTACACAATAAAATTATTTTGCTCCTTTAAATTGTTGAGTATGCTGTATAAATCAAGGTGGAAAAATCATTTCAATGCATTAAAATTCTGGTAGTAACACAACAAAATGTGACAAAATCCAAGGGGTGAATGCTTTCTGAAAGCACTGTATGCTTCTCTCATCAAGAAAAAGAATTTCAAAGGCACACCAAGTAGTTTCTAAAGTAGAGGTTTACTTAAAAATAGATAAAAAAAATGTAAAATGTAAATACAGAACCATATATCACAAAACATACAAATCACTTAAAAAAACAGGTTTAAAAATACAGACTAAATCTCCTACCACAGCACTCTTAATTGTCTCTTCTAAGGTATATTCTTCTAACAGTGCCTGATGTTGCTTTTTTAGAGTCCAAACATTTGAGTTTAAATGGAAAACAGAATACTGTTTAAAAACTGGCTTTGCCAACCTCTTTGCGTGAGGTCACCTAGCTCCTCCCTGTCAGAATATAAAAAAATATATCCATGCAAAACAGGATGTCTTATCAAAGTATTAAATTCTGTGACCTCAACTCATTTTCTCATGTGACCCTTTGATGTAGAGTGTCTCCTGCTCTTCATAGACATCAAAGAAACATTTATGACTTTGCACTAAAGCGTCATAACCTGCTCTTCTTCCTCTAAACGTTATACAAGTTTATGATTTCCTATCTTAGCAGCTGGCAAGCTCACAAATAAGCTAGATAAACAGGAGATGCTTAATTTAGGCCTCTTCAGCTTGTAATTATCTCTTGGCCTCCAGGTAACTCGATGTAGCTAAAACCTGGGAGGGGGATTGTCATTCCACAGGCTGTCAGCATCTCATGAGAGACATTCAATAATACATTTTTGTATTACAAAAGCATAGATTAATCAGAACCAGCTGTCCAAGGGTCACACTGACATTTGTCACAATGGTTCAAATCTGACAGATAAGTGACCCAATAAATCAAAACGTTTTGACATGATACAGCTTGATATGTGATGCTTGACAACTGAGTGAAATTGTACAATGCCGGTAAATCTGTTATAGGAACAAGAAGAAGAAAACAGAAGTAATGTTTCATATTGTATAGTGCACTGTTGTTCGCTGTACAATGCACTCCTTTTCCAAAATCTGTTCAACCACACATGAAAGTAATGGAGTGTGATTATACTATACTGTGTTACAACAACATTGAACAAGCTATAGATACGCACTCAGGCATTTTAATTTTGAAAGCACAGGAAATCACAAAACACACATTTTACACAGTAATATACAGTATAACAAATTCGGCAGTGTCAACTGTAAGCTCAAGATGTGTGCTTTTATAACTTGGGTTTCTGATTACCATACACTTCTTGAGATTTGACAAAAAGCATTGATTCTGCATGGTTACCTATTGAATACTCTCTATATAGTGTATATTACAGTGTGGTTCTGTATAGAATTCCATGCATTTCAAACTGCCGTTGTAGCACACTTCAAAGGTAAGTGCATCTGATGTACCCTTCTGTGGTACAACAGCATTGTGTAACATGTTCAGACTGCAACAGTCACTTTAATTGTTAAAAGAAGTCGATGCATGTGTTTTTATACAGTACTGCACAATCTGACCCAAAAATACTGAAGAGCAACTCAGTGCACAACCTGTGTGTTCTGCCACTGCAGTGTTCTGATTACCATGGAGCTGTCTAGCTTAGCTGTACTTGTCAGAGGTCGTAAGAACACCTGTGTTGCAGAACACAATGGTTCTGCATAGTTGCTCATCCAGTATTCTTTGTTTTTACGTTCTCCCTTTTGTTACTACAGTACAGTAATTTCATTGTACAGTATCCCAATTTGTCATTCATCACATCTGAGACAGTTATCTGTCACATTGTGTATTTAAGTTTATTTTGTAGACATCTTTCATCTGTTGTGATACATGTTCCAATAACAAAGCTCAGTGAAACAGTGAACTGTAACTTGCATCACCACTGATGACCAAACTGTTTCAGCACATCTTGAGCTCTGTAATGTGTGTGTAGATACAGTTGTGGAGCAACAAGTGTTGACAGCCGCCACTCCTGGCATCCCCAGTGTGAACAGTGGTGCCCTCCACCATCTTTATTCAATGTTTGCTGCCCGTTGTGGAGAACATGACTGACTGAATGCCCCCCCCCCCACCCCGCTCCCCACACTCACGAATTCTTCTCCTCTGTTTCCACACTACAGCCTGGTATGCTAAAAGGAGATATTTTCCTGCATTAATTCAATGAACACAAACTTAACACAGTTCCATTCTTTTGAATGTTTTGGTATACAAATATGAAATGGAATTGTAAGTTCTATACAAACTACAATATATTGATGATTATGTATTACTTGTATCCTTTTTATGCTATATATATATATATATATATTTATACCACTTTATCCTACTGAGAAAGCTCTCACCCCGTGGTATAAATATATATATATATATATAAAAGTGCTCCTTTCATTGACAGGATATCATTGAGCAACGATTATCTTCTGCTCAACATACTATTGAGTCAAACAGTCAGGAGGATCATTTCTTTGTTTAGATGAAAATGAACATGACTATCATGACGAGTCTGGTTTCCTTCACTGCTCTGATGTGATACAAGTGAAATGGACATGTCTTCATTTGAAGAACCAAGCCATCCTTCAAAACATTCAGAGTTCATTCCTAAGCCAAAAAAATGACATCAGTGGGGACACAATGCAGATTAAAGACACCAAGTCACAGCAAAGTAATCCTTACAAATTTACAAAGATGTAGTGCACAGTATAATGACAACAAATTTATAATGATATGTATGCCTGCACGGTGGCACAGAGGGCTGTGGCATTGGCGCCTTACCTCAATCCACACTGGCGACCCTGGTTCTGGAACGGATTTGGGGCACTGGTCGTCTGCAGGGGGAAGGAGAGGATTGAGCATGCGTAGAACTGCTCTCCTGTCCTGGGGATAGCTAGGGTGATGCCTAGATGTGTGGCGGCCCATGGTGGACACTGGGAGCACTAAAGAGGGTGATGCCTTTGGAGCCAGGAAAAATTAAAAAATGGCGTCCTATGGACCAGATGATGGCCGCCCGGACCCCTGCCTACACACAGCACCCAGCAAGCCAGGAATGAGCTCAACAACACCCAGTGCCAAGAAAGGTAAGCCACAATGCACTTTCCCCTCAGCAGGAGGGAACACGCCTGACCAAGGGATATGTCAGGTTGCCCTGTGATGTCTGCAATGTGATGTCGGCAGTGTGGCGCTGTGGTTTGTTCATAGTGGAGCATGGGTGTTCCTTGGCAGAGGCCTCAAGGACATTCCTGTTGTATAGATAACACCACAAAAAAATAATGATATGTACGTACTGTTCCTACAGTTAGATAACTCCAGATGGGGTCTCACCAGCTGTCTGTACAGAGGGATAATAACTTCCTGTTTTCTACTGGTGATGCCTCTCCCTGTGCACCCCAGTATCCCCCCAGCCCTCCTTGCTGCCCTCTCACATTGCTTGCCCACCTTTAGGTCATCTGATATGACTACCCCAGGTCCCTTTCCATTTTTGTTGTTAGTATCTCACCCCCCATTGTGTACTCTTCCCCTGGGTTTTTTTTCCAGGTGCATTACCTTGCACTTCTTAGCATTGAATCTAAGCTGCCATACATTTGACCATTCCTCTAACCTTGCCAAGTCCCTTCTCATCCTTTCCACCCCACCTTGTGCATCAACTTTGTTGCAGATCTTTGTGTCATCTGCAAAGAGACATTCTTTTCCTTCCAGTCCTCTGCAGTGTCACTTATAAAGACATTGAAGAGGACCGTCCTAATCACTCAACCCTGTACCCTACTAGTAACCCCTTTCTTCAGAGTGGACTCCATTTACTGTTACTCTCTGTATCCTATTCACCAGCCAATTCTTTACCCAGGCTGTCATCTTGGGACCCACTCCCAGGCTGGCTAACTTGTATATTAATCTTTTGTGTGGGACTGAGTCAAATGCCTTGCTAAAGTCTAGGTAGGCCATGTCCACAGCCCCTCCCTGATCTACTACTTTGGTCACCCAGTCAAAGAAATCTATCAGATTCATCTGGCATGACCTTCCCACTGTGAATCCATGCTGCCTTGGGTCCTGTGCCTCTCTGGCCTCTAGATACTGACAATTCTTTCCTTCAGAAGTGATTCCATCATTTTCCCTATCACCGAGGTTAAACTAACAGATCTGTAGTTTTCTGCTTCTGCCTTGCTCCCACTTTTGTGAAGGGGAGTCACATCTGCCCTCCTCCTGTCCTCGGGTACCACCCCATCCTCCCATGATTTGTTAAAGAGGGTAGTCAGTGGTGTCACTAGTTCTACCCTTAATTCTTTTAGAATTCTGGGATGAATCCCATCAGGCCCCATTGCTTTGTCCACCTTCAGTTTTAAGAGTTCTTTCAGAACACTTTCTTCTGTAAATGGGCTGGTATCCAGAGTGTTTCTATTGTTTGTTTTAGGTACCTCCCCCTCTTCATTTGTAAATACTGAGCAAAAATATTTGTTTAGTATCTCTGCTTTTTCACAGTCACCTCTGCCCACCCCCTCCCTTTATTAAGCCTCACTCTCCTCCCTTGGTCTTCCTTCGTCCCTGATGTACCTATAAAAGGTTTTATCCCCTTCTTAACTGAGTTGGCTATCTTTTCCTCAGTTTGGGCCTTTTGCTGTTCTGACTGCCTTCCCAGCTTCCTTTTGCTTTAACTGATACAATTCTCTGTCCTGCTCCTTCTGTGATTCATTGTACTTCCTGAATGCTTTTTTTCTCTTGAACCTTCACTGCCACTTCCGTTGAGAACCATAGTGGTTTCTACATTGTTTTATTTTATTTGCTTCACACAAAGGCTTGTTACCTCTGTGATGGCAGTTTTTATTATTCCTCGTTGTTCTTCCACCCCTCCTTCCTGCCCATTTGCTAGTGCATTCCTTAGGCACTCACCCATTTTGGCAAAGTCAGCCCTCCTAAAGTCCAGTACTTTTGCCTTTGTATGGCTTGACTCTATTGCTGTGTTTATTGTGAACCATACTGTTCGATGGTTGCTAGTTCCCAGATGGCTACCCACTTCTACATCTGTGATCCTCTCTTCATCTCCATTTGAGAGAACCAGGTCTTAGATTGCTCCCTCTGGAGTGGGTTCCAATACTAGTTGTCTAAGGCATGCCCCCTGTAGGGCATCTAGAATAACCCCACTCTTCAAAGTGGCTGCTGCAACTTCACTCCAGTTAACATCTGGCATATTCAGATCACCCATCAGCAATATCTCCCCTTTTTCTGCCATTCTAAGTATACTTTCTATCATTTCCTTGTCCATTTCCTCCCCCTGAGAGGGGGGATCTGTATACAACCCCTGTGCGGATTGTGGTGCCATTGCTTGTCTCCAAATTGACCCACAGTGCTTCTACTCCTCCCTGTTCACCCTTTTGTTCTGTTGCTTTGATTCCTTCCCTTATGTAAAGAGCTACTCCTCCTCCTCCTCTTTTACCCTCCCTGTCCCTCCTGTAAATAGTGTATCCTGGTATGTTTACGTCCCAGTCATGGTTTTGTGTGTACCATGTTTCTGTGACTGCCACGATATCCAGATGTTCCTCCTCCATCAAGGCCACTAATTCAGGAAGCTTGTTACCCAGACTACGGGCACTGGTACTCACTGCTCTCCATTTTTTGATGGCTTTACCTTCTGTTGCAGCATCCCCCACTGACCTTTCTACCTCGGTCTTTTTCTCATTTAATACCCTGTTTTGTAGGGAGAGGCTGGGATTTTCCTGCTGCTTATCCGTGCCTCCCCACTTGACTAGTTTAAAAGCTTGCCAATGAAGCATTTAAACCGATTGCTCAAAAGATTTGTTCCCTTCCTGGGCAGATGCAGACCATCCTGCCAGTATAGGCTGGTGTCCCTCCAGGTGGAACCCCAGTCTCCAGTGAAGCCAAACCCCTGTGCTCCACACCATTTTTTCAACCATTCATTAAACGGCATGGTGCAAAGTACCCTCGCCTCACCCATGCCATTGACAGGCAGCACCTCTGAGAAGGATACTGTGTGTGCTACTTGTCTTAGGCCCCTCCCACGAGAGTATGTTGTTGATGCCATGATTTACCCACCTGGTGTTCTTTTCTCATGAGGAGCATGCAGGGTGAGAAAACACACTAGAAGTGGGTAAATCCTGTTCATTGAGGTACATTAAACTATTGATAAATTAGGGAGATGCATAGCATATCTGATAATAGCATGTTTGTAAGTATCTGCTATTTATACATTTTCCTATGTCCTAATTAAGGACCGTTGGGGGGGGTACCGTTGGACATTCTGCTGTCCTTCTCCATGTGTGCTGCGCTTCATTTTTCAGTAAGATATTGCAACCTAGTTGACCACTGCTACAGGAGCTGCCTATAGTGAGCATCAGTGACCAAATGATCTGTGGGCCTCCTCAGTGAAGGTTCCATACATGATTTGGGGAGAAGGGTGACTGCTCCTCCAAACCCATGGGGACTGGCATCTGGTGGCTGTCACACATAGTGTCACAACACTAACTGAACACTAGCCCTACCCTTTTGTCCTTGTGGTGCTGACCATAAGATGCATAGGAGACCGGACACAGGTACTGACAGGTACAGTAAGGGCACTTACATGGTAAGTCACAAAAAATAAATTGATAATATATGGGTAAGAACCAATATGGCTGCTACAAATCCTTTGCCCATAATGTAGTTTTCAATGCAATAATCATAAATGAATTCAATGTTTTTTAAAGTGCTGTTTGCTATAATTTTTTTCAATGTAATTACTTAAAAGGCATACAGGTTGAACCTGTGATGGTGGATAGAGGAGTGAACTGCAACCGTATTGGTGGTTCACTGAGTGATGTTCTGAGGCCATTTGATTCTGTGGCTGTGGACGCTGATACTTCTGAGAGGGATTATGGACAACCACCACAACAAGATAAATCTGATCCTGACTATTCCCCAACTGATGATCTTTACGATGATTCTGACACAGATGTCCTGTCCAGTAGTCAACGCTCAAGATATGCCATTTAAACCACAGTTCAGTGTAAATTTTACTTGTACTTTTTCACATCAGTGACCTGATAGACCCCATGCATTCAGTGTTTCATTTGTGTTGTCAGTAAGTAACCAAAAAATGACAACAAAATTTATATTTCGAAATCAAATAACTTTATTTTGATGTTACATAGCTGTCAGCAACAGCCAACATTTTGGATTAGAATTTTTACATTTATGAGGTGTTCTGTTCATTTTTCAGATGTAGCCAATCTAAATTATACTTTTCCTGTTAAAAAAACAGTAGCAGTCAACAAAAATGCTTTTTATGTAATCCAAAGAATGGCAACACAGTAATGAAGGTCACCACTCGACTATCAAGGCCCTTGTTAGTGGAGCGGTGACCTTCCTCAATCTGATATTGTCCACTCTTGAGTCTAAAAATCAATGCGAAATTCAGCTCCATTCATTTCTATGGGGCGTGCCACAGCACTCTCAGTGGTCACATGTCATTATGTGCTTGAGCATGAGGTCGTGTAACCATGACCGGGGCACTGTAATTTGATCATGTTGAACAGTGAATTAGAAAAGTTATGAGTAAAATACTATATCTAATTTATGGACGGCAGATAAATGTTACCACTTAGCTACAATGACTATCTTGGAGTGCAGCTACCAAAGTAAGTGAGTAGCCTCTTTTATCTGAACATTAATTTTGTACCATTTTTATAGAACTACAAGCGCCAAATCAGAATGCTTTTTTTTTTTTTTTTTTTTTGTATGCCCCTCCTGCAACGCTCCCACTCTTCGGAGATACCTACAGCCTTTTCAGTCCTTGCTCACCTACCTGGTACATATCGATTACCACACCAATTCAGGTATCCAATATGCATGTCATTGTGTTACAGTACAACCAGCTAGCCACCTATGAAAGTACAATTTCATTTTATTTTTTATTTTATACTGATTGGTTTGTGGGACAGGCCCATTTTCACAACCAGTTTATACAACAAAACATAACACATCAGACTTTACAAAACAGTATACAATCAATAAATATACATTATGTAAAACATTTACAAATTGAATTCACCAACAAATTGTTCCTAAGAGCTGTCTTAAAATTTTAAAACTGCTTTTGACTTGTAACATTATAAGGAAGCTGGTTATACATCCTAACAGTTGCAAAGTTCAAGGAATTTTGACCAAAAGATGTATGAAAGAAAGACAACAAAAAACCCTCCTTACTCTGTAATCTTGTACAACCAGATTTTGTATTAATAGAAAACAGACTAAGGATACTCTGTGGCATAGTACCTAACTGAACCTTATGCAAAAACATCAATGATCTAAAATTAAAACGCTCCCTTAAAGACAATTAAGAATTACAGGCCCATTTCCATCCTACCGGTACTATCCAAGATGCTTGAAAAATTAGTAAATTCACAGTTAAGGGCCTATCTGGACACCAACAACCTCCTAAATCCAGCACAATCTGGATTTAGATCAATGCATAGCACCATCTCTGCCCTAGCCAAAGTCACTAACGATTGGCAGACTGCCTTGGATAAAAAGAATAGTACCTGTGCTGTGTTCCTGGATTTGAGTAAAGCATTTGATACAGTGGATCATGAATCATTAATCTCCTCTCTTAGCTCTGTAGGCCTTGATCCACTCTCACCAATTGGTTTAGGTGCTATCTCTGGAAGGTTACAATTGGCAAAATGAAAATTACCTATCTACCTCTAAACCACTGCTAAGAGGTGTACCGCAAGGCTCTATCCTAGGCCCCATCCTCTTTGCCATTTATATTAATAACATTGATGCCAACCTCTCTCAATCTAACATTCATCTGTTTGCTGATGATACTGTATTGTATGTCAGCAATCCCTCACCATCGAAAGCCTGTGAACTGTTACAGTCAGAATTCTCCATCCTACAACACAACCTATTGGAAAAAAAATTACTTCTAAATGCCAAAAAAACAAAAGCTATGTTCTTTGCAACAAAGAATTGCTCTGCCACTACCCCATCATTCATCACCCCACAATTATCCACCTTATTTGGAGAAAGCTGGAATTTGTGGATAAATTCAAATATCTTGGAGTCTGGATTGACAATAAGCTTGACTACTCTGTCCACATTGAAGAGCTATTAAAAGTTGAGACAAAGGCTTGGCCTATTTTACAGAATAAACACTACCTTACCAGAGACTCCAAACAAAGATTAATCCAGGCATCATTCCTATCCCTTATTGACTATGCTGACTTTCTACGGCCATTGCTCACTCTCCTCTTAAATAAGCTGGACACCCTGTATGATAGAGCCATCAGATTTATTACAGACCTTCCTCCAGCACCCATCATTGCTCTCTTTACATGGCAGTCAATTGGACATCCCTACAGCACAGAAGAAAAGGAATGCTGCAATCTGGATCCTTAAAGCTTTATCAGGCAAACTCCCTCATATCTCAGACTGTTTCACCGAATCACATCTAGGCCATACACCTTAAGGATCAATAAGCTCATTATGCTAAAGATTCCCATTACCTGCACCCGGTTTGGGAGGGCTGCTATCAGCTATTCCCTAGCATTTGTCTGGAACTCACTCCAAAAATCTATGAATCTGAATACCCTCTTACCCTTATCATCCTTCAAAAGATTATACACTGCCCTATTTCCAGAGTTGTGCAACTGCTTCCATAAGGCCTAGTCTCCCATCCAACCTACACCCCTCCCTTCTGTAATCCACTATGTTTAGTTTCCCTTCTTCTACCCAGTCAGTTATCACATTTCATATAAAAGCCTACAAAAGCCCTATTATTTGATTATTATCCCTGCTATATCTATTATCCTCTTCATTTTTACAGGTTAAGTTATTTTACTGTGCCTTGTATATCTGTAAATTTTGTATATATATCTCTTATTTATTTGATTGTACTAATGTTATGCTATTCTCATGTCTTTGTAAAAAAAACTTGTACCCTTATTTGTATGACCACTCAGGTCCCTCTTGTAAATGAGCTACGCTCAATGATGTTCGCCTGAATAAATAAAGATTTTGATTGATTGATTGATTGAAAGACAAACAACCAAAATATTTATAAAGAGAACAATGGTGTGTTAACCTTGATTGCCAGTGAAAACGAAATGAATGATAAGTAACTTAAGTTTAGAAAACATTCTATCAGAAGTATAGGAATATATTATGGACCCATAATCCATTATAGGTAATAATAGACTATGTGTAAGTAATAACCTAATATCAACTGTAAGGTTACACCTAATTCGATAGAGAAACCCCAACCTTTTATGTACTTTATTAATTAAATCCAAAACATGGGACTCAGAAGTTAAATGACAGTCAGTTAATATCCCCAAGTATTTAAACAATCTAACCTGTTCAATTAAATTACCCAAGTTATCACGAATAGTTAGTTCCTGTATTTGCTCTCTCCTAGAATGAGAGAACACCATTGTCTTGGTTTTTGCAGAATTTAACACCAGTTTATGTTTGTCAAACCAATAGTGGAGCAAACTAAAATCTTGTTGTAAAGTATTTTGAAGAGTCAAAAGATTGGAACCGGAACAGAACAAAACAGCATCATCTGCATATAACAATAACTCAGTATTTGAAAAATTAACCAATAAAGAATTCACAAATAAAGAAAAAGTAAAGGACCCAATATGGAGCCTGTGGGACTCCACATTTCAACAATGCTGGCTCGGTATTATTCCATTGATTATTGTCCTCTGATTCCTGTTAGATAAATAATCGCCAAACCCGGAAATAACCGGGAGGTGCTGCCCATCTATGGCATAGGAGAGGCTAGGGTGTTCCGCACCATGGGATTCAATCAGTGGTTGAAAAACTGGTGTGGAGCTCAGGGATTTGGCTTCATTGGGGACTGGGGGTCCACCTGGAGTGATGCAAGCCTATATTGGCATGATGGGCTGCATCTGTCCGGGAGGGGAACCAGGATCCTAGGTGATAGGTTTAAATGCTTCATTGGCAAGCTTTTAAACTAGCCAAGGGGGAGGCACTGGAAAGGAGCAGGGAACTCCTAGCCTCCCCAAATAATCACGGTAGTAAGTGGCAAACACCAACATAGAGGTGTCGATAGGGAGAAGGGCAGGGGTAAATGGAGAAAGTGACAAAGGCAAGAAGGACAGGGATGGGGCAAAAGGGAGTAAGGCCATCAGGAAATGGAGGGTAATGAGTACCAATGCCCGTAGTCTGGGCAACAAGCTTCCTGAGCTGGTGGCCTGATGGAAGAGGGATGCCTGGATATCATAGTCAGAAACATGGTACACAGAGAACCATGACTGGGATGTTAACATAGCAGGGTACATAACCTACAGGAGAGACAGGCAGGGGAGAGAGGGGAAGAGTAGCTCTCTATGTAAAGGAAGGATAAAAGCAACTGAACAAAAGAGTAAACAGGGAGGAGAGGAGGCACTGTGGGTCACCTTGAGACTGGAAAGGGCACCACAATCCCAACAGGGTTGTGTACAGACCCCATGTCGGGGAGGAATGGACAAGGATATGATAGAAGGCATTCTTAGAATGGCAGAGAAAGGGAGATACTGTTGATGGAGACCTGAATATGCCAGATGTTAACTGGAGCACATTTGCTGCAGCCACATCCAAGAGCAGGGCCATTCTTGATGCCCCCAGGTGGCAGGCATTAGACAGCTAGTTTCGGAACCCACTCGTGAGGGAGCAATCTTAGACCTCGTGACTCTCAAACGGGGGGCAGAGAGGGATCTCTGATCTAGAAGTGGGTTGCCATCTGGGGATAAGTGACCATCAAACAGTGTGGTTCACATTAAACGCAGTTACAGAGTCAAGCCATACAAAGTGAGGGTACTGGACTTTAGGAGGGCTGACTTTGGCAAGATGGGAGAGTGCCTCAGAGAAAGCACTAGCAAACAGGCTAGAAGGAGGTGGGCAACAATGGGGAATCATCAAACTGCCATCACAGAGGCAACAAGCCTTTGTGAAGCAAATAAACAAATCAAAATGAAAGAAAAGCCACTATGGTTCTCAAAGAGGTGGCTGTGAAAGTCAGGAAGAAAAGATAGCATTCGGAAGTATAAGGAAACACAGAAGGAGCAGGACAGAGAGCTGTACCAGTTAAGGTAGAAGGAAGCAGGGAGGGAAGTCAGAATAGCAAAGGCCCAAACTGAGGAAAAGATCGCCAACTCAGTTAAGAAGGGGGATAAAACCTTTTATAGGTACATCAGCGAGCGTAGAAAGACAAAAGGAGGGATAGTGAGGCTGAATAGAATGAACGGTGGGTGGGCAGAGGGGGACAGTGAAAAAGCAGGGATACTGAACGAATATTTCTGCTCAGTATTCACAAAAGAGGAGGGGGAAGTGCCTAATCCAATTAACAGAAGCACTCGTGATAAGAGGGTTGATCCCATTCCTTTCACAGAAGAAAGGGTTTGCAAGAACTCCTAAAACTGGAAGGTGGACAAAGCAATGGGTCCTGATGAAATTCACCCCAGAATTCTAAAAGAATTAGGAGGAACTAGTGAAACCACTGGCTACTCTTTTTAACAAATCATGGGAGGATGGTGTGGTACCCGAGGACTGGAGGAAGGCGGATGTATTCCCCTTCACAAAGTGGGACCAAGACAGAGGCGAAACTACAGACCTGTCAGTCTGACCTCTGTGGTAGGGAAAGTGATGGAGTCACTTGAGGAAAGAATAGTTGAGTACCCAGAGGCCAGTGGAGCACAGGACCCAAGGCAACATGGGTTCACAGCGGAAGGTCATGTCAGACTAATCTAATAGATTTCTTTGACTGGGTGACCAAAGTAGTAGACCAGGGAGGGGCTGTGGACATGGCCTACCTAGACTTTAGCAAGGCATTTGACACAGTCCCACACAAAGATTATTAGTCAAATTAACCAGCCTGGGAGGGTCCCAGGGTGGTAGCCTGGGTAAAACATTGGCTGCACAACAGGACACAGAAGGTAATTGTAAATGGAGTCCACCTGAAGAAAGAGGGGTTACTAGTGGGGCACCGCAGGGTTCAGATTGGGTCCAGTCCTTTTAATGTCTCTTACCAGTGACATTGCAGAGGACTGGAAGGAAAAGTATGCCTTTTGCAGATGACACAAAGATCTGCAACAGGGTTGATACACAAGGAGGCATGGAAAGGATGAAAAGGGACTTGCAAGGTTGGAGGAATGGTACAAGTATGGCAGCTAGGATCTAATGCAAAGAAGTGCAAAATAATGCACATGGGAAACAAGAACCCAGGAAAGAATACACAATGGGTGGGAGGTAGTAACTAACAACAAAAAGGAAAGGGACCTGGGGGTAATCATATCAGATGACCTTAAGGTTAGCAATCAATGTGAGAAGGCAGTAGGGAGGGCTGGGGTATACTGGGATGTATAGGGAGAGGCATCAGCAGCAGAAAACAAGAAGTTGTTATCCTCTGTACAGACAGTTGGTGAGACCCCATCTGAGTACTGTGTCCAGTTCTGAGACCTCATCTCCACAAGGACATAGACAGGATAGAGGTAGTCCAGAGGAGGGCAACTAAATGGTGCAGGGTCTGCAAGAGAAGCCATATGAGGAGAGACTAAAGGAGCTTAATATGTATACCCTTGAGGAAAGAAGGAGAGGGGACATGATAGAAACTTTTAAGTACCTCAGTGGAATCAACAAAGTCCAAGAGGGTAGCATCTTTCAGAAAAAGAGACTTACAAGAACAAGGGACACAATTTAAAGATAGAAGGAGGGCAGTTCAGGGCAATGTAGAAGTATTATTTCACAGAGAGGGTAGTGGATGCATGGAACAGCCTTCCTGAGGAGGTTGTGGGGTCTAAAACTGTGGGAGAGTTCAAGAATGCATGGGACAGACATAAGGCAATTCTTGTGGGGGGTAGGAAGAAATAGGCTGTTGGTTAACTAGGATCTGCGGCCTATCCTGTAGGTAGGGAAGAAAAAATTACTCAACTTAGTAATGTTGTTTCTTCTAATGGAGTCTTGCTATATTATAGACATTAGCCGCCTCAGTGAACAGTCGCTCCGGAGATTTCTCCTTCTGCTCGGTTCATTTCTCGGTTTAAAAAGTTTTTTCCTGGTTGATTTCAGAACCAGCTTTTCTTTGCCCGAGGAAGTCTGGCCCTGGTCAGAGGGCACTTCTCTGGTTCGGTTGGCACTGAACCGGCTGGCCATCCGGTCAGCGGACTTTTGGTTTCCCTGCCCTGAGCCTGCCCAATCTTTTTCCAGGGTGGCTGCAGGGAAATTCTTACATACCTGGCAGTCTGACTGGAGGTGGTCAAACCCAGACAATAATAAACATGTGGTGTGTGGGTCAGCCTTGGCAAAGACTTCCCACAAACATCACAGTGTTGAAACCCAGTGGGTCAGTTTTTCTTTGGGTTTCTCAGACATAATGCCAGCCTAACCAAAACTTGCCCTTTAACGGCAGTGCCAGGCAAGACACCTTTATTGGTTCCTAACCGTGTCACTGGTATTGGAAAAACGAATAAATCCGCTTTTTAGAACCGATAAGAAACTGGAACCGCACTCTAAAATAGTATTAAATGAGTTTTAAACCCACTGATTGGTTCAAAACCGAACCGATAACTTACAAGTTCCACACAGACAAAACCTTCATTTACTTACGGTTACCACAGACAGAGCTTGAACCGAACGGTTTTGCGGTTAAAATAAAACTATTCTCGGTTAAATCCAACTGAGAAAACACTTTTTAAACCGAGAAATGAACCGAGCAGAAGGAGACTTCTCCGGAGCGACTGTTCACTGAGGCGGCTAATGTCTATAATATAGCAAGACTTCATGTTGTTTGAAATGGGCAGACTAGATGGGCCTAGCGGTCCTTATCTGCCGTCAAAGTCTATGTTTCTATGTCCACAAAAGTCGCTGCAAGAAAATCTCTAACATCTATTGCCTTGGTAACTTGACTAGTGAACCTCACCAAGGCTGTCTCGTGTATTATGGTTAGGCCTAAAGCTATGTTGTGAATCTGACCAAAGACTATATTTTGTAAGATGTTCTGTCAACTGAACTGAAACTATCTTTTCTAAAATCTTAGAAAGGGAGCCAATATAGAAATTGGATGATAATTATTAAGGTTAGATCTTGACCCTGACCTAAAAATAGGCTTGACAACAGCATTTTTGCACACCTTTGGAAAAACCATGACAGAGGAATAATGAAACAATTTGTCAATGGACTAACCACACTATTAATAATCCTTTTCAAAATCCTGTAATCAATGTTGTCTGATCCACTACTGGGCCTTGGTTCAATTTTAGATACAAGGTTAACCACATCCTTGGCATATAAGTAACAAAAATAAAATTTTGGAATATTATGACTACTAACAAATTTCTTGCCATTTAGATGTAAAAAAGCATCCAAATGGCTCCAGGAACCTTCCATATTACCTACAGTAGAACTATACTTTCCCAAATTAGTAAAATGTAAATTAAAGGCTTCTGCCACAGTTTTAGGATCCATAATTATAGTACCGTCCTTTTCTATTACATAATTTTCACTCCCTTTCGATTTACCATTAATGAATTAACTGTATTCCAGGTTGCACGTGAGTTCCCTTAACTTCCTTTACATTTTGCTTAAAAATCCTTTTATTGCTACTCGAATAGCTAATTGACATTTGTTCCTAAGCTCTTTATACAATACTTGATGATATAGTTGTTTTGTCCTTCTATATACTTTCCATGCTTAGTTTCTTTTCCTAATTAATTTCAATAGGCTGGGAGTAAACCAGATATTATTGTTCCCCCTGACCCTTAATTTTCTAATGGGTATTATTTTATCACAGATTAAAGTAAAGTAATGACAGCATTTCTGGTATGCTTCATCAATATCTGTTATATTATCCAGAGACGACCAATCAAGTAACTGTAACTCCTCAAAGAACCTTCGCTCATCCAAGTCTCTGAGCCTTCTATAATTTATAATCCTTCCTTCTGTTTTATTTAATTTAGCTGACCAATCAAAGAACACCGGACTGTGATCACTGATCCCATCAGGGAGAATTCCGTATTTAACAATACGTGATGGATTGTTGGTAATAATCCAATCAAGAATAGATGAATACCCTGTTTTATAATTAACCCTTGTGGGGCCAATGATCAACTGTTGAAACCCAAGATCGGTAACAATGGTTCTAACCTCATACACAGCTGGGGACATCCAATTCAAATTAAAGTCACCAACCAAAATAGTTTCCTATTTCTTGTAATTTTAAAACACAATTAAAAAACAGGAACACCTTCCTTTGATCTGTCTGGAGGAACATATATATTTATAATGGTCAGAACTTTTTTATCACCTAAGGTAATAGAAATGACAGTTGATTCAAGCAATTTACTATTAGGAATAATAGCTAATTCCTGTACCAACAGATGATCAGCTACATAATACAAACGTCCTCCCCCCCCCCTTCTACCTAACCTATCCTTCCTAAATGTAGTATAACCTGGTAACAAAATTTCAGAGTTGGATATATTATTGGTCAACCAAGTTTCAGTCAAAGCAACTACATCAAATTTATTATCTAAAACCCAGCATTCCAAAATTTTTTTTTTTTGCAACTAAACTAGCTACATTCAAGTGAATCATATGGAGGGAGGAATTTAAAGGTCCCTTAATTTCCATTGGAGCCCCAACCAAAGGGCCAGGGTTGGGATGGACTGTACATGATAGCAACAATAATAACAGAATTAGTTTCCTAATTCTGTTAGAATACACTAAACCCTTCTAAACACACATTTTTGACTTATTCACCACATTAATAGGATGTACAAATGATACAAGCTCATAGTTACAGTGCAAACAAAGCAGTTGAAAAATCATTTTACAAGAATTAAAACATATTTTTTGGGTGCTGATGAGCAGCTAAAGGAACTGGTCGCACTACTTCGGAGCTCCATAATACAGGATCATAATTGAGCATATAAAAGTGATTTCCTGCAGGATTTTATCATTTAAAAAATACCTGGGACATTGTATGATGGGCAATTATATTACCTCGGCAAATCTGCAAGGCAAGCGGCCAAGAATTCAAGAAAAATGTGAACCTGGAGGAGGTGCAGTAAGTGGACAAGGCCAATTTCCTATCAGCAGCTGATGTTGCGGCGATTAGCAGACAGTATCCGAGCAGGTTTTGGCCAATTTAAGCCATGTTGGGATAGCATGGAGCAAACACTAAAGAGGGTGGCCCAAGAACTAAAGCAACATGTGAGACAGTTCAGCCAATTGGAGCAGAGAATATCGGATATAGAGGATTAGAGTGCTGAGATACCAAACAAGATGCAGCACTTAGAGAAGGAGGTAGAAGAATTGAAAGAGGCTTTAGATTACCAGGAGAACTATAGTAGGAGGAATAATCTCCATATAAGAGGATTGCCCGAGAGTGCCGAAGGTGGCGACTTGCAAAAATTCTGCTTGGAGACATTACCAAAGTTGCTAAATCTTGATCGGGGGGGAAAAAAAGCTTAAAATTGAAAGGGCACATAGGACCTTAGCCCCAAGGCCTCCGAACGACTAACCACCACGACAGGTAATCTTTCGATTACATAATTACCAGGACAGACAGGCCTTAATGCTGGCATTTAGAAATCAAGGAGAATTAACATATGATGGCCATAAGCTAACGCTACACCAGGACATGTCCCTTAGAATGCAAAAGAAGAGACAGCAATTTAATGTTCACATGGATGGCTTAAGAAAACGAGGGCTGGAATTTTATATGTTATACCCAGCGACTGTTAAGGTAAAGTGGAGGGAGCCACCATCTCCTGGAGGTGGAAAAGCTGCAAGCTTCATGGATGACTGGGATAGGAAAAATAAGAAAACGTGAGGAACGCCGCTGACTGACCATGAGATGGGAGAATACTGTCACATGACTGGTGATTCCATGTTCAGCTAATACTAGGGAATGGACTATAAGGAAGCAAAAAAAATATAAGTGAAGTATGGGTTCTGTTTCTTTTGGTTTTGAAAACTTTTTTTTGTCCCTACATTCTTCCCACGTTGAATTGATGCGGAGACTTGCAGAGACTGAATTTCTATGGGAATCTTACTGTAGGCCTAGTTGGAGCATGGTGATTTTTGAGCTCTGAATACTGCATTTGCGAATATAAGAGAAGGCTATAATGGTCTGTAACAGTGGACCAGCCCCCCCCAGTGTGGACTAGAGACAGGACTTTTTTTCCCTGATAGGGGCAGATGGCACCAAGGGCTGAGGGAATTATACAGGATGGAAGAAATTAAACTGGGCCAAGAAGGATTGTCAGCAGACCAGGCCGAAGGGATTTCATGGTGAAAACAGCTAGAGACCTGTGTTGAAGAGGGTGCTATGCAGAACTGGGTTGCAAGGACCTAATGACTTATAGAGGGTACTCTTGATAAGAGAGAGTTCTGGGGGAAATGGAGAAAGAGGAAGGGACTCACATGAAAAAAGGGAAAGCACAAATGTAATCGGGGAAGAAATAGGGAAGGATGGGTATTATAGGATGTAAAGTAAGCAAGGAAATAAAAGAGTAAGTAATGATCGATACGGGGTAAGGGTAAGGTATATAGTTAATATATGGTATGGTATAATCTTGGAAGAAATTAAGAAGCAGAAAAAAGGAAATTGAAAGATTAGAAGCACACAGTAGAAAATGGAAACAAGAGAGGAGCTGAAGTAGGGCGCAGAGGGGTTGGATATCATACTTAAAATAATGGCATGTTCTAAAGGGGGAAACAGTTGGGTTGGGGATGGGAAGGAAGGGGGATTGTTTGTTTACTCGCAGAGACAGTGGGGGTTAGAGTTAGGAATATATGTTCAATGTATATATTTGTTATTTGTAATGTTAGTTTTAAAGTGGTCTGTGTTCTGTATATTACAAGTGTAGAGAATATCCAAACTGACACCTGGGTATTAAAGGAATATGGTACATGGGAGAATGGCTAGTGTAAATCAGAGGTCTACCTATGGGACCAAAATAGTTTCATGGAACGTAAAGGGTTTATATCCCCTGCCAAGAGAGCGAAAATACTGGTGGCTGTCAAACGAAAGAAAGTATCAGTAGCTTTGCTTCAAGAAACTCACTTATCTAAATGTGAAAATAATAAATTGGTGAGAGAGTGGGTTTGGGTCTGCCACGCAGCGGCATATAATAAGCATAAAAGAGGGGTGGCAATTCTAATAAATAAGGAGCTTCCCTTCACGGTTCAACAAGTTGTGACAGATCCTATGGAGGGAAGATATATTTTTTGTGGTGGGGGAATTGGCAGGTAAGCAAATTACATTTGGGAATGTATACACACCGGCGGAGCATGATGTGGCCTTTTACCAGAAGCTACTTGATGTGTTAATTAAGGAACAATTCCCTAACCTTATTCTTGGAGGAGACTTTAACTGCATGGCAGACCCCAAAATGAACTATTTGGGAAATAGGAATAGAGCAGACAAAGCGATACACCAGTGGCCAACTGGGCTAGCAGAACTGGGACTAATTGATGGGTGGCGAATGGCTAACCCAGGGCTTAAAGAATATACATTTTATTCCAGCCCACATGGTTCCTGGTCATGGCTGGATTACACTTATTTTCAAAGGAATTTATATCCATATACTAAGGCAATGGAACATAGCCCAATATTTCTCTCGGATCATGCTATGGTTGAGATGGAGATAGAATTAACCCAGGCTCGTGACCAGAGGGGTAGATGGAGGTTCCCTTCCTATATGCTGCTCACAGAAGATTTCAGAGAGTATGTAAAAGAACAATGGAAATTCTATGAGGAGCAAAATAAGGGAACAGTAGAAGCTGAGAGCACATTCTGGGAAGCAGGTAAAGCATACATGTGGGGAATTATGATAGGATTCACAGCTAAGAAAAAGAACAGAGACAGAAACAGAGGAACTAGAGAGTAGAATAGGAGATGTAGAAAAAGAGATACTTAAAGGAGGAGGGGAAGAAAAAAGAGAGAATTGAGGCTGGCAAGAGAAATGCTTAATGCAAATCTAGATAAGGAGGTTAACACCAGAATCCTCTTTGCAGAACAGAGGATGTATGAATGGGGGAATAGGCCGGGCCCTCCACTACTTAAGTTAATGAAAGGAGGAAAAGTAGCCATAGAATAATTCAAATTAAAGACAAGATGGGGAGACTGTTAAAAGAAGAAGAGGAAATCAGAAATAGATTTAGGGAATATTATGAAAATCTATATCATGCGGAATGTGGGGGCAAAGATGGGGAAAGAGAGAGATTTCTCAGAGACCTTAAAATTCCGAAGCTGAATGAAGAGCAAATAGAGAAATTAGGGGCAACAATTACTATAGCGGAGGTTAAGAAAGTGATAGGGCGGTTAAGGAATGGTAAGGCCGCTGGTCCCAACGGGGTTTGGAGCGGAATATTATAAGCTATTGAAGGAGGAATTTGCAAGTACCCTATGCAACATCATGGAGGAAACTAGAGAGGGTCAAGGAATACCCAGAACATGCTGCCAAGCACTTATCACTGTCATCCCTAAGCCGGGCAAGGATTTAAGGGAATGTGGGTCATTTAGACCGATCTCTCTTTTGAATCAGGATTGTAAAATAATGGCAAAAGTACTAGCTGGGAGGTTGGAGGAAAGGCTCCCCCTGCTGGTTAGTCCAGATCAAACAGGATTTGTGCAAGGGCGACAATCGTACCACAACCTAAGGAGGTTATTAAATGTGATCTGGTGGGGTACTAGACATCCAGGAAATGCATGTATTTTGTCAATGGATGCTGAAAAAGTGTTTGACAGAACTGAATTGGAATATCTCTTGCACGTTTTGCAGAGATATGGATTGGGGAGGGATTTATAAAAATGGTAAGTGCTTTCTATAAAACCCCAAGGGCACAGGTTCTGATCAATGGAGTACCCACCACAGAATTTAAACTGCAGAGGGGAACACGACAGGGGTGTCCATTGTCACCCCTCTTGTTTGATTTAGCAATAGAGCCATTGGCCATTAAAATTAGAAATGATTGTCATATTCGGGGAGTTAAGGGCAAATGGGGGGGGGCATGTTATAATGCTATACGCAGATGATATTCTCACCGAATAATCCTCACCGAACCGGAGACATCGACCCCAAAAGTCCTATTAGTCATAGAACAATTTGCTGAGTTCTCGGGCTATAAAGTTAACCTTCAGAAATCGGAGATCATGTTTCTGGGAAGGGGGCAGAAAAGAAGAAAGAAGCATGGGGTTTAAAAGTAGTGCAAAGAACCTTTACATATCTGGGCATAAAAATAGGGAAAACACTGGGGGATCTATGTGACGAAAATTATAAGCCATTAATTAAAGAAATTATACAGGACCTAAGTAGGTGGAAGGAGTTACCAATATCCTGGATGGGAAGAATCAATCTATTAAAAATGAATGTACTCCCTAGAGTGCTATATATTATGCAGATGCTCCCTTTCTGCCCAACGAAACAAGACATAAAAAAGTTAGAGAAAGCCTTTACAGTCTTTATTTGGAGGAGCAAACACCCAAGAATTAGTTTGAGCAGATTAAAAGCGCCTGTAGCTCAAGGGGGACTTAACTTTCCGGACGTCATGTGATACTTCCTGGCAACACAGTATAGATATATCCAAAATTGGGTAAATAGGGAAAAAGTAGCTAGTTGGCTGGATTTAGAGGAAGAAGGGATACCTGGGAGGGTGTCGGGGTACCTGAGAGGAGAGGGCCTCAAAAAATATGGCAGAATGAAAACACCTAATCCTATGGTTGTGGTGAGCTTAAACACGTGGAATAAAATTAGGAAGAGACAAAATATAGAAAAGATTGGTACACTGCTGGTACCATTTGTAAGGAATCCGGAATTCCTTCTGGGATTAGAGGATGAAGGATTTAAGCTATGGCAAACTAATGGGGTAAGATGCATGACAAATTTAACCACGGGGAATGGTATGTATACCTTTCAGGAATTGAAAGAGAGATTGAATTTCCCAGCCTCACACCTGTACAGATACTTTCAGGCTAGGGATTTCTATAAGCAACTAGTTGCCTCTCAGGGTAATTTGGAACTGCTGTCTGAAACGGAAAGAGAAATACTAGGAGCCTATTAAAATGAAAAGGGACTTATAGGGAGAGCAGTGAAAATAGACAGAAAGTTTTTCCAAACACCTGTACAAGTGGCTAGACAGTGGTGGGAAAGAGATATAGGAGAGGACATTAGTGAAACTAATTGGCAACAAATGCTAGAGTCTCATAAAGGGCTGATAGTCTGCAATAAATACAAGGAAGCACAATTTAAATTTATACAAAGATTATATTATCCGCCTGCCATGGTACATAGATTTTGTCCGGGGATATCTCCGATGTGCAACAAATGCAAAATAGCACAGGGTACATTTAAACATTACTACTGGGATTGCACCCTGATTGTGTCTTACTGGAAGGAAATCGTAAGGGAAATTATAGCTATGAGAGGGCAACCTATGGAATTCTCGTATATATCATTACTATTGGGTGTAGAAGGGGAAAAAGAGGATGGGGAATGGGTCATGTACCCCAGATGGATTAGAATCCTTCTGGTAGTTGCTAGACAGGCAATACAAAATGTTTGTACCTCAACCTGGGCCCCCAAGTTAGAGCACTGGAAAGAGCTCACGCTAAAAATTCTTACAGTAGACAAATTGACATACTGTTTGAAAGGAGAAGAAAATATATTTGAAAGGGCCTGGACTGAATATCTAGGCACATTGAGTGTAGGGGATAGATTATTGTTAGAAGGTAGTGGCACATGTATTAAAAGAGTCTCGTGGGCAAGAAAAGGGATAGGAAGGATATTTTCTGCAGAGAAGCTAAACTGGAATAAGGAGATACACTTATATAAATTATATTGAAATAAAGTGGACACAGACACAGACCAGACCACATTTTATTGCTGAAATTTATCAGATTGTTGACTTTTACTTTTATTGTTTGTTTTAGTTCATAGTTTTGATCCTGTTATATAGTTACAGTATATAGGAATTGGTAGACCCGAAAAACCAAAAAATGGCAGTAACAGATGGAAAGTAGCTGCACAATGGAATATATAGAGTAAGATGGATTTGATCTTTCACGTTGCTAGTATTGATTTCCTAGTCAAGTATAATGACTGTGATCGATTGTTAAACAGTGTCATATGAAAACTGTCACTCAATAAATATATTAAATAAACAAAAAAAAAAAGATATTTCTTGATCAATTCCATGATCAATGGAACCAGCATGCCTATTTCACAATGTTAAACTTTAAAAACCAAGTGACACAAAATCTGTCTGTGATAAACTGCATTGGCACTTTGTGTCTCATTTTATTCAACCAGAAATGACAATGAAGATGGAGGAGACCAGTATGATACTTTTGATGAACCGAAATACATAGTATATGAATCTCGGCTTCTGAATCTCTTCAGCCTGTGTCACAGTTGCCTTGCACCATGTAAAGTATACATTTCCAAGACCAATGGTACAGCAATTGAGATTTCACAAAGGTGTTCTGAGTGTGGCCAGAAAAACAACTGGATGAGTCAGCTCTGTATCAAACTTGTCCCAGCGGGAAATTTGATGTTGTTGGCAGCGATACTGTTTTCTGGTGAACTGCTGTCCAAAGTTATCAAGATGTTTAACTTTCTGAGGGTGTCTTGCATCTCCTTCAGTACTTTTTTTAGACCTCAGAAATGTTACTTGGAACCAACATTTCTCAACACCTGGAGGAACCATCAGGAACAAATGATTGCACAGCTGAAAGGAATGGCAGGTGGACTTATATTGGCTGGTGATGCCAGGTCTGACAACCCTGGGCATTGTACCAAATACGGCACCTTTACTGTCATCAAGCAGAGGCTGGAAAAAGTGATTGATGTTCAGTTGGTGCAGGTACACGGATTTTAAACATAGTGAACAATTAGATAGATGTGTGACACCTCAACACTAACAAAAACAGTTCTCCATTTCAGAGTAATGAAGTGCACAACAGCACTTGGCATGAGCATGAAGGCCTAAAAAGGGTGATTGCATTCCTGAAGGAAAAGAACAGCCTAGTGATTGATATTATTGTGACAGATCATGATAGGCAGAATGCAAAATGGTTAAGGGAGAACCTGAAAGACACCGCCCACTATTTTGATATTTGGCATGTAGCCAAAGGTATTCCTCTAATATGTTGCTATAGTTAGGTAAAAACATTTATTGCCAGTTGGATGGTGCATGTCATTTGACAGCATACAATGGGTTCTGTAAATGCCGCTCCACACATTTGTTGGTTGACACTTGTAACACATTCTAAATCCTCACCACTGTCAATAGGAACCAGTGACAACAAATATGTTGTTTCTGGAGGTCACCATGCTCAGCGGCGTCACCTGGCATAGGTAGGGGTCATCGCCCTGTACCAGGGACAGGTACAGGTGGTCTGGTGATGGCAGGTCATGTGTGGGAGGTCCCACACCAATGACATTCAACGCCGTGCCAAGAGGGTGGAACAGGCTTGGAGCAAAAAAAAACTTGCCTCAGGGTTAGATGAAGGTGGGATCAGTGGACAGGCCCCGTGCACAGCATGGAGCTGTACCACAACATGCTTCTGATCTGTATGTTCCTCCCCAGTTGCTTGTCTACATTGTGGACAGAGCGCTGGAAGGAGATTGCGGTCCCACACCTGGGGGGGCTCAGAGTGGCCGGTGGGTTTGGATGCTGGGTTAAGTAGAAGCGAGTTTGCCCTCCCGGGAGTGTGTAGGTGTAAGCTTAAGGCAGGAAGCATAAGCGAGTGCTAATAATCCACAGCAGAGACAGAGGCCCCTGAGTTACGATAAGAAGTAAATTTTGAGAAAAAAAACTTGTTGAACCAAAAAGTCATTGTGGCAGCACACAAAAGCAAGTGATAATATACTGTGTTAGTGGTTTTGGAAACCTATAATACATTGTGAATGTGTTTTTGTCTGTGAATTGTAACTCACTTTGTGACTCTGAGCAAGTTAATAAACTGCACAGTGCTGTAATGTCGCCCCAGAACATAGTCACTTCTGCATAGTTTGCCTTGCCCGTTTACAAAACGCATTAAATAGCTTGTTGTTTTCCATTCCCCCACAAACATAAATGATACTTCAGCCTTGGCTCAATTGCTGGGTAATATTAAATCCTCATATGTCAGCCCTGTTATAAAGTGATTTTACTGTTCAGTAGCTCACCTACGAAAAAGGGAGCCATTTGCTGAAATTGCCGACATTCCCACATGCTGCACCGTTTCTTTATGTAAGAAAATAAAGTATCGCGTAGCCTGCTCCAGTGATTTGCAATGGGTGCGTATTTTTATGCATTTCAATAACATGTATAGGTGAGATTGTAACAATTCAAAGTGACCGCTTGACTATCAGGGTCCTTGTTAGTCAAGCAGTCACTGTGATTTATTAAATTCTCAGTTCTAAATGTTATTGAAATGCATAAAAAGAACACAACCATTGAAATCATTGCAGCGCGCACACGCATACTTCATTCTCTTACATCACAAAACGGTGCTGCGTGTGGGAATGTAGTTAAAGAACAGCTTCCTACTAGTTGTGTCCCCCCCAGCATGGTCAATAACTGACCTTTACAGTAGTCCTCTGCTGAAATTTGGCAAGGTAATTCCATTGCAGTGAAAAGTTATTTGGTCTGTAAAATTGAACTCTCGAAAAAAGGACCGACTGCTTGGTCTGAAAACCACGCCCCCACGCTGGCCCATGCAGCCCTGTTTTGTGATGTCACAAAATGAAGGCTGCATGAGCGCCCCATTGACTTATAGAGGGGTGATAGTTTCATAGATTTGTATACCTCTTAATGTTGCAATTTTAAGAATTAAAAGCGACTGATCGTCTAAGAGCTGTTGTTTGAAATTAGGTTGAACAATCTTGTGATCTAACATTTTGAAAGGCAAATAGTCTCATTGGGAATGTCATCCACAACATTGTTTGAAATGCTGTGCACCGCTCAGTCATACATGTCTATATTCACAGCTCTAAAAGCTGCTGGATCAACAAGATCAGTTATTCCACTGTTGACTGTTCACGTTCTGTTTTGTGCCTTGCTATGTAGTACCGTTGCAGTCATTGTGCCATTGTCAACATTGCAGGAGTTGGGGAAAAAGATTGACCAAGTTGCCTCGCTAAAGGAATGCGGAGATGTGGCACTGTGGAAACAATCAATTGTTAACCACATGTACTGGTCCGCAGTGTCCACTGAGTTGAACAATGGAGACCTAATAGTGACTAAATGGCAGTCCCTGATGTATCACATAACTGACGTACATGACAATCTACCAAACAGTCTGTACCCTAACTGTTCGCATTGTGTGCTTGATGGTGAAGAGCATCAGAAACAGTGGCTGACATCAAGTAAGTGTTCATTTCTGTTGATGTCCATGGCATTAATATTGACTTATTTGTTTACTTTTAAGTTACCATGACTGCAACAGGCAACAGAAATCATTATAGTCAGAAACTATAACAATAACTGTGTGCCATGCAGCATTCCATGTTGTGACGAATACTACATTACACTGTATGGGTAAGGGCTACTGCCTATTGAAATTGATGGAAATACACAGATGTCGTACCATCGATGTGTCAACATGCTCTTGTAACATATTTGGTACGGCACATCGATGGTAAGACGGCATTGATTGTCTTTGCACATGAGCACTCTGTGCACTGTCATCTGAGAAACAGACACGCTGTGAGTGATGGCTTAAAATCAGTACCGTGTGGTGCAAACCCGCGAAAGTAAGGACAGTACCAACATGTAAAATGGGTATCGTAAAACAAAGTTTAAAGTGTAATAACAAATTGTTTTTTATTGGGAAAGGGGATTGTTTGCTGTGAATGGAGGATTGTGACAGAGGCTGTTGTCGAGTTTTGGCATGTGGTGTCCCAGTGATAACAGCAACAGGGAGCATTGAATGTACTGCCTAAAAATCGATCAACTAATTGGGACCCAATTAGTCGATCGATCACTTTGATAGAATAAAATCCCAGCACTAAAGGATATAAATATACTTGAAAATACTGGCCCCATAGAAAGCAATGGGGCGCTCTCATGCAGCCTTTGTTTTGTGACATCACAAAACAGGGCTTTGTGGGCCGACGTGGGGGCGTGTTTGTTGTACCAGGAAGTCGGTGTTTTTTTTTTGCCAGCTGAGTTTACGAGAGATGTATCTTTTTGTAGGAAAGGGCTTTTTCTGCCAAACATCTTCACATTACTTCTGGGAAGGTAAGACATCAAACGGGCTGGGGGAGGCAGCTACCAGAAAGCTGCTCTTTCACGTGGCACGATGCTACTGATTATTCACATTGTCAGCTGCGCCAAAGAACTGAATACTTCCATATTCTGTTCTTCAATCAAGTAACAGGTTGAATAATATGAGACATAAGGTCAAAGTGCAGATTGAAACAGTAATAATATGACATCTTCTTGATTTCCTTACAGAGTTTGTAATCGCTCTGTAAAGACAACTCATTGCCGGTTACTTGGATGGCCCTGCCAAACTGGGAGCAAGAATAAAACACTTGAGAGAATGCATTACCCCTGCACTTTACTCTTCTATGCAACATCCAAACAAGGATAAAGCAGTTGGCAACTTTGTAAGTTGCTTCCAGAAACATGAACATTAAATATTAACTGATAATAACAAAACATGAACAATACAAGCAAACTGAAATCTACGGTACAAGTTGAAGTCATCTGGGAAAGCTTGACGTATCTTCTGTATAGCACATGATGGTAGAAGAACACTATTATGATGACCCAACCACCCGTAGTACCATCTCACCAACTGTCGATATGCAATGTACTGGAACCGTCTGTGGGGGGAAAAAAATTATTTACAACTTTTGTGGTATTGCTAATTCAAACTGCATCTGTTCTTAACTTACAGAGCAAGTTACACATCTCGGTACAGTTGTGGCAATAGTGCACTGTCCTGCCTACAGTAGGTCCCGGTACAGAGAGTACCGCAAACAGAGGTGCTGTAAGGCAGTATTTTAATGTAGAGATGCTGCACAGCACAATGCGCATCACAGACAAGGCATCACGTCCCCTTATTGATCAAAACTTCAAGATCACTTCAGGTCATGATGGGGACATGGCAAAATTCAATGTTAACGGCGAACGTGCTGGGGAGTTATGATTTTGATGGTGCACAACATGACATCATCCGCAGGTTTTGATCGTGAAGGGTACCTGGTGCTGTGGCATGGTCATGCATTGTGTTCCGCCACATCTTTACAATAAAATATTGCATTGCAATCCAGACCGTTGGCGCTAAGGGTTGAGGCACTAGACGTCACACCTCGTGCTACACCATCAACCCATATTCTGGAGCAATCTTGGTTGCTGGTGCTCTGCAAGGGAAGGGACAGGACTGAGCATCTGATGGACTGCTTTACTATCCCAGGGGGAGGGCACGGGGATGTCCAGTGTCCCATCGACACCAAATGGAGATCGTGGGCACTGCAGAGGGCCGACTGAAAAGTGTGTGTGTGTGTCAGCGAGAGTGGCAGATGCCGGCAAGGTTGCCATGCGCCATGGCATCACTGCACGCCATGCACAGGGGGGTTGGAGTAGGGAGGTCACAGGGAAAACATACATCAAAAACCCACTTCAGACCATATAGGTGATGGCAACTCAGCATGTATACACCACATGCCCAGCACTGGACCACTACCACTGCCCCTTCGATCTCCTCACAGACCTTGTGGTCATGGGGAGAAAGTAATGCCTTGAACAGGTGGGGGTCACAGTGGGCAGTAGAGCGGCAGGCTAGCTGGGAGCCTGAGAGAGTTCATGACACTAAGGGAGATACATAGAATGGGGAAAAGAAATATTGCATTACACTTCCTCAGTTTGCAGTACTTTGTGTACAGGGAGTTAGTGTAGGCAGGATAGGGCACTCCTGCCACGAGTCTACAGAGACATGTCATTTGCTGTTTAATCAGAATACATTACCGAAATAAGAAGAAAGGGACTAAACATTTGGTGTACTACCAGGGTTTTATTGGGCATTAATCAACACCCCGTGTGCATTGTGATGCATAAGGCCGCAGGCTAAGTGTTCTCACCGCACCCGGGGTGTTGATTAATCCACAGTTACTGGACACAGTGTTGTGGGTTATTGCACTTATAACATAGGGTATGTTTAAATGACTAAAAAATATCCAAAAGGTTTTTTTTGCTGTTTGTATAGCAAAAAAGGTACTGTACCCTGCCACCTTGCAAAACAGTCACTAACTAATAGTGCATCATGCATTCCTGTTATGCACATAGAAATGTCACACATACACTACTGAGATATCGTGACATTTATTGTGAATAACAGCACCTGATAGATTGCATTTGCGCCACCAGCATACACATGTTTATGGCAGCAGCTGTCAGTGAGTGTGTCAGGGGGAGGAGGAGGGTGCATGACTTGTTCCACAGACTCTCACACAGTTGGTCCCTGTGGCTGTCTGTCTCGCCCACGGCTCACAGTTTGGTGGGCAGAGGGATGTGTAGGTGTGGGGGTGGGTAGTGCATTCCATGAACAGAGAGACCGGTACAGTGACAGAAGCCTCAGTGAAGATCAAACATTGTCGGCGCCGGTTGCCAAAGTAATACTCTACATGTAATGAAATATGCATGCTGTGTGAGGCAACCACCCAATGTGTACCACTCTCTTACTCTCTCAGCCTCACTGTTTCTTCTGTGTGTGCCTGACAAAACACTGCAGTACAGGGACAGAGTTGGAGAGACACAAAACCAGTAGCTGAGTCAGTGCATCGCTCACTGTTACTACTGTCCAGTAAGTAACCAAAATAGTATCAGCTTCAGGTTTTAGCAGTGTGGGTGAGTGTAGAGCTACAATACTGTCCTGCACGAGTCAGTTGCAACCTGCATGGACAAGCACTCTGTTTCTTAATTATTGTATGCCTGACAGAGAGAGGCACAGCACTGCAGGTTTCAATTCAGTGTCACGGTTTTCGTGTCTCTCTGTGTGTTGTCAGAATGGATATAGGATGCTGATGATGTTGTCAATGGATGCCGTTCAGTCTTGGTTTGATCCAGGATGCATGAAAAAAAATAGAAAAGAAGTTTGCAGAATACAATGTTTTATCAATGTACCCTGACATGGAGTGTATATTTGGATAGATTTACCACGTCTGGTGTTGTTTCTTCATGGTGAACAGCCCACTGAGTGAACCACACCAGAATTCTTAAATACACCCATGTATCCAGTGCCATGATGGGAATATTGATATGATGCAAGGTTTATGTTTATTTCCAAGAAATGGAATATTGTTATATAAAAAGGTACTGCTGCTTTTCAGAAAACAAAAATGAATGCCCACAGTATCAATGTACTTTATGATGGAGTCTGTGTGTGTGTGGGGGGGCAGCAGTTGTGGGTGCACAGTTGGAGATATTTAATAATGGCAATAAAAATTAGGTACTGGAGATGGAGAAACTTTTGTACAACAAAATATATTAAAGATTGCAATTTGTTTGTATATAAACATAACACTTTAGATTGTGATTTGTATTCCAGATACAGATTCACTTTTCTTTTTATGCATGCATACAGAGCTTTGTCCCTGATTGTCTGTTTTAGCATACCCCAATATAAAGAAGTACACGTACACCACAGTTGTTTTTCTCAATCAATCAATCAAAGTCTTTATTTAACCAGGTGATCACTGTTGAGCAAGCTCATTTTCGAGGTGAGCCTGGGTTTGTTAACAAGGAGCAAGGAACAATATACATGGGATCCAACACACAAGAAAATAGTAATAATACAAATAAAGTGAGATACAATAATACAGTATATACAAAGTATCAGCAGGTAGCATTGACAGTAGTATATGTCTGGAACAGAAGATACAGCTAGTTTTGGGTAGGACAAACTTTTTCATAAAGTAAAGACATATACATATCAGGTGCACCGAACACAAATAAAACCTAATATAAAAAGATATATAGTGATACAGTATGGAGAATTTAGAGCTGGAACCAGGGTCAAAGGAACGTGGAAGGGACAGATATGGGGCGTAGAAAAAGGGGAGAGGGAAGAGTCCATTATAGATGTGATCAGTCTTTTAACAGCAGTAATTAGAGTGTGCTTGGACTTATAGGAGTCACTATTTAGGGTAGACAGGCACAGGACTCCTTATTATGATGTAGATATAGAGATTTAAAAGCTGCTAGGCTGATGGGGTAAGTTAATTTCAAAGTTTTTTGCAGCTTGTTCCACAGTTGAGGGAGCACAAAGCTGATGGCTGATTTGCCAATGTGAGATTTTGCTTTGTAAACATAAAGGTAGATATAGGAGGTGCTTCTCATGGCATACTTCCCCAGAGTACACAAAGGTAAACAGACAGAGATATACTGGGGCAGTTTATTTGAGATAGCTTTGTATGTCCAAACCGCAGCATTTTTTTTCCGTCTGTAAGCAAGGGATGACCATCCCACTGCCGTGTACAATGCACAGTGGTGGGTTGAGTATGGAAGACCTGTGATAAATCTTATGGCTCTGTGATAAAGAGTATTGAGTTTGGCTAGGGTACCTGCAGGTCCCTGATTATATAGAAAGTCTGCGTAATCCAATAGGGAAAGAAAGGTAGTTTGAACCAGTTTCAGTTTAGCGTCTCTTGTGAGGAGATTATTAATCTTAAAGAACAGATCAAGTCTTTGTCTAAGTTTCTTTGCCAGTTCTTCTAAGTGATCTGTGAAAGTAAGTCTATGGTCTAACCAGACCCCCAGGTACTTGAACTTTGGGTACGTAGTCCAACTGCTCACCTAGAATGGTAGTGATCTGCAGGAGTGTAATTTATTGCATTTTGAAGGGGCGAGACGAACATTGCTTTGTTTTTGTTTTTTTTGCATTTAAGAGCAGTTTCTGGTTTATAAGCTGATGTTGCAGCAGAATAAATTCATTTTGAAGGGCTTTACAGGCTGCTCCAGGTGTGGGGCTACTAGCATAGAGTACCATATCATCCGCAAATAGGTGTATTTATGCTTCTTTGATGGGGGCATCTACGTTGTTAATATAAATGGTGAAGAGCAAGGGACCAAGAATGGAACCTTGTGGTACACCCCTCAATAGGGGTTTTGGTGGAGAAACTTCCCCTTCTGCCTTTACTTGTTGAAGTCATCCTGAGAGGTAGTTGGAGAACCATTTAAGGGATAGGGAATCCAAACCAATGTTCTGGAGGGACGACAGAAGCAGTCTGTGATCAACGGTATCGAATGCCTTACTTAGATCCAAGAAAACTGTGCAGACAAAGTTTTTTTTTTTATCTAATTCAAGCTGCCAGTCATTTGTCACCTTGGCTAGAGCAGAGATTGAACTGTGCTGTGCTCTAAAACTGGATTGTAATGGGTTGAGCAATTTTTCTGATTCCAGGTACTTCTGAAGCTGGGAGTTCACTATTTTCTCCAGCATCTTTGACAGGATTGGAAGTAGGGAGATTGGCCTGTAGTTATTGAGGTCACTAGGATCTCCTGACTTAAATAAAGGGACCACCAGTGCATTTTTCCAAATGGGCGGTAGGTCACCCTGGGACAAGGATAAGTTGAAGAGATGAGTAACTGGGACTGCGAGGACATGGTAGCCGACCTTTAAGAAGTACGGGCCAATGAGGTCAGCCCCAGCACTTTTCCTAGTGTCCAGCTGAAGGAGAAGCTCTTCGACTTCTTTCAGGGAGGTAGGCTACAGAGAGAAGGATGGACTGGGGATGGGTTTTTCTTGTGTATCCAATCTAAGTTGTTGGTGGAGGATATTCACGGGAGAGGAGTCAAAGGCTAGCAGTGGCAAAATGATTATTGAGAGCATTGAGGATAGACGGTCTGTCGGAGTTGACAGTATTGTCAATCAATAATTTAGTAGGTAGGGAATTTACAGTGGTGTGACCTTCAATGTCTTTGATAGTCTTCCAGAATTTGGAGGCATTTCTTGAGGAGTTCTCCAGCTGACAGCGGTAGAAATTAGCTTTGGCTTCTCGGACCATTTTGGTGCAGAGGTTCCTCACCCTCCAGAAAGAATTCCAGTCATCTGTTAAATTAGTTTTCCTAGCAGTTCTCCAGAGTACATCCCTACTCCACAAAGCATCTTTCAGGTCTTCTGTAAACCACCAACAGGATTTGTTTCTGGCATGAACTTTTACTATGGGAGCATACTTGTTGAAAGCCCCTAACACAATTTCTGAGAAAATATCATAAGCCGTAGTCAGGGACTTGGCTAGATATAAGTCCTGCCATCGCATGGGGTCTATTAGGTCTGATATATACCCATGGAGGTCAAAGTTGCATATGCACCTTTTAAAGGAGAATTTTGGTACAGTTGTGGATTTACGAGTGGATCTTACACACATGATGAAGCAGCGGTCGCTAATATCAGAGAAAAAGACACCAGCATGGGAGAATAAATGGGGTTTGTTAACTAAAATGATATCGAAGAGAGTACTGTTATTAGGGTTGAGCTTGTTAGGACAAGTAGATTTGTTTATTAGCTGTGACAACCCAAGGGAATCACAGAACATTTTAAGTGGGGTGGATGCACTGGAGAGCTAGTCTAAGTTGAAGTCCCCTAGTATGATACACTCTGAAGATGCTGAACCCAGGATGTTTTCGAGATGTTTTAGCAACTGTAGTCCAGCTGATGGGGGTCTGTAGCATCCTATTATACATAATAAGACACTGGTGGCAATTTCAATCTTTAATGACAAGTTTTCAAATTTTTGGGGGACAGAGGTTGAGTCAATTATGGAGGCAGGGAATTTATCCTTGATGTAAATAGCTACCCCACCACCTCTGGTTTGCCTGTCGGCTCTGAACAAAGAGTAGGAGGGGATGTTAACTTCATTGTTACTGGTCGCCGGTCGGAGCCAGGACTTCGTAATCACCAGAACATCTGGAGCAGTATGACATACCCAGGCCTGAACAGAAGTGATTTTTTTTTTAATAGGCTACATATATTAACATGCAAGAATGTAAGCCCCTTGAGGCTTTGTAGCTCTGCTGGGGATTCCATGGATGCCAGAGGGCCTGGATTAAGCTCAGAATTTCCGGAGCATAGTAAAAGCAAGAACAAGAGTTTCCTGCAGAGTCCTAGGAGAAGTGTGGGTGGCTGGGTCTTCTTTCAGTTACGTGATTTGTCTGCGGCAGTATAGGGAGTTCTGAGGCTAGTTCCCAGTTTTTCTGATGCTGCATACAATAATACCCTGACCGAGAGAGAGTCAATGGGAGTAGGGGGAGTATGCAGAAGGTGGTGTAGCCCTGTGGGCAGGCTCTAGGAGAGTTCCTGTATGCTGGTGCAGATGAAGGACCAGCAGTGGGCTAGGGGAAGTTAGAGCACATACAAGTTCTTCTACTTGATAGGAAAAGTCCCGGTCGGACAATGTAAAAAAAGAGAGCCATTCTCCACTCTAGGAGTTATTTTTTGATTCACGTTTGGGTCCAATACATGTAAGATGAGCAGAGACAAGCATAGAAGCAGGTAATATGCCCTCATTATGAGACTATCACCCAATGGGCACTACAAGTGCAGGCAAGAGAAGGGATTCTCAATGGAGGAGAATTTTGTAATCCCTGCAGAATACTACTATAGGCAGTGGAGCCTGAAGCAGTAATCCTTAAGTACAGCTCCTAGTCAGGCTAATAAGAAAAAACAGTACAAAATCACACATGCCCCCACAATGCAAAGCATCATGGGCTGCATATGCAAATCACCACAGAATGTTATGCTGGTCCAACTTTAAGCAGAATTGCATGGTGTGAGAGGCCTTGAGCATGCAGCTGGTAGCCAACTCCCTTATCCAGCTACCCTACTTCATGGCTCCCTCACTCACCACCTCCAATGTTGTAAAACAAAGGAGACAGCTTTATCCAGCAAGCTGTGTGAAAGTTATGCCTGCGATAACTGAACCTTGACATTTTGCCTAATAAGCAGCTGGCAGGAAAGCAAGGTGATTGACAAACACCGGGGGCTGCCACCATCCATGTGGGAATACAGAATACAAAATCCAGCAAATCACAGAGCGAAATACTGCTTTACTCCCTTTGCCTACAGTAAGTCATTTGGGTCACTACAAGTTTCTCTCTCAATGACCGAAAAGGACATGGAAACTATGAATGTCAGCATTCAGCACTCCGCAGCAATGTAGAAAACATAAATTAGTAAACGTAACAATGGACATGTGATGTATGATGCCATGTTTGACAATTCTGAATTGTCTTCATTATTTAACACCACTGTACAGTACATTAATGAATGCTTGTCAAGCAGATGTGCTTATTTGGCAAAATGTAGATTCATACTGAAATCTGACAAATAGCAGACAAAATGAATAGAGAGCATTAATGAGTATATCATCTAAATAATACAAGTTAAATAAATGATTATCTGTTACAGTTTCTGAAATTCTGCTGTATTTTTCATACACAGTAATGAACAGTAATGCATGCCATGTAGTGCGTAATGGTTGAATAACTTCACACCTCGGGTATATTGAAGAATGAGGCAAAGCCAAGATCTTCATCCAGCCTAAAGTGGATGTCACACAGCCATAATACACCACTGGAGAGCATCATTGACATTATGAAACGTGTCCTTTTTAATACATTTTATGTCTTTTTTACAAATATTACTTTCAGCTGGGACATTTTGCAGTGCTGACATCCAAGCCAAAAGAACCAGTTTTTGAACCTGTTTCATAATACAACATAAAACCTGTTGCATTTATTATCAACTTACTCTGACTGGAACACAGCAGCTGAATCATCTTCGGGATACTGCTGCCTATACTGGTAGTATGATGTCTCCAGAACCCATTGATTCAGGCACACACCTTCAAAGCCAGGATGATCGGTGATGCAAACGCTATCAGCACTAGGTTCGCTGTTATTATGTTCAGTTTTGTCTAAAAACCTCTGAGATTCCCTGCAGCAGAGACTGCTGATGGCATCATTCATTGGGACACAATGATCGCAGGAACACCTTAAAAAACAAAATTGACGTTACTTCAAAGTGAGACACAGCATATGACATTTGTAAAATACATGAAACAAAGATGCACTACTAAAGAGTCCATGTACATCATGGGCTAGATATTAAGACTGTGCCAGACAATGGTGCAATGGGAGGAGCAGCACAACCGATATGCACCAGGGCCAAGACAGGGAGACATTCAGAGGTGATGTGCCATGGGACATCACCTCTGAATACAGCACATAATGTGCATGGCGCATATACAATGCGCCCATGCATTGCCCAGACAGGGAGGACTGGGAATGCTCCAGCGCAGTGCACTTCCCGAGATATTCAGACTTGGCTATGCACATGGGCACATAATGTGTGCAAGTCACAAATGGGGTGATTTGCATGTTATTATGGCCCCATTTGCATGACTTCAGCAGGCCAGCACAGCAAAATGCTCATGGTGCCCTGCACTGCATGTTGTGTGGACAGAGGGGGTCCTGGGGCAACCCCCAGCCACGTAGCTGCGATCACGGGAATTATTAAAGTAAAATGCCCTGGTAGTCTAGTGGGAACCACCCTCTCTCCCATAGCCACGATCATGGGAATTATTAAACAAAATAAAATGCACTATCAGTCTAGTGGTCCCCCCATTCCACCCGATGCTCCGAGCGATGTAAATTGCATGAGTTCCACATCCCTAGCAATCTAGTGATCCCCCCACCCAACCAGATACTCCGAGCAATGCCAAATGTACAAGTTCCACATCCTTGGCAGTCTAGTGGTCCCCCTACCCCACCCGATGCTCCTATTGATTTGAAATGTACGAGTTCCACATCAATGGCAGTGTAGTGGTCCCACCACCCCACACGATGCTCTGCGCAATGCCAGATGTATGAGTTCCACATCCCTGGCAGGCTAGTGGTCCCCCTACCACACCCAATGCTCCAAGCAATGTGAAATGTATGAGTTCCACATCAGTGGCAGTGTAGTGGTCTCACCACCCCACACGATACTCCGAGCGATGTCAAATGTACGAGTGCCACATCCCTGGCAGTCTAGTGGTCACCCCACCCCACCCAATGCACCAATTGCAGGTGCCCTTTATTGCGATATATCCCTGGTGGTCCAGTGGTGACCCATTCAGGACCCCCTGCCCACCCAGCTCCCCCCATCATCGGCGGGCAGCCGCAGCATGCCCGCATGCTACCAGGCTGCCCACCGAATGACAGCTTAGAGTATGAACTGTAGCCAGAATTGGACCACACTGTTGACCAATGTGTTTGCAGGACATACTGTGCTACACAGTCAAAATATGTGAATGAAGTCCATGTATTGAACATCGAACATGTATTGCCACAACAATATACATATATAGATACAGTACAAGTCACATCAATAAATAGTTCATTTGCCTAATATGACCTGATTTGACATTATAATGCCATTACAGCATGCTAGTTGTAGGCTGTTGTTAAAATGAGTAACACATGTTAAGACGTAACCCCACAGCCAGTCATTGCTGAAAATGAGCGGTTTCACACACCTTCAGCTGAGCGAGAAAAGTGAAGCAAAACTTAGCTGTTGTGGCTCAACCAGAAGGAACATGAAACCACTCATTTTCATCAATGAGTGTCGATGTGGGACGTATTAATATATTATTGCTATAGAACGACCAGTAATATACATATATATGTATATTTCACCCCAACATGCACGTTTCAAGAGCATCTGTGCGTGAGATGCTATTCACAGAATAGCAGCATCTCATGTGCAGAGGAAAGGAGCACACCAATTTGCCTGGAGTGCTCCATCAATATATAATGAGAGGTATAACTGTTTAAAAAAACAACAAAGAAAACAAAACAAAGAGAAAATACAAGTAATACAGCACAAATCATTACATAACTGATGTAACATACCAATCATTGTTCCCAATTCTCGCATCTCTGCTCCTTCATCCTCTATGCTGTCTGGTGTTTCAATGGGAGCATGAGCAGATGGCTCAAATCAGTATGGTTGAATTGACACAGACAATACTGGATCTGTGCCGCGGTTGCAACCGTCATCACTGCCTGCACCATCTCTAGATTGGTAGTCCGCGTCATCATCAGGAATGTTGTCATTGGTGTCATCAGTATCGTGAACGTACTCATCATCCTCATCACTGGCTGACATTCTCTGCAAGTTTATGAAACATTTGAATTAGAACACCTGCTGTACCACACCTTGAAATGTCTACTACGATAGACTATACACACAGTAACAACACAGTTGGTAACAACACAGTAACAACACAACTGGTAACAACATAGTAGGCCTACTGCAACAAGCAGCTACATAATGTCAGACACAGTGCCTCATTGGATGGTTAAATTAGTGGTTGTGCCACACGTCGTAACAGGGAGAGACCTATCTTCCCGAAACACACAATTATTAAGCAATAAGTCATGACCAGGTGTTAGATTAACAGTCTATTAATCACCCCCAAAGGGTGTAATGTGGCACGAGGCACAGCAGAGTGACATATTGCCCCTATGGTGGGATTAACTGACTGTTAATATAACTCCTGGGAGTGCCTTATTGCTATTATAAAAAATCATTCCAAAAGAAAAGTGTTAAAAGTATACTGTTACAATTTGTTCTTCATATACAGTGAAATATTTCATAAAATAGTTCTTCCACCACCAGCAGTTTAAGAATGGTGATTCAAAATCAGAATGCAGCATACCAGTAATTCAGCGATACTAGAGGATGGAATGCTGACAGGAAGAATACATGTTCCATGGTGATCAGGCTATACATTACAGTATAACGTGGATTGCTGTAAGGCTGTTGGAATCCTAAGCGCTAATCAGACTGCAGCATTAATAAGACCCTTTTTTATAAATTCTACTATGTATACGGCAGTACGTGGGGGGGTCATTGAAGTTACCCAGTTCTTGTGTGCCTCGTGACACGTTACACCCTGTTCTGACTTATTACTGAACTTACCACCTTGCTCACTCAGCGTCAATAACCATGATGTGAATTGTGCCAGCACGGGTCTAATCACGCATGTTTTTCATGCAGTACTGATGAGGCACTCACAGTGCTACACAGCACTCAGGGAACACAACAAAAGATGGCGGCACAGCACTCTCAAAGCCGTGTCGTGCACTCCTCATGGAGTGCTAGGAGGCAGAAACAACATGAGTATGCAGTGCTGCTGGTTTATACTGTATCCACACTGAAGCCATGCATCACGCAGACACTGGCTTGCCCCACCTTCTCCACACATATCCATTATGCACAGTTCGTCACTCCATGTCGCACAAAGCAGTGCCTGAGGCACAGGGGAATATCCCCTGACAACATCACATATGCTGACAGGGGTCACATGTTGGCACACACAGTACAGCAGCTGTGTTTTGTGGAAGCGATGCTGGCCACAGGATGCAGGGCAAATCTGGGTGGCATCTGGTATGCACCTACACTGGCCCATGAACCTTGGGCACCACAATACCACTGTTCCCACCATCTATCTATTATCCATAATATTGCCTGACTGGATGCCATGCTGCAGATCTGCTGCATGGCAATGAGGTCTGGGATGTTCCCCGTCATGCACAGGACACATATACTGTACATGCCAGGTGATCTTCCTGCTAACAGCCTGCAAACTGTGTGGTGCACATGTTCCCCAAAGGTCACCTCTGTGGTGGGTGGTGGGCATACATTCCTGGGAGGGGGGTGATCGTCAGCATCATGTCCTGTGTAGCATGGCTGCACAGTTGCTGGTGACACCACATTGTCGTCCTCACAGGCAGCTGAAAAGTTTGACTGCAGTGAATGGGTCGCCTGGGCAATGGTAGTCCCCCATGCCTTGATGGGGTGGTTCTGGGTAGATTCTGTAAATAATCTCATTAAACTGCATGACAACGCTGAGGCAAGTGAGGCCACATCTGGGTTAACAGGTACGGGCACAATCCAACACATAGTCTTTACTAATCAATAGAAATAAGTACCTTCGTACCACATACGGTTCTTTGGCCATCCAGGACTGACTCATCTTAATTTCTGCATGGGCGTCAGTGCCTTTACACACTTCCGTGCTCAAAACATTGCTGTTGTCAGCAATAGAAGGGATGCAATACATTGCATCACCCTTTGGTCCATGTTACACGGCAGGATCAATCACAGGCACGTGGCACATGTGACCACCACACAGTGAAAGGAGAACAGTGATGGGTAGAACATTGCTCCAAAGTGTATTACAGCAGTTATCCTCTCTGTGCCAGCATGGCCAGTACGCCATCAAATGTAGGCATAAACTGAGACCCTGCTACAAGTCCTGACCCTGGTGAATGTAGCAGCCACAACAGACCTTTGTACAGACTACAAACTACACATAGCACTGGATGTGTCCATTACCAAGAACTATGCATTACTGCAGTCATATACAAGTCATCTCTACTGTTGAGGATGGCGGGTCACACTTAACAACAAGTAGAAGGCGTCATGGTGGACTATAGTATTATACCTTCAACAACACTGACATTTTGCTAAAATTCACTGTCATCTTTATATTCTCACTGGGTATGAGAAGCTCGCTCCAGTACATTGTTCATCCTGTCCCACCCTTTCCCTTGATGTACCCAGCAAGTACTTCTTTAGGTTACACAGACTTTGCTTGTATACTGTATATACCCCTGCTACCCCTAAATCATCTGTGTCCCTTCTCTGCAGTTTCTCCCATTTGCATCATGCTACAGACATAGGCACACAAAACTCCAAGTCATATGGGGGGGGGGGGGGATAAACAGCAACTCATCTGTGCCAGGAGCTACTTCACTGGGATGTCAACAGAAAAAAAAGCACTCCTACATTACTTCATTTTACACTGTTAATTCACATTCCCCTACACCAATTTGGCTGCAGTATTTTAAATCTCACCAGCTCACAAGGATCACGTGTGGCATACCACGGTTCAAGTGACTTGGTGTTACACGCATGGGGCTGCTGAGAGGGGTTAACTACCACATGAATGTAACACAGTGCACAGCTTTAGTACATATCGACTGTGGAAGGCGATTGCAGAGGTACAACACAGTCAACATATCAGAAAAGTGCGCTACTTCAAAAGGCATAGCAGCCTGCAGTAACCTGACAACAGCACCAGGCCAGCTTATGCACACAATTCCACTGAGAAATTCAGTTTGACCAATTCAGTTAACACCAAACACAGCCGCAATAACAACACAGGGACGTTTTTAAAAACTGCAGAGAGTTTGGCTGGGAAATACTTCTAACACAAAGTTAATGCTACAGTACAGGCATTGACTACAATTGGGAAACAGAACCACCATTAAACAACACGGAGGTTTGCACATACTTCCGGCGATGATGGGCTTCATTTACTGATGTCACACTTCCTTCCACTCTGACTGCAGTAACGCTCATGAATCTGCAGCTTTTTTCGGTGGCTTTATTACAAATATTTAAATGACATTAAAATTACACATTTTTGCGGCGTTTACCGAATACAGTCCAGCAAACGAAACAAAGGTGCATCTCAACATACCAGGTAAGGTCTTACATGACAGCTGCACTTTAACACATCACTGGAGACTGGCATGGTCCCAGGGGATTGGAGAAGGGCAGAGATAGTCCCACATCACAAAAGTGGTAGCAGGGAAGAGGTGGGAAACTATAGGCTGGTCAGCCTGACATTGGTGGTGGGTAAGTTAATGGAAACACTGCTAAAGGAAAGGATTGCAGAGTATCTGGTATCCAGCAGATTACAGGATCCAATGCAGCATGGTTTTACAGGGGGATGGTCATGCCAAACAAATCTGAAAGATTTCTTTGACTAGGTGACCATGGAGTTGGATCAGGGTGGGGTAGTGGACATGGTCTACCTGGACTTCAGCAAGACTTTCGACACCATTCCACATAGGAGACTGGTAAAAAAGTTGAGGAATTTGACAGTGGGTATTAAGGTGGTAACCTGGGTAAAAAACTGGTTAGGAAGCACACAGGGGGTAGTGGTAAATGGAGTTCGTTCCAAGGAAGTGAGGGTGACCAGCGGGGTACCTCAGGGATGAGTGCTGGATGGTGCCTACCTGGCGCCACAGCATGGAGGGATGGGAAGTGTATCCTACAGATAGCTAGGACAGTAAGAAGGGAAGGGGAATTAGATGTCATTGTCAACATGGGTATGAATGACCTGGTCAGGGATGGGGCAGGTACAGTGCAGGGGGCATTCCGGGAGATAGGAAGAAGTCTTAGGCAGATGGCACACTTTGTAGCTTTTGTCGAGGTACTGCCTGTCTCTGATGGGGGGGGAGGGAGCTCCACACCAGTGCCTTCAACTCCTGGTTGAAGAAATGGTGCAGAGCGGAGGGTTATGGCTACAGTGGTGACTGGGGGAACCACCTGAGAGGATAAGAGCCTACAGTGGTGATGCTGTACATCCATCCAGGAGAGGAACCACAGTTCTCAGTGGACAGTTTAAACGTAACTTTGATGAGCATTTAAATTAGTCGAGGGGGGTGGTGGAAAAAGAAGGAGAGGCAGAGGCTGACCCCCACAGGCTGAGATAGTGCATAGAGAAATCCTGAGGGGCAAGAGTCCCACCAGGGAGCAAGCAAATCAAGGAAACTACAAACCTGTCAGTTTGACCTCAGTGGTAGGGAAAATGATGGAATTACTTCTCAAAGAAAGAATTGTTGAGTACCTAGAGGGCAGTGGGGCACAGGACCCAAGGCAGCATGGATTCACAGCAGGAAGGGCATGTCAGACAAATCTAATTGATTTATTTGACTGGGTGACCAAAGTAGTAGACCAGGGAGGGGCTGTGGACATGTCCTACCTAGACTTTAGCAAGGCATTTGACACAGTCCCACACAAAAGATTAATAAACAAATTAGCCAGCCTGGGAGTGGGTCCCAGGGTGGTAGCCTGGGTAAAACACTGGCTGGACAACATGACACAGCAGGTAATAGTAAATGGAGTCCACAGTGAAGAAAGGGGGGTTACTAGTGGGGTATTGCAGGGTTCAGTACTGGGGCCGGTCCTTTCTAATGTCTTTATAAGTGACACTGCAGAGGGACTGGAAGGGAAAGTATGTCTCTTTGCAGATGACACAAAGATTTGCAACAAGGTTGATACGTAAGGTGGGGTGGAAAGGATGAAAAGGGAGTTGGCAAGGTTGGAGGAATGGTCAGAAGTATGGCAGCTTAGATTCAGTGCAAAGAAATGCAAAGTAATGCACCTGGGAAACAGAAACCCAGGGGAAGAGTACACAATGGGGGGTGAGATACTGACAACAAAAATGGAAAGGGACTAAACGGTAGTCACATCAGATGACCTAAAGGTGGGCCAGCAATGTGAAAAGGCAGTAAGGAGGGCTGGGGGATACTGGGATGCATAGGGAGTCGTATCACCAGTAGAAAACAGGAAGTTGTTGGCCCTCTGTACAGACAGTTGGTAAGACCACATCTGGAGTACTGTGTACAGTTCTGGAGACCCCATCTCCGCAAAGACATAGACAGGGTGGAAGCTGTCCAGAGGCCGGCAACCAAAATGGTGCAGGGTCTGCACCAGAAGACATATGAAGAAAGACTAAAGGAGCTTAAGATGTATAGCCTCGAGGAAAGGAGGGAGAGGGGGGACACGGTAGAAACTTTCAAATACCTCAAAGAAATCAACAAAGTCCAAGAGGGTAGCATCTTTCAGAAAAAGAGGTGTGCAAGAACAAGGGGGCAGAATTTGAAGATAGAGGGGGGATGGCTCAGAGGTAATGTGAGGAAGTATTTCTTCACAGAGAGGGTTGTAGATGCATGGAACAGCCTTCCTGAGGAGGCTGTAGAGTCAAAAACAGTGGGGGAATTCAAGAATGGATGGGACAGACATAAGGCAATTCTAGTGGGTGGTAGGAGGAAGTGGGCTGTTGGTTAACTAGGATCTGCAGCTTATCCATTAGGTAGGAAAATGGGCAGACTAGGTGGGCCAAGCAGTCCTTATCTGCTGTCAAATTCTATGTTTCTATGAAGTAGGGGGTTAGTAAAGGGGAAGGGGGTTAGAAAAGAAGAGGGGGAAGGGGTCACAAAAGGAAAAGGGGGGAAGCAACAAGGAAAGAGCTAACAAAATCTGGAAGGCCATGTGTGCAAATGTTAGAAGTCTGGGAAATAAGATCCCAGACCTAGAGGCCATTATGGCAGAAGCTGACTTGGATATTGTGGCCATCATGGTACATCAAGTCATGGTACACTGTCAACCATGACTGGGACATGGTCATACCAGGCTACACAATGTTCAGGAATGAAGGAAGGGGGAAGTGATGCTTTAGGTAAAGGAAAACATAAAAGCAACAGAAATACAGCGCGATCGGGGTGCTGTGGGTTACCCTTGAGTTTGGAAATGGAGCCACTATTTGGAAAGGGGTGATCTACAGACCCCTGGTGCAGGGGGAGGACTTAGAGAAAGAAATGTTAGAAGCAACTGGCAAAATGGCTGAAAAGGGAGAAGTAATGCTAGTGGGGCACTTCAGTCTGCCGGATGTAGATTGGAGCCTCCCTGTAGCAGCTTCAGCTAGAAGCAGGAACATACTGGACTCCCTTCAGTGGACATTCCACAGGCAACTAGTCACTGAACCCACTCATTATGGAGCAATACTGGATCTGGTGCTCACAAACAGGGAAAGTGTTGTAGATATCAGGGTGGGAAACCATCTGGGGACCAGTGATTTTCCTACAGTGTGGCTCAACAAATGAACAGCTTCAGAAACCAACACACAATGGCTAGGGTACTGGACTTCAGAAGGGCTGATTTTATACTAAGTTTGGTGAATGCCTCAGGAATGACCTGGCAGGAGGAGAGGACCTGGAGTGGCTGTAGGAAAAGTGGGCCAAAATAAAGGAGGGCGCAATGAAGGCAACAAACTTCTGCATCAAGCAGGTAAGCAAAAGTAAAAGAAAGGAGAGCACTATAGTTCTCAAAAGAGGTAGCGGAAAAGGTAAAGGCTAAAATGTAGTATTGCGAAGGTATATAAAGAGCCAGCGAGAGTAGGACAGGGAAGCGTACCGAGGAAGCCAGGCAAAGCAGTAAGGAACGCAGAGGCACAAACTGAGGAAAGAATAGCTCAGGGAGTATCAAAAGGGGACAATACATTTTTTAGGTGTATTAGCAAGAAAAGGAAGGCAAAGGGACGGATTGTACAGTTAAAGAGGGAAGGGGTAACTGCATGGAGCGGGATCAAGAAAAGGCAAACATCTTGAAGAAATATGTCTACTCAGTATTTACAGTAAAAGAGAAGGGGGAGGAACCACACAAAGGCACCAGAAGCATTGTTGGGAGGGAAGTGGACACCAGGCCATTTTCTGAGGAGAAAATCTGGAAAGCACTAGTCAACCTGAAGTTGGACAAAGCTATGGGGCCAAAGGTGCTGAGATAGCATGGAGAGGTACTGACTGCACCTCTGACAGATCTATTTAACAGATCACTGGAGACCAGCATGGTTCCAGAGGACTACAGAAGGGCGGAGGTAGTCCCACTTTACAAAAGTGGTAGCAAGGAGGAGGTGGGAAACTATAGGCCTGTCAGCCTGATGTTGGCGGTGCGTAAGTTAATGGAAACACTGCTAAAGGAAAGGATTGCGGAATATCTGGTATCCAACAGATTACAGGATCCAAGGCAGCATGGTTTCACAGGGGGATTGTCATGCCAAACAAATCCAATAGATTTCTTTGACTGGGTGACCAAGGAGTTGGATCAGGGTGGGGCGGTGGACATGGTCTACCTGGACTTCAGCAAGGCTTTCGACACCATTCCACATAGCAGACTGGTAAAAAAGTTGAGGAATTTGATAGTGGGAATTAAGATGGTAACCTGGGTAAAAAACTGGTCAGGGAAAGCACACAGAGGGTAGTGGTAAATGGAGTTTGCTCCAAGGAAGGGCCGGTGACCAGCGGGTTACCTCAGGGATGAGTGCTGGGACCAGTCCTCTTTAGTGTCTTTATAAGTGACATAGTGGAGCAGCTGGAAGGAAGGGTCTGCCTCTTTGCAGTTGACACCAACATGTGTAACAGAGTGGACACTCTGGGGGGGGTGGAGCAGGGTGAAAAGGACAAGTAGAGATTTGAAAAGACGAAAGGAATGGCCAAAGGTATGGCAGCTGGGTTTTAATGCAAAAAAGTGAAAAATAATGCACTTGGGCCATAGAAACAAAGGAGCTGAGTACAAAATGGGTAGAGTGATACTGACAAAGACCAAGTAGGAAATAATCATTTCATATGACCCAAAGGTCGACAGGCGGTATGACAAGGCAGTTTGTAGGGTTAGTATGTTGCTGAAGTGCATAGGAAGTGGCATCACCAGCAGAAAGAGTGAAGTGGTGCTGCCCCACACAGATCGCTGATAGGACCTCACCTTGAGTACTGTGTCCAGTTCTGGAGACCATGGGCTCGAGTTTATATTTCCATAAGTACTTTATGTGTTATTTTTTGTTTTTCTTCCTAAGTCTGGATCCCTTGCATCCCAAATGTGACGTAGGTGTGTGGAGGCACGCACACATTACGCCATACAGGATGCTCCACCCTACCAGTTGCTCTGTTACTGCCTTTGCCTGCCATCGGACCTCCAGCCAGTGATGGCGGAACTATGGACAGGTGATCCACCCACCTGTGAGAGGAGAGCCAATGCTTGATCCTGCTCTTACCCTCCCGCCCCATGCTGACACACTGGCGACCCGAGTCCGTTCCTGTACCTGGGTCGCTGGCGTGGCATGAAGTGTGGTACTCAGTGCCTCAACCCTCAGCACCACTGGGCTGGCTCACTGGCCTGATTTTAAAAGCTGCCTGCGTCGAACACCAACTGTGGCCAAGCTGGGGGCTGTGCCAGACGCAGTTGCAGCAAACGCAAAGGTTGCTATTTCAGAAAGTTTGCCGCTTGCAGCAGATCTTCTGGAATCGCTGCAATATGTGGCCCTTTGATAAAAAGAGTGGCACAGTCAGCAGCTATGGTGCAGGGTCGAGATGCATCCCCAGACAAATGCACAGGGGGCAGCTGAGGTTCCACAAGGAGCACTAAGTGGTGACCCAGGGCAGAAGGTGGGCAGCCACACAAGGATGTTGCATGGGTCAAGGTGCCACCAGCGTAACCTGTCATACCAGTGGTAGAGCACCCGGGTGCCCATGCAATAAGTCAACCTCCCCGGTAGGCTACCGCCCCCCTTCACAAATGGTGTCACAGGTCATCGATGGTGTTGTGGCCCCCCCAGTGATCCCTGATATCCCCCTATAGCAAGCACTCTGTTCCCATTCCAGTCCCCCCCAATCCCAGAATGTTCCCATATACTTAGTGGTGACATTCCCTAGTGGTCTAGTGGACCCCCCCACCCATGCCAACCCCATTTTGTGCTGGTTGCAGAATCAGGTCAGGGACAGGTGGGAGCGGGGTGGTTGGGCAGTGCCTTTCAGGGTGGCAAGGGTAGGGGGACCACTAGACCACCAGGGACTATTAGCGCATTCTTATTGGGATGAGATTGGTGATCAGGGGAAGGGGCACTAGAGGACTGTAGTAATTCCATCAATGTCCTTGGGGGTGATCGGGGCTTGGGGGGGGGGCACCGCACCACCAGGGATTCTATGTACCCATTGGGGAATGGGAAGGGGAATAGATTACCAGGGATGGATGTACAGCACGGGCAGTTTCCGTACATCATACATGTCTGTGCCATTTATTTTTCTCCCTGTCATGCACTGCAATAGCACCCCAGCTGTGTGCCTCATTGATGTGGCTGATGCCTATCTGTGCCCCAATGCCCCCACTGCCTTCTCTTGTGCCCCTCCACTGCCTCTACCACCTCATGTCCTACTATAGGCAACGGGCACAAACCCTTGCATCCATGGTGGGGCTTTGGAAATCCAAAAAAAAGGGATTTTGTAGACCTGCCATGGCGCAAGCCCCTTGTTTCCTGCTGGTTGTTTGCTGCAATCTGTGCCACAAGGGGTTTTGGTGAAGCTGCATCTGGATGCAGGCAGCCTTAGAGAATAGTGTTTGTCGCAAGTTGTGCTGTAAGTCACTTCTTGCAGTGAACTCTTCAGACACAAGTCACTTGTGTCCCTCAAAACACTTTGAAAACTGGGCCCCACATCTCAGGAAGGACATAGACAGAGTGGAGGTGAGCCAGAGGAGGGCTACCAAAATTGTGCAGGGTCTTCATCAAAAGCCCTACGAGGAGAGGCTGAAGGAGCTAAATATGCACACCCTGGAGGAGAGGAGAGGAAGGAGAGGGGGATATGATAGAGAACTTTAAATACCTCACGGGGGTAAATAAGGTACAAGAGCAGGATATTTTTCACAGAAAAAGATGCTCTAGAACAAGGGGGCATGCTATGGAACTGGAGGGGGTGAATTCAGAAGGGATGTGGGGAAGTACTTCTTCATAGAAAGGGTGGCGGATGCCTGGAACAGCGTTCCAGCAGAGGTAGTGGGGCGAAAACAGTGGTGAGCTTCAAAAATGCCTGGGACAGGCACAAGCGACTTATAGGGGAAAGAAAAGGAGGGGGAAGAGATGGTGCTGTGGATCAAGGAAAGGTCTGCACCAAAAAATGAAGAATAAAAGAATATGGGCAGCCAGACTAGTAGGTCCTGGTGGCCCTTATCTGACTCACTTTCTATGTTTCTGTACAATAAAGCAGCAGACCATATGATGGTCACCGAGTGTGTCTGGGAGGATACCTGCATCCAGTCTAGAAGAGTGTTGTTTGAGAATTTATGATTAAGACAGGTGGGGTCAAAATTAGTTAGGATAGCTTGAGGGGTTGATAAAGTTTGAGCACAGAGAGTGAGAGCCAGTTAGAGTTAAAATCCCCAAGTATCAGCAAATCACCAAATGAGTGGGAGCAGATGGAGGTGAGGAGTTCAGTGACTGAAGACTGAAGCAGAGGACAGGCCAGGACAGCAGCACCTTCCGACAATGAAATGTGGGACTGTGAAAGGGAGGGAGAGTTTGAAGAGGAACAGCTCATAGACGGAGGGGGAGGAGACCAATAGCACAGGTGCATATTGGATGCCAGAGGAGAGGTAAATTGCAACATAGAAACAGAAGAAAAGGACCGGTAGGCCCAGCCAGTCTGCCCTATTTTGCACAGTGCATTGCAACAGCATGGACCCTATTTGGTCACCGGCATCCCTCCCGCCTCCCTTTCCTCAACTTATTATGCCTATGTGTCTGTTCTATGCATACTTGAAGCTCCTCATTGTTCTCAGCCCCAGTATCTCTTCTGGCAAGCAGTTCCAGGTGCCCAGCACTCTTTCTGTGAACACGTACTTCCTCACATCCCTCTTAAACTCCCCTCCCCAACTTCATTGCATGCCCCATGTTCTGGTGCTTTTCCTCCTTTGAAAGAGACTCCCCACCTGCACCTTGTTCACCCCTCTGAGGTACTTATAGGTCTCAGTCATGTCTTCTCCTGCTCTCCTCTCTTCCAGGGAGAATGTGTTGAGATCCCGCAGCCTGTCCTCATATGGCTTCTCTTGCAGCCCCCGCATCATTTTGGTAACCCTCCTCAGGACCACTTCCACCCTGTCAATGTCCTCATGGAGGTTTATCCTCCAGAACTGCACACGGTACTTTACGTGGAGTCTCACTAGTGAGCAATACAGTGGCAACACCACCTCTCTCCTGCTAGAAATCCACCTCCCTATGCACTCCAGCATCCCACTGGCCTTGCTTACTACCTTGTCACACTTCCCTGCCACCTTGAGATGATCAGATATGATTACCCCAAGGTCTGTTATATGTAGCTCCCAGGTGCACGACGTTGCACTTTTTGGAACTGAAACCCATTTGCTACTCCTTATGTCACTCCTCTAGTTTCCCCATATCCCTTGGCATTCTCTGCAACCCTTCCTGAGTATTCAACCTGTTGAAGATTTGTGTGCCATCCTCAAAGCGACACACCTTCCCCTCCAGTTCCTCAGCAATGTCACTTATGAAGACATTGAAGAGGACTGGTCCTAGTACTGCTTCCTGTAGCACCATGCTAGTCATGCTTGCATCCCACGAGTGTCTGCCATTTATCACCACCCTCTGCCTCCCATCCTTCTACCAGTTTGATGCTCAGCTTATCATTTTCTTCCCAACCCCCAGACTGCTTAGTTTCTTAACTAGACTCCTGTGCGGGACGGTGTTGAAGGCCTTACTGAAGTCCAGATAGGCCACATCCACTACCCTCCCCGAGCCACCTCCCTAGTCAACCAAAGAAAGAAATCTATGAGATTTGTTTAGCATGACTTTCATCCTGTAAAACCATTCTGCTGCTGGTCCTACAGCCTATATGCCTCCAGGTACTCCATCAGCCTCTCCTTCAGCAAGGTCTCCAGTAATTCCCTCATCATTGATGTGAGACTGACCTGTACTTGCTAGCCTCCTCCCTGTTGCCACTGTTTTGCAAAGGGACCACATCAGTCCTCCTCCAGTCCTCTGGAACTGCCCATGTCTCCAATGAGGTGTTGCCAGACTAGCACCATGTTCAGTTCTTTTAGAACCGACAACCCCAACACCTCTCTTGGGGCAATCTTGCCTAGCTAAAGAGTAATCAGATATGGACACTGCAGAATCCTGGACCTTGTAGGAGAGCCAAGAATCTGAGATAGTGAGAAAATCTGGCTGGAAGCTGACCATAAGGGGCTGCAACAGATCCAGCTTTGGAGGGAGGCTGCAGATGTTAAAGTGGGCAACCCGCAGTCCTTTGGGGAGCTGCATTGGTGAGGTGGAAGCAGAACCAGGATTAAGCCTAACCTACTTCCCCTCCTTGACTACTTCTCCCCAGTTTACTTGCACCTATCCCCCAACCTGCACAAGCAGCTAAACTCGACATATACTGGTAACTCTATTTGTCGATTCGTCCTTCAAGCCCCTTACCGCTCCCACCACTGCTCACTCTGCCAGTCACTTGGGTGGCTTACCCTACAAGATTGCTTTGACTATGCGATGGGCTGTCTGGTGGACAGCTCCCTCAGGAACCAACATATGTCCCCTTACCCCTCTTGACAGGTAGAGTGGTCCATAGGAATCTCAGGGCATCCTCAGTCCCCCCGCTAGAAGTACCCCATGTCTCCACCACCATGGGAACATGAGCTTTCTCAGTCACAGCACCTTCCCTATGGAACAAGCCCCCCCTCATCTGTTTGCACGTCCCCTTCCCAACTAGCTTTTAAACATAACCTGAAGATCTGACCTCTCACTGCTACAAAATGTCACTGTTCCATACAGCAATGCTAGGGTCTACAACTCAACTATGCTCTAATAGCACTCAGACTTTCACTTGATGCCCTACAGCACTTATACCTCCCCTCATTACCCCACTAGCCTGCCCCTTTTCCACCTCCCTCCTTCCTGCCCCCACCCCTAAACCTACCCCGCCCCCCTTTCTATCTTGCCCTTTTGATGTTATGAACTGTGATTGTTTTCCTATTTGGGCTCACATCAATGGGCTGTTAAAAGGGAAAGGCAAGTCCGAATCCGGTCCCATCGAGGGTAATGGACAACAGCTGACTGACGAACCCCAAATTGCCACTGCACTCAACCTCTACTTCATCAACCTTGACTTGTACAAGGCTGGCCTACCTCCCCCAAACACTGACCCCGGTACACGGGCACTTCCGAACCTAGGTTGCCCTTCCTTCCACCTTAGGCTGGTCAGGCTAAAAGAGGTTCTCTCACTTCTAATGATCCTACAAACCTCGGACTTGGGGGGGACCTGACGGGATTCACTCTAGGCTACTGAAGGATGGTGCCCCTGCCCTGGTCAGACCCCTGACTTGGCTCATCAACCGCTCCCTGATGGAGGGTGCTGTCCCTAAGCAGTGGAAACAGGTACATGTGGTCCCAGTCCACAAGGGAGGCTGCCGGGAGTCCATTGGTAATTATAGGCCAATCTCCCTCCTCTGCATTCTGTCAAAACTCCAGGAAAGGCTGATCAACGGACAACTCCGAGACTGCTTGGAGGCCCATCAACTTCTGGCTCCCTCCCAGCATGGTTTCTGGACCAGGCATGGGACTGATACTGCCCTGACCAAACTCTCAACGGATGTACTCTGAGATTTGGACCAGGGGTCCCCTACTGGAGCGGTCTTCATCGACCTCTCTAAGGCCTTCGATTTGGTCACTCACAACCTGCTTCTAGCCAAGCTGGGCAACATAGGCTTCGACTCCCATGCTCTAAGGTGGTTAGAAAGTTATCTAACCGGCCACACACAGAGGGTAAAATGGAAGGACGCCATATCAGACCCACTTCCACTAAAAGAGGGAGTGCCACAAGGATCGGTACTCGGCCCTCTCCTCTTCTCCCTGTTCACTAATGAACTGAGTGACCACTGTGGAGGGAGCACTGTCATCCAGTACGCGGACAATGCTGTCATCTGTCGATCCATGGCCATCCTGGCTGACCTCAGTCCCATACTCCAAGATGACCTACGATCCCTTGAGAACTGGCTCATCGAGAACAGAATGGTCCTTAACATGGACAAGACCAAGGCCATGTTGTTTGGCCCTAGATCCCTCGGTCAGGACAGAAAACAACACCTAAATCTCATCTCCGTGTCTGGCAACTGCACAGAAGTAGTTTTCTCCCTAAAATACCTCGGCCTGACCCTGGACCAGGGTCTCACCCTTAAGAACCACGTGGACCAAGTCACCAAAACCATACAGGGGAAACTAACATACTACAATGCCAGCAGAATAGGCCTAGAGGTCTTTTGTGTCTGCTCGTTTGATCAGCCCCCACCCTGAGAGCTGACCTTGCTGCCCTCCCCCGCCCTCTCGGGCTTCTCCCTTCCCAGTCCAAGGTATTTTCGCTGCATTGGACTTTGCTTCCAGTACCCTTGCCATGTACCTGTCCCACCCCCTCTTGAACCCCTCCACAGTCTCTGCCTCCACCAGCCTCCTTGGCAGTGCATTCCATGGTTCCACCACCCTCTCAGTGAAGTAGCATCTCCTCCTTTCTCCTCTGAGTCTCCCCCCTCCAGCTTCCATCCATGCCCTCTAGTTGTCCCCCCTACTTCCTTTGGAGCACTCTAACTGCACCTCCCCTATTTATCCCCTTCATGTACTTTAGGACTTCTGTTATGTCCCCCCGGTCCCTTCTCTCTTCCAATGTGTACATATTTAGCTCTTTGAGCCTCTCCCTGTAGGTGCTTTTCCCCAAGCCCCAGATCATTTTGGTTGACCTTCTCTGGATCCTCTCCAGGAGTTCAATGTCCCTCTTTAAGTGTGGCCTCCAAAACTGCACGCAGTCCTCTAGGTGGGGCCTCACCAAGCAGTTATACAGAGGGAGTATCACTTCCCTCCTTCTGGAGGTGATGCCCCTAGTGATGCATCCCAGCATCCTATTTGCCTTGGCTGCTGCCCTCCTACAAGTCTCCAAGTTGTTCATCTTGACATCCACCACCACCCCCCCCCCAGGTCCCTCTCAGCCATCGAGACTTGTAGCATTTCCCCACTCAGGGTGTACACTTGGCCCGGGTTTTTGGCTCCCAGGTGCAGTACCCTACATTTACCTGCATTGAACCTCAGTTTCAACTTTTTAGACCACCTTTCCAGAGCATCCAGGTCCCCCTGTAGGGCCACCCTCCCCTCCTCCCCATCCACCACCGCCTCCAGCTTTGAGTCATCTGCAAAAAGACTCATCTCACTCCTGATACCCTTCCTTAAGTCAGAGACGTAGGCATTGAACAGGAGAGGCCCAAGGACCGATCCCTGATCTGGGCACCCTCTACCGACTAAAAGATCAGCTGGTACCGGAAGCCAGGGTCTCTATCGCCACTAGTGTCCTCGTCCTGACACTCACATACACCACCCCAGTCATATATGGGCTGGCGAAGACTGAGAGGAATAGACTGCAAGTACTCTACAATACGGTGTCTCGCTTTGCCTCCCTGGCAAACCCCAGGAACCACCACTGTGACACCCTATCCCTACTAAACTGGCCATCACTGGATGCCTGCCTCCAGTATCCTCAGCTATGCCTAGCCTACAAGTTAATCAGTCCGACCCCTCCCCCCCCAGTCTCTCCGGACTCATTGCTCTGAAGTCCAATCCCCGGCTCCTCCGCACAATGGGACGAACTCTCCTACATGTCCCCAGAGTAAGAACTAAGGCAGGTGCCAAGTCATTCGCCCACACTGCTCCCATCCTATGGAATATACTCCCACCCGGGGTGCAGGAAGCATGCTCTAACAAAAGTTTCCGCTCTAGGCTTAAGGCTCACATGGTGGCAGCCAGTACTTGCCACTTCACCGGCCCCTGAGACCACCCTCTGATAATAGCTTTTCCGGACCTATCCAGACTCCAGTGTGTTCCTTTAGGTACAATACTATTCACCAGCATTGCGGATCACTCTGTTTACCTGTGTACCACCACTGTATGTCTGACTGTACACATGGAACTCATGCTCACTGTTTCACAACATTGTTAATTCTGTTGCTGTGTAATCCCGGGTCGCCCCTGAAAAAGGGACCTCCGGGGCCCAGTGGGCTTACCTGGTCACCAAAATTTAATAAATAAATAAATAAATAAATAATAAATACATTTTTATTACAGCAACTTTTTTTTTCTCACTTGTACTTGAATTTGGACTATGTACCTGTATATCATGACTGCTTGTGTCTTGCACCATCTGTATTTTGGCTATGCTTATGTACATGCTGATATAGCCTTACCTGTCTACCCTGTCTGCACATTGTAATTGCATTACCACTGTTATCTTGCTCCACCCTCGCTGCCAGCTACTGGGCGTGCACGTACTGTATCTTGTGATTGACTGTTTGTACCTGTACCTATTTTTTGACACCTTGTGGCCCGGGTCATGACTGAAAACGGTTCTCTGGATCAGTGCACCTACCTGGGCACCAAAGACATAAATAAATAAATAAATAAATAAATAAATAAGCTTGATGTAACCTTCCACCAGGAGTAGCCAGGTCACAAGATGCTGAAAAGAGCCACAGAGCTGCTTAGGAGAAACAGAAACATAGAATGTGTCAACAAAAAAGGACCAGTAGGCCCATCTACTCTGCCCTATTTTCCCTGCCTAACACTAGTGGGCCCTACTTGGTCGAAGATATCCCTCCCTCCTCTCTTACCTCTACTTATTATGTCCATGGGCCTATCCCATGCTTGCTTGAAGATTCCCACTGTCTTCACCCCACCACCTCTTCTGGCAGGCTGTTCCAGTTATCCACTACCCTTTCTGTGAAGAAATTTTTTCTCACATCCCTCTTAAACTTCCCAGCCAATCTTCACAGCATGCCCCCATGTTCTGCTGCTCCTCCTCCTCTGAAAGGAACTCCCCTCCTGTGCCTTGTTCACCCCCATGAGGTACTTATAGGTCTCAATCATGTCCTGTTTCCCTCTCCGCTCTTCCAGGGAGTACATGCTGAGCTCCTGCAGCCTCTCCTGATATGGTTTCTCATGCAACCCCTGCACCATTTTGGTAGCCCTCTTCTGGACCACTTCCATCCTGTCAATGTCCTGACAGGTGCTACCTCCAGAACTGGACACAGTACTCCGGGTGGGATCTGACTAGAGAGTGATATGGTGGCAACACTATCTCCCTCCTCCTGCAAGAAATCCCCCACCCTATGTATCCAAGCATCTGGCTAGCTGTGTCTGCTGCCTTCTTGCACTGTCCTGCCACCTTGAGGTCATCAGATATAATTGCCCGAAGGTCTCTCTCTTGCTTGGTGACTGTAAGTACCTCCCCCCATCTTGTACACAGTCACCAGGTTTTCCCACCCGAGGTGCCTGACTTTGCACTTTTTGGCATTGAAAGCCAGCTGCTACACCCTAGAGCACTACACTACTTTCCCCAGATCCCTTTGTGTTCTTTCCACCCCCTCCTGGGTGTTTATACTGTTGCAGATTTTTGTGTCATCCGCAAAGAGACACACCCTTTCCTCCAGTTCCTTGGCAATGTCACTTATGAAGACATTGAAATGGACAGGACCCAGCACAGACTCCTCTGGTACTACACTGGTAACTCTTTCGTCCCAACTTACTGCCATTTACCACCACCCTCTGCCTCTTATGTTTCAACCAGTTTGATACCTAAAACTACCACCTTTTTCCCCACCCACAGGTTGCTGAGTTTCTTAATCAGCCTCCTGTTTGGTGCAATGTTAAAGGCCTTACTGAAGTCCAGATAGGCTGTATTGTAGAGGCATAGGTCAGGAAGCATAGGCAAACCAGGAGAAGTTATAAAATGTGCAAGTAGCAGTTTATTATCAAAAACAATAAAATAAAAAAATAAAGATGTACAGGATTGCTGTTCACAAAGACAGTACAAACAAAGATCGTTCCTCTGAGCCTCTCTAAAATCTCAGTCTCGCCTCTCACCCCAAACAAAACATTGCTCTCCTTATATGAGATCTCTTTGCCTGGCAGTTTATGTTTTTATAATGAAAATTGTATTAAAGATTATCAACAAATACATAACATTACACATACAAGATAACCACTAACAGACCATAAACAACAAACAGTTGATTTATAAAATACAAATATAAATTCACTGCTCAGTAATGAGGGAGATCTGTGTAATGCATACCCCTCTAAAGGTATCACACTTAGGGTACGTAAGAAAAGTAAAACAATAACAAACAAAAGCACCACCATTGAATAAACCATCTTTGACTGTTATAACATGGTAGAGAAAAAAAAGGATAGATCATAATGAAATACTATTTTATTTATTTATTTAGCTTTTGTTGACCGGGTAAGTGCACTAGACAAATCCTGCCTGCTTTCAGGCGCGACCCGGGGGAGGGGGATACAGATGAATGCCAACTGACCTTGAACCAGATTAAGCTGTTGGTGGTATTTTTATTGAATGAGGGAAATTTGACCAGGACACCGGGGAAATTCCCCTACTCTTTTCGATAGGTGCCATGGGATCTTTAACATCCACCTGAACTACCACCAATCCAGGAAGATGGCACCTCGGTTTAACGTCTCATCCGAGAGACTATACAATATATGAGCATCTAAAATCATGATAGCTGATACTATGCCCCACCTTGGGTCCACAGATCAACCACACCCCCACACACCGTCTGTGCGCCCTTGCTGATCGCTTCAGGTAGTTCCCTTTGAGGTATCAGGTAAGGATCTGTCATGGAGGCAAAATTCCTCTCATTTTGCCCACCGCATCAAAGAATTAAGATTCTCCCCCATCATAGTTAAAATGTAGGGTGATGTACATGTCCTCTAGGATGTGTAATTTTTTCACTAGCGTTATCCGTTCAGCTATGGTAAGGACAATAGATGTCATTCAGCATCTAGCAGAGGGGCTGGAAGGGAAGGTGTGTCTCTTTGCAGATGACACAAAGATCTGCAACAGGGTTGACACTCCAGGAGGGGTAGAGAAAATGAGAAGGGACCTAAGCAAGCTTGAGGAGTGGTCAAGGGTGTGACAGCTAAGATTCATGCAAAGAAATGCAAGCTCATGCACTTGGGACACAGAACTGTGGGGAGAAATACATGATGGGGGGGAGGGTACTGACTGTCACCAAACAGTAAAGAGACCTGGGAGTAATCACATCTGATGATCTAAATGCTACCAAACAATGTGAAAAGGCTGTGAGGAGAGCCAGTGGAATGCTGGGGTGCATAAGGAGAGGTATCTCCAGCAGAAGGAAGGAGGTACTGATGCCACTGTATAAAATATGTTTTTTTAAATGCATTTTATTGAGTAGTCAGGTATCACATACATAGTACTTACCTGAAGTCACTTAGTACAGATCATGGTACACATTATACAAATCTTAGCATTTCACATCACAGGCATCAATTAATTCCTTCCTTTATCTTTCTTTTATCCCTACCCAAATGTTGAGTCCAGTTGACGTGGAGTGAGCAGCCTTCATTTTCATTTCACTTTTCCCCCAGCCTCTGAGGTGCATGACAAGAAGTCCCAGCTTTTGACCCTTCTAGCAGGGGGGGGAAGGGGTTATTTCTCTTTTCCATTATTGTACAGTTTCTTCACCCTTATAGTCCCTCTAGTTCTCCCTTATCTAAGTTTCTCTGTCTCCTTCTCTCTCTCTCTCTCTCTCTCTCTCTCTCTCTCTCTCTCGCTCTCTCTCTCTCTCTCTAGAGCATCTCCTCTGAACCTGATCCATCTGGTCCATCTGTTCGGGAACATTGGTAGTCTGGCATTAATCTTATGTGTCAGTTCCTCCATTTCTTGTATCGCTCCTATTATTTCAAACCACTACCCCAGTGTGGGTGATTCTGGTGAAAGCCACCTCCTAGTGACAGCTTTGTGGGCAGCCATCACCAAAATATTCCAGAGGTTCACCTGGCCCCTACCTCTGACCCCCACTGGGACCAAGCCCAACACCAGGTGTTTTACTGCTGATGTCTCTGTGAGAGAGAAAACAGTCCCAACAGCCTCAGTTATTCCCTGACAGAAGCTGGTGAGGGATGGACAATTTCCTACTATGTGCAGATGTCCCGCCTTTTCTTCCCCACACTCCCTCCAGTACTCTGATGGGTACACCTTGTTCCACTTGTTTTTTACCACTGGAGTGATGAAAAACCTTGTTTATGGAACTTCCACTCAAATTCCTTCCATTTCTGGGAATAGGTACTTTTGAGGGCTTGTGTATAAATGTTTTCCCATTCTTTTTCTGTGAGGGGTTCAATTTCCCCAGCTCTCTTTCCCATCTGCTTTTAATGGGGATGGTATGTTCCCTTCCCAATTCCTTTAGGGCCCCATAAATAGCTGATATCAGGCCCTTAGTCCTCTGGAGTGTCAGTGTCTCCTTTATGATACCTTGGATGCCCAGGGGTTCAAGCCTCTGACCGTACTGTCTCTGTAGTTCCAGAATTTGGGCGTGGATCTGAAGATATCTGAAGTGATCAGTTTGCCTTAATTGAAATGATGTTTTAAGGTCTGTAAAGCCTCTGATCACTGCCCCATCTAAAAATTGCCCATAGGTTTTCAGACCCAGTCTGCCCCATCTCCAAAAAGTGAGGTCCTGTCTGGATGGGCCAAAATCCCCATCCCAGGCAAACCAGTGGTGGGTCCACATAAGCCCCTGAATTTTATGCTTAGCCCAAATTCTGTTTACTGCATCTAGAGTATTTTTAACTGTTCTCAGGGTAAAACCCTTGCCCTTATGCCCAATAATAGGGGTGAATACTCTAGCCAACAATGGAGCCCCTTCTGTGTAATCTTTTTCTATTACCTTCCAAAGAGCCTGATATTCAGGTATACCCGACAACAAGGCATTTTTTAATTGTGTAGCCAGGTAATAGTCTTCTAAATTTGGGACTGCTCTGCCTCCCCCAAGATTTATTAGTTTGCATGACTTGGCTTTTTATTATCCCACATGAACCTCATTAGTATTCGTTGCCAGATCTTAAATTGTATTGGGTAGATTTTGATAAGCAGGCACTGAAAAGGGTAAAGAAACCTAGGTAGAATATTCATGGAAATTGTTTCTATCCTGGAATAGAGGGGTAGTTTGAGGAGCTCCCACTTTGTGATATCCCATTTAATAGGGGGTCAAAAAAGTTCTCTGAAAGGAGGCGAGTTAAGTTTTTAGGTAGGTTTGTTCCCAAGTATTTTATTTTAAGGGAATTCCACTTCAAAGACAGCAGCTCTTTTATGTTAGAGGAGGGGTTGTAGGAAAACTTTAGAATTTCTGTTTTGTTTTTATTTGGTGCATATCCTGATAAACGACTGAATTTGTTTAGTAGATCCCATACCTTAGGCAATGATTCTTCTGGCTTTGTTATATAAAGCAGGACGTCATCTGCATATAATGAAACCTTTTGTTCCTTCCTTCCTATCATCAGGCCCTTGATTTCCTGATTTTCTCTTGGTGCCTGGGCAAGGGGCTCAATGTATGCTGCAAATAGTTGTGGCGATAAGGGGCATCCTTGCCTGGTACCCCTTCCCAGTGTAAACCTTTGTGAGACGCCCCCACTTATTCTAACATAGGCTTGTGGGACTGCATACAGGGCTTTAACTGCAGCCAAAAAATTCCCCTGGAAACCCAGCCTCTGTAGAACTGCAAATAGAAAGTTCCAGTTGACCCTGTCGAAATCCTTCTCGGCATCTAGCCCAAGAAGGCAAGCTCGGGTACGATGTCTATGGATGAGGTCAATTATGTTTAGTGTCCTCCTGACCCCCCTTGAGCCTGTCTCTCCTCCACGAAACCCGTCTGGTCTAATTTTATGATCTGGGACAACAGTGGATTAACCCTCTTTGCCAAAATGGCTGTAAGAATCTTAAAGTCTACATTCAGTAGAGAAATGGGTCTATGTGAGCTGTACTCTTTAGGATCCTTCCCTTCTTTCGGTATAACTGTGATAGTGGTATAGTTCCAGGATGGGGGGGATGGACTCTCCCTCCAACCAAACCAGGTTGTAGACATTTTTTAACATTGGGGCCGTCTCTGGGGCAAAGTTTTTATAGAACTCCCTACTGAAGCCATCGGGTCCAGGGCACTTATCTGGTTTTAGGGTCTTTATTGTGTTCTGTATCGCCAAAATAGAGATTGGAGCCATGAGGATCTGCTGTTGGGTCTCATTTAATTTAGGTAACTCCAGTTCATTCAGGAAGGTTGATGTCTGCTTCATAGGTGCACCCTCCCCCGCACCATACAGGTTCTTATAATATGTGACGAATGAGTGAGTTATCTGTTCCCATTTCTGCCTCAAGATACCAGAGCGTGGGCTCTAATCCCAGTTATTGTGGCCCTAGTGGCCCTTTGTCTGAGATGGTATGCTAAGTGTTTAGCTGCCCTGGCTCCCCCCTCATAGTAATTGTGTTTTAGGTAGTGCAGAGCTCTTTCAGTTTCTATTTTGTTCGGTTTGTGTATCTTACTTTTAGTAGCCTTAATTTCTTCATCCCTTTCTCTGTTCCAGAGTCCCTTCTGTTGTGTTTCCTGAGTCCGTAATTGCTCTTGAGACTGTGCATCTGCTTTATTCTCTCTCTCTCTCTCTCTCTTCTAGTATTGTATAGAACATTGATGAGACCTCATCTAGAGTACTGTGTCTGGTTCTGGAGGCCGCATCTCTGGAAGGACATAGGGTAGAATTGGTTCAGAGAAGATCAACCAAAATGGTGCAAGGACTGCACCAAAAGTCATATGAGGGGCAACTGGAGGGTCTCAGTATGGTTCTATGTGGCTTGCCCGGTGGCACTGAGGGCTGAGGCACTGGATGCCTTACCTCGCTTCACGCCGGTGACCTGTGTTCGGGAATGGACATGGGGCGCCGGGGGTTGGCAGGGCGGAGAAGGATTGAGCATCCCTAGGACTGTTCTCCTTCTCTGGGGAGGGGAGTAGCAGGGCTTAGCTATTGCCTGCCACCTAGCAGAGGCTGGGAGGTGGCACATCTGCACTGGGGACTGTGGGCGAGAGTTGCGGCAGGTGCTTGGCAGGGGTGCGCATGGGTGAGTGCATGCTGCCGCCGCTGGTGCCATTGCACGCCACAACCTCAGGTGAAAGTACAGCAGAAAATGGAGAGTCCTCTGTAAGGATGATGATGGTCCCCCTCCACAACAGCCTGGGAAGGCACCACCTGAACACTAAATCCGGTCCAGTGGGTCGAGTTGCTCTCCACCCCCTGCCACAAAGGGTAAGTCGTGGGGTCAAGGGGAGGGGGTCTCATACCTGGTGCCTGAGTGCGGGGGATGTCAAATGCAGGTTAGGGGACTCCAGGGGGAAAAATAGGTAACTGTAAAAAAAAAAAAAACTGTAAAAAAAAAAAAGGTTCTATGTGATAACAGTGAAACTATAATGGCGAAGCACATATGAGCGAAGCAAAATCGGCGAAACCAAAAAAACGCGCATGCCATTAATAGCCACCGTCAAAATAATGATTCCTGCAGCAAAATAAAACAATAGAAACCAGTCAGCAGGGGCAACCACCAGGATCCAATTCGACAGCTTACATCTCAGATTGGAAATTGTACTCCAGTTCACGGAGATATTCACATGGGCGAACAGTGTATTCTTACACCACACCACTCAGCTGTTCACTTGAATCTCTGTACTTCTTTTAACAGACAACTGCTCCACTCCCCATAGTTAGACATGCCTGCAACAAATGAACTGCAACACACCTGAAGCCACCCACAGGTGATCCTGATGTGCAACACCCAAAACACCAACAAAAACCTCTATGGCAACACAACCTTAACATGATATGCAGGGGGCTTCGTTCCCCACACCCTCCCTAGCTTAAAACAACCAGCTCTGAGATGCATATTGACACTAACACCGTAGCACAGCTGCAGTTGCACAGTCCCAGTTGCTGTTCTGACAATATCACTACACTGACGTTGTCACTCATGCTGCAGACACTCAAAATGAGTTGCTCAAACTGTGTCACTCATATTACAGGATACCTCTCAATATGTATTCCCTAGAGGAGAGAGAGAGGTGGGATATGATAGAGACTTTCAAATACCTCAAGGGTGTAAATCAGGTACAAGAGGGTAGCATCTTTAAAAAAAAAGATGTTCAAGAACAAGGGGCCATGGGCTGGCAGTATAGCCTAGAGGTTAGAGTAATGAGCTGTGAATGAGTTTGGTACATGCAGCAGCCCAGACCTGGGTTTGATTCTCACAACCATCACTTGCATACTGTGTGACTCTGAGCAAGTCACTTAACCACCCAGTGCTCCCAGGTTGTCCCTGAAAACAGGCACTTGTGCCTAGTGGGCCTTACCCTGTTACCAAAGACTAAAAATAAAAAAATGATATAAAAGTAGAGGGGGCAGACATGGAGGTAATGTGAGAAAGTATTTTTTCACAGAAAGGTTGGTGGATCCATGGAACAGCCTCCTGGCAGAGATTGTAGGGGCAAAATCTGTAAGGGAATTCAAGAATGCATGGGACAGACATAAAGGAACTCTAGCCATAGGAAAGAGAGGGTAAGACACAGATCATTTAGGATCTGCGGAGCCGGCCCACTGGCACAGCGGCTGGATTTCCACTCATGACGCCTACGACCCAGGTTCGGGAATGGACCCAGAAGGTCGGAGGGCTGGCTGGGAGGGGGGAGAAGGATTGAGTGTCCTTGGGACTGCTCTCCTTCTCTGGGAGGGAGGGAGGAAGAGTGTCCGGTGCATTGCGGCCCTCTGGTGGAGGCTGGGGGTACCGCTGTGCTGGTGCTGTACTGTCAGGGGGGCAGGGTGGATGCTGGTCATCATTGCATGTCCCCATCCTCAGATTGCCGCAAAAACAAAACCAAAAAATTGCCAGTCCCCACTGGCATAATGCCCTGTTCCTCCACCATCCCCGCTGCCACCAGTGTCCGCTGGAGGGGCTGCACTCCCATGACCCCACCCTGGGGAGTAAGCCAGGACAAGCTACCGGTGACCATGGGGAAGGGGCACCCACCTGGCAGCCCCACCGGGGGTAAGCCTGGGCATGGGGGACAGCATGCAGGCATGGGCTAAGCCTCTCGGGAGTGGAGGGATTCTGACTAAAAAAATAAATAAAAAAGGATCTGTGGTACATGAAACAGGTAGAGAAATTGGCAAACTAGGGCCATGCTATCCTTATCTGCCGTCAAAGTCTATATTTCAGCAGATAAGGACCTCTTGGCCCACCCAGTTTGCCCTATCAATCCCTACCAATTATAAGGCCTGATGGCCAAACTGAACTCTGGAGCACCCCTTGCCTCCAGGATATCCCTGTGTCTGTCCCACTCATTCTTAAACCCTGTGACTGTTTTAGCCCTAACCACATAATCTGGGAGGCTATTCCATGAGTCCACCACCCTCTCTGTGAAATAGTACTTTCTTACGTTGCCCCTGAGTCTTCCACAATGCAACTTCATACTGTGCCCCCTTGTCTTGGAGCATCTCCTCCTTTGGAAGAAGCTCTTTTCCTGTACTCTGTTCATACCAGTGAGGTATTTGAATGTCTCTATCATGTCCCCCCCCTTACCTCCAGGAAATACATATTTAACTCCTATAGTCTTTCCTCATAGACCTTCCCTTGCAGTCCCTGCACCATTCTAGTAGCTCTCCTCTACACCACCTCCACCCTGTCTATGTCCTTTCTCAGGTAGGTCCTCCAGAACTGGATGCAGTACTCAAGGATAGGCCTCACCAATGTCCCACACAGGGGCAAAATGACTTTCCTCCTTCTGCTGGTGATACCCCTCCCTATGCATCCAAGCATTTGGCTGGCCTTTCCCACCACCTTGTCATACTGTCTAGCCTCTTTTAGGTCTTTCAAGATTCAGACTTCCAGTTTTCTTTCCTTCTTCATGACTGTCAGTTCCTTCCCGCCTAGTTTTTATGTTGCCCCTGGGTTCTTGTGCCCTGTATGCATGATCTTGCACTTTTTTTTATTCTGAATCCCATTTGCTATACTCCAGACCACTCCTCTAATTTTATAAGGTCCTCTCTCATCCTTTCAACCCTCCCTTCCGGTATGTCCACCATATTGCATTATCTTCGTGTCATCCGCGAATAGGCATACCTTTCCATTCAACCACTCCTCAATGTCCCCAATACAGACAATGAAGAGGACCGGTTCCAACACCGACCCCTGGGGCACCCCACTTGCCACCACTCCCTCTCCAGAGTGTTCCCCATTTACCACCACCCTTTGCCTCCTGCCAGTAAGCCAGTTCTCCACTCAGTTTGCTGTTTTAGGACCCACCCCATGGCTGCTCAGTCTGTGTATCAGTCTTCTATGAGGGACAGTGTCAACAGCCTTTCTGAAGTTCAGATAGACCACGTCCACCGCCCCACCCTGGTCCATATGTAAGACTTGGCAACAATATACCCTGTGCTATAGCCAACCTTGCAGCGTGAGTAAGGGCTTACTTGATTTTATAAGTGAGTCCTAACTTCAAATTAATAGCCCTACAAGCAATTGATATGTGTGTTTTAAAATCAAGGGTAGAGTCAAAGATAATGCCAAGATATTTGAAAGAATCAATAGCAGTAAGGGGGAGAACCATTGGCACAGCAAATATTTAGGGCAGAGGAACATGCCTTAAGTTTAGGTGTCGAACCAAACAGCATAGAGAGGGTTTTGCTAGTTTAACCTCTGCATGCTGTTCTTCTAAGTTTTATCTCCTGTTTTTCACAAAATGCAACAATATTTTTTCATTGATCTTCCTGTGACCAGCCTGAAGTGGGGAGGTAGTGGCAGAATGTTTTTTCTGAAATCCAGATTGGATGGGGTAAAGAAGTTAGAGTCAAAGAGAAAGGAGGAGATTTGGGATAGAACGAGATGTTCCTGTGGTTTACCAAGGGTTGGGAGCAAGGAAGTAGGTCAATAGTTCCCTGCAGAAGTGGAGTCATCACCATTAGGGAGTGGGAGGATGACAGCCTGCTTCCAGGGTATGGGGGCCACAGCTGTCGTGAAAGAGAGTTTTAAAATTAGTGAAAGAAGGTAGGTGATAGCTGAGGCAGAGAGATAGAGAAGCTTAGGGTCGAGTTCATCAAGGGAGCTACCTTTAGATTGGTTGATAGATAGCAGAGCAGTAAGGGCATCGGCAGGCAAACCAGGGAGAATGAGAAAGGATGACCATTATGATTTTGGCAGGGATCACTATTATGGCTTATGGAGGGAGGAGCTGTAATTGGGCAGGTGGGGAGAGAAGCTAGTAGGACTGAAGCACACAAAGTGAACCAGGAATTGAATTCCTCAGTCACTGCTGCATGATCCACTACAAGGGAGCTGTGGATTTCAAGGACAGTTGGGGGGGAGAAGAGGGTGTGAATGACTTTCCAGAATTTGGAAGGGGAGTTTAAATTTGTCTGGAAGGTGGTGTTGAAATACTTGGCCTTAACTAACCTTGTAGCTTTAGTGCATGCATTGCGGAGTTTACGGTGAGAAAGTTACTTGGTAATTTTGTTGCTTTGTGCTTCCACCATGCTTGATCACATGCTCTGAGGCAGGCCATCAGTTCCAGAGAGACCCAAGGGACATGGTAACCTCATACTCTGGTATGCTTGTATGGGGCATAATGATTCCAGATGGTGAGGAATATTTCTTTGAAGTAGGCTAGGGCATCGTCCACTTGGGGTGTGGCGGTTAACGGCGACCAGTCAGTGTTAGCTAGATCAAGGAGAAGAGGGGCTATATCAAGGAATTTATATGAGTATGTCAGTAAAATGTTAAAAGGAGGTTTAGGCCTGTGTACCTTCCTTACCAGGTAGATCAAATGATGGTCACTTATGGCATCAGGTAGGATGCCTGATTGGATGACACAATGCGGGTGGGAGGTGAGGGCCCAGTCAAGCAAGGTGTGATTTGAGATTTTAATGTTCAGTCAGGTGGGTTCCTGAATTAGCTGAGTTAAATTTAGGGAGGCTATGGTGTTATGTGTTTTAGATTGTGAGGGAGAAATCCAGTTTAAGTTGAAATCCCCCATGATGAACAGTTCACCAGAATGTAAGTGGGATACAGTGGTAGTGGTGAGGTCAGCAGCCACTGAGGAGGGAAGGTTGGGATGACAATAGATACCCACGACAAAGATAGGAATAGAGAAGGGCAGGGATACCCGAAAGACACGGCCTTCATAATTTGCTGGGAGGGAGGTGGAAAGGGTGATAGTGTATTGTAATGAGGAGGAAGTGTACATTGTCACACTCCCACCTCTTCTGTTTCTGTCTTGTCTGGCTAAGGAGTAACCAGGGATAGAGATGGTATGGTCCAGAATCTTTTTACTAAGCCATGTTTCAGAGAGGATTAGGATGTCTGGAGACATTGAGACAACCATAGTTTGAAGGAGGTCTAATTTGGGCAGTAGGCTACATATATTTAAGTGAAGCAGCTTAAGTCCACTTGGTAAGGTTAAGGAATTTATGGGGTAGAAAGCAAGATTATTTTGGGAAAGCCCAGTTATATTGTTGGCAGTTGGTTCTGGATTGTGATGGATGTAGCAGGAGGGCAATAATTAGATAATGTACTAGATTTTTATAGAATTGCTGGGACTTATTAGATTTATGGGTTGGGGCTAAGGAGTAAGGGGGTGATGTGAAATTTAACAGGAGCTTAATAAAGGCAAACCAGGTGGGTACAGATAATATCGAGGCTGCAGGGAAAAGGGGGTAATGACTCAAGAGTTGGAGGAAAGGAGCAGGTGTGATAGCATGGTTGTAAGTGTGGGAATTAAGTGCAGTATAGTGAGCCATTGTAGAGACATTTGGATTAGTGAAGGGAGAGGGGAGAAGTGAGAGAGTGGTGAGGGAAAGACGGAGAAGAAAAGGAGAAAGAGATATTATAAGCATAGTTGATCTGGGAGTAGGTAGTCTGGAAGGAGAGAGTATGGAGTAATTTATAGTCGGTAAAGGAGAGAATAGAGAGTAACAGTCAACTTGTAGGATCAGTAGTTATTGACAATGCTAGATTAGTGCTGGGGGTAGGTGCAGAGAAAAGGAGCTTGGTGTGGGAAAATTGGCAGGCACTGAACTTGAGACCACTAATGGCTGAAATTTGGAGACAGAATCTGCAGAAACACTCCTGCTAAAAGATGGTCGAGGTAAAAATTAGGGCAAAACAGTGATACAGAGATGTGGTAGAAAAAACATCTTTGTTAACTACACTATGAGTGGCTACATTGAGCGATGGGCAGAGAATCAGGGAGCAGCTGGAGCATTTAAAGAGTGCTGGGGCAGGGGAGGGTGCTTGGGAGATTTCTACTGAAATAAAGTCATTTATACTGAAATGAAAAGCCAAAAAAAGCAGCAAAAGTAGAGAGGAACAACTGTCCAATAGCGTGGTTTTGAGAGCAAGCACCAACCAATAGCATGCCAATGGTTTAAAAAGGAGAACCAGTAATATTCTCAGCTTCCAGTTTGTGGCTTGAGAGATAGATCAGCAGTCGTACCTGTTTGCTGAGGCGGGTTGGGAGCGGCGGGTGGCTGTTGGCGCTCAGCAGCCACCGGAGCAATAGATGAAGCTCGGTCAAGGGCAAATACTGTTTGCTAAGGCAGGTTGGGAGCGGTGGGTGGCTGTCGGCGCTCAGCAGCCACCGGAGCAATAGATGAAGCTTTGTCAAGGGCAAATACTGTTTGCTGAGGTGGGTTGGGAGTGCTGGGTGGCCATTGGCTCCAGAGAGCGAGCCGCAGCACCCGCCAGAGCAATAAATGAACCCCACTTGCTGGAACTTAGTGTATGTACCTGTAATCGCTGATGTAATGCCACCTACAAAGGTTGAGCTGACTCATTTGGCTGCTCCCCTTAATTACTGCACCTGTTAATCTAAATAATCGCCGTGTCTCACTTGCCTATAATATGTCACTGCACCCATTTGTATCTGCACTTTTCTATAAATGTCACTTTACACATTGTAACTCACAGATTGTCATTGTAGGAAGACTTCACTGTTTTTTAAGCTGACTTATTGTATTTTTTTTGGTTCTTTTTTTAACCAGTACTAACACTAAGCTGAATGCTTTTTTACAGGTGCGACCTGGGAGCTCAGGGAAGTTAAGTGACTTGCTCAGGGTCACACAGTTTGCAAGTGGAAACTGTGGGATTCAAACCCAGGTCTAGTCTGCTGGATGTCACCAGATTTGCAGCTCAGAGCCTTAAACCACTGTGCTATACTGCCTCCCTTATTAATTAATTGTCTGCAATTAATCCCGGTTGTCCTTGAAAAAGAGACTCTAATGGTCCAGTGGGCCCACCCGGTTACCAAAATTAAATAAATAAATAATTATATACATTTGCAAAGTAAGGAATCCCAGTTTCACATACAGATTCATATGTATGATATACAAAATCACAGATACCCCCATAATGCAAAGCATCATGGGCTGTATATGCAGATCTCTACAAAATATTATGCTGGTTCAACTGGTACAAGTTGAACCAGCATAATATTTTGTGATTTGTAATACAGCCCATGATGCTGTGCATTATGGGGGTATGTGGATTTTGTATTTCTTGAAACTCGCCCCAGCAAATGCCCTTGGGGTAACCCTTGCCCTCAGTGCTTGTGCACTAAGATTCTTTTACATATATATATCATTATATATATAGGCAAAACTCCATTTAATGTCAGTTGGTTGTTCCACAGTGACAAAGCGAAATTGGTTATGTTGAAAGCCCCCTTGACTTCAACCCCAACCGCCATCGCGCACACTGGGGTCATCGGCCCTAACTCTCACCCCATCACATGCGAAGAAGCTGGAGGTATAGGAGAACGGGTGAGAGTTAGGATCAAGACCCCAATGCCACCCTGATGCTGGTTGGGGGTGGGCTGGAGGGGTCCGGGGGGAGCTTTCAACCATAACACCGAATTTCCTTGCTTTTGCCACTGTGGAACAACAATAACTGATGCATTAAACTGAGTTTTTTGCCTCTAATTTCCCTTCTTTTTGAGAATGAGGAAGATAAATAGTTAATGTAATGCAGTGGCGGAAGCGTGGGACCACACATGATGTCTTGTCACATAGTAACAGGAACAACAATGGAAATGCAAGTGCCAACAGTTACACACTTGGTAACGCAAATTTAGATTGCAAAGTAAACATTAATAAAAATGCAAGCACAAAGTGACGCTGAAGCGAACAGAGATGCAAACAGACACACAAGCGCATAAGAAAATGCCACTGTTAACATGCACAGTGACAGCAGCAGTATTTTAAATGTAAATGTTAAGTGTTACAGCAAAAACGCCAAAGGGAACAGAAATGGAAACGCGAATGCAAGCGCACACGTAAACGCAAACCATAACATGCACAGGCATGGTACCACAATTGTAAATGCAAGTGGTGAAGTTAATATGAAGAATAATGGCAAAGGAAACAGAAACAGAAACAGGAACAGAAGCATGTACGGAAACGCAAACCGTAACGCGCGTGGGCACAGTACCGCAATTGTAAATGCAAATGGTAACGGTAACAGCAACAATAACGGCAAAGGAAAGAGAAACACAAAAGAAAACGCAAGTGCATATGGAAACGCAAACCGTAATGCGCAAGGGCACAGTAACGCAAGTGGAAACGCAAATGGTAACAGTAATAGCAACGAAGATGCAAAACGAAAGACAAACACAAACGCAAATGAAGGGGCTGCTGGAAACACAAATGGCAATGTGCACAGTGATGCAAACCAAAACGCAAACACAAACAGTAGTGGAAATGCAAATGGTAACAGTAATGCAAATGCAAGCGCAAATGAGAACGTAAAGGGTAATGCATATGGTGGCGTACATGGGAAAAGTAACACAAACAGGTACGGAAACACAAGTGGTAATGCTAAGTGTAACAGTAACGTAAGCGCACACCCTGTTTTTGCCCAACAGCTGCATAGAGAAACACAGTGTGAACAAAGAATGTATGCATAATAATGGGCCCCAGAGCAGAAAATGAACTGTTGGAAGACTAAATTGCTTATACCTCAGGAACCGTATGATGTAGGGGGAAAAAAAAAATCACCTGAATCATGATTTTCCTGGCTACATTTTCACGACGAAAATTCCATATCTCGCACTGTTTCCGAGATATGAGCCCCAAAAAGCGCGCCAGACGCCACCATGTTTGTCTATGGGAAAAAATGCCAACTTTGGAGTATCGTAACTTGGCATCTGTGCAATATTTTTTCACCCAACCACAAAAAGGCACATTTATGAGATGTTGGCTGCCTTCCCTCCAAATTTCAGCTCAAAAGACCAAACCATTCTTTCACAGCAGGGTGGCAAAGAACTGCAGTCATTTTGGCCATAGTCTGAAAAAGTAGTGTCGTGATTTGCGAAAGCTTTCGCAAAAATTTGCAAAAGTGTCGCAGGTGTGACACTGCTTTTTCCAGAAATTTGAAAAACATATTTCTAGGGAGTTTAACCCCAAAATAAAGACATGCCTAGCATCCTCAGGGCTCGACTAGGTAAACACAAAAATAATTGTGTCCCTAGATGGTCCCAATTTTAAATGCCAAGCATTTTTCTGATCACCAACTGAAAACAAAATGGTGGATTTGCGATACTACTAGGGCCATTTGAGACACTAAAAAGTGCATTTGCGACACTGTCAAACTTTTTGTTAACTTTTCCCATTGACTTATAATGGGAACTTATTTTTTGAATAACTTTTTAACCGTTTAATATTTTTTCATGAAATCTTTAAAAGGCACATCAGGGACCACGGCCACTCATTCCCGAAGTTTTCAGAAGAGGTGCGCAAACCATGCGACCTGTAGGCGCGAGCAAAGAATTCACCAAAACCGTAAACGTGCACGCTGATCTCACTTAATAACTCTACAGCCGTATATCCGACCACTACAAAAGTTGGCAGATCCCAAGATGTATGGTTCTTGATCGTGTGTTCCAAATTTCAGGCAAATCCATTGAATGATGGCAAAGTTATAAAGGTGCAAAGTTTGATCCTTTAACCTTAAAGGGCTACTCAGCTCTAACTATGGTAGCACTACCGTAGCTACCATATTATATCACATTATATAGATATATAGTATATGTAGGAGTTGATATGGAGTTTTTTCACACACCCAAGTTGTGTGATAATATGTAAACCTCGAGAGCGAAGCTTGAGAGGTTTAAGTATTATCACACAACGAGGGTGTGTGGAAAAACTTCATTTCTACCCCCTACATATGTTTTATTTTTTATAATAACTGGCACCAAAACAAATTAAATATAAGTATTACCACTAGGAGGAGACCCGAGACTAAAACGCTCCTACTTCCTTACTAATAGGCACGCCGCCATGCTATTCAAAGTCTGACATCACATAAGGTGCTAGCATGGGGGCGTGCCTACTAGTAAGGAAGTAGGAGTGTTTTGGCAGCCGGTCTCCGTGTTGCTTTTGCTGTGTTTGAAACTGCTCAGTTTGAAATGCGAGTGCTACAGGCTTCTTGGCGCGAGACTTTAAAAGTCGTATCAACCCACGGGTTGATATGACTTTTTTCGTATCAACCTGCGGGTTGATATGACTTTTTACAGTGCTCAAAATGGGTTGATAACAGGGATCACCAGTTATTTTATATATATATATATTCATGGCAAAAAAATGCATTTAATGCATCAGTTAGGGTTAAAGCAACAAAAGTGAGGAAATGAAACATTAGGGTTGAGCCCCAACCCCCCCACATAACCCACACACCCATCCTCCACAGACTGACAGACACCAGGGTGTGCCATGGGGTCGTCAGGCCCAACTCTCACCCATTCCATGTGTAAGCAGTTTTATGTGCTACAGTAAAGGAGAATGGGGTGATAGGCCTCACAACCCCATGGCACACCCTGGCATCTGTCAGTCTGCAGGGGATGGGTGTGTGGGTTATTTGGGGGGTTAGGGATTCAACCCTAATGTTTCATTTCCTCACTTTTGTCACTTTAACCCTAACTGATTCATTAAATGTATTTTTTGCCATGAATTTCCTTACTTTTTGGAAAAGTGTAATATAACTAGTAAAAAACATGTATTGGTGGGGCCCCATGCTCCCACCAAGTTGCCCATTTCTTCATAACAATATGCATCTGTGGGAATGTGGGCCCAGCCACTTACGGATAGCTACAGAGCCATACAGCTGCCCTATAGGACAAGGAAACCTTGTAACACAAATCTGACAATATTTCATTAACCGTGCAACCCATGGAAAAATTCCACTGCAGGCTTACTTTATGGTTTAAAATCTTGTTCCAGCAGTATAGATCACCTAAAGGTAATCTAAGTAGCCAGTAGCGAAAACTCTGTATCTCGCTTCGCTTTCGAGATAAGGGCGCTGAAAAGCATGACAGACCCTGCAATGTAATCCTATGGGGAAAATCTCAAATTTGTGATGGCATATCTATGGAACCACTTAATTCCCCAACACCTAAACAGCATAATTCACACATGTAGGAGATCCTCTCAGCACTTGTAAATTTCAAGTAAAAAGACCAAGCCGTTAATGAGCAATGGAATTCTAAAGTTTTTACGCCTTTAAAAATTCTTCATTCATGAGATAGCAAAATCCTGGGCCGCCAGATTAGTCCTAGTCCACGAGCTAACAAAATTCTAGTCTGCAAGGGACATCTGGTTGTGCCATCAGGGCCATCTGGTCGTCCCCAGGGACCTCTGGTCATGAAATTCCAGCTAGCTGGTCGTTGCCTGATGGACAAAGCTCACGGACCAGGATTATCTCGCAGACCAGGATTTTGCAGGTTCGAGGACAAGGATCGTTAGCGAGTCACAAAGAAGAATTTTTCTAAAGCTATTTTTTGACAAAAATGAAATGAACCAAATGCATGGCTTTGTAGAGGGCATCACCCTAAACAAAACCCATGCCCCATTTGGCCCAAAAGTCACCCATAGAAAAAGCTACAACATTTTGTTTGGCTGAAAAACTGAAAACAAGATGGTGGCTCGTGGACAAGGAATTTTTCTGACGGACTAGGATTTTCTTTCATGAGGTACACAATCCTTGACTGTGAGACAATTCTTAGGTCGCAAAATATACATATAAATGTTTGAGTGAACTGAGCATGCTCAGAACTCAAAAATTTAAAATGTAATAAGTTTTGAACGGATTAATATTTTTTACCAAACCAAAGCTGGATTGTTCCTTGACCCAAACTCTTTCTATGTCCCAAATCTCAGACCAAAAGACCACATGGTGTGGTTGCAGTGCCATGGGCAAAAAAACACATCAAAACTGGCGAAAAGTGCATTTTTTGGCATTTCATTGTGCAAAAACTGTATGTCTGACCAAAACGCAACTTGGTAAATCAAGAGATGTACCACACCAGACCACGCATTCCAAATTTTGTACAAATCTGTTGAACGGTTGCAAAGTTATTAATGCACAAAATTTGAGGTTCAACATTAAAGTCCCTGCTCAACCCTAACTATAGGGGTGTGACCGCGCTCCTATAATATATATATATATATATTTATATATATATAATTTTATTTATTTTTTGACCTCAGAGAAGCAAGAGGAGAAAGAAAGAATAGAAACAGTAAGTAAAGGACAGGAGATAACAAGGGGAAATTGTGGGACCCTCAGAGTGGCCAAGAAATTTTGATTGCACAATCAATCAAGCTTTATTTATAGAGTGCTTTTCCAATGCCAAAGCGTTTATACAGGATAAACCAAAATCGACATAAAAACACCCAAAGTTAAAAACAGGCAGCATACTGACTTGTGCATTAACCAACATCCAAGAATGCTAAGTCAAACTGAAAAGTCTCAGTAAACAGGCACTCTCTAATCCGGTGAAGTAGAGAATTCTACAGGGTTGGGGCTGTCACAAACCGACTCAGCAGGTCAGGCCCTCTACTCCCAAAGTGCCAACCTCTGAGCGCAGTCTTGTAAACAGTGTAACAGACAAGGTAACCGTCTTGTCTGTTTTTGTGAGTTCGGATCAACCTTTGGTCTCAAGTTCTAGAGGGATTCAAACTGTTAACCTTTTGTTAGCATACCCAATGCACAGGCTCAGATATATCTGTCTTCAGGGGGCTAGATATCCTTGCCATCAGGCACCTAACCAGGTATACATAGAGATGAACCCATTAAAACTTTAATAAAGACCTCAGATTTAAAATGCTTCTCTTTCCAGTTTGGTACCACCATTCAAGCTTATGTTAAGTATCTGCAATAACCATATACTTTTCTTACAACTAAAAAGAAGACTAAGACAGACCAAATAAGTTCTAAAAAGAATTTTACTAAAATAGTTAAAAACATGTAAAACACAAAATACAGAACTCTTATATCAAAAGACATACACATCTTTTAAAAGAAACAAGGTTTAAACAGTGCAAATTCCTACTACAGTGCTTAGTCACTAATTACTTGCATAAGTGCTCACCGATCTTGCTTGGTCAGAGTCTAGGCAAAAGTGTGTCTCTGTAAAACAGAATTATTCCTTAAACAACTGTATTGGCCAACCCCTTTTTGGTGAGGTCAGCTAGCTCCTCCTCTGTCAGATTATATTTAAAAATATATCTAATAAAAAAAAGTAGTCTTTTCAAATTATCAATTTTGCAAACCTTTAGCATGACTCATGTTTCAAATGACATCTCCTTTGATCCATGCTGCATCCTCCTCACACAGGCTTTATAGGAGCATTTACAACCTCGCACCCCTGTGTAATAACCTGGGTTTTCTCTTCAACATCATAAACCTTTTTTATGAGTTCCCTCTTAACAAAGTTAACTTAAACAACTCTGTAATTAGCTTCTGGTCTGCCATGTAACACATTGTCTCTAGAAACTACGTGTGTGTGAACTTACAGGCTGTCAGCATTTCTCTTAGCTTGCATCTGTCAGCTGAAAACTGGGGGTTGAGGTCACTCCTAGAGCATTATATTTTTCAGCAGAGATGGTCATTAATACATTTTATATAAAAAAAATATTATACAGCACTCAGAACTGGCTGTCTACGTCACAGGGGCCACAAAAGAAAAAGCTCTGGCCCCCAAGGTCTTTAAATGGACCCTAGGAATCTCCAGCAATCCCTCATCGGCAGAGCAGGTGGAGGGGGTAGTAGGAACAAAGAAGGTCTTGCAAATAACATGGTCCCTGTCCATGTAAGGCTTTATAGGTCAGCAAAGTAACCTTGAAGGTGATCCTCCACCTCACCGGCAGCCAGTGCAGTTCATGGAGCACAAGTGTGACACGGCTAGATCTTGACAAACCTGTCAACAGCCTGGCTGCCATGTTCTGCACCAGCTGCCGGCAACAGAGGTCCACCCCGGAAGCCCTAGGTATAGAGCGTTGCAATAATCAAGGCGAGAGATCACAAAGGCATGGACCAATGTTGGAAGGTCATCAGACAGAACAAGATGCTTTTTCCGGATGGGAGAAAAGGCTGTCGAGGGGGGTCCGATAAAGGAGGGACTCGGTCTCCCCCCCCAGGCAGCTGAAGGAATGCAGGAAAAGGCAGACTGGTAAGGCGCTGACTGGGGGAAGATGGAATCCCCATGGGAATGTGAGCAGGGGAAAAGGATGTATACGGAAAGGGTGGAAGGTAGTCCTGCTAAATGCCAGGAGCTAGGGCAATAAATGCCTGAGCTCCAGGCAGTGCTAACTGAGGGAGAGGTGGGTGTGGCAGCGGTCACTGAGACCTGGGCCACTGCAGGGCACAACTGGGACCTGAACCTGGAGGGTTACACCATGTTCAGGAAGGACGGGGGGAGGGAAGGGGAGGAGGGGTAGCAATAATAGTCAAAAAATGTATTGGCATAGGAGGAGTGGAGGAGGCGGAGGAAACTGTAGAGGCGATTCGGGCCACCTTGATAACAAATGGGGGCAAGAGAGTAAAAATAGGAGTGGTGTATAGACCCCCTGCACTGGCGGAGGAGCTGGAGGAGAGTCTGGTGGCAGATGCTGGGAGACACTGCAAATTGAGCAGGGGAAGGGTGGTGGTGGTGTTGGGAGACTTAAACATGCCAGGAATGGACTGGGAGACTATGACATCCTTGGTGGCCAGGGAACAGAGGTTGTTGGATGTCTTTCAGGATGCGTTCCTAACTCAGCAGGTGGGGGAACCGACCAGGGAGGCGCAGATACTGGATGTGGTCCTGGCAGACAGTGACCAGATTGGGAGCCTGGAGGCAAGGGACCCGTTGGCAGGGAGTGACCATGCCACGGTCTGGTTCTGCCTGGACCTAGGAGGGGTAGAAGGCTGCACAAAGATGGAGGTAACTGACTTCAGGGGGGTGGATTTCAAGGAAATGGGAAGGATCCTTAAGAAGCATTTGGATGGAATTGGGCCAGACATGGACACTGACAGTAAGTGGGAAATCATCAGGGGGGGGGTGTAGGATGCTACCAGCACCTGTGCAAGAGTAAGACAAAAATGTGGTAGGGCCCAGAACCCTTCTGTGGACCAGGGAGGTTCAGGAGGTGGTGAGGGAAAGAAGGCAGCTAGGCATTTCAAGTGCTCAAGGAGTGAAAGGGATCGAGGGGAGTATGAGCTGATGGCCAGAAGGGCCACTAGGGTGGTGAGGACAGCTAAGGCAAGGAAGGAGCAGAACCTGGCCAGGGAAATTAGGAGAGGGAACAAGGGGTTCTTTAGATACATTGGGGAAAAACGAAGGGTGAAGGGGCAGATTAGCAGGATTAAAATGGGGGAGATGGGCACAAGATCCAGGGGAGCAGGTTGAGGTACTAAATGAGTACTTTGCCTCAGTTTTCACCAAGGAAAATGGTGGGGGCTGCATCATACATGGGAGGAGATGGTGAAACTGGTGGGGGGCCTTGCCGATCGCTGGGTCTTGGGAGAGGTGGGCCATCACTGGCAGATGGGGAAAGGCAAAACAAGGGGATGAGGTAGTAGAGGTGGAAATCATGGCAGAGAGAGTGAGGGAAGCCCTCAGGTCCCTCAAGACGGAGAAAGCACTGGGGCCAGATAAATTACATCCCAGAGTGCTGAAGGAACTGGTGGATGTCCTGGTGAAACCCCTGGTGGAGCTTTTCAGCATCTCTCTCCGAGGACAGGGTGGGTGCCCCAGGACTGGATGGTGGCACATATAGTGTCTGTTCACAAGGGGGGATCAAGGGAGGTGGCAGGGAACTATAGGCCCATCAGCCTGACATCTGTGGGGGGCAAAGTAATGGAGGGCATTGTCAAGGAGAGGCTGGGGGGACCTGGAAAAGTCAGGGTGCCTGGACGATAGACAGCATGGCTTCATCCTGGGGAAATCGTGTCAGATAAACCTTGTGGAGTTCTATGACAGGGTGACGAGAGTCTTGAACCTGGGTAGACTGGTGGACGTACTCTATCTTGACTTCAGCAAGGCATTTGACTCTGTTCCTCACGGGGGCCTGTTGAATAAGCTGGGAGAAATGGGGTGGGAAACCAGATGATCAGATGGATAGGCAATTGGCTCCAGGACCGGAGGTTGGTGGGATGGTCTCATCCCCAAGGAGGGTCATTAGTGGGGTCCCTCAGGGATCAGTCCTTGGGACCCTCCTGTTCAGTGCCTATGTCTCTGACATATGGAAGGGTATCAGGAGTGAGATGAGTCTCTTTGCGGATGACTGAAAACTGGAGGCGGTGGTGGATGGGGAGGAGGGGAGGGTGGCCCTACAGGTGGACCTGGAGGCTCTGGAAAGGTGGTCTAGAAAGTGGAAGCTGAGGTTTAATGCAGGGAAATGCAAAGTACTGCATCTGGGAGCCAGAAACCCGGGCCAAGAGTACACCCTGGGGGGGAAATACTACAAGTCTCAATGGCTAAGAGGGACCTGGGGGTGGTGGTGGATGTCAAGATGAATAACTCTGAGACTTATAGGAGGGCAGTGGCCAAGGCCAACAGGATGCTGGGATGCATCGCTAGAGGGATCACCTCCAGAAGGAGGGAAGTGATACTCCACCCACTGCTTGGTGAGGCCGCACCTTGAGTACTGCATGCAGTTTTGGAGGCCACACTTAAAAAGGGACATTGAACTCTTGGAGAGGGTCCAGAGGAAGGCAACCAAAAAGATCTGAGGCTTGGGGGACAGGACCTATGGGGAGAGGCTCAAAGAGCTAAATATGTACACATTGGATGAGAGGAGGGACCAGGGAGACATGATAGAGGTCTTCAGGTACATGAAGGGGGTAAATAGTGGAGGAGCAGTCAGGGTGCTCCGAAGGAAGGGGGAGCAACTAGAGGGCATGGGTGGAAGCTGGAGGGGGGAGTTTCAGGGCAGAAAGGAGGAGGTGCTACTTCACTGAGAGGGTGGTGGGGCCATGGAATGTGCTGCCCAGGGGGCTGGTGGAGGCAGAGATGGTAGAGGGGTTCAAGACGGGGTGGGACAGGTACAGGGGAAGGGTTCTGGAAACAAAGTCCTGTGCAGTGGGAATATCCAGGACTGGGAAGGAAGAAGGCAGAGATGGTGAGAAGGGTAGCAAGGTGAGCTCCCAGGGTGGGGGCTGACCAAACGAGCAGACACGAAAGACCATTAGGCCTATTCTGCTGGCATTTTAGTATGTTAGTATCTATTGTACCCTTTCCCCCTGCCCCGGGATGCACCTGAAATCGAGCCTTGGGTCAGTGTGCCTTTTCCTGGTTATCAACTTTAAATAAATAAATAAATAATCCTTCCTGTGCCCATATGCAGGGCCCTGAAACCTGCCTCGACCACCAGAGGACTGTTGGTGCCCTCTATGGCTTCTTCCCTGTTCATTTGTCCATCCACTTCTGAGGTAGGTGATAAGCCTCCAGATTGAGATTCCTCATACTCACCTGAGAGTCCTACTTTCACCTGGTCTTCCTGCCTCTGAGTTCCCTGTCCACTAGTCATCTGCGGTATGTTGAGTGCCAATGTTGCTGCTCCAACATCTGTTCGTTCCTCCGCCATCTGTTGTTTTCTCTCCTCCACTGGAGTCTGTGCTTGATGCTTGGCCAGCTTGGCTGGCTTACCTTGCTCCTTTTTCCTCGCTCTGGGATCCTGTGGTACTGACTCCAGAAGGGGAGTGGAGGGTTGTCGCTGTCTGGAAGGATGCCCTCTGGTTATGGCCCTCTGGTAGCCAACTGAGTTCCCGCTGCTAGTCCCTGGGCCTGACCCTGTATGCCAGTCAAAACCACTGACTTGCAGCTCCAGCTGCAGAATGGCCACAGCCTCCAACCAATTGGGTCCACCAAATTCCTTCAGTCACCTAAAGGTGTCAATGAAGGCCCTATCTTGTCCCTTTGAATGCCGTGAGCGTGTCCCAGGGGTTGCCTGGTACTCCTGCCCCTGATGCCATAATTAAATGAGGATTTTGGACAAGGTGAAGGCAGATGACGATGAGCCTAAACTAGTGGAAGAAAGGAACAGTATGAGCACCAACATATAGCATAAATTTAGTAGCACAGCTGTAAGTCCTATCACCCTGGTATATCCTATTGGAAAACTCTCGGTGGGGGGGGGACAAAACTTTAGACTCATCAGCCCATGAAACCAGCACCCCACAAGGATGCTACCCCCTCCTGCAGTGTGTTTCAAACTTCGGGACACGGACCACCCCACCTCCCGCCATAACGACCCGCTCTCTCACCTCCTGCCAGTGCCAATCCATGGCTGAGCCCAACCCACCTGTAGGCAGAGAGAGAGAGAGAGAGAAAGAGAGAGAAAACATGGCCTGTCTTACCAATTGCCCCATCTTCCATTACCTATCTCCTTTCATTGCTTTTCTTTTCCTTCCTTTGTCCTTCCCCTTAATACCCCCCTGGACATGGCAACGAGAGCTCTGCGTGAGGATTCTGAGCACCTCAAGTCTATAAATAATGCTCTTCTAAATTGTCTTTTTATTTATTTTTTTGGGGGGCCCCTTTAAAAGAAAGAAAAAAATTCTGGCATCACAGGATACACATGGGTACACATTTATGAATATTTACTATATATATGTACTGTTTGATATCATATATCTATCTATCTATCTATCGCCAGTAGGTGGCAGGCACGTGACAAGAATGGGGGGGGGGCAGTGGGGACTGTGGTTTACTGCAGTCGCAGCTCCGGAAGTAGACTGCGTGGATGAGCTGCCACCTGACCAGGGGAACCAGAATACAGCCCTCAGGGCAAGGAGCCAGGGCTGCATAATTATCGTTTGCTGGGTTTGTTTATATTTTTGGGGGAAGGGGGAAGTAACTGAGCGGCTCTACACTACTGCGCCACTCTAATGCATGGAGCAGAAGTAAATCAAGGGGAGAAGAGCACACAAACACACACACACACCATCGGGGGAGAAAGGAAGACACCCCTAATTATTTTTTTTTTTTTGGGTGGGGGAGATGGAAACGAAGGAACTGAGGCCATAAAACAAAAAGAACAAACAGCTGAACAGAACTGGAACTGGAACTGTAAGGCTGCCTGGCCCATGGCTTCTAGAAGGATGCAATGAAAAGGGGACAGGCAGTTGCTTCCCAAGGCTCTCCCGAACATCCCCAAAGAAGAGATGAATAACAGGGAAATCTATGCATGAGGCCAGAGGAGCCTGCTCAGAGTTAACAGATGCCTTAAGTGTGATTTTAAAGAGCAATTATCCAAGGATGGCTGACATAACTTAATTAATTACATTTTTTTTGTTGTACATTTAATTTGGCTGTGGATGCAGGCCACGTGGCATGGGTGAAAGCAGAGCCCGGCTGCACACTGTGGGAAGAAAAAGGCAGGGAAAAGAAGAAGGGGCGGGCTGCAGTGACTTGGCCACATGGTGGGGAACTCGTGGGGAGGGACGAAGAGCCAAGCGGGGCCAGAGAAGGACAAGCTGTACACCAGGAAGGAGCGAGGAAGCCCCAAAAGAGTGAGGAAAGGAGGGATAGATAAAGCTGGCCAACAGAGGCTGGGCCATGAGGGCTTCGGGGGACCTGGAGAAAGATGGGAGCCATGCGGTGTCAGACCAGTGGCTGGGCAACCACCAAATGGAGGTGAGGGGACAAGCGGGGGCACCTACAAGCCTGGGCAGAGGGGAAGAATGGCTGCAACCACTTCAAATGGGCCAATAGTGAGCTGGAACCACAGGGAGCGGGAAGGCCAGGCCACGAGTGGGGGGCATGGATGGGGGGGGCCAGAATTGGGCATGGAGGAAGTGCCAGATCCCCAGGGCAGTGGAGGAGCAACAGCAAAGCAGGGAGGGCTGCAGGTCAGGAGGAAAACTGGCTGAAAAAGGCCAAAACTGGGAGCGTGGGCCACCACATGACATGGGATCCAACAAAAGGCAAGCTGGGCTGTGAGAAGCGCTGGGGCCCAGGGGCCAGTGATGGGATAAAACAGGATACAGAACTGGCTTACCTGGTGAGCTGGAGGCTGGGAAGATGCCAAAAGGAGGCCTGGATGGGACCTCTGGAGCACAGGTCGCTTGCGATCTCCGAAGTCCTGGGCTGGTTGGTGGAGCTTTGAGTATGAGGCTGGAAAATTGCCAAAGGTAACACCTGGCTGAAGTTTCAGGATTGCAGGCTGATAGCGATCTTGATCTCTGGAGCAATGGAGCAGTGGAAAATCTTTCTGTAGTGCAGGATCAGAAGAGGTAGTGCTCTCCTCTGACCTGCCACTATATACCTGCCCTGGCCCCTCCTATCCAAGGGTCCTCGGCAAGCCCTCCCTTTAGGTGCCTTTGACTTGATAGGGCTGATGCAGTTCTGGGCTGCCTTTTGCCTGAGGGCTCTGGCAGCCCAGCTCCTTCCCACACGTGGGTCATGTGCAAAGCACCCCCGTGAAAAGGTGGGAGGGTCGTTCTCCTTCCCTGCTAAATAGAAAACACATGCACACAAAAAGTCCATAAACCTTGATAAGTGATAAGAAACTCTCCTTCAGCTAAGTAGAAACACACACACATACACACCCACACACACACCCCCTAGACTTTGGTACGTATTAAGAAACTGTCCTCTTTCCTTTAGCTGCATGGTAGATACTGTAACTCTGCCCTAACTCTGTACTTTTCTACTTTCTAATAAGTGCTAACAAAAAAACCAAAACAAAACAAAAAATCCCCACATCACTCTTGTTGCAGTGTTTCTGGAAAACTACAAATGAAAGCTCCACAAAGTCGGCCTGGGATTCAGCACGGAGCTTACTGTATAAGGAATGGAAAGAGAAGCTGCCATGCATTGTACAGCTTTATGTATCCAGCCAATGCTCATCTAACAGTTTCTAAACTAGCAGTATTTGCATCTACTGTAACCTAGGAAGTTACCAAAAAGAAAGCTGCCTTCGTCCCTCTGCTGACTTTCTATGTTAGGTTCTGCACTGGACTCAAGTTTGTGTTCTGTGATTACCTGTTGACCTTTGATTCATAAATTATCCTTAGCCATTCCTTGATGAAGTCCAACCTAACCTTTCAACTACTGCAGAGAAATGAGCTCCTATTCTCAGTATTGTAAGTTGTGTCAGTTAATCATTTTAAATCCCAGCTCACTTGGCATTAGTCTGAGAATCCTTGTTTCCCAGTTCATTCGTTTGAAACAGCAACGGGCAAAGGCAACTGATTTTCTTGTTAAAAAAAAAACAAAACAACAACTTTTTTGCTTCCTGCGTAGAAACTGTGGATTTATCATTACAGGACTCACTATGCAATGTCCTAAAAATTATTTTTTAAGCACATCAGGCATCACTTTGCTATGCTGTGTTTAAGGACTCCTTTTTTACTGTCTTGATATAATTGGAACGAGGTAATGGAGCATGAAATCCGGACTTTACAAATATGAACTTAAATGTAGGCAAAAATTTTAATATAAACAATAGTATTCGAACATAAGTTGATATTTATATGTGACTAGTTCTATAAGTGAAAACTAATGAGGACAAATGTTTTAAATCATTTTCAACATATGTCTGCATTTACTATATGTCAACATTTTTAAGTGTGCCTGGGTATGTTGCTGTGGTTGTCAGTCCCAGCTTTGTGACATACACCTGACAAAAAATGTGTTTGCTGTACTATCCATCCACAACCTGTTAATGCACACAGGAAACAACAGTGAGGTACTGCTTAATTTCAAAGTCTTCTCATTCTATACACTTAGGCTACCTTATGTAACCAATTGGTTATGTCAATGGAATGGTCAGAAATATGGCAGCTTAGATTCAATCCAAAGAAGTGCAAAGTAATGCACCTGGGAAACCAAAACCCAGGAGAAGAGTACACAATGGGGGGTAATAACTAACAAAAAATGGAAAGGTACCTGGGGTAGTCATATCAGATGATCTAAGCTGTAAGCAAGCAATGTTATAAGGCAGAAGGGATGGCTGGGAGGATATTGGGATGTATAGGAAGAGGCATCACCAATAGAAAACAGGAAGTTGTTATCCCTCTGTACAGACAGTTAGTGAGACCCCATCTGGAGTACTACATGCAGTTCTGGAGACCCCGTCTCCACAAGGACATAGACAGGAAGGAGGCAGTCCAGAGGAGGGCAACTAAAATGATGCAGGGTCTGCACCAGAAGCCATATGAAGAGAGACTATACAAAATACCCCTGAGGCTCATCCTGAGTTCCATCTGAAACTGGCCACACTCAAAGAAGTACAGAGGCTTCTCTCAAACTTAAAATCAGAGTCCTCTCCTGGCCATGATTCCCTTGAGCCAACATTTCTTAAGTTGGGCGCTGTACCCCTTGCTCACCCTGTCCGTGACCTATTGAACCGGTCTTTCCTCTCTAACTCTGTACCAGATAAATGGAAGGTGGTGGTAGTAGTTCCAGTGCACAAGGGGGGGGGGTTCTGTTACTGTTGTTGACAACTACAGATCAATATCCATTCTCTGCCCATTGGCAAAGATCCAAGAGCGTATCGTTTATAACCACCTTCAGGACTACCTCGAATCTCACAATCTACTATCGCCTTATCTGCACAGCTTTAGAAGGAATTACAGTACACTAACTGCCCTGATAAAAGTGACAACTGACATATTCCCTGCAATGGACAAAGATTATGCCACAGGTGCCATCTTTGATGACCTCACTAAGGCGTTTGATCTGGTGAATCATGGTCTACTGCTTCATCAGCTTCATGTCCTTGATCTGGATACCAGTGCACTGAACTGGGTAAAAAGCTATCTGTCTTGCCGCTCCCAAGGAGTTAAGTGGGATGGTTGCCAGTGGCGGCTCTACACCAGGGCCCACCAGGGCATGTACCCTGGTAAAAAAAAATGCTGTGCCCCAGTTGGTGCCCCATATGGTGCAGAGATTCCCCCATAGTAACAATATATAAGTGCCCTGGCTACCATCTGTTGTGCCCCGGCTGTGCCCTGGTAACCATTTGTGGCTAGAGCCACTGCTGGTGGTTGCCTCTCCAAACTAAGGCCCGGCATTCCGCAGGGCTCCATTTTGAGTCCTATATTATTCTCACTTTTCATTAATGACCTCCTCCGCTTTTGTGGAGGTGCTTCCGTACATCTTTATGCAGATGATACAATCATCTATCGCTCCTCTCCACACATTGACCTAATTAACCATGAGCTTGCCTCTGACTTCGCTTCCCCTGAGGACTGGTTCAACCATAATCATCTTGTTCTTAATACAAAAAAAATAAATGTATGCTATTCTCCTATCGTTCCACCTCAGAGTATACTCTCCCCTTCCTTAGCATTACATCTCTCAAGGGTGATACCGTAGAGGCAGTCCATTCCTTTAAATACCTGGGCATCGCCCTGGACTCAATGCTCTACTTCAACACTCATGTCTCCAACATAGCTAAATCTCTGAACCAGAAACTAGGACTCCTCAATCGAATCCATTCATTTCTCACCTCTGCCTCCTGCCTAAAGATCACCTCCTTGACTTTTCTTCCTCTCCTAACCTATGGTGCTCCACTTCTGCTTTCTACAAATTCCTCCTCCCTGTCCCTCCTCTCCCAGGCTTACCATAGGGTTGGAAGGTTTGCCTTGGGGGCTAACATCCATTCACACCACTGTGATGTCCTCTCCTCTCCTCTCTGGGCTGGTTACCATATGAAGCTAAATTGAGGTACTCCTCCTTGTGTCTCATGTTTAAGCTTGCCCACAAATTTACACCTCCTTACCTTAGTGAACTGGTATGCCTCAGACAAGCACCTCGTGCCCTCTGCTCTGCCTCACTTCCACTTTTAGTCATTCCTAGTCTGTGTCTAGCCATCACCAGGAGGTCTTTCTCATTTGCTGCTGTATCTGACTGGAGCTCCCTTCCTCCCACCGTCCTGTCTTGTTCTTCTCTTCCTCTGTTCCAATCTATTTGTCTGCCTCTCTCTCAGCCTCTACATCCTGCTCTTGCTTCCCCTGGATGCCATTTTCCCTTCCTCGTCTCCTGCCTGACCCTGAACCATGCCCTTTTTTCCCTGTCCCTTGCCACAGTTCCCCTCCCCCCTTCCTCAGTATACCTTTATGCTCTAGGTCCTATAGCCTTCAGTTGTCAGTTGTATATGTCTAACAATTATGTTTTTGTTTAAGTTTATGTTCCATGCTTTGACATATTATTGTATAAATTGTTATGTCAAATGTCAGTTTATGCCGTAATGTGTTACTTCTCTGTATTATTGCACTCTTTCTGTACTTGTTGTGACCTCGGGTCTACCCTGAAAAAGGAACAGTAATTGTCTCAGTGGACTTACCCGATCACCTAAACTTAAATAAATAAAATTAAAGGAGCTTAATATGTATACCCCCCGAGGAAAAGAGGGAGCAGGGGGGACATGATAGAAACTTTCAAGTACCTCAAGTAAATCAACAAAGTCCAAGAGGGTAGCATCTTTCAGAAAAAGAGATGTGCAAGAACAAGGGGGCACAGTTTGAAGATAGATGGGGGAATGGCTCAAGGGCAACATGAGGAAGTATTTTTTCATGGAGTGGGTGGTGGACAGATGGAACAGCCTTCCTGAAGAGGTTGTGAGGTCAAAAACAGTGGGGGAATTCAAGAATGCATGGGACAGACATAAGGCAATTCTGGTGGGGGGTTAGGAAGAAGTAGGCTGTTGGTTAACTAGGATAACTGCAGCTTATCTGATAGGTAGGGAAATGGGCAGACTGGGTGGGCCAAACGGTCCTTATCTGCTGTCAAAGTCTATGTTTCTATGTTGGTGTCAGTTTGTTTTAATCTATTTGTAGATCACAGACTGAGTGAGATGCGATATCTTTTTTGTTTTAAACCCCCTGGTCTTCCACTAACCTCCACTTCTTCCATCAGGCAAACACCAGTTTCGGCACTCACAATCTACCTGGCTTACTGTGGTCCAGGCCACTGCCAGGTGCCAGCTCTCCCCACATCCCGTAGGGAACCTTCCTTCTGGTGGGGCCTGTTTCTTGGGGGAAGAGGTATGGGAACTTACTCCAGAATCATGTTTATGGGTGTGGAGAAGTCTCTTGTGGTTCAAACACAGCGAAGTGTGTGGCCCATGGAAGGCTGTCATTTATTTATTCAACGTTAAGTGCAAGATAAGTTCACTGAAACAAGTGTAATTTTCAAGAATGTCCTGAATGTCCTGTCATTGATGGCAGTCAGAATTTTTCTGTTTGAGGACCCACCCACCACTTGATGTTAGAGTGGCCTCATGCTGTGTCAGCCTATGAAGTGGTCAGTGGATGTCACCCTATCACGGAGGGTCATTAGTGGTGCTCCCAGCCCCCCTGTAGAAGTGCAGCCATCCCCAGAATTGGAGGGCTCAATCACAGCAACATTTCCATGACTTCTGCCAGCCCAGTGCTGGGAATTGAGAGCATCAATCTGGATCTTTTACACAGTAGCACTGTCACAGCCTGGGAACAACAGTGACTGTTTTTTTAACCAAATGTAAATATGGATATATTTAACAGACTTCTGGAGCAGAACAGTGTTGTTTGATTTTACAAGGAAATAATTAGAAACAAACTGCATTCCATGCCCTTATATCTCACAACATTCAAAGCAATTAATGCTGATGGAACAGCAGACGTGGAAACTGTTCTCAGGGTATTACAAAAATGGGAAACATTAATCAGCAGTTTTGCACCTGAAAGTGCTGATCAGTAGTGAAAATGCACAGCTCATGGCATGTACTGATTAGCAAAAGTAAGAATATAGCCAGGATTACTTGTGTTTTTACTGTGGCACCAAGGAGATTATAATAAGTCTTAGTATAGTGACCCGCAATTTAGAAAAAGGTTAGAATTAACCTCTGATATGTGAGGCTTTCTGCAATGCTGTACCACTTCTGTATTACACTGTGATTGGAAGGCGGCTAAGTGTTTATCTTTTTAGGGTTTAAATTATGCAACATAGCTGAAGCAGAACTTGAAACTAACAGGTATTTGTCAATGCCACATGTTGGCTTGCTGGCATTGGCATTGCTAGTGCAGGAGTTAGAAATGCAAAATAGGAATGGCAGTGAAGTATTGAACTAACACCAACACCCCCTCCCCCCGCAGAGACTTAAAGGCGTTGGGAGTGTGGCTTTGGGTCAAGCCATAACACACTATTTCCTCACCCCACCCTGCAAAAGAGTGACAGGTGTCGGGGTGTGCATTGAGTCTTTGGCCTTATGCTCACCCATTCCATAAGGAAATAAGCTGAGATGGGTACAATATAGGAGAATGGGGTGAGCGTTAGGGTGACAGACCAAGGCACATCTCAATGCCTGTCAGTATTTGTAGAGTGAGAGGTGGGTAGGGTCTCTGTGAACATTATGGCCGACGAACCCAAGTTACATCCCAGATGCCTGTCTGTCTCTACAGGGTGGGTGTATGGTTGGAAACCTTAATGCCCCGGGTGTTTGTTGGTATTTTCACTCCAAATTTTCAAAATTGGCTTTTTGGGACCCCACCTCATGAACAGTGGCACTATCATTTCGTTACTCAATCCTGAAAGGTGATTTCGCACAGCAACTGTGCCATTGGGAGCCACAGATGTGGAAACACATTTCGGGTAGGATGCAAAAAATGGCAGTTGTACTTTTCATGAGGAGGTGTAAAAAAATGGCAATGTTGAAAATGTGGAGAGAAAATATGAAAGATTTGCAAACTTACATACGTGCATAGATACTGCGCAACACATACCCTTAATATGGTCATTTTTAGGAATGTTTTCACTAAATTTTCAACATGGGCATTTTGGGACCTCTCCTCATGAACAGTGGCACTGTGATTTTGTTACTCTGTCCCAACAATAGATTTCGCACAGCGACCGCGCCCAGTGTGATCCACAGGTGTGAAAACATGTTTCAGGCAGGATGTCAAACATAACAGCTGTACTGTTCATAAGGAGGTGTGCAAAATTACAATGTTAAAATCTGAAGTGAAAATATAAAACATTGGTGAGATTCTGAGCATCGTAAACGGCACAATGCATGCTATGATAGCATGATCATTTTGGAATCTTTTCACCAAATTTGCAACATGGGCTTTTTGGGACCTCTCCTCATGAACACTGGCACTGCGTTTTGTTGTATCGGTCCCGAAAGGTGCTTCCACGCAGCGATGTCAAAATCACCTTTCAGGACTGAGAAACAAAATGACAGTTATATGTTTACCAGGTGGGGTCCCAAGAACCCCATCTTGAAAATTTAGGGCCAAAAGTCCTACAAATGGCTGAGATATCAACCTAAGTTGAACCTCCCATCATAAAGCTTTCTGTCATTTCTTCAGTTCGTAGCTCGGCTTTGAAGAGTGCAGACGTGTCCCGCTTCAGAAAGATGCGCAGCTCCTGACCTCCGGAGGTAAATATGGGTGGGGGTGTGCAGGAGGTGGGTGTGCAGAGGAGGCGGGGGATGGGGGAGGGGGACAAGGAGACAATGGTGGACCGTTTTCTGTGTTGCAGGTGAAAAAGCAGATGCGAGGGAAGGTTTTTAAACAGGTTAACGGAAAAAAAAATGGCACGTTGGGGTGGACTCCCAGTGTGTCACAATTCAGGGAAGGGGCAGCATCCAACATTGGGAGTGGGCATCCCGGTGTCAGAAAGGGGATATTACTTAGCCAGGAAAAACACACTAAGAGGGAGGATGCCGACACTGGGGGATTGGGCACCCCTATGTCGGCTTTTTGGGAGTGTGTGGCAGGCGGCAGGAACCGTCATGTTAGGTATGCCACATAATGGGGGGGAAGGGGCATGATGACATGGGGATTGGGCACCCCGATGTTGGGATTGTGGGGCAGATGGCAGGAGCCACTGCCATATATATTTCAATGTTTCACCAGGAATGGCACGTAATGGAGGCGTGTCAGATTTGCCGCTGCAGTGACAAGCTTGTCTGTCATTGCAGCAGCAGATTAATTTCAAGTTGGTGGCACTCTCTGGAACTGCTGTCATCGACAGCATGCTCACTGGTTGGCGGGTGAGGGACACACCAACTAAAACATCCACTGGATTCACCACAGCACTGACACATCTTTGAAAGTGCAACTGCCATTCTACTACCACAAGATGTTGCTTGCAAATGCGTGCAAACCAATATGATAAGGTCAGTTAAGACATTTCCTTTAAACCTGGAGGACTCTCTGTTGTAGGCAAACACATCAAAATAAATCATAAATGAAACCAAAACAAGCAGGTCACTTGCTCAGCAGTTTGTTTGCAAGCATGAGACAAGAACAATGGGATCAAAAGATTTTCAAGGACAGTGCACAAGCAAACAAACAAAAAGCTCCCAACATTACAACTGTAAGACCCCTGTGAAAGAGGGGCTTATGCTCCCATATTAGGCATCCCTTTTCCCTAACTACCCCCATCCCCCAAGCTAGAGAGTATTAGAGCTCTGGAGGATATTGCTCCTGACGCCTCAAGGTGGCAGCAGGGGGCAGATCTAAGGGAGTATATAAGGGAGCAGACAGGAAGTACGGGGCTTTTCCAGCCGGGCATTAGGCCTGGGACTGGAGGGGGGGATGCTGGAAGCGTAGCATTAGGAGCAGATGAGGTGGGCAAGTGAGGGAGCTCGGCTGTCCAAGAGGGCCAGTGGGGAACCCCCCCCACAAGAGTACAGTCAGGACGGTTTGGGGCAGTGCCATGGTTGACAAGGAGTGGGGGTATAGAGCTCCGTGGAGGATGTGTAGCCAGGTCCTGCATCATTGGGGGCAGGGGCAGTAGGAGGCTTTGTAGGCCAGGAAAGTGTAGGAGCCCTTAGGGAGGCCTTGTAAGGAGTACCCCAGGTCACCAGAGCTGGGAGGGCAGTGGCCAGGCAGTCCCAGGAGGTGAGCCGGTGGCAGTAGTTTCCCCTTGCACCCAGTGTGGCAGGGTGGCCTGGGAGTAGAGGGAGCTGGGGGATCTTTCACTTAATTTATGGGGCCTGCTTTGGAGGGGCAGGTCCTGGGGTGCTGGTACATTGAGGTCCGGGTGGGTCACAGGTCGTAATGGCAGGCCTTGGATGGTAGCCCTCGTGCTGGAGCTTAACTCAAACCCAGGGTGTGTAGAGGGGATGTGGGCCTGGTTGGGACCCTCGAAGAAGTTGAACAGCAGAAGCTGGAGCATTTGGGCCATTGGTAGGAGGCAGTACAGCCCACAGCATGGAGCTTGTATTACTGGAGAAGGGCTGGGTTTGGGGCCGCTGCAACAGTGGGGCCAAGGAGAGGCTGAACTGAGTGAAGGAGGCAGGTGCTGAAGTAGGACAGGTACAATGTCAAGCTGTGGATTACGGGGCTTGGGTCATCAGGAAAAATCCTGGTATTCCCCTATAGCTTGGGCCAGCACTCAGGGGTCCAGCTGGGGGAAGCTGCCCCTTTCCCGCTCTAGAGTTTAGGGGGGACGACCAGTGCTAGAGAGTGAGTAACCCGAGTAAGAGAGAAAGAAAGAGGTTTGGCTTACCAGATCCAGAGAAGCCAGGAGATTGCAGGGATGTGAGTTCAAGTAGGTCTTGGGTAAATCATCCAAGAGAGAGAGAGGCAGAGTAAAAATCCTTGCTTGTGACTGCCATGTATCCATCATTTCTGCTGCCTTAGAATGTCCAGCCAGTGTTTGTAAAAAGTTAAATAGCCCCATGGAGCTGCTTTGTCTATTTGAAATGAAGTATGTGACCCCTGTATTGCTGGAATCTTTTGCATTACAGGTGCAGAATAAAAGCCAGTTTGGGGAGGAAATAGTGGTTATGAACATTATTTAACTGAGAGGGGAAAGTAAATGAAATGAAATCCTTCTTTTTCCCCTTCATCTTCAGTTGAATTCATTTTCCATGAGTTACATTCCAGTTACAGTATTCATCCAGCCTGAGTGGGACCATTAAGGCTCCTGAAACAGGTGAGGGGTAGCACGGAGGTCCTGGTCCAGTGGGCCGCTTCGGGGAGGAGGAGAAAACACAATACTGAAGGAGAAGATAAAGTGCACGAGTGCTGAAGTCGCTTGAGAGGTAGGATATTATTCCCCTGCCTTAATTTGGAAGTGCATTTGTCTCGATGTTAGCGTTTGAGAGTGCCCCCTTTCTATTGCCCTGGAACACCTGTAAAAGAATGTTATGCCCCTAGACGGGGGCATGGAGGGGAGTTACACAACTAATTAATCAGCTGAATAACAAAACAAGCAGTAGCACCCTTCAAACTGCATTTTTTCCTACTCAGATACACTTTTTAAACTGAAAACAGTGGAGAGTTTACCTGGAAAAGTTTGAAGATTAACACCAGACAAGAATGCAGGATCTTCACAGCAGTTCGCAGCAGAACAGATTGATAGTAGAGTTTCAGCTACTTTGAGCATGTTCGCATCATCAATATCCATGATACCTTTCTTCAGTGGGGGCATGTACTTTGAAATGGCACCAAAGAGATTTTCACAGCAGGGAAGAACAGAGTGAAGCAGATTCATTTATATTTAAATCAAGATGAAGTTCGGAGAATTAAAGAGAGGGAATCAGTAGTCATGCCCACAAAGTATGCAGGTATAAAGAAAAAAGGTTGAGGGAACTTTCCCTTTAATTTGGTATCCTAGTTTTATCCAGAGTTATATTGCTGTGAAGCCTGAAGGAAAAGGAGAAAAATTAATTGGATACAGACAGGTTGCCAGTGGCATAGCTGGGATTTGAACCAAACTCCTATAGTCCCTAGTCTTCTACTCTATCCATAGCTTTAAAAGTGGATTGGGGCTGTCCCGGTAGCGTAGAGGGCTGAGGCACTGGTGCCTTAACTCGACCCATGCCGGTGACCCGGGTTTGGGAACGGACTCGGGGCACCGGGGGGGCAGCAGGGGAGGAAAGGATTAAGCATCCAGAGGACTGCTCTTCTCTCCTGGGGTGGGTTGTGGGAGTGCGTCACTCTGCGGTGACCTCCGGTGGAGACTTGGGGTAACGCAGAAGCGCGCAAGAGAGAGGCAATGCAAGCGGAAAATGGCTCCGGCTCTCAACTGGATGATGGCCGCCTGGTGGTCCGATGCAAATCAGTGTCCCACCATCCATCCTCAGCAATACCGGGCTAAGAAGTGTGTATCAGCCTCACAGGTGCCTCTCCCCTTGGAGGAGGGGGGCCCACCCGGCGAAGGGTTATGTCCGGGTCACCCTGGGGATGACTGCAGATATGAGGGACGGGGGTATGGGAACAGGACAGATAGGAGGTGCCTTGGTACAGCCTGAAGGAGTGGCTGAGAGCGGAAGCACGGGGAAAAAAAAAAAAGTGGATTGAATCTGGCTGGTCCCTTAGCACAGCAGCTGCTGAACCACTTACTTTGCTGGCGACCTGCATTTGCACCTAAACCCAAGAATGCCATGAGCTGGATGTTGGAGTGCAGGAAATTCCATTGGATGCTGGGGTAGGGAAAGATTCCATTAGATGTTAGGGTTGGGGATTGTATTGGATGTCGGAGTAGGGGTATTGCCTTGGATATTGGGGTGGGGAACACTGTATTGGATGCTGAGGTGAGGAAGATTGTATTGGATGTCTGAGTAGAGGAGACTGGATCAAATGCCGAGGTGGGGGGGATTGTATTGGATGTCTAGTTGGGGGACATTGTATTGGATGTTGGGATGAAATGTAGAATTTGTTAGCAGAACAGGACTGTTTGGCCCACCCAGTCTGCCTAGATGGCACCTGTCAAGTCTGTCTCCGCAGACTCGAACTTCTGTCCAGCAAACCTCCCTGCTCCCTATATATTTACTAATATTCCCCTATGTCTATACGATGCATGCTTGAAATCCTCTATGTTTTTGCTTCCACCAATTCCGCTGACAGTCACTTCCAGGTATCCCCCCCACTCGTTCCCTTCAAGTAGTACTTCCTCACATCCCTCTTAAACTTCTCCTCCATCTTTATCACATGCCCTCTGGTCCTGGTGCTCTTTCTCATTTGAAAGAGACTCCCCCTCCTGCACCCAGCTCACCCCCTTTTAGGCACTTATAGGTCTCTATCATATCCCCTCTTGCTCTCCTCTCTTCCAAAGTGTGCATGTTGAGTTCCTTCAGTCACCTTTTAAAGGGCTTTTAAAGTAATCCCTGCACCATTTTTGCTGCCCTCCTCTGGACTGCCTCCGCCCCATCTATAGAGGTGGGCAAGCCAGAGTTGACTGGAGCCTGGCTCGAGATTACTGCCTGGCTTGGCTCGGATTGACCTCTTTAAGAAACCTGAGAGCCAAGGTAAAGCCAAGCCAACTGTGGTCAAAGTTAGCGGTTTTTTTCAGCCTAAACAGTTAATGTAGGATCTGGAATGTTCAACTCCTATGTAGAGAACAGCCTGCAGTGGCCAGGGCTCGACTCGCCAGACCCCTGGCCTGGCTCTGGCTTGGCTCTAAGTAAAGAAATCCTGGCTTGCCCACCACTACCTATGTATGGCCTTTCTGAGGTGCCTTCTCCAGAACTGGACACAGTACTCCAGGTGTGGTCTAGCAGCTGAGCAATATAGTGACACCACCACCTTCCTTCTACTGCTGGAGATACATAGAATGTGATGGCAGATAAGGGCTACTGGGCCCACCCTGTATGCCCAATTGTGTTTTTATTATTATTACTATTATTATTTCCCAGACCCCACTTAATCCACATCACAACCTCTGCTCCCATCTACCTTACCCCAACAGTTCCACTTCCACTGTGCCTATCCCAGGCATTTTTGAACCCAATTAGTGTTTTCACCCCCACTACCTCCTCTGAAAGGCTATTACATGTATCCACCACCCTTTCCATCAAAAAGTATTTCCTTACATTCTTCCTGAATTTACCCCCTCCAGGTTCATATCTTGCCTCTTTGTTATACACCACCTTTTTTCTCTGAAGGACACTCTCTTCCTGTACCTTATTAACCCATGTAAGGTTTTTAAAGTTCTTATTTGTACTTTATGTTTATTGCTTTAGTATAAAATAAATACACAAAATTCCTCATACAAGGCAACCAATAGCACCAAATGCCATTAAATTTGATATACATGGGGGCGCTAGAGAGCATGCTTGCTGTGAAGATGCATCTGTTCATAGCTCTACACTCCCGCCAAACAAAATTATCAAAATACTCTTTTGAGAATGACCATATTTAATTTAGCTCGACAGATTTCAATCTAGTACTTGATTCTGCACAGCCTGATACCATTTTTGGGACTGGGTGACCTAAAGGAATGGGAGGTGGCCCGAAGACCTTGCAGCAACAACTCACACAGCAGTCTAGCTTCCCTCAGGCTCTGTTGCTGAACTGCCATGGAACCCTTTGGTGACTTCCATGCAGGCAGTTGAAGGGAAAGTTGGGGTCATACTTCAGCGCTTAGGAGTAAAAGATGCTAAAATTGCAGTGGCCATGAAATTGGCAGCTTCAGCTGAGGCATGTGAGGGAATTTTTATATATTCTAAAGCTATATTTGCTATTATATGCCTTGAAGCTATGCTTGCTTTGTATGCCATCCTGTAACAAAGTCATAATGAATGTAGTAGAAATTTCTGAGTTCATGCTGTTTTCTACAAGGTTATAGAATGTTATTGAGGTTACTTGAGGTACATTTGTAGAAACAGAAAGCAAGATAAAACTGGGCAGAACTGGTTGTACCAGCCTGAATAACAGGCTCGGACAAAATATAAGATAACAACATGCTTGGGCAAAGTATAACATAACAGCACGTTGAGGCATTGAAGGCAAGCTGTACGTTGTTGTATGTTGCTATGGTGTGAGTGGAACTCATTGTTTCACTCAGGTCAGATTGACCCAGGCATATGTATCAAGAAGTATTGGGAAAGAAATGAAATAAGCAGTAGTAAAGTACACCTCACATTGGTATCAACTTGTTATTCTGTTACATTAGTATCAACTTGTTATTCTGTTTTATGATTGGCTTATACTGAAATGTTGGTATTTTTTCAAGATAAGTGCAGAATCTAGCTTATAAAAAGCTACTGTAAGTTGTAATCAGGGAGCTTTCTCCTTTGCAGAACTCCTGCATACATGTGAAAGATTTGATCAAATAAGCGGCGTTAGACAAAACCAGTGGTATGGTTTTGCCCGTGACGGGAGGCGGGTTACTCAGGTAATGCCCACAGTGAGAGAATTTGCAATCACAGTTTTGGCATAGTCGGCAGGATGAGTTCTTGGTCCGTGTCACCTACGTGATCGGGTTGTTTCCCTTGGGCAAAAGAAGGACATTTTGTGGAACCCCATCAGGACGTGGCGACTAGGGGCCGGCGACACTCATCATCACTGTAAGTACAAGAATACCTTGGAGTGAGTGTGCACTATAAAGGACAGGCCTAGATAAAATGGGAAACAAGGGAACAAAAGATAACCTAGGTCCAGAGTTAGTATTATCTGGACCAGCAAAATGTATGGTTGATAAGTTTGGCCAGGATTCAGTCTCTGAGATAGGACAATGGCATAAGTTGACCAGGGTAATATTTCCCCTTATAGGTACTTTTAGTATTGATGTACTAAAGGAAGCAAGGATAGCATTGGAAGAAAAAGAAAAGAGCAAACAAAAAGGGTGCAAGGTATACTGGTCAAGGTTTAGAATATGGGAAAGAGAGGCAGAAAGGCGACATGAAAATCAGGTGAGAGGGTTAATGGTAAAACAAGAAGGGGAAGATACTGAACACCGTAGGAGGGTGTTTCATCATCACGATACCCCTCCACCATATCGACCCCCTCCCCCAACTGTTCAGTCGGGACCATAGGAAGGGGTGGTGCCAGATGCGCTACCACAACAGGTTGCCCCGGCTGTGCCTGCTGCCCTACCTGCTCAACAAGCACTGATAGTCCAGCCGGGCCAAGTAGTACAACCGGCACAGGGCATTCAACAGGCTGCCCAATTGACTAGCGACACACCTGTTCAACATCCTCCTGTGACTCTGGTGCAGGAGGCTGCGGTCAAAGTCCCCAGAAAAAGGCCAAAATCCCCCACACCCGTTCAGTCGGATGAGGAGGTAGGGAGTGAAGAGGGGGAAGAGGACCTGGTTGACACAATGAAATCTATCTCCCTGGATGGAAAGGTACATGGCAAGGGAGATGGGAAGTCTTGGGTATTTAGGCAAACTGATGCAAGGACTAAGGGCCCAAAACAGGCAGGGGGAAGAAAAAAACTAACACAGCAGTTGCCTTTGATACGTTATCCCAACCCACACCCCGAGGCAGGAAGAGCGGCTGCCGAAGACCAGCCTGCAGTCCCTAAATACATTGAAGTGGACCGCCCATGGAATCCTGAGGAGTTGAGAGAGGCCCTGAAAGATGTACCAAAGCCTCAAAATAACATAGAAGAATACTTGTACCCCAGAGGGGGTTAATATAGAAGCGCCGGGGGTGGGTTTGTATCCACGTTTAGTAAAAAAAACAGGGGATTGGCTGTATAGTTGGGAATTAACAGAACTAAAGGAGGTGGGTTGGCTACAAGAATGGGTGGAAGTAGTAACACATGGCCAGTTGCAGTTACAGACAAATTTGCATTGCACAACACATTATGCAGTGGGAGGTCGGGACCTAACTTATGAGTGCAAAGAGTGGGGAAAACAACCAGTAGAACAGGCCATCTGGGTGTCAGAGATATATGTGGCAAAGGATCGTTGTGCAGCCTCAGTGAGGCTGAATGCAGAGCAATTAAAAGTATTCCAAGAGCCAGGGTCATACCCTCACATTTCCATGGCAGAGAACCCCCTTGAGTGGAAGGAATTAGGGCCATGGGTAGCAAAATAGTACAGTTGTGTGATTGGGAACGGTAGGAAGCAAGCTAATATCAAGGGCTGGAAACTGTGAAAATACATAATTAACAAAAGGTTAAGATGCAGTGGATGAAAGAGAAGTGAATGTGCAAAAGGTTTGTGAAGAAATAGGCATGCAGGAGAGTGTAAGTTGGATAAATGAGTACCAGCAAAGCTATGGGCAGAATCAAAGTATGATGTGGGATTACTGAAGAATGCACAACCCCTTATGGTCAAGCCAAAGTCCTCTTACAGACCGAATAGGCATCAATATCCACTGGGTAAGAGGCGGAGGGAATAGCCCAGTGCTTGCAGCATTAGTGGAAAGGGGAGTAATCATCCCCTGCCCATATGCAACGGTAAATACACCAATTTTACCAGTGAGAAAGCCAAATGGAAGTTATCGCTTTGTGCAGGACCTGAGAGTGGTAAATGAAGCAGTACATGTACGTACCCTGGTAGTGCCAAACCCGATTACAGTATTGTCATCCATTCCACATAACAGCTGTTATTTCACGGTCATTGATTTAGCAAATGCATTTTATAGTATCCCCTTAGAACCCAGTAGCCAGGAATGGTTTGCATTCACCTACAAAAGGGAAAAGTGGACCTGGACTCGCATGCCCCAAGGCTATGCTGAGTCTCCAGCAGTATTCTCAGCTCAAATAAGAGAGAATCTATCCGCTTTTGTGGCCCCATCGGGCAGTACCCTAATACAATATGTGGATGATCTATTGCTTGCTAGCTCCAGTAAGGAAGCAAATGAACAGGATTCAAAGGCTTTATTACTTTTCTTGGCTGAGAATGGGCATAAAGTGTCTTGAAAAAAATTGCAATTGTGTAGAGAGCAAGTAAAATATTTGGGTCATGTGTTGTCTGGCAGTGGTAGAAAGCTAGACCCTGAGAGAATTAAGAACATAACAGCATGGCCACGTCCAGTTACCAAGCAGCAAATGATGTCTTTTTTTGGGTATGGTGGGCTATTGTAGAGCCTGGATCGTGGATTATGCTATGTTGGCACAACCCCTCCATGAAGCCATATTTGGCAAGAAAATGCAGATGACTGAGGAGATCAGGTGGACACCTGATCTAGAGATCTGTTTTGCGAAACTTAAAAATGTATTGGTTACAAGACCTTGTTTGGGACTACCAAATTATGAGAATGGTTTTAATCTGTTTGTAAATGGTAAAGGAGGTTACATGTCAGCTGTATTGACACAGGAACATGGAGGGGGACAGAGGCCCATAGCATATTACTCGAAGCGTTTGGACTCAGTGGTATGTGGGATGGTGTCTTGCTTGCAGTCGGTGGCAGTGGCTACTGAAGCGGTGTTGGCATGGCGTGGATCTGATAGGATTCTGTGCTTTGACAGTGCATGTGCCTCATTCTGTACATTCTATTCTGCTACAAGCTCGCACAGCTCATTTAACGCCTGATCAATTGCTTCAGTATCAAAATGTGTTACTAACCATGTCTAACATAACTTTGAAAAGGTGCACCACTTTAAACCCAGCGACGTTGCTTTCGAGATGGAGAGGTCAGCTACAGTGGAACCCTCTGAAGAAGAAAATTAATCTTGAATAATGGACTTAAGCTGAGTTGTCTGTTGCAGTGATAGTGCATATGGAACAGTTAACAATAGGGCTATTCTTTCACTGAGTTGGCACTATGATGACGGATTAAGCTCTCGAGGTAATCCGTCATCATAGTGCCAATGAGGTGAAAGATTAGACCTGTTGTTAACTGTTCCACATGCACGTTTCTTTATAGTGTATAGTGGAACGTCGTTCTCTGGAAAAAAAAGTCACTACAACATCTTTCTTTTTAAAATCAGTTTTACTGAGGTCATAGAAGTGAAAAGAACTACATTTCACATTGTGGCGTACAAGCGTTTAACATTTTTCAGTGGTTAGAAACTCGCATACGGCAGCAGCAGCAGCAATTCCCGATCTGCGGGGAAGAGAAGAGAAGAGAAGAGAAAAGGGGTCGGCAGTAAGGATCACATTTCATCCCATTTTTAATTGAGACCCTCCCACCTGGAACAAACCCAGTTAGTCCAATTGAATTTTACCTTATTCTGAATCGGAGGATGTGTCGTGAATTACTGCGACTCGCTTCTGTTTCGGTGGTGCTGCTGGATGTATTATCTTGATTGTTGAATTGCTGAAAGTGCAGCCGAAGATTTGAATGTTTGTTGAGTCCATCAGCAGTTGTTTGGGCAGTCGAACCGGAGTTTCCTGAATCTGCAACTTGTTAGGGATTGGGTTGCTTGGCTCAGGTAGAAGTACACTTTTCGTTACAGAGCTGGAAAATATTTTTGAATGCCTCTTCTGTTTGGTCTCTGATGAAAAGGAATAATTATTTATCAATTGAACATTGCGGTGCCCAGACTCTTGAGTCACCTCAGTGGGGGGGTATTGTGATCCACTAGCTTCTTTATAGCAGTTTTCCGGGTGGAATGGTTTGTTTTTGGTTTTGGTTTCAGGCAGTCCTGCTGACATCTTCATGTTTTTCATCATGGTGCAAATTTTGTTTTCACCGACTGTCATTGTCCTATACCAGTAGGAAATTCCAGGCTTATGTTTCACATTGGGCGCCAGATAGAAAGGGGCGTCTGGGTCCAGCATTTCAGGGGGCCTCTGTTGTTTGTATTTTATGTAGGCTGCAATTGGGTCTCTGTCTGGGCAGTCAGATTGGTACAGTCGAGGTTTCACAGTTGACACATCTCTTGTATCCACTCCAGAGCGGGTCTTTGTCTGCCGTTCATTACACTCCAGATATGGGGTGCCATCAGTTTCTGTGTTGAACTCGAGATCTACTCACCTCAGGTTGTATTGCTCAGAGGTCCTCAGGGCAAAATAAAGGCCAATGTTAAAAAAACATCAGGTTGAGCAGTGAGGAAGGGTTCTGTAATCCGAGTACACCACTACTGTACAACCTCTCTATGTCTGTGTCACTTAGTGCGTCAGCACAGTGAGGTTTGTTTCCTTTACCTAATTTTTTCAGGTACTTCTGCTTGGCACACAATGTCTTTACTGTTTGTGGGAATGCTGTTTCTGCTGATCTGTAGATATATTCTTTTCTACCACACTTTTCTAAGTATCGGTCCACACTACCCAGTATACCTCTGAGCATCGAGGGCGCATATTCACTACCATCTAATCTTCTTATTTTGTAGATGAAATCAGCTAACAGCTGGTCTAGCTCTGTCATGGGAATATCATGGATTGTCCTGTGCTCATCGTCTCTCAGAAAACTATATAATTGCCGTATGTCATTCTCCGTTTTTTTTTAGCCGTGTTTTTGTTTTCCTGATCCAGGATGAATCTATTCCATTTGGTTAGTGGCTTTGACAGTACTGCCGCCGACATCGCTACTTTGAGTGTGTATCCTGTCAATACAGTAATCCCTAACTGTCAGATGCTGCTCAAGGACACAATGTGTGACGTATGCACTGCAGCAGAACAAAAAGTCGTTCTGCTGCACTGCAGACGTCACTAGGGCAGCAGAACAACATTTAGAAAGAAAAAGATTTCGATGCACTATGACGTTCCACTATACACTATTGTATAATAGAGTAAACTACTATTGCTCTGGAATAGTAGGGGGCCTGATCCTGTGAAATTATCCTGAGCTGTAATAAATATTTACTGCATTATTGTAATGGTATCCCTTCTGAGGCTGGAGTGATTTCCTAGTGTTTCATGGCTCCTACGCAACTCCCTTTTGCTGCACAGGCAACTGTCAGCAGCTTCTTCCATTAAGGGGTTTAGATAGAGTTGTTGTCAACTTAGGGAACTAGGCTCCTGTAATACCCTTTCCCTATTTAATACTTGCTGCAATTTCAAAGCTATTATAGAGCCTTCGCCCAGATATAGAGTAGAGGTGGGTATTGGATCACTAATTTGTAGATCGTTTTGTTTCGGGGAGGGTGGGTTGTGAAACTTGCTTCCAATGTTTGGGAATTTTATCATGCTGTGGTTAGAGAACATATTTCATTTCTAGATGGGAATATAAACGTTATTGGTTGCAAAATAACTTTTTTATAGCTTGCTCACACTTGCAAGGTGTAGCTTTTCCGGATTAATGTTCTTTGTTTAAAATAACAGTATTAATTGTTTGGTGCACCCTCATATCTGAAATCCGATTGTCTAGGCTATGGATCCTGTTATACATTGCATGTCTCCTGTACTATGAAACTGATGCCTGGCATGAGTTGTATTGTTTTTGTGTTTTTATTCAAAATGCAATAAATACAAATTAAAAAAATAATATACATTTTCATCCCTTGCAATCTGTTACAAAAGGAAAATGAGGGTACTCCAGTAAAATGTCCAAAATTATTGTCCATATATGTCAGCCGACTCAATAGCTTAGGGATGTTCAAATCAGGTAGTATCAACAGGGGATTATCTGTCACAGTTTCCTATGGATTGCTATTTATCCACTTACATCTGTTTAAACTGTTAAGAAAAATCATGCTTTTCAGTATTTCCACGGAGCCATAGAAAACTGCCACACTAAACAAAACAGATCATGGAACACAGTCAAATATTAAGACAAAATAACGTCCTTTAAAAGCTTCTAATACATCAAACATCAATATGTACGAGCATTTGATTTATAGGACTTCCGGTGATGTCACGGCAGTGCTAACAGCCTGAGAGTGGAGCTCCCCTCCTGTAAGAACTGCAGATTTCTTCAAAATTAAAGAAAAACATGAAATAAGTACCGCAATGCTGCCTGGAGGTGTTAAACATGATGAGGGAGACAAAGGGTGCATTGAAGGAGCGACTAAGAAGATGAACGGGGCTGGATTGCTAGAGAACCGACAGGCCCGAAGCAGGAGCTCCTTGATTACAAGCCAGCGTGGTTCTGGCTATGACACGGAGGGTGAAACGGAGATCTTGTCCCGCTCCTGCTTTGAACAAATGCTGCAAGAGATTCAAGACTCTTGGTCAGAAAATAAGAGGGAATTCTTGAAACTGAATGAGAAGTTAAGTAAAATGGAGGGGCGTATAGAAGGGGCAGAGGAGAGAATCGCACAAGTCGAGACGGCCGGAGATACTCTGGCGCAGGCAATGGGCTCCTTAGTTCATCATACCCTAGCCCTTCAAGCAAAATGCACTGATTTGGAGGCAAGAACTAGGAGAGACAACCTTTGGCTTTATGGTCTGGCTGAGGGAGCGGAGATTAAACCGATGGCATTGTTTATTGAGGATCTGCTGAGTGATGTGCTGGAGCTACCTGGGGACTATCAGAAAAGGGTGGAGAGGGCACACAGATCTGACTCCAAAACCCACCGAGCTCTCCGCTAGACCCCGCTCCATTATAATCAAGTTTGCAAGCTTTTGTGTGAAGGAGGATATGCTTAAAAGGGCATGGCAAAAAAAAGAACTTAAGTATTTGGACTCTCGCCTTACACTAGATCAGGACTATCCCCCCGAAATTCAAAGGGCCAGACAAAGATGGGTTCCCTATTTTAAGTTGTGCAGAAAGCTTCAACTTCATTTCCAAACACCCTTTCCAACGAAATTCAGAATTTTCTGGGCAGATGGCCCGAAGGTGTATAGTAAAGTGGAAGATCTAAACAAGGCTCTGAAGGAGAAAGGAATCCAGATGCCCCACCAAGAGCAGGAGCACACTAAACGAAAGCAGATGGAACCGATGGAGTGGCAAGCAGTTGTAGAAGGGAAGAGGAAAGCTGGGACATCTCTGGAGGCAGTGCGGTCACTGCTGGAAAATCTGATCGGAGGAAAACTTTTAAACAGAAGGAGTCTGGTCTGCACAGATTCACCAACTACTTCAGAAGTCTGAAACATAAGTATAGACAGGAGTTTGTATTTTCTGAATTGAATGTGCTTTCTTTTGAGAGGGAGATTATGTGATGGAGACATCAGAAGTTAACAAAACTGTATGAGAGGCCTGCATTGGTCTTGGGCCTGGCGGTGGCCTCCGGCGATAAGTACAAGATGATGGACTTGAGGCTGAACTGATAAATATTAAGCTAGAATATCTCTGTATGTTTATGTGGACCTCAGTTTATATATTAGTAGGGGGGCTTGTTCTTTAAGATCGGGAAATCTTAAATGGCGGTGGGGTTTCCTGGTCACAGTAATTTAGACCCGAAGGGAAGGGGGGTTAAAAAAAAAATGGGTTTACATACGATTTCAGAGGGGATATACTTAAAGATATTTGCTGAGATTATATATTGGTATTAACCGGGGTGCAGTTCAGAGGGGGGGAAGCTCTAAGATCTTGGTAAGTGGAGGGACGCTGCCTGGATTTTCAGTTTAACAACAAACAGGGGCCTAGACAGTTTGTTACACCCCAGCGGGGGGCTCCTTTCATTTTGAGCATTTTAATCCTCCTCGTCTCCATTCCTCAATGGAAAGTCTGGGGAAGGGAGAAAAGAGATCTGCATCATCAGATTTCCTACCTTAGAGCGAAAGGTAATTTGTAAAATAGTTATATATAGTGCCCTGTTGGTACTGATTTTTTGGTTTCTCGAGGGTCTCACTGAAAGGGAATGTGTTTGTGGTATGAAACGGCTGGTGGGGGGATGGTCAAAAATGAAACATGTCCAGAAGGTGATAAGAAAATATAGCAATGGATAGAGATAGGACATTTTGTTCTTACAATGTCCATAGGTTGTCCAGTCCAGTGAAGAGGGCAAAAGTGCTCAGTTTTCTGAAGAAAAAAGCTGCAGATTTTATATTTTTACAGGAAACCCATCTGTCCCCATGAGAACATGTGAAGCTAGGTTCCATGGGGTTCAGTTGTAGTGCCACAGCTTCATATAAAAACGGACGTAAGAGGGGGGTTGCAATTTTGATCCCCAAGGGGACTCCATTTGTAAAAACAGGAGAGCTGGCGGATAGCGAGGGGAGATTTGTACTTATGAGGGGTACTTTTCTAGGTAAACCACTGACCCTTGCCTCAGTGTATTTTCTCCCTGGCTTGCAGATAGCAATATACCTAAATTTTTTGACGATTTTACACGAGTGGGTACAGGGAGAGGTAATTTGTGGGGGGGACTTAAACTTACTCTTTAATCCGGCATTGGACTCCACTTCACAAACCCATAAGAAAGAGCAAGGTATAGCCAGAAAAGTGAAAAGGTTAGTAACTGAATTGGGGTATGTGGATATCTGGCGTCATCTAGAGGGGAAAAAGAGGGAATACACTTTTTACTCTAAGGTGCACCAAATATATACAAGATTGGATTACTTTGTGGCTCCCAAGGAGATGGTGGGCCGAGTCAGGGGGGTCTCGGTGGGGGAGTTCCTGCTCTTTAATTATGCCCCACTCTTTATGACAGTTTCATTTGGGGAGTTTAGACGGTCCACCTTTTGGAGGTTGAACCTGTCATTGCTGCAGGTTGACGAAGTGGTGGAATCCATAGCTCAAACTCTGGAACAAACACAGGTGGAAAATGTTCTCCCGGGGACCTCTCCGGCTATGTTGTGGGATACCATAAAGGCGGTTATAAAGGGAGAGTTTATAAAATGGTCAAGCAGAAGGAAAAGGGAAAGGGAGGCTAAGAAGGCTGAGTTAATATCATGTATAACACAATGTGAGACCCAGCAGAAGATTAAAATAGATAAAGATAGGACCAAACTGCTGAAACAACTTAAGGCCGAGTTAATGAATATCCTTGATTATGGGGTTGAACAGAAACTTTTGTTTCTTAAACAAAAATATTATGAAGGAGGACCTAGGTCTTTGAGATTGCTGGCAGTTGGACTCAGGGTACAGAGGAACAAGGCCACTATACAGACAATACAGCATACCCTGGACAACCGTTTGGCTAAAGAAACCGATTCCATAGCGGAATAGTTTAGGACCTATTACTCCAACCTTTATAAGCAGGGTGCTCAGCCTTCGAATGCTCAGATCAATGATTTCCTAGAGGGGGTTAGACCTTCCTTTGGTTTCTGAGGAGCAGGTAACTTGGTTGAACAGACTGATAGAAGATGGGGAGGTGCTAGGGGCTATTAAGAATCTCAAGACCCTGAAGTGTCCAGGGACTGATGGACTGCCCGGGGAGTTTTATAAACAATTTGGTGGGAAGCTCTCCCCAGTGTTGGGTAACCTATTCTGATTCCTACAAGGTGATGAGAGTGAGATTTCCCCCTCCTGGTCCCAAACAATAATCTCAGTGATACCTAAACCCGGCAAAGACCCTGTATTGTGCTCCTCATACCATCCCATTTCAATTTTGAATATTGATTACAAATTATTTACCTTGATTATGACTAAGAGACTACAAACATTGGTACCCCAGATAATGGGCCTTGAACAAACAGGTTTTATCCCGGGCCATCAGGCTCATGATAATTTGAGGAAAACATATCTCCTAATTGATTATATAGTTGGTTCTAAAAAAATCGGCTTTCTTGGTCAGTGTTGATGCAGAAAAAGCCTTCGACAAAGTGTTGTGGAGGTTTCTGGAGGAAGTCCTGGCCTCTTTTGGATTGGGAGGGGATTTCCAGACCTTGATTGCCAAGATCTACAAATCTCCCATAGCTTACATTAGGGTGAATGGTCATCATACTAGGGGGTTCGGTTTGGAGAGGGGGATGAGGCAGGGGTGCCCCCTGTCTCCTCTCCTCTTTGCTCTGTATATTGAGCCCTTGGCTCAGAGTATCAGAAAGGATGTGGGGATCAGGGGGTAGAACTGGTGGGCCATCAATACAAGATATTTCTTTATGCAGATGATGCCCTTCTGTATCTGGAGGATCCTGATACTTCCCTTAGAGGGGCAATGGATAAACTGGCTCAGTTTTCTGAGATGGCAGGCTATTCACTGAATACCACCAAAACAGAGGTCTTGAGGTTTAGATATGCCCCCACTCAAGAAATTAAGGAAGCTTACCCCATGAAATGGGATCTCATGCAAATGAAATACTTGGGGATCATTATTAGTAACTCCCTGGCACAACTAAAAACCCTGAACTTTTCTCCCATGGTGCAGCAGTTAAAACTTGATTTCAAAAGATGGGGCCTATTGCCTCTTTCACTCCATAGTAGGGTGATGGTTGTAAAGATGAATGTTTTGCCAAGATTTTTATACTGCTTTCAAGGCACCACCTGCTTGGTGACTAGAAAGGACTTGGAGAATTGGCAGAGAATGTTAATGAACTTCATTTGGGCAAATAGGAGACCAAGAGTAAGGCAACTTACTTTATTTCTTCCAAAGGAGGAGGGGGGATTGGGAGTTCTGAGGCTGGAGGGTTACTGGGAAGCCACACATTTGAGAATAGCTCTGTTGTGGGGGCATGCCTCATACAGGGCTATATGGAAGGAGATAGAGTTGGCTATATGTCTCTCTCCCCCCCTCCTGGCAGTCTTGTTCCACCCCGCAGATCTCATAGCAGCATGAGAGGGAATATGTCCCACTACTCGGACGACATGGGAGGGGTGGAGGAGGGGTACTAGGAAGGAAAGGAAACATGGAGGTCATTGGAGATATGGCTGGTGGGCAATTGATCCCTCATTTGGCCCAGCACAATGGGATTCCTATTTTTTGGACATAGCATGAAGAGGGTTACAGGCACCATGGCAGTTATTAGAGGGTGGGGAATTACTATCCTTTGAGGCAGCACAGAGAGTTTTTGGTCTCTCTCCCAAAGACAAAATTTATTACTATCAAATTACTAGTTACAGTATATTAGTAAAAAAAGTAAGTTGGAGCGTAGAACAGGCTTTGTGGGGATAGTGGAAATGTTTTTGAGGACATTTGGAAGGCTGGGCACCCAACTGCGGTTCTCTCTCAACTATACAAGAGGAATATTAAACACATTAAAGTAAGTATGAGTTATATAAAATTGGCATAGGAACAAGAATTGGCCTTGTCTATTCCTGAAGGAGTTTGGGAAAGGACCTGGGGGAGTATCTGGAGGATATCCTCCTCGCCCTCATGGAAGGAATTTATGTGGAAAGTTAGGGTGAGATATTTTAGAGTGCCAGTGGTGGTTGCTAGACAACATAGGGGATCCCCCCTCAGAATGCTGAAGGAAATGTGGAGAGGGTAATGCCACTCATGCACACATCTTTTGGTCTTGCCCCACTATCACTCCATTTTGGTCAATGCTGACTAACTCGCTTAAACAGATTTTCCAGTTGCAAGGACAATTGGATCAAGGAGTCTCCTTCTGGGATAACCACCTGTAGAAATCAGGGGGAGAGATGCTAAATATTTATGGCAAATCTTAGTTGTAGTAGCCTTAAAAGCTATAACAAGATGATGGTTGCAGCCTCTTCCCCAACAAAAGAGGATTGTCTGGAAGTGGTGGGGCAGGCTCAGAGGATGGAAGAACTAACATTTAAGATCCAGAGGAGAACAGGAATTTATATGAATTGCTGGACCCATTGGACTATTTGGGTAGGGTAGGTTATAGTCTAGAGTTCCACTGGGATTAACTTAGGTAGAGGGGGTGGGTTCCCCACAATGCCGGGCAAAGCTGAGTGGCCCAGGAGGGTGGGGATAACTTGTACCTCCTAATAGGTTATGGGGCAATGATACTAGGTGCCTCCTGCCAGCCTTGGGGTTTTGGTGTTAAAAGAACTACTAGAATTGTACCACATCAGAACATATATAATAATAAAGAGAGTTATATAGAGTTGTGAGACCCTTGGTTTGAAAGTACATGTTTGATTTGAACCTACATGTATGTTTTTAGGTTTTGTCTGTTTATCTGACTTCCTGTGAATTAGCCATCTGCTTAATAAGGGGAACAGCTGAAACTACAAAAACTGTAAAGATGGGAGGGATAAATTTAAGGTGGCTGAAAGCAGAAGAACATACATTGTTATCCGCAGTACTGTACAAGGATGTAAAAAGCAATATAATTTGTACGTCAAGAAGTGAGAATCATTGTAATAAATGAAGTATAAAAAAAAATACTGTATGTACGAGCATTTAATGTAGGGCTAGTCATACCCCTCGCCCTCCCTCTTCCATTAACAATACATACTGTAGAGAGACCTTATTACCTGTAAAAGAGCGGGGCTCACAGGGAATGGTAGTGCCACCTCACTTGAAACAGAATGATTCTCTATATCATTAAGGTAAGGGAGGATTGAAGGATAAACAAACTTGTTGTAATGGAAAAAAAAAGTCTCCCCCTGCAAGGCAAGAAGAGTGAGACAACAGTATGTTGAGTCCAGTACAGAAGCTATAACCTCTGTTAAATTGAACAATGTCCCAAGGGTTATCAGCTCCATTCACCCCTTGTCAGAAGTGTCCTCCTCTACATCTCCAGCAGCTTTGGCCACAAATTCTCTCTCAATTTTTTAAACCCACACCCAGTGTCTGCAGGGTCATTGAATTGCCTGCTTTTTCCCCCGTAGACAATCCAAAGGCACACCGGTAACAGAAAGGAATGTACTATCCCTAGTGCATGGGGTCTTTGCTGGACCCTGTCAAACTGCTTTCATCTAGCTCTGATTTGGAATGAAAGTTTTGGGACTATTTTGACATTTTGACCACCAATAGAAATCGGATACACCAATCTTGCAGCCACTAGTAATTGGTCCCGCATCTCCACTCCTGTTGTCTGCATTAAGACAGTGAGAGGTTGATCAGTGGTGTTAGGCTGTACCCTTGGGTTAACTCTGTAGGCACTCTGGAGAACATTCCAATCAAAGTCCGCCAGGACTGGGATTGAGTCCTGCATCCAACTCCTTAAAACATCCAATAAAATAGTGCCATCTGCCCCCTCACAAACACCATTTAGGTGCAAATTTCCTGCCTGGGCTTCGTTTTCTAAAGGCCTCCAACCGATCTCTAAGTTGAGTATTTTCTTTCGTCAGTGTAGCACTGCCGCTTGGGTAGAGATGGAGTGCTTGTCTGCCTCGTCGACTGTACCACTTAATTCTTTAATAGTGACCTCATGCATTTCCAGCTTCACCAAGGTGCACTCTGTTTTACTGTCCATTGCTTGAACAGTCGCTAGAATTTGCTGCAACGGTGGAGCCTATAAAATCTCCGGCTCAAGAGCTACCTCATAAATTGTAGCTTCCCAGGTCTGCCCCTGTTTCAGTATGGCTGTTTTAGAAGGTCCTGGGTCTTGTAGTTTTTGTTTTCCCCATATTGAATTTGGGATCGATTTGAAGCTTGTAGCATCAGGAATTCAAAGCTGCAGGTTTCTTTTGTCTCTGTTCGACTGTGAGATTGATAAAGTTTTATTTTCTGAGCTGATGTGTCGAGCTGTTCTGAAAAGCATCCTGCTAGGAGATCGGCTCTCTAGCACCCCCATTATTTAAAGGTTTCAATCATATTCCCCCTCTCTCCACTAGGGTGTACATATTTAGCTCCTTTAGTCTTTCCTTGTAGGGCTATTGTTTTATTCCCTGTGCCATTTTAGTTGCCCTCCTCTGGACTGCTGCCACTCAGTCTATGTCTTTTCTGAGGTGTGGTGTCCAAACCTGTACTTAGTACTCAAGGTGGGGTCTTACCAGTGATTTATATAGGAGCAGACTCACCTCTCTCATCCTGCTAGAGATACCCCTACCTATGCACCCCAACATCCTACTAGCTTTTTAGATTGCCTTATCACACTACCTGCCCACCTTTAGGTCATCCAATATGATTACCCTAGGTCTGTTTCTTGTTTGGTCTTTGTCAGTTTCACTCCACCTATCTTGTACTCCACTTCTGGGTTCCTATGGCCTAGATACTTTGTTTTGCACTTTTTTGCATTAAAACCCAGCTGCCATACCCTTGACCACTCTTCTGGTCTCTTTATATCCCTGCACATTCTATCCAATGCCCCAAGTGTGTCCAGTCTGTTACAGATCTTGGTGTCATGTGCAGTGAGGCAGACTTTCCCTTCCAGTGCTTCCTCTATGTCACTTATAAAAATATTAATGAGGACGGATCCCAACACTGATCCCTGAGGTACCCCACTGGTCACCTCCTCCCTCCCTCCTTCCTTGGAGCACACTCCATTCACCATTGCCCTCTGTGTCCTTTCTGCTAACCAGTTTCTTATTCAGTTTACCACCATATTATCTACCCCTAAATAACCCAGCTTGCTTACTAATCTCCTGTGTGGAGTGGTGTTGAAAGCCTTGCAGAAATCTAGATAAGCCACATCCACTGCTCTTCCCAGATCTAACTTCTTGGTCACACAGTCGAAGAAGTCGCTCAAATTTGTTTGCCATCACTTTTCCTTTGTGAAACCATGCTGTCTTGGGTCATGCAGTCCATTGGATACAAGATGTTCCACAATCTTTTCCTTCAATGGTGTTTCCATCTACTTACCCACCACCGATGTCAGGCTAACAGGCCCATAGTTGCTCGCATCTTCCCTGCTACCACTTTTTGGAAATGAGAATACATCTGTCATTCTCCAGACTTCTGAAACCACACCAGACTCCAGTGATCTGTTAAAAAGGTTTCTCAGAGGTGCAACTAGTACCTCCCTAAGTTCATTCAGTACCCTTGAATATATCCCATCTGGCCCCATAGCGTTGTATACATTCTATCTTTTCCTATACACCCCAGCACCCAACTGGCCCTACACACTGCTTTCTCACACTGCCCTGCCACTTTAAGGTAATCAGATATGATAACCGTAAGGTCTCATTCTTGCTTTATGAATGTTGGTACGTCCCTATCATCTTATACCCCATGTGTTATACATAGCTCCTGGGTTCCTATGTCCTAGGTGCATGCTTTTGCACTTTTTGGCCATTGAACCTCAACTGCCATGCTTTTGACGACTGCTCGAGTTTCCCAATGTCCCTACACATTTTTACTACCCTCTCTGGAGCTTCCCTCCTATTACACATTTTAGTGTCATCTGCAAAAAGGCATACCTTCCCTTCCAGTTCTTCCAGAATGTCACTTATGAAGACACCGAAGACGACCAGTTCCAGTACTCAGCCTGCGGCACCCTACTTGTAACTATTCCCTCAAAGTGAGTGCTGTTAAGCATCACTGTCTGTCAGCTATCCATTTACCAGTTCCTTACCCAATTTACCACTTTGGGTCCCACCCCAAGGCTGCTCAATTTCTTTATCAGTCTCCAGTGCACCACAGTGTCAATGGCCTTGCTAAAGTACAGGTAGGTCATGTCCACTGCCCTCCCTGATATATTTCTTTGGTCATTCAGTCCAAGAAATGTATCAGATTCATAGAAACATAGAATTTGCTGGCAGATAAGGACTGCTTGCTCCAGCCAGTCTATGCATTTTTCCCTGTCTTTCTTATCACCGCAGATCTTAGTTGATGTTCAGCCCACTCACCTCCCCTTCCATTGCCCTATGATTCCCTTATGCCTATCCCATGCATTCTTGAATCCCATCACTGTTTTTGCCCCCACCACCTCCACTGGAAGACTGTTCCGGGAATCCACTACTTTTTTTGAGAAGTACTTCTTAAAATCTCTCCTGAATCTACTCCCCCCAAGCTTCTTATTAAGTCCTCTTGTCCTAGAGTACCTTTTTTTCTGAAAAATAGTTCACTTCCTTCCTATATCTTACTTACCCCACTGAGGTATTTAACGATCTCTATCATATCCCCTCTCTCCCTCACCTCTTCTAGGGTAGTATATTTAGGTCCATAAGTCTCTCCTCATAGGGCTTGTGATGCAGACCCTCCACCATTTTAGTTGCTCTCTTCTGGACTGCCTCCACTCTGTCTATGTTTTCAGATATGTGGTCTCCAGAACTGGACACAGTACTCTAGGTTATATCTTACCAGCAATCTATGCAGGGGCAGTACAACTACCCTATTTCTGCCAGTGACACCCCTCCCTATGCACCCCAGTAGCTCTTCCATCTGCCTTGTTTCACTGTCTGGCTGTCTTTAGGACATCTGATATGATTACTTCCAGGTCTCTTTCCTGCTTGGTGGTCATCAGTACCACTCCTCCTATGTTGTACTCTGCCCTGGGTTTCTGTGCCTCAAATGCACTACTTTGAGTTTTTTTGCATTAAAACCCAGCTGCCATACTCTTGACCATTCCTCAAGTTTTCTAAGGTGTCTGCTCAACCTATCCACCCCCTACTGGAATGTCCACCCTATTGCAGATTTTGGTATCACCCACAAAGAGGCAGACCTCCCTTTCCAGCTCCTCTGTAATGTCACTTACAAAGACATTACCAAGATCTGGTCCCAGCACTGATCCCTGCAACACTCCACTAGTCACTCTCCCTTCCTTGCAGTGAACTCCGTTTACTGTCACCCTCTGCTGCCTATCTCATAACCAGTTTCTTACCCAGTTTTACTACCTTTGGACCCACTCTTAAGCTACCCAGCTTGTTTACTAGCCTACTGTGTGGAATGGTGTCGAAAGTCTTAAGTAGGTCACATCCACTGTTCCATGCTGATCTAATTCCTTGGTCTCCCAGTTAAAGAAATCTATCACATTCATTTGACATGACCCCTTCCCATGAATCCAGCCTGCCTCAGGTCTTGTATCCCATTGTTTTTTTTTTTTTTTTTTTAGTTGTTGTTTAACCACGTATAACACACTAATCTGAACGATTTTTTACAGGAGCGACCTGGGAACACAAGGAGGTTAAGTGACTTGCTCAGGGTCACACAGTATGTAAGTGGAAGCTGTGGGATTCAATCCCAGGTCTGGTCTGCTGGATGTCACCAGATTTGCAGCTCAGAGCCTTAGACCACTGCGCTATACTGAATCCATTGGATTCAAGATATCCCACAATCCTTTCCTTCAGCAGTGATTCCATTAACTTTCCCATCACCAGTGTCAGGCAGATTGACCTGTAATTGCCAGCCTGCTCCCTGTTGCCACTATTGTAAAGTGGGACTGCGTCTGTCATCCTCCTGTCCTCTGCAACCACTCCTGCTTCCATGAGAATGTATCACAGGATATGAACATCTCATTGCATTTCCGTCTAACAACTTTACTATTTTATCATCTCTCCTTTTATCAAGCAAATTCTGAAATCTTGGATTAAGCCATTTTTCCCCTAGGGCCTTTCACAAGGTCACATTCTAGTATCAAAAGATCAATTGTTAGATTCTGTTTATTACATTCACACAACTCTTGTTTACTTATTTTTCCCCATGGTATTATTTGAGCATAGCAATTCATATGGATATTAAACCTAATTCTAGCAAATAACTTTCTATGTAAATCATTTTGGCACCAGATCAAGTAATTTTGAGGACCCCAGTTGTCCAATACTTTTTTATAGAACAAGAACAAGGAGGACAAGCTAACTTTTGCATAGTCTTCCTGCTTTTGAATTACAATCTATTTATTTTTTATATGTTCAACATACAAGTATATATCAATTTCTGTTATAGGTCTAACTTTGTAAAGTGATTCCATTTCTGCTTTTCTAATAACATTGTCCAATTTTTTAAACCATGAGTTAGATCCACAACTTTCCTCTTGTAACTTTCAATCCTCTAGCCAACAAGCATTCCTTATAATAATATCCTCATTTTTTACTATCCTTTTCCAACAGTTCAGTGCACGTATTTTTGTGGCTAAAGCTAAAGAATGTAATCCTGTTTCCATTCTTAAATGGCTATCAGAAACCACTGTTGGTAAACCCAAATTTATCCTGGAGAACATAATTTGAATTGGCTCTAATAGACTCACTATGTTTTCAAGTCCCCATACCTCTGAGGAATATAACATCACTGCTTTTGCCTTTGCTACCTGCGCTTTACATGAGGCCTCAAAAAGAGTTATTACTAAATAATTTGCCATATCTATTTAGGGCCAATACTATGTGTTTCCCTTTATTCTCATTATAATCAATCTGTTTATGGCAATCTAATGAGTTGGTTAACTATAATGATGATACTAACGATCTCATTTGGGAACTGGAAAGAAAGAAAGTGAAAGTGGCTGTTTCTAAACAGTCTGTTAGTCAAATGCCCCCTCCTCAAAGTTCTGCTGTAGCTGTGTCTGTTGATGATGACCCTGAATTAATAGTCAGATTGTGATGTTCAGTCAAAATCCAATTGTGCACAACAGCAGAAATCATACATTACACCTCCCATTTCATCGCCACCAAAAGTGCAATTACATATGCAGCAGCAGCATCAGCACCAGCAGTGACATGTGAAGAGTAGGGCATCGAAATCTCTAGCTTGGGGTTTGTTTGTACAAGATGGTAACAATAGTAACAATGAAACAGTGGCAGTCTGCCAGCTTTGTCAAGTGCGTGTGAAGCGTGGTAAAAAGGGTAGCCATTCGGGCACTGGGAGCCAGCATATTCATCTGAAGAGCAGGCACGAGGCATTGTGGATGTGGCACCAGTGTGGAGCTAATGCCATAGTTGGGCATTCACCCTCAGCCACCTTAGTGAACATGATATCCCCTTCCGTCAGTGTAAGTAGCCATGTCAGTAAAAGTGGTGAAATAACACCAGAGGATTAGTACTGGCATGAGGAGGAGGATGATTTGGAATGTTCAAGCTGTGGTCAGAGTAGCAGTGGTGGTCCATGTAGTAATTCTGCATCAACCCCTGTGCTTAAAACAAGGAAAATAACCACATGTATTGGCTTGTCACCTGTGAACTCACCATGACACATCCAAGGTACCCCATCTGTGTCAATTAGTAGAGTAGAGCCATTTGGCATGCCACGTGTGATGCAACGAACAATGCAGCCCACATTGCACAGCCTTTTTGTGTGCAACACTAAATACCCACCCAATCATGCAGATGCACGTGAACTCAATACTGCCATAGCGGAAATGCTGGCAATTGACCCTTTGCCACTTTCCTTTGTGGACAATGTGTGCTTCTGGCACTTTGCAGTTTGCGCATGTCCTAAATGGAAGGTCCTATCCATACTTTTCCACCTGTGCTGTTCCTGAGTCATATCAGATGGTGGCAGAGTCTGTAAGACATGCCCTTCAACATTCCGCATCATCTTACATTCACTTAAGCATGGATATGTGGACAAGTGGCAAAAAGATGGGTAGTTCCTATCTGTGTATTACTGCACATTGGATGCAGCTACCTGGCGTTGTCTGTGATGGCGGGATGGGAAAGCAGTGTAATAAGTCAGACGGTGGTGGTGGTAGCAACCTTCATGGCATTAGACAGCATGCCACGTTTGCAATGCGTAGTATAGCAGGGTCGCATACAGGCGAACTCATGCTAGACTTGCTACTGACAGAGATTGATGAGTGACTGCACCCCCTGTCCCTAAAAGCTGGCTTCATAGCTAGTGATAATGGATCAAATATTGTGAAATGTATCAGCAATGGTGGCTTTGTGAGAGTTCCCTGTATGGCCCACTGATTAAATCTGGTGGTACAGGAGTTTCTGCAATACCCTGAAATAAAGCAAATGCTGACTGTTGCATGCTGCATCTGTGCCCACTTTGCACTTTGAACACTGACTTCCTGCCTATTTAACTGTCTCCTTGAATCATGTGACCTGCAGACCTGCAAAGACGGTCAGGCTTGTGAACAGTGGCCTGTTTTTTAATGACTTTGCCTTATCAAACTGTAACTCGAAGTGAACTTGTAGTGGACAATGTGAAGTAAGGGGAATTTCAAGTTTTGGGTGGACAATTCACGTAGTGTTACGTGAATTAGAAGTGGACCACTTTGGGTTCACTTCGACTGCGAATTAAAACTTTGCTGCATCTCTATCTGCAACCAGCAACAGAAAGAAGATTCAAGAAAATACAGACAAGTATTGGAAGTGTATCAATTTAATAAAAACAAGCCTTCAGAAGTAGGCAACATTAGCATACCTGTTCTAAATAAAAAGGCAAAAAACATCAGCTCATCCAACTCAGCCGCAACATCCATTTTCATGTCATTAAAAAAAAATACAATCCGTGATTCTTGACAACGGCCTGACTCATTCTAACACATGGTTTGGATCACATAGAATGCAAAAGTAGTCTTGTGACAACTCACATATTCAATCTGTAGATCTGCGTTTTCCCCATATAGAACAAGGACTGGCAAACTCTTTTCCAGCTCCAGTTATTACGCTAATACATTTTTGCATTCTAGCCTCTATTCAAGTCTAGGACGGTGCATATGCATGCATTTTAAGCATGTGCTAGTTTTTCCTTTGCTTATTTGCATTTTAAACAAATCCAGCATTTTGAAGGTGCCATTCAGCCTGCTTATAAATTTTGGACCCAGGTTCTTGGAGGCTGTGTCTTTTTTACTGCCTTATTTCTTTTGTTTACAACCAGCTGTATTTACCATTTTAAATCATGTGCATGCAGGCATATTGAAACAATTTCACTTCTGGCACTGACATTATGTTCCTGTCCCATAATGTTGGCTGACAGCTGGAATTTGGTGAGAGTTCATCCAGGACAACATAGAATAACACAAAATTTCACTAGCTCAACAACATAAAAAAAAGCTTAGCCAATGTAATAACATACAACACTGTACTCTGCCAGCACAATGACAGACAACACCAGACTCTGCCAGCACAATGACATACAACATCAGACTGCCAACACAATGACATACAATGTCAGACTCTGCAAACACACCATACAACGTCAGATTCTGCCAGCACAATGACATACATCAGACTCTGCCAAAACAATGACATACAACATCAGACTCTGCCAACACAGATGACATACAACATCAGACTCTGCCAACACAATGACATACAACACCAGACTCTGCCAACACAATGACATACAGCACCAGACTCTACCAACACAATGACATGCAACACCAGACTCTGCCAACACAGTGACATACAATACCAGACTCTGCCAACACAATGGCATGCAACATCAGACTCTGCCAACACAATGACATACAGCACCAGACTCTACCAACACAATGACATATAACATTAGACTCTGCCAGCACAATTACATGCAACCTCAGACTCTGGCAACACAATGGCATACAACACAGGCCCTGATAAAGGTTGTGAGCCCTCGAAGCATCAGGGAATTTCAGATGTTCATTAAATAAATTTTTATACTGGAGGTTTCTGTTGTGATCACGTTTTTTTTATTGTTTGTTTCACTTCACAGCCAGTGAAATGCAGATCCACAGAAAGACTGTGTAGTGTGTGGAGTCTGTGTGTGTTACATACAACACCAGGCCCTGCCAGCACAATGAAATACAACAGATACTGCCAGCACAATGACATAGAATACCATGCACTGTGAACACAGTGACATACAACACCTGGCACTGCCACCAAAGTAGCATACAACACCAACCCCAGCCAGCACAACGAAATACATCACCATGCTCTGACTGTACTCTTCAACTCCCACCTGTCTAATTGATCCCAAGCTGTATACACTGTGTGGTTGTTTAAAACATGTTTTGTCAGTGTTTGACTGCAGACTCTGCTCTACCCTTGCCAGGCCTTTTTTTTTTTGCTCCTTCTTCTGCTTCACCTCTACAGGGGAACAGCAGTAGGGCAACAAACCCCATAGCCTGACGTCCCAGGCTACCAGCTGTGGTGGAGGGACAAGCACTATTGCAGCACTAGGCTGTCCCATGGACAAACAACTTAGTGCTGCCTGGGGGTGGACTAAGCAAGTTTTTTTTTTTTTTAATCACAGGGAGTGGAGGGAGGTGGGGGTGGGTGTCAGTTCTGTAATTCCCAGTCGGTGAGACAGCTATTGCAGAAGGAGGGGTGGAGGAGGGCGGCACTGCAGTCACATCAGGCCTTGAATGAGTGATGTCACATGAATGGAGCCAAGACAGCATCAGGAGTGAGTGGGGAAAGCATCTAGCAGCCCGAGAACGATACTTGGAGGACTCATAGTCACCACTTACAACTACAGTATATGGTGCAGTTGATAGGCTGACTGGCCAATGGAGGAGCTGACTGCTGGACTTTGTGATACATCTGAAGTAAAGAAAAGGTTGGTGAGAAAGAGGAGGGAGAGAAGCAGTGGCAGAGCTAGAGGGAGGGCTGGGGGCGGTCGCCCCTCTTGACTGCCCCAGTGTGAATAGTGGTGCCACACCATGCTCTCTAGTCACTGTTTAGTGCCCATTGTGGAGCCCACATTTGACTGAATGCCCCCCTAGCTCCCACATGCTCCCAAACCTGGCTCCACCACTGGAGAGAAGGGGCGTGTTGGGCAGGAGGGGGAGTAGTGCAGAGTGGGCCAGGTGAGCTGGATCTCAGGCTGACAGCGCCAGCAAGCAATGATCATCATAGCAACTCAGAAGATGAGACTCAACTTTGCTGATTGAGAGAGGAAATAGAATATAACATAAAAAAGGAAGATAAAACAAAATTAACACTAACTGAGGTTACCCCCATATCTACAATATTAATAGACTACAGAACGATTTGCTATAGAAAGCGTTTGTAAATTCTCTCAAAATATACAACATACTAACATACATACTAAAATGCCAGCAGAATAGGCCTAACGGTCTTTCGTGTCTGCTCGTTTGGTCAGCCCCCACCCTGGGTGCTGACCTTGCTGTCCCCCTCGCCTTCTCTGGCTTCTCCCTTCCCAGTTCCGGATATTCTTGCTGCATTGGATTTTGCTTCCAGAACCCTTCCCCTGTACCTGTCCCACCCCCTCTTGAACCCTCCACTGTCTCTGCCTCCACCAGCCCCTAAGTAGTGCATTCCATGGCTCCACCACCCTCTCAGTGAAGTAGCACCTCCTCCTCCTTTCTCCCATAAATCTTCCCCCCTCCAGCTTCCACCCATGCCCTCTAGTGGCCCCTTCCTCCTTCCTTCGAAACACCCTGACTGTTCCTCCCCCATTTACCCTCTTCATGTACCTGAAGACCTCTATCATGTCCCCCCGGTCCCTTCTCTCTTCCAATGTGTACATATTTAGCTCTTTGAGCCTCTCCTCATAGGTCCTGTCCCCAAGCTCCAAATCATTTTGGTTGCCCTCCTCTGGACCCTCTCCAGGAGGTTAATGTCCCTCTTTAAGTGTGGCCTCCAAAACTGCACAGAGTACTCCAGGTGCGGCCTCACCAAGAAGTTATACAGAGGAGTATCACTTCCTCCTTCTGGAGGTGATCCCCTAGCGATGCATCCCAGCATCCTGTTGGCCTTGGCTGCTGCCCTCCACAAGTCTCAGAGTTGTTCATCTTGACATCCACCACCACCCCAGGTCCCTCTCAGCCATTGAGACTTGTAGTATTTCCCCAGGGTGTACACTTGGCCTGGGTTTCTGGCCCCCAGGTGGACTACCTTGCATTTCCCTGCATTGAACCTCAGCTTCCACTTTCTAGACCATCTTTCCAGAGCCTCCAGGTCCCCCTGCAGGGCCACCCTCCGCTCCTCCCCATCCACCACCGCCCCCAGTTTCGAGTCATCTGCAAAGAGACTCATCTCACTCCTGATTCCTGTCCTTATGTCAGATAGGTAGGCGTTGAACAGAAGGGCCCAAGGACTGATCCCTGTGGGATCCCACTAATGACCCTCCTTGGGATGAGAGATATCCCACCAACTATCCGACCCTCTGGGTCCGGTCCTGAGCCAATTGCCTATCCATCTGATCATCTGGTTTCCCACCCTATTTCTCCTAGCTTATCCAACAGGCCCACATGAGGAACAGAGTCAAATGCCTTGCTGAAGTCTAGAAAGAGGACATCCACTGGTCTACCCAGGTCCAAGGCACTTGTCACCCAGTCATAGAACTCCACCAGGTTTGTCTGACACGATTTCCCGGGATGAATCTATGCTGTCTCATCGTCCAGGCACCTGACTTATCCAGGTCCCCCCTAGCCTCTCCTGACAATGCCCTCACCTTGCCCACCACCGATGTCAGACTGACAGGCCTGTAGTTCCTGCCACCTCCTTGATCCGCCCTTGTGGATAGGCACTATATGCGCCACCTTCCAGTCTTGGGGCACCCACCCTGTCCTCAGAGAGATGGTGAAAAGCTCTGCCAGGGGTTTTGCCAGGACATCTGCAAGTTCCTTCAGCACTCTAGGATGTAATTTATCTGACCCCGGTGCTTTCTCCGTCTTAAGGGAGCTGAGGGCTTCCCTCACTCTCTCTGCTGTGATTTCCACTTCTGGTACCTCTTCTACTTGCTTAGCCCTTCCCCCACCTGCCAGTGATGCCTCCCCCTCTCCCCAGACCTGCCGATCGGTAAGGGTCTCCCCTCCTCATTATCTCTGTCTCCTCCCATTAATGATGCAGCATCCCCATTTTCCCTGGTGAAAACTGAGGTGAAGTACTCATTTAGTACCTCAGCCTGCTCCCCCAGGTCTTGTGCCCATCTCTCCCCAGATTTAATCCTGCTAATCTGCCCCTTCACCCTTCGTCTTTCCCCAATGTATCTAAAGAACCCCTTGTTCCCTCTCCTAATTTCCCTGGCCAGGGTCTGCTCCTTCCTTGCCTTAGCCGCTCTCACCACTCTAGTGGCTCTTCTAGCCATCAGCTCGTATTCCCCTCGATCCCTTTCACTCCTTGAGCACTTGAATTTCTTATAGGCTGCTTTCTTTCCCCGCACCACTTCCTGGACCTCCCTGGTCCACCAACAGGGTTTTTGGGCCCTACCGCATTTTGTCTTACTCTTGCACAGGTGCTGGTAGCATCCTGCACCCCTCCTGATGATTTCACCTACTATCAGCGTCCATGTCTGACCCAATCCCATCCAAATGCTCCTTAAGGATCCTTCCCATTTCCTTAAAATCCACCCCTGAAGTCAGTTACTTCTGTCTTTGTGCAGCCTTCTACCCTCCTAGGGTCCAGGCAGAACCAGACCGTGGCATGGTCACTCCCAATGGGTCCCTTACCTCCAGGCCCCAATCTGATCACTGTCTGCCAGGACCACATCCAGCCCGTGCCTCCCTGGTCGGTTCCCTCACCTGCTGAGTTAGGAACGCTTGAAAGACATCCAACAACCCTGTTCCTGGTCACAGAGGATGTCATGTCTCCCAGTCTGTTCCTGGCATGTTTTAAGTCCCCTAACACTACCACTGCCTCTTCTGCCCAGTCTGCAGTGTCTCCTAACATCTGCCACCAGACTGTCCTCCAGCTCCTCCGCCAGGGCAGGGGTCTATACACCACTCCTATTTTTACCTCTGTCTGCCCCTTTGTTATCATATAGACCCAAATCGCCTCCATGGTTCCCTCCGCCTCCTACTCCCTATGCCAATGCAGTTTTTTGACTATCATTGCTACCCCTCCTACCCTTCCTCCCCTGTCCTTCCTGAACATTGTGTAACCCTCCAGGTTCAGGTCCCAGTCATGTCTTGCAGTGGCCCAAGTCTCAGTGACCGCTGCCACCACTGCTCCTTCAGTTAACATCGCCTGGAGCTCAGGCATTTTATTGCCCAAGCTCCTGGTATTTAGCAGGACTACCTTCCACCTTTTCCCTATAGTTCCATTTCCTGCTCTGTTCCCAGGTGGGGTTCTGTTTCTCCTGGTCTGCACTTTGCCAGTTGGCCTTTTCCTGCAATCCTCCTGGTCCCCAGGGGGTGGAGACAGAGTCCTCCCTTATCAGCACCCCTTGACAGCCTTTTTCTCCCATCCCACCCTTCACAAGTTTAAACCCCACTTTTCACCAATGAACCTCTATTTTCAACTTAGGATTCCTCCCCTCCAAATTGAGATGTAGTCTATCTCTGCATACAGCTCCTTATCCTCCAGGTCTCCCCAATCCCCCATCAACCCATACCCTCTGGCCTCACACCACCCCTGAGCCACTGGTTTATCTCCTAATTTTCCTTTTGTGTTCCCACTCAGCCCTTGGCACTGGCAGGATTTCTGGAGAAGGAAACTGTGCATCCTATGTCATGACAGACCCTGGCTAGCCCCTGAATCTTGCCTGTATCTCTAGCTTGCTATTTACCTCAATGTCATTTGTACCCAGGTGGACCAGTATGTCTGGGGAACCCCCACAGTCCTTTGCCAGCTGATATACCTCGTGCTTAGCCCTGTGCACCGTTAGTCCAGGGAAGCATCTTGTTCTAACTGGCCAGGCTTCTGCCTCTCTATCCCATTTGATACCCCTGATCATAGAATCCCCAGCAGGAGCACTCTGACCACTCCTTTTCCTCCATTCCCCCCCCTTCCATGTCCCTCATCCTTTCTACTGGCCCTCCACCCAGCTGGCTCCTTGTTCCTCACCCTATCTGGGTGCCACATGCCACCCCCCCTATTTACCATGGCCACCCCTCCTCCAATCCTATGCCTCCTCCTCCTGAGTATCCTTCTGTACCTTGCTAATTCCCCCCTCACTGACTGGTCCTTCTCCCCCATCTGCTAAACTAGCCTGGCTCATCCTCCCTTCCTTCCTGTCTCCATTTAGTTCCTCCTTGCTCGTCGTGCTCCCCTGGCCTAAACCCTCAGCTCCCTTTACTGAATCCTCCTGTACTTCTGGTCCTTCTCCTTTACCTTTCCTCCCAACTGGTCCTCTTCCTTGCGCTTTCCTCCTCTTCCCCTGCTCATCCTGCTCTGATTCACTGCTCCCCATTCTCCTGCATTCCAGGTCCCCCCCTGTTCTTCCTGCTATCTGGCCCCTGCCTCCTGCCTCCCACTCCCACTCCCTTTCCGTCTCTAACCACCTCTGTCATGGCTACATCACCCCCCTCATCCTTGAGCAGAAGAAGAGAATTGAAGCGGTTACTGAGTGTAAGGTCTGATCCACCTCCCCGCCTTGCTTCCTTCTGTCTAGCACTGGCCATCTGCCTACTTCCCTGAGAATGTTGTCCCTCCGTCCCCCCTTTGTGAGGTTCCCCAGTTACCTGCCTGCTTCCTTGGTAGTGTGCTTTTGGACCCCCTCTGCCAGGGTCCCTATGTGACCCCTGAGTATTCTCCTGCACTCCTTTCCCTATACCCCCACCCCCAGTGCTTGGTGCAACCCTGTGGAGATTTCCAGCCCCTTCCCAACCATACCACCCCTTCCCCAGCTTTCTCCTCATCCCCAACCTCCTCCCTAAGCTGTGCTAGCTGGTAGCACACTGGGCAACCACCAAACTTCCAAGCCCAGTCCAGTATCATGGCTGCTCCACACCCTGTGCACCCCACCACCCTCCCAAAGATGCTGGCCCTAATGATGTGTGGTTCCATCCCCTTCCAAATAGGTTTCCTGGGTGAGCCACCAGGTTCCCCCTGTCCAAGATACCCCTACCGCTAATCAGGTCACCCACTAATCTTAGAGACAGTCCACTGTACACCAGTAACTCTGTTACTAGGTGCAGTACAACACATTAAACTTATAAGGGAAATGAACTCCCTAAGCTCCTCTCTCCAGCCTTAATCCACCCCCAGTGGCTAGAACTACATGAGCTGCACCAGCAGCCTTTTCCTCAATTGCAGGGCAGGTGTTCCCCTATAAATTTGCAGACTTCTGGGGGAGGGGTGGGGAGGGCAGGTTTTGGGCAGACACCTGCCGCTAGCCTAGTGTAAAAAAAATATATATATATATATATATATATATATACTCTGTTTGACAATGCTCACTGAGCGGCTCCCCCTTCCTTTCCTACTTATTCCTCCTCCCTATCTCCTCCCTTCTACCCCCAGCTCTCCCCGACCATAAGTTTTGCACCCTTTGTTATCTTTTGCTCGTTGGAGATTGTACTCTTTTGTAACAAAATTGTAATTGAACTGTAACTTCTTTGTTTGTTAGTACTGTGTCCCTTGTACTACTGTTCTGATGTCCTCTTTGTGACGAGGTACCTTTGTAAATGAGCCTCTGGCTCAAAGGTTTCTAAACTGATGTTTAACTAACTAAATAAATAAATAAATAAATAAATAAGAGAGAGTGTATCAGCCCTGTGTCTCCCCTCCAAGCCCTGCAGCTAAAGAACCAGGCCCAAGCAAATCCCACCAAATAGATTTTAAATCAGCAGAAATGGCCTCTACCAAGCGCGCCTGTTACACAGTGAAACATCCACAAAAGAGCCCACTTACAGCCACCAAATCAGTTTACAAACATCCAGCATCCCCAAAACAATACTGCTAGCCCCTTAGAAGTAAGAAAGAAAAGAACTAACCTACCAAGTAAAATCCACAAGAACCCTGTGAAAACAACAGCAGCAGCTACTGTCCTGGAACACAACTGATCCTGTCCCCTTCCAGTTCTTTCTGATATAGCCTTAGGAGTATGGACTATCATCTCAAACACAGGGACTACCATTTTTAGAACGTCCAGCTGTCCTGGGATGAGCACTTTATTTTGAGATTTGTTGACCCCTTGGGAAGAGTCAGCACTAAGAGCCCCACACTAAGTATGAGGTTAGTCCAAGTTTGCACTTTATGTGCAATATATTTTTTTCTTATTGTTTACTGCAGTACAGTAGATTGCATTTGAATACTTCTGCTGACTTGCAAGCTGGCATTTTTCTGTAACTAAATATCCCAGAATTCCCTGCAGCTGACATGAGAGGAGGGTTGCTGCAGTGGGAGATTCAATAGCCCGCAGTGCCTGTTAGAGTGTTCCTCATCTCTGATATTTTGCTTGCTGGTTCTGCTGTCCTCCCTGGGCTAAGTACAGTCACAGAAAACTGTCCTTGCTCCAGCTGGACCAGCAAACATCTGACTGGAGTGTATAAAAGCTCTAACCTGCACTGCAGGCTATTGAAGCTCCACTGCAGCAACCTTCCTCTGATGTCAGCTTCAGGGAATTCTGGGATTTGTAGTTATAGAAAATGTTGGCTTGCAAGTCAGCAGAGTTAGTCTAATATGCTCTACTATACTGCAGTAAACAGTAAGTAAACAAAAAAAAAAGTTTTCATACACAAAGTGCAAATTGGGACCAGCCCCACTCTTGGGTGTGGGGCTCTTAGTGCTGAACGCTATCCCTTACACTACCCTCCAGTGAGTCAACACTGATCCCTCTGCAATCCCTCTTTCTTCCCCTCCCTTGAGTGCTGCCATTTCCCCCACTGTTTGTCCTTCCGAGCTATGTTGTGGCTGTCTGCCCTCACCTGCTACATATTCTCTCTGTCTTGCCATCCAGTCATCATACTCCCTGCGCTCCTTTGGTGCTTATTCTTTTATTATCCCCCATTGCAAAACCTCTGCTGTCAATCTTCTTTTTCTCGCCTCTTCCGTTTTCACTGGCTCAGCATCCCTCTCACCCTCCATCTCCTCCCTCAATCTATTTTTTCAAAATTATCTACCACCCCCCCCTTGTGGCTGGCTGTTTCTTTTTTTTTTTTTTTTTTTTTGTGTGTATCATCTATTTTCCTTCTCCCCCATCAACCTCTCCTTCAGGCCATCAAAGGTCTGTTCCTCCAACTGCTCGCTCGTACTCCTACCTGTTGCCACCATCCACCATACACCATCCATCACCACCTCAGATGGCAGCCACCCTTGGGGTAACCTGGTGTATCCCTTCACCAGATGGGTTCTCCCCCTCTGAGGAGAAAGGCACTGGTAGGGGCTGGACAGCGCAACTACCTGGCCCTCGGGTGCTGCTGAGGGTGGTCTTTCTGGGGGCCACCCGGAGCCTTGTGGCAGCAGAGGACCGGATGGCCTTCATCAATTGAGCAGAGGAGAGGTACCACTTTTCTCCCTGGAGTGACGGCGGGCCATAACGTCTAGGCATACGCCGACGTCTGCCAAGCTCCCCAGTTAATTGGTCGACATACTGTTATACCTCCAGTCTCCACCGGGGGACAGCAGATGCTGGACCACAATCCCCCCTCCCCCCCGGAGAAGGCGAGCAGTCGTTGGGCGCTCAAGCCTTCTCCCCAGCTAATCCTCCAGCGACCCGGGTCCACTCCCAAACCCAGGTCGCCGATGTCACAAATGGAAATCCAACTGCTGGGCCAACAGGCCAGCTGTGCCTGGCTGTTTCTTACCATTCTGCTCCATCCTTCCCTCCCCATTTCCTTCTAGTCCTCATCAGGTTTGCCCAGCATGTGAGTGTAGAGTGGTGCTTTAGGTAGAGCATGACAGCGCATTCCCGCATCCAACCCCTAATCCCTATTTGGGAGCAGATACTGTTGAGTTAAAACCCGAAAAGGGGGGGGGCTGTACCAGGTCAACATATCACTTCAAAAACAGTGCCTGAAGAACCTTGTTGAGTGAAACGTGAATGCATTTACAGCAACAGGGGTATAACAGAGGAAAGCAGTTACTGCTACGCATTGCTGACCTCACACTTCAGGATGGAATCAAAAAGCCTGTGCTGCCGTGTCTGGCCAAGCCACTCCCGTGATGGAGTGGCTAAGGCACCAGTACACAGCAGCAATGGAGACCTGGGACTGTGGTTTGATTTGCCCCAGGTTTCTTGGAGATGATTATTTAAAGTCTGGGAGGTGTTGGGGGTTGGGAGGTGGGCAAAGCCCTCCTAATAAAAGAAAATTCAGTGTTTTTTTCAATGGGGCATTCAAGTTTCTTTTGTTGCCGCCGCTGTTGTGCCCAACGTTATGTTGGACCATGACATTTTGACTGTGGCATTGTTTTCTGTGCTGTGTTTTGGTTACAGCGGTATGAACCCTTGCCGGGGCAGGGACCATCCCCTACTGGTACAGAAACTGGAATAAGTCAACCCAAAACAATTCCAAACTGCCAGGCCTATATCTATACTGTTTGGTGGGAAGGTGGAATCATAAAGAGGCGCCCTGTAGTAAGACTAAAATTCCGTCAGGGCTGGCATCCAGGTTAGTCTATACGAGCTCTGGAAAATCTCTGCCATATGTCTAGTAAACATACCCATTTGAAAGCTTTATAAGAGACAGGCAACAAGGAAATCTATACCATAAAGCTCATTAAGCGCAAACTCTGTTTGCTTCCAATAAGCCTGATACCCCATCAATAACCAGCAGCCAACAATCCTATGCTGTGATGCTAACGCATATAATTTCAGATTCGGTAAGCCCCCCCCACTTTGTGCTGAGAAAGCAGGTTCATGCCATAACAGATCCTTGGGCATCTCCCCTCCCAAATAAAACATAAAATAACTTATCTCAAGGAATTATAGATGTAGAACTCTGGGTAATCGTAAACATTTACATAAAATACAGTATACCAGGTGATAACATTCATACAAATGGTCTCCACCCAGAAGAAAAACTAACTAAGGGGCAACTGGGTACATCAGTGTAAGTCAGCGATAACTTGCTGGGTGAGGGGCTCATAATTTAATAATTCTAAATTATATAAATTCCTAGCAAGACTCCCCCACCCAAGTACTGAAAGGAACCCTTGTGCCACTTAAAAGAGTATTTTGTTTTAAAGTCCACTGTATAATGAAAAAAGGGGGGAAATCCTGTTTATGGGTGTTCAGTTTGAACCCTGCAACTTATGTGAACTCAGTCATTTTACCTATAAGGACCTGTATTAATGATTCTGAGGATAAGAAAGAGAGTAAAATGTCATCTGCATATAATGCAATTTTGTATCGCCCCCAGGAGATTCCCTCTATCCTTGGGATAATCTGTATAGCTGTGGCCAATGACTCTATGTACAATGTGAATAACAGGGAAGAAAAAGGGTAGCCTTGCCATGTGCCTCTTTCTAAAATAATTGAGTGCGACAGTGCACCATTTATTCGTAAGTAAGCTTGCAGGGAGCCATACAGCCCTGCAGAATATGTATAAAGTTGAGGGAAGAATCCAAAGAACGACAGGAGGCCCTAGAGAAAACCCCAGGACACCCTGTCAAATGCCTTCTCATACAGTGCTTGATATGGTCCATTAAATGCAGAATGCATTGAACATTATACTGCGTCTGGCACTGATGCATGAAACGTGCCTGCATCTGGCACTGATGCACGGAACGTGCCTGATCTATATGTATTATTTATTTCATTTTGGTAACTGGGTAGGCCCACTGGAACCAGAGGTCCCGTTTTCAGGGGTGACATGGAATTAGTTACATGTAGGTAGAGCAGATATCATAACAAGTAGTACAGAAGGGGAATACAGTTGAAAGGTAAATTCATAGCAGTAACAATCAATAAACAGTTGTTATTTACAGCAGGTTACATTCATAAAGTGGAGACAAGCAGGGCTGAGCAACTTCATAGGGTAGGGTAGGGCTAGACTAAATATTTGGGGAAGTTGAGTACAGTAGAGGGTTAGGGAGCAAGTGCTAGAACTACATGCAACAACTAGTAGGTACATTGGTGCTGCACATAGAAGTGTGCTTTTAGACTCTTGCAAAAAGTGGCTAAGGAACCAGCTGAGTGTAGGTCGTTTGGTAGGGTATTCCATGGTTTAGGGGCTGACTGCGCAAAGGATTTACTTCCAAGTGTAGTCTTTGTCCTGAGGACGTTGAGTAATGTCTTCCCAGAAGTGCAGACTGTTCTACAGGAGTGCGTAGGGATGAGGAGCCCTTCAAGGCTTGGTGGAGCCGATCCGTTAATTAGTTTGCACACTACAGTTAGTAGGAGTCTACTAGGCAGTAAGGGTCAGTTTAAGGAGTCCAACACGTTGCTGTGGAATGTCCTAGGAGGGGACATTGCAGTGAAATAGCCTGTTTTGTAGTATAGCAGCTCCAACCTATGAGCTTCAGCTTTTCCTATGGACTGGAAGATGGAGGCGGCACAAGTAAGTTTAGACAGTAGGATACTTTTTGCAATTGCAAGTCTAGAGTCAGGGGTGAGTTGTTTGTTTAGCCAAAATAGGAGACCCAGTTTCTGGTGGATAGCATGAGTTGTTTGGTCCACCTGGGTCTTGTACATGAAGCCTTGGTCTAGTATTAACTCAAGGTATTTGACTGAATGCACTACCTCAATCTTACTCCCTGCAGACATGGTTGCAGGTGGCTTCTATATGTACCAAGATGTATGGGGCCAAACAAGAGAGCTTTGGTCCTTTTGACATTTAGTACCAGACTATTTTCCAGTACCATTGTTCCAGGCATAGGAAGTCCTGGTTCAGCTGGGTACTGAGCACCAGAGGGTCTCCAGAGCTCTTATAGAGGACGGCATCATCCGTATATAGTAAGAGTTGGTTGCTCCCACAGTTGCTGCTGAGGACATTAATGGATACTGTGAATAGGAAGGGTCCTAAGATCAAGCCCTGGGATACACTGTCTGAGATAGGTAGCTGGGTAGAAGACATGCCTCTCCATTTGATGAGTTGGATTCTTTTGGGATTGGTAGGGGGTGAACCATGTTAATAAGTGTGCATCGAGTCCAAGATCTGTGAGCTTTTTGATGAGTAGCTCATGACTAATCAAGTCAAAAGCCTTGGTTAAGTCTATGAAGATTGCCCCAGTGGGGGTACCATTGTCCAGTTCCTGTAGTACACTAGCAGTAAATCTGACTAATGCAGTGTCAGTGCCATGGCTGCGCCTGAACCTGTGCTGCTGAGCCAAAATACAGTGGTGCATTTCCAGATAGTCCCTTAACTGACTGTACACTAGTCTTTCTTGCACCTTGGCCAGAATACAGGGGAGAAAGATGGGCCTGTAGTTTTCTATTGGTTCCCTGGGAACACCTTTGTGGACAGGAACTACTATCGCCTCTTTCCATTTTCCTGGGATTTGCCTGGCCAGGAAAGATTTGTTGACTAATATTGTGATTGGAGATGCTATGGTGGTGGCAGCTGCTTTCAGTAGTCTAGACTCCAGCTTGTCGAGGCCTGTGGAGCCACTCAATTTTATTTTTCTGAGCAGAGCTAGTACCTCACTCTTGGTAACTAGTCTGAGGTAAAATTTAGGGAGCAGAGGGCCAGGTTCCTTAGATCTGGAGGAGGAGGGAGGGGGCGGTTGGACCCATATCTGTATTTATCTAGTTTTGTGAATTTTTGCTTGAAGGCATTGGCGGCTGTCTGGGGGTCATTGAGTGTCTGGCCATCATGAGTGCTTGGGCCATTTGTGGAGCAGAGACCTCCCTTGATAAGGATGTTTACCTGGGCCCCAAATTTCTTGGGATCAGCCAGATTGTGCTGTTGTAGTTCTGTGATGTATTGAAGTTTGGCAACCTTAGAGCACTTCTTAGAGGAATATCAGAGCTCCCTGAATCTGATCCAGTCCACCTGCTGGCCAGACTTCTGATATTGGCCCCAAGCCTTGTCTTTCTGTACCATTAGTTTCTTTAGAGGAGGAGTTATATACTTGTAGCATTGATCCTTGACCCTGAACTTCTTAACTGGGGCATGTTTGTTGGTGATGGACAGAAAATTGTTTACAAAGTACTCAAGAGCAGAGTCCACATTGGGGAGTGAGCAGATGAGAGTCTAGTATGTGGAGGGGTTGCGGAATAACAGATGGACCAGACACAGAACTTCAGGTTCAACACACAATCTCTGTGTGATGTTTATTTAAAGTACAGAGGATAACCTTAAGCAATGGCATATCCCTTCTTCAAAACATCAGTTTGCAGCAACAGACTATGCATGTCCTTCATCTGCACTTAGCGCCTACTGACCCACTGATCTACTGATCTCTTTAGTGAAAATTATTTAATTTCCTATCTTGGTCTTGTGTGTTTGGGTGATGGGGAGCTCAAAAAAGAAAAAAACCCAAAACAAGCTAAAGACAAAGAACCTCAGTGCAGAAGCAGTAAAGCAAGGGTTCCCCCAAAGGGCATTGTCAATAAAGGCAAGTTTCAAAGACACACAACATCACACATACCCCCATAAGGCAAAGCATCATGGGATATATATGCAAATCACCATGAAACTTTAGGCTGGTTCAGCTTAAAGCAGGAATGCATGATGCCAAAGGGCCTCTCAAACAATCAGTAATTTACATGCATTTTAAATAATACAATGGGGTTTTTCTGATATCTCTACCCCAGTAACTTAATTTTTATAATGCAGTACCCTAGCAACATTTTACCTTTATCAGAAACACCTAGTGCCATGGTGTTTTCAACATTTACAGGTTTCATACACATAAGACATATACATCAAGGTATTTAATGACATAGTGCTATTGCATACTAAATCCAGCAACGAGGAACACAGCCTGTTGTTTTACATCAGCTCAGAGGTAACCACAATAACCTCCATCTACTAGGACCTGGGAGGGAAAATGAAAATTAAAGAGGCCACTATTGCATAGTCAAGAAAGGGATGCGGGTGCCCGTAGGTGGCCAACCTTATGGACTAGAAATTGTAAAGGCTAGATTAGGCTAAGAAATAGAAGAACTGTTGTAACAGATTTAAGAAAAGGTCAATCCTCAAGAGTGGCAGGATCTTCCTGTCACGCAGTCAATTTCCTCAAAGGAGGCATAGAAGGATTTATTTATTTATTTATTGAGATTTTGGATTAGCACCTTTGATCAGAAAGCTCTTTCATAGGCTCCACGCCAAATATGGCACAAACAAGAATACAGATACGTTCCACAGATACAGATACAGCAAGAAACGACTGAAAACTGTCTCCAGGCATAAATTCTAACAATAGTTACGCAGTCTAAGCACATACAGGGTCCAGAGTTAAAACCAAGGCTAACATTTCAATAGGTAATGGTAACATAACATGAGGACGCTTGTTTAAACAGTAGAATTGTACAACTAATAACATAGGCAGATAATTGGATTGTGCCTGAGTCAAAGAAAGAAGGAAGGTCTCGTATCAGTAGATAGGGACAGGGGAGGGAGGAAGAAAGTGTGGGGAGGGAGAAAGCAAGCAGAGGTGGTGGGTAGGATGGGGATAGATAGAAGGGAAAGGAAAGAATAGCTATGTAGTCAAAGTGGAATAAAGGGGGAGGAGGGGTGGAGGAGAGTAGGGAGGAAGAGGTGGTGTAGGTAGTGGGGTGATGATTAAGATGTATTCAAGTTCAAGTTCAAGTTTATTGCAGGAAAACTCTGTTGAGCGAGCTCATTCACAAGGAGGTCCTGAGGCACGTATACAGACAAATACATGATACATGTAGTGAATAACATAACAGTACATTAAGCGCAGACTAGGTCCATAAGATACATAGTTCTAAAATTAGAAGGTAATGATATTTAAACTCAAATTAGAAAGTGGCAGTGTAAGTAAAGGAAGTGTAAGCCTGTGGAGAAACATTGGGAATGGAAATAATGAAGACAACCGGAGAAAAATGAGACTGAAGAATTTAGAGATGGGGGAGGGGGGCAGGAACGGTGCTAGAGGGATAGGGAACTGAAAGGAAAGTGAGTGGGAGCAACGAGGATATATAAACAGAGGAACAATAAAGGGTCAATCAACAGATAAGAGGAAGTGAGGGTTGGGGAGAAGAGAGAGTCAGGGAGAATAGATTATAGGGGAGGAGAGATAAAGGCAAAGAGGAGTCAAGAGATCGACTGCAGGGATCATTTTGTTTAGCCACCTTAGGACAGTAGAAGTAAAAGACAGGTACTAGTACTAGACGAGATTCAAATAGACTAGAACTAGTACCAGTAGGATGTGAAGGAAAGGTGTGAAATAATGATGGAGAAGGAGATTTAAAAACAGCTACAGGTGTCTTTTATTTTGGAAGCAATTAGCCTTTTGAAGAAGTTCATGGGGACAACACTGGATAGTTTCAGAGAAGATTGTAACCAATTCCAGATGGTTGGGAGGGCACTTGAGATGGCTTGTCTACCAAAGGAGGTGCGAGTCCTGGGCATGCCGAAGAGGATAAAATCTGACTTCCTCAGTGAATATAGACTGCGGGAGATATGGATGACAGATGTTAGGTAGCTCGGGGGTTTGTTCAGGAGGAGCTTTAGGGTCCAGATACCAGCATGGAGCATACGTCTAATAATAAGTTACATCCAGCCAACAGCGGCATATAGAGTACAGTGATGGGTTCGGTGTGGATAGTTTGTAATGAAGCGCAGAGCACGGTGATAATGGATGTCCAATTTGTTTTGGTTAGTAATTGCAGAGGAGGTATAGATTATATCCCCATAGTCAAACAGAGGGAGGAAAGTGGCCTGAACAAGCCTGATTCTGGTCTAAAGAGGAAAGAGGGACCTATTGCGGAAGAAGAAGCCTAGCCTGACTTTCAATCTCCTTGTCAAGTCGTCGAGGTGATCATTAAAGGAGAGCGTGTTGTCTAACCAAATGCCAGGATATTTAAATTTAGAGATGACTTCCAGCAGTTCACCTAGGGAGGTAACAATAAAATCTTTGGGCGGGTCGAAAGGGGTAGCGGAGAAAATATTAGGGGAGAGGATCATGGCCTTGGTTTTCTTGGCATTTCAGAGAAGTTTGGCATTAATAAGATTAGTTTCTAGCTGTGCAAATTTGGCTTGGAGTATAGTATGTCCCTGACTTCAGGCAGTGTAGAACTTGATGTGTATAAAACTATATCGTCTGCAAAGAAATGCAAGTTTGACTTAGTTATTTGTGTATCAAGATCGTTGATGCACTGTATAGGGAGAACAGGACAGGACCGAGGATGGAGCCTTGCGGGACTCCCTTAGCAACTGGCAAGGAGGCAGAGAACAAGCCGCCTGCTTCTATTTTCTGTGTCCTTCCTGATAGGTAACTGGTAAACCACTGGGTAGTGGATGGGGTGGCACCTATTTTGGTAAGGCTATTCACAATTAAGTTGTGATCAACAGTGTCAAATGCTTTACTTATCTCTAACAATACTGCTCCCATGATCTTCTTGGAGTCCATAGCAGAGACCCAGTTATTGGTAACTTTGGCCAACGCAGTGACGGTACTTATGCTTAGTCACATAGGTCCCCGATTTAAATAAGGGTAGGATGTGAGAAGATTTCCAGCATGATGGAACTGTGGCAGTGGAAATAGAGAGGTTAAATATATGGAGAATGGGGGAGTAAGATGGGGTAACCAAGGTGGTAGGGAGGAAAGAGGTATGGAATGACGGAGGGGCAAAAAAGAGAAGAGGAGGTGGAGGTGGGTAGGAGGGAAAACAAATAATTTAGGCAGGGTAGAAAGCCCATTAAAGTGTTAACTTGACCGGGGGCCCAAGAAATGGACATGAATTGTAACATTTTACTAATTAGTAGAGATTACAGAGATTGCAAATGGTAGGAGCAAGTTAAAGGCACATTAGCAGTAGCAGTCACAGGTTGCCAGTGAAATTAGATGCTGCCAGAGTTTTTTCTTAAAGGAGCCCAGCAAAGTAGCACTGGTTTTGTCAGGAGGCAGGGAGTTGTACCACTGTGGAGCTCTGTACGCGAATGCTTGTTGTCCAAAGGTGGTGCAGCACCATGGAATTCTGAAAGCCTGTTTGCCAGAGCTTCTGGAACTGCATGGGTTACATGCAGGGGAAAGAAGGGCCAGTATGCCGGGGGTAGCAGTCCCAAGGTGACTTTTTTTGCAAGCAGGCTCGATTGGTATTTGAACCTGCTGTCAAATTGCAACCAGCTAACCTGGGCATAAAGATCGCAGGTGTGTGTCAACCATGCGGCACCAGTAAGAAAGCAGCATGCTTTATTTAAGCCTGTTTTGATACATCATAGGGCAGTGTCTGTTGCTGCACTGTAAATGACAATATCATAGTCCGAGAGAGAGAGACCACAGAACTGTGGATGCCCGTGTTCAGTGCTTCAGGAGTGAGATTATGTTTGTTACTGTATAAAACTCCTAAACACTGCTTAATAGCTTTGGCTGTTTGGTCGATGTGCTGGGTGAATGACAGGGTAGAGTCAATAGTCATACCCAGGTACTTGAAATGGTGAACCAGTTCAATGGGAAAGCCAGTGTCATTAATGATAGTAAGCAGGAAGGTTTTATGTCTGCCTTGGGAGATCGAAAACAACATTGTCTTAGTCTTGTTATAATTAAGGATGAGCTTATTATCCCAAAACCACTTCTCTGCAGATGTAAAGGATTGCTGAAGTTGGTCCTGGTGAAGGTGAGGGTCCATGTTGAAAGTAAAAAGTACAGCATCATTAGCGTATAGACATATGTGGTCGCAGCAAGCTCCTGGTAGTGAATTGAGTAAAATGCAATGACCCAAGATAGATCCCTGCGGGACTCCATAGTGTACAGGCCTACTATCGAACAAGGCGTTACCAATTTTTACCTGCTGAATTCAGCTGTTTAAGTAGCTGGAGAATCAGCTTGTACTGTCGGAGGAAAGACCAATGGAGGAGAGTTGTCTGATGAGAAGATCATGGTTGACAGTGTCAAAGGCCTTAGTAAGGTCTATGAAAGTTGCCCCTACCAAGAGCCCTCATTCCAGAGAGTTATTGATAGAGCCTGTAAACTCCAGGAGCGCAGTGATGGTACTATGCCCATGCCTGAACCCATGCTTTTGGGGACATTGGAGGTGGTAGTTATCCAGATACTCTACGAGATGGTTAGCCATGATGCGCTCCAGGGCCTTAGAGATCGGGGGAAGAATAGAGATCGGGCGGTAATTTCCCAGCAGTGCTCAGTCACCACTCTTGCGCAGCGGAGTGACCACTGCTGATTTCCAAAGATATAGAAATTGTGACTGAGAGAGTGACAGGTTGATTATTTTGATAAGAGGTGTGCGGATTTCCTCGAGGGTAAGGGCAACAAATTTTCAGTCCAAGGAGTCCCCACTGAATCTAGCTTTCCCCAGTACCTTCTTAAGATAACGTCTGACTTCATTTATAGACACTGCTTTGAAGTAAAATGGTGGGTGATCTTGGGTGGGTTCTGGACTGCAGAGTTCAGATGAGAAGACTGAGAAGTCACAAGCTGCAAACATTCTGGGAGGCACTTTGGGGTGGCTATTCTTCCATGTGCAGAAGACCAGGAAGTGGTCACTAAGGGCATCTGAAAATATGCCTACAGCTTTTATTCTGCCAGGATGGGACACAAGGACCCAGTCAAGCAAGGAGTGTTTGCCAGTTTTGCAGTTGTGCTGTGTTGTTTCACTGATGACCTGGGTTAGTCGATCATCAAGGAGCTGCACTTTGAACCCTGGATTGGAGGCCAGGGACCAGTTGAGACTGAATTCTCCCTGGATGATTAGCTCAAGGTGATTATGCTCTGAAAGCTTACTGGTGAGGGCTACGAGGGCAAGTGCAGCTGCCCTGGGAGGTTGATATGTGCAGCCCACTGTGCAGGACTTTGTATTACCAAGGGTTATAGTTATGAAGAGTGATTCACAGCAGTCACTGTCCAGGGAAGGGAGGCTGACTAAGGAGGCGCATAGGGTAGCCCTAATATAGATTAGGACACCCCCTCCTGTTTTATCTAATCTATCTTTTCTGAAGACTTCATATCCGGGAAGCTGTATTTCATGTGACTGGATTTGAGGCTTCAGGCAAGTTTCCGACAATGCAAGGAGGTCAGATTTGCATAGGTCTACCCAGGATTGCAATTCGTGCATCTTGGGGCATAGATTGCATATGTTCATGTGGACCATTTTTAGGCTCCCAGGACCAGATCAGTATGGGTCTGCTGGGGAGCTAATTTTGTGGTTGACCGGCGGGGAACCAGGGTTAGGCTCGATATCTCCAGAGAGCAGTGATAAGGCTAGAGATAATCGTTTTAGCACAAGGGACATGGTGGGAGAGGATCTATGACAAGTCTTGCTATAAATGGCTGAGGCAGAAAGTAATTTATAGCACACCCCCTTGTGGGTTAGCCCATGCAGTATGATCAGGGAATAATTGTACCTTGCGGGTGGGGCTGTGAAGTAAGGAGGTTGGGAAGAATCCTTCAGGTGCCCTGGAGGTCCCTGGTTAACTATACGAAGGATCAGGTGGTTCGACCATTGGAAGAGCAGAATGTAGAGAAAAGCAGAGGTTAGGCCTTTTAGTACCATTGTTAGTGGCAGGACCATATGGTGGGCTGCCTGCTCACTTGCTACATTAATTGTGCTGAAGTTCAGCAGCCAGCTAAGTGGGGTGGGGACACCTGGGAGTGGTGGTTGTTCAGTTTGCTGCAAGAACTCTTGTTGGCTATGTAACCTAGTGGCCAGGGCCGCAGGCCAGGGCAGGATCAATATGCTCCAGCGGAAGCATGTGCAGATGTATGTCTACCTTTGGGAAATCAGAATCAAATGGATGAGTAATCCTCTGTCACAGGTGAGATAACGTGAAGGATTTACTGGTGGTAGTGCTTGGTGCTGACTGTGGAGTTTTGGAGATAGCTGTCGAGGTTGAAGGAGCTGGCTGGGCATAGTAGGATGATGGGGCACCCTCTAGTGTAAGGAACTGATAACCTGCATATGAGAAAGTGAGCTGATTAAAAAAAAAAAAAAATCCAGTTCGGTCAAGTTTGAAAAATGGCGCCAAGTAGAGACTCGGTGTAACACAGTCACAGAGTTGGAAGGAGCCAGTTGTGGCAGGATCTTCAGTTCTGTACTTGATTAAGCTTTGAGAGGGTGTTCATGACTCTGACTCCAATTTCGGGGGAAGGGTTTGCGGTCTGATTACCCTCGCTGACCCCTTGGCTGGCTGGGCTGGCTGATTAAGCTTTGAGAGGGCAGCCATAGCTGCGACTCCAATTTCAGGGGAGAGTTTGTGGTCCAATTACCCTCACGGACCCCTTGGCTGGCTGGGCTGGCTGATTAAGCTTTGAGAGGGTGACCATGGCTCCAACTTCAATTTCGGGGGGAGGGCTTGTGGTCTGATTACCCTTGTGGACCCCTTGGCTGGCTGGGCTGGCTGATTAAGCTTTGAGAGGGTGGCCGTGGCTTTGACTCCAATTTCAGGTGGAAGGCTTTGGGTCTGATTACCCTCATGGACCCCTTGGCTGGCTGGGCTGACTGATTAAGCTTTGAGAAGGTGGCTGCTGCTCCGACTCCAGTTTCGGGGGGAGGGCTTGTGGTCCGATTACCTTTGCAGACCACTTGGCTGGCTGTTTCTGTCCAAGCATTGTAAGCAGGCATATGAACATATGAAACTGCCAGCAGATACAGACCTTACGGTCTATGTAGTCTGCTCAAGTGTGCAGCACTTTAGCAATTAAAACTGCAGCTGCCCCACTCCTCTTGGCACCCCTCACTGCATTTCCTCCTTTCTTCTCACCCCTCCAGTCCACCCTCAGTTTGGACCCTCCCTTTGATCCTGTCCCACCCCCTCTTGAAGCTGCTCACCGACCTCAATGATATCACCTCCTCTGGCAGCGCATTCCACCCTGTAATCACCCTTTCTGTGAAATAGTGCCTCCTCATTTCCCTCCTGAATCTTCCTCCTTCCAGTTTCAGACTGTGTCCCCTGGTTTCCCTCTCTCCTTTTAATCTGAACATACTCTCGGTTTTAACTCTGTTCATGTCCTTTTGGGTACTTGAAGGTCTCAATCATATCCCTCTCTCCTTTCTATCCTCCAGGGAATACATATTGAGCTCCCTCAATCTCTCCTCACGTGGTTTATCTCCCAACCCAAGGATCATTTTCGTTGCCCTACACTGTACCCCCTCCAGTAGCTTGATGTCCTGTTTCAAGTGGGGGCACCAGTACTGCATGCAGTACTCCAAATGCGCCTCACCAGGGACCAGTACAGGGTCAGGATTACTTCCCCTCTCCTAGTGGAGATTCCCCTTGCAATGCTCCCCAGCATTCTATTAGCCTTTGCTGCTACTCTCCTGCACTAGGCTGAGTGGTTTGCTTGTGAGTGTTCTGGGAGAAGGGAGTCCTTTTGATGTTCTACACAGCTCTTATATAACCTTTTTATAGTTTTAAGAGAGTTAATTTTTGCTGATTTTAGTTAGTTATTAGCTTAGCTAAGGGAGCGTTAGCGAGGGTTAAAAAGTGAGGCAGAGCTAGGAGACAGAGTTTTTTGTTTTCAGTGAGGTCCCGTGTGTGGAGCAGTTTGTACCTAGATTCCTCGGAGTTGGAGGTGGAGTATCAGATGTGCCCAGTTCTAGTGGTCCAAGGAGAGCAGCACTGTGGAGTTGTGGAGGTGATTCACTGTGTACCGGCACACCGGTGGAGTTGGAGTGCTATCTGTATCCTAGCAGACCCAAGGAGAACAGTGCTGCAGAGCCATGGATGGATCTGTCTGTGGTCCAGAATGCCAGCAGAAGGAGGGAGAAAGGAAGAATAAAGAGATTAAAAATTTGGCGGTGTGGTGATTTTGTGATTTGGTGAATTGGACACTGGAGCGAGGTCTTGCTGGTGGTAGCCGGTGGCAGGACTGAGCGCCGTCGAGGAGCGGTGTGAGGAGGAGTAAACCCTCCTCAAACTCACTGTCTGGACTGTATCTCTGGAACCTTTAGCGAGGAAGATACGTAATCAACGCTAATTGGAGTCTCTCTGTTTCCTCGTCAGCGTACGGTGGTGCTTTTTGTCTGCTGCCAGGCTGGAAGAGAGAAGAGTGAGCTGGGGTAATTTTGTATCCGACCCAGCTGGAGTTACTGAGGGCAACGTTAATCTTCCCCTGGACAGTAGAGGTAAGGGCTAGTGGCTCTGCAGGACTGTCTTGTTACCTCCAGAGTGTGGAGGTAAAAGGGGAACGGGTTCACGGTATAGGTTATCGACTGAACTGTGACCTTGAGTTGATATGCCAGCAATAAGACACAAAGAGGTGTGGGTTATGGCCTGATAAGAGCAGGCCCCATGTGCGTTATGAGACACGAGGCACTTGTGCCAAGTGCCTTTAGCACCTGGGAAGTGTTTTATCAGGCCATAACCCACACCTCAGAGTGTCTTATTGCACTTATAAAATGGGCCCCACTAGAAGAAATTAAAAGTTTAAAAAAGAAAAAAAAAAGGAAAAAAATGGGGTGGGGGGAGAGTTTTCCAGTTGGAAGAGAAAAATAGCTCCTCAATGTACTGTGTTGTACAGTACAGCACAGTGTATTTTTTTAGCTTTCTTGGTCACCAGTAGATGGACCTTCCCCCCACACACACATTCTGTTTAGGTTAAGTTCTCCCCATAGTTCCTCTATGTACTGTGCTGTACAGTACTGCACAGTGTACTTTTTAGCTTGGTCACCAGTAGATGAAGCCCCCTTCCCCACACACACATATTAGGTTAAGGCCCCCCCCTCAGTACACACATACACACACTGTTGTGCTTTTAATTCATGCACAGTCTGACATTCTGTGTTTTTAAACTGATGATGGCAGTTTTGTTGGGAGCGAACGTGTCCCTCTTCAGGCCTCATATTCCACAGTGTCTTTCTTTTCAGTTACATCTGGCCAAATGAACGCGTCTTTGAAAGGAAAAGGAGGATGGAGTGCTTCCCCCTCCCCCCGAGTTCTGTGTTTTCGAGTGACCGGAATTGGGTCTCATGTTCTGGTGATGGTCGAGGGAAGGGGGGGCACGGAATACACTGGGCACAGGAAAAGTAAAAAACAGGTATAAAATGGAGCGCAGACTTCAGAGAAGCTGCCGCACTTCACAGAACTTAGCGGGACAGCTGCAGCAGACGTGACAAGACATTTTATCAAACAGAGGAAAAAGTATGTTAACCATGTCATTGGGTTTTGACCGTTTTGTTTTTATTTAACGTACTGTGAGTGTTACTCTTTGTGAGGAGCGATGCAAGTACTGATTTCTACAGTACCGTGACACTGCTCTCCCGTGGTTTTGTCCGATGCCAGCTGAGGAGCTGCAGTGGGAGAGCGGTGGCACGTATTGATTTTAAAATGTGCTGTGCCCTTGTTGGCACAAATAGTGCCAGCTACATGGTTATGTCCTGACAAGGACATGGCTAAAAAAGGCTTTTGGCCAATCAGGACAGAGGAAAGTTTCTGACCATTTTATAAGCAAGCAATAACACACGAGGAGGTGTGGTTTATCGCCTGATAAGAGTATGCCCAGGGGTGTACTAAGGCACGAGGCGCTTGGCGCGAGTGCCTTTATGCTACTGGGGCGTGTTTTATCAGGGCGATAAACCACACCTCAGAGTGTGTTATTGCACTTATAAAATGGGCACTCTAGTAAAGAAGTTAATTGAAAAAACAGAAAGTAGAAAGTGGAAATAAAAAAAGTATAATACTATGATCAGTAAAAAAATAATAAAAAGTAGTCCCTGCCATTGTGTTTTACTGGAGATGTTTAATGTAGGTGCTTGACTAGTGTTTGTATCTAAAGTCCCCAAGTATCAGTCACACACAGAAAAATATTCAACCCATGTTTTTACTTCATACATAGACACATATTCAAACCCATTTTTTTAAAAATATTTCTTACTTTGCGCAGGCTGTTTCAGTTACAGGCATTGAATCACCGAGACAGTTTGAGTTGCAGACATTGGGAATTGACCTTTGCAGTGTTTCTTGGCTCCCTTCCTGTTCCCTGAAAATAGAGAAAGCCATTTTTTTTTGAGGTTCGAGAGTTTACTGTGTTTATTTAAATTAAATGGCTTGCTGACTGGGAGCGAGCATGTCCCTCAGCAGCCACCGTACAAACTCGTTTTGTGCTTTGCATTTCGCAAAATGTTAGGTTGATGGAGAAAAGGAAACTTAGTTCACTTTTATGATGACAGATGATATTTTTTGGAATGGGAGCATAAATACGCTGAAGTTGGTATTTAAAAGTGCAGTGCACTCTAAAGCGGGATCCCTGACGGAGGATCGCTGTCGGATGTGTGGCGGGAATTTTAAACCCGCAGCTTCTACTTCGCTGTTTTTGAAGTCCATACAGATTAGGTTTGTTTTTGAATTGTTTTACTTCCGTTGAACCTTCACTTTATTTGGGTTTGGTTGCAGCATGGTCGGGGGGTGCTAGTCAGCGAGTACAGGTTCTGCATGGTGTTTACACATATAGGAAATGCTATCTGAAGTATAAAAAGGTTATTGATCTTTCCCTGTTGTGTGGTCACCCAGGAAAGAAAAGTGCCGGCTGACATAGACATGTCCTGATAAGGACACTGCTGAAAACGGGTTTCAGCCAATCAGGACTCTGAATTTCTATTGCCCATTTTATAAAGATGGTTAGAGGGCGGTGAGAGAGCCCTTGTCAATGCCAGCCTGAGCCCAGTAAAACTCAAAAGTAGGATCAAGAGGGGATCCCTCATTCAGTGTGAGGGTTTGAGGGACCCCAGTTTCTTTGACCATCTAAAGAGTGAACCTGAGGAGTGAGAGTCCTTAGGAAGCTGTGCTTAGAGGGGAAACATCACTGATCCCTTTCTGTGAGCCATCTCTTGAAGGAACCCAGGTCATGGAGAAACAGTCCAGTGAGAGAGGGAAGTGATTTCTATTTATAAAAGTAATTCTCACTAAGGTCCAACTACAAGAACTGCTCCACAGACTGATGGACTCCCTGGAGGAAAAAAAATGTTTTGATATAAATTGTTTGAGGTTCAGGGAGGTTTTTTGGGTTGTTGACTGAGAGTGAAAGATTGAGAGTAAGTGTGTATGGAAGAGTGAGTGTTGTGTGTGGTGAGTGAGTAGTTAGTATCATTGTTTTTAATATTGATTTGATAGTATTTGGTTGATTTATAGCTCTTGAATTAAAGTAGTGATAGGATGTGTTAGGGAACAGCTTCCAGGATAGGGTACTATTCCCCCTCCAGGCTCTGTGATCTCTGACCATTTGAGTACCCTCCATTACCAGCTGAGGCATATAGGCACTGTAGAGCACTGGAAATAATGCGTAGGAGGAGGAAACAGAGTCGCGGAGTCTGGAAGTTGGAATATAGTGGAGGGGGAAGGGTGGATTGGGGTGGTGGAGATGAGGAAGTGCCCTGGGATGAAATGGGCTCAGAAAAGGGGTCCTCCCAACCTGGTACCCATACCCAGGGCTCCACAGTTAGTGGGCAGATCGCTAGACCAGCTTCATCTGCTTATCCCTCTTGGCCAGTGTTGTGCAGTGCCAGATCTATTAAGAACAAGATGACAATAATCGTCGATCTTGTTGCGACATCTGATCTGGCTTGCATCACCGAGACCTGGCTGGATGTAAGTGCTGGCCCTGTGTTGGAATTGGCCATACCAGCCGGGTACTCAGAAGTACACTGCCCCAGAATGGATTGTAAGGGTGGGGGAGTGGCAATTTGATTTAAATCAGATTTGAGCCTCACAGCCTTCCCAGTGGGAACAACAAGATCCTTCATATGAGTAGCTGTTCAAGGGTTTGCAGGTGTAGGCTGCAGAGTCTGTCTCATCTACCAGCGTGCGAGGGATGAGAAGGAATTTCTACAGGATGTTGCAGACTTTGTTGCCGAACTAGTTTTGGAGTCCTCTAGATGGATTATTCTGGGGGACTTCAGTGCTTGGGTTGATGATGAGCTCTCACAGTTTGGACAAAACTTCCTCCAAATAATGTGCTTATTGGGCCTGACACAGGTTGTTACCTCTGCAACCCATATTCATGGCCATTCGTTGGACCTCGTCTTCCTGCTGAGAATGGAGGTCTTTGACCTTATGATGGAGTAGGTTGCATGGTCAGACCACAATACTGTGAGGTTCTCTTTTGAGGCCCTCCCAATAGACATACCCCTATGGAGATGGTCCAGTACTTCCCCCTTAAGGGGTGTGACCTCACAAGGTCTGATGGCGGTGCTGTGCCTATCAGGTGCAATGAGTGTATGTGAGGAGCCAGGTGAAGTGGTGCAGACCTGTAACAGGGTTATTACTGAGGCCCTCAACTCTATCGCACCTGTTCGTGCTCGACCCCTCACTTAACAACATAGGTCTCCCTGGTTTGATGGGACTATCAGGGACATGAGGAGGGGTCGAAGGTTGGAGCGGTGCTGGCAGAGGACCAGTCTGGAGGAGTCTAAACTTATATTGATGCTCCATTATAGAGACTAGCAATCAGCAATCTCCTGTAAGAAGGCAGAGTTCCTGTCCAAGGAGATTGCTGCAGCAGCTAACAGACCAGCTCAGCTCTTCTGTAGTGTTAATAGGTTGTGCAATCCAGCCTGTCTTCTGTCCGGATGAGCCTTTTCACAATCTAGATGTGAAGAGTTTGCTCTGTTCTTTGCCGAAAAGATTGCCTCTATCAGATTGGAAATCCAGTCAGCGCCCTCTGATGGACTTTGCAGTGATGGACTTGAGATCTTGGGCAGTCGTTCTGTCTGGTCCGACTTTGACCGGTTGGATGTGGGGGGGGGGGGTGTTGTGAAGGTTGTCCAGGGGTTACAGCTAACCTGCTGTAGTTTGGACCCAGGACCAATGCACCTCCTAGTGGGATGTGTTGATGTTATTGGCCCAATCCTAGCCAGGATAGTTCGGGGTTCCCTAGTGACAGGGTTTTTTCCAGAACCCCTGAAAGAGGAGGTTGTAAGACCACTCCTGAAAAAATCTTCATTGGATCCGGACTGCCTGGCAAACTAGACCTGTCTCTAACCTGCCCTTCATGAGAAGGTTATTTAGAAGGTGATAACTGCTCAACTGGAGACACATTTAACATCTCACAGCATCTATGACCCTGTCCAGTCTTGTTTCAGGAGAAGGCATACTACCGAGACTGTCCTTGTCCGGGTGCTGAATGATCTCCTAGCAGCGAGGGATCGGGGAAGATGTTCCATCTTGATCCTCCTTGATCTCTCGGCAGCATGAGACACCGTGGACCATGGGGTATTGATGGAACACCTGTGAGTCTGGAGTGGACTGACTGGAACAGTTCACAACTGGTTTAAATCTTTCCTCACTGGCAGGTCGCAGTGGGTGGTGACTGGGATTTTTCCCTCGTTGCCTATGCCCCTGCCATGTGGGGTACAGCAGGGTTCAGTTCTGTCCCCTATGTTGTTTGCAGTGTATATGCTACTGTTAGGAGACATTATTAGATGGTATGGGCTGAGTTTTCACTGCCATGCAGATGATACTCAGCTTTACCTGTCTTTTGCACCCAAGCAGCAGGACACGATCTCGGTATTTAACAGCTGCCTTGCTGAGATTCAAGACTGGATGAGGACTAATCGGTTGAGGTTGAATCCAGACAAGACTGAGGTACTGGTGCTGGAACCTGGTCACTGGTGGGTGAGGGGGCAGTCTGGTTAGGTCTTAGGGATGTGGCTTGGGGACTCCTACTTGCTCACCTCTGATCATGTGAGGAATCTTGGCATTGTTCTTGACTGCTGATTGACGCTTAAGTGTCAGGTGTCAGCCATGGTCCGGACCTCTTTTTACTATCTGAGGAACATTGCTAGGATTAATCTACCAGCACTGGTCCATGCCTTTGTGATCTCTCATCTTGATTACTGCAGTGCCCTATACCTAGGGCTTCCAAGGGTAGATCTTCACCACCTGCAGTTAGGTGGTGGATCTGCTTCCAGGTCAGTTTAGTGACCTTTAAGGCCCTCCACGGGCAGGGACCCAGCTACCTGCAAGACCTCCTACATCCCTACTGCCCCTCCCGGCCTCTTCGCTCCATGGACAAGGGATTGCTAGAAATTCCCATGGTCTTATTACAGACATCTGGAGTGTGTACTTTTGCATATGCAACCCTGACCCTACAGAATTCTCTATGTCGTCATATTCGAGAGAGTCCAACTGCAGACCAATTTAAAAGTGAGAGCTGAAAACCCATTTATTCAGACAAGCTTTCACAGTAATGAATAATTAGCATATATGAGGATTTTATATGTTATGATATATGTACTGTTTTAAATGTTTTGTATTTGATGTACAGCGCTTTGGGTCATAGTGAGAATTGCACTTTGTAAATAAAGATGATGATGATGATTTCCCCAGTTACTAGTACTCCCAGATCCTTCTCCTCCATTGACTTGGATAACTGCACTACCCCCAACCAGTAGCTATTCCCTGGATTTCTGGCTCCTAAGTGCATGACTTTACACTTCTTGGCGTTGAACCCTAGTTGCCATGTGGTTGACCAGCCCTCAAGTCTTGTTAAATCCTCCTGGAGTACTTTACCGCCTTCCCCTCCATCCACTTCTGCACAGATCTTACTGTGATCTGTGAAGAGATTGATCTTACTCTTTATATTGGCTTGTGGGCATGCACAAGCAACATCTTGTGGTAGCAAACTGTGTGAGAGGCCTTTTGGCACCATGCATTTCTGCTTAAAGTTGAACCAGCATAATATTCTGCAGTGATTTGCATATGAAGCCCATGATGCTTTGCATTGTAGGGGCATGTGTGATTTTATATTTCTTTGAAACTTGGCTTCCCGGGCAAATGCCGTTTGGTGTAACCATTGCCTCAGTGCTTGCGTACAGCAGTTCTTTGTCTTTTACATTGTTTTTTGTTTTAATTGGGTTGACCACAACATAACCCAGATAGACCATCTTAGGGTAACTGGTTCATTCCACTGGGGTGTCAAACAGATGAGGCATACTGATGAGTCTAGGTAGGATGTAAGTCGTGTCTATGTCTTCTGTTGGCACCCTTTGCAAACTGTGTGAGAGGGCTTTTGGCACCATGCATTTCTGCTTAAAGTTGAACCAGCATAATATTCTATGGTGATTTGCATATGCAGTCCATGATGCTTTGTATTGTAGAGGCATGTGTGATTTTGTATATCTTGTGGTAGTAGCACATTTCAGAGGTGTGTCAGAATTATGGCAAATACAGGGGATGCTTTAGTAGGTGCATCCCACCACCGCCAATCAGCGAGCATGCTAGCGATGACAGAAAACTTCAAAGAGAGCCAAAAAGTTGAAAGAAATCTGCCGCTGCAGCCAGGTGCAGTTCCGTCATTGGAGTGGCAGATGACAAGACTCCGGCCATGCGCATTACAGTGCAGAGTAGTGCGCATGACTTCCTGGTGAAACATTTCAATAAATAATGTAGCCGCAGAGCGACTTTCCACAATGGTGGCTCCTACCGCCTGCCACACAGTCCCACAAAGCTGACATTGGGGGTGCCCAATTCCTGTGTCATCATGTATTTCCCCCCCATTAAATGTGGCAAAATGGAATCCCACCCCAGTGTGCCGAAACATGGTGGCTCCTGCCGCCCACCACACACTCCCGAGACGTCGACATCGGGGTGCCCAGTCCCCATGTCGACATATACCTCTCCCCCATTAATGTGGCACACAGGGAGCCCACCCTAGTGTGCAGTTTTTTTATTTCTTCTGACACTAGGATGCACACTCCCGGTGTTGAATGTGCCCCATACCCCAATACATTATTTGCTGAAATTGGGGTGCCCAACCCCTGTTTCGGCATGCACCCCCCACTATTGTGGCACACTGGGAGCCCACCCCAGTGTGCCCACGTTAATAAAAAAAAAATTTCCCTGTGAAAGAATAAAACCATCCTTTGCTGTTTTATTTATTTTTTGTACCTGTAAAAAAGGAAATGGTCCATCGTTGTGTTGCCGCCCCTTCCCCATCCAAACCCTCCTTCTGCGCACCCACCTCCCCATACCCCACACCCCATACTTACCTCTGGAGGTCGGGCACTGTCATCTTCTGTGGACTGGGACACGTCCGCACTCTGCAAAGTCGAACCACAAAATTAATAATCGAAGGTAAGCCGTATAATGGGAGTTATTTGGGGGGGGGGGGGTCAACTTAGGTTGATAATTTAGCTATTTTTTTGAATTTTGGTCCCACATTTTCAACATGGGGTTCTTGGGACCCCAACTCGTGAACACTGGCACTGTCATTTCGTTCCTTGATCTCAACAGGTGATCTTGCGGTCGCTGCATGGAATCGTCTTTTGGGACTAATTAACAAAATGACAGTGCCATTGTTCATGACGGGAGGTCCCAAAAAGCTCATGTTGCAAATTTGGTGAAACAATTCCAAACAATGACTTTGTTATGAGCGTGCATTGCACAGTTTCTACACATGTTTGTAACTTCACCAGTTTTTAATATTTTCACTCCAAATTTTCAACGTTGACATTTTTTCACACCTCCTTATGAATAGTATAGCTGTCATTATTCACATCCTTCCCAAAATGTGTTTTCACACCCGTGGCACAGAATGGCATGGTCGCTGTGGGAAATCAACTTATGGGACAGGTTAACACAATCACAGTGTCACTGTTCATGACAGGAGGTCCCAAAATGCACATGTTGAAAATGTGGTGGAAAAATTCCCTAACATGATTGCGTTACGGACTTGCATTGTGCAGTTTCTATGCACGCCTTTAACTGCGCCAATTTTTCATATTTTCACTCCAGATTTTCTACATTGCCATTTTTTCCCATCTCCTCATGAACAGTACAGCTATCATTTTTCACATCTTTCCTGAAATGTGTTTCCGTACCTGTGGCACTGGATGGCTCAGTTGCTGTGCGAAATTACCTTTCAGGATCTAGTAATGAAATGATAGTGACACTGTTCATGAGGTGGGGTCCCCAAAAGCCCATGTTGAAAATTTGGAGTGAAAATACCAACAAACACCCGGGGCGTTAGTGTTTTTAACCATAACGCCCCACCCTATAGAGACTGACAGGTGTCGGGGGTGTGACTTCGGTTTGTCAGCCGTAATGCTCACAGCATTCCACCCCCACCTCCACCCTGCAGCCTTTGACAGGCATCGAAGTGTGCCTTGGGGTCTTCGGTCCTAACGTTCACCCCATTCTCCTATACTGCGCCCATCTCAGCTTATTTCCTTATGGAATGGGGTGAGCGTAAGAGCCGAAGACCCCAAGGCACACTGCAACACCTGTTGCTGTCTGCAGAGTTGGATGAGGTGGAATGGCATAAGCGTTATGTCCAGCGACCCAAAGGCACATGCCCAGCGCCTTTCAGTCTCTGCAGGGGGGTGACGGTTAGCGTTAGTTCAATATTTCACTGCCATTCCTATTATGCATCTCTCTAACTCCTGCACTACCGATGCCAATGCCAGCAAGCCAACATTTGGCATTGACAAATGCTTGTTATCCCTTCTGATATGTTGGCAATGGAAATGTTAAACATCACTGGTCCTAGCACTGAGCCTTATGGGACTCCACTTGTTACTGTTCTGGGCTCCAATAGCTCACCCGCCACGACTACTCTCTGCTGATTTTCCTGTAATCAGCTCTTAACCCATTGAACCAGTTTCCTCCCTGCTCCCAGGTTACCCAACTAGCTGGTCAGCCTTCCATGAGGCACCAAGTCAAAGGCCTTGCTGAAGTCCAGGCAAAGGACATCCACCATATGGCCTTTATCCAGTGCCCATGTTACCCAATCAAAAAAGTCAACCAGGTTTGTCTGATAAGATCTGCCTTGGACAAACCCATGTTGCCTTCCGTCCTGGAGATCATTCTCCTCCAGAAATTTCACTAGACTTTCCCATCAGCTTTCCTACAATGGTGGTAAGGCTCATCAGTCTGGCTGGCCTGCTGGTGCAGCTGCAAGGTGTCCGCGTGTGATGCCAAAGTCCCGGGTTCGGGAACGGACCCGGGATGTTGGAGGGCTGGCCGGGTGGAGAAGGATTAAGCATCCGATGGATGGCTCTCCTCTGGGGGAGGGGGGTGTCCAGCGCAGCAGCCACTCCTGTCAGAGGCCAGGAGACCCATTACGGCTGGTGAACAGAATAGTGTGTGGGAGGTGGGACAAACATAGGACTTGTTCCTCTGATGTCATTGCACATCCCACCTCCAGGGGAAAATGCAGCATCTGAAAAATCTGGCCACCTCGACATGATGCCCTGCTCTGCTTCTGCCCCATTGCCCTTTATCATCCTTCGGGAGGGTCCCACTCCCATGGCCCCACCCTGGGGGGTTAGCCAGGGCTTGCCAAATGGTGTCCACTGGGGGGTTGGGGGTGCCCTCCCGGTGGCCCCGCCCGGGTGACATAAGCCCCGAGCATGGCACGGCAGAGTGGTGCAGGGGCTGAGTCCTCCTCGAGGAGAGGGGCAACCAGGCCAAAAAAAAAGGCTCACCAGTCTGTAGTTCCCTGGTTCATCCCTGGGCCCACTCTTATGGAGGGGCACCACATGCGCCATCACCCAGTCCCTGGGCAAGCACCCAGCACCCAGGAAGGTGTCGAATAAGTCCACCAGCAGACCAACCAGGACTTCTGCAAACTCTCTCAGGACCCTAGGGTGAAATCCATCTGGCCCTGGTGCCTTGTCCACCCTTAGGGACTTAAGGCCCTCCAACATCCTGTCCACTGTGATCTCCCCATACGTAACCTCCCCCGACACCCACCCCACCGTTCCCCTTAGACATGAGCCCTTCTCTCTCCCTAGTAAATACTGAACTGAAGTACTCGTTGAGTACTTCTGCCTGATCTGCCCCCTTTTCTGCCCATCCTCCTCCATTCTTGATCCTAACGATCTGATCCTTTCTCTTTCTCTTCTCTCCTATATACTTGAAGAAATCCTTTTCCCCTTCTCTGATCCCTTGTGCTAGCCTCAGTTCTCTTGATGCCTTGGCTGCCCCAAACTATTATACTTACCCCTCTGGACTTTCTTACGCATTTCTCCTTGTCCTCTACATAGTTCAAGCTTTTAAAGTTCCTAAAGGCAGCCCTCTTTTCTCTCACTCTCTCCTCAACCTACCTGTTCATTCAGCTCAGCTTCTTGACCCTGTGTTTTTTCCTCTGACTCTTTACACATGTGCTAGTGGTCTCAGCCACCTCCAGCTTGATGATTGCCCATTTTTGCTTGGCAGCCATGTGTAGGTGGATGTTAGCTAGGTGCCCTTCCAGTATTCTTCCCATCCTGCCAAAGTCTGCCCTTTTGAAGTCCTTAGTCTTTGTTGTGGCTACCTCCTTTCCTAGATGGAGGGAGAACCACACTGTGTGGTGGTCGCTTCATGCCGGGGGGTCCTTCACCCCAATGTCTTGGACTTGTTTGCCGTCCATCAGCACCAGGTCCAGAATGTCCCCCTCCCTAGTTGGCTCTGTTACCTTCCATGTCAGAAAGCCATCGTAGAAGGCCCCCAGAAGGATCTGCTCCCGGGCATATGAGGTAGCCGAGATGTTCCATTCTACCCCTGGCAGGTTGAAGTCCCCAACCACCACAGTGCTACCTTTGCCACTAAGCATCCTTATCTGCACCCCTAGCTCCCTATCAATCTCCTTCATTTGAGTTGGAGGCCTATATACAACCCCCAATCTAACCTTCTTACACTTATAGCTCTGGAGTTGCACCCATAAGGCTTCCCCTTGCCTGTTACACATTATCCCTTCCCTAACATAAATAGCCACCCTTCCCCATTTCCCTTTTTCTCTGTCCCTGCAGTATGGGTTGAATCCTGGGATGAGTAGGTCCCAGTCTTGGTATTAGGTGGCCCATGTCTCAGTGATGGTGGCTATGTCTACCTCCCCTTCCACCATTATTGTCTGCAAATCTACTATCTTGTTACCCAGGCTCCTAGCATCCAGAGAGACCACCCTCCGCTGTGATCCTATCACCTCATTGCTTTTCCCCTTCCCCATCCCCTCCCCATAAATATATATATTTTTATTTTATTCTTTGCTAACCAGGGAAGGCCCACTAGGCACAAGTGCCTGTTTTCATGGGTGATCCAGGAGCACTTGAGTGGTTTAATGACTTGCTTGGAGTCACACAGTATGTAAGTGGAGGTTATGGGAATCAAACCCAGGTCTGCTAGATGTACCTAGTTCATTCATAGCTCATTACTCTAACCTCTAGGCTATACTGCCAGCCTTATAATACATATCTGATATGGATATAGGCCAATATGATATAGAGCATTGGGAAGGTCATTTATGAACCGAGAGAATAAGAAAGGTCCCAGGACAGAAGGTAGCCAAACAACAGTACGGCATCACAGCCCAACCAGAAGAGTTTAAAGATTCACTCACAGTTTTATTCAAAGATTAAAAAATGATTCACAGCAGCAGCAAATACTCCCCATGTAGATGCCAGAAGTCTGCTGCTGCTATGAATCATTTGCTTCTGCTATGAATCATTTGCTGCTGCTATGAATCATTTGCTGCTGCCATGAATCATTTTTTAATCTTTGAATGAAATTGTGCGTGAATCTTTAAACTGTTCTGGTTGGACTATGATGCTGTACTGTTTTTTGGCTACTTTCTGAGTTTTACGTAGTGGCTCCAGTCCTATATTCTATGTGCCGCCTTTTTTGTTTCTGGTCCCAGGATAGAACCCTGTGTGACAACAGGTGGACTGCAGCTGTTTTGGTAACTTTTCCATTGTGGGGACCCCCCCCTTCAGCACTCATATCAAATAACTCTTCTGTATATCTTCTCATAAGTTCTGGCCCGAGGCGGTGGATTGTGAGAGGACCACAGCCTTGAAATTTGCATTTGACTCCCTTGCACCAGCCTGTGTATGACCCAAATCTTCTCACTTGAGGTCCCCCTGGTTTGATGGGAATCTCAAGGCAATGAAGATTGCGGGTCAGAAGTTGGAGCGCTGCTGGCAGAGGTCTGGCTTGGAGGTGGACAGACTGGCCCCAGGGGTGTAGCTACAAGGGTGCAGGGGGTGCAGTGGCACCCGGGCCCATGAGGTTTGAGGAGCTGAAATCATAATTTTGATGTTTACTCAAAACTGGGGAGGGGCCCTGTAATATCACCCTGCACCCAGGCCCTTTGGGAATTTGCTACGGTACTGACTAGCCCTGTGCTGACATTATAGTGAGTATCATGGGCAATCACTTGTAAGAAGGCAGAGTTGCTCTCCAGAGAGGTTGCTGCCAGGAAGATTCAACCAACTGCACTTTTTCAGACTGTGGACAGGTTCCTAAACCCAGCCTGTCTCCAGCTGAAAAAGACTTTTTCTGATGCTTTGTGTAAAGAGTTTGCTCAATTCTTCTTGGACAGGGTGGCTGCCATCTGGCAGGGCGTTCCACCAGTGAGCCTCACAGAGGCCTGCAGTGATCTTCTGGATCGCCCGGAGAGCGCTCCGCCTAGTTGGGGGGAGTTTAAACCAATGGAGGTGTCTGAGGTTATTGGGGTTGTTTCCAAGTTAAAGCACACATATTGTGAACTGGACCCAGTACTGACTCATTTCTTGATGAGATGTGTTGACACTGCTGGTCCGGTGCTCTTTGTTGGAGGGGAATTTTCCAGATGCCTTGAAGGAGGCACTGGTTCACCCCCCCAAAAAAGCCATCGCTAGACCCTGATGTCAAGATGAATTACCGTCCAATCTCCAACCTCCCATTCTTAGGAAAGGTTGTTAAGAAGGTTGTGGTGCAACAACTTAAGGAGCACCTTATGGCCCTTGATGTCTATGTGCCATTCCAGTCTGGATTCCATGTGAGGCATAGTACGGAAACTGCACTAGTTTGGGTGCACAATGACCTACTCAGGGCTAGAGATCACAGGGAGGGGACAGTTCTTGTCCTCCTCAATCTCTTTTCAGCTTTTGACATGGTAGACCATTCTGTGTTGCTTGACCACCTGAGGGAATTTTGTGGACTCACTGGCTCTGTCACCAACTGGTTTGAGTCCTACCTCATGAACAGGAGACAACTGGTAGTGATGGAGAATTTCTCTTCCTCCTCTAGCCTCCCGTCGTGTGGAGTACCTCAAGGGTCGGTCTTGTCACCAATGTTGTTTGCCGTGTACATGCTGCTCCTGGGTGGGCTCATTAGGAAATATGGTCTGGGTTTTCATTGCTATGCCAGTGATACCCAGCTGTATTTTTCCTTTGCTGCTGGAACATCCAGTGCGGCGGAAGTATGAAATAGTTGTCTTGCAGAGATCAGTGACTGGATGGCCTCCAGCTGGTTGCGACTGAACCCTGACAAGACGGAGGTACTGGTGGTGGAGTCGAGCAGAGGGTGGAATAGGATGGCTTCTGGTGCTGAAACCAGTTTATTTCTGGGATCTGAGCCATTGAAGGCCTCCTCTAGGGTGAAAAATCTTGGTGTGACCTTTGAGAGCGGATTGTCATTTGATTTTCAGGTGTCATCCGTTGTCTGGACCAGCTTCTGCCATCTTAGGAATATCACCAGGGTTAAGCCCCTAGTTCCGTCCATAGACTTCCCCACCTTAGTTCATGACTTTGTGGCATCCAGACTTGATCACTGTAATGCCCTGTACTTCAAGGTCTCGGGAGTGACCTCCACCCACTGCAGCTAGTGCAAAACGCAGCTGCCAGGCTGCTGACTGGGCAGCTAAAATTCTGTCACATCACCCTGGTGCTGCGTGAACTGCACTGGCTGCCAGTGAGGTGGAGGATTCTCTTTAAGGTGGGCTTGCTCACCTTTAAGGCCCTACATGGGCTGGGCCCTGGCTATTTGTCTGACCTTTTACACCCACTGTCTCGGTCCGCTCCCTCCAATCATTCTCTAAGGGGCCTCCTGGCGATTCCCAGGATGAGGCTTAAAACTGCCAGTGACAGAGCATTTAGTGTTGTCCGCCCCATCCTGTGGAATTTGCTCCCTCCATCTATTCGGGAGGCCCCTTCGGTTGAGGTTTTTTAAGGCCCGCCTCAAGACCTTCCTGTTTAGTCAGGCCTTCACAGACCTTATATATTAGTCCTCCTTGGGAGCCCCAGCTCCTTTTCCCTCTGAGTACCTATTTTAATAGGGTTCTATGTTGTCACAGACTGTTACTTTATATGCTATTATTATTATTTATTTGATATTTATTTATTTTGTATCGGTAGTATGTTTTTAATTGTACAGCGCCCAGAGCCTCTGGGATTGGGCACCTGGAAAAATAAAATTTGCCTTGCCTTATTAACTGCTGTTTTTGACAGAGGAGAACTTTGGTTTCAGAGCAAGGAACAGCAGTCTAGAACTACAGATTTTTCACTGATAAATCACTTCTATCTCAGCAGGAGTCAATACCTGTTTGGATTAAGCAAACAGATACTTTATTAGAAGAAGGGGGTCTCATTTAAGTAAAAAAAAAGAAGAAAGTCACTGTGTGTTTCTCTGAGGAAGGGGGCTGTATCAGCTTAATTTACTGAGTCAGGAGCAGAGGGTGAATCTAATTGGGGGTGTGGCTTAGGAGCTTAGGAGTACAAAAGCAGGTGTCTTCAATTACAGCTTCCTGCTATTTTTGACAGAGGAGAACTTTGGTTTCAGAGCAAGAAATAGCAGTCTAGAACAACAGATTTTTTACTAATTGCCCTCCTTCCCACCCTAAGCCAGTTCTACTTTTATAGCCACTGGATTTGACTGACAACAGGAACTTCCTGTTTGGCAGTAGGAAGGGAAGGATCACTGAGACACATCAATTTCCTCAACCTTGAAGGAACCTAAAAAAATAACTCTTTCTCTCTCCCCCCCCCCCGGCTGCTGGAGGTCTGAATCCAAGCATGGAAGAAGGAGACTACTGAAGACTACAGGAAGTTCCTGTCCCAGAACAGGAAGGATGAGAGTTGTAAGGGCACATAGGCAGTAGGAAAGTAAGTGTAAAAATACATAGATGGAGGAGACAGTAAGCATACAACGCAACAGGAGAGTGGACGCAAAATAAGTCAAGATGGGAGTGGTGCAGTGCAATGGCTGTGGGGCAGCAGTGTTTTCTGGGAGACATTCTGGAGGCTGCGATGCTGCCCTGTTTGCAGGCACCTCTCTAGTCTGAGGGAGGAGGTTGCCCATCTCCAGGCTGACCTGGCTAGGATTCGTGAAACCTCTTTGCTCACCCAGGGACCGCCAGGGCCACCACCGTTACCTCAGAGGTTGCCAAGAAAGAGGAGTGGTTGGACCAAGGTGGGCTCAGTGAGGAAGAGGGTGGTGGAACAGAGGTGCATCCCTCCAGTTGTACCTCTCCACAGTTCATATGCTGTTCTGGCAAAGAGTGGTTCCTCTATGGAGGTACCTGCAGTGGAGACCAAGGAGGATACTGGGAACCTTCACAAAGGAGAACCACAGGAGGGTGGCACAAGACCCCACAGGGGAAGAAAATAACTCCTGGTGGGGGACTCGATCATTAGGGAGATAGAAGTGGGGGAGGAAGGGGATAGGGAGGTAAGGTGCCTGCCTGGTGCCATGGCTCGGAGGGACAGGAAGCAAATTCTCAGGATTGTGGGAGAAGCTGCACAAGGGAGGGAGCTGGATGTCATTGTCCACCTAGGGACAAATGACCTGGCTGTGAATGGGATCAGAGTGGTGCAAGAGGAGTTTGTGGAGTTGGGGAGGGGTCTTAGACAAGTAGCATGTACAGTAACGTTCTCAGAGGTGCTGCCTGTCTATGGCAAGGATAATGCTAGGGTATTCTGTACCATGGGATTCAGTGAATGGTTGAAAAACTGGTGTGGAGCTCAGGGTTTTGGCTTCATTGGGGACTGGGGAGCCACCTGGAGGGATGCAGGCTTATACTGGCGCAATGGTCTGCATCTGTCCGGGGGGGCCAGGATCCTAGGTGACAGATTTAAATGCTTCATTGGCAAGCATTTAAACTAACCAAGGGGGGAGGCACTGAAAAGGAGCAGGGAAATCCCAGCCTCCTCCCACAAAATACAGTAGTTAGAGAGGTAAACACCAAGGTAGAGAAGTCAGTAGGGAGCAGGACAGGGTAAATGCAGAAAAAGGCAGTAAGGACAGGGATGAGGCTAAAAGGGGTAAGGCCATAAAAAAATAAATGGAAGGTGATGAGTACCAATGCCCACAGTCTGTGCAACAAGCTCCCTGAACTAGTGGCCTTGATGGAAGAGGGATGCCTGGATATTGTGGCAGTCACTGAAACATGGTACACAGAGAACCATGACTGGGATGTCAACATACCAGGATACACAGTCTACAGGAGGAAGAGGGTGGGTAAAAGAGGAGGAGGAGTAGCTCTCTATATAAGGGAAGGGATTAAAGCAACAGAACTAAAGAGTAAACAGGAAGTTGATGAGTCACTATGGGTCACCCCGGAGACAGGAAATGGCACCACAATCCGCATGGGGGTTGTGTACAGACCCCCATCTCAGGGGGAAGAAATGGACAAGGAAACGATAGAAGGCATCCTTAAAATGGCAGAAAAAGGGGAGATATTGTTGATGGGGGACCTGAATATGCCAGATGTTAACTGGAGCACCTTTGCTGCACCCACATCCAAGAGCAGGGCCATTCTCAATGCCCTACAGGGGGCATGCCTCAGACAGCTAGTGTTGGAACCCACTCAGGAGGGAGCAATCTTAGACCTGGCACTCTCAAATGGGGATGGAGAAAGGATCTCAGATTTAAAAGTAGGTAGCCATCTGGGAACAAGTGACCACCAAACAGTGTAGTTCACAATAAACACAGCCATAGAGTCAAGCCATACAAAAACAAGAGTATTGGACTTTAGGAAGGCTGACTTTGGGAACATGAGAGAGTGCCTCAGAAAAGCACTAGCAAATGGACAAGAAGGAGGGGTGGAGGAACAATGGGGAATAATCAAAACAGCCATCGCAGAGGCAACAAGCCTTTGTGTGAAGCAAATCAACAAAACAAAATGAAGGAAAAAAACACCATGGTTCCCAAAAGAGGTGGCAGAGACAGTTAAGGAGAAAAGGATAGCATTCAGGAAATATAAGGAAAAAACAGAAGGAGCAGGACAGAGAACTTTATCAGTTAAAGCAGAAGGAGGTGGGGAAGGCAGTCAGAATCGCAAAGGCACAAACTGAGGAAAAGATAGCCAACTCTGTTAAGAAGGGGGATAAAACATTTTATAGGTACATTAGGGAGTGAAGAAAGACCAAGGGAGGGATACAGAGATTTAATAAAGTGCAGGGAATGTTGGCAGAATGTGACAGTGAAAAAGCAGGGATACTGAACGAGTATTTCTGCTCAGTATTCACAATGGAAGAGGAGGGGGAGGTACCTAAACCAAACAAGAGAGAAACTCTGAATAGGGGGGTCGATACCAGTCCATTCACAGAAGAAAGGGTTTTGAAAGAACTCTTGAAACTGAAGGTGGACAAAGCAATGGGGCCTGATGGGATTCATCCAAGAATTGTAAAAGAACTAAGGGTAGAACTAGTAACACCACTGACTACTCTCTTTAACAAATCATGGGAGGATGGGGTGGTACCTGAGGACTGGAGGAGGACAAATGTGATTCCACTTCACAAAAGTGGGAGCAGGGCAGAGGCAGGAAACTACAGACCAGTTAGTTTGACTTCAGTGGTAGGGGAAAATGATGGAATCACTTCTGAAGGTAAGAATGTTTGAGTACCTAGAGGCCAGTGCGGCACAGGACCCAAGGCAGCATGGTTTCACAGTAGGAAGGTCATGTGAGATGAACCTAATAGATTTCTTTGACTGGGTGACCAAAGTAGTAGATCAGGGAGGGGCTGTGGATATGGCCTACCTAGATTTTAGCAAGGCATTTGACACAGTCTCGCACAAAAGATTAATATACAAGTTAGCCAGCCTTGGAGTGGGTCTTTATAAGTGATATTGGAGAGCACCTAGAAGGAAAGGTATGTCTCTTTGCAGATGATGGAAAGATCTGCAACAGGGTTGATACACAAGGTGGGGTGGAAAGGATGAACAGGGACTTGGCAAGGTTGGAGGAATGGTCAAATATGTGGCAGCTCAGATTCACTGCAAAGAAGTGCAAGGTAATACATCTGGGAAACAAAAACCCAGGGGAAGCGTACACAATGGGGGATGAGTTAACAACAACAAAAATTGAAAGAGACCTAGGAGTAATTATATCAGATGACCTAAAGGTGGGAAAGCAATGTGAGAAGGCAGTAAGGAGGGCTGGGGGATACTGGGATGCATAGGAAGAGGCATCAACAGTAGAAAACAGGAAGTTGTTATCCCTCTGTAAAGACAGTTTGTGAGACCCCATCTGGGGTACTGCGTGCAATTCTGGAGACCCCCATCTCCGCAAAAACATAGACAGAGTTGAGGCTGTTCAGAGGAGGGCAACCAAAATGGTGCAGGGTCTGCACCAGAAGACATACAAGTAGAGACTAAAGCAGCTTAATATGTATACCCTTGAGGAAAGAAGGGAGAGTGGGGACATGATAGAAACTTTCAAGTATCTCAAGGAAATTAACAAAGCACAAGAGGGTAGCATCTTTCAGAAGAAGAGATGTGTAAGAACAAGGGGCACAATTTGAAGATAGAGGGAGGACGGCTCAGAGGTAATGTTAGAAAGTATTTTTTCACAGAGAGGGTTGTGGATGCATGGAACAGCCTTCCTGAGAAGATTGTAGAGTCAGGAACAGTGGGAGAATTCAAGAATGCATGGGACAGGCATAAGGCAATTCTAGTAGGGGGGTAGAAGGAAGTAAGCTGATGATTAACTAGAATCTGCAGCTTATCCATCAGGTAGGGAAATGGGCAGACTAGGTGGGCCATGCGGTCCTTATCTGCCATCAAATTCTATGTTTCTATGTTAACTTCAACAGAAGTCAGCTCAGAAAGTGTTCTGTCATATATGACCATTTGCCGTCTTCCTTGCAGACAGTTTGCAAACCAGGATAGTGCATGGTCAGATAGTCCAAAGAAACATAGTTTTGAGCAGAGAAGTTGGTGGTTCACCAAGTCAAAAGCTTTGGAGAGATCTACAAAGATTGCTCCATTAAGCTTGCTATGGTCCATAGCAACCCTACTCTCAGAGGCAACCATAACAAGATCAGTAGAAGTACTAAGCCCCTTCTGGAAACCATTTTGTGCTGGGGACAGTAGGTCATATTTGTAGAGGTACTTAGTTAATGGGGAAGCACAGTTTTCTCCAGAAGCTTGCTAATGGCAGACAGGATAGCTATGGGACAATAGTTTTCGATACATTTTGTGTCTCCTTGCTTAACTACTGGGACAAGACTGGCAATTTTCCAAGTATCTGAAACTAGGCCAGAAAGTTGGGAGACCGAACGATATGGGAGATAGGTAAGGCCAGAAAAGGGGCACCCAAATGGATCAGCTTCGGTTTCATATTGTCATAGCCAGCACGGGTGTAAGGGGAGAAATTAGCTGAAAGTCTACTGATCTCACTACTGTCACAGTTTTAAAGTAAAAGATATAGTAAGGAGATGCCATGTCGGGGAGGGTACCCCGAACTGTACACCTCAGTCTAAGCTCTGAGCAGTAGCAGTAAAACAGAATCCTTGAATTTCTTAAAAGTTTCCACTGGGTAACTGTCAGGACTGAGGCATTTCTCCACTTCTATTTTAACTAGTAAGGAACATTAATTAAATTATTAGATATTGCTGGCTTGTTCATGTTAGCCACATTTACCAAAATTTCAAATCTTTGTTTTTTATTAAGCACAAGTCAATAATTTTGCCGGTGGCAGTGACTGAGGCGGTGGTGACTGACTAACCCTGAATAATTTTGTGTCCATTGGGTGGATAGCGCAGGTGACTGTGGTTTGTCCTCAGGTACTGTAACACCCTGCTTGTGAGCCAGCTAGTCACCTTCTGGTCAATCACTCCTTCATTGCCTGCAGAATAGGCATTCTTTTTTCTTTGTATACTTGATTTATTCACTCTGGGGCCTCGGGCATCCTTCAGGAGTACCCTCTCAGCTGCTCCCTCTCACTCCCGGCCTGAACCCCAGCTTCCCCCAGGCTTACACCGAATGACTTCTGGTAGGTTCAGCCCCCCAGATCACCCTCTGGGGGAGGGCACCCAGATCACCCTCTGGGGAGGGCCACCCTACCCTCCCCTACCCTCCTACCCTCCTGGCTGCTCTTTCTGGAAAGTAGAAATTTCACCTTGTCACCAGGCCTGTGCATGGGAGTCCTGGGTGCGCTGGGCCAGCATTGGGATGTGGGCGCCCCCCCCCAGGGGTCTCCGTCATCTCACTGGTGCTCCAGAGGGTTTTTCTGGTGTTTTCTTCCTTGAGGAGCACGGACATGCAATAGCATCCATGGTGTTGCACATCAATGCCTGCCGACGCTCCACCCTCCAGCATCCACTTTTGCGCCGCATCCCGTCACTGCCCCCAGCCACCACCAGGAGCCACTCTGGAGCGGCACAACCCCAAATCCCTCCCCAGCAAGGGAGAACAGTCCTCTGGACGCTCAATCCTTTCCCTTCCCTGCTGACCCCCGGTGGTCTGAGTTCGTTCCCGAACCTGGGTCGCCAGTGTAGCGTGAGGTGTGGCATCCAGCACCTCAACCCTCAGTGCCACTGGGCCGGCTAGAGTAGGCGTTCTTGTATTCTTCTGTCACTGGCTCTTTCATTGCCCACTGACCAGGTTTTCTTGTGTGCTATTCTTGGTGGCTCCTTCAATGCCAATGGTAAGGGCTTCTTGCATACTGTTGACATTGGAGGGAGGGGAGAGGGTGCAGAAATGGCCAGAAGAGAAGCCCTTCTTGGACAAACTAGATGCCAGGGAGACTCTGTTTTAAAACTTTTATTTATAACTTTTGTATCAAAAACATTCATACAAGAAGGACTACGTTCAGTAGAATTCAGTAATGATATTTTTAGAGCTACACAGCGTGGATCAGGATTCATATCTGATGTAAGAACAATGTGGTACCAGACTAGGAGGGCTAAAAAGAGGATTCATGATATACATGAAATGGCATCCGTTCACTGTTGCTGTCAAGTACCATGACTTTTTTTTAATTATAACCTCACACCCAAAACAATGTTAATTTTGCTTGTTTAAAAGGCTATAGAGTTACATTGTCCAACATGAATGAAACCTGAAATGCCGTGGACACTGGCTACTTCAAGCTGATTATGAAAACTCCCAATCTCCTCCGATCATCAAACGGGAAGAAAGTATATTCCCTATTTAAAAATGGCACACAACTAAGGTGAGGAGGTCAAAGGAAAACTAGTTAAACTGAAGTGTGCAATTAGTATTAATTGTAAACTGTCAAATATACATGTAGACAGGTGACAAAACATAGTGACTGTCTTGGACTGTAAGTAAACTTTTATAAAACTCTGGTGCCTAACAAGGCAGTTCTTAAAATGTTGCCAAGCGTAGGTCTCAGAGAAAAATGCATCCATCTGACATCAGCGGGCTAGCTACTGCAGCCCCTTCCCCATCTTCCTGCACCCCAGTCCCAGTGTCTAAAGCGCCATCTTAAACACCAGCTGTTCCTCATGACTTGAAGGAAAAGGATTTAAAGCATAGTCAGTGAGCTCTACTTAAGCACTGTAATATTTTGCCATAAGCATTGATCCTCTACATAGGAATGCATTATGTCAGGAGGAATTGTTTAATAATTAGTATTTTGGAAAGACCTTTGAGCATCAGCTCTTTTACAAAGGTTCCACGTCAGGGTGGACAATAAGACAATACACATATTTGATGGTTACAGAGGCCTGATCATTAGGCATTAAAGAGCGATTACATGACAATTAGACAGGAGAAAAAAAACTGAGCAGTTGTAATTGAATACTAAGCTATTTCTAATCGGTTGCCTTAGGTAGCACACCCCTGGAAACCTCCAAATCCGTTTATAGACTATGGCAGAGTAACTGCATAGGGTTTAACGCTATCCCAGATGGCGAGAGGCTGGGTGACAGTGAAACAAGGGGGACTGGGTTTGAAAACAACCGCAGAGAGCGAGAGGTGGGGGGATAGTGAAATGGGGGCAGCTCAGAGGGCTTTGTCCAGTCTGGTGTGTGTGTATGTGTGGGTGGGGGGTTGGGAGGGCAGTACCAGGTCCATTTAGAGAGGACTGATAGCTTACTTAAAGAGTAATAGAGGGCAGGATAGTGTGTGATCTAGAATGTTGGCGCATGAGGTTTCAGGAATAAGGGGGGTGGGTGTCTCAATGTGCGAAGCAGGGAAGCCAGGTACCTCAGTCCTCCAGGTCATCATTCGAGTCTCTGGGCTATAAGGTCTGGCAAAAGTTTTCTCTCCAATTCCAGCTTCTGTATTAACTGGTTAGTGTCCTGATGTTTTATGAAAATCTACATACCCCCATTCTCCCCCATCTCCAACCAAAGTTTTGCTGGTGCAGGAGCACAAATAGTACTTTTTTTTGCTCCCTCTCTGTACCCTGGCCGGCCACTCCTTCAGGCTGCCTATGATCTCTTTGCCACTGGCCGCTGTCACCGCCATCTGCTGCCCCATATCTGAAGCCTCCCCCTGGATAACCTGATGTATCCCTTCATCAGGTGGGTCCTCTCCTTCTGGGGAGGGAGCACCGGTAGGCATAACCATTTGGCCCAGATGCTGCTGGGGTCAGACCGGGTTGTCCAGGGCTCCATGGTGGTGAGGGTCCAGTTGCCATCGTCTGGTTGGCTGGAGTGTCATTTTCCCATTTTCTCCCCATGGGAGCATGGCGTGCCACTGACATCAAGGCACATACCGACATCCATCATGCTCCCTATTCAGTGGGGCCCAGTGCATTGCTATTCCCTTGGCCTCCTCCAGGAGTCAGCAAACACTGGACCTCAGAACCCCCTCCCTCCAGGAGAAGGCAAGCAGTCATTGGACGCTCAGGTCTTCTCCTCCCATCTGACCCTCCAGCACCCAAGTCCATTCCGAACCTGAGTCGCTAGCATTAGAGATGTAAATCCAACCACTGCATCGACGGGCTGGCCACAAATGGTATTTTTAGGTCTCTTAATCATTTCTTAGCCCCTTTAAAGTTTTTCCTATGAAGGTGGGTGGCATAAAGCAGGTCAGGTTACAAGTAAATAATTGCTTCTCCTAGTTCCTTTAGCATGCATGCAGAACTCTGCACTCTATCCTAAATACTGGTTCTCGTCAAGACAACCAAAAAGGTCCAAGGAAAGTGAATGTTAGTCTGGGCCTTTCTTGGGTTTATTTTGTATGCTTTGTCCACAAAGCTGGTTGCTTGGGATGCTAAGCATTGTAAGATATGTGGCAGCCATGTTTCCATAAACCCTGTCAGGTTGTCTCCCTCATACCCTTCCAGCAGCCCAGCTACTCTTAAGTTTCCCTGTCTCAGGGCAACCTCCACCGATTCTAGCCTTTTTTTCAGAAGTGTGGTTTCTTTTATGACTTATGACAGGACTGCCATGGTTTTCTCCCATCGAGAGGAGAGGCGACTTCTCTGACTTTATTTGACAGTTCTGTTACCTATTGAGTACTTCACAGACTAGAAAGAGGAGCAATCCAGGCACTCTGCTTTCACAACAAAATGAGGGCTGGAGATCTGGGGCCCAATATACAAATGTTTGCACAGGCATAAACGGGTGTTTGCCTGCACAAACTGGGTTTTGCACCAAAGCATGACATTCAAGAGAGTGGTTGCATAAGCAAACAGGGTTAGTGCCCCTGCAAACCCTAATGTATGTGGGTGGAGAAAGGGAGGGGCAGGAACAGGAATATCTGTGCAATGCCGTATTCAGCGCATTTGCACCATGCAAAAAGGGTTAGTGCAGTCCTTTTATGTGGTATAAATACTGCTGAACAAACCCCCGACTTACTCCAGGCAACCTTAGTGGCTGCTGGAGTTACTGCAGCCAACAATCAAGTTGGCTGGTGGGAGAACATACCTGCCCTCCAGTGGTCTGTGGAGCCCCTGTCCAATCGCCGTTCTGGTACCGATATAGGTACGCCCTGGTGCCTAGCGGTCTCCCCCCCACTCCGATTGCCAGCTGGTATAGGATGTTAACAGTCCCTTTTGCCTAGCTGTCCCTCTCCCTCTGATTGTCAGCTTGTATAGTATGTGAACAATCTCTGGTGCCTAGCGGTCCCCCCGTCCATTTACCAGCCTGTATAAAAAGTCAGTAATTTCTTGTGCCATGTGGTCCCTCTGGTACCCAGTCCCTGGCCAGTAAACTAACCTGGCTCTCTGGTGGCCAATGACCCCCCCAGTACCCGATCTCCGCCCCGTAAAACAAATAGACTCTTTGGTGGCAGTGGCCCCTTGGTCCCCAATCCCTGGCCCCACCACAGACAACATATTCCCTGGTGTTCAGTGGTCCCCCAATCCCTGATCCTGCCTTGGTCACCATATTCCCTGTTGTTCAGTGGTCTCAGATACCAAGCCCCATCACAGATAACATATTCTCTGGTGTCCAGTGGTCCCCCTTTCCCTTGTATCTGCTCCCCGACTCTGTCAGGGACAAAATATTCCCTGGCATCCAGTGGTCTCCTTCCCCCTTCCCCAGTCTCTAATCTCTGGCCCCATAAAAAAGACAACATCCTGCCTTATGTACAGGAGAACTGTAATCAGAATGCAAGTAGCAGTGTGAAACACAACCTAGCATATTCCCTGGTGTCCTGTGGTACCCTCCCCAATCGCCGTCTTTCCCCCCACCCCATGTCACATAGGTAATCCTTAGGGCCTGGAGGTCCCCCCACCATGATGCTGACCACCCAACCTGCTCCCCCTTACCTGAATCATCAGTGCCTCAGGAGCCTATATGGCGACTGGCACAGCCCTCTTCACATCTCCTTGGTCGGCCACCATATGCACATCCAGAAAGTGCGTGTCCTATGTACTGTATAAGACATGTATGGCATCCAGAAAGCACACGTCCTATGCATTGTACAGGGCATATGTCCTCTACTGTATAGCAGGGGAATGCACCCTGTATAGTATATAGGGTGTGCTCTCTTTGGTTTTGCATATGGCGGGCGGACAAGGAGATGTAAAGAGGGTTGCGCCGGTCGCCATATGGGCTCCTGTGGCACTGATGACTCAGGTAAGGAGGTGGCCAGGTGGGTGGTCGGTGCTGTGGTGGGGGGGTGGTAGATGCCAGGGATTACCTATGTGACACTGGGGGGGGGGCTGGAGATCGGGGGGATACCATGGGACACCAGGGGAAAATGTTGGGTTGGGTTTTGCACTGCTCCTTGCATTCTGATTACAGTCCTCTTATACACAGGACAGGGTGTTGTCTTTGTTACAGGGCCAGGGATCGGAGACTGGAAGGAACCACTGGATGCTAGGGATAGGTTGCCCAAGACAAGGCCAGGAATGAGAGATGGGGTAGCCCACAGGATGCCAGGGAATTTTTTGTCTGTGACAGGCTCAGGGATCAGAGACCAGGGGATGAGAACCACTGGACACCAGGGAATATGTTGTCCTTGGTGGGGCCAGGGATCAGGGACTGGGGGGGCTACTGCCCACCAGAGAACCTGTTTATTTTATGGGCCATGGATCAAGTATGGAGGGGGCCCTTGGCCACCAGGGAGCTGGGTTATTTTATGGGCCAGGAATCAGGTACCAGAGGAGACTGCTAGGCACCAGTGACTGTTCACATCCTATATGGGTTGGTGATTTTTTTTTTTTACCAGGAGAGATACACTAAGCTGAAGTTTGTTTACAGGTGCGACCTGGGAGCATAATGAAGTTAAGTGACTTGCTCAGGGTTGCACAGTATGCAAGTGGGGGCTGTGGGATTCAAACCCAGGTCTCCAGTGGCACCAGGGATGCTTCACATACTATATGAGTTGGCAGTTGGAGGGAAGGGGGTCCAATAGGCACCAAGGACTTCTCTGCCTTGTAGGGGACCGGGCAGTCAGGGTAAGGGTGGCGCTGCACAAACCTGCTGCCTCTTCCCATGCAGATGAGCCAATAATGGGCATGCAAATGGCCCCCTAGTGCCTTGCATGCCCAATGGGCTAATTTGTATAGGTCCCACTCAATATTGCGCCTACTGCACCGGCACTGTTGGATCTGGTGGTGCCATTCCCTGCACAGCAGGGATCCAAGTCAGAGCAGTGCTACTTGACATAGCACTGCGCTGACATGTGCCTATATTTACTCGGATAGCACCGGCTTGCTATACACCTGAATATAACATCCTTGGACTCCTGAGCAAGGGCAAAGTGCAGCACAAAATGTCGTGCTGTGCTTTGGTCATTTTTGAATATTGGGCCCCATATATCTGTACAAGTAGCCTCTTTATTGTAAAAATACCCCACAGCTCTGTGACAAAAGGTGGGAGCAGCATGAGTGGGACTGAACACACTCCCAACGTTTCACCCCAATCTGGGGCTTTGTTGAGGCATGCTGCATGGACTGTAAATGTGTTGCAAAGTCATCAAACCTTTTTTCAGTCACCTGTGTTGACTTGCACATTGTTTTCCAGCAGTTCTTAATGCCGGCAATATTGGTTGGAGGCCGTGCTTCTTCGGATGGCTCATCCGACTTGCTCGGGGCCCCTGTTACTCATTTAGGTTTAAAAAAGTAATCTGTTATCGCTTGTTGCAATTGGTGCTTACCCATCTCAGACTCACTCTTGCCACCCACAAAGTAAGCACAGAAATATAATGCAAAATTGACTTGAAAGTTGAAATAAACTGCAAAATAAAATGCCTGAAGCTGGAGCTTCCAGAAGTGCATCTGTCCACTCTATTTTAAAAGACAGGACCCATAGCCCAAAGGAGGCCCACATTAGCCCACTGGATCCCCAGGGCTATATTATACTTAAATACAGACCAGCCAGGGTGCTGAGGAGTAAACCAGAACCCCCCTTCCTGCTGCACTTGCCTTTTTATGTCTTTGTCTAGTTTTTTATCTCGTTATTTCTTTTCTCGTTTTCCAGTTCTGTTTCCTCTTTCTCACTTTTTACCTTAAAATACTTATTCTCTAAAATATTTTTTTACTTAAGTTCTATGCTCGCCCTATACCTCTCCACTGTGTCTCTACTCTTGCTTACTAATACCCCCTTACTAACCCACTTTTCCCTTTATTTTTCACAGGTCTGACATGACACTGACTCCCTGTCAATCACATAAGTACTGTTTTATGCTTAACCTTCCCTAGTTATCCTATCTGAGTCCATGATGGTCTATGAAATATGTATTCAGTGATTCTAATGTCTATCTATGTCCTGTAACAATTTGTACTATGTGTGGCAGTATCTCTGCCCTTATACAAGCGTTGTTATAGCTGTTTTTTACTGCATCATGCTGTTTCTCCAATGTTGCCATGTATGTATACTGTATGTTTTGTGCTGTCCCGGGTCGTTCCTGAAAATAGGCATACTACTTGTCTAGTGTACTTACCCGGTAAACAAAAGCTAAATAAATAAATAAATACATTTTCTCCCCAAAGAACTACAGATCCTTTGTGATCCCATCACAATTTTTTTACAGATATTTCTTGATGTCACCCTGAGGCCCCCATCCCAGACTCCGTAGGACCCAGGAGTGGGATTCCCTACTTACAACCTGTGCTAGGTGGGTACGCAGTAACAGTGGGGCTATGCGTGTTACACAGTGTCAGCTTATATTTTTTGGTTTTTTGATGCTGACACTGACAACCTATCCTTGTTGTCAGCCTTTACTTTTTTGAATGTCTACGCTGTAAGCCCATCCCAAGTGCTGACTTTTGTGTCAGGTTAAAAAATGAATGGTTTGGACTTCAAACAAAGCTATTGGAAGAGTGGCCGACTGACCATATTGGCAGATGATTGAGGGGTCAGAGTTGCTGTGACTAATATCTTAAAGAGAGATTTGAATTTTGCAATAACTTGCTTATGCTTTGTGACTGGAAAGTACTGGTAGACAGTGAGTCAGTGCCGAATCAAAGGGATTGCTGATTGTGTTACAGAGTTCTGTATCAAGGGTTACTGTAGCTCAGACTACAGGAAAAAACATTGCCAGCTTTTATTGGACTTCTAGGGTCCACAACCCCCATGCAGGCGGTGGAGACAGTATGGTCTACTGGTTAGTGCACCATTGGAAAGTGAGAAATCACAGGTTCAAACCCTGCAATCACTCAGTTGTGTGTCCCTGAGCATGTCACTTAAACTGCCAATGTTCCAGTCCACCAAACTGTAGAAATGGGCAGAAGCAGTTTCTCACTAGAAATAAGATGTTACATCTCAGTTGGCTATCTTGGTTAAATAAACTGTAAAAAGAAAACCTCAAAAAGTAAGCTTGGCTCCCTCAGGAGCTCCCAAAGCACCCCCGGCTCCCCATACCCCATCAGCAGTCACTCATCCTCCATGGAGCCTTGGATTGCCCCTAGACAGTGTCAGGGTAAGGGGGGGGGGTGCACTCCTGACTGTGGTTATTCATCAGTTGGTGATGTGGTGGAGTTGCCGTACCCAGATATACCGGGGCTTGTTGTCGCAAGCTTCCAGGACATTTTCCAGGTTTTTTCATCCCTCTCATGAGATGCTGTATTAAGTTTCAAGTTCAGATTTCAAGTTTATTAATAGGAAATACTCTATTGAGCAGGCTCATTTACAAGGAGGTACTTAGCAAACAGTCAAGTACACAAGCAGATTTAGGCAGCTATACAATACACAGGGTGTTACAAAGCCAAACAAGCATTTGTCAATGCCGAATGTTGGTTGCTTATATGTGCTGGTTAGGTATTTGGAAGTGAAAGTACCATGAATTAAAAACTGTCATGTGCCCCCCCCAAGACATCCACTGTGTCTTTCTGTTCAGTATTCACAGAAGAGGGGGAGGGGCAAGAGTCACAGCAGCACAGCAGTTGCAAAGGCGTGAAGAGGTGGGCAATAGTCCATTCACAGGCAGAAGAATCCTGCAGAAGGTGAGTAAATTGAAGGTGGACAATGGGACCAGATGGCATACATCCAAGGATATTAAAAGACTCCGTTGAGGTCACTCACTCCCCCTCTCTCACTTGCTCATTCTGTTTCTCCTGGCGCTGCAGGCTGCCCTTTTGTACTGGGCTCCTGCCTCCATTGGTGCCTTTTTTTACCCACAAAGAAATCTGCAGCAGTCCCGACAGAGCTCCGTTGAGCTCGCTCACTCTCCCTCTCTCACTCACTCGTTCTGTTTCTCCCGCTGCAGGCTGCCCTTTTGTACTGGGCCCCTGCCTGCATTGGTGCCTTTTTCTGCCCACAAAGAAATCCACAGCAGTCCCAACAGAGCTCAGTTGAGCTCGGTCACTCCCCTCTCTCACTTGCTTGATCTTAATCTGTCCCAAACACTGATTTCCCAAAGCAACTGCGCTATTCTACGCCGGAAGCGCAAAAACACATTTCAGCCAGGATGTGAAAAATGACAGCTGTACTGTTCATAAGGAGGTGTGAAAAAATGCCAGTGTTGAAAATCTGGCATGAAAATATTACAAATTTGCGAAGTTACAAGGATGCGTGAAAACTGTGAAACACAAGGTTGTAACACAGTCATTTTATGGACTTTCATCACCACATTTTCAACATAGGCATTTTAGGACCTCTGCTCATGAACAGTGTCACTGTCATTTTCTCAGTCTATCCTGAAAACTGATTTCCCACAGCGATTGCGATATTCGGCGCCGGAAGTGTGAAAACACATTTTGGCCAGGTTGTGTAAAATGACAGCTTTACTGTTCATAAGTAGGTGTGTAAAAATGGCAATGTTGAAAATCTGGAGTGAAAATATTATAAATTTGCGAAGTTACGAGCGTGCATGCAAACTGTGCAATGCATGGTCGTAACGCAATCATTTTATGGACTGTCATCACAAAATTTTCAACATAGGCATTTTAGGACCACTGCTCATGAACAGTGTCACTGTGATTTTCTTAATGTGTCCCGAACAATGATTTCCCACAGCGACCGCGCTATTCTGCGCTGGAAGTGCGAAAAGACATTTCAGCCAGGATGTGAAAAATGACAGCTGTACAGTTCATAAGAAGGTGTGGGAAAAATGCCACTGTTGAAAATCTGGAGTGAAAATATTGCAAATTCGTGAAGTTACGAGCATGCGTAGCAACTGCACAATGCACGCTCGTAAAACAGTCATTTTTTGGATTTTTTTTCCACCAAATTTTCAACATAGGCTTTTTGAGAGCCCACCTCATTAACACTGGCACTGTCATTTCATTAATTGGTCCTGAAAGGTGATTCTGTGCAGTGACTGCAAAATCACCTTTTGGGACTGAATAATGCTGTGACAGTAGCTGAATTCACGAGGAGAGGTCCCAAAAACCCCATGTTGAAAATTTGGTGCCAAAATTCCCAAAAATGCCTGAGATAAGCACCAAAGTTGGAAAACCCCTATTTATGCCATTAACTTACCGGCATTTCCTCAGTTCGCGGTCAGCTTTGAAGAGTGCAGACGTGTTCCCAGTCCACTGAAGATCGTTGCGCCAGACTCCGGAGGTAAGTATGGGATGTGGGGAGGCAGGGTGTGCAGAGGGTGGGTGTGGGTTGGGGAGGGACCACGGACTCGACGAGGGACGTTCCTTGTTTGCGGGTAAAAAATTATGGGACAGTTTTTCTTTTTACAGGGACATTTGGCATACTGGGGTGGGCTCCCAGCGTGCCAACTGAGTGTTTTGTAGGGGCTGTAAGCCGATGGGGGATTGGGCACCCTGTCAGTACTACAGAGGGTGTGTAGGGGATGGCAAGATTACCCCTCGGCAGACTACTACATTTTGGGGTATACATTATGCCAATGGGGAGGGGCCCCTGTCAGCAAATTCAGTCGGTAAGGGGGGGACTGAAGCCAGCGGGGATTGGGCACCCTGTCGGCAAACAAAGATGGGGGGCGCATGATGCAGAGGGGGACTGGGCACCCACATGGCATGCAACAGCAATGTGGAGGTGGGGAGATTATGCCAGTGGGGACTAGGCTCCCCGTCGGCAAACTGGGTCGGGGGCATTTATTTTTTTATTAGAACATCAGTTTAACAACCTTTGAGCCAGAGGCTCATTTACAAAGGTACCTCATCACAGAGAGGACAAAACAGTGCAAGCAACAAACATCAGGGCAGACAAAAAATCAGAGTACATTTAGGAAGCAGCCAAAAAATACAGGCATTTGTCAAACACAGTATACAACAGGCTTACACATGCGCTTTACAGAGTAGACAATATACAGTAGTTACATGGAGATAGATTCAGTGGGCAGAAAAAGGTGAGGCTGGGTGGGAGACATCAGAAGAGGAGTGTGGGGACGATAGTAGCAAGTAAAGGGAGAGCTGGACAGAAGGTCAGAGAGCGGCTCAGTGAGCCTTGTCTGGGAGGATAGGAGGAGGCTTAGAGGCAGGTACAGCTGCGTGTTGAGAGCAGGTGATTTCTAAGACTAGTTTTGAAGTACGATAATGAGGCGGCATCAGTGACTCTGGCGGGGAGGGCGTTATACCAACAGGGGGCTCTGTAGGGGTAAGCCCTTTGACCTTGCGAGGTTCTCGCCCTCGGTATAACCAGTGCAGTTTTGTGGGATATGCGGGTATGCACTGTAGGGTTAGCATGCTGGATAGTGGTTGACAGACCCGGTGGGGATAGCCCAAGGAGTGATTTTTTTGTTAGGAGGCAGGTTTGGTATTTGAGGCGCTCATCTAGGTTGAGTAGATTAGCCATGGTGTAAAGATGGCAAGTGTGGGTTAGACTAGGAGCCCCAGTTATGAGCCTGTAGGCCTTGTTTAAGGTGAGGCTGATCTTGTGCAGGGCAGTCTGGTCTGCTGCACCATACACAGGTAGGCCATAGTCTACCAGAGATAGAACAGAGGATGTGACTGCAAGTCGGAGGGCATCCGTGGGGAGGCAGTTTTTGTGATGATAGAGGATACCCAGCCGAGTGTTAGAGGCATGGGGACTGCCCTGCAATGACGGGTTGCTCCCTCATTGCAGCGGAATGGCTGACGCTGCAGTGACAAGGTGTCCCCTGACTGCAGTGGCTAAAATGTTTCAAGGTAGTGGCACGCTGGTTGAACTAGTGTCAGCAGCAGTGTGCCACCCCATTAGGGAAAGCTGGCCAAGTTTCAAAAGGCAGTGGGGGCATTGGCCACAACACTGCTGCACCTCCACAACCTGCTTCTGCAGCAAACTGCTGCAACATGTTTCTTGCGCATGCGCACAATCAACATTAAAAGCAATATGCATGAGTAGGAGAGAAAGATACATACAAAACTATATACAAAAAATATATGCACTTGTCCACAAGAATTATAGGGCAAAGAGGTTAATACATGATAAGAACATTTGGTAAACATTCGGGACTTTGTGGACACAGGGTTACACCATATATACTGTAGAACTTTGAAATTTTCACTGTAAAATAATTTGCACTATTTTGGCTGAAGTACCCACTTGCATAAAAATAAATGTGTGCTAACTAGTACTTTTAGTATTTTTTTCCCATTATAGTGATTGTGACTTAGTGCTAAAATAAATTTAAAGAATTATGGTTGCATTTGTGTTTGCGCTAAGTTTACTTTACTTGAAAATAACTAGTTCTACAGTATACAGTAGTCTTCAAGTACTATAGAGCAATGAGGTTAGGACATGGTAAGAATTATTTAGTAAAACTTTTGGAGGATTTTGTATTCACAGGGATATGCCATGGGTAAACAGAGGGCAATTTTGTAGGTGGTGGAAGAGATCAGGGTAGGTAGGTGATGCTAAGAGGAGGGGGAAGGTGGAAGAGATTGGGGTAGGTAGGTGATGCTAAGAGGAGGGGAAAGGTGGAAGAGATCAGGGTAGGTAGGTGATGCTAAGAGGAGGGAGGAGGTGGAAGAGATTGGGGTAGGTAGGTGATGCTAAGAGGAGGGGGAAGGCGGAAGAGATCAGGGTAGGTAGGTGATGCTAAGGGGGGGTGGAAGAGATCAGGGTAGGTAGGTGATGCTAAGGGAGGTGGAAGAGATCAGGGTAGGTAGGTGATGCTAAGGGAGGTGGAAGAGATCAGGGTAGGTAGGTGATGCTAAGGGAGGTGGAAGAGATCAGGGTAGGTAGGTGATGCTAAGGGAGGTGGAAGAGATCAGGGTAGGTAGGTGATGCTAAGGGGAGGGGGGAGGTGGAAGAGATCGGGGTAGGTAGGTGATGCTAAGAGGAGGGGGAGGTGGAAGAGATCGGGGTAGGTAGGTGATGCTAAGGGGGGAGGAGGTGGAAGAGATCAGGTTAGGTAGGTGATGCTAAGAGGAGGGGAAGGTGGAAGAGATCAGGGTATGTAGGTGATGCTAAGAGGAGGGGGAAGGTGGAAGAGATTGGGGTAGGTAGGTGATGCTAAGAGGAGGGGGAAGGTGGAAGAGATCATGGTAGGTAGGTGATGCTAAGGGGGGAGGTGGAAGAGATCAGGGTGGTAGGTGATGCTAAGAGGAGGGGGAAGGTGGAAAAGATCAGGGTAGGTAGGTGATGCTAAGAGGAGGAGGAAGGTGGAAGAGATCAGCATAGGTAGGTGATGCTAAGAGGAGGGGGAGGTGGAAGGGATTGGGGTAGGTAGGTGATGCTAAGGGAAGGGGGGAGGTGGAAGAGATCGGGGTGGGTAGGTGATGCTAAGGGGAGGGGGGAGGTTGTATGCTAGGATGCCAAGTGGCAGCATGCACGCCAAGCATGCTACAGCACGATGTTGGCCAGTGTCTCACCACTCCCATGGCACACCACCTAACGGAGAAGAAGAGCATTCCATGGGACATTCAGTCCTCCTCCTACCCCCCCCCAGCTGGCCCCCAGCAACCCAGGCTTATTCCCAAACCCAGGTCGCTGACATTGTGAGCAGTAGCCCAACCGGTGTGCTGATGGGCTGGCTCAAACCCCTCTTATACCAAATCACTCTGTTACTCTGAACAAGTTACTGGACCTCCTAGTGCTCCTCCGACCTGCTGTGGCAATGGGTAGAAGCAGCCTTGCACAGAAAGTGAGATGTTGCATTTTAGCTGGGCTACCCTGGCTAAATACATTTTATAAATGGATACAAGATTACCCCCACTATAAACATGTTCCATCTTAGCTGGGCTAACCAGGGTATCCCCCCTGCAAACAGTATGGTCTAGTTGTCAGAACAATATTGGGAGCCACAAAATTACAGGTTCAAACTATACTAGAGACAAATACTCACCGCATGATCCTTAGTGAGTCAGTTACCTTCCCAGTGATCCAGTCCACCCAACTGCAGAAATGGACTAAAGATAGATGCCACCGGAAACCAAATGTTCCATCTTAACTGGGCTATCTTGGGTAACTTAACTGAAAAAAAAATTACATTGTCAGCAGTTTCTGGACTTTTAAAGTCCTCCCATTCTCACAGGCAGTGGAGGCAATTGTGTTCTAGTAGTTAGTGTTGTGTTGGGAAACAAGAGATTACAGGTTCAAACCCTGCTTGAGTCAAATACTCTGTGTCACACTAAGCAAGTCACTTAAGCTCTCAGTAATCCAGTCCATTTAGCTGTGAAAATGGGTAGAAGCAAGACCCCACTGGAAATAAGATGTTGCATCTCACCTGGGCTATCCTAGATAAATAAATTATAAAATAAATAAAAAGAAGTTGCTGGCAATCGACAGCCTCCACCCCCCCCCCCGGCAAAGGAGGCAATGTGTTCTGCTGGTTGCAGCACTGTTACGAACCAGGAGATTACAGCTTCAAACACTGCTGGAGTCAGATACTTAGTGTGTGACCCTGAGCAAGTCACTTAACCTCCCAGTGCTTAAGTCTACTCAGCTGCGGAAATGGACAGAAGCAGGACTCCACTGGAAGTGTGACGTTGCATCTGGCCTGAATTTTTTCAGGTAAATATGTTGAAAAAATGTGTAAAAGCAGGACCTTACTGTAAACAAGGCATTGCATCTCACCAGGGTAAATTGTAAAACAAAAATTATTGCTGGGCGTAGCAGAATTCCACTCATATTACCCTGTCACATGCTTCATTAGCAGCATACCTCTCAATCTTCTGTCACGGAAGTGAGGGACGCGGGCACTCAAAATGAGGGACACTAACTCTCCTAATATCTCCTTGAACATGGAGATACAAGCTCAGGAGGTAGAAGACTTGGTTTGCTGGCCAAGGCACCTAGCTTCACCTGAGCTCTTTCCTTCTAAGACTGCTTGAAAGGCAGAGTAGAGAAACTTACCAGAGCAAGGGAGAAGGATTAAGACTTAGTTTGGCTAAGCAGATTTACTGTGTGGTGGTGTTTTTATTTTTTACTCACAGGGATTGCTACTGTTTGTTGCTAACATTTCATTGCTTTATTTTTTCTCTGATTCAAATTGTTGTTGCTGGTATACCTTCTTCTGCATTATTACAAGGTGTGCCTACAGGTAAGTGCTAACAGATTACTGCTGTAATCTTCTGATTCAAATTGTCTTTTGCAAGGTATATCTTCTGTTACTGCTTATTTTTTTCTGGAGCAAAGTGTTTCTTACAGGGTATATCTTCTGAAATTATTACAGGTGGTGCTTTACAGGTTTTACAGTTTTATCTAACATTAGGTTAAGCTTTCAGGGTTACTGCATTTGTTGTTGACTGATTGTTTCTGCTCTTACCTCCTTGTTCTTTCTCGTCTGTGGTTCTTCTTTTAGGCAGGGAAGGGCCCAGCCACCCACCCCATCCCCAACCACCCCACGCTACACTCCATTTATAGGGTACCACAGTTGTGACATTTCCTGTGGCAGAGCAGGAAGGGGCGGATCAGTGGGGCCTCCACAAGGTGATCTCATTTACAGGGCACTAGTAATTTAACTTGTTATAACAAGTTAAACAAAGCACAATTAAACCATTACTTGCATTTTTTTTCCTTCTAATTACTCTGACTAGGTTACAAACCCAGCAACTTATTTGGAATGGATTTCATTAACTGCAGGTACTGTGGAACAATTTTCAGAAGGACATTCTTACAGGATTTAGGACACTGTCCACATGCTGGGCCTTTGGAGATCTTAGGTCTCAGCTCCGGGCAGCATGGGCAGAGATTGCACGCCTCAAATTTCATATTGAAGAGGAAATACATTATAAGAACCACCCGCCATTTCCCCAGCATCCAACAGAAAAACCTCAACCGCAGAGGGTAGTTGGTCCAGGAGGTTGGCAGGTGGTTAGGAGGAGCAAATCAGGTGCCCCATCACTTCTGCTCTCCAACACATTACCTCCAAAAACCATATAAACACTACAAACAGGTATCTGCCTCTATCTCTGAAATCAAATAAAGAGGCAGAAGACACTGCAGAGCAGGACACTGCGGCACAGGAGCTAGCACAACAATACTCACCCAAATCAGGAACCAAAACTAAACAAGCACAAAGGAAATCCAAAAAACTTCTGATCATAGGAGACTCCATGATTCGGGGAGTTGATACCCATCTCCAGCCAGGGGTGATGGTCAGATGTCTCCCAGGTACATCAGCATGGAGACACTGACCGCATTGCTAAAATTGTTCACAAAGCAGGAGAAAACATTGATGTCCTAGTACACATAGGGACTAATGATCTCGCCAGCCGGTCAGTTGTGGAGACCAAGGAACACCTGACTAGGCTGGGTGACAAACTATCATCTATTTCGCCTGCATCTCCTTCTCTGAGATCCTGCCAGTCTGGGAGAAGGGAGCAGATGGACGGAAGGTCAGAGAAGGGAGATAGGGAGCTAAACACATGGCTCAAGGACTGGTGCCAGGAAAAAGGACACAGATTTGTAGGAACTGGCAACAGTTCTGGGAGCGAAAGTTCTTTAAATTTGATGGACTGCATCTGACTAAAGAGGGAGTCAGTGCATTGGGGCAGAAGTTTGACGTCTTTGCAGAATATTTAAACTAGCAAATGGGGAGAGGGGTGCAGCACCCCATACGTTGAATGGGAAGAACACCCCTTCCCCCTCAGCTAGTGGTCAAACTGGAATTCAGTGTGTTTGCCGTCATTTGCATCACCAGGTAAGAAAAAGGTTTGTCTCCCATACGATGCACAGGGGTAATGCCAAACCTCACCCAACAACTAACACACCAAAATCTGGCCAATGGAAAATCATGTACACAATGCTCACAGCCTGGGAAATAAGATCCCAGACCTGCAGGCAATAATGTCAGAGGCTAAACTGGACATAGTAGCAATTAGTGAGACATGGTTTACCAGTAACCACACTTGGGAGACTTCAGCACCTGGCTATGTATTGTTCAGAAGAGACCGAGGTGCAAAAAGGGGGGGAGGAGTGGCCCTGTATGTTAATGAAAATATCAAAGCTACAGAAATTCAGAATACACATAAGGAGCCAGAAGAACTGTGGGTCACCCTGGAAACAGGAAATGGGACAGCTATAAGAACTGGGGTTGTCTACAGGCCCCAGACCAGAGGGAGGACATAGACACATTACTGTTAGAAGATATACAAAACATGACAGCTAAAGGGAGGTTCTGATAATGGGAGACTTCAACATGCCAGATACAGATTGGTCAATACCAGCAGGAACATCTGCCAGAGCTAGACTCATAGTGGATTCCCTGCAGGGGGAGGGCCTCAAACAACTGGTACAGCAACCCACAAGAGACAGGGCTATCCTAGATCTAGTACTGACTAACAAAGAAGGGATCACAGATCTCCAGGTAGAAGGTCACCTGGGGAAAAGTGACCATCACATGGTATGGTTCAATTTGGCTACTACATCTAAATCATCCCATTCCAAGGCAAAAATATGGGACTTCAGAGGAGCTGACTTTGATAAGATGGCCAACAGAGTTAAGCTCAGCCCTGGCAAAAGAAACACAGGTGATGAGGTACAGGCAAAGTGGGCAAGCATTAAGGATACAATACTTGAAGCAACATCCCATTGTGTTAGACAGAAAAGGAAGTGCAAAAGAAGAAGGAAACCACTTTGGTTCTCAAATACAGTAGCAGAAAAGGTCAGAGCCAAAAGGCTGGCCTTCAGAAAATATAAGGGAACACAGCGGGATGAAGATAGGGGGCATACCAAACTGCCCTAAGGGAAGCAGGTAAGGCAGTAAGGCAGGCAAAGTCCCAAACTGAGGAAACACTAGCACAAACAGTAAAGAAGGTGACAAGACTTTCTATAGATACATTAGTGAAAGGAGAAAGTCCAGAGGGGTATTGCTAAGCTTAATGGAGAAAAGGGAGCATGTGAGGAGGAGGACCCTGTAAAGGCATCTATCCTAAATAGATACTTTTGCTCAGTATTCACTGAAGAGAAGGTAGGGCAGGGCCCACAGCTCAGCATCATGGACACAGGGGGGAGGGAGGTGAGCACTACTCCCTTCACAAAAGAAAGGGTCCTACAAGAGCTTGCTAAGCTCAGGGTGGATAAGGCAATGGGACCTGATGGCATACATCCCAGGGTACTTAAGGAGCTAAAGGAGGAACTAGCAGAGCCATTAGCAGAATTGTTTAGTGAGTCTCTGAGCACAGGAGAGGTCCCAGAAGACTGGAGAAGGGCTCATGTGATCCCACTCCACAAGAGTGGTAGCAGGGAGGAGGCGGGGAACTACAGACCGGTCAGTCTTACCTCAGTAGTGGGCAAGATTATGGAAGCACTCCTTAAGGAAAGGATAGTGCAACACCTGGAATCCATAGGGGCACAGGATCCAAGACAGCATGGGTTTACAAAAGGAAGGTCCTGTCAAACTAATCTCATAGATTTCTTTGACTGGGTAACCAGAGTGGTGGACCAAGGGGGAGCAGTTGATGTCGCCTACCTTGACTTCAGCAAAGCTTTTGACACTGTTCCACATAGAAGATTGATAAATAAGCTAGGTAGGCTCGGGGTGGGTCAGAAGTTGGTCAACTGGGTGGCAAACTGGTTGACTGGCAGAAAACAGAGAGTGGTGGTAAATGGTATACAGTCAGAAGAGATGCAAGTCACAAGTGGGTACCTCAGGATCAGTCCGGGGCCAGTCCTATTCAACATCTTCATTAGTGACCTAGCAGATGGACTAGAGGGTAAGGTTGTCTGTTTGCAGATGACACCAAGATCTGCAACAGAGTAGATGATCCAGATGGGGTGGGCAGAATGAGAAGAGATCTGGATAAACTAGCAGAATGGTCAGAAGAGTGGCAACTGGGATTTAATGCAAAGAAGTGCAAAATCATGCACATAGGGAAGAGAAACCCTGAAGCCACTTATAGGCTGGGAGGGAGTTGCTAGCAGTCACAAAGGAAGAAAGAGACTTGGGCATCATCATCACTGATGACCTGAAATCATCCAGCAGACCTCTAAAGCAGTAGGTAAGGCTAGGGGGTGTTAGGGTGTATTAGTAGGGTATCACAAGTCGTAAGAGGGAGGTGAATAACCTCTGTACAAGACATTGGTTAGGCCCCATCTGAGTACTGCGTGCAGTATTGAGGCCACACCTTCACAAGGACATTAACCAAATTGAGGCAGTCCAGAGAAGGCAACCAAAATGGTGCAGGGACTGCATCAGAAGACATATGAGGACAGATTAACGGAGCTCAATATGTATACCCTTGAGCAAAGGAGGGAGAGAGGTGATATGATCGAGACATTTAAACACCTTAAGGGCATAAACAAGGTGAAAGAGTCTAACATGTTTAAATATAAGAAAATAGCAGGACAAGAGGACACAGCATGAGATTAGAGGAGGCCGATTAAGGGGAATGTGAGGAAATTCTTTTCACAGAAAGGGTGGTAGATGCATGGAATGGCTTACCACAAGAAGTAGTGGCTATGAATACAGTGCAGGGCTTCAAACAGGCATGGGATAGGCATAAGGGAGCAATACAAATGACTATGAATAGATAGGTCACTGACATAGCAAAGGCCGATGGCACATTTATAAGGTAGAAAAAGAAATGGGCAGACTGGATGGGCCTTGCGGTCCTTATCTGCCGTCAACTTCTATGTTTCTATGTAGAACATATGATGTATTTATGTCTTGTACACTGATCAAATATTCTGTACCCCTGTTCTTATGTACAGTATTGCTTAACATTCGTTGTATACCACTATGTATGCCTTATATCTGTACTCCTGTAAATAAGTATTGTTTAAGATTCCTGTAAACCACTAGGAATGCCTTATCTCTGTAACTAACTCTGGGTCGCCCCTGTAAAAGGGACCTTCGGGGCTCAGTGGGCCTACCTGGTCACCAAAATTGAATGAATAAATAAATAAAAGAACAAAATACAAACCATTATGTTTACTTTTACAAAGTTTATTTTTTATTTAGTATCTTAGAATACTAGGCAGACTGGATGGGCCTTGCGGTCCTTATATGTCATGAACTTCTATGTTTCTATGTAGAATGTTATGAAGTTCAGCTTTAAAGTCTCGAGCACATTCTCTGTTATGGCAGTACCTTTCCGATGAAGTGTGGAGCAATTCTGAAGGGTTAAATCAGGGACCTCCCTCCTAACCAGGGACAGTTGAGAGGTACGATTAGCAGCTAAGTCATTCTGTCAGTTGTTACCCTCAGTCACTAATGAGGTTTAACAGTTTCACTATTAAAACTTGTTTATTTAGGTACCTACATTGGTTCAGGACCCCGTGCTGCTGATTCCTCTCCAGGCCTCGTAAATAAACTGCTTAGTTTTTGAATTCACTGTTTTGTAGGATTGCTAGTGTAAGCCCCCGCACCTCTGTGTGGCTTTAAGAAGACTGGTCCAGCTAAACAGACCTTCCCTCTGGCCCTTTTAATTCTGGCGGTGGGATCCAGGGAGAGGATAAACAAAGGCAGACAGCACTGCTGCAGGAGGACGGAAGAAGAGATAAAAGGAGGTTAGACTGTTTTTTGCCCCGGAACAGTTGAACCAATCAGCAGGGGGCCTGGGGAGGCTATTAATAGCCCCAGGAGCCCGCCAAAAGTTCAGTCCCCGAGGAGAAGAGAGTCCAGGAGAGATTGCACTAAGGGCTGTAGCCCTGAGCTGTGTTGGCTGGTCTAGGCTCCTGCAGACCCCACTCTCGAAAGCCCTCGAACAAATTATAGCCACCCAACTCACTGAGTACCTACTTGCTCAAAACCTACTTTGCTGGGAGCAGCATGGCTTCAGATCTGGGCACAGTACAACTACGGCTCTCACTGAGTTCTCTAATTTTATTCACTCCACCCTCGATAGAAAACATCTAGCTGGAGCTGTCTTCATCGACCTGTCAAAGGCCTTTGATACAGTCTCCCACCCCTTACTCTTAAGCACACTCCGCCACATAGGTCTGTCGCAAGGACCCGTCTCCTGGTTTTCCAGTTACCTCACAGCTAGATCACAATGTGTCAAAATAAACAACACCCTCTCAACCACTCTGCCAGTCCACTCTGGGGTTCCCCAGGGCTCCATCCTCGGCTCTCTATTATTCAGCATCTACCTAAACACCTTGCCCAGTTCCTGCTCCAGCAACCTACTACTCTATGCGGACAACGCAGTTCTTTTTGCCTCACACACAGATCCCACAGTATTGCAGTCCTCCCTCCAACACACATTTAACCAGACTGAAAACTGGTTCATAGACCAGAGATTTGTGGTCAATGTAAAAAAGACAAAGACCATGCTCTTTGCCCATCGACAGAATAAGGCCAAGAATGCGCAGCTAACAATCCTCTCCCACTCTCTCCTTCCTCTAGAACAGGTCCATACATATAAATACCTGGGCCTTACATCTGATTCTAACCTCTCCTTCCATTCAAACACTGACACTCTATCATCAGCCATAAATGTCCGTATAGGCCTATTGTATCGGCACAGGGATTGCCTACCTCTGGAAACCCTTAATCTGGCTGTCACCTCCTCAGTCCTCTCCCTAGTTGATTATGGGCTCACTATCTACTTGGCTGCTGACCACACAGCCCTTAACAAAATCCACCTGGCCATAAACAGTGTGTTCAGATTCCTCTCTGGGGCAGACAAGCGTACCCATACCTGTACCCAATATGCCCTGACAAATCTCTTTACCCTGGATGAAAGGCTATTTTATCAAACATGCCTCCTCACAAAGAAAATACACCTGGGGCTTACCCCCTTGGGGGTTTCTGCCTCTCTCCTATCCTCCCATACCTTGGTGAACACCCACATTGCCAACCGACAGGTATTGTCCATCCCAAGGGTTAGAACCTCCTTAGCCCAAAGGTCATTTCCACACAGGGCCCCAACCTGGTACAATGAACTCCCTTCTGACGTCTTCTCCATCTCCAAACTAGGATCTTTCAGTCAGCTCTCAAAGAGCACATTCCCACTTCATGGTGCTGCCAATGTACCAGCTAGTGCCGGGTCATCTATCTATCATCTTACGGGACTACCCAGCCACTGAGCTCCTACCAACAGGGCTACCAAACATTACCTATTAACAATGCCTCCTTTGGCTGCACTCACAAGATATCTGTCTAATTCTCTACTTCATACTAAATATCAGTAACTAATCGCTCTCTCTCTCTCTTGCTTACATCTGAGAGAAGTTTTACTCACTTTTAAAGTGATATTGCTTTGTGTTTGTTTTAGTTTTTAATTCAGGAAGGGTTTTTTTAAAACTGCTTATCTTGTCAGCATCCTCAGAAGGGCTGACATAACTGCATATTTTATTTTCCTTTGTGGCTAACAAACCACCCAGCTGTTTTGGGGCTGGAGAGGTTTACCTGTGTCTGACTTGGATGTCTGGATTTTTCTCTGTTTGATTAGCAGGGTACTTTCTCTGTCAAATTGTTGTGTAGGGTATATTGCTGACAGGAAGGCACTCATCGCAGCGGTGGGTGAGAGCTTTTAGTTGATTGTTTTGTGAGGACACAGTTTAGGCCCAACCCCTTCCCACCCTCACCCCACCCACCCTGAAATAGTTCCTTTATACCTGAGGTTCTGACATCATTTCCTTGAGTGCAAGGTGCATTTCACTGTCATATCCTCTCTAGCACACTGCACTGACAATATAAGCATACACATTGTATAATATATATATTTCTATATAACAAATCACACACGCACACACACAAATAAAAAAAAACAACTAGATAAACATGTGGGGAGTAGTGCAATGTAATGGCTGTGGGGCAGCAGTCTTCTGGGAGTCTTTCTGGAGGCTGAGATGCTGCCCTATTTGCAGACAACTATCTGCCCTGAGGGAGGAAGTTGCCCGTCTTCAGGCTGCACTGGACAGTAGTAAGGAAACCTTCCCCCAGGCCACACTGAACAGTAGGAAGGGAACCTTCTCCATCCAGGGAGCACTAGCACCACCACCACTACCTCAGAGGTTGCGAAGAAAGCACAGCAGTTGGACCACAGTAGGCTCAGGGAGGGTGAGGAGGGTGGAACAGAGGCACACCCAGTCAATTGTTCCACTCCACAATCCATACACCATTCTGGGGGAGCATAGCTCCCCTATGGATGTACCTGCAGAGAAGACTGATAATAACTGTCACAAGGGAGGCCCACAGGAAGGAGCAGAGGAAACCACAGGGAAAGGAAGCAGCTCCTGGTGGGGGACTCAATTATTAGGGGTATAGAACTGGGGGGAGCTGGGAAAACTGAAGTAAGGTGCCTGTCTGGTGCCATGGCTTGGAGGGACAGGAAGCGCATCCTCAAGATCACGAGAACAGCTGCAAGGGATTCTGAGCTGGATGTAATTGTCCACCTAGGGACAAATGACTTGGCTCATCATGAGATTAGAGCAGTGCAGGAGGACATTGCAGAGTTGGGGAGGGACCTAAGGCAAATAGCACACACAGTATCCTTCTCAGAGGTGCTGCCTGTCAAAAGCATGGGGGAGGCAAGGGTAATTGGCACCATGCAGTTTAATGAATGGTTGAAAGAATGGTGTGGAGCACAGGGGTTTGGCTTCATTGGGGACTGGGGTTCCACCTGGAGGGACACCAGCCTATACTGGCAGGATGGTCTGCATCTGTCCAGGAAGGGGAACAAGTCTTTTGAGCAATCGGTTTAAATGCTTCATTTGCAAGCTTTTAAACTAGTCAAAGGGGGAGGCACTGACAAGCTGCAGGAAAATCCCAGCCTCTCCCTACAAAACAGGGTACTAAATGAGAAAAAGACTGAGGTAGAACGGTCAGTGGGGGGTGCTGCAACAGAAGGTAAAGCCATCAAAAAATGGAGAGCAATGAGTACCAATGCCCATAGTCTGGGTAACAAGCTTCCTGAATTAGTGGCCTTGATGGAGGAGGAACATCTGGATATCGTGGCAGTCACAGAAACATGGTACACACAAAATCATGACTGGGACATAAACATACCAGGATACACTGTCCACAGGAGGGACAGGGAGGGTAAAAGAGGAGGAGGAGTAGTTCTTTACATAAGGGAAGGAATAAAAGCAACAGAACAAAAGGGTAAACAGGGAGGAGAAGAAGCTCTGTGGGTAAATTTGGAGACAGGCAATGGCACCACAATACGCACAGGGGTTATATACAGACCCCCTTCTCAGGGGGAGGAAATGGACAGGGAAATGATGGAAAGTATACTTAGTAAGGCAGAAAAAGGGGAGATATTGCTGATGGGTGATATGAATATGCCAGATGTTAACTGGAGTGCAGTTGCAGCTGCCACTTCGAAGAGTGCAGTTATTCTAGATGCCCTACAGGGGACATGCCTTAGACAACTAGTACTGGAGCCCACTCGAGAGGGAGCAATATTAGACTTGATTCTCTCAAATGGAGATGGAGAGAGGATCACAGATGTAGAAGTGGTAGCCATCTGGGAACTAGTGACCATCGAACAGTATGGTTCACAATAAACACAGCAATAGAGTCAAGCCGCACAAAGACAAAAGTACTGGACTTTAGGAGGGCTGACTTTGCCAAAATGGGTGAGTGCCTAAGGAATGCACTAGCAAATGGGCAGGAAGGAGGGGTGGAAGAACAATGGGGAATAATAAAAACTGCCATCACAGAGGTAACGAGCCTTTGTGTGAAGCAAATAAACAAAACAAGACGGTGTAAGAAACCACTATGGTTCTCAAAGGAAGTGGCAGTGAAGGTTCAAGAGAAAAAGAGAGCATTCAGGAAGTACAAGGAATCGCAGAAGGAGCAGGACAGAGAACTGTATCAGTTAAAGCAAAAGGAGGCTAGGAAGGCAGTCAGAACAGCAAAGGCCCAAACTGAGGAAAAGATAGCCAACTCAGTTAAGAAGGGGATAAAACCTTTATAGGTACATAGGAGCAAAGGAAGACCAAGGGAGGATAGTGAGGCTTAATAAAGGGGAGGGAGGGTGGGCAGAGGAGATCATGAAAAGGCAGAGATACTAAACAAATATTTTGCTCAGTATTTACAAATGAAGAGGGGAGGTACATAAAACAAACATTAGTAACACTCTGGATACAAAAGTTGATACCAGCCCATTTACAGAAGAAAGGGTTCTGAAAGAACTCTTAAAACTGAAGGTGGACAAAGCAATGGGGCCTGATGGGATTCATCCCAGAATTCTAAAAGAACTAGGTAGAACTAGTGACACCACTAACTACCCTTTTAACAAATCATGGGAGGATGGGTGGTACCCGAGGACTGGAGGAGGGCAGATGTGATTCCTCTTCACAAAAGTGGGAGCAAGGCAGAAGTAGGAAACTACAGACCTGTTAGTTTAACCTGGAGGATAGGGAAAATGATGGAATCACTTGAAGAAAAGAATTGTCAAGTATCTAGAGGCCAGGCACAGGACCCTAGGCAGCATGGATTCATAGGCGAGAAGGTCATGCCAGACAAATCTGATAGATTTCTTTGACTGGGTGACCAAGTAGTAGATCAGGGAGGGCCAGGACATGGCCTACCTAGACTTTAGCAAGGCATTTGACACAGTCCCACACAAAAGATTAATATACAAGTTAGCCAGCCTGGGAGTGGGTCCCAAGATGACAGCCTGGGTGAAAAATTGGCTGGAGAATAGGACAGACATTAATAGTAAATGGAGTCCACTCACAAGAAAGGAGGGTTACTAGTGGGGTACACTGGGGTTCAGTATAGGACCAGTCCTCTTCAATGTCTTTATAAGCGACATTGTGGAAGGACTGGAAGGAAAAGTATGTCTCTTTGCAGATGACACTAAGATCTGCAACAGAGTTGATGCACAGGGTGGGGTGGAAAGGATGAGAAGGGACTTGGCAAGGTTAGAGGAATGGTCAAATGTATGGCAACTTAGATTCAATGCTAAGAAGTGCAAGGTAATGCACCTGGGAAACAAAAACCCAGGGGAAGAGTACACAATGGGGGGTGAGATACTAACAACAACAAAAATGGAAAGGGACCTGGGGGTGTCATATCAGATGTCCTAAAGGTGGGCAAGCAATGTGAGAGGGCAGCAAGGAGGGTTGGGGGTTACTGGGATGCATAGGGAGAGAAACACCAGTAGAAAACAGGAAGTTATTATCCTCTGTACAGACAGCTGGTGAGACCCCATCTGGAGTACTCTGTGTGCAGTTCTGGAGACCCAATCTCCGCAAGACATAGACAGGATGGAAGCTGTCCAGAGGAGGGCACCAAATGGCGAGGGTCTGCACTGAAGACATGTGAAGAGAGACTTAAGGAGCTTAATATGTATAGCCTCGAGGAAAGGAGGGAGAGGGGACATGATAGAAACTTTCAAGTACCTCAAGGGAATCAACAAAGTCCAAGAGGGTAGCATCTTTCAAAAAAAGAGGTGTGCAAGAACAAGAGGGCACAATTTGAAGATAGAGGGGTGCGGCTCAGAGGTAATTTAAGAAAGTATTTTTTCAGAGAGGGTTGTGGATGCATGGAACGGCCTTCCGGAGGAGGTTGTGGAGTCAAAATCAGTGGTGGAATTCAAGCATGCATGGGACAGTCATAAGGCAATTCTGGGGGGTGGGGGTAAGAAGAAGTAGGCTGCTGGTTAACTAGGATCTGCAGCTTATCCAGTAGGTAGGGAAATGGGCAGACTGGGTGGGCCAAGCGGTCCTTATCTGCCGTCAAATTCTATGTTTCTATGTTTCTATGTTTCTTCACTGTAAATATCAAACCTGTTATTCCCTCCCTTTATCAGCAAACTTATTGTTCTTTTGAAAACTGTAAAATACAACTCTTGGTAACACGTTCAATGCAGTGTATAGCTGATCTTGATTCTGCAATATTGTATAACTAAAGAACTATAACCTTTAGCTGCCATTCTGTGTCTATATGTATTATGTATGTTTGTTTTTCTGATGCGGAGCTTTTGTAAATGAGTCCCTGACTCAAAGGTTGTAATCCTAAAGTCTGTTAAATAAATAAATAAATAGACACTAAGCTAAAGTGCTGGGACTCCTGAATCAAAAGCGAAACAGGAACTGTTTGCAAAGAGCTCAAGTGGATTGCTGCTAATTGGGGTTGTGTTTTCCACATTGTTTGCTACAAAAGCTGCCTAAGTCCACCGGAGAGTGGTCTAGATTCCGGATAATTCATATGAGAGTCTGGAGCTTGCCTTTATCTCAGAGGATCTCACTTTTGGATTTTCAAAAGACTTTTGCATAATTGCTGTTCAAGGAAACTGCACCCAGGGTGTTCTGCTCGAGACTCAAGCCTGGGATCGGAGTCTGCATTAAACTAATCCTGCCAGAACAATGGAATTGTGGTTTGTCTTTAGCTGAGAAGCTGCTTACCTTAGCTGCTGCCTACCAAAGGTTTCAGAGGGTTCCACCAGAGTGACCAGAGGCCAAGAAAGTCCTTTTTGCCCGCACTGTGTCAATTTGGTACCATTTTGCCATCAGGAGGATTGCAAATGGTTATTGTTGTCCCATGTTGCTGTGCCTTGTGTTATTTCATCATTTAGGGCCCCAACAAGGACCAACCCATGGCATTGCAGGCCTGCCACTGTAGTGGAGTACCCCAAAAGACATTGGGACAGGTCTGGTACCAGATGAGTGGGAGCACTGTGGGAAGTTACATATGGTGTTATTGATGGTGTTACTAATATAATTTCTGGAGTTGAAAAGTGTTGTATGAGTGCTTAACCTAACCTTATTTTTTGCAGCCAAAGTTACCAGTCCAACTTTTTCCAGTAATAAATACTTGCTGTGCCCATGATAATTGCAGCCTCCCCAACTCTTTTTTGGGTATTGTACATTGCTGGGAGTTATTTGGAGGGTTATGAGAGGTGGAAATATTGTTCCTGGGGAACGGGGAAGGTCACTGGTTGTTTTGCCTGAGTCCCCACGTGGAGGCACCACACCACCGAAGGTTTAGTAGTTATGGTCCTGTCTCACAAGGACCCAGGCCGGCCCTTGTGAGCTGTCACGAGGGCCCTGGAGTCAGTACTCAGGATCAGCCGACAACCTACCCTACACTAGCATCCATTATATGTCACTTTCACTCAGTGTGTTGCAGTAGCTATTACCCTGGTTTGTACTGTCTTTTCAACATTCTGCCCTGTCCTGGTGAATGTTTATGTGGAAGTTAAGGATCCCATGGTACTTCTCGATAAACGGAAGGACTTTTTTATTAAAAGAAATCTCAGAAACAAAGTATAAAGAAATCTCAAAAAACAGCTGGCCTAAAGGTGTGGTGGTGGCACTACCACCCACCATGTCACCTGCCCTAGAATTGGGAGCAATCTCAGGTCACTGGGACCAACTGGGGGGGGTAGTATTGAGCATCCATGGGACTGCTGTCCTCAGGGAGAGAAGATTGTTGGCTCCTCCACATGACTCGCACCACATGAAGGCCTGAAGGTAGGATGGGACAGGAGCAATAAAGTGGGGAGAGAACTGTGGGACTCCTTTATATGTGCAGGCCTTCTCGTGCGCCTGCCAGTGTGCATGGCCCACTTAAGGGGAAGGCCTAGAAAATGGAAAAAGAGGTAAGGGCAGGCTTAAGGAAGCTGTGCCCTCTCTCCTCTGGCCTTAACCATCACCTGGCCACCACCTTGGACTTTGTGTACTGGGGAGGAAGTTCCTCCCCCCAGCCCCACCATGAGGGACTCCCAGTGGCTAGTCAGTGGGAGCGGGGACATGACTGAGAGCTGCTTGCCTGCAGCCCACGAAGAAAGCGCTTTATGGCAAAAGAAAAACAAAATCTCAAAAACAACATATTCAAAAATCAGATCATACAAAAATCAAGCAAAGTAAAGAAACAGAGGCAGAACACAAAAAGTCCTGGTCAGCACTGAAACTAGACTTATTCCAGACACCAAAGGTTAACAGGTGACACTTATAAGTATATAATCCTGCCTTCTCTGAGCCTTTTATACTACCAAAGACTTTAAAAAGTAGAGCACACACACCTCTAATAACAAGGGCACAGGTCTATTAAAAAACCTTTTATTCAAAAGTATCACAAAAAAGCCATATCACCGGACGCGTTTCGGATGTCTGCTACATCCTTTCTCATACTAGTAAAGAGGCACCACGTCCTAGTGCTCACTCTGTTTTGGTCCTTTTATACTACCATTTTGGCATAATTTTCCTTAATACTGGGTCCATACTAACAACATACAGCAGTGGACTTAAAGGGCATTCCTGGCGACCGACCCCATCACACTGGAATCAGATGCCCCATCCACCCATTGGCATTAGGCACCAGAGTAACCCTGGTGTAGAAAAGATGTATCCAATGGAAGCAGTTCTCTCTGAATCCCATATATGCATAAAATGGAATAAATATATTAGTGCAAAAGTCTACAAATATCTTTTCTGGGTCCAGTGATAGGCTATATCCTTCTAAAAGCCTTTGTTCCCCTCTTTCGACAACTTCCCTCAGTAATATCAGATTATTTTGTATTGATCTATTCAGGATGGAACGAGTCTGAGGCTGTGTTACAAGATGTGCAGCAATGTGTGCTAATCATTTACTGAGGACTCTGGACAGGATTGTAAGGTCTGTGTTTCAATGGCTGCTTGGGCACCAGTTTCTGATGTCCATAACCTCCTCTTTTTTGAACAACCAAATCAGAATGGCTTGATGCATAGACTCCAGACAGTGTCGATAAGGACAGAATGGAAATTATAGTGGTCAACCAGCTCACAAATCATGTAATCCACAAAAACATTATAACATTCTGCAGTGAGGCTATCACTGCTAGGAGTCATTCATGAGTTCACAGATTTTATAGCATATCTAACTTCATCCCCTGAAATTCCTGCCAATAAGAAATGACCTAGATCTGCTGGCAACTGGGGGAGCTCTGTCTATTCCCAAAACCCTGTTTCTTTTGGATGTGTCAGGTCAATAGCTTCAGATGAGGAAGCAATATAGTTTTCTACCCCAGACAGCATACTTTGTCAGTGAGCACCGCCCTAGCTGTCACTTTTAAACCTGCAACCACCCGATGTTTTACCCATTCTCGACATGACTCAAAAGAGTTTCCCGCTGGCTGCTTGTTCTGGATCCCAACACATTGTTCTGCCATTAGTGACAGTGCCCTGTGGTAGTTTTTTGCATTTCTTTCCTAAATTCTCCAATCTGGTCAGTGTAACCACCTTCACCCTTATTTAAGGTGGTGACCAGTCTGTATAATTGTGCTTTGAGACCAAGGTCCCTCTTTAGTCATCCCTTTTCAGAACCAATGCTTTATCCTGGAGCAAAACCCTAAAATCAGCTTTCACGTCTTCCCACCACTGAACAGTGTCCTCTTATATGCATAAAACTAACCTACTGGGGGCATACAGATCAAACTGATCTGCCCGGACTACATCATGTGGCAGTACTAAACCATTTACTTCCGCAAGCCTCACCCACCTGCCTGTCTAGCTGAATCTTCCACATAGCATTCCAACATCAGGTGGTCAGAGGTCTTGATAGCTATCAAAGTTGCCCCAGCTGTAAGGAGGGTGCAAGAGACAAAAAAAGAAAGTCAGTCCTAGTTGACACTGTACCCTGAACATATGTATGTATGACCCTCTATTTTATGCACTGAATAATAGGCATCTTGTCAGCCAGTCAAGTTACTCATCTGGGAGACAGTGTGTGTGTCACAAAATAACTTGTTCAAAGCTTTATATCATCTTGATTTTTTTTAATTGTTTGGTTAGTAGCTTTTCTTAGCGTTTCAGAATTACAGAAATGCATAGCGTGCCTACAGGCAGTAGTCTTGCTGGTACATCGATGCATCGGTTTCTTTATTACACAGTCTGACGCTTGGCCAGCTGGTTATGATTGTTCTATGATATTTGTAATATAAAAAATATAGCGTGTGATTGTCAGTGCTTCCATGAGTGCTCCCCCCCAAGGTTTTAGCTACAGGAAATATTAACATGAAACCAGGAGGTAATTAAAAGACTAGAGAGACTTAATTAAGGGTCTCCTGTTTATCTGACATAATTAGACCTGACCCAGTTACCAGGATATAGGGCTCATAATCTTTTATGATGTCTTAGAGGAAAAAACATATCATAACAAAATGGTGTGAACAGTTGTAAAATCTTTGACCTGCCAGGGGGACAGGAAAACACACAAGATCAAAGGAAAGGCTTGATTTAAATACAGTCATATTTGGGAAATGAGATTTTGTTGATGTCACCTTATTTAATATATCTCCTGACAGGAAGATCATTGTTTGTATAATTTTTAGATTCTAAGAGGAGGAGCTAGATGACATCATAGAAAGGGGTGGAAACACAGAGTTTTAAACTGTATTCTGTGTTTCAACTGAGGGACATTTCCTTTTGGGCTCTTAAGAAACAAGATCTAACTATAAGCACTGTAAAGAGGTAATATATTAGATAGAAAAGACCTAAATGTACTTTGGTAGGAGTTTGTCTGTAGTTTTCCTTGTTTTTCTTTATGTGATTATATGCTGTTTGATTTATTGTTCTGTGTTTACATTTAACATATTTTTATCCATTTTTTTAAGTAAACCTATTATCTTGAAAGACTGCCTGAGTCTGCAAGTTCTTCTTTTTGCATATGATGCATAGCTGGTTAAATTTGATAACTGTTCAGAGCTTGAAGGTGTTACCCAAACTGGGAAAAGGTAAAAATACACCTAAGGTCTTTTATAGAGTTTTAAGGGTTCATTTTGGATACCTGGATAGGTGCCCTTAGGCAACATATATCAGGCATCCCCCCAAAGAGCAGATTATCTGAGTCTGTACATTTGGGTGTGCTAACATAAGGTTCACAGTTTGAATCCCCCCAGAACTTGAGACTAAAGGTGATTTGAATCCACAAGCAGACAGGAGGGTTACCCTGTCTGTTACCTGTTCACATTACTGCGCTCAGAAGTTGGCACTGTGGGAGCAGAGGGTCTGACCTGCTGAGTACGTTTGTGACAAATTGGTTGGCAGTGGTGTGGATAAATTTGGTAACACAGGCTTTAACTGTTCAGTGTGTCAGCTTAATACTGTACAGCTCACTTGCAAAATAAGGCAGTGATTTATTTTTAAAAAGGAAATAGAACTATTTAATTTTGCTTACAGTCAAGTTTCTACCTGTTTTATTTTTTTTTCTAAAGTGCAAGTTAGAGTAGCAGTAGTACGGAAGAAGATGGCTTCCACCTACAGTGGGCACATTGTAGACTACTTGAAGCAGTTGTGCCAGGACAGAGGAGTCCTGTATGAGGGGAGAGCCACCAAGCAGAACCTCATGGATGCCCTGATGGTAGCAGATGCCCAGAGCATTGAGTCATAGACTGTGACTGTAAAGGACCAAACCTTGAGCATGGAGGGGCCAGCGGCCAGTGCAGTATCCAGATCCGGTGAAGATGACAGCAGGGCCACTGCCAGTGAAGGGCCACAGCAGCAGGGAAAGGTCACCAGCATTCTATAACCAGAAGCAATCAGTCTGCAGATTGAGTTGTGCAGAATGGAGCTGGAGTTCCAGAGAGAGAAGAAGCGAGAACAGCGAGCCACAGAGGAGAAGAGGGAGTGAGAACAGTGAGCTGCAGAGGAGAAGAGGGAGCAAGAATGGTGAGAGGTAGACCATGAGGAGCGTGAGCACCAGAGGTGACATGAAGTGGAGAAGCCACGACTCCAACCACCAGCAGCAGAGCAGGTAAGTGGCTTGGGTTTAACTGGAACTACAGGACTGGGTTACAAACTGAATTCTAAATTCATAGCTGAATTTAAAGAAGGTAGGTTATAGATGCCTTTTTAAATTCATTTGAAAAAGTTTGTATTCAGGCTAAAATTCCTAGAGGGTCCTGGAACTTCCAGCTATCCCTGCTACTTACCGGGAAAGCTTGGGATGCATTGGGTCAAATGGACAATGAGGACAGTAATGGTTACAGCAAACTTAAAGCTGCACTTTAAAAAAAATGATTTAACTGCAGAAGCATACAGAGCTAAATTCCGGAAGCTCAGAAGAAGCCCTGATGTGAGCTACGAGGAGCTAGCCATGAAACAACATCCATTTTTAAATCGTTGGTGGGAAGGAATTGACGCAAACTCTGTAGATAGAATTGAAAATGCTATTTTGTTAGAACAGTTTTTTTGGGCATGCCCAGCAGAGCTAAAAACCTGGCTGGAGGACCGAGATCCCAAAACAGTGCAAGAGGCTGCTGAACTCTCAGACCACTATACCAAGAACAGACCTGCTCTGAGAGCGAATGGGGTGGGCGTGGTCATGCAGAAAGGGAAAAGTGCACCTTCAGGGCAGCTAAAGCCCTCATTGCCCCGACTGCCCACCGAAACCAGTTAGCTCCAGGTTTCAAAGAAAAGAGTTCTCTGAGAAAAGAAATGAATGTTGGGTTTATAAAGAAACTGGGCATATTGCCAGACAGTGTCCCAAAAGGATGAGCAATAAGCAACATGGAGCTAGGAAAGAAGTGAGCTGTTTGTGTGTCCCTGGAAGCATGCCTGTGAACATGAGAGAACACATGCACCCGGTCATGGTAAATGGTGTACAGACACAATGGTTAAGGGACACAGAAGCATCTCTGACATTGGTAAAAGGGGGTCTGGTAGAGCCTGGTCAGCTTATACCCAATGAATTTGAAACTGTACAAAATTCTACTGGTGAGAAGAAAACATTGCCCCTCACTAGTGTTCTCCTAGACTGGGGTGAAACGGGGAACTGTGCAACAGGTGGTTGTAGCCAAAATGCTAGCAGTTGATGTCATCCTTGGCAGCAATCTCAAACAGGGTATGGTGTGTGCAGTTACCCATAGCCAAGTGGCAAGGGAAAATTGTAGTTCCCTGGACCCCACAGATGTCATTGTGGAAACCACTGGGAGGCTGGTTCCTCAGCTTGTGTCTCCTGATATGGAGACTAATGAAAAGGGGGTAGAAATGTCCCCAGAAGCAGTTAACCACACAGTTACAGAGGGTTACTTCAAAGAAGGAGGGGTGACCCATTGTCAAAGGGTTAAGGATGACAGTGATCCTGAGTGCCCTGACGCTAGTGCTAGGGACCCTAGTTTAGAGACTGAAGGGGATCTGTCCCATACCTTGGGAATGTGTAAGGAGTTTGCAGCTGCTCAGAAAAGTGACCCTAGAAGCTGAAGGCTTGGGTAGACTCTGATGGAGCACAGGGAAGTGATGGTAAACATAAAGTTTATTGGGAAAATTGGCTGATGTATACTCAGGCTGTGAAGACAGAGGGAGGGGTGATAGGCAGGCAGCTTGTCATTCCCCAGGGGTATTGTGAGCAGTTGCTCAAGACTGCACACAATATTCCCTTGTCTGGCCATCTGGGAATCGCACGCACTATGTAGTGGTTGGCCCAGAATTTCTATTGCCCTAACTTTACCCAGCAGATGAAGGAGTATTGCAGGTCTTGTCACCGGTGCCAAGAAATAGGGAAGGCAGGGAAGAAAACCCAAGCTGCCCTGATTCCATTGCCCATAGTGGAGGAGCCATTCCAGAGGGTGGGAATGGATATTGTGGAGCCTTTAAATACCCCCAGCTCCTCTGGGAAGAGGTTCATCCCAACTGTGGTGGATTATGCCACCCGGTATCCCGAGGCAGTTGCCCTATCCTCACTGAGGATAGACAAAGTGGCAGATGCCTTACTTGGAATTTTCACCAGTGCTGGGTTTCCACAGGAGGTTATCACTGATTGAGGGGGTTCCTTCATGTCAGACCTGATAACATTTTTGTGGGAGAAGTGTGGGGTGGTGCAGAGGTGCATGACACCTTATCACCCACAAGCCAATGGGCTTGTGAAAAGATTTAATGGTACCCTGAAGTCAATGTTCCAAGTGTTTGCTGAACAGCATGGGAGAGACTGGGAGAAATACCTTCCCCACCTGTTGTTTGCATATAGGGAGGTGCCCCAAGAGTCAACAGGATTTTTCTTCTTCAAGTTTTTATATGGACACTGCGTACATGGGCCCCTAGATTTGATCCGGGAGGACTGGGAAGGCAAGCATGCCACCCAGAGAACTCCCATAGGGATTACGTCTTTAGGTTTAGGGAAAGGCTGAAGGAGATTATGGGGACAGCCCAGAGCAACCTGGCAAACTTCCCAACAGAAACAAAAAGTGTGGTATGACCGCAGAGCCAGAACTCGCTTGTACACGGTGGGTCAGGAAGTCATGGTTCTTATTCTGGTCTGGAAAGACAAGCTGCAGGCTGAGTGGGCAGGACCATACAAAGTAGCTAGGAATGTAAATGGTGTGAATTATATCATATAGTTACCTGACAGAAGACAGACAGAAAGAATGTACCATGTCAACTTGATGAAGCCATATGCTAATAGGGCTGACATGGTGTTCACAGTATGTAGTCCTGGGGAAGGGACGGATGAAGGACACCCCCTTCTGTACTTGCTGGAAGAAAGCAAGTGGGAGTCCTCTGTGGAGGCAGTCACTCTCTGCTCTCCAACACATTACCTCCAAAAACCATATAAACACTACAAACAGGTATCTGCCTCTATCTCTGAAATCAAATAAAGAGGCAGAAGACACTGCAGAGCAGGACACTGCGGCACAGGAGCTAGCACAACAATACTCACCCAAAACAGGAACCAAAACTAAACAAGCACAAAGGAAATCCAAAAAAACTTCTGATCATAGGAGACTCCATGATTCGGGGAGTTGATACCCATCTCCAGCCAGGGGTGATGGTCAGATGTCTCCCAGGTACATCAGCATGGAGAGACACTGACCGCATTGCTAAAATTGTTCACAAAGCAGGAGAAAACATTGATGTCCTAGTACACATAGGGACTAATGATCTCGCCAGCCGGTCAGTTGTGGAGACCAAGGAACACCTGACTAGGCTGGGTGACAAACTATCATCTATTTCGTCCGGCATCTCCTTCTCTGAGATCCTGCCAGTCTGGGAGAAGGGAGCAGATGGACGGAAGGTCAGAGAAGGGGAATAGGGAGCTAAACACATGGCTCAAGGACTGGTGCCAGGAAAAAGGACACAGATTTGTAGGAACTGGCAACAGTTCTGGGAGCGAAAGTTCTTTAAATTTGATGGACTGCATCTGACTAAAGAGGAGTCAGTGCATTGGGCAGAAGTTTGACGTCTTTGCAGAATATTTAAACTAGCAAATGGGGAGAGGTGCAGCACCCCACGTTGAATGGGAAGAAACACCTCCCCTCAGCTAGTGGTCAAACTGGAATTCAGTGTGTTTGCGCTCATTTGCATCACCAGGTAAGAAAAAGGTTTGTCTCCCCATACGACGCACAGGGGTAATGCCAAACCTCACCCAACAACTAACACACCAAAATCTGGCCAATGGAAAATCATGTACACAAATGCTCACAGCCTGGGAAATAAGATCCCAGACCTGCAGGCAATAATGTCAGAGGCTAAACTGGACATAGTAGCAATTAGTGAGACGTGGTTTACCAGTAACCACACTTGGGAGACTTCAGTACCTGGCTATGTATTGTTCAGAAGAGACCGAGGTGCAAAAGGGGGGAGGAGGGCCTGTGTGTTAATGAAAATATCAAAGCTACAGAAATTCAGAATACACATAAGGAGCCAGAAGAACTGTGGGTCACCCTGGAAACAGGAAATGGGACAGCCATAAGAACTGGGGTTGTCTACAGGCCCCCAGACCAGGGGGAGGACATAGACACATTACTGTTAGAAGATATACAAAACATGACAGCTAAAGGGGAGGTTCTGATAATGGGAGACTTCAACATGCCAGATACAGATTGGTCAATACCAGCAGGAACATCTGCCAGAACTAGACTCATGGTGGATTCCTGCAGGGAGGGCCTCAAACAACTGGTACAGCAACCCACAAGAGACAGGGCTATCCTAGATCTAGTACTGACTAACAAAGAAGGATCACAGATCTCCAGGTAGAAGGTCACCTGGGGCCAGTGACCATCACATGGTATGGTTCAATTTGGCTACTACATCTAAATCATCCCATTCCAAGGCAAAATATGGGACTTCAGAGGAGCTGACTTGATAAGATGGCCAACAGAGTTAAGCTAGCCCTGGCAAAAGAAACACAGGTGAGGAGGTACAGGCAAAGTGGGTAAGCATTAAGGATACAATACTTGAAGCAACATCCCATTGTGTTAGACAGAAAAGGAAGTGCAAAAAGAGGAAACCACTTTGGTTCTCCAAATACAGTAGCAGAAAGGTCAGAGCCAAAGGCTGGCCTTCAGAAAATATAAGGGAACACAGCGGGATGAAGATAGGGGGGCATACTGAAACTGCCTAAAGGGAAGCAGGTAAGGCAGTAAGGCAGGCAAAGTCCCCAAACGAGGAAACACTAGCACAAACAGTAAAAGAAGGTGACAAGACTTTCTATAGATACATTAGTGAAAGGAGAAAGTCCAGAGGGGTATTGCTAGCTTAATGGAGAAAAGGGAGCATGTGAGGAGGAGACCCTGTAAAGGCATCTATCCTAAATAGATACTTTGCTCAGTATTCACTGAAGAGAAGGTAGGCAGGCCCACAGCTCAGCATCATGGACACAGGGGGAGGTGAGCACTACTCCCTTCACAAAGAAAGGGTCCTACAAGAGCTTGCTAAGCTCCAGGGTGGATAAGGCAATGGGACCTGATGGCATACATCCCAGGGTACTTAAGGAGCTAAAGGAGGAACTAGCAGAGCCATTAGCAGAATTGTTTAGTGAGTCTCTGAGCACAGGAGAGGTCCCAGAAGACTGGAGAAGGGCTCATGTGATCCCACTCCACAAGAGTGGTAGCAGGGAGGAGGCGGGGAACTACAGACCGGTCAGTCTTACCTCAGTAGTGGGCAAGATTATGGAAGCACTCTTAAGGAAAGGATAGTGCAACACCTGGAATCCATAGGGCACAGGATCCAAGACAGCATGGGTTTACAAAAGGAAGGTCCTGTCAAACTAATCTCATAGATTTCTTTGACTGGGTAACCAGAGTGGTGGACCAAGGGGGAGCAGTTGATGTCGCCTACCTTGACTTCAGCAAAGCTTTTGACACTGTTCCACATAGAAGATTGATAAATAACTATGGGTAGGCTCGGGGTGGGTCAGAAGTTGGTCAACTGGGTGGCAAACTGGTTGACTGGCAGAAAACAGAGAGTGGTGGTAAATGGTATACAGTCAGAAGAGATGCAAGTCACAAGTGGGGTACCTCAGGGATCAGTCCTGGGGCCAGTCCTATTCAACATCTTCATTAGTGACCTAGCAGATGGACTAGAGGGTAAGGCTTGTCTGTTTGCAGATGACACCAAGATCTGCAACAGAGTAGATGATCCAGATGGGTGGGCAGAATGAGAAGAGATCTGGATAAACTAGCAGAATGGTCAGAAGAGTGGCAACTGGGATTTAATGCAAAGAAGTGCAAAATCATGCACATAGGGAAGAGAAACCCTGAAGCCACTTATAGGCTGGGAGGAGTTGCTAGCAGTCACAAAGGAAGAAAGAGACTTGGGCATCATCATCACTGATGACCTGAAATCATCCAAGCAGACCTCTAAAGCAGTAGGTAAGGCTAGGGGGTGTTAGGGTGTATTAGTAGGGGTATCTGAAGTCGTAGAGGGAGGTAATAACTCTGTACAAGACATTGGTTAGGCCCCATCTGGAGTACTGCGTGCAGTATTGGAGGCCACACCTTCACAAGGACATTAACCAAATTGAGGCAGTCCAGAGAAGGGCAACCAAAATGGTGCAGGGACTGCATCAGAAGACATATGAGGACAGATTAACGGAGCTCATGTATACCCTTGAGCAAAGGAGGGAGAGGTGATATGATCGAGACATTTAAACACCTTAAGGGCATAAACAAGGTGAAAGAGTCTAACATGTTTAAATATAAGAAAATAGCAGGACAAGAGGACACAGCATGAGATTAGAGGGAGGCCGATTAAGGGGAAATGAGAAATTCTTTTCACAGAAAGGGTGGTAGATGCATGGAATGGCTTACCACAAGAAGTAGTGGCTATGAATACAGTGCAGAGCTTCAAACAGGCATGGGATAGGCATAAGGGAGCAATACAAATGACTATGAATAGATAGGTCACTGACATAGCAAAGGCCGATGGCACATTTATGAGGTAGAAAAAGAAATGGGCAGACTGGATGGGCCTTGCGGTCCTTATCTGCCGTCAACTTCTATGTTTCTATGTTTCTATGTTTCAGTTACATTGTCTCCCCAGCTGGTCCCAGACAAGATCCAGGAAGTAAGGGAGGTTCTAGCAGACTTTGCCTCACTGTTTAGCACCAAGTCTGGACTAACTCCCTTAGCAATGCACAATGTGGAGACAGGGACACAGATGCCCATATGGAGGACAGCATATCAGGTGTCAGAGGCTGTCCAAAAGGACATTAGGAAGGAAGTGGAGGAGATGCTGGATTTAGGGGTAATCCAGAGATCACACAGCCCCTGGGCCTCACCCGTAGTCCTTGTGCTTAAGTCAGATGGCTCTACTCATTTCTGTGTGGACTACCAAGGACTGAATGCAGTCACAAAGTCAGATGCCCACCCGATGCCCCGGACAGATGAACTCCTGGACAAGTTGGGAGGGGCGACCTACCTTATGACTATTGACCTGACAAAGGGGTTTTGACAGGTCAAGTTAACTGACAGAGCTAGGGAAAGGTCGGCCTTCATCACTCTGACAGGGTTATTTCAATTTAAAGTAATGCCTTTCAGAATGAAGAACGCCCCGGCCACTTTTCAAAGGTTGGGGAACCAGGTGTTAAATGGTGCTGAGGAGTACGCCGTGGCGTACCTGAATGACATCGCCATCTTTAGTGCCATCTGGGAGGAACACCTGTCCCACCTTAGGGAAGTGCTGGTTAGGATACAGAGGGCCAGGCTCACTGTCAAAGCTGAGAAGTGCCAGGTGGCCAAGGCTGAAGTGACATACCTTGGGCATGTTGTAGGCCAGGGACAACTCCATCCTAACCAAGTAAAAATAGAGGTGATCAAGGCATGGCCCAGACCAGAAATGCAGAAGCAGGTCAGGAGTTTTATAGGGACAGGAGGGTACTATAGGAAATTTGCACCCAATTACAGTGCCCTGGCTGCTCCCCTATCTGACCTGGTAAAGAAAAGGATGCCTAAGAAAATTACCTGAGAACCAGTCTGTGAAAAAATCCTTTAGCAGACTGAAGGAGGCACTGTGCAGTGCTCCTGTATTGACAAGTCCTGACTATAGCAGACCCTTTATAGTTCAGACTGATGCCTCAGACATGGGTATTGGGACAGCACTGAGTCAGACATCCAACCAAGGGAAAGATAACCCTGTAGTGTACCTGAGTAAAAAGTTACTTCCCAGGGGGCAGGCATACTTTACTGTGGAAAAATAGTGTCTTGCCATAGCGTGGGCCCTAAAGAAGTTAGAGCCATACTTACATGGGCAAAATTTTGAGGTACAAATGGATCACAACCCCTGGTTTGGCTGACCTAAATGGGAAATACTAATGGCAGACTGTTAAGATGGAGCCTTGCAAGGTTATGACATGACAATGTTACATAGAGCTGGAGTGACCAATCTGAACACCAATGGCCTTTCACGTCTGTATGAGGAGTGAACCGATTTGGGAAGCTCATCCCATGCAGGGGATAGAGCCCCAAAATTCAGTCAAGGTGGGGAGGACTGTGACCCTTGGCCAGATGGTTATGATTGTTCTATGATATTTGTAATATAAAAATATAGTGCGTGATTGTCAGTGCTTCCATGAGTGCCCCTCTCCAAGGTTTCAGCAACAGGATATATTAACCTGAAACCAGAAGGTAATTAAAAGACTAGAGATATGTAATTAAGGGTCTCCTGTTTATCTGATTTAATTAGACCTGACCCAGCTACCAGGATGTAGGGCTTGTAAACTTTTATGACATCTTAGAGGAAAAACATGTTATAACAAAATGGTGTGAACAGCTGTAAAATCTTTGACCTGCCAGGGGAACAGCCACACATGATCAAAGAAAAGGCTTGATTTAAATACAGTCATATTTGGGAAATGAGTTTTTGCTGATGTCACCTTATTTAATATATGTTCTGACAGAAACATAGGCCTTGACAGCAGATATGCTTGGCCCACCTAGTCTGCCCATTTCCATGCCTACAGGATAAGCTGCAGATCCTAGTTAACCAACAGCCTATGGACAGGAAGATCATTGTTTGAATAATTTTTATATTCTAACAGAAGGAGCTAGATGACATCATAGAAGGGTGTGGAAACACAGAGTTTTAAACTGTGTTCTGTGTTTCAACTGAGGGGCACTTCTTTTGGGGCTCTTAAGAAACAAGATCTAACTATAAGCACTGTAAAAAGTAATACATTAGATAGAAAAGATCTAAATGTACTTTGGTAGGAGTTTGTAGTTTTCCTTGTTTTTCTTTATGTGATTGTATGCTGTTTGCTATATTGTTCTGTGTTCACATTTACATATTCATATCCATTTTTTAAGTAAACCTATTATTTTGAAAGACTGCCTGGGTCTGCAAGTTCTTCTTTTTGCATGTGACATATAGCTGGTTAAATTTGACAACTGTTCAGAGCTTGGTGGTGTTACCCAAACTGAGGAAAGGTAAGAAGATACCTAAGGTCTTTTATAGAGTTTTAAGGGTTCATTTTGGATACTTGGTTAGGTGCCCTTAGGAGAAAGATATCCAGCATCCCCCGAAGAGCAGATTATCTGAGTCTGTACATTTGGGTACGCTAGCATAAGGTTCACAGTTTGAATCCCCCAGAACTTGAGACTAAAGGCGATTTGAACCCACAAGCAGACAGGAGGGTTACCCTGTCTGTTACCTGTTCACATTACTGTGCTCGGAGGTTGGCACTATGGGAGCAGAGGGCCTGACCTGCTAAGTGCATTTGTAACACACAGTACTTTGCAACATTTGATATGGTGAAAGATTACATGCATACATTTTATCACCTGCAACCTGTCTGTGAGTGTACGTCAGGGTATGGTAACATTAAGAACAGGTTAACACAATACCAGTATCCACAACAAAACAGCTGATGTACCTGTACAGTACATAGGAAGTGTGCTCTCTGTGGATTTGCATATGGTGATTGGATGAGGAGGTGTGAGGAGGGCTGTGCTGGTTGCCGTATGGGTTCTCACGGCACTGACAATTCAGGTAAGGGTGGGTTGGCAGAGTGGGTGTTTGGTGCCATGGTGGGGTGGGACTAGATGCCAGGGATCACTGCATTGACAGCACCAGTGATCAGAGGGTGGGTTACAAGCACACCTCCCCACCTCCCCATTACAGGGAATATCCCTCCCACACTCCTGTCCCTCCCTCTGTCCTCCCCTATGTCACCTTTGTCTGCTACCCACTTTGTGTCCATCTTCTGCAGGGTGATCTAACTCTCAGACACAGGCATACATTATACAATGCCTCAGCAGTGTCAATTTGTGTGAACCTTATTGTAACTTTCTGTACCAATTTTGTAAATGCCTTATCTGTTGTTCACTACTGTTTTCTGTTCAACTGACGTGGAACCTCTACTGTAATAGACTCACAGCCAAATTCTGGGCCCAGTCACTTCCCCCATACCTCTTATCTACGCTGAGTGCTCAAACACCCTCTGTTTACTCTCTCAGGAATTGTGACCCTCAGCTCCTTCAAGTACCCTACATGGCGACCTCTGCTGGCCAACTCGCCTTCAGAGCTCGCATGCCCAAGCTATGGAACACCCGGCCTGCAGTCATTCAGCACGATCCCTCCCCTTGGATACTCAACTCCCTCCTCAAAGAGCATTTCTCCACCGACTGTTCATGCAGCCTAAGCTCACACTAGACAAGTGCCCAGCTCTCCAACCAGTATTAGCTATGGTGACTCCCATGTTTCAACTCTGAACCTAATATAGCTTATCTTTTGTACCTATCCCCATATTTATGCCTCATCAACTCAGATGTTCTGTCGCTGCATTGCTGTGTACATACTGTATGTATACCTGTATATATTTGGTGTTAATTTCTGTATTATGTATGTGTCTATGTATCCTACCATCCCCAATACCCCCCCTCAGGATGCATCTGGAATCGAGCGGTAGTCTGCTCAGTATGCCTTCCTGGTAAAACTTTTAAATAAATAAATAAACCTACAAAACAGCATCTGCTCACAGGTGTAATCTAAGAACTTAATAAATAAATAATAAAAAATAAAATAAAGCACACACCAGGGAATAGTTTTGATTTTTTTACCCTGCACCTTAAAGTATACTAACAGCATAAATACAGGACTGGCTGTTGTGTATGTTACAGGGATCAGAAAACAGGAGGGACCACTGGATGCCAGGGACATCTTTTACCCTTAACAGGCCAGACCTGGTGGCTTGGGACACTGGACACCAGGGAGCCTATATTTGTTTAGTGACCAGTGATCAGAGGGGACCACTGGGAACCAGGGATCATTTACTTGACTTGGGGACAGCAGTCGGAAGGAGGGGAACCACTAGGCACCAGGGATAACTTACTTAGCATGGGGACAGCAATTGGAGAGAGAGGGGGTCCACTATGCACAAAGGATGACTTACTTGCATGAGGATGGCGATTTGTAAGGAGAGGGGGACCACTAAGCACCAGGGATTATTGACGTGAGCATGGGGTTAGTGATCAGAGGGAGGGGGAACCACAGGGCACCAGGGATACTATACCATGTTAACAGACTGGCAATCAGAGGGGAAGGGACCGCTGGGCATCAGGGATAGGTGTGCCCCTCCACTGGCCACCTTAGTAGTTGGTTTTAGTAACACCAGTAGGATTGCCCTAAGTAAGACCAGGTTTTGTTCGACTGAATTTGTGCTGTGCAAAAGGGCCATACTAACCCTTTTTGCACAGCACAAATGTGGTGAATATGTGGTTTTTCAGTTATTCCTGTCCCCACCTCTTCCTTTGACCACCTGCATACATTATGTTTTGGGGGGGACACTAACCCTGTCTGCCCACACAACCACCTATTCTGAATATCACGTTCCAGCACAAAACCAGCAAGCCCCCGTTTGCATCCACGCAAACCTTTGAATATCATGCCCCTATACAGTATGTGTGATAGAATTCTGATGTAAGGCATCTGTTCCTGGTGGTGATTTTTTATTTCAAGATTTAATAGCTAGTTATGTTAAGAAAGCTTTATCTTCATTACATATCTTGAGAGAGCTAAAGAATTAAGAAAAGTTTCTGATTCTTGTCCTATTTCAAATTTGGTGCCTACTGAGTTATTTAAATAATTTTGAGTGAGTTTTAACATCCCTTTCTTGGACTTTTAAGATTTTCCATTTTCGTCAATTAATTCTTTCATAATCCTTTTAGTAACCGTATTAGAACAACTTTGAAAAATGTCACCGGACAAATGTTTACCTTGTGTTCCATATTTTTATTCAAATGTCAGAGTACTAGTTCAGTCATATTGTATGGATTTTATTTTTATCTTTTACATCTGATGCGATAAATTTATCCCTTCTGTGGTTTGGAATGATATTAGTTTCTGTAAGGGATAATATAAATCTAGATATCCCACTGACGTGGAACCTTTGTAAATGAGCCACTTTGTGCTCAAAGGTATTGTAATCCAAGACTGAATACATAAATAAACAAATAAAATATATGCATTCTGGGATAAGGAACAGTAACATTTCTTTGCTAGGTTCCAAATGCCATTCTTCATATCCTCCTGTGTTGGGTAAGTTACTTTTAAAAAGTAATCAGTTACAGTTACTAGTTACTGTCCAAAAAATGTAATCAGTTATAGTTACAGATTACGCAGACATAAAAGGTAATCAGTAACTGTAACTGTAATGCATATTACATTTCATGTTACTTTATAGTACTTTTTGAAACTTGAAATTGTTTTAGTCATGAATCAAGTAGCTTGCTAGATTGGATCATGTCAAACCATCCCGGAAGTGTATTAGATGCAGTAGTCCTAGCTGACGCCATCTCTGACCACTGCCCTACTTATTATGTCTGGGGTAAAGGCAGGTTGGAACCGATGAAAACTCGCCTCATCACTTTCCGCAATTTTGCATACCTTAATGCAGAGGCTTTTCCGTCAGGCATAGCCTATATTGACTGAAGCCCTCTCTATAGAGCAACCGATGTTCATACTGCTGTAAACATCTTCTTGTCAAAATTCCTTGCATTACAAGACTCCCATTGTCAACTTGTGACCAGGCGGGTTAGAAATAAACGGTCCCGGGTGGTTAAAGTCTGACTTATTATCTAAACTAAGGCTAAGGTATAAGACACGGCTTCTCTATAAGAATTCTGGTTCTCCATCTGACTTTAATTACTATAGAGTCATGAGAAATATATGTAAAAAGGAAATCAAACAGGCTAAAAATTCATACTGTAGAGCCCTTCTTACTGACTCCCAGGGTGGCCTTAAAAAATTCTGGTCACATATCAAATTCTTCCTTGGGTCTAGCCAGCCCTCCACCCCAAATAATATGTCTCTGGATGGCATCCACTGCAGCAATTCCCACACCATTGCGAACTTCTTCAACAGGCAATTTGCTGACCTCACTTCTTACACTGTCTCCTTGTCCACATCACCTGTCCCTATCTCCCCTGCAAAGGTCTCAGGACCTACTCTCCATTTCAAGGCTATACAAAAGAGTGAACGTCTCTGACTTCTAAGAAACATCTCTGATAACACAGCAGTTGGGTCAGATAACTTGGAACCTAGGCTCCTAAGATTGGCAGACCCCTACATAGCCGCTCCCCTGGCTAGGATCTTTACCCTCTCGCTGTGTAGCAGCACTGTCCCAAAGATCTGGAAAACTGTGTATGTCACCCCGGTACACAAAAAGGGAGACTGTTTGACACATTTAACTACAGACCCATTGCTATCCTCTCAGTTCTCACTAAAATTCTTGAGAAGCTTGAAGCCACCCAAACCACTTCCTTACTTCAGCAGCATAACCTGCTCACTCACGCTCAACATGGTTTCTGCAAGGGACATAGTATGACAACTGCCTTCCACAAATTCTTGTCTGACACCCTAGTGGCTATAGACTCTGGAAAGCTCACTGGGGCTGTTTTCATAGACATGACCAAAGCCTTCGATCTAGTTGACCATCTCACTCTATCCTCCACCCTGAACTCTCTAGGCTTCTCACCACATGTCGTAAAATGGCTTGACAGTTACCTGTCTGATAGATCTCAACACATGAAATTCAACTCTACCCTCTCAGACAAGGTCTCCATAAATATTGGAGTACCTCAAGGATCTATCTTAGGTCCTCTGCTATTCTCCATCTTTATCAATAACATTACTGCAAATCTCCATAGAACTTCCTCCTTACTTTATGCAGATGACATTGTTCTATACTCAAACTCTAACAGCATTGAGGAAATAAATGCTAATCTCTCCTTTGACTATCAACTTATCCAACTGTGGCTTGCAGAGCATAAACTTGTTCTGAATAAAACAAAGACCCAAGCCATACTATTTGGATCTAGTGTCAGGCTTAACCATGTCCAAACTCAACATGTCTCCTCCCTTGATGGCACATCAGTTAGTGTGGTTACATCATTTAAATATCTAGGTGTCACCCTAGACCCATACCTGAGTTTTGACCCTCATATTCAATCTATCTGCAAGCAGGTAAACTCTAAGCTAGGGATTGCCTACAGGACCAGTTATGCTCTCACTCCCTCTGCTAGACTTGCAATTGCCCGTGGCATATTACTTCCCTCTCTCACCTATGGAATCCTTATATATACATTAACCAGTTATTCATGTCTTCGTAAGTGAGATGTAACCAATAATAACATCTGTCATTTTGCCTCCAGCTCCCCCAGGCTGAAGCATCACTGCCTTCTTTTCTTGGATCTTGGCTGGCTCCCGCCTAAAGAAATAAAGTCTTTTGTATTTGGATCCATCACTGATAACATTATTAGGTCTCAAACACCCAAACATCTGGCCTGTCTCTTTCCCTATCAGAAAACTTACTATGCACTACGTTCCACAGAAAATGCTCCTGTCCTTGTCCCTAGGCACTGTACAAAAAAAAGCAGTACTGTCTATGCCCACCATGCGCCCCAGTTCTGGAACTCACTCCCTCTAACACTTCATCAATCAACTTCCCATTATTCCTTTAAGAGAGAATTAAGACACCATCTCATCTCATCCCATATCTGCTCCTGTTTCAAACTACCGTAGTCCCTACCCCAAAATCTGTCCCTCCTCCCTGTTGGCAGGGGTTGGTGGTCCACCCCTTTTGTAGCACTTCCTCTCAGTCTCCTCTCCTATCAGTTACTCCTTCATCCTCTATCTCTCCCCTTCCCTTTCCAGTACATTCTTAATATCTCCCCTCTTCTCTACCCCCCTTTTAATCACCATCCATGCTGCCTGCGCCGCCACCTCCCCACTCCTCTTACCTATCTCTCTAGCCCCTCTTCATCTCTCTCAGCCTATCGATATTCACACCACTAGCACTTTGCATTATCTCCTAAAATGTCTGTATTGCCTTAATATCACCTGATTTATTGTCTTTTGTAACATTATTGTTGTTTTTCATTTTTTGTCTGTGCTGTTTACCTCCTTTTAAACCTGTTGTCAAAATTTCCATTGTTATGCGAATAATTCCTCATGTAAAAGTTTAGTATTCATATATATTCTCCTTGAAGTTTTGTATTATTGTGCCTGTACTCTCCTGGGTCGTGCCTGAAAATAGTCTTTCCTACTAGTGTACTTACCCGATTAACAAAAAACAAATAAAAATAAATAAAATATTTATGAGCTCTTGGAACCCCAAAAATTCATCCAAAACAAAAGAAGTGGAGTCTTAGGCAAGAAATCAGTTTTATTGTTATTTTAGTTCATGTTTTCCATGGAAAGTAGGAAAACAGTGATAGTCACTTTGCTTTTTTTTTTATATATTTTGCTTTTTACTCCCGGAGCCGCTCACCGCCCTATCATCAGCCCGGTCACGGGCCACCGGCTCCTGCACCCCAAATCAGCCACAGCCTCCAATACCCCATGGCTTGCCCCACGGTGGGCCTATATTGCACTCCGGGCGTATTATGTGCAGGCACTGGGATTAGGTCAGCTTGGCCTGGGAGCACATTGAAGCGGCGGCGAGCTTCATTGGTGGCGGTGGGCAGCTCATTGTCTTTTTTGCCTGATTTTCACCCCAGAGGAGGCGGGGACGTGCAATGGCATGGCGTCACCCGCCTCCCCATGTCGGCGTCGGCTGCGTGGAACTCCCGGTCTCTGGGGGGTTCTAGCGCCGAAGCTACCCGCACCCCCCCAGAGTAGGAGAGCTGTCCATCGGACACCAATCCTACCCCGGCCGCCCTCCGACGACCTGGATCCGCTCCTCAATTCGGTCGCCCGTCATAAGCTGAAATCCTGATCACTGCGCCCGGACGGCCGCCACTTTGCTATTATGGGCAGTTTTGTTGGACAAAAATAATGTAAAAATGTTACATATAAAGCACATAACATCATGACATGACACATCTGTCTTACAAATTTCAACCGTACTACTCTATATTATGTTTATTACTACAGTATCTTATTATGCCAAATGTTCTTATTACATGTTGCAACTTGTAACCTATTGTCATGTGTGGAAAGCTGAAAATATGTTACAACTTCAAGTGACGTACACAAGTACAGTCAGACAGTGTAATTATGACAGCACACACCTCATCTGATCTCTCTTTCTCTCTCTCTTTCTGTCTTTCTGTCTTTCTCTCTCTCTCTCTCTCTCTCTCTTTCTTTTCCTTTCTCTCACCCTCTTTCTCTCCCCTCCCACTTTCTCTCTCTCTCTTCCTCTCTGTCTCTCTTTTGTCCTCTTTCTCTCTCTGCCTCTGCTTCCTTTCTTTCTTTCTCAATACAAATAAGTAGCTAGATAGCACCCCAGTCCTTTGTTGTGGGGGTAAATCAAATAAAATATTAGGACGGTTACGGACAATACAAGTACAGTACCTTATTCAAGTGCGTTTTTGTTTGGTGGGATCCGTGCACTCAGCAGCCAGAAATAAAGCAGTACAAATACAATAAAGACAAACTGACTGACACTACAATATAAATAGATTAAAAAGTACGCCACTCAAGTCTGCCACACTGGACATAACAGTTACGCAATTTACTACACTATGTGTGAATTTTGTGTTAGAGTCTTCACCTGTGCCTGGCAAAGCTGTCAGACAGTTCACCAATTGTGGTGGATACTGTCACACTGGTGAAGGTTAGGTCACGTGTCACTGCCAGCTGCACACAATGCCAACTAAGTGCCATTGGTATCCTACCTACACGGAACCGTATTACTAGGCAGGCACTGTGCTACTACTTGTGAGACACTGTACGTGAACTGATTCTGAAAGTTAGCATTAAGAGCTGCAGAGCCTCAACGAACTTCAATGTGTGCATTAATTGAGAAACATCCCATGTTTTCACTTAGTGGACTGCATCAGCAAGATAGCACTACAGACTGTTTGTATAATACTGATTCTGCAAACTGACAGTAACTACATGGTGACGGAAGCAATCTTCACATCTTATAACAGAAATATTAGAAGAGGGCTGCAGCAGCGTAAGATTCAATATCCTATAGGAGGTGCATGCTAACAATTTTTGTAAGCTCCGATCATTTTTGTTTGCTGCATTCCTACCATTCTCACTGGGCTAAAGTCAGGGCCCCTGGTGTTCTGCGGCAGAATTTTCTGATTTCTGCGGCAGGGCTCCTTGACTTCTGCGGCAGCATTTTCTGATTTCTGTGGCATGATTTATTCACTTCTCTGGCAGAATGCAGTCCTGTCATTGGCTAAATATGATGTGATGTCATCGATGACAGCATATGCTGAGCATAGAGGAGGGGCTTCAGGATAAACGAGATGGGAAAGAAAGCCTGACACTATGGAAAAACAGTATATTTATATGAAAATTCACCAAAAACAATGAATTCTGCGGCACTATATATATTCTGCAGCATGATGCAAATTCTGCCACAAATTCCACAACTGCAGAACCACAGAATTCCAGGGGCCTTGGCTAAAGTACAGTCACAGAAGAGTGCATTAGTTCAGGCCTCCAGGGAGAAGAGTAGGATGTGCAACAGTGCAAACATTTTTGATCATATCTTATTTATTGCTCTTAAACATTCTCTGCAGACAGTGAATTATTATCTTGCATTGCTGCAGGCTGGTCTTGACCACTTTTGATGTTAGTGGTAGGGGCTGTGATTTGAAGATGGTGAAATGATTACAGTCTAGAGAAAATGTTAGCTTGCATGTCATTGGAATCTGTGTCTGTGTGATATAATTCCTGCAGTCGGCTGCAGTGGTCAGTAAAGTAATACAAGCGATAGAGTTTTTGCAATGCACACTGATAGGACACTTTGGGTAATAAATGTGAACAGGGGTGTGGCTGGCTCAGTAGTCTTAGTGTTGCTGACGGACTGTTCTCCCCATCACCTTGGAGTGGGCGGTTAATAAAAGAATGCGAGAGTCAAGTGTGAATGACATTTGGTAGCAGAAAATTTGGTGCAGAAGTGGAATAGTGCAAAAATGATGGTCCTATTCCTTTTATTTATATTTCTTAAACACAGAAAGGGCGAAAAGTCACCAAATATAACCCCCCCCACCCGGTGATCATCATGTCCCATTTATCAAAACTGAACCATTTCCCTCCATAACACTGCAGAGGGTATTATCAGCTCACTGATTCATTCACAATCACAGTAAATTGTTAGTGACAAGCTTGTGGCTACAGGCAGAGCTCAGGCAGCTGGCTTAGAAGTTATGATCTTACAGTAATTGTTGTGTGTTAACTTCACTGCCTGGTGGTTGTTATGGTTAGTTTGGTTATTGCTTAAGTGTTTAGCATTAGGCTGTTATCGTGATGCAAATGATGTTATGTTGTCATAGCAAACAAGTTGTCTATCATTGTAAGTTCTGAACTGATTGTGAATGATTATAAAGTTGAATGAATCAGTAATGAATTTAGCTTTGCAGGTGCATATTTTTGGGATTGTTTTGAACCCCCAACCTAGGGTCCATTCATAGTAGCTGCAAAGTCATCAACTTCCCACTCCCGTGGTGAAGTTGACAAGTTTGCCTCAACTATGGTGGGTGGGTGGGTGGGGGGCAGTAAGTGTAAGAAAATCCTTGTAATATTCTCAAGACCTGAATGTGACTGAGAAGTCATTAACCATGCCACCTTGTCTGGTATGGGTGCAGTGAAGAGTCGAGTTTGCCGCACCCCCAGCTCAAGTATGAGGTGGCAGCAGTACATTTAGCCAGTGTCAGTGTGCACTGTGTGACTGAGTTATGTGTCAACCCCACCATTCCCTTCGGTGTGTGGCCTCTCTGCCACATTAGTGGTTGCTCACTCACATAGCTGCTTTTTGCCATGATTTCATGATGTACGATGAGTGCCTTTGGCCATTGACTGTACTATGTGATCTGTGGAGCAAGATGATGAACGATGATGACCATCACCATCATTGTGATTGTCTGAAGACAGAATATCTCATGAGGATGATGATGGTGATTACAATTAGTAGAAGAAGAAGAAATTTCAATTAAAAATGGTGGACAGCCACTGGTGCGTACAGCTCAAAAAGACCTGGTGTCAGTATACAAATGATGGTGGATATGTTACTGGTGCTTGCTTGCTCATCCTTGTTTTTTTGCTGACAGGTGGTATTCACTTTTTTTAAGTTTTTCACACACACCCTGAGATGCACCATTCTGGAGTTGAGAATCCAAAAGTGGGGGGGGGGGGCATAGCTCCCCACATTAAGAAAACAACCTGTAGGTCTCAGGTGCACTATTTCTACTTGCTGCGATTGTGCATCGCCAAAAGGACCTGGAACCTCCAACCACAATTTGCTGCTCTGTTGAAAGGGAAAAGTGCTAGCACAACGCATGGTCACCTCATATCAGATAATGTGAAGAGGAAGAGATCATAAGCTACACTACTCTGTAATCAGCAGAACAATGGAGTATTTAAGTGGTTAAGCTTGTTGTTTAGGGGGTGATAAGAGGAACTGCAAGACAGCATGACATGCCTGGCCATGCCTGCCTGGTAAGCTACCCTACACTGACCAGTGCTGAGAGTTGAGACTGGTAATAGAAGTCAGTAATATGCTCGTTGTCTAGTGTGGGGGATAGATAGGAATGGGTTAAGCAAGTATGTGTTGTAATAATGTTGTTGTATGATCCCATGGCTGGTGCCCAGGTGCTTGTTAGCTACACTGACATCAAGATACTGTAACTTAATCATGCTCATTGATTGACTTGTCTAGGCAGCAGAGAGGGGAGATAGATGGCTGATGGCGGATGGGACAGGTGGTGTCTGCCTGTGTTAAGGTAGATTAGACGAGTTGACTGTCAAGAGACTTAACTTAATCATGCTCATTGACTGATACATCTACAGACAGTGGGGGACAGTTGAGATAAATGGCTGGTGGCACCCACAGCGGTGTGCCTGTCAGTGTGTACTTTTAAGGAAGACCAGTAGACCATCATTAATCAAGTGACTAAACTCAATTATGCTCATTGATTGACTTGTCTAGAGACAAAAGGGGAGAAGGCAAGATCAGATAAGTGGTCAGTGGTGCCCAGGTCATGCCTGCATGCTAAGCTACTCAGCAGACCAGTAGACTGTCAAGATACTTAATTTAATCATACTTATTGGCTGACATATCTACAGACAGCAGGGGACAGTTGAGATAAATGGCTGGTGGTGCCCAGGTGGTGGTACCTGTCACTGTGTTAAGCAAGACCAGTAGACTGTCATCAATCAAGAGACTAAACTTAATCATGCTTATTGGTTGACTTGTCTAGAGACAGAAGGGGGATGTGTGAGATAAATGGAATGGTCAGAGAGTGTAAGCAGATGGCTGGCAGTGGCCACCTGTAATCAGAACACATTTCCGTATCATGTACTGAGTCTTGTATACAAAATAGCAATTCGCAAGAAGAATCGAATTGGGTAATATTGGGCTGTACTGTGAAAAAACCATGAGTGACGATGGATGAAGAAAGTCACACTTTCAAAGGAAGAAAAGAAATGTAACTCATATCATGTCAAAGGAGGGAGCTGGGGGGGGTCAAGTTTTGCTGACTACTAATCATTAATTGAAACATGGTAGGTTTCTCTGTATATGCAACAGACATATGGATAAGCAAGTTGTTTTACTTGGGTGGCAAGCAGGCAGACAGACACAATGCCATGCCATTCCCTAGCATTGTTAAAGCTTCACAGTAGCAGTCCATGACCACGAGGACCAGAGTAGTATTATACAACTAGTCCCAGTATGTTTTGTGGCAGTGTTAAAGTAGCTGTATTTCAAAGTTCTCATCACCAAGTCTGTTTCATCTAGCTGCAATGACCTGTCCAACAACACTGAACAGTCTTTCTACAGGAGCACCAGATTGTAGTGCAGTATTGAAATGCAGGAATATTTTCTTTGTCATGGGGAATGTTTGTAAAGCTTCAATAGATTTATTTGTGTCTTTCAGGTACTGCTTCAGTTCATGAAGAACTCCACCATGGCTAGTTTGCTGATTTTCATCAAATTTGAAGAAATCATCATTATCGTCTTCAGGATTGTCTTCTGATGATGGGCGGTGAAGAACAGACTCTTCCTGGTGTGACATCAACAGCACTTCATTCTCAAGCATATTTCTTGCAACAAGGCCTTCTTCATCATTCCCTAACCATCTGAGATGAAACTGTGGTAATGAGACGCTAGCTAGAATCAACTCTGTCAAAACTGGTATAAAACTGAGTGTCTACAGCTTTCACAATTGCATCAAGAGGGGGGATGCATACTGTAATCCTGGTCTCACATCAAGCAACTTTTTTGCAAAGCCACTAATGTTGGAAGAAGATGGCCCATGTAACATTTTGTTTCTCCCTGCAAATATCCAGCGAGCTTGCTAAAGGCATTACTTTGCAGTACTCCACTAAGAAAGCAATGTCATTTGTTTGAAATCTAGTGAGGCCAAGTTTATTGCAGATGTTATGCAAATCATCTTCTTCTTTTTTGACAGTGGACCTTATTTTGTCAACTGCTCCATAGTACAAATTTCACCTTGTGTCATTGGGGACAACTAGCTTGGTACCAATTGTGTCAGAGACAGTTTCACTGGCTTGAGAACTTTGGTGTACTTTGTTCCAATGAGCAGAGCATTTGGCCAATGTGCTGCAGAAGACCTTTTTATAGGCAGCATTTGATGAAACAGATTCTATATCCTTCACTGCTATTAGGTTCAGGGTGTGAGTCACCCTGTGTTGATATGAAGGAAGATTGTAGGTCCCTTCCATGTCTTCATCCACATCATCTGAAATGCGACATGCATCAGTGAAGCTTACAACATAGTCTTCTGTGTCATTGTCTTCTTCAGTGCTATGACTACTGCTCCCCCCTACCTGCTGCTAATCATGGTCATCATCATAATCATCATCATCACCATCATTTTCCTCATCATGAACCATGACAGTGCCAGTGGTGGGTGTGGTATTATCAGAGCAAAACATGTGAAATGCCTTCACAAAGTTTGATCCATTACCCATGACAGTTTTAACAACCTTGTTCTGAATGTGATATTTCAAGTGAATCTGTTCAAGTTTTGAGGCAGTAACATCATACGTATACTATGCTGAAAAAGCGTGGCTACCCGGTATCGGTGTAAAAGATCACTCAGTTTGGTCCTAAGTTAAAAATCCATTTTTTCAAAAGGGAAACATAGCAGCAACACCTCCACACACACGTCAAATTTCCATTATTTTTCCCCTTTTTTCCTTCCCTCCCTTTCATCCTTCCTCTTTTTTATGTTTTCCTCTTTTCAGCATATATTACATGCTGATTTATTGATTATTTATTAGATATGGTTTTATTTTGATGCACTGTTGTTGGTGTGTTTTTGATGCACTGGCACTTTAATTGTCTGTCTTTATAAAGAGGTATTGTGATCTATTGATTATGTGTTGAGAAACCATCAGATGATGTGAAAACGTTTGACGTGTGTGTGGAGGTGTTGCTGCTATGTTTTCCTTTTGAATACATGGATTTTTAACTTAGGACCAAACTGAGCGGTCTTTTACACTTTTTTTATCATAGTATTGGTCATAGTTCGCTTACAGCTCTGGCTTGTGTCTTATATAGCCGTCTGCAGCCACAACATCATACATGTGCCTGCCTTTTATGCGCATATATGCCAGTGCTGTTGACTTTCTCAACAATGTTTTCACATCAAGCCAATACACAGTAACACCTAGGTAGCCCCTATTATGTGCTGTCCAAATGTCAGCTGTAGTACAGATGTGACATACATTGCTGAGTTCAGTAATCATGTTTGATTTCATGTTTTGGTACATTTTCTCTATTCTGTTGGTGTTTTATGTGTCACTTTTTTCTAATTTGGTTGTGGACCCATGACTAATCTGACAAATGAAGGCTGTTCAACAACATTGAGTGACTGTAGATCTTCAACTACAAACTGAATAACAAGTTTGTCAACATGACCCTGACTGACAAGGGAACTCTTTGTGGATTCAAATAATTGTTGTTGGAGAAAAAATGTCTTAACTTTATTCACAGCTGCCTCAGATGGCACAGAATATCCACTGCTGCAGGAGCTGGAAAATTCATCATTCACCTCTTCTTTATGATCATCTCGCGACCTTTTCTGAGCAAGGGTGGTCATATCTGGATTAGTATGGCCACTGCCAATGCCTTTTGACACAAGTTTTTTGAATTTTTCCAAAGGTGAAGGATGGATGCATTCCATGTGTTTTTTTCAAGTTTGACGTACTATTTTTTGAGATTGACAGCAGCTTCAATTTACGCACACATAGTTTACACTGAACAGAAATGTTTTTTCTCTTCTCAGATTTTACCTCAAAGAACTCTCCCAAATACCACTTTTGAAAAACAGACACAGGTCTTAACTGTGAATTGCTGTGTGGTGGCATTAAATAGGTTGAAGAAGAAGAGGAGGATGCATTATTCCATTCCCATTCAGCTTAATCAGCCTCATTGTCTTGTTATGTTTCTTTCTGGTTCACAGACCTGTTAACTGCTGAGGAACATGCCATGACTTAAAAATCTAAGAACACAAGTTACTATCTGTGGCTGTGCTATGGCAACAGCATGTGCAGGGCATCAGGCTCAGGTGTGAGACTGACCGTCACACCGAGTGATGACCAGACAGCTGTGCCTCAACCTCCTGGCCCATGTGATGACACCGACACCGACAGTGACACACTGCACACTGACACTGGAATATCACAGTATGGATTCCCTACAAATTTGATTACAGTTTTTAAACAAATTTAGAAGTATAACAATAACTGCTGTATATACTAAATGTAAATGCTTCTAACAGTGACTCTAGATTTACAGCTGTACGTACTACTGGTCAGCATCAGCTTGTTACTTATCGACTGAGCAAACCTTTTTTCTTTCACTTTCTTTGGTTATGTGATAAACACTAAGTAACCCGGCCAAAGACTACTAACATGGAACCATAATCAACAGTCAGGGTCTCTTGGTATGACAACTTCAGGATGATTGCAAAAACTTACAAGACTAATGCTCATCACTGTATGAAAAACACAGTCTGAAAATGTCAATAACACTGTCTTATTTTCTTTTTTTGTGCTGGCCTGATGCAACTACCTGTAAATACATATCTTCTGTGCTCTGTTTCTGGTATCTGCCTTGCTGAAGCCTGAAGATGGTGGTGATGATGATGATAATGACGATGGATAGTCAGGGTTTTCCCTCGTCTTCCTGAACTCCCTCTTGATTTTTCTTGTGTTAACAAACACAGTAGTAACTCATTCTAGTCAGTGACTCCAGCCCCTCCCTCTTCCGTATATCTTTTTGTTTCTCAAGCACCTTTAACAAACAAGAAATAAAAGCTAAGGTGTTCACACTCAGCACAGTGCGCCTCCACATCTGTTCTAACTAGTACAGTACCATCTCAATTATATCTGAACCCCAATTATCCGGACCTCCCTATTATCTGCACTCTGACATTGTCTCCAACTCTCAATTGCTTAATGTTATGGACCCCCAATTATCTGAACAAATCTGATGTCTCCCAGAGCATTTGGATAACCGAGGTGCTGTGCTGCGTCTTTGTCTGCAGTAAGTACTCCAGAGGCCCACCCCATGTTGTTTCAAATAGTTCTTCTCGTACCACATACTACCTCCTGAAGTTGTGAACGGTCCGGGGGAGGGGGGGTTACAAGTACAGACAAACAATGCAATGACAAGTTTTACCTGTAAACAAACACATTTTTATGCATTGACAACACCAGTCAGTATGGTTGTCAATGTTAACTTACAAAGGTGATAGGAAAAAGTTTTGTACACATCCTTGAGATGCATGTCTATTTTCCCTTAAGTGTCTATCCCGCAGTATTCTCATATGTTTTAACTTTTGTGGTAAAAAGATTGATTTTTTTTTTCCTGTGTAAGTACCATGAGATACTTTTTTCAGCAGGAGATTCATGAAACAATGAAAAACAAAAGCAGTAGCTGCTGTCTGATCATGCAGGAAAAAAAACTATGCAGATCTACTAGAGCGTAACTTACTTCATTTTCTTTTATGTATGTCACTGAACTTTGTTGGCCCTGACCAGGTAGGCTCACCCAGACTAGAAGTCCCTTTTTCCAGGGTGACCCAGGGCAGGAGGTGGAGGATACGGATGGTAACCAACTGAAACTGAGCCAGATTAAGCTGTTGGTGGTATTTTAGCGAAGGGTGTGCTGTTAACTAAGTTTAACAATAATTTTCTATCATGTTGAAAGAAGATATAAAAAAAAGTTTATTTTTTTTACTGTTAAATAAATCAGAACTAGCCAACAATCGCCTGTGTCTGTCTCTTGCTTTTGATTATCAATGTGTAAAGTGCATTTTTTCTATGTTGCTTTTTATTTATTGCTAAAAGCATCGTTGGCTTCATAGATTTCTCTTCCAGTATCTGCAGTCCGCACCTGGCACGTTTTGATTTGAAATGCTGACACCACAGACTCCAGATCAAGCATGAAGATAGTGTGGCCTGGCCTGGAGGTGCTGAGGGTTGAGGCACTGGATGCCACACCTCGCACCACACCTGCGACCCAGTTCTCCGGGTGGGAGGAGCTGGTGGCTGGATGCCCCAAGACAGACAGCGCCGCAGTGGGGTGACAAACTGTTACATAATAAAACAAACAAAAAAAACATGAAGATAGCATGCCCGCCACCTGAAACTGGTTCAGACAGTAATTATAGTAGTACAGTACACAAAACGTGAACACTGACTCCTAAGTCTGAGACAGCAACTACTGTGCAGTATACAAATGCTGAATATATCTTGTGTAATCTGTAAAAGCAACTGACTCCAAACACATTATCTTGAAGCTTGGGTCTGGGATATATGAGTCCCTACAGTGTGTATGTTTTGTGTACTGTACTGCCATGACTAGTGTCTGAAACAGTTTGAGGTCAACGGGCACTGGGCAGGTTGTATTCATACTAAATTGGGAGTCTGTCTGTGATATCAGCATTTCAAAACATGCCATGTGCTAAGTTGGCCCGGTGGTGCTGAGGCGCTGGATGCCTCACCTCGTGCCACACCAGTGACCCGTGTTCAGGAGCGTGCATGGGCTGCCAGGGGTTGGCAGGGATGGAGAGGGACTGAGCATCTGATGGACTGCTCTCCTTCTCCGGGGAGGGGGAGTCTCACCAGTCGGTGCTTGGTCGCCCCCTGGCGGAGGCTGGGGGACAGAGCGCCAGGGTGGCAGCATGGGGAGGAGTCTGGGCAGATGCCTGGAGGGAGTGCATGTGGATGCGTGTGCGCTCCCCTCCATCAGTGTCACTGCATGCCCTAGACTCCCAGGGACAAGGAACAGTGGAAAAATTGGCACCTCTCGAGCAGCTTGATGGCAGTCCATAAGTGTTCGCTGGGTACTGCGAGACACCTGGTGCTGGATCCATATTGGGTGGGGAGTTGGGGTCTTCCTTCCACCCCACTGCAACGAGTAAGCTGCAGGGGTTATAGGGTGCCAGTGTGGGGCTCTGGTAGAGGCAGATGGCAGATGGATTCCCAAAAAGGATGCGATGCACGTGGGAGCAGAAAGGTGGCCAAAGGAGGTAAAAAGCGATAGTTAAAAAAACCCACCTCCCCTAACGCATCACTGTCACCTTTACCATGCTTTAGCCTTCCCATCTCTAGCTAATAGGTGACTGCATCACTGTGCAAAGTTCATATCTAATTGTTGACTTGGCACACTCCCTTCTTATCTTACCTCCTTCATCTCCCCACCACCCACACCCTCTTGCTTGCTCAGATCCCATGACCACAGAACTCTGTCAGTTTCCCGGAGATCCACATCAATTGATCAGTCCTCTTTCTCCTACTGTCTCCCAAAATTGTGGAACTCACTTCCTATACAAATCCTATTTTTCTCCTCACTTGGCTCAATAAATAACATACTACATAATTTCCTCTCTGTTAATTGCACCTGCACCTAACTCTCCCCCCTCCTGGTCTAACGTCTTGACAGCTGCCCAGCATGTCTAAGCTTAACCTACTTGGAGCACTTATATATAGAGCACTTAGCTTTACTCCTAGTTCCATGTTGTTGTAACTGTTTTTCCATTGTCTATCTCCTCGAATCCTGTGGGCCTCACCATGGCCTACTAGCTTGACACTATTACATTGCTATTTTCTCTACATGGAATTTCTTTTACTAATAGCCCATGTATGTAGGCTGTAGGAGCATTTGTACTGTTTAGCCACTACTGGTCATCCATAAGGTCACCCTATATGTTTAAACTATGTACCTTGTAAACTATGCTTTATACGTTCTGTGTAAATTGCTTGTATTTCATACTATGATGCAACTCCCTTTACCCTCTCCCCCAGGTCATACTGGGTGACGAGCAACTTGTTATTCAGTGTACCTTACCTGGTGAAACTTTTCTATATATATATATATATATATATATATATATATACACACACACACACACACATAGATATATATATAAAATCAAGACAACTGTAGTCAATGATGGCCCATTGGTGCAGCGATAGGGGAACTTCTCATAACGTAGGTGATCTGGGTTCAAGAGTGAGCCCAGCCTTGGTCATCAGGGGCCAGCTGTGGGGAGGGGGTGGAAGATTGAGCATTTTAATGGTTTGGATGCCCTCCTCCTTCTGGGAGGTAGACAGCCACATTCCCACATCCCATGGGACTACAGCCACCTCTGGACATACGGCTCACAGAGAGCTTGGGACACAGGGTAGGAGGGATACAGCACTACGTATCATGAAAACGCATGCTCACATTTGGGTCCTCAGCTCAAAATTCTGGCACTCCTGTGGGGTTAGGGGCACAGCAAAAGAGAAAGGGGAAACTAATGATGGTAACCCCCTCCTCCACCCATGGTTCCTTGAAAGCTGCTATATTCAAACCAGCACAAAGGCAGTGCACGCCTGAGCACCGGGGTGCAGAAACAATGAGTAATAAAGTACTTAACACCCGTGAAAAGAACACAATAACTGAAACTGAAGCTGAACTGCTCTGGCTGGACATCCATAATTATACTCTTTGAGAGAGCAGGCACTTCAGACGTCACAGAGCCTTTTTTTTTTTCCACATAGCAATCAAACAAAAACAGGATGTACTGCACTGCCTGGTGATTCAGGATGACACAGGGTACACTTTACAGTACAGGTGAAGACAAGTTAACACAGTTTTTGAGAAAAAAAAACAAACATTTTCATCCTGGGGACAACTTGGAAACAGAGACAGTACACACTACACTCCAGACTGAGGGCTGGAGGGGTGGGGCTGAGTCAGCTACCCCTCCTGGTCCTGTACACAATTTTAAGTAAATTCTCCAGGAGGGCCATCTTATTTTTTATTTTATGGTCCAAATCTGTGGACCACAGTGACCAGTGACCAGGCAGCAGTCACTCTGATGCCTCCTGCATCCTGCCAGGCTGCCACATGCCACGATGCCAAACTGAGACTGCACTGCTCTACTGCCAGTGCCAGTGTAGTTCTCGTTTGCCTCCCTTGCACAATGTACAGTACAATAATACTACAAAATGAATTAAAAATTGAATAAATTAAGAACACCTGCTGCTGTGGCTGGTGTGATGTTGACTCAGTCCTCTCTGCAGACTTCAGCTGTGGACCCTGGTTGCTGGCTTCAAGCTTGCTTCAGTCTGTCCTCCTGTTGAGTTGTGGCAAACTCACATCCTCTCCCAGACTTAGGCCTTCTTACTGGCTGGAGTGTGTCACCGGGCATGAGTTTAAGATAACACAATTTCAGGCAGACCACAAGTCAGGTGCATAAAAAATGCATAGTTGCGTTTATCATTTTATTTTCATCAAGTAAAATATACAGGAAGCAAAATGGTAAGCCAGACAACTGCTTAGCTTCAACAGTTTCTAAGGCTTTTCTTCAGCCTCGCATGAATCGAACAGTGTGAAAGCATACACTACCAGGGGGTCTTCCACCTTCCTCAGTCAGCATTCAACTGACCACCTTATCTATCCTCTTTCAGCACTGAGATAAAGCTTTTTATAAGCTCACTAGAAGCTGGACATTTTTTCCACTGACTTTTGATCATCAGCAGATATAACATAAAACTAACCACTAGGAACCACTGTTGCTCCATAGAGAACAGTTATTTGGCAGCCACCTGGAGCACAGAAGAACTTGTTTATAACATTGGAAAGGTCAGAACATTCTGTGCTCTCCTAAACTGTCCTGCAGGATCAAATTACCTCATGCTGTCTGCTGCAAAATATGTCTTAGAAGGGGGCTGCTAACATCTAGAAAAAGCAGACACAAGTTTTTGTTATTGTTATATTAAGACAGCCCTCTCATTTTGTAACTGCACTGGTAGTTTCGTTTTTAGGTTAATATACACAGAAAGCACTTCGGCACTTAATTTATAACCAGTCAACCAGCATGTTGGACATTATACAAAACATATAAACTGCTTGGGGAAGGGGTTTCAATTTATCCCAGGGGTGTCCACTATGACAGGGATCACCCTGTCACAGAGTGGCTCCCTTGTGTTCACTTGCCGTGTAAGCAGCAAGGCCACTCCAAATTCAGCATCTCTCCCAATCTCACTCGATGACTCAAGAGGCCCTCGCCTAGCATTAAGTAGCCTAGGCTCCAGTCAACTCACCGGACCTAGTAGTCTTCTCTCAAAGTTCCACACTCTGAAATTAATTCACTGTGGTTCTCACCAGGTCAGGCAAGGCAGTCAGTCTGATCTGGGTCCCGCATACACCTGAAAAAACCCTCTTCAGATGCTGCCTGGAGACACCTGGCCTAGATTTTGCAGTTTAGGCACCCAAATGAGGACAGGCTGCACCCTGCCTCAGCTGTGTGGTGTCCTCAGTCCTCCTTCATTGGTTGGTGGCTGGCAGGTAGCAGCACAGACAGGGTTGCAGCTTTTTTTTACAGTATATCTTGACTCAATTAATTTTAATAAGGCTCGGCCTCGCTCCCCTACAGTTCGACCGATGACCTGTGGAGTCCAGTACCACACTCTGGCATCCTCTCTGCACTGTCTGGGGCTGTAGAATAAGAGGATTTATTTTGTTCTATCCTCTCTGGGTCTGGCTCTTGTATTTTTTTCTGAGGTGCTCCAACTGATTGCGCTCTGCTCTCCTCTGCATTGAAAATGGCGAATGGTTCCAATAAGGGCTCACATGGTACAGACAGTTTGCTGCTGACTGATCATCTCATCCAGTCAGAATGTGCTAAACAGACAGAGGAAAAAATTACTCACCTTAGTAATGTTGTTTCTTCTAATGGAGTCTTGCTATATTATAGACATTAGCAGTTTGTTCCAGCTCTAGAACTGCCCCGGAGTGAAATGGTTAAAACCATTCCAAAATAGAATTTTGGCATGAGAGCAGCTCTATCTGTGTCATTTCAAACTTGAACTGTCAGATCTTTACGAGCCAAACTCACTAAGGTCTGTGTGGAAGCTGTAACCTACACTAGCCAAATGGCTACCTAAATAATAACAACCATTGATGGTCCCAACACCCAAGACTCAAGTCAGGGGACCAGAAATACTAACACCATTCTAATAATATGAAAATGGAACATAAGTATAATAAAACACACACACGCGTACACATACACACCCCCAAAGTTCCAAAGGGGACAAAATGCTAACAGGACATAAGTAGTGCCCACACTAAGTTGCCCGCACCCCACCAAGTAGAGGTTCTGAGAGGGGCAGGTTGGGGGGAGGTCTAAAATATAGCTAGACTCCATTAGAAGAAACAACATTACTAAGGTGAGTAATTTTTCTTCAAACAACATGAAATCTTGCTATATTATAGACATTAGCAGAATACACAGCAGTACCTCCATGGAGGAGGGCAGAACCTACTTAGGAATAGGCTCCGAAGAACAGCTGTGCCAAACCGAACATCTCTCTGGCCTGGACATCCAGGGAGTAATGCTTGGTAAAAGTGTGCCGTTTCCAAGTAGCAGCCTGGCAAATCTCTAATAAAGGGATATCTCTGGCAGCAGCTAGAGATGCAGCTATACCATGGTAGAATGAGCCCCTCAGACCTGGGGCTCTGCCCTCTGATAACAAAATTGGATACAAGAGACAATCCACCTGGCTATTGATCTCTTAGTGGAGTTTGCTTTTCCCAACTTCACCATAGGTAAGGAAAAGTTGGAAGGATTCGAACTCTGACCTTGGTACTCTATATAATAACTAAGAGCTCTCTTAACATCCAGGCTGTGCAACCTCCTCTCACCAAGAGGAGTGATCAGTGAAAAATACTGGAAGGAGATAGATTGATTAAGATGGAAATCTGAAACCACCTTAGGCAAAAACTTCCTATTAGTCCTAAGGACTACCTTATCCCTGTGGAAAGAAATAAAGTCAGTCTCCACTGACAAGGCTTGCAATTCACTTATGCGTCTGGCAGAAGTGAGAGCCACTAGAAAACAGTTTTCCAAGTTAGGTACTTAAGCTCTGCAGAAGACAGAGGTTCAAAAGGGGGTTGCATTAACTGGGCAATGCAAACATTAAGGTCCCAAGCAGGGGCCGGTTCCCGAAAGGGAGGATTAGTATGGAGTAATCCCTTAAAAAACTTGGAAAACACAGGATGAGAGGAAAGAGGGATGACTTTCCTGTTGACACAAAAGCAGACACAGCTGCCAAATGAACTCTCAGGGTAGCTGGTCTGAGACCCAAGGAATTAAGATGTGCCATGTAATCTAACAAAATGGGCAATTCAGCAGATTCTGGGAAATATTTTTCCCAGCACACCAAATGGAAAACCTTTTCCATTTAGAACTATAAGTAGCTCCTAGTGTAAGGCTTTCTGGAAGCCTTTAGGATCTCACAACACCCTGGAGAGAGGTGTAAATCAGCAACTCTAACTCCTCAAGAGCCAGGCCTTGAGGTTGAGGGATTTGAGGTCCGATACCAAACCCTTCCCTGGGCACAAGTCAACAGATTGTGATTCCTGGGAGGCACAGAGAAGATGGACTGTCAGAGACAGAAGGAGGGGTACCAGGGCTGCCTGGCCTCATCCGGGCAATCAGAATCACCCTGCAAGGCTGAGATCTGATTTGACTAGTACTTTGAATAGGAGAGGAGAGGGGAAAGCATGAGGAACTTCCTCCCAATCCAGAAGAAGGGCATCCAGGGGAACTGAGCCCAGCACTGGAGGCCTGCAACAGAACAGAGGAAGTTTGTGATTGTATGGGGCTGTAAAAAGATCTATCTGAGGGATGCCCTACCTGGCAAAAACTATCCCCAGCACTTGAGGATCCAGGGACCATTCGTGATGGCCCTGGGAAATCCTGCTGAGGGCATCCGCTAGGACATTGTCCTTCCCTGGAAGATGAACTGCTATGAGGGAAGTGTTCAGGAAATAGGCCAGAGACCACAACTTCATTACATCGGTGCACAAGGCCAAAGACCGAGTGCCCCCCTGTTTGTTGATGTACCACATTGTTGTTGTGTTGTCTGTTCTGACTTGTATCACCTTGTCGTGGAAAGATGCAGAAAAAGCTTGAAGAGCTAAAAAGACAGCTCTGAGTTCCAGCAAATTAATGTGGAGCAGAGATTCCTGGGGGGACCAAACTCCCTGAGTGGAAAGGTCACCCATGTGGGCTCCCCAACCCAGAAGGGAAGCATCTGTAGTGAGAGTCAAGTCGTGAGAAGGGGAAATGAAGGGCCCCCGCTCTTAAATTGCTCTGATCCTGCCACCACTGGAGAGCTAGGATCAAGGTTTGAGTCACTGGGACCAACTTGGAAAGGGGTCTCTCTCTGAGACCAAAAGGTTCTCAAGTGAAACTGAATGTCTCTCATCTGAAATCTGGCTCCCTGCACAACAGCTGTGGATGCAGCCATGTGCCCCAGGAGCTGCAGAAGTGTCTTGCTGGTGAGAGACCTGCAGAGGAAGGAAGAGGCCAGAGCCACTAAATTCTTTACCTTTTCTGGGGAAGAAAGGCTCTGGCTAGCTTTGTGTCCATTCTGCCCCTATAAAGGTGAGTACCTGGACTGGTTCCAGAACTGACTTTGGTAGGTTTAGCAGAAAACCCAGGAGGTGAGAAGCTGCTGGGTGACCTGCAGGTGAGATTTTACCTGTTCTGGGACTGGCCTACAATGAGCCAGTCGTCTAGATAGGGAAAACAGCAATCCTCTGCCTCCTTAAGTGGGCCACTGCCACTGCTAGACACTTTGTGAATACCCTTGGAGCAGAGGTAAGGCAGAGGGCATTGCTCTGAACTGGTAATGACCTGAGGAAGTTCGAATCTGAGGTACTTTGATGGGATCTTCTGATTAGGACAAGGAAATAGGCATCCTTGAGGTCCAGGAGGCTAGTCAGTCCCCTGGCCTTAGGGAAGGTAAAATCATTGCCAGAGTTACCATTTTGAACTTTGTTTCAAAAGATGCTTGTTCAGATATCTGAGATCTAAAATGGGCCGCCACTCTCCTGTCTTTTGGGGTAAGGAAGTATCTGAATACAGACCCTGCCCTGATGCAGGGAGGAACCCTTTCTACTGCTCTGAGAGCTAACAGGGATGAGACCTCTGTTTCCAGAGCGAGGGCTCTGAAGCACTTGCAGGTAGAAAAGTCTGCTTCTCAACTTGGGAAACTTTTGAAGCTGAGAACCAGACCCTGGTTTACTACTTCCAGAACCCACTTGTCTGAGGTTAAAGAAGCCCAATTCTGACTGAAGTAAGCCAGCCTGCCCCCACTGGTACAGGAGAATCGGCCCTGGGCACCCCATCAGGGTGCCTGTTTCATGAGGAGCTTTAGGCTGGGGGTGGAGCAGGTCTGCCCACCCCTGTCTGCCCCTGCTTCTGAAGAAGCCCCTCTAGCATAGGCAGAGGAGGCCTGAGTCTGGTAGAAGGCTTCGTAAAGGCTCTACCCCTACCCCTGGGGGCATGCCTTTGAGGAGTGGCTTGCAGCCCTTAGCCTGGGCACTCTTGAAGTAGTCTTATATTCATCCATCTTCTTCATGTAGTTCTCTGTCTGCTCTCCAAACAGAGAATTTCCCACCACAGGAAAATCCATAGCCTTAGTCTGGGTATCCTGTGACAAACTAGTACACCTGAGCCAGGCCAACCAATAAAAGCTACAGATGTGGCCATGACCCTAGAGGAAACATCATTAACATCCACAGCAGCATGAAACTGAACCTTAGAGGCTTCAATGCCATCAGCAGCCACCTGTTCTAGTTCACTAGCCAGCTGGCCATGGGCCTGCTTGGCCAATTGCATAACAGTATCCCATCTAGATTTCTGATACCTAGTTACATAAGCCATATAATTTGCTTGCCTGAGTCCCAGAGAGGCTGCCATATACTGTTTTTTCACCATGGCATCAATCTTCCTGGAATCCTTGTCAGGAGGATGTGAAGCCAAGGGAATATTAGCTTTATCACAGGCAGCAGCCTGAACTACCCCAACATGACTGCATTGCTGAGAAAGGAATTCTGTATCAGGGCCTGACAATGTATACCTTCTGTCCATCTTTTTATCTACAGGAGGCACAGAATTAGGAGCTTTTAAAATTTTAATTGTTTGTTTCCTAAAAGACTTATGTAAAGGAATAGACAATCTCCTAGACTCTGGAATATCCATCATTTCTACAAAATCAGGCTCCTCTTGCTCATCCACAACCTCTTCTAAAGGAAGCTGGAGGGTTTCAGCAACTTTTATAAAACATAAAATGAGATGGGGACTCAGACAGCATAGGGAGATTCTAAAGGTCTGTCTGGGGAGATGGGACACCCAGATCTTCCCAGCCACATTCATACTGTTCATAATCCTCCTCCCCTCCTCTGGTTCATAAAATTCTCAATATCATAATCCTGAACCACTGGGACCAGACAAACTGACCTTTACCAGATAGTGGTGGTTCGGACGGACCCTGAGACAGTGACTGGACAATTTGTATGGCTTTTGTTATCTGCAGCAGTTGGAGAAGGAATTTGGACTCCAGACCTGCTGATTTTCTTGTTTTCTTTACTGGAATTGGTTCCTCAGAACCAGCTTTTCTTTGCCTGAGGAAGTCTGGCCCTGGTCAAGAGGGCACTCCTCTGTTTCTGTTGGCACCAACGGGCTGGCCATCCGGTCAGTGGACTTTTGGCCTCTTGTTCCTGAGCCTGCCCAATCTTTTTCCAGGGTGGCTGCAGGGAAATTCTTACATACCTGGCAGTCTGACTGAGGTGGTCAAACCCCAGACAATAAACACATGTGGGTGTGGGTCAGCCTTGGCAAAGACTTCCCCACAAACATCACAGTGTTGAAACCCAGTGGGCCTGGTTTTCTTTTGGATTTCTCAGACATAATGCCAGCCTCAACAAAACTTGCCCTTTAACGCAGTGCCAGGCAAGACACCCTTATCGGTTCCTTAATCGTAGTCACGGTATTGGAAAAAACGTAATAAATCTGTTTTTTAGAACCGATAAGAACCGGAACCGCACTCTAAAATAGTAACTTTTAGTTTTAAATGAGTTTTAACCCACTGATCGGTTCAAAACCGAACCGATAACTACAAGTTCCACACAGACAAAACCTTCATTTACTTACGGTTACCACAGATAGAGCTTGAACCGAACGGTTTTGTGGTTAAATAAAACTATTCTCAGTTAAATCCAACCGAGAAAACACTTTTAAACCGAGAAATGAACCGCAGAAGGAGAAATCTCTGGAGCGACTGTTCACTGAGGCGGAGTAAAGAATCTGACAGTTCAAGTTTGAAATGACACAGATAGAGCTGCTCTCGTGCCAAAATTCTATTTTGGAATGGTTTTAACCATTTCACTCCGGGGCAGTTCTAGAGCTGGAACAAACTGCTAATGTCTATAATATAGCAAGACTTCATGTTGTTTGAAAGCAGAGCTCAGCCAACTGGTGGCTGAGAATTACCCCTTCAGCTGGCTTCAAATCATGTTGCCATGGCAACACACTGCTGACAGCAAGTAAGAGAAGTCAAGTCAGCACGGAAAAAAAAAATTCAATTTCAGAGTATTTTTTTTTTTTTTACATTTTGGACTGCAGGAACGACCGAGAAAAAAAAAAGAAAAGTAATATGGTGTCATGCATTACAGTAACGCGTTACTTATACGAAAAAGTAATTAGTAACTTAATAGAATTACATTTTTGTATAAGTAATATGTAACAAGCACACATTACTAGTACATGTAATTTAATTACATTACGACCCAACACTGGTATCCTTCCATCATACTGACATGTCTGTATACATACAGTTGACTGTAGTGTGAACCCATAATAATTTTCCTATTGCCTCTTGAAATTGTATATTTAAAAGAATAGTGTTATTTATATGCCAGGCGCTCTTTCCTTGAGTACATAGTGGTGTAGCGTCTGTTTTGCAGCTTAAAACTATATGATGAGATGTTTCAGTTGGGATTAATTTATCAGTAACATAAATGGGTTTGGGTACAAATAGAAAACCTATTCTAGAAGCCAGATTAGCTCAATAATGCATATATCCACCTCTGAGATATGGTGTTCCATAAACATGAACTATTTTTGCATCTCCACACATTTTCTTGAGAAATGAAATATAGAATCACAGTATAATTGGGTATTATTGCACCTCTATCTTTGATTCCCAGGGGTCATTTAAAATATGACCAAGACGAGGATATTTACCAAGATCTCTCTAAAGAAATTGATGATGTAAAAGCACAAGTATTAGTTTATAAGGACTGTGCTTTGTTTAAAACATATGAAGCAAGTTTAAGTAAAAAAACTGATTCCACATGAAAAAGAAATTGTGGAGCACAAGCAAACAAAACTAAACAGGGACACAAAAGATTATGACACCAATCAAGACTTTACTTGGCAAAGACCCAGTAGATCAACTAGCAGGGGCAGATCCTGTACACAATCGAACTCTAGAGGAAGAAATAAGAATAAAAATGAGAATAAGGGACAGAAGTCAAACACTTCCAATTCCTCTACTACCTCCTGCTCCCACCCCACCCCCAAATTCAATAACAGGGGAAGCAAGCAACTGTTTCTTTACCCAAGTCCCAGCAAGCACCACTGGAGAAAAATCAAAGAAAAATTGGAAAATTGAAAGCAAGGTGTGGTAGAAGAAGAGGGGGTAAATATAGAGAGACCATTGATTGAGAATCTCAGGAGCAGGGCACCCACATTGTGAATTTAACAAATGTCACCCTGACTCAAACACAAGTTAAGGTACTGAGTCGAGGCCTTAGCTTTGTCCCAGACCCTGCAGTAAATGAATTTAAGGTCTACAGTGACATTAAACTTTTTTTCAGAAAATTGAACCTGAAACACTTTTTCACCAAAAACTGTAACATGGGTTGGGCAAAACCTGAATTCTCATATATTGCAACCTGATGTTACCAGTTTGTCTGCATTACATACTTTTAACAGACCTACTTGATGAATAAGTTTCAAGTGCTGTAATTGATGATCTTGAAGATGTGGATAACACAACATTATTGGAGTCCTCAGATTCAATTTTGGATCTATCAGACTTGATTGACTTGGATAATGAATACAGAACTGGAACAGCTTCTGCTAAGTTGACACCATTTAAACTCCAATCTACTTTCAATCCTACATCATGTGCCTCTCCTGTCTTAACAACTTACCAGACATCGGTTATGCAAAAATTCAATAAACTTTTTTTCATCAAAATGGGATAGACATAATCCTAATTTGCCACAGGAAGAGGCAAATGCACTCCAGGAACTTAACAATATGGGAAACATCGAGATTAAACAAGCGGGCAAAGGGGGAAGATAGTTCTTATGGACAAAGCCAAATATGAAGCAAAAATTTATTGTCAGTTAGATGATCAAGAAAGCTATAGAAGGCTCAATGAGGACCCCACACAAACTTTAACAAACAGAATTGATTCCATTCTGGACACTGCTGTCCATTGTGGTGAAATAACACAGAAATAATTATTGTTTATGAAAGTTCAACATCCTGGAATTCCTATGATTTATGTTCTCCCCAAAATCCATAAGGACCAAACCAACCCCTGAGGCAGACCAATAATTTCAAGCAATGGTTTCTTAACAGAAAATTTGTCAATTTTTATCGAGTATTTTCTTAAACAGCTAGTGGTAGAACAACCATCTTATGTAAGGGATTCAATGGACATTTTGTCCAAGCTTGATGGATTGATCTGGTCAGATGAATTTATTTGGGTTACCATTGATGTCACCAGTCTATGCACTAGTATAAGACATGATTTGAGCATTTCTTCAATTGTGTACCATTTGAATAGGAATTCAAGAGCAGTTAATTTTCAAAGGATTTCATTATTGATGCAATTGATTTGATTTTGACAAGCAATTATTTTGTCTTTGACAAAAAGTTCTATCTACAAACAAGGGAGACTGCAATGGGGACCACCATGGCCCCCTCCTATGCTAACCCCTTTTTGGTTTGGTGGGAGGGGACCATGGTGTTCAAACCTAGCAGGAACATTTGTACCCCCCAATATCCATTTATGGGGGTGTTTTTTGAATGATATCCTTTTGATTTGGAGTAGTAATATGGAAACTGCTTTATGATTTGTTGATTTATTGAATAGGAATTATTTGAATTTGCAGTTCACTTCTAGCATGGACTTTAATGCTGTTTCCTTTCTTGATTTGAGGTTTATGGGGTTAGATGGACAGCCTATTAAAACTGAAACCTACAGAAAACCAGCCTCTGGAAATTTGCTTTTGCATGCTAGGAGTGCCCACCCCAAGCACCTCAAAAATGCCATGCCATATGGCCAATTTGTTCATCTGAGATGAAATTGTTTAGTCCTGGCAGACCTTGAAAGACAAGCTTTGGATCTCAAACAATGTTTTTTACAGAGGATATAGTGAAAAAATTCTGATCTCTGCTCTAAATTGAGCAAGGAATCTGAAAAGAAAAACCTTATTAGTCCCAAAAATGAAGGAGAAAGACAATGATCAGTCAGTGATCTTTGTCACTGAATTCAATCGATTAGTTCCAAAGATATTAAATATAATGAGACAATTTTGGCCAGTTTTACAAGGAGTCCCAACATAATGCAAGGCCCTTTGTAAGAGTCCTAGAATAACATACAGGAAAGGTAAAAATAGTGATGACATCCTGACACATAGTTTCTATACGAAACCCACTCAGAGCATTCATTCAACCGGGATGCCACCAAAACCTTTGGGCAATTTTCATTGTGGCAGATGTAATGTCTTCTGTTATTGTATGGGGGTCCTTTGTGCATCCAGTTTCTAATAAGGAGGTTTTGATCAAGGAATTTACCTCTCGTTCAACATGTTATGTTGTATATGTGGTTCAATGCACTTGTCCAATGTTACACGTGGGATGCACAAAGAGGCCTCTTAAGAAGAGACTGCAGGAACACATCCATGCTATCCTAAAATTGAACCAGATACACCAATTGGGGTACATTTTGCTTCCCGCCATGATGGAAAGCCAGTACATTTTAAATTTCTGGGTTTGAAACATATACCTAAAAAGAACAGAGGTGGTGACTGGCTAAAAATACTATCACAGCAGGAATCTAAATGGATCTATACTCTAAAATCCTTGTCACTGATTGGTTTGAATGAATGTCTGGATATTACCTGATTCCTGTAAGTTTACTGTTGAAAGTCTACTATTTTGATAGTCGATATAAGATAGGTAGATTTAAATATGTGTTCTTTGTCCCCTATGACCTTTACATCTGGACACTCTATACTGGATTTATGCAATCTATATATATATATATATTATTAATTCATAACATATTTACATTTTTTCTTGATTCTGAACTTTTGGAATTAGAGTCCTGTACAGAGATGTTTCTATTTAGTTTGCATAAATCCAGTTCTGTCAATATTTTTTGGAAAACAATTAATTAATTGAAAAAATAAAAAAATAAAAAAAAGTTTCAATTCTGGATGAACACATCTAATAATAAAGTGAGGCAATATTTCTAATTATTCTCTATCAAATATGGCATATGTGTATTTGGACTTATGAATTGTCCATTGGTATTGCTATATTATTCATTGAGAGACCCTATTTGTCCTGTGTAGAAAGCTTTTAAACTAGTCAAGGGTGGAGGCACTGATAAGCAGCAGGAAAATCCCAGCCTCTCCCTACAAAACAGGGTACTAAATGAGAAAAAGACCGAGGTAGAAAGGTTAGTGGGGGATGCTGCAACAGAAGGTAAAGCCATCAAAAAATGGAGAGCAATGAGTACCGATGCCCATAGTCTGAGTAACAAGCTTCCTGAATTAGTGGCCTTGATGGAAGAGGAACATCTGGATATCGTGGCAGTCACAGAAACACGGTACACACAAAACCATGACTGGGACGTAAACATACCAGGATACACTATCTTCAGGAGGGACAGGGAGGGTAAAAGAGGAGGAGGAGTAGCTCTTTACATAAAAGAAGGAATGAAAGCAACAGAACAAAAGGGTAAATAGGGAGGAGAAGAAGTACTATGGGTAAATTTGAAGACAGGCAATGGCACCACAATCTGCACAGGGGTTGTATACAGAACCCCTTCTCAGGGGAGGAAATGGACAAGGAAATGATAGAAAGTATACTTAGAATGGCAGAAAAAGGGGAGATATTTCTGATGGGTGATCTGAATATGCCAGAAGTTAACTTGAGTGCAGTTGCAGCCGCCACTTCGAAGAGTGGGGTTATTCTAGATGCCCTACAGGAGGCATGCCTTAGACAACTAGTACTGGAGCTCACTCGAGAGGGAGCAGTCTTAGACCTGGTTCTCTCAAATGAAGATGGAGAGAGGATCACAGATGTAGAAGTGAGTAGCCATCTGGGAACTAGCGACCACTGAACAGTATGGTTCACAATAAACACAGCAATAGAGTCAAGCCATACAAAGGCAAAAGTACTGGACTTTAGGAGGGCTGACTTAGCCAGAATGGGTGAGTGCCTAAGGAATGCACTAGCAAATGGGCAGGAAGGAGGGGTGGAAGAATAATGGGGAATAATAAAAACTGCCATCACAGAGGTAATGAGCCTTTGTGTGAAGCAAATAAACAAAACAAAATGATGTAAGAAACCACTTTGGTTCTCAAAGGAAGTGGCAGTGAAGGTTCAAGAGAAAAAGAAAGCATTCAGGTAGTACAAGGAATCGCAGAAGGAGCAGGACAGAGAACTGTATCAGTTAAAGCAAAAGGAGTCTGGGAAGGCAGTCAGAACAGTAAAGGCCCAAACCGAGGAAGCGATAGCCAACTCAGTTAAGAAGGAGATAAAACCTTTTATAGGTACATCAGGAGTGAAGGAAGACCAAGGAAGGGATAGTGAGGCTTAATAAAGGGAGGGAGGGTGGGCAGAGGAGACTGTGAAAGGCAGAGATACTAAACAAATATCTTTGCTCAGTATTTACAAATGAAGGGAGGTACCTAAAACAAACAGTAGAAACACTCTGGATACAGAAGTTGATACCAGCCATTTACAGAAGAAAGGATTCTGAAAGAACTCTAAAACTGAAGGTGGACAAAGCAATGGGGCCTGATGGGATTCATCCCAGAATTCTAAAAGAACTAAGGGTAGAACTAGTGACACCACTGACTACCCTCTTTAACAAATCATGGGAGGATGGGGTGGTACCCGAGGACTGGAGGAGGGAAGATGTGATTCCCCTTCACAAAAGTGGGAACAAGGCAGAAGCAGAAAACTACAGACCTGTTAGTTTAACCTCAGCAATAGGGAAAATGATGGAATCACTTCTGAAGGAAAGAACTGTTGAATATCTAGAGGCCAGAGGGGCACAGGACCCTAGGCAGCATGGATTCACTGCAGGAAGGTCATGCCAGACGAATCTGATAGATTTCTTTGACTGGGTGACCAAAGTAGTAGATCAGGGAGGGGCTGTGGACATGGCCTACCTAAACTTTAGCAAGGTATTTGACACAGTCCCACATAAAAGATTAATATACAAGTTAGCCAGCCTGGGAGTGGGTCCCAAGATGACAGCCTGGGTAAAGAATTGGCTGGAGAATAAGAAACAGAGAGTAATAGTAAATGGAGTCCACTCAGAAGAAAGGGGGGGTTACTAGTGGGGTACTGCAGGGTTCAGTATTGGGACCGGTCCTCTTTAATGTCTTTATAAGCGACATTGCAGAGGGACTGGAAGGAAAAGTATGTCCCTTTGCAGATGACACAAAGATCTGCAACAGAGTTGATGTACAGGGTGGAGTGGAAAGGATGAGAAGGGACTTGGCAAGGTTAGAGGAATGGTCAAATGTATGGCAGCTTAGATTCAATGCTAAGAAGTGCAAGGTAATGCACCTGGGAAACAAAAACTCAGGGGAGGAGTACACAATGGGGGGGGTGAGATACTAACAACAACAAAAATGGAAAGGGACCTGGGGGTAGTCATATCAGATGACCTAAAGGTGGGCAAGCAATGTGAGAAGGCAGCAAGGAGGGCTGGGGGGATACTGGGATGCATAGGGAGAGGTATCACCAGTGGAAAACAGGAAGTTATTATCCCTCTGTACAGACAGCTGGTGAGACCCCATCTGGAGTACTGCATGCAGTTCTGGAGACCCAATCTCGGCAAAGACATAGACCGTATGAAAGCTGTCCAGAGGAGGGCAACTAAAATGGTGCAGGGTATAAACTGGAAGACATATGAAGAGAGACTAAAGGAGCTTAATATGTATAGCCTCGAGGAAAGGAGGGAGAGGGGAGACATGATAGAAAGTGTTTAAGTATCTCAAGGGAATCAACAAAGTCCAAGAGGGTAGCGTCTTTCAAAAAAAGAGGTGTGCAAGAACAAGGGGCAGAATTTGAAGATGGGGAGAGTGGTTCAGAGGTAATTTAAGGAAGTATTTTTTCACAGAGAGGGTTGTGGATGCATGGAACTGCCTTCTGGTGGAGGTTGTGGAGTCAAAAACAGTGGTAGAATTCAAGTATGCATGGGACAGTCATAAGGCCATTCTGGGGGGGGGTAGGAAGAAGTAGGCTGCTGGTTAACTAGGATCTGCATCTTATCCAGTAGGTAGGGAAATGGGCAGAGTGGGTGGGCCAAGGGGTCCTTATCTGCCATCAAATTCTATGTTTCTATGTTTCAGTGCCACCTCCTCCCACCAAGACCTGATTTGCCTGTATTTACAGGCAGTTCTGATGAGCTGTTGCCCTCCTCTCCAAACTCCAATCTCTGGTGCAACTGACATAGATGGTCATCCCTGGTGATCTAGTGGCCCCCCACTCTGCAAGCAGTGCCCGCCACACCACTCATCCCCATCCACCAATACCCCAGATCTGGTGACCAGCACTGCCCTCCACACACCACCACCGTGGCCTGCCACCAAATGAAATGTATACAGTACACACTCTGACATTTCATTCTGCAGCCAACTGTGGTGGTGTGTGGAGGGCTGAGCCAGTCACCAGATCATGAGTGGAATGGGAAGGAGGGATCAGGGTGCAGGTGGGCACTATTGCCGGGGTGGGTGTGGGTGGGGGCCATGTGGGGTGTTGATGGGCACTAATACCAGGGTGGGGGGGCCACTAGATCACTAGGGTGTAGTACACAGTTATTTGCTGCATATCAGCACATTGGGGCATGGTAGTTATGCGAGGGTGGGGGGGCCACCATGCACCCATGGAAAGGTGCAATGTCCACCTTACCATCCCACAGAGCTTGCAGCACTTCTGTAGGGTATGCCACATGTTTGGTGCACCCACTCACTTGCTGCAAGCAGTGGGACAGAGGCATCCAAAATTGGGGGCAGGGCCCTGGATGCACCGGCACTTGGTGCAAGCAGCCAATGTCACAGCTTGCATCAGGTGTTTGAAAATCCAGCCCATTAAATCTAGACCAATATGTTAAATCAGAAACAAGAGGAGAGCATATTTTGGGTCTTGTTCTAAGTAATTTAGAGGATCAAATAGCAAACTGTAGAATGATGGAACCACTAGGGGACAATGATCATGGAGGGATTAACCCACGACATAGTATGGGTTTACTGAGCATTAGTCCATGCCTGGGTGGGGGGGTTGGAATCATGAAGCAAGATCAAGTGACTTCAACCACCCAGGCATGGATTTATGCTCAGTAAACCCATACCCTGGAGTGGGTTAATCCTCTTATAACATGGGCAGTGTTATGTTAGAGGTTTACCTAAAAAAATAGTAAAATAAAGCCCTGTGAATATGCAACTGTGAGTATATCAGGGATTATTCAATGGTCAGGTGACCTGTTTGGATGAATCAGAAGGCAGTATTTTCAGAACCCATGTTATAAAGTGTGGTAATGTTTGAAGCCTTAGAGTCAAACTGCAGGATAAGTGGTAAAACAAAAATGTGTTGTTTTTTTTTGATCCCCCCAGCTCCTGGCTGGCCTCTTCTTCAGGCCACCTATGCCCTCCATGCCGCCTCTTCATCCAATATTACAATCCCCCCGGGCAACCCCCAGACGTAACCCTTCGCTGGGTGGGTCCCCCTCCTCTGAGGGGGGAAGGCACCAGGAGGGTGACTAGTGCTAAACTTGCCCCAGGTACTGCTGAGAAGGTGCATGCACTGTCCTTGGACTCATGGCAATGGGAGCTGGTGATCAACATCTGGTCAGCTCGGGGCTCTTTTTCTCATTTGCTTCCTGGGGGTCATGGTGTGCCACTAACGTTAGGCTGATACCAATATTCACCATGCCCCACTGGTGAATGGGACCCCTCGCATTGCCATGCTCCCAGCATCAGCCAAGGATCAGCAATTGCTAGGTCACATCTCCACCCTCCCGCCTGAGAGAAGGCGAGCCGTCATCCGACGTTCAAGCCTTCCCTCCCTGGCTGGCCCTCCAGCACCCGAATCTGTTCCCAAACCTGGGTCGCTGGCATCGCAAGTGGAAATTCACCTGCTGCACTGATGGGCTGGCTCAAATTGATGTTTTAATAAAATGGATTTTGAGGGGACGAAGGATGAATTTTGAAACTGGCAGTAGAAGTCTTAGCTAATAAATAAGGACCTAAAGGAGATGGGAGAAATACTTTTGCATAAACTAAAATAACTTATAGATAAATATGTACCTGAAAACTTGTAATATAGTATAAAATGGCAGGATACCGGGATAGTCTAATAAAAAGGTTAAACAAAGATATGGACAAGAAAAAAGCTTATGGAAAAGCAAGAAAAAAATCTAACTAAAAGAAAGCATGGGACACATAGGGACAGAACAAATGAGTGCAAAAAATATATCAGGAAAGCAGAAAAGGAATATGAACTTCAGTTGGCAATAAAAGTCAAGGGTAATCATACATCCTTTTATAATCATGTAAATTATAAGAGGAGCAATGTATCACAAGTTTGACCTCTAGTAGATTAAAATGGAAGTCTGGTTACAGATGAAAAACAGATGACTGAGATGTTAAACAAATATTTCAAACAACATGAAGTCTTGCTATATGATGACATATGCAGTGAGTCCCAACCTTTGAACTGCTCTGGAGGTGAAAGAGTTAACTTTCCATGCCAGGCATGGAACTTTGAGCTCAAGCTCAGTTGAAAGCTCTATCTGTTGTTCTTCAAACTCAAACTGCCAGATTCTTTACTCCACCTCACTGAACAGTCGCTCCAGAGATTTCTCCTTCTGCTCGGTACATTTTGTCGGTTAAAGTATTAATTTTTCGTTTTTTTAACCGAATTTAAACCACAACTGGTCAGTTCAAGCTCTGTCTGTGGTATTTGTAAGTACTAGATAGGTTTTACATTTACTTTCTGTGTGGAACTTATAAACGGTTTTATCGGTTCGGTTTGAACTGATCAGGTTGTTTTTAAATACATTATCTGTCTTTTAGAAGTGCGGTTCCCGGTTCTTATCAGTTCTAAAAAAAACGGATTTCATTACGTTTTTTTCCACGACCTGTGACACGATTGGGAACCGATAAGGGAGTCTTGCTTGGCGGATTGCCATAAACGGGCAAGTTTTGGTTAGGCTGGCACTATGTCTGAGAAACCCAAAAGAAAAACCGGGCCCACTGGGTTTCAACACTGCAGTGTCTATGGGGAAGCCTTTGCCAAGGCTGACCCCCACACCACCTGTGTTTATTGTCTGGGGTTTGACCACCTCAATGCAGACTGCCAGGTTTGTAAAAGTTTTCCTGCAGCTACCCTGGATAAAAGAGTTGGTAGGCTCAGGGAAAGGGAGGCCAAAAAGTCCGCTGAACCGGATGGCCAGCCCGGTTCGGTTGAAACCGAACCGGAGGGAGTGCCCTCTGACCAGGGCGAGACTTCCTTGGGCAAAAGGAGAGCCGACTCTGAGGAGTCAGTTCCAGCAAAGAGAACTAGAAAATCAGCTGGTGTGGAGCCAAAACTTCCCTCTCCAACCGCTGAAGAAATAGCTAAAGCAATTAAAATTGTCCAGTCACTTTCCCGGTTCCGACCGAACCGGCACTATCAAAGTAGCGTCACGTTCAGTCGGTTCCACGGTTCAAGAGTGTGATTTAGAGGAATTTTATGAACCGGAGGAGGGGAAGAGGAGTATGAGGAGAGTGAATGTGGATTTGAAAGTCTGGATATGCCCATTGAACCGGACATCTCTCCAGACAGACCTTCAGGAGTGTCTCCCCCTAGGCTTTCTGAGTCCCCTTCTCATTTTATGTTTTATAAAAAAGTGGCTGAAACCCTCCAGCTCCCTATGGAGGAAGCTGTGGATGATCAAGAAGAGCCTGATTATGTAGAAATGATGGATATCTAAGAGTCTAGGAGACTGTCTATTCCTTTGCATAAATCTTTTTGGAAACAGACAGTGAAAATTTTAAAAACTCCTCACACTATACCTCCTGTGGATAAAAGAATGGACAAAAGGTATACATTGTCAGGCTCTGATACGGAGTTCCTTACACAACAATGCAGCCATGTGGGGGTTGTGCAGGCTGCAGCCTGTGACAAGGCAAATTTTCCCTTGGCCTCACACCTCCCTGACAAGGACTCCAGAAGGATTGATGCCATGGCAAAGAAACAGTGCATGGCAGCATCCTTGGGACTCAGACAGGCAAATTATATGGCTTATGTTGCTAGATACCAGAAATCCAGATGGGATACTATTTTGGCTCTAGCAAAACAGGTCCCTGGCCAGCTTGCCAAGGAGCTGGAGCAGGTGGCTGCTGACGGTATTGAGGCATCTAAAGTGCAGTTCCATGCTGCAGTGGACTCTAATGATGTGTCATCAAGAGTCATGGCTACTTTTGTGGCTCTCTGTAGAATGGCTTGGCTCAGATGTACTAGCCTGTCACATGATACCCAGACTAAGGCCATGGATTTTCCTGTTGTGGGCAACTCTCTGTTTGGGGAGCAGACAGAGAATTATATGAAGAAAATGGATGAGTATAGGACCACCTATAGGAGTGCACAGGCCAAGGAAAGGCAGGCCACTCCTCAAAGGCAGCCTTCCAGGGGCAGGGGCAGGCCTTTTCATAGGCCTTTTTACCAAGCCCAGGCCTCCTCTTCAGCTTATGCCCAGAGAGGGTTCTTTAGAGGAGGAGGCAGACGGGGTACAAGCAGACCTGCTTCCACTCCTCAGCCTAAAGCCCCTGCCAAGCAAGCATCCTGATGGGGTGTCCAGGGTCGATTCTCCACTATCTGTAGGGGGCAGGCTGGCTTACTTTGTCCAGGACTGGGAGTCTCTAACATCAGACAAGTGGGTCCTGGAAGTAGTAAGCCAGGGACTGGTTCTCAGCTTCAAAAAATTTCCAAAGATGAGAACCAGATCCTTTCCACCTGCAAATCCATCAGAGGCTCTTGCCCTAGAAGTAGAAGTCTCTACCCTCCTGGCTCTCAGAGCTGTGGAAAGGGTTCCACCGCTACACCAGGGCAAAGGATTGTACTCCAGGTACTTCCTTACCCCAAAAAAGACAGGAGAATGGCGGCCCATCCTGGATCTCAGGTACCTAAACAAGCACCTTTTAAAACCAAAATTCAAAATGGTGACTCTGGGAATTATTTTACCCTCTCTAAGTCCAGGGGACTGGCTAGTGTCCCTGGACCTCAAGGATGCTTATTTTCATGTTCTCATCAGAAGCTCCCATTGAAAGTACCTCAGATTCGAACCGCCCTCAGGCCATTACCAGTTCAGAGCAATGCCCTTCGGCCTCACATCTGCCCCAAGGGTATTCACAAAAATGCCTGGTAGTAGCAGTTGCCCACTTAAGAAGGCAAAACATTGCCATCTTTCCTTACCTGGATGATTGGCTCATAGTAGGCCAGTCTCCAGACCAAGTCAGAATACATCTTCAGGTAACTCAGCAACTGCTTACTTCTCTAGGTTTCCTACTCAGTCTTCCAAAGTCAGTCCTGGAGCCTGTCCAGATTCTCACCTTTATAGGTGTGGAACTGAACACAAAAGAAGCCAGAGCCCTCCTTCCTCTGGAAAGAGCAAGGACCCTGATCTCTCTGGCCTCCTCCTTCACCCTGCAGGTCTCTCGACCAGCAAGGCATTTTCTACAGCTCCTGGGACACATGGCTGCTTCCACAGCAGTAGTGCAGGGAGCCAGATTTCAGATGAGGGACATCCAGTTCCATTTGAGAGCCTTTTGGTCTCAAAGGAGGGACCCTCTAACCAAATTAATCCCAGTGACTCGAACCCTGATCCAAGCCCTTCAGTGGTGGCAGGACCAGGGCAATCTGAGACAGGGGGTCCCCTTCACCCCTCAGTTTCACTCCTTAATCCTTACTACAGATGCATCCCTCTTGGGGTGGGGAGCTCACTTGGGCGACCTCACTACCCAGGGATTGTGATCCCCTCAGGAATCTCTGCTCCACATCAATCTGTTGGAGCTCAGAACAGTTTTTCTAGCACTTCAAGTTTTTTTCCAAATCTGTTCAGAACAAAGTTATTCAGGTCAGAACAGACAATACCACCACAATGTGGTACATCAACAAGCACGGGGGCACTCGGTCTACGGCCTTGTGCACCAAAGCAATGAAGTTGTGGTCTCTGGCTTACTCTCTGAACACCTCCCTTGTGGCAGTTCACCTCCCAGGCAAGGACAATGTCCTGGCAGATGCTCTCAGCAGGATTTCCCAGGGCCATCACGAATGGTCACTGGATCCCCTAGTACTGGAGGTGGTATTTGCCAGATGGGGCACACCCAGATAGATCTTTTTGCAGCCCCAGACAATCACCAACTTCCCCTTTTTTATTGCAGGCCCCCAGTGTTGGGCTCAGTCCCCCTGGATGCCTTCCTCCTCAGTTGGGAAGGGAAGTTTCTCTATGCTTTCCACCCTTCCCTCTCCTGTTCAAAGTGCTAGTCAAAATCAGATCTTAACCATGCAAGGTGATCCTGATTGCTCCAGACTGGGCCAGACAGCCCTGGTACCCACTCCTTATGTCCTTGGTAGTCCACCTTCCCCTGTGTCTACCCAGGAATCACAACCTGTTAACCTGTGCTCAGGGGAGAGTTTGGTACCCGAACCCCAAATCTCTCAATCTCAAGGCCTGGCTCTTGAAGAGTTAGAATTTTCTGACCTACACCTCTCCCAAAGTGTATTGGATATCCTGAAGGCTTCTAGGAAGCCTTCCACCAGGACTACTTATAATTCCAAATGGAAGAGATTTTCCATATGGTACTCTGCAAAGCATATTCCCCCAGAGTCTGCTGATTTACCCACAGTCCTGGATTATATGGTCCATCTAAATACTTTGGGGCTGAGACCAGCTACCCTAAAAGTGCACCTGGCAGCCGTGTCTGCTTTCTTATCGGCAGGTAAACCCTCTTCTCTTTCAGCTCATCCTGTATTCTCCAAGTTTTTCAAGAGGTTGCTTCACACCAACCCTCCATTCAGGGATCCTGCCCCTGCCTGGGATCTTAATATTTGCATTGCCCAGCTTATGCAACCCCCTTTTGAGCCCTTGTCTTCAGCAGAGCTTAAGTACATTGACTTGGAAAACTGTGTTTTTGGTAGCCATCACTTCTGTCAGATGCATACGTGAGTTACAAGCATTGTCAGTGGAGCCTGATTTTATCTCCTTTCACAGAGATAAGGTGGTCCTCAGGACTAACAGAAAGTTCTTGCCTAAGGTGGTTTCAGATTTACACCTTAATCAATTTATGTCTCTCCCTGTGTACTTCACTAACCATTCCTCCTCTGGCGAGAGGAGATTGCACAGTTTAGATGTCAAAAGATCCCTTAGCTACTACACAGATGGTACCAAGGGTCACAGGTTTGACTCCCTCCAACTGTTCCTCACTTATGGTGAGGTTGGCAAAGGGAAACCTGCCACTAAAAGATCCATCGCCAGGTGGATTGTCTCTTGTATCCAATTCTGCTATGAAAAACTGGGTGAGGGTCCTCCCTCAGGCCTGAGGGCTCACTCTACCAGAGGTACAGCTGCGTCTCTGGCTGCTGCCAGGGACATCCCTATCCTAGAGATATGTCAAGCAGCTACCTGGAAAACAGTTCACACTTTTACCAAACATTACTCCCTGGACATCCAGGCTAGGAGTGATGCTTGGTTTGGCACAGCTGTGCTTCAGAGCCTATTTCCTAAGTAGGTTCTGTCCCTCCTCCATCGAGGTACTGCTGTGTAGTCTGCATATGTCATAATATAGCAAGACTTCATGTTTGAAGAAAAAATTACTCACCTTTGTAATGTTGTTTCTTCTAATGGAGTCTTGCTATATTATGACTGCCCCCCTGCCTACCCCTCTCAGAACCTTTACTTTTGGGATGTGGGTGGGCAGGGTAGTGTTGGCACTGAGTAGATGCCCACCTTGTTTTTCACCCCTCCTTTTTGGGGTGACTGGTTTTGTGTTTGTCATTTTTTGGGTCTCCTGACTTGAGTCTTTGTTTTGGCACCAAAAAATGTGTTTATATATTTAGTAGCCAGTTGGCTAGTGTAGGTTTACAGCTTCCACACAGAGTCTTAGTGAGTTTTGCTTGTAAAGATCTGACAGTTTGAGTTTGAAGAACAACAGATAGAGCTTTCAACCGAGCTCAAGCTCAAAGTTCCATGCCTGGCATGGAAAGTTAACTCTTTCACCTCTGGAGCAGTTTGAAGGTTGGGACTCACTGCATATGTCATAATATAGCAAGACTCCATTAGAAGAAATAACATTACTAAGGTGAGTATTTTTTTCTTCTGTACTATGTTAAGGGCCAAAGATGAAAATCCCAAACCTAGACAGAAAAATCAGATTAGTCCAAGAATCATGACTGAGGTGGAGGACATTAAAACTAGGCTGAGCCACATAAATCCAAGTAAGGCACCCAGCCCTGCTGGACTGCATCCTAGAATAATCAAATAATTGGCTAATGAATTAGCTGAAGCAGTAGCAAACATTTTTTAGTACTCACTGTACAATGGAAATGTGGTATTGAAGGGAATGGAAGGGGAAACTGTTTAACCGGGAAAGGCACACTAAGCTGAAGCTTGTTTCCAGGTGCGACCTAGGAGCACAGGGAAGTTAAGTGACGTACTCGGTCACAGTATGCATTAGGGTGTTTAAAGTAGAGATCCAGAACATCTTAACAATAGATAGTCTAGATGACATCCTTAAGACAGAGCTAGAACTAGGACATCTGCAAGGAGGGCAGGTGACTCTTAAAAAACAACTATCCCAAGATACCTGTCTTTTATGGGCTTCCAAAAATCCACATAAATCCCACTGACCCCCCCTTCCCCAGCACAACCTATAGTATTGGGAAATGAATCTATATTAGAAGGACCTTCCATCTTTGTGGACCACTATACCAGACCAGCAGTACAGCTAATGACAAGCTAGTTACGTGACATAAATGGCGTTATTAGTATTATCAATGAGCTAAATACCACATTGACAACTGAGAAATTAGATCGACTCAAACTTTGCACCATGGATGTGAAGGATTTATATATATGCACGCATGCCGCATGAGGAGGGGCTACACACCTTGGAACGTGGTATAGATAAAATCAGAGATGTACATACACCACCCACCAGTATACTTATAAAACTAGCTAGACTAGTACTATATGAAAACTATTTCAGATTCAACGGCACATACTACAGACAGATCAGTGGAACAGCCATGGGTAGTACCATGGCACCCACATACTCCAATCTCTACATGGAGCACTTTGAAAACCAATTTATCATGAATTTCATGTATAATCCCTTTTTCAAAAATGTTATTGTTGATAAGCGATATATAGATGATTTACTTTTTGTCTGGGATGGGCCAGTTTAGGAGCTAGAGTCCTTTCACAGGCACCTCAATGGTGTAGGTGACAATCTGAAATTCACTATAGCGGCTATTGAATCTGAAATCCTTTTCTTGGACATACTGATTTACAAAGGTCAAAATAGTATCGAGCATTGCCTTTACAGAAAACAGATAGACTGAAACACCCTGCTCCATGCACATAGTTATCATCCCCCCACATGATTCGAAGCTTACCCTATTCCCAGATGTTACGGGTCAAACGTAATTGTAACAAAAACATAATAAGGGAACAGGGCTACACAGACATGTCAGTGAGATTTATGAATAGGGGCTATGGCAGGAGAGTGGTGAACAAAACAATACCCAGAACTTCAGAACTACATGAACCTAACAGTACTAGTGAGTGTAGTGAAAACACAGGTAATAGAAAGGTTTTGCCTTTAATATACTCGGGGTTCACTGAATCCATTAAATGCATTATATACAAGCATTGGGACACCTTGAGGCCAACAGGAATTGCTGACTTCACAAATAAACCCATAATAGCTTCCAAAATAGTTAACACTCTCTGAGACAAGTTAGTACATTCTGAACATAAGAATACCGAACCAAAATCTGAACAAATGCTACTGAGACCACTGGCACCTGGGATGGCACCCTGTGGCAGGTGTTGCCACTGTAACAACACCTCTAAGAAAACTGAGTTCCAACAGCCCAATGGCAATCAGAAATATCATATTAAAAGTAATATCACTTGATTCAGATCATGTTGTGTATATGCTCACTTGCCCCTGCTCAAAACACTACATTGGCATGACCACTAGACCACTTAAGCAGAGGATAATGGAACATAAAAGTAACATCAGATCCAGAAATGAAAATTCCCCGGAGGCAGTACATTTTTCTGAAGCAGGCCACAGCCCTTCATCACTAAAATTTTGGGGTATGAATGAGCTGATCCACCAGAGAGAGGTGGCAACTAGACACAAGCATTGAAATGCAGACAGATGTTCTGGATCTATGCATTAAATGGCTCTATGATGCCAGTTCGACAACTAAGTAGTCGACCACCATCACAGTGATGGATTTATGTCGACTGCAACTTGCGGTTGACTTAAATCTGACTAGAAACATAGACTTTGATGGCAGATAAGGACCACTTGGCCCATCTAGTCTGCCCATTTCCCTACCTACAGGATAGGCCGCAGATCCAAGTTAACCAACAGCCTATTTCTTCCTACCCCCCACAAGAATTGCCTTATGTCTGTCCCATGCATTCTTGAATTCTCCCACAGTTTTAGACCCCACAACCTCCTCAGGAAGGCTGTTCCATGTATCCACTACCCTCTCTGTGAAATAATACTTCCTCACATTGCCCCTGAACCACCTCCTCTCTATCTTTAAATTGTGTCCCCTTGTTCTTGCACGTCTCTTTTTATGAAAGATGCTACCTTCTTGGACTTTGTTGATTCCACTGAGGTACTTAAAAGTTTCTATCATGTCCCCCCTCTCCCTTCTTTCCTCAAGGGTATACATATTAAGCTTCTTTAGTCTCTCCTCATATAACTTCTCTTGCAGACCCTGCACCATTTTAGTTGCCCTCCTCTGGACTGCCTCTATCCTGTCTATGTCCTTGCAGAGATGAGGTCTCCAGAACTGGACACAGTACTCCAGATGGGGTCTCACCAACTGTCTGTACAGAGGGATAACAACTTCCTGTTTTCTGCTGCTGATGCCTCTCCCTATGCATCCCAGTATACCCCCAGCCCTCCCTACTGCCTTCTCACATTGCTTGCTAACCTTAAGGTCATCTGATATGATTACCCCCAGGTCCCTTTCCTTTTTTGTTGTTGATACTACTCCCCTACATTGTGTATTCTTCCCCTGGGTTCTTGTTTCCCAGTTGCATTATTTTGCACTTCTTTGCATTGAATCCTAGCTGCCATACTTCTGACCATTCCTCCAACCTTGCCAAGTCCCTTCTCATCCTTTCCATGCCTCCTTGTGTATCAACCCTGTTGCAGATCTTTGTGTCATCTGCAAAGAGGCATACTTTTCCATCCAGACCCTCTGCAATGTCACTTATGAAGACATTAAAAATGACTGGACCCAATACTGAACCCTGCTGTACCCCATTAGTAACCCCTCTTTCTTCAGAGTGGACTCCATTTACAATTACTTTCGTGTCTTGTTGTCTCAGCCAATGTTTTACCTAGGCTACCACCTGGGACCCACTCCCAGGCTGATTAATTTGACTATTAATCTTTTGTGTGGGACTGTGTCAAATGCCTTGCTAAAGTCTAGGTAGGCCATGTCCACAGCCCCTCCCTGGTCTACTACTTGGTCCACCCAGTCAAAGAAATCTATTAGATTTGTCTGACATGACCTTCCCACTGTGAACCCATGCTGCCTTGGGTCCTGTGCCCCACTGGTCTCTAGGTACTCAACTATTCTTTCCTTCAGAAGTGACTCCATCACTTTCCCTACCGCAGAGGTCAGACTGACAGGTCTGTAGTTTTCTGCCTCTGTCTTGGTCCCACTTTTGTGAAGGGGAATCACATCCGTCTTCCTCCAGTCTAACACCATCCTCCCATGATTTATTAAAAAGAGTAGCTAGTAGTTTCACTAGTTCCCCCCTTAATTCTTTTAGAATTCTGGGGTGAATTCCATCAGGCCCCATTGCTTTGTCCACCTTCAGTTTTAGGAGGTCTTACAGAACCCTTTCTTCTGTGAAAGGACTGGGATCGACACCCCTATCAAGAGTGATTCTGTTAATTGGATTACTCACTTCCCCCTCCTCTTTTGTGAATACTGAGCAGAAATATTCATTCAGTAGCCCTTCTTTTTCACTGTCCCCCTCTGCCCACCCACCGTTCATTCTATTCAGCCTCACTATCCCTCCCTTTGTCTTTCTACGCTCGCTGATGTACCGATAAAAGGTTTTATCCCCCTTTTTAACCGAGTTGGCTATCTTTTCCTCAGTTTGGGCCTTTGTTATTCTGACTTCCCTCCCTGCTTTCTTCTGCCTTAACTGGTACAGCTCTCTGTCCTGCTCCTTCTGTGTTTCCTTATACTTCTGGAATGCTATCTTTTCTTCCTGACTTTCACAGCCACCTCTTTTGAGAACCATAGTGGCTTTTTTTTCATTTTGATTTGTTTATTTGCTTCACACAAAGGCTTGTTGCTCTGTGATGGCAGTTTTGATGATTCCCATTGTTGCTCCACACCTTCTTCTAGCCTGTTTGCTAGTGCTTTTCTGAGGCACTCTCCCATCTTGCCAAAGTCAGCCCTCCTGAAGTCCAGTACCCTCACTTTTGTATGGCTTGACTCTGTAGCTGAGTTTTAACGTGAACCACACTGTTTGATGGTCACTTGTTCCAAGATGGCAACCCACTTCTAGATCTGAGATTCTCTCACTGCCCTCGTTTGAGAGTATGAGGTCTAAGATTGCTCCCTCAGGAGTGGGTTCCAAAACTAGCTGTCTGAGGCCTGCCACCTGTAGCGCATCAAGAATGGCCCTGCTCTTGGATGTGGCTGCAGTAAATGTGCTCCAGTTAACATCTGGCATATTCCGGTCTCCCATCAACAGTATCTCCCCTTTCTCTGCCAGTCTAAGAATGCCTTCTATCATATCCTTGTCCATTCCCTCCCCCGACATGAGAGTCTGTACACAACCCCTGTGCAGATTGTGGTGCCCTTTCCAGTCTCTAAGTGTGCCTCCTCTCCTCCCTGTTTACTCTTTTGTTCAGTTGCTTTTATCCCTTCCTTTACATAGAGAGCTACTCCTCCCTCTCTTCTCCCCTGCCTGTCTCTCCTGTAGGATATGTACCCTAGTATGTTAACATCCCAGTCATGGTTCTCTGTGTACCATGTTTCTGTGACTGCTACAATGTCCAGGCATCCCTCTTCCATTAAGGCCACCAGCTCAGGGAGCTTGTTGCCCAGACTACGGGCACTGGTACTCATTATCCTCCATTTCCTGATGGCCTTACTCCTTTTTGCCCCATACTTGTAATTCTTGTCTTTGTCACTTTCTCCATTTACCCCTGCCCTTCTCCCTATCGAGACCTCTATGTTGGTGTTTACTGCACTTACTACCATGATTTTTTGGGGGGGCTAGGATTTCCCTGCTCCTTTCCAGTGCCTCCTCCCTTGGCTAGTTTAAATGCTTGCCAATGAAGCATTTAAACCTATCATCTAAGATCCTGGTTCCCCTCCTTGACAGATGCAGCCCATCATGCCAATATAGGTTTGCATCACTCCATCACTCCAGGTGGACCCCCAGTCCCCAATGAAGCCAAATCCTTGAGCTCCACACCAGTTTTTCAACCATTGATTGAATCCCATGGTGCAGAACACTCTAGCCTCTCCTACGCCATAGATGGGCAGCACCTCCGAGAAGGTTACCATGCGTGCCACTTGTCTAAGGCCCCTCCCCAATTCCACAAACTCTTCCTGCACTTCTCTAATCCCTTTCTTAGCCAGGTCATTTATCCCTAGGAGGACAATGACATCCAGCTCCCTCCCTTGTGCAGCTGCTCCAGCAATCCTGAGGATTCGCTCCCTGTCCCTCCAAGCCATGGTGCCAGGCAGGCACCTTACCTCCCTCTCCCCTTCCTCCCCCAGTTCTACCTTCCTAACAATGGAGTCCCCCACCAGGAGTTGTTTCTTTCCCCTGCGGGGTTCCCTGCCACCCTTCTGTGGGTCTCCTTTGTGGAGGTTCCCAACATCCTCCTTGGTCTCCACTGTGGGTGCCTCCATAGAGGAACCACACTTTGCCAGAATGGCATAGGAATTGGGGAGAGGTACAACTCAAGGGATGCACCTCTGTTCCACCACCCTCACCCTCCATGAGCCCACTGTGGTCCAACTGCTCCTCTTTCTTGGCAATCTCTGAGGCAATGGCAGTGGCACTGGTGGTCACTGGATGGAAGAGGAAGTCCCACAAATCCTGGTCAACTCAGCCTGGAGATGAGCAACCTCCTCTCTCAGCCCAGAGAGGTGTCTGCAGATGGGACAACACCGCATCCTCCAGAACGTCTCCCGGAAGACTGCTGCTTCACAGCCACTGCACTACACCACTCCCATCATGTCTTATTTTTGGCCCCTTAACTGTTTGCAATCCTTACTCTTTCCTCTGTTTTTTTCTCTCTCTCCTTACTTTCTGGCTGTGTGCTCTTTAAGCTCCTGATTGTCCTTTTCTGAGACAAGAATATCCTTTATTTCTCAGTAGACCCCTTACTTGCTCAGAGGCAGACCTCCAGCAGCTAGTGGGGCTACCTTGCCCTTCTAGGATGGTGGGTCTTTGGTGGCTCTGTGATCACTCACTTCCTGCTCCCAAACAGGAAGTTCCTGTTGTCAGTCAAATTCTGTGCCTATAAAAGTAGAACTAGCTTTGGGTGGGTGGGTGGAGGGGAGGGAAGAAGGGCAATATAGCCCCAGAAGAGAAGTCCAGTCACACAGCAGTCATTTCTCCTGGTGTCTTCTGCCATGCTACTAGCAAAATCTTTCTAATGAAGTCTTTAAATGTAGCTTCTTTCTAGCTAAGCCACTCCCCCTACTTACTAGATCTTTCTACAAGTAATTTAAACCTCATAGCTATCAAGTCCTTTCAATCACCTGAGATTTACACCTAGATAACTGTTCAGATAACCATTCAGTTCAGTTAACTCAGACAAACACACACTTTTTTTGTTTTGTTTGTTAGATTTTTTTTACTCTAAATTAAAGTTCCAAGTACAAGAGTTCTACTTCTTTAGTCCCAGCAGAGAAGTCCAGTCACACAGCAGTCCTTTCTCCTGGTGTCTTCTGCCATGCTACTAGCAAAATCTTTCTAAGGCAGTCTTTAAATGTAGCTTCCTTCTAGCTAAGCCACTCCCCCTACTTACTAGATCTGTCTACAAGTAATTTAAACCTCACAGGTATCAAGTCCTTTCAGTCATCTGAGATTTACACCTAGATAACTGTTCAGATAACCATTCAGTTCAGTTAACTCAGACAAACACACACTTTTTTTGTTTTGTTTGTTAGGTTTTTTTACCTTAAATTAAAGTTCCAAGTACAAGACTTCTACTTCTTTAGTCCCAGCAGAGAAGTCCAGTCACACAGCAGTCCTTTCTCCTGGTGTCTTCTGCCAAGCTACTAGCAAAATCTTTCTAAGGCAGTCTTTAAATGTAGCTTCCTTCTAGCTAAGCCACCCCCCCACTTACTAGATCTTTCTACAAGCAATTTAAACCTCACAGGTATCAAGTCCTTTCAATCACCTGAGATTTACACCTAGATAACTGTTCAGATAACCATTCAGTTCAGCTAACTCAGACAAACACACACTTTTTTTTGTTTTGTTTGTTAGTTTTTTTTTACCCTAAATTAAAGTTCCAAGTACAAGAGTTCTACTTCTTTAGTCCCAGCAGAGAAGTCCAGTCACACAGCAGTCCATTTTCCTGGTGTCTTCTGCCAAGCTACTAGCAAAATCTTTTTCCCGGCAGTTGTTTTCATCGGTGGGGGGCAAAGCCTCCCAAACCCCCCATGTGGGGGTCTCTGCCCTCCACATTCCCATATTTATTGGATTATGTTGGATTCTAACTCTGAGTTGGAGTTGGATCAGGGAAGGGATGCAGAACTGGGAGACAGAGTGCTGGGTTGTCGGGTGGACTAATACAGCGAAAATGTCAGTGTTGTCAGCATCATCGTTTTTGCTGTTATAGTGTTGCCGTCCTGGGGCATACTGCATTGAATACCACTAGTGATAGATTTGGGTTAAACAAAGAAGAAAATTGGAGTGCAGGTTGGTAGATATAACACTTGATTTAATTCATCTTCATTCTACATTTTCCTTGCCCTAATGTTTAACCCCACAACCAACATACTGCCCAGATAACATGAGATCAATTAGATCCTCACATTCATATGATAGATGTAAAAAGCAGTGCTCTGATAGGACCTGAATTGTTTGCCTGCCCCTTTCTCTGTGTGACCTCCCTTGTGTTTGTGACCTCCCACTATGGTAAATTATTCACAGTAGACACACTTTTTATTTAAACACAAGAACACCTCTAGAAGCGAAATCCCGCACATGCGCAATAGCAGTGGGAGGAAAAGATCTCGCGTATGCGCAAGAACATGCTGCTATTACGCATGCGCCGGATTTCGGTGCCACAGTTTGAAAGTGTTTTTCTGCTGAACCGGTGCTCGGGATTAAATTTTAAATACCAGCAGCACTTTGTATTACGGAGTTCTACTAAATGATCTATTTGTTCTAATGGGGACCATAAAAAATGCACTTCGTCACTGCACGCCGACTACATGCGCGTTCTCGGCGTGGAATCTTCTTCTGGTGGGGCAGGTTTGCTTTTGGGCCAAAATTTAACTGAAGTAATGCTTTTTTTACGAAAACAGGTAGCCAGTTGAGTTTTTTGCTTATGTAGGTGCATTTTACTCTAATATTGGTAGGGGTATGTGCTTGTGGAATCATTATTTCAAATTGAGGCAAAACCAAGGGGCAAAGCTGACAGTGCCCCTTTAAAACATATGATCCATCTTTGGAGAACAGTGAGTCTCCTTGTGACTGAGTTTGGTGTTTGCAGCCCAGTCTCACAGCACAGGTAGTTAGTCAATGTACACTAACCCTGTCTCTCACTACTTAAGCTTATTCATCACATAAAACCCTGCCTATATCTATCAGCCTATGTCTCAAGACTGGTTTAAATGGGAACTGATGACCATGATACAGTATTAATAACCAACTTAACAAAGTGTTAAAGTGTTTCCTGAGTAACACACACATATTGGTGCTGTATACCTTTAAGACTTGTTTATAAGAGGCTCAAGTGTGAACCGACTATAATAACAGAATGAACTGACTAAATGAAGTGCCAAACTGATTTTAGAGGGACACATGTTAAGCAGCACAGTACACCTTTAAGACTCGCTCTCAGGACTGAACATACAGCTCATCAAGTAGCTTACGCTAATTGGAGAAACACGGCAGATCTAGTCTTAAGCACCTGCAGCTGTGACACTTGTGACTGCAACACACTTCAGCCACGTATCTCTAATAATATAGGGCAGCTAAGGGACGGAGAGCACCTGCCTGGATTCGGATGGTTGGGGTGTTTACTGTTGCCATGCAACAGTGTCTCTACTCTGGCTCGGTCTATTCTCTTCTCGCGACCTTCCCAAGTGACCTCGGACTCTGCCCCTCTGCCTCCTTTGCTATAAAAAGCAGCCTGCAACCAAACACAGTGTGTAGCACAGACCTCTGAAGGCAGAGGTACATACAGTAGTAACACTTGAGCAGCTTGGAGGTAAGCATTTTAGCACTTCCTTTTGAACATACTTGGGTCACCGTTGGAAACAAGTACTGACAATACCCTGTTTTCTTTATGCAGGGTCTATCGTTTGTACATAAATCATTGCTGTGCCGTGATTGAGGAGTGATGCAGCATGTTAGCTAAGTCATGAATGTTTAAATTAATTATGAGAACACTGGGGTCCTAAACTCTATATTAAGGACAAGAAACATAGTAGAACTGTGTGGCATTTTTCTTATTGATCTGCCACTAAAAGATCCCTTACCTTCTCTGTGGTCTGCCAGACCCTTCGGTTGCTGCTGTTGAGGACCCCATGCTGGGCCATATGAATAACTAGATGGATGCATAAAAAAAAGAATACTAGTTAATTCTGTACAGCAGATGTTCTTTTCATGAGTACCAGCCCCAGACTAAATATTTCTCTGACCTGACAGACATTACATGACACTGCCAGGCAGTGCAACAAATGGTTACAAGTAGGTTCTAAGTGCTGTTAAAGGGGCAGCAGCTAACAGTAAGCCCCATGCTTAATGTGTGCTTCACATCACCGCCGGGACAGTGACTGTGAGCACCACTCAAACAAGCAATAAAACTATAGCAGTTTGTAAGAAATATTTAAAGTAAAAATATTTTCATGCATTTCAAGGAATTATATTAAAACAAAACAGTACTCCACCGCGGGGGAGGAGGAAAGAATATAGACTACACTGGTGATCAGTCAGAGTAGTACCAGAGAGAAGGGAACAGCACAGCACTGGAAGCTTGGTCATGCCACAAGTGCTAGAATGCGAGGGAAGGGAAAGGGAAGAGGGGGAAGGGTAGCAGCAGTAGGATACCTAGAATGCAGGATCACTTCTTTAGTAACAGTTGCATAACAATAACCACACATGGAACCTATCTATTAGAAAGGGCATTCCTGGAAGAAAAAGGCTTTATTGCAGGTAAATAGTACCATAGCAACAGGTGCAAGGAGATGGGTACAACAAGACATTTACTGCAAAACAGTTAACCCAGAAATACCACAGTAGGAGAATTAATCCAAAACACACTGAGTCCGGTTCACAAAAGTTCAAGACCTCCATCAACTTTTCCTGTCAGTGGGAATGGAGGCATGAGGTGATTGCACCAGTTCCTGACAGGACAGGGCCAGGTCATTAAAAGTGACCAAGGAGTTCTGCCCACTGTCAAATCCGCACCACTTGACTCTGTAAGTCCGGGATCTGTTAGTGTACTTCCTCCTTAAGATCTTCTCAGTCTGGTACACCAGTGTGTGTAGAAGACAGTCCTGAGAATAAGAAGAGGAAGTCCCAGGCAAATCATCTGGCAAATCAGGCAAAGTGGAATCTGGCTGGAGCGTGTCAGGAGTGGGAAGATCTGTAGGAACTGGTAGCAAGTTGTCTGAAGGGATCTCAGCTTCAGATATAATGGCAGGCTCAAGTGCCGCTTCATTGTTAGGTGGACTAGGGTCACCTGGAAGATGGAGGCTGTCCAGAGGAGGGCAACTAAAATGTTGCAGGTTCTGCACCAGAAGACATATGAAGAGAGACTAAAGGAGCTTAATATGTATAGCCTCGAGGAAAGAAGGGAGAGGGGGAGCATGATAGAAACTTTCAAGTACCTCAAGGGACTCAACAAAGTCCAAGATGGAAGCATCTTTCAAAAAAAGAGGTGTGCAAGAACAAGGGGGCATAATTTGAAGCTAGAGGGGGGTGGCTCAGAGGTAATGTAAGGAAGTATTTTTTTCACAGAGAGGGTTGTGGATGCATGTAACAGCCTTCCGGAGGAGTTTGTGGAGTCAAAAACAGTGGTTGAATTCAAGCATGCATGGGACAACTATAAGGCAATTCTAGGGGGTTGGGGTAGAAAGAAGTAGGCTGCTGGTTAACTAGGATCTGCAACTTATCCATTAAGTAGGTAAATGGGCAGACTGGGTGGGCCAAGCAGTCCTTATCTGCCATCAAATTCTATGTTTCTATGTTACTCAGGTACCCATGTTTCAGTCAGCTGATGTGGACTTTGCTGTGTACCAGCTTTCCATCAGACTTGTGACGTAGACAGACGTGCACAAGAGGAAGCTTTTCTACTATGTAGAAGGGACCAGTCCAGGGGCGAAGTAGTTTCTTGGTGGTGCCTGGAACAAGAGCAGATTGGTATAAATACGCAGTGTCCCCAATGGAGAATGAAGGCTCATGCGACTTGGCTGCTGACTTTTTCTGCATGGCAGAGTTTATCTGGCCAACGTGGTGATTTTTTTAATTTTTATTTTATTTAAACAGCAGTTTGGAAAACCTTTGAGCCATAGGCTCATTTACAAAGGTACCTTGTCACAGTAAGACAAACGAAAATACACAGTATAACAGTACAACACATAAGTATAACAGTAACTTAAGACATAGATACAAACAAGCTGGTACAGGTACAATACCAGAGTTATGTTGTCCTTAGCAGCTTAGTAATAAGCTTTGTCATAAGTATTGAGTACGGCTTTGACTAGTGGCAATTACAGCATCGGGTGTTAATAAGGTGGTTACGTAATGAAGTTTTGAAGCACGATATAGTTGGAGCTTCGGAGATGGAGGGGGATTGCAACACATCTGGGAAGTTCAAGCTGTTCCAGCACAGGGATAATGAAGGAAGGAGCTGGACTTAGGAATTTCTAGCAGTGAGAGATCAACGTCCAGTGGAGTTCTTAGGTGACATCCAAGGACTAAGAAGAATGGTGTGTACTCTGTACTGTTGACGCAAAGACTGGTATTGTAGGCAAATTGCACAAAGGGGACAAAATGGTCCCAAGTGTCGTGAGTCTCATCCAGGTTCTTGGAGAGTGTGCTGAGAATGGTAGACATAATTCTTTCACTCTGTCCATTGCATTGTTGATGGTAACTTGTTGTATGTGTCTTTTTTATGTTGAGAAGTTTGCACGTTTCTTGTCAATGTTTGAAAGGTAGTTAATGCCTCTGTTTGAATGCAGGTACGATGGTGTACCGTGATGACAAATGACTATGTTGAGGAAGGCACTTGCTACTGTGGCAGCTTTAATGTCTTTTAGAGGGATTAGTTCCAAATATGTTGTTAGGTAGTCCACAAAAACCAAAATATATTTGTTGCCAGAGGCAGGGCATGTAGGTAGAGGCCCAACAATGTCTGTGCTGACTCTTTGAAATGGTTCAGTGGCTACAGGCATTCAAATGATGTGTGTCTTTGTTGGTTTAGCCAGAGCCTTTCTTTGGGAGCAGGGCTGGCAGGATTTGACAAATTGGACAATGTCCTTGTTCATGTGAGGCCAGAAGAAATGAAGCCTTGTCTATTTGAGAGTTCTGTGGATTCCCATGTGACCTCCAGAATGTGGAGAGGCATGACTGGAGAGAAGAACTTGACTGATTAGAGAGGCTGGCACAACTAGCTGTACGTGAGTTCTGTCCATGTGATGTCCCTTGCCTTTCTTGGTCCATATGTGGAAAAGCACACCGTCAATGAGGAAGTATTGTCAAGCAAAGAAAAGTACATCCTGGTGATACTTCTTTTGTTTTGGTAAAGTTCCAGACTCTAAGTATGAGATTATGTCTGTGAATTGAGGGTCAGTTCTTTGTTGCATTTTGACAGTTGCCGAGGACAGATCAGAAGTAGAGGAAATGAGAAGCTCTTCAGCTGCTTGAAATAATTGAGGATTTGTGTGTCCTTCTGTAGAAGCAGTTGGTAGTATCAAATCAACCTGAGATGCTGTAGGAGTGTCTACAGGAAGCACATCCATGGTGTGGGAGGGAAGAGCTTATACACAGGATTCTTCATCTCTTGAGGATAATGCTGAGGGATATTGTCTCTGGCTTACACCATCAGCATTTGAGTGAACTCAACCTGGTCTGTACTGAATTTCAAAGTTGTAGGATTGCAGCATGGTGATTCATTGGGTGAACATGCCTACTGGTTCCTTCATTTCGAATAACCATCTTGATGGCAAATACCATGGCTAGACATTTTTTTCCTGTGATGCCATAGTTCTGTTCGGCTGAAGAAAGAGAGCACCTGGCACAGGAGGCAACTCGTTCTGTTCTGTCTTGTATTTATAGAGTACAGCACCCACTGCAAAGGAACTAGCATCTGAGTAGAGCTTGAAAGGTTGGTCAAACCTTGGGTAGGCCAGTACTGGAGAAGAGATTAGGTTTTTCTTTAAGGTTTCAAAGGCCTCTTTGCATTCAGAAGTCCATATATAGTCACATCCCTTTTTGGTGAGGGCATACAGTGGAGCTGCAATCCTGGCATACTTGTAAATGAACGTTCGGTAGTAACCAGACAAGCCCAGGAAAGCTTGAACATCTTTGAGATTGTTAGGCTCTGGATAGTCTGACTGCTGAGAGCTTGTCTGGATCTGGAGTGATGCCTTGAGAACTAACCACATGTCCCAAGTAATGAATTTGATGCAGTGCGAAACAACACTTCTCTGGGCTAAGCTTGAGATTGGCTTCCCTGAGACATTTGTACACTTCTTTGAGATGTTGGAGGTGCTCTGGTAAAGTTCTGCTGAAGATAATAACATCTTCCAGGTAGACTAGGCAAGATTTCCAAGACAACCCACATAGTACAGCTTCCATAACCTGTTGGAATGTGGCTGGACTGTTCTGAAGTCCCATAGGCAGACATTTGAATTGGAAAAGTCCCAAGTAGCAGTGCCATACTGTGTATGGTCAAGAAGCTGGATCAATGGAAACTTGATGGAACCCACTCTGAAGGTCTACAGTGGTGAAGTAAGCAGGACTGGCTGCATCAAAACTCTCTAAGGCATCTTCGGTTGTAGGTAAGGGATGAGCATCCTGCACGGTATAGGCATTGAGTTTTCTGTAGTCATCCATGAAGCGATATCCTTTGTCATTCATTACCACCAGCAGGCAAGGTGCATCCCAGGGATTTGTAGCCTCTTCAGCAATTTCTTGGTCAAGCATGTCTTTGATTATGTCCTCTAGGACTTGTTTCTGTTTGTGTCCCACTTTGTAGGCTTGCTGATGGATTGGTTTCTGGTTGGGCTGCACTTCGACGGTGTGTTGCAGGATATTACAGCATCTGAGCTTGTTATCTGGACCTACAAAGACATCTGAGTAATTCTCCAGGAATTTCAAAAGTTGATGCTTTTTTGTTGGAGATGCTGGAAGTTTTGGAGAGGATAGTCACTGACTGAGGGGTAACTCTGTTGAAGCTGGAGTGGTCGTGGTAGTAGTGACAGGACTGGAGTTGGTGGAAATAGGCTGAGGTTCTTGCATGAGATGGAGCTGGTCCCCTGAAGACAAGCAGACAAACTTCCCAATGTTGGCACCCTTTGAGATGGCCACAGGCTCACCTATGAAATTGCATCACCATGCACCGCTGATAAGGTGTTTCCTGGATGGAGACCTGATGAATGCAGTACGGGGATCCTGTGACAATGCCAACAACACCTTGTGGAAGTGGTTCACCTCGAATTTTGGCAATCAAAACCATCTCTGACTGAGTAAGTGCAGTGACTGAGTCTATAACTTTTAGTTGCCTCTGAGGATATAGTGACAGTTTGTTTGAAGCAAAGTCTAGGATGGCTTTGTGAGTTTTGAGGAAGTCCAGGCCATGAATCACTACTGGTTGTACATTAGGCATTAGGTAAAACTTGACAATGGCTTATTGTGAGCCAAAGTGTAGCTTGAGATGGACCACGCCTGTGATAGGTACTGTAGCTGTACTAGCTGGGGTAATGTACTTTAGGTTGGCTGGGAAGACTTTAGGTATGTGACAAATAGCTTGGTTGTTCAGAATACTGTTGTTGATAACTGAGATTTCTGCTCCAGTGTTGACCAAGGTATGTGTGAACCAATCTCCAATGGTTACAGGTACATAGTTAGCTAGAAGAGGTGATCAAATGACAGGTACTTTTGCCTCTGGAAGTGAGAGCATGCCTGAGTTTGCAGTTAGAGGGTACACTTTGTTTGAGTTGTGAGAATCAGAGGGGTGATCAGTTGCTGTGTTCTCCTGATGCTGGGAATAGTTGCAGTAATCTTGCTAATTGTGTGGCGGTGGGTGTCTTTATCTCTTGATTTCTATTGTGGTACTTCAGCTTGCAGCAGACAGTGGCAGTGTGTCTTCAATATCCACACCACTGGCAGGTCACTGGTTCTCGTGAAGATGGAGGTGGATCAGGTTACTGTCGAAATGGTTGAAGAGCATTGACAGAGGTAAGAGAAGAAGCACTTGAGCTGCAGTGAAGACTATTGACAGTTGTGATAAGCATCTATCATTGATTGCTGCTGCTGGACACATGTTGCAAGTGCGGCTAACTGTGATGACTGAGGTGCTTGTACACTGGTGGCCTGGGACATTAATATGGACTCTTGTGAAAGTCATGTAGCTTGGATTGTGTCCATCCAGGTTGTTGGTTTCTGTTGGATTACATAAAGACGGAGTTGAGGAAACAATTCGAGGGAAAAGGTTGTGATTTGTACTTTTTTCAGGTTTCTGCAGATGTTTGCAGTGAGTCTCAATGTCCACTATGAAGGCTTCAAGAGATTCAGAGGGTTGCATGGTACATTCCCACAGCTGTTGTTTCAATAACCAGTTTGGATGTGCTTGGACAAAATGGTGTTTGAAAGTTGCATACAGGGTGGAAGTATCTCCTTTGACTTGTTCTGGAAGTGCATTGAACCAGAAAATGGCAGTCACTCTCAGAGACAAGTGCAAGGCATTGGAAATATGTAAAGAATCAGTCTAAGCATGTAAGGAAATCCAGACTTGGAATTGTTCAAACCAGTTGACAGCATCTTTGTGAGGCAAGACTAAGAATGGTACTGGCTGTAGGCTGGTATGGACTGTGGACTTTGGTGAGATAGTTTTAATGTAGGCTAGGTTGTCTGGAATGGCTTGAACAGCTGATGCTCCTTGAGCTGAAATGGACGACTGGGTATCATGGAGGATTGTTTCGATTTTGTAGCCCCACACCCTTGAGGTGGGTTAAGGAAGAACTCTGGATGCTCCAGCTCCCATATCTGTGTTGTCTTCAGATATTGTGGTAGGAGATGAGCTGTGCTTCACTGAATGATGGTTGTAAGGATAAGAAGGTGCTGCCATCATGCAGAAGATGGGACGTCATGGAGTAGATGAAGTGCCGAGCAAAAAATATTTTGTAGATAAAAGTACAATTATTTGTAAGCAAAGTTCATCAATTGGCATCTTAATAAAGAATTCCCACTCAATTCTGTATTGTCTGTTATTTAAATAAAGGTTTTGTTACAAAAATAAGTTATTTGTTGCAGTGTCCATTCATTTCAATAGGATTATCATTGATTTCAATGGAGTGAGGTCATTTTGTGCCCTTCACAAGATGGCCACCAAACTTTGACATACAGTTCCTGTGGGTTTGACTGGCTTGACTGTAGCATGATGGCTGCCAGTAGGGGGGGTTAAGGATCACTTCCATCCTTGTTGTATTGTCAAAACAAGATGGAGGATCCTTGCCACCAGGCTGCTTGGCTGCTGTGCAATGTTCAAAATGGCGACTGCCACCTTGCTGTCCTTCTTGCCCAACTGAAAATGGCGGGCATTTTATATTGGCGAGAGAAAGAATCTGCTGGGGAAATTTACTGTATTTATTTGTCTGCTTGCTTGCTTTCCATTTTGTTTATTGTGACTGCGCTTTATTTTTAGTTTCCTGTTGTCTTCCAGGCTTGTTCTTCACATTTATTGTATGTCCTACCCACGTGATATCTTTAGTTATTGTTGTGCCCAGTTTGTGCTTTCTCTCTCTCTCTCTCTCTCTTTTTTTCAAACTTTTTTTATTCATATATTTACTGAACTGGCCCCCCACGTGCTGAAAGTGTCACTTCTGTGTTGGCCCTGCTTTAACTTGGATGGGTCTAATCTGCTGTGCCTGCTTCTTGTGGTTCTGTTTACTGCCCCTGATTATTTACTGTGCCCACAGCATTTATTGTGCTATGCTTGGGATCCTGTGGTGTTATTTTTCTTCTTGCCCCATCTATTTATTTTGGCCCTGTTTGTTGGACCATGGGGAGGATGAGCAGGGTAACACAGTGTTGCTGCCATTAGGGCAGCCATCATCGGGTAGTCATGGAGCTGAGCCACAAGGGGTTCTGCTGCTTGCATGAAAATAGTGAGTACAAAATGACGAGTACAGAATAGCAAGTATAAAATAGCTAAATCCCCAATAACGAGTAGAACTATATAGTGCGTACTGTAAATGGCGAACTCTGTGTGGTCAAAATGGCGACCAAAGTAATTATCATAAAAATACAAAAAAGTTAACGGCACAATGAAAGGAGAACCTTAAACTTAGAAAATGGTGACTAAGAGAACAACACAGTGACTCCTGAGTGGACAATGCAAGTACTCACAACTCAATCTACTCTTGAAGCATCAAAATAGAGAATTTTGCATTTAAAAAAAAACTGGCTTATGGCAGTAATCTTTATCCTTTATTTCAATACTGCCATCAATCACCCTGTATTCCCATCTTCAGTCATCAGTCTGCTGTTTCTCTCCTGTTTCTTCCTGTTACTTTACACTTGAAGCTGGAAGTTGTATGTGAGTCCTCACAAAGACTCATAAATTGTTCTGTTCCTATATTCTCTCACAATTTTCTCAATTCGCTTGTTGTAGTGTCTATATTTTCTTTTAGTACCTCTAGTACTTGTTCCTGAGATTAGCTATTCAAACTTCATCTCTGTTAATTGCCCTTCTTCCCTTAAAGATTCAGTTAGCCTCCAGATGCTGGGATGAATGAACGGCCGCACGAGTTAAATCCTTGGTGCCATGCCTCCACAGCATTGTTTGTTCATGAGAGACCCATCACTGTGACCTCATGGCAGTTCCAGTGAGGCACTGGGAACATTGCATGTCTTCTTCTTGAATGACCTCTTGGTCTTCCCAACCATGTGTCCTCAAAATAATCGAGGACAGGTTGTAGTATGTTCTCGTTGTTTGCAAAGAACTCAATCTCATGTAGCTCCTCAAATGCACTCACTACATCATCAGGTGGCATAAAAGCCAATGACAGCAGAATCCTCAAATGTAAAGTGAATTCCAGATTGCTACAATATTGCTTTTCCACTTTGTGGCATGTCTGTATTTTTCTCCATATGGCCTGAGCGAAATGGAAAAAAACATCCCCTGACTTGTACATTTGGGAAAACACTTGTCAATCCCTTGCATGCAGCTCTCTCAAAGTCCATAACTGCAGTAGCTGGACTAACATCACCAGATTGCCTTAAGTTGGGAAAACACACGCTTATACGATGTTGATTTATGGGAGAAAATCAGGATGTAAACTGCAGTGAGCACTTGCGCAGACCACATAGCAAGAACAGTATACAACTGATTGAATAGCGAAGGACAAGATTTAAAAGTGCTATCAAGCATCCAATCTGGACAGTCCTTCAAAAATCTTAAACTGGCCTCAGTGCCAAAGACTAGAATACAACCCTTTTCTCATCCGCTGTCAAAGATAAGGAACCTCTCCCCTGAGCCTAGTACTGCAAATTTCAAGAGTATTGTGAGTTCCTCAACACACAAAGGGGTTACAGGACCTCCACACCTATGCTGGTGAATATGCTGAATGGTGCACTTCATGAGCTGTATTTCGGGAAGTCTGCCACTTTCTGCTTCAGGTACAAAAGCAGCAGATGTAACCAGGACCTGTGATATACTTTCTACAGTACTTCCGGCATGGTCACAAATTTCGGCCATGACTTCTCCGGTTCCCATGTCACCTGATTCAGGAACATGATTATGTTGTTAAAGCTGTGCAGAAACAGTATCTACAACTGTGTGGAGCCTAGCCAGACACTTAAATCTGTGTGCCTCTGCATACCTCCAATAGACTTTTGCTGGTGTTTCCTTATCCCTTTAGTACAAATAGCCCTTGTAGAGAACAACAGACTTTCCCTTTTGACTTGTGACGAACTCTAATGCCATTCTGCTAGAGAAGGAGCAGGTGGAGGAGCGTCCACAGTCCTCAGTCAACAGGCCAGATCAGGCAGGATCAGCTAGGGGGTATTCAGGAAATAAGCAAATCAGCAACTCCAGAACCCAGAACTCCAGGTACGTGGGCTGTGACTGTTCGTATCTTATACTCTGCAAACAGCAACTAATTACTATGGGTTAGTTACCAGGCAACAGGTAGTTGCTAGGGGGAACAAGAACAGGACGTAAAGACTCCAAAAGAACAGAAAGTGAAGGAGACACTGGGCACTGTACATGTAAGGAAGCTGTATTGCTTTTCACTTTTATTCAGCAACGTTATCTATGTAGTCGCAGTAATATCCTCGCTATGAACGTGATTGCGATTTTATATTTGTGATTTTGACATAGAAGCAGGAGGGCTGAACAGAAATGCACACTCGATGCAGTTATCATTATTGTGCTGCTCTCTCTCTCTCTCTCTCTGTCCCATTAATGGAGCAATCCCTCCTATGTGCCATGGATTTGAATGGGAGGATTGCAGCAGTGCAGTTGGGGGGGGGGGGACAGAGTGGCAGATTGTTACAGTGCTGCAGCCAAGAGGTAGCATCAGGGACTGTAGTTTGTAATTTTCTTTTCTTTTCTATGGCTGCAATCCCTGTTGCAGGAGGCAGTTTGGCAGCGGCTGCAGTTGAAATCTGTGGGCGTTGCTTGCCTGGTACAACGGAGCAGTTCAATGGAGTTCTGCCACGAGGTGGGAACTTGGGGGGTTACAGTCTGTGGAGTTTTGTGGGACATAGGATTTAACACATTTAATATTGAACAATTCAGTTCACTCATTGAGCTGCTTGCCAGCAATGTTGAGCACTTGTATATTTAGTAGGCTTTTAACAGTAGGAAGGCTGCAGGCTGCTGTACATGACAGGACACAGTTTAAAGTTTCTCTGTGCAGCCAAGGCTGTGGTATATGTAACATAGAGTCTGTTCAGGTATACTGAGGTGATGAATTGGGTACCCAGCGATATGGACAAGGGAGATGGCTGTCTGGACAGAAGAAGGGCAATATTCTTCACCAAGTGTGGCAATTTTGGTATTGGTCTGCCACTAAAAGACTCTTTACCTTCTCTATGGTCTACCAGACCCTTTGGTTGTTGCTGGTAAGGACTCCATGCTGGACCGTTTGAATAACTGGACGGATGCATAAAATAAAGAATATTGGTTTATTCTGTACAGCAGATGTTCTTTTTATGAGGACAAGCCCCAGACTAAATATTTCTCTGATTGACAGACATTACATGACACTGCCAGGCAGTGCAACAAATTGTTACATGCAGGTTCTAAGCACTCTTAAAGGGGTGGCAGCTAACAGTAAACACCATGCTTAATGTGTGTTTCACAATACAGTGTGGAACAAATTAGGAGTCCACAGAGAGAGTTATTTTGTTTTTACATATAAGCAGCAATTAGTAGATTGCTAATGTAATAGTGCCTTAAGTACCCAATACAACTAAAGATGGAGAATGTTTGAATTTAAAGTGTAGTGTGATGAAAACTCTTCAATTTTGTTTTAAACTGTATGGAATTGTGCATCCAGAGCTGGGCGCAAGTGAAACTATAGAGATTAAAGGAATGTTCTACAGTAAAATGAGTTCTTAACAATACCCCATTACTAGATTGAAGGCAGCTGTTCCAAGAAAGGGTAACTAAAACCTAGCACTGTGTTGACTTTATAGCTGAAACTGAGTGGTAAATGAACATAGCCACTTCTGGATAGAAGAATTAACTAACCTCTTTGCCTGGTAAGCTTCAGCAAATGTCTTTTGTAAGAAAACAAACAAACAAAAAAAAACCCAACTATGGCTACTTGAACTAAATAAGAAAGATTTTAAATCCATGTTTTTTACTTAACAAATACAGAATATCTTTAACAGCTGCGCTGCAGCCAGGACAACTTTTGAAATGAAAGAACATAAAACTATAACAAATTTAGCTTAAGGTACTGTATGTGAACAAACAGGGAAGCCTAACTAGTTTGTGTGCACTGCAATTGAATATTGCATAGAAAAATGGCTTTAAGCGGTTTGATAATATGGTAAACAGCATTGTTCCTATTACTTTTGTTCAAAATACTAACAGATATGGAATGGGGTATATAAAATATAGCAAGCTGATATTTGGACCAGGATACAAGTTATTTTTTCACCAGGCATTCTAAATGTGTACTAGTTAAATGAAACCTAAGAAGTCAAAATGAATGTGCTTCTAGAGATGTTGCTGGCACAGGTCTTCTGCTATTAGTAGAAGTTTATTCATCTTATTTTATTAGCGACTGAAACATGAAACATATTACAACTTTTTTTTACATAATTTAACGCACAGAATTAATTCCACAATAGAAGGCACATGTCCTCTGGAGGTGTGAACTATGAATAACAAAAAAAATCTTTTTATTTAAAAATGCTCATGAATGTTTTTTTCCTAAAAACAAAATACTAAAAATATATGTAATTATGTTTAAAACTAGATCCTCAACCCTGATGAAGCCACATCCAGTGAGACTTGGGTTCAGGAGGGTCTAATTGATACTTGAACTGAGAAAAAATGAAGAATAAAATAATTTTGAACATTTCTTTGAGTGGCTGACCTTTTCCATTTTGTTTACATTGTAATTTGCCCATCGGCCAACAAACTTACAGAATATTTTCCCAAGGGAAGGAATCTACATTTCTCTGGACTTTTCTCATCTCACTATCCCAGTCATGCCTCTCATCAAGATTATCTCCCACTAAAATGCTAGGCACCCCTGGCATTCTACTCTGCTCTCAACTTCCCATTGCCATATCAGTCTATAGACTCCTTCAAGGACCATTTCTGGGCTTCCTACAGCATTTAGACACTGGCTCAACCTGTTAGGCAAAGCAGTCATGGCCACCTCAGTTCATGTCACGGGCAATTATGCCACAGTAATGCCCATATCTTCTTTTTCACTAACAGATCATCAGGAGCATATACAAGTATTATTACGGCATTAGTACCCAAATCAACACTCAAATTTATTGTACTGAACCTTTCAATTATTTCCATGTACATTCAGTTACCCTCTCTACTGCATATACCAACCTTCTTTCATTGGTCTAAAATCTTCATCACTCCTCCTACCAGGTACCTAAAGATTCTGTATGACTCCTTCATCCTCTTCATGGATGCCTACATTGCAGCTTATTGCTCACCGCTTAAGTCCAAACCTTCAGCCTCTAACTTGAATATCAAACCTTCTACAAAGTCAGATTGTTTCCCTTATGACTTCATAACCCATCATACTTCCCACTGTTCAGAGTCTGGCAAGCACATTTTATCAAACCATGCTCTTCATGCTCACTTTGTCTCTGTAATTCCATTGTATATCATCCATCATCACCTTGGAAATCTGGATTGCATTCGCCCCTTTTCAACTGGACCTACTCCACTTTCAGGATCTGGGTGCTCCTTCAGAATAGACCTACCTCTTCAATCTCAGAATCAGCTTTCCAGAATGCATCATCCAATGGGCTTTGAAGCTGAACTGTCATTTCTCCAAGCAGTTCATCTTCCTCAGAAGTTAGAACATGGTTGCGAACCTATGTTCATCTCCTCTTAGTTTGCCCAGAGGATGGGTGGGTCAGTAGCCATGGGTCCCCAGGGGTTTCCTTCACCTAGGTGTGTTTCTTCTCCTGCTTGCTACTGGTCATATTCTCCTTGAGTATGAGGAAGTAATCATACTCTTTTGGACATTCATTGGTAATTCTTTTGGGATTTTTATTCCCTACTCACTACCCGGTTTCCCTACCAAGGGTGAGAATAGAGAAAAGCCAAATGTAAACTATGTTACACAAGCACTACTGACTTCAATAGAAAACAGCACCAAAATTTACGAAGTATACATTTGAGAAACTTCATTTGTCCAAAGATTAAGAATAAATAGAGTAGAATGTGATTTCCTTTAAATACTACTAAACTATGGAACTCCTTAAAACCTATAACAAATAAAATATGTAAGGATGTTAAATCCTTTTTAACTGGTTTAAAGATTGAACTAAGAGTTTGGTGTGAGTGTTATGGTTAGATATTTGACCTTGCAAGAAGGGTTGTGCAATATGTATGCCACTGTTAAGAGAAGTGATATATTTTTAAAATTTGTAGTATGAACTTTAATAAGTTTGTGGTAAATTGAGTTTTGTATATTATTGTGTGTACAAAGAAGTATTATGAGTAGATAATGTCTTTAAAATGTATTGTATTTTGAGTTACAGTGTTATCATAACTGTATGTTTTTTAAGTGTTGGCATTTTATATAAACAGGATCATCTTGTAAATAGGGTGTTGTCCTAATGATATGTTATACCATCTATTATCCTGTCTAAAAATAAAGGTTTTTACTACTACTTCATATGCTATTCACTGAAACATTGAATGGGAGGGCTAAAGCCTGAGGTTCAATGTTGGGGAATAGCTCCTCGAACACTCCCCTTAAACGCCAGCATCCTACAGCAGTCCCCTGCTTAGTGCACTGTGCAACACCCATCATCCACCTCTGCCTCCTCCTTCTCCAGCACTCTGCTCACCCTTGGTACTGGGCTTTTTATTCCATACTCACTACCCGTTTCCCTATGAAGGGTAGGAATAGAGAAAAGCCAAAAGTAAACTGTTACACAAGCACTACTGACCTATATGCTATTTGCCAAAACATTGAACTGTTCTATATACTAAATGTAAGTGCTTCAAACAGTAACAGTGACTCTAGATTTACAGCTGTATGTACTGCTTGTCAGTGACAGCTTGTTACTTATCAACTGAGCAAACCTTTTTTCTTTCACTTTCTTTGGTTATGTGATAAACACTAAGTAACCCGGCCAAAGACTACTAACATGGAACCATAATCAACAGTCAGGGTCTCTTGGTATGACAACTTCAGGATGATTGCAAAAACATACAAGACTATTGCTCATCACTGTATGAAAAACACAGTCTGAAAATGTCAATAATACTGTCTTATTTTCTTTTGTTTACTGGCCTGCACCTCCTGGCCTGATGCAACTAAATATGCATCTTCTGTGCTCTGTCTCTGATATTTGCCTTGCTGAAGCCTGAAGATGGTGATGATGATGATGATGATGCTGATGGATAGTCAGAGTTTTCCCTCGTCATTGTGAACTCCCTCTTGATTTAACTTGTGTTAACAAACACAGTAGTAACTCATTCTAGTCAATGACTCCAGTCCCTCCCTCTTCCGTATACCTTTCTGTTTCTCAAGCACCTTTAACAAACAGGAAATAAAAGCTATGGTATGCACACTTAGGACAGTGCTCCGCCACATCTGTTCTAACTAGTACAGTACAATCTCAATTTTATCTGAACCCCAGTTATCCAGACCTCCTTATTATCTGCACTCTGACATTGTCCTCAACTCTCAATTGCCGAATTGTTATGGACCCCCAATTATCGGAAAAAATCTGATCTGTCCCAGAGCATTTGGATAACCGAGGTGCTGTACTGTGTCTTTGCCTGAAGTAACTACTCCAGAGTTCCACCCCATGTTGTTTCAAATAGTTCTACTCAAACCACATACCACCTCCTGAAATTGTGAACCGTCCAGGGAGAGAGGGGTTACAAGTACAGACAATGCAATTACATGTGTTTTACCTGTAAACAAACAAATTTTCTGCATTAACAACACCAGGCAGTATGGTTGTCTGTATTAACTTACAAAGGTGATAAGAAACAGTCTTGTACACGGCCTTGAGTTGCGTGTCTGTTTTCCCTTGAGTGTCAATCCAGCAGTATTTGCATGTTTTAACTTTTGTGGTGAAAAGATTGATTTTTTGTCCTAAGTACCATGAGATGCATACCTTTTTCATCAGAAGATTCATGAAAAAATAAAAACAAATGCAATAGCTGCTGTCTGATCATATAGAAAAACAACTATACAGATCTACGACAGCATAACTTACATCGTTTTCTTTTATATATTTCATTGGATTTTGTTGACCCTGACCAGGTAGACCCACCCAGACTAGAAGTCCCTTTTTCTGGGGTGACCCGGGGGGGGGAGGGGATACAGATGGTAACCAACTGAAACTGAGCCAGACTAAGCTGTTGGTGGTATTTTAGCAAAAGGCATGCTGTTAACTAATTAAGTTTAACACTAATTTCCTATCATGTTGAAAGGAGATATGAAATAATAACTTTCTTACTGTTAAATAAATCAGAAATTGCCCAAATCACCTGTGTCTGTCTCTTGCTTTTGATTATCAATGTGTAAAGTGCATTTTTTCTATATTGCTTATTATTTATTGCTGAAAGCATCCTCGGCTTCATAGATTTTTCTTCCAGTATCTGCAGTCCGCACCTGGCACGTTTTGATTTGAAATTCTGATAACACAGACTCCAGGTCAAACATGAAGACAGAGTGCCCGCTGACCACCTGAAACTGTTTCAGACAGCAGTTATAGTAGTACAGTACACAAAACGTGAACACTGACTCCTAAATCGGAGACAACTACTGTGCAATGTACAAATGCTGAATATGCCTCCTGTAATCTGTAAAAGCAGCTGACTTCAAAAACATTATCTTGAAGCTTGGGTCTGGGATATATGAGTCCCTACAGTGCGCATGTTTTGTGTACTGTACTGCCATGATGAGTGTCTGAAACAGTTTGAGGTCAACGGGCACTGGGCACGTTGTATTCATACTGAATTGGGAGTCTGTCTGTGACATCAGCATTTCAAAACGTGCCATGTGCTGACTCCAAAATGAATGTGATACTGGAAAAAAATTTTAATCTTTTCCTATCAACTTTAAACAAACAGTAACAATGGAGTTAGATGCAACGTTCAGAGTGAGAACATTACCGAATACAATTCTAAGGGAACTATTTGGAGACACGGCGTACTTGTCAGTAGCGGTTGTGTGCAGTGGAATGGAGCATGATAGTCATCACAATGTTGCACTACTGACTCCGTATCAGACTTTTAATTATTTAACAAACAATAACATTTCATGTATTGACTACCAGCACTGCAGCATCCACTTGTGTTTGCATGTGAGAAATGCACACAGAAGTGGTGTGTATTGCTGCATGGTAGTCAATCAAGTATCAGGCACTTAGAAGTGGTCGGAGCAGATAAACCAGGAGGTGAGCGTGTGTAGGTCTGGTGTGGTACGACGATCATCATTCCGTGATGTTACATCCTCCCCTGTGTGCTGATGATCATGTACCTTCCCTCAGGGCAGCACATCACACAGGGGCAGGGTGCAAACATCACAGAACAAGGATGGCTAGACCACACCAGACTAGCACATGCTCACCTCCATGAATGACAGGTTATGTGCTCTACTACTTCTAAGTGTTTTGGCACTTGCTTCCGTCTATGACGCCCCTTAAATTCTAGCTCTGTTTTTTACTCCTGGCTGTCTCACACCCTTGCCTATAAGCATCTGAACCTTCTCTCTACATTAACTTTAGACTTACCTTGCTTGTCCAGTGTTAAACTGTGCCTGTATATGTAGTTGCCATCACCTCTCCCCTACCTCCCCCCCCCCGAGTACTACGTCCTTTTATTAACCCTCATTTACTCTTCTCTACATTTTGTGCACACCCTGTGCTTATGCTGTTTATACTGTGTACATTGTACAAGGGCCATACCTTACATTAGACTAAACTTCTCGGTCAGCCAGAAAATGGCTTATCATTGCTGTACGTGTATCCGCCTTGTATATAAATTCCATATAGTTGTATTCTGTCTGTCTTTGCACTTTGCCTGTATTATTGTGTTCTTACTATTGCCTTCTATGACACTGCCATGCCATGTTAATTGTAAATACTTGTATACTGTCTGCCAACGTACTCATGTGTATACCAAATGGCTGATGTGTATCTACTCCTGGTCCATCATGTAAACGAGTCATGCTCAGTGGTGTTCCACCTAGTTAAATAAAGATATTGACTGATTGATTGACTTGACTGGAGGGAGGTGGCTGAACACTCCATCCTGTCCTGTTCTGCTCAATTTGTGCTAATGACATTGAAAGAGAAGTCACACTAGCCAACAATCAAAAGTTACGAAAATGTACCTCCATCCACTTCACCACCAGACAGTGCACGTGCTTCTCTCAGGTTCTGAGACTGCTCCCCTCCTGACCGTATCACGGACTCTGATGCTGTGGTTCAGTTCACACTCACACAGTCCATCAATCACCACGTGCCCATGGCTCTGAGATGAACAAGGACTCAAGTTCCAACAAATCCTGTAATGGAAAAATGTACTGTAACAAACTTGGTCAAAAAAATCAAGTGCTCTGATTTGAGACAGTGCTTGACTCACTACCCCTGCCCCACCTGCACAGCAAACAAGCCACATCCTAGGCAGTTTAGAGACTATTTTATGTTACCTTCACACAAAAATAAGCAAACAACATTACAAGTAGTATGCAAATGACAGTAATTTGGAATCGTAAGCCAATTATAATAATAGCAATCATGAATGAGGGTGGTTACGTTACTGTTCAAATTAATCACCTCCTGGGGGCAATATGGCACTTTGCTGTGCAGCATGCCACATTACACCACGAGGGGTTGATTAATTGGAACATTAAGGCAACTCCCATCATTCATTTATGCTTAAATAGCTATACCCTCACCCCCTCCATATCATAAATTATGTTATCTATATAACAGCAGCCAGTAGCCCCACCACAGAATACTCCTCCATATGTAGGTGCCACGGGATCACTGTGTTTTTTCTACTAGACCCTGCATTGGCCCCCAAAGCTCCAGCCCCATCCCATGGTGACAGCCACCACCACCACACAAACCTCCTATTACTATGCATCACCCCACTGTCTGTCTCAGGAGATGGCGATCAGAGCAGCACTCCACTCACCCTCACAGCTTGCCACAATGTGAATTGTTGTCAGTGATTGCATACACACAGCTGACAGTTGAGATGGTATCGGGCTGTGGGGGTGCAAAAGAAGGCTGTGCCAGTTGCTGTTTCTGACAATGGGGGGACATATAGGACTGGAGGATACAGGGGGTGGGAACCACCGGACACCAGGGATTATACACTCCTACAGACTGTGAATCTGGAGGGGCAATTGGGGGGGGGGAGGCCTTGACACTAACCTGACAGAACATTATAGCACTGCAGTCGAGAGGTAGTAGCTCAGTTATGATTTAAGATTCAGGATTTTTTAGACTGCAATTCTGAAAATCCTAAATCCCAATATTTGATCAGAAACGGATGCAAAACCTGAGCATCCCTACTAACATAAGGCAGAGTCAGAGTACACGACCTTCAATACAAATCTCAAGATCAGTGGTGGTAATTACTTACCGTGTATGCTGCTATAATTTGAACTGTCTTCACCCAGTATCTTCTGATTCTGGAAAAAATATCAAATTGACCTAAAAATAAGTTAATAGTAAAGAAGCATTAAAGTACTGGAAGGGCCCTGGAAAGAACAGGTTGGTAACACAGGTAAAACAAAACCAAATCAACTTCCACATTGTACATGTTGGGATCCCTCACTCTCTCCGCATAGGACTTTTGATGCAACCATTGAACAATTTTAGTTGCCCTCCTCTGCACTGCCTCCACCCTGTCTATGTCCTTTCTGATACACAGCGCTGCATCCCTCCCTCCCTGTTTCCTGAGCACTCTGACAGCTGTACTTGTACAGGCGGCAGTAGCCCCATGGGATGTGGCTCTCTCCCTCCCATAAGGAGGCTCAATGAATGCTCCCCCCCCCAGCTGACACCCGATGACCTGGACTCATACTCAAACCCAGATTACTGGCATCGTGAGAAGTACCCCTATCACTGCTGCACCAACAGAGCATCTTAGACCTGTCAAGTTACAAAAAAAAAAAATATATATATATATATAAAAAAATATTTATATTGCTTGGTACCCTATGACATCTCCATCCTCACCTGTCTTCATGAACAGTAGTAAATAAACACAAAGAATATTTTGTCTCTTGACTCCCTGATACTCGGTCAGTAGCAACTATCCTCCCCCCATCCCTGGCAAGCCTCCATGCACCCAAATACCAGTTATATAATGCACATCCTGATTTGTCATCCCCATTATGGTGGCCAGGCCATCACAGGATAAGGTGAGGCAGTTGGCGCCAGATCAGTGAATCACAGACACCAAAATGTACAGAATCTGGCTAATCTGAAAACTGAGAAAATTGCTGAGACTTAGAAAGCTCCAGTTTTTTCAACTTCCATCCGAGCCAACACAACATCGCCTCATCCTGCGTGTAAAATACAAATACTCCCTGGTGTCCAGTGGCAACCCCTACCTGTCCCATCTTCTCTGGCAAGCATCCATCCAAATAACTTACATATGCACCCATTGCCCAGTCTCCCCCTCCCTCCAGCAACTAGCATAGCCCTCCACTCACCTCCTTGTGCAGACCCCTTTTAACCTGTATTACAAATAATGGTGCTTCTCGTTCATTCAGTTACATAATCATATAGTTGAACGAATGAATGAGCAGCACTGTGGCACAAATAATCATACTGAATGTGATATGGCCACGGGTTAAATTGAGAAGACTGGTGACCAAGGATATAAGTGGGGGAAGGGACTGTGCTGGCCACCAGGATGGACGGGGGAGGAAAAGGTGTGCCCTATAAGGTTTTTGGATGCATTGATGCATGCCAGGGATAAGGGAGTGGAAGGGATGCCACTGAACACCAGGGAGTCAAGACACGCAGGAATCTTTGTGTTTATTTAGTACCGCTCAAGGGGATGGGTGAGGGTGGAGGTGCCATAGGGTACAAAGAAATATATACATACACATATATATATATATTTATAAAAAGGGTAGAAAATACAAATACAAATTCAGTGTTCTGATTGTATAAAACACATCACATGATCATGTGTATATCAGAGTGCAACCACACACCTGCACTTTTATCCACCTCAAAAACAATTTTGCCATTTTACAAGCTAGATAACCCACTCTAGGGTGTGTGGTTGTGCTCTGATATATACATGCCTTGGGTAGTTGAAGCATTCAGCCTGCGGCCTCATGTGTAACAACGCACACCAAGGTGTGTGTATGTCAGAGCATGACTGCACACTTTAGAGTGGGTTATCTATTACATATATATATATATATAATATATGTGCACAGAGGTTCTTTGTCTTTTAAATATTTTTTTATTTTAATGGGTTCACCACAATATATCCAAGGCACACTGCCTTAAGGGTAGCTGGTCCATTCCACTGGGGTGTCAAACAGACGAGGCATACTGATGAGTCCTGGTAGAGACGAAGCTGCATTCTATGTCTTCTGTTAGTACCCTTTGCAAACTGTGTGCGAGAGCCTTTCGGCACCATGCAATTCTGTAGCGTTGGACCAGCATAACATTCTGTGGTGATTTGCATATGCAGCCCATGATGCTTTGCATTGTGGAGGCATATGTGATTTTGTATTTTCTTGATACTTGGCTTCCCAGCCAAATGCCCTTTGGGGTAACCCTTGCCTCAGTGTTTGTGCACAGAGGTTCTTTGTCTTTTAAATATTTTTTTATTTTAATGGGTTCACCACAATATATCCAAGGCACACTGCCTTAAGGGTAGCTGGTCCATTCCACTGGGGTGTCAAACAGACGAGGCATACTGATGAGTCCTGGTAGGACGAAACACGTGTCTATGTCTTCTGTTAGTACCCTTTGCAAACTGTGTGAGAGGCCTTTCGGCACCATGCAATTCTGCTTAACGTTGGACCAGCATAACATTCTGTGGTGATTTGCATATGCAGCCCATGATGCTTTGCATTGTGGAGGCATATGTGATTTTGTATTTTCTTGATACTTGGCTTCCCAGCCAAATGCCCTTTGGGGTAACCCTTGCCTCAGTGTTTGTGCACAGAGGTTCTTTGTCTTTTAAATATTTTTTTATTTTAATGGGTTCACCACAATATATCCAAGGCACACTGCCTTAAGGGTAGCTGGTCCATTCCACTGGGGTGTCAAACAGACGAGGCATACTGATGAGTCCTGGTAGAGAAGACTGCGTGTCTATGTCTTCTGTTAGTACCCTTTGCAAACTGTGTGAGAGGCCTTTCGGCACCATGCAATTCTGCTTAACGTTGGACCAGCATAACATTCTGTGGTGATTTGCATATGCAGCCCATGATGCTTTGCATTGTGGAGGCATATGTGATTTTGTATTTTCTTGATACTTGGCTTCCCAGCCAAATGCCCTTTGGGGTAACCCTTGCCTCAGTGTTTGTGCACAGAGGTTCTTTGTCTTTTAAATATTTTTTTATTTTAATGGGTTCACCACAATATATCCAAGGCACACTGCCTTAAGGGTAGCTGGTCCATTCCACTGGGGTGTCAAACAGACGAGGCATACTGATGAGTCCTGGTAGGACGAAACACGTGTCTATGTCTTCTGTTAGTACCCTTTGCAAACTGTGTGAGAGGCCTTTCGGCACCATGCAATTCTGCTTAACGTTGGACCAGCATAACATTCTGTGGTGATTTGCATATGCAGCCCATGATGCTTTGCATTGTGGAGGCATATGTGATTTTGTATTTTCTTGATACTTGGCTTCCCAGCCAAATGCCCTTTGGGGTAACCCTTGCCTCAGTGTTTGTGCACAGAGGTTCTTTGTCTTTTATATATATATATATATACATATACACACTATGCAAAAAACTGTCTGTGTTAATGCATCATTTAGGGTTAAACCACAAAAAGTCAGAAAATGAAAAATCTTTAGGGTTGCCCCCCGGACCCACCAATGATCCCAAGATTGACAGATGATGGTGTGTGTCATTGGGGTTGTGAGGCCTAAATGTCACCCCATTCCATGTGTAATCATATTGACAAGGGACAGCGAAAAAGAATGGGGTGACATTTAGGCCTCACAACCCCAATGACACACCCCATCATCTATCAATCTTGGGATGACTGAAGGGTCCAGTGGGAGGGGCAACCCTAAAGATTTTTCATTTCCTTACTTTTTGTGGTTTAACCCTAAATGATGCATTAACACAGTTTTTTGCATATAATTTCCTTACTATTTAAGAAAGAATAGAAAAGTAGAAAGTTACGCAAGTTGGTGAGCCTGATTCTAGAAGGTTGGCACAAGTCACCGCCAAATGTGACTTGCGCCAATTGCTACTGCGATGTTGACCCTGTGCCGTATTCTAGAAAGGGCAGGGTCTCCATGTCTAAGTCCTGCAACTTGCGGCCAGGTACACTGAACAGAGGGTACACCTGGCGAGCATGTCACAAGCCACAACAGGTCCAGCGCAGGTTGCAAATGCCCCCTCCCATGTCTAGCAAGCCACATTAGGCACCCTGCAGGGCTGCTTACACCCCTTCCCCCCGAAGCCTACTGTAACTGCCTCGCAGGGTTGCCCACACCCCCTGCCACCAAAGCATACTGTAACTGCCCCACAGGGCTGCCCACACCCCCTGCCCCTGAATCCCCCATTATGATATGCCCCACAGGGCAGTGCAGTCAACCCCCTCACCCATGCCCCAACCCGAAGTCGCCGCTGAAAATGCAACATTTACCCAGTCTAGCCCTGGTAGTCTAATGGTCCCCCATCCCCCACCCAGCTGTGCCAGTCCACCCAGCATCCCCGACCCACCCCAGCTGGTGACTGGCACAGCCCACCTCTGACCTCCACAGCCAGCCACTGACTGAGTTCACTTGGAGCGCTTACTGAATACACGTGCTCAGAAATTAATTTCTGTGTGCTTCTTTACAGTAATGCTCCTACTGAACTCAGTTGGTGGCTACTGAATGGTGATTTCTGATAGGCACTAAGGTACTTCAGATACTGAATAATACTACCTGTAAGAGAAGACAGAGGTATGGCACCCATATGGTAAGCTGGACACAATTTATGTTACTCTGTTTAAATTCAACCCTGTTTTTTTTTTTTTTAACTGTTCTGTATGTTATTAGCTCAGCACTGGTAAAAGAAATGATGACTGAAATAAACATATGAACATATGATGAAGCCAGCAGATAAAGGCTTAGTGGCCTATTGAATCTGCTCAAATTTGCAGCTCTCAGTGTTGTGCACTGATGCTGCCCCCCACTTCACACACGCTCTTTTCTTTACCAACTGATTCCACTGTTTTACCATTTTCCCCTTTCCCATTTTGATTCTGCCCTTAAATTTAATCTAACCCTCTTTACCGGGTCATTCCTGAAAATAGGCAAATGTCTTCTCTAGTGTACTTACCCGGTTAACAAAAACTAAATAAATAAATAAATCCCCCCCCCCCCAGCAATGACAAACAGAGATCCTAGTCTTATCCCCCCCCCATTGCATCAGCAAGAATCATGCAACATGGTTCCCTGTTATTGTGTTGACTATAATCCCATATCATGTAAAAATAAATTCATTAAAAGAAACTGATAACCCACCCTCTGCCCAGGTACTTATCCCCTGCTAATAAATAAAGCGACAGTGGATACGAGAAGGGTGAGGATCAGAACTGAAAAGGAGATTGGAAAGGCAGAGCTGGATGGGCTTGTACTTAAGTATTTTTGACTAACATTCTCTCATAATGACCAACACATGTGGCTCAGCATCTAGTAACTGCAATGCAGGTCTGCTCTGCTTCAGGTAGAAATATTAAAAATAGCCCTTTATATATTAGAATAAATTGCAAAAAGGGGTACTTGTGGGTTGGGTGGTGATCTACCAAGGAGGGGAGGGGAAGGAGAAACATTCAAATAATCCAAGGATATCAATAAGGTACAGGATGGCGGCATTTGTACATATAATGATATCCCCAAGGCGGGTGATCTGTTTCTGCTGGCACATTCGTTTGTTTGTATGTTTGTAAACCAAGGATGCATGATATACAGCGAGAAAGTGTTGGTGGTGGGTGGGGGGAGGAAATGAGAAGAAGTACTTCTTCACGGAAAGGATGAAGGGCAGGATCAGACTATCAACAAAATGGGGGGTAGCATGTTGGTAGTAGAATTCAAACGTGCATGGGATAGACATATGGGGAACCTAGTAACATGACCGGGTGGGGGGGCATCCTGTAGGTCATGTAAAGTCTGCCTTGATATATTGGGTAATTTGTATTGCATGGCAGTTATGTCAACAGGTTCTTTTTCTGCAATCAATGCACATGTTTTTTTATGTAACACATAGGTAACCCTGCATTATAACACACACACACACACACACACTAACAATAAAAGGCATGGAAATTGATTACAGTGGGTTGTGAATAGCATTACCTTACTGCCTCTTCTAGCTGAAACAATTGAACATGTTTAGTCTCTTCAGGTTAATACTGATCACTTGATGGTGAGTAATTTTTTTCCAAAAAGAAAAACAAAAAAACTGAAGACTAGAGCACCATTATGAACCATTTTAAAAAAACAAACCTTAGTAAAACTCCATGTTGCTGTCTGAATAAATATTTAAAAAAGAATTCACATGATACACTTTTTATTGTTTATCAAAGACCCAATTATAGTAATCCTTAAAATGAAATCTGCAATTTAACACTGAATGGATCCTGTCCAATACATAAAATTACATTTAACAAAGCAATCCAGCAGGCAGAAGTTTATTTATTTTTTATTTAGCTTTTGTTAACTGGGTAAGTGCACTAGCCATAAAATGACTATTTTCAGGCACGACCCGGGAGAGTACAGACATGCAGAATCTTAACAGGATAATAAATTATAAGTGCTTTACATACAATGAGTTAAAGAGGATACAATATATCAGAACATACAAAGTAAAGTGCTTTACATACAGTGAGTTAAAGTGGATACAATATAACAGAGACATACAGAGTAGACCTTTCATAAGTTCATAGGTGCCTACCTATGCAATGAATAGAGAGGACCTTAGACAATAAATTATCAGGTGATATATCATATGAACAGAACAAGGTACACAAAAACAAAAACAAGTAATACAAAAGGAAGAAATAACCATTGAGAGCAGGGGGTGTCATTAATGAAAAGGTCGGTAAGTGAGGAAGAGGGGAGCAAGCCATGAAATTAGATTATATGAGTGTATGTAAGTGTAAGGGAGATGCCTGCAGTGCAAGATTGCATATGAGCAGGGAAAGGGAGCCAGGACAGGCTGAGGCAGTAAGAGGGTTATATAGAAGTGAGGAAATACTATTGTATGGCCAGAGACATCAGTCATTGGGTAGGGTGAAAGCAGGAACAGGTATCAGCAATCAGCCGATTCGAGCGCAGTTTTCTCTTAAAGCATATGTGGGAGCTAGAAAGTCTAATGCCGAGGGGAAGGGAATTCCACATCGGTGGAGCTGCATGCTCAAATGCAACAGTACCTTTCCTAGTGCGGCACCTCGGCAAATTCAGGAAGGATTTATCAGCTGATCGTAGATCATGGAGTGTGTACTAAGGAACAAGCATAGCTGCAAGACACCTAGGTGTCTGATGTCGAATTATCGAATCAATAAGAAAGCCGAGGTAGTATTTTCTACTAGCTAATGGAGACAGCCAACCAAGATCATTATAAAGCTGACATTGGTGTTTAAGCTGAGGAGCAGAAGAGGCATAGTGACATATGTTGTTATACGTAATATCCCATCTGAGTAGGTCAGTTTTATGAGCAGACCCAAATAAGGGAGCTCCATAGGTTAGGGTTGGGAGCAGAATCCCCCTTGCAATGGCCATTTTAGCTGATGGCATGAGCAAATAACTAGTGTTATATGCAACACCCAGTTCTATAATAACTGCACTCCACGACAAACGCCCACCCTCCCATCTGAAGTCTATAACACGCATTTGTAATTAGTCCTGTTGTGGGCATCTTACAAGTCTTTTTTTATTACGTATGTGTTTTTTTCTGGAGAAAGGGATTTTATTTCCGTGATATGCATTCTTCAATGTTAGTAGTAACTGTCTGAATGACGTACTCATCTATCAGTCTAATAATACCATTTTCAGCTGAACAGTAACAAGGACTAACCAATTTAATAGAGATCAGGAAGATATGGTTATGAAATCCAGAATGTAATTAATAACAGATAATATTGTGAAGATAAACATGATCATAAACAGTTACTGTGTGATACCATCTAGATGAAAAAGGAAGGATTTAAGATTGTTTAAGAAAACATATTGAATCCAAATAGATTATGTAGAAGGCTATGATATATACCCAACCCCCATCTACATCAACATCGTTGATCAGACAGTTCCGAAGTAAAAAAAAAGTATTGTCTAACAGTAAGTAATTCAATATTTAAGTAGCAAAAAAAAAAAAAAAAAAAAATTATTTGGCTAGTAAGGGAGGCACTATAACAATTCCATCTGTGAGATTTTCCCAAGGGCTGTCTCTACCAGAGACTCTGATATTTTTGGCGAAGAGTGTCAGAGACATACGGCAATGCACTTAACCTGGAAGGTAGTAAACAGCAGATGACAGGGAAAAATAGATTGTCTTGTTTTTAGTGATGAAATGAACGATTATTAAAAACTGATTTATTTATAACAGTTGTAATTCCAGACATCATGGTCCTAAATATGGAAATTACCACAGGAAAACCTGTAATTGAAACTAATTATGCGCCTTTACTTGTCTACTGTAGGTCACAATTAAATGTTTGAAATTATCACGGATATAAAGGGTATCGATCATGTATCACATAAGAAATAATGTTACTTGTTTCATTTATTAATTCTTTTTTTTCAATAAATGGTAGCTCTACATGTTTATTGTCCAACTTTCAGCTTTTTCTCTGCTCTATTAAAACGTTCTGCTCTCATAATGACTACCAAGTCGTTGCTCCTGGTGATGGATTAACCTGCAAGTCCACCAGAGAAAACTTGCTGTTGACAGGCAGTTGGACACTGCCAAACCAGTACTGGTCCTGCAAGGGGACAGACTAAGATGGTTCCAGATACTACAGCTGTGCTACTGATCTACTACTATTTTTTTTTATTATTTACACAGTAATATAACCTTCAGCACCCGGTCTCATCATAACTTGCTACCTGACCAGTCACACAACAGTATCGGCAGGCCATGATCATTTAATTAAACTAGTAGTTATAATTAATCCCGAACCTAGATGGTTCTTGAAACCATCTTTCATGCCTAGGGTACAATACTGTATGTATACCTCAACACCCACAGACCTTCCTAAAACATTGCACCACTGACACTGAAGTGGTGTAGAGAGTGGGCTGTTCTGGATTGGGTAGAATTTCATTAATGCTGTGCAAAATAATTCTGTGGCAGATATATCATTCACAGTGTATTTCAACTATCCAACATTTGTGAACAGGCAGCACAACGAGCCAGATGGATAGATTTCAGCACAACCTGGGTACTATGAGGGACAATGTACTGAGGGAATGACAACTGCTCTATCCTCAAAGTCCACAGTGCAGCATCGATGGGGGCTACGTGGAGAATGAGAAGCAGTAGCACATAATGGAGTCTGCTCTCCAATGATCTCGACATTGCAGTTGCATGCTGCTATGAGCAAAACAGACACAAATCATTACTATAGATATGTAATGATTTACCAAAAAAAATTGGCTCCAGTCATCATCAGCCCTTCGCTAGAATTTTGCTTACTATAAGCTACAGTATATAAGAAGAAGAAGAATCAGTATTTATATAGCACTTTTCATACACAGTATCCCAAAGTGCTTTACAAGCAATGCTAGACTGGTAGTGAAGTGACTGAATGTGTGGTGGCGGCCATATCGTACATCATCACCCACACACAGCCTGGATAATTGCATGAACCAGTTTATGGGAAGGGGAATGTTGGCCAGGACAACGGGAATGTTCCCTGCTCTTTGCTAAGAGTGCTCTTGGTTCTTTTACTTCCACCTGGACACCCACAAGGACAACACCAGGATGGACAGAAGGGACCTCGGTTTAACATCTCATCCAAAGGACAGCACACCCCAGCAGTACAGCACCCCCCAATACTGCACTCGGATGCCAGCGATTTTTAGGTGCAAGTCCAATCCCGGTGTGGGACAAGAACCCATGACCTTCTGGTCCAGCAGCGGATGCGCTACCAACTGAGCCACGCTGACACCTATTTATATAGTGGAGCGTCACTGTTATGGAGGTGGATCAGCTACATATGCTGTTTTCACACTACACCTTACACGCTATACAAAGATAATGTTTATGCACGTGTCACCTCTATTTTTAAAAAAGGAACAAGTTTGAGTTGCCAGCTGGCCACCAAATCACAGCTTAGAAAATAAACTGCTAATCAGAACAGCAGTGAAAACAATTGTGTACGGTATCTTGTACAGAAAGACTATTTCTGACAAACATTCACAGACTTTGAATTATATGTTCACAGATGACAATAAAATGTGCTCGTTTACTGATGAGCTAATTCACTAGCACACACCAAGTAGCTTTTCACGTGCTATGCAGCAGGACGTCACTCCAGCAATGACGTCAAAAACTGTCACAGACAGGCTGGACTCGGCAAAACATCTCGGAGCGGGCTGGCTGCACATGGGCGTGCTACACTATCTGATGTAAAATAAACAGGAAAAAAGATGACAGGAGACATAGTGATTCTTGTCAGAGTTTTAGTTTTATTGCTCTGCAGCAGGAAAAACCTGTGGAAAACGGAAAAAACATTACATGTTTGCAACTGATCTTTAAACTTAAAGATTGGTGAAATTGGCCCGTCTAATGAATTATAAAATCTGGCCATCTTGTCTCTATCTTGCAATTAAAGATCGTGATCAAAGAATCTCATGATCAAAGAATTTGCAGGCTTGCAATGAAAGAATTTGCAGGCTCTTGATCAAAGAATAAAAACTGTTCAAACTCGAGTTTTAGGCAGAATTACATGAAACCACCACCATGCCTCAATAGAACAAAGCTCCCTGAGCAAAACTCACCCTCATTTGTGTTCCTTGGCCACCCCTGAGCTAAGAAAATTGTATGTTTACCTTGTGATGCAAGATTGCGATCAAAGAATCTCGTGATCAAAGAATTTGCAGGCTCGTGATCAAAGATTGTTAATGAGCTGTGATCAAAGAATAAAACATTATAACTCTATTTTTTGACCATTTTACATCAAACCAAAGGCATGGCCCAATAAATCAAATCCACCTGAGTAAAACACATGTAAGTTTTACTTAAGGAGTGACCCCAGAGCCAAGATATTTGATTTTTTACGATCGGAATTTAAAAACAAGATGGCGGACCTCACGATCTAAGAATTCTCGGGGACAAAGATTCTTGAACCATGAGGCTGCAAATTCTTTGACCGCCAGGTGGGATGAGATGGCTCAAACCCTATTGTTTGTTTGCACAACAGCCATATAAATTTTCTCATTGACTTATAATGGGAACTTAAAAGTGGCATAACTTTTGAATGCCTTAATATTTTTTCACCAAATGAAAAGCGACATGTTTGGCCAGCCAAGCTCTTTCAGATAAGCCATCTCATAGAGCAGCACACCACATGACAGCCACACAGGGCCATGGATAATATCCCAAAAACTGCCTCCAAAACTGGATAAGTTTGCATTTTTCAGTGTTTTCGTGCGTAAAGACCATAAGTCTGACTGAAACAAAATTTGGCAAATCCAGCCATCTGCCATGCCCCACCACGCATACCAAATTTCAAGCAAATCCATTGAATGGGTCCAAAGTTATTAACGTGCAAAATGTTAACTTAAACATAGAAGTGCCTTCATAACCCTAAGTATAGTTGCACGACCAAGCCACTATAATATATACATATCTATATATATAGATATCTTGTAGTGGTGGCAGTCTCTGGCATTTGTCCTCTGGCAGGGTATGGTGGGAGTGTGGCAGACCCCATGATCTGTACAGCTGTGTTTTACGTCAGGCCAAACCAGAACATTGTTACAGCATTGTCCAAACTGCAAGTACTGGCTCCTGCAATATCACAAACTGCAATAACTACAAGGGGATATTCTGTTTGTTGTTATAACTTGAACTTGTGTGCTGATTGGAACTGTTGCTATATTACACTCTGCAATAACTAGAAGGGGGATATTTTGTTTGAAGCTGTGAATTGAAGTTATGTGCTGATTGAGACTCTGTGGACTGCATGCTCTTGTTTGTGTGGGACAGCTGCTTATAAATTATTCAAACAGAGGGAGCGAGTAGCTTGAATTGGGAACTTGCCTATTGACTACACCTGTGGCTTGTAAATTTCATTCTTGCCACTTGCATGCTCCTCCAATCAGCTGCGGAGGCAGAGCTGCTGGGGAGGGCTAACTGTGCAATAAAGGCTAAACCCCCTAAGACTCGGAGGTGTCTTGTAGTGGCAGCAGTCTCCGGCATTTGTCCTCCGGCTGAGTACTCTGGCAGAGTATAGAGGAGTCTGCAGGAGTCAACTGGGACAACTGGGACTGAGGGACATATTTAAAAATTGAAAGAGTATTTGATCCCCCCCATTGTGATGTAATTGGATAAAATGAAGTGTTTTATTGTAATTTGTGGTTTATTCCTAATGGGGACACTACAGGGTTATGATACACAGGGGGATGGGACTAAGCAGGGGGTTGTAAAGCTACAACAGCAAATCTTAGGGTGGTATGCACTGGAGGCAATATAGACAAAGTTGTAAAGTTCTAAACCAGGGATTAATGGGACATGGAATGAAAATCCAGGGCCATGCACTGTCTTTCTTAATAATATTGAGTGGGGACATTCGTGTAAATCCTGGTCCACACAGTTTGGATGTAACTGTATTCCACGATAATGCCAGAAGTTTGGTTAGAAAAATAGAAGATTTCAGAATGTGGATAGAAAAAGGTGGGCCAGATGTTTTGGGCCTATCTGAGACCTGAGTGCATTCTGGAATATGAGATGATGAAATTGAGCTTGATGGATATAATATGGCTAGAAGAGCTAGGAGTAACACAGAAGGTGGAGTTATGGTGTACACAAAAATTGAGTTGGGTCCAATACAAATCAAACTGGCTGAAAGGATTGAAGGAATGGATAGTATAATAGTGGAATTACCACTGCAAAAACTAAAAACTGGTGTTATTTACAGCCTCCCGCAAAACCAAAATGACATCTTTTGACACAATGGCAGCTAAAATAACAGACAGTCTTACATAAAGACACAGTAATAATGGGAGATTTTAATTTGGAATGGGCCCCCAAAAAAGGACTGATTTTAAAAGAAAATATGGCCTTATTAGGCATAAAGCAAGTAACACAGAGCCCAACATGTTGTACAAAAACAATAAATCAGGGAACAATTCAGGATTTAATCTTTGTTCTAGAGGAAGTGATTGTAAAAGAGACGCAGGTTTATGCCAAAGAATGTAGGAGATCATTACCCCATAAAATGATTCTTTTCTGTTTTTTTATGCTTTTTATTTATATATTTATACTTTACAGTACAAGATTTGCACTCAGAACAGAGCATACAGCAGATTTCCATATTAATTTGATATTAGGCAAAGTGAGTCTGTGTTACCGTTGTTACAAGACACAGGAGGAATACCATAAATTGTTCCAAAATTATACAGAATGGTTTATCAGCTGCTAAATGCCTTAAACTACTAGTATCCTATTAAAGTTTTTACAGTATGATAAACGGCCTATAAGCCTTTATTTGTAAGCACCCTTAAATAAATCAAAGTAATGTTTCCCCTCTCAGTTTGCTCCCTTAAGACTATTCTTTTATTTTATTTTTTTATTTATCAAGTCTAGGATTACAAATACCTTTGAGCCATAACTCTTTTACAAAGGTTCCATGTCAGAGAAATACGAATTATGGGGAACATCAAGACAGGCATTACAACAATGTGGACATTGTAAACAGAGTACAGATTAATACAGTTCAAGGGTAGCACTGTAACAAGGCAGCCAGCGGCATTTGTCAGAGAAAATAGACAACAGATAAGAAGTGCCAGAGTCATAGGGAGAGGGAAGAGGGTAGGGGGAGAGAAGGAATGTAGGAAGGGTGGCGGAAGGTGAAAAGTGCAGCATTGAGTATACCAAGATGTGAGGGTAGAATCCAGTGAGGAGGGAGGGGGAACAACGAGAGCAGAAAGGAAGTGGAGAAACAAGGTTAAGTTGGGCAGTCACAGGAGCTGTTGGTAGTGAGATAGTCCCGAGCCTAGTTTTAAACATACCAATAGTTGGGGCAGAGGAGAAGGTTGGGCTGAGGCCTATTGACCCAGAGTGGTGCTCGATACAAAAAGAGCATTGTCCCTGTGAAGTGTGACAGTGGGGGACTTTCAGTAGCTGTAGCGTGGATCTCCTAAGGCACCATTTGTTAATTCAGTGTTGTAGCAGAGTTGAGACCCCAGAAGGTGCAAGGCCAAGGTAGATTTTTTTGACCATGGAACAGGTGAGAAACTTTATGCGGTTTGATAGTTGGAGCCAGCCGTCTGAGTGTACAGGTCACATGTGTGGGTGAGATGGTGAGCACCAGTGATGAGCCGACATGCTTTATTTAAGGCAGTTGAGAGGCGTCTAAGGGTTGTGGTTGTGGCCGAGCCATAAATGATGAGACCATAGTCTATTACAGAGATCACAGAGCTCAGGACTGCAACCTTCAAAGCTTCTGGCATGAGGTGACGTCTGTGTTAGTAGAGGAGACCAAGCCGTGTATTAGCAGCTCTAGCTACATTATCTACATGAAGTCCATAGGAGAGATTAGGGTCAAGCTGTATCCCTAAGTATTTGAAGGACCCCACCTGATCTAGAATGTTCCCCTGGGTGTTGGAGATAGCCAAGTGGTGTAGCTTGTGTGGGTTATGAGAGCTGCAGAAGAGCATAGATTTGGTTTTCCTGTCATTGAGGACCAGTTTATGATTAAGAAACCATGTCTCTACAGAACTGAAACCAAGTTGAAGGTTGTGTTGAAGAGTTGCAGGATCTTTGTGAGTGAAGAATACAACAGCATCATTGGCATATAGTATGATCTGCTCAGAGCAGTGGTAAGGGAGGGAGTTTAAGAAAAGGCTAAAAAGGAGGGGTCCCAGTAGGGATCCCTGTGGGACACCTGAGCGAACAGGTAGGGTATTAGAAAGAACGTCCGCAATTTTTACTCTCTGTGACTGGTTTTCTAAGTAGCTTTTAAACCAGAGAGGAGAGTCAGGTGATAGCCCGGCATTCAGTAGTTGGTGCATTAGTAGTCCATGTTGTACTGCATCGAAGGCCTTGGAGAGGTCGACGAAAACAGACCTTGTGAGAAGGCCGTTGTCAAGGGATTTGTGCAAAGCTCCAGTGAACTCAAGAAGGGCTGTGGTGGTGCTGTGACCTTTCTGGAAGCCATGTTGTTGTGGACAAGGTATATTGTATTTATCCAAGTGGTCGGTAAGTTGATCAGCCACGATGCGCTCAAGTGCCTTAGAGAGTGGGGGCAGTATGGAGATAGGGCGATAATTTGAGTGAATCGTCTTGTCCCCACTTTTATGGATGGGTGTCATGGTGGCTATTTTCCATAGGTCTGGGAATTTTCCACAGCTGAGAGGGAGGTTTAGGATTTTTGTTAATGGATGAATTACCTCATCGAGGGTGAGCAACAGAAGCTTAAGGTCCAGGGTGGTGCTATTAGATCTAGATTTAGAGATAGCTGCAGTAATATAGCGGCTAGCTTCATTCAACCTTACCTTCCTGAAGTAGAAGAGGGGATGGTTAGACTGAGGGGCTGAGGTATTTGGGGAGTAGGCCCTGTTTTCAAAAAAGTCATGGGGTAGAACAGCACTAAGGTCTGAATAAGCTGTGTTAAAGATGTTTGCCATCACCTTGGGGTCAAGGATTGAGGATCCATCAACCATTAACATGGCCGGAAAGGTTTTTGGCTGCTTCCCTGTGACATCCTTGATATTGTCCCAAAAAGCACGACCATTTCCCCATGTATTTGTGAGAGCGTCTTTGTAATAGGTGGATTTCATTAGCCATATGGCTTTTGTGCAGGCATTTCGTGCTTGTTTGTAACTTTTAATAGTCGCTGTAAAAGCGAATGTTCGATAAGCAAAGAGGATGTGAGGCCTTCCTATAAATACAATCAGTATCAAGACCACTCTTTTAACTGAATTCTGCACCAAAACCAAAAACATTAGACCAGCGCCATATTCATACTTAACTTGGTAACAGTAAAGGTTAAATTGTCTGTAGCAGAAAGAAACAAAGAAACTTTAAGTTCAAATCAACAGTCTCTCTATGTGGACCAAGATTCCAAACGATACTGTCCAATTTTAACTATCTTCTGTGGGAAAGTCCTGTAATATCATTTGCAATGTCTTTCAAACCTTCCCCACGTAAGTCGCCGTGAACTTTAGTAGTACCTGCCACTTGGGTTTAGAACTACCAGACTCAAAATTCTACTTCTAGGTCTCTTCCCCGCCTTCCGACTCTGATGATCTGTCTCCCTCTTGGGCTGCCTTTTCAAACTCGAGCTTTTCAGCCATTCTACCAGCTTCTTTGGGGTCAATGTAAATATATGTTTTCCACCTGATGTTTACATGGAGTTGAGCTGGCATCAACATACTAGTCGGGATCTCCAAATCATGAAATCGCCACCTCACCGCATCAAAACCCTTTCTTTTTGTTCCGGTTACATAGGAAAGGTCTGGGAATAACAATACCCAGGATCCCTCAATGTGCACATTTCTCTTGGCCCTGGCAGCTTGCAGGATTCAATCATGGATCACTGAAGAGACTGTGACTACTAACACCATGCAGGGCTCTGATTTCTGTCCACTGGGTCTCCGTGGTGTAATCCAGTAGGCATGAAGGATTAAGTCTTGAAAGTCTAATCCGTAGGACTGATCAAGCCAAGAAATCATGAATGAGCACAGATCTTCTCCCTCAGTGTTCTCAGGGATCCCCAAAACTCTGACATACGAGGCCCTAACAGTATTTTCAAGATGCTCCAGTCCACTTTGCAGTAGGGTATGCTCTTTTACACAAGATGTAGCTGTGGCCAATGCTTTATTGGAGGTTCTTTCTGCACTTGTTGCTGTTTACGCCAGGCTCTCTACCTTTTGTTCCATAGCCAGCATTTGTTCATGGTACGAGTCCATTTTTTTCTGCATATGTTGGACCATTTTAGTAAGGGTAGAAAGAGCGTGCTGGAGTGAGTCTAGCAATGCCGGGTGGGAGTGCTCTCTACTGGGTTCCTCTAATATAGACTCTGAGGATTCTGTCGGTGCCTTTGCGGCCCCACCACGAGGCATGAAAAAGTTAGATCTGTCAGAGTTTTTCTGTCCCATAATAGCGTAATCCACCACTAGCGATACACAAACCCTCAGTGAATAAAAATATCTAGTTCTGCTTCACCAAATAGGTTGTAACTCTAATTTCTTTTGGATTTTATATAGTAATCTTAGGGAGCTCTCTGTAAAAGTGTGCTGATGGCTGAGTAGCTACCCACGACCCTCTTCTGATTCTTTTTCTCCCCTAAACTCAGCCTAATCTTCTCCCCTTCCTAGCGCACTCTCACTCCCCTTCTCCTCCTCGCTCATCCGCTCGTTCCCCTCTCTCCCTGCTTCTGGTACAAAGATACGAGCCTCTAATTAGTCGTAACAGCCAGGCTGGTAATCTTTACACTCCTATAAATCATGATGGAAACTGTTGTATGTAACTGTATTAGACCTTATGTATATGCCTCCCTTGGTCTACATCTGCTCACTGTTGCCACATTGTTGGCTACCATATCTGTACTATGTTATGTTTTTTGTTTTCCCTTTCGCTTACTGTATTTTCTGTATTGTATTGTATTAACGTCCAGGACCACCTTAAAAATGAGCTTGCTCAATTGTGTTATATGCCTGGTTAAATAAAGTTGATTGATTGATTGAAAATGTGTAATACAAAGGCCCATAGTGTTAAATGTAGGGCCTACAAACCATTGGGTTATAAATTTAAAAAAGTTCAATGAAATAGCCTTTAAGGAGAGTTTTAAACAGGTGAGGTGGGACAGGATAACTTTAATTCCAGATTTACATTAGGCAGTTTTAGAATTCAAGAGGGCGGTGCTAACTATAATAAATACACATGCACCCAAAGTACTGAAAACAAAATGTAGGAATCACCTACTTTGGGTAAGTGAAAAGTTAAAAACTCAAATCTGGACTAAAAATAGACAAAGGAAAAGGGCCAAAAAACAAAAATGGTAGGGGATTGGGAAACTTTTACAAAATGGAGAAATAAGTGTAAAAAATGGTAATTAAAGCAAAATCACACTATTATAAAGCAAAAATAACAGGGACAACTGACCCAAAGAAATTCTAGCAACCGATCAAACACTTACAAAACCCAGTAACTTCACAAACTCGAATAAATATAAATGATGGGGTGGTTACAGACCAAAACAAGGTGGCCAAAATTGGTACTTCATAGAATTCCAGATATAGGAACGACAAACGTAAATAAAGAAGTCCCAGACACAGTAGTACCAGATCAAATGTTTACAACAAAAGGTCTCTCAAATAACAGAAATCAATGGTTTAGATTTAAACAGCTGACATTAAATGAAGTTAAAAAAGAACTCAGTATATTAAAAATGAATAAAGCAGGAGGACCGGACAACATAGGGCCTAAGTTCTTAAAGTTGGGAGCAGAAGAATTGACCCCCATAAGAACTTTTTTATTTAATAAAAGTAATAGTACAGGTGCATTTCCAGAGGCCTGGAAGGTAGGGAAAATTGTCCCCATTTTCAAAAAGGGGGATTCTATTAGCACAATGAATTAAAGGCCAATCACCCTGTTACCAACATTGTCCAAGGTTTTAGAGAAATTTGTACACAGACAACTGTATCAGTATCTGGAGGGATGGGATGTGTTGACCAAAAGTCAATATGGATTTAGAGCTGGAAGGTCCATGGACACAGCCCCAATGGATTTTAATAATCTTGTAGTAACGTATTTAAACAATGGTAGCAAGACAGGGGCCGTGTCCATGGACTTCAGTAAGACATTTGATTTGGTCAGCCATCACCGTCTACTTCAGAGGCTGCACAGCATGGGTGTGCACAACAAACCTTTAAAATGGTTCAGATCATATTTGTTAAACCAACAGCAATATGTAACTTTGAGCACAGCAGATTCAACATTGAGGAATATTGAAAGGGGGTACCCCAAGGATCGATCCTGGGAGCACTCCTCTTCAATGTATTTGTAAACGAGTGTCAATGGGTTATAAGGAATTGTGAACTCTGACTGTATGCTGACGACATAGTTTTGATGTCGTCCATGTACAGCCGGGGAGAACTGGAACAGAAACTCCAGCAAGATGTTACGAGGATGGAAGAGTAGTTCCAGGATTCAGATTTGGCAATAAACCTAAAGAAAACTCAATGTATGATGTTTCAAAATGGCTTAAAGGAAAACACTGACTGTTTGAACTTTTTTTTTTAAATGGGAGTAAAATTACAAATGTAGAACAATGTAAGTACTTGGGTATCATAGTGAACAAGCGACTATCCTTCGCCGCACATATAAATGGAATGGTAGAGAGAGTAAACCACAAACTTGGAGCATTACGAAGACTCTCAAATTGCCTGACTCTAGATACACGTAGTAAGATTGTGGGACAATTAATTCTCCCAGTAGTGGTAGATGGAGAAATAATATATAGAAACGCCCCAAAAATTGTGATGGTGAAGTTCGACCAAACATATTACAGATTGGCTTGTTTTGTTAATAGTAGCTGGTATGGTACACACCATTGCCTGGTTTATCAAGAATTAGCATGGTTGAATCCTGAAAGCAATAGAAAGTTAAATTGACTTACATGGTGTTTTAAACTGCTGATTTCTAAAAAAGAACATCCTCTTAGGAGTTTAGTGTTCTCAAGAACACAAGTCAACACAAAGTATTCATTTAGACAGAAGGAAATATTCGCTTGCCCAAAAATACATAAAAATTATGGGGATATGATGTTGCAGACCTGTAAAGCTGAGACTTGGAATTCTCTTCCTGTACACAGCAAAGCTAAACATTCCAAGAAAGAATTTCAGTTAGCTGTGAAAAAGGTCCTAAAAACAGAATGTAATTCATGTATTTAGTAAGAGCAAAATAGTTGTTGCTCCTTTTGGCAGCTCTGAATGTATATGTTTAGAAGTCCAATGTGTTTTTAATGATGTATGTATTGTTTATTGTAAGAAAATTACTTAGTTGAATGTTGGAGGCAGTATACTGCAGTGGGTTAAGGCTTTGAGCTGCAGGTCTGGAGACCTGGGTTTGAATTCCACAGCTGCCTAGGTGCATACTGAGTGATCCTGAGCAAGTCACTTAACTTCCTTGTGCTCCCAGGTCACATCTGGAAACAAGCTTTGGCTTAGTGTGCTACTCCTGGTTAAACAATGTTCCCTGCCCTTCACTTAGGTGAATTTGTGACAGAGCTTACTTATTTAAAATAGGGGTTTAGTCATCTAAAGTTTGAACCCTGTATAAAAAAATACATTTTTATCATATATATATATATATATATATATATATATGTAAAATCACACATGCCCCCACAATGCAAAGCATCATGGGCTGCATATGCAAATCACCACAGAATGTTATGCTGGTTCAATTTTAAGCAGAATTGCATGGTGCCGAAACGCCTCTCACACAGTTTGCAAAGGGTGCTAACAGAAGACATAGACACGTGTTTCATCCTACCAGGACTCATCAGTATGCCTTGTCTGTTTTACACCCCAGTGGAATGGACCAGCTACCCTTAAGGCAGTGTGCCTTGGATATATTGTGGTGAACCCATTAAAATAAAAAATATTTAAAAGACAAAGAACCTCTGTGCGCAAACACTGAGGCAAGGGTTACCCCAAAGGGCATTTGGCTGGGAAGCCAAGTTTCAAGAAAATACAAAATCACACATGCCCCCACAATGCAAAGCATCATGGGCTGCATATGCAAATCACCACAGAATGCTATGCTGGTCCAACTTTAAGCAGAATTGCATGGTGCCGAAAGGCCTCTCACACAGTTTGCAAAGGGTGCTAACAGAAGACATAGACACGTGTTTCGTCCTATCAGGACTCATCAGTATGCCTCATCTGTTTTACACCACAGTGGAATGGACCAGCTACCCTTAAGGCAGTGTGCCTTGGATATATTGTGGTGAACCCATTAAAATAAAAAAACATTTAAAGACAAAGAACCTCTGTGCGCAAACACTGAGGCAAGGGTTACCCCAAAGGGCATTTGGCTGGGAAGCCAAGTTTCAAGAAAATACAAAATCACACATGCCCCCACAATGCAAAGCATCATGGGCTGCATATGCAAATCACCACAGAATGTTATGCTGGTCCAACTTTAAACAGAATTGCATGGTGCCGAAAGGCCTCTCACACAGTTTGCAAAGGGTCCTACCAGGACTCATCAGTATGCCTCGTCTGTTTTACACCCCAGTGGAATGGACCAGCTACCCTTAAGGCAGTGTGCCTTGGATATATTGTGGTGAACCCATTAAAATAAAAAACTATTTAAAAGACAAAGAACCTCTGTGCGCAAACACTGAGGCAAACACGTGTCTATGTCTTCTGTTAGCACCCTTTGCAAACTGTGTGAGAGGCCTTTCGGCACCATGCAATTCTGCTTAAAGTTGGACCAGCATAACATTCTGTGGTGATTTACATATGCAGCCCATGATGCTTTGCATTGTGGGGGCATGTGTGATTTTGTATTTTCTTGAAACTTGGCTTCCCAGCCAAATGCTCTTTGGGGTAACCCTTGCCTCAGTGTTTGCGCACAGAGGTTCTTTGTCTTTAAATATTTTTTATTTTAATGGTTTCACCACAATATATCCAAGGCACACTGCCTTAAGGGTAGCTGGTCCATTCCACTGGGGTGTAAAACAGACAAGGCATACTGATGAGTCCTGGTAGGACGAAACACGTGTCTATGTCTTCTGTTAGCACCCTTTGCAAACTGTGTGAGAGACCTTTCGGCACCATGCAATTCTGCTTAAAGTTGGACCAGCATAACATTCTGTGGTGATTTGCATATGTAGCCCATGATGCTTTTCATTGTGGGGGCATGTGTGATTTTGTATTTTCTTGAAACTTGGTTTCCCAGCCAAATGCCCTTTGGGGTAACCCTTGCCTCAGTGTTTGCGCACAGAGGTTCTTTGTCTTTTATATATATATATATATATATATATATATTGCAAAAAACTATGTTAATGCAAAGTGTACAAAGATGGAAAATGAAAAAAAATTAGGGATTTGGGTCTCCGGAGTATTGTCAGATCAGTGGTGGGTTTTTACTTGGGGCTGTCAACCCTAATGCCCATCTCCTTCAATCCATAACCTCCTGTCCAAAGCACAAGATACAGCTCCAACCTAGTGCATCATAGTAATGCAGTATGGCCAACATAATCTGTCAGAGATTTCTTTGTGTAGGGCCCTAAGGCCCTGCATCAAGACATCACATGTGACATCATCTGATCCAGGGTAGGGGTGGGCATTAGGGTTGACAACCCCAAGTAAAACCACACCACTGATTTGCCAATACTTGAGTCCCAAATTCCTAATGTTTTTTCATTTCTTTTCTTTGTACGCAAATGTTTTAAACAAATTATACACTGCTGCACCACAACAATCAGAAAAAAAATTCAAGAATTACTAAAAATATTACTGTGTGTACATTAACACACTTATACAAGAAATATAGAACCAAAACAGAAAGACTGCCTTTTTCTCCCAGTTAATGTACCTACACCACAAATATGCCCCTGCCCCAAAGCATACTTCACAGTACACAGACTGACTGTTTTAAATTAACCTTCAAAATCCACACACAACAATAAACACTCAATGATATGAGCACAGAAGGGTTTCCTGCAATTGATGAACTAAAATTTGAGTAAAAAAAATGACTTAAAAAGGCTTAAACAGCTTTTAGAGGTTTTGAATTGCAGAGGTTTGAGAGCAAACTGTCTCCAGCTGCCATTACACACACACACACACACTACTCAGGCCAGAACTGAGGCTGCGCAGAAAAATCTAGAGCCCATGTGACCTGCAATCCCATGAATCACTGCAGAATTTCATTTGGAGCGCAACTACAAGGTGAAGTGCGGTGAATTATATTGATTTCAATGTACTTCACCTTAAAATTGGTGGAGAAGTGGTTTGGAGAAGGCAGAATAATGCAAAGTCATTGGTTTCAATGGACTTTGTGTTCCTCATTATGAAGCGAAGTACTCCGCTTCACATTGTGGTTTGTGGAGTACTCCGTGGATTCCGTGTTACTCCTTGAATCACTTCATGGAGAGAATTGTGGCCACTTCGCCCACCGCTACTCACAGTACTGTAACTCACATGCTGTACAAGAAGGAACACGAATGCCTATGGCTGTACTTCCCCGATGAGCTGAGCCTGTATCATAAAACTCCCCAATTTAAAAACTCTTATTAATGAGTACAGTGGTGGGGTGGTAAAACCTGGAGAGATACTACAAAACAGGCTTACAATACTGTGTATATGTATCACAAAAATGCATGCTCACATTGGGGTCCTCACCCCAAAATGCTGGCACCCCTGTGGGGTTAGGGGCACAACAAAAGAGAAAGAGTCTCTTTGCTGGTTCCAAGACTACCTGATATGGAGAAATCAATGTGTCAAAATTGGGCAAACAGTATCCAATGCGAGAGAGGTATCATTAAGGGTACTCCAGGGATCAATACTGGGGCCCTTACTCTTCAGCATCTTCTTAAATGACCTTCCCACAGCCTGCGACACCAAACTCATGCTATATGCAGATGATTCTGTGCTCCTGAGCAGTAGCACGTCTCAGGCTGCCCTACATACTGAGCTGCAGAACTCCTTCTCCAAACTCAAGGGCTGGTTCTGTAGTCATAAGTTGCTACTAAACTACAAGAAGACCAGGGCCATGCCTATGTCCAGCCCCCACAACAAAAATAAGCACCACCCCTCATCATCTCCAACTCATGCAGTGAGCCGCTGGAACAAGTTCACTTGTTCAAGTATCTGAGGGGTCATAATAGATGATACCCTCACGTTTGCGTACCATATTGGCTCTCTGATCAAGACAGTCAAAACCAAGATTGATGTCCTGTACAGGCACAGGCAATACCTCTCTTCGGGGGCCCTCCACTTCTCAGTCCACAGTTCAATTGTATCTACTATTGACTATGGACTAATGGTCTATGGGGCAGCAACTGATACAGCACTCAAGAGGGTTCAGACTGTGCTCAACAAAGCCTGCAGACTCACCTGGATGCTGAGCGTGGCACTCACACCTGTACTCTGTACGAATGTGCAAATTGGCCGACACTAAGAAACAGGGTCAAATTCCAGACTTGCATCCTAGGGATGAAGGCTCTATTGGGTAAAACACCACCTTGTGTAGGCAATTTGATCAAGGAGACCAACTCATTACAGGTCACCAGAGGAAGGGCTAGAGGTGCCTTAGCTATCTCCTGTCGCACCTCACTTGGACAATGTGCGTTTGCCTACCAGACCCCCCTGTGGATGAATGAACTCCCTGGGCACCTCTTGGCCCCCAGTTGTCTGGCACAATTCAAAACTGACCTCAAACAGCACCTAATAACACTCTCTAAGTGCACCTGTCCCTGAGTCCAGCCACACCTGCTCTCTCTGCCCCCCAGCAAGCATTAGGCAGGCCTCAGGTACCCCCTCCCTCCCTCTGTTCCTTCTCATGACTAGCCCCAGCAATCAGTTTGCATCATGCTCCTTCAGCACCCGCCACCCCCCTCCCCCAACTCACAGTCCAGTGAGTTTCCCTAACAGTCACTACTAATGCAGGCTGCCTGACCATGCCCCCTCACACCCCACCATTTTACTCTAGCATGTCCTCTCCACTCAGCCTCCCCTCACCCCACCATTTCTCCCTATACCTTTTGCCCTTCTTCCCCCACCCTTCACCTCCACTGCAGTACATACTTCTCTCTTGTACCTCCTTTCTTCACCCCGCTGTCAGTTATCCCCATCCCTCTGAACTACTGAAAAGGCACTTTGTGGCTGCTTATCCCCCCGACCCTCATAAAGTGTTTTCCTTGTTATTTAACTTGTACCTATGTTTTGAGTTATTCTGTAAGTTCTGAATCCAAGCTGTATCGTTCATTGTAATGTGCCTTTGCTTTCTCTTATTGTACTTTGTTTTGCAATCTATGATGTGAAACTTTTGTAAAAGAGCTTGCGCTCAAAGGTCTATTTCAAGTCACTAAATAAATAAAATAAATAATGACGGTAACCCCCCCCCCCACCTGTAGTTCCTTGAAAGCTGCTATATTCAAACCCGCACATAGGCAGTACACATCTGAGCACTGGGGTGCAGAAACAATCAGTAATAAAAAACTTAACACATTTGAAAACAACACAATAACTGAAACTGAAACTGAACTGCTCTGACTGGACACCCATAATTATACTCTTTCAGAAAGCAGACACTTCAGACATCACAGAGCCTTTTTTTCCACATAGCAAGCGAACAAGAACAGGATGTACTGCACTCCCTGGTGATTCAGGAGGACACAGGGTACACATTACAGTACTGGTAAAGACAAGTTGACACGATTTTTGAGAAAAAAATTAACATTTTCATCATGGGGACAGCTTGGAAACAGAGACAGTGCACTGTCTGTGAGACAGACAGACTGCACTTCAGACTGGGGGCTGAGTCAGTTCATTCTTCCTGGTCATGCACACAATTTTAAGTAAATTCTCTAGGACGAACATCTTATTTTTTATTTTATGGTCCAAATTGGTGGACTCGAGTGACTAGGCAGCAGTCCCTCTAATGCCTCCTGTGAGACTGTCAAGTGCCAGGATGCCAGACTGAGACTGCACTGCTCTACTGCCTATGTCCGTGTAGTTCTCCACGCAGCTTGCCTTCCTTGCACAATGTACAGTACAATAATACTACAAAATGAATTAAAATTAAATTAAGAATACAGACCTGTTAGTTTAACCTCAGTGACTGGGAAAATGATGGAATCACTTCTGAAGGAAAGAATTGTTGAGTATCTAAAGGCCAGAGGGGCACAGGATCCAAGGCAGCATGGATTCACAGCGGGAAGGTCATGTCAGACGAATCTAATAGATTTCTTTGACTGGGTGACCAAAGTAGTAGATCAGGGAGGGGCTGTGGACATGGTCTACCTAGACTTTAGCAAGGCATTTGACACAGTCCCACACAAAAGGTTAATATACAAGTTGGCCAGCCTGGGAGTGGGTCCCTAGATGGTAGCCTGGGTAAAGAATTGGCTGGAGAATAGGACACAAGAGAGTAATAGTAAACGGAGTTCACTCTGAAGAAAGGGGGGTTACTAGTGGGGTACCACAGGATTCAGTACTAGGACCGGTCCTCTTCAATGTCTTTATAAGCGACATTGTAGAAGGACTGGAAGGAAAGGTATGTCTCTTTGCAGATGACACAAATATCTGCAACAGAGTTGATACACAAGGTGGGGTGGAAAGGATGAGAAGGGACTTGACAAGGTTGGAAGAATGGTCAAATGTATGGCAGCTTGGATTCAATGCTAAGAAGTGCAAAGTAATGCACCTTGGAAACAAAAACCCAGGGGAAGAGTACACAAAGGGGGTGAGATACTAACAACAACAAAAATGGAAAGGGATCTGGGAGTAGTCATATCAGGTGACCTAAAGGTGGGCAAGCAATGTGAGAGGGCAGCAAGGAGAGTTGGGGGGATACTGGGATGCATAGGGAGAGGCATCACCAGTAGAAAACAGGAAGTTGTTATCCCTCTGTACAGACAGCTGGTGAGACCCCATCTCTAGTACTGCATGCAGTTCTGGAGACCCAGTCTCCACAAAGACTTAGACAGGATGGAGGCAGTCCAGAGGAGGGCATCTAAAATGGTGCAGGGTCTGCACCAGAAGACATATGAAGAGAGACTTAAGGAACTTAATATGAATAGCCTTGAGGAGAGGAGGGAGAGGGGGGACATGATAAACACTTTCAAGTACCTCAAGGGGAATCAACAAAGTCCAAAACGGTAGCATCTTTCAGAAAAAGAGGTGTGCAAGAACAAGGGGGCACAATTTGAAGATAGAGGGGGGACGGCTCAGAAGTAATGTGAGGAAGTATATTTTCACGGAGAGGGTTGTGGATGCATGGGACAGCCTTCCTGAGAAGGTTGTGGAGTCAAAAACAGTGGTGGGATTCAAGAATGCATGGGACAGTCATAAGGCAGTTCTAGGGGGTTGGGTTAGGAAGAAGTAGGCTGTTGGTTAACTAGGATCTACAGCTTATCCATTAGGTAGGGAAATGGGCAGACCGGGTGGGTCAAGCGGTCCTTATCTGCCTTCAAATTTGATGTTTCTAAGTTTCTATACATGTACTGTGGTCAGTCGGATGTTGATTCAGTCCTCTCTGTCGACTGCAGTTGTGGACCCTGGCTGCCGACTTCAAGCTTGCTTCAGTCTGTCCTCTTGTTGAGCCTTCTTACTGGCTGGAGTTGCTCCCTTGTGTACACCTGCTGAGTCAGCAGCAAGGCCACTCCAAATTCAGTGTCCCTCCCAATCTCACTCGACAACTAGAGAGACCCTCGCCTCGCCTCAAGAAGCCTAAGATCTAGCCAACTCCAACTTGCTGGACCTAGTAGTCCTCTCTCAAAGTCCCACACTCTGAAATGAATTCACCGCGGTTCTCACTAGGCCAGGCAAGGTAGTCAGTCTGACCTGGGGTCCCGCATAAACCCGAAAAAAACCTCCATAGACGCCACCCGGAGACAATTGTGGGGGGGCTCTCTCTCATAACCTTCCCGGACATGGCACTATCACGGTAAGCAACAAGCGGGCTGGCACATGTTAAAAAAAAAACAGACATTCGTAAGTACCCAAACCGCTGTATCGATCAATAAGGAGGGGAGTTGAGTAGGCACTGGCCCCCCACTGAGCATTTTGCCGGGTTTTTTGTGTAGCGACAAAGGGAGGGCTAGCCGCAGCGGGAGACTGTCTTGCTATACCACTAATAGGACAGTTTTGTTTTCTTTCACAGGTGATTAAGTTTCTGGTAGCAGCAAGAGATGAACATGAGTAGCATGGGAGAGGCAGCAAGGCAGGGAGGCGGGGAGGCACAGGCCTCTTTGCCGCCAGGTCTGCTTGACCCACCCACTCAAGAGTTCATAGACACCCTGCAGTGACTGATGGCATTGGGCAGTCCCAACTGGCTCCAGATAGCCATGCAAAATGTGCCAGCACAACAGCACAGGGTGCCCAATGCCACATGAGCACCCAAGCAGATGAGGAAGCCCTCCAAGATGCAAGAAGCACTAGTGGCTAGGGGGGCCCAGAAGATGGTGGCTACAGAGGAGCGTCAAGATGGACCAATGGAGGTGAATGCTGTGGACCAGGATGTCACGATTGTTGAGATGGTGGTCAGAGGCGTGGACAAAGACGACAGTGCAGATGAGGGAACCAGCACAGCGCCTCTGTTGGCATTGCTGAATGGTGAGTCGGGTGAAGGGCAGGTGATAGCTAATGCACATGGGGACAAGCAGGGGTCAGGGCAGGCCAGAACAAGAAAGAGCCCTTTCACCCAAGTAAAAGGCAGGCAAAGGGGGGAGGCGACTTCCATGGTGGGCAGACGTTTGTTGGGAAAAGTCTTAGGGTGCGCGACATGGGCAGGGGGTAGGTCACCTCAGGATGGACAGGGCGACAGGCCAAATGGGGCCAGTGCAGCCCAGGGTGCCACTGCAGCAGCTCCAGGACCAGTGGCCACCGGGCAACAGAGTTGGTGGCCTTTGCCACTCCTGTGGTTTCCCCCATATATCACAGACACACTTCCCAAGGGGGCGGGGCAGGCTACACCAGTCTGTGGGGGATTGGGGGCCTCCTCTCCCACAACAGCATTCCATCTGTGGCCATGGGGCCCCTGTGGGGGCAGCAATTCTTCAGGGGCAGCGATGTGGGCAACAATGTTGCATTGTCACAAGCACCCACCTCGGCGGCCATCCAAGTGGTGGCACAGGGGCCGGCTGGGGGGAATCCCTTGGTAATGGTGAATGAGCCATCATGGGCTGGCATGATGACTGTCAGGCAATCATGGAGACTGGGGACTGTTATAGCACGGCCAATGTCAGGAGGCACTGAGCAACAACAGGTGGGGGAGACCTCGTCAGCCCCCTCACCCACACGAAAACAGGAGACCGAGGCAGCCATGCCCGCAACTACAGGGCCAGACCATTGGGCCTACCTGGGGTTGGATGACCCAATGGACACCCATCTGACCCCAGCTATTTGGGAAAAAATATGGAAAGGAGTGTACATAGAGATCTTTGACTTATTGCACAGGGAATTGCCAGATGCGGGAGGCAAAGATAGACTGAAGCAGGAGAAGCTGCGACGGCCAAAGGTACCACGCACTTTTGAAAACTGAGTGGCAGCCTTTGATATCTTTAGCTCCATTCACTTTGCCAAGTTTCTGCAAAAGATAGGGCAGCTGCTCAAGTACAGGGACAACATCAAGACAGCTCACCTAGCGTTTGTGGGTAACGCGTGGCTGAGGTATGACGAGCTCTTCCGCACGAGAATACCACAATCTCAAGAGATGTGCTGGGATAAGATCGACCACGACTTGTGGTTCAGGCACATGACATGGTCCAGGCCAGCTAACATAGCCTACATGGCCAGTGGGCATATGGTCAATAAGACAGCCTGGTTGGGGGAAAAAGGGTGGGCACCTGCAGGCAGTACAACACAGGCAAATGTTTTGGAGATTTCTGCAGATTCCGGCATGAGTGCAACAGCTGTAGATGTAAGCACAAAGCTAGCACCTGCCAAGGAGTAGGGAGCTACAAAAAGGTCAAGGGCCAACTGGCCGACAGCAGACAAGGGGACCGGTATGCAAAGCAGCCTTGAGAGGTCTCCAGTAAAAACTGAATGCATGAAAGTTTGGCTTGACCACTACCCTTACAGGAAAGATGCCTAGTACTTGTTAGATGGTTTCTCTTTTGGTTTCTGCATTCCATACCAATGGCCCCCCCGAGTAGCTACCATGGCAAACAATCCAAAGTTGCCCCAGACACTAAAGCATGCGGTGGCTGAGAAGGTACACAGGAAGGTGGTCGCTGGTAGGGTGGCAGGACCATTTGGGAATCCTCCACTGAGCCCCTTGAGGATCTCCCCATTGGGAGTTGTTTCCAAGAAGACTCCAGGGGAATTTAGGCTAATCCACCACCTATTGTATCCAAAAGGGGCCTCAGTGAACGATTTAATTAGCACAGAGGATAGTGCAGTGTACTGTACATCTTTTAAGACAGCGGTCAAGCTCATTCATAAAGAAGGCAAGGGTGCTCAGCTGGCCAAGAGTGACATTAGGTTGGCTTTTCAGCTGCTGCTGCTGTTCAGTCCACAAGATTTTTACTTACTGAGTTTTTCATTCGAGGGAAAGTTTTACTATGACATGTCTATGCCGATGGGTTGCTGTGTCTTATGTGCAGCTTTTGAGACATTCAGCCACTTCCTGGAATGGGCCACTAGGCAACACAGTGGCCATGACTTAATCACACACTACTTGGATGATTTCTCATTCATAGGGGCCCCACACACGACAGCATGCAAAGCCATGCTGGCTTCCTTTTCCCAGCTCATGGATTGGTTTGGGGTGCCATTGGCATGTGAAAAAATAGAAGGGCCAGTCAACTGGCTCACTTACCTAGGCATAGAGATGGACATGGTCCACATGGTGTCCTAACTGCTGCAAGACAAAGTTGCCTGCCTGGGGCAGCTAGTGGCGGAGGTTCGGGCAACCAAAAAAGTGACCCTCAGGATGTTACAGTCACTGTTTGGACACCTGAACTTTGTGTGCAAAGCTGTGTTACCTGGTAGGCCCTTCATGAGATGGTTGTGTTGGGTTACAAAGGGTGCTTTGCAACTTCACTATCACATCAGGGTGTCAGCCAACATGAGAGCAGATTTAGCAGTGTGGGACACCATCCTCCAGCATTTTAATGGGGTATCCATTTGGCAGGCTGGCTCTGAGTTCCACCAAGATTGCCAAATGGTTACGGACACAGCTGGGGGGCATTGGTTATGGGCCATACTTTCTGGGTTCCTGGTTTGTGGGCCCATGGGATAACAGCTGGGTGGAAGCAGGTCTCACCAAGAATGTGACCCTGTTGGAGTTTTTCCCCATTCTGGTGGCAGTGTTCATTTGGGGGGACAGGCTCAGACACAAAAAAGTTATCTTTCAATCAGACAGTATAGGGGTGGTGTCCATCTTGAACATGCAAACATCCAGTTCTAAGGAGGTGATGAGGCTACTGAGGATCTTCGTCCCGAAGGTGCCTGCAACTCAATGTATCCTTCAGGACAAGTCACGGGGGTTGTAAATGTAATCACGAATGCACTGTTTCGATTGCAGTTTGACTGCTTTCAGCAGATGGCTCCGGCAGTAGAGAAACACCCCATCCAAGTGCCAGCTTTTATGTGGCAAGCAGCAATCCAAGAATGGCTGACCTGGTACAACACGCTCTGACCCCTGGGACATGGCATAAGTACAGGGCACACAAAGTCCTTCTGGGGTTATTTTGGGGATAGGCACCAAATCTAAAAGCTGTTATAGTGGCCTCTGCTGTTACAGCATTTTGTGCATCATTTGATTGAGGAGGACAGGGCCCCATCTTACATCCGCAGTCATTTGGCGGCATCACCTTTATGGCAAAGATGCACGGTTTCCAGAACATGACAGGATCCTTCACCATATGGAAAATGATAGAAGGGTGGCATAGAATTAGGGGAACCAAGAAGGAAAGGCGGCGTCTAGTGGACAGTCAACTATTAATTGAGATATTGGGCAAAATGGCAGGCATATACTCGTCTGAGGATAAAATTAGACTTTTTAAGGGGCTATTTGCCTGTGCCTTCTTCTGTGCTTTCAGAGTGTCAGAATTGGTGGAGAATCCTACCATGCAGGCAGGGCACAGCCTACAATGGGGGGGATGTCAGGTTAACAAGTAAGATGCTACAGCTGCCACTGTGCCAATCCATGATGGCACAGTGCGGCCGCAACAAGATAATCACTTTCCATCATGCTCAGAGGTGTGTTCTTTGCCTGTGGACCATCATCAAAGAATACATGGAGCACAGAGGGGTCAGGCATGGCAGTTTCTTCACCCATGTGGATGGAAAACTAGTAACTAGGTACCAATGCGGGGTGGTCTTTAGGAAAGGTATTAGGTCAGTGGGTTGGGACTCCAGATACTTCAGCATGCACTTTTTCAGGATTGGGACTGCCACTTAGGCAACTAGGCTGAGTTGCTAGGAAGCTGAGATAAAACAGATTGACTGCTGGCAGTCAAAGGCCTACAAAACTTACATCAGGCCTGGAGCGGGGGATTTGGAGGGGGGCACCCCACTCAAAAAGTGTTAATCAGTAACTGCTTGGTTTATCTTACAGGTGCACCTCCTGGAATCAAAACATGTTACGTGATTGGACACTCTTTTATTAGGAGAGTGCACACTTGGGCATCTCAGCAAGGCCAAGGAGATCAACTGGGCATTCCGGCGGACAAAGCAAACATATGCTGGTGTGGAATCGCTGGCATGAGGTGGGGAAACCTCATACTAGCATTGAAATAGCCGGGGTTAATCAGGAACCCTCCACAGGGTTTGGTAATCCACTTGGGGGGAAATGACCTGGGGATCCTGTCATCTATAGTTGTGATGGGGGAGGGGGGGTAATGGTGGATCTGGGTTGGATAAAGAGGCAGATGCCAGATACGAATTTAGCCTGGTCAAGGATCGTGCCTCAGCAGAAATGGAAAAGGGTCAGGTGGTTAGGCCTCTTTGGAAGGTTCACAGGGAGGTAAATAGGTTGATGTTGCATTTTTGCCTTCCAAGGAATATGCAGGCTATCTGCCACCAGGATATAGCACCAGGGAAGGAGAGTTATTTTGATTTGGATGGGGTGCACCTTTTTCTGACATAGGGCAGGCAATTTTTAACCTGAGTATTCAGAATGTGTTGGAGACTTGGGTATAGTATCCTCCTGGGGCATTGGTGGGAGATTTGTAAATGAATTAATGGGTCTTGTGGCAGATGACTCGGGATTTCTTCAGCTAAAGTAACACTATTTGATGTGAATGGGGTGGCCCAGTGAGGGCACATTACAGAAGAGACATTGCACGGCACTGGGTGGAGCCTGCTACCGCGGTGGGTGATGGCAATGCAGTTGAAGTCCGGTGAGGGCACAACTGCATGGATGTGACCTAGCGGCACTGGTCCGTTTGAGCAGCCTTGTCAAGGAAGCTGGCTGACCCAGCGGGGGTTTGACAGGCCCTTCTTTGGCTGTGGGTTAGCTTGGTTAATGAACGGTTGATTCTTTTCCAATGTAATCTGCTGCCTCAGGGAATACTGTACGATAGATTTGCATATGATAAATGTTTGTGAAGATGTTTTTTTATGATATTTCCTGTTTGTATTTTGTAACCAATTTTGAATTATGTAATGTGAATGTTATTAGTGCTGACAATCAAGTCGAAATAAAGTTTCAGGCTTTTCTGTCAAAAAATCAATATAAGTGGTCACAGGTGTTCTTTCAGGGATTTGGGTATGGTTTTAGCTGGGCATGGTCCCTCTTGGGATTTCTGGGAGGATTATTGCCCAGTAACCAAGAGCCAATCCCTGGTCACCACCTTCCTAGGTCCAAGGAGCAGGAAGGAGGTGACCAATGGCTTTTGCCCCGAGGGTGAAAGGCTAGGAGTAGCCTGGAGCAGGGAGGGGCAGAGGCCAGGTTTATAGGGTCTGGACAGTAAAGGATCTTCCTCTTTTAGTCCAGATACCAGAGGGAACACAAAGACCCTCCTCCCTCCCTTCTGACATAAGGAATATGATCATGTGGGGACATTAAGCAAGAATAGGCTGTGGGGCGGACGACTTGGGATTTTTTTTGCTAAAGTGACACTGTATTTGAAATGTGAATGGGGATGACCCGGTGAGGGCACATTCCAGAAGAGACATTGCACAGCATTGGGCGGAGCCTGCAACCATGGGGGATGATGGTTGGGCAGTTGAGGCCCGGTGAGGGCACAACTGCATGGCTTTGGTCTAGCAGTACTGGTCCATTTGAGAAACCTTGTCAAGGAAGCTGGCTGACCCAGTGGGGGTTTGCCGGGCCTTCCTTGGCCATGGGTTAGCATGGTTCCTGAATGGTTGATTCATAGCCGACATCATCTGCTGCTCCAGGGGAATACTGTACGATAGATTTGCATATGATAAATGTTTGTGAAGATGTTTTTTTATGATATTTCCTGTTTGTATTTTGTAACCAATTTTGATTTATGTAATGTGAATGTTATTAGCGCTGACAATCAAGCTGAAATAAAGTTTCAGCCTTTTCTGCCAAACCATCTATGTAAATGGTTACGAGAGTTCTTTCAGGGGTTTGGGTATGGTTTTATCTGGGCATGGGGCCAAATAAAAAAATACAGAGTGACTGACAAGAAGGCATGCCACTGTCAAAGGGAGAGTAAGGGGATTGAATTAAGTCACTCTGACAGACATGATAAAACAAACAGTGTTAAAGAAACACAGCCTTCCAGAGTGTTTAGACTAGTTGAGAAATCCTAAACAAGGAGGAAAAAATAACAAGCATTTGTCAATGCTGAATGTTTGCTTGCTGGCATTGGCATTGGTAGTGTAGAAGTTACAGAGCTGCATAACAGGAATGGCAGTGAAGTATTGAACTGAAGCCAACCTCACCACCACCCTGCAGATAGTGACAGGCATTGGGGTGTGCCTTTGGGTCATCAGGCATAACGGCTATGCCATTTCACCACACCCTACCCTGCAGACATCAACAAGTGTCACGGTGAGCCTTGGGGTCTTTGGCCCTTATGTGCACCCCATTCCATCTGGAAATATGGTGAGATAGGTGTGGTATAGGAGAATGGGGTGAACTTTGGGGCCGAATAGTCCAAGGCACCAAGGCATACCTCGATGCCTCTCACTGGCTGCAGGGTGTGGAATGGTATGAGCATTACAGGTGAGAATCCCAAGTCACACCCCTGTTGCCTGTCAGTCTCTACAGGGTGGGGCATTATGGTCGGAAATCCTAATGCCGCAGGCATTCATTGGTATTTTCACTCCAAATTTTCAACATGGTTTTTTTGTGACCCCCACCTCATGAACAGTGGCAATATCAGTTTGTTAGCCGAAAGCTGCTTTTGCACAGCGACTATGGCATTTAGCACCACAGGTGCAAAAACACATTCCGAACAGGATGTGAAAAATGACAGCTGTACTGTTCATGGGGAGGTGTAAAAAATGGCAATGTTGAAAATCTGCAGTGAAAATATTAAAAAAACTGGTGAAGTCATGAGCGTGCATAGAAACTGTGCAACACACACCCGTAATGTAATTAGTTTGGGGATTTTTTACAGCAGATTGTCAACACAGGCATTTTGGGACCTCCGATCATGAACAGTGTCACTGTGATTTTCTTTATCTGTCCCGAACAATGATTTCCCACAGCGACCACGCATTTCTGCACTGAAAGTGTGAAAACACATTTCGCCATGTTGTGAAAAATGACAGCTGTACTGTTCATAAGGAAGTGTGGAAAATGCCACTGGTGAAAATCTGGACTGAAAATATTACAAAGTCATGAACTTACGAGGGCGTGTGGAAACTGTGCAATGCTCACTCGTAACACAGTCATTTTATGGACTTTTGTCGCCAAATTTTTAACATAGCCATTTTAAGACCTCTGCTCATGAACAGTGTAACTGTGATTTTCTTAATCTGTCCCAAACATTGCTTTCTCACACAGACTGCACCATTGTACGCTACATGTGCGAAAACACATTTTGGGCGAGATGTGAAAAATGGCAGCTGTACTGCTCCTAAGGAAGTGTAATAAAATGGCAATGTTGAAAATCTGGCATGCAAATATTAAAAATTCGCAAACTTGAGAGTGTGCGTAGGAACTGCGCAACGTGCGCTCCTAAAACAGTCATTTTAGAATTTTTAACTAAATTCAACATAGCCATTTTAACACCTCTGCTCATGAACAGTGTCACTGTGATTTTCTTAATCTGTCCCAAACATTGATTGCAATACCGACTGCGCCAGTGTGCTACATGCAGGAAAACACATTTTGGGCGATATGTGAAAAATGACAGCTGTACTTCTATAAGGAGTTATGGTAAATGGTAATGTTGAAAATCTGAGTGCAAATACTAAAATTGCGGAACTTACGAACGTGCATAGGAACCGCGCAACGACGCTCGTAAAACAGTCATTTTTAGGAATTTTTTCACCAGACTTTCAACATAGCAATTTTAAGAACTCTGCTCATGAACAGTGTCACTGTGATTTTCTTAATCTGTCCCATACATTGATTTCGCACACCGACTGCGCCATTGTGCGCAACATGCGCGGAAACACATTTTGGGCAAGATGTGAAAAATGACAGCTGTACTGCTTATACATAGGTGTGGTAAAATGGCAATGTTGAAAATCGAGATTGCAAATATTAAAAATTTGTGAACTTATGAGCGTGCGTAGGAACTGCGCAACGCACGCTTGTAAAACAGTCATTTTTAGGAATTTTTTCACCAAATTTGCAACATAGGCTTTTTGAGAGCCCACCTTATGAACACTGGCACTGTTGTTTTGTTAAACAGTCCCGAAAGGTGATTTCACGCAGTGACTGTGAAATCACCCTTCGGGCCCGATTAACGCCATGACAGTTCAAGAATTCATGAGGAGGGGTCCCAAAAACCCCATGTTGAAAATTTTGTTCCAAAATTCCAAAAAATACCTGAGATATGCATTAAAGTTGAAAAAAACCTATTTATTGCATTATACAGCTTACCGGCATTTTCTCAGTTTGCGGTCAGCTTTGAAGAGTGCAGATGTGTTCCCGGTCCACCGAAGATCGTCGCGCTGAGCTCCGGAGGTAAGTATGGGGCAAGGGGGGTATGAGGAGGTAGGGTGCGCAGTAGGTGGGCGTGGGTGGGCTGGGAGACCGCTTGAGGGAATGTTTTCTTGTTTACAGGTTTTTTTAAAGGAAGACGACGCGGAACATTTGCCACACTGGGGGGGCTCCCAGTGTGGCACTGGAAGGCTGTTTGGGGGGCCTGAGCCTACGGGGGATTGGGCACCCCCATCAGCCATATGGACTTGTGCCACACTGGGGTGGTCTGCCAGCGCTGCAGCTGTAAGGCTGTTTGGGGAGGGGCATGGAGCCGACGGGGGATTGGGCACCCCCATCGGCCATACGGACATGTGCCACGCCACGCTGGGGTGGGCTTCCAGCGTGGGATCTGGAAAGCTTTATTTTGGGGGGAATGTGGAGCCAACAGGGGATTGGGCACCCCCATCAGCCATACAGTATGTGCATGGGGGGGGATGGCATGAGCATGCAATATGCGTGCGTGCATGTGGAGGGGGGAGCGCTGCTCACTGAAGCGCTGCTCTCCCTTTCAACTGCATGGCACTGCATTTTCAACTGCTGTCATAGACAGCTGCAGCATTGATTGGAGAACTGCGACCACACCTGCAAACACACTGACTGAACTGGAAGATGGCTGACACACCTCCAAAAACTCGGATGATGGCACTATGTTTCTTGCACATGCGTGCAAGCAAACATAAAAATGGATGCCAGAGAGATGTAGCGATTCTCATCCCCAAACAATCCCCATTCCACCTGGACAGCTTGTACTCTGATAAAGAAGGAAGGCTGGCAATGACAGTAGGCACCCTTTATGACCAACCCCTCACAGTTTGCAGTATCTGTGCCCCCCCCACCCTGCTGCAATGCCTTCTCTATATAGCAATCGGTGGACCTAATCCTAACTCATTACTCAGGGACTCTCCTCATGGGGCAGATTACATCTACTGGTACCGCTTGAATTCTTCAGAAGACTCTATGATTCTGTGAGGCCCCACCTGGAGTAGGGTGTACAGTTCTGGAGACCTTGCCTATGTGAGGACATATAGTTAAAGTACCAGGCACTCCCCCCCCTCCATTTTGATGCATTTAAAGCCTGAAATTTTAAAAAATAACTTCAATGTTCTTACTTTTCATACTTTTTGGAGGGGCTGTTAGTTCTCATTATCCAGCTGAACCATGACTAAGCCTGCCCACTTCGGCAAAGTGACCACCTCCATCGGTCAGGTAAAAAGCATCACATTTTAACTTGCTGGCACTTTAACTGCATTGGTCACACACCAGGCGCCACCCCACTAATTTTACTAAGTTGTATTGTAAATACAGGGGTTGAGCTTGCAAACCTTTTGTACTACGTAAGGACATAGACAGGGTAGGGAAGATTCAGAGGAGGGCAACAAAGATGTCACAGGGATTGCATCACAAGTACTATGAGGACAGGCTGAAGGACTTGAATATGTACTCCCTGGAGGAGAGGAGGGAGAGAGAGAATATGATAGACATACAAGTATCTTTCAGGGAGGAACAGGATGCAGGAATACACTATTTTCCAGCAAAAAAGGTGTTCCAGTACTAGAGGTCATGGGATGAGGCTGGAGGGAGGGTGATTCAGAGGAAACAAGAGGAAGAATTTCTTCACAGAAAGGGTGATGGACAAGTGGAGCACCCTGCCAGAGGAAGTGGTGGGTGTGGAAAAAATCACAGGATTTAAGAATGCATGGGTTAGACATAAGGGAATCCTAGAGGTCAGGGGAAAGGGTCAACAGAGTTCTAGAAAAACGTAAAGGGAACTTACAAGTTCAGCAAGGCCAGAAAAGATTGCACCATTTTCCCGTCTCCAGGTCAGGGTATGATTTCAGCATCTGACGCTGCATCTATCTGCCATGCTGGCAAGAGTCTGATACCTGACCTGGAAAGACGGCTGCTGCCACATTCACCATCTTGCTTTATTTGACTGCAGCATCTCATAAAAACACCTGCTAGTGCCGACAAGAGACTGTTTCCAAACTCAGTGAGACTGCTGCTGCACTGACCTAAATCCTGATGACAGTGTCTCCTTCCTGCTACAGATTGAATGCAGACTGTGATACAACTCTGGACATTTAGGGTGAATACTTGATCTCCAAAAGTGCCTGAGGCATTTGACAAACCACGGTGGTTCAGGGGGTTCAGTGGCAAGCCAATCCACAAGTGGGATTGCCTCAAGAGGCGGGGCCTTTGCCCTATTAATTCAAGCACTCACCACAAGTAAGAATGCCAGCAAAGATCGCACCATTATCCCATCTCCAGGTCAGGGTATAATTTCAACATCTGAGACTGCTTCTATCTGCTGTGTTGGCAAGAGTCTGATACCTGATCTGGAAAGACAGCTGCTGCAGCATTAACCACCTTGGAAACATAGAAACATAGAATTTGATGGCAGATAAGGACCGCTTGGCCCACCTAGTCTGCCCATTTCCCTACCTAATGGAAAAGCTGCAGATCCTAGTTAACCAACAGCCTACTTCCTCCTACCCACCACTAGAATTGCCTTATGCCTGTTCCATGCATTCTTGCATTTCCCTCCTGTTTTTGACTCTATGACCTCCTCAGGAAGGCTGTTCCATGCATCTACAACCCTCTCTGTGAAGAAATACTTCCTCACATTACCTCTGAACCATCCCCCCTCTATCTTCAAATTGTGTCCCCTTGTTCTTGCACATCTCTTTTTCTAAAAGATGCTACCCTCTTGGACGTTGTTCATTCCCTTGAGGTATTTGAAAGATTCTATCATGTCCCCCCTCTCCCTCCTTTCCTCGAGGCTATACATCTTAAGCTCCTTTAGTTTTTCTTCATATGTCTATTGGTGCAGACCCTGCACCATTTTGGCTGCCCTCCTCTGGACAGCCTCTGCCCTGTCTATGTCTTTGCAGAGATGGGGTCTCCAGAACTGTATACAGTACTCCAGACGTGGAGTTACCAGCTGTCTGTACAGAGGGCCAACAACTTCTTATTTTCTACTGGTGATGCCTCTCCCTATGCATCCCAGTATTCCCCAGCCCTCCTTACTGCCTTCTCACATTGCTGGCCCACCTTTAGGTCATCTGATATGACGTCCCCCAGGTCCCTTTCCATTTTTGTTGTCAGTATCTCACCCACCATTGTGTACTCTTGCCCTGGGTTTTTGTTTCCCGGGTGCATTACTTTGCACTTCTTTGCATTGAACCTTGCTTTATTTGCCTGCAGCATTACACAAAAACACCTGCTAGTGCTGACAAGAGATTGTTTCCAAACTCAGAAAGACTGTTGCTGCACTGAACTACATCTTGATAATAGTGTCTCCTTCCTGCTACAGACTGAATGCAGACTGTGATATAACTCTGGACATTTATGGTGAATACTTGATTTCCAAAAGTGCCCGAGGCATTTGACAAACCATGGTGGTTCAGGGGGCTCGGCGGCGAGCCAATCCATAAGTGGGGTTGCTTCAAGAGGAGGGTCTCTTACCTTTTAAATTCAAATGCTCACCACACAGCACGAGTGTGGGGCGCAAGTGTGGGCAGCTTGGTAAAAATATTTTGTTAAGCTCATTTTAACTTCAAATTCATAGCAAGGTTTGCACATTTACTGTTAACTGTACAACTAGAAAATCAAGTTAGCGATTAAGGGCTCTTTTGGTATTAGTTCTATTTCTATATAGTTGAGGTGTGTATTTAGGAATAAAGTTTTATTCCTTTACACAGTGGAAAATAAAAAAAATAAGGAAACATTTTTAATTTTTTCAACAAAACTATCATATAAAGTAAGGGAGATGTTTTTAAACAGCCTTGGGTGTAGTTTTGTTTGATTTTAGCAGATAGACATTGTGCAACTCAATGTTAGCTACTGTATGTATATTTTTATATGTTGCTTGTGATGTTGCCCTGCGTCATAGACCAAGAAAACTCAATAGCAGCGCAGGAAATTGGGAGCTTATTGGCCCCCACAAACTTCATTAAAAAATGCAGTTCAGATTAGTATAAAAAGAAGAAATACGTCTTCAAATGCATGGAGAGGTTACGGCCTGGGTTGCAGGGCAACAGTTTTAAATCCTTATGTCTTGCATAAACAACTTCAGGGACAACAGGGAGGTGTAACTATGCTTCTACTAATGCAAGGGGGAGATATGAAGTCAAATCCTGAACCAGAGGTAGAAACAATTAAAATTATGCATGACAATGCACGTAGCCTAGGAACAAAAATGGACTTATTGAACCTACTGGTAGTGGAATACGCCCCCGAATTATTGGGACTTACAGAGACTTGGTTAACAAACAAAATGGAGGATAGTGAATTTAGTCTGCCATGGTATACATTGTATCGATCGGACAGACCCAAGGGGGGGGGGTTATATTGTATGTTAAAATGTTTTAGGTAATATGGAAATAATTGACAACGGTAGTGTAAACAATATTGAATACTAAGATTAAATAAATTGAAGACTATTTTTGTAGTTATATACTCACCACCTAAAGCAAAAATTATGTCTATTGAAACTGTGATTAACAAAATTCATAGTGTTTCAGGTGATAGCTTACTGGTAATTATGGGAGATCTAAACTGTAATTGGCAAGGTCCAGGAGGAATGCAATTAAAAGAAATACTATTGGTATTAGGAGTAACACAACATATAAAAGACCCTACAAGACATACTAAGACTACAAAGAATGGGGCTATTTTGGATTTTTTATTTATTTCATCCTCAGTAACTGTAAATGACTCAGATGTTCTTTTCCCCACACTTGAGAGATCACAACTTGATCTGGGGAACAATAAAAATTTCACAAATACAGGAAACAACAAATTATTTGAACTATACCCGGGTGAGGGATTATAGGAACTTTTCAGAAGATAGATTTATATCTAGTATAGCACAGGAAAAATGGGATAGATATTTACTTATACCAGATTCAGACTAATCATTACAGTATTTCACTGAAATTTTCCACAGTATCTGAGACTTATACACCCCTAAACAAGAAAAGAAAATTAAGCAAGCTAGGCTTCCCTGGATTAATGAAAGACTGTTGAAAATGACAAGGGTTTAAAATAGACTCTGGACAAAAGCTAAAAAAAAAAAGCATTTGTCAATGCCAAACGTTTGCTTGCAGTTATTTGCTGTACAGGCATTTGGTACTGATAATGCAGAGGTGAGACCGACCTCTTGTTGTAGCAATAAATTGTCTTTTATTTTTCCTTTTCAACTTGATTGAGCCCCTTAACTTCCTGAATTTGAATATTAAACATCCATGTAAAAGTACCTCTAGTTAAAAAAAAGATCTAGGGGTCTAATTTACAGTACAAAATGTGATGTATCACTGCTGCTTCTTATGAGGCTGGACCCTTATAAATGTGGTATTCATAACATTAGGTACTTTTAAGATGCCACCATCTACTCAGAGTTACTTAAAATGAAAAACAATTTAAGTCCTACTATATAGTGTTCACGACCTTACTATGAAGAAAAACATCCTCAGTGTGTCTCAATGTAATACAAGCTGTATACTCGTATTTGGCATAGCAGTAAACAGATTATATGTAACCAATAACTATATGTTAGGACAACTAGTAAGACCCAAATACTAGTATGAGTGACAAGGAGCACGATCTCTTCAAAAAGTTTGGTCTGGGGAGGGTGTGAGGAAACTTGTGATTAAATTAACCATATGCACACTTTTGCAGCTTTAAACTGGAATAGTTCTTTATTCCTTCCTCTTGCTTCCCTCAGCTGTGCTGCAGTACCTGTGGGAATGGTCATCACATGTAATGCATTTGTGGGAATTAAAAAACAAAAAGCATTTAAATTTATAAGATATCCCATGGGCAATATGCAGTTGGTGTGAGCACTGATGAAGGAGGCACAGGGCTATCTATAGGGCTTTCTAGGTGACAGGGACCTTGCTGTGAATTATGAGCACTGCATAGCAGTTTCTCGGTTGTGCTGACTGAGCTCCTTATTGTGAATGGGGTTTGGAGCTGGTGAGGAGGGCTGCAGGGCTTCAATAATATTTGAATCACTTTACTGAAGTGTTGTCTTTTATCGAAAATGGATAGTGGGCACTGCATCCACCCAGAGACAAGTTAAAATGGTCCTGATGTCAAGTATAGTACTACTCCTTGGGATGCAGTACCTCGCCACCTTTCCAAAGGTTCACTCCACCCATAAGCCAACTCATTGCAAGATCAGTTTCCCCCAAAATGCCATAATTGACAATCTATTAATAATATGCTCACAGACAGTACATATGATCAAATAATAAGGGCTTTGTTAAGGGCAGTGGGAATAGGTTCCAGGGAAAGGAAAGCTGTCATGCAGTGTTAAGTAATAATGCAACAGCGGTTACTGCTGGGCTGTACTTCCAGTGCCCTGCTCGTCATAGTCAAATCATATAGTGAAGCCATCCCCAAACCACATGCAGTGTCTCTGCTTGGCTGTACTGTTGGGTACTACCCAGCCCTACTGGTATTGGTATATATACAACCTAGTTCTTTGGGAGCTCTAAAACTCAAACAGCCTCCACATTTTTGGCCCAGTAGATACCAAGAGGGGAAAAACTAAATAAGATCTAAATTCGCTATTTTAAACAGTTCCCCATAAGAAAAAAAGTTCCTTATGGTAATTTTTGACTTTTTTTTCACCAAACACTTTTAAGTTTCTTTTCAGCTGATATGTCCCAGGCTACCCAACCCCACATCAAATTGCTCTTCTGCTCATTTCTGAGAGATCTCAGGATCCTGCTTATCAGCCACCTCCAACCACAGCTAACGAGATAACCATCAGCGAACTAAAACGGTGACAAAAGAAAAACAAGAAAGAAACCATGTGAAATCAAAGTGAAAAAGATGTTTCGTAGGCCAGAATAGTAGGTGAAAAAACCATTTTATTTGTGGACTGCTTGGGAGTTTTGTGCCATTCACTAAGACAGAAGCCCACAAATAAAAGGGTTATTTCATCTCGAAACAAAAATGACAAGACTAAGACAACAGCAATGGTTGTTTTTCACAATTGATCCCCTTGAAACAAACTAATATGATGAAAAAAGATTTTTACAGTCATCCCCCAGAATCAAAAATGACAGGACTAGGAAAACAGCAGATTGCTTTTTTTTTTTTTTTTTTATACAATCGAATGCCTGCAAAACAAAAATAAGAACACTGAGACTTTAAAATCCAATCCCATCCCATAACAAAAATGACAAGATTAAGCAATGCAAACCCCGCTACAGTCAGATATTTACTCTGTGACCTTGGGTAAGTCATTTCAGTATTCTGCTTAACTAATCTTCTGCCTGGTCCTGACATCAGACACCAGTCATCCCCCCCCCCCCAGTCCAATCACTGCTGTGGCTCACACCACCCAGATTGATGCCGCTGGAACCCAGAACAAAGAACCACATGGCCGGTTAACATCTGATCTTGTTTCCCACCAGCTGATGCCCTGTTGTTCCCGAGTATGGAGACTGCATCTGAAAAGATGCGGCGGCAGCAGTCAGCTTGTGTATGTATAATCTTGAATCTGGTTTGAAATGTAATTCGCTCCATTCAGATTCAGCAACCAGATTCAAGTCAGAAATTTAAAAGCATATAAACAGAGAAATCTGATACTTTTTGTAATCAGATTACCTTCTGAAGCTATTCAAGAGTGCTGGGTTTCTTTTCAAGTCTGATTACCCCAACATGTAAACGTAGGACTGTTCTCAGATTTGATTACTCCAGCATGTAAACGGAGCAAGCTGAAATCCGATTAGAAATTAAGGTAATCAGATTCCATTTTCTAGTTGGATTTCTATCTTGCAGGTAAACGTACTGATTGGCACAGTGGATGACTAAGAGAGGGAGGCGCGTTTCACTGAACTTAATTAAAAAAAAAAAAAAAAGAAAATCACACAGCCACAGAATGAATGGTGTCTGCTCCACTCTGTGTCCTTGATGTGATGGCAAGGCATGCCAAGAAAATGTATGAAGTACCACAGCACGCATGGAAACCGAGGACATGTTTCACGCACTGATTGCGACACTTCTATTTCTTCATGTCGACAATGATACTGAGGGATATGTTGGTAATCGGCATGGAGGGAAGGGAGGTGACATGCAGAGGCAGGCGTTCAATGGAATAATAAATAAATGCTGTTCTGTAGTGTGTAGCTAATGGCAGTGCAGAGCTAGCAGGCAAGATGAACAGGCAGGCGTAGAGTGCATGTACCCTGAAGACACGTTTCATGCAGTGATTGAAGCGGACCTTTTCTTTGAAGCCAATGTCACTGCTGTCACTCTCCTGCCATACACATCTCGCTGCTCTATTGGTGCATATGGGACACGCCCCACAGATTGAGCACTTCACTGGCAGGGACAGGAACACACCTCCAGCAAGTCGTATTCTCCCAAGATGTTTCTTGCGCATGCTAGCAAGCAAACATAAAAATGAGGCAATACAAGTGGAACATTTGTTTAGAACAGCTCTTTATTTGATTAATTTGGAATGCCCATTTACAGATTTCCCTGGCGCCTTAGAATTACAACAGATAAATGGTGCAAATGTCGGAGTCAGTTATAGGAGTGACAAACAGGCAGCAACGTTCACACATTTTATTTCAGAATCAATAAGGATAAAGATGCAAAAATGATTAATAGTAACAATTTTATCTCTGTCCTATGTGACTCAAGCACTGATGCTTCAGAAATGGAAGAGGAGGCAGTCTATATTAGGAAAATGGAAAATTTCTGTTCAGTAAACAAATTTGTTTCTCTTCAGCCAGTCTCTATTCCAAATGGTGAAAGCATTTATAAATCAATAGGTGATGCTTTAGAATTCACATTGGACTGTAAAGACTGGAAAGAAAAAAAATGTTGCTTTTGGATCTGATGGGGCACCTGTCATGTTACGGAAAGTGACTGGGGTGCTTGGCAGGAAGTTGAAAGACATACCTCATTTGTTAGGGATTCAGTGCAGTGCTCACAAGTTGGAGCTTGCTATAAAGCAATCAGCAACATCTATTCCACACATGAAAACAGGTGAAGTCTTAATCAGTATCTATAAAATATACTGTACAGTTAGCCAGTAATATCAGCTACACCATTCACAAACTAGTTAATGTGCCAGGAACCCAGTGGGTTGGGGGGGGGGGAGGAGAGAGAGAGAGAGAGAGGAGAGATCTGTTATTCTATCCAGCTACAAGGCGTTAGTTGTACATTTACAGCACATTGCTTCCACAACAGGGCAAACACAAGATCAGGCTGCTGGGCTGCTCAAAACAATGGGCCTTTCCTGAGGCATTGATGGGGTGAGGAGGATTGGTGCCCATGCTCCCCCCTCCCCAGAAGGATGTCCATGAGATGGTTGGCACAGATTGGGATCACCTGGGCCAATTGGGCAAGTCCCTGCCATTCTGTCACCTGATATACAAGTGGCTGGGGTCGGTGACCCCGTAGGCTGTGGTGGTGGGGGTGATCAGTGGGGTGGTTCTGGTGGCCACAGCGGAAGGGATTGGGTGGCCTCAGGCAGGGGTGGAGTAGTGCAGGGCCACTTTAAAGAGCCACTTGGGTAGCCAGGGTCTCTTTTCCCTGCACCCTCTGAAGAAGGAACCCACTCACAAAACATAGAGCAAGACCACTGCCCATACTGGGGGAACCACTACAGGAGGTTGCAGAGGAATGTCACAGGTTTTCCTGGTAAATGAGTTTTTTTCCTGGGTTTTCATCTCTGTCAGATCTTTACCCTGATTTTGCCAGCCAGGGGGTGGTATCAGAACTGTCACAGCCTTTGTAAGCAGATAGGGAGTTTCTCCATAGTTGCCTGAGGGTGAGCTGGGTTAGCCCGGCTTGGAAATGGAAAAAAGGGGGGCCTCCAGTGCCTAGCATGGAATGGGGGCCTCTCACATGGGTGTTCTTGGGGGGACCTCAGCCATCACTCAGTATGGAATGGCCGAAGTCACTTGGAAATGCCCTGGGAAATGCCAGGCCTGCAGGGGGTTCTGCCACGTTGGGCCCCTGAGGGATGGTTTCCCACGGTGAAGGTCCATACTCTCTGGTGATCAAACACTGGGTGGGGAGGCAGAGAGCCATGCCCAGCATGGATGGTGCTAGGCCTCTCGCTTGGAGGGTCTGGACCTCATGAATTAACCAGCGGCCCATTGCCTTGCCTGGTGGGGCAGGCAGTGGGTGGTTCCTCTCCCTTCATGAGGGGAAGGGAGGAGGGAACATAAACCTTGGAGAGACTCCCTTCAGTGCACATATAGTCTGTATTAGGAATAACAGAGATTGAATAAACAGATGGCTGTGGCCATTTAAATCCTCCAAACTGGTGTGATTATTGTCTTTAAGGGCATGAATGGGGAGGGGGAATGGGTGAAAACTGGACAACCAATAAGTACTATGAGATCTGTCCTCTTTACTCAGTTTCTGGCTGAATACCTTTCTGTCATGATGGCCAGGGACACTGGTTTACCGGGATTGAGAAAGGGCATATTCCATTTTGCATATTGTAAAAAACCGTATTGTCACCGGTGTCTGCTAAGCCAAAATTCGGTTTTACTGGTATTTGATTCTCTGTACTTTATTTAACAATTTTTAACTCTACTAACATGCATTTAAGCAATTTTGACCTCCACTGTTGCACATCCTTCCATCCTTGTACCAATTTAAAGTTGTTTTAGGTACAAGATGTGATGGCAGCAGCACTACAGCCCCCATCCCTAAGGTGTGATGGAGCAGCACTGTGGCCCCATCCTCAGGTGCGATGGCAGCACCAACAGCACTATGGCCCCCATCCTCTGGTGTGATGGCAGCAGCAACATCACTATGACCTCCTCCCTCCCTCAGGTGTGACAGAAGCAGCAGCACCGTGGGCCTCTGGCCCCTTAGGGTGTGATGGCAGCAGTATTACATTCCCCATCCACCAGTGGTGATGACAGAATCACTACAGCCCCCACCCCTTTGGTGTGATGGCAGTAGCAACAATGCAGTCCACATCCTTCAGGGGTGATGGCAGTAGTGACAGCACTATGATCCCCTTTCTTCAACACCTACACCCACATGTACAAGTTACAAATGACTTGGTCTCTTTGCTTGTTAGAACTCAGATATGAATTAATCTGAACCATCACCACTAAGGTGGACTACCTTTGTTTTTTCCTATCTATAATTTAACTGCCTGAATTGGATTTCTGCCTGTGACACTGCTGACCAGGGTTAGGGAACAGACTTGGGTGTTGAAGGGCCAGCTGGTGGGTGAAGGCTTGATTGTCCAACCACTCACGCACTCTCTCCTGGAAGGGAGGGTGGATTCACGGCTCAGCATTTGCTGGCCCCTGGTGGAGGCCAGAGGCACAACAACATGTCAGCCCTCACTGCAGGAGAGAGTGTGACGGATGTAGGCTTGTGCCTTGACATCATGTGGCCTGTCAGAAAATGGGAAACACCCACTGGCCAACTGAAGGACAGCTGTTGGTCCCTCCATAAGCTGGAAGCCCCAGACATGTGTCCGTTCTGACCCCTGCCATGCTCAGGATACACAGGAAGCTCTTTGGGTAATTCTCCTCCCTGCTAGCCTCCACAGGGGTAGAGGCCCACTCAATGAAGGGTTACTTTGGGTTATCTGGTAGCACAGCAGTAAGGGGCAGTGGATGGTGGTCGGAACTCAGCAGCAGTGGTAGGGGCCTTGCAGGCCTGAAGGAGTGGATGGCCAGGGATAGGAGGAGAAAAAAAACTGCTTGAATTTGCTTCTTTGAAATAAAGTGTCTTCACCTAAAAATCCACAAGTGATTAGTGGAGGACCTTCAAATGGATTCATTCATCTCCAGACATGTGGATTCTTTTTTTACTTGGCGTCCATGAAAAGGGTGTCTCCCAGTTTTCATGTCTTTGTTCAGATGTGAATTGAGCACCACTCTGCCCACCAGCATCATACAGCCCCTGGGTCTTACCTCTGTATGTCATTGACTGTGCTTTCAAAATCCACTGGCCAAACATAAGTACACTTAAATACTTAACATTTGCTTTTGTTGAAGCAGTCATCAGAAAACTTTTTGTTGTCACACAGACTGAAACAGCAAGTGGGAGAAAAGGTGCAAATCATCCAGTTCACCTAAATGGAGTGTTAACTGTAAAGTCTTTTCATAAGTAGTAAGGCAGTTTCTTCTTTGTGAACATACTTCCATTCAGACTAGTTTTCATTCAAACAACTGAGGATTTTGGATGGCTCTACTGATTACAGTACAAACTTGAATAAGCTAGTTGGTAACAGTGATCCTGTGTTTAGCAATCTATAACCTAGATGCTCATATGCAAAGAATACAATGAAAATCTGACTAAAATCTAAAACAAGCTTATAAAACACATAAATGTATCTGAACATTTGTCTTTACCTATACAAACTCATTGCAGCCCAAGTAAAACGCAAGCAAATTACATGGTACCCTGACTACTATTCTATGATGTAGTAAAATATATTGGTATTTTTTATATTCTTTCTAAAGCAGGTAAGGCCCACTAGGCAGAACTGTCTTTTTTCAGGAGTGACCTAGAAGCACTGGGGAGGTTAAGTGACTTGCTTGGAGTCACACAGTATGCAAGTGGAGGTTGTGGGAATCAAACCCAAGTCTGCTGGATGTACCTAGTTCAATCACTGTTTGTTACTCTAACCGCTAGGCATGGGTGATTAAACTGAATGGCTGATTACAACAAAGCAGTGCAGGTGATTTCCCTACTGACTCTCTATGCAGCAAAGCAGAAAGAATGCAAAGCACATCAGCATTCATTTTAAGATGCTGAAATCTGGTCGGCCACTGGTGCTACGGATAGCACTATTGTTTGCAATGCCAGTGATCCAGGGTCAGAAGTGAACTCGGGTTGCTGGAGGTCTGGCCAGGTGAGTAGGATCGAGCACCTGGGGGACTGCTCTCCTCCTCTGGGAAGGGTGGGCTGCAGGTCCTGCTGCTTTACCACTACCTGTATGACCACGGGTGGTGGTGCAATGGTGCTGCAGAGTGATCAGGAGGAGAGGAAGCTAGCCAGGATCTGGAGCAGTGGCATGTCTCTATGTGACCTACCTCTTTGGAACTCCTCTAGTACAGATGCCCTCGGGGTCAGAGACCAGAAAACCAGGAACAATCACCGTACATCGGTCACTGGCAGAAGGGACCCAGGTGCCCCAGACTTCATAACCAGGCTCCATGAGGGACCCACTGAGCTGCCTGACACACACTAATGGAGTCTGGAGGGGTGACCTGGGGTGTCCTCCCTTCCCACCTGGGGGGTACAATCCAGGCAGGATAGGGGCAGGCCCACAGGGGCTCCTGAGCATTACCTGGGGTGAAACTAGGGGATACCTAGCCTAGGGATCTCTGAAAAGTTGAGACTGATGCTGTGAGAAGGGGACATAGAAAAAGAAAATAAAAAAAATTTGAAAAGATGCTGAAATCTTAGAGATTCTGTGCAGTGACATGCAATTTCCGTGAAGCACCGGTACAAGAATTCAAAATCCGCAAACCAAGCAGGATTCCGTGATTGTTACTGGTGTTACCGGTAAAAATGGAAACCAGTGTCCCTGATGATGGCCTTCAGTCTAACTCTATAGAGAGATAGTGCAACACTAGAAATGATAGTCAGTAAGGCTGAAAGCATGGTGCTCTGGCTAGAGAACTACCTTGTGCAGGATAAACTTGACAAAGTCTGTAATGAATTGCTCTTGTTCCCTAACCCTGACACAGCTGACAGTGACACTAGGAGCACAAGTCAATGGACAGGCTCAGTCAGTACTCCGGTTCGGTACTATGGATCTGATATTGCTCCCTGACCCTGACACAGCTGACAGTGACACTAGCACAGGTCGACGGACAGGCTCAGCCAATACTCAGGTTCGGTACCATGGATCTGATATCTTCCTTAACTTAGAAAGGGGATATTCTCTAGATAGAACCAAGCAGGCAGTGTTACGTGATGTTATGAGCCTTCTTTCATCAACAGTTGAAAATATTAACTCACAATTTTAAAATTTTAAAACAAAGTCCTATGCTCATTCAGGATATTTAACCCATTACAGTTCCCAGACAACAGTGACCAGCTAGCCCTTTATGGCAATGAGGAAGTCAGAACCCTCACAGAGCACTACAATGACATACTCAAGAAACACAATCATAATGTAAACTTGATTGAAGCTCAGTGGTTACAGCTTAAACCACTTATGAAAAAAATCACTGAATGAGTCTCCGAAATGTCACTATTTGGATTTCTGGCAAAAAATTCTCCATAATGATGCACATGATGTGCAGAGTGAAGTCTGTGGTCCTGTCTGTCTCCCGTGACTACATCTGAACTAATGCGTGTCAAGCTGTCGGATGCTAGCATTGCTACATTTGACCTGCAGGATGCCATGACGCTATGGTTCAAATCTGGAAAACAAAAGAGAAGACCTCATGTGAGTCCATATGGCTGCAGAGATTCAAATTCTGATTCAGAAATAGACTAGACTAGACAGTTAGTGTTTTAGTGAGAAAGACACTGAAAAATAACCCCCCAAAGCACCAGTTTTTTCTATTTCCACATTGCAGTCTGTTTTATGTTACATATTTCAAAATTCACCTCACAAAAATGTGGACAGGGTAAACTTTAGTTGGACAGGCAAAATTTACACCCCACTTGTCTCTTGGACAGGCATCTCAGAAAAATATTTCTAGCCCTGGGTTGATAGAAAAACACCCAAGATTTCAGACAACTGAAGGGTTGGCTTAAGAAGATGGTGCGAAAGAGAGAGAGAGAGAGAGGTTTATTTTTCAAAGGAATTGGGATAGGTTTAACAGGGACTAAACACTGTATGGCCAGGATGGTTTAGATTTGAATAGGTATGGCTCAAGAGTACTTGGGGGACAAATACACAGAAGTATTGAGACTTGTTTAAACTGACTAAGGAGAGGATTGGGGGTGGAGCACAAACCACTGATAGTACACAAAGCAAAAGCACAAAGATAAGGGGGAAATAACAAGGGATTGGAAAGTCTTGCTTACAAATGCAAGGAGCTTAGTGAAAAAGAAGGAAGAACTAGAATATATTTTAATTAATGAAGGAGCTGATTTGGGTGCTATCACCGAAACATGGTGGCAGGAGAAGGACATGTGGGAAGGAATATGGAGTGCTGTCAGCTGTTCAGCAGACAAAGGAAAGGAAAGGAAGGAAATGAGGGGCTATAGCATTATATGTTAGCAGAGTTAATTCCACATGAAAGTGGTATAGATCTAGAGCAACTTCAGTTGAAATGTATCCCAATTACCAGGGAAAAAACATAATAGTGGTTTAGTTTACAGGCCACCTGCAAACAGAATGGATTTTAATCAGAAAATTTTGGAACATCTGGGATGCAGAGGATAGAATAACACTGATAGGCAACTTTAACATGCCTAGTATTAATCGGGATGCCAGGAAAGGCAAGACAACAGTGGAAAAATCTGTATACATACCATTAAACTAAATCTTGACCAATATGTTAAATCAGGAACAAGAGGAAAGCATATTTTGAATCTTAGTTTTGTAAATAATTTAGTGGATCAAATGGCAAACTGCAGAATGGTGGAACCACTGGGGGGCAATGATCACAGTGTGGCAATGTTTGAAGTCTTAGAGGCAAACTGCAGGATAAGTGGTAAAACAAAAATTAGATGTTTTAATAAAACAGATTTTGACGGGATGAGGGATGAATTTTGAAACTGGCAGTAGAAGTCTCAGCTAACAAATAAGGACCTAAAGGAGTTGGGAGAATTACTTTTGCATAAACTAAAATAACTTATAGATAAATATATACCTGAAAACTTGAAATATAGTACAAATTTGAAGGATACTGGGATGGTTTAATAAAAAAAGGTTAAAACAAAGATATGGAGAACAAAAAGGGTATGGGAAAGCAAAAAAAAAATCAAAAATTAAACTCAAAGGAAGCATGGGACTTATATAGGGAAAGAACAAATAAGTGTAAAAATATATCAAGAAAGCAAAAAGGAATACAAACTCCAGTTGGCAATAAAAGTCATGGATAATCATAAATCCTTTTATAATTATGTGAATTATACGAGGAGCAGTGTATCACAAGTTGGACCTCTAGTAGATAAAAATGGAAGTCTAGTTGCAGACAAAAAACAGATGGCTGAGATTTTAAGCAAATATTTCTGTACCATGTTTAGGGCCAAAGAAAATCCCATACCTAGACAGAAAAATCAGAATAAACCAATAATTATGATTGAGGTAGAGGATATTAAAACTAGGCTGAGCCACATAAATCCAAATAAGGCACCTGGCCCTGCTGGACTGCATCCTAGAATAATCAAAGAATTGGCTAATGAATTAGCTGAACCAGTAGCAAACATTTTTTAGTACTCACCGTACAGTAGAAATGTGGTATGGAAGGAAATGGAAGGGGAAATTGCTTAACCAGGAAAGGCACACTAAGCTGGAGCTTGTTTCCAGGTGCGACCTGGGAGCACAAGGAAGTTGAGTGGCTTGCTCAGGGTGACACATTATGCAAGAGGTCCCTAGTGGAATTCAAACCCAGGTCTCCAGGTTTGAAGCTCAGTGCCCTTTACCACTGTGCTATACTGCCTCCTATCTTACTGGAGAAATGCTACAGTCATCTCGATATAAAAAGGTGGAAAATCAGATTGTAAAAACCACAGTCCTGTATGTTTAACCTCTGTCTTGGGTAAAATGTTAGAAAAAAAATAGTGAACGAAGAAATAGATTTACTATCACAAATAGTTTGAATAATACCACACGACATGGCTTTACAAAAGGCAGAAATTACCTGACAAATGAACTGGATTTTTTCAATAGGGTCAGTACGGCTTTGGATCACTGGAGTCCAGTGAACATTATCTTCCTTGACTGCAGTAAGGTATTTGACACAGTGCATCATCCCAAATTATTAGCCAAATTAAGGAAAATGGGATGAATGTAAGACTGGTTGACTGGGATGAATCCTGGCTCATGAATAGAAGACAGCAAGTGATATTAAGAAGGGAAAACTCTAAATGGTGAACAGTGACTAGCAGGGTGCTGCAGGATCAGCTTTGGGGCCATAACTTATTTATGTGCCGCAGAAACACTAGGCAGCAGCAGGAGCAGGAGTGCAGTTCCGGGACGTGCTTTGTTTTCTTCTTTTTTCTGTTTATTTTGATATTGGAATTGTTTGTGCTGTGAGGGGATAAGTTGGTGGGGATTTAAATCAGTACTGTGAGTTACAGCTGTTACTGAGTGAAATTCTGGGCTGTGATATTTAATCTGTGCTGTCTGAATTTTTGGAGCTGTTACTGGTGAGATTATCTTAGGTGTGGAGCTCAGACAGGAAGCTGCTGTTTGGTCTTGTGCCTTTGTGTGGGCATTGAGAGGTCTTGGTGGGGAAAGGTTCAGGGCTTATTGACTCTCATGAGAGTCGGGGGTAGGGCCCAAATCCTCACGCTCCCACCCCAGAGTACTTTATAGTTATAGGGAGGAGCTATCCTATGACTGGTAGACAGGACTGCCAGGTGCAGCCCATTTCATTCCCTGGTCAGAAGTATGAAAGTCACAAGGCATGGAAACACATAACTTTTAAACAGGGAAAATCTCACCCTTGGGCCTAAATCAAATGCTTTACACAGGCAAGAGGAGAATATGGGGGGAACCACATTGGAGGGGCAAATGGAGCAGGGTGAAGACAGATCCAGGACAGGATCCCAATACTTCAAAGGCTGGGGGGCATATTTGGGGTGGTGGTAGTACGGTGTACTGGTTGTGGGTCTGCCATGGTATTGAATATAGCCTGGAAAATGGGGGGAGGGGTGTATGGTATGTAGGCAGATTGCACAGCTTAGGAGGAGGTGGGATGGCTGAGATAGGCACTAAGCTGGAAAGGGAGAGGAGTAGATGGGGGACATGAGGGGTCCCATCAAGGGAGCTATAGCAGCAAGTGGGGGGGCTGGGGGGACAAGGCACAGTCAAAAGGGGAGCTGCAGGGGAACAAGGAGCAAACCCAGCTGCTAGAAAGGGAAGATGGGATGGGGATTGGAAGAAAGTTGGGGAGCACGAATACAAGGGAAGGGGGTAGGGAAAAGCACTGGAGGAGATTGAGGAATCCCGGATAAGGGCAGCAATGGGCACTAGAGAAACCTGAGGCAGGTGATACAGTATAAAAATACAAAACCTGCACTGAAGGCAAGGAAGGAGGGAGCAAAGGGAGGACTATTGACCAGAGGGGTACAGGCTGTGGGCTTAGAACAGAAGAATAGATTTGCACCACTAGAGGCGCTAAATGGGGGTGATCAGGAAAAAGGAGCTGAAGAGCACACAGGGGAAGAAGGAGAGGCAAGCATGAAGGTAGGTGCAGAACAATTGGAAAAGGGGGAGGCCCTATCAGGTAAGACCAACAGGCAAGCCCAGAAGGGGGGGGTGGGTCAGCGTGCTCAGGTTCAGAGGAGCAAAAGCTAGATGGGGAGGAAGGTCCCCAGGGAAAATCAGGCAGGATATGGGCAGGGACACATAAACAAGGAGGGGAAAAGTTAGAAAATGGAGGGGCAGAGGCAGGCAGCCTGACAGATGGAGCCTGGGGAGCAAAGCTGGGGGGGTGCAGAGCGAAGAAGCTGGGGGAGCACAGAGGCAGGATAGTGCTTCAGGAAGTGAAATGGGCAAAGGGGGTATTGATAATAAGGTAGGAAATAGGATGCAGGGGGTTGGGGGAAGGATGGTAGGGAGATGCGATCAGAAGGAGCTAGAGATCAGGGTCCTACTGGTTGAAGACTCTATAATAAAAGGGATTAGGTGGAGGGAAGGGGAGACAAAAACAGCGCAGTGTGGGTGGAGTGTCTGCTGGGCATGACAACAGCGAAGGTCACTCATTATATCCCCTTAAGGGGGAGGCTGCAGAATGAGAAAATGCACCTGCTGTTCCAACCGGGAACGAATGACCTGGCAGGAAGTAGATACATAGACACTGTCGGCAGATGAGAGCCTATGGCCCACCCAGTCTGCCCATTTGAGCTTGTAAGTTCCCTTTATGTTTTTCTAGAAGTCTGTTGCCCCTTACCCCGACTTTCAGAATTCCCTTATGTCTATCCCATGCATTCTTAAATCCCATGATTGTTTCAGCCCCCACCACTTCCTCTGGCAGGGTGTTCCACTTGTCCATCACCCTTTCTGTGAAGAAATTCTTTCTCATGTTTCCTCTTAATCACCCTCCCTCCAACTTCATCCCATGCCCTCTAGTCCTGGAACATCTTTTTCACTGGAAAATAGTGTATTCCTGCACCCTGTTTCTCCCTGTTAGGTACTTGTATGTCTCTATCATATCACCTTTCTCCCTCTTCTCCTCCAGGGAGTACATATTCAAGTCCTTCAGCCTGTCCTCACAGGACTTGTGATGCAATCCCTGTACCATCTGTGTTGCCCTCCTCTGAACCTTCTCTACCCTGTCTATGTCCTTACATAGGTGAGGTCTCCAGAACTGTACACTGTACTCCAGGTGGGGCCTCACTAAGGTCTTGAATAGAGGAATTATGACCTCCCTTTTCCTGCTGGTGATGCCCCTGCCTATGAATCCCAGCATCCTATTTGCTTTATCTGCTGCCTTGTCGCACTGTTTCCCTACCTTGAGGTCATCAGAGATAATAACCCCAAGGTCCCTTTCCTGCTTGGTGCATGCTATATCCTCATCCCCCAACTGATATATTGTTCCAGGATTTTTGTGCCCCAGAATCATTATCCTGTACTTCTCAGCCTTCTTAGTAGCCTGATGGAGGTGCAGCCTAGATTCAGATCTCTAACTAGATACTGTAGCAGTCTGGGGTTACATACATAGGTACAAAGATGCCAGCAGAAGAAGACCATTTGGTCTATCAAGTCTGTGAGTATTGCAGGGTCCATAGCTTGAGCTAATGTCCCTGCCCTCCCTCACCACTCCTCCCATCTTCTCTACCCATGACCCTTACCCTGCCCCTATGCCTGTCCCAGCCTCTCTTAAAACTGCCCACTGTCTTCAATGAGATTACCTCTTCTGGCAGCACATTCCAAGTGTCCACCACCCTCTCTGTGAAGAAGTGTTTCCTGACCTCCCTCCTAAACCTCCCACCCTCCAGCTTAAGACTGTGCCCCCTCGTGTTATGGTTGCCACTCAGCTTAAAGAGACTCTCCTTATCAATCTTATTTATCCCTTTCAAATACTTGAAGGTACCAATCATGTGCCCCCTCTCTTTCTGCTGTCTTCCAGGGAGTACATGTTCAGTGCCTTCATCCTCTCTTCATATGCCTTACCCTGCTGACCAGCTATCATCTTTGTAGCCCTCCTCTGGACCTTCTCCAGCAGGTTAATGTCCTTTTTGAGGTGTGGGCACCAGTACTGAACTCCATACTCTAGATGCGGCCTTATCAGTGACCTGTACAAGGGCAGTATAACCTCCTCTCTCCTATTACTGATCCCCCTAGATATGCATCCCAGCATCTTGTTTACCTTTGCTGCTGCTTTCTTGCACTGCATGGAGTGCTTCAGGTAACTAGTGATCATCACTCCTAGGTCCTTCTCCTCCTCTGATGCAGATACTTGGACTCCATCCAGGTAGTACTCTGTCTTAGGATCTTGGCTCCAATATGCATAACTTTGCATTTCTTGGCATTGAAGCCAAGCTGCCATATCCTGTACCACCTCCTAGCTTTTCCAGATCTTCTTGTAGGTCCTGTATCCCTTCAGCTGTGTCCACTCTCCCACAGAGTTTGGTGTCATCTGCAAATAGGCACATGTTGCCCTTAATGCCATCTCCAATATCAATGATGAATACATTGAACAAAATTGGCTCCAGCAACAAGCCCTGCCGGACCCCACTGGTTACCTGTCTGGTGCCAGATAACTCTCCCCCCACAACCACCCTCTGGGTTCTGTCCTTCAGCCAGTTTTCTACCAATCTGGCCATCTTTTCCCCAACCCCAAGATTCACCAACTTCCTGATTAACCTTTTGTGGGGCACAGAGTCAAAGGCCTTGCTGAAATCAAGATAGAGGATGTCTGCCGTTTGGCCCCTGTCTACTGTCTTAGTGACACAGTCAAAGAAGTCAATCAGATTTGTTTGACACGATCTCTCCCCCATGAAGCTATGCTGCCTCGCATCCTGGAGACCGTGCTCCTCTAAATCAGTTTGAATCAGTGGTGTTCTCAGAGGTGTTACCAGTACCAAGGACAAGTACTGATAGGAAGTCAAGGATTAGGGAGTTCAAGTGGCTGGTTGGGTGGTGTGAGCAAATGGGATATGGCTTGGTAGGGGACTGAGGACCTACATGGGAGGATGAGAGCCTATTTGCACCAGACCGACTGCACCTGAATAAGGAGGGGGTAGCAATGCTAAAATGCAAGCTAGGAGAATACATAGCAGATATCTACACTTTAAACTAGGTATGGGGGGTGGTGGGGACAAATCTGCACCACAAGGAGGGGAAGACTTGGGCTACCAGCACCCCCCAGGATAGCACTACATGACTGGGCAAGAGGGTGATGGGTGCAAGGGGAAACAAAGGGGGAGACTGGTGGAAGGGACTGTCAGCAAATGCCAGGAGTTTAGGAAATAAGATGGTGGATCTGGAGGCCATCATGAGGGATGAGAGATTAGATTTAGTTGCAATAAGTGAGACCTGGTGGACAGACCATCACACCTGGGAAACAACCATTCCAGGTTATAGAATGTTTAGAAGGGACAGGGAAGGCAAGGGAGGAGTTGCCTTATATGTCAGGGATGGCATTAGTGTTACTGAAGGGCAGGAGGAGGAAGGGGAGACTGAGCTGCTGTGGGTAACACTAGGTAGGAAGACAGGTGAATCCCTGTGGATGGGGGTGGTATACAGGCCTCCTGCGCAAGGAGAGGAAGACTATTGATGGCTAACTCAGGCAATCACAAGGCTGGCACAGAAAGGTGAACTGCTACTGGTAGGTGATCTGGACCTCCCAAATGTTGATTGGGAAATCCCAGATGCAGCGTTGGCAAGGAGCAGGGAGGTATTAGCCAAGCTGCAGGGGGTATTCCTTCAACAGCTGGTCAGGGAAACAATGTGGGGAAACAACTTGTTGGATGTGGACCTGACTAAGGGGGAAGAGTGTGGAGGAGGTGTGGATGGGAGAAGCCTTGGACACCAGTGACCACAGCATGGTACGGTTCAGGGTCAGGGCAGGGAGGGAGACAAGTAAGACTAATATGACAGTCATGGACTTCAGACACACAGACTTTAATTAGATGAGAAAGGCAGGGAAAAAATGGAGGCTATGGAGAAGATAGGGGCAGTGGAGGAACTCTGGGGAGCTATCGGGGGGCATTCAGGAAGCAGCAGAAATGTGCATAAAAAAGGCCAGAAAGAACAAGAAGGGTAGGAGACCACTCTGGTTCACTAGGGAGGTGGTGGGACATTCAGGAAAAGGAGGAAGGTGTTCAGAAAATTTAAGATGACACTTAGAGAGGAGGATAGGGAGGCATATAGGAAGAAGAGGAGTCTAGCAGAGAGGGAGATCAGAAGGGCAAAAGCAGCCACTGAGGACAAAATAGCCAAAAGGGCAGGTGGGGGGATAAAACATTTTTTAGATATGTGAGGGAGAGGAAAAGAGCAGGGCAGCGGTTTGCTAGACTGAGGGGGGAAGGGGGGATAAACTTCGAGCAGGACTACAAAAAGACAGAGGCACTAAATGAGTATTTTAGCTCGGTGTTCATGGAGGAGGTGGGAGGCAGCGATCCAATGCTAGTGCCCAAGGGGAAGGAGGGCAAATGGGTGGATCAGAGCCCATTCACTGTGGATAGGGTCAGGGCTGAGCTGGATAGAATAAGGGTGGACAAGGCAATGGGGCCTGATGGGTTGCACCCCAGGGTGATCAAGGAATTGAGAGAGGAGCTGGCTGCACCCTTGACAAGGCTCTTTAACCTATTCCTGGATACAGGGAGGGTGCCAGAAGACTGGATGAGGGCTTACATAGTGCCCTTGTACAAGGGAGGTAGCAGGGGGCTGAAAGAGAACTACCACCTAGTCAGACTCACGTCTGTGGTGGGGATAGTAATGGAGGCATTAATCAAGGAGAGGGTGGTGAATTACCTGGAGGAGTGTGGCTTGCAGGACAGCAGACAGTATGGCTTCACCAAGGGGAAATCATGCCAGACCAACCTAATTGAGTTCTTTGATTGGGTGACTCAGGCAATCAACCAGGGATGGGTGGTAGACGTGGCCTATCCGGACTTCAGCAAGGCCTTTGACACCATCCCTCACAGGAGGTTGGTGAGCAAGATGGAATGCATGGGGCTGGGAGGGAAAATAGTAGGCTGGGTGGAGGCCTGGCTAGTGGGGAGAACTCAGAGGGTAGTGCTTAATGGGATGTACTCCAAGATGGCATGGGTGAGGAGTGGAGTGCCACAGGGGTCAGTTTTACATCTGCTTCTCTTCAACATCTACATCAGTGATATTGCGGAGGGTTAGAGAGCGAGGGTGTGCCTATTTGCCGATGATACAAAAATCTGCAATAGGGTGGACACCCTGGAAGGGGTGGAAAACATGAGAAGGGACCTCAAGAAGCTCGAGGAGCGGGCCAGGAAATGGCAGCTGAGGTTTAATGCCAAGAAGTGCACTGTGATGCACCTAGGGAGGAAAAACATGAAAGCGGGGTACACGCTGGATGGGGAGGAAATCAAAGAATCAGAACAGGAAAGGGATCTGGGGATCATAGTCTCCTCAAACCTTAAAGATCAATGGCAACCATTTTACGCATTATCAAAAAAAGTCTAAATTCAGGTTCCTGTTTCATGAGTAGTGTTTCCTGAAAATGTCATGCTATTTGGTTTTGTGTTTTTCTTTAAAGAGCAGCTGACACCTTCAGGAAAACTTTAACAAAACATAATATTTAGATGCAGTTCGGCTTGTATTTCTCATTATTTCTGTATTCCTCCTCCTCATTATTTATTACCGGTGTAATCTGCATCAAAATAGGATTTTTTCTCCTGAAGAGTTAATCTATTCATGTTGCTTTCTCCCTACCTGAGGTCATAATGTACTGCTTGTGACATCACAGTTACTCCCATGGCAATAGATTGTGATGTCACAGCACAGGATTATGACTTGAAGTAGGGAGTAAGCTAAAGAGGCAGATGAAGTCTAAGGTATAAAGATCATGTATTCATGCAAATTTCCTCAGTAATAAATAATGGTGAGGAGAAATCTATAGAATATATATGGAATGCAAGCTGAATTGTACCTAAATATCATGTTTTTCAAAGTTTTCTTTGAGGCATCAGCAGCTCTTTAAATCAGCATTTGTTAACTTATGCTGCACTAACTGGAAACAGTCAGGCTGTTTCTGTCCCTCTGACTGAGCCTTGGAGAATGATGACATCATATTGGGCTGGAGTGTAAATCCCTGCTTCACTGAAGAACTCAAGAGCTGTTAACTTTCCATTTAGAGCAATTTATGAGTTAATTGTTTGCTGTCCACTAACTCAGTCTCTGGTATTTGTTCAGATGAGTTGGCTGAAAATCCACATTTTGTTCTTCTGAAAAGCTGATCATTTGAATGTCAGTGCTGAACTGAAGTGGTATGCATTTGAGAAATCAGCTGGTCTGTATCACAGCTGCTGCCAATACATTCTCATAAAAAACTTTGTTTTTTTCTGGCTATATAACACTGGGTTGTTTATTATAATGGATATAAAATAAATCTAAAGTCTGTTAATTCATACCAGTAGTTTGTCTTTGAAGTAGCCTCAATAAATAGGTTCATGTAAGAACTTTTTTTTCCTCCCAGATTGACAAACAGATGCCTGCCACACGCTGATATTTCAGGCACATGCATTATATGAACTCACAAATTTCAGTTCTTTGATGGTTTCTGTGTGAAAATACATGGGCCCAGATATTCAAAAGGGTTGCGCCATGCGCAACAGGGTTGCGCATGCGCAAGTCCTACATTGTGCCATTCTGCGATATTCAGCAGGAGGCAGTTGCGCCACTGAAAACAGGTTGAGCAACAGCGCAATGCAAATGAATGCATGCTCAACAGGAGGGGAGGAACCATGCATAAACTGCACAACCCATTATTCAGTCGGGGTTGTGCAGAATGACTGACGCAACTCTGACCTGCATACCACTGCACACAACTTTGAGCCAAAAAAGGATCAAGTTGAGGGCCACTCCACAGGTGAGCTGCTGCTGCATTGCAGGGCGCAACACAGCAGCTGCCACCCGTGGCTGGCCCCCAACTCAGTCCCTGTGCCCCCACCAGCCCGATTGTGGGCAGAACGTGAAAAGAACCCCCGCCCAAACATCTCCCTAATGCCCGATCGCGGCAGAATGTATAATGACAACCCCCAAACATCTCCAATTCTCGCATCGCAGGTATGTATAATGACATCCTCCAAATATTCTCATCGCTCATCGCTGGCAGTGTATACTGACAACCCTCAGCAAGCCCGATCGGGGCAGAATGACACCCAATCATCTTTCAATGCTCGTCGGCGGCATGTTGCTGGCTGTCTCGCCCCAATGCCCGATCGCTGGCAGAACATGAACAACCTCAGGCCCGATCGCGGGCAGAATGCAAAAAGACCCCCACCTGAATATCTCCCTGTGGTCCAGTGGACCATAATGCCCATCGGCAGATCTTCAGTGATTAACTTCAAACACTCCCTGGTGTTCATTGTCCCCCACCCCACCTATCCACGAAGCCCTTCTCACCCCGCCTCCCCAGCAGCCGGTGGCGGCAGCATCCACTCATTCGTCGCTCGCCACCGATTGTTAGCGACGCCACTGGAGCCAGAGCCACCGGGCAGTAGCTCATACCGCATATGACAGTTCCGATTTGTGAATGATGTTCATTCACAAATCTGACTGTTTAGCGGTACGGGCTGCACGCCCATTGGCTCAGCCTGCACCACGGGCGGCAGCCCTACCGACAGTCAGTCGGCGGGCGCGGAGCGGCAGGCGGGTGGATGCTGCCGCCGCCAGCCGGGGAGCAGTGGTGGGGCTTCATGGTGGGTGGGTGGGGACACCAGACACCAGGGAGATGTTTGGGGTTGTCACTGGACATTCTGCTCGCGATCAAGTATTACGTCCACTGACCACCAGGAGATATTCGGTTGGGGGTCTTTACATTCTGCCCGCGATCAGGGCACTGGGGTTGTTTTTCACATTCTGCCCACGATTGGGCATTGGGAGATGTTTGTGGGGTTGTCATTATACCTTACTGCCCGCGATCGGGCATTGGAGATGTTTGGGGGTTAGTTATTATATGCTCTGCCCGCGATCGGGCATTGGGAGATGTTTGGGTGGGGGGTTATCAGTATACATTCTGCCCATGATCGGGATTGGGAGATGTTTGGGGGTTGTTATTATACATACTGCCCGCGATCGGGCATTGGAGATGCTTGGGGTTGTTATTATACATACTGCCCGGCGATCGGGCATTGGGAGATGTTTGGGGGTTGTCATTATAATGCTCTGCCCACGATCGAGCATTGGGAGATGTTTGGGCGGGGTTGTTTTCACATTCTGCCCGCGATTGGGCTGCAGGTGCGCCGGTCCCCAAAGGCTGCTGCCTGGCAGGGGTGGCCAGGCTTAAGTCCGGGATCGGGCGACCTACATGCTAATGGCATGCAAATGGCGCCATAATCAGATGCAAATGGCCCCCCCTGTGCCTTGCATGAATTATGGCCCCATTTGCATGTCACCTTTTGAATATCGGAAATTTGTGCATGGCGCAATGGTACTTGTGCCACCGCAGGTTTAATGCTCAACTCTGACAACTTGCGGTGGTGCAAGTTCCACTGCGCCATGCACAGTGGCTGTGGCTGGGGGGTGATATTCAAAGGAGTTGCTCAATAGTGCAACTCCTTTGAATATCGCCCCGGCCACACCCCTGCGCAACTATTTTGAGCAGCGCAAGGGCTTGCGCCTCAGAATGGCGCAGTTTGAATATCCGGGCCATAATGTATAACTAGGAACAGTATATAGCATCCTGATGCCCCTGTTTCCTGTGCCATAGTTGAGGCAGCTTCACTCTGCTGCACCATCCCCTATCCAACAAGCCCCCTGTCTCGTGCCCCACATTTGAGGCTGCTGCACCCTGCTGCCCACTGTCTTCTCCCACACAGTTGGGGTTGCTGCACCCTGTTGCCCCCATCATCTGCCTGAACAGTCAGGGCTGCTGAACCATGTTGTCCCATTCCTGAACAGTTGGGGTTGTTGTACCTTACTGTCCTCTATCCCCCAAGCTCATAGTTGGGGATATTGCACCCTGTTGCCCCTTGTTCCCCTCTCCACAGTCAGGGCTGCTGTGCTTTGCTACACCATGGGATCCCATGTCTCCTGCCTCTACAGCTGGGGCTGCTGCACCATGCAGCCCCATGTCTCCTGCCTCTACAGCTGGGGCTGCTGCACCATGCAGCCCCATGTCTCCTGCCTCACAGCTGGGGCTGCTGCACCATGCAGCCCCATGTCTCCTGCCTCTACAGCTGGGGCTGCTGCACCATGCAGCCCCATGTCTCCTGCCTCTACAGCTGGGACTGCTGCACCATGCAGCCCCATGTCTCCTGCCTCTACAGCTGGGGCTGCTGCAGGGATGGCATTAAGGTTTCGGCAAGGTGTGCTCCTTCAAAACTTAGGAGTATACATTGACAAAATGTAGACCTAAAATATGTGCTCCTGACCATTGCATGTGTGCTTCTATGCACATAATGATATTTTGAAAGGGTATGTGAATTAAAAGACTTTTAACATGTGTAGGAGTGCCAGTATATCACTAAAATGTGTTATGCAACTGTTTAGAAGAACAATCATTGTGTGAAGAGAAAGTGTATTAAAACATTAAGGTCATATATGGACAAGTACTTCGATGTTATGCCTGGTATGTACCACTCTATTTTATTGTACAGACAGTACAGTTTCTAAATCTATTGTAAATGTAATACTAATTTTTTTTATTTTGTAGGTACGGCGAGTGGACTCCAGCAGCAGTACACTGTATAGTACTTATTGCTTATTTGTGTATGCGTCGGTATAAGATTAATCTGCCAGCAGTTTGACATTATGATCAAAGTAGCAATACATAGAGAACATGAGGCTGAGCCACAGCATGCTGTGAATAAACTTATGGATAAAGTGTCTGACAGACTCGTACCATTTAGTGTTAGTTACAATTTGATGAAGTTGCTGTTCTAATAAAGGCTAATTACATTTTTATGAAAGTAAAGAATGAAGTTTGTATAAACCTACCAGGGATGGGATTTGTGATATTGTCAGACGGTAGACCACCCACCAGCCAGGGTCAGAAAGTGATTGTGCCTTGGATTCATGGAAGAACATTCATCAATGTACCACTAGAAATATTAAGCTTGTTAAGAAGCACTAAGCGTTTAACATTTTACCATAGCATATACTATATTTGCATCATTTATGAACCAGTCGCACACAAAGATGAAAAGTTAATCATATTGTGTATATTTATTGAAGGTGTAGAACACCGTTATGCCAACATTATACACACAGTGGTTTTTGTAAATGATACGGAGAGTCAAAGCTCTAAAGAACAAAGTCTAAATCATACAGCAGTACATTAGTGGTATCAAGGTTGTGCTTTTCAGTTCCTTTTTTTAATATGTATATAGTTATAGTAAGCATAAAATAGTTTAACACATTAGTTGTGTGGACAGAGTGGCCACATTGTTTTTTGTATGCAGTTTTCTTTTGCATCATTATGCACATTTTTCCTGCACACACTTCATGTTCCAGAAGAAACAAATACTCACAGTAATGTTTCTTCTAATGGAGTGTTGCTTGCTGTATTCTGACACTATGCATTTTCCTCAGCACTTGGAGTGCCCTGGAGAGTATGTTCCATATAATAGCGCAGTGCACTTTTTACATCTAAACTGTCACCTGAAGAAGAGTGATCAGAGAAAAACACAGGCAGAGACATGGACATGTTAAGATGAAAATCTAAAACTACTTTAGGAAGCAATTCTCCATTTGTTCTGAAGACAACCTTATCCTTGTGAAAGGAAATATTCACATTCTACATGCAGGGCCTGTAACTCTGATTCTCCTGGTAATGGCTACCAGGAAATTGGAACATAGTCTTCCAAGTCAAGTACTTTAGCTCAGCTGAACACAAGAGTTTGAAGGAGGGCTGCATGAGCCATGTAATACAAATATTCAGATCCCAAGCAGGAGTTGGGTCCCTAAATGGGGTGTTAATGAGATGAACAAGAACTTTGAAAAACTTACTGAACACAGGCAGGGTGAGAAGCAAGGGAATATGCCTAACCTGCAGAGAGAAAAGTAGAGACAGTTGCTGGTTGAACCTTAAGAGTGGTAGGCCTAAGGCCTAAGCTATTTAAATGGACTAAATAGTCCAAGGCTGTGGAAATGCTAGTGGAATCTATCTGTATATTCCTCCGAGAACACCAGATGCTGAATCTCGTCCACTTGGTGTTATATGGGTTTTTGTGCCGGAATGTCTCCTAGAAACCTTACAAATATCAGACTCATTTTGAGAGATGTAGTCCTGCATACTCTTAACTCTTGAGCCATGTTTTGAGTTAATGAGATAGGAGATTGGGGTATCAAAAAAGTGTCCCATGGTGTGGTGGTGAGAGGACAGTAGGTTGTGCCTCCTGGGAAGAAGAAAGACAGGGGAATTGTCACTGCTAGAGGAACAGCAACAGGGGATGCCAATTTGGTTGCCTGGCCCAATCCGGTGCCACCAATATATCACTGTGCAAGTGCAATCCCGATGTGGGTGGGATGAGAACCCATGACCTTCTGGTCCAGAGGCAGATGTGCTACCAACTGAGCCATGCTGACATTTGGAACCTGGCTGGCTTCCTGGACAACTGCAGTGAAAGCTGCTTTGTGGTGTATAAGGCTACAACCACTAGAATGCATTTTGTAAAGAGTCTGTGGGCAGGGTTTGGGCCAAAGGGCATTGCTTTGAACTGATAATGGCTGAAAGGCAATGTGAGTGAGGCTGAACTACTTTATGGGAGAATCTGATTGGAATGTGTAAATAGGCATCCTTGGGATCCAAGGTCTACGGACGTTATCCTGTCTCCTGGTGTCAGGAAAAAATATTTCCCAGAGTCACGATTCTGAACTTTTGTTTCATAAGATGTTCATTCAGATATCTTAGGTGACAGGTCTAGGATGGCCTTGGGTCACTACTTCCGATTTGTGGTAGGAAGGGAAGCAGGCGGAGTAAAGAATCTGACAGTTGCATTGGAATGTACCAGGGGGCAGAATTTTAAAAAACAAGCTCAACGTTCTATTGTTTTGCATAGAGAACTTAACTCTCCATGGCAGTTCAAGTGCTGAGGTGGCTACATGCATATTGTCAGAATACAGCAAGACTTCATGTTGTTTGAAGGGCTCATTGTAATTTGTTATCCTCACACTGTCTTAATGGAGATTAGAATAAATATAGTGCTGATCTTTATCATTTAAACAGAGGCACACATGCTATTGTCCTACACTGTTGATATTACAAAAATACAGAAGCGCTTGACCTACACTATGATGGATTTAATAGAATACAGTGCATGCTGCATGGCAGTCAGATTTGTAATGTCTATAGAATATTTTGTTTGGCATTGGCAATACTCACATTTTTTATGTGGCTTGAAGAGAAATTGACTGAAATGGGCCAGACATATTGTAAGATCAGATCAGAGCTTGTAAGCTGAAATGTAATGCCGTGTTATGTATGCTACTCAAATCTACTTTTGTATGACTGCACTGTATGCTACAGAAATCCACCATCTGTGGTAGGACTGCTGCTTTGCTATGTAGCCTGCCTTTCAGGATATCCACCAGTGAAATACAGACTGAAATAGCATTAATAAATGAAATGTGGACTAACTTGATTCATCATTACAATAGCAGTGTCAGACAACTTTTCCTCTAGCTGTTAAAAATGCATGCAACTGCTTCTGTTAGTTTTCACACTTCTTACTATGCCCTGTCATTGTCCTGGAAAGGGTCCATTTCATGGTTGTTGAAATGTCATTGTTCCTGAGAGCTGCATTAGAATATGAGAATGTGATGCCTAAAGCCTTTAAACTCCCCAGTATGCCGGTCTACTGAAGTAGTTTTAAGAGAAGCAAGCTCTAAGAAGGTGTGAAATAACTCATTTACTTTCAATGACTTTTACAAGCTATCGGACTGGAGTTGTAATGTGCCCCTCCCTTTTAAACTCCATCTGGTTTATAATTTTCCAGCGAGTTTTTGCAGGGTATTTGTTATTTCAACAGAGATTCATGATATAAATGGTTAATCTGACATGTTCTCATATGCTAATGCAGCACCAGCGGTCAGGAATAATGAGATGTCAACAACCACGGAATGGACCCTCCCAGGAGAACAGTGACAGGGCATAGTAATGTGGAAACTAATGGAAGCAGTTGCACACACCTCTAACAGCTACATGAACATGAAGAGTTGTCTGTGTTGACATGGAAACAAATGACATTTAGATTAGAACATATGGAGGGTGCAGTTTACTAAGTAGACCACCTTGAAGTTGAAACTGAGTATGTGAGGGCAGAGCAAATACAATTCAGCATTTTTTTTTTTAAGGACATTCGGTAGTAGTAATCATATAAAAATGTTTATAATATTTGATGCAGTACAACACATGAAATGTATGATACCAATTACCAAGAATTACATTTGTAATTGTTATACAACTCTTGAAATATGTAAAAACTGTTCTCAACAGCAATAAAGTAAAGGTTGTAGAAAAATACAATCGTGTGTCAGTCTTGTATGATTCTTAGCTGCATTACACTCACTTATTCACTAGAGCAGTCTCAGCAGTAACATTACACAATTAAGGCAACTTTCAGATAGAACATACACAACACCTGACACGTCAATCTTTAACTGTATTAATACTGCTTAGATGAATTCATCATAGATTAGAACATGTATAATTTGCAACAATGCAGGCATTTGGCACGTCGTCAGCACTACATGAATGAGGTCTGGTCATTTCAGTAGATTTTTGTAATCCGGCTCCTGATCGTGACACATTTGTCTATGTATGTAAGAATCTGTATGATGACGTGACGATCCTGCTAATAGTCCCCCCCCATTAGTAATAGATCAGAAGCAGCAGAAGCATTACTTAGAATAAGTTCAGACATCATGGTACTTGATGAACAAGATGCCAAAAATGTGTTGGTGATGTAAACACCAGACACGCACACACATACACCCCAAAAAGGGAATGAATCCCTAATACACACTTTCATAAATCCTTGATAGTCGTACTGTACAGGAAAAAATGCACCACAGCTATTATAAATAAGTTTGTAAATAAGATGTACTGTGACAAAATAATGTTCTGTCAGTTTAAATCCAGCATTTATTCTTCATCATTGGAATGTAAACTAACGGAGTCATTACTTCTACCTTTTTTTATAGAGTGGTGTGTTGACCTTCTTCTCAACTTTATTTGTTCCCAGTCTTTACGTATTAAATGGTAGTCAATTTTCTGTACACTGCAATACCACTCACTTTCACAAAATAATGTTAACAGGTTCCCCACATAACAAGCCTTAAGACGATTTCAAAGTTTGTTTTTGATAACATTTCGTGCAGAGAACCCCCTTTCTACTCCAGCCGTCGACACAGGTACCGTCAGTGCTACAGTGCACAGAAAATAAAAGTTGGGGAAGGCATCTGCAAATTTATCAACCTTCTGCATTATCTTAAGAAGACTGCTGTCACCCTTAATGGACTTAATTAAGTCCCTGTATGCTTCCCATTCAGTTAGATTAATAGTCAGTTCATAGAACCTAAACACCTTTTGCAGTAACACTTGGTCTGCTTGTCCATCAAGTACCTTAAACAGATCTCTTAAGAAGTGATCCTTGTCTTCAAATCCTTCCTGCAGTTTAAGTATTAGATTATCTATGTATCCATTTATTTTTCTAGTTACTCTGGCTTGTTCATGCCTACTCAAAGAAAGCGATACAGTAATGTGTCCAATTTTAATGGAGTACATTTTTGAATCGGTCACCACTTTTTCTAGCACCTTACTTCTCATCTGACGTCCCCTGAGTAAGGCCTCTGCTACTTCCAATTCATAAGCCACTACCTCACTTAGTGAGTCATTTACCTCATTTATGAATGTGGCCAAGTGAGTTGCTGGATTTTTATTTCGACCCTTCAGTTTGTCACAGCATAACCTATATTTGGGGATTAGGTCTTCATGTGTTGCCTTCTCACTCTGAAATTTTTTACTAAGCAAGGTCAGAAGTGGGAGGACATCACACAGAGCATTTAGAGTATACAGGAAATCTAGTGTTAACATTTCAGAAAGTAACTCTTGAGCCCGAGTTTTTGTTTCCTCTGCTGATTTGGGGTCTAAGCTATTATCTTGCAACTCCTGTATAATAAAGGGTAGCATTTTATGTACCGAGGTTACACATGATTCGAACGACAGCCAGCGAATGTCTGTTGCTGATGCTATTTCTTTGAATTTAGCCTCATGGGCAATGCAAAGTTCCTTTAGTTTCCCCTTTCTGCGACTTGACATGTTGTAATATGCTGGGAGTTTAGTAAGTGTTTTTTTAAATTGTGCAACATCTTTTGCTGCATCTGATGCAGCTAGATTAATACGATGAGCCGAGCAATGGTACGCGATTAACTTTGGGTTGTCGTTTTTCAGCAGTGATGCAACTCCAGAATGAATCCCAGACATCACACTTGCACCGTCTGAACAAAATGCCACACAGTTATCAAACGCAAGTCCGCATGCTGCAATTTCAGAGCAGACATGATTAGTAATACTAACAGCATCACACCCTGAGAGTTTAACAGGCGATAGAAAATGCTCCTCAATATTATTCTCTACATAAAAAATGTACAAATATAAGGAGGCATGGCTCTGTTGATATATCTGTACTCTCATCAGCTAAAATTGCATATCTGCCTGCTGTTTGTGCCCTCTTGACTACATACTCCCTTATTTTGCAAGATAAAATTTCATGTTTTTCCTCAACACTGTCATGACTACTATGAAATGTTTCCCCTTTTACAATTTCATTCTGCACTGCACTCATTCTATTTTTTGGTATAGACCCAATAAAATCTACTAATTTACCATACACTGTATTTGGCAGCCCATTTTCTGCCACAAAATGTGCTAACTGCATTTCAAAGTTCCTGGTTTCTCCCCTTTCCCCCTTCTTGTTGTTGTTGAACAATTCTGGCTGTTTCCACTGCTTTACCAAAATTAACTCCTGACACTGCATTGACTCTCTGACGATGTTCTACACTGCATTCATGTCTGCCAAGTGTTGATTTTTCATAAATTTTGTTTGACCAATTGCAGCAGTGTCGACATGTCATATTTTTAGTATTTAGATCAATTGCAAGCCATAAAAAATACATTCCCATTGAGGGTCATAATAAAGAATTTTCCCACATTTTTCTTTATGACACAATTCCTTTTTTTGGGCCCAGTTCTGCCTACATGGTCTAGAGGCTTTACTTATGTATTCAGATGAGGAGTCTGATGTGTTTCCTATTGCTAAGTCCTCATTATATACTACTGCTTCATCTGATTTCTCACCTGTTGTCATTACTGATACAGCTGACATTGCAGATAAAGGGTCAATGTCTGATGATTTAGAACATGCATTCCTGTTTCTGCTGCACTCATTCTCTTCACGTTCAAACTGATCAACTGAATCCTGACAGTCTTCATCTACTGGAATGCTGTGCTGCCCTATCAAATAACATAAGTAGTGAGTTAGGATCAGAGTTGATAAATGAGCTCAACCACTAACTTATTCATTGAAGTAAAAAAAAATTAGCAAATATGGTTACTGACTGAGTTAATATTACAGTAGAATACAGGGTTGGCACTATGTGCGACTACAGTTCCAGTGGCTGTGAAATATGTCACCAATTGGTTTTTGGTGATGTACTTTTCAGATTATATTATAATTAGTGGTCAAATGTTTTCACTATAGCCTAAAGCAAAGCATTTTTTCAGGAATAGTGTGCCCAAATGTGATTTCTGAAGTATCCAAATGGAATGGTTAATATGGTTACTGTTAACTGTACAAGAACTGTATTCTATAATCATGCACCACCACTGTTATCTGGATGCGGTCAGCTCCCTAACAATGCTAGGTTTACAGAAGCTGTAAAATTATTCAATTGCACAACATCAGACTCCTCAACTAATATGTACTTAGATATTTATAGTACAGTAAGTTACGCAAGACAGACGTTACCGTACCAGTATATGTTCGAGAGAAGCTCTTGCACAGTAAGACATGTAGGAGTAACACCACCTGGCAGCAGATCTCGACAATTTCTTTTCTGCAACAGCACAGGGAGGGAAATCATACCTGCTGGAAGAGCTTCTCTAGATCTGTTATGGCAGGTTGTTAACTTAAGTGTACTATCTCACTTAGAGATGGGGCAGCTCTTGCAGCAGGTACACATGCAGGACTGATTCCCAACAGTATAAAACTAAGACAATCCTTGTGAAGGGGAAGGAAACATACAGATACACCCCAAGCAGTATAAAGCTTAAGACAACCCTTGGGACTTGGGGGAAGGAAACATACATTTCCCAAGCAGTATAAAGCTTAAGACAACCCTTGGGACTTGGGGGAAGGAAACATACATTTCCCAAGCAGTATAAAGCTTAAGACAACCCTTGGGACTTGGGGGAAGGAAACATACATTTCCCAAGCAGTATAAAGCTTAAGACAACCCTTGGGGCTTGGGGGAAGAAAACATACATTTCCCAAGCAGTATAAAGCTTAAGACAACCCTTGGGACTTGGGGGAAGGAAACATACATTTCCCAAGCAGTATAAAGCTTAAGACAACTCTTGGGACTTGGGGGAAGAAAACATACATTTCCCAAGCAGTATAAAGCTTAAGACAACCCTTGGGACTTGGGGGAAAGAAACATACATTTCCCAAGCAGTATAAAGCTTAAGACAACCCTTGGGACTTGGGGGAAGGAAACATACATTTCCCAAGCAGTATAAAGCTTGCCGCAGTGGAAAAGAATTACAGCATGTGGGCAGGGAACTGCTCCCTGCCTTTGTAACATCTGATGTTATGGGAGGAGCAATGTCAGGTGGGCGGCCAATCCCATGTCGTGATGTCGGTACTGCAGGAGAAAAATAATTGCCGAGATCTGCTGCCAGGTGGCATCAGCCCAACATGTGTTACCTGCTGCAAGAGCTTCCTCTCGAAGTAAGATTGACAGAAACTGAGTGGCATGCAGCAAATTTGTAACAGAATTGCACTATTTTCTTAATGTATGAGTCACAGAAACTATTAAAATTTAGTCAATAGGACAGAAACAGCAGGCAGAAAGCATGGTTCATCTTTACTGAGTGAAGGCAAGTGATAGTTATGGACTATAAAAGGACTTGCATCTGATAACTGTGTGGCATGTCTTGGTCGGGTGTAGTAAATGGACAAGGAAGTGATGGAACAGCCCCATAGAACAGAAATACACAGGTTGCTCACCTGTATGACAGTAGTGACAGGACATGGTTATCAGGTTATGGGGTGTATTTACTATCTGGCAAACTGGCAAGGTGTTTTGACATTAAAATCTTGCTGGATTGTCAATTTGTCAAGCTGCAAGAGACCCACAAATGAAGGATAAGTGGAAACAGTTTCATCCAGCGGAAATGAAAATCTGATGTTATGTGGTGGGGCTGGCACTGGCAACAGAGAGGACATGTTCGGCGCATCCCATAACATATAACAAAAGAAGTTACATGCTAATCTCTTCCAGCTGAAAGGAAGATCTGTTATTATGTGGCAGCACATTACTGTGAGGACATCTTTCCAAATAGAGACCCATAGCCTGTAAAACATGAGAGAACGTGCTGTTTCTGGCAGAAATGAAGATCTGAAGTTCTGTAGTGTGGTGAAGGTGCAGCCAGGGGGTAATGGGGGGTTAGAGTATACAAACCTAAATCCCATTATGCCAGCCCACTGGCACAGCACTTGGATTGCCGTCTGACTGATGCCGGCTAACCTTGGTTTGGGAGCGAGCCTGGGTCGCTGGGCGCGGACTAAGGAGGGAGAAGGCTGAATATTTAAAAGACAGCATGGCTGGAGCAGTGGAGCACGCACACTGCAGGTGTAGGTTATTGGATTCACCAACACAGTATAACATGGCTGCTGAATCCTGGGGAAGTCGGGATTTATAATTTCTGTTGAGGTAACAAACATTTATCTGGTTCCAGTATGGAGAAACAGGGTTATGAGAAGCCCTGCAGCCTGCGATCTGTGCAACAATGGTTGAGGATTACAGCTGTGACACCATTGTTGTACTACTTTAAAGAGCAGGTTCGTCATAGTAATGTATCACCCCCTGCCCCCCCCCATCGTAGTCTACAACTGACCTTGACAGGAGTCCATCGATTAAATGTTGCACATTAATTCCCACTAAATGAAAAGTTCTGCCCTTCGCAAACTTCATTTTTCAGCAAGCCCTGAAGATATGACAAACTTTCTGGTCCGAAAAACATGCCCCCACGCCTGTCCACACACTACAGCACTGTTTTGTGATATCAGAAAATGAAGGGTGTGTGAGAGCGCCCCATTGACTTTGATGGGGGTGATATTTTTCACACATTTTTGTATGACTTAATGTTTATTTCAATACTAGTGACCGATCAACTCAATAGTATCCCTATTAGTTGATCGGTCGCCTGAATTATTACAGCTGCGCATCAAGTGTTATAAAATATATGAAAATATCGCCCATAGAAGTCAATGAAGCATTCTCGCACCCTTCGCTTTCTGGACATCACTAACAGGGCCGTGGTCAGGCGCTAGCGTGGTTTCGGATCGGCAAGTCTGTCATTTCTTCAGGGCTTGCTGAAAAATGAAGTTTGTGAAGGGCAGAACTTTTTGTTTAGTGGGAATTAATGTGCGAGATTTCATCTATCGATTCCTGTCAACTTTGTCAAGGTCAGTTATTGACCATGCCGGGGGGGAGACACCCAGGACCCTGCTTTTTAATTTGATCCATACAAGTCAAGGGGGCACGAGATCTTGGTCATCTAGTGTTAAATTAAACCTTCAAGCCACTTGGGATGGAACAATCTTTTTTTTTTTTGTAATTCTTCTTTTTATTAAGTTTCCAACATATATACATATAAGTCACCAGTATTTAGACAGTTATAAAATCTTCATAAAGTTCATAATATACAGTCAGACAATAGTGATGTTGTGAAATTCAATGAAATTCATCCCCTGTGTGGCTCATTATCTAATTTACAGTTATATGCTTAGTTCATTATAATAATACAACCGGGCCGTGCCCTCAATTTCAGGATCTGAGTGGTTAATATTTGTAGGGGGGTCTCACCCCAGGCTTGAGGGCTAGAAGTTACTCTCCAACCCGCCCCTCTATAGATGACATCAAGCATATGGGTATCTACCCCCAGAGGGCACAGGTTCACCATTGCATTAAGCTGCTCCGCCCTGATGCCATGGCACTCCAGGTCAACCCCCAGACAGTCCCTCCGCATCAGAGAAAGGGCTGAGGTGTCAATACATGACCTTGGTTTGTCCTATCTCCGCTTTGGGTTACATTCTAACTATACCGATCTCTTGATCGCTCCTTGGTTCTCTTTGCCACTACCTTATTCATTCAATGGCCATTCCCACCTGGACCAGCCCAGTGCATCACCTTTATTTATGGATCGCTGCCCTGCGGGGACTAGGGAAGCCAGGCTAGGGCAGCAGGATGCAATCCACCACCATCTCCATCCACGTAATCCCAACCGACTCCCACATTAAGATTCCCTAGGTGTAAAGGTAGGATCTTTCAACATATAGTATATCTGCCAGTGTGTCCATCTGGCCTTGAATTCTCTTCCTGTTCATTTAGGTTATGTGTTATTTCTCCATGTTATAAATTTGTTCAGATATCCCACCAGTCTTGGACTGAAGGGATTTTTGTTGTTAACCACTGCCTAGTGATTGCTTTTTGCAGCCTTAAGAGCAGAATAAGCAAGTACCTGGTGTTGGGGCTTCTAAAGGCTCTAGGAGATCTAGAAATAAAACATCTCCAGGGACAGTCGGAGTTGTGGGTCAATTAGTTCTCGCAGCTGAGCCTCAAGCTGTACGAGGAATCCTCGGAGAGCCGGACACAGCCACAGAACATGGGACAAATTGGCTTGCAGCTCCCCACATTGCCTCCAGCATTCTGCTGTGTTGTTTGAGGCATAATGCCGTGTAACCACCGGGGAGCGAAAATATCGGACCAGAACTTTCCAGGTGAATTCTCGCCACTGATGTGAGCTAGTGACTCGGCCTGACAGACTGCAAGCCTGTCTCCATTCCTCTAGGGAAAGCTGATGTCCCGTCTCCTGTGACCATTGTGAACGAATGCCCTCAGTGAGAGCACTTCTTTGTGTGTTAAGTGCCTGATAATACCGCAAGATCAAGTGCTCTCGTGTCCTTGTGCCATTTAGCTGTATCTGGCATTGAATCAATGCCGGGTATCCCTCCGGGTTCCATAACATTCGTTGGAGGCCCTCTATATAGTGTCACAGTTGGAGATAGCAGAAAAATCCCTGTGTGGCAGGTGAAATTTTCTGGATTTCAGCCGTCGACCAGATATTGCCCTGTGTCATTATTTGTAATAAGTATTTTAACCCTGTCTTCCCAATGAATGAAACCATTGTCCATGCTGTTAGGCTAAGTCTGTTAGGCTTGAGATCGGGCAGATGAGTGCCTGATAAGGTGCCAAGTGTTGTGTTTTTTGCATGCACCAGTTTTAAACTGCACCTCCAGCCAGAGATTGGGACTCTGTTGGCTCTTCCCTGGGTCCTGTCGATATAGGGTCCTGAGGTATGCCTGATCGCTAATAAGGGTCCTTTCTATCTCAAGCCAGTGCGGCGCATGGGCCCCACTCTGTCGAGTCATTATATGTGTGAGGGTAGTTGCCTGTTGATAAAGCATCAAGTTCGGCATAGCTATACCCCCATCTTGGCGTGGGAGGGAGAGTATCCCTAGCCGAGTTCGGGGTTTTTGGGAGGCCCATATGAACTTCCGTATGAGGCGGTTTATTTCCATAAAAGTTTTTAATGGAATGTATAGGGGAATGTTTTGAAATAGATATAGGGCTCTTGGTAGGATTGTCATTCTGATTAGGTCCACTCTCCTTGATAGGCTAAGGGGCAGGGTGGCCCAAGCATGCAAATCTTGTTTTAATTGTAAGATAAATGGTGTATAGTTTTGTTTATAATATTTTGTGTGATCTTTTGGAATGTATATACCAAGGTATTTCAATTTCTGCAAGTCCCATCTGCCTGGTAGAGAATCTCGGATACCCTGCATGGGGGCATAGTTAAAGGTAAGGATTTCTGTTTTAGCAAAGTTAAGTTTATATCCTGATACCGCCCCATAGGCATCCAATATCCATCTCACAGCTGGGATCGTGAGGTCGGGGTCCCGAAGGTACAAAAGTATATCATCCACGTATAAAGCCACACGGTGTTCAGTATCTCCTATTCTGATCCCTCGGATTCGTTGGGATTCCCGGATATGTTGCACTAAAGGCTCGATGACTATGGCAAACAATAGGGGTGATAAAGGACATCCCTGACGGGTGCCCCTTTGAAGTTGAAAAAAACAGAGTGGTGCCCTTTCACTTTAACACATGCTCTGGGAGCAGAATATATATTCTGTAGGGTTTGGACAAATAAGGGGGGAAATCCAAATTTGTTTAAGGTTTGGTACAGGTAAGGCCACGCGACCCTATTGAAGGCCTTTTCTGCATCAAGGCTTATTAAAACAGCCGGATCTCTGTTCTCTTGCATCTGTTGCACTATATATAAGGATCGCTTGATGCTATCCGTGGTAGTGCGGGATCTAACAAACCCCGTCTGGTCTTTGTGTACTAATAGGGGTAGCACCCTGTCTAAACGGTGCGCCAGTATGTTCATAAATATTTTATAGTCTTGGTTAAGTACAGATATCGGCCTATAAGAGGCACATTCTTGGGGGTTCTTACCTGGCTTAGGTATTACTGAAATTGTGGTGTAGGACCACGATTGAGGCGGAGGTTCCCCCTTCAGAACCGAGTTAAAGACCCAAAGAAGTAGGGGAGCAGTCTGGGTTTTAACCGCCTTATAGAACTCTGGGCCGTAGCCATCCGGTCCTGGGGCTTTCATGGATTTAGCCTTGGCCACTGCCTGAGTTACCTCCAATTCCGTGATGGGTTTCATCAGGTCCTCCCTATGTGCCTCCGTAAGAGAGGGAAGAGATACCGAGTCCAGGTGCCCCATCATTTGCTTTACGGGAGGCGTAGTCTCCGGGGTGTAAAGGGCTTTATAAAATGTTGCAAAGGCATCCACTATGTCATGTAGCCGGGATAACGGTTGGCCCCCTCTAGGGTGCCTAATGGATGCAATAGTTGCCCCCTTCTTTTGTTTACGCACTTGGTATGCGAGCAAACGTGTAGCCCGCGGGCCTACCTCATAAAATCTTTGTCTCAGGAAGGTTAAGGCAATTTCGGTTTGTTGCTGAAACAGCGAGTCCAGCTCCCGCCTGGTTTGTTGTAGTTGGGGTAGGACCGACTCATCTCCCTGTTGGTGCGCCATTTGGAGGAAGTGAAGAGTGCCCTCCAATTTACTCCTGTATTCTTTTCGCTGCCTCCTTAATTCCGCTGTACATTTAATTATATGTCCTCTAAGGACTGCTTTTAATTGTGTCCCAGTGTACTGAGGACGTGGAGTCATGCGGCCGGTTATCCGCTATGATTTCTACGATTCTATCTGAGAGGAATTCCCGGAATTTTTTTGACTGCAGGTAGAATGGGTTCATTCGCCACTGCGTGTTTCTCGGTTGAAGGCCTACGTCCCAGTGGGTGGTCAAGGGTGCATGGTCTGAGATGGATATATCGCCCAATTGGGCATCTCGCACGGTGCTCAGGTTTTCTATTTGGGTGTATGCATGATCTATTCGGGAATAAGTATGGTGCACCGGGGAATAATAGGAGTAATTTTTCATATTTGGGTGTAGTTTCCACCACACGTCACACCAGCCTACCTCCGATATGAATTTACTAAAAAACTTTTGGGTAGACGTTTGCTTTTGAGGTCTCTGGCTGGTGGAGTCATCCTGGGGACCATAATTAGGTTAAAGTCACCTGCCAACATGAGGATGCCCTTGGTCTTCTGAATTATCTTATCAACAGGGGTCTCAGTCTTGAGACCGTAATGCCTGGTGGTAGGTAAGCATTTGCTAAAGGCCACCTCTGTGTATCGTTAATTTTCCCTTGGGCGATTATTAGTTGACCTTCTGGGTCGGAGCAAGTGGTCTCTACCCGAAGTGGGTGTGCGAAGACACAATAATAGCCACCCCTCGCCTTCTACCCGCTTTACAAGATGAATGGAACACTTGCCCCTACTTAGTTTAGCTAACTTGTTATGTTCAGCGGGTTCATATGCTTTCCTGGAGGAAGGCAATATCTGCCTTGACTTTCTAATATAAGCCAGTGCCCTGGATCTCTTAATGGCGAGGCCAGACCCTTGACATTAAGGACAACAACTTCAATGCATGGGCTTGCATTGTAAACAATCACTGAGGTATTTAATGCCCGGCTTCCCTAGTTCCTGCAGGGCCCCACCGGGTCAGACATAGCAGACTGTATTCTGTACTGCATGAATTCAGTGACTCCTAGACAAACAGAACAATACCAACAAAACAGGTAACATAGACCAACAAGAAAAAGGTACATAATATACCCCTTAATGACCAGCCTGGCCAACTAAACAACTACTGGCACTTCCACCGATCTGGGCTAAGCCCTGATCTGAAGGTGGGTGTATGACCCAACCTGAGCAGCCCTTATTTATTCAGGGCTTAAGGTACCAAGGTACCTGTAAGGGAAAGGTAATAGGGATAAGTGACAGCCATGTCAGGGTCGTAGGCTCCCCCGGAAGCTATAATGGACCTAGAGGAACTTCCGTCGAGCATACTGGGCGACGACCGTCCTTCCACCATCCAGTCAGGTATGTCTCAGCTTGTAACTCGGCCTTTACCAACCCGTCACGGAGCCCCTCGGGTCGAGAAAGTCTCCATCCATGAGAGTACATTTCCCTGATCTCACGCCTTCTCCATTCTCCCGGAACTCCGTAGACGTGCAGCCCAGCATCTCCACTATGGCTCCCTCCGCAAAGGCTGCTAGTCCCGGAGCAGGGGAAATCCCCTGTTCTGCCCTCCTAAGAACTAACCTCCCATCCCTCTGTCATGGTCACCCGGAGAAGGGCTCCCCCAGCCCAGATCCAGCACCCCTAGGTGAAGGAGCTCCTCATCCGTGGCCCATGGGATAGGACCGAAGTCCACACCCCATTAAGACCCAACTGGTGTGAGTTGTTTGTTTGATCCAACCTTAGTCTGTCCACAATCCCCCCACCCTCCTCACCTCTAATAGTCCTGCACATCCTATTTCAGTTGATCCTTTACACGTGTCCACTTTGACCTAACTACGTGCCAGTCCCCGATCCCGAACATGTACCCCCCACCCCTCCCCCCTTGCATTCTCAGCCCATTGCAACGCGGCCCTTCCCTGAACCCGCTTCCTGTATGGACCGCAAGAAGTGCAGTCACTGCCATCGGCGGGTCCACGCGAAAAGTCCCCCCCACCCAGCCACACCCAGCAGCCACCATGTCAAGTGCCACCTGCCCAGGCTCTAAGGCCTTCCCTCTCAGCACCTCCGCGGAGTCAGCTGTCTCTTCCATTGGGACTCAGAACCTACAATGTCGCAAGCCCGGGATGGAACAATCTTAACCTGATGCAACAGCTCAAATTCGAAGTAAGGTCTACCAGCATACCAGTGATCATGTGGTGGTAAGCAATCAGTACATTCAGCGCAACCCTACTTCCCTCAGAGATAGTAAAACAAATGTCAGAGTGAGAAGGCACATATGAATCTGTGGCTTTTGACCTTGAGATAGAAAAAATAGAAAAAAAAAGGAGTAGCAATTGCATTTGTGTTTTACTTCTAAAGTAGTCCCTCCATGTCTGTGCTGTAACTGTTACATATCCTGCCCCCCACCATTCTGTTTCACTTATCCTCCCTCCTGCACCACCAACTGTTTTGTACGGTCTCCCCCATCCAGCAGTGTCTTAGCATACATGTTGTACTGAAGACAACAGTTTTGTACTGTTCAGCTTCATGGAAGATTCAGTCTGTCTGTGAAATCACCAAACCAGTACTGCAGTGTACCAAACAAGTGCAACGGTTGCCACGTATATTCACACGTTTTGTTCCAGATCCCAGAATGTCCCTCCAGCTGACCAGCTCCAGGCCCCCGGCCCGATGCCGCAATACTGGTTCCCCATACAGCTTTCCCAACCCTTACCCTACTAGTAAATACTTACCAGTTCGCTTCTGGAAGAATGCTCTGATGTCACATAACCGTGGACTCCTAGTACTGGTACTTCTGATGAGACTCTTCGTGGAAGATGAACATGACATGATGAATGTAATCTTCAGTAAGGGAAGGAAAAAAAACAAACAAAAAAACCACACAATTGGCACATGTCGTGACTGTATGATTGCTACCCAATTGTACCAGTACCAACACCTCCACCACCAATGCCCATGGCACTGGCAGCCAGTGCCTAGCCCCTTATCCCGACCTTGTCCCAAGTGACAAGACACGCACACACTGCTACCCACTGGGTCTGGGTGGGGTCACCTACCTCAACCACCACCGCCCTGGGCCATGCCGCTTTCCCATTCCCAGACCCCACCCTCCCACAAAAACCAGCAGCATCACTGTCTTTTTACCAGAACTGCTGCAAATTGGCAATACCGTTGCACTTGCATCCCTGCCTGAACCTCAAACCCCTTATTTAGTTACAGCACACCAAAGTGTAGTGCTAGCTACCCGACTGCTGGCTGTGCCTACCAGAACACACAACCACCACTGTACCACACCACACAGGCATCCGCAAGGGAGGCCCGCAACTGCTGCACGACCACTCCCATCGTAAACTGCTGACAATCATAGAAACATATAGACTATATAGTTGCCTTACAATAAATTTTCATTCACTAACCTCTACAAAACCAGTAAGTACAGAATGGAACCAGCTTTTGGAAAATAAATTTCGGTTGCAACTGGCAGACACCACTGTAGATGGATTTGGATGGAACAGGCAAACTCAAAAACACTTGTTTGTTTATGGGGCAGCGTCAGTATTAATGACTGCACAGACATCCAAATGAGGAGTCCATCCACTCCACACCAAACCGGATCTGCAAAAAATAAATAAAAAAAAATCAACATACTATCTACATCATATAACGAACACAGCACCAGGCATCATCGTGTATCATTAATTACGAGGTGTGACAGTGTGTGTGTGTGTGTGTGTGTGATGTGATGTGATGTGACAGAGAGTCACTCAGTGTGTGAGTGTGAGCCACTGTCTGTCTGTGTCTGTGTACCACTAGTGCTACTACTGACAGTATGCCGCCAACGCCAACATCATGGTCTTATTCCACCCAGGTGTAAAGCCCCTGCCCCGCAGCTCCCCCCCCCATCATCTTAGTTAAGAAAGTGACAATGAGTCCTCACAACAAAGAAACTCTAAAGGACAAATCTGATCCACATTCTCTTCCACATAGAACTGTGCCCCCCCATTCCACTGACACCCGACCAGACCAGTCAAACACCTCACCACCCCGTCCCACCCTCCCCAGAAAAACAGCAGCTCAGCTGCATCCATTTCCGATCAGTCATTGTGATGGACTCACAGTCACAAATGTCTAGACTGTGTCTGGCCCATCATCACTTTTCAACTACTAAAGTAAACATGCACAATAATAATTACTAACCTCACAGGCAATCTCACTCGGTGATTCTTGTGACTCTCACCAATTCTCACTCGTTTGTCACAAACAATGGACAATTATTGGGGATCCACCCTTGGCCTTGGCTTGCCCTCGTACCTCCAGCAAAGAGAGCAATCTAGATCTGCAAAAAAAATAAATAAATAAAAATCAAATCAAAAAATTCTTTTAGCATTCCAGCAGTCACTCGGTCAGTCACACACACGCTCAACAGCTGCTGCCATGCCATACCAATGGCATCTACCATCTACAACATTACTTATGTTGTTTGTCTGCTGTACAGTTCTATAGCTGCCTACCTGGTACTGTGTTGTGTAGTAGTCGTAAGTCTACCCGCAGCACATTGCACAATGGGCATGTCATGGTCCACTGCCAGCCCGCCCAGCCCAGGCACACACTGCCCCTTACCCTTACTTCTCACATGATGTGACCCTGGCCTATCTGGTGGGTTGCACTATTAAATTTACTCCTGGAATGGGGGAGGGATGACCTGACCGTCATGACCACCAACCACCTACTGCATGTGCTGCCAGCCTGCCGTGACTGGCTGCTGTGTGTCGCTGCCGGCCTGCCACCTACCAGAGATTATTTTAACTTTCTGGCTGGATACACCAATATTTTATTGTGCAGCAATCTCAGGTGGCTGGCTGCTGTGTGCCGCTGCCTGCCGGCCTGCCACCTACCAGAGACGGCCCTCCTGAATGTAGTCCCCAACTCCCCCCCCACCTCCTTCAGCACAAAACCCTTATTTTAAACTGCTAGGTAGGTATTTCATTCAAAAATCTTAGGAATCTTTTAAATCAGTTGAATGAATTGATGCATCTTCCAAAGAATCATATATATAAGATACCCCATTTATTTTATTTTAACTTTCTGGCTGGATACACCGATATTTTATTGTGCAGCAATCTCAGGTGGCAAGTCATGAATGTAGACAAATATTTTTCCCCCATCAGTGATGCATTCATCACACACACACACACACATTTTATATACATACACACACACATACATACACTGCTGACATAAATGACATTAATGTATCTTTATCTTTTGATTTCAAAAATTTATCAGGCTGGGTGGTGCATCATTATTATTATTATTATCAGGTCGTTGTCTTAAACCTCTATGGATCCTGTCCACTTTGAAACTTGTTGCCTGGGTCAGTGCCATCTAAAAAAAGTCTGTTAGTTTGACTTGTAGATTTTTGTTCGTAAGTTCCCTGACTTTGCTTGTCACTGGAGTTAAGTCATGCTGGATTCAGTTCAATCAGTCCATGGGGGCCCTGAAAGTCGCGTGCCCCCCAATCTATTCATAGATACATAGATACATAGATACATAGACAGTGTCGGCAGATAAGGGCCTATGGCCCACCCAGTCTGCCCATTTGAGCTTGTAAATTCAGTTTGTTTTCCTAGAAGTCTGTTGCCCCTTACCCCTGACCTCCAGAATTCCTTTATGTCTATCCCATGCATTCTTAAATCCCGTGATTGTTTCAGCCCCCACCACTTCCTCTGGCAGGTGTTCCACTTGTCCACCACCCATTCTGTGAAGAAATTCTTTCTCATGTTTCCTCTGAATCATCCTCCCTCCAACTTCATCCCATGCCCTCTAGTCCTGGACATCTTTTTCACTTAAAAATAGTGTTTTCCTGCACCCTGTTCCTCCCTGTAAGATACTTGTATGTCTCTATCGTATCCCCTCTCTCCCTCCTCTCCTCCAGGGAGTATATGTTCAGTTCCTTCAACCTGTCTTCATAGGACTTGTGATGCAATCCATGCACCATCTTTGTTGCCCTCCTCTGAACCTTCTCTACCCTGTCTATGTCCTTCACGTAGGTATGGTCTCCAGAACTGTACACTGTACTTCAGGCGGGCCTCACTAGTGTCTTGTATAGCGGAATTATGACCTCCCTTTTCCTGCTGGTGATGCCGCTGCCTATACATCCCAGCATCCTATTTGCTTTACCTGCTGCCTTGTCACACTGTTTCCCTACCTTGAGGTCATCAGAGATGACAACCCCAAGATCCCTTTCCTGCTTGGTGCATGCTATATCCTCACCCCCCAACTGATATATTGTGCCAGGGTTTTTGTGCCTCTGCACAGTATTGTCACGCTGTGATGCTATGGTCACTAAAATTTACTTTATGTAGTGAGGGAAGGACTCAGTCAGTAGGCAGATGAGGACCTCACCGGACAACTGCAGGCTGGGGAATCTAAGTGGCAATCGGGAGAGCGAGGGGGTCTCAGGACCAAAGGACAACATGATTGCATGCGCTTACTAAGAGGAGGAATGAGCTGAGATGTCAGTTGCACTCTACTCTGTACAGTACTAGGCTGTTTGTCTCTGAAATTGAGTAAAATCAAGTGATTGCATGGCACGGGTAACTGATAGCACTATCACTAGGACTGCGTGCGGTCAAGGAAGGACTGTCACTAGATCTGCACCAGACGGAAACGAAAGGATGTTCGGGTCGCAGGAACACGATTTCAGGTGTGCAGTGGTAGCTGGTAAGCAGCCTTTTCCTTCTGCATTATCTGTGTGTCTCTGGCATGTGAAGCACGTGATTCCCTTGTGCCTAAAACACTATATGTGGCTGTGCACGCAAACACTAGCAACTGGTGGGAGGGGACAAGGTGGATTTTCTGAACTCTACGCTCACTAATCGCACCATGGCTTTGCAGGGAGAGAAAAACCCTTTACAACGGAACTGGACCAGTCGACTGCCTGGCTCTAAAAAAAAAAAAAACAACTTTCCAACAGCACAGTCTGTACATAAACTGAAGCTCACATGCTCTCCTACACACATAGATTACTGAGACAAGGCATTTGCCGGTACATTAATTGACCTACCATTTGTGTGTCCTTGATGACTTGCTGCGTCAGTTGAAAATGTTCTCCGGTCGACCACCTTCTTCTCCAATCCTTCACAATCCTTCTTCTCCTCGTGCTTGCCGCGTTCGTTCAATTAATACTATTCTTCACAGCTAATCAAAGGAGACTGCCCACCCCCACAATACTGTGACTGGCATTTAACACAGCCACTAGATTCCTTCTAAACTCCCGCTTTCAAAATTGCACACCACCCTCTGTTTTTGCACTCGTACCAAAATGCACACGGCACTCAGCTCTTTTTTTTTTCACTCCAACAATTACGCACATGGTTTCAAAGCCCTTCCCCCCTTCCGTGCTCCTAGTATACAATAGGAGCGCAGACAACACAGAAAATGACTTTTAAAATGTGCTCCTCAATAAGCAAAATGAGCTCTGAGCATGGAGCACACCCTTAATGCGACCCCTGGGCTGCTGCGCCATGCAGCCCCATGCCACCAGAAGTGGGGATTTTGCTGCACTCTGCTATCTGCATCCATTATCTCAAATGAGCAGGGCTGCTGCACCATGTGCACCCCATCCCACAGTCAGGGTTGCTGTTTCCTGATGCCCCCCTGTGTCCTACCTCACAGTCAAGGCTTTTTCACCTTGCTATCCACAGTCCTCTGCCACCACAGCCAGGGCTGCTGTACCCTCATCTTGCCTACTCAGGCAGGGTTGCTGTGGCCCACTGTACCCTAGAGCCCCTTGCCTCCACAGTTAGGGCTGGTGTACCATGCTGCCACCTGCCAAAAGAGTTAGAGCATTTGCTGCACCCTGTCCTCTGCCTCTATAGTTGTGTCAATTCCACCCCCACCCAGGTGTGGCTGCTGCATCCTATCCCACAGTTTGGGCTGCTGTACCCTAAAGCCTCCCTTGACTCCTAACCAAACAGTAAGGACTTCTGCATCCTACTGCCTTCTGTTCTTCACCCCCATAACACACAATGAAAATATTTTTATGTTTTTTCTTTTGGGCCGAGTAACTCAAAATCTGACTTTGGTGGCAGGGGGCAGCATAGTGCACCAACCCTAACTGTGAAGTCATGGGTCTGTGGAGGCATGGGGCTATGGGTACAGCAGGGCACAGCTGCCCTGACTGAGTAGACAGGAACAGGATGAAGCAGCTCTGGCTAGGGTGGCAGGGGATAGACTGCAGCATGGTGCAGAAGCCTTGATTGTGGAGCAGGATATGGGGAGCATCAGGGTACAGCACCTGACTGTGGGATGGGATGCATATGGTGCAGGAGCCCTGCTCATTTAGGAACATGGAATATAGGTGTCAGGGTGCTATAAAAGCCCCACCTCTGGTGGCATGAGCAGCATGGTGCAGCAGCCCCAAATGTGGAGGCAGGGGACATGGGATTCTATGGCATAGCAGAGTACAGCACTGTGGTGACAGGAATAGGGGGCAACAGCAGTGGCTGTGGTGGGGGTGGGGGGAAGGGGCAGCAGGATGCAGCAACCTCAACTGTTCAGGCAGGGAGCAGCAGGGTGCAGAGACCCTGATTGTTCAGGCAGGAGATGGGATAACAGGATGCAGCAAACCCCGACTCTATCAGAAACAAGAGTGGGCAGCATGGTGCAGCAGCCTCAAATGTGTGGCAGGAGATAGGGGGCTTGTGAGGCAGGTGACAGGGGGCATCAGAGTCCAGCTGCCTCAACTGTAGGCAGGAGATGGGGGTATCAGGATGCCATATAGTGTTTCTGGTTATACATGATGTATTTTCACACAGAAACCATCAAAGAACTGAAATTTGTGAATTTATATAGTACATGTGCATGAAATAGCAGAGTATGGCAGGCACCTGTTTGTCAGTCTGAGAGGAAACAATGTTCTTACATGAATCTTTTTATTGAGGCTGCATCAAAGACAAACTAATTGTATGAATTAATGTACTTTAGTTTTATTTTATATCTATTAAACAACCCAGTGTTATATAGCTAGAAACAACCACAGTTTTGATGAGAATGAGGTGGCAGCAGACAACAAGATGTTGGGATACATATCTAGGGGGATCAGTAGTAGGAGAGAGGAGGTTATTCTGCCCTTGTACAGGTCACTGGTAAGGCTGCATCCTGAGTATGGAGTTCAGTACTGGTGCCCACACCTCAAAAAGGACATTAACCTGCTGGAGAAGGTCCAGAGGAGGGCTACAAAGATGATAGTGGGTCAGCAGGGTAGGGCATACAAGGAGAAGTTGAGAACAATGAACATGTACTCCCTGGAAGACAGGAAAGAGGGAGAGAAAGGGGACATGATTGGGATCCTCAAGTATCTGAAAGGGATAAATAAGGTTGATAAGGAGAGTCTCTTTAAGCTGAGTGGCAACCATAACACGAGGGGGCGCAGTCTTAAGCTGGAGGGTGGGAGGTTTAGGAGAAGGTCAGGAAGCACTTCTTCACAGAGAGGGTGGTGGACACTTGGAATGCATTGCTGGAAGAGGTCATCTCGTTGAAGACAGTGGGTAGCTTCTAGAGAAGCTGGGATAGGCATCGGAGAAAAGTAAGGATCACGGGTAGGGAGGATGGGAGGAGTGGGGAGGGAGGGCAGGGACATTAGCTCAAGCTGTGGACCATGCAGTATGAGCAGACTTGATAGACCAAATGGCCTTCTTCTGCTGTCTTCTTCGTATGTCCATATAATACAGACTAGCTGATTTCTCAAATACATACCACTTCAGTTCAGCACTGACATTCAAATGATCAGCTTTTTAGAAGAACAAAATGTTGATTTTCAGCTAATTCATCTGAACAAATACCAGAGACTAAGTAAAACTCCTGGACAGCAAAAAATTAACTCACAGATTGCTCTAAATGGGAAGTTAACAGCTACTCAGTTCTTCAGTGAAGCAGGGACTTACACTGCTGCAGCTGTAACTTAGTCCAGTATGATGTCATCACTCTCCAAGGCTCTGTCAGAGGGACAGAAACAGCCTGTTTCCAGTTAGTGCAGAACAAGTTAACACATGCTGATTTAAAGAAAACCACAAAAACAAATAGCATGAAATTTTCAGGAAACATCACTCATGACACAGGGACTTAAATTCAGGCTTTTTTTAACAATGTGTAAAATGGTTGCCATTGATCTTTAAGGTAGGTTTCCAATGTAGTAGGGCAGTGGGAAGGGCCAATGGAATGCTTGCATTCATAGTCAGGGGCATTACTAGCAGAAGGAGGGAGGTTATAATGCCCCTCTACAAAGCCATGGTGAGACTGCAGTAAGAATATGGGGTGCAGTTCTGGAGACCACACCTCCGCAAGGATATAGATGCATTGGAGAGGGTTCAGAGAAGGGCAACAAGGATGGTGCAGGGTATGCAGGGGAAGACATATGAGCAGAGGTGTAAGGAGCAGAATCTGTACAAGCTAGAAACAAGGAGGGAAAGGGGGGACATGATTGAAACCTTTAAATATGTAAAGGGGCTCAATAAAGTTGCTGATGGGGGTCGACTGAGGAGGAAGGAGGGAGCCAGAACTAGAGGGCACAGTCTCAGATTGCAAGGAAATAGGTTCTGGGGCAACATGAGGTGGCACTTCTTCACAGAGAAGGTGGTGGAGCCCTGGAACAGACTGCTGGATGGAGTGGTGGGGGCTGAAATGGTGGAGGAATTTAAGAGGGCATGGGACAGGCATATGGGAGGGAGTACTGGGGGGTTGGGGCAGATGGGGGTATGTGAAAGGGGAGTGTTGGGCAGACTAGATGGACTGGAAGGGTCCTTTTCTGCTGTCAAATTTCTATGATTCTATGACAACAGGTAATGGGGGTGTCTGGCTGCCAAAATTTGCAGGTGACACCAAAATAGGTTTGACAAATTTGAACAATGGACTCAAGATCATAAACTGGATTTTTTTTTTCAAACTCAGCTTTTTTTGAAAGCATATCAAATAGTCACAAACAGTCTGTACAAGGTGTATGGCCACAACATTTTGCCTTACTTTTAAGTAATACAAAACTTACATCAGCATATATATTTTGACTATTTAGAATGACTTGTCCAATTAACAACATTTAACCTTCTATAACGCAAGTTATACAAATGTTCAATACTGTATATGCAAACATTAACGAACTGTAACCTTCTTCCTTATATAAAAAAACAAACAAAAAAACAAGAGAAATAAATGCAGGGACTATGTTAGCAAAGGGATTATACGGGTAAACACGTTTAACTGACCTGATTAGAGATTTTCTTAACTTCCTATCTACTGCGGAGGTTTCAAGAGCGGTGAGACCAAACCGAAAAAATAAAAACAGAGAGAGAGGTTACTTGACATGGCTGGATGGGCCGTGGAAGAGTAAGGTAAGACAAATCAGACCAGGGTCCCACAGGCTCCATTCGGGGGAAGGTGCCGGATGGCAGGGCATCTCGTCCACTCCTCCAAAGATCCAAGGCAGCATCTGGAGCCAAAATGTCACGCATCCTTAAGGACCTGTTCCAATGTATCTAGAGGGAGTGAAAGAGAGAAGATGAGTGAATTCTGAGGTCTATTGTCAGTGAATGTGGCATAACTAGCATCCAAATTTGTCAACCTTCTGTGCCACTGAGTGGTGCTGCGGCTGTCTCTCTGGCCTGCCAACTGTTCCAGCCCCTCCAAGACTCCATATGTTTGTCTTGCTGCAGGCGTAGCCTGGCAGTTATCAAGTCCATTTCATATATTTTATTCATTCTGGATTCCCATTCCTCCTGAGAAGGAGCTAGTACAGTGAGCCAGTGAGAGGTGATACATTTTAGGGCAGCTACCATGCTGGTCAAGATCAATTTTCTGGAGGTTGGACTGAGTCTAGTGATGGCTAGAAGGCCTAAGATCCACTGGTTTAGTTTGAGTGGCATGTCTACACTCAGTAACTTCCTGTATTAACTGTTTAATGGTGGTCCAGAATGGGGTCAGCACTGGGCACCGCCAAAGTATGTGTGAGTGAGGGCCATGGGCCCCACATAGCCTCCTGCATCAATCAGAGCTGGAGGGTTGGTAGTGCTTAATGATTGATGGGGTTCTGAAAAACCAAATCAAGACCTTCCAGGAAAATTCCCTCCATTGAGGGCTGGCTGTGACCTTCCAACCTTTGACCAATCTCTGTTTCCAAGTGGACTCAGGGATTAAAATCCCTGCCTCTTGATCCCATGCTTCCTTTATATTCAGTATCATGTTATTTTGAGCTTTTTGTAGGAGGTTATATATTCCTGCTATGTGTGTCTGGGGGACCTTTATCTTTACTACCCAATAGATGTAGTTTTTCCACTCCAAGGGGGGCTGTGAGAGTTTTTGTAGGATCCCTAGGTAATTGATAAAATGTCTGGTTTGCATATATCTCAGAAATTTGAAGTTGTCCCACCTGAACTTCTCTTTCACCCTACTGTAGGTGATGCAATATCCATTCTCAACAAATTGTGAAAATCTAGTGATCCCCCTTCTCACCCATGTGGCATATGCTGCGTCCAGCCTCAGTGGGGAAAAGCCATCCTCATATCTAATGAGTGACATAGGGTCTAGGTCCAGGGGGTGTTTATGAGCCTAAAAACCTTTTGAAGCATCCACCAGCTATGGATCACCCATCTGTTTCTAATAGTGTGTACTAGTGCGGAGGGTGTATTAGATAGAGCCAGGGTGAAAAGGGGCTGTCTGGGCACCCTTGCACTTTCCTTGTCATACCACCCTGAGGTGAATCTCTGTTTGGCCCAAGTGCACACTGCTGTGAGTTGTGCTGCAAGGTAGTATTTTTGAAAGTCTGGGAGGATAAGCCCCCCCCCGACCATTCCCTGGGGAGCTGCAGCACCCTTCTTGCTATGCGAGGACATTTCCCACTCCAAATAAACCTTAACATGACTGTGTTTATCTTGGTCCAGAATGCCTGTGGAATCTGGACTGGGAGGGACTGAAAGAGGAAAAGGAATCATGGTAGGACATTCATTTTTAGCGTGTTTACCCGTCCTATCAGAGAGAGGGGTAGGAGATTCCATCTAGCCAGGACCACTGCCATTTTGTCCCAGAGTCTACCATAGTTTATCTGGTGAAGTTTCTTTAACTTGTTAGATATATATATTCCCAAACATCGTATCTTCCCCCTAGGGGCCCAGGTAAAGGGAAAATTTTCTGTGTAGCCTTGGGGCTTTGTGTCTGCCACTACCAAATCCTCCGATTTGGTAAACTTAATCTTGTAGCCTGAAAGGAGGCCAAAGCTGGAGAGATGGTCAGTCAGCTGTGGGACTGTTGTTTGTGGATTAGAGTGGAAAAAGATGGTGTCATCTGCATAAAGGGAAATCTTTTGTTCTACCCCCCGCCATGATACCCTCCAGATGCTCATCTTGCCTGATCAACAGGGCTAAGGGTTCTATGCAAATTGCAAAGAGAAGGGGGGAGAGTGGACAGCCCTGTCTTGTGCCCCTAGAGAGGTCGAAATACCTGGAATTAATCCCATTCATTCTGACCAGCGCTCTTGGGGAGGCGTACAAATATCTAAGCGTACTTAGTAATTTAGGACCAAATTTCATTTTATCCATTGTTTTTAGCATAAATGATCAATCCACCCTATCGAATGCCTTCTCGGCATCCATTGATATGGCTATTTGAAAGGGGTTGGTGCCGGTTTTCTGATCCAAAATATTTAAAACTCTCCTAATATTGTCTTGTAAGTACCTCCCCTTAATGAAACCTGTTTGGTCCAGGTGACTCACTTTTTGTATGACTGTCTGTAACCTGTCTGCTAAGATCCCTGTGTTTATCTTGAGGTCTACGTTTAATAGAGAAATAGGTCTATATGAGCTAGGGTATTCAGGGTCCTTATCTTGTTTTAGAAGGACTGAGATCTGAGCTGACCTCCAGGACTCTGGGATGGGGTCTCCCCCCCAGGATTTCCCCGGATACCTGTGTCAGCAAGGGGACCAGCTGGTCAGCAAATGTTTTGTAAAATTCAGCAGGCAGACCGTCCAGGCCTGGGGATTTCCTACCCTTTAAGCTTAAAATTTTGGCTCATATCTCCCTCTCCCCTACCGCCTCTTTGAGCCGATCGGCCTCTGAGGTCAGTAATGTTGGGAGGCTGACTTTAGCAAAAAATGTCTCCATCTTTTGATCGAAGTTATCAATTTCCTCCTGGGTATATGTTTTGATAATATGATACAAAGATATTTGTAATCTCCCCTGGGTCACTCCAGGGCTGTCCCTGGGCTGTTGGGGCTCTCAGCCCTAGTACTGCCCTGCTGTTTTGTTGCTGTCTTAGAGTGTAGGCCAGTAATCGGCCCGCCCTCTGCCCCCCTCATAGTACACTTGTTGAGTCCTTCTGTAGCTCCCCTCAATCTTTGCAGTCAGCAAAGTACATAAATTGGATTTTTTTTTTGTATAATCTTTTTTATTGTTTCTGCTTATATCAACAGACATACAATACATAGACAGATAGCCCTACATGCATATTACAATTGGCAGATACGTCACACATATAACTATGACAAACACATATACATATAAATAGATGCACTTACATATAACTATTCCTACATCCAACAAACCCTTTCAATACAATTGATTCCATATAATTGATTGATTCTCAGGGGCTCATTTAGCATATTGCGGGAAGGGATAGAGCACTCCAACATATAAATTAATCATCAAATCTATATACCACAAATACCAATATATGTTCCCCTTAGGCGTATCTCCCTTCAGGCACGCCAATGGGGGGGGAGGGTAAGAGGGGGCGGAACTCCATCCAGTCAGTCCCTATCTATCTAGATCAGTCCCTCACATAAAGTGGCCATCTCTTGCATTTCAAGTGTAGCGAGAAATGGTGCCCACTCATCATAAAATACCTATATCCTATTCGCTAATAGCAGAGATAGCCGTCCCAGTGCCAAATTTTGCAGTATTAGCTGGCGCCATTGCCGGGTTGTAGGTGTGACATTACTAACCCATGTATTCTGGATGCAATGCCTGGCCATTACCATTAAAACCCTGATCCAACGTGGCATTGCTTCCCAATCCTCCACTCCTTCTGCATTTAAGCCAAATAACCCTTTGATAGGATCCAGCTGGATGGGAGTCCCCACCATCAATTCCACCTCTTTAAATATCTTTCCCCAAAAAGATTTCAAGACTGGACAGCCCCAAAAACAATGCATATATGTCCCCACCTCCTTCTTGCACCTTCCACACAACGGGGAAACAGATGAATAGGCCCTATGCACCACTGCTGGAGGATAATATAACCTATGCAGAAATTTAAAATATGCTTCTTTAAACCTGTTACAGACCAGCAAACCCATGTGCCCCGACTATAACTTTTGCCAGTTTTCTGCAGAAATTTCCCGCCCCAAATCTCTACTCCATTGTTGCATTACTTTCTGAGTATAATCCAGCCAACCTTGTTTCCCGATCTTTGCAGCCTTCCCAATAAATCCCTTAGGATCCCTCTGCGCTCCCAGAATCACCATTTCCACTGAATCCCACCCCTGCCCCCCGGGTTTCTCTCTCTCTATCCTACACATAAACGCCTTCACCTGTAGATAACGAAACATCTGTTGCCCTTGTAGATTCATTTTCTTTTTAATATCCTCCAATGGAAGCAGTATTCCTCTTCCAAGCAGACTGCCCATACATTTTATCCCCCTCTTCTCCCAGTCTCTAAACCCTCTATCCTCCAACCCCGGCAGGAAGAACGGATTACTTGCCACCGGCATGAGTATAGTTTCCCCTTTAACTATTCCTCTCTCCTTCTTTAACATCACCCAAGCTTCCAAGGTCATACCTACCAATGGGTTCCGCCCCCGACTTCTATATACCAGTGGCCCCTTACTATGTAAACAGGCCGATAGTTGCCCCATGCAGCCCTCCTGTTCTAGTGCCACCCAGCTTGCTACCTCTGGCCTAAATACCCAATCCACTATATACCTCTGCTGGATGGACTGATAATAATTTAGTAGATCAGGAAAGTTAAGGCCTCCTTTAGCCACTTCCGCCTTGAGTCTTTGAAGCTGCATTATTGGCCCTTTCTGCCTCCATATAAACTGGGCAAATACTTTTTCCAACTTATCTATATCCTTCCGAGTTACTCGCATAGGCAGCATCTGCATAGGGTACATTATTCTAGGCAGGACATTTATCTTTAATACATTTATCCGCCCCAACCAAGATATTGGCAGCTGCATCCATCTTCTAAGATCTGACTCTATTGTTTTGATCAAGGGGGCATAGTTCAACTCGTACAAAGACCCTATTGTTCTTCCCACATTAATCCCAAGGTACTTAATACTTGTAGATTTACATTGTATACCTCCATCGCTCATCATCCATTTCCTGCCTGGGAAGCATAACATTTCTGATTTGCTCAGATTTATTTTATATCCAGAGAACTCCAAAGCTTCCACCAACTGTAATAGCAATGGCTTAGAGGTCCCCTGCCTCTCAAAACACTAACATGTCATCCGTATATAATGTGACCTTGTGTTCAGTGTTGTCCATCCCTCACCCCGAACCCCTTGACACTGCCTGATCACTGCCGCCAGTGGTTCCAGCCAAGGCTAACAATAGTGGCGAGCGGGCAGCCTGCCGGGTCCCCTTCAACCCAAAGGCCGTAGGGGTTCCATTAACTATGACACTGGCCTGTGGAGCGGGTACATTGCCCTAATCCATCGATGTACTGGGTCACCCAGACCAAACCGCCTAAAACCTCAAAGAGGTTCCCACTCCACCCTGTCAAAAGCCTTTTGGCGCCCATTGATATAACATATGTTTTCCCATTTCTCGGCCCACCTTCCAAATTACATTAAGTAATCTACTTACATTATGATACGAAAATCTTCCCTTAATAAACCCGGTCTGGTCTGGGTGAACCAGTAGTGACAAGCATCCCTCCAACCTCAGAGCCAGTGCTTTGGCCAGAATCTTCAGATCACAATTCAGCAATGCAATTGGCCTATATGATGCACAATCCAAGGGGTCCTTACCCCCCCTTTTGGGATCAGGCATATCGTGGTATCATAACACATCTCTGGGAGACACGGCCCCCCCCCGCCTCTCCTCCAGCTTAAAGACCTCACTTAGTGTTTCTGCCATTGGGATCGCTAACGCCTTATAAAATTCTATAGGGTACCTGTCCGGCCCACTCGCCTTCCCCACCTGAAGCCTTCCAATCGCCTTTAGTATTTCCCCCTTTGTCAGGGGTTGTCCTAAACATTTTCTCTGTTCCTCTGTAAGACAAGGTAACTTAACCTTTTCCAGAAACTCCCGCATACTCCATTTCTCCTTCGCCCCCTCCATCTTATACAGGTGGGCGTAAAATTCCCGAAACCTTTCTCTCATCTGCCTTTCCCCTCTCTGCACCCTGCCCTCTTTATCTTTAATCCCTGTTATCTTAACCGGGCATCTTCCTCCTTTCAGTAATCTCACTAACAGTGGTCCTGGTTTATTGGCCCATTCAAACACCTGTCTTTTGCAGAAAAACCAAGAGATTCGGGCCTCTCCCCTTACCAAGGAATTTAATGCCTCTCTCATGACTGCCAGCAGACGCCTCCGCTTGCCTCTCTCTCCCCCAACGACCCACTTTTCTAATTTTTAACTGCCTTTCTAATCTTTGCCTTTATCCCGCCTCCTTTAACTCTGGCCATATATGCTATTATACAGCCTCTTATAAGGCTTTCCTGCATCCCAATAAACCGCCCCATCTACTCCGTGCCCCATTAGTCTCCTTATATAGCTCCACTGCGTTTCAGGTATTCCTGGAAGTCCTTATGCTGGAGCATATACGTAGGAAATTTCCACTGCTGTCTTATATCTCTCTCCTCCTGCATGTGGAATCTACCCACTACCATAGCATGGTCCGATATGTGAATGGGGCTATGCGAAATATCTATGACCCTTCCATGCCATGCTCTAGGTATCAAAATATAATCTAGTCTGGACCATGTTCCATGCGGGTTGGAATAAAACGTGTATTCCCGGGTCCCCGGATTTGTCATTCGCCAACTGTCTACTAAATCCAACTCTAATATCCCAACTCGCCACTGGACCACTGCCTCCGGTGCTCGTCCCTTACCCTCTGAATGATCTAACACAGGGTCTAGAGTACTATTAAAATCTCCTCCCAAAATTAGGTTTGGGAATTGCTCCCTAGTAATCAGATCCAAAAGCCACGGGAAAAACTGCAGATCATACTGGGCTGTGGCATAAACATTCACCAATGTAACTAACTGCCCATACCACCCTTATTATCTTTTACAATACAATGGATCTCCAATGGTAGGCTTCTATGCACGAGGATGGCCACCCCTCTCTTACGTGATGAGTAAGAAGACGCAAAGCATCTGCCCACCCAACCCTTGCCAGCTTTGCGTGTTCCACATCTGTCAAGTGCATTTCTTGCAATAACGCAATTTGTGCCCCCCTTTTTCGTAATGCAGTCAGTAACATTGTGCGCTTAATTGGGTTTGCAATTCCTTTAACATTCCAAGAAATTACCACCATTTCTTGCTTATTAGTCATCTAGTTATATCACATGTTCCCCACATCCATCCTGTATTCTTTTCCAATCTCCCACTCCGCCTGCCCCATCTTTATCTTTCCATCCACAAGCCCCTATTAACCATTGTTTTGTATGAAGTGCATCTGTCAACAAACAGTGAAGAAAACAGTTAAACAATTCAACTATGTACACAGCAACAAGAACCATATTCCCTCTATTAAGTCTTTTCTGATGTTTCCCTTTCCCTCCCTCTTGCCCTCCCTCCATTCTCATCATTGGTTTCCTTTGAACACATTCTGTCCCAAACCCACTGTCCCTCCCCCTTTTTGACACTAACTGCAAAATCCGCATGAGTGTACACCAAACGAACTCTATTATAGAAGCGTGCCCCCCGCCCTGCCCCACGAGCATTTCTCAGCTCATCGACCTGTTCCTTTCAGTTACATAATGAAACTTTGTCACCTTACAATAGCTGGTTACCAGGAGACCTACCAAAAGGTCATATAGGTGCTGATTATCAATCAGATCTCCCCTTTAGGATCCATTTCTTCGTCAGCCATCCCCCAAAAACCATTCGGAAGCCTCCCCTTCGACTCCTATTCATCTCAATTCCATGCACACCATAACCCCTCTCCCTCCCCTTCCACCCCCTCCCATCCATTCATAGTAGCAGCTAATATGGCATTGTCGATCCCTTTGAAATTCCCTTCCACCACACATTTTCCGCCAGATCCTCACCCAGACATACCCATCTAATCTCCCTCTCCCCAGGTCCTCATATTATTTACTATCATGTTCCCACAATTTTAATTATCTATTTTACATAATTCTCCGAGTAAAACCTTCCTCATGCGGCCTGGCTGTTGCTCAACGCTCTGCGCCACCTCCCCTTCCCCACCCTCTATCAGACATAGCCTCCCATTTCCCTCATTCACCTTTCCAATAATCATCCTTCCCTTATTACTAAAAGGAGGAAGAAGCGGAGAAGAGCAGAGCACATTTCCCCTATACCTCCCCCATCACATCCCTTTGTCTCTAAGAGTCTCATAATCTGCCAAAGCTATCCAATACTGCGTGACTTCCCCTGAAATCCATGCGATTCTCCAGTCCCAGTTTCACCCATTCATCTTCTTCTGCAGCTCTGCGATGAATTGCTCAGCCTTACACAATTCCCAAAAAGAGTAAGTTGCTCCTTCATGCTTTATTTTCAGAACCGCTGGGTACACCATAAAGTTCTCTAACTTTAAGATTCCGTAACTGAGCCATCAGTCCATTAAAGGCCTTCCTCCTTTGCAATAGCCTCATCAAGTAATCCTGAGAGATATATAATCGTGTGCCCTGATATTCCAGTGTTCCTGCTTCTCGATATGCTATGAGGGTCGCCTCTCTGTCCTGATATGAATGAAAGTGAATAATGACTTGTCACGGGGGTGTCCCCCCCGGTGGCCTGGGCATTACTGTGCGGTGTGCCCTTTCTAATTTAAATTTCCCATTTTTTGGCCACAATCCCAGCAACTCTGGCAAAGTCTTGGCACAAACACTCAGCATATCACCCTTTTCTGCACCTTCCGGCAACCCTCTGAGCCTTAAATTCAACCTTCTGTAATAATTTTCCTGATAATCCATCGCATCTTTCAACTCCTCCAGTTCCTTTTGCAGAAGTATTACTTGACTCGGTACTTCCCCTGTATCATCTTCCAAATGTGATATTCTCTCCTCAGCCTCTGCAATCCGGTTCGTGTGGGCTGCTTGTTGCTCTAGGATTTCTTGTAACTTAAGGTCTATCTTGCCCTCAAGCTTAAACAATCTTGGTTCTAAGGCTGCTATCACTTGGCCCATCACCTCGCGGCCCAGGGCTCCGATTTCAGCTGCTGATAGCGAGATTACTCCCGCGCTTTCACCCACAACAGAGGCCGCAGGGGCCGCCGCTTTCTTGCCCGTCTTTCCAGCTTGCCTCTGGTTTTTCCCGCCTCCTGCCACCAGATATTCCTCCATTCTTCCTTCCAACACATGCTGCACCTGTAGTATTTCTCGTAACAGGTCGATTTTTTACTTAATTTTACTTTTAATTACTCGTGGAGACAGAGCGACGCAAAGGCAAGTCTATTCTCTTCAGCCGCTCATTAGCACCTCATAAATTGGATTTTAATGTAGACAAATGTGTGATTATGCATTTGGGAAGCACAATAAAAAACTGCTTATGCATTGAAAGGACAGTTACGGAAAGAAACAACTGTTGAGAAAGATCTGGGAATTATTATAACAGGTTAAGTTTTAAACACATTGTAGAGTGACCGCTAAAAAAAACTTAAGGTATACTGGGCTGAATTGGAAGACAAATAAACAGCAGAGATAAAAAACTGATGCTTCCATTATACACTTCATTGATAAGGCCACATTTGGAATATTGCACTCAGTTTTGGGCACCATATTCAAAGGCTGGGATAAAAACATTGGAAGGAGTACAGCGAAGAGCAACCAGAATGCTGGCAGGAATGCAATGTCTGGATTGTGAGGAGAGGCTAGAACAACTAGGACTGTATAGAATGGAATACCACAGATTAAGAGGAGACTTATGCTTAGTGTATGGAGCTTTTAACAACTACAGTATGACCTATGGGAATGTATAGGGTTGGAAACGAGAAACTTACAACGCAACACTAGGTCGCATATACTACAGCTTAAGGATGCTCTTAATCATACAAAGAAAAGGGAAATGTGGTTTTCTCAAAGGGTGTTGTTGTTTTGGAACCGTCTACCAGCAGAGGTGGTGGGTAGCAAAAATGTGGCCAAATTCAAAACCAAACTTGATATATACTGTACAGAAAAAAAATAAATAGCTACAACCTTGGAGATGAAGGCGAGCACTAGTGGGCAAATTGCCTAACGCTGCTTGAAAAAGACCTCCGAGACCTATGAAATTTATTTTCAGGTGCATAAAGTATTATAATCCTATCATTTATCCCCGCTAATAAAGAATCTAATAATAATGTTCTACTGGTACTACTGTGTATCAGCCATTCTAATTACTTTTGATATGATGTCCTTAGCTAGGACTCCTACACCATCACATACCTCGATACCTACTGAAAAAAGAGTCATCTCACAAGTCCGAAGCTGTTGTGTATCTGATATGTCAGATAGCCTCTTTAATCTGACATCTTACAGTGGAAAAATATGAAATGGTAATTTTTATATAGTGTTCAGAGTGACTTTTCTGTGCAAAGAATTCTTAATACTGTTGACGTTTAACGTTTCCGTGTGAACACTGGATGCCATTTAAAAAAGCTAAGCCAGATATCATCCATTAATGCATTACGGTGCTTGGATATTCTTTTTAGATTTCATTTTTTTAAGGGCTCCTGGCCCATCTTTTCTTGGGTATGGATGTTTGAGTGCAAGAAAGCTGTGGGCATCTACCAACAACAGTTTGTCAAGTTCTTGGGGAGGGGAATGAGTCGCTCACAATGCTTGTCCTCAACTGTACTGGATGCAATATCACGAACTTAGTTTTCATTGTTGTTGTAATAGGTGAAATTATTGTAAATCTAAAAATGCTAACATGCCTGTTATTGATGAGTTTGTAAGACTCTGATGTATCGTTTTGTACTTTTCTGTAACTTGTATCGTTATCAATGTATAGTTGTAATAATTTTGCATAATGTAAACAGGTAAGCTTTGTGAACAGGGATTTTCGGAACCCTAATGGCTGTATCACTGTATAAATAAAATTTTACCATACCATACCAATAGCAAATGAGACCACACAACTTGCTTTCCAGTGCTGCTGTCAGGGCTGATCGGTGTTGTGTCTTGGAAAAGACCTCTCTCGCTTGTGAATGAAATTGAAAGATATTGCCATTGTCTCATGTTCTGTTTAATTGTTGCATTTTGACAAGCCATAAGTGTGTGTGACTGCCCACTGAAAGCTATGATGGTCAACAAAGGCACCTGACCATAACAAAGACACTAGAGCTTCAGGCATGCTGAGACACCGCAGAGTGAGAGAAGAATACGCGCACTAGTGTTTGAGGAGTAGACACTAGTAGCAGGGCTGCACAGCTAGTTTTAAATTTATAAAAGGTATGCTATCTGTTGCCTGAGAAGTGCAGCCTTTCAAGTTCATCTTACTGTCTTCTTTCTGCTGGTTTAGTTTTCTCTCCTTGTTCCCGTTTTCCCTTCTGCAGAAAGTTGTTGCCGGATTGGAACAGGCCCTAGCGGAGGAGCGGGGAGAGAGAGGCCAGTCGGACGGCTGGGAGAGGAGAGTGGTATCTGCAGAGTCTGATCGGAAGGTCTGGAGAAGTTGCAGGATAGCGGAGGAGCTGCCATGAGAGGGTGAAGAGAGTCATCAAGACGCTGATTGCCCTTCTACTCAGACTCTACTGAGACTGTTAAAAAGCTGAAAGACATTCGTGATATTTGCAACTTTTGTTGCAACTTATATGGCTCCTTTCTTTTTTATACATGTTCAATAGCAGTGAGCTATTTTGTATTATGCACTTTAAAATTATCCGTGGAGCGTTGTGATATGTTGTGAAGCGAGGTTATACTTTTATAATTACTGGTGCAAATTTTTTTCTATGGGAAAAAGCGGTTGATATTTCCCGTAATAACTAGTCAGTTGATACGACTTTCACGCACACACATCATTTGGCACGAGGGTTAGAGCACACACAAGTAAACAGTTAAAAGCGTGACACTCAAAACAGTATTTTTCTCACCAACCTGTAAGCACATGCTCACCATCAGCGTCTGCACACGTGTCCCAAAATCAGAAAGTCTGTAAAAAATAAGAAGTAATCGCTAGTATAATGAGTCGTTTAACAAACCCTCAAGGTGCACAAAGAGAGCGCTTATAGAACAACAAGGAAACGCAAACACTAAGCCAGAAACAGATAGCGACGTGCGCCTCTTCTTTACCTACCTCAGTGAAACAGGTCAGACTATAGATTTAAAACAATTGAAATGCAGCACCTAGATGAATTAATAGCAAACTCATTTTTTGTAAAAAAATGATGGCATGGAATATGAGCCCAGCTCCATCCGGTGGCAACGCTATCAATTGACAGGTACCTGGTGAAAGAGCACTACCCGCACTCCATATTCAAAGGTATACAGACAGATTTTATGGAAACAAAGCGCACTTGAGCGCTAAATTAAAACACCTCAAGAAGATGGGTAAAGGTAACAGGCCACTGAAATCACAAGCCCTAACAGATGAGGACATTAACCTTTTGTACAGTTCAGGGACAAAAACACAACCACTCCCACTGGACTACTGAACTTCCTATTTTTAACATAGGCATACAGTTTGCCTTGAGAACCAAAGAACACTATGACTTGCAATGGGAGACATAACAGAAGGTATCGACACTGAAGGGAATCATTTTTAGAATATTCTGAGCGGCAAACAAAGACCCGATCGGGCGATAATCCAAGGGACGTAGACCGTAAAACCACATTTGTACCAAAACTTAACAAACCCAGAGAGAGACACCATCAGGGCATATGAAATCTACAAAAAAACAGGCCCCAATCTTGCTTATCAGAACAGTCTCCTTCTATCTAGCACCCAACACAAACGCAGCCCAGGGATCACTTTGTTCAGGAATATGAACGGGCATGAACAAACTCAGAACAATGATGTCCACAATGAAAACTGCTGCAGGCATAGCTAACTGTAAACGAATTACAAACCATTCAACCCGTAAAACCTCAATACAGAGGTTAATAGACTGTGATGTGTCCCCCACCGAGGTACAACAAATCTCTGGCCATCGAAACCTGCAGAGCATAAATAATTATTCAATCCTGTCAGAAAAGAAACAGCGTAAAATATCAAGTCTCCTACAGTACCTACCTGAGACACAAGAAAACCAGCAGCCCTCAACATTGACTTGTCTGTTCAAAAACCCCAGCAGTGGTCAAATGAATGTAAATGAAATCAGAAAACCAAACTCTCTTCAAACAATATTTGGTCCAAACTGCGTGATCAACCAGGGGGTGTCAATAAATTTCTACCATGCAGCTCCCGAAGAAAGAAGCAAAATCAAGCGAAGGCGTCCAGTAATTGAATCAGATTCAGACTAGAGGTACGTAGCTAGTGACACAGTAAAATCCATATGTTAATTAGTTGCCTCCTAGAGTAAAAAAAAAGCAAACAAAAATAAAAACAGATTTTACATTCATATCCGTTAGAATCTATCTGAGATTTTGAACACTATCCCTTAATTCATTTCAGGGACTTCGACATATGACCTCCGTATCCATGGCAACGAACTGTCGTGCAGCAATGGACACTGAGCAAACGGAGATACGAACTTGCCACGGAGGACTCAGCTCTGCAATTTACTCTCAGCTTTAAATAACATTTTCACCACTGATATTAATTTAGCGGTTGTCTGATTTTTGTCAATAAACTTGCACAGATTTAATATCTATTGTTTCTCTTTAGCTTTATCAGCGGATAAAAATTTGCAACAATTATATAAAATAAGACAGGGTCCTGAACATTATGAAAATTTAAAGCACACCCTCGGTGAGGATGCATTGATAAACCCCTTGAGCTTCGCTCTCGGGGTTTAATGATGCATCCCTCACCTCGGGTGTGCATTAAATTTTCATAATGTTCAGGACCCCATGCATTATTCTCTATATATGTATTCCTTTTTGTATTTATGAGGGTTTATGTGTGTACAATTCTATTATCTTAACCCCTTTTTTACTCATTTGGCGTTTTTCACATTTTTTTCTTAGTCTCTAATCTTTTTTAGTCCTAATTAAAGTTTGCACTTCAGGCTCATGTGATTCAGGTGTGAGCAGGTGTATTTAATCTGCCCCTCTGACTGTGAGAGTTTAGAATTATTCAAGACGCCACAGGGAATGGTGGGCTTGCCAAAAGGAGATCATTACAGCATTTTATTAGCGCTCAGCAGCTGCCGTTATACTTGTGGTATAAATCTAGTAGCAAGCAACTGAGTAAGATAAGATAATTGCTAGATACTTGTGCAGCTGTTGTATTGGTTCTGTCCTGGTCTTTTAAAAGTAAGCTGAGAAAGACTGAGAAGCTGCTGGGAATTCGTTGCTGTTTCTCCGGGAGCCCGGTGTTACATGCGTGGTCACCAGTCATTCTAGTACTTCAATTCCCCAATAGTACGTAGTTTAAATAGATAATTTAAAAAGGTTTTTAGAGATTTTAGTGAGAAAGTTTTTGAGAGTCTTTCTTTAGATTAATTTCAGTGTTTGACTGCTTAACTGTGTTTTGTATTTTAAGTCTTTTGAGTTTGTGGGAGCAAGCAAACTACACGTTTCATGTATTTTAACTTTACTTTTAGTGGAAAGTGAAACGGAGGTACCTGGTGCATTTTCAAAGTGGGAAAAAAGCTACAGTGTGTCTCACTATTCTTGTTCATGGTGTGAGAAAATTAAAGGGAAGCAGATCTTAATACGAGCCATCAGTGAAGCCACTAGAGAAGTTGCTATAGAAGCCTGTGCGAGCTGCAAGATTCTATTTGCAGTGTCAGTGACTCAGTAGGTAGCACACTCACCTCTGAGGCCAGAAGATCAGAGGGCTGTGGGTTCAGTTCCCACATCTGGCACCTGGGTTAATGTCCCAGTACTGACACTGTAGTGCAGCATGACAGGGGTGCTGTACTTCTGAGGTGCCGTCTTTCGGATGAGACATTAAACCGAAGTCCCATCTGCCTGGATTGGTGGTAGTTCAGCTGGATGTTACAGATCCCATGGCACTTATCGAAAAGTGTACGGGAATTTCCCCGGTGTCCTGGCCAAATTTCCCTCATTCACTAAAAATACCACCAACAGCTTAATCTGGTTCAAGGTCAATTGGCATTCATCTGTATCCCCCTCCCCAGGTCATGCCTGAAAATAGGCAGGATTTGTCAAGTGCACTTACCTGGTCAACAAAAACTAACTAACTAAATAAATAAATAGTATAAATAAAATAAATTTGGTGTGGTTGATTTAAGACTGTTCCCCGTTTTATCCAGGACAATTGACAAGGGATCGAAGGACTGAAACGGATTTTAGTTCTTTCAAAGAAATACAGAGGCCTTAGGCTGTGTATTGTGGACAACAAGGAATATAATGATTCTGTCTGCACACTTATAAGCATATTTACAAGCATATTGCAACATGTTTTTGCTGGGGAAATGTTGAATGGTTTTTACTGTACTTTAAGTAGATTGATTATGTGTTTTTGCTGTATTTACTGAACTTACTGAACTTTATTTTTCTCTCTTTGGTAAAGTGGCATTGCTCAAGAGGAATGAATGAATAAGTAGTGTAGTTATGGGAACCTATAATTAGGTACACATTTTACATTTTACATGTCCTGTTGATGCTGGATAGTTCATCTTGCATATTTGCACTTTTCTTTTTTCAGGATCCTCAGTCTTAGCCTAAGCTGTTTATAATCTTGCTTAGAAAATGGGTAAAATAAATACTGGAATCTGATTGGCTAAGGCATTTAGGTGGGCATCTATCAGACAACAATGCCCACCTATAACGAGTGCCAACCTATGATGCTCCATCACCAAAAAATATCCCTCACCAACACACCTCAGACTTCACCTCAAACAGTCGAGTGCAAAAGAGCAGCATTTATCTTCAAAAAGGACTAAACTGCAGACACTATGATGAACATTTAAAACCACTCCCACACCCTGCTCTGCTTCGACCCTGTCTATCTGTCACAGATAGATCACCCCACAACAGTAACTGTCACATTCTGCCATTAAATCACAGTACCTCCTTTTTTTTCAGCAAGACACTTCACCCGAAGTCCATGTTCCATTTCTGATCGTGTACCCGTACCGGACACCATGCCATTCTCACTTCACTGCGAGAACAGCCTGTCTTTTGTCACTCACTGCCTTGCTTCAGTTTTCTTAGCGTACAACTGAGTGCAGTAAAAACAGACTCCTGCCATCCCACACAATACTTGTAGTGCCTCACTTCCTGGTTTCAAGAAGTGAGATCGTGCCTGGCTCCATAACTAACAGCCAAGATTACCACAAAAGAAAAAAAAAGTCTTGTATGAAACACATAGAGCTGCACAAAAAAAAAATGATCCCAGCAAACTGCTGAGTGAAACTTTGCAATAAACCATCTCTTATTCCACATTGGGGAGATAAGAAGATTACACTTGCTTTCTTTAGGAGGGGCAACATTACATGGAACAGCACCCAAATGCAGGGACTATTTTACAACAAAAAATTTTTTTCCTAGATTTTTGTATTCTTTTTAAACTAACTACCACTCTTATGTTATTGTTTTATGAAAAATTAACACAAAACTCATTTTCTAAGCACAATAATAACCTCCAGGGTGGGCGGTATGGTCTATACCCGCCCTTCCAGGGGCTATAAGGCCCTCTGTCTGTGGCATTGGGCCTCATTACACCCCTGGGTGGGTGAGTATAGCTCAATACTACCCACCCTGTTGGGTATTATTGCTTGCTTATATTAGCACTTGCCATTTATTATTGTATTATCTTGGTCCAGTGTTGCTGCTCTGTATAATACACAATATCTAGAACACAGTATACAGTACTTAGTCTTATTTAATTGAAGTGCCCAGAAGGTTTTTTTTAATCACAATACCTTGTATTAAGAAGGATTCTGTATAATAGGACTTGGATTCTTTTTACTAGCGGGCAAGCGGTGTCCAGCACTCTTTTCCTTTTTCCTATTGGGAGGAGGTTAAATTAGGGGTGGTTAATACTAGGCTACAGAGGCTCCAGAATGTGGAATTGTCCCCCCTAGCGCAGGAACTTTGCTGTTAAAAAAAAAAAAAGCAATGTCTTATAAAAAACAGATGAAAATTACGGATCACCTGCCTAGGATCAATGACAGTTCTAGTAGAACCTCTGCTCCACGGCTCCAGAAATTTGAAAATGATCTTGTTGTTTTGCTTGATTTGAGCAGAGAAGAAAGTCAAATTGAAAATCAAACTAATATTAGTGTAAAAGGAAGGAATCATGCTCAGAGTATGTCAGACCCCATAACTGTAACACTAGGGACAGGTAGCCCAGAGGAAAACTTTATTTGTTCTATTACTGATTCATATAAATCCAAGAGCCTGGAAAGCCTAGAGCCCCATGAAACCTTGGACAACAAACATGCTCTAAGCTTAAAGGAGAAGACACCTGTATATGTATGATTTGGAAATATCTGATGTATTTATTGCACATTACATCAAGTATTGTACATATGTCAATAAGAGATCAGCCATTTCTTCTGTTGCAACACATATCTAGAGTTTGAGGCTCTGACACAAGGTAGTAAAATGTCAAGCAAGCCTCCATTTACATGCAAATTAGTCACTTGTAATACAGCCCCTCCCATTCCTTGATGTCACTGCAGCAACAGTGCAGAACAAAACATAAGGGTATCAATGCTGTCTAGCTTGATTTTAGTTTAAGTTTGCAATGACTTAAGGCAGTTCTGTCATGCAACTCACACAAGGAGTAGTACTTTTAGCCTTAATACTGTATGTGTAGAGCAAATAATACATCTAATGGTATTTCCTTCACAGGAAACAAAAGCTGTTTCTCTGTACTGCTCATTTCTCTCTGTGAGACAGTTGTAACATGTTGTGGAAAGCAGTAGACTGAATCAGTCAGTCAACCAATCAATCAATCAATCAATCAATCGAGTAGTCAATCTGTCACTCTGTAGTGAACCAGGTGAGTACCCTTAAGAAGATTTGTTACAAGATGAGCCTGGGCAGTTTACCAAAGGATCACACAAGACTGACTTATACACATCCCTTTTCAGCAGCCTGCAAGTGGAGAGCTAGATCATTTACTTTATAAAGTGTATTGTTTTACATTTCAAATGCTCCTTAAATCTGAGTTTCTGACTGGAAATACCAAGACACAGAATGCATATGACATGGGAGGAGTGAGCTAAGCAAATACAGAGCACTACAAACAGAGACTAATTAGTTTCTTTACCCACAACAGCTGAGGTGTAGCATCTGATTTGTGAGGGACATCCTACTTTAAATGCTGGCATTACAAAGCGGGGGGGGGGGCTGCCACAGCTTATCCTTAGTACCTTGAAAGTGAAGTGCTGTAACTCTCACATCACTGCTAATGATTTAGAATGGGAATTGGGACACTTTTAAAGTCATGGACCTGTGGGGCCATCACAGTTTCTAAGGAGGTTAGGGGAACTTCTTAAGGGTTAGAGAGTAATGGACTCTAGTAGGATTTGAACCAGAGTCCCCCAGTGCTTGTGCCTGTGCTTTCCTGTGGAAACCTATTCCTTGTCATAGCTAAATTCTTTATTGCCTTACAGCAGTCATCCAATCACTGACTGCCTAGTTACAAAGGGAAAGGGGCCTATTTGCAAGATTGTTTCTCACTGCTGGTGTCAATCAAAACGGAGAATGTTAACACACACACACACACCATAATACAACAGCTGCATAATATCACTTAAAACTCTTGTTGTACCCAGAGTCATTTATTGGGTAAACTGTTTTTGCTAACAGAAACAGTAACACAACACATACAGGCACTTTCTTATATGAATACTATACAGTATATACTTCAAATCAGTGCTGCATCACACTCACATGGTCCTAGTCCCTATTAGACCTGCACCTCAGGATGTGCACAACACTTAAAGGGTTCCTCCATTACTCAAGTGGGGAAACAAACATTGTGGGTTTGGTCTACTGGTAGAACTGCATTTAGTGCAGCACCATTATCTGTTGCTCTGATGACATCATCATCCAGCAACATTGATGGTAAAATGGAGGACAAACACATTGATAACTTTTGGGGGCTGTATATTTTTATTTATAATCTAGATCTGGACAGCAATAGGACTGCTGGCAACTGGAGGAGGCACACAAAAGTTATACATAAGGAGTTGGGAAAATATTGGTGTGGAACTATGGGAGACTTTCCCTTTAATAATCCATGAGTTACAGAGGACTATCAATGGATTGAAGGAGTATGATGGAAAGATTAACAGAGTGCGTTATCAGGAGCAGTTCTGGAATTCTGTATTGATGATCACCCCGGTGCTTATTCTCTAAACAGGAAACGGGACTTAGTTTATGTCCCTGATCATCTTGATAGAGATTTAGTCACATTATTAAGGAATCCAGCTTATGCCAACTTAATTATAATGGACCAATTGATAATTAATAGAGAACTTATGGAGAATTTAAGATTAGAAGTAGCTTCTAACAGAGCGAAGATTGATGTGATTTTGAATCAATTGCTAAAAATCAGTCATTTAAATAAAAGTTTGGGGGACACTGGTGGGGCAGTACATTTAGCAGATTCTATCGTTAGTGAAATTAGACCAGAGTTTAGTAGCATTGACTTTGTTGAGAGTCCATGTATTACTAAAATCAATCAGAAGGGGAAGAGGGGGATGAATAGGAACAGGACTAAGAGGGAAAGCAGAAATAAGGGAGCTTCTAATGGTAAGAATGACAACTTTACAAATAACTCTCAGCCACTCTAGCCAGTACTTGGAAAGGAAACAATGGCTGAGGAGCAACTATTTTACCCCCCCAAAAAGGAGGAAGAGTTAACAACAAATAAAGATGGAAATAAAGATGGTACTACTACTAATACCTTTACTGTAGGACAACTAGATAATGGGAATGGTGTACAGAATAATGTTGCCCACCGAGTGGATGGGGATTTAAGCTCGCACTTAAGGCAGCTGGGATCAGAATTTAATTTGTTAAACCAGCAGTTAGGGAGACCACTGCTGGAAATCAATGGTATAAATCAGTGGGGGACTACAGATGGAGTACCATTGTTAGATCCGGGTAGTGAAAGAAGCTGTTCAGTCAAACAGAATAGTAGAGGGCAGGTAAATGAAAATAGGAGGCATGATGTGCCTAATGATGTAATAAATAAGAATAGACCCCTTTTTAAGATTGATTGGCCCAGCTGATTGAAGTGGATCTCTGACATCGCACTCTATAACAACTGTTGTACAATTTCTTAACAATGAATTAGGATTGAATCTGATTTTTAACGATATATTTGAACTGAAAGAAATTCCAGTGATTGAAGCTTGCATCTTAGATATAATGTGTTTTTCTGCACAAACTGCTAACCATATTTGGACTAATGGCAATCCCTTAAAGGAAAAGGGGATTGTTATAACCCACCCCAATAGGGACAGTTTTAATTATAAATCAACAGTAATCAATGGAAGTCAAGTGAAAGATTTGTTACAACCCCAAATTAATCTTTTTGGAATGGATATTTTGGAGAAAGAAACTTGTACTAAACTGACTGGGACTATTAAAGACTTATTTACTAATTTCTTAAAAATATCATTTGGAGTTAGGAAACAGTTTGTTGCTAGAAGGAGAGATGGGAGCACCCACATTGATTTATATATTAGTATTCAGGAACTTGCAGATACAATTCTTGCTAAAAGTATCACACTGGATATGCATGGGTTAAATATTTGTGATAGTGAACTTTGGCTGTAGAACCTAAAGTATTTAAACCAATGAGAGAAATTGCTCAGATGGAACTCCCTTTGAATAATCAATTATTTCTTATTGCAGACTACCAGGACAATTGACTTAATTCTGACACTAGCTCCGAACTCCATATTAACTCAGAGCGTATTAGGCTCTTAACTTGGAACATTTCTGGTTGGGCTGCTAAGGCAGTGGATGAGGAGTGGAAGAATTACATTCAGAATTTTGATTTACTGTGTTTTCAAGAAACATGGCATAGCCCAGGAGATAATATTAGTTTGAATGGATATGATCGCTTTCAATCTGAGGGTAAAAGGCTTTATAATAATGGTAGAAGTTCAGGGGGTATTATAGTTTTTGTTAGGATTAATATATTTTCATTGCTTCACTGTTGGAAGTTGCATGAAAATGTTATAGCATTACTGCTAGGTATTAAAGAACAGAGACTATTGGTTATCTCTGGTTATATCCCTCCTGACAATTCTAACTTTTTCCTCCCAGCCATCTGGGACTTTTTATTTGATACTCTTACTGAAGCATTCTTTTTATTTCCCCAGGTAGATATATTACTCCTGGGAGATTTTAATACTCAAATAGGAATCTATGATGGTTTGCTGGGAAATTTAGTTAGGATAGATAATGATATATTGGATAAAAATCACCTAGGAAAGCTAAAGATTTTACAATTAATAGAGTGGGATGGGGGGAGGGGATTATTGATCTAATGAGCAACATTGATCTTTACCCACTTAATGGGAGTACTGGGGGGATGAATATGGTGATTACACAAATATCTATAAGAGGTGCTTCTACTTTAGTCATGGCATTATGGACATTTACATATGATGCTTGGAAGGATGTGCAGGTTGACCTTAGGGCTGAAAGTGATCATTTTCCAATAATATTGGAATTTAATTATCAGAAAGACAAAGTGGAAGCACAGGACATGGTATTGTTTTCTGAAATAAGAGTAAATACTACAATAAGGTGGTACAATAATGCAGAGGATATAGTTAGACCAATACTTATCACATCCCTGTTAATGGTACATGCTTCATTATTAGATGATATGCATATTTTACAGGTGACTGAATTGATTTATAACTTGTTTACTCAAATAAAGGGTAGATCAGCCTCTCTACCTAGCAGGCACAGGCATTGTAAGCAGATTGGCTGGTTTGATCAGGAATGTAGAGCTATTAAAAGAGTGATAAGAAAGCTATATAGAATATATAGAACAAATGCTTCAAGGGCTTTACTAAAACAGCTTGATATTAAATGTAAACATTACAAAATTACTATTAAAGAGAAAAAAAAACAATATTATAAAAATCAATGGGGTCAGATGTTAGAGGCTATAAATACAAATGATGTAAAACAGTTCTGAGTCCTGGTGGCTAAGGGAACCAACTCATATAAAACTAAAATTTAGAATTTTATTAATGAAAATACGTGGCTAGAATACATCACAAAGATTTTTTTTCATATCTGAAGTACAGGATAGTTTGCCTCATTTAGAAAGAAGTGTTGATACAGGGGTCAACCTTAACCTTTTTTTTGCACTAGCCAGCAGGGCAAGTTGATTCAAAATTGCACTAGCCCACAGATGGTTGCACTAGCCCTTAATTATAATGGTAAATTTTGCTCACTTATACAGGAAACAATGCAAGCAGAGCCAAGAAATACTCTGATTATTGCACATGTATCCTGCTCCCACATTGCTTCCAGCTCCCCAGCAGAAAAAAAAGACTGCAATGCCAACCATCACAGACAGTGAGCCCCCCCCATTGTTTTGTACCATGGCATCCTCTCTTCCTCTTTCTGTCCCCCCCCCACACACACACCAAACAGAGAGAGGATATCACAACAGCAAATGTTCAATCAAGCAGTCCTAGCTCTGCACACACAATAGCTAGCATCATCATGCACCTCACCACACTGTCACCACCACCCACAGGGCAATGAACAGAGTCAGGCAGAGAAAGACACTCGCTGTCCCCACTCTACAGTCAACTGGAGACCTGCACTTTTGAAAGTTTTTGTACAGTCTCAAGTGAGCCAGGAGCACATCTAAGATTTCTTTTGGGTGGGGGCTAGACAAACCTAAGGGGCTTGAAAAATAGAAAACTATGACATTTTTATTTGTAAAAGCATTGATTTTAATATGCACTACCCCTACAATAACAGATTTTTCTTTAACACTGTCCTTTCATCAGCCCAGGGGAAACAGTACACAGGCATGATGCTATACTATTTCTGTTTCCATATAGGATGATCTATGCACCCCAGGAATGCCTATTTCAAGGTTTCAAATTATGTATTTTATCAAGGTTTATTTTTGTACCATACATGATCCAAAGCTTTGTTTTTAAGCTGAAAGGACATATTGAGTGGGATAAGGGTGGAACTGTATGGATGGTGATTGCTGGCATGGTCCATTTAGAAGAGCTGAGGACCCCCTACACTTGCCAGTAATGGCAGCTATGGATCTATGGATGGTCACTTCAGAGTCTGGTCTGCAGTGGTGTCCAGGGAAAGAACAGAGTTAAGAGATTTGGGAGAGGGAAGTTATGGTGAGACTGGGATAAAACCCACCACCTGCAGGGTCGATCCTGTATACCTCTTTGCATTTTGTCACTGAAATGTTGGATACAAACACTCAAAATGTAGAGAAACGAGGGGCACTGGTCTTAATAATATTGGACAAATTGTTAGACATAGACACATTCAGAAAACTGGAACCTAGTGACTTAACAGCACTCTACCCTTGATCACACCTTGGACACTAGCTGAAGGTCTTAACAGTGGAGTGATAATGACTCACATTGAGTCATTTGTGGGATCCCTCTCTTGAACTGCCAGATAACTGCAGCTCTTAATGAGCTGTTAATTACACCTGGCCATCTGGAACATTGAGAGATATTAGCATGAGGACTAAAGAATGCTAAAGTAGAGACTTTTTTAACTTCATTAACAGCCATGAAAATCTGCACTAGTCAAGCCGGGCAAATAGAGAGCTAGCTGCACTAGCCCTGGTCAATTTGCACTAGTGTTTGGGCTAGTAAAACAATGTTAAGATTGACCTCTGTGTTGATATCAGATCTAAGTTTTCTCTTATGGAAGTACTTTTTGCAATATCAACCTTAAAGAGAAATAAAGCTGCAGGACAGGATGGGATTCCTGCAGAAATTTATATAAGTCATCCCCTCTTTTGGAGTAGGGTGTTACGGGCCTATTTTAACAAATGTATTGATTCCAACTGTTTCCCACTATCTTGGAAGGGCTCGCACATTATCCCCATTAATAAACAGGGTTCTCTGACTTCTCTTTCTATGTACAGACCCATTAGTCTGTTGGACATTACCTTATAAAGTTTTTCCAAAATCATTTTGGAAAAGTTAAAAGTTCAAGTAGAACTGACCTGTGGTTTGTCTAAATTTCAAGCAGGGTTCAGATAAAATTTCTCTACAATAGATAACATCTATATAATGCAACATTTGATAGAGAAGTTTGTTTTGCTTCGTAAACAAAAGCTTTATACTGTGTTTATTAACTATTCAGTGGCCTTTCATTCCATTTTAAGGAGTATATTATGGACCATTTTGCTTGACAGAGGTATTGATCCTAACCTGGTGCATATAATAACTAGTCTTCATCATGATACCTGGGTGAGAGTTAGCTTGGGAAAAGAGGGTCAACTGTCTGCCCCCTTTAAGACCAATAAGGGGGTGCGTCAAGGATGTGTTATGGCACCACTTCTCTTTTCCTTGTATACTGATAAAATGCTGAAGGAGGTAGACTCCTTATGTTCGGATTCTCCAAGGGTGCTGGATTCCACTTGCCCGCTGTTAGCCTATGCAGATGACCTTGTGTTGTTCTCTCTGACACAAAAGGGACTTCAGGTTAAACTAGATTATATTGTACAGCATTCTGAGAGGCTAAAATTGGGTTGTGAAGGAAAACAAAATTGAGGTTGTTTCCAGTTATGTTTACCTGGGGATTGAGTTCCACTCAAGTGGAACATGAAACTCTTTATACAACACCTTATTATCAAAACATAAGAAAATTATTGGAGCTCTGGTTAGATTCAATTATAGATTTGGTGACTACACAGTTAGGCCTCTTCTTAAGGCTATCAAAGCTAAATTGGAAACACAACTGCTTTATGCCAGTGAGATCTGGGATTATGATAGCAAAAAGCTAGACCAATTGACGTCACCCTTGTATAGAAATTTAAGATGTTTGCTCAGGCTTGGGCATTCGTGCCCGGCCACCTATTTGCATTCAGAACTGGGGCTTGTTAATATAAGGGCAAAAATGGATATTAGAAAGGTGAATTATTGGACCAAACTTACCAGAGCTCCAGCAGACAAACTGACAAAAATATGTTATAGAGAGAAGTTATATTGGCATGACCTAGGATACAGGGGCATTTTCTGGTTCTCTAAGATTTTCACAATACTTGAAAAATATTCATTAACAGATTTGAAGAGGATGGTTGACAAAGGTATTATTCTGAGTTTTAAATACAGTAAGCATATAAAGAAAAAGGGTACAGAACTATTGGAATAACGAGGCTCTAAAAACCATTTCTGTCTCAGGCTACTCCAAATGGTTTAGTAAGAACAATTTTTGTTTTGGTTATAAGCCATATTTAGATATTTTGGAGAATAATAAAAATTGAGAACAGCATTTGCTAAATATAAATTTGAACAGTTTCCTAGCAATGTTCTGCTAAGTAGATATAGTAAAGATAAATCTATATCTGAATTGTCTGACTGTTTAGCGGGGGCAAGAGAGGACCTGGTCCACGTCCTTAGGTTTTGTGCTTATTATGGAAAAGAATGATTGTATTGGTTGACAGACTTCAATATAAGTACGTATCAGATTGACATAACTTTGTTAACTACAATTATGTTACATACTGCAGATAAGTTGACGCTTGAGAAACTGGCAAACTACTTTGTTGCAATATGGAAAGTAAAACAAAGAATGAGGATATTGGTCTGAAATATGTGAATACAATATCTGAAAGAAGTGCAATATGGCAGTGATTTTTATTTTATATATGGAGTTGAGTCTAACAGCTTAGGATAATGGTGATTTTATACTTTCTGTGTTAGATGTATATGTAATATTGTATATATTAGTACTTATTTGTTTGATGTGATATATTGTTATGTAAAGTATTCTGAACTGTACGGTATTATTTATTTTTGCAACAACTTTTTCTTTTGTTGATGGCTTTTTAAGTCAAACAATAAACTTTAAACAGACTTATTTTTTTTCCTTCTTTTCTTTTTCATGTTATGGTTGAGGTTTGTATGTCTTCTGTTTCTGATGACATAATCTTTTGGGAAGATAATATGGAAGAGGCCTCTGAGTCTAATCCCTCATCTGTATCACCCCAGTTTTTTGATTTTGGTATGAGACCAAATCTGTTTTCTGTGGACATTGGAAAAAGAAATTTATCTTCCCAATTTCTTGTTTCTTGAGAAGATATTTTCTGTAAAGAGCATCTTCATGTAACTTTTGTGAATGACTTTTGAGGAGGCATTGCTGTACCAGGAGAAATATCTTTCTCATGGTCAACCCTTGCTGCAGTTATAGGCTGGTGTGATTCTGGCTGTCTTGATCTTATGCTGTCAGTTACTTCCATGATCTGAGGTTGTATCTGGAGATTCTGTTCGTCAACCAGAGTTTCTGTGCTGCCATCTACTTGTGATTCTTGCCTTGCAATTAAAGAAGGCAGATCTAGTATAAATGTATCTTTATTACACATAGTTCCAGACTTATGTGCTTCATCAAGCATATCCTCCTGACATGGTCTGTCCTGTGTATTATGAGTGACCCAAGGACAATGATGAAAAGAATGTCCATCAGTTTGACATACTGTAGGTTGCATTTTACTTCCTTGGGACAGTGAATGCTGATTTGTCCATATTAGAGTCACGTGTTACAGAACCACTGGTCACAAATGTTACTTAAATATGATAAAGAACCACACTTAAAACATGCTTTTGGTTTTCCAGAATAAAAACAAACTCCCCAATCACGACCAGTGTAAAAGCTGTTTGGTAAATGCAGGATGCCAATATCAGTTTGACGTAGCTATACTCTGTATTTCCAACCTCCTGTCCATATTTGTTCTCTGTTCATAGTGGGTTCTGGTTTCCATGTTATAGTGTATGGGACAGGGTTATTAACGATGGAATTCAATGAATTCCTATCACTGTTATACTATTGTTGTGATGTCAAGAGATTGTTATGCCCTCTTGAGTGCATCACAATGATAGTATAACAGCACTGAATGATGTTATGCATGTTGCAAACTTCCATAGTACGAGACACGGTTGTGGTGGTGAGACCTGGCCCCAAAAGGGAGTGGCACAGAACAAAACAAAAACAAAAAAACTGAAAAGTAAGGAAACACTGCATTTAACTGTTGCCCATACATCATACAAGACAGTAGGTGGGCAACAGTAACCAACACCATTTCAATTTTAGGAACCCTCTTATTTGAAACAACAGAATGACATGGGGGGGTGGTGGAGTGCAGTTTACTCAGTGTAGTATGGTAAAGAACAGCTGTGCAACTAGCAAGAAATGCTCAATTTTTATTTAACTGTTGACCATACACTACAAAAGATAATGGATGGGCAACAGTTAAACAACAACCCTGTGTTCACATCTCAAGGTTGTCATGACAACCTCTCATTGTGAATACAGTGCTGTTGTTCACTGTTGGCCATCCATTCTCCTCTACATTTAACATTTACTACTGAGTCAGTAAGTAATATTATGTACATCCACCCCTCATTTCTAAACATGATTATCACTGTATGGCCCAGAATCTTTCCAGATCTGAAGGTAGTTTGAAGCTTACATCATACTGTACATACTGTCCCCAGACATATGGATAAGTGCATATATTTCATTGACTGCAAAACCTATATATTCCTTTAATAATTTTCTTGTAACAAAAATGCAATCCGGAGGGCATTCTGAACCTCCTCTGTATCTTAATTGGACTGCATTCTTTCTTTGGGCAGGGGCAGGTTGTGCAGCTAAGAGGTCTGTAAGTCTGTTGTGTTTGTTGTTCATTAACGTTATTATTTTGGTTAAGCTGTTGTTGAGATATACTGACATTGGATACTGAAGGAATGTTAGGATCTTTGCTTAATTTGGGGGGCACAGGGTCATTCCACCTAAAACAATAACCGCGCGGCAAGCAATGCTGCAAGCAAAAGGGCGTGCCCTGCAATATCGTCGGAGAAATCACCGACCCGACTCAAACAGCACACGCCATTTAAAACAAAGGGCTTCCTTGATTATTTGCAGGGGGCTCTGCACTCTGCAACCCTCACCCCGAACTAATATAACAAACTCTGGGGATGGGGAGTAACTCGAGGGAGGAAAAGTTTTTTTTCTTTAAAGTTTCAAAACATTGCAGCACAGGGAGACCTGGGGGGGAACTGAACTACAGTCCCAGGTCTCCTATTCCACCATGTGCTGTTGCCTCAGCCACTCCATGACGGGAGCAGCTTGACCAAGCACCCAGCACATGGAAACTTGATCCCTTTCCACAAAAGCATACAGCGACAGGGGAACTGGTAATTCTCCACCACTGTTATACTCCTGTCTCTGTAAAGCCATGCATTGTCTACACAGTGCGGTCAATACCACACCATCTTTCTTGCATGGTATTGACCCAGTACCCATTTGTGTGTGTGTGTGTGTGTGTGTGTGTGTGTGTGTGTGTGTGTGTGTGTGTGTAAGGGAGGGTACTGGTGAACGATCATCTTTAAAATGTGGAAAAATAAGAAGTAGTGTGTTTTTATAATATTCTTGCACAGGGTTTGTTTTTCTTAGTCCCCTAGTCCCCCCACAGTGGACCCCATTCTGACTGCATTGTGACACTTTATCCCTCTGCCATAAGGGGTCCAGGCTATGTTAGGGATTTGAGTGCTAAACTGTGACCCTGAAAACCCAGTTATAAATAACACAAGCACCATGTACTGACCCTGAGACACTGAGCAAGCCAGTACTGGGTCAATATAGCGAGGAAAAAACCACACATGGAATACTGTGCTGTAGGAAGCATAAATGGTACTACAGCGACAGGGGTTGTTTCAGCATGCGGTAAGAACTGCTACCCCTGTTGCTGCTGGCTGCTATTAGGGAACATAAAGGATGCTGCTGGGGCAGTGCTTAGTTGAGCCGCTCCCATGCTGGAGTGGCTAGCGCACCTTCTTCCAGTGGCATTGGGGACCTGAGACTGCAGTTCAGTTCTCCCAAGGTCCCACTATAATATGGATTTAACAAAAAAAACAAAATTTTACCCAGTCCAAATCTTCTTTGTTCCCCAAAGTCCACAACTACTTGGAGTTAAGTATAATAAGTTCGGGGGTGTTAGGGGCAAAAAGAAAGACAGTTGCTGTTTTCGATGGCATGTGGTCTTGTTGTTCTGGTCAGGATTTTGTCCCAATGCTGTTAGAGCATGTGGCTTCACTGTTCTTTGTTTGCTTGCTTTTGCTCACAACATTATGACCCTGTGCTAAGCAAGCCTGTTAACCTCCCTGTTTTTTACCTCTGTCTTTCTCCCTATGCCATCCCAGAGCTGCTTGGTTAGCCCAGTACATCTAATGGAAGCAGCATTTTCTCCCTGCCCTCTCCAATACTGTATAGCACTTTAGGATGCAGTTTGTAGGAAAGCCCTATATAAAGCCAAATTCCAGGGCCAACTCACCAGCGTGGCAGTAGTGCTACTGCTCATGACTCTGGTGACCTGGATTTAGGAATGAACCCAGATCATAGAGATCCTGCTGGGGAAAGAGGGTTGAGCATCCCAGAGGATGCTTCCCTCTTCCAAGGAAGGAGGACTGTGCACTCTGCTGCACTACCATCACCTGGATTACCACAGGTGGTGCTGCAGGCTGAAGCCATGATGGGAGCGTGCCTTGTTGACTGGGACGTGAGGCACGCTGTGTGTGCTTTGTGTCTGCTTAGTCCCCACCCACAGGGCACCCATGAGAGTGGAAAGAAAAAGTGGGAATACTGTTTGGCTGAGCAGTGTGATGCTGCATTCCGCTGCAGGCCTTGCACCATCCACTGGGCTGCCCATCAAGTCATTTGAGCTAAACTTCATTCAGAATTGGGACCCCTGAGGGTCTCTGCCACAGGGGTAAACTGTGAGGCACTGTAGTGATAGGCAGTAAGCCCCAGAGATGGCAGGTGACAGGGCTGTGGGGGGGGACTAGTGATAGTAGCTGGATGAGCAGTGGGGGGAGAATAAAAAAAAAGAATAGAAAATTTAAACTAAATTCCTTCCCTTTCTTACATTGAATGTGTGCTGTCTTTTTTCTCAGACCAGTGCTAAGCCCCACTGGTGAACCAGCCATAGCCGGTGCTGATGAGTGACATCAGGAAGAACCCACCCAAAGACAACCAACACATTGACTCCACAATGCATTTCTCTCCAGGAGCTCAGCCAGTGAGCGAGGTCCATGGTTTCTCCTTGGCTGCCTCTCTGCCTAGTCATTTTTCTCCAGTATGAGCAGAAGAAGATTGTTTAACCCAGAAAATTGATGAGACAATTTGTGTGACAGCATGTGGTACAGTAGGTGTTGTTCAGCGCCACTGAAGCAGCGAAGTTTTTTTTTTACTTTAGTCTTTATGCCCCTTCTCCGCAGTAACCCCTCTCTTCAGAGACCCCAATGTGACCCTGCATCCTGTGCTCACCTGAAGCATGCTAGCTCATGAGTACCCTGCTTCTAGACCCTGAGTACTCCAGATAACCCCTGGCTGGGGTGGAGGAGTCCTTCTATCCCCTCCACACTTACTTTGGGAGTGTGCACCTTGAGCCACCTCCTCTGGTTCCTCTGAATGCTGGTGCTGGGACTCGTCTACTGGCACCACTGTGGGATATTTCCTGGTTTTCTCTGGTCCTACCCCCTTTAGGTGTCAGTGCACTAGGAGGGCCAATAAGACAGAGGCATGGGGAGACATGTCTTTGCTCTGGCCCTTGGCTGGCGTCCGCCCCTCCCTACATGTCTACTGCCTCTGCTGCACCGCTACCCGTGGTCACTCAGGTGGCGGTATTGCAGTGAGGACTGCAGCCCAGGAGAGAAGGAGAGCATCCCATCAGGTGCTCGATCCTTCTCCCCCCGGCCAGCCCTCCAGCAACAATGGCTCGCTACCGAACCCAGGTCACTGGCATCGCAAGTGGTAGCTCTACTGCTGCACTGGTAGGCTGGATGCAGTGGAGGTTTTTATAACAGCATCCTGTCTTCTGCTGATGCCCTAGTGCCACTCTGTTGCTAGCCTTCACCTAGGAAAAGGAGTGCACCTTGGTTTAATGATGCTTTCCATTCTCTGAGAGTGTAGGGTCGTCTGTTATAGCACAAGCGGAGGGAGTCTGACCTGGGGTCTAATAGTCTTGTCCTGCTGGCTCACTACAGAGAATATTAGGAGGATGACTGCCACTAGAAGATACTTCTTCATGGGCATCATCATAGCTGAGAGAAACAGGCCCTGCCCTGTTTAGAGTGGTGGATGGGGTTCTCCACCCTGAGTCTCTTTCCCAGGATTTGGGAAAACATTTTCAGAAGACAGGTTTGAAAATTTCTTTTTAGCCATGATGGTGGATATCTAGGCTGAGACTTTCTCCATGGTGATGTAACCCCTAGGTGGCTCTATCCCAAGGGCTACTACCCCTGCCTGCTTGACTAGTTGCAGGTTAAGGGGCCTGAGTACTGAAAACAGGTGCCTCCACCCGGAGGACAGGATTGGTGGTAGTGTAGCTGACCTGGGTACAGCCCTCTGGGACACTGTGACACCCCCTCTTTCCCCCTCTAGTGGCCTAAATAATGAACAGGTACAATATCCCCCAAACAACAGATACATCCCCACTCTGATTGCACTTACCACCAGGGCTGGTTCCACCTGTTCTGCCCTGGAGACCCCCTGTAAAGTAAGGTTAAACACAACAAACAATAGTACCACAGTGCTAGTTGTACAGAAGTGCACCACAGGTAGGTTAATTGCAAAAAGATTCAGATCTGATTTTTTCAGGGGAAATGAACAAGGAAGGGGCGTAATCAGGTTGGTTGGTTTAAGTACTGATTCAATCAGGCTACAAGGCGTGCACTTTAGAGTCCCTCAACACAGTCACACACAGTCTGGGTACAGAGTGGCGAGGTAGGCTAGCCTGACACATTGCCTGGGGTAGGCTGGCATTGTAGCTGGTTGGGGCCCTATGATGGAAAGACAACTCATGCACAATAACCCACAATTTGTATTCTGGAGCCAGGAGGCTCAGTTTGTGATGATTAGACAAAACAATTGAATCAGATGACACACTTTGAGCTGTTGTTGCAGGGAGCTACCCTGGTGTTTACTCACGCTACCCAGTACAAGACACAGGATGGGTGAAATGGAGACTGCAGGATGAATTACTGGTTTGCCAGGAGAAGCAGGGCCCACATGATTCACTGTGGTGTCATTCTTGTTCTGTTCATGATGTTGAACAGGGGACTGATCCCAGGCAGGTCTCTCATCGATGGTCTTCTCTGTGGCATGAGTAGCTAGCTGGGCCAAGGTGGCAGGGCCCAGGCCAGGTGAACAATTCAGATGGCAGTCCAGTATTGCCTGATTCAGCTTCCAGCAAGCGTGACACAAGTAGGCAGTGGGGAACCAAATCGTGACCCACTAACACCATTCAGCACACTTATAGCAAAGCAAGGTAAATACCACAGTTTGGATGACAGTCCGGTCACAATCACAGTGTCTCTGTGCAAACTGTATGCTCTGTGGTGGTTTCAGACTTCCTGACAGGCCGATCGCGTGGAACAAATCTTCAGTCCTCTTCAGGCAATAAGGCAGTTCATGATTCGGTAATTCTTGTCCCAAACTGGTTCGGATAAAGTCCGATTTCTACTTAGACTGAAGGATTCCCTCACGAGGGGTAATGAGGCAGACAGGCCAAACACAGCCTTTCCACCAGTTTCCTGCATGACTACGCAGGAGCAGCTGCTCAAATATCTCGAGCTGTTCACTCTCTCAACTCCAAACTCAGACTGACTCAAATAACTGTACCCATTAACCTGGGCACAACGAAATTTGCTCAGAGACAAAGTCCGAATTAAGGTTACTCTAACCTCTCCATGCAGAAGAGCTGAAGGCAGGCAGGCCTGACTCAGCCTTCCCACTGAATCCCCACGCTACCCCGTGGGGCAGCTGCTCGAATATCTCAAGCTGTTCACTCCTCCAGCTCCATCTCACTTCTGACCCTCTGCTGCAGGCAGCATGGGAATTCCCCTCTGATCCAGAAGGTTTGATTTGTTGATTCACCTGTCTGTCACAGTAAGGGCTCCCTCTCCAGGTCCATTTAGGCACCAAAGTGGAAAAACTACAATTCCTACAGAAATTTCCTTCCACAAGATCCCTGGGGCAGGCACCATTTTAGGGCCCCCAAAGGTACTGATTGGTCTACAATGGCAGTCCAGAACCAAGATGGTGGTGATTTCAGAAATGTCCATGCTGCAAAGAAGGCAGGTTAGACAAACTTTGATATCATTACTATTAGAATAGATAATCAGCAAATAAGTACAGCTTCTAACAGAGCTCCCTCTGCGCAACTAGCGATGATAGAATGGAGCAATTATCTGGCAGCCCAGGTGGGACTCGAGCTTCGAAACACTCATCCCCCACCCAGATTAATTATACACTGTGATACAGGCAGCTCTTAAAGAGACAGGACACAGAGGCTATAAAGGCACTCACATGAAATAGCTTTTAAATGGTTAAGACACAGGACACCAGCCTGGCAGTGGGCATTTAAGCACACCCAAGGAAGACTTTCAGGAACCCCCATTTGTAAGGGGGATTACAGTGAGCTTTCACAATTGCAGTGGTCAGGTGTGGGAGACAGCAGAAACTCTGCTTGTTTGGGATTAATTTCACTGGACTTATTTAATGGAGATTCACTGGGAGCTGTTGGATCAGTGTCCAATCCACTGTCTGCTGGATCCAGTTCCTGCATCTCTAATGAGGGCTGGAGTGGCAGTAATTGGTCCAGCCCACATCAAAATCATCAATACCTCTCTGATGGAGGGTGTGTCTCCCACTGCCTTGACAGAGGCAGTAGTGCGACCACTCCTAAAGAAGGCTACTTTAAATCCTGATGATTCACAAGTTTTAGACCTATTTCTAGCTTGCCCTTCTTTGGACAGAGGTCTGTCTTTCGGATGAGACGTTAAACCAAGGTCCCATCTACCTGGATTGGTGGTAGTTCAGGTGGATGTTAAAGATCCCATGGCACTTATTGAAAAGAGTAGGGGGGGGGTTTATTTAAATACATATAATACATACTAGACATAAATAAAAAAAAAGACATAAGCATAAACTGCAAAAAATATCAAAACTAATAAAACTTAACTGTCTTTTGTTTTAACTCCAGAAGTGGGTACAAAAATTTTTCATTTATATTTAATAAAAATTTTAAAACCTTTCCACCACCGATATACTTTATCACCTGAGTAATAGTGCAACTAAGAAACTATGTACTGGATATGACATCATTTTCTGAGAAAGTACCCACTGGCATCAGGCTTGCCACAAATAAAACCTTAAACAACATAAAAAAATATGGTATGTTTCTAGATGAAAATCTACATTCTCTTTAGTGGGGAGACCCAGCACAAGAGTGTCATAATCTAAATTAAGTAACCAATCCATGTGCCATTTAGTTTTAAGAAAATACCAAAGCGGCTTTGAATATGAGCAGGTCAATAACAAATGAGACATGGTTTCCTCTAAATTAATACATGTTAAATACAGGCAATTCCTTTCTGCCAGATTGTTATGCTTGGCATTACCTCTAACATTTAATCTACCATAAACAGTGAGCCATAGTACTTCCCACATTGTAGCAGGTACCCTTTTGTTAGTAAGCTGTTTCAAAACATGCCCATTAATGACAGGGGGACAATCCTTAAAACTAGGCTCTATAGGATATAAATGGGTCAATAAATGATAACAATTTTTCCTAGTGTTATGCAAAATATCAGTTTGGGAAATTTTCCATTTACATAATTTTTGAGCTGTGGGACGAAAATATTCAGGAAAATGTAATCTTGAATGAAGCTTTGGTGCTATCTCATACCACCCAGCTAAATAACGCTCCAGTACCTGTTTTACAATACCCCTAACTCCATCCGAAGTGGAAGAAATACCATACCAAACAGTATGGTAAATAAAGAATAAAAAAAATTAAAGGTTCAATCATACCTAGTCCCCCTTTTGCCTTACTTAAATATGTATAACAACACTTAACCGGATTAAGCCTATTCCCCCAAAGCATTTGGAAAAATATCCCATACATAGTGGTTTCTAAAGAAGTAGGGAGAGGAAAAATATATGCCACATATTGCAACTGAGGGACTATAAACCATTTCAAAATCTGAATTCTTTTAAGTTTAGATAATTTCCAGAATTGCCATCTCCTGACCTTATTCTGGGATTTTGCTAGCACTATTTCCCAATTATCTAAGGGAAAATTTGTTGTTCCAAAAGTAATACCCAAAATGACTATTGGCTTATTTGAAAAAGTGATCCCTGATACCTGACAAGAAGCAATATCCCAAGGGCCTATCATTAACCCCTTACATTTAGTAAAATTAAGTTTTGAGTTAGAAACTACCGCATATCTTTCCAGCTCCTTTAAAAAAAGGAATTTGATCATAATGGGAAAAGAAACCACAAATGTCATCTGCATAAGCCAATACCAAAAGATTAGCAAGCTCACCCCATCCTGATAGTCTATTCAAGCTCAACCTAGTCAAAAATTGTAATAAGGGGTCAATAGAAAAAAGATATAACAGAGGGCTAAGAGGACAACCTTGCCTAACTCCTGTAGAAATAACAAATCCATCCGTTATTTGTCCTCTCAACAAAACTTTGACAAAAACATGAGAATATAACAATTGTATATTCTTAATAAAGGACGAAGGAACCCCATATTAAGCTAATGTTGAAAAAAGAAAACGCCTATCAACCCGATCAAAGGCTTTCTCCTGATCCAAAGATAGTATACAACCTCTATTACCCTGCATAAGTAATGTTTCAATAAAATCTCTAATGATAATGAGTGCATCTTGAATTTTCTTCCCCGGAATTCAACAAAATTGTTGTGCTGAAAGTACAGAGGAAGCATAATTCTTAAGTCTGGAATTAAGGATATGGGCTAAAATTTTATAATCAGAATTCAGCAAAATAATTGGTCTCCAATTTGAAATATCCGCTCTATTCCCTGTTTTATACAGATGGACTAATAAACCTTCAGAGAAATTTGTCGGGATCTTACTATGTTGAAAAAAGAATAAATATACGGTATGCAAAATGACTGAAAGCTCTGATATAAATACTTTATAAAATTGATTTGGCAGACCATCCAGACCTGGTGAAGTACCTGTTTTAAGATTTCTAATTACCTCTGTAACATCTGCCAAAGTGATCTGTTTAAGCAACAACAATACCTCATTTGGACATAATAGAGCCTCAATATTTTTAAAATAATCTGTAATGTTCCCATCAGAAGGAGCCACCATAGGTTCCAAGGAGCGATAATGCAATTTAATTAAATCTTCCATCTCTGAAATTGTATCTATCTTATTACCCCCTGAATCCTGTAAATATTCAAGAGTCACGTCCGTATGAATTTTTTTACAAGCCTTGTATGGGTCCCCTGTAGGCGACTTCTGGGTTCCGCTAGAAAGCATTACAGTTATTGTAGAGGCTCTATTGTACTGATAAATTAACATATCCTTTTTTAATTTATAAATTTGTGATGAATAATCATAATTGGTAAAATATGATGTAGTGTATAAATGCTGTAACTGGTTTTGAAGGGAAAGATATTTCAAAAAATTGTTTCCTAAACTCTTACTATGATTGCTAAACCAACATTGTAAATCCTTTTTAGTGTCTACCCACCACTCCCCAGTATCATTATATAGACATAGTACAGATAATCTAGCAGATAATAATGCTAAAATATCTTTTTGAACTTTAGGAGATGCTAGCAAGGAAGAGTTTAATTTCCATCTATTTTTAATTTTGGGTTTAAAAATCATCCCAGAAATAGTAAACCTTAATAATAAATTATCTGAGAACTCACTAGGAATGATACAAAAAGGGCCCTTAGGGACATTCCGGGAAAGAAAAAAATGATCAATGGTGGTTTTGAAAATACCCCTAACATATGAGAATCGTGAACCTACATTATATATGCTACAATTTTTAACCCCGCTGTGTTAATTATAGCTGATAAGATATTAGGATCACAATAAACTTTCTTCCTTTTCCCTCCTTCTACCTGATCCCTAACAATATCACAGTTAAAATCTCCTCCTAAAATAATCATATATGAGGAAACTAGGTAAGGTTGAACCATTTTCAAAACGCCCACCCTATCTGTCTTAGTTTGAGGCCCATAAGCATTAATAAAACGAAAAGCTGTCAGCTTCCATTTCCCATCTAACACAAATAAATGACCTAGAATTAAATCTACTAATTTCACTAAAGCAAAACCATATGAGCCAAAAAAAATACCCACCCCGTCTGCACACTCTGGACCGAAAGACCAATAAGATGGCTCCCAAATCCAGTCCCTTTTAAATAACAACAACTGTTCTCTAGAACACATCCATGTTTCTTGCAGAAAAAAAGGTCATAACCAGAATTATGAATAAATGAAAAAACAGCCTGACGTTTAACCGCATTTAATATACTGTGGATGTTTAAAGACAGAATGGAAAAAGAACCCATGAGTTGTTAGAAAATCAAAAAAAAACAGGACCATCATCTTTTTCATTTTTTCTGTTTTTTTCTTTTTTTTATCTTTGTAATCCCCTTGATCTGGTCCAATAGAAGGCTGACAACTTTCTACTGATTGGGAATCCACATCTCCTTGTTCCATATCAGAACCTTCATCTGGCAGGAACAGAGCTGCGTAAGTATTATCATTTTCACATATTACCGGGTTATTCAATGTAACTGGAGGCATTTGCTTATTGTTCCTAGAGGAACATCTTCTGGCCACAGGCTGAAAAGTCTTAATTTTAGCCAAGTCACACCCAGGAACAATTGGCTCTTTATAACAAACCGGTGTTAAAAGGTTTTTTTTAACAGAACTCCCTTTTTTAATAGTTTGTGTAGGAGCGTCAGATTCAAGGATCACCACAGGTGGGGAGGGAAGGGTCTGAACAGAGACCTTATCCTGTAAGGAAACAGAACTGGGAACCAGAGCTACAGGGGTGGGTTCCACCTTGGCTGAAATGGAATCCTGGGCTTGCTGAATCAGAAGCTCAGGACTAGCACAAGAAGCTTTATTCTTAGCAGCCCAAGGACACTCACTAAAAACATGGCCACCATCCTCACATAAATCACATTTTGTTAGATTAGCACACTGCATTGCTGTATGCCCTATTTCCCCACAATTATTGCAGCATGCCTGATCACAGGTACTGGATAAATTAGTTTTTGCACCACATTTATAGCACGCCCTAGGCTGCCCTGCATAAAAACAAACTCCCCTATCCCTCCCCAACAGAAAAGAGTTAGGGATATGCTCCATTCCTGTGTCAGTGACGCGTAATTTAACTTTATATTTCCACCCCCCTGTCCAGAAAGATTCCAAATCTAACAAGGCTTCTGGATTACTCAAAATCTCACATTTCTGTGATAACCAAAATGTAATATTGTTAACATGAACTCCCTCATTTCTAAACATGACTGTTACAAATTTAATTAAGGGCTTAGTTAAGGGAATAACTAAAAAAGGGGTCCACATGGGTGAAAATTTAACTTGTGCTTAACGTTCCCAAAATAGGTCTAAAGCATATGCTGTTCTAAAACTAACATCTTAGTTGTCTTCTCCCGATATATTAATTAAAGTGAAAACATCTCTGGGAGAAAAATGTAAAGACTCCTTCAATAAAGTTCGACCGACATAGGCTCGGTCTGGTCTGTTCTCCAAACCACCCTTATAGCGGATACGGACAGCATTCCACCTAGGTGCAGCCTCTTTTTTAATTCTAGAAAATAAATCAGATAATAAGGGTGTCCGATCCGGAATAGAGTCATGTGACTCTGTGTTCTGGTCTCTAGGGGTATCTCTCTCTGTAGATGTTTTTTCCTCGGAAACCTCCAATACACCTGAGCCAATCTGGGCTTTAGAATCAATAGAATCAGTATTTTCTTTTTCCATATTCTGCATATCCTTTATCTGGGAGACTGAAGCAAGATCTGTAACCTTAATATCAGAAGGTTTCCACTCAGGAGATGTTTGTAAAAAATTTAAGGAGGAATCCCAACTGGGGTCAGGAAGCCAGGTTCCTTTCATAGTTTTAAGCCATCCTGCCCCTTGTAAGGCTTTTTGGGGAAGTCCAGTTTACTTCTGCAGTGGGCAATAACAACAGGCCTGCAGGCTGTGCAGGTAGAGGTAGATTAATTACAGATCGTTGGTCAGGGGACTTAAGAAACTGCTCCATAGAGTAGGTAGAGCTAGAGTGAAGGGAGGATTTATCCCTGAGTTTTGAAAAAGAAAAAGTAGTATCCCCCGTCTGAACTCTTGGGCTAGTCTGATATACAATGCCACAGTTTTTAGACTTTTGTGAATCATTATCTGAGAGTTTAGCAGGAAATTGAAAAACAAAACCTGAATCTTTCTTAACAGTGGAATCCGGAGTGGCCACGGCTGACTGCACCATCATCTGGGAATGAGTACTGACTTTTGATATGCAGCCACCACCCTCAGGCGGAATTTCGCTAGTCGCAGCAAGCAAAATGTTGTTATTGGGCTTTCGGCACACACCTGCCTTGGTGTTATGACTGCCAGCCCACATAGTAGTCTGAAGGGAGTTATTAGTGGAAGATAAACAAGGCTGTCGGCACACACTAGCCGCACTAGAACTGCCAGCCCCTGAAACACGTTGCAAATCTTTTAAAGTTTAAGTAGCCAACTCGCCAGTCTCAGATATACCCTCCAGATTCACCGTGTTTCCCATAGAAGTAGCAGGGATCTCCGTTTGTTCTACATTCAAATCAGCTGTCTGACCTCTCGCATGGTGTGCAGGAAGAGCCTCGGTAGCCATTAGGCCAGTTGCCACATTACTCGCCGGTAAATCTAAAGATGAAAAGGATGTGGTTTCGCCCGATTTTATATCTAGCATAGATCCAGCCATAGTTAAATCCTCAGTTGAAAGAAAAATATCATTCAAATCCCCTTCAAACTCAGACTCTTGTTGTTCCTGAAAGACGGCCTCTTGCCTGACGAGAATAGGAGAGGAGGCTTGCTCTCCTAACTCCGCAGAATCCTGTCAGTCCGACAACTTGCTCCAAGTGGCCATCATGATGGCCAGGAGGTCCCCCTACTGACCGCAATGCAGTAGGGGAATTTCCCTGGTGTCCTGGCCAAATTTCCCTCATTCACTAAAAATACCACCAACAGCTTAATCTGGTTCAAGGTCAGTTGGCATTCATCTGTATCCCCCTCCCCCGGGTCGTGCCTGAAAATAGGCAGGATTTGTCTAGTGCACTTACCCAGTCAACAAAAACTAAATAAATAAAAGAAAGTGGTGGCAGAGTGATTTAGAGAGCATCTTCATTTATTTATGTATTTAAGAGTTTCACCTGGAAAGGCACACTGGGCAACAGGATTTCTTGTCTCCTGGTGCATCCTGGGGGAGGGTACATAGGGATATACAACATCAAGGAACAACATAAATCATAAAACATTAATGATGGAAGACATCAAAAGTAGTACAGCAATCACAGCAAGTAGGATCCAGCATCAAAGAGAATAACAATATTTACAATAATCCATAAAGGAACATCTAACAGAGAAGTAAACTATGAGGAACAACATGTGTCAGCAAGGTGAGATCAGGTTGTCAGTGGATGAAGATTAGCGGGTCCACAAGTGCAATTTATAATAACACTTTCAGCACTTCGAATGCCAAACAGTACAGAGGGAAACAAATTGAAGGAAGCAGGTAGCGTTCATGTGCAGCTGCAGTTCACAGAGAGGAAATTGTTTAATGCAGAAGAAAGGGAAGAGGGGGAGGAAGAGTGGTGAATTTGGTGAGGGAGGGAGGGAGGTCCACAGTTTGGGGAAATGACATGAGAAGTCAGACTGCCCAACGATGGTTGTGCGTTGAGGGACACTTAAAGTCCAGGAGTCATAGGATCTCAGAGAATGGACACAGAGGGGAGTAGTTAGGGAGGAACTGAGATAAGAAGGGAGAGAGTTAAACCAGAGTCTAGAGACAAATTTGGCACAGTGGAGGAGACGTCTGTTTTCAAGAGAGGGAAGAGCCAGGGAGTGGTAGAATTGGTAGTGATGGGTGAGGGGAGGAGCATCCAAGGCAAAGCGACAGAAGGAGTGAAAGAGAGTATCCAATCTGGCTAGGGAGGTCTTTGGAGCAGCACTGTAGACTATGTCTCAGTAGTCGATTATGGGGAGGATCATTCGCTGGACAAGATCGTGTCTAACCAGGAGTGGCAGGCAACTCTGGTTCCTAAAGAGGACACCAAGCTTGGGGTGCAGTTTTTTTTAGGATAGCATCCACGTGTCCAGAGAAGGAGAGATGTTGGTCCAGTCAAACTCCCAGATATCTGAAAGAGGAGGTGTCCTCAATGACCGTCCCATCAAGGGTCTGGAAGGTGGGTAGGGAAGGAAGCCTGGAGAGCTTCTGCCTAGTGCTGAAGGCCATGGAGACTGTCTTCTTGGTGTTAAGGAAAAGTTGATGTGAGCAAAACCAGTGCTGAACATTATAGAAGTCATACTGAAGTCTATTTGCAACATTGGAGTGGGAATGACCAGAGGTGTAAAGGACAGTATTGTCTGTGTATATCTGTATAGAGGTAGAACAGCAGACAGAAGGCAGGTAATTGAGAAAGCCAGAGAAGAGTAGGGGTCCCAGCACAGAATCCTGTGGTACTCCCATGCTGATAGGGAGGGGGGAGGATAAGGAGTCAGCAATTCTAACAGACTGTGTCCATCCTACTCAGCATGCATGGAACCAGTTTGTAGCAGTGGTAGACAGTCCAGCAGAGGGAAGGGATTGTAGCAGAAGAGAGTGGGAAACTGTGTTGAAGGCCTTAGCCAGATCGACAAAGATGGGAGATGTGATTTGGACTCTGTCCATCCCGGAGAGGATGGAGTCAGTGACCCTAATTAGAGAGGATGTTGTGGAATGTGTTTTATGGAAGCCAGATTGGAAGGGAGTGAAGAAGTTGGAAAGTGAGAAATAGAAAGAGAGTTGCTCAAGAACTAAGTGTTCTTGTAACTTTGACAAGGTAGGAAGCAGGGATATAGGGTGGTAGTTCCCCGGAGAGGACGCGTTGCCTCCCCTTGGGTAGGGGAAGAACTATTGCATGTTTCCAGTCAGATGGGATATCCTGCAGCTTGAAGGAGAGGTTTAGCAGCTCAGGCAGAAGGCAGCAATTGCCGTAGCAGAAAGGTGGAGCAGTTTGGGGTCCAGCCCATCACTCAAGCTGTTTTTGGAAGGGTTTAGAGCCATCAATGTGTTCAAGGTATCTGAGGGGCTTATTTTGGAGAATGTGAAGACATTTGACTGGGTGTGAGAGTGTGCTGATTTGAGGGGAGAGTTAGTGGGTGAAAGGGATAGGGAGGAAAGGAGGGTGGATACACATGAGGTGAAATATGAATTAAATTCCGAGGCAACACTCAGGTGGTCAGTAATGAGTGTGCTGTTAATATTTAGTAGGGGGGAGGGTGGAAAGGAAGGGGGAAGAAAAGAGAGTGGATGACCTTCCAGAATTTAGCAGGATTGTTTGTGTTAGATTGGAAGGCTGACAAAGTAATTAGCTTTTGCCAACTGAGTAGCTTTGGTACATTTGTTGCGAAGATGTTGGTAGATGGTCATAATCTGCAGGGAGCCTAGAGATTTTGTGTTGCTTCCATGCTTGGCCCCTCACCCTTTGGCAAGCTATAAGTTCTGGTGAGATCCAAGGAAGACGATTCCCACAAACTCATAGATGGCGTAGTGGAGCATGTCAGTTCCAAAGTGCGAGAAATTTGTTTTTGAAGTAAGCTGCAGCACTATCTAGTGAGTCTTCTGTTGTTAATAGGGCCCAGTTGGAGAGGGAGAGGTTGAGAAGGAGCAGGGCAAGGTCTAGGGATTTGTAGGAGTGAGTCACCAAGGTTTTGTGAGGTGCTTTAGGTCTATGTATTTTATGCACAAAGTAGGTCATGCAATGGTCGCTTAGTGCGTCTGACAGTACCACAGATTTAATAACCCTGTGGGGATGGGATGAGAGTCCCCAGTCAATAGTGTATGGTTACCTGTTTTGATGTTTAGCCTTGTGGGTTCAAGGATAAGTTGGTTAAGTTATGCACCACAATGTTGTTTCTTGCTTTGAGACTGGATGGGGCTGACCAATTTAAACTGAAGTCACCCAAGATATAGGTTTCTCCCAAGGAGGAGTGAGAAACTATGGATGTGACAAGGTCAGTGGTCACTGTAGGGTTTATGCCCGGATGGCAGCGGACTCTTGTGACAAAAATGGGGAGGGAAAATGGGAGACAAAGTTGTAGAAAAAGAACTTCATATGCTTTTGGGACAGAAGCGGAGAAGATAGTGGAGAACTGAAATGCGGAGGAGGCATAAATTGCCACGCCACCACCCCTCCCACATCTGGAGGAGTTTTCCATCTATGAGCCATTTCAGTCTGGTTTCTGTTCTTGGACTTGTACTGAGATGGTCCTGGTAGGGGTTTTGAATGATCTCCTCCTTGCAAGGGACCATGGAGAGGTTTCTTTCCTGGTACTCTTGGGTTTGTCATCTTCATCTGACACTGTTGAACATGAGAAGAATAGTGGAGCATATGAGGAGGATCATTGGGGTGGTAGGAACTGTGTTGGAGTGATTCCGATCCTTCCAAAACGATATCCATCGGTCCGTAATTTTAGGAACATTTTGATCTATTCCCTCTGTCTTTGATGGCAGCATACCTCAGGGTTCTGTTCTGTCTTCCCTTTTGTTCACAGTTGTTTATGCTTTCACTTGGAGACTGATCCAAAATTATTGTCTGGGTTTTTATTGCTATGCAATATTTTTCATTTAAACTTGGACAGGATATTTCGGTAGCTGTGCTTAAGAATGCTCTATCAGAGATCAGTGGGTGGATGCCTAATAGTAGGCTGAAACTTACTTAATTCTGCCAAAACAGAGTTTTTACTGGTAGGATCAGATTGACTTAGCTCATCTATTTTGGAGAGCCTGGATCTCCCTGTTTTTGGAAGTGATAAAACTCCAGGCTAGGCAGGTGGTTTGCAGTCTAGGGATCAGTCTTGACCTAGAGCTGTCACTTTTACCACAAGTATCAGCAGTGGTCAGGAGTGGCTTCTATCATTTAAAGGACATAGCAGGATTACACCCCTACCTTGCCCAGGATGATCTGTTAACAGTTGTGAAGGCTTTTGTCATATCTAACCTTGACTACTGCAATGCATTCTACTGAGGCCTTCCAGTGGGCCAAATCTGTTATCTTCAGCTTGTGCAGAATGGGACAGCTAGATTTGTCACCTCAGTAAGGAGGAATGATCACATCGCTTCAACGCTGCACTTCCTACACTGGCTTCCTGTGAGATGGTGAATTGATATAAGAACCTTCTTACTTTTGAGGTCCTCAACATTCTGGGTCCCCAGTACCTTGTTGAGCTTCTTGTGACCCACCTGGATATCTGTGAGTTATGCTCTACTGGCACTGACCAGTTGGTCATTCCAAAATTGAAATTAAATCAGTTGGGGGTAGACCTTTGTCTGTAGCTTCCCTTTTACTAAGGAACAGCCTATCCATGGTTATCCATTTTGCCCCATCTGTCTCACCTTCAAAGTAGACTGAAGACATGGCTGTTTAGACAAGTGTTTGCCGGACACTGGAATAGCCATGTTATCTGCACTGATTATTATGAGCTGCAAATTTTGACATTTTTATCTGTTTATAATCTTGTATTTTTTGATTTTAATATTTTTTATGATTTGTAAAGCGCCTTGGTGTTTTTAAACAGTCTCTGTCTGTCTGTCTGTCTGTCTATCTATCTATCTATCTATCTATCTATCTATCTATCTATCTATCTATCTATCTATCTATCTATTTATCTAGTGCCAGGTTGCACCCATCCCCTCTTATGGTGGGTTGTAAGGTTTGTTCTCAGTTACAATATTCCCTGATCTGGCAAATATAGGGAAAATTGCCCAATTATTTTACAAGATTTGGAGGATTGAAAAATAACCATTTTCCCCACATTTTACACAAAATGTGTTTTTCTTCTACAGAGAGTTAGTTTAGATTAGAATTAAGCAGTTTATTAGGGATTGGTCTAAATTAGGTACGGTTTGCATTTTTTTTTTAACAAATGGGAATGCCTTTAGGATACTAGTGTTTATAGATGGAACATGCTATGTAGCACAAAACACTTAAAGACCAGCTGAAACCAATAGAAAACCACTCAGAAACATCGGGCAGGATTTTCCAATGCCTGTGAATGCAGCAAGCCCCTGGTGCGCCGTATATCAGGCACACAGAGTTTGTGGCATTCACTCACCAGCAATCAAGATATTCTATCCTGTGCGGCAACTGCTGCAAGCGAGACCAACTTTTTTGTGGTCTAGCCTGTGACAGTCCTGAGTAACTTTTTACAGAGCTTGGAACAGATATGTGGGGCAAACTGTCGTAAAGCCTAGAAACTATTGCAGCTGTGCCCAAGGTTGGGTGCAGTTGCAGCGAATGAGTTTGGTGCACCGCCATAAACTAAGGGCCATGGTACAGGGCTTGTCTCTGGTCCTGCGCCATGCTTTGAAAATCCTGCCCATCATGTTTAGACATAATACAACTTTTATATGAAATATTATCAGTATGAATCTTTCCCTTTTTCTTTATTATTGAAAATGATATATGTTGATAAGGCTACTGAGACCACTCTTACTGTTGCAAGAGAGGTTTCACATATCATTCTTAGGGTATGAGGAGGATGGATGCCGGGAACCTCCACAAAGGAGACCCACAGGAGGGTGGCATGAGACTCCACAGGGGAAGGAAACAACTCCTGGTGGGGGACTCGATCATTGGGGGTGTAGAAGTGGGGGAGGAAGGGGATAGGGAGATAAGGTGCTTGCCTGGCACCACAGCTCAGAGGGACAGGAAGCGAATCCTCAGGATCATGGGAGCAGCTGCATGAGGGAGGGAGCTGGATGTCATTGTCCACCTAGGGACAAATGATCTGGCTATGAATGGGATCAGAGTGGTGCAAGAGGAGTTTGTGGAGTTGGGGAGGGGCCTTAGACAAGTAGCATGTACGGGCACCTTCTTGGAGGTGCTGCCTGTATATGGCAAGGATGATGCTAGGGTATTCCGCACCATGGGATTCATTGAATGGTTGAAAAACTGGTGTGGAGCTCAGGGTTTTGGCTTCACTGGGGACTGGGGAGCCACCTGGAGGGACGTAGGCTTATACTGGTGCGATGGTCTGCATCTGTCCGGGGGGAACCAGAATCCTAGGTGACAGGTTTAAATGCTTCATTGGCAAGCATTTAAACTAGCTGGAGGGGAGGCACTGAAAAGGAGAAGGGAAATCCCAGCCTCCCCCCAACAAAACACAGTAGTTAGAGAGGTAAACACCAAGGTAGAGAAGTCAGTAGGGAGCAGGACAGGGATAAATGCAGAAAAAGGCAGTAAGGACAGGGAAGGGGTTAAAAGGGGTAAGGCCATAAAAAATAAATGGAAGGTGATGAGTACCAATGCCTGCAGTCTATGCAACACGCTCCCTGAACTAGCGGCCTTGATGGAAGAGGGATGCGTGGATTTTGTGGCAGTCACTGAAACATGGTACACAGAGAACCATGACTGGGATGTCAACATACCAGGATACACAGTCTACAGGAGGGACAGGGTGGGTAAAAGAGGAGGAGGAGCAGCTCTCTATATAAGTGAAGGGATTAAAGCAACAGAACTAAAGAGTAAACAGGAAGTTGATGAGTCACTATGGGTCACCCTGGAGATAGGAAATGGCACCACAATCTGCACAGGGGTTGTGTACAGACTACCATCTCAGGGGGAAGAAATGGACAAGGAAATGACAGAAGACATCCTTAAAATGGCAGAAAAAGGGGAGATATTGTTGATGGGGGACCTGAATATGCCAGATGTTCACTGGAGTACCTTTGCTGCAGGCACATCCAAGAGCAGGGTCATTCTTGATGCCCTACAGGGGGCATGCCTCAGACAGCTAGTGTTGGAACCCACTTGGGAGGGAGCAATCTTAGACCTGGTAATCTCAAATGGGGAAGGAGAAAGGATCTCAGATTTAGAAGTGGGTAGCCATCTGGGAACAAGTGATCACCAAACAGTGTGGTTCACAATAAACACAGCCATAGAGTCAAGCCATACAAAACAAAAGTACTGGACTTTAGGAAGGCTGACTTTGGGAAAATGAGAGAGTGCCTCAGAAAAGCACTAGCAAACAGAGCTAGTGTTCTTGCCTGAGGGTGGAGGAGACAATGGGGAATAATCAAAACAGCCATACCATGAAACCAACAAGCTTTTGTGTGGAACAAATCAACAAAACAAAATGAAGGAAAAAACACTATGGTTCTCAAAAGAGGTGGCAGGGGTGGTTAGGAGAAAAGAATAGCATTCAGGAAATATAAGGAAACACAGAAGGAGCAGGACAGAGAACTTTATCAGTTAAAGCAGAAGGAGGAAGGGAAGGCAGTCAGAATAGCAAAGGCACAAACTGAGGAAAAGACAGCCAACTCTGTTAAGAAGGGGGAAAAAAATCTTTTATAGGTACATTAGGGGGAAGAAAGACCAAGGATGTACAGAGACTTAATAAAGGGGAGGGAATGTGGCAGAGGGTGACAGTGAAAAGCAGGGATACTGAATGAATATTTCTGCTCAGTATTCACAATGGAAGAGGAGGGGAGGTACCTAAACCAAACAAGAGAGAAACTCTGAATAGGGGGGTCGATACCAGTCCATTCACAGAAGAAAGGGTTTTAAAAGAACTCTTGAAACTGAGGGTGGACAAAGCAATGGGGCCTGATGGGATTCACCCAAGAATTCTTAAAGAACGAACGGTAGAACTAGTAACACTACTGACAACTCTCTTTAACAAATCATGGGAGGATGGGGTGGTACCTGAGAACTGGAGGAGGGCAAATGTGATTCCACTTCACAAAAGTGAGAGCAGGGCAGAGGCAGGAAACTACAGACCAGTTAGTTTGGCTTCAGTGGTAGGGAAAATGATGGAATCACTTCTGAAGGAAAGAATTGTTGAGTACCTAGAAACCGGTGGGGCACAGGACCCAAGGCAGCATGGTTTCACAGCAGGAAGGTCATGTCAGATGAACCTAATAGATTTCTTTGACTGGGTGACCAAAGTAGTAGATCAGGGAGGGGCTGTGGATATGGCCTACCTAGATTTTATCAAGGCATTTGACACAGTCTCACACAAAAGATTAATATACAAGTTAGCCAGCCTTGGAGTGGATCCCAAGGTGGTAGCCTGGATAAAAAACTGGCTGGACAACAGGACGCAAAGGGTAATAGTAAATGGAGTCCACAGTGAAGGAAGAAGGGTAACTAGCGGGTACCGAGGGTTGAGAGTGGGACGGTCCTCTTTAATGTCTTATAAATGACATTGAGCACCTGGAAGGAAAGGATGTCTCTCTTTGCAGATGACACAAGATCTGCAACAGGGCTGATACACAAGGTGGGTGGAAAGAATGAAAAAGGACTTGCAAGGTTGGAGGAATGGTCAAATATGTGGCAGCTCAGATTCAATGCAAAGAAGTGCAAGGTTATGCATCTGGGAAACAAAACCCAGGGGAAGAGTACACAATGGGGTGAGTTAATAACGACAACAAAAATTGAAGAGACCTAAGAGTAATTATATCAGATGACCTAAAGGTGGGCAGGCAATGTGAGAAGGCAGTGAGGAGGGATGGGGATACTGGGATGCGTAGGGAGAGGCTTCAACAGTAGAAAACAGGAAGTTGTTATCCCTCTCTACAGACAGTTAGTGAGACCCCATCTGGAGTACTGCGTGCAATTCTGGAGACCCCATCTCTGCAAAGACATAGACAGAGTGGAGGCTGTTCAGAGGAGGGCAACCAAAATAGTGCAGGGTCTGCACCAGAAGACATATGAGGAGAGACTAAAGCAGCTTAATATGTATACCCTTGAAGAAAGGGGGGGAGGACATAATAGAAACTTTCAAGTATCTCAAGGGAATTAAAGTACAAGAGAGTAGCATCTTTCAGAAGAAGAGATGTGCAAGAACAAGGGGGCACAATTTGAAGATAGAGGGGACTGCTCAGAGGTAATGTAAAGTATTTTTATAGAGAGGGTTGTGGATGCATGAACAGCCTTCCTGAGGAGGCTGTGGAGTCAGGAACAGTGGGAGAATTCAAGAATGCATGGGACAGGCATAAGGCAATTCTAGTGGGGGTAGGAGGAAGTAAGCTGTTTAACTAGAATCTGCAGCTTATCCATCACGTAGGGGAATGGGCAGACTAGGTGGGCCAAGTGGTCCTTATCTGCCATCAGATTCTATTTTTCTATGTTTCTATGAGGGCCACAAACTGAAGGTGAGTGGTTCTGATACCCTAAGGATGTAAGTGAGACCACTCTTACAACTGCAAGAGTAGTCTCCATGGTGATATTAATATATTATTGATCGAAATCGATCAATAATGTATCAAAATAAAGAAATAAAAAACTGCCCCAAACATGCTCATTTCCAGGGCAACTGCACATGAGATGCTGTTCGCAGCATAAGAGTGTCTCATGCACAGACTAAAGGAGCGTTCCGATTGGTGTCATACACAGACAAAATGAATGCTCTGATTGGTTTAAAAGAGCACTCCCTTGATCTATAGTTATATAAATACGTAGTCATTGCACTTTGAGTTTATCTATTCTTGATGTTTATTCCCCATTTGAAGCCATAACCCTCTCTTTGTGACAGTACAATCCGCTACCAAGAAAGCGACTGATGTCGCAAGCAAAGGATTTTATGACTTCCGGTTGGGAATGAGCATCCAGAACAGATGAAGATGAAGGAACTTAATTCCTGTTTGCATGCAAATATCCTTAGTGAGAAAGAACAAAAATGTATCATAAACAAACTGGGTTGCATCTAAATAATACTGTTTCAAATGTTTTCCCAGAGGTGGCAGCTGCTCTTAGAAAAACAGATATTATTATGAGACCCAAGCTAGGAATTTATTCAATCACTGGAAAACTGACTGACATACAAATCTGCATGGATTTTGGCAGCAAAATATGTAAGCAACAACCACAAAGCTACATAGAAACATAGACGTTGATGGCAGAAGGAGACCACCAGGTCCTTCTAGTCTGCCCATTGTCTTTTAGCCTAGCCTTCTAACTGCCCTTGAGTTTGAGGGCTCCCTTGTATCTGTCCCAAGCATTCTTGAAACCTACCACTGTGCTTGCCCCCACCACCTCTGCAGGCAGGCTGTTACAGGCATCCACCACTCTTTCTGTGAAGAAAAACGTCCTGGTGTTGGTGGAGGACTGCCCTCCTTGCAGCCTTAGATCATGTCCCCTGGTTCTGCTGCCCTTCTTAAACTGGAAGAGGTCATCTATCTACACCTGGTTTATGCCTTTTATGTACTTGAATGTTTTGATCATGTCGCCCCTCTCTCTTCTCTGTTCCAGGGAATACATGTTCAGTTCTTTCAGTCTATCCCTGTAGGATATCTTGTGCAGTCCCGGAATCATTTTTGTTGCCCTTCTCTGCACCATCTCCACTGGTCAATGTCTGTGGTAGGGCGTAGGTATACGTGGGCAATCAAGCAACTTGACACCATAGCAGTATGATATATGTTCAGTAATTTATTCAATAACAGAAAAGTTCTTCATTTTAGCAGAGGGTATTTTCTTTGGATAATCATCAATAGTGCTCCAAACAGGCTGAAGACAGTCATTATACAGCAAGCTTCTTCATCTGTTAATAGTGCTTTCCAATCCTCAGTTACATTTTAACCCATAGGAATTGAACCTGCATCTTTAACCTTCCATTTGGAGTAAAATATACATACAATCTTACTCCTCAGAGCACTTCAAAATGGCATTTTGTCAGCTTTCCCCGGAGTTCACCTCCAGACCCAAAGTCGATCTGATCTAACTGAACTAAATGTTCAACCTTTATACCTTGGAGGGGTCAGGTGACCTTAAAACCCCACCCCTAAGATTTTTAACTATATTTCTTTATATTATATTTATTTATTTTATTTAAAGACGTTGTACAATTTTAAATTCATATACCAACATACTCTCCAACTCAAAAGTAATTTATATCCTTTGTAATCATTTTAAACTTTATTTCCCAATCAGGGAAGCACCACCCCTTTTTGATAGTATTTAATAAGGAAAGAAATGGCCGGCCGGCTCTTAAGAGCAAGTTGCAACCCAAAGTGAAGAAACTCCAGGGCTCCACAGCGTTCACAATCCCCTCCTTTACAGACCAATACAAAATCAACTCTGAACCAAGCAAATTCACCTCCGAAGGTAGAAAAAGAAATTCTCATATTTTAAACAGAGATAAATTCAATTTACTAAGAACTAGAGGACCAAATGCCTCCACGTATGCACCAACAGAATGAACAGCTCATACATTCACACTGACACACTCAAACGGCAGCCGAAAATCGGAACTCACAGCCAGTACAGCCCCAAACAAAACATCCACAGCAATGCCACAGCAAACCTAATTTAATAACCGAGGATACAAATATATAATTTTTACCTGAGGCTCCACCACAATTCCAGACTCTGCAGTGAATCACAAAAAGCCGAACACTATGCAAGGGGCTCCCTCCTCCTAAAACCAAAACAACTAGAAGAAAGAACACCTCGATACTTCACACTGCTGCACAGAACCTAGCAGCACACCGCATGTGAACAACCGCACTCCTCCGTGTATTTACCAATAAGGACTAACAAAGTAAAACTAAAGGACCAAGAGGTTCTTTTCACATGTCCAGAGTCTGTACAATAAAGCATCCTTATGGAGCACAATTCCAAGGACCCCCAAGCACAGTACCCTAAAACTCATACAAATCCTCTCCAAAATGCAACAAATATAATTACTGAAGTTGCACAACTAGAAGAGCCCATTTCCCGACGGCTGACATTTCAGCCCATCAGCAAATATTTCAGTTTGCCCTTTTTATCTAGTAGCTAACAGGATTCCTGCTATTTGCAGCTTTTTCAAGGAAAAGTTCCTCCTCCTGAACAAACAAAAATAATTATTACAGCCTAACTCTACACATACATTAAATTCTAGGGCAGCTGTATTTAAACGAATAAAACTGAGCTGACGGCTGAACACCCCCACCACTAACATGGGGCTAATTCCAAAAGGCAACCTCACTCTCCTTACAACAACAAGTATCCACGACTTTTAAGAAGACATTTACTTCTAGGACACAAAGGGAAAGCCACTGCCCCTAAACACAAAAAACCAGAACATTTTAAGCTGCGAGGCGATACTTAAGTCATACAGTCACCGCTTTACCGATCGTTTAAACAGCAAAGCTGAATATCTACCGCAGGGTCCAAACAATTTAAATCTTTCACTGACACCTCCCAAGAACCACACTAAGGGAAAATATCATACAAATAAAAGAAAACAACATTACCAACTCCAAATTTAACTCATTTTCTCTCTTCAAAGGGAGAGCTTTCTAATACACCAATACAAAAAGAAAACAAACATCTAGCCCTAACATATATGCATTTTAAAACTCACAGAGCCACTCTGTGACAATGTCCTTTTTGAGTTGGGGTCTCCAGTACTGGATCGCTGTACTCCAGGTGAGGCATAACCAGTGATCTGTACAGTGGCAGGATCATTTCCTTCTTCCTGCTTGTGATTCCCCTCCCAATGCATCTCAACATACCGCTGGCCTTTAATGCTGCCTTCTTGCACTGTTTACCTACCTTCAAGTTGTCTGAGATAATGATTCCCAAATCGCGCTCTTGGGTGGATGCAGCTAGTTTTCACCCTCCAAGATAATATGCCTTATTTGGATTTCTTTTTTCTACGTGCATGACTTTGCACTTTTTGGTGCTGAATTTTAACTGCCATGCTCCAGACCATTCTTCCAGTTTCTTGAGGTCAGCTTCCATCTTGTCTACACCCTGCTGGGTGTCAACTCTGTTGCATATTTTGGTGTTGTCTGCAAACAGATACACCTTTCTCTGTAGTCCGTTAGCTATGTCCGATATGAAAATATTGAAGAACAGGGGCCCCAGTACTGAACCCTGGGGCACACCACTGGTTACTCTACCTTCAGATGACAGTGCTCCATTTACCTGCACATTCTAGTTTCTGCCCTGTAACCAGTTTTTAACCCATCTAACTACTTCTGATCCAGCTCTTGTGTGGTCTAGCTTCTTTACCAGCCTTCTGTGTGGAACTGAGTTGATGGCCTTGCTAAAGTCTAAGTAGACCACATCTACCACCCCACCATCATCTATAACCTTTGTAACACAGTCAAAAACCACAATCAAATTTATGTGGCATGACCTACCCGCTGTAAACCATGCTGCTTGGGGTCCTGATGGCCGCTAGCCTCCAGAAATGCCATGCTCCTCTGTCTGAGTAGTGTCTCCATTAACTTCCCCACTATGGATGTGAGGCTTATGGGTCTGTAATTTCCAGAGTCCTCCCTGCTGCCTGATTTATGGAGCGGGACCATGATTGTCCTTTTCCAAACTTCGGGTAACTCCCCACTCTTTAGGGATTTGGTGAATAGTTTAGCCAGTGGGGCAGCCAACTCTAATCTCAGTTCTTTTAAGATCCTGGGGTGCATTTTATCTGGCTCCATGGCCTTGTCAATTTGCAGACATTTCCGGGCCATCCCCTGGGTCCTCCTCAGTACATATTGAGCAGAAGTACTTGTTCATGATTTCTGCTTTTTCTGGGTCGTCTTCTGTTGTTTTCCCTTCCTAAGTTGTAATCTTGACTATACCCCCCTTTTGTCTTCCTTCTTTCCCGGATGTATTTAAAGAAGGATTTGTCTCCTCTCTTTGCCCTCTCTGCTATACTTGCTTCTGTCTGTGCTTTTGCCTGGCTTATTTTTTTGCTGGCTTCTTTCATTTTCTCCTTGTACAGCACCCAGTCTTTCTCCTTGTTTTGTTTCCTGATATAGCTTAAATGCCTTCTGTTTCTCTTTCACTATTTTAGCCACTCCCTTTGAAAATCATAAAGGGCTTTGTTTTCTTTTTGCTTTGGTAACCCTTCTGGCACATTGGTCAGTGACTGTCTGGATTGCTTTCTTAAGTTTCCCCCACATGACATTGACCTTGTCCACTTGTAGATCAATTAAGATGTTTCTTAAGTTGGTCCTCATTTGGTTGAAGTCTGCCTTTTTAAAATCTTCTTTTATTTTTGAGTGGTACATGTCCTCAGTTGTGTTCACCTTGACGCTAACCATGCGATGGTCACTGTTACCCATATGGCATTCCACATCAAGATCCTTGACCCTCTCATTGTTTGTGAGGACCAGGTTAAGTATGGCATCTCCTCTTGTTGGTGTTTTGATCAGTTGACTTAGTCCTGCTCCCTGTAGTGCCAATAAGAAAAATACCTGTTTCTTGTTGCCACCGTTAATGTACTCCAGTTTATAACTGGAAGGTTGAAGTCCCCCAGAGGTATCGCCTCTCCTCTCTGAGTCATTTTGTGTATTTCTTCTATCAGGTCTTTGTCCCCTTTCTGTCCTTGATTTGGAGGTCTGTATATGATGCCAATCCTGAAGGTTTTTCTGTTTCCTGTATCTATAGTAAGCCACAGTGACTCAGTGTCCCCAGGGTGACTCTGCACCCTTGTGGCTTTTATGTCTTCTCAAATGTAAATGGCTACTCCTCCACCTCTTTGCCCCTGCCTATCCTTTCTGAACAGATTGTATCCGGGTATAGCCGTGTCCCATCCATGGTTTTCTGGGAACCACATTTCTGTCACAGCGACCCAGTTCAATCTTTCTACTACCATGATGGCTGCAAGTTCTGGTAGTTTGGTTGCAAGGCTTCTAGCGTTTGCAACCATCACCTTCCAAGAATGTGCACCCCCTTTGGTATGGGGCTGCACCCTCTTCTTGGACAGTGCCAACTTGATGTTTGTGCCTGAGTGATTTTTGAGGTTGCCATCTTGTAACGGAATGCTGATTGAGACCTCCGTGATCGAGATGCCCAGATTCTGAATTTCTCTTTTTGGGTGTGTACGTGCTCCCTTGGATTTACGGGGAGTGGTGACTAGCCCACTGATGGTGGTGGTGTGAGCTGTCACCATAACCTTCCAATCACAGCCTCCCCACTTCTGCTATAACCTCAGTATCTTCCCCCTTTTCTGTGTCTACCTCTCCTGTACTTTACATGATGTCCCTCCTCTTTTACCTATGGCCACGCCTTGCTCCTGACCACGCCTGTTTCCTTTAGTCCGATGTTGGGGAGTTCCCTTCCACTCACCGATCCCCTTACCTTCATATCTTTCTGCTGTGTTCTCATTTAGGTCTTCTTCTCTGTGCTGGAGACCTCCCAGTTTAAACCTTCCAAGAAGACCTCCAACGTCTGCCTTTGTGCTCTTGCTCCTTCTCCGGTGAGATGCAGACCATTATGCTTGAAGGGCTTCCTGTCCCAGAAGGTCCCCCAGTCTCCAATGTAGTGCATTCCACTGTCTGCGCACCAACCCAGGAGCCACCAGTTGAATTCCCTGATCTCTTCATTCTTGATCTTGTCTTCACTTCTGCCCTTTCTCCAAACCGGCAACACCTCCGAGAAGGCCAGGTGTGTTGTGTACTCCTTTAGGCTCTCCCTAGGGTTTTCATGTCTGTCTTGGCTTCTTCTGCAGTCCTATTTGCTATGTCATTTGTCCTAAGGGTAGACAATGATCCCCGCGAAATCCTGATCGCTTCTCACCAGCCGTCGTATTCTGTCCTTAGCTCTCTTTACAGATGCTCCTGGCATGCATTTCACTGTGGTTTCAACTCCCTTCGCACTGATAGACTGTGCCTCCATTTGTCGCAACATAGAGTCTCCCATGACCAGAATCCTCCTGTTGTTCTGTGTATTCTTCCTCTCCTTCCTTGTACCTCCTTCCTGCTTTCTTGTATCAGGTTTGTCCAGCTTGACTCTTCCTTTTTCTTCACTTGGTTTCTGTCCCCTGGCTAGGGGTGGTGAAATTATTCTGTGTGTGGATAGCATGTGGCTGGCAGTGCCCTATCTTAGCTCTAGGGGCCCTGCTGCCTCTCACCCTCCATCCCCAAGACCCATGGGCCTTTGGGGAGTGGTGAGTGAGGGGGTGGTGGGCATCCTTAATCCAGTTCCCTCTCCAGCCTCATGATCTCTTCTCTTGCCTGCTATAGCTCCCTCCGTAGTTCCTCAACTGCCCTGCAGAAGGGACACCCTAGTCTCCAGAGTGTCTGCCTCACTACCAGCCCACCACAGCTCTGGCAGATCTGGATGTCCATATCCATTTTCCTCCCGACCTGTAGGTGCCACTCTTTCTTTCTCCCTTCACTGCATCTTCTGTATCCTCTCTTCCTGTTCTCACTGGTGTCTTCCTTTGGGAGCTCTGCAGAAAGTTACCTTGGGCTTCTATGAAAGTAGAAAGAACCGGGTTGGTTAGTACTATTACCACCCCTTAACAGTAGCTGTTAGCAGTTAAGTGATGGGGGAGAGGGATATTTTGCTGACTCCCTTCTTCCTCTCCAGAATGATGTACTCTTAAAAGCAAATGCTATCTCCCTTTTAGTTACTAGCTTCCCTCTCCCAAATGAGGTGCTTTTAAAAGTAAATGCTATCGCCCTTTCAGCTGCTAGTTGCTGCTTCTAAAAGCTGAATCAAAACGCAGCTGGGGTGCATCTGACTCTGCTATGATAATTTCCTAGGCATTAACATAGAAACATAAACAATGATGGCAGAAAAAGACCATAGGTATATCCAGTCTGCCCACAAATCCTAACAAACCAGGGACCTATTGTCCTTACAGGGTTCTAACTCATACTCTCTACCACCATGCTCCCAGTTGTACAGCTACCACCCTGCGCAACCACTAAGCTGCCACAGCCGTGTCTGAAATCGCTGCTAGTTTTGGTGTCCACCACATCAGCTGTCAAACTGTTCCAGGACTCCGCCACCCTTTCTGTAAAATAAAACTTTCTTGCTTTCCTCCTGAACCTCCGCCCATCAGTTTTCATGTGCGCCCCCGTGTTCTTGATCCTCTACTTATGCTAAATAGTTCCCCGCAGCTTATCATGTTCATTCCTTTCAGGAACATGAAGGTCTCTGTCACACTGTATCCCCCTTCTCTCATCTGACCTCCTGTGGGCACATGTTCAGTGCCTTGGGCTAAACTTCTCAAGATCTGCCCTGCTGCCCCTGAACCATTTTGGTCACCCTATGCTACACCGTCTCTAGCCTGTCCTCATCTTTCCTTATTTGAGGACTCTAGAACTAGGCACAGTACACTACGTGGGGCCTTATCAGAGATCTATAGAGAGCTGGTAATACCACCTTCCTGCTGTTGTCAGTACCCCTTTCTACACATCCCAGCATCCTGTTTGCCCTACTGTAGGCCTGGTTACACTTGTTTGATTGTTTTAGGGAATCACTGATGATGACTTCTGGGTCTCTTTCCTCAGCTTTACCCCACCCCCCATCCAGTACTCTGTCCTGGGTTCTTGTTCCCTGCGTGCATCACCTTGCACTTTTTGGCATTGAATTTCAACTGCCAAACCTTTGAACACCTCTCTAGCCTTTGCAAGTCTCTTTGCGTCTTCCTAACCCCCTCCTCGCTAGCCACCCTGCAACAGAGCGTCGTGTTGTCTGGGAGGAGACACATTTTGCCCAGAATTCCACCTCCCATGTCACTGATGAACATATTTAAAAGGACTGGACCCAGGATCAATCCTTGTGGTGCCCACAGGTGACCTCCCTCTCATCTGTTTTGATTCCATTAACCACAACCCTCTGCTGTCTCCCTTCCAAGTAGTTTCTCACCCATATAACTGTGTCCTTTCCTGCACCCAGATTCTCTAGCATAGATACACTGTGTATGAAAAGCACTATATAAATGCTGTTTCTTCTTCTTCATCTTCTGCAGCCTTCTGTGAGACACCAAGTTGAAAGCCTTGCTGAAATTGAAGTAGAGTAGATCCACAGCATGGCCCTTATCTGGTACTCTTGTTACCCAGTTAGTGAATACTATCAGGTTGGTCTGACAATACCTCCCTGCCACAACCCCCCGCTGCTTACTATTCTTGAGTCCATTGGTCTCCAGGTAGTCCACAAGGTCCTCTTTGTCTAGTGTCTCCATCAGTTTGTCCACAATAGAGGTTAGACTGACAGGTCTTCTACTTTGTAGGTTGCTCATCCCTCTCCCCCCATATACAGCGTGACTATGTCCGCCACCCTCTGGTATTATGGAACGACCCCATTTGAACTGAACTACTGAATAGCCCCATCAGGGGTTCGTGTTCAAGTATATTGACAGGAAAGCTCCATTGAGCAGGCTCATTCACAAGGAGGTCCTGATTAGACGTACAAAAGAACAATGCGCAATATACATTACATTTACATTATTGGGGTATGTGCAGTTTGTGTTTTCTTTAAAATTTGGCTGAATGGCTAATATCCTCTGGGATAATCCTTGCCCCAGTGCGTTTGCTCTGTAGTTCTTTTGTTGCTCTCTTCTCTCTCTATTTTGGGCTGCTCACGATCCAAATCAATGAAATCCTCTGTAGGGTGGCTGGCTATCTCTTCCTGGGCTGAGGTACAGATATGGCACACTGATGAGTCCAAATGAGGATGAAACACGTGTCTGTGTCTGCTGTTCTCAGCCTTTGCTGATTGTATTATGAGGCCTTCTGGCACCATGCAAGTTTGCTTAAAGTTGAGCCAGTCCAAATGAATTAATGGGTATTTGCATATGCTTCCCATGATGCTTTGCATTATGGGGGTATGTGCAATTTGTGTTTTTGTTAAAATTTGGCTGTATGGCCAATATCCTCTGGAATAACCCTTGCCTAATGCATTTGCTCTAGGGTTCTTTTGTTGTACAATATACGTATGTGACAACTGGTGCAGTAACATTCAGAAGTCTTCAAACGATTCAAAATAAAAGAGACAAGAGAAAACTGTACAATGTGAAAATGCATTGATTATAATACAACAAAAGTTCAGGATTTACAATAGGAAGGGTAGAACTTCTAATAGTATCTGGTGACAGAGAAGGGTGGTAGAAAGATAATGATAAGAGCTAACTTTTGGTTAAGTAGGCTAGCAAAATCAAAGAAGGAGGCAGATGAGGTAACATACAGTGCGATTAGGCATAGATTAAGTACATAATAAAGTTCTGGTTTTACAAAGACACGGGAAAGATTCTAAAATAATCTAATAATAGAAAAGGAAGATGAGAAGTTAACGAAAGTGCTAAATATTGGCTAGGTAGGGTTGGTTGCAGTAGATCCAGTGGCACTGACAGGTGTCCATGAATACCTTGTTAAACAAGGATTTGAAGCAATTAGGGGAAACTAAGTCTGGAAGTTTAACTGAGGCCTGGATTGTATTCCAGGTGGCCAGATTCAGTTAGTTCTGTTGCAAATTCCTTGAGCACCCTCCGATGCATCCCATCTGCCCCAGGGCCTTATCCATCTTTAGGGCTGCTAGTGCTTTTTCCAAACCCCATCACTGGTAAATACTCACTGCCTCATCTCAGGAATCCCCCCTACAGCTGCCTTAATGCCACTCTCTTCAAAGGCCCTTTGTCTTCTCTTGTGAATACCGAGCAGAAGATGTTGGTAAGAATGACTGCTTTTCGCCCATCCTCCTCAATCACACTAGCTCCCTCTGTTGGCCTAACAACTCCTCTTCCCTTCTTTCTTTTTTCCCTAATATATCTTAAGAACTTTTCCTCTCCCTTGACCCCCTCCACAAAAAGCAGATCTGTGTTTGCCTTTACTTCTTTGACCACTCTCTTGGTTTCCCGTGTTCTCATTTTGTACTCTCCCTGCTCTTCCTTCCCTTGTTTTTCCTTGTACCTGGTGAAGACCTTCTTTTTTTTTAAACTTTATTTTATTCATGTTGATGTGAACATGCCAAAGCATTACAGTCGATAGAGCGAGGTTACATTATCTCCCACATTTACTGCAGTGCAAATATATTAGCATCAGTATTTTTAGTCCATCGGTAGGTGATACAACATGTGGGGTACTATCCTTACAAAAAGTTTGTAAAGTTCACACTATATCACTTAGGATAAGCCAGCCACATTACACCTGTGGGATAAAGATGTGTATATATATTAACACTTAAGACATTTGTTATCTGTGACCAATAGAGCCACTGTTCCCACATACTTGACGTCAGGTTATTAGGTATATTCCTTCTCCCCGAAAGTGCATTAACTCCACTCAAACCTGAATTTACTTTGAATAATCAAAACAAACGTAGATTTCTACTTAGTAACTTTTATTAACCGTAGCCTGTTTTCACCGATGGCTCAATCTATGTGACCCCTGATCTGTATTTTTTTTAATGATTTCTCCAGTAACAGACTGGTGAAGGCCTTCTTTTCGACTGTTACTGCTTCCCTGACTTTTCCAGATAACCATATTGGTTTCTTGTACCTGTTTCTTTTGATTACATTTCTCATGCAAAACTTTATTGCCTTCACATTTGCTCCCTTGATTGCCACCCATCTTTCCTCCACATCCCTGAAGCTGTCCACTCCGACTAACTTGTCCGTACCAGCTTACTCATCCTGGTGAAGTCTGTCTTTCTGAAATATAGGACTTCAGCCTTTGAGAACTGACTTGTCCTAAGGGCCATGCCGAACCATATAGAGTTGTGGTTAGTGGACCCTAGTGACTCCCCTACCTTCACTGCTCCTACCACTTCCGAGTTGGTGAGCTACATTGAGAATGGCAGGTTGCCTAGGGGGTTCCTTAACTAGCTGCACCAGCAGGCAGTCCTGCAGTGTATCCAGCAGCCAGTCCTGCAGTGTATTCAGCAGGCAGTCCTGCAGTGTATCCAGCAGCCAGTCCTGCAGTGTTTCCAGCATGGCCTGCCTTCTGGAGCGCCTGGCCACTGGAATGACCCAGTCAATATCTGCTAGGTTTAGATCTCCCACCACCACCTCCCCCCTTTGCCACCCCCTTACTAGTTCCACCCCTAACTCCTTATCTCTCTCTTACCCCTGTCCTGGAGGTCTATAGATTACCCCCATCCTTAGTTTCTTGGCTAGGGATGCTGTGAGCTGAACCCACAGCGATTCTGTTTTTCCATTACCTACTGTATCATGGTATTTCCATCCTCCACTGTCTTTATGCCTTCCCTGACATGATACAGGACATTGTCTTCTCCTTTACCTTTTCCTGTATCTCATCTAAACATGGTGTAGCCTGGGACTGTCAGGCCCCAGTCATTATTCTGTGTAGCCCAAGTTTCTGTAATGACTATTAGAATCATCTCAGTGTCTGCCACCATTGCCTGAAGCTCACTAATTTTATTTCCCAGACTGACATTATGGCAGACCCCTTTCCATCTTTCTCCTGATCCCCTCTTTCCTTTTCCTATTCCTTCTCCCTTACTCTTCCCGAGTCTCCTTATTTTTCTATTTTTCTTTCTGAATGTAGGCTTTGTCAGCTCTCCCTCATTGGCCTCCTCCCCTAACCTAATATTTGAACTTTAACCTTACTGTACCAACCTAGCTGCTACTAGTCCCCTCTTCAGGGGAGCCCTAGCGGGGTTTCCCCACCCACTCTCCCTTCTCAGTACTTCCCCTAGCCTCTGTCTCCCCTGCAGTCAGTTTAAATGTTTAATGTAGAGGCCAAATTTCTGCCCCAGAGAATGAACACCCTCTCTTGTCAGATGAAAGCAGTCACCCTTGAAGAGCCTCCTGTTCCAGAAGCCCCCCAGTCCCACACAAATTGGTAACCATCTTCCTGACACCATCCCTTCAGCCACCCATCAAACTCTTCAGTCTCTTCCTTCCTTACCCTGTTGTTCCCATTGCTTCTATTGCAAACAGGAAGGACCTCAGAAAAGGCCAGGGAAGCTGAACGTTCCTTCAGTGTTCTGCTTCACTACCTCCACAGGCTGGTTCATCAGATCGTTGGTGCTCAAGTGTACCAGCACCCACAACTCCCCCTTCCCTTTCCCTCCTGGATAGCTAATGCACCAGTAAGGCATCTGACTATTTTACTCTCCTTTTCACCGCCCTCTCAGCTCCCCTATTCACTGAGTCCCCAGTCATTAAGACTCTCCTTGCTGAATTCCTCCTGCTTCCCTCCCCCCAGGTGCCACCATCATCCTGTCCATTTCCTCTGATGGACTCAGAGCTTCCCCCACCAGCAGAGTCAGTTACCTGACCCTCCTACGGGGTGAAAAGTGTTTTGATGTCTGGATGGTGTGAGATTAGTTGGACCCTTGTGGCTGCCCCTGCCACTCTTCCCTTCCCCACCACTCGCCAGCCCCCTGGGCCAGTGGGCCTCTGGGGAAGTGGGGTGGACCCCAGGTGAGTCGGTGCCACAGCTGAAATATCCCATCTCTTACTGCTACCAGCTGAGCATGGTGCTTTGCAAAGTCCTGCAGATGGGGCAGTGGCCCCTCCTCCAGAGTGTAGCCCTGCAGAAGAGGACCTCACAGTCCCCACAACTATCTCCCCACTATATCTCATCTCCATACTGATTCTATGATAACCCCTAGACCATTGTTAATAACTTGCTTTCCTCTATCTGGTTAGTACTGTTAGACCAGAACCAAAAAGGCCTGCCTTAAACATAGAATTCTGTTGTATATGGAGTACTACACCTCCCTAATTCCAATTATATATGTGTATTTGTATAGTATACACATATACAACAATATAGAAATACCTGCTTTATTTACAGTACACTCTAAGCTTGTTTTCACGGTATTTTCTAAATCTAGCTCTTTACATTTCGGAATGTACAACTGTAACATTTCAGAACCTGAACAGCAAGATCCGATCTGCTGCCATTGACAGGAGTGATACCGCAGTCGGCTTCAGCAATGCATAAGCATGAGCAGAGCTTTAATGGACCACTGAAAGCATTGCCCGCCGATTCAAAATCCGCCATTGCTATCCGAATCACTCATTCGTACTGTATCAGTGGTAAAAACTTCGGGAGTACATTTTACAGATAAGAAGAAATGCTGGAAAACAGGCTTACATCATATTATAAAACAGGTTTTACAAATCATGAAAACTGATTCGCTGAGGGCCATCTTTACCAGTGCTATTATCTCTGCACAGTAGCACCGGTTTAAGATCCAGCAGGCTCTTCACACTAAAATCAATAGTAACCGCACATCCCTGGTTGCCATCAGAAACATGGCTGTCACCTTAGGCCCTAAAAATAAAACTGTCTTAAATGTAAATAGTAATAATTAAATGTTACTTGCCCTCATAATTCTCTTCTTACACCCACATACATAAATTAAAAAAAAACGAAGTACTACAGTACTTACAATTTTAATTTCTGGTGTTTCTTTGCTAACCATGAAAAATCCTTCTACCCTCGCCTGCTTATCAAGGAAATCTCTGCTGTTTAACCTGCTACAGGTAAAACAAAAGTCCTGGTTCCATCTGAGGCCTTCTGTTGTGTTATTGTGGGAATGAGCACTCTGCCAGTAGAACTGAGCAGAGGATTACATTTTTGTGTTCCATCCATAACAAACAATCCAGCTATTGAATGTAGGAAAGACAGACAGAAAAGAAACAAGGTAGGGGAAATGGGAGGGAGTAATGTAAAGAAGAAGGAAGACATGTGAGGAAATAAGTAAATGAGGGTGGGTTGAGGAAAACAGAAGGGTTTAAGGGCTAATTTAAAAAAAAATTATTTTGCTGTGCATAATATTTGAACCAGAGGTGGCATGTCATTGCTGGGATGTGCTGGAACTGTTTTTCTGGGGTGGGTGAACTTTTTAAAAAAAGTCATACAAATGTTCCTTTTTTATTTTTGTACATTTTTTCAGCCCTCTAAAAAAAAAAATAGGCCCATTTTATAACTGCAATAAGACATTCTAGGGTGTGCTTTGTAGCGGATTAACAGCATTTCTTGGGTGTTTGAAAGCACTCGGCGATGCCTTGTGCCTCAAAACACACTCGAGGTGTGCTGTTAACTCACTACAATGCACCCCCTGTCATGTCTTTTTGCTTAATTATAAAAATTATTATAAAATGGGTTTGAAAAATCATGAAACATGACTGGCTGAGGGCCATATTTAACCATGTTGTTATCTCAGCACAGTAGAACCGGTTTAAGATCCAGCAGCCTCTTCACAATCAAATCAGTACTAACTGCACATGCCTGACTGCCACCACAAACATGACTGCCACCTTCACTCACTTAAAACCTTCAGCTAGGCCTTAAAATAAAACTGCCTTAAAGAGATCTACCAAGCTAGCAATTTGCATCACATATTGTGATGCCTTACCCGCGCGAAATGCTGCCTATATGTGTTTGCCCCCAATATTTCCAATAGTGTAGAAGAAAAATCGCTCATTAATTTACATCTACTGGGTCACTGTTACTTCCCAGCCTTGTAGATCCGCCTCCACTCCGCCCCCACACTCAGCCACTGTATGACGTGAACCCAGTGAGAGTGCAAGGACGAGCTCCATTATAGTCTATGGGGGGGCAACTTTAACAACACGTTTCGACATCACAGTGACCATTTGGTGATTGATGGTAACTGTGATGTCTAAACATGTTGTTAAAGTTGTCCCCTCATAGACTAGAATGAGCTCATCCCTGCGCTCTCACTAGGTTCACGCATGGCTCTGTTAGTGGAAAACTGAAAGGAGGCAGGATCTAAACAAACGGGAAGTAATAGTGACCCAGTAGATGTAAATTAATGAGTGATTTTTCTTCGACACTATTGGAAATATTGGGGGCAAACACGCATAGGCATCATTTCTCTTTGGTAAGGCACCGAAATATGTGGTGCAAATCTGCATTCAGTTAACTTGGTGAGTCTCTTTAAATTAAAAAAATAATAGTTAAATGTTATTTTCCCTCATAATCCTCCTCTTACACTCACAAACATAAATTTTAAAATCAAGTACCACTGTACTTAGTTTTAATTTCTGGTGTTTCCTTGCTGACCATGAAAAATCTCCCTCCTATCCTCACCAGTTTCCATGGAAATCTTGGCTGTTTAACCTGCCACAGATACAACAGAAGCCCTGGTTCCATCTAGGGCCTTCTGTTGTGTGAATGAGAGGGTGAACATTCTGCTAGTAGAACTGAGCAGAGATTTGAATTCTTATATTCCATCCACATTAAACATTCCATTTATTGAGTGTAGGAAATATAGAACAGATTATTGATTGAGGGAGCGCTCCCGACCAATCGGAGTGCTCCTTTCCTCCACACATAAGACACTCTTATTCTGTGAAGAGCATCTAATGCGCAGATGCCCTGGAAAAAGGGCACATTCAGGAAACTTAAAAAAAAAATTATATTATTGATTGCACTCGATCATGCTCAGTCAATAATATAATTTGCTGTTCTCGCTCAAGCCAAATGCACATGAAACCACTCTTATACAGCAAAGAGTGGCTCTGGGGGACATATTAACACACACACAAGATAGGGAAAAGGGAGGAAATAATATAAAGAAGAAGGAGGAAAGGTGAGGAAACAGGTAAATGGGGCTGAGTTTGGGAAAAATAGAGGGTTTAAGAGCTAATTTGAAAAAATGTATTTCATCGTGCATTATATTTGAAACTGAAATGGCATGTCAAATGCTAGGATGTGCTGGGACTATTTTGTTGGGGTGGATGAACGTTTTAAAAATAAGTAATTAAAATGCTTAACATTATTTTTGAGTATTTCTTCACTCTCTTGAATAACAATTTTAGACCTATTTTATAATCACGAAAAGACATTCCAGGGTGTGCTTTGTGGTGGGATAATGGCACTTCTCAGGTCGTTGAAGGCACTCGGCAATGCCTCATACCTCACAATATGCCCAAGGTGTGCCCTTATCCCACCAGACAGTACACCCTGTCATGTTTTACTGCTTAAATGTAACCCCTTCATTGAAAACTCGCTGATTCTAAAATCTTGTTAGATTTTTGACATCAAAAAGGCACTCAAGCTTTGCTGTCATGCCAATGATGTCAGTGATCTAACGAGGTGTTAAGAATCAGCTCATTCTAAATGAATGAGGGTAAATGATTTTATAGTGTAGAGAGTGTTGTTCTGTTTAGAATTCTATCCCTTTCAAGATGCTATTTTAAGATGGGCAGCCAAAATATATCATATGACTGTGCATGTAATCTGTTTCATGCCAAGTCATCCTGGTCCTAAACCACATCACACAATAAGCAAATCATTCTTCATATAACCAGGACTATCTTCCATCAGTCCCCCTACAACCAGAATTGATCTTCCATCACAAACATGGCTGCTACCTTTACTTTGTAAAAAAAACTTCATCTGGGCCCTAAAAATAAAACGACTGTACCTTAAATTAAAAATAAAACAAATTAATTATATATTGTTTCCCTGATCATCACACTTTCCTTACATACATAAACAAATTACAAACATTAAGTATTGTTTATAGTTTTTATTACAACTGTTTCTTTGCTGACAATGAAAAATCCCCCTTCTATCTTTACCTGCTCATCAGAAATCTCTTCTGCTTGCCCAGATAGTGAGATAGTAGAATCTCTGGCTGTAGAAGAGGCCTCTGTTGTGTGTGTGTGTACAGTATATAGAAGAGGAGCATTCTGCCAGTGGAACTGAGCAGCATTTTGAATCTGTGTATTCCATAGTAAACATTCCATGATAAACATTCCATATCTTGAATCTTGATGCCAGAAAAGGACAAACGTAGTCCAGCAGTAATACAATGACATCATTAATGACATCATTTGCAGTGGACAGAAGGACTATTTTATCATAAATGCACACAAGTAAATCTATTGTTTCGACATGTAAACATGCTTTTCCCAACTGTAGAAAGTTAAAAAAGGAGCCCATTTTATATGCATGATAAGACACTCTGGCTGTGTGCATGGAACAGATATTACTGCACTTCCATAGAAACATAGAAACATAGACTTTGACAGCAGATAAGGACCGCTTGGCCCACCTAGTCTGCCCATTTCCCTACCTAGAGAATAAGCTGCAGATCCTATTTAACCAACAGCCTATTTCTTCCTACCCCCCACAAAAATTGCCTTATGTTTGTCCCATGCATTCTTGAATTCTCCCACAATTTTAGACCCCACAACCTCCTCAGGAAGGCTGTTCCATGGGTCCACCACCCTCTCTGTGAAAAATACTTCACATTGCCCCTGAGCCGTCCCCCTCTATCTTCAAATTGTGTCCCCTTGTTCTTGCACATCTCTTTTTCTGAATGATGCTACCCTCTTGGACTTTGTTGATTCCCTGAGGTATTTAAACGTTTCTATCATGTCTCCCTCTCCCTCCTTTCCTGAAGGGTATACATATTAAGCTCCTTTAGTCTCTCCTTGTATGGCTTCTCTTGCAGACCCTGCACCATTTTAGTTGCCCTCCTCTGAACTGCCTCCATCCTGTCTATGTCCTTGCGGAGATAGGGTCTCCAGAACAGGACGCAGTACTCCAGATGGGGTCTCTCCAACTGTCTGTACAGGGGGATAACAACTTCCTGTTTTCTGCTGGTGATACCTCTCCCTATACATCCAAGTATCCCCCTAGCCCTCCCTACCGCCTTCTCACATTGCTTGCCAACCTTAAGGTCATCTGATATGATTATCCCTAGGTCTCTTTCCATTTTTGTTGTTGTTACTACCTCCCCCCTCATTGTGTAATCTTCCCCTGGGTGTTTGTTTCCCATGTGCATTACTTTGCACTTCTTTACATTGAATCCAAGCTGCCATACTTCTGACCATTCCTCCAACCTTGCCAAGTCCCTTCTCATCCTTTCCATGCCTCCTTGTGTATCAGCCCTGTTGCAGATCTTTGTGTCATCTGCAAAGAGACATACTTTTCCTTTCAGTCTCTCTGCAATGTCACTTATAAAGACATTAAAAAGGACTGGACCCAGTACTGAACCCTGCGGTACCCCACTAGTAACCCCTCTTTCTTCAGAGTGGACTCCATTTACAATTACCTTCTGTGTCCTGTTGTTCAGCCAATGTTTTACCAGGCTACCACCTTGGGACCCACTCCCAGGCTGGTTAATTTGACTGCTAATCTTTTGTGTGGGACTGTGTCAAATGCCTTGCTAAAGTCTAGGTAGGTCATGTCCGCAGCCCCTCCCTGGCCTACTACTTTGGGCACCCAGTCAAAGAAATCCATTAGATTCATCTGACATGACCTTCCCGCTGTGAACCCATGCTGCCTTGGGTCCTGTGCCCCACTGGCCTCTAGGTACTCAACAATTCTTTCCTTCAGAAGCGATTCCATCACTTTCCCTACCACAGAGGTCAAACTGACAGGTCTGTAGTTTCCTGCCTCTGTCTTGGTCCCACTTTTGTGAAGGGGAATCACATCCACCTTCTTTCAGTCCTCAGGTACCACACCATCCTCCCATGATTTGTTAAAAAGCGTAGTCAGTGGTGTCACTAGTTCTCTGCTTAATTCTTTTAGAATTCTGGGGTGAATTCCATCTGGCCCCATTGCTTTGTCCACCTTCAGTTTTAGGAGTTCTTTCAGAACACTTTCTTCTGTGAAAGGACTGGGATCAACACCCCTCTCCAGAGTGCTTCTGTTAATTGAATTAGGCACCTCCCCCACTTCCTCTTTTGTGAATACTGAACAGAAGTATTCATTCAGTATCCCTGCTTTATCACTGTCCCTCTCTGCCCACCCACCATCCATTCTATTCAGCCTCACTATCCCTCTCTTTGTCTTTCTATGCTCCCTGATATACCTATAAAAGGTTTTATCCCACTTCTTAACCGAGTTAGCTATCTTTTCCTCAGTTTGTGCCTTTGCTATTCTGACTACCCTCCCTGCTTCCTTCTGCCTTAACTGGTACATTTCTCTGTCCTGCTCCTTCTGTGTTTCCTTATACTTCCTAAATGCTATCGCCACCTCTTTTGAAAACCATAGTGGCTTTTTCTTTCATTTTGATTTGTTTATTTGCTTCACACAAAGGCTTGTTGCCTCTGTGATTGCAGTTTTGATATTTGCCCATTGTTGCTCCACCCCTCCTTCTAGCCTGTTTGCTAGTGCTTTTCTAAGCCACTCTCCCATCTTGCCAAAGTCATCCCTCCTGAAGTCCAGAACCATCACTTTTGTATGGCTTGACTCTGTAGCAGAGTTTATCGAACCACACTGTTTGGTGGTCACTTGTTCCCAAATGGCTACCCACTTCTAGATCTGAGATCCTCTCACTGTCCCCATTTGAGAGTATGAGGTCTAAGATTGCTCCCTCATGAGTCGGTTCCAAACTAGCTGTTTGAGGCATGCCACCTGAAGGGCATCAAGAATGGCCCTGCTTTTGGATGTGGCTGCGTAAAGGTGCTCCAGTTAACATCTGCATGTTAAGGTCCCCATCAACAGTATCTCCCTTTCTCTGCCGTCCCTAAGTATGCCTTCTATCATATCCTTGTCCATTCCCTTCCCCTGACATGGGGGTCTACATACAACCCCTGTGTGGATTGTGGTGCCATTTTCAGTCTCTAAGGTGACCCACAGTGCCTCCTCTCCTCCCTGTTTACTCTTTTGTTCAGTTGCTTTTATCCCTTCCCTTACATAGAGAGCTACTCCCCTTCTGCCCTCCCTGTCTCTCCTGTAGGTTGTGTACCCTGGTATGTTAACATCCCAGTCATGGTTCTCTGTGTACCATGTTTCTGTGACTGCTACAATATCCAGGCATCCTCTTCCATCAAGGCCACCAGTTCAGGGAGATTGTTGCCCAGACTACGGGCATTGGTACTCATTACCTCCATTTCTTGATGGCCTTACCCTTTTGCCCCATCCCTGTCCTTATTGCATTTGTCACTTTCTCCATTTACCCTGCCTCCCTATTGACATCTCTATGTTGGTGTTCACTCACTTAGTACCCTGATATTTTGGGGGGCTAGGATTTCCTGCTCCTTTCAGTGCCTCCCTTGGCTAGTTTAAATACTTGTCAATGAAGTATTTAAACCATCACCTAGGATCCTGGTTCCCCTCCTGGACAGATGCAGACCATCATGCCAGTATAGGCTTGCATCCCTTCAGGTGGACCCCCAGTCTCCAATGAAGCCAAATCCATGAGCTCTGCACCAGTTTTTCAACCACTGATTGAATCCCATGGTGCGGAGTACCCTAGCCTCACCCGTGCCATAGACAGGCAGCACCTCCGAGAAGGTTACCGTGTGTGCTACTTGTCTAAGGCCCCTCCCCATCTCTACAAATGCTTCTTGCACTGCACTGATCCCTTTCTTAGCCAGGTCATTTGTCCCTAGGTGGACAATGACATCCAGCTCCCTCCCCTGTGCAGCTGCTCCGGCGATCCTGAGAATTCGCTTCCTGTCTCTCCAAGCCATGGCGCCAGGCAGGCACCTTACCTCTCTCTCCCCTTCCTCCCCCAGTTCTACCTTCCTAACAATGGAGTCCCCCACCAGGAGTTGTTTTCTTCCCCTGCGGGGTCCCATGTCACCCTCCTTGGGTCTCCTTTGTGGAGGTTCCCAGCATCCTCCTTGGTCTCCACTGTGGGTGCCTCCATAGAGGAACCACACTTTTCCAGAATGGCATAGAAATTGTGGAGCGGTACAACTGGAGGGATGAGCCTCTGTTCCACCACCCTCACCCTCCCTGAGCCCACTGTGGTCCAACCACTCCTCTTTCTTGGCAACCTCTGAGGCAATGGCAGCGACCCTGGTGGTCCCTGGGTGGGAGAGGAGGTCCCACAAATCCTGGTCAACTCAGCCTGGAGATGAGCAACCTCCTCCCTCAGCCCAGAGAGGTGTCTGCAGATGGGACAACACTGCATCCTCCAAAACATCTCCTGGAAGACTGCTGCTCCACAGCCACTGCACTGCACCACTCCCATCATGTCTTTTTTCTGGCCCCCTAACTGTTATTTGAAATACTTACTCTTTCCTCTGTTTGTTTATTTCTGTTTTTTTTCTTCTCTCCCTACTTACTTACTTACTGCCTCTGCACCCTTTTAGCTCCTGATCTTCCTGTTCTGAGACAAGAAGTTCCTATATTTCTCAGTAGTCTCCTTACTTGCTCAGAGTCAGACCTCCAGCAGCTGGGGTGGGGGGTGGAGAGCTACTCTTGCCTTTCTAGGATGGTGAGTCTTTGGTGGCTCTGTGATCACTCACTTCCTGCTCCCAAACAGGAAGTTCCTGTTGTCAGTTAAATCCTGTGCCTATAAAAGTAGAACTGGTTTAGGTGGGGGTGGAGGGAGGAAGGAGGGCAATATAGTCCCAGTAGAGAAGTTTTAGTTATACCAGTAGCTCCTTCCTCCTGGAGTTCTGTCTGTCCTCTGGCAGAAGCTATCTAGGGCAGTATTTATATCTGGTCTTAACCTGGCTCCTTCTAGCTAAGCCACTCCCCCTACTTTGCAAATCTTTCTACACTTAGTTAATTTCACAGATAATTCCCTTCTGACACCTGTGACAAGTACCTAGATAAGTACACAGATAACACAGATAATAGATAACAATTTACTTCAACTACCTCTGACAAACACACCAACTCCTTTTTTTTACCCTTAATTGAAGATCCCAGTACAAGAGAGCTGTTCTTAGTCCCAGTAGAGAAGTTTTAGTTATACCAGTAGCTCCTTCCTCCTGGATTTCTGTCTGTCCTCTGGCAGAAGCTATCTAGGGCAATATTTATATCTGGTCTTAACCTGGCTCCTTCTAGCTTAGCCACTCCCCCTACTTTGCAAATCTTTCTACACTTAGTTAATTTCACAGATAACAATTCCCTACTGACACCTGTGACAAGTACCTAGATAAGTACACATATAACACAGATAGCAGATAACAATTTACTTCAACTACCTCTGACAAACACACCAACTCCTTTATTTTTTTTACCCTTAATTGAAGGTCCCAGTACAAGAGAGCTAGTTCTTAGTCCCAGTACAGAAGTTTTAGTTATACCAGTAGCTCCTTCCTCCTGGAGTTCTGTCTGTCCAGGGGCAGAAGGCACTCAGCCTGTGGCCTCACGCCTCACTATGCCCCTGGGCGTGCGGTAAAATCTGTCCCATGCACACCCCATTGTATCTTATTGCTTACCTATGCCATAGTTCAAAGGTCATTGAATGTGATTGTACCCTTCTGTGATATGATAGCATTCTGAAACCTCTAGAGGCTGCACAAGTCAGTTTCTTTCTTTTTTTTTTAACTTTTTATTTATAGATTTTATGCATATACATCACACAATATACACTGTATAGTGCCATACTATAATGTTTAAACATCAGTAAGAAGACATTCAGATTTGTGATCCACTATAACTATTTGATACAAGATTAGGGGGAATTCCATATAGCAATATGCTATCTAGTACTACAAAATTAAGTAACATATAGCCAAATACTATCAATGCCTTATATATAGCAGTAAACACTTAGTGAGTTTATAAAGAGAGTTATTAACTCGACAACTATGCCCTTAGTTGAAAATTACTCCTTTGTTACTGAAACTCAGCAAATATCTCCCAGAAGGCTCCCTGAGCTCACACTTGGGAAAACAAAAGGGCCCAGATATTCAGACTGTGCCAGGATGTGGTGCAAGCCTGGGCAGAGTGCAATTTGGCTGCACTGGGGCGTTGACAGGGTGATATTTAATGGAGCTGTGCCATGGCACAGCATCGTGTATCGCACCCTGGCCACCCGCAGTGTTCATGGCACAGTGGCACTGCGCCAGTGCAAGTGACCAGAGTGGAGCAGGGGGATGTGCTAGCGTAAGTTCCATTGTGCTATGTGCAACAACCGCGATATTCAAAAGTGCACATGCAAATGGGGCCATAATGCATGCAAGGCGCAAATGGGGCCATTTGCATGTCATTATGGCTCCATTTGCATGTAGGTGTGCTGATCCCTGGTGACTTGTGACTTGCGCCTGGCGCCCTGCCAGACAGCAGCTGTCAGGGACCTACGCCCCCTGCACAGCGCGGAAATGTGCCCCAATGCCCTATCGTGGGCATATGTTGATTAATAATTGTCCACATCACTGAGAGTCGAGTGGACCACTTGCAGCCTGATTGTGGCATATGTTTAAACAGTCCATTATCTTGGTGGTCCAGTGATCGCCACAGCTCAGACACAGGCATATGTTTGTTAAGGTCTGTTCTCGAGAGTCCAGTGATCGCCGCCGACCGCTGGCTACAGCAATTATCTTCCAGCCTCAGGTCCAGCGGTACCCTCCTCACCTGCCCACTGAGCCCCACCACCCTGCTCCCCCGGTCAGCAGCGGGCTGGCAGCACCCACCCACTTGCCACCGCGTTCGCTGATCGACCACCGTACGGTGAGCGACGCTTACTGGTCCACAACATGAGCCACGGCCGCAGCCCATATCAGACACACAGTCCAGATATGCGAATGGATCCATTCATATATCTGACTGTGTAGTATGGTATGGTTGCACAGCCATTGGCTCACGCTGTGGACCAATGGGCGTACAACCCTACCATACAGTGTCAGTCAGTGGGTGGCGGGGCAGCAGGCGGGTGGGATGCTGCCGCCCGCCGCTGACTGGGGGGGAGCAGGGTGATGGGGCTCAGTGGGTGGGTGGAGAGGGGGGTACCACTGGACCACCAGGGATATTGGACGATAAATTTTCATACTTAAGCCCGCGATCGGGCTGTGAGCGGTCCACTGGACCACCAGGGATATTGGATCTTTAACTTAAAACATATGCCCGTGATCGGGCTGCAAGCGGTCCACTGGACCACCAGGGATATTGGACATTTATGTTTATACTTAAGCCCGTGATCGGGCATGCAGCAGTCCACTGGACAACCAGAATATTGGACCTTTTTATTTAAACATATGCCCGTGATCGGGCTGCAAGTGGTCCACTGGACCACCAGGGATATTGGACGTTTATGTTTATACTTAAGCCTGTGATCGGGCGTGCAGCGGTCCACTGGACCACCAGGGATTTAGGACTAATATTTGTATATGTATGCCCGTGATCGGGCATGGGGGGGCGCCACCAGAAGGTGCAGCCGGAGCTCGGGTGAGCACCCACAGGTGGCAGCTGCCGTGTTACGCCCTGCAATATGGTGGCTCACCTGTGGGTGGCCAGCTGTTGTTCCTTTTTTTTTTTTGGCTCACCTGTGTGTGGCACAAGTAGGGGTTGCACATGCATGGGCTCAGCACATCCCGGGCTGAATATTGGGATGTGCGGAGTATGCATGGGCACGCCTCACCTGCATCGCGATACATTACTGATGCGCTCCGGCGCACCGGGATTTGTGCCAGGCTCAATCCCCGTTTGAATATCGCGCTAGGGCGCAACCCTTCTGAATATCCGGGCCACGATCTTTATTGTCCAGGCTTACTCAAATAAGAATTCCTGGAGCTCAATTTGTGTAGAAGTAAACAAGTGTCCAGTAATATTATCCAAACAGAGTTATTTTGAGCCTTTAAACATGAGTTCAGATCTGGTATGTTATATACCAATTATTTCCACAAGAGAAGCCTTGAAACTGTAAAGCTTCCAAACAGTCCAGCAAGTAATTATAGTTTTAGCAAAAACAAAGAAAACTAAACTCAGTCTCACTTGGCCCAGTCATTTCAGGTGTCTTCCAAGTCTGAATCCGAAGATGGGTCTCTCTCTTGTACTGCATTCTCGAGTTCCAGCTTCTCGACCAGTTTCATGGCCTCCTTAGGCTCCATATAAATGTAAGCCCGCCTCCCAGCTGTGACATGGAGTCGGACTGGCATCAATAAATTAGTTGGTACTTCCATGGCCCGAAATCGCTTTCTCACCCCATCAAAAGCCTTCCTTTTCATATGGGTGGAGTAGGAGAGGTCTGGAAAAAAAAGGATCTTCGAGCCATCAACCTCAATGCTATGCTGCTGTTGGGCTGCACGAAGAATACGATCTTGCACTGTTACCGAAGAGGTGAGCAGCATTATAGTACGTGCCTCTTCTGTAGCCCCGATCTCTGGACATTAACTCTGTAGGCTCCCACAATTAGGTCATGTAATTCCAGTCCAAGAGTCTCCAGCAACCAGGTGCATAAATATGTAGGTAGGTCCTCTCCTTCTGTACCCTCCGGTAGGCCAAGGATTCGGACGTTTGCAGCATGCGTTAGATTTTCCAAATGCTCTAATTGGGATTGTAGCAATACTTGCTTCTTCACACATGTAGAAGCTGTAGCTTGCGCCCACTGCGAATATTTTTCAGCATCATGCATGGTCTCCAATAAGCCAAGCAGCTTCTGTTTGACTGTGAGCAAACGGGCATTATATCCGTCCATTTTTTCGTCTATCTTTTGTACTGCTTTGGTTAAGTTCAGCATCGCTGATTGCAGCGAATCCAATGTAGCCTGTCCAGAGTCTCCACTTGTAGCTTCTGAAGGTAGGAGGTTTACAGGAGAGAGTGGAGGTCAGGAGGCCCCGCCACGTGGAACAAAGAAATTAGGCTTTGACTCTGTATTTTTCCTTCTCAATTTTACAAGTTTGATACCTCTGAAATCAGCTGGTTACCAGGAATCCAAATATCGTAGTCAGATAAACGGATCAAGCGACAGAAGTATATTTAAACTCCTTTTTCTCTCATGAAAGTGGGAGCTCTCTAGAAGTACGTCCGTTCAGCTAGATAGTTGGCCACACCCCCCCGCACAAGTCAGTTTCATTTTGAAAGCTAAAGAACTGACACATGCACATTTAATGCAATACTACACACTATAAAAACTACAAGATGAGCAGCTTTATGCACAACCAGAGTGTTCTGCCACCTTGGGGTTCTGAGATCCATTAACCTCTTGAGCTTCACTCTCGAGGTCAGAGGGACTAAGAATCCCTCTGTGGCAAAACACACTGGTTGTCTATAGTTGCCCATCCATTATTCTCTATATATATGTCATCCAAATGTAACAGCAACTGTCAGTATTCTAGAACTCAGTGGCTTGCTATAGATGTTCTATCAGAACTAGAACACTATACCAGGATAGCTGTTTCTTAGCAACAGTCGAATTCTGGCTAAAAAATGCTTCCCTAAAATGCCTTTTTTTTTAATGCCTGGTTGGGGGATCGGTGGCACGATACACAGTCAAGGGCAACCTCTGGTCAACCATCAGCTGCTACTCAGTAACCTCCTTGACCTTGGTCTGTCTAGAGGCTAGTGACCTGGTTCCAAAGTTACCTATCTGAGCATACACAGAGGGTGAAAACTGATGGCTCCCTGTCTGACATCCGGAGAGTATCCATAGTAGTGGTGGGCGAAGTGGGCTCAATCCGCTCTGTGAAGTGATTCATGGAGCAAAGGCGGATTCGTGGAGTGCTACACAGCGTGAATAGAGATGCAGCGAATTTTTAATCTGCCTGCGAAGTGGACGCAAAGTGGCCACTTCGCATTAGCGGAGCACAGAATGAGAGCTGTCTGTGATTGAAACCTTCTAAAATCACTTAAATAGTGTTTTTGCTGGTTTTTTTGGGCTCAAACTTTAGTTCATCAATTGTAGGAGACCCTCCTGTGCTCATATCATCAAGCATTTTTGTTTTTGTGTGGATTTTGAATGTTAATGTACAACATTGAGTGTGTGTAGTGAAAAACAGTGAAAGTGTGCTTTGGGGGAGGGGTGTATCTGTGGTGTAGGTAGATTTAAGTTGGAGAAATAGTGATTTATTTGTTTTTTGGTTATATTTTTGTTATATAACTGACTGTGTTAATGTACACACAGTAATATCGTCAGTAATTGTTGAACTTTTCTTGCTGATTGTGTGTTGTGTGGATCTGGTGCAGCAGTTCATAATTTCAGGTTGTTTATATTACAATACATGGCATATTACTGAACTTTTCAATTTGCTACGCTTTACTCATTCACCATTGTAGACAAACAGTTCTGTGTGTGTGTGAGTGTGTGTGCGGTGTTGTGTGACATCAAATAATATACCTTTTATTGTGTAACAGACTAGTGTAATTGCAGGTGCAGCAGTGTGAACCTGCTATCCACTGCAGCTGCCTGATTTTGTACTGCGATCGTAGTATCTGTTCTTTGTTTTGCTGCTTGTAGTGCCGTAATAATCTGTAGTCAGTGCTCCCCCACCACCCTCACCAGCAAAGTAAATTTTTTACCAGATTGGATTATTTTTGTGATCTCATCAGCACCACTGGTTACTGAAGTAGTTTTCATTGCGTGACAGACTAGTCTCTTATCTGTTGCTGAAGCTACAGTTGTTTTTTTGGTTTCACATCCAGCGTCCCCCCAATCAGAGAGTGAACGTATCAAAATCTAAATTTGGTTATAATATTGTGGTTGATCTCCCAAAATGCCCGCAATGAGACGTGCAAGCAAAGCTGGTTCTTGCCATGGCACTGCTGGCAGAAAGATAGTCTGTAGGCATGGTAGTACGCAGACGCAGAAGTGCATTGCTGATGTGAGGAAAGGTATTTCTCCTGCAATGTTTTTTACAGCCCAATCAGTAGCTTCACTCATAGTTGGAGGAGATGATGTTTTCACAGCTGGTGGTGTTAGTGTTACCGGTGTTAGTGGTGGTAGTATTAGTATTGGTGCGTCAAGTTCGAATTCTGACCAGTGTACTGTATCCAAAAATATTGAGTGTGAAGCAGTGCAAGTGAGTGGCAGCATAGATGATGTCATACTTTCCAGTAACATCCCAGTAACTGAACCTGAGGATTCTGATAATCACGTCAACGATAGTATACAGTGTGATATTCTGTCCACAGTGGTGGTTAATGTCATGCATTTTCCATGCAGTGATTCACAGTGTGGTGAAAAAATATCAGGTGATGGTGGTGTAGATGCTGATGATGAAAGTGATGATGACGATGATGTTGCTGTTGTTGCAACATGCAGTCCACATGATAGCATCCAAGTAGAAGATGTGGATGTGTGTGACGTTGATGAATATGATGATGATGTAACTGACCCCAAGGGAACCGAAGAAAAAGAAATTCAAAATGGCTGTGTCTGAGTCTGTTTGGTGGAATCCCCCCCCCCCCGGTAAAAACTTGTGATTTACCGGTTTTGGTTGATGATGTTGCCCTAGTAATAAATATGATAGGTAGTCGTGGTGGTCAGTTGCAGTCCAGGTGTGCAGTGCCCAAAACATCATGTGCCCCCCCAACTTCAGTGCTTAAAATAGCGGACTTAAATAAGCCACATCATGGACATGTTAAAAGCAGAGCATCACAATCCCTTGTTTGGGATTTTTTTGTTCAAGATGAAAATCATGAGTCAGTTGTAATCTGCCAGGTTTGCCATGTGCGTGTGAGTCGAGGTAAAAAGGGGAGCCATCTGGGCACAGGAGGACAGCATACACATCTTAAGAATAGGCACTTGGTGCTGTAGACCCAGCACAAGCTGGCAGCTAATACCTTAGTGGGGCATTCACCCTTGTCACCTGCAACCATAGCAAGCATGTTATCCCTTTCCATGACTGTTAAGCCCCATAGGAAATTAAACGTGTGCAGTAGTGCAGTAATAAGAGCAGAGGATTACTGCAGGCATGATGAGGTGGAGGACCATAATGACTTTGAAATGTTGTCCACTGCTGGTGAGAGTAGCAGTTTTTGTGGTGGTGGTGGTGGTGGTGAATGCAATATGTCTAGTGCAAGTGGTACATCAACCCCGGTTGGCAAATCTGGCAAAAATAACTGCACTTCTGGGTTTGTCATCATCACCTGTGCAACCGTCATCAAACACCCACACTCCACCCCCTGCCAATGCCATTCTTCACAGAGCACAACCATTTGTAATCACACCTTGTGTAAAATGTTTAAGTCAGCCCACGTTACAGAGCGTTTTTGTGCATAAGCTGAAGTACCCCCTGAATCATACAGTGTCACGTGAACATAATGCTGCTGTAGCGGAAATGCTGGCAATTGATCTTTTGCCCTTCTCCTTTGTGGAGAATTCTGGGTTCTGGCAGTTTGCTGCATGTGCCTGTCCAAAATGGAAAGTCCCATCCAGGACCTACTTTTCTACCCATGCTGTTCCTGAGTTGTACCGTACTGTGTCCGACTCAGTAAGACATGCCCTTCAGCATTCCTCCTCTCCATTCATCCATTTAAGTATGGATATGTGGACAAGGTGGCAAAACAGCAGAGAGTTCATATCTGTGTATAACTGCACACTGGGTGCAGGTGCTGGGGTTGGTTGTGATGTTGGTATTGTGAATAATCAGTGCAGTAAGGTGGATTGTTGCAGTAGCAATCTTCCAGGAATTCGATAGCATGCAATGATTGCTATGCGCAATGTGACCTGTTCACACAGTGGTGAGAACATGTTGGACGTGGTACTGACTGAAATTGACAAATGGCTAAACCATCTGTCCCTGAGATCTGGGTTCATAGCCAGTGACAATGGGTCAAATGTGGTGAAATGCATCACGAATTGTGTTTTTTTTTCATGTTCCATGTAAGGCCCACAGTTTAAATCTTGTGGTGCAGGAGTTTCTGCAGCACCCTGATGTAAAGGAAATGCTGACCGTTGCACGATGTATCTGCTCTCACTTTTCAAGATCTGGAAAGGCCGGTGACCAACTCCGGCAGTTGCAGATACAAAGCAGCCTGCCTCAGCACCGCTTGAAGCTGGAAGTTGTCACCTGATGGAACTCCACTTTATACATGGCAGAGAGGATGTATGAACAATACAAAGCCATCCCAGAATATCTTGTGATGCACACTAGCCCTGACAGTTCTGGGGCCTCCATGTCTTTGACAACTGAACAGTGGCACCTCATAGACTCTGTAATAACAATTTTGCAACCTTTTGAACATGTCACACAGGAAGTGAGTGGCGAGTCTGCCTGCATTAGCCAACCAATTCCATTGCTGCGGGTGCTGAGGCAGACATTGGTGAATGCACAGCATGGCCTTGATGTTGCCGGAGACGGTAGTAGCAGTACGTTGCTGCAACACATGCTTACAGTATTTGACCAGAATCATCAAGTTGTGAGCATTCAGCGTAGTGACAACTTTGCCATAGCAACAATGCTGGACCCATGATACAAACATGGAATTGCATCAGTACTGGAGGGAGGGCCTGAACAGGTAAAAAATATCAGTGGTCAAGTGGTGCGCTTGGTTCATGGGGCACAGAAGTCACGTGCCGAGGTCAGCAAACCTCAGCAGCATAATCCGGCTGAAGGTGTACCTGTGGGACTATCAAGCATATCCTGCAAGGGGAAGGGGACAGCAGTTCAAGGTGGTCTGTCATCCAAAGTGGCTGGCATCAACCCGCTTTGGGAGGCTTTGTCCCAAGTGGGTATTTGTGAAATAAATGATTCAGGAGAACAGGATGATGCATCAACAATTGGACTTAGTGCGGCACAGAAAATGGTTGAGTCATATTTGTCTGAAAACAGGCACCTGACAATAACTGAAGATCCTCTTTTGTACTGGAGTGGAAAGGTCAGTGAATGGCCAGAGCTGACTGCAGTGGCACTGAAGTACCTCAAGTGCCCACCCTCCAGTGTAAGTGTTGAGAGAGTATTCAGCTCAGCAGGTGCAATAGTCAGGCATTGTCGGACAAACCTGTCTCCTGGAAATGTTAGTTTGCTAACATTCATTAAAATGAATGAAAGGCACATACCAGCACAGACTGCAACCTCGGTATTTGTACTCCGGCCTACTCATGGTGGTTTTGGTGATGTGGAAATGGACCATCCTGGTGGCACTGGCAGTGGCTGCCTGAAACGGCCCACCACTGATGTACATGATGACACAATGGAGAAAGAATTTCCCAGTGGTCAGACTTCAGACATCGATGACTGTGAGGGCAGCTTTCTTTATGAGGATGATGATGAGGTTAATGTTGGCAGGTTTTAACTGAAGTTGTTAAAAGGTGGTGTGTCACCCCGGACCACCACCACTGGGACTGATGTTAGCCACTGCCACCACTGAGCATGAGTCTGTCCGCTCCCTGGACCACCACCACCGGTACAGATGTTAGCCACTGTCACCACTGAGCATGAGTCTGTCGGATGCCCAGACCACCACCACTGGGACTGATGTTAGCCACTGCCATCACTGAGCATGAGTCTGTCTGCCCCCGGACCACCACCACCATTGGGACTGATGTTAGCCACTGCCACCACTGAGCATGAGTCTGTCTGCCCCCGGACCACCACCACTGGGACTGATGTTAGCCACTGCCACCACTGAGCATGAGTCTGTCTGCCCCCGGACCACCACCACCATTGGGACTGATGTTAGCCACTGCCACCACTGAGCATGAGTCTGTCTGCCCCTGGACCACCACCGTTGGGACTGATGTTAGCCACTGCCACCACTGAGCATGAGTCTGTCGGATGCCCAGACCACCACCACTGGGACTGATGTTAGCCACTGCCACCACTGAGCATGAGTCTGTCTGCCCCCCGGACCACCACCACTGGGACTGATGTTAGCCGCTGCCACCACTGAGCATGAGTCTGTCCGCCCCTAGACCACCACCACTGGGACTGATGTCAGCCACTGCCACCACTGAGCATGAGTCTGTCTGCCCCCGGACCACCACCACTGGGACTGATGTTAGCCACTGCCACCACTGAGCATGTGTCTGTCCACCCCACGGACCACCACCACCGGGACTGATGTTAGCCACTGCCACCACTGAGCATGAGTCTGTCTGCCCCCCTGACCACCACCACCGGGACTGATGTTAGCCACTGCCACCACTGAGCATGAGTCTGTCTGCCCCCCCAGACCACCACCACTGGGACTGATGTTAGCCACTGCCACCACTGAACATGAATCTGACTGACCCCTGGACCACCACCACTGGGACTGCTGTTGGTCACTGCCACCACTGCACCTGAGTCTGTCTGGACCACCACATCCATCAGCCACAGACACAAAGCTTCTTAATATTTAAACCATAAAGTGAGTATGTCTACTCATGTTTGTTATGCTGCTTCACTTCCTTTAGTTGTATGTTTTGTTTTCTGTAGCTTTTCGAGCCGTAAGGGTAAAACACATAATGGCAATAATTTTTGCTCTTTACAGGGTAACAAAAAGTCTCCATCGCTAAAACTGTGGAGTGGTACTGCAGCTGTACTAGTACAGACAGAAACCTATGGAATATCCATGTGAAATCCATTCTGGTAAGTATGAAGGTTTTATTTCATCCGTTTCATTGTTTTGGAAAGACTGCAGCAAGTATTGCACACAGGTTGTGTTAGTTGACAAGATGTGGGTTTGAAATGTAACTTGACTTGAGAGTGAGAACCAGGGAGGGACAAATAACAATTAACTGGTAATAAGTCATTCATTTCTTTTTTAGGAAACTTCCAGAAGCTTTGTTGTTCTGTCAAAGTGTCCTTATCCAAAAAAAGTTCTTCAACATCAGGCACCCCCCTGCCCCGAGCTTGGGCACACATGCAACACGCAGAAGTCATTTCATTGGATGACCATGACCATCATTAACAACCGGACTCCAGAAGGATGCAGATGAAATCTGTCAAGAAGTAACAAAATAAAAAAAACATTACAGACAAACCTGCAAATATGATTCCCCCCACCCCTCCAAAAAATACTTACCTTCATGTGCTTGAGAGTTATCCATTTCCAATTTCAATGCAAAAAATTCTCATTGAGCACTGGAATGTGCACACCAACAGTTTCTGTGACTTGATACAGGACAATACCATGAGTACATGTCCATGTCAACCCCCACCCCTCCACACCTACAAAATGCAGAAACATATATCTATATATATCTACTCACCAAGGCTACTACTAGTGTACAGCCAAAGGGCACCCTTCCATCCAGTTGAAATGATCACATTGCATTTGCACGAATCGCCTCGCAGAACACATTGGACCAGCAACAGGATGCTCACGGTCATCATTTAATTCTGCTTGGTCTGTGCCTTGAAACACTCTCATTTCACTGTGTTACCACTTGTCCACTTTCTGCACACAAGAAGGATGCATTGGTCATGCAGAAAAATCTGGGACTTGTGCCACCACCGCGCGACATGACTGGAGTGTACCATTAATTGGGGGACATTGTGCATGCTGAAACAATCTCATTTCACTGTGTCACCACTTGTCAATTTTCTGCACACAAGGCATGACTGAGTGTGCCATTAATTCTGGGGATGCATTTTGTGTGTTGTGAGATTGTTGTGAGCTCATGATGTCATACTGATAATATCAATTAAAGCAGCATTGCAAGAATATCGTGACAATTTTGAACTGTACTTTTTTATGCTACTTTATATTGGCACAGCCACTAGTTACCTCCGAGTTGTGGCTTGAATGATACGCTTCTTTTCACAATTTATGTCTGCTTTACTTAGTTGATTACTTTTTTTGATGTACTGTATGAAAAAAAATGAACACACCTTTCATTATTGTTCTGACCAGGTTTGTATTTATTTGCAGCTGCTTTTCAATAAATATTGTTCCATGGTGTCATAAAACACTGCTTGCTGCATAACTGTTAATTTACAACAGAAGTGATGTATAACAACTAACTGATGTGATGGAGAAAAGCAGAAGAAAACAATGACAAACACTTGGTCAGCACCAATTTAAAAGGAATGCTCCTTTCATTATTTCACACATGATACAAGCATTTGTCAATGCTGAATGTTGTCACGCTGGCATTGGCAGTGGGAGTGGCATAGCTAGAGACGCACAGTGCTGTGATTTTGTGAATGTCTCAAAAGGTGATTTTGCACAGCGAGCACGCCATTGTGCGCCACAGCTGCGGAAACACATTTTGGGAAGGCTGTGAAAAATGGCAGCTGGACTGTTGATAAGGAGATGTGCACAAATGCCTGTGGTGAAAAATGTGGCATGAAAATATTGCAGATTGACGGTTACAAGGGTGCGTGGAAACAGCGCACGCACACTTGCAACACAGTCATTGTATGGAGTTTCGCACCAAATTTTCAACATAGGCATTTTAGGACCCTGCTCATGAATAGTGTCACTGCATTTTCTCAAACTGTCCCTAAAACTGATTTGCACAGTGGCCATGTAATTCTGTGCCGACATGAAACACATTTCCGCACAGTGTTCATAAGGAGGTATGAAAATGCCAATGATGAACAGCTGAGTGAAAAGTATTTAAATTATTAAGTCATGAGGTGGTGGCAACTGTGCAACACACGCTCATAAACACTCTATTTTATTGACTTTTCATTTCCAAATTTTCAACATAGGTATTTTAGGGCATCTGCAAATGAACAGTGTCACTGTCATTTTCATCATGTCTCGAATATGGACTTTCCACAGCTTACCACGCTATTCTGCGCTGAACTGCTGAAACAGATTTTGGTCAGGGATGTGGAAAATGACAGCTGTACTGTTCATTAGGAGGCAGAACAATGGCACTGTAGAAAATCTGGAGTGAGAATGTTGGTTTAGAACGACGAAAGCGCGCAAACCGCGCAACACACGCCAGAATAGTCATTTATGGAGTATTGTCACCAAATTTTCAACACAGGCATTTTAGGGATTTCTTATGAACAGTGTCACTGCTTTTTTGGTAATGTGTCCCTAACACTGATTTCGCACAGCGAATCGCTGTTATTCTTGGCGCTGAAAGTGCGAAACACATTTCAGCAAGGATGTGAAAAATGACAGCTACACAGTTCATGAGAAGGTAGTAAATGCCAAATCGGAGAATCCAAGAAAATATTATGAATGCGCTTAACTTACGAGTGTGTACAGTAGTTGCTATGCACGTAGAAACAGTCATTTTATGAGCATTGTCACCAAATTTTCAACACAGGCATTTTAGGACCTCTGCTCATGAACAGTGTCACTGTCATTTTGTAATGTCCCAAACCTGTTTTGCACAGCAACTGCACTATTCTGCTACCGGAAGTGCGAAACCTTTCGGGCAGGGATGTAAAAAATTACAGTTGTACGGGTTCACAAGGTGTGGTAAATGCCATAATGTTGAGAATCTGCATGAAAATAGTGCGAATGCACTAACTTTACGAGCGCTGCGTTGCAGTTGCTATGCACATCAGAAAACAGTCATTTTTTTTATTTTTCCCACTAAACTGTGCAACATAGGTTTTGAGGGCCCTTCATGAACAGCGCACTGTCATTTTGTTACTGGGTCCCATAAGTTGATTCTGCGCAGTAACTTTAAAATCACCTTGGGACCGAATAACTAATATAGTGCAAGAATTCATGAGAAGGGGTCCTGCAACCTATGTTGAAAATGTAACAAACTACAAAAAATGCCCTAGATATGCATTAAAGTTGAAAACCTCTATTCATTCCATTATACAGCTTACCAGTATTTCTCTGCCTGTGGGTCGGCTTTAAAGAGTGCAGACGTGTTCCCGGTCCACAGAAGATCAAGTGGCGCCGGATTCCGTGAGGTAAGGGGGTGACGGGGCAGAGGGAGGCAGGGTGCGCAGGGTGGGTGCGGTAGGAGGGGGCATCGACACTACTTGGGACTGTTTTTATTTTACAGGAAATAAAAGTGGAAAACCCATTGAGGGACAGTTTTTTCTTTGCAGGATTTGTATGCGGGTGGCCCCAGCGCTACCTAACTGTTTGGGGTGTCTACACGGTTTGGGCACCTTACGCACACAAATAGGGGGTGGAGGGCGTAATGCAGACGGGATTGGGCACCCGCACACAAAGAAGTTGGTATGAGCTGAGGGGATTGGGCAACCCCGCATTCAACAATCAGAGTTACGCCGGCGGGGAGGGCCTCCATCAGCACACAATGAAAGTGGGGGCACTGGAATTGGGGTTCTCAAGTCGGCATCATTTAGGTAGTTCCGCTGGCCGACCATTACATTATACTGGCGGGCGAGCATCGCAAGAAAAGGACCGTCACATATGATGTTTTGCTCGGATTGCAGTGGACCTTTTCTTAGATGTGCTCACCATTATGTATGCATGGTGTGGCTCCGGCATGCAGGTTGATTGGGGATCGCGGGACGACCTCATTGGTGCGTTCCTGCATTCGCTTCAACAGCGACTGCGCCTCTAAAGCCGCATGTCCTACGGCATGCCGGTTGCGCAAGCACGCCAACATAAAAAGTAGTACAGAGACTCAACTACCGGAAATTGTCGTATCATTCCAGTCAGGATGTAAGTAAAGGAAATCGTAACATAGCATTAAAAAATATAGGTCAGAGTTCTCAACAGATTGTTGTGTTGCTGCTTTACAGACATTCACCACATTACATAGTTATGGTGATGCATATAACCTAATATGTGGGCACCTTACTTACAGGGGAATATTTCTTGCTCCTCATAGTGCAATACATTTCTAGAAAACCACCATACTTCATTACAGTGTGTCACGCGACAGAGACTTCATCAGAAGTCATTTTTCTTTCTCAGCAACATTAGAGTTACGATGCCGAGGACGCAGCCGCGCCGCCCACCGAGCAGTGAATGTCCGGTAGTTATCCCAATGTTTCCTTATGTTACAGCAGACCACTTTGTGGTGAAATGTGGGAACGTTTCCACTAACAAGGCTCTTCTTACTGGAAACGTTCCCACACGTTTCACCACAAACTGACCATTATAACATAAAGAAACATTTGGAACGCTGCCGGACAATTGGATATTCACTGTAAAGGAGCACACACCTGCACTCTCCCTGGAATCACGTCCTAATGTTGCTGAGAAAGGGGGGCAGAATGTGGGCGACTTTTCTGAATGGGAATTCCTCCGACACGTGACACACTGTAATGAAATTACGGGCGGTTTTCACTGAAATGTATTGCACTATGTGGAGCAAGAAAGATTTCCCCGGCAGGGAAAATGTGTATTATTAAACAACAACAAAAAAAACACACACAAAAACAGTACAGCACAGTAGTGGGGAAGGGGGTTGGGGGGTCCAGAAAACAAGTCCTTAATGTGACTATGGGATGCTGTGGTGGTCCGGCAGCATTGTGAGTATTTGCTGCTGCTGTTGTTGGATAGTGTCGACCTGCTGCTGCACAGCACCTACCCTCTGATTATTCTCCTCCAGGGCCACCCACACCAGGGCAATGTCAGCCTCTGTTGCAGGGACTGTGGCGGGGTCCACTGCAGGTGGAAACCCAGGTAGTGGTGGTGGAGAGGGTTGTGCTGGTGGCTGTGGTGGCGGTGGTGGTGCAGCTGCTGTACTGGCCTTCCTCCTGCTGTGGTGGTGAGGCACAACTTCAACCCCAGCAGCACCCTTGGCCACTGCCACAGAAGAGCCAGCAGATGGACGCCTGCCCCTTCCATGGCAGCCTGCCACTCCACCTTGTGGTGGTTCAACATGTGGGTGCACTGGCCACCGGTCCCCAAATGTGTCCCCTGGGGGCCACAGCACACCAACACACCACACAGACAGCACATCACGACTGTGCTGTCTCCCCCGACAGAGTTAAAAAACTCCCACACTGGGGAGCTGCGGCAGGGGGAACAGATACAGTCCTCACACCACCTATGTTTTCCTGGGGCACCTCCTGTGGCTGTGGAGGTGGTGGAGGGGGTGATGCTGGAGCCCCTACAACTGCTACTGGTGGTGGTGGCAGTGGCAGAGTAGGTGGATGCACAGCAGGCACCAGTGGCACTGGTGCTGCTGCTGTTGCTTCCACAGGGGGGGATGCAACACCCAAGAGTCAGGAGTGGTCCAGCATCACACGACCACCCCCATGTGTCCGCACTCCCCTCCTCTGACCGTGCCCACAGGCCAGCGACTCTCCTTCTCCAGGGTCCATCCTTCCCACACAGGTCCCCGACCCCAACTACTGTATTAAAAAGGCCAACCACAGTCGATGCCTAGCCTTCAACTGGCTGCTGCACTCACTCTCACACTCCCAGACACACACACACACACACTGACACACACAGTCACACACACACAAAACAAAACAAAACTTACAAAAAAAAATTCACTACCAAAAAACAATCACAAACACAATACAAAAACTAAATAAAGATATAGCTTTTAAAAAAGCTGTTGTTTTCTTCAGACACAAAGGCAATAAAGCACTTTCTGCCAGTAGCTCAAAACTGCTCTGCTCTCCTCTCCTCTCCCCTCTCCTCTCCACAAAGCCTTCTCCCTCTACGACTGCAAAGGAGAAAGTGAAACTGCTTCTCTGACTCACTTCCTTCCTGCCTGGCTAAAGCATGTGACTTACAGTACTGTAAGCCATGTGATGTGTGTGGGAGGGGGCTGCCTATTTACTTGTCACTTCGACTTACTTCGCATTAAGGCAAAATGACAACGCAAAGTAATAATAACGTGAAATGAGCACTTTGTGGTGGCCACTTCGCATTGTGCTCCACCAACGCGAAGTGGCCACTTCACGTTCACTTCACCAGAGGATTAAAAATTCACTGCATCTCTAATCCATAGGTGTGCCAGTGCCACAGGGTTCTGTTCTGGGCCCTCTTCTCTGTGGCATTTTTCTTTTTTTCCATATTCATTTTTATCCTCCTCTGCAGGCAGGCATCAGTCCCCTTCTCAGCCTCTGGTCACCTTCCCCCAGGTACCCCAGTGCCCTAGTTCCCCCATGGATTACCCCCATGGCGGGGCAGGAGGGGATGAGGCCATCCTTCTCACCCTGTGACCATATCTGGAGCAGGCTATTGCGGGTGGTCCTGAGGGGTCAGTGCTGGCTAGCTAGAGGGAACTTCACTGAGCTTGCAACCATTTTCTGGTCCCTCCCCGTGGCTGTGAATGCACGAGCGGGAGGTGTGTGCGCATCACGAAGCCAAGGTGATGCATCTCCTGGAGTCTGGCACTGCCCCCCATCCACCACCAGGAGGCAGCCATGGAGCAGGATAATGTGCCCACTCGTCCCTGGAAGAGGAGCACTGTCATAGTGTGCTTGATCCTCTCCCTCCCCTGCTGACCTCTGGTGGCCCGAGTTTGCTCCTGAACCCGGGTCACAGGCATGGCGCGAGTTGTGGTGTCCAGCGCCTCATTTCTCAGTGCCACTGGGCTGGCTTTCTTTGACTTTTTTTTAACCAATTGCCAGATGCCTGTCAGTGGCTACATGACAATTCGCGTTGATCAATCTGGTCCGCAACATGGCGTTCCATCCTCTGAGCTCCAGCATAAACTGCGCCCTGAACAAATCATCTCCTGGCAATCCCCCCCCCCCAGCATATAATAGAAAAAACTCCAGAGGGTGCGAATTGGGAATTAATTGTTCAGGGAGGCAATCACACAGAAGTGCGGTGTGCAAATTTATGAAACACATAGAAACAGAGGTGAGGCACTTACTTCTTTCTCACCTTTGTTTGCATGTGTTCCATAAATATGCACACCGTAATCCTGTGTGATTTTTACGAGTGAATAGTTGTGTTGCCATTGGGTTGTGCATTTAAGAAAGAGTAATATGCTCAGGGACAGCCCAGGTTCCAGTTGTCTCAGTGATGCAGCTGTTTAGTACAATTGGAATGGTATTCCAGGTGGTCTGGGTGTCCTGGGTTCAAGTCCCAGCTGAGGCGCTTACTTCTTTCTCACCTCTGTTTGTTCAGGGAGGCAACTGATGATCATAGCCCAGAGCGAGTTGTCGTAGTGCGGAATGCCCATCATGAATTGATGTGTCCCCTCTGTTTGGTCAGCTCATGTTCTCTTGTATGCAGACAATGCTGTCATCTATGCTGAGAACACCAGCCTTAGCAATTTATTTATTTAGTTTTTGTTAACCGGGTAGGTGCACTAGACAACAGGTGACTATTTTCAGGCATGACCCGGGAGACACAGTTACAGTACAAGATAGGACACTTAGGTGTAACACAATACAGGCAAAGGTACATTGGTACAAGTGCAGGCATACAATTTCAAAGGCAGGCATACAGTTTCAATAGGCAGAGGGTAATGGAGGAAGCACATATTTAGAGGGGAGGGAGAGGAAAGGGAAGGGGAGGTGAAGGAGATTTAAGCAGGCAAGGGAGGGAGTGTGAAGCTAATGAGGGGCGAAGGGCTTTGGCAGAAAAGAACAGGGAAAGTTACAGCTAACGCCCTTGTGGTGATGGGCAGAGATACGCAACCGGGCTTTGGAACCGAGGGACGGCAGCAGAGAGGGATGGTGGGCAGGCGGGATGAGTGAGGAGGAAGTAGGAACGGGGGGGGGGTGCGGCCAGCCTGAGGGCGAAATGATAAAGTGCAGCATTAGCGGGAAAGGCGAAAAGAACCCAATAGTTATGGAACTGGAACTAGGGAGGCAGCCAACCTGAGGCACTTACGGTGAAGGACGGCGAGTTACGGCTGTAGCAGGAAAAGGCACAAAAAGGACCCGGGGTTATGGAACTAAAACTCGGCAGGGCTCTGAGGCGCTTACGGCAAAATGCGGCTAATTATGGCTTTAGCGGAAAAGGCGAAAGATCCGGGACTTGAACTGAGACCGGCAGGGCTGTGAGGGGTGAGGAGCGAGGGGAGGGAGAAGGAGCAAGAGGGACCAGTACCCACTAACATTAAGTAAAACATATAGCATAGTGCAACACAATAGAACGGACGAAGGATCAAACAATAGTAGATATGCAGCATACTATACATATTACAGAATTAAGGCAAGTTAGGCAGTCGTAAGAACAATTTATAACAGCGTGATTAGAATAGAGTGACCTCTAATCTCCAGAGAAACTGTGAATCCTTAGACAAATGGTTCTCTAGTAATGAACTAGTCCTCAACTACAAAAAAACAACAAAAAAATGCTTTTTACTAGCAATCACATGAAGAGAAAGGTCTCCTTCCTTGTTATGCTCAATAACAAAGTTCAAATGCTTGAACAGGTTGAGACATTCAACTATCTCGGGGTAGTGCCAGACAACAGTCTATCCTTCGACCCATGTGGACAATTTGGTGTCCTCAGTAAATAGAAGGTTGACTGCCCTATTTAGAAATAAGAACAGCCTTACTGTAGAAGCTAGAAAAGTGATTGTGTTCCACTCCAATCTGCTCCATTCTATCCCTAGTGCACTATGGACTACCTATCTAAGCAGCTGCCTGTGACTTTGTATTAAACAGGGTCAAGGTGATGTGTTATTAAGCTTGCCGCTTTGTGTTAGAGGCTGACGGTAATTGTTATTCATGAATCAATTGGCTACGCCTTCCCAGAAGAACAAATTTTCAAACCCAAGAAAGCACTGATGACCCTAACACCCCTATGCTAAACAAACTGCTTCCACTGTGTGTCTAACCAGCATAGTACAAGGAGCATGGCCAGGAATGCACTTGAACTATCTTTCTGTAGAACTCAGCTGGACAAGCGTTGCTTTGCCACTAGGGCTGCAGGCTGGCTAAATGAACTGCCAGAGTCCATGTTGAATCACCCCAGGTTTGCCCAGTTAAAAAAAATCCTTGCAGGCTGCCCTAGAAGTTCAATGCAATTGCAATGTGTCATTGAACTAGCCTTATTCCTCACTGCTGTGATTGGCTGTCTCTCTCTAGCAGTCTGTTACTGTTCTTGTTCACTCACCTTCACACTTGCACAGCATAGATGTTTCTTGGTATGTTTGCTTGCACCCATGTGCAAGAAACATAGTTCCATCATCCAAGTTTTTGTAGGTGTGGCACCCTGTCTTCCAGTTCAGTCAGTGTGTTTGCATGCGCAGCCACATTTCACCAATGAATGCTGCAGCTGTCTATGACAGCAGTTGAAAATGCAGTGGCTTACAGTTGAAAGGGAGAGACTGCTTCAGGGAGCAATGATAAGATAGTGTTGATTAGCATATTGCATGCTCATGCACTCCCGCCCACCCACACACACTGTATGGCTGATGGGGGTGCCCAATCCTGGATGGTTCTGCTGCACTCCCCCCAACAGAGTTCCAGGTGCCACGCTGAGAGCCCACTCCAGCATGGCAATGGTCCGTAAGGCTGACGGGGGTGCCCATTCCCCATCTGCTCCACTGTTTCCCCCCCAACAGACTACCGGGTGCCACGCTGGGAGCCCACCCCAGCATGGCAACAGTCTGTATGGCTGATGGGGGTGCCCAATCCCCCATTGGCTCCACTGCCCCAAACAGCCTTCCAGCTGTCACGCTGGGAGCCCACCCCAGTGTGGCACAAGTCCCGCGTTGTCTACGAAAAAAAAATAACCTACAAGAAAAAACAGTCCCTCGCTGACTGTCCTGATCCCCCTTCCCACACCCCCACCTCACCCCATACTTACCTCTGGAGTCTGGCGCGACTATCTTCAGTGGACTGGGAACACGCCTACACTCTTCAAAGCCGACTCACTGAACTGAAGAAATGCCGTAAGCTGTACAATGAATAAAAGGGTTTTTTCAACTTTGATGCATATCTCAGGCATTTTGGGGTTCTTCACCACCAACATGGTTTAGACCCCACCTCATGAATTCTGCACTGTCATTTTGTTAATCGCCCCGAAGGTGATTTCCTGAAATCACTGCATGGAACCACCTTTGGGACTGATTTATGATACAACAGTGTCACAGTTCAGAGGTAGGCCTCAAACCCTATGTTGAAATGGTGAAAAATCCCTGTAATGATTGTTTTACGAGCATGCGTTGTGATGTTTCTACGCATGCTCGTAAGTTCGTGAATTTTCAATATTTTTACTCCAGATTTTCAACATTGCCATTTTACCACACCTCCTTATGAGCAGTACAGCTGTCATTTTTCACATCTCACCCAAAATGTGTTTTCCCACATGTAGCGCACAATGGCAGGGTTCAGTATTAGGACCGGTCCTCTTCAATGTCTTTATAAGCGACATTGCAGAAGGACTGGAAGGAAAAGTATGTCTCTTTGCAGATGACACTAAGATCTGCAACAGAGTTGATGCACAGGGTGGGGTGGAAAGGATGAGAAGGGACTTGGCAAGGTTAGAGGAATGGTCAAATGTATGGCAGCTTAGATTCAATGCTAAGAAGTGCAGGTAATGCACCTGGGAAACAAAACCCAGGGAAGAGAACACAATGGGGGTGAGATACTAACAACAACAAAATGGAAAGGGACCTGGGGTAGTCATATCAGATGACCTAAAGATGGGCAAGCAATGTGAGAGGCAGCAAGGAGGGTTGGGGGATACTGGGATGCATAGGAGAGGCATCACCAGTAGAAAACAGAAGTTATTATCCTCTGTACAGACAGCTGGTGAGACCCCATCTGGAGTATTGTGTGCAGTTCTGGAGACCCAATCTCCGCAAAGACATAGACAGGATGGAAGCTGTCCAGAGGAGGGCAACTAAAATGGTGCAGGGTCTGCACCGGAAGACATATGAAAGAGACTTAAGGAGCTTAATATGTATAGCCTCGAGGAAAGAAGGGAGAGGGGACATGATAGAAACTTTCAAGTACCTCAAGGAATCAACAAAGTCCAAGAGGGTAGCATCTTTCAAAAAAAGAGGTGTGCAAGAACAAGAGGGCACAATTTGAAAATAGAGGGGCGCTCAGAGGTAATTTAAGGAAGTATTTTTTCACAGAGAGGGTTGTGGATGCATGGAACGGCCTTCCGAAGGAGGTTGTGGAGTCAAAATCAGTGGTGGAATTCAAGCATGCATGGGATAGTCATAAGGCAGTTCTGGGGGTGGGGGTAGGAAGAAGTAGGCTGCTGGTTAACTAGGATCTGCAGCTTATCCATTAGGTAGGGAAATGGGCAGACTGGGTGGGCCAAGCGGTCCTTATCTGCCATCAAATTCTATGTTTCTATGTTTCTATGGCGCAGTCGGTGTGCGAAATCAATGTTCAGGACGGAGTAAGAAAATCACAGTGACACTGTTCATGAGCAGAGATGTTAAAATGGCTATGTTAAAAATTTGGTGAAAAAAGTCCCTAAAATGACTGTGCTACGAGTGACCATTGCGCAGTTTCCACGCACCTTCATAAGTTCATGCATTTGTAATATTTTCAGTTCAGATTTTCACCACTGGCATTTTTCCACACTTCCTTATGAACAGTACAGCAGTCATTTTTCACACCATGGCCAAAATGTGTTCTCGCACTTCCAGCGCAAAAATGCGTGGTCGCTGTGGGAAATCACTGTTCGGGACAGATTAAAAAAATCACAGTGACACTGTTCATGAGCGAAGGTTCCAAAATGCCTGTGTTGACAATCTGCTATAAAAAAATCCCCAAACTAATTGAATTACGGGTGTGCGTTGCACAGTTTCTACGCATGCTCGTGACTTCACCATTTTTTTAATATATTTTCACTGCAGATTTTTAACATTGCCATTTTTTGCATCTCCCCATGAACAGTACAGCTGTCATTTTTCACATTCTGTTCAAAATGTGTATTTGTACCTGTGGTGCCAAACAGCGTAGTCGCTGTGCAAAAGCAGCTTTCAGCTAACAAACTGATATTGCTACTGTTCATAAGGTGGGGGTCACAAAAAACCCATGTTGAAAATTTGGAGTGAAAATGCCAACCAACTCATGAGGCGTTAGGGTTTCCAACCGTAACGCCCCACCCTGTAGAGATTGACAGGCATCAGGGGTGTGACTTGGGATTCTTGCCTGTAATGCTCATACCATTCCATACCCTGCAGCCAGTGAGAGGCATCAAGGTGTGCCTTGGACTCTTCGCCCCAAAGTTCACCCCATTCTCCTATACAGCACCCATCTCACTGTATTTCCTGATGGAATGGGTGCATAAGGGCCAAAGACCCCAAGGCACACTGTGACACTTGTTGGTGTCTGCAGGGTAGGGTGTGGTGAAATGGCATGGCTGTTATGCCTGACGACCCAAAGGCACACCCCAATGCCTGTCAGTCTCTGCAGGTTGGTGGTGGGGTTGGCTTCAGTTCAATACTTCACTGCCATTCCTATTATGCAGCTCTCTAACTCCTACACTACCAATGCCAATGCCAGCAAGCAAACATTCTGTATTGACAAATGCTTGTTTTTGTATAGACTAGCTTTCCATCTGGAATGTGTTCATTCACACTGTCTCTGACTTAACTTTACCATCTACTGTAATTCTGTTGTAACGAGTTGTAAAACTTGTATATCTGATGTGGAGCCTTTGTAAAAGAACACTTGTGCTCAAAGGTATCATCTGAATCTTCTAATAAATAAAATAAATAAATAAACTTTGAACCAGCCAGTCATTAATCCTAGGAAATGACTGACTTCTAGATTATTGTCATGGCAAGTCTAATTTTAATAACAACCTTGCTTTGCAATCTTTCTTTTTTTTACTTACAGTTGATGTTTTGGTCACTGTGGAAGGAATGGCATGGCATGAAGACGTCTCAGGTAGAATACGTTCCTGGCATGCAACATAGATTGATAGCTGGATCAGTCCTTTCTAACAGATTAATGACAGATCCAGTAGCCAATCAGGAGCCTTGCTAGGCTCAAGAGCATTAAATTAGAGCTATAATAATAAAATAATACTTGGGGTAGGATTTTCAGTGGGGGTGATTCAGGAGCAACGTCTGATTTTGAGCTACACCCATATCCTCCCAGATGCAGCGAAACATCCTCACCCTTTTACCAAAGGGCCAGAAAGATTTATAAAAATTGCCAAGATTTGCGGCAACTTGAGTAACAAAAAAAATATGCATCTCGTTAAAAAAATGTGTTGATTTGAGCTATTTATGTTGTTTCTTTTACATTTTTATTATGTTGCTCGGGCATTTTATGTAAGGCATCCTGGGCCTCTGGGGAAGGGTGCTGAACACAAATAAAACTACTGCTGCTACTACTAAATAATGAAATAATGAAGTGAGCCCTGTTTAAGAAGATCAACAGTTTCTGGAATGCAGTTAAATACTGGGGCAGCAATCAACATTACCAACAGTGAAATGACACAGATGGTAAAAAAACAGACCTGATTATAATGCAGATACTTCAAGGGCATGTATTGTACTTCAGCCAGGATGTACAATCTATCATGTTAATTTCAATACAACAAACTGAGGCAGTGAAACTGAAGGACGCGGTGCTTACTGGTGCTCAGCACAGGCAGTCCTTTTTGAGAGAGGATTAAGTATCATCACATCTTCTGTTCTCCTTTGTGCATTAAATTTTCATAAGAAATGTGAATTAATCCAATAAAAAGGAGCTGCATATATGCCGTTAGAATGCTGATTAACTTAAAACAAAAATTAAAGTACTTTGATTTTGTGTTTCTAGATGGGGCACTGAAGTTACTCTGTCTTTTTAACTATGTTTTTATTTGTAGAGTAAAACTTTAAACATTGCAGTTAATGCACAGAGAAATACAGTCTGTTTTGTTTTCTTTAACTAGATGGCTCAGTGGATTGGTACTGGGTTAAGGAGCCTTTCACCTCTAGGTTAAAGCAGAGATCCCAGTTCACACCTTCCTCCCCGTGCCATGACAAATCCTTCACATATTACAACTTGCTTTCTTCCTCAAATGGCTACTCACTTATTTTATCCCAGGGTGAGTTGGGGGTCTCGTAGTGTTCAGTTCAGAGCTCTGATGTGAATCATCATCCCAGCCACCAAACACCATAGTGGACATCCCATTGGCTGGGTCACTATTTTAAAATGTAACTTCCTGAGTTGGCTCCTTTTAAATAATTGGGGGGAAGGTGTGCAGTGGGTTCTCTGCTTTAACTGATTTCTGCCATAACCAGTTGCACCCCTAGGGAGAAAAGTTACTTAAAGTTTGTGAATGACCAAGGTCTGAGCTGCTAGTTCTGAGTTTGGTTAATGTTTATGGGACCTGAGGGTGGTGGTGGATGTCAGGATGAACAACTCTGAGACTGTAGGAGGGCAGCAGCCAAGGTCAACAGGTTGCTGGGATGCATCGCTAGGGGGATTAGCGCCAGAAGGAGGGAAGTGATACTCCCTCTGTATAACTGCTTGGTGAGGCTGCACCTCGAGTACTGCATGCAGTTTTGGAGGCCACACTTAAAGAGGGATATTAAACTCCTGGAGAGGGTCCAGAGGAGGGCAACCAAAATGATTTGGGGTTTGGGGGACAGGACCTGTGGGGAGAGGCTTGAAGAGCTAAATATGTACACATTGGAAGAGAGAAGGGACCGGGGGGACATGATAGAGGTCTTCAGGTACATGAAGGTGGTAAATAGGTGAGGAGCAGTCAGGGTGCTTTGAAGGAAGGAGGAGGGGGCAACTAGAGGGCATGGGTGGAAGCTGGAGGGGGGAAGATTCAGGGGAGAAAGGAGGAGGTGTTACTTCACTGAGAGGGTGGTGGAGCCATGGAATGTGCTGCCCAGGGGGCTGGTGGAGGCAGAGACAGTGGAGGGGATCAAGAGGAGGTGGGACAGGTACAGGGGAAGGGTTCTGGAAGCAAAATCCAGTGCAGCGAGAATATCCGGAACTGGGAAAAGAGAAGCCAGAGAAGGTGAGGGGGGCAGCAAGGTCAGCTCCCAGGGTGGGGTCTGACCAAACGAGCAGACACAAAAGACCATTAGGCCTATTCTGCTGACATTTTAGTATGTTAGTATTTTATTTTATTTTTTTATTTTTATTTTAGTAACCGGGTAAGGCTCACTAGGCACAAGTGCTTATTTTCAGGGGCGACCTGGGAGCACTGGGCAGTTAAGTGACTTGCTCAGAGTCACATAGTATGCAAGTGGAGGTTGTGAGAATCAAACTCAGGTCTGGTCTGCTGGATGTATCAAGCTTGTTCACACGTCGTTCCTCTAACCTCTAGGCTACACTGCCAGAAACCTGGTTCACTGAACACCGCCTGATCATCAACTATCAAAAAACAAAGTCCATGATCTTTGCGCACCGTCAAAGCCCGCACAGTCAGTCGGCACTCCTAATTAAAAACTCACAAGGTGCCCCACTTGAACATGTTACATGTTTTAAATACCTGGGAATCACATTAGACACCTCTCTCTCCTACCATAGTCACAAACAACTTCTCTCCTCCGCTGTCAACGCTAGAGTGGGTATCCTCTACAGACTTAAACACTGCTTACCCACACAGGCCATGCATCTGGCAGTCTCCTCCTCAATCCTCTTCCTAGTAGACTATGGGATAGTGATATATGGCTCTGTGGAACCTACCACCCTACGTAGCATTAACACTGCTTTGAATAAAGCTTGCCGCCTAGTCACCGGCAGTGACAGATAAACCCATACCTGTGAGCTCTATGTAACCCCTAGATGGCGCTATCCCAGGGGCTACTACCCCTGCCTGATTTGCCACTAACAGGTTGAGGGGCCTGGATCCAATGGCGGGTGCCTCCACCCAGAGGTCAGGGTTTGCAATAGTTAAACTAACTTGGTCACAGCCCTCTGGGACACTGCAACCCCCCTTTCTTCCCACTAGTGGCCCACACAATATATCAGAATTACCTTCACAGTATACACTTACCCCAGGTCTGGCTCCGCACTGGGACCTCCTGTGAAATGAGATACAGTGCAACAATCACAGTACAGTACTTTAACATAGACAAATACCTCTAGGCAGTATAACTTTGCTGAAACAAGCAGCTCTGATTTATTTAGGGGATATAACAAGGACAGGGAAATCAGGTTAATTAGCTTATCACTCTAATAATCTACCTATGGCTCTGTGCACAGGCCTATCCCTATCAGTTACTGTCCCTGGGTACCCAAGCCCTAGTGGCTAGTCCAAACCGTGGCAGCTGGTAGGGGCCCTTTCACACAGAGAAAAGGAGAATTAAACAGTCAGCAGTACAGTAATTCCATTTGATTTAATGTGGCAATTCAACAGGGAGCGACCCTGAATTAGTACTCACGACCTCCAAATAAGATAGGGTCCTTCAATGTCAGCAGGGCTCACTTGAGGTACACAAACCTCTTCACACATCCATATAAAAGAAAGCACTATACCAGGCAAGGCTGCATCTGTATCCCGATCGCAATTACTGCACAATACCCAGGAGAACACACAGCAGATTCAGTTCCTGACAGACCGAGTGTAATTTTCAGCAATTCCTCCAGTCTTCTACAGGGTGAGCCTGGTTTCTACTCTTCAGAGATCCTTTGATTCTTTTCACAGGACGGATTCAGTCCTAACAAGCAGTTACACAAGTTGTAGACCGGAACTCTGGGCCTTGCACACGTTTTTTGACTGAAACTGTGCACTGAAGGAGCACAGGGTTTCTTTCCCCTTCACTTTCAGATCTCAAACTGAAACTCCCAACAGACAAAAACCGGGCACTTCCTTTGAGTTCCTCCCAGTTCTTGACTGGATTGGCTGTCACTCACAATAGACTGCTGCTGTTGGTCCAAAAGGCACCAAGTCTAAACTACATCTCCCAGAGTCACTGCCCATACAATCCTCTTGTGGCTGGCTCAGATTATGAGTCCCAAGTTCTGATTCGTCCAGGCATCATTTTAGAGCTAGCTTACCCACACTGATTGGTCCAGTTCAGCAGTTCAAAACTAGAATGGGGAACTAGCAGACAGTTCTGACTGCAAAGAAAGCAGGTTAGACAAACTGTAATTTTATTATTACTGTAAATGATTTCCTGGCAATCAGTTACATCTTTCAGACAGGTTCCCTTGCACTCTAGTGACTGCAAAATGGGGTGAATTGGCAGCAGCTTGAGTGGTACTCAATCAAAGAAACACACAGTCCCCCATACAAACTAATTATGTCTGCAAGCAGACAGCTCTTAAAGAGACAGTACCAGAGGTTCTAAAAACACTCACTGATAAATGGCTTAAACGCCAAACACCATTCAGGCTTGGAGCATTCAAGCAAGCTCCTGGAAGTCTTTTGGGAACCCCCATTTGCAGGGGGGTTACACCCTTCCTGGCCTGGGAAAGCTTGACGTCCGCGTCAAGCAAGTACCCCCATAAGTTTCAACTGCAACCATATACATTTGCATTAGGCTCACACATGTAATCATCAGTCAATACATCATTTTACCAAGAACCATTTCTGAAACATTGCAGTACGTCACTCTTTACACAGTATAACACACATTGTACCATAACTCAAGTTATTACCTCTTGTACATGAAACCTGAAGAGGGACCCTTCCCTATCAGTTACCTTGGGGCTGGATGGGGCAAGGGCACCATATAGAGGAGCAACACAAGTAACTTGGAGTTAGCACTGATGCTCAGTTTGGGCAGTGAGCTCGGGGACACATACACTCCTTTATGGACAACATTGAGAGGCAAATCCACAGGCCTCCCAAGGGAATCATAACTGAGGTGCACCACAGGCTTTACAGCTCGACCAGTCTTTCTAGGGGGAACTGTTACAGTCTCTGCACTCTGAGCCTCATTTTCCAGCATTGTCCACACTTGTCAGAAGTCTCCATGGGGTAGAGGCTAGAACTTGGGCACTTTCAGCTCCAGGAGTTACAGTTCTGAGTCCACAACATTTGGCTCGCATGGAGAGCTTTCGGACACTGGCAGTGGACTGTCAGGCACTCAAAATACTCTTCTTGTTCGGGTGTATCACCAGTCTGCCCCAATCTATCATTTTCCTCCCTGAAACTCAAACAGTTCAACCATGCACAATGATTCCATTTCATCTGATCTGATGCTTTGCACTTCACTTTCTGGGAGCATTGGCTCCAGGGATGAAGCTGGGGGCTTAGACAGTCCAGAAGGCCCAGCTTTGTCTCCAGTATTGACTAGGGATTGCCCGAAACAATTGACTCAGTTCGTAAGAAGGATAGTATTCAAAGTCACTCTCACTTTCTTCCGATATGGACTGACAGTCATGCTCAACTGGGACTTGTGGAGGGAACACTTTAACTTTGCTTCTGTAGGTGCAGACTTTCTTGATCTTTTCTTAGCAGCAGCTCTACTCACTGGTCCAGAGGGGCATCTTCTAGGGGCTCAGACTCAATTAAGATTTGTCCAATGGGCAGTAAATGATTTCTATGTATTGTTTTACATCTTTTGAATTATTCTCAGGCCTTACTTTGTACACTGGCAGATCATCTAGTTTGCCCACTACAATGTGAGGGAGATGGTGCCATCGGTCAGCAATCTTGTGCTTGCCATGCAGTCCCAGATTTCTTAGCAATACCGATCTCCCTCCTGGAGTTCCTGTGCTTTCACCTTTTATCATGCCTTTCTTTGTTGGCCAGATTTCTTTTGGCAGCCATGGTTTGAGCCAGTTGAGTACGCATGAGTTAGCTGGGCCTTTAACTTTTGCACATACTGTAAATAGTTGTCAGCTTGGACCCCATCAGGAGAGACCCCAAAACACACATCTACTGGTAGTCGAGCTTCTCTTCCAAACATCAGGCGGTAGGGGAGAATCAGTGGCATCACTTTTGGTGCAGTTATAAGCATGTACCAGGGTGCTAATTTGTTGGCTCCATCTAGGCTTGTCCTTTGGTGCAGGTGCCTAGCATATCTAGCAAAGTGCGGTTGAAGCGTTCAGGCTATGCGGGTCCCCTGGGGTGGTAAGGAGTGGTTCTGGACTTTCGCACTCCCCCACAGGCAAGCATCTCTTTGATCAGACGACTCTCAAAGTCTCTCCCTTGATCAGAATGGATTCTTTGTGGAGCCCATAGTGAACAAAAAGTTTTCTACAAGTACTTTGGCCACAGTGGATGCTTTCTGGTCTTTCGTGGGGAAAGCTTGGGCATATCTCGTGAAATGGTCAGTGACCACCAGCACATTACTGATATTTCTTTGATCTGACTCCAAACTCAGAAAATCAATACAGACCAGCTCCATGGGTGCACTGGTGGTGATGTTAACAAGGGGGCAGCCCTCTGAGGCAAAGCTTTCCTCTGTAAGCAGCGACTACAAGTTCGAATGTGTTGCTCCACATCAGCCCCCATCTTAGGCCAATAGAATCTGGATCTCACCAAGTCAAGTGTTCTGTCTATACCAGGTGCCCCATGTGGTTGTGCAAGGACCTCAGTACTGAGTCTCGAAGGCAGTGGGCAGCACTAGTTGTTGTTTGTCTACTTGTCCCCTCTGTCTACTGTTTCTCTGTATAACAGTTTATTGATCAGTTTCAACTTAGGACCTTCTTTGTATAACAGTGCAGTTCTCAAATCAGTGGGCGTAATTTGGACACATCTTTTCCTGCATAGAGGCTTCTAAAGCTGCTTTGATCATGGGATCGCGATTGAGCCCCGAATACTGTCATTGTCCAGCTGAGGCAGTGCACCAATGTCTATTGCAGAAAAGTGGCAATAAGCAAGGTATGCAATTCTCAGAGGGTCCCAAGCAATCCACCATGCAGTCCACTGCGTCCGTGGACATTTGTTCCTCCTGTCAAACTTCGGCAGAGTGCCGAATGTCAGGTTCTGCTATCGGACCCAATCATTCTGGGGAACAGGCCTCCGGAGAGAGCATCAGCATCTATGTGGTTCAGACCTGCTCGTATTCGAGAGCATAGTCATATGTAGATAATGCAGAAAGCCACCTATGGCCAGTGGCATCCAACTTAGCTGAGGTCTGCACATAGGTCAAAGGATTATTGTCAGTTTTACTAGTATTTTAGCCCCATACAAGTACTCATGGAATTGGTCAATAGGCCACTTCAAAGCTAGGAACTCTAACTTATGTACAGGATAGTTCTTTTCGGATGGGGTCAGGCTTCTACTGGCAAAGGCCACTGGTCTCAAGGCCATTCTAGGTGCTCTTGGTACAACACAGCCCCCAACCCTTGCAAGCTAGCATCAGTGTGCGAGCGTAGTTTTCTTGGATCGGCATAGGCCAGCACTGGAGCATGGGTAAGTTGATATATGATCTCATGAAAAGCAGTCTCACAATCAGGAGTCCAGCGGGCCCCAAATACTTCACTCAGATGAAAATACACTCTTTCAGTCTTGAGGGACGCTGACTTTGGTATTTTTTGTGGGTTGGGGATACCCTTGAGTAAGGTTAAGTAAAGGCGGATCACTCTTGAATAGTCCTTGATGAAGCGCCGATAATAACCACAGAATCAGGAATCTTTGCAGTTCTTTTAGATTTTGGGCTGTGGCCAGGTGGTCAAGGCCTCAACTTTACTTGATTAGGTCTCTATTCCCTGGGTGGATATATGTGTCCCACATACTTTACTGATGTTTGAAAGAATTGACATATCAATGGACAGTTTAAGGCCAAAGTCCTCCAGTCGGTCCAATACCTTAAATAATCTGCTCTCATGTTCCTCCAGTGAGCTGCCAAACACAATAACATCATCTAGGTATACCAGGCACTCTAGTAAGTTCATGTCCCCCACTGCACGCTCCATCAATCGTTGAAAAGTGGCTGGGGCACCTGAAATCCCTTGAGGCATCCTCATGAATTCATAGAAGCTAAGCCGGACAGATAAAGGCCGTCTTCTCACGGTCCTCTGGGGCCATCGGGATCTGTGTAGTACCCACTGCGGAGATCAGCACAGAGAACCACTTGCTCCCGTTTGAGCAGTCCAAGCATCCTGAATGCGGGGCATTGTGTACTGATCAGGGATAGTCCGCGGTTTAAGGTGCGATAATCCACACACATCTTACTGTTCCATTCTTTTCCTCACTACCACAATGGGAAGCATAAGGGCTTCTGGTTCTTGTATTACACCAGCAGCTAACATCTCTTGCAGATGCCGTCTCACATCATCTATGTCAGCAGGTGCCAGGCGTCGAGACCTCTCACGAAATGGTCTTTCGTCATGCAGCGGATATTGTGCTCAGCTCCTTGCGCATCTACATCCCATTCCTTTAAAGAAACACCTGGTCTCTCTGGGCAAGCTTCTCACTGATCCTCACTTTCCATTCAGCTGGCAGCGGAGTCGCGAAATCAAACAAGTCAGGCGTTACTCTGTCATTCTTCCTTGAACTCTTGCTGCTGGGTAGCACTGCAGTGTCTGCACAATGCACATTAGCCAGGATGCAACCTCTGTTTACTCGAATGTCTCTTTCAGACACATTATGAACTTGGACCATTACCCTTCTGGCATAAGCATGGGCTCTAGCGGGCAAAATACTGAGCTTGACCAGCAGTCCCTCTGGCAATTTTCCATCGCCTTGCATCCAACATTAATATTTTATTCTTAACATCCTTTCTGATAGCGGACCTCTCCCTGTAAAGGTACACTGGGCATTTGGCGCCAGGATCAGAGACTCAGGATCCTTCTTCCATACAATTCCGACCGGTTCCTCTGGTTCTGTTTTTTCAGCATCTCTCTGTGCCTCATAGGCCTTCTTAATTAAAGCCGGAACTCTTAAAGCTCTACTAGTCTTTGACCCCTGTTTTCATAACACAACTGTGCCAGCCTTCCGAACATATGAGCATTTGTTTCCAATCAACAAAGGGACACCATCATACAGTCCAGTGGGGGACACACTAAGGCTAGGGTCTCTACTTGTTCGGCCACTCCAGCCACTGGAGGTGGGAAAGACAGCCAAATTGGATATACCCGGAATAGGGGTAGGCCTTCACTCTAACCCCCATACATGCAGTCCTTCTAATGGTTGTAAGGGTACTTCCTGACAAATGCTTCTGATACAATCCTGGAACATAATTGTCACTTGGAGCCACTGTTCAATACAGCTCTTGTAGACACTCCATTCACCTTACAGTGGTCTCCATGGAGGGACCCACTATTCTGGACCAGTCTGGAGAGGCGGTAGTGGGGGCCTGGGCAACTGACCTTGCCACAAAAGGCGTGAATTAGCATTTTGGTGCCCTCACTGGGATCATGTCGCACCTCTTAACCACTGATTTCTTCTCGAAGCTCTCCTTGTAGCCTATATGCAACTTTGTCAGTGTCTTTGGGGACTGGCATTTCCTTTCATGTGCCCATCTTTCCCACAATTATAGCAAAACATACTTTCTGGAGTTTGAGCTGGCCGAGGCGCCACACTGGGAGCCAGGGCGGGGTATTACTAACTGGAAACCTGGGTGCCATCTCTGTCTGCGCGTGATAAGCATTTGGAGACATCTCGTCAGTTTCTGCACTTCCATGGTCAAGGAATTGAGTTTGGAGCTGTTATCAGCAGGGATACATGGGTGGGTACCCCACCCCATAGCAGATGCAGTCGGATATAGGTCAGGGTCTGCATTTGCAGGCGTGGCCTTCATAAAGGACTGTTTTTGAATTCGGATCTCTCTCAACAGTTCGCCATTGTGGCATATCTTTTCCTTGTCAGAGCACTCATTGACTGTCAACCTCTGCCCCTGAACTTCACTTGATGGGTCACCCTCAGTCACTCGGGTCGTAGCCACAGCTGTTGGTGCAGGTACCTCCCGAGGTCGCCTTTTCTCAACTCCTCGAATTTCTCTCATTAACTCATCATAGGAGGGTGGGGATTCCAGTCGATTTGCCAGGCGTAACTGAAGCAACAGCAGTTCTGAGAAGGGGGCAGACTTAAGGATTCTGTCCAGTCTGGTTCGGTCTAGTTCAATCGCTGGCAAACTACCCTTTCTGAGGCATTCTTGCAACAATTTTCCAGCCGAGAGACATACACAGACAACAACTCCCCTTGGTACTGTTGTGCATTTCTTACTCTCCACCATAGGTCCCTCATCAGAATCTGGCTCCCATACATTCTCCAAGGCCTCAAGATAGGCCTGTGCAGTCACTTCAGGGTTACTCGCCTGCTTAGCACGGATGGTAGCCAGGGCAGGACCTCGGAGGCTCACTAACCCTCTTCGCTTCGCCTCCGAGCATTGCCATTCTAGCACTTGGGGCAACATAGTTCTATCCAGGTCTCCAGTCATCCTCCCCTGGGGGGTGGGAGGGTGCCAGAAGATCCTCAACCCTCGGTAAGAGTCGTGACTAATGGCAGGTGCAGAAATAGGAGTCTGCATTGGTTCAGCCACCATTACGGGCACTGGAGCAGGAGAGGGTGTTGGGGAGGAACACCCCAGGTGGCAAGAATAGTTTCTTCAAGTCCTCCACAGTTTTCCCTCTCCAGCAACCATTCAGCAAATTTCTCCTCAAAAGTTTCAGATAATGGTGGGGCTGATTCCCCGGTCTTTACTGTCCTTAGTTATCACTCTCCAAGCAGTGAGGGCTCCCTCTGGGGTAATGGTCTGTGGCACTTTGGAGCTATCTATGGGATCCTTAAACTCTACTAGGGCCAGGAAAGTGTGGGTGAGCAGATTAGCATGCCGACCCACCACCACAGGGTTTTGTAAACCTTCCACCTTGGAAAGTACTCCTGCACAGTGTCCGTATTGATACCCAGGGGATGTCCAGGATAAGCATAGCATTTTGGGGTCGATCTCCTCCCAGTACACCACTCCACCAGCCGGTGCACAGCCACTTCTGTCGGGTACCCATTTTTTCTTAACAGTGGTTCGAAATATGGCCACTAGAGGACACACAATCCCAGCGGTGAGCCTCCAAGATGTAACCCCTAGATGGCGCTATCCCAGGGCTACTACCCCTGCCTGATTTGCTACTAACAGGTTGAGGGGCCTGGATCCAATGGCGGGTGCCTCCACCCAGAGGTCAGGGTTTGCAATAGTTAAACTAACTTGGTCACAGCCCTCTGGGACACTGCAACCCCCTTCTTCCCACTAGTGGCCCACAATATATCAAATTACCTTCACAGTATACACTTACCCCCAGGTCTGGCTCCGCACTGGGACCTCCTGTGAAATGAGATACAGTGCAACAATCACAGTACAGTACTTTAACATAGACAAATACCTCAGGCAGTATAACTTTGCTGAAACAAGCAGCTCTGATTTATTTAGGGATATAACAAGGACAGGGGAAATCAGGTTAATTAGCTTATCACTCTAATAATCTATTTGATGGCTCTGTGCACAGGCCTATCCCTATCAGTTACTGTCCCTGGGTACCCAAGCCCTAGTGGCTAGTCCAAACTGCGGCAGCTGGTAGGGGCCCTTTCACACAGAGAAAAGGAGAATTAAACAGTCAGCAGTACAGTAATTCCATTTGGATTTAATGTGGCAATTCAACAGGGAGCGACCCTGAATTAGTACTCACTGACCCAAATAAGATAGGGTCCTTCAATGTCAGCAGGGCTCACTTGAGGTACTCAAACCTCTTCACACATCCATATAAAAGAAAGCACTATACCAGGCAGGCTGCATCTGTATCCCATCGCAATTACTGCACAATACCCAGGAGAACACACAGCAGATTCAGTTCCTGACAGACCGAGTGTAATTTTCAGCAATTCCTCCAGTCTTCTGAGGGTGAGCCTGGTTTCTACTCTTCAGAGATCATTTGATTCTTTTCATGGGCCTGGATTCAGTCCTAACAAGCAGTTACACAAGTTGTAGACCGAACTCTGGGCCTTGCAATAATGCTTTTTGATCGAAACTGTACTAAGGAGCACAGGGTTCTTTCCCTTCACTTTCAGATCTCAAACTGAAACTCCCAACAGACAAAAACCGGGCACTTCCTTTGAGTTCCTCCCAGTTCTTGACTGGATTGGCTGTCACTCCAATAGACTGCTGCTGTTGGTCCAAAAGGCACCAAGTCTAAACCACATCTCCCAGAGTCACTGCCCATACAATCCTCTTGTGGCTGGCTCAGATTATGAGTCCCAAGTTCTGATTCGTCCCAAGGCATCATTTTAGAGCTAGCTTACCTCACACTGATTGGTCCAGTTCAGCAGTTCAAAACTAGAATGGGAACTAGCAGACAGTTCTGACTGCAAAGAAAGCAGGTTAGACAAACTGTAATTTTATTATTACTGTAAATGATTTCTGGCAATCAGTTACATCTTTCAGACAGGTTCCTTTGCACTCTAGTGACTGCAAAATGGGGTGAATTGCAGCAGCTTGAGTGGTACCAATCAAAGAAACACACAGTCCCCCATACAAACTAATTATGTCTGCAAGCAGACAGCTCTTAAAGAGACAGTACCAGAGGTTCTAAAAACACTCACTGATAAATGGCTTAAACGCCAAACACCATTCAGGCTTGGAGCATTCAAGCAAGCTCCTGGAAGTCTTTTGGGAACCCCCATTTGCAGGGGGGTTACATCTATGCCTTGGCTGGTTGGCTAAACTTCCAAGGAAGACTAAAGTACCACTCCTGCGTCCTTGCAAAAAAGATACATCTCCAGCTAGCCCCTGTCGGCCTTCTCTCTATTGTCAGTGCAGCCCCCCACAGGCGTAACACAAGACTCGCTGCAAACTCCTCATTCCTGGTCCCCCATTGTAGAACATCCCTTGGGCAAAGATCCTTCCACTACCGTGCCCCTCTTTGGCTCAGTACTCTACCCCCCCATCTCACAGACCCATAGTCTCTCCCTATTCAAAACAGGCCTCAAAGCACAACTCCTTGAGTCTGCAATATGTGACTGTGGCTAACACACTGCCCTCCTCTTGTGTTCTCAAACCCTCCCCCTTGACCATATACCTGACACAGGGTCTCTCTTGATCCCATGAAACAGCATCCTGCACATCTCTGACAAGGGATATCCAGAATGCTGCCTACTACTGTCACTGGTTATCTAAGTTAAAGCCTGGACTGCACTGCCAGTACTGTTATGCGAATACTGCTTGTTTATGTACGTTTTCTGTATTTGTTTACCCTCCACCCTCTGTAACCGATGTGGAGCCTTTGCAAAAGGGTCTGTGACTCAAAGGATTGTAATTCCGATTACATTCAATAAATAAATAAATAAATAAAAATGTATGGCTGTCTCCATTATTGGGTCCCAACCAATCACCAGCACATCAGCTGGGGATTGCACCGTATTAAAATTAAGCCAATTAGGCATTGTACATTATTTAAAAGGAGTCAACTTCTCCACCTACTATGAGGAAGAAGACTGTAATGAACTCATGAGGACTATCATATGTGATAAAACAATCGGTTGCATCACACAAATTATTGGTTAACTTGTAAGCCAGTTACCACCAATAATACTGAGTTTTTAATAAAAGAGGAGCCAACTTAGGCAGTTACATTTTAGAATAGGGACCCAACTGATGGGTTGTCCACTGTGGAAGTTGATGGCTGGGCTGACAATTCACATCAGAGCTCTGAACTGAACAGTAAGAGACCCCCACTTCCCTTTGGGATAAAATAAATGAGTAGCCGTTTGAGGTAGAAAACTAATTGTAATGTTTTAATGATTTGCCACTGGGGTGGAGGGTGTGAGCAGCATTCTCTTATTTTAACTGATTTGTGCAACAGCCAGTTGCACCCCTAATGAGAAAGTTGAAAGTTTGTGAATGAGCAGGAGATACTGTAGTACTCTGGCCGAATGCTGCACACATTTTCGGCTTAGGACGGTGATATACAGTAGAGCTCCCTCAAGCTCCATGACTGAATGAATATATAAGGCTGCATCTAATTACAGGTCCAGAGTGCTACACTAATACACACGCTTTCAGCCGGTGTTCCTTAGTGCTAAAATACAAATAAATATAAATAGATGTGCTCCTAGCTGTGTGTATGAGACTGGGTTTATGAATATATGAAGCTGCATCTAATTCATAAGTCCAGAGTGCTACACTAAAGCACGTCATTCCAGTAGGGGTTCCTTAGTGTAAAAAACATATAAATAAAACACAGATGAGGTGGGTGGTGGGGGGCACAGCCCCCCAATGCAAAACACCATCATCAGCAGCAAAAAAACCAAAATAAAACACAAACGAGGGGGAGGGGCACAACGCCCCGATGCAAAACAGTATCATCAGTAGCACAAGATCATATAAATATAAATAAAACACAAATGAGGGGGTGTAGGGGGGTGCAGCCCCCAATGCAAAACAGCATCAACAGTATCAAATGTTGAAATTAATAGCCACAAGTAAAAACTCAGGTGCTTATTAAAGGTTTAGAGGGTTATTGCAGTTTTTTTTTTTAAATGTACCGTGTTCCGATTTGTGCAATAAATGATTCCTTTGTCTAAGAATATGTGTTTTGAAGTAATTAGTTTATGTTCTGCAAAGTTTATTAGAGGTTTATTGTAGTTTTTTTTTAACGTACTAGGTTCCGATTTGTGCGATAAATGATTCCATGTTCTGAGAATAAGTGTTTAGAAGTTAGAGGTACTGCTGGACACTAGTGCAGGCAGCATGTTGAAGCATGAGCAGGTCAACAGGTCACCCTGTGTAAGGCAATTGCTCGAGGCATCCCTCTCATCACATATTATCGGGGGAGGAAGAAAGGGACAATGTCCATTCCATTTCGACGAACCTCACTAGGGCAGTGTGCCTTCTCCTATCGGGCCCCCTCTAGTTGAATGAACTCCCGATGAAACTCCACACTGACAACAGCATGGCTCAATTCAAAACTGGCCTCAAACAGCACCTAATGCCTAAATCAAAATGCACCTGCTTCTAAGGCTCCCCACAGCTCAGCTGGACTACCCTCAAGGCAGTACCCAGCAGTCCTTTATGGATACCCCGTCCCCCTCCCGGCCTAGCCAAGGTCTCCACAAAGCTTTCAGTCCTTCTCAAATGTTCTTGGTAATAGCCCCACCCTTCCCCACCCTAACCCTTCCCTTATAACCACCCCCTACTGACAAAGCCCGCTGGAGCTCCTTTCCCTTCCCTCCCCCACCTCCCTCTTGACTTATTGTTACCCCCACTTTCTCACTCTGTGGTGTAATATCTAACCCCCTGCAGTTACCCAGTCTAAATCAACACTTGACCAGGAGTTTTTCCATGGGTGTGCTGCCAAGGGCAATCAATTAACAACAGTAATGTATTCTAATCGAAATTTGCTCCTTTTTTCTTATTTGTCTAACTGTCATGAAACAGCTCATGATGCCTTATTCTCAGGCCACCGTAACCACTGTATTGTGTGTTGTCTTATTGTCTACCCCGACGTGTAACCTTTGTAAAAGAGCTTCCGCTCAAAAGTCTTTCTGAAATAATAAATAAATAAATAAATATAAATAAATAAATGAAAACATCATGACATTGACGCAAAGACTGTATTTTTCCTAGTCATACAAACATACGAATTTGCCAGCAGAAATAGGCCACCTGGTCTATCAAGTCTGCTTGAGTGTACAGCTATCACCCTCACCTTGCAGCTGCCCTGCTTCCTCTCCCCTTCCCAGTTACACCCCCCCTTACCTTGTCCCATCCCCTTTTGAAACTACCCGCTGTTTTACAGGCTACCACCTCCTCCTATAGAGCATTCCATTCTGCCATGACCCTCTCTGTGAAAAAGTGTCTACTCATTTCTGTCCTAAATCTTTCCTCTTCCAATTGAAGGCCATGCCCTCTGCTGTCCCTCCCTCCTCACCCTCCTCAGCCTGAGTATCCCCTCAGTGCCCACCTTGTTTATCACCTTTACGTACTTAAAGGTCTCAGTCATATTCCCCAGGTCCCTTCTCTCCTCCAAGGAGTACATGTTAAACTCTCTCAGTCTCTCCTCATATGGTCTGTCCTCCAATCCCTGGATCATCCTTGTTACCCTGGATTGTACCCCTTCCAGTAATTTCACATCCTTCTTCAGATATGGGCACCAGAATTGCACACAGAACTCCAGGTGCAGCCTGACCAGTGCCCAGTAGAGAGGCAGGATCACCTCCCTGCTCCTGGAGGAGATCCCTCTTGCAATACAACCTAGCATCCTGTTGGCTTTCACTGCCGCCCTCCTACACTGCTCTGTATTGTTCATCTTCCCCATTACAACCACCCCTAGATCCTTCTCCTCCTTGGTGGAATTTAGCTGCACCCCTCCCAGCTGGTAACCCCTCCCCGGGTTCTTTGCTCCAAAGTGCAGGACTTTGCACTTTTTCGCGTTGAACCTCAAGTGCCACACTTTTGACCACTCCACCAGTTTGGTTAGGTCTTCCTGCAGTCTCTGCCAACCTGCTATATTGTCCACCACCATCCCCAATTTGGTATAGTCAGCGAGTAGACTGATATTGTTCCTGATGCCATACAAGATGTCCACTATGAATATTCCAAACAGCACTGGCCCCAGTACTGATCCCTGTGGCACCCCACTCATCACAGCCCTTGGAGATGAGAGTTCCCCCCACCACCACTACCCTCTGCTGTCTCCCCTGCAGCCAATTCTCAGTCCATTTAACCATCTTAGTCCCCACCCCCACATATCTCAACTTCCCTCCCAACCTCCCATGCGGCACCAAAATGAAGGCCTTACTGAAGTCCAAGTGTATGACGTCCACCACATGACCCTTGTCCAATTCCCTCATGACCCAGTCATAATACTCAACTGGGTTCATCTAGCAGAATTTTCCAGAGACAAACCAATGCTGGTGACTGTCCTGGAGCCCATTGTCTTCCATAAAGGTCACCAGCCTTTCCTTATGTATTGTCTCTATCAGCTTCGCCATGATGGAAGTTAAACTTACCAGCCTTTAAATACCTGGCTCATCCTTTGGTCCATGTTTATGGATGGGTACAACGTGGGCCATCCTCCAGTCATGCGGTATGCACCCTGTGTCCAGGGAGTTATTAAACCATTCCACCAGCAGTCCAATCAGGATCTTGGCCATTTCCCTCAACACCCTGGGGTGTATGCCATTGGGTCCTGGTGCCATATCCACCCTCAGAGCCCTTAACCCCTCCAATCCCATACCTTCAGTAATCTCCATATCTGTTACCCCCTCTCCCCCCACCCACCCTCTGTGATAGCTGCCCTCCTTTCTCCCTTGTGAATACAGAACAGAAGTACTCATTCAGTGCTTCTGTCTGATCTACCCTTTCTCTGCCCCCCATCCTTCCTGATCCTAACTATCTGGTCCTTGCTGCTCCTTCTCACCCGTATTTATCCAAAGAAGTCCTTTTCCCATCCCTGATGTCCTGCTTTGACTCCCATGGTAACTTCCTTGGACCTCTTCACATACTCCTCCCTATCCTCCCCCTTCCTGGATTTCTTGTATTTCTTAAACACTTCTTTTTTAGCCCTCACCATTTCCAAGATCCTCTACTTAACCAGCTCGGTTTTTTAGCCCTTCCCTTTTTGCTCTGCAATCTGGTACATGTCTCAGTAGCCTCCAATATCCCCAATTAAATTTTTTTCCCATTTCTGATTCACATCCCAGTGTGGCTGTATTCCTTCTGGATCCCCCCATAAGGTTTCACCCATCCTACCAAAGTCAGCCTGTCTGAAGTCCACCACCCTGGTCCCTGTTCCCACTGCTTCTTTGCTCAGAGTAAGTATAAACCACACTGAGTGGTGGTCACTTCCAGCCAGCGGATCCTCCACCCCACCTCCCTTACAGCCTCCCCATTGCCTGGAACTAGATCCAGTGTATCCCCCAACCTAGTTGGCTCAGTGACCATCTGTGCAAGGAAGCAGTCTTGGAAGGCATCCAGGAGTATTTGCTCCCTAGCATTTGAGGCAGCTGGGGTACCCCAATCCACTCCTGGTAGATTGAAGTCCCCCACGATCACTGTGTTACCTTTCCCACACACCTTCCTAATTTGCTCTGCCAGTTCCCTGTCCAGGTCTTCCCCTTAAGTCGGTGGCCTGTATATCACCCACATCCAAAGTATCCTACTACTCATGTCCTGGAATTACATCCACAAGGCCTCTGTCCTACCCTCCTCCCCCTCTTCCCTTGCACACTTTTTCCCTTCCCTTCCCTTCCCTTACATACATGGCTACCTTTCCTCTTTCCCTTTGCCCCTATCTTTCCGGTAAATCCTATACCCTGAGATCATCAGGTCCCAGACCTGGTATTGGCTGGCCCATGTTTCTGTAATGGCAGCTATATCCTCCATCCCCTCTGCCAACAGAGCCTGTAGTTCTGTAGTTTTGTTCCCCAGACTCTTTGCATTCAAGGAGACAACCCTCCAAGATGTTCACTTACACTCTTTACTCAATTTCCCACCCTTCTCAGCCCCGCCCTTTAAACCCTCCCTGCTTCCAACCCAGTTTGTATGCCGGGTAGGCTCGTTTGTCTCCTCTCTCTGGATAGCCTTCCCTTCAACAACCCACTCATCACCCCCTCCGAGTAGTTTAAATTAACCTTTGTTTCTATGTGTTCTTCTAACCTGTTTTAGCCCCTCTTCCCCATCCTGCTCAAATGTAATCTGTCCCCTGCGTACAGATCCCTATTGTTCTAGACCCTGTCCCAGCCTCCTACTAACCCGTACCCCTTGGATCGACACCAATTTCCCAGCCAACTGCTTGAATTCATCTATCCTACCCTTCCTTGCTGTACTTGCCCTGGGCACTGGGAGTACCTCAGAGAAGGCCACTGAGCTCCCTACCTACTCATTCAACATACCCAGTACCATGAACCTCTCCCTAACTACGTACGTCTACTGTTTTCCCTGCCGAGTCGTTTGTACCCACGTGCACCACCACATGTGGTTTATGCCTTCCCCTCTTTGCACACTTGAGAACAGCCTGTCCTGCTTTATCTGCCATCAACCCAGGTACAGATTCTAACCATATGCGACTATGTCTTTCCCCTTTACTCCCCTATCTGACCCCTTTTAGTATAGAATCACCCAGCATGAGCAAGGTCCCTCCCTTGTTTCTCATCCCTCCCTCAAACTCTCTTTCCTTATGCCTGCCCTGAGAGTTCACACTGCCCTGCACATTTGCATCCCTATCTGTACCTTCAACTCCACCCCCAGCTGCCTCCCCAGTCCTGTCCCTTCCCCTAACACTCTCAGCACCTGACTTGTCCTCCTTCCCCACCTGGAGCTCCCCCATCCTCAATGCCATCTCTATCCTTCACCCTGAACCCCTCCTTTCATCCCCCCGTACTGTAACCTCCATGTCAACCCCACATCCAGACCCTTTTTTCCCCTTAACTGGGATCCGCTCCCCCTTCTTCAGAGTTGTGCCTCCTGGGAGACACATAACCTCCCTCTCCCTCCTGATTCCTGATCCTATCTCCATACCCAGAACTATTGAGTCCCCCACTAGGAGAAGCTTCCTTCTCCCCTGGGATTCTCTGGCCCCATCCCAAGTGCCCCCCTCCTGGTGGGTCTGCCCTTCACCCCTGCTCACAACCTTGGGTTCCCTTTCAGGGCTCTCCATCTCCTTGAGAACATCATGTTTGTTCTTTAGTTGTACTGGGTGCGTAACAGTAGTCCCCCTAACTGCAGCTGAATTGAGCAGTCTGGGCCAGAGTGCTGCAGTAATGATGCAGTAATACCAATGAGCAAGGCTTGAGCTGCTAGTTCTGGGTTTGTTTCACCTTCTAACAGTGTTCTGATGAAAGACATTTGGGGGAACCTCAGGGAAAAGAAAAATAACTTGGGCAAAATTCAATAAAACAAAAAGTTACTTTACTTCAGCACCAAACATGGGCTCATAGCAGCTTACTTTGGCAGAGCAAATATAAAACAAAAGACTTTTTAGCTTGATTCAGCTCTTCAGTTCACATCAGACCTCCTCTCTCTCTCTCTCTCTCTCTCTCTCTCTCTCTCTCTCTCTCCCTCAAATCCTCCTTCTTGCTGTGTCTAATTTCCTTTTTAAGCCTCCCAGTTAAGGCTCATTGATGCCTTTCCCTGCAGGGATTTACAAGCCTGCATACAGCCAGTGCATATGGCCTTTTAAAGGGCCAGGCCGGAGATCAGCAGGGCTGGGTCTCAATTCTCCCTGTTCACCTGCTAGTATTTTAGTGGAATTCTGGGTGAAGGTTCTGTAGACTCCTTAACACACCTCTAGGTCACTAGTTCAAATCCAGCACAGGATGATAGTTGATAAAAGCCATTATCACATGAGGGCTCTTCAGTTGCCTATGTGAAATGAGTTGTGGTGGACTCAGTCCAGTTCCCAGTGGGCAGGGGTCCACATCACCAAATCACCAGCACAACTGGCACCGATTGGCAGCCTTGTTGGCAGTCTCACATGAGTGGCCGAGAACTGAATGGGCATGAAGTCTGAACTGCCCTCTCACCTTCATGGTGGTCCCTCCATGGTAAGGTTGTCTGTGCTGTACCTGTCATGTGGATAAGCAGAAGACTTCGGTTTCCAGTGCTGTCAGTCCAGCAGGTTTGACAAGCACTAAATTCACATACAAGGAAAAAAAATGTAAAAAAAAGAGAACTACATTCTGATATTAATACATGACAGTAATCCCCCTAAACAGAGTGAAAAAAATAAGGAGTTTTCATTTTCAATATTTTGGGGCATTAAAAATTAAATTCTATAAAGCTTATTTCTAGAGCTCCTCCTGCGAGCCCCAGAAGGGCATGGCACATCTGAGGGGGTATACGGCTTTTGTCTGTTTTGAAAATTACACTACATAGCCACTAAAGGGCTACAAAGTGCTGTCTTTTCTGTTAAAGAGGAAACGCATTACATTTTCTACTTCCTCTTCTGCTCCAGTGGACCCGGGATACCTCTCTTTCTGAGGACCATCCCCGGGGTTTTTCTGCCTGTTTCTCAGGCCAAACCATGTTCATCCACTAAGGCTGCAAGACTTGAACGCCTTCCCCCACTCCCATTCTGTACTGCTGGAGCAGGGCCAGAAACAGAAACGAAAGCTACAGACCAATCTTGCCACACCGGATTGCAGCCTTGAACCACCTCACTGGCTGAGCTGCAAACAGTTGCTCACAGGTACGTTCAGCGCCAAAAAAGCCTCTCAGCCAACAAAAGGATTTTGAACTTATGACACTTGATCACTGATTGGTCTAGACTTCTAGTGGCATTTACTGCCGGCTGTTGTGGCGTTTAGATCTACCATGGGAAATTACAGCTGGTTCCTTGGTGTGTCACGAGCTTTACTAGCACTCAGCTCAGTTCTTCGGAACCCTCATCCCTCCCCAAAGTGGAATGACCCTTGCGCTTCTCCCTGTCCTGTGTCCAACAGCTCCTTTCAGGTAGCCATTCTGGACTATTGGGCTTTTCAGCTGTCTCTGCCGGGGAGTGGACCTCTCCCGAGCTGCCTCTGCAGATTACTCCCCATCCAGACTTGAGACTTCCTACTCATGGCAAATTTCTGCCAGGACACTAGTGGCTGCAGCACTAGGCCAGCATAACACCAGGAGTGGGTACAGGCCTACCCATCAACACCGCCTCCCCTATTGCCCAAAAAATAGTGTTTACAAATTACAGTTCGCTGCCTTAAAAAGAATCCTGCTTCTTTTACTATTGTGCTCAGGCAATGTCGAACTCAACCCAGGACCATTAGACAGCCTTGCTTCTCCATCAGACCTGGCAGGTATCAAAGGAATGTCTTTTATGCATCTTAATGCCTGTAGTTTGCTGAAAAAGTTCACCCTTATCCAGGCTTGGGTGAGCCACACCCTACCTGACATCCTAGTGATCACTGAGACCTGGCTTAGGCCAGCCACCCCAGACAATGAAATCAATATCCCAAATTATTTACTCTTCCGAGCGGATAGGCAATCAAGAGGAGGTGGGGTGGCAATTTATGTAAGGGACAAATACTAAGCCACATGCATAGATGCATCATCCTCCCCCAAAGAATTCGAGTGCTTGAGCCTAAAGATTGAACTTCCTCCTTTCAGTGCACTCTGTGTAATAGGCTGCTACAGGCCCCCTTCTGTCGGGCCTCATCTCCTGTCTCACCTCAGTTCCGTACTGGGGCTCAGTTCCTTGGAAACCATTATTCTTGGCGACCTGAACTACAATTGGCTATCAAGTGCATTAGCTCCCTTGAAATCTTTTTGTGACACTCTAGGGCTGGTGCAACTCATTGGCGAGCCTACTCGTCCAACTAAAAAGAACCTTAACAACAGCTCCCTCTTAGATGTCATTTTGGTTAGCAAGCCAAACCTGTTCTCTCATGTCGGAACATTTTTCTCAGACATTAGCAATCATTGTATAATCACCACCATTAAATCCATGCACAACCCACAGTTTGTGGCAAAGTTCTCTATCAAGAGGTACAAATGCAACTTTGATTTGTTTGCTTACGTCCACAACTTGAAACATTCACCGCGATGGCAGGAATTCTTCCTAGCCAAAACGGTTAACAGGGCATATACCATTTTTTACGATATTTTAAGTGAGGCTTTAAATAAGCATGAACCCTTGGTTAAGGTGCGGGTCAGGAGCAGCACCTGCCATTGGTTCTCACCTGAGCTCAAAGCTTCCCTGCTGGAAAGGGATACTTTATGGAAAAAGCCCGAAGAAGCAAGAACGACTCGGATTGGTGTCTTTTTAAGAGAGCACGTAACAAGTGCACCAAGTTGGTCAGAGCAGCCAAGAACAGCTACTATCGTTCGGAGCTAGCCTCTGCCTCAAGAAATCCTTCAAAGCTCTGGAAAACATTAAAAGACATGTCTGGACACGCACCTGGTAATTCCATTCCAGCAAAAATGAAGTCCGGTGGCAGCGTTATCGCTAACTGATTAGAGATACTGGAAGCCCTTAATAACCATTTTGCAACGGCAGGGCTAACATTTAATACTTCTCCTGCCAATGACCTCCGCACAGCTCAGGTCCCACCAACCCACGAGTCCCCCTCTACTGAGGAGGCCTTCTCCCTCCTGCCTGTGTCTCTAAAAGAGGTGGAATACCTACTGCTACAACTGGACACCAGGAAGGGAGCAGGCTCCGACTTCGTAGAGCCATACTATCTGAAATGTGCCTACCATGTGCTTGAGGTGCCAATCACCCACCTATTCAACATGTCACTCTCCCAGGGTAGCCTCCCCCCCAATGGAAAATAGCCCATGTCATCCCTCTATTAAAAGCAGGTGACCCCTGCGATCTAAATAATTACAGACGGATCTCCCTCCTCCCCATCCTGTCTAAATTACTAGAAAAAAATAGTGTGTGGCCAGCGAGGGGTATACCTAGAATCCAGAAGCCTATTAAACCCAGTTCAGTCTGGATTCAGAGCAAAGCACAGCACCATAACAGCCCTAGCTAAGGTGACCAATGATTGGCTCCTAGACCTTGACAAGAAGAAGCGTGTCTGTGCTTTTTCTTGGATCTTAGTAAGGCATTCGACACAGTCAATCACAGCCTGCTTCTTTCCTCCCTAAGTACCTTAGGCCTGGACCATAAATCTATGTGCTGGTCTGCAGACTACCTCGGAGAACGGAAACAGCAGGTTAAAGCTGAAGGTGATCTTTCTCCATTAAAACCTATGCTGAGGGGCGTGCCCGAGGGCTGTATCCTTGGTCCCCTCCACTTTGCAGTCTACATTAACAGCATCAATGACCCCATCAAAAAAGCAAACATCCACTTATTCGCGGATGACACTGTACTTTACTTGAGTGGTCCCATGCCGGAAGCAGCCTGTGAAGACCTCCAAGCTGAATTTAACCTTCTACAATACCAGCTCATAAACAAAAAGCTTTTGCTCAATGCGTAAAAGACAAAAGCCATGCTCTTCTCCCCCTCCTTGCTTGCGGCAATTCCTGCTGGGGGGGGGGCTACTCCACAAATTACCACTGTTCTTGGAGAAACGCTAGAGTATGTAGCTAAATTCAAATATCTAGGAGTTTGGCTCGATCATAAACTTTGCTTTACCGACCATCTTGAAGAACTACAGAAGAAACTAAGGCAAAGATTAGGACTATTCTACAGAATAAATCACCTGCTCACAAAGGAGGCCAAGATTCAACTGGTTCAAGCTACCTTCCTATCTTTAATAGATTATGTGGACCTGCTCTACAGCCACTGCACTGCCTCTACACTGGCTAAGTTGGACACCCTCTGCCACAGAGCTATCAGGTTCATTACTGGCCTTCCACTTTCCACACACCACTGCTCCCTGTACTCATCGTTAGGCTGGATTTCCCTTCACTATAGAAGTAATAGAAACTCCACCTTCAGAGCCTTCAGAGTGGTGACCAACAAGCTCCCCTTCTATGTCTCAGATTGTATTCCCCGGAGTGTGTTAGGCACCTATGCTCTAAGGAGCTATTCCCTAATTGCCCTCCAAGTTCCAAGGGTCAAAACTCATTTTGGCAAAGCTGCTCTAAGCTGCTCTTTACCCACATTGTGGAACGGTTTACAAAGGAACTTGAAGCTGAGCTGCCCTGTTAGCCTGAATATCTTCAAGGCACTCTACGATCGCTACATGAAAGCACCTTGCAAATGTTTTCCTCACCGCTAGCCCACTAATTCCGCAACTCCCCCTTTCCATCCTGACGCTCGCAATGTTTCTACCCCTGGCTCTCACTCTTTCCCTATTAACTCTTCTTGCTGCACCCACCCTTCCCTGTCCACTCCAGCCTGGCTAAAGTCCCACCCCATCCATAGTAATGTCCCAATTATCTACCCCTCCTCCATCATTATCATAATAAACAAGTACATGACAGCCATCATCACTTTCTGTGGTTTTAGCTCAATCTTTCCCCCAGTCACCAGTAATATATCCCTCCTCTTCTTTACCTCTCTAACCTGCCACCCCATACATGGCCTCTTTCCCCTATAGGTGTAGTTGTCGGCTGCCTCACTCAAAAGATCTCTGCTTATAACTCCTGTATGCCTATGGTTGATTGTACATCTGCTGACTTCTTCAATTGTAAAATAATGATGTTTTTTTATTTCTTTCAACCTTCTACTATACTGTATACACTGTATATACTTTTTCTTCCTTGTATATTATTGCTTTTTGTATACCTGCTTCTGTACTGTACTTTGATGTATTCATGACCAGGTCCACCTTGCAGATGAGCCTGGCTCAATGGTGCCCGCTTGAATAAATAAATATTTTGATTGATTGAAAAGAGAAGTAATATAAAGAAAGATATGCATTTGAAATGCTGAATGCTTAATTGTCCTTTCTTTTTTTGCATTATCTTTTTACCCTCCTACGCGCCCGCTGTCGTCCTCTCCTTCGAGTGACCAGGTCCTGCCGTTGCCTTCAGTAGACCCGCCTTCCAGCTGCTCCATCTCCCTGCTGTCCCAGTCATATCCTTTCACTGGGGACACCCCCTTACCAGCCAGGGCTTTGGGAGGGGAGACCAGAGTGCACATAGCACTCATTTGCTTCATTGCAGGGAGTGGAAATGCAGCCTGGAGGCATCACGGCTAGGAGGTGTTGGGAGGAGGGGCTGCCATCATCCAGACGGCATGCATACAGTTTCACGTTTTCTCATTCACCCTTCTCTACGCCACCCTTGTAATGCCCCCAGTCTCCACTAGGACCACTACAGAGCAAGGCTACCACCCACCCACTCCCAGGAGAGGAGAGAGAGCAGTCTTCAGATGCTCAATCCTCTCCTCTCCCTGCCAGCCCCTGGTGCCCAGAGTCCGTTTCTGAAACTGGGTTACCGGCATGGTTCAAGGTAAGGTGCCAGTGCCTCAATCCTCTGTGCCACCGGGCCAGCCCCTAATTGTTCTTTCTTAAAGAATAAATGAAAGGGCATTTATAGACTCACTATGGATATTACAGCAATAAAGACTGCTTCTCACTCCAGGTCTGTAGGGAACTAGTAGCCAAAATGGTTCTGTCTGTCTTTGATAACGTGAACATGGCTCATTGCATTGCCCCTCCTCCTTCCTTCCCTGACTGGGTACCCTGTGCAATGCCTGCTTCCATTTTGCCATTAACTGTCCCCTCCATACCCATCATTGCTTCCTCCACTCTTCACTTCCCATCCTCTCCCTGCCATTACGTTGTCAGGCCCTCTACTCTTCCTACTCCCTTTACTCCGTGGATTCCCATACCCTTGTTCCTCACCCTCACTCTTCTGCTGGTCAAACTGCCTTTTCCTACTGCCTTCCATCCCTCTGGAACCTCCTCCCCTCCCCCTCTGCCTCCCCCCTTCTCTCCCAGCCTTCAGACACCACCTAATGCAACTTGCTGTACCCTGCTGTTCCTGTAAATCCCTTCACTTACCCCATATCCTCTTTCTCAACCCTCTCCTGCTCAGCCCCCTGCCTTTCACCATTTTACCCATACCCCAGCATACATTGTGCACTTTGCCTCACACATGATTGTTCACTGTTCACTGCTGTGTAATGAGCTGTTACTACTGTATAGCAGGTTATTTTCACATTCTGTTTATTTTTGTTATATTCACTATTGGCAAAAATCAGTGAAAAAAACATGAATGTGATAATAATCTGAAACCTCATGTTACTATATCAGCATGAAAATGAGTTTTTTAGTGCAGCACATGGGATGGAGGCTCTGGTGAAAGAGAACACATAGCATACCAACTTGCAGGTTGGACAACAATGGAGTTGGAAGGAAGGACAGTTGGAGGCTGGAAGAGAGCACTCTGAAAGAAAGGAATAACTTTCGATACAAAATAAAGATGATATCGGTATGACAACACAAAAGATATCACTCTACCAATTGTGACGAGTAAGATGAAAACAATGGGAGTCAGGAGGACCAAGGAGGCAGGAGGGAGCACTCGAAAACAAAGAAATTGTAACTCAGCTGGTGTTTTGCTTTTTAGTTTTCACCAGTAAGTTGTCTCATTCCAGTTGTTTGTTTACTCGCTCGCTAATATTGGTGATTCCCACTGAATGATTTCTGGCAAGTAACAACGAGTAAGGAGGGAGGGGGGTGTACAGTAGTCTCATTATAAATCATTCGTAATCATAAAACGTAAACGGCATTAGCTGAAAAAAAAAAAGTCCTTTCTATTGCACAGTCCTCATGAGTGAGTAAACAAACAACCAGAACGAGGCAAATTTCTGGCAAATTACTGACTGTGGGGCACATAACTAAGTAATGAAGAATTCAGGGAGTGTCAGATAACTGCCGGCAAATTGACAGCAGCTGAAAACTGTATAGGCTAATTAATATTGAGATTGACAGTTTAACACTGAAGGCAGATACCATCGTAAACTGTATTTACCGGTACCACAGAAGCACTAATTCTAGCAGATGCGAATAGGTCAGACAGGTTGAATTCTGCGAAATCTGGAGGATGTGAATTCAACCTGCTATACAATATATTATGCTAGCACATTTACTGATGCCTCTGTATGTACCCATTACCCTGTAATGTCATGCTGGATCTGCATTTATAATATAAATTGTTATTCTCAGAACCCCTTCCCCAGGTTGCACTTGGAAATGAGCCTTGGGTTAGTGTGCCTTTCATGGTTACCAACTTTTAAACAAATATGTAAAGGGACCAAGTAAACCAGCTTTAAAAATAAAGAAAATATCAAATCCTGACTGAACTGCCAATCTGCGGTTTCAAATGCGGAGTTTATTTAGGCAAGTACAAGGGTAGCCGGGGTGTTGACCAGAAATCATTTGGTTATTGTCCCGTTATTGTCCAGGAATCAAAGGGTGATATTCAATAAGACCAGCTTCATTCTCCTCAAAATCTGACCCCATCTCTGTAGGTAGCTGCATGTTAATTTTGTAAAAGGCTCTGGCCCACTCTGGATCTTTAAAAATTCAGGCAAAAAACCAAAAAGACATAATGATACACAGTATTAGCCTGGCCAGAGGAAGAATCCTCTGCTCTACTTACATTTTCTCCATTCTCTCCAGAATTTGTTTCTGTGACCTAGGGTGGAAAACAGAATCAGGTTTAAGGGAGTGATCCAGAGAAACAAACTGCTGACAAGGCTGTTTCAATTTCTTTCTTTAAGATCAATATCTGGTGTAGAGGCTGGAAGGTTCCTAAGGAGGATTGTGTTTTCCAGTTTTTCGTCTCTAGCTGCCTGTACTATCTGATCATGTAACACTGCAGTGACTGCTTCTTCCACATTTAATGCTTTGATCTCTGGAGCATTTGCCTTGACTACCTCATCTGTAACATTGGCCCTGGCCTCCATGGCTGCACAGCAAGCCGATATTTCTCCCAATTTAAATTCAGCTCGTTGGGACAAGAACCTCATGTTTGGAACTCCATCAGCAGCATCAGAATTGTAAGCAAAGTTGCCTTGGTCTGTTTAGGCTTAGAGCTCACATGTGGTTGAGCTGCTGCTGGAGAGACTCATGCTCCAACCGCTCCGAGGCGTATTGCATGCTCCCGGTCAGCCACCTCTTCCGGCACATTTAGGAGAAACATAGAGAATATTGGATGGGCAACTATGCAGAACCAGTGTGTTCTGCCACAGAGGGGTTCCGAGTCCCTCTGACCTCGAGAGCGAAGCTTTAGAGGTCCATGGGAATCAGAACCCCGAGGTGGCAAAACACACTGGTTGTACATAGAGTTGCTCATCCTGTATATTATATAGTGTATAGTACTGTGTGAAATATGTGTTTTGAGTTCTTTTACTTTCAAAATTAAACTTACTTATGTAGTCTCTAGCGGTGCTAGAATGCTGTTCTACCACAGTAGTGTATAATCACATTCCATGGCCTTGGAACTGTAGTAGAACAGCATTTTGAAAGGGATGGAACTCTATACAGAACAACACTCCACCATACACTATAAACTTTTCCATGTCATCAACCACAAGTCCTGTCACTTATGACAGCATTTAGAATGCTGAAATTGAAATGTTAATGCTGATGCCTTTTTATGTAACTAAATGTTTTACTTTATGACAATATAACAGTGCGTGTATGTTTGTTGTGTGCTTGAAGGACCCCATTGTATATGAGCCTCGGGTCAACTAGGTCATCCTTTTCTTAATTTCCAAGAATAAACAATTACTACCACTACTACTTGCTAGAATCTCTTTTAAGCGGTTACAGCATCAGAAAGCAGTGAGTGAGTTTTAGTACATGTTTTTTTAGTTCACTGATTGCAGAGTTCATCACAAATGTGTCTTGCCATCATGTAGCTTAACGGTGCCACTGAGTTGTTATTCTGTTGAAAAGATTCTTTAAAAATATGAAATTTATTATTGTAATTATGAAAGGTTCTGAATTAAAGGGCAGGAGGAGACCAGAGTCTGCTGTTTCTCCATGTGATAGGTGAAGCACAGGGAACTGTGGTGAAAGCTTCCCACACGCTCTACCTCCTGTTTGTCTCCCCCCTGCAGATGGAAGGACCACCTCCAGTTAGTGAGGGGATGGTTTAGTCCCTCATGACCACGCAGTCCTTAAATCCATACATTTTCTGGTGTTTGGCTTTGTTTTTTTCCATAACGTTTTGATGAAAAGGCTTGTCATGACTAAATCCTAAACACTATTTTTAGGGGTGACTGCAATATATACTGAGGCCCAGATATTCAAAAGGGTTGCGCATGGCGCAACAGTTGTTTCACCATCGCCATAACCCACTGATGCACCCCAGCACGATATTCAAAGGGAAAAGTGCGCCACACAAATCCCGATGTGCCAGAGTGCATCAGTAATGTATGCAGGAACAGGTGTGGGGGGGGGCGCTCCCATGCATAACCTGCACAACCCGATATTCAGCCCAGGATGTGCAGAGCCATGCATGCGCAACCCCTACTTATGCCAGCACAAAGTTAAGCCAAAAAAAAAAAAAGGAACAACTGATGGCCACCCACAGGTGAGCTGCCGCATTGCAGGGCGCAACACGTCAGCTGCCACCTGTGAGTTCCGGCTGCACCTGTCAGCACCCCCCCATGCCCGATCGTGGGCATATGTTTAAAAATAAAGTCCCTGTCCAATATCCCTGGTGGTCCAGTGGACCGCTATGTGCTGAATCGCGGACATAGGTTATAATAACCCCCCCTGGCCAATATCCCTGGTGGTCCAGTGGACCGAATGCTGCCCGACTGTGGGCATCTGTTTCAATGAACCACCTCCCCGTCCAATGTCCCAGGTGGTCCAGGGGACTGAATGCTGCCTGATCGCGGGCATCTGTTTAAATGAACCCCCCCCGTCCAATATCCCTGGTGGTCCAGTGGACGAATGCTGCCCGATCACGGGCATCTGTTTAAAAATCTTTCCTATTACCTCAGGTTTGGTACTTCTCCTTCATTTTCGTTTACTGAGTCCTACCACTGGGTTTCTTGTCAGTCAAGTGGTGGCAGCAGTTTCCACTGCCAGCTTCCGCCACCACCTGGCTGACACCAGTTGCACGCTTATTGGTTCTCAGCATGAGCCAATGGGCGTAGCAGTCTCACTGCATTCACATTTCAGATATGTGAATCACTGGAATGTGTAGTATAGGAGCTGCACGCCCATTGGCTCACACTGTGAACCAATGGGCGTAGCTCACCGAGGTGTCAGTCGGCGGGTGGCGGGGTGGCAGGCAGATGGGGTGCTGCTGTCCGCCGGCTGACCAGGGGGAGTAGGGCAGTGGGACTCAGTGGGCGAGTGGGGAGGAGGGTACCCTAGACCACCAGGGTAATAGGACATTTTTTGTTAAACAGTTGCCCGCGATCGGGCAGCATTCGGTCCAATGGACCACCAGGGATATTGGATGGGGGGGGTTCATTTAAACAGATGCCAGTGATCGGGCAACATTCGGTCCACTGGACCACCAGGGATATTGGACGGGGTTTTATTATAACGGATGCCTGCGATCGGCAATAGCGGTCCACTGACCACCAGGGATATTGGACGGGGACTTTATTTTTTAACAAATGCCTGTGATCGGGCTGCAGGTGGAATCGGTCCCCGATGGCTGCTGCCCGGCAGGGCGCCAGGCGCAAGTCGTCGGAGATCGGCGCACCTGCATGCTAATGGGATGCAAATGGGGCCATAATGACATGCAAATGGCCCCATGTGCGCCTTGCATAAATTATGGCTCCATTTGCATGTCACCTTTTGAATATCGCAGGTGCTGTGAATGGTGCAATGGCACTTGTGCTAGAGCATCTCTATACTCCACTCTGGCCACTTGCACTGGCACAGTGCCACTGCGCCATGGACACTGGGGGTGGCCAGGGTGCGATATTCAAAGCTGCTGGGCCATGGCGCAGTTCCTTTGAATATCGCCTAGGCCACACCCCTGCACAGCCAAGATGAGCTGCACCCAAGCTTGCGCCACAGCCTGGCGCAGTTTGAATATCTGGGCCTGAGTCTTTTCTATGCACAAGGGGTGCTGTCTAAATCCCACCAGTCTTTCAGATCTACTGCACTTTGGAAGGCTACGTGCTAGAACATTTTTTTGCATTATTTATGCCTTAGTTATATTGGATCTTGAGGTTAGGAAAAGGCGCCACCCGAATTCTCATCTTGTTCCTATGTAAAATGGTATTATTTATGGTATTTATTACGCTGCTGTTATTATATATATTATTTTTAATATATAATGTACCCAGAGTCTGTGGGACTGGTGCCTAAGAAATAAATGTACTACTGCTGGGGAAGGGTATAGATAACCAGACCTAACCCCCCAAGAATGGACTAAACCTCTTATTTACAGGTTGCCTTTTTTTAGAAACATTAGCTAATATTTCTTCACTCAGCCCCTTGATAAAAAAACTTTGTATGTTTTGTCCAGTGTATCTCATGTTTTGGATACATGTCATAATAATTTTATGACATGGTAGTAAACAGAGACTGGTAATTCACCCTTTTGTTTGAAGTGTTTACTGTTTAAAGTAACCTAATGAAACAGTTTTGTTTTCTTCCTTTTTCTGTGTATTATGCTTTTTCCTTTTTTCTAATTATTTTTTGTAATAAACTGAAATGGCCTAAGCTGGCTGGACATTAAAGATCTATCACAGCATATCAGTCTTTGCCATCTCATTAGATGTAACCTCTTGAGTTGCCATATACTCCGTTAATCTTTCTGTATGCCTAAAGATGGAGACCAAGGGATCTGCACTTTGGTAACCCAGATTCTTATATTTGCTTACATGTATGTACAAAGCAAACATATTGGGGCCACTCTGACAATGTACGGGCTGGGAAGGTGTGTGCTATAAACAGCCAAAGTGGCTGAGCCTGCAGGAGGGGCGTGAGTCAATACGCGATCCTGACAAAGCTGCTGCTGCTGATGTTTGCTTCACTGGCTGATGGCTGGAGACTTCTCACATGTGAAAAGATCCTGCTGTACCTATTACAGTGCAGATGCATCCTCTCATAGTGCTACCATCAGGCAATGAAGCAGCATCCCCCCTCCTGCTGGACCAGGTTTCACCAGTGGTGGATGTGTAACCCTGCCACTGGTATCTTCCTCTCCAACCTAACCCTGTTTTCATAAGATGACTGGTGGTGGGTGCTCAACCCCGCTGCCAGAATCCCCTCTCCCACCCAACTCAGTTTTCATAACATGACCGTCGGTGGGTGCTCAACCCTGCTGCTGGTATCCTCTCCACTGCCCAACCCAAGTTTTGTATATGACAGGCAGCAGGTACTCAGCCCCAGCACCAGTTTCCCCCCCACCTGACCCAACTTTCTAGTATAACTGGCAATGGGTGCTCAACTCTGCCGGTATCCCACCTGCATCTGACCTGACTTTTGTGGTGACCGGCTGTGGGTGCTCAGCCTTGCCATCAGTATCCCCTTCAAGTACAACCCAGTTTTGAGCATACCGCACACACACACACACACACACACACACACACACACACACACACACACACACAGTCTGACACTGGGGGCCCCCTCTGGGGCCAGCTTACTCCCCTCAAATAAGATGCCACGCCAGGATGCCCACCCCCAGTGCTGTGTAACAACAAACCAACACTGGGGTGCCCAGTCCCCAGTGTTGGTACCTGTAATAAATAAAATTGTCCTTAATTTCTTTTTTTTAAACCCTGTAAAAATGAAATCGTTCCCATGACAAGTTCTGCTCCTCCCCCAGCCAAACCTGCTGGCCCTCCTGACCCTTTCTTGGCACCCTCTGCCTCCACACACTCCTCAGTTACCAATCAGGTCCATCACTGCAATTGTCTCTCCACCTGGCAACATTCTGCTGCTCTGGAGCCTGACTATGAACTGACTGAAAACATGGTAAATTCGGTTAATAGCTTTTTATTACATTTTGAACTTTTACTCATAACTTTGTCATTCTTTGACATTTTACACCAAATGTTGACATAGCCTTTTTGTGACCCCATCTCCTGAACAGGGTAAGTGAAATTTTTCAGTCCCCCCCCCAAACATGTTTTCAGACTCACTCTGTGAAATCATTTTTTGGATGGAATTTAAATAATTCCACCTGTCTTGGTCATAAAAAGACTATGTTGAACATTTGGGGTCAAAATGACATAAAACAACAAAGTTATGAAGAAACATTGAAGTTTTTCAATGTTTACTTATAACTTTGTGTTTTTTTCAAATTCCTTCTGAAACATGTTTTCACAGTTGCTCTGGAAAATCACCTTTCAGCTGAGATTTCAAAACTGTCACCTGTCTTGTTAAGAATGTGTGATCCGAGATTACTGTGGTAGTCTCAGATGAAGAACAGAATAGGGACGTAGGCAATCTGGGCAGACTAGATGGATCATACGGTTCCCTTCTGCCGACATGATCTTATGTTCTTATGTCATAAAATGACTATGTTGAAAATTTGTGGTCAAAGTGTTAAAAAACAACAGAGTTATGCAGAAACCTTGAATATTTACAATGCTTACTCATAACTTACAGTGGTAGCCATAGACATGGTCAGATATTTCCTGAAATGTCCGCGATATATCTGAAAACCAATTGTAGAAATTAAAGGGAAAAGTGTGACTCTCACTGGAATTTAAACCCAGGACCTCATCAATCTGTGCTTTAGCTCTTAGCCAACTGATCTATGAGAACTCAGCCAATTAAGACCCTAAGTTTTCCCATGTGAATCACACATACATTCCTTTCTGGTGTTGCAATGAGCAACCAGGAAGTCTTTTTACAGACTCAGGTAACTCCTTCTCTATCTCTTCCAAGTGCAGTATATGTCACTGTGAGGCAAATTTAGAAATCCAATTGTAGAAATGAAAGGAAAAGTGTGACTTTCACTGGGGTTTGAACCCAGGACCTCGGCAATCCATGCATTAGCTCTTAACCAACTGAGCTATGAGAGTTCAGGCAATTAGGAAATTTCTTGCCTGCCTGCAGCACCACTATAGGCCACCAGAGAGAATCTCTTTGGATATTTCATGAAATTTCTTGAAATATCTGACCATATCATGGCTCCCACTGCAGCTATTTTTGCACATTTTGTTCCCAAAAGTTTCAGACTACCCCTTGTGTTATCCCACCTCATGAACATGACAGGTGTCTTTTTTCAAATCCCCTCCAAGACATGTTTTTGCAGTTGCACTACAAAATCTCCTTTTGGATAGGATTAAAAGCATTCCACCTGTCTTTATCATTACTTGTTTGACCCCTCCCCCCAGAATAGAGCTCAAAGCAATACACATTTTGTGCACCAGTGGGAATAATTTGGGCTACAACATCCTTGTCAGTGAAGGGTTAACTCTGGGTCAGTACAAAAGGTTTGCAAACTCAACCCCTGTATTTACAATATGATTTAGTAAAATTAGTGGGGTGGCTCCTGGTGTGTGACTGAACAGAAACATATGGTTAAGGTACTAGGGCACTGTGACACTTGGCCAGCTGGTTATGATTATTGTATGATATTGGTACTATAAATAAATGGTCAGTGTATGAAATATCAGGCTGTGAGATTTGACCCTTTAAATTACAAGGTGTCAGCAGCTGAAAACCAAGATGCAATTAAACAGACCAGAAGGAAACAGTTAATTGGAACATCCTTCTAGGGGGACAGTTCATGGCCCTCATCACCTGCTGCTGCTTTTGAAGTTAGAACTTAAATACACATTGTAATACATCAGGAAAGGACATAATTTAGCTGATTCCTGTTGGCTATCTCACACCTGGGCGACGGACTGCAGGGTTATAAACCTCAAAGGAGCTGGTTGATCAAAGACTCATAATTTGGGAAATGGGTTTTGCTGATCTTCACATTATTTAAAATACCCCCTGGTAGGAAATCATGCTTATAATTTTATATTCTAAAAGGAGGAGGTAGGTGACTCACAGAAGGGGTGTGGAGACACAGAGTTTAAACTGATACTTGTGTCTGAAATGTGGAACATATCTTTTTGGGCTCTTAAGAAACAAAGATCTCTCTAATTTAACTGCACTTATAGAGGTAATACATTAAATAGAAAAGATTTAAATGTATTGTGGTTGGGGTTTTGTTCTGTAGTTTTCCTTGTTTTTCTTTTATGTGATTGTGATGCTCTTTGATATTTGTTCTGTATTTTATCTTACTTATTTTCATATTTTTAGTAAAATCACATTTTCTTGAAATACTGCCTGTGTCTTCCCAGTTCTTTTTGCATGTGAAGTGCCTGTATTTTAAGTCTGAGAACTGTTCAAAACAAATTGATTGTGTTACTAAGTTTGAAAAAGGTAAGAATATACCTAAGGTCTCTTATAGAGTTTTAAGGGATCATTTTGGATACCTGGTTAGGTGCCCTTAGGTGAAAGATATATTGCATCCCCCTGAAGAGAATATTATCTGAGTCAGTACATTTGGGTAGGCTAGCATAAGGTTCACAGTTTGAATCCCCCCAGAACTTGAGGTTAAAGGTGATTCACACCCAAAAGCAGACAGGAGGGTTACCCTGTCTGTTACCTGTTCACACTATTGCACTCTGAGGTTGGCACTGTGGGAGCAGAGGGCCTGACCTGCGGAGGGCATTTGTGACAGATTTGGTTGTCAGCGGTGCAATAAAATATTGGCAACAAGCTTTAACAGTTCAGTGTGTCAGCTTAATACTGTACAGCTCACTTGCAAAATAAGGTAGTGATTTAATTTAAAAAAATAAACAGAACTATATCATTTTGCTTACAGTCAAAGTTCCTACATGTTGTATTTTTTTAAAGTGCAAGTTAGAGTAGCCGTAGTTAGGGAAGAAGATGGCTTCCAACTACAGCGGGTACACTGAAGACTACTTGAGGCAGTTGTGCCAGGACAGAGAAGTCCAGTATGAGGGGAAGCCAACAAACAGACCCTCATAGATGCTCTGATGGCCACTGATGGCCAGAGCATTGAGTCACAGTCCGTGACTGGAAAGGACAAAACCTTGGGTGTGGAGGGGCCCAGCGGCCAGTGCAGTGTCCAGATCCAGTGGGGAGGGCAGCAGGGCCAGTGCAAGCCAAGGGCTACAGCAGCATGGGAAGGTCACCAGCATTCTGGAACAAGAAGCAATCAGGCTACAGATGGAGATGTGGAGGATGGAGCTGGAGTTTGAACAGAAAAGGTTCAAAGCCCAGCAGCAAAGGGAGCTTGAACAGAGGAAGCTGGAGATGGAAAGAGAGGAGAAGAGGGAGCAAGAACAGCTAGAAGTTGACCAAGAAGAGCGTGAGTGCCAGCGAGCCACAGAAGAGAAGAGGGAACGAGAACAATAAGACACTGACTGTGAAGAGCATGAGCACCAAAGGCAACATGAACTGGAGAAGCTATGACTCCAACCACCAGTACCAGAGCAGGTAAGTGGCTTGGGTTTAACTGGAACTACAGGACTGGGTTACACATTAAATTCCAAACTGATAGCTGAATTTAAAGAGGGGGAGGATATGGATGCCTTTTTAAATTCCTTTGAAAGCTGCACTTTTAAAAAAGTTTGATTTAACTGCAGAAGCATACAAAGCTTAATTACATAAGCTCAGGAGAAGCCCTGACATGAACTATAAGGAGCTAGCCACAAAACAATGTCAGTTTTTAAAATGTTGGTGGGAACCAATTGAAGCAAACTCTGTAGATAAAATTGAAAATGCTATATTGTTAGAGCAGTTTCTTGGGGCATGCCCAGCAGAGCTGAAAATCTGTCTGGAGGACCAAGATCCCAAAACAGTGCAAGAGACTGCTGAACTCTTGGACCGCTATGCCAAGAGCAGACATGCTCTGAGAGCAAATGGGGCAGGGGTGGCAGCGCAGAAAGGGAAAAGTGCACCTTCAGGGCCATTAAAACCCTCATTGCCTCCACCGAAACCAGTTAGCCTCAGGTTTCAACGAAAGGATTTTTCTGAGAAAAGAAATGGATGTTGGGTTTACAAAGAAACTGGGCATATTGCCAGACAGTGTCCCAAAAGGACAAATAGTGCAGCACAAATTAGTACTAGGAAAGAAGTGGGTTGTTTGTGTGTCCCTGAAAGCATGCCTGTAAACACAAGGGAACACATGCACCCAGTCACTGTGAATGGTGTACAGACACAAGGGTTAAGAGACACAGGGGCATCCCTGACATTGGTAAAAGGGGATTTGGTAGAGCCTGGTCAGCTTATACCCAATACATTTGTAACTGTACAAGGGTTCACTGGGGAGAAGAAAACTATGCCACTTGCAAGTGTTCTCCTAGACTGGGGTGAAACAGGGGGAATTGTGCAACAGGTTTCTGTAGCCAAAACTTTAGCAGTTGACAATGGGGGGTGAGATACTAATAACAACAAAAATGGAAAGGGACCTGGGGGTGGTCATATCAGATGACTTAAAGGTGGCAAACAATGTGAGAGGGCAGTAAGGAGGGCTAGGGGGATACTGGGATGCATAGGGAGAGGTGTCACCAGTAGAAAACAGGAAGTAGTTATCCCTCTGTACAGACAGCTGGTGAGACCCCATCTGGAGTACTGTGTGCAGTTCTGGAGACCCAGTCTCTGCAAGGACATAGACAAGATGGAAGCTGTCCAGAGGAGGGCAACTAAAATGGTGCAGGGTCTGCACCGGAAGACATATGAAGAGAGACTAAAAGAGCTTAATATGTATAGCCTCGAGGAAAGGAGGAGAGGGGGGACATGATAGAAACTTTCAAGTACCTCAAGGGAATCAACAAAGTCCAAGAGGGTGGCATCTTTCAAAAAAAGAGATGTGCAAGAACAAGGGGGCACAATTTGAAGATGGGGGGGCGGCTCAGAGGTAATGTAAGGAAGTATTTTTTCACAGAGAGGGTTGTGGATGCATGGAACAGCCTTCAGGAGGAGGTTGTGGAGTCAAAAACAGTGGTTGAATTCAAGCATGCATGGGACAGCCATAAGGCAATTCTAGGGGGTGGGGGTAGAAAGAAGTAGTCTGCTGGTTAGCTAGGATCTGCAGCATATCCATTAGGTAGGGAAATGGGCAGACTGGATGGGCCAAGCGGTCCTGATCTGCTGTCAAATTCTATGTTTCTATGACATCATCCTCGGCAACAATCTCAAACAGGGAAGGTGTGTGCAGTTACCTGCAGCCAGGCGGCAAGGGAAAATTGTAGTTCCCTGGACCCCATAGAAGTCACTGTGGAAACCACTGGGAGGCTGGTTCCCCAGCCTGTGTCTCCTGATATGGAGACTAATGAAAGGGGGGTAGAAATTTCCCCAGTAGCAGTTAACCAAACAGCTATGGAGGGTTACTCCAAAGAAGGGAGGTAACCCATTGTCAGAGGATTAGGGATAGCAGTGATCCTGAGTGCCCTGATGCTAGAGCTAGGGACCCTAGTTTAGAGACTGAAGGGGACCTGTCCCATGCCATGGGAATGTGTGAAGAGTTTGCAGCTGCTCAGAAAAGTGACCCTAGTCTAGAGAAGCTGAGGGCTTGAGCAGACTCTGATGGAGCACAGGGAGGTGACGGTAAACATAAGGTTTATTGAGAAAATGGACTGATGTATACTCAGGCTGTGAGGACAGAGGTAGGGGTGATAGGCAGGCAGGCAGCTTGTTGTTCCCCCAGGGGTACCGTAAGCAGTTGTTCAAGATTGCACAAGATATTCCCTTGTCTGGTCATCTGGGAATTGTGTGCACTATGCAGCAGTTGGCCCAGAATTTCTATTGGCCCAACTTCACCCAGCAGGTGCAGGAGTATTGCAGGTCTTGTCACCGGTGCCAAGAAATAGGGAAGGTGGATAAGAAAACCCAAGCTGCCCCAATTCCATTGCCCATAGTGGAGGAGCCATTCCAGAGGGTGGGAATGGACATTGTGGGGCCTTTGAATACCCCCAGCTCCTCTGGGAAGAGGTTCATCCTGACTGTGGTGGATTATGCCACCCGGTATCCAGAGGCAGTCACCCTATCCTCACTGAGGACAGACAAAGTGACAGATGCCTTGCTAGGGATTTTCTCCCGTGTTGGGTTTCCACAGGAGGTTATCACCGATCGAGGGGGTTCCTTCATGTCGGACCTAATGAAATGTTTGTGGGAGAAGTGTGGGGTGGTGCAGAGATGCACAATACCTTATCACCCACAAGCCAATGGGCTTGTGGAATGATTTAACAGTACCCTGAAGTCAATGCTCCAAGCGTTTGCTGAACAGCATGGGACGGACTGGGAGAAATACCTTCCCCGCCTGTTGTTCGTGTACAGGGAGGTGCCCCAAGAGTTTACAGGGTTTTCCCCCTCTGAGCTCTTATATGGATGCTGGGTACATGGGCCCCTAGATTTGATCTGGGAGGACTGGGAAGACAAGCACACCACCCGGGCTGGCAGTATAGCCTAGAGGTTAGAGGAATGAGGTATGAACAAGCTTGGTACACCCAGCAAACCAGACCAGAGTTGGATTCTCACAACCTCCACTTGCATACTGTGTGACTCTGAGCAAGTCACTTAACCACCCAGTGATCCCAGGTCACCCCTGAAAACAGGCACTTGTGCCTAGTGGGCCTTACCTGGTTAACAAAGACTAAAAAAAAAAATAAAAATAAAATAAAATAAATAAATAAATAAAATAATCTCCCATAGTGGATTAAGTCCATAGGTTTAGGGAAAGGCTGAAGGAGCTTATGGGGACAGCCCAGAGCAACCTGGCAGCTGCCCAACAGAAAATAAAAGTGTGGTATGACCACAGAGCCAGAGCTTGCTCATACACGGTGGGTCAGGAAGTCATGGTCCTTATTCCAGTCCAGAAAGACAAGCTGCAGGCTGAGTGGGCAGGACTGTACAAAGCAGTCAGAAAGGTAAATGACGTGAACAATATCATAAAGTTGCCTGGCAGAAGACACACAGAAAGAATGTACTATGTTAACATGATGAAGCTATATGCTAATAGGGCTGACATGGTGTTTGCAATATGTAGTCCTGGGGAGGGGACGGGTGAAGGAGACCCCCTTCTGGACTTGCTGGAAGATAGCAAGAGGGAGTCCTCTGTGGAGGCAGTTAAATTGTCACCCAGCTGGCCCTGGACAAGATCCAGGAAGTAAAGGAGGTTTTAGCAGACTTTGCCCCACTGTTTAGCACCAAGCCTAGACTGACCCCCTTAGCAACGCACAATGTGGAGACAGTGACACAGATGCCCATATGGTGGACAGCATATTGGGTGTCAGAGGTGGTACAAAAGGACATTAGGAGAGAGGTGGAGGAAATGCTGGATTTAGGGATAATCCAGAGATCCCACAGCCCCTGGGCCTCACCTGTAGTTCTTGTGCCCAAGCCAGATGGCTGTACTCATTTTTGTGTGGACTGTCATGAACTGAATGCAGTCACAAAGTCAGATCCCCACCCAATGCCACGGACGGACAAACTCGTGGACAGGAGGGGTGACCTACCTTACGACTATTGACCTGACAAAGGGGTATTGGCAGGTAGAGTTTAGTGACAGAGCCAGGGAACGGTCGACCTTCATCACTCTGATAGGGTTATCTGAATTCAAAGTAATGCCTTTCCGAATGAAGACTGCCTCGGCCACTTTCCAAAGGTTGGTGAACCAGATGTTAAATGGTGCTGAGGAGTACGCCATGGCATACCTGGATGACATTGCCATCTTTAGTGCCAGCTGGGAGTAACACCTGTCCCACCTTAGGGAAGTGCTGGGCATGATACAGAGGGATGGGCTCACTTTCAAAGCTGAGAAACACCAGGTGGCCATGGCTGAAGTGACATACTTCGGGCATGTTGTAGGCTGGGGACAGCTCCATCCTAACCAAGTAAAAATAGAGCCAATCAAGGCATGGCCCAGACCCGAAACACAGAAGCAGGTCAGGAGTTTTCTAGGGACAGCAGGGTACTATAGAAAATGTGTACCCTATTACAGTGCCCTGGCTGCTCCCCTATCTGACCTGGTAAAGAAAAAGATGCTTAAGAAAATTACCTGGGAACCAGCCTGTGAAAAAGCCTTTACCAGACTAAAGGAGGCACTGTGCAGTGCTCCTGTATTGACAAGTCCTGACTATAGCAGACCCTTTATAGTCCAGACTGACACCTCAGATGTGGGTATTGGGGCAGTACTGAGTCAGACATCCAACCAAGGGAAAGATCACCCCATAGTGTACCTGAGTAAAAAATTACTTCCCAGGGAGCAGGCATACTCAACCGTGGAAAAAGAGTGTCTTGCCATAGTGTGGGCCCTAAAGAAATTGGAGCCATACTTATATGGGCAACATTTTGAAGTACAAACTGACAACAACCCCCTGGTTTGGCTGACTGAAATGGGAAAAATGAATGGTAGACTATTAAGATGGAGTCTTGCCTTGCAAGGGTATGGCATGATGATCTTATATGGGGCTGGAGCAACCAATCAGAACACAGATGGCTTGTCGCATCTATATGAGGAGTGAACTGATTTATGAAGCTCATCCCATGCATGGGATGGCGCCCCCAAATTTAGTCTAGGTGGGGAGGATTGTGACACTTGGCCAGCTGGTTATGATTATTGTATGATATTGGTATTATAAATAAATGGTCAGTGTATGAAATATCAGGCTGTGAGATTTGGCACTTTAAATTACATGGTGTCAGCAGCTGAAAACCAGGATGTAATTAAACAGACCAGAAGGAAACCATTAATTGGATCATCCTTCTAAAGAGACAGTTTATGGCCCTCATCACCTGCTGCTGCTTTTGAAGTTAGAACTTAAATACAAATTGTATTACATCAGGAAAGGACATAATTTAGCTGATTCCTGTTGGCTATCTCACACCTGGGTGACAGACCGCAGGGTTATAAACCTCAAAGGAGCTGGTTGATCAAAGACTCATAATTTGGGAAATGGGTTTTTGCTGATGTCCACATTATTTAAAATACCTCCTGGTAGGAAATCATGTTTGTAATTTTATATTCTAAAAGGAGGAGCTAGATGATTCACAGAAGGGGTGTGGAGACACAGAGTTTAAACTGATACTTGTGTCTAAAATGTTTAACATATCTTTTTTGGGCTCTTAAGAAACAAAGATACCTCTAATTTAACTGCACTTACAGAGGCAATACATTAGATAGAAAATATCTAAATGTATTGTGGTAGGAGTTTTATTCTGTAGTTTTCCTTGTTTTTCTGTTATGTGATTGTGATGCTCTTTGATATGTGTTCTGTATTTTGTCTTACTTATTTTCATATTTTAAGTAAAATAACATTTTCTTGAAATACTGCCTGTGTCTTCCCAGTTCTTTTTGCATGTGAAGTGCCTGTATTTTAAGTCTGATAACTGTTTAAAAGGCTTGATGGTGTTACTAAGTTTGAAAAATGTAAGAATATACCTAAGGTCTCTTATAGAGTTTTAAGGGTTCATTTTGGATACCTGGTTAGGTGTCCTTAGGCGAAAGATATATTGCATCCCCTGAAGAGAATATTATCTGAGCCTGTACATTTGGGTAGGCTATCATAAGGTTCACAGTTTGATTCCCACCCAGAACTTGAGACTAAAGGTGATTCAGACCCAAAAGCAGACAGGGGTTACCCTGTCTGTTACCTGTTCACACTATTGCACTCTGAGGTTGGCACTGTGGGAGCAGAAGGCCTGACCTGTGGAGTGCGTTTGTGGCAGATTCTACACCCCCCCATTTTGTTGCATCAAGGCCTGCACCTTTTTCAAATTAACGCCAATGTTCTTACTTTTCATACTTTTTGGAGGGGCTCTTGGTTCTCATTATCCAACTGAACCATGATTAAGCCTGACCACTTTGGCAAAGTGACCAACTCCATCGGTCAGGTAAAAAGTATTAGATTTTAACTTGCCTTATCAGAGCTGAGGTCTCCTTGCTTCCTCTATGTTTTTGAAGAGACCGCTCTCTAGGCTTCATTACTTATAGTCTGCTCTGGCCAATGAAAGGCTCACAGGTGTTTAATAGGGAGCTTAGCTATTAGAAGGCCACAATTCTCCTACATTCAAATCAGTACAAAAGGTTTACAAACTCAACCCCTGTACTTACAATACAATTTTGTAAAATTAGTGGGGTGGCCCCTTTCATTGGCCAGAGCACACTATAAGTAATGAAGCCAGGAGAGTGGTCTCTCTTGTCATCTGGTGCAGTGTCTGCTGTGGCCACTCCACCCCACAGACAGTTACCACCAGCGTACCCCTAGACACCGGGGAAGGGGTGGGCTATACATGGCGACTCATCTGGGATGTGATTTTGGTGTGCTGTGGGTGCTGGAGGCTGTTGTTCCCAGATGCTAATCTGTTTGTTGATAAACTAAAATCTAATCAATATGACATTTGAGGATGGAGAAAATTTGCACCTTTGCCTGGATGTGGTGCCTGAGTGTCTGTGAGAAGAGCCTTGTGTATGGTCCATGAGAATCCCATGCAAATGTACCAGTGTGCACTCTTGGATTGGACCGTATGGACCTGTTTGGGTGGGACTGGTGATCTTGGAGCTTGGTGCCTATGTGTGAACTTGGCAGAGTGATGAGAGAGTGTCGGTGCTTGTTGGCTCCCTTCGACAACTTTGCAGTGACATGGCCAATGCCGACAACATCACCATGTTGCTGTAAAGTCCGCCTGTGACCCCGGCACCCTTTCTCAAGGTTCTGCACCCCATCCCAGAATAAACTCCATCTCAGAGTTGATAATCATAAGTGGGGGGTGCAGGGGACACAGCCCCCTGTGGGGGTGGGGGTTCTGGGGACATAGCCCCCTGCAAAACAACAACTTTAAACTTAGCAGCAGCATGCTGACCACAATTGCGGTCGATGTAGTGGTGTTGGGGAAATGTCGTATTGACAAGAAATTGTCGATGCAGTGTCATAGATTCCTAATTCAGTAGGCAAGATGGCACAAGTCCCTTCAGCTTCGAATGTTACAGTGCCTGCTGAAATGTTTAAATAAGTGGCCCACTGGCACAGTGGTTAGATTTCTGCTTGCAATGCTGATAACTCAGGTTCAGGAATGGACCCAGGGAATCGGAGGGCTTGCCGGGAGAAGGATTGAGCATCCTTGGGCTGCTCTCCTTCTCTGGGGGAGGAGGGAGGGAAGAGCATCTGGCACTTGATGGATCCCTGGCAGAGGCCAGGGGCACTGCAGCAACCAGCACAAGTATGTTGGGGGAGGGCTGGATGCTGGACATCATTAGATGTTCCCTCCCATGGGGAAGCAAGTAACAGTAGAATGCCAGCCCCCAGCATGATGGCCCCCTCTGCTCTGCCATCCACTTCCTCTGAAGCCCACCAGTGGGTTCACGCTCTCGAGACCCTGACCTGGGGGTAATCTGGGGCTTGCCCAAGATGTCCTTAGGGAGTGGGAAGCCCTCTTGGTGGCCCCACCAAGGGGGGTAAGCACTGGGCATTGGGGCAATGGGAGAAAGGAACCAGAAGAGAGGGGGCTTGGAACAAAAACAACAAAGAAAAAATGAAATGTTTAAATGGATGTGGGAGTTAGCTGGCAAGTGTACCGCATCCAGAGAGTGTGTCTTTTGTCAGCACAAGGGCCCTGGAGAAGAGCTAATCCTGTGTTTGTTGCTTGTCAAGGCACCAGCCATTTTCCCAAAGGACACCCGCTGCCCAAATGGCCCTGTTTTGGTCCTAGCCAGTCAAAAGCATCATTGACCTCAGTGGATATGAGTTTGGGAGCTTGGGAGGACATTGGAGTGCATGTGGACCCTGAGAGTTTGGCCAAAGCTGTGAAGTTACAAAAGAAAGAAGAGTCCACCCCCCAGGAGGGTCCAGGGTCAACCAGAATGGTTAGCAGCAGATCTTTTCTGAGCAGTGTAGCCCTGCCAAAGGAGCCCCAGGAGATATTATAGTTATTGACTCCAGCCAATTTCCATGCAGCTGGAACACAACACAAGGCATCCATCCCTGAGACTCTTAAGACTGATGCAAACCCATGGCCTGTGCCCACTATCACGTCAGCTGAATCATTGCCAGATGATCAGCCCTTCTTCTTAAACCACCAGCAGAGCTCTCCAGCGGAGTCATCTGAAATTGCCCACTCCAGCGATTCAGAGGTCAGAGGAGCAAAAGACAATGAAAGGAATGATGGGGTTGATGAGTGGCGGGGAAGAGTTGAGAGGATCCTGCATCCCCTTATGCTGTGGTGGTCATGTCACCCCCAAAGGATTCCTCCTCCATGGGGTTAGTCCACCCCTGGCCCAGAGATCATTGAAGCCAGGCTGAGGAGCGAGACCAACAGGAGTGGGAATATTGAGATGGTGTGTGGCTTCCAGAGGGGCAGGCCCTGAGGACAACCATTCAAAATTTGCTTGAGTGGTCCCAGGTGGAGAGGCTTGTGAGAAGGCACATATGACAGGAATGCCCCCAGTATGATTATCCCTAAGTGTCGGAGCGAGTGTGGGATGTTATAGAGAAGAAGTGTGAAGACTGGGATTTTGTGGCATTTTGGGCAAGATTTACCAAAAGCACAACCTGTATGTTTTCAGCCCCTCTGCTTCATTCTAAGAGGCCCAGTGGATTACCAAAGCAACTTATTCCAAGTCTGCATACTGTATAAGGGACTTACGCTGTGCAAAAATTATGTCTTGCTGCAAGATTTGAATGGTGAGCATACTAAATATTTTGTGGGGGCCACTGACTTATATGATCAGACTTGCACAAAACCACATCCTCACTACTGCTGTGAAAGACAGGAGAGGTGAATATGGACAGTTCTTTATCGAGCTGTGATTGTAGACATTTTCCCCTCAGAAAAGTGCCAAGATTGGTGAGGTTAACCCTTTTTGTGACTTTTGTTACAATTTAATTTAGAGACTGAGGGGACTAATTCTAATACCCTGTTAGTCAGAGTATCCTCTTTTAATTATACAAGTCATCATGTTACTATTATTGTTTATGGTGCTCAGTATTACCACTGTCAAAATTGTTGTTACTGAAATCATTGTATGGATGTTAGTTGCTTAAGATTTCTAGAGCCATTACATATTCACCCCGTTGGGTTGTCCTTTAATGGTAAGAGTTACAGTGTCAGATAACTATTAATGTGGGGGGCTAATTCTTGAGAGTTCATATTCTGCAGGCAACAATGTTTAGGCAGCCATTTAGTGTTGGGTCTGGAACGCCACCTTTGGCAGTTGTAGGCAGTCTGTCCAAAGTATCCCGTGGGGTGCGTGACCAGAGGGATGAGAACAGTTCAGGTGGGATAGAAAGCTGAACTGGGTAAGGGGCCCCAGTGTTGGTCAAGAATCCCACCTCAGTGGTGGAGCAGTCTGTAGCTCCTTAAGTGTTAGTGGAGGGGAAGTGCGCATACCCCTCAGCTGGGGGCTCGATGGGGTGGTGGTTTTATGCCTTAAGTGCCCATCAGGGATGGTGAGTGTTTAAAGGGGCAGGGCTGTTGCCCCCCCGGGGAATACAACTTAGAGCAGTGTACATTTTGTGCACCAGTGGAAATAATCTGGGCTAGAATGGCCTTGTCAGTGAAGGGCTAACTCCAGGTTGACCTTGGGCGGGTCTTGCTGCTGGCAGGAAGTCACCACAGGCAGGCTGGATTTAAGCAAGGCAGGAGAAGGATGAGAGAGAGAAAGAGAGAGAGAGAGAGAGAGAGGGAGCGGACTGGAGTGGGAGTGATTGCCTGCTGTGGGTAGCTGGAGGATTCCTAGGCCCAGAGTGTGAAGCGAGAAAGCCGGGGAAGGGATGTGATGGTACCCGGAGTTTCGAGCCCCATATGGGATTCTATTCATGTCATCTTGGTGAGACTAGAGCAACATGTCCTGTTGGGACTGCAGCCAAAGAGTGGGGCTCAAGGTAGAGCTGAAGAGAGGGGTGGCTGGGAGTGGTGACTTGGGAGCTTCCAGTTTTATGGCTCTGAAGAATGAGGGAGATCCAGAAAAGATGAGCAGCTGTAGGATATGGCATGGGGACAGGTTGCCTATGTTCGCGGGGACCATTACTCAATGAGGGCAATGAGAAGTTGAGATGAGACAGAGCTGGTGGCCCCGAGGTGAGAGGCCAGCTTGCCTGCTGGGAGATGTTATGGGAGTAAGGGGAAAAGGAAGGATTAGGAATACATAGCTGCATGAGTTAATAAGAATGTATTGGGAATACAGAGCTGCCTAAGTTAATAAGAACAAATTGAGAATACAGATCTGCTTAAGCTTATGGGGACGTCAATACCACGCCCCAAAGATTAAATCCTTTACCAGGAGTTTGGATTGTGTTTGTGGACTGTGTGACCATGCCAAAAGTTAATGAGCTTGGAGTTGTTTTTCTGTTTTAATAAGACAAACTTGCTTCCAGTTTCATCAAATATTCTTTATTCAGATTTCCCTGACGTTTCGCTCCTTACAGTGGAGCTTTTTCAAAGGGCTTATATTCTTTATGCAATAATTCAAAAATCTTTTTTAAATTTCTTATAACTAAAGATCTTTCTTCAAGAGGGCTCTTGCAGTAGGTATTTACATATAGGACTAAGCCACCAGGCATCAGGACCACACGGAAAATTCTAGCTAGCAGTGTCTGGCGGGGGACTGCCCCTCCTGATGTCACGTGACTGATGCCAGTGTGGCACTATATAGGGAGCAGTCCCCACGCCTGCCCTCTAGATCTTTCCCGCTGTCGAACTGTGCATGTTGGACCTCGCGGAAGAACATTGTTACTGTCGACGCCATCTTTGGATGAGTATCACCATTTAAACTTAGCGTTTAAATTACTGTTTTCTTGTCGATATCTTGTTTAAAGTGTGTTTTATTAACAATTGTGCATATCATCTCTAACACCTTCAGAATTGCATATGAAACAAATGTGACTACTGTGGAACTCAGCTCCCTCACAAGGATGGCCATCCCCTCTGTCTTCTTTGCCTAGGCCCAGGCCACAAGATTGAGGGGTGTGAGCACTGCCAGAAATGTAATCCATCCACACATAAATGCCGTCAGCAGTCCCTGGAAGCTCATCTTTTGAAACAAATGATGGCTAATATGGAAAAGGAGCTGAAGAAACTCAGGCACTCTTCTTCCTTTCCGGAGGGCCATCACAAGATGAAGAAGGACAAGGAGAGACATCAGGAACAGGAAGGGTCCCCGTCAAGCCTGCCGCCTCCAGGCCAGAGTTGTGGCTTTGATGGTAATTTCCCCTTTGGGAGAACCATCTTCACCGACCGTGTTGGTGGCTACCAAGCAGCTGTCAGCCCCCCCCATCTGGCCCAGGCTCAGGCCCAATGGGAGCCTCCAAGGATCAGGAGGCACCCACCTCCTCTAAGGCCTCAAAGATTCAGAGGCCTAGCGGTATGAGTGGGATCAGTAAGTCAAGTTCTGGCACCTCTGGGTCTTGCATGGCCATGGCTGCTAAGTCCCCTGCCAGCTCCTCCAACTGTCTCACAGCCCTAGATCTTCTGCCAGGCCCTGATAACAAGCCTGACGATGGGGTGACAGACCAGCTGATGTCGGATATGTAGCTGACAACAGAGATTCCTCCAACTTCTCCTTTATCGCCGATTCAGATGGTACCTCCAGCTCCCCCTGCAGGGGAACCAGAGGGTGGAGATCGCCCAGCATTGGGGACCTTCCCCCCCATAGGCTGGAGCCTCAAATGCCTGAGATGCCGTTGGACTAGACAAAGGCCCCTCCGGCACCCTCAGGCCTGTCAGTTCCTCAAGGACCACCATCGGGCCCCATGCCTGGACCTTCAGGACCCTCGGGGCATCCCACCCCACCTCTGGATCCCCCATCAGGGCCTTCTGCACCCCCATCAGGGCATTTTCAATCCCATTGTCAGAACCAATGCCGGGCCCCTCTGCCCCTCCATCGGGTCCTACGCTGAGACCGTCTGGCAACCCTTTTGGGCTCCTGACACTGGGTTATCTGATGCTGCATAACCCCATGCCAGGGTACCCCATCCACACTACCTCACGCTGTGATTTCAGATGCTGGGTTACCCTCAGTCAGGATTTAATTACCCTTACTACGGGTACCCGAGTTATGGATTTCATAAGCCACTGCGCCCACAATCACAAGTGGATTTGCAGGCGGTCCTTAAATCTTGGTGGATGGAAGCCAAGTCACAGCTCACATCAGAGCTAGAGAGATGTCAGCCACCAATGGCTCCTTCGCTGGCTCCTAGGCCTCTTTCTCGATCGCCACCTCCGCTGTTGGGCCCTCGGATTCCAACGTCAGACAGAAGAACGGAGTCTTTGCCACCTAATCTGTGGCCTCTGGAAATTTCCCAGCCATCTGACTTCTCAATGCTGATAGATATTGTGCTTCCTACAATCAGGTCACCTGACGAAAGCCGATCGTCAGACTCGGACAGTGATTCAATTCACTTTGGCTCTGACTTTGAGTCCCCCACGCCGGAGGACCCCATACCTAGAGTGTCCTTAATCCCCACCTGAGGACCCTTCTTTTTTGGAGCTCCTCAAGAAGTTCCAAGCGGCATACGACTGGACCCTCAGGATCTGCAGAGACAGAGATTGGCTGCACATCTGGATATGTCAGATACACCCCCAACCCTCACTCCGCCCTGGATAGAGCCACATGAGGAGTTGGTCACAACAATTTGGAAGTAATTTTCCTCCCTGGAACTGGTGGCCAGGAAGGCAGACAGGTTTTACCAGACCCCAGAGGGCAAGGACCACCTTAGCCTCCATCCAAAGGCTGGTTCGAAGTCCATCAGTGTGGCCCATGATAGGTCCGCAAAACTGAAACACCTTAGTGCTTCTCCTCCCAACAAAGAGTCTAAGGTTCTTGACCAGTACAGGAAAAAGATCTACTCTTCTTTCACCCTGGGAATTAGGGCATTAAATTATGTTGCCACATGGGAGAGTACCAAAAATCAGTCTTAGGACAGCTGAAGTCCAAAGCAGACTCTCTACAAAACTCAGCCATGAAAGAAGAAATGGCAGAGTTAGTCAGGTCTGCTAGATCTGCATGTAGACATATGTTAAGAGCTACCTATGATGCGGTAGATGCTGCTGGCAGAGGCTCAGCAACAGCTATTAACCTCAGACGTCACACATGGCTTATGATCTCAGGCTTGGCACCCGAAGTCCAGGCAGCCATACAAGATGCCCCTTTTAAGGGTTCAGTTCTGTTTGGGGGAGATGTCAAGGACATCATTACCGACTTACAGGACAAGTGCAAGGCCTTGCGCTCTGTTCAATTCATGTACAAGCCACCCCAAAAACAGAAGCAGCCATTTCAGAGACAACAACATCATCAACAAAGACAACCTCAAAACCAATGTCAGAACAAACGTTGGGCTCCTTCGGCCGGTAGAGCTCCCCCGGCCAAATCCCTAAAGGCCTCAGGTGCTGCAGCCTCCTTCCTACCCACCACCTCCTGACTCTCTAACCCTCCCACCTCCACTGGAATACTTTCTAGAGGAACCAGTAGGGGGAAGATTCTCCCACCACCTACAGGAGCGGGAGAAGATCACGACAGACTCATGGGTACTACAATTGGTGGCAGAAGGCCACACAATAGAATTCATAGAGAGACCACCAAAAATCCTCCAGGTCACTCATTCTACCCACCTCACCACCTACCCTTGATAAAAGAGAAAATAAACTCCCTACTGGCAATAGAGCCAGTTCCAAAACAACATCACAGGACAGGGTACTACTCGCACTTCTTCCTGGTTCCCAAGAAGACAGGCGATCTCAGACCCATTCTCGATCTGAGCTCTCTGAACCTCTTTGTGGAGTACAAAAGGTTCAGAACGTAGGGCTGGATTTTCAAAATGTGGCACAGGGCTTATGTCCTGCCCTGCGCCACAAGACTTGGGTTCTGCCGGTGCACTGAATAACATTGCCGCAGCTATACCCAATTTTCCATTCCCGGGCGTAGTTGCGACAGTTTCCATGATTTATGGCAGCTTGCGCCAAATATCTGGCTCAAGCTCCATGTTGGAGGCCCCGGGGAGTGGCGCAGGCTAGACCACAAAAATGTGGTGTAAGGACCTGTGGTTGGTGCAAGGAATAGAAAATCCAGATTGCCAACTGGAGACTGCCGCAGGCTCCGTGCGCCCTGAATTCGACACACCAGGGAGCTTGCGGTGTCTCAGCAGGTTTGAAAATCCTGCCCGTTGTCTCTTCCCAGCCTACTTCCTCTATTACAGAAGGATCATTGGCTCTGCGCACTGGACATGAAGGATGCCTACCTGCATATCCCAGTTTTTCTGCCACACCACAAATTCCTTAGGTTTTGTTTTCAGGGACAGCATTTTCAGTTCAAAGCTCTTACCTTTGGCCTTTCGTCAGCACCCAGAGTGTCCACGAAGTGCCTAGTGGTTGTGGCTGCTTTTCTACACAGACAGGAGGTACAAGTATTCCCATACCTCGATGATTGGCTGAACTCAGCTCCGGCAAAAGACAGTCTGACCAGTTCTTTGGCCCTTACTCTGGATATTTTTCAATGGGTGGGCATTACGGTCAATCATGCCAAATTCCACCTTTTCCCTACCCAACAGCTCTAATTTATTGGAGCAGTGTTGGACACAGTCCAGGGCAAGGCCTTCCTGCCGCTGGACAGGATGGCAACACTGCAACAGCAGGCATGCCTGGTGGCCTCACAGAGAAGGTTACCTGCCAGGTCAGTCCTTCACTGTGGCCATGCCTTTGGACCCCTTAGCCATGCTACATATGAGAGTCACCCAGTGGACCCTCAGAGTACAGTGGGACCAGAGATCCAACAATCTGGACTATGAGATCCTGGTCTCAGACTGATGGCTCAGGACTTTTTGTGGTGGCAGAGCCTAGACAACCTCTCCAGAGGTGTCCCATTCTGCACAGACATTCCCTCCTAGGCACCGATGACAGATGCATTGGGCCTGGAGTGGGGAGAGCACCTGGGAGCCCACAGGACACAGGGTCCTTGGTCCCACAATGAACTGTCCTTTCATATCAGTGTACTTGAGATGAGGGCAGTGATGAATGCCCTGAAAGCTTTCCAACACCTCATCCAACCGGGACTGCTCATGATTCAGACAGACATGTGCATAGTCTGGTACATGGACAAACAAGGCTGTACTTGCTCTTATCCCCTTTGTTGGGAGGCAATGAAAGTGTGGTACTGGGTAGCCAGTCACAACCTTCATTTGACAGCAGTCCATGTGCCAGGCATTCAAAACATCCTGGCAGATACACTCAGTGGCACCCAAGTCAGTGCACACCAGTGGGAACTCAGACAGTCAGTGGTAGAAGACATCTTCGAAAGATGGGGAAGATCACAACTAGACCTGTTTGCCTCCCCACTCAACATGAAACTACCAACTTTTTGCTTGCTCGCTCCAGGGCATGGTGTTTTCTGCCAAGATGTGCTGTCTCTGTGTTGGAAAGGGAGGTTTGTGTATGCCTTCCCTCCACTTCCATTGATTTAGAGAGTATTAATGAAGCTCCAGGCAGAAGGTGCATGAATGATCCTCATCGCTCCCTTCTGGCTGAGACAAATATGGTTCTCTCTGCTGCAACAACTGTCAGTGGATCCTCCAATTCCACTACCAGCCTGTCAAGATCTCTTGACACAGGAACAGGGAACCCTGGTACATCCAGGTCTTAGGTCCCTTCATCTACATCTGTGGCACCTACTGACATAGCTGCCACATTTTTCTGTGTTTCCACAAGGGTAGCACAGATTCTAGTGGAGGCCAGAAAGCCATCCACTAGAGCCATGTATGCTTTGAAATGGAATAGGTTTTCCATAGGGGCAGATGCTAAGGGTTTAGAACCCTTCTCCTGTTCAGTCACACATGTCTTAGATTACATGCTGCATCTCTATGACCTGGGTCTTATTTATTCGACTTTCAAAGTCCATTCATCTGCCATTTCTGCCTACCACGTCACTGTGGGAAGCAAGACTCTGCCTCAGCTGGAAGTATTCAAAACCTTCTTGAAGGGGATCCTACATTTAAAACCACCAGTACGGAGCCCTGCTTCACCCTGGAACTTGAATTTCACCCTGGAAAAACTCACACTGACTCCATTTGAACCAGCAGCGAATTATGACATGTGCTACCTTTCCTGGAAAGCACTTTTCTTAGTGGCCATCACTTCAGCTCGAAGGATTTCTGAGCTTCAGACCCTAGTGTGTAAGGTGCCTTACTTGATTTTTCATAGAGACTGGGTGGCTCTGTGCACTAATATGAAGTTCTTGCATAAGGTGGTCTTGGAATCCACCTTGAATCAGTCACTTGAGTTGCCAGTGTACTACCCTGAGCACTCCAACTGGGGTGAAGCAATTCTGCACACTCTGGATGTACATAGAATTCTTCGGTACTACACGAACAGGGAAGAGAGGGTGCTGCTGTTTCAAAACAGTGTTTGTCCATATGGTTAGCAAACTGCATTATCTTCTGTTACCAGAAGTACAACAAACCCCTTCCAGGGTAGGTCAAAGGACATTCAACCAGAGTCATGGCTGCTTCTACTGCTTGCTTCAGGAATGTCTCAGCTGCCAACTATTTGTGCGGCCTGTACTTGGAGTTCCATCCATACCTTCACTAAACACTACAGTTTGGACATTGCTTTGGGGGCGCAGAGCGGGCTTTGGCCTAGCTGTCCTACAGGGTCTCTTATCTTAGGTTCTTGCTTACTGCAGACCTGTTCCTACCTCCCATGTCACAGACTTGTCTCATGTCACTGTTTGGGACTCAGTCCTATATGTGAGTACCTACTGCAAGAGCCCTCTCGAAGAAAGATAGTACAGTTACATAAGAACTTACTGTAACAGTAGATCTTTGCGAGAGGCTCTTGCAGTAGGTGCTACTTTCCCTCGAACCTACCCCTGGGTTTCTTCTACTCTTTCTCTCATATTAGCTTTTAAGCTCCAGGAGCCCACAGCTTACCTCCTGTTGCACCTTTCTAGGTCTCCGGTGGGAGAACTGGAGGGGGGGGCATGGGACTGCTCCCTATATAGTGCCACGCTGATGTCAGTCACGTGACGTTGGGGGCGGTCCACGTCAGACACTGCTAGCTAGAAGTTTTCCATGTGGTCCTAATGCCTGGTGGCTTAGTCCTATATGTGAGTACCTACTGCAAGAGCCTGTCTCGAAGATTTACTGTTACAGTAAGTTCTTGCATAACTGTACTTTCATTTAAATTATTGTAGTTAACAGGTAAACATGCAAAGGTTATTATTGCATTACCGTATTCTATAGTTTGCTCCTTATGTTTACTTTCCTGGTTCACTTGACATTCTGTTGATTTTTTCTTTATTTCTATAAACATAACTGTTTTTCATTTTACTTTTCTACTATTTATGCAAGACTTTGTGTCACCACCACCACCAGATTGTGATCGTAATATTTATAAACTGCTATCAAAGCCTGACTAACCCCTTATCTTGCTTTTCCTTTCATTCATGTACAAGTCTCAGTTTTCAAATTCACAATTGCAGCATTTCTGTAATATGAATACTTTCAATATTATTTACATTATTGGTTGTTCAATTCTGCAATAGTTCTTGTTGTTAGTTGATTTAAAGTAAACAGTTTCAATAGTCTTTTGTACCTCTCTTGACCTCAGTGCTGTTTCTCTGTCTCATTCAGTGTTGTTTGTCTATTTCATTCGTTTTCAGTGGTTAAAACACTTAGTTAGTGTCTTATTCATAGTATATATCTTAATGAGGTCCAACGTTTGTTCTACTAATCCTTGTGTTTAGAATCTTTGCATAATTTCTTTGTTTTACCTGCTCCAGTTTGCCTTTACTATTTAAACAGGCCAGTGCTGCTCTGTTTTGCAGCTCTATAAACAAACAAGTTTGAGCTACACTTACTCTTTAGTGTCTGAGTATGTACTGCAAAAACCGTGTGTAACCCCCAGGGGGGCGCTACCCTTAGGGCTACTACCCCTGCCTGCCTCAACTGTGACAGGGTGAGGGGCCCAGATCCGTTGACGGGTACCTCCACCCAGAGGTCACGGTCAAAACAGTCAAGATTGACTCGGTCACAGCCCTCTGGGTTACTGCAACCCTCCTTTTGTCCCTCTAGTGTCTCACTCGAAGTAATGACAATACTTTTCCCTGTTTCACTTACCCCCTGGCTCGCATCTCTCCGCTCACTCCGGGAACCCCCTGGAAAGTAAGGTACCGTTATTACACTTTCACTGTACAGTATATCCTCAGAAAAACACAATCCAGCCAGGGTATAAGTGCAAACAAACAATCTGATTTATTTAAGGGGGGAAATAACAAGGCCAGGGTGGAATCAAGGTGATTAGCTTATCACTAACTTATCTACCTAGGGCTCTGTGCACAGGCCTAAACCTAGTAATTACTGTCCCTGGGTACCCAAGCCCTAATGGCTAGTCCCTCGTGGCAGCTGGTTGGGGCCCTGACACAAATGAACCTTACTGTCCCGAACAGATCAGAGTGAGCAGGAGGCTCGCTTAGTGCAGGCAGCAGTATACTGAACTGATTGGGTTTGTCTTGCCACTTGTCCAAAACAATTACCAGGGAGCTCCCCTGACCCAGTGCTCACACCTCCAGCTGATAACCACTCCTTCACCACTTGCAGGGCTGAGCCTGAGCTTCGAAAACCTCCTCACACATTTATATGGCAAACAACAGAGGGGTACCATACCAGGCAGCTGCTTCCAAGGCCCACACCAACTCACAGCAGATTCAGGTGCTATCACGGCAGCTTCAACTTTCCGATGGACTGAGCGCGATTCAGCAGATTCTCCAGTCCTCCACAGGTTGAGCCTGGTAGTTAGCTGTGCTGGCACACAGCCTCCTCTGACCACCCGCCGATGGATTTAGTCCGATAGCACTGGCAATTCAAAACGGCCGCCTCAGGCCTTTCACGCGCTTTCCGAGTGAGCACTCACCAGTGCAGAAGCTCAGAGCTCCTTCCTCCTTCTCAGTCACAATGCATCTGCCCCCTTACAGCCTGGGGCACTCCTTTCAGTTCGGGCACACCCGATTCCATTGGTTGGCAACACCTGCCAGTCATTTACTCCTGTTCTCAGTGGTGCGAAAAAGTGCCATAGCCCATAATGCCTTTCCCAAATTACAAGCAGTGTCTCTGTTGGTCAGACAGCTCCACAGAGTCCCGAGGTACTGATTGGTCCAATTTGGCAGTTCTGGACCAAAATGGAGGAGACAGTCGGAACAGTCTTCACTGCAAAGAAGTCAGGTTAGAACAAACACATTATCATTAGTACTCTACACTATTATTAATAACCAGTCGCATCTTTTCAGAGAGCTTTCTCTGCACACTAGGGATGGCAGAATGGAAAGCTTACTCAGCAGCCCAGGTGGGACTCGGGCATAAAACCACACAGCCCCCCCTTTTCTCAACTAACTAGGACTGCGAACAGGCAGCCCTTAAAGAGACAGTATACAGAGGCTCTAAAAGCGCTCACTGGCTACAACATTTAAAACGGCTTAAACGCCGAACACCAGCCAGGCATGGAGCATTTAAACAAGCTCCAGGGAAGCTTTTAGGAACCCCCATTTGTAGGGGGGTTACACATGCATTAAGCTATGCAATCTATAATATTGTGTCTAGTAGCTCTCTGTATTTTTAAGAAGAAATTTTGTATTTATCTGAGTATTCAGGTAGTTTGTTTCTTACAATGATGTCTGCTGTCATGTTGCAGTAAAGTGGAAGCGTGAGCTGCTTCCTCTTGGGCCCACTAGTACAGCCTCCTGAGTGACGTATCATTCAAGGCTTTTCGCGCACTTTGTGTGCACTTAATTTCTAGCAGCTAAGTTAAACTTAACTAAATGTGTAAAGTATCTAACTGTTGTGGCCATGATGGGATGGGTGCAGGGTATGTTGCTCTGTGTTTCTGTTTCGATTAACCTAGATGTTCAGCCGTGAGGTACATGAGTGGGGGTGGGAGGGAGTGGGGTATAAGAGAGTATGCAGTGTATTTTAAGTTTTTTTGTGATGTCCGAAATATTTCTGGGATTTTCATTATATTTACTGTGACCACTGCTAGGATACTTGTGATTTTCACTCATTAGTGTTCCACCCACCTTGTACTTCACCAGCATGCTGGCCAGTTCATTTCTGTATTCATTCCTACATTTCTGTCTAAAGTCTTAAAATAAAAGATCGATCTGGCCCCCCCCCACCCCACTCACATATCTGCTAGAAATTAAGTGCACACACACCACCGTATGTGATCCATCAGCCCGTTAGTCCAGCATACTGGGAACTCTCGCTTTGTGTACGGTTGCCAGGCAACATTGGTTGCACAGTGCAGCCCTTTCAGTTTCTAAGGGCCATGGCCATGGAAAGCCTAGTATTTCAGGAAGCGTCTGCTGTAAAAATGTAATAATGTTTTTACCCTCAGCATTCTCCAGAATACCTACTATACATATATTATTCCTCTTATCCCCTTTTCTCAGTGTCATCCAGTTTTTCCAGTAGGTAGTTAATTTGTTTAGTCTGATAGCCCATGTTCTCTTCTAACATAATAAACTGAGCAGATATTTTAATCTTAGCCTTATCCACCCATCCCACAGCATCTTTAAAGTCAGCCTATAGTTTTCCCATGCAGCTTTTGAGCTCCCCAATGTCCAATTTTATTTCAGAGAGCATATGTTTGATGTGGCTGATGTACGACTTACTATTCGAAGCAATGTTAAAAGCAATGCTTCCACTAACAGAATTTCTTCCAGCTCTCAGAATGCTTTGGAGCCATAAGAACCATCATGGAAGTACCACTGAATTTTAAACTGATGGAAAACAATGAAAACGATAACTGATTTTGGTCAGATTTGAGAATTTGTTAGTACTCACACTAAGTAAACGAATAAATATGGTGTTGAATGGATACTGAAGCAAGTCACTATGTAAATATAATTTAAAACAATCATTTGTCAATGCCGAATATTTGCTTGCTGGCATTGGCACTGGTAGTGTAGGAGTTACAGAGCTGCATAATAGGAATGGCAGTGAAGTATTGAACTGAAGCCAACCCCATCACCACCCTGCAGATAGTGACAGGCATTGGGGTGTGCCTTTGGGTCATCAGGCATAACGGCCATGCCATTTCACCACACCCTACTGTTCAGACACCGACAAGTGTCACGGTGTGCCTTGGGGTCTTTGGCCCTTATGTGCACCCCATTCCATCAGGAAATATGGTGAGATGGGTGCGGTATCGGAGAATGGGGTGAACTTTGGGGCTGAAGAGTCCAAGGCACGCCTCAATGCCTGTCACTGGCTGTAGGGTGGGGGTGGGGGTGGAATGGTATGAGTATTGCAGGCGACAATCCCAAGTCACAGCCCTGATGCCTGTCATTCTCTACAGGGTGGAGGCATTATGGTTGGAAACCTAACACCTCAGGCATTTGTTGGTATTTTCACTCCAAATTTTCAACATGGTTTTTTTGTTACCCCACCTCATGAACAGTGGCAATATCAGTTTGTTAGCGAGCTGCTTTTGCACAGTGACTACGGCATTTGTCACCACAGGTACAAACACATTCTGAACAGGATGTGAAAAATGACAGCTGTTACTGTTCATGGAAAGGTGTAAAATGGCAATGTTGAAAATCTGCAGTGAAAATATAAAAAAAAAAATGGTGAAGTCACGAGAGTGAGTAGAAACTGTGCAATGCACACCCGTAACGTAATTAGTTTGGGGATTTTTTACAGCAGATTGTCAACACAGGCATTTTGGGATCTCCGATCACAAACAGCGTCACTGTGATTTTCTTTATCTGTCCCGAACAATGATTTCCCACAGCGACCATGCATTTTTGTGCTGAAAGTATGAAAACACATTTCGGCCCTGTTGTGAAAATGACAGCTGTACTGTTCATAAGGAAGTGTGGAAAATGCCACTGGTGAAAACCTGGACTGAAAATATTACAAATTCATGAACTTACGAGGAAACTGCGCAATGCTGACTCATAACACAATCATTTTATGGACTTTTGTCACCAGAATTTCAACATAGCCATTTTAAGACCTCTGTTCATGAACAGTGTCACTGTCCCAAACATTGCTTTCGCACACTGACTGCACCATTGTGCGCTACATGTGCGGAAACACATTTTGGGCGAGATGTGAAAAATGGCAGTTGTACTGCTCATAAGGAAGTGTGGTAAAATGGCAATGTTGAAAATCTGGCTTGCAAATATTAAAAATTCGCAAACTTGCGAGTGTGCGTAGGAACTGCGCAATGTGCGCTCCTAAAACAGTCATTTTGGGGAATTTTTTCACCAAATTTTCAACATAGCCATTTTAAGACCTCTGCTCATGAACAGTGTCACTGTGATTTTCTTAATGTGTCCCATACATTGATTTCGCACACCGACTTCGCCATTGTGCGCTACACGCGAGGAAACACATTTTAGGTGAGATGTAAAAAATGACAGCTGTACTGCTCATAAGGAGATGTGGTAAAATGGCAATGTTGAAAATCCGGAGTGAAAATATTAAAAATTCATGAACTTAGGAGCGTGCATAGGAATTGCGCAATGCACACTCGTAAAACAGTCATTTTTAGGAATTTTTTCACCAAATTTGCAACATAGGCTTTTTGAGAGCCCACCTTATGAACACTGGCACTGTTGTTTCATTAATTGGTCCCAAAAGGTGATTTCACGCAGTGACCACGAAATCACCCTTCAGGCCTCCTTCACCTGCAACCCCCAATTAGGGAACCTGTTTCCCTGGGACCTAAATATATGCTTGGCACAACTAGTGCATGCCACATTTGATCCTGTGGCCTCTGTGGATCTCAGGTTTGTGACATGGAAGACACTCTTACTCATAGCTATGACAGTTCAGAATTCATGAGGAGGGGTCCCAAAAACCCCATGTTGAAAATTTGGTGCCAAAATTCCCAAAAATGCCTGAGATATGTATCAAAGTTGAAAAAAACCTATTTATGGCATTATACAGCTTACGGCATTTCCTCAGTTCGTGGTCGGCTCTGAAGAGTGCAGACGTGTTCCTGGTTCCCCGAAGATCGTTGCGCCGGACTACGGAGGTAAGTATGGGGCCAGGTGGGAGTGTGGGGAGGCAGAGTGCGCAGAGGGTGGGCGCAGGTGGGCAGGGAGACCGCCGAGGGAACTTTTTTTGTTTACAGGTTTGTTTTTTTTAGGAAGATGACGCAGGACGTTTGCCACGCTGGGGTGGGCTCCCAGCATGGCAGCTGAAAGGCTGTTTAGGGGGGGCCTGGAGCTGACAGGGGATTGGACACTTCCGTCGGGCATAACAATTTTTGCCACGCTGGGGTGGGCCTCAGCGTGGCACCTGGAACTTTTGGGGGAGTGCAGCAGAGCCGATGGGGATTGGGCACCCCATCGGCCATACAGTGTGTGTGTGGGGGGGAGGGCATGAGCATGCAATATGCATGCGTGAGTGTGTGGGGGGAACAGCACTGCTCACTGAAGCAGAGCTCTCCCTTTCAACTGTACGGCACTGCATTTTCAACTGTTGTTATAGACAACTGCAGCATTCATTGGCGAACTGCGGCCGTGCCTGCAAACACACTGACTGAATTGGAAGGCGGGTGCCACACCTCCGAAAACTCGGATGATGGCACTATGTTTCTTGCACATGCGTACAAGCAAACATAAACAGGTTTGACAGCAACTCTTCACTTAAGCAGCCATCTCCTTTCAGCATCAGCTCAAGCTCCATCTGTTGTATTTGTTGGTCTTAGTGTACCTCTCTCCCTTCCTTACCTCCAGAGGACATATCTGGAAATGAGCTGTTACCAGCTCAGTATGTCTTTTCTGGTAAAACTTTTGACATAGATAGATAGATAGATAGATAGATAGATAGATAGATAGATAGATAGACAGATAGATAGATAGACAGACAGACAGACAGACAGACCGACAGACAGACAGATTAGATAGATATAATTTGTGTGGGATTTTCTGAGTATCATAACTGTCATATTTATTTTATTTTTGAAGCCCTCTTCACATCAACATAACTGTGCTCAACAAACACTCTTCATCCTCACAGCAAGGAAAAAAGCTGCCGTTGGAAACACTGGTGCAAATAGTAAGAACAACGACTGGCAGCAAACAGAACATCATGCAATCGGAGGACTGCAAGCAACCACAATAACTGGTCTGAAGTGCTGTAATATTTTATTTGACAATAGTGGCACACTGGGTGCAAAAAAAACCAAAACCCAAACACTTGCACCCTGTGCGCAACTATTATCAAATAAAATATTGCAGAATTTCAAATTAGTTATTGTGGCTGCTTGCAGTTTTCTGATTGCACAGATTTTGTTTTCTACCACTCCTCATCCTCCTCAGTGTGAACTGTATCACTCCTCTTTTTGTGCTGGTTTACAGATCTACACTGACAGCAACACTTTCATTATTGTATGGTATGGTACTACTCCAGCATAGTCTATCGGCTTTCCTTGCCTCATGTCATCCCCGCTCAGTGAGAGCACGTACCATCTGCGCTACTTTACCACCACATTCTATTCCCTATTGAGCAGTTTAGCTTATTGGTGAGGATATGCCTGATAGACAAAACCAGGGTAAAGGGTAATGAACTGTGGACAGGACAGAAATTATCCTGAAGATTTACACCAGAATGGATCTATGCTGGATAAGGTTAAGCGCTGAATAACTATGGAGTGTCAGAGTATGACTGGAATGGGCTATCTGAGCAACTCTAGTAACATTGCTTAACACAGAGGGTGATGGAATTGCATACTTGGTGAGGTAATGGAAGCCAGCACTGTTCAGACTTTTAAAGTAGGACTACAAAGATTTCTTACGGAGAAAGTCACTGAGGGTTACAAAGCATGAGCAGGGGTAGGATTCCAGCTATGACATTTGGAAGTTTGTCTACATTCTACCTTGATATAGTTATTGTCATAAGGAGTAGCTAGCCATGCAGAGGGGTTTGGGCAGGGGAGATCTGTGCTGACACTAGGCTGTAATGGACCATACATGAAGAGAATGGCAAAGTGACCTTGTACTGACAAAAAGAGAAGACTCATTAGATAGCACTGTGAGGGGATGACTGTTAGAGAGCAGTGTCACTGGCTCAGGAGGCTACATGCTCACCTCCAGGGCTGGAAGCTCAGAGGTCATGGGTTCTTGTCCCACACCAGGAACCTGGGCTAATACCCAGTACTCTCACTGTAGTATTGCAGTGGAGTATGGCTGCACTGTTGAAATTCCTTCCTTTAAGTAAGACGTTAAACTGAGGTCCCTAGTCGGCCCACCGATGCAGCAGTAGCACTACTGCCTGCGACACCGATGACCTGGGTTCAGGAATATAGCCAGGGAGTCAGAGGGCTGGCCAGAGGGAGGAGGCTGAGCATCCCAGGAACCACTCACCTTCTCTGGGGAGGGAGGGGGTAGAAGCTAGGTGCTTGACTGGCCCCTGGTGGAGGCCTGGGGTACAGCAAGCATCTAGCCAGTCACAAAGGGAGGGACATGACGGACATCAGCGGTTATGCCTTGACGTTAGGGTGCATGTCACATCTATGGAAAAAGGAAAAACAGCTCTTCAGGTGCCAACAAGACGGAGCACTTGGGCAGACCCCACGAGTTCACACCTGCCTATCCTAGCTGGACCAGATGAGACTTGAATAGTTTGGGGTGTAGAAGCCCCACCTCATCCCAGCCTGGGGGGAAACCATGGCTTCATGAGGATACCGGAGGACTCCAGGTAAGGTTTAAGAAGCAGTGGCAGACACCATAAGAGACTCCTAATGGTGCAGGGCTTGGAGAAGCTGGGGAGGAGGAATAAACTACGATTTAAAAAATAAATAAACTGAGGTTCCTTCTGCCCATCTCAGGTTGATGTCCAAGTAGAAGCTAAAGATCCCATGGCACTTACTATATGGGGATTTTCCCAAGTCTCTTGGCCAACATTTCACACCAACAAAAACAGGTCCTCGTGACTCATCCAACAAGACATCCCTGGAAATGAGCTGTCATAGCTCAGTGTGTTTTTTTCCTCTGAAAAAAATTCAGATAAAAAAAAATAGAGGGGGCAGAAGTCATGGCCAAGTCAGACTTGCCCACCAGGATACCTGGAAATTTCCAGGTGAGCCCCACTCAGCTGTGTAACTGGACAGCTTCTAAACTCTGAAAATCTTTATATATGTCATCTCTTTTCTAATTAAATGGAGTATCTGGGGCACTGTAGGTAAATGTAAGATACAAACACACAGCTAGTGTATCAGATTGAAGTGGAAGACTGATGTGGGTGTGTCACCTTGGGCCCTCTCTAATTGATTTTCCAGGTGGACCCCTGCATTCGCTTTCCAGGTGAGCCCCCTCCACCCCAATCCAACCCTGGTCATAGCCGCTTGCAGCACAATATAGAGGACTGTGGATGGGCCACAGTGAGCAACAACACAGTTGTTCACTTTGAGAGGTTGTCATCACAACCTAGAAAACCTCGAGAGCGAAGCTCGAGGAGGATTTGCAGGCATGAAACCTCGAGAAGTTAATGACTGTGTTACCGAAGACTGTTGTTCTCTCACCGTCTTAGTAGTATGGGCAATAGTTAAAAAAGATTGTGCCACCTTTCCCAGTTGTGCGGTGATGTCAGGGACCCCTGTCCGTGTCCGTGACAACACACCGCTGGCGCCCTCAAATATGCTGGTGTCCTGCTATGTGCCGGGTAATATTTAAAGAAAATGTCACTTACTGGTTAAATAGAGCTTCCTCCTCCAATGCCTTCCTGCGACTTCGCTGATCTGCCGTAGCCATTTTACGGATGACTATAAACCACGACTTGCACATGCGCAGACGTAATCAGGGCTGTTGTACCATCGATGTGATGTATCCACGATGGTACAACAACATCGTGACATCACATCGATGGTACAACAAGATTAGGGAATGCTAGATTTTCAAGCAATACTGCGTTCTAACACACACTATAAATGTAGTAGCAGGAGTAAAGACCTTGGGCTGGATCTTCATAGGGCGATGACACAAGCCCTGCGTCACACCCTTTTTGTGGCACAGCTGGGCCAACACCTTTCCTGGAGGTTGGGCTCAGTTGCAACACTTTACCTGGTTTATGGCAGCTTGCATCAAATATTTGGCACAAGCACCATAAAAAGGGTACCTGGGACTGCCACAAGTTAGATCAGGAAAAGCTGGTCTAACTTGAGGCAATCGGTGCATGGGATGGAAAATCCTGCTCACAGGCTGGGAGACTGCTGCAAGTTCCATGCACCATACGTTTGGTGCACCGGGACTTGTGACATTTGCTTTGTTTTGAAAATCCGGCCCCTTTATTTTTATATAGACAATAACTGATAGTGCTAGAAGCCCTGTTCAGAAATCTGTCCTGTTAAAGTAGCATTATTGCATAAATCTTATAAGAGGTGCACAGTTATACATAAGTCTAAGCAAAGTCTGGACAGTACATTAAGGTAGAACGATACATCGGGTAGTATGCATTTATTTGTCAATACACGATTATATGTTTTATGGGGAAACATGACCGTGTCTCAAGTTTAATGCAGTCATATGTTTCAAACAGGTCCTTGTGAATGGCAGTTTTGAAATATCAGTGGGTGGGAAGGGAGAGGTTGGAATATAAGGTATAGTCGTGGGTATGGGGTAGACAGTTAGGGGTAATGTTACAGAGTGGGTGACAGTATGGTCCATTCTGTCCAAGGTGAATTTGGAGGTAACACTATAAACCAGATTCTTGCAGACAAATACAGGATATCTTTTAACAACAATCTTGCAACAGGCAAATAAACCATGACTCTACCCTGCTGCCTTTAATTTTTGAATGTGTTGGTGATGCAATTTGGAGCCAAGTCTAACCTGCCAAGCTTGGAGTCCCTGTGGTCTCTTGTAGGAAATTCAAACTCAGATTAAGAATGGTTACTTGTGCTACACTGGTGCTATTTGAAAATGTAATTATTCGCCAGAAATGCATTTAAATGTTAAGACACGTGTTTTAATCAACACAGGGACAGCAAGCAACCAAAAGTCAACAGGTCATAGAACCTGTGGCCCACTGGAGAACAAATTACAAAAAGCTACCATCATACAATGATTAATATTCACCCCGTTCCTTGTTTTTGTTGGTTTCTGCATTGTAGTCCCAGGCAGAAAACAAATTCTGTTTGAAAGTGCGCCATGATTGCTTGGTCAGTGTCTTCCTCCAGAAAATTAATGGAAAATGAAATGCTGTGCTGATAAATTGTTATTTTCCTTGTGTTCTGTATTCCTTTCTACATCATTCTTTACTGGAATTTATAAAGTGGAGTTTAACACTTTTTAATCTGTGTTGGACTGCTGCTGGTATTTGAATCCACTTGTCATGTCATTCATACACACAATTGATACTAATCTAAAGCAAATGTCAGCAACATAACAGAATATATTCCATTATATTACACTAACCAAAAGTATTAACAGATTAAAAAAGACTGCAAAAACTGGGCATTAAAGTGTTTTCAGTGCAGATTTGATCTTCTGTGGGGCTGGCAGTATAGACTAGAGGTTAGAGTAATGAGTTGTGAATGAGTTTGGTACATCCAGCAGACCTGGGTTTGATTCCCACAACCTCCACTTGTATACTGTGTGACTCTGAGCAAGTCACTTAACCCCCCCAGTGCTTCAGGTCACCCCTGAAAACAGGCACTTGTGCCTAGTGGACCTTACCCGGTTAATTTACCTTCAACCTATTAGTCTCAGCATTGGTTACAAGCCCAATTCCCACAAGTTAGGCTTAGAATCATAAGAACTAGTTCTGCAAGTTCAGTGTCTGAGCAGGTGATCCAGTTAGCAGTAGCATGAGGTAGGGAAGCAGCCTGTTAGATGCTTCCTCCTCCTCCTTGAGGATGGGCCTCCCACAATCTTTATTGAAGTGCTCCCCATCGTGGCCTGTGGGGAATGGGGATTTTCTTCCAGTCTTGTTTTTGGGTCCCTTGAGGCGTCACCCACTCCTGCCGATTGGGTTCCGCTGTGTGCCGTGGGTGATCCCTCAGACGTGTCAGCTCCTGCCCCCACCATCCGGCCAGTGGGGATCAGGATGGAGCAGAGCCTGAGAGCACCAGTGACCATTATACAGATGGTTTGGTGCACATATGTTTGTCCTAATGTTCTCCCTAGTGTCCCTCTATCCATACATGGCATCTGCCTCATGGCATGAGTGGTACCTACATAGGCCTCGGACATCTCAGCACCCCTGTGGCAGCAACACGCTTCATGGCCCATCTGCAGTGGGTCACTGTGGTGATGGAACTCACCATCAACCCTCCCCAACTGAGACACACCGCCGAGCAGCAGCTATTTCAGCCTGGCTTGTGCCCCGACGTAATGACCCTAGTCCAGTCCTGAACTTGGCTCGCTGGCATAGCAGTGCATAACAGTGCTGCTGGGCCACTGGAGTAGTCCTGTCTCTGATATTGACCTTGGTAGGGGACTAGCTATGCAAGGGGTTTGATCCCTGGATTCTGTTGCTCTAAAAGAGAAATTGTATAACCAGGAAAGGCACACTAAGCCGAAGCTTGTTTCCAGGTGTGACCTGGGAGCACAAAGGAAGTTAAGTGACTTGTTCAGGATCACACAGTATGCAAGTAGGGACTGATGAGATTCAAACTCAGGTCTCCAGGTTTGCCCTTAACCACTAAGCTATACTGCCTCCTTAAACAATTCATGGTCGGCAGGATATAAACCTGCATGGGGAGACCCCAGTGGATTTCCAGTCCATCGCCTTAACCACTCGCCATGACTACAAACAGGGTTAAGAATGTTATGGGTGGAGGAGTCTTCCATAGCAGTTAAAATAGTGGAACAACAAATGGAGTGGAAGAATCTCAGCTTCTGAATAATGAGACTTTATAAATTCATTTATTTAGTTCAACATGTCACCTGAAAAACTCCGTCACTGATGTGTTTTTCAGGTGGCATGTTGAACTAAATAAAAGAATTTATGAGCTGTCATTATTCAGGAGATGAACTTCTTCCACCCCATTTGTTGTTCCACAACCTTAGCAGGGGACCTATCAGAGGAAGGATGCAAAGATGCTGACACCAGGCCCCAAACTGACACTGAGTGCCCGTCACAATGTCCTGGGTGTCTCAACATAGTAATTACAGGCTGCTTTGCTTTAATTTCAGTAGGCAGAAGGAACTAGTCAGGGATAAGTTATTAGGGGTGGACAAACATGATAGGGTAGAAGAGAGGTGGGGGCAATTAAGGGCCATTCTTGGGGCATCTAAGGTATGTATGTATGAGAATGGTAACCAAAAAGAACAGGTTCAAGAGACCACTATAGTTCTTGTCAAGGGTCAGGGAAGCAGTGAAGGTCAAGAAAAAGACCTTCTTACAAATGTAAAGAAAAGGAGGGGAGGAAGAATGTGAAGAATATTTGCCGAAAAATAGGGAGACAAAGACAGCAGTTAGGGAGGCAAAACAGACACAGACCTGTGTATTAGGGAGGGGGGTCAAGAGTAGAGAAGATCAGTTCTTCCACTATATTAGTGAAAAAAGGAAGAAAGGAGGTGGAAGTATGCAGCTAACAGAGGAGGACAGGGTGATTGAGGCAGACAGACAAAAGGTCACCATCCTTAATGATTACTTTTGCTCAGTTTTCACTAGGGAGGATGGCGGGCTCTTGCCAGAGAGTGGCACAAAGCAACCATTAAGGGGATCCTGCAGATGAGGTAGCCAACATTTACCAGTGAATAGGTCCATAAAGGGCTGGCAGTACTAAAGACTGATAAGGCCCCAGGACCAGATGGGTTGCATCCGAGAATACTCAGGGAACTGGCAGCAGAACTGGCTGATCCCCTGGTAGGTCTATTCAACAGCTCTCTAAAGATAGGTGTGGTTCTGAAGGATTGGAGGGTGGCGGACATAGTTTCACTTCATGGGGTGGGGTGGGGGGACAAGCAGAGAACTACAGACCTGTCAGTCTTACCTCTTTAGTAGGAAAACTGATGAAGTCACTGGTCACAGAGGATCTCGTAGACTACTTGGAGAGCAGTGATCACCAGGATAGTAAGCAACACGGATTTGTGGCAGGGAGGTATTGTCACTCTAACCTGATAGTTGTCTTTGACTGGGTGATGAAGGAATTGGATAGGGGCCCTGCTGTGGATTAGCTCTACTTTGACTTCAGCAAGGCTTTGAAGTTGGTAGCCGCACAGACGCTTGCTGAAGAAAATGGAGGCTCTGGGTATGGCTAAGGTCATAGTAAACTGAGTAGGTAACTGGCTAAAAGGGAGGCAGCAGAGGGTAGTGGTCAGTGGGGTTAAACCAGAAGAGAGAGAGGTCCTGATCAGGGCTCCACAGGGATCTGTCCTGCTTCCTGTTCTCTTCAACATGTTCATCAGCAACATTGCTGAGGGGATCCAGGGCAGGCTGTGTCTCTTTGCCAATGACACAAAGCTCTGTGGAAGGGTGGATAGTGATGAGGGAGTAAAGGAAATGCAGAGAGTCTTGCAAAAGTAAGAGGGCTGTTCAAGGGTTTGGCAGTTGAAATTCAGTGCCAAAAGTGCAAGGTGATGCACCTAGGGAACAAGATCCCCAGGACGGAGTACTGGATGACAGGGGTGAGACTCAGTACTATGGTTGAGGAATGAGACCGTGCAGTTATTATCAGCAACTCCCTAAAACAGTCGAGTCAGAGCAACAAGGCTTATAGCAAGGCAAATAGGATGCTTGGGTGTATCAGGAGAGGTATTAACAGCGGAAAAAGGGAAGTAATACTTCCACAGTATAGATCCTTTCTGAGGCCACACCTGCAGTACTGTGCCCAGTTCTGGTGTTCTGACCTCAGGAATGAAAGGAATAGGCTCGAGACGGTGCAGTGCAGGGTAACAAAAATTATTTGGGGCTAGCAGGGCATGTTCTATGAGGAACCCCTCAAAGCACTGAACATGTACTTGTTGGTAACCAGGAGGGAGTTGGGAAGATATGATAGAGACTTTCAAATTCCTAAAAGGAATTAACGGAATGCATGCTTTTGTAAATTATGTCTTGTAAATAATTATTTTACCTGCACATTTATTCCCTCATGCCTGTAAATAAGTTTCTGTTTATAATATATTACCTCAGCCTTTTTTGTATGATGTATACTGTAAAGGTTTATCTGTATCTTTGCAATCTCATGTACAACTGGACATTTGTGAAAATGGGCATTTTTGCTCACATACTGTCTAGTTAAAAAAATAAAATTTATTGATTGGTTAAATATCATGTCACAGTCAAGTGGTCATGAGTGGAAACTAACAGGAGGGAGGTTCAGGAAGGATGTGAGAAATTACTATTTCACAGAAAGGGTGGTGGAGCCGTGGAACAGGCTGCCAGATGAAATGGTGGGTGCAAAAACCGTTAGTGGTTTTAAGCATAGCTGGGACAGAATGAAGTGTATAGTGGTTGCTCAGGGCATCAGAATCGGGGGAGGAGAATGGGGGAGTAGGGAAGACTAGGACTCTGGAGGAACAGTAGGCTCCAGGGCTAAATAGAGAACTCGGGTAGAAACAGAAACATAGAAACATAGAAACTGTTGGCAGATAAGAACCGCCTGGCCCATCTAGTCTGCCCATAAGCCCTTGTACTGGATTACTGCTTCTGACACACCCGCTGATGTACCTCGGTTCTATGATGCCGGTTCAACAACACTTTTGTCAAATGGCATCTCGGTGATGGGATTTATGTTGACTGCAAGTTGTGGTAGACACAAATCCCGCAAGTCTCCTGGTCCTGTTTTTCTAGCAGTGGGCTTTTCCCTCCGCAGTCCCCATACTTTGGATTATTAACTCCAGTTGGAGTTGATTTGAGGAGGGGGAGCAGGACCGGCAGACAGTGTGCCCTTGTCTCGGGTGCACCAACACAGTGACCTGTTGGCAAAGTGTTGATTTTGCCCGCAGCGTGGTATGTCGCTACGTTGGTGTCGCCATCGGGTCGGCATACCCTGTAGCTCTATGATTCCCCTATGCTTGTTCCAAATATGCTTGAATCCATCTACAGTACTTGCTCCCACCACCTCCTGAGGCATACCATTCCATGCATCCACCACCCTCTCTGTGAAGAACTTCACATTCCCGTTTAACCTCCCAGCTTCCAATTTCATGTCATGCCCCCTCATTCTTGTGCTCTTCCTTTATTGGTAAATGTCTCCCCCTTGCACCTTGTTTATACCCTTCAGGTACTTAAATGTTTCCATCATGTCCCCTCTTTCACTCCTCTCTTCCAACAAGTACATACTGAGGTCCCTTAATCTCTCCTCATAGGTCTTGTGTTGCAAGATCAGTACCATCTTAGTCACCTTTCTCTGGACCATCTCCAGCCTGTTAATGTCCTTACGAAGGTGCAGCCTCCAGAACTGCACAGTACTCCATGTGAGGCTTGACCATGGTTTTATGTAATGGCATCACTGCCTCCCTCCTTCTGCTGGTGATAGCCCGGCCTATGCACCCCAGCATGCCATTGGCCCTCCCAGCTGCCTTAGCACTCTGCTTTGACATTTTCAGGTTGTCTGAAATAATAACCCCCAGGTCCATTTCCTCCTTTGTGACTGTCGGAAGCCCCCCATCCTGTAGCTTTCCCCAGGGTTTCTGTGTCCCACGTGCATAATTTTGCACTTTTTTAAATTAAACTTCAGTTGCTAGTACTCAGACGATTTTTCAAGCTTCCCCAGGTCCCTCCTTATTTTCTCCACCCCCTTTGGGGTATTCACTCTGTTATAGAACTTGGTGTCATCTGCAAACAGGCAGACCTTTCCCTCCAGCCCTTCTGCAATATCACTAATGAAGACATTGAACAGGACTGGCCCCAGGACCAATCCCTGAGGCACCCCACTGGTCACTCCCCTCTCCCCAGACTGCACCCCATTTACCACCACCCTCTGCCTCCTGTCTGTTTGCCAGTTTCTAACCCAGTATATCACCCTGTCCCCCATGCCCAGCCTACTCAGCTTGTTTATCAGCCTCCTATGTGGGACAGCGCCAAAGGTTTTGCTGAAATCAAGGTAAGTGATGTCCACAGCCCCACCCTGATTTACTTCCTTTGTCACCCAGTCGAAGAAATCAACTAGATTTGTCTGACATGACCTCCCCACTGTGAATCCATATTGCCTATGGTCCTGGACTCTGATGGCTTCTAGATGCCCCACTATCCTTTCTTTAAGCAATGTCTCCATGATCTTCCCCACTACTGAGGTGAGGCTGACTGGCCTATAGCTCCCCACCTCCTCCCTGCTGCTGGATTTGTGTAGCGGGATCACATGTGCCCTCATCCTATCCTCTGGTATCACCCCTGTGTTGAATGTCTTGGTGAACATGGCTGCTGGAGGTTCTCCATCTCCCTTCACAGTTCTCTTAATATCCTTGGGTGTATGCCATCTGGTCCCATTGCTTTGTTCAGCTTCAGTTTAGTGATCTCCTGCAGGACTCTTTCCCCTGTGAATGGACTATTGTCCACCTCTTCACCCTCTTGGCAACTGCTGTACTGATATGGCTCCTGTCTCTCTCCCTCTTCTGTGAATACTGAACAGAAATATTTATTCAGTATTTCTGCCTTTTCCATGTCACCCTCCTTGCATTCCTATCCCTCTCCCTTGAGCCTTGAAATCCCCTCATTTTCCTCCTTTCGCTGATGTACTTGGAAGGCTGGGCCTGTGGTTCAATGGACAAGCAGCCAGCCACTCCCACTTCCTGACCTATATAAGCAGTTCCTCTCAGCCTCCTTCTGAAGCACTTTTTCTTTGTTGGCCGGAGGCTCTGTCAGTCTGTCTTCTGCAGCTGGCTAGGGCCTACCCCCCCACCTTGCTGCTTCTGCTGGTTTCTGCTGGACTTCTGTGTTTGTTTTCCTACATCTGGTTTGTATTTTGCCTGTGGTTGTGCGCATCTTTCTGTCATTTGTTCCCTGTTTTTCTGTGTTTGTGTGTCATTGATTTTGCCTTTTGGGGGCTTTGTTTCTCAGCTCCTAGCATATTGCTAATCCAGAGCTCATGTTACTTGCTCTCAGTTACTCACAATGCTACTGTAATCATTATCTGTGTGTTTCAACTAAACCACATAACTACTCTCCATGCTACAGTACACACTTAATTGTTTTCACCTGATTCAGGCTCACTCTGAATCCTAGCTATGCAGCTTACTTATGCTTTCTCATTTCATTCTACCTACCTCATTGCTATAGTTTCATTGCACTGCATGGTGATAGCTGCTTTCAGAGGATTGCACTTCCCTCCATTCTATGTTTATTGAATTTTTCAACTCATAGTTACTCAACACAGATGTTGCTTCTATATTTGTACATTGCTATTATACTCTGAGGTCAGCTAAGCTACTGCTGATGCTATAAACTAGTTTCAATATCTTCATGTGGGTCTTGGTGCCTTCCATCACTTTCTTGTTTTTCCTACAGCGGGGACTTAGAGGTGTTGGGGGAGCTGTGGCCCCATGTGGTTACTTACTTTATGTTCTAAATCTTGCCTCCAATGCCGAAAATCCTCAGAATATTTGTCACCTTCATTTGTTTTCTTGAATGCCTGGCTGGCTTGCTCTGTTATTCATATTGCTGCTCCGCCGACCTACGTGCAGGCTCAACTATTGCTACTCTGTTTTGCAGACCTACGTGCAGGTCCGACTAGTGCTACTTTGCCTTACTGACCTATGTGCAGGTCCACTCTTTGCTTACACAATCATTGCTTAATGCTCAACCTCACCATTACCATCTGACCTACGAGGTCCCAGCAGTCTATGCTCACTCAACTCCTCTTCAGTTTTGCAACATGCCAGCCATATCATTCTGGCACAGGGCCTCTCTGCAGCTGACAGTCTAGCACTGCATTTCTAAGTTTGCATCTTGAGCATGCCTGACTTGGGGCAGGGTGCTTCTCTCCTGGCCCATAGCTGGGAATGTCCTCTCTCCGGGCCTGGGTTTAGCTGTTCAAGGCTCGACGGCAGCTCCTGGTGTAGAATTTAAGACTAGCTGTGAAGGGTGGTTACAGCAATCTGCTTTGGCTCTAGTATTCTACTAGCAAAGCACCTTCACTGCATTCTCTCTATGACTGCCTCTGGTTCACCTGTTTTTTTTTCCATACATACTTTTTTGTATTTCTATTTTCACTCCCCTTCCTCCCAGGGCCACAGCGTACACATGTATGTATGTGCGTTGAGGCATATGCAAACACCAGGATCTGGTTGCCCCTTCAGTCCCTCCCCAGACTTGCATCACCACTCCTGACAGCCTGTGCTACCCACCGGACCTCCACCCGGTGGAAGCGGGACTATGGCAGAGTGGGCATCCACTCCTATGGAAGGGAGAGCCATAGCTCAATCCCATTCCAACCCTATGCCCTGAGCTGGCACCCTGGTGGCCTGAAGTCATTCCCAAACCTGGGTCACCAGCATGGCAGGAGGTAAGTTGCCAGTGCCTCAGCCCTCTGCACCACTGGGCCGGCCCACCTGGTTTGTTTATAGGGCGAGTAGGCCAGGTGAGTGTCTCAGCAGTCATTGCTCTCCTCCTCCCACCTTGGTTGCCCCTGATGTTGAACAGCACTCTCACAACCTTCCACAGCATTCCCATTAGAGGGATCAAGCGAGAGCTTTCCTCTAAATTGGAATATTTTCCACCACCCTTTATTGGGTTTCTAAATTGCAACAGCAGAGCCATCACAAAATAAACATCCCAAGCCTGGAGGGAAGGTGAACTAGGCCTTGGATCCCCAGAGATTTCCTCCTCAGGGTTTTTTTTCTCTTCTCTGTGCCTCAGGTCATAACTGTTAGTTAGCCATAGTTAGTGTTCCTTAGTTCCTTTAGGTGGGTTCCGCTGTTGGATGGAGGTGGATGGTGTCCCTTCTTGCCATTCTCTCTCACCTTAGGAGGCCCCCTCAATCTCCAGTGCAACCCATCACCCTCATGCTATTGCTAACCTGAGCATCTCATTATGTTATCAAGCTGCCTGATGCCTTATCTAGTACTATGTCTCACAGCTATTGATTGCTAACATGCTTCGTACTATTACATTTCTTTTTGGGGATCCTTTCTAAGGTACCTTTAGCCAAGGGAATAGTTCCTTGTCACATCTAAGGGTGGAACCCTCTTTGAGGGTTCCTTGCCTTGGGTACCCCTACAGGGTGGTAATTCCTCTGGAATAGAGAGCGCAAATGGCCAAAACCTAAGTAACACAGTTGCACAAGCATAACACTATACTGGCTGCATAGGCCACTGAATTGGAAGGCTGGGCCTGTGATTCAATGGACAAGCAGCCAGCCACTCCCACTTCCTGACCTATATAAGCTGTTCCTCTCAGCCTCCTTCTGAAGCAATTTTCTTTGCCCCACCATCCTCCCCTCCTCCTCCAGTGGCAGTGCCTCTCTCCTTGGGATCCTTCCTAAGGTACCTTTAGCCAAGGGAATTGTCCCATGGCACCTCTAGGGGTGGAACCATTTTCACGGGTTCCTTGCCTTTGGTACCCCTATAGGGTGGCAATTCCTCTGGAATACAGAGTGCTAATGGCCAAAATCTTAAGTTGCACAAGCATAACACAAAACTGGCTGTGTAGGCCATTGAACTGAAGAATGTCTTAGACTGGATGGACTTCTGTTTTTTTCTTTCATCATTGTCTATGGTTCTATGAACCTGTCAAGCAGAGTACTAAATATTCTGAAAGTTTCAAGGAAACAGTCCACAGGCAAATCCTAGTTTCAAGGAGACAATCCACAGGAAAATTCTGTTCCTCAAAATGGAAAAGATTTTCAATTTGTTGCTCAGGTAAGGGAGTTTCTTCCCTTGAAGCTGATTCAACAGTTGTTTGAATTAGTTAGAACATCTTCACACAAGAGAATTGATGGCTTCATCACGGAAAGTCCGCTTGGGAGCAGCATCAGCCTTTTCATCTACAGGGAAGTCCAAATCTCTAGTCTCACACCGTATGTTCAAGAGATTTTTTAAAGGCCTCCTTCACCTGCAACCCCCAATTAGGGAACCTGTTTCCCTGGGACCTAAATATATGCTTGGCACAACTAGTGCATGCCACATTTGAGCCTGTGGCCTCTGTGGATCTCAGGTTTGTGACATGGAAGACACTCTTACTCATAGCTATGACCTCTGCTAAGAGGGTCAATGAGCTCCAAAATCTGTGCACAGTGTTATTCTTGGATTCTACACCCTTATTGGATACCCACTGTACACCGTAGATAATATCTATTATGTTAGACGCTAAGCCATGTATAATTATCTAACAAATAGAGCGCTGGTAATTACCATACAAGAGTAAGTAACCAGGGACTTGTTTGTGATTATAGCCAATATATTCATTGCTAGAAACACATACCAAGTATTGTACTGATAATACACGTATGTACTCTTTGTTATTCTTCTGAGAAGTCATTGTATAGCCAACACTGCCATCATGCGGATTTATGTAACACCACACTTATTTTCTGTTTTATGTATGATCCATTGTTCTCATTTTAGCTGATTCTACACATTTTGTATATCTTTAGATAACACTGTGGAGCAACCTAACTTTTGGCCAATAGGGCTTGTTTTGTATATCTAACATATTACGAATGTAATAGTTACCATGGTTATTATCTAAGTACATAAGTCCCTGTCCACCATTTTCCCACTGAGACCATCTTCATCTCTAGTGGGTATTGGGAAACTCTGGCTCCCAGTGTCTATTGGTAAGATCTATTTTTAGTGCATTTGTCTATTTTGTGTAATAAACAAGTTTATTACCGCATATGCCGGTTATCTGTTTCTTTTGCTCGTTTATTACCACCAAGAACCTGAGCAGAGCTTGACACCCTGACATTGCTGGTGATTATGTGCAGGTGGTCTAAATTAGCAAAGATTCACTGTTTTCTGGCTTATCCTTTGCGGGTAGTAAGTATGTGTACACACCTGTATCACCTTGGCCGTGTTTTTCACACCGTAGCATCTTGTAAAGTCTGGCTGCTTACTGGGCAAGGTCGATGCCATCTCACCTTGTCCAATGGCAGTTTTGAGTTGCAGGACTGTGAGAGTGCAGACACCTGACTGTCCATTTGATTCCACCACTGTGGATTGATACACAGCAGTGTAACCACTGATGGGTCCATTTTGGGTTTCCCAAACTTTTCTTTTCTGGTACCATCATGTCCAATATCTGCACATACCTGAGACTTGATGTCTCAAACTTTCTCACCTCCCATGGAGGCTGGAGCGACTTTGCACTGGACATGAATCACTCTGATAACCCCTTACTGGGGATCTCAACCCAGTACTCAGAAGTGACACAAACAGCCAAAAAGCATGATGCTAAATAGCTGCTAAATGGCTGTTGGTCATGGCTCTCTATGCCGTTTTGGAAGCTTCCAAAGTGAGGTTTCATTCCCTTGAACTGCAACACTCAGCTCTTAAGAAAGAAATGGGCTTGCAGGCATCTGAATGTTTAAGGAAAGAGCAGCGACTGGAAGAAGAACTTCAGTCGCTGCACAGTAAGAACAAGACTCTTTTGCGCTGTACTGTACAGAATAATGATCGAGAGTTGTGCATGTTGAGGGAGGATTGTGATAGGTTGAAGCAGATAAGAGACAGGTGTTTCAAATGAATGATTTGTTGAGTGATAGGAATGAAGCTTTGCATGAGGAACTTGACGAGATGAGAGAGGACCTAAAATGGGTAAGTGAAGAGTTGGATAGAGAACTTAGGGACAACAGTGAATTGAGCACTGCGTATAGACTGTTACAGAAACAGGTTGCAAAAGGTGTTGAGCAGAACATTGCAAAAGCTAGTCACAAATGATGTATAACTAAGATGGCGAAACTGCGTCATCAGCGAGAGGTGTTGGCTGGTCACATCAAAGCACAATGGGTGGGTTTCATTACACACCCACTGACATTATGTCATCCGGAGATAACAATTCTGGTGACAACAACAGCCAAGATGGTGCCTAGACACACCCTCAATGTGGCCCAGTGTCCATCTGTCATCCACAAGATGCTGGATTCCTATGCTGTACCTGCACAACCCTATGTCATGAGAGATATGATGACTGTCACATGCTTCCAAGAAGGTGACTCCCCATGATGGGGGGAAATTGAGGCCTAGCCCCTCCGATTGCTGTTCTAAAAAAGGAGGACAGAGAGGAGATCGATTGGATGATTGAGGCTGCCCTCAATAGGACTGAGATGTCCGAGGAGCAGAGACAGGTCTTCCAGCAGCATGGAAAACATGTTGAAGGAAGCAGCTGCTCAGCAGTCGCTTGTCCATACTGTGGCTGACGCCACAGCAGAGGCCACCCTTTGAGGTACACAATCCCACAACCCTTTTCTTTTTCCTGCTCAACATCCCATAATTCAGACTAATCTCTTTCAGGTGGCTCACTCTGTGCAGCAGATGACTGATAGTATAGGCTGCATACCCCCCAATGAAAATCTCAACTGTCATTTGGAAAAAAAGTTTGTTCCAAATGCGAGATGCTCAGTCTACCAGCAGGCTACCAAGTATAAGTACTCTGGCAGACTGTAGATCCCAGCTTTTGGTCAAAACTCCCAGATACCATTTGCCAAGCCATGGATGCATCTTTTGATGACATCACAGCAGAACTCATTGCTGCACACTCCCCAGATGTGGTAGGCATTATGTAGCCCAGCCTGTCAAACAATTTGCCAAGGAGAGTCCTACGTTTTACCACCAGAGATTATGGTTGGCCTACCATACTGGCAAGGTGATATCACAAGAAGTAGCCCAAATTGAATACAATACCTTGTTCATTCTGAACATGATTCCGTCCATGCGTGACAAGGTCAAGTCTGTGGTTTACCCCAGAACTGATAAATTTGTGGACATTCTCACAAGGATGGAGTGTGTCTACCAGCTCTACCTCCGCGATCTGAATTCCAGCTCAAAAGCTAAGGTGGCTATGGTACAATCTACTGGCTAGCCCACAACCCACTATATAGTGGAGGGCAAGGCCCAGGACAAAAAAGCTGTGCCCTCGGATGATAAACAAAACTAAAAGTTGGTGGGGGATTAGGAATTGCAACCAAAATTGGAACAGTTAGAACTGGAAGAACCCCAACTTCAATCAGAATGATAATTGGGGCAATCAAAATTATCGACAAAGCCTTTCCTACTGTGATGTGGTAGAGGAGAACAACAACCTCTGTACTCTTGTTGAGAAAGTCCAATCAGTGGCCGAGGCTATCCAAAAGTGGGTCATTGCAGCATTAGCTCTGGCAACCCAGTCCCTACAAGACCAAAGAGATATGGAAACTTCCTCGGACCAGGCTACACCAGGCCCAGACCCTGAGGCCTTCTCCATTGCAACAACTACCAGTACCCAAACTTCCTTGTTTCCTATGCAGGACCTGGAAGAAGCCAGGCAAGATCCTGCTGGCCTACATTTTCAGGACCCACCTGAAGACAACAGCAATAGTTCTGATTGACAACTACAGGCCCCAGTCCATATTGTGAACAAGCCCAGAATTGACACAAATGGAAGGCCTTGCACCAGGCCATGGTTGGGGGCTGCCAAATGGTTGTATTACTAGATACAGGCATAGCTGCATCTGTATTACATCATGAGGATCCAGCTAATTATTCTTGGTCCACCGGATGGAGGATCAGTGCTCAAGGCATAGATGGCACTAGATTGTCTACCTATCATTCCATTGTATTTCCTGTGGTGTTAGGTAGCCTCAGCTTGAACCACACTTATGACATTATAGTATTGCATCATCACCCTACCATCATAGGAAATGATTTCCTAGCACTACATGGCTGTGTACTGGATTTGGCCAACATGCTCTTGATCCAAATCAGGGGATAATACCATGCGGTCATGATTCCTGATTCTCACATGGTTGCCACCATTGTGGTCAATGACAAGGAATATGATATCATAGCTCTATTCCAGACACACGAGTTCTTCAAAGAACTTTTACCCATTCTGCAGAAGCACCTTGATGCCTTCACAATGCACAAACATGACTGTGGGAGAATGCAATCCATCATCGAAAGTCAAAACCCAGCACATGACAGGCAAAGGCAATACCCTTTTCCTGCCGAGGCCCTACCATCACTCAGAGGAAACATTCAGTCACTCCTTAGGCAAGGTGCTTCAGGCCTTGACTGCTAACACCCATTTGGTCAGTGAAAAAGCCCAGTGCATCTTGGAGACTCACTGTTGATTACAGGGGATTTAATCAAGTCACTCCTAGCTGCTCCCCTACAGTAGCCTCAGCACCAGATGTGCTCAAATTGCTAACCTTAGATCATAGGTGGTTCAGCGTCCTTGACATCTCCAATGGGTTTTGGTCAATGCTGCTTGCTCAGGGAAGCCAATACAAATTTGCATTCACCTTTAAGGTTCGATAGTACAACCCCATGGTTTTCACAACAGCCCTTCTCTTTTCCATCTACACATGATGGATGCCTTGCAGGGTTTCTCAGTCCCACAATGTCTTCTGCAGTATGTGTATGACTTACTCCTGGCAACTGCCACCAAGGAACAACACCTTGACCTCATTGATGAATTGATGAATTACTGACTCTCTTACAGAGAGCAGGCCTCACAATCCTGCAAAAGCACAACTGTGCCAGAAAGAGGTAATCTTTCTTGGCCTGTATATCACAGAACAAGGCAGAAACCTGGCCTGAAAGAAGATCCAAGGCCTAAAAGATTTGCCACTTCCTAAAAGTGTGGCAACACTCAGACATTTCCTGGGAATGGGCAACTATTCCAGGGATTTCATACAAACATATGAAGAAGCCAGCAGAAGAAGGCTATTTGGATATCAAGTCTGGACGTTTCCTGGACTTGGGGTCCCATTCACACTAATGCTGTGACCCTTCTGAAACAGGCTTTAGCCTCTGCTCCAGCATTAGTCAACTCCAATCCAGCTTTACCTTTCCATCTGGAATCTGCTACTTCAGACATAGCCATGTCTTTAGCACTTGCCTGAAAGGTTACACTTTGAGACCCATTGCCTATGCTTCCCAGATGCTGTCCCCAATGGAACAGAAGTGCAGTCTTTGTGAAAGAAACCTTCTGGCTACCTACTGGGCTGTCAAGCATTTTCTGTTCATCATTGGGTATTCACCCATCATTTTGCATACCAATCACACTCCCCTTCTTCTCTAGGACCATGACATACAGATCCACACTGCCAAAATGCCCTCAATTTTAGCCCATGGACTTCTGTACCAAGGAGACCTGCATGACTGCTCACTCCAACCTCCTGATTTGCCTGATCCAGGACCTTTTCTTCCTGCTACTCCAAAGCTCCTTGCTGACACCTCCCTGCATCATATCTTTACTGATATCTCTGCCTCATACTACCAAGGAGAACAGATGGCTGGATTTGGAGTGCTCATCATGCACCCTGATGGTAACACTGTTCATGCTTCCAAACACTGCAGTGTTGCATCTTCTCAGTACGCAGAACTGGCAGCTGTGGCCTGTGCTCTTGAACTGATACATCATGGTACCACAGATACCATAATATTTACAGAGTCTAACTGAGTCTGTTGCTCTCTAACTGAATTTGTACCATTCTGCGAGAAGAACTCCTTTGCATCTTCTGATGGCACCCCTGTGAAATGCAGAGCTCTCTTTGTGTACATTCACAACTTGACTCAACAGTTCATCCACAAAGTGAAGGCACATTCAAAATCTGACCCATACCATGTTTTCAACAATTGAGCAGACGCTCTTGCAAAAGAGGGTGCTTGAGGGGGGACACATGGGAGATGGATCACCCTGTGGCTCAGGCAGCTGTAAAAATAACTGCCACAAAGAAGAAAACTGAATCTTTTGTGCCACTGGACTTGTCCACAGCACAAAAATCTGACCCTCAGCTGAAACAAGTGTTCAGATTCCTAGACAAAGGAACTGAACAAGAACTGCCTACCCACAACCCTTACAAAAGAAGCATTGAGATCTGAGTTCATCCATCAGGGCCATGACACCCTGACTGGTGGACACCAGGGGGTGGAGAATACAGTCCAGAGGCTGAAATCTGTGGGTTGGTGGCCTGACGTCACTAGGGAGGTCAAACATTACATCTAAAATTGTCTAATTTGTGCACAGAACAATCCAGCTCCAACCAAATGAAATGCCAAACTACTTCCCCAGAGACAATCTGATCTGTGGACCAATACCAGCAGAAACAAGTATGAGCTTGTAGTCACTGACCTATTCTCCAAATGGGTCGAGGCCTTTCCCACTCAAAAATGCACCACAAAGGCAACTGCAACAGCCCCGGTAGAAGAATTATTTTCCAGGTGGGGCCTACCTCTTAAGGTAGACTCTGATCAAGCAACCAGTTTTACAGGTGAGTTGATGCAAGAAACACTCAAACTTCTTGGTGTACACCAGAAGTTCCACATACCTTACCACCCACAATCCTCAGGTCAGGTAGAAAGAGCTAACAGATGGATAAAGTAAATGCTATTAAAATTTATTGAGGACAATCCCAAGGATTGGGATTCCCTTTTGCCTTTGCTCCTTATGGCAATTAGGGGTACTCCTTTAGCCACCACCCAGTGCACATCCTTTGAGGTGATGACTGGTAGAACCATGAGATTACCTGAGCACCTGTTGATTGACTTAAACACACCCAATGCAGACAGAGTGTCTGTAGACACTCATGTTGCAAAACTCAGAGATGATATCATCAAAATCCACCTGTAGGGGGGTGTAGCCAACAGCCGAGCTGAGAGCAGCTTCCCCACGCAGCTATGCAGACAGAAGCAGATTATCTTATCAAAATATCTTTTGAATGCTACAAAGCTACTCATAAATAGCATCAATTAACAGTACAGCTTCTGAGCCATTGAACAATCTAAAATCTTTGGCTGTAGTAAGACTAAAACTGGAGATATGGTTCTTGGGAACAAGGTGGGAGCCAATATGGAGGGAGTGCATCAGAAAGAGTTGAGGGCGGGTGGCAGCAAGGATCAGAAACCCAGTGAAAGGGAGCAAGATCAAACCCAGCCATCCAATGCAGCGCTTCTATGAGCCATCCAGGGTCTGGACCAGAAGATGGAGGAATTTAATGCAGAACTAAAAATGTTAAATACTAAAGTGGGAACCCTGGCTGAAGATACCAAAGATGTGACAAATACATCAGAAAAAGCCTTAAGTGTCGCATCGGGACTAACCAAAGAGAATGGCCTTTTATGCCGAAGACTGGAGAATCTGGAGAATGTAGTTGATGCAAATAATATCCGTGTGCTGGGCTTGCCTGAGGGGATGGAGGAAGAACATCCTAAAGCATTCATGAAGGACTGGTTAAAAACCTTGTTAAACTTAGAGGAGGACATAGCCATTGTTAAACTCTACTGGATCTCACCGCGTGGCAGCAGGCCTGAGCAGCTACCAGAGAGCCTATTCCATGTACACTTATAATGAAATTATTTACACCAGAGGACAGAGAGAGAGAGAGAGATTGGATCCTCTGACAGGCCAAAAACCTTAGCCCACTTCAATGGGAAAATTCAAGGGTGCACCTATTCCCAGACTTAAGTTATGCCACCAGAACCTGGAGGAAGAGTTTCGATGCCATCAGAGATCGCCTCTGGGCGCTGGGAATCCACCATGTTCTTCTCATGCTCGCGAGTCTGAGGATTCTCTATGGTGGAAAAAATTATCAGTTTTCCAGTATGATGGAGGCAGCTAAACTTATCAAAAAGATTGAGACTCAATTTTCAGCTCAGGGCACCAACTCGGATATGGATGGTGAAGAAGCAGCCTGCAGTTAAAACAGGAGTCCAAGGTATTATGGCCTGATTGAGAGTTCAGGGCAGAGAAGTATGTGCACCAGACATTTCCATCATCTGAGAGACTATTTTACAAATGATTGACATATCTTTTATGTAATGGGGATTATTACTTGTTCCAGGAGCCTTCTCACATTTTTGGGGGGCTACCAGATCTCTTTGAGGAATTTCATATGGTGCCAAAAAATGCAAAATGGTTAGTTCACAACTTACTCTCTGTATGCTTCACCTCAGACTTTTGCCTGTGCCAATTACCAGTACTGGGCAGTGGATTTATGTTGGGAACCAGTCAGTCTTACACTGTACTGCCTACTTAAGCCTGCCATATATAGGGAGGAAAGACTAATAATAAAATACAGTAGTTTCCTGTCAAGGAACTATAACAGCTGAATGCCTTATTTATGTTGGCTTAAAAAATACATATGGAGCAGTCTGATGTTAAATGCAAGTAGTGTTGTTTAAATAACATTCATTGTTACACATGATCTGTGTTCTGTTCTGAATCTGTCTGGGAAAGTGATGCTTAAAATTTTTTTTATACCAAAGTTTGCAGGGTGGGACACTTAACCCTTTAAAAAGGAGCATGCATTTGTTTGAACATATCTTATGTCCTAGCTCATGGCTGCAGTGGCCTATGTTGGACTAATTGATGTGAACATTATTACTTCTATGGAACATGGATTAAGCTGAAATATGGTAAAGATAAGCTAACCCTCACGTGGAGTAACCTAGTACAGGGGTGATTTTGTTTTAAGTGTTACTGTAAAAATGGTGTGCCTGCCTAATGCAAGTTTACCATGCTGATATGAATGCCTGTAGGTGGATGTATGTAATGTACTCTTACATAAAATGAATAAAACATAAGTTCAAAACAACAAAAACAAAAAAAGAACCCACTTGTATGCTGCACACTGTATGGGCAAGGCCCAACAACAGTCCAAAATTCACTTTGACAAACACACACAAGAGATGGACTGGCAAGTTGGAGATCAGGTAATGGTACTCAGATCTGAAGACCCTACACATCCCTTCTCCAATAAATGGGAAGGACCCTACCCCATCATCAACAAACTCAGTCCCACAGTCTACCAAGTTAGACTCATTCAGCAGAAGAACCCCACTGATAAATGGCTGCATGTTAATCAGCTCAAGTTGTATAACGAAAAATAATTACTTTTCCTAACCCTTGTAATGGGGAGACGTCCCCATTATAAAGCTCTGAATCATCCAGTTTATCTGTGTTTCACTCCTAATTTTATTTTTACGACTGTTGCGCAACAGCAAGCTTTTTGTATCCTTTAATTTTATTCTATTTCCCTACTCTGCTATTCTTTTGAATGGTATTCTATGGTGAGCTGGCCACTCTTCATATGTTCTATGTTTGTCCTGCTTTAGCTATTTATTTTTTCATCAGGATGTCAGAAGAGCGTCTCTTCTCCTGCATTTAATCAGCACAAGGAAGCTGCGCATACCTAACAGAACTAGGCGACGTCTAAACCGACTGAATGGGACAGTCGAAAATATATGTCCGTTAAATAAAAAAATAGCCCTTTCAGTCTGTAGGTTGTGGTGTTCTGTTTCAAATACAAAGTATATCATGGGGTGAAAATTCAAGCCCGTATACTGCATTGTGCTACAAGTGCTTTAACTAGAATCGAGCTTTCTTAGAGTTCACTCTGTAGAGCCTCGTCAGATATTGAGCGGCCAATAGAAAGAAAGTTGCTTAAGCCTTATATGATTTTACTACTTTCAGTTAGAGGAATTAGAAGTTTGACATTTCAAAGGGGGAAATGAAATAATTATTAATGTTTTGCTTACTATACCGGGAGATGGTGCCTTAGGAATGAAGTACGCTCACTATTGTTTCTGTCTTGGTATCACATGGAATCTTCCCCTTCCTTCATTCAGTATACTAAAGAAGCTGGCCGGCCATTGTATCACAATCTTATGGCTGAATGAAGTGGGAGGAGCTTCACTGCGGTTGATCAAGGAAACAAAGAGCTTTAAGTATACAATATTTAATTTCTTTCTGTATGAGGGGACATGATTCTGTGTTAGTATAAACACTGAGGCCCAGATATTCAAAAGGGTTGCGCCATGCGCAACAGGGTTGCGCATGCGCAAGTCCAAAACCGCGCCATTTTGCGATATTCAGAAGGAGGCAGTTGCGCCCCTGAAAACATGCTGAGCAACAGCGCAATGAAAATGAAGGCATGCGCAACCGAAGGGGGCGGATCCATGCATAAAGACCGCAATGCGATATTCAAAGACTTGCACGATGCGCAATAGCGGCACAGCCGGAAATTGCGCACTAGCGGAAATGAGCCAAAATAAAAAGGCTCAAGGAAGCGGCACAAAAATGCTACCAGGCTGCCAAGCGGGGAGAGAGAGAGAGAGAGACAGAGACAGACAGACAGACAGCAAAGGGCAAGGAAAGTGTCCCATAGTCTGTAGAGGCCAGCGGGGTGCCCGGTAGCAGTCAGGACAGTGGGGGTAACACAGCAACACCAGCCGGGGGGGTCAGAAGCCAGGGAGATGGACAGTGCCAGTTTCCACATGGAAGCTGTAATGAGGGGAGTGAGAATGCATGCTGCAGGGGGACGTGGCCATGGAAGGGCCCATCGGCGGTACGCCCCCGACAGGCGGTACTGTGCCTGCATCAGCTTTGAGCGCCGTACACAGATGTAGAGATCGGGCTGGTACCGCCTGAACAGGGCAATACTGAGACGGCTCTGTGAGCTGTGCAGTGATGTGATGCAGGCACCCCACGACGGAGTCACGCCTGTCGGTGGAGACCAAGGTGACAGCCTGCATGTGCCTGCTCACCATGGGCACCTTCCAGAGGCCGACAGAGGACACCACAGGCATCACACAGTCGGCCACGCCACGCATCCTCACCCAATTCCTCAGCGCACTGCCCCACATGCTGCGGAGTACATCCATTTCCCCAGCACCGCTGAGCAGGCATCACAGCAAACATGCAGGAGTTCCACAGGGTGGCACGCGTATGCCTGGGCGTGCTAGGGGCCATAGACTGCACCCATGTGGCCATCTGCACGCCACCTGGCCCCGATGGCCACGCATATCGGAACAGAAAGGGATTCCCTAGTGTCAACTGCCAGGTGGTGTGTGATGCCATTGGGCACATAATAAATGTCTGTGCCACACACCCTGGTGGAGCACATGATGCCTTCATATGGTATCAGTCTGCACTGTGCCATCGATTCGAGAGTGGGGACATCCCCACAGGACATCTAGTGGGTGAGTACACATGTATGGAATGCAAACTCTGGGCGAGGGTGGAATGCCACAGGTGCCATGGTAGTGGCACACAGGAGATGGCCAATATGGACCTGAACATGACACTGATCTCCACTATCTCCACACAGGTGACTGGATACCCACCCGTCCCTGGCTGCTCACACCGCACTGCGCCCCATGACCCCAGCGCAGCTATGCTATAATGAGGCACATGCCGCACACGCAACATCATAGAGCGGTGTTTGGGATGCTCAAGGCACGCTTGATGCCTAGACACCTCCGCAGTGCCCTACAGTACAGCTCCCAAAAGGCCTGTGGATATTCCTGGCCTGTTGCATCCTGCACAACATGGCCAAAGACCATGGGATAGCCGACAGGTCGAACAGGGGACAGCGATGGGGCGCCAGTGGTGCCGGTGATGATGGTGATGAGCAGCCCCCTAGGATGGAGGGACCCCGACTGATCCGCGGGCCCAGCTGCACCGGGACACCATCACAGAGGAGCACCACGCACAACACAGGTAAGTCAAGGGACATGTGCAAACCAACACTGTCCATGCGCAAACCACAGGCACACAGGAACACACCATGGGGTGCATGACGGTCAGGAGTGGAAGGGTCCAGGCATACAAACACCCCATCAGGGAGGGGGTGAGTACTCATATGGACACACACACACACCAGGCACAGAGCGATATGGGCAGATGCACAGCACTGCAGAACCGACATTGCTAACACACAGCACCACTGACCACCCCCACCACCCGCATTGTCCAAGTACGTGTCAGAACCTGGGCACCCTTGCACCTTGGTGTACAGTGCAATGCAGGCATCATCATGCACACACACCTGTGGACAGCAGTTGGAGGGTGTGCAGGTGGTCCGTGTGTCGGCGTGGTGAGCAGAGCACCCAGCAGTGCACTGCCCACCATGACACACATTGCACACATGGCAGCACCAGACAGGGCCCGCACTGGGAGACAGCTCAGTCATGTAGCACTGTCCCACGGCCACCGCGGATGCGTGGGCGGCCCCGCCGTGACCCAACAGCATGGGCAGGCTGAGCAGGGGCCACATGGGGTGGCACTGTTGCACCACCAGGGGTCCCACTGCATGAACATGACCTTGCCCGCACAGGGGTCTGCAGCATGCCGAACAAACCTGCACCAGGGGTGCTCGGGATGCCCACAGCAGAACCCGGCGTCGACAGGCCTGGTGTCGCACGATGCCGGGAACGGGGAGTGGAGAGTGCACTGTGTGGGGTGTGCGGTACAGGAGCACCTGACTGTGTGCCCAATGCATCCACGACAGAGACCACTGCCTGGGTCAGCCTGTCAATGGCGGCGGTCACATCCATCCGCATACGGACCAGCTTGGCTCGGTCCCGAGCACACTCCCTGCTGTGTCAGCTCCACGGACACAGACAGTGCCTCCACGGACCTTGCAACCCGCCTCTGCAGCTGTACTGATTCCTGCAGCAGGTGGGTGTGCTCGTCCAATGGGTACTGTGCCCCAACGGCATCCTGACCCCCAGGGTGTGGACGGTCCTGATGCACAACACCCCTTGAGGGTGGGCACTGTTCGCCAGGACCAGGAATGGGCGGATCAAAGGGCGGTGGACATGTGCCACTGCTTGACACTGTACCCCCAGACCTGGTGGGTGACTGCTGCTGCTGCCCCTCCAACCGCTGTGCCCCCAGGTCCACTCATTCCACCGCTGTGCTGACAACAGTGCCAGACACCTGCACAGCCACTGGTGCTGCCCCACGGTGCTGACAGGCACAGCCTGGGACCGTGCCAGCATGCTGGTACACAAGTTGGAACCAGACAGGCCCAGGGGCACGTGCTGGCCTGCCGTGTGTCCGTCATGGGACACACAACCATCACTGCCCATTGCAGGCCTTCTATCATCAATGGTGCAGGTACGTGCTACTGCCATGGTCACAGCGTGCTGGCATGCTTGCATGCCAGACTGCTGAGACACAGGCTGTGCACCCCCGCACCCGTATCACTGACACCAGAGTTTGCGGCCCAGCGTGCATGCTGCTGCAGTGCCTGCTGGCTGGTGGTGGAGGTGGATGGACCCTCCTCCATGTCCAGCAGGTCAGCATCACTGTCTGGACCCACCACCACCATCTCCTGAAGATGAACAGGATCTGTAACAGAAAGAGAGTACATGTGAGTGCATGAACAACTGCCCCCCAAACACCACCACCATGTCATACCGCAGTGATGGGCTTCCACCTGTCTGGAATCCTCTGCCTGGACGCCTCAATGGCGCCTAGCTGCATGGCTGCGACCAGTGTCTCCCTCAGTTGGGGCAGCTGCAACACCACTGGCGGGCCCCGCCAGTGCCAGCATGTGCCGCCTGAAGGCTGCCACCTTCTCCTTCAACCTCCTGCGGTCTGTCCCCATCTTTTCTTGCATTCCTGCACGGAGCGCTGGTGGCTTTGTGCAGGTTAACGGCCCGGAAGTACCCTCCCATGCAGCCCCGACGGGACTGAGGGGTGCCCTCCGTCCACTCAGCACTGGCTCTCATCCAGGTAGGCCTGGAAGAGAGCCTCCGCTCTGCTGCTGTAAAGTTGGGCCTCCTCCTACGCCACCGCCCCTCACCCTCACAATGACTCTGCTCGGTCATGGCGATCTGTATGGGGGAAGTGGACACCTGTCACTGTGCAGTCTACAGCATTTTCCCATGACCATCGCCCTGAACATCACACAGCATGCAACTCACCTCTCACCTGCAGTAACCGAATCTGGCCAACGCAGCCCAATGTCGCACATTTATAGCGCAATACATGCAAATTAGAGTGGAGCAACTATAATGACATGCAAACGCGCTACCGCGCTCTTGAATGGCTGATCAGATGATTTGCATGTGTCGCTGAATATCGCGAATCTGCGCTTTGCTAATATGGAAGAGTCGGCTGAGCCAATGGCGCAGATCTGTGCCTGTGTGGTACACTGCATTGCGCATGCCCAGATAGCTTACACAGGTGTCTGTCACGCTGCTGATGTGCTGAGTGCGATCGGCAATTCAGGCCATGGCCACCATTGTGCCAGTGGCGCTACAGCAATGGGCACTATATGGCGCTGTGGCACTACTGCGCAATACTCCACTGTGGCACTGGTACACAGCTGGTTGGTCGCGCAGGATGCCTATACATCAGATGGCGCTGTGCGTAGCCTTGCGCCATTGCCCATGACCTTGTGTATGACCTTTGGCCCCTGGCACTGTTCGCCTGCCATGTGTATGTCCCTATTGCGCTGTCTGGTGACAGTGCTATGTGAAGTGACGGCGCTGTTCGAACAGCGCGATTGGAGCCTGTGGTGGTCTATTGTGCAACATCTCCACGAGGGGTTACGGCGCAGCTGGGTGCCATATTGCCTGCTGTAAAGTTGGTGCCATGGCTAGGAGGAGGGCGGTGTCCTGGAGCCAGCTTGAAGTGGCCAACCTGGTGGCCCTAGTTGAGCCACACTATGATGGCCTTTATGGTGAGGTGCCCCTCACCAGTGCAAGGACTGAGGTGTGGCAGCAAGTGGCCACTGACCTGGTGGGGGTCACTGGACAGTGCCGGTCTTCTGAGCAGTGCCGGCACCGGTACAGTGACCTCCGCCGGAGGGAGCCAGAGCTTTTAGCGCGGCTGCATTCACTTGCCAGGCGGGGTGTGGTGCCTAGGCCAGGTGGGTGTGCCATCTATGCACCTGTATTATCTGTAGGGGTGTGTGTGTGTGTTTTGGTGGCTGTGCATAGGTGATGGTTTGGCCACGGTTGGCTGTGTCAGTGTGTGCAGCTGTGAGATGAATGGGTATGGCTGTGTGGGCAGGCACTGTCACTGGGGCAGGGGGCAGTCTGCTTTTGAGTCACACTGATGTTTGTCTCAACATATGTCTCCCACAGGCCGGGATGTGAGGATGCAGGGCAACAGTGATGAGGGCCATGCCAGGGACCCGGTGCCAGCAGGGGTTGGACCCCACCAGCAGCAGCAGCACCAGCAACAGCACCAATCAGAGCTGCTTGAGCAGTGTGAGTATCATGACTTCATGGATGCTATTGCATGCTGGGGGGGGCAATAGCCCTGCACAATACAAACATGCAGGAAAGGGGAGGTCATAATTCCACTATACAAGACACTAGTGAGGCCCCACTTGCAGTACAGTGTACATTTCTGAGACCATACCTACGTAAGGACGTGAGTGGGCAGAGAAGGTTCAGAGGAGAGCAACAAAGATGGTGCATGGCTTGTATCACAACTCCTATGGAGACAGGTTGAAGGAACTGAACCTGTACTCCTGGAGGAGAGGAGGGAGAGAGGATATGATAGAGACATACAAGTATCTTACAGGGTGGAACAGAGTGCAGGGAAACACTATTTTGAAGTGCAAAAGATGTTCCAGGACTAGAGGGCATGGGATGCACTTGGAGGGAGGATGATTCAGAGGAAACATGAGCAAGACTTTCTTCACAGAACGGGTGGTGTACAAGTGGAACACCCTGCCAGAGGGAGTGGTGGGGGCTGACACACTCACGGGATTTCAGACTGCACGGGATAGACATAACAGAATTCTTGAGGTCAGGGGTAAGGGGCAACAGACTTCTAGGTAAACAAAGTAACTTACAGGCTGAAATGGACTGACTGTGTGGGCCATAGGCCCTTATCTGCCGACACTGGCTATGTATCTATGTCTGTAGGCACGACACAGGTGACATGCATCACTGTCCAGTTTCACAGCACGTCTGTGTATGCATCACTGGTGGTCCATGCATGCACTGGGCACATAGCTGAGTAACTGGCATCGCACCACGTGCCACGCCACTTGCCAGCCTTGTTTGTGCTGTGATGGACATGGGCAGTGTGTGTGCAGGTGCGATAGCTGGTGCCGCTTGTTCTGTGAGATGGCCATGTGCATGTTCATGTGGGTGGGTGCATGCCATCACAGGTGCGGACATTGGGCTATATGGCTTGCAGGTTGGGTGGTGTTCAGGGTTGTGGTCAGTCACAGCCATTGACTGTGTTCCCATTTTCCTAGGCCTCGAGGTTCTCCATCGATGGCGAGGGATGTCAAGGGCCATCCGACAGCTTGTGGCCCACAACAGCAACATCCTGCAATCAATACACCGCCATGGCGTGTGGAGGAGGCGCAGGAACTGCAAGACACCAGCAGGAGGACGGTGGCCGGCTGGCCCATGACCTCTTCCTTCCCACTTCTCCCATCCCTACCACCCTGCCTTCCTCTCCAAGTTTGTCATCCCTACCCTTGACCAACCCTACCTTGTACCTGTCCCCCCTTGTAAATAGTTGTACTTGTTCTTGTTAATGTTTGTTGTGTTGAAATACATTTTTATATTTTATATGAATAATGTGTTGGTCTCTGATTGCAGCTGCCTATGGGTGCTCAGTTGCAGGGTGTACATGCCATCTGGGCTGGTATGGTCCTGGGTATGTGTGTGTGTGTGTGTGTGTGTGTGTGTGTGTGCATGGGGAGGCATCTCCAGCATGGCAGTGACTTTCGGTTGGTCTTGCCATCTGCTGCCACCCACTGCTGGGTGCACAGGGTGTGTCTGGCTTGTAGGCTTCTGTGCTGCATGGGGTTGACGTGTGCTGGGGGGGATGCATGGTTTCCTGCAGTGCCAGTCACTGCACATAGGTGGTGTCTTGGGGTCACAGTGCAGGGTGTGCTGTGTGTACGGGGGGCTGATGTGCACTGTGGTTGTCAACCCCCTGTGTGTGGCACTCTCAGCCTGCCAGTGGTTGTGCTGGGGTGTCATGGCTCTGCTATGCTTTGTTGGCTTGTTCCCATGGGCAAGTAGATCATCCGTCCCACCCCCAGTGATGCTGTGCTTGGGGTGTGCAGGTGTGGTGTGGGTTCTGCAGTGTGCTCCTGTGCCCATGTGTGGCATGGCTGGCGGTGGGCCCCAGCCTGCCTCCCTGGATGTGCAGTTCCATTGCTCTGGGGGGGGGGCTCTGCTTGCGCTATGGCACCTCTGGAATGCTCAGCTGGGCTGCCCTGGTTGTGCCATAGCGCAACATTTTGGCTCAGCTTCTCCTTCCTGGTTGCGCTATGGCGCAGTATGTGTGATATTCAGACATTGGTTGCTTGCGCAATTTGTTCTGCTCCATGTTTGAATATTGCACCTGTTGTGCATTTGCGCAACTGGTTTGTGCTTGCTCCTGCTGTTGCGCTCATTTTGAGCGCAGTTTGAATATCTGGGCCTGTATGTGTGTATTGTAAATAAATATTATGGTTAAAGAAATAATTACTGTATGATAAATCAAAATTGAGGAGGAGCTTTCTGGTCACCTGACTTACACTGGGGATATAATGTGCTGTTGTTGCAGCATAGATTCAGTGAGTGTTGGGCAGCCTAAGACCCAACAGTCCTCTAGCCTTTTCTAGAGGAACCTTTTCTGAAGTTACCTTGGAAGTTTATTTTGTTACTGGAAAATCTGTTCAGTTTGCCATTATTTTCATATTTTGTTTCAATTTGATTTTTTGACAAATAAATTAGACTTTTCTGATTTCTGAAAAATTTGGTGTCCGAGTCATCTATCCCACACCTTCACAACCCCATTGGGTGGAATTGTACCTATTTTTCTTTTTCCCTTACAGGTATACCAGCAAGATGGCTCTCTTGCTGCTGTTCCTCATTGCAGGAATCTTCCCAGTTGTTCATTCCCAGGATGCAGCACAAGCTGCATGCATCAAGTGACTCCGTCAGCACCTTGATCCACCTGCACATCCCCACCTTGACTTCCATCCACCACGAAACCTTCGCCCACGCAATGCACCTCCCTCCATCACCCCAGAAGGAGTCAGCATTGATGTTCCCAACAAACTGATCACTGTTCAGGAAGGCACGTACACCTACCTGACTGCCATGGTTGTGACACCCAACAAATCATCCCTCCAAATTAAATGGCAGACTGACAGTAATGGGCAGACACTTCCTGTTGCCTGCCTTTACAAAGCACTTTCTAAGGTTGTCCCAATAGTAGAATCACCACAAATGGTACACTGTCCATTCACCAAGCTAATTATAGACCTTCTTAATTGTTTAATTAGTATTTCAGAAAGACCTTTGAGCATGAGCTCTTTTACAAAGGTTCCACCTCAGGGTGGACAATAAGACAATACACATATTCAGTGGTTACAGAGGCCTGATCATTAGGCATTAAAGAGCGATTACATGACAATTAGACAAATAGGAGAAAAAAAACTGAGCAACTGTAATTGAATACTAAGCTATTTTTAATTGGTTGCCCTAGGTAGCACACCCCTGGAAACCTCCAAATCCGTTGATGGACTATGGCAGAGTAACTGCATAGGGTTTAATGCTATCCCAGATGGCAAGAGGCTGGGTGACAGTGAAACAAGGGGGATTGGGTTTGAAACCAACCGCAGAGAGCGAGAGGTGGGGGGATAGTGAAATGGGGGGTGCTGTGATGGGGGAGCAGCTCTGCAGGGCTTTATCGAATATGGTGTGTGTGTGCGGGGGTTGGGGGGGCAGTATCAAGTGCATTTAAAGAGGACTGATAGCTTACTTAAGCCCTTGGCTAAGCTGGAAGGGAGGCACATTCTGGTTTATATAATCTTACTGCTTTGATTGATCCTACCTTTTGTGATAAATATTCAGAAGACTCTGCAAGAGACTTTTTTGTTCACAATTATATGACTGCGGCAGCTATGTTTCTGCCTGTAGTACCCCCTACTGAAGCAGAACTTACTGATTGTCCTCCACAGGAACCTGGACTGCTTAGTGATCTTACAGGCACACTTGTGAATAATGTGCAATTTATGCATGTTCCAGTTTTTTTTTAATCTTACCCATTGGAATATGGCTAAATTTGGTATGTGTTCTAAAACTAACACTTCTAAGTTCTTCAGCACTATGTTATTAGATAGTATTGCTGCATACTTGCTGCAGAATCTGGGGAAGGGAAGCAGGCAGGTGGAAATATAGGGGGAATACTAGTACTGGGGGATTCAATACTTGGGGGGTAAGGTGGGGCAGCAAGAGGAAAAGGCACAGCTGTATATTGGTGGAGGCCATGCCAGGGATGACAGCTGAAAGAGTGGGTCAATCAGTTCTGAAATATGCTAGGAGGGGAAGGGAGAGACCTCATTTAATTGTACATCTGGGGAAAAACGACCTGGCTGATAGCTTATTGGAGGTAGTCCAAAGGAGGTTTGAGGAGCTGGGAACATTATGCGAGGGGGAAGGTAGATCAGTAACTTATTTTGAGGTATTGTCAGTGTCCAAGGTAAGCACCACCAGAAAACAAAGGATCAAGGAGTTTAATGATTGGTTAGGAAAATGGTGTCATACCAAAGGGGACAGACCTGGGAGGACAGTAGTCTATACGCTAAGGACAGCACCTAAATGAAGAGAGCAAGAAGGTGCTAAAACAGAAGCTTGGGGAGTACATTGAGACAGCTGGGCATTTAAACTAGGAGAGGGGGGTGGCAGGAGGAGGGAGGGCATGCAGTGACCACGAGATGGGAAGCAGAGAAGGCTTACCCACCCCCAGGACAAGGGTGATGTACTAGGTAGAAGCGATAGAAGGGACGCTGGAAGAGGGGAGCAGAGGGTTGGGGAAGGAAAGGTGAAGGGCTGGAAAGTGGTCACCATGAATGCTAGGAGCCTGGGAGATAAAATAAATGACCTACAGGCCCTCATGGTGAAAAGGGAGGTGGACATGGCAGCAATCACAGAAACATGGGCTACCAAATACCATGACTGGGACATGGTGGTCCCTCGGTACTGAATATTCTGCAGGGATAGGGTAAACAAAAGAGGGGTGGCATTATATGTAAGGGAAGGGTTAAAGTGGATTAGGGAGGAGTAGGAGAAGGGTGAAACAGAGTCATTATGGCTGCTAATCCAGGATTCCAGAAAGAGGACTCTCATGTTGGGAGTGGTGTACAGGCCACCCTCCCAGACAGAGGAGTTTGACAAGAAACTTGTGAGACAGATTAAAAAGGCATGTGGAAAGGGGAGTGTGGTGGTTGTGGGAGACTTCAACCTGCCAGGAGTAGACTGGGGAATCCCAGCCACCAGCAGTAAAAGGAAGCAGGTACTACTGGATGCCTTTCAGAGAAGCTTCCTGACACAGATGGTCAGAGACCCAACCGGGGGGGGCGGGCACCCTAGACCTAGTGCTTACAAATAGGGAATTTGTGAAGGATATCAAGGTAGATGAACCACTAGCAGGCAGTGACCATCACTCAGTATGGTGCAGGCTGATTATGAGCAAGGAGCAGATGGCAACCAACACAAAGGTGCTGGATTTCAGGCGGGCGGCTTTTGCAAAGATGGGGGAGGTAGTGAATGGGCATCTGGCTGGGATCCAGTCTAGCATGGACACAGACCAGAGATGGGAGCTCATAAAGAAGGGGATACTGGAGACTACCAATTCCTGTAGCAGGACTCAGAGTAAAAAGGCCAGGACAAAAAAGCCAGACTGGATGTGCAAGGGGGTGGTGGACAAGGTGAGGAGAAAAATGGTGGCCTTTAGGAAATACAGGAAATCGGGGATGGGAGAAGATTGGGAGGAGTACCTGCAGGAGGCAAGGGAGGTGACAAGGGCAGTAATAAAAGCAAAAGCCACCAACGAGCTAAGGCTGGCACAAGGCATAAAAGAAGGGGGAAGGGTTTCTTCAGGTACGTCAGAGAGAAAAGGAGCTGTAAAAAACAGATAGTAAGGATTAGGAAGGAGGGGGGATTGGTAGACAAGGGGAGGGAAAAGGCAGAAGCACCCGTTGACTACTTCTGCTTGGTATTTATGAAGGAAAAAGGGTTAGAGCTACCCAAGGGGAGTGGGGGATGGAAGATAAGGCTGGGGAGGGATGGATGGATAGGGTGATCATGGAAGCTAGAGTCCTGAAGGGGTTGAAAGTGCTGAGAGTGGACATGGCACCAGGGCCGGATGGCATTCACCCCATGATATTGAAGGAGCTTGCAGAGATCCTGGTGGGGCCCTTGGCAGGCATATTCAATGCCTCACTGAATTCGGGATGTATACCCATGGACTGGAGGTTGGCTCACGTGGTTCCCCTGCATAAGAGTGGCCCCAAAGATGAACCAGGGAACTATAGACTGGTGAGCCTCATGTCCATCATGGGGAAGCTAATGGAAATGATCCTGAAGGAGAGGCTGGTGTCCCAGCTGGAGTACAATGGACTGCACGACAGCAAGCAGCATGGCTTTATCAGAGACAGATCCTGCCAAGCCAGCCTGGTAGATTACTGTGACTGGATGACCAGGCAGATGGACAAGGGCCATGTTGTGGATGTTCTGTACCTGGACTTCATCAAGTTATTCAATTTGGTGCCACATGGGAGACTGGAAATAAAACTTGATGGCACAGGTGCGGGACCTAAAATGGTGAGATGGGTGACCAACTGGCTGCAGGGGAGGCAGCAGAGGGTGGTGGCGATGGAAGGGGAACTCTCATCCCGAGGGCTGTAATGAGCTGGGTCCCACAGGGCTTGGTGCTGGGTCCAGTGTTATTTGGGGTATTTATTGCAGTAATTTCCATGGGAATCAAGAGCAAGATCAGTCTGTTTGCCGATGACACCAAGATGGGGGCTGTGGTGGATGACATAGAGGGATGGCAGGGCCTGCAGGAAGATCTGAATAAGCTGGAGACTTGGTCGGACACTCAACTGGGGGAAACTGAGGAGGAGAAGGATCTGGGGGTGGTCATCACAGGATCAATGAGCAACTTGGCACAGTGTAGGAAGGCAGCAGCGATGGCCAACAAGATGCTGGGATGCATAGCAAGGGGAATAACATTAAGGAGGGGGAAGATAATTCTGCCGCTGTATAGATCACTGCTTAGACCTCATCTTGAGTACTGTGTGCAGTTCTGGTGACTGTACCTGAAGAAGGACATTCATTTGCTGGAGGGAGTACAGCACAGAGCAACTAAGATGATCCAAGGCCTGGGGGACTTACTGTATGAGAGTAGGCTAAAAAAGTTGGACATGTACTCATTGGAGGAGAGGAGAGACAGAGAGGATATGATTGAGACATTTATGTACATGAAGGGAATAAACAGGACTAGTACAGAGGGGCTATTCAGGGCAAGAGGGGGGAGGGACACTCGAGGACATGACATGAGATTGGAAGGGGGAAGGTTCAGGAGGGAAATGAGGAGACACCTTTTCATAGAAAGGGTGGTGGTATGGTGGGACGCATTACCAGTGGAGGTAGTCACCTGTAAAACAGTGGGCTGCTTCAAAAGGGGCTGGGACAGGGCAAGAGTGAGGATAAAGGGAAGGGGAGGCGAGAAGGGAAGGGCAGCTACAGACTAGGGTTGCTAGCTGCATAATTGAGCAGACTTGATAGACCAAATGGCCTTCTTCTGATGGCAAATTTTGTATGCTCATATACCAGACATACACACAAGATCCTGTGGCTGGTTCACATACCACTGAACACTTAAGTTCATTTAGGTCTAGACCTAGCCCTGCTAACAAGAAAACTTCTGCATCATGTAGGAGGCATGCCACTGCTGATGTCACTGGTGTTGCTGGCAGCATATCTGGACTCTTTGGATCCAGCATGTCCATCTAGAACAGAGCAGACATTGCTGTCATTAGAAGCCAAACAGTTAAATTCCAGACTGGCATGAAGAATTATATTTTACTACCCTTAATGCATGGTGTAGATTGGCTTAGTCAAGTAGAGAGTTACACTGTTTGTTACATGCACAACATTGCCAAGAGTTTTAATGATGCCAAAAATAAAATTAATGAACTTGTTTTTCAGAATAACGAAGAGGCAGACATGCAATATATTGCTAGGGAACTTTTATGCTCTGCTTATGGCTCCTATGTCATAACTACTGTCAATAATCTATTCCAGGATTTGGAATCTGGACGTATTCCAGATATTGCCCATGACAGATGACTTGCTAAATGGTACTGTCCACATTATAGGTCTACTGTGTGTATTACAATGTGTATGTCCAGATCTATCACTATACTCATGTCTACTGCTAGAAATTTAGGTTATGTCACATGTCATCCCAACAGTGGCCCATGTTACACAGCTAACCATTATGCTACATGGGGCACTATGTTCTTTACCTTTACAGTGTCCTTACCACACTTTGATCCAGAGACTGCAATTTTTGATAGACTGGCCTCCATTCGGCATTTCGAAGAGAACATCTTCCAAGAGAGGATCGACCTTCCACCTCTTTCATTTCACCCTAGAAGCTTGGGTGGTGCCTCATACAAACTGTTGTGCCGGAAAGGGATACACTACTTACTGTATGTCGCTGTGACGTATTCAGTGTCATCAAATCAGTTTGTGGATACTTGCTGGACAGCATTGACTGGTCTTTTACTTTGGACTTAGACATTAACTCAAATGAAACTGGTACTCCTAGGGCAACAGCATTCTCATCTTCAACTCCATCATCACCAGTGGGCAACACTGGATGCCTTTACCAGAACTATGCTAAAAAGGTTCATCACTTCACTACAAGACTCGGGAATCAATCTTTCACCTGCCATATTTGATTGCATAAATGAAGGGTTCCTACTGTGAAAATGTCATATAATTCTGATGGGCAGTATTGCGTGTTAACTAATTACAAATCTTTCTCACATGGGTTAAAAACGTATGATATTAAGTATCCTAAGTTCTGTTTTATTCCTCATCAAACTACTGTTATTGGTCACACCATGATTACGCCTGTTCCCGTCCCGGAACCAGATGTTATTGACACAGATCCTCAATATTTGCTTGCCTTGTCTCAGTTTACCTATCTTTAACATTGACCCTTTGACATTGTCTCTGAAAACACTTTTAGATAGAAAGGATACCCATCTCATCTACATCAGTAGTAACATCTCCAAAGCTGGAAATGCACTAAACACCCTTATTCATGATGGTGATCTAAGCACCTCACTTTACAATACCTGGTTAGAGTTAACGTTTCAAGGTTTTGTGATTATACAACTATTTTTGATTATATTTATATATATATATATATATATATATGTATATCTATATATATATGTATATATTTTTTTGAGCTGCACACTGCCCCTCCCTTTTCTGACCAAACTCCTGAGGCCCACTTTGCTCCTTTCGACTTACTGTCCCTTAATCAATACCCCTTGGCTTACCCCCCAGTGTGGGGCTACAGCACAGGGTGAACCCCTTCCAAATGAGAGAAGGTGTCAGCAGGGAGTGCCTACTGACACTGCCTCCTTGGCTTTCCCCCAGGGCGAGGTTTGTGGCTGGCCAGAGCCACAGATGTCGGAATTGGTTGGTGAGGGAGAGCTGGAGGAAGTGACCAGAGTCAGGAGCGGGCAGCAGTTACAGAGGCTGCAATTTTTGTATGTTGTTTTTCCTCTGGGGCGGGAACACGCAATGACGTCCTGTGTCCACCCTGTCCCCCCCATAATTGGTGGCGCTGGCATGGAGGTATCCCAAGCCTCTGCCAGGGGTCTGCATCATGCCAGACACTCTACCCCCTCCAGCCCTGGAGAAGGAGAGCTGTCTCTAGGACACTCAATCCTTCTCCCTCAGCCAGCCCTCTGACATCCTGAGTCTGTTCCTGAACACGGGTTGTCCGCATCGCAGATGGGCGCCTTGCCCCAGTGCCGGTGAAGCTGTCTATAGGCAAGTGCCAGTTCTTTCAAACATCCATGAAGTACGTTGGGCATATAGTATCAGCAGATGGAATTCAGACAGACCCTAGCAAAGTGGAGTCCCTGACCACCTGGCCTCAGCCGAATAATTTGAAGGAATTACAGTGATTCTTGGGGTTCTGCGGCTAATATCGCCGATTCATCAAAGACTACTCCAAAGTCATCCGCCCTTTACTCAGTCTTACTCAAGGCTATCCCCCTACTAACTGAGAGTACAAGAAAAGCTCCATCAAGAAGGAAGAGAAAGTATACTTCAGGACAAATGAACCTTTCGGGACCCGGTGGACCTCTGAGTGTGAGTCTGCATTTTTCGAGATTATTCATCAACTCACCCATGCACCGGTGCTCGCTTATGCTGACCCCACCAAACCCTATGTCCTGCATATGGATGCCAGCCTGAAGGAGCTGGGGGCTGTGCTATATCAAGAATATGAGGAGGGCCTGTGACCAGTGGCATTTGCCAGCAGAAGTTTAACACCCTCTGAGTGAAATTACCCAGTTCATAAACTTGAATTCCTTGCCCTCAAGTGGGCCATGGTGGACCAGTTCCATGAATATCTCTATGGGGCCAAGATCTTATTAAAAACTGATAATAACCCATTGACTTATGTACAAACCTCAGCAAAGCTAGATGCCACTGGGCACAAGTGGCTGTCTGCCTTGTCTACATATGACTGTGCGGTGGAGTACTGATCTGGCTTGAACCACATCGACATAGATGCTCTCTCGAGATGACCGAACCCTACTGAAAACTGGGTGAGGTTGTCTGAACAATCTATCAAAGCTTTGTGCCAGAAGTTCGATAAAGATGAACACCCTTCTACAGACACTATTGATTGCTTGGTGGACTGTTTGGGACCCCCCGAAACCTGTGTCCCTGCAGTCTACTGCCATTTTGCAGCACTAGACCTCAGTGCATTACCTCCGTTTGACAATGAAAATATCCAGTGGGCTCAAACTCAAGACCCAGTGATCAAACCTGTGCTTAATGCACTGCGGGCTGGAAAAGATGTATCTAAACTTCCTTTTTTATGACTCACAAACTGCATTACTATTCAGGGAGGGCCCCAGGCTTAAGTTACGTGACCAATTGTTATATCTAAAGACAGTGAATCACTAAGGCCAACTGGACAATCAGCAGTTGGTGTTGCCCACAGCTTTCAGACAGTTAGTACTTCAGGCCTCCATAATCACATGGGACACCTAGGTTGTGAACGGACACTTGACTTGGTTTGCTCCCGGTTCTACTGGCCAAAGATGGGCGCTGATGTTGAGACCCATATTTGAACACGCAGTCGTTGCCTTCAAAGAAAAGCCTTGCCTCAAAAAACTGCCCCACTAGTCAATATCTCCACCAGTGCCCCCATGGAGCTGGTCTACATTGACTTTCTGTGCCTTGAGCCTGACCAAAAGAACATTGGAAATGTGCTACAGTAGTTGTGACAGATCGTTTTACACTATATGCCCAGGCCTATCCCACCAAAGATCAGAATGCATCCACATTCACCAAGGTTCTGGTAGAAAAGTTCTTTGTCTGTTATGGCGCTCCTCAAAGAATTCACCCTGATCAAGGGAGAGACTTTGAAAGTCAGTTGATAAAGGAAATGCTCTCTTTGTGGGGACTGAGGAAGTCCAGAACCACTCCTTACCACCCTCAAGGAGATCCACAGCCTGAACATTTTAACAGGACCCTCCTGGACATGTTGGGCATGCTTCATCCTAAAGACAAACACAAGTGGAGCCAACAGATCAGCACCCTGTCACAAGTTTACAACTGCACTGAAAGTGATGCTACTGGGTTTTCCCCCTACCATTTAATGTTTGGCCGGGAAGCCCAGTTGCCTATAGAAATCTGTTTCGGAGTGTCCCTGGATGGGGTTCGAGCTGAGAACTACTTGCAATATGTACAGAAACTAAAGGCTCAGCTAAATCATGCGTATCATGCATACAGACTATGGTGGCAAAAAGAAACCTTGCCAACAAAGAGAGGCATGACAAGTGTATAAAAGCTCAGGAGTTGTTGCCTGGAGACCGTGTGTTGTTGCGCAACTTGGGACTGCATGGAAAACATAAAATTACAGGTAGGAATCCCCCCCCGGGTTGTGATACAGCTGCTTCATTCTGCCTTCGTTAAGTGTACAGAGGAAGCCCTAATATAATCTGTGATTGTTTGCTGATTATCTGCTTTAGTAATAATAATATAGTAGTTTGTCTAACCTGCTTCCTTTGCAGCATGGACTGTTTTGCTAAGAGCCACCATTTTGGTCCTGGACTGCCAGTTTGGACCAATTGGTACTTCGGGGAACCTTAAAATGGAGACTGTCCCCAGAGGTCTTGTGGGAGTGAATTTCTGTAGGAATTGTAGTTTTTACTGTTTGGTGCCTAAATGGACCTGGAGGGGAAGCCCTTTCTGTGACAGACAGATGGATCAACTAAACCAAACCTTTTGGATCACTGGGGAATCCCAGAGCTGCCTGCAGCAGTTTGTCAGTGTAGAGCTGGAGTTGAGAGAGTGAACAGCTTGAGTAATTCGAGCAGGTGCTCCTGCGTGGTAGCACGGAGAATCGGCGGAAGGCTGTGTCTGGCCTGCCTGCTACCATCTTCCCGTTTGAAGAAGTCTGCAATCTAATCTAGGACTATCTCCAAAATTGCTGTTATTGTGACCAGAATTCTAATTGTGAAAGAGTGAATTTCACCTGGTGTGGGCCTAAGACTTGCTCCTGGAGTAATCGGCCCATCGGGAATTGAAGAGAACCACAGAGTATGGTTTGCACAGAGACACTGCCTAATTGCAACCGGACTGTCATCAGAACGGTGGTATCTGGCTATTTTTACTATAATTGTGCTGAATGTGTAGTGTGGGTTGCAGTTTGGTTCACGCCCACACCCCTGAATGTGTCATGCTAGCTGGAAGCTGTATCCAGCATCTAAAACGGACTGCCATCCGAACTGTTCACTGGGTCTGGGCCTCACCATCTTGGCCTAGACTGCCACTCACGCTGCAGAGATTCATCCAACGAAAGACCCGCTCGGGGATCGGCTCCCTGCTCAACACCATCAAATGGGATCGACCATCATGGTGTGTCGTGTGGTCCTTGCTTCCCCCAGCAAACAGTATACCATCCTGAGGTCTTTATCTCATCAATCCTGCCTCCTGGTCTGGGTAGCATGAGTAATCATCAGGGTAGCTCCCTGCAACAAAGTTCAAATCATTGTGTGTCATCTGATTTAATTGTTCTGGTTGATCATTATGAACTGAGCCATCCGCTCCGTAATACAAATTGTGGGTTAAAGTGCATGTTGTTTTCTTTCCTAAGGGTCCCAACAACAGCTGCAATGCCAGCCTACCCCAGGCAGCACTTCAAGCTAGCCTGAATAACAACTGGGTACCCAGAGTGTGTGTGACTGTGCTAGAGGGACTCTTAGTGCGTACATGTTTAATCTGACTAAATCAGATCTGAAATCAAATGCCAGATTGCTGCCCCACCCTTGTTCACATCTCCTGAATAAATCAGATTCTATTCTTTCTGAATTTAACCTGGCTATTGTGTACCTTTGTGGAGGGGATACTGTATTGCCTTTGCACTGTTCTATTACAGGTCTTGTTTTACAGGGGGTCTCCAGGGCCATTGCAGCTGATCCAGCCCTGGTGGTAAGTGTGCCAAGAATGGGTTCAATATTGTATTCTGATGTTAACTGTGATTGTTTATCTGCAGACCTGTGTAAGCCACTAGATGGGTTAGAGGGGGTATTAGTGTCCTGGAGGGCTGTACCCAGAGCAGCTATGCTACCCATAAACCAACCTTCCGGGTGAAGGCACCCGTTTAATGAGCTCAGGCCCCTCAACCTGTGCCTAGTCATGCAGGCACAGTGGTGGATATGAATACAGTGCAGGGCTTCAAATAGGCATGGGATAGCATAAGGGAGCAATACAGATAAGTATGAATAGATAGGCCATTGACAGAGCAAATGCCGATGGCACATTCATAAGGTAGAAAAAGAAATGGGCAGACTGGATGGGCCTTGCGGTCCTTATCTGCCGTCAACTTCTAAGTTTCTATGTTTGTATGTTTCTATGTAGGCAGGGGTAGTATCCCTTGGGATAGCACCGCCTAGAGGTTACACATCCAAGAGGGAAAAAGTAGTAAAATCCTTGCTTGTACTGCCTTAAAAAATCCATCGTTTCCACTGCTTTGAATGTCCAGACAGTATGACTGTAAAATGTTAAATTAGCCCCATGGAGTTGCTTTATTTATTTGGATGAAGCATGTGACCCCTGTACTGCTGGAATCATTTGCTTTGCAGGATCTCAGTAAAGAAGCTAGTTGGGAGAAGAATAGCTGTGAGTGCTTTATTTAAACTGAAAGGGGAAGTTAATGAAATGAAACCTTTTTCCCTTTCTTCGTAGCTGAATTAATTTTCTCATTAGTTTTGATTCCATATGAACTTTTTTCCACCCTGCCTTAGTGGGGCTTTGGGGCTTCAGATGAGGGCTCCAGAGATGCAGGTGTTTCGGTGTGGAGTTCCTGGTCCAGTGGGCCTGCATTCAGGGAGAATCCGATTTTGGGGTGAAGGTGAGAGTGCACAGTTGATTGAAGATGCCAATAAGGTAGGCCACATCTTTTTCCTGCCTTGTTATGGGAGTGCATTGTCTTGGTGACTTAGCGCTTGAGGTGACCCTGTTTCCTGTAGGCTCTGGAAGACCTACGAAGTAATATGTCCCTAGATGAGGTGCCAGGGGGTCACACTGTGGGGGCTCATCCGGGATGTTCCCCAAACCCCAGAATGCAACAAGACACCAAGCTTTGTGGTCCAGTGCATTTCTAGGCTTCCCGGCCTGGTTGGGCCCTGTTGCGCAGCAGAAAATGGAAAAACTATGCTGTGGGAGTAGGCCTGGAGCAGGCATAGGCCTCAGCCTGCTGGAGTGGTGTGTGCATGTGACCTGCTGGTCATGTGACCCTCAGGCAGGGTCCCAATTGGAGGATGGCTGAGAAGGAGATACAGCAGCTGCAATACGAAGCACCATCTTAGTTAAATTGGGGAACGTGGAGCTGAAGGAGTCAGGTGACCAGAAGCTGCTCAATAAAGCCAGCGAGAGAAAAGGGAAAGTGAAAATATTTTTCCTGTGAGCATCCACCGGCAGGCAAGTGAACTGGGCTGTCAAATAAAATAAACGGACATTTGAACCATCTGTTTAAGTGATTATTAGTTGTGGGCATGGAGATCCTCCATGGATTGGTGGCACATTGTGGTGGGTGGGCATGAACAAGGACCTGAAGTAACCACCCAGGAGGAACCCCTGGCTACGGTTCCTGCCTCACTACTCTCCTGGCTCTGGAAAGCTGGGGGAAAGGAAGAGAAAATGAAAGGTGTGTGAGATGTAGATTTAGGGGGGAAGGAGTTGCCTGGGTGCCTGTATGTTCATACTGTATAGGCATGCCGCCAGTTCCAAATCTGGGGATGTTTCTTCCCAGTTCCACTGCCAGCCCTTTTATGCCATGGTCACCAGCCAGTGGGGATTCAGAAGGGTTTGAGAGACTGTTCTTGGGAGAAAGCACTTGTGCCTAGGTTGATGAGACCAGAAGTGAATCCCTAGATGTGATTGTGGAGGCTGTAGAGGAGGAAGGTGCAGGAGCACAAGATATAGGGAAAGGTGATGGGGAGCACAGCCATCTGCCCCGCTCCCCGCTGCAAGCTACCGGCTATCCCAGTGGCAGGGGAGGGCCAGAGATCTCTGACAACCGGCCGGGGATCCTCCAGGGCCCGGTGGATCTTCACCATGGCTCCTGTCTAGTAGTGGCCCACAGGCCCTGTTGCCCAAGGCAGAGCCCACCTTAGGAACCAAGTTTAGAACCAAGCCTACTGGGAGTGGCCCCGAGCTTGGTCCTGTACTAGCAGCTGAAAGAGAGAGCAGTGGTGATAGAAAGGAGCTGGAGGAGCTGAATGAAGCAAAATATGTTGGCAGCACCTTTCAGTTTCAGGACTATGAGGTGGTTAGGGCAATCCCTAGGCCTTACCATAGTCCTGTAATCACCTTAACTGATAACACCCCACAGCTCCTGGTCTGGGTCAAGACTCTCCAGACCCAGATGGACGGGTTAAATTCTAGTGACCCGTTGAATTTAAAGTATCGATGAGGGGTAGAAGGGTATGGTTACCAAGGGGACAAGCCAGGAGGACCAACGTGAGAGACCTGCCAGAATGGAGTCAAGCAGAGAGGTGGATCCATAGGAAGCTGCGGGTAGAATATCCCCACTTGAACTATCCTTATGTGCCAGAATGGATATGGTGCATCCTCGAGGAGATGAGGGAGGAATGGATCTTTAAGAAGCAGATGGAACTCTTGAAGTGTTGCCCTGGTGGAGGAAGTGCCCCATCTCAGTAGCTGATACAGCAGGCACGGTCATTGTGTCACACAGGGACCTGGTCTGGCCTAATGTTATTCAAGCATTTTGCCCTGGTCCAGGACTTGGCTGGGACCCAGACTAAATATTACCTCCTTGACTGGGATTCCTTCGGGGATGTGACCACTAAGCCAGACCCAGAATATTATTTCCCTCCAGGTGGGGGGGCCTGTAACCTAGGCCTTCTGGAGTTTTTGAACCTTTGGACTGCACCAGGACAATTGCTCCTCAGAGCAGAGTTTTGGTGACTGTATACAGTTTTTATGCTAATCTTAGCACATTTGAATGAAAAAAAAAAGTTGGTTGTGGCTGAATCATTTTATAGATAGAATTTTTATTGTTTAGCAAATAGCTATTACAATATTACATGACAAATGCATCATAAATACATCATAAATAGACAGAATTGTTTAAAAAAAAATAAGATCATACAAAGCCAACCCTATTGCACATCATAAATATACATAAATCAATACTTATTTCTCTGCTGAAAACAGACTATCCACCAATATTTATCAGTCAATTAGCAGGCACAAGAGATTATATATCTGTATCAAACTCATACTATTATTAACATTCTTCTCTTAACTTTGAAAATAACATTAAAATATCCTGCTAACAGCTCGACTGTAGATGTATCCACAGTATGAATGAGTATATTTGTAAGAAGTCCTTGGTCAATTTGATATAAATTCTGGGAAACATTTTTAAGCCAAAATAGTCTCTCCTTGTTATAGTAAGTGCATTTCCATAGGACATGTTCAATATCTTCTCTACTGCCTTCAGTACAGTCACAATTTTCAGACCAATTATTGTTCGCATTAAATCTTCTCCTTAAACCATTACTATCAAATTGTTCGAATTTGTATCTTAGGAAAACTGCCCTTAAATGTTTATCTGTAAGTATGCCTAGGTAGGACTTAAAACCAAAATAAAAATTGTTTTTACTAAACCAATGTGAATAATTTGATTCTGAGGTGACGGTTAAGTCTTGTGATTTACAGTAATTGGCTATTTTTTTCCCTATATATTTTTTATACTGGAAGCTCAATGTAATTCCCTTGCCTACATATTTTTTCAAGTTCAGAAGAGAATGTTGTTTTAACAAATTCATAATTAAAGTGAACCAATATCCACTTCTATATTCAAGATTGAACAATTTTTCTTTTTCAATAAGACATTGTTTAGTCATATGTTCAGGTAATCTTGTTGTTTTTAACCAATAATTTAATTTCCTAATTTCAGATTTTGCTCTTATGTCAAGTAATCCCAGTTCTGAACGTAAGTAAGCTGCAGGACATGATTGACCTAGACTTAGTGCAGATCGTAGAACCTTATGAATTGGAGTTAATAAATGAGACATTTTGTTATCCTTAACTACCCATACTTCTGCACAGTACAGTATCTGGGCTTCTATATTTGCTGGCAGAACTTTAACTAAGGGCTTCACTGAACAACCTCCATATTTATAGTTAAACCTGGCTATTCCACCAATAGATTTATTTGTCTTCTCATAAAGTGATGTAAAATTAGTATTCCATTTATTATTTGCATTAAAATCCACCCCAAGATAAGTACAGTGCTGCACCACTTCCACCTTCTGATTTTCAAGAATCCAGTACCCAGATACATTTTTGTCCCCAAACTTAATAACTTTAGTTTTTTTAGATTAATCTTCAGTTTTAAATCTGCAGATTGGGAAGAAAGGTATTCCATTTTAATCTGTAAACCCTGTTTGGAAAGAGATAGTAATACAAGGTCATCTGCATATGCTAATAATGGGCAGAAATCTACTCCAATTTTAGGAGAGTCTGAAATAACCTCTTCAACTCCTCTTAACATTTTGTCAATGTACAGAGAAAACAAGAGTGGTGCAATGACACATCCCTGTTGAACTCCTTTGTTTATTTTAAAAGAAGCAGATAAACTCCCCTTACTTCCCAATCTTACACTGGCCCAAGTCTCATGATAGAGAGATGCTATCACATGAATCAAGTTTATATCAAATCCCCTCTCAATCAACAGGGACCACAGCACACCATGTGATAAAGAGTCAAATGCAGATGAATAATCAACGAATACTGCATATACTTTCTGTTTTCGTAACATTATATATTTTTCAAGAAGATGGTGAAGAATAAACACATTATCTGTGGTTGAATAATTTGATCTAAATCCTGCTTGATATTTAACAATTCCCCCAGTTTTCTCAACCTGAGCTTTTAATTTATCAAGAATAATTTTAGAGAATAACTTTAGACTTATGTCCAGAAGACTGATTTTGCGATACATGGCCGGATCTATCATACTGCCCTTTTTATGCACCGGAATAATATATGCTCCCTTCCATGTTACAGGGAAATTATTATATTTGATACATTTATTAAAAAACCTAGTCAACAATCTACTCAGAAATTTGTGGTGGCTTAAATAAACCTCCATCGGGATACCATCTGAACCTGCAGCTTTATGATTTTTAAGGGATGCAATTGCCAAATAAACTTCAATATTAGTTATAAGCATTTTATATTGCTCATTTTTCCAAGTTGATGGAATCTCAATGTTTTCTAGTAGATCAAAGAAAATACCTGAGAAGGATTTAATCCACACTTCTTTTTCTATATAAGTATCAATTCTGTCTTTGAAGACATTTGTCTCTTTGACCACAAGGAGCCAAAATGACTTCAAATAATTTGATTTAACAGCCTTCAGCATTAAGTTCCATCTTTTTTCATAATAAAGCTGTTTTTTTTTGTCTCACAGTCTTCTTATAATTGCTGCATTTTATGTTTAGTTCTTTCAATAATACTTCAGTTGAATATTTTCTATATTTTTTATATATTTTCCTCATTTCAGCTTTAAGTTTCTGACATTCAGAGTCAAACCATCCAATCTGACAAGGGTTATTACTATATTTAGTGGTATACTCTAGCTGATGTCTTACAGCTGAATATAAATTGTCCATCATATGAGACAGTTGCGGAAATGATAATTCCCACAACTTTACCATATCATCCGACAAATCAAAAAATTCAAAAATTGGGACAATATCAATCTCCGCATCGTTGTACCACCTAATAGTTTTGGAAGATCTATTGTCTGAAAATTGTACGAGGTTATCTAAAGGTACATCAATTACTTTCTGACCAGAATACTCCAGAATTAGAGGAAAATTAGCACTTTTGGAGCGCACCGCCACATGTAAGCTACTCCATATTTCGATAGTCCTAGGCCAAAAGACTAAATCAATCACAGAGGAGCTTCTTGTAGAAATATGTGTGAACTCCCAAATATTACCTCCTTGAATTTCTACCGTTAAGTGGATACAGGTCAAAATTACTCAATATATCTATTATTTTTTCCCTGAAGCATTAATTTTGTCGACCCTAGAACATCTCGGGATTAGAGACAAGGGGTCCACTGTATATTGAAAAACTGATTTATCAATCAAGCCATCCCAGGACCCTATATGGGCATTAAAATCCCCCATAAGCAGAATATCAAGTTCTGGAAATCTAGACCGTACTTCATTAATTAGATCCTCCAGTTCCTACCAAATTGAGGGGGAATAAAAGTTAGAATTATCTGGCAGCACAGATCCATTAATGAGACAAAAGGTATTTTTGTTAAACCCCGCTTTAAGCGATATAAAATTATTTTGTGTTTTCCAGCAATGAACAGAGTCATATATTCCAGCTTTGATAAGGACCATCAAACCTCCAGACTGTCTACCAGCATTACATTTTCTCTTCCCTAAGGCTTGAAAACATTCCTAGCCATTCAGAATAGCCAAATCTGTCTCATCATGCCATGTTTCTTGTAGACTTATAATATCAAATTTAGTAATACATTTTCTCCAATCCCCATCCACAATTCCAGAATTCCATCCTGCAATGTTCCAAGATATTAAAGACAGATTGGAGGTTTGGTGTTCCCAGGAAGCATCCTGCAATTCACAGTTAATCAGTCAATTATCTTGATATCCTGTTATTGCCATAAATCTGTTATTTAAAGAAAGATTCAGATTCTGTTTTTCTGGGTTTTTAGCAAGCACACTTGCTTCAAAAATTACATTATTACCATCACAGATGTAAATGCCTAGGCCATCCATGATATTACATTTCCAGAGAATATCAACTGCCAATTTCCTAGAAGATGTATAAATATCTATTTGTGTGCTACCATTCTGCCTATATACTTCAATATCATCATTAGGACTGAAAGGAATCTTTAAAACATTCATTAGTAGACCTTTAACCATATTCATCAATTTAAAGTGAGTTTCTTGCACCGCAATCTCTAGGCCAAACATGAATAGTCATGCCTGATCTGAAGCCTGAGCTTGCCCTGCTGACCATTTTGCTGTAATACCAGCATTTTGACTGAATTGTCCCCTATTTGGGAATGTCACTAGTATACCTCTATTTTGCAAATTCCCACTAGTTGCCCATATATAATTGACCAGTATTGGTGAGTGAAATTCAGTTTCAATCAGACAAGTTTCTCACAATGGAATCTTAATTACCTCACACTCATCATCCAAGCCTATTTCCAATCCTGTTTCCAGCTGAAGCTCATCTTCCAAAAAAATAATTACATAATCTCTAGAAAGTGGATCCATGTTACCCCAATTAGAGGGCCCTAAAAATCTAATAAAAGGTTTACTAATGGTGATCTGATCAAATCCCTGTACCTCTTCATAATTATTAACAAGGATACTGTTACTATTTGGGATACCACATACAGAAGTCCCCTGAGAGCTATCCTTGTCAGTCTCTAATCTATTATCAATATTTGAGCTATCATGATATGAAAGCACATTCTCATTGCAATTATTATACATTTCTTGATTTAGCAGTTTTATTTCATATTCCAATATTTTTAAATGTGCTTCCATATTTAAATGATGTAGCTTACTGACACCAGAAGATATACTAGTTCCATTTATTTTATTGTCAGATTCAATGGGAAAGGAAATGACCACTTTCTCCTCTGTGCGAAATTCCTTACTTATCTTTTTAATTTATTTTTCTGTACCGCAGTCAATTATGTTAGATTTCCTATTTTTTTATTATTTTTTTTATCTTTTATTCCTCTCTGCTTTTTTTGTTTTTATTTCCTCCCTTTGAATATATTCACAGCGCTATCTGGAAAGTTGATGGAATTAAAATCTGGTCTAATTGGCCTGCCTACTCCTTCCCATGGTGCTTTCATGCTTGTCTCATTATTGTCCTGCTGATGAATTACTAAGGTCAATAGTTGATCTATCTTGGCTCTATTATCAGCAACATCAGCTCTCAGCTGTTCCATGATGTCCTTATTTAACAGCAATTGATCTAAAATCATCTGATTGGCTCGATATGGGTCTCTTAGTAATTCAATGGTTTCCTCTGAAAGATGGATAGGGGAATATACTAAGTTCTGCCTTGCCTCTGGTAGTTTAGTTCCCTGAAGGCTTATTACACTTGGGCCTTGGGCAAATTTCTATACCCATAACCACGGCATTCACATTGTTTTAAGCCCTTAATTGTGGCCTGTAAATCATCCATAATACTAGCCAGAGTGTTAACTTTAGTATAGGACTCCACAGATATAATATTAGAGTCCACAGACCATAAAACTGGAGTAGAGTCCAGATTTCCCAGCTCATCCTTATGACCACTATCCTCCCCAACCAGATGGGAATGACCACTTTCTATGGTCTCAGATAGCAAATCCTCTCCTTTCTTTTTACTACACAAGGGGCTTTGTAATCTGGGTGCAGAAGTTCTACTTCTATTAAAGATTAGCAACATATGGTCTGTTATTTTTATCTGTTTTTTAAGTAATTTTGATTTTTTACATGAGGAATCAGTTATTAAAAGTGATAAATCTTGATTATGTAATCTTTGTAATTGGGTGTTAACCATATTGAAATATTAAGTAATGCCAAAAGTGCACAGCTAACAAAATTAGGGAACAGAGGGATAAGCTGGCCAAATTGTCACTGTACATAACAGGTACATTATTACTTGTGCTTTCAGAGAGTAGTTCGTAGTTGTTATTGTATTAAAAATGAAACGAGCTAATAAATACTGTTCTACATGCAAGATGTATGCACTTGGTAAAGTAACTCCTAATTTCACCTGTGAAAAATGTGTTTTGGTAGATGAGTTACAAACAGAAATCACTCGACTACAGCCCAAAATGTCTTCCAAACTAGAAATAAAAGCACTAGAAGACTATATCGATCAAATGTCTATTCTGGTAGAAACAAATAGTTCTCCAACAAAAAATGTGGATGGAGCTAATTATCAAGAGCCTTATTTAGACACACAACTAGCCCCTGTATCAAAACATCAAATTATTACTTCTACACCTTTAATCACAGCCGCTAGTTGGCAACAGTTAGAAACAACAAGTAAAAATGACTCCTGGACTGTAGTACCCCAGTCAGGGCTGAAAAAAATTACAAAAAACACCCTTCCCCCTTCTACAACATTCCAGATTCCAATACACAATTCCTTTGAACATTTATCACAATTGGTAAATGAAACTGTGTCAAGGAGTCCAGCCCATGTTAAGAATGATGAAAACATAGTAAATTCTATTAATAAATCGAGTGGGCAATCACTCGATTCCCAGGCCTATTCTCAGATTATCCATCCTGCACCTACCATCGAGACAGCATCTAAAAAAGAAGTATTTGTGTTGGGTGGCTCAATCATTAAATACATTGACCGTATGATTTGTAACCCAGATAAAGAACATCGTACTTGTTCTAGTTATCGTGAGGCAAGGATTTCTGACATCTCCTCTATGTTGACACCTATCCTTAAATCAGCCGGTACTAAACCATTAGTGGTTATACATGCAGGAACCAACGACATTACCAAACAATCCCTGCAGCAAATAAAACAAGACTATGTATCCCTTTGCAATCTATTGGTTGAAAAAGACTGTGACATATGTTTATCTGAAATTCTACCAGTCCCACGTGCCGCAGAACATACCACTGCAAAAATAAAAGCCCTAAATGAATGGCTTCGCAAATGGTATCTCAGACAAAATATTCCTGTCTGACACATTGAGAAGAATTCCACCAAAATCCACCACTCTTTTGCTGGGATGGACTACACCTTAGTAGACGAGCAACATTATTGGGCCGCAAAATTGCTTCTTTCATTCAGTCCCATTTAAACTAATAAAAAAGGGGGAGATTGGGATTCATACCAATTCTCTTATTACTGGCAGTAACTCAAATCAACAAAATCTACAAATATTGTCTCTTAATGCCTGCTCTCTAAATATTCCAAAATTAGCAGAATTGGAGCTTAAAGCTCAAAATCTTGATTTATCTGTAATAGCTATAACTGAAACTTGGGGCAATACAGATAAAGCATGGATAACAGAAATCCCAGGATTCAACTGTTATTCCAAAAATAGACCAGATAATAAAATGGGTGGTGGAGTCTGTCTCTACGTCAGAGATAGTATCCCTTCATTTCAATCTTCTATGAACATTATGTCAGAAAGTGTGTGGGTATATATACAGCCTAAAGGTTCTTCCCAGATCCTGATTGGGACTTGCTACAGTCCACTGTCATCGGACTACAATCAAAACTTACAACTGATCAATGAAATATCTCAATTAGGAAAAAATGGTTCAGTCTTAATCCTGGGTGATTTTAAATTCCCTTGTTTAAACTGGGACACTTTAACTGGTTCGAGCCATCAGGACCAAAAATTTCTTGAAACCATCATTGACTTAGGACTTTACCAATTGGTTAAAGAGCCAACCAGGGGTAATAGTGTTCTAGATCTAGTAATAGCTAACATTGAAATTCCAGAAAATAATTTATCTTTATTAGAACCACTTGGGAATAGTGACCATTTGTCTTTATTCCTTTCTCCCAACCCTAAATAAGGAATAAGTATAAAATCAAACAATACGATCGGGCCGATTTTCAAAAAATTAACCATTGTTTAGGATCACTAAATTGGGATAATATTCTCTCCCCCCTTACCATCAATGAATCATTGGAATTCTTAAAAAAACAAATTCATGATCTTGAATATCAGTTTGTCCCAGTAAAACAGAAATACAATAATGAAGGTAAAATCCCCCCTTGGTTTAATAGTACCATAAAAAAACAAATTACCCAAAAACAAAAATTATTCTCATCATTAAAAAAATGCTCACTAACACAAAAAGATGAATTATTAAGTAAATATAAGGAATCGGTTAGAACATTAAAAAATTCAATTTTGTTAGCAAAATGCAATTTAGAATTTCGCATAGCACATACTAAAGATTCCCATAAAGCTTTTTATGCTTACCTAAACAGTAAAAAAGGGAACAACAGAAAAATTGGGCCATTAATTATAAATAATACAACAATCACTTCAGACTCCGATATTGCTACAGCTTTAAATAATTACTTTTTATCAGTCTTCATGCAGGATCCACCTCAAATTCATTTTGATAGTTGTTTTTCTAGTCATACAATATCTCCAATCACGTCAAAGGAAGTCTATGACTTACTATTAACCTTAAAGGGAACAACCAGTCCAGGTCCAGGTGACAAATGTGCTAAATTTCTACAAGGGGTTAAAGAAACTATAGTCTTACCACTAACTATAATCTTTAATAAATCACTGTATGAATCTAGGGTACCTTCTGATTGGCTAACAGCAACAGTCACTCCCATTTTTAAACAAGGTTCTTACTCTAGAGTAGATAATTATCGTCCAGTCAGTCTAACTTCTATTCCTTGTAAATTAATGGAAAGATCAATCAAAACTCTTCTCGAAAAAGAAATGGAATTTCTCAAAATATTTGATACAACCCAGCATGGATTCAAATCTGGTTTTTCTTGCACTACAAACCTTCTATCATTTTATAGTTATATCAGCATGAACCTGGATTTAAGCATACCAACTGATGTTATCCTATTAGATTATAGTAAGGCATTTGACAGAGTATCACATGATATTCTGATTAAAACACTTATTCTCCTAGGATTTTCATTACCTTTGGTTTCTTGGATTAGGAGCTGGCTGAGTAACCGCACTCAGAGGGTGAGAGTTAATGGGGCTTTGTCAGATTTGGGAAGGGTGACGAGTGGAGTTCCTCAGGGTTCTGTTTTGGGTCCCACGCTTTTTAGTTTATTCATCAGTGATATGAAAATTTCTTCTCCTAACATACTTATGAAATTTACTGACGATACCAAATTAGGTGGTATGGTTAGCAATGCCAGTACAATTCAAACATTATTATCAGATCTTGCTTCTATTGAACATTGGGCTGTTATAAATAAAATGGACTTTAACATAAAAAAATGTGCAGTGCTACATATGGGAAAGAATAACCCCAGAGAGGTATATACCTTAAATAATACAACCATTAGAGTATCCTCGTTGGAAAAAGATCTCAGGGTATTAGTAAACAATAAACTTTTGTCATCTTCCCATTGTAATAAAATAGCAATACAAACTAATGCTCTTTTGCGTAAGATTAAAAGTACATTTGTCTCAAAGTCTGAACATTGTATTATGACCTTGTACAGATCCCATGTCAGACCTCATCTGGATTATGGCTCCTCCTTTTGGAGTCCGTACTTAGCATCAGACATAAATAGAATCGAACAAGTACAACATAGGGCAACAAAAATGATTCCACATTATGCTAATTTAGATTACGACACCAGACTTCAGAAGATAGATCTATATTCACTAAAACAAAGACGAATAAGAGGTGATCTCTTACAGATATACAAAATTATGAAATCTCCTATTCTAATGGAACAATGTGGCTTATCATTATCTTAACAGAAAAATTGTTGCTAGGATACATAACAAACAAATTGACATTAAAAAATGTAATACCAATAAAAGACAAAATTACTTTACCATTAGAACCGCAATGTTATGGAACTCTTTACCACAAGATATTGTTGATTCTCCCACTATTATGACTTTTAAAAATAAAATTGACATATGGTTATTAGGAGGGCCCCTAACTCAATGATCCACTTTTGTGGAGGACATTCTCGATGGGCTATGGCCTTCTTTTGTCCTTTCTACCAAGTACCAAGTACCAAGGCTAAAAAAATAAGCCAGAAAATGTTCACTTAAACAAAATAGTTAACAAGTCCACCAAATTAAGTAATTAATATTTAGTCCACCAATGTCCATCAACCAGTAATCAGTAACTTCTCAAGTGTCCCTTATAAGAATTCTTCATAAATTCATAAATTCCTCATAAAAGCTTCATAGGATCTTTATAGGCCAAGGTGAAATCAGGTTATTGAATAATTACCAAGTCACCATAAAATCAAGGTCCCAATAAAGTCTCAAAAATAAGACATAATCAAGTCCCACTCTCTTGAAATGGCCCTTTTTTCCTTTCTCCCGTAGTTTCCTCAGTATGTGCAAAATGCGCAAAGGTTCAAACCAGGCAATGCAGAAAGTGCAAGATATATAAAGCAAAAGTATATTCAGGATACTCACTAGATAAAAACAAAAAAAGAAACTTAGATAGAGTTTCAAAAAGTCACAAGAGACAGATTGACAGCTTTATGCAACTCTTTAAATATAAACACTAACAATAGAAACACTACAGCTTAGGTTGATATTCCTAATGCCCTCAATGTCCTTTCACAGCATTTTAACTTCCTATAGCATCCGTAGTTGCTTTGGGTGCACAAAAATTAATTAAGCAACGTAAAAACATATAATACAAATAAAAAAGTAATAAATATACAAATAGAAAGGCCAGCTAAACTTAAAGGGACACTGTCAACCTGTTTTTCCTCATATTATTTCTAGTGGAAATCTCACATTTTGTGATTGCTTACCCACTCTAAAATTTGCTGATGTTATTGTTGGTTTTGTCTGTCTCCTTGTTTAGCAGAACTGAAATGCATGGCCATGTATATTTATTTATTTATTTAGCTTTTGGTAACCGGGTAAGTACACTAGACAAGTAATATGCCTATTTTCAGGAACGACCCGGGAGATTACAACAATGGGGTACAGAGAGGTACAGAAAAACACACAGTACATTATTACAGTACAACAACATGTGAGAATTCATTGGGAAGCGTCATCAGAGAGAAAACAGGTCATATAAAACAGCAGTGTAAACAACCTTGTTTTTGTTTATAATCCTGGTTCTGTTCTTACTGCATGCTTCCTGAGCATAAGAAACACACCCAAACAGTGCAGTCACTCATAAGGCAGTAGCCTCCTAAACTCCCACTGCATCATGAGAGGCTAGACTATTTTGTGGGTGTTCCCAAGTCTGGGAAAGATGTATTTGGAGCTGATCAAGGAATGTAAACAAACCTTTTTTGGGGTGATAACACCAGTATGTTGGGCAGTCTGTTTTTTTTTAATTTTTTAAAGAAAATAAGAATCAGAATCAAACTATCAGCTACATCAATAGAGATGAATAGCTGTGAGTGCTTTATTTAAACTGAAAGGGGAAGTTAATGAAATGAAGCATTTTCCCCAATCTTCGTAGCTGAATTAATTTTCTCATAAGTTTTGATTCCAGATGAACATCCCCCCCACCTTAGTGGGGCTGAGGAGCTCCAAGGGAAGGCTCCAGAGATGCAGGTGTTCAGTGTGGAGTTCCTGATCTGGTGCACCTGCATTCAGGGAGAATCCAATTTTTGGGTGAAGGTGAGAGTGCAGAGTTGATCGAAGACTCCAGTAAGGTAGGCCACATCTTTTTCCTGCCTTGTTATGACAGTGCATTATCTTGGTGACTTAGTCCTTGAGTGATGCTGTTTCCCTTAGGCCCTGGAAGACCTGCAAAGTAATATGTCCCTAGATGAGGGGCTGGGGAGGGGGTCACACACTCAACTACAGATTTCCCATAAATTCGGATTCAACCTTAAAATACATACAGTAAACACATGCAGCATTCATATCGGAATCAGCTCACAGTGTGAAAAAAAAAACACAAAAAGAAATGTCATTACTATGGTGTGTAATTTGTTCGTCATGCTGTACTGTATCTCCTGCTCTGGGTGACATGGTCTGGGCTTTTTAGAAGACAATTAGAAGCAGAGATCTGGGTGTAACATAGATACGTCTGTGTACCACATATATTGGCAAGTTGGCAGGGGCACCTGGACAGTCATACGTAAGCGTCAGCAAAGTTTTGATAGCTCTTACAGTCATTTCTTTCTTGGCATCAGGGTGAATGCTCCCCATTTTGTTGACCAGTGATGAAGCATCCTCAGTGAAAGTGGGCTCCAGAACTTGCTCTGGTGGTTCCATGGGTCCTCTGGGGTCTCCACCTTCCTCCTCTTGCACCTCCTCAGATAGGGGGCCCATCATCCAAGGGTACACCTTGTGTAGGTTCACAGTCTAAGATTGTTGGTGTGGGCTCTGCAAGAGGCACATTACTTATTGTTCCATCTGAACTCCTGAACAATTTGGTAAGATCCATTGTAGGACAATACACCCCTTCTTTTGATTCAGAGTCTGAGCTTTCCTGGTCTACTTGAGCATCAGTCATAGGTGGAACAATTTCAGATTGCCAGTCCACATTCCAAACTGCATTACAGGATGGTGCAGGAGGAGGTCCTTATCATACACAGGTGCTGCAAACATGAAGAGCTCTCTCCAGAGTGCCCATAAACAAAGCACAGCCTGCAGTTTTTTGTTATCAGATGATCAGCTGGACTGCTGTATTTTTTCAGCAAAGACACAGATTAGCAGAATACTCACAGGATATATGGCTCGGCCATCATTTTTATTGCAATGCAGAATTATATCCAATATAAAAGCGCCCAGTGGATAAATTGCATCTAACTAGCTGCCAGGCCTGTCACCAATGCCCTGGTGCTTTGATTCACTAGGAATATTTGGCAGGGGAGTAGGATCATGGAAGTGATGGCTTCCATTAAACTCCCATGTTTCTTAAAGGCATATTGTCAGAAGACTTCTGGTGACATCACGGACCGAATAGCTGCCAAGAGGAAGAGCTCTCCCATTGCCAGAGATTACAAACATCACCAGTTCAGCTATAAACTTGTCCAATACTGGCAAAAATGGAATTAAAATAAAGGGGTTATGGTAGGCATATGAGATTGCATACCGAAACCCAGAAAAAATGGATGATGGCTATAGATACTGAGCCCTGAGCAGCCACAGCAATTCCCCCATGAGTGGAGCAGGCCAAGGGTAAGATACTGATCACAAGGAGGAAACACTGACAAGATGCAGATTTGAAACTCTGCTTAAAGAAATAAAAGCATCCCGCTGCAAGAACAGGTCAGAATTTTAAAAAATGCAAGAAAGGTTCTTGCATGTTGAACAGCTGGTTAGGGAGGTAGAAGAAAAAATTGGAACTTCCGAGAAACCTGGCAGACTTCTGGGGAGTGTGGTGGGCCTTTTAATGCACCATGCTGAAACTCTGCACAGTAAATGCTTAGATCTTGAGGTGAGATCCCATAGAGATAACCTGTGCTTGTCCAGATTACCAGAGGGCTCAGAGATCACTGAAATTGAAATGTATTCACAGGAATTGTTGCCTTAGATCTTAGATCTACCAGCCTCCCTGGACATAAGAATTGAAAGGGCCCACAGAGCGCTCAACAAAAACCCCATGGACCCCAATGCAAGACCCAGGCAGTTCTTTATGAAATTCGTGAACTACTGGGTCAAGAAAACAGTACTGAGAACCGCATGGCAAATGGGAGTGGTTATGTTCAAGGGACAGAGGCTTTTTTCGAACAAGATTACCCCCCAGAGATTCTGACAGAGATTGCAGTACTCGAACTTAACCCGTGCACTGAAGGAGAAAAAAATTAAGTTTCAGACACCTTGTCCTGCATTGCTCCATGTTTTTTTGGGAAGAAGGCATCAAAACATACTCCACGCCTGCAGAAGCAGTGCTCAAGGATCATGGAGTGGCCTTTACTCCAAGAAACAGGGCCTCTGGAGTGACACAGCAGCAGCAAGGAGAAACCATGGGAAAGCAACATCGTGTGAGAAGGACCACTCCTACAGAAGGCAGAGACACCGTGGAGAAGATGATGAGAGAGATAAAGGGGATCCTGCAGACACTGTCTCAGCAGAACTCAACCCAAACTACAGACTGGGACATTTAAACAGGTGCAGAGAAGTTAAGCAGCTTTATGAACGAGAGATGGAAGCCAGAACAAGGAAAGAAATGGAAGACAACAACTACCATGGACATTTTAATGGACTGAAGCAATGGAGTGGCCTTAAGTTAAGTATCTATGGGGGGAGGGAGAGGAGGAAAAGAAAAAATCGGGGTACTAATAGAGATAAAGTATATCGGGGAAAAGAAGGAGGGAGGGAGGGTACAGAACAGAGCAAACAGGCTCTCAGGGAAGGGGCAAGATGGGGTATAATCCAGTAACAGGGGAGAGACAATAGAGGAGGTCTGATGTTGGGGAAGAAAAGAAAAGTGCAACTTGCGGCAACAGAAAGAATGGGATTTAAAAGAAACACACGGAGGAGAAAGGAACCTGTGAGACAGTTGTTCTGGAAAGGGAGTGTAGCGGTGGGCAAAAAGTTCCCATTTTTAAATTGTCCATGACTGATACTTAGAAAGGAGACGCACGGAGATGGTACTGATGGCGGAAAAATTTAATGAATTAAATAATAATCATAGTGAGAGATTATAAGTGGTGCATTTTTCATTCTTCATTCTTAATTCTTAATTCTTCAAACTAACAGTGTATAGTGGCTTGCTTATATATTGGAAGACAGTACTGTGGTTGTCTATGATTGGTACAGAACAAGTATAAACATTAACTTACAAGGCAATGCTCTTTTTGCTTCTTGCATGACCTAATCTCTTGTCAGCATAAATGTATTGATAGTGTAAATTATACTACTATATAAGGATAGTAATAATGGTCATTACCAGTTATTAAGAGGAAGAAACAGATTTGCACTTAAGAATGTGCACACAGGCACTCTGGCCCGTCCTAATAATAATAGTCAAAAGGGTAACTTGAACACTATCCCTGTATTTCTGTCTTGCAGACACTTAAGACACCTGTTTTCTATTACTCACATGATTAGTACAAATATTAAAAGACAGTTGAATATTACAACTTGTGGTCTTAGTTAAACTTGTAACTTTTACAAGTTTTATGATCCAACTTTATAGATCAATATTTGTTACACAAACACCTTGGGCCAGATATTCAAAACTTTGCCCAGGGGCAAAATTAGCACTGCCCAGCGGGCAAACTGAGCCCGGAGCACAAAGCAAGCCATATTCAAACGGAATAGCCCAGGGCAAACAGCTTCTGAATATAGCATGGTAATGAGGCCATGCAAACTGGGCTGGGAGTGCAGGGCAAACATTGCCCTGGAATAAGACAGCACTGAATAAAACAACCAGGAAGTGCAACCCACAACAACAACACAGTACACAGCAACGTGAGGGCAGGTACAGATGAACTACGTGGCCAATGTGTGTGCCAGCAATTGCATGGACTCAGTACAGTTGCAGGAAGCAGCAGATGAGAAAGAACAGTGATCAAAACTTTACAATATTCCCCGTACCATTAGCGCCGCGCTAACACATTAGCGCTGCGCTAACACATTAGCGCGGTGCTAAGCAGTTAGCCTGGAGCAAACACGCTTGCCCGGGGCTAAAATGTGCCATATTCAAAAGTGCCATGCAAATGAGCCTACTTAGGTAGTCTCTGGGCAAACAACCGGATTAGCATCTCATTATACCCTGATTTGCACACAGTTTGCCTAGCGTTACTGCAGGGTCCCATAGAGCCACCTGTAGGTCAGTCTGGAAGTACAGGGCAGACAAGGTCCAACCGCAGCTCCATCTGTAGGTCAGTCTGGCAGTGCACGATGATAGCTACAGGCTACAGGTAAACAGTACAGCATTGCATAGCATAGCATATTGTACCCCAGGGGACAGGACAGCATAGGCACAGGTGGTGGTGGTGCTGCATGCAACTGTCACACCGTGGGCATGCTACAGTGCACAGCAGACACTACAGTAGCAGGGAGACAGTAGTGTGAGGGACGTAGCACTGCCTATGGTGTGTAGGGCAAGTGATGCTGATTGCACTGTACACAGTGACAGGCCCAACCTGCAGGTGTTTACTGACAGTCGACATTACTGTTACACTGTTGTGTGACCCACAGATGCTGTACCTGTGGCATGTGATGCCCACAGTGACATGTACATATCTGGCTTTGTGTGTTGTGGCAGTTGTACAGCTGTGTGGTATGTGGCTGGGGGCATATAGTATCCGAAGGCACACTAGTGTTGGGGTATTCCTAATACTGGCCCATGTGCACTGCATGCTGGGTCCCAGCCTTGTGGCCACACCTGGTCTGTGGCACAGCCTGGCCACCCATACACACTCCCCTCAACATCCTCCATGCCCACAGTGCTGCATGTGTGTGCTGGCATCTGTTTTGTCCACAGATATGTGTGGTCAGCAGGTGTGTGCTGTATGGCTACACTGCCATGCTGTCCACTGGCGGCAGGGTCACCACTTACTGCCTGGCATGGCTGGGACTGGTGGCAGATGATGGCATCATTGTGATGCCATTGGTTGGCAGCAATCCACTATGTTTGGCTTTATCTATGTGTTATATTTTATGTGTTAGAGTCGCAGAAGACCAGCTAAACACCAGCAAATCCAGCAACAGCCATTTATGTAAGCATAATGCTGATTGCCCAGGATTAAGACCAGCTTTTTCTGGGCGGTAATCTACACAGCGCTTAACTGTGCTAGGTGGTCGCGCTAAACCACTTAGCGCGCTAGCCACTGAATATAGCATTGCGCTTTGTATTCATGTCAGTTTGCCCCTTGCATACATTATACTTTTGCCTGGCGCTAATGCAGTTTGCCCGCGCTATTTGGCCTTTTGAATATGGCAGACCCGCGCTAATCCCGCGCTAACCCTGCGCAAATGATTTTTGCCCAGCGCAAAGTTTTGAATATCTGGCCCCTTATGTCTTAAACCAAAATAAGGTTTGCCTGCAATATTGGAACACATTTTTTTATCCCTTATTACAGGGAGCTAAAACATTAAGAAAGTCTCAAGGAAAGGATATACAAGAAAGAGGGGACAGCATGGACTCACCATAGACCTGGGGGGGAAGGGAAGGGGGCAACTCAGACAAAGTAAGGAGAGGGGGGAGTGAGCTAAAGCTCAATGAGGGCAATTTAGACAATGGGGAGAGTAATTTGACAAAGGATAAGCAGAGGAGCAAAAACTGAAGAAAGGGAGAGAATAGTTAAAACAGAGGACATTAAATGTGAATGTTGAACAAAATGAATGTGATGCCTGAAAAGAGGAAAGCTGAAGAGTGAACAGACAGAGATAGAGCTGAGGGAAGGGGAGGAGAGGGATTATAAAGTAGAAGATGTACAACAAATGAAAATGTGCAAATAGAATGTGATATTTACGAAGTCTTTTCTGTTTTATTTTGAAAAGATAACAACATGGAAGCCTGAGGGAATGTGGCCTCTCAGGAAAATGGACCCTTCCAGCACGTAGAAGCTGTGTCACAAAGATGTTGTGAGGAACCTGGTGGACTAAAGGTTAAAGAACTCAGTTGTATGCAGAAGCCTTGGCAGCACTGCAAATGAGGCGGTAAGAGGGAGAAAATAGGGGAGGGATAACAGAGGACGGAGGTAAGGGGACCACAGTAGGGAGTTTTTAGAAGCAGGGGGAAGGATAGATACTTAGCATGAGGGACCACGCTATATTCTAAATTACAGTGGAGGTGACAAAACTGAAAAAGGGGGAGCCAGATGAGACATCAGCAAGAACATGACATGAGAAAAATAAAGTAATAATAAAGATTGTAATGATATGAGGTACAACATGTTCAGAACTGAAGACTGTCATGAGTCTCTGGGGAGGGGGGAGTGGAAAAGAAATTAGAATATGAATCGGAGGTGGATAAGCGGTCTATGTTACATGGCAATGTGGACATTAGGACCCCTAATGTGGTCGAACTCAGGAATAAGAGCCTGGATACAAGGGAACCTGGTAGACCCCCTGGGAGCAGAGGAGAAACAAACACTACCACTATGGGACCAGGAGGAGTGGGGAGAAGGAGACCTGGAAACACAGCAAGGAGGGAAGAGAAAATCTCCCCAACCCTGGAAGCGGAGGTAGGAGGTATAAATGGTTAGTACTGTGTAGATGCCCAGATGGCAAACACAGGACTGTAAGACTGGTTTAAAGTTATAGATATGGTACTGGTCCTGAGCATGACAGGCCCCAGATGGGTGCCCGGAGGAGAGTTGGAGTCAGCAAAAGGCAAAAAAAGGAGCAAATTAAAAACAAACAGATGATGGCACAACCTACTAAGGTTATGATCTTTAATGTGAATGGTATGACCAACCCCATAAAGGGAAAGAAAGTTATGCTTTACATGAGGCAGGCAAAGCCTGATATAGTGTTCCTGCAGGAAACGCACCTGACCCAGGGGGAACACGATAAAGTTAAACAATTTGGTTATACCAAAGTATACTCTTCAGCTAGCGACTTGGGCCATAGAAGGGGTACAACTAAAATGATTCCAAGGGTAACCCCATTTGAAGATATAACAAGTGAAACAGATAAGGAGGGATGTTATGTCATAGTTATGGGCAGACTCAATGGGCAACTGGTAACGCTGTTGTCAGTATATGCCCCCTGTATCCCCTTACACCTTCTATCAAACTGTCATAATGAAAATGTACAGGCCTCACCATCACATTGATTCTACTGTTCACTGACATTCACAGGCTCTCCTCAGGACTTGTATAGCTATATACCTGTTTAGGACTGATAGTACTGCTCATTCCCTGTTGTTATCTTTCCCTAACCTCACTGTAATATTGTATACTGCCTCCCAAATGTTGTATTGTACTCTGACAAGGATCCTTTGTAAATGAGTCCCTGACTCAAAGGTTGTAATCCGATATTCTCAATAAATAAACAAATAAATAAATAAATGATCCAAATGGCAGAGGGTACTCTGATTTTGGTGGGGGGGGGGACTGGAATCTCACCCTAGATCCAGTATTAAACAGCACTTCACAGATCCCAAGAGCTGGGCATAAGATGGCTAAGCAGGTGAAGGCCCTATTACAGAAACTGGGATTGGTGGATACATGGAGGGCAAACCCAGGGACACACATTTTATTCGGCAGCCCACCAAATGTACTCTCATCTGGACATTTCTAGGGCTACAGTGGGCATAGCTCTGCAGATGTTTTGGGATGAGTAAAGGGACTCTGCATTCCTTCATAAGTTGCCACCTACTGTGTCTGACTGCCCTTTAGAAAGAGTAAAGGGACTCTGTATTCCTTTCTAAGTTTCCACCTGCCCACTATGCCTGACTGCCTTGCTTAAATTGTGGCTTTTTTCCCCATTCATTTCAAGCAGAAAGTGGGGAAAAAAGAAAAAAAAACACATAATCAAGTCTTGTTTCTTTGAAGTAACTCCAAGAAATATATTGATCATAAAACAACTGCTATGAATGGCTTTGTGAAGTGTGTGTGTGTGTTTGGTGGGGTTGCATTATCATCTTCATCAGAACAGTAAGCAGCAGTGGGAGATTCAATAGCCCACAGGGCATGTTAGAGCTTTTGTTTAATCTCCAGTTAGGTCAGCCCTGTGTGACTGTACATGGCCCAGGGAGGATGACAGCACCAGCTAACAAAACATTAGAACTTATATAAACTCTTACATACAATGCAGGCTACTGAATCTCTCACTGCTGCATACTGTTCTAAGGCCAGCTGCAGGAGATTCTGGGATTTGCAATAACAGAAGATGTAAAAAGTGTTAATAACCCCCTTTTGTTCTGATAGTGATTGCTACAATTTACTACAGCTTGCAAATTACAGAGCCACATTAATACAGCTAATTCAGTTGAAGGTAACATACACCCCAACTATCATACAGTACAGTGCTAGCAACAGAGGAGGAATAGACAGACAAAGCTTCTCATATAAGATCATGCACTTTCCCTAGGCAGAAGCCCCAATGTACCTTTCACAGAACATATATCCTGGTAACACCTTTGCCTGCAATTTTTATACATTTTATTTTACTAAGCATCATTGGTTAGCCAAGTTTTCATATATGAACTGCAGTGTAATTTTCACCCTTCACATTCCAATGAGGAGTGCCTGACCCACAATTAGTGCACATCCCTTTAATTCTGGTTCCACCTCCAGGTTGCCTTGATTAGTACTGGACTTCTCCCATTTAAACTACATTTCCTTTATACTGAGGTTGGCTGGGCTGGACCTACTCCATTAACTTATATAAACTCTAACATACAATGCAGGTTTCTGAACCTCTCACTGCTGCATAGTGCTCTAAAACCAGCTGCAGAAGATTCTGGGATTTGCAATAACAAAAGGTGTAAGCATTTGTAACCCATTTTGTTCTGATAATGAGTGCTACAATTTACTACAGCTTACAAATTACAGAGCCACATTAAAGCAGAGCTAATTTAGTTAAAAGGAACATACACACCAAATATCACTAGTTTTTCTTGTTATTAACAACAAAGGAACACAATGGTGATGATAGGAGTATATCACATGATTTGCATCTTTTGCAATTACCTGTAGTCTGCCATTTTTGTTTGCTTGCGTGCATGTACAAGAAACATTATATGGCAGCTTAGGAGAGAAGCGAATTGTGGAGGTGCGGCACTGTGGCAGCCAGTGCCGGCACTGCATTTGTGGGCTTGGCACTGTTCACCCAATGCAAGGTGAACAGTACCAAACCTTCCCGCGGCATCTTTTTTTTTCTCCCTGAAAGAAAGGAAACGGTCCCATGCCGGTCAGGTCCCCTCTCAAACTAGCACCCACCCACTGCACACCCCACATCCCCACACCCCCCTCTCACCCCATACTTATCCCCGGAGCCCAGCGCTGATCTTTGGTGGACCGGAAAAACGTCTGCACTCTTGAAAGCCGACCATGAACTGAAGAAATGCTGGTAAGCTGTATAATGGCATAAATACGGGGATTTCAACTTTGGTGCATATCTCAGACATTTTGGGGAATTTTGGCACCAAATTTTCAACATGGGTTTATTGGGACTCCTCCTCATGAATTCAGTCACTGTCATAGTGTTACTTGGTCCTGAAAGTTGATTTCATGGTCACTGTGCAGAATCACCTTTCAGGACTAATTAACAAAACAACAGTACCGCTGTTCGTGAGGTGTGCTCTCAAAAAGCCTATGTTGCAAATTTGGTGAAATAAATAAAAAAATAACTGTTTTACGAGTGTGTATTGCTTAGTTTCCAGGCATGCTCATAACTTCACAAATATGTAATATTTTCACCCCAGATTTTCAACATTGGCATTTTTACACACCTCCTTATGAACAGTACAGCTGTAATTTTTCACATCCTGGCTGAAATGTGTTTTCGCACTTCCAATGCAGAATAGCGCAGTTGCTGTAGGAAATCAGTGTTTGGGACACATTAAGAAAATCACAGTGTCACTATACAGGAGCAGAGGTCCTAAAATGCCTATGTTGAAAATTTGGTGACGAAAGTCCATAAAATGACTGTGTTATGAGTGTGCGTTGTGCAGTTTCCACGCACCCTTGTAACTTCCCAAATTTGCAATATTTTCACTCCAAATTTTCAGCATTGACATTTTTTCACTCCTCCTCCTTATGAACAGTACAGCTGTTATTTTTCACATCCTGGCCAAAATTTGTTTTCGCACTTCCAGCGCTCAATTGCGCGGTCGCTGTCGGAAATCAGTATTTGGAACAGATTAGGAAAATCACAATGTCTCTATTCATGATCAGATTGTATGGTTCTTGTGATGCATGGTTCTGTATTTTATGTTTTACATGCTTTTAACTATTTTAGTAAAACTCTATTTTTAGAGCCCCTTGGCCTGTCTTTGAATTTAGTTTCTTTAACAAGTGAAGTATACATGGTTAAAGCAGACACTGTGCATAAGCTTGAATGGTTCACAAGACTGTGCTCGGAGGTTGGCACTTTGGAAGTAGAGGGCCTGACCTGCTGAGTGGGTTTGTGACAGACTGGTTGGCAGTGGTGGGATTTTTTGTTATTACAAGCTTTTATTGTTCAGTGTGTCAGCTTGAGGCCGTCAGCTCACTTGCAAAGAAAGAAAAAGGCAGTGATTTAATTTTTTAAAAAAGGAGACAGAACTATATCACTTGGCGTACAGTCAAGTTCCTACCTGTTTTATATTTTTTTCCTAAAGTGCAAGTCAGAGTAGCAGTAGTTAGGGAAGATGGCTTCCAACTACAGCAGGCACACTGTAGACTACCTAAAGCGGCTGTGTGGGGACAGAGGAGTCCCGTTCAAGGTGAAAGCCAGCAAACACAACTTAGTAGATGCCCTGATGGTAGCAGATACCCAGAGCACAGAGTCACAGACCGTGACTGAAAAGGACCAAACCTCGAGTGTGGCAGGGCTAGCGGCCAGTGCAGTGTCCAGATCTGGTGAGGATGACAGCAGGGCCACAGTCAGTGAAGGGCCACAGCAGCAGGGGAAGGTCACTAGTATCCTGGATCCAGAAGTACTCAGGCTGCAAATTGAGTTGCGCAGAATGGAGCTGGAGTTCCAGAGAGAAGAGAAGCATGAACAGCAAGCTGCAAAGGAGAAGAGAGAACAAGAACACCGAGAGGCAGAGCAAGAATACTGAAATGCAGACCATGAGGAGTAGGAGCTCCAGAGGCGACACAAACTGGAGAAGCTACGACTCCAACCAGTGGCACCAGAGCAGGTAAGTGGCTTGGGTTTAACTGGGACTGCAGGACTGGGTTACAAATTGCACTCCAAATTGATAGCCAGATTTAAAGAGGGGCAGGATATGGATGCCTTTTTAAATTCTTTTGAAAAAGTTTGTATTCAGGTTAAAATTCCTAGAGAGTCCTGGAGATTCCAGCTATCCCCGCTACTTACCGGGAAAGCTCAGGATGCATTGGGTCAAATGGACAATGAGGACAGTGATGATTACAGCAAACTTAAAGCTGCACTGTTAAAGAAATTTGAATTACCTGCTGACTCTTACAGAGCTAAATTCCCTAAGCTCAGGAGAAGCCCTGACATGAGCTACGATGAGCTAGTCATGAAACAACGTCAGTTATTAAAACATTGGTGGGAAGGAATTGAGGCAAACTCTGTTGATAAAATTGAAAATGGGATTTTGTTAGAACAGTTTTATTGGGCATGCCCAGCAGAGCTAAAAACCTGGCCGGAGGACCGAGATCCCAAATTAGTGCAAGAGGCTGCAGAACTCTTGGACCGCTATGCCAAGAGCAGACCTGCTCTGAGAGTGAATGGGGCGGGCACGGCAGCACAGAAAGGGAAAAGCGTGCCTTCAGGGCAACTAAAACCCTCACTGCCTCCACCAAAATCAGTTAGCTCCAGGTTTCAGAGAAAAGATTTCTCTGAAAAGAGAAATGAATCTTGGTTATGTAAAGAAACTGGGCATATTGCCAGACAGTGTCCCAAAAGAACAAGCAATAATACGCAGAATGGTACTAGAAAAGAAGTGGGTTGTTTGTGTGTCCCTGGGATCATGCCAGTGAACATGAGGGAACTCATGCACCCAGTCATGGTGAATGGTGTGCAGACGCAAGGGTTAAGGGACATAGGTGCATCCTTGACCTTGGTAAAGGAGAATCTGGTAGAGCCTGGTCAGCTTATGCCCAATAAATACGTCACTGTACAGGACTTTACTGGTGAGGCGAAAACATTGGCCCTCGCTAGTGTTCTCCTAGACTGGGGTGAAACAGGGAGAACTGAGCAACAGGTGGCAATAGCCAAAACATTAGCAGTGGATGTAATCCTGGGCAACAATCTCAAATAGGGGATGGTATGTGCAGTTACCCATAGCCAAGTGGCAAGGGAAAATTGTAGTTCCCTGAACAACACAGAAGCCATTGTGGAAACCACTGAGAGGTTGATTCCCCAGCCTGTGTCTCCAGTTGGGGAGACTAATGAAAAGGGGGTAGAACTTTCCCCAGTAGCAACACACAGTAACCACACAGCTATAGAGGGTTACTCTGAAGAGGGAGGGGTGACCCATTGTCAGAGGGTTGGGATTGACAATGATCCTGAGTGCCCTGATGCTAGTGCTAGGTACCCTAGTTTAGTGACTGAAGGGGACCTGTCCCATGCCTTGGGAATGTGTGAGGGGTTCGTAGCTGCTCAGAGAAGTGACCTTAGTTTAGAGAAGCTGAGGGCTTGGGCAGACTTGGATGGTGCACAGAGAAGTGATGGCAGACATAAGGTTTATTGGGAAAATGGACTTATGTATACTCAGGCAGTACAGACAGAAGGAGGGGTGCTAGGCAGGCAGCTTGTCGTTCCCCAGGGGTGTCGTGAGCAGTTGCTCAAGATTGCACATGATATCCCCTTGTCTGGTCATCTGGAAATCATGTGCATGATGCAGCGGTTGGCCCAGAATTTCTACTAGCCTAACTTCACCCAGCAGGTGAAGGAGTATTGCAGGTCTTGTCACTGGTGCCAAGAAATAGGGAATGCAAGCAAGAAAGCCTAAGCTGCCCTGATTCCATTGCTCATAGTAGAGGAGCCATTCCAGAGGGTGGGAAATGGATATTGTGGGGCCTTTAAATTCCCCAGCTCCTCAGGGAAGAGATTCATCCTGACTGTGGTGGATTATGCCACCCGATACCCAGAGGCAGTTGCCCTATCCTCACTGAGGACAGACAAAGTGGCAGATGCCTTACTTGGGATTTTCTCCCGTGTTGGGTTTCTGCAGGAGGTTATCACCGATCGAGGGGGTTCCTTCATGTCGAACCTGATGAAATGTTTATGGGAGAAGTGTGGGGTGGTGCAGAGATGCACAACACTGTGTCACCCACGAGACAATGGGCTTGTGGAAAGATTCAATGGTACCCTACAGTCAATGCTCCAGGCATTTGCTGAACAGCATGGGAGGGACTGGGAGAAATACCTTCTCCACCTGTTGTTTGCATACAGGGAGGTGCCTCAAGAGTCAACAGGATTTTCCCCCTTCAAACTCTTATATGGACACTGGGTACGTGGGCCCCTAGACTTGATCTGGGAGGACTGGGAAGGCAAGCACGCCACCCAGGGAACTCCCATTGTGGATTATGTCCTTAGGTTTGGGAAAGGCTGAAGGAGCTTATGTGGACAGCCCAGAGTAACCTGGCAGCTGCCCAACAGAAACAAAAAGTGTGGTACGACCACAGAGCCAGAGCTTGCTCATACATGGTGGGTCAGGAAGTCATGGTCCTTATTTCGGTCCAGAAAGACAAGCTGCAGGCTGAGTGGACAGGACTGTACAAAGTGGCTAGGAAGGTAAATGATGTGAACTACATTGTGAAGTTACCTGACCAAAGACAGACAGAAAGGATGTACTATGTCAACATGATGAAGCCATATGCAAATAGGGCTGACATGGTGTTTGCAGTGTGTAGTCCTGGGGAGGAGACAGACAAAGGAGACCCCCTTCTGGACTTGCTGGAAGAAAGCAAGCGGGAGTCCTCTGTGGTGGCAGTTAAATTGTCTCCCCAGCTGACCCCGGATCAGATCCAGAAAGTAAAGGAGGTTTTAGCAGACTTTGCCCCATTGTTTAGCGCCAAGCTTGGACTAACCCCCTTAGCGACTCACGATGTGGAGACAGGGACACAGATGCCCATATGGCGGACAGCATATCGGGTGTCAGAGGCTGTCCAAAAGGAAATTAGGAGGGAAGTGGAGAAGATGCTGGATTTAGCGATAATCCAGAGATCCCACAGCCCCTGGGCCTCACCCGTAGTCCTTGTGCCCAAGCCAGATGACTCTACTTGTTTCTATGTGGACTATCATGAACTGAATGCAGTCACAAAGTCAGATGCCCACCCAATGCCCCAGTTGGATGAACTCCTGGACAAGTTGGGAGGGGCAACCTACCTTATGACTATTGACCTGACCAAGGGGTATTGGCAGGTACTGTTGACAGACAGAGCTAGGGAGAGGTCGGCCTTCATCACTCCAATAGGCTTATTTGAATTTAAAGTAATGCCTTTCGGAATGAAGAATGTCCCAGCCACTTTCCAAAGGTTGGTGAACCAGGTGTTAAATGGTGCTGAGGAGTACGCCGTGGCGTACCTGGATGACACTGCCATCTTTAGTACCAGCTGGGAGGAACACCTACCTCACCTTAGGGAAGTGCTGGGCAGGATACGGAGGGCCAGGCTTACTGTCAAAGCCGAGAAGTGCCAGGTGGCCATGGGAGAAGTGGCATACCTCGGGCATGTGGAAGACCAGTGACAGCTCCATCCTAACCAAATAAAAATAGAGGTAATCCAGGTGTGGCCCAGACCAGAAATGCAGAAGGAGGTTGGGAGTTTTCTAGGGACAGCAGGGTACTACAGGAAATGTGTACCCAATTACAGTGCCCTGTCTGACCTGACAAAGAAAAAGATACCAAAGAAAATTACCTGGGGCCCAGCCTGTGAGGAAGCCTTTTCCAAACTAAAGGAGGCACTGTGCAGTGCTCCTGTTTTGACAAGTCCTGACTATAGCAAACCCTTCATAGTTCAGACTGATGCCTCAAACATGGGTATTGGGGCAGCACTGAGTCAGACATCCAGCCAAGGGACAGATCACCCAGTCGTGTACCTGAGTAGGAAGTTACTTCCCAGGGAGCAGGCATACTCCACTGTGGAAAAGGAGTGTCTTGCCATAGTGTGGGCCCTAAAGAAATTAGAGCCATACTTATATGGGCAGCATTTTGTGGTACAGACTGACCACAATCCGATGGGAAAGAACAATGGTAGATTGCTAAGATGAAGTCTTGCTTTGCAAGGGTATGATATGACAATTGTACATAGAGCTGGAACTAGGAATCAGAACTCAGATGGTCTGTGTCGCGTGTATGAGGAGTGAACTGATTTGGGAAGCTCATCCCATGCTGGAGATAGACCCTCCAAATTCAGTCTAGGTGGGGAGGATTGTGACACGTGGACAGCCAGTTCTGAGTACACTATGATTTTTTGTAACATAAAAATGTGTTATGGACTGTCTCTCATGAGAGATGCTGAGACAGCATGTGAGATCACACACACACACACACACACACACACACACACACACACACACACACACACACATATGCACCCACACACACACACAGATTTTAGATACAAGGTGTTACCTGGAAGGCCAGAAGCTAATTACAGACTAGAACAGGCCTTAATCAAGAATCTCCTGTTTGTTTTCTATGTTAAATATAGCTTTAACTGCTAAGAGGGAAATCAGTATCCATTTTATGACGTTTCGAGGAGGAAACCAGGTTCGGCACACTGGTGCAAAATCATAAATGCTTTGATGTCTGTGTGTGAGGGCTTGCTGCTCATAGATGAAAGGAAATTTACAGACTTGATTGGGGAAGTCACATGGGGAAAGGAGTTTCTGCTAATGTAACCTTAATTAACTTTCCTTCTAAAATGATAAAACTTCTTGGGTGTATGATTTTTAATAAACAGAGAAGGAGCTAGGTGACCTCACAAAAAGGGGTTGTCAAAAACGGTTTTTAAACAGTCTTCTGTTTTCCTTCAGAGACTTTTGTCTACACGCTGACAAAGAAACATCTTTGAGCACTTTAAGCAAGTATACAGGTAGAAGAGACAAAATCTAAGTACTGTAGTAGGAATTGCACTGTTAAAACCTTGTTCTTTTAAAAGATTGTATGGTTCTTGTGATACATGGTTCTGTATTTTATGTTTTACATACTTTTAACTATTTTAGTAAAACTATTTTTAGAGCCTACTTGGTCTGTCTTTGAATTTCTTTTCTTTAACAAGTGAAGTATATATGGTTAAAGGAGATACTGTGCATAAGCTTGAATGGTGATACCAAACTGGAAAAAGGTAAGAGTAATCTGAGGTCTTTATTAGAGTTTTTAAGGGTTTATTTTGTACACCTGGTTAGGTGCCCATAGGCAAAGATATCTGGCCCCTGAAGACAGAAATATCTGAGCCTGTGCATTGGGTACACTAGCAAGAGGTTCACAGTTTGAATCCCTCCAGAACTGAGACCAAATGTTGATTCAAACCCACAAAACAGACAGGAGGGTTACCCTGTTTCTGTTAACTGTTCACAAGACTGCACTCAGAGGTTGGCACTTTGGGAGTAGAGGGCCTGAACTGCTGAGTGGGTTTATGACACTTTTTACAGGTCATGGGGACAGCCATGGGCACTAAAATGGCACCACAATATGCCAATCTTTTCATGACCTGCTTAGAGGAGGATTTTTTTAAACATCACCCTTATAATTCATCTGTCTACCTCCGTTTTACTGATGACATATTCCTGATTTGGACAGAAGGTGAAGATTCTCTCAAAAAATTCCATCATGATTTTAACAACTTTCATCATTCCATAAACCTCACTATTGAATACTCCACCACCGGCATACATTTTCTTGACACCACAGTCAGTATCACTAAAAATGGACATATACTAACTGCTCTTTACAAAAAACCCACTGACAGACACCGCTACCTGCATAATTCCAGCTACCACCCTAATCATACAAAAAATCTGTAATCTACAGTCAGGCGATTCGATACCATTGAACCTGCTCTGATAACAGAACAAGAGACAGACAGCTCTCCACACTTCAGAATTCCCTAATTCAGCAGGGCCACTCTCCAAGACAAATTGACAGAGAATTTGAAGGGGCCATACAAATACCACGAGACAATCTGCTGGAATACAGGCAAAGACATCAAACTGACCACACACCCCGAGTCATCACTTACAGCCCCATGCTAAAACCCCTTCAGGAAATTATCAAAGAGCTACAACCCATGCTGAGAGAAGATGAAACACTGAAAGACATCTTCCCTGAACCACCTGTCATTGCCTATAAGCAGCCCCCCAGCCTCTTGAACATAATGATTGATAAACTCCCAGCAGACTAAAGTAACCAGAAAACAAGAGGGACAACACCATGCAACATGGCAAGATGTAAGACCTGCACCCACATATGCGCACAGGCCACCATCAAGACAAGCCAGGACAACATAATACAAATTAATGGATCCTACATATGTCAATCCAGCAATGTGGTTTACTGTACCTAATTCAATGCAAGAAGTGCACAAATGGTTGCTATATTGGGGAAACTAGCCAACCACTGAAAACCAGGATGAATCACCACCGTCACACTATAGTAAACCAGATTATCAGCACTCCAGTAGGAAACCGTTTTTCACAAACAGATGAAACTCTCTTGGATTTATCTGTCTTGATACTAAGAGGCAACTTCAGAAACACACAGGACAGAAGGACATGGGAACTGAAATATATAAAACAATATAAATCTAACATTTCTGGACTGAATCGGGACATCGGTTTCATGACCCACTATGGTAAACTGTCATTCTTTTTTATTGTGTACTAAATCATGTCTCTATTTATCACACTTTGGTTCTGTATCTCTTTTACTATTATATTTTTTCTCTGAGTTCTGCCTGTTCTGTTTTTTTACTTATACCTCACATCGTCCCTGCCTCTCCTATTAACTCCTGAGCTCAGTCCCGCCTACTCCCTCATGTTTTCACACCTCTGTTTATCTAGACTTTGTTCTTTTGTTTCTCCTAATTTCTTGATTTCCTTGCATCTATTAGGCATCTCCTGTCCATTTTACCCTTTCAGCCAGCCTGATCTCAGATCCTATCTACATGCTTTTGTCTTCCCGTTAGCTTCCTTTCATCTCCTACTGATCTGTTCTTACTATGCCCCCTCCCCATTTCTTCTGATGTTTTTAATTTTTGCATCTTAGACTTTCATCTCTAGTCCCCTTTATCACCTTCCTACTTAATTTCCTGATTTTCAGTTGCACCACAGTGGATATAAATACTGCTTGTTGCTCAGTTTTGCTATCCACCTGAAGAAGGTACCCGTGTGGCCCCAAAAGCTTGTGTATAATTCCATCTTTGTACACGACACTTGTTGGTCCAATAAAAGGTATCAAACCTTCCATCTTCTCTTGAAAATTTGGTGAAATAAATCCACTAAATGACTGTGTTATGCGTATGCGTTGTTCAGTTTCCATGTATGCTCTGAAGTGCGAGCATTTTTAATTTTTTCACTGCAGAGTTTCAACATTGCCATCTCTTCACACATCCCTATGAATGGTACAGCTGTCATTCTTCATATCCTGCCCGATCTGTGTTTTCATACATCTGGTGCAGAATGGCATGGTTGCTGTGGGAACTCAAAGTTTGGGACACATTAACAATATCACAGTGCCACTGTTCATGAGAAAAGGTCCCAAATGCTTTCATGAGGTGGGGTCACAAAAAGGCCATGTTGAAAATTTGTAGTGCAAATACCAACAAACGCCTGGAGCGTTAGGGTTTCTAACCATAACGTCTCACCATGTACAGACTGACAGGCATCAGGGGTGTGCCTTTGGATTGCCGACTGTAATGCTCATGCCATCCCACCCCCAACCCCCAGCCAGTGACAGGCCTCGAGGTATGCCTTGGACTCTTTGGCCCCAGAGTTCACCCCATTCTCCTATACTGCACCCATTTCAGTATATGTCCTTATGGAATGGAGTGACTGTAAAGCTGAACACCCCAAGGCACACCTCAACACGTGTCAGTGTCTGCACGATAGGGTGAGGTGACATGGCATGAACATTATGGTGATGACCCAAATGCATACCCCAATGCCTGTCCATCTCTGCAGGGTGGAAGTGGGGTTGGCATGAAGTTCAATACTTCACTGCCATTCCTATTCTGCATCTGTCTAACTCCTGCATTTCCAATGCTAATACCAGCAAGCAAATATTTGGCATTGACAAATGCTTGTTGCCATTTGTACTGGTTCCTGAGTGGCTAGAGTTCCAGCCTTTGCATCTCTCTGACAAAGTCCTCCATATTGTAGAGGCCTCTCAAAAGGAGTCAACTTGTCAGTGCTATGCCTTCAAATGGGAGTGCTTTTTCCACTTGGTGCCAGGGCAGGGAGCTCAGCCCTCTCTCTTGCCCTGTGGCTAGCATCCTGGATTACTTGTGGTCCATCTCTCAATAAAGCCTAAGGCTGATGATCCTGAAGGTACACCTTGCATGCTAGCCCAATGGCATGGAGGGCTGAGGCACTGGGCACCTTCCTCCTGCCACACTGTTGACCTGGGGTGGGAATGGACTCAGGTTGTTCTGAGGCTGGCAGGGTGAGGCAGTATTGAAGATCCATGTACAAGAAGCTTGCAGTAAGTAGCCATGACCCACCAGCCTGTAGCCACCACCAGCTGCCATCCAGTCAGATACCTCCAGTTGCACAGAGTCGGTGCCAACATTTAATCTTTTGTGGGAGATACTACCTCTAGTGGTTGAGAGGGTCATTTGTACTCAATGACCATTCAATGCTTTGGTGCTGTAAATCTGAATTCTTTCATAGACATTACATTCATAACAAAAATCAAGAAAATACAATTTTAGACACCTACTAATTTGAGGCAGATTCAGATCACAGCTCTGACACCTAATGCCAAACCTTGGTGCCTCCACTCCTCCATTTTCTTTCATGGCTGTGATCAAGACCCTTAATGGAGGAACAATGAAACTGCTCTTTTGTAACTTGAATTTGTTTATTGCTCTGGAGCGAATGGTTAACAGTCATTACTCTCACTTATGCAAAGATAATGAACACTGGTTTTGGATTAGTGAAAGGGGTGGGCCCTGAGGGGCCATCCAATCCTCATCAATATCCAATTATTTGTTTCTGTGAACATGTTAGATATTTAGTGTTAGTGACTCAATAGGTTGCATGCTTGCCTCTGGAGCCAGAAGGACATAGGCTGGTGCCCTACACCAGGAAATTGGGCTAATACCCAGTATTGATACTGTAGTGTAGCACCTGGGTATGTGATGTACTACACTGATGCTGAGGTGCTAGCCTTTATATGAGATGTTAAATCAAGGTCACTTCTGTCCAGGTTTTCTGGTTGTCCAGGTGGAAGTTAAAGATCCCATGGAACTTAATGCAAAAGTCAAAGAACTTTTATTTTAAAATTAGTTAGCAAATTATAATACAATATTCATAAATATATCATGTCAGTATTCCCTACCTCTAGGACCCACCCCCTTATTATATGCACTTCTTTTAAACAAGTTCCGCTACCCAGTATTTCTAGTGACATCATTACGGGGCTATTGAAAGGTTTTTCCCATTAGTTATGGAAAGCTTCAGTCTGCATTATTAGCAGTTCCTCTTAATATAGCAACCTAATTAAGACTTAAAATTGTCCAACCGTGATTTCAGGTACCACCTCCTGGTTAGTATAAGAGATACCTGGCACTGTGCTTGCCATAGAAAATATTTGAAGCTGATGAACACCAGCTGCTGCATTCCTGCCTCACACTTCCCTTGCAGAAGGGACTTTAGGCTGTAAACAATCCATCCATCCTGAGTATTGCACAAAATAGGCTCCCTTAAGACCTTTAAAACATAGCCCCAATGTTGTGAGTAAAGGAACATTTTGAGAATGTTATTTATTAGTTTGCTTTGCTTAACAAAGGAGGCTATTGGATAGTACTGTTTAATCAGGTTTTTATGCATTAAGTTTGCTTTCAATTATAGTCGCACAAGCAGACTTAACCATATGGCTGCATCTTACTGTTTTATCAGGATCCTTGCATTTTGCATATCACAAGAGCCACACTTGAAACATAGAGGTTTACAGCAGATAAGGGCCTCTAAGCCCACCCAGTCCACTCATTTTCTCTACCTGCTGCAGAAACCAAAGACTCTACTTGATCTCTGGCTTTGTTCTCTTTCCTATCACTTGGGTTTGGCAACTTGCTTGTTGAGGTGCTCCACAAGGGACCACCATCCTATAATGGAACCAATCTGGCCCAAATTCCTCACCTGCAGCCCTATCAGCTCTGGCTAGAGTTTGTTCTGTTAGCTAGGGAAACTTAGAAAAGCTAGTCAGATTTAAAGTAGGCACAATAGGGGGTCTCAGATCATGCTTCTTTATGCTTGGAGGTCCAACTACAGACCACCCCGAACACCTCATTCCGGAGACTTAATTTAGCACTATTAAAAGATAGAGAAGTGGTTGAACAAATCCCAACTCTAATAGATCAAATGATACAAGACCATAGAAATACTGAGGTAACAAAGAGTATACTATGGGACACCACAAAAGCAATCTTGAGGGGAAGACTGATAGCTATCTCGGCAGCCAGACGTAAGCAAAGGGAGGAAAAACAAAATACTATTGAGATGCAAATACAAAATATGGACGCACTCAGAAGCAGCATAGAGACAGGGAAAGAGGAAAGGAACTTAAAAAACTGAAAAAAGATCTAACTGTGCTTCTAGATTATAGAACTGAAAAAAATCTCCAGTTCGCAAAACAAAAATACTATGAGGGAGGACCCAGAGCTATCAAACTACTGGCATGCAAACTCAAAGCCCAATGAGCAAACCACTAGAATCAGTAATATTTCAGCCCAAGCTGATACATTTGGTCAAAGAATACAAACTCGAAGCATTGAAAGTCTAAATTACTGTCTAAATTATGACAGAGTGACAAAATCTGGCCTCGTTATAAGAAATCTGGTTCTCCTGCCGACCTAAATACCTACAGAGCCTTAAGAAATGCTTGCAAGAAAGAAATCAAACAAGCGAAAGGCACATACTGTAATGACCTACTAACAGACTCCCAGGGGGACCCTAAAAAATTCTGGTCCCATATTAAGTTCTTCCTGGGATCTAACCAGTCCTCCACTCCAAATGACATGTTACTAAATGGTGTCCATTGTAACAATCCCCTCACTATTGCTAACTTCTTTAACGAGCAATTTGCTGACCTTATTCAATTCACCTCCACTTTCCCTACTCCATCAAACCCCATCTCACCTGCTAACTCCCCCAGGCCCACCTTCTATTTCAAGTCCGTCCTAAATAGTGAGGTTCTCAAACTGTTAAGAAGTATCTTGGAGCATGCAGCTGTTGGATCTGACAACCTAGAACCCAAGCTTCTAAAATTAGCTGCCCTCCACATAGCCGCTCCCTTAGCTAAAATCTTTACCCTCTCTCTGCATCAAAGCACTGTCCTGGATATCTGGAAGATGGCCAGAATTACCCCTGTACTTAAAAAAGGAGACCTGCCTGACCCATCAAATTACTGACCCTTTGGCACCCTATCTGTTCTCAGTAAAATTCTTGAGAAAATTGTTGCCAATCAAACCACCGACTTTCTTCTGAAACATGACCTCCTAACTGATGCCCAACATGGCTCCCACGAGGGTCATAGTACCACTACTGCTCTACTCAAACTCACATCTGACACCCTAGTGGCTATGGACTCTGGCAAGTTCATGGGGGCCATTTTTATAGATATGACCAAGGTGTTTGATCTTGTTGACCACTCCATCCTTGCTGCTACCCTAAACTCTCTAGGTTTCTCGCCTAATGTTGTGAACTGGTTTGATAGCTATCTGATGAATAGGTCTCAATACGTAACATTTAACTCCATCCTCTCTGACAAGGTTACCATCAACACTGGGGTACCACAAGGGTCTATCTTGGGCCCTCTGCTTTTCTCTATTTTCATTAATAGTATTACCACAAATCTCAATAGTACATCCTCCCTACTGTATGCGGATGACATTGTTCTGTATAGCAGTTTAAATAGCATCGAGGACATTAACACAAGATTCTCTTGTGATTATCAACTAATCCAACAGTGGCTTGTAAATCACAAACTTGTCCTTAATAAATCAAAAACCCAAGCCATGCTATTTGGCTCCAGTCTGAAACTCAAACACTCCCAAACTCACTTTAATGTCTCCTCCCTTGATGGCACATCTGTTGAAGTTGTAAACTCATTTAAATATCGGGGGGTCACTCTTGACTCATCTCTGAGTTTTGACCGCCACATTTAATCTACCTGTAAGCAGGTAAACTCTAAACCTGGGATCGCCTACCGAACAAGTTATGCTCTCACTCCTTCAGCCAGACTGGCTATTGCCCATGGGATATTACTTCCCTCTCTCACTTACAGGGTTACTACGTATGTTTCCGCCTGCAACTCGAGTCTTCATAAGTGGGATGTTACCTACAATAACATCTGTTGCTTTGCATCCTGCTCCCCCCGGCTGAAACATCATTGCCTCCTCTACTCAGATTTAGGATGGCTTCCTCCACAAGAACTTAGGTTTTACGTGCTTGGGTCCATTACTGATAACATTATCAGATCCCATATTCCTAAACCACTGGCCTGTTTCCTTCCTTACCAGAAAACCAACTATGCATTACGCTCTGTGGATTATGTCCCTGTCCTTATCCCGAGACATCGTACTAATAAAGGTGGTTGTGCATTTGCCTGTCATGCACCTTACTACTGGAACTCACCTTCTCTAACCCTACCCCAATCTGCATCCCACATCTCCTTTAAGAAAGAACTTCAACACTATCTCTTCTCCTCCTACATATGCTCTTGTTTGAAATCACCCTAGTCCTTACACCCTGACTCCACCCTCCTCTCAGTCATCACCTGGGAGCCAGGGGTCCACTCCAACATGGAACACTTCCTCTCAGTGTCACTTCTTTATTTCTCATATTTCATCTTCCATTTTCCTTTTCTCCCTTCCGAGTTATCCTACAGTATCTGCTTTTTCCACCGTCTCCTTAGCTCCTCACTTCATCTATCTCTGCTTGGCAGCTATCGCACTTCTCAGCTCTTTATCCCTTATTTGATTGCTCAGTGTCTGGTCACTTTAATTTGACCTGATTGTATTGTGTTATGAAAATGTTAATGCTGTACTTGGTCTCATCTATCTCAATTCTTAACTTGACCAGATTGTATTTGTCTAATGTAAACTTGTATGCTTAACTTGGTCTTACTACCACAATTCTTTGTCACACTGCTGCTGTTATGTTCAAACATCCACATGTAACTTTACTATGTATCATGATGTCTCTTTGAAATTTGTCTCTGTACTCTCCCGGGTCATGCCTGAAAATAGTCTTTCTGGTTAGCGCACCTACCCAGTAAACAAAAACTAAATAAATAAAAAAAAAGTCACACTACAGGCTTTAGAGCAGTTCCAGGCCCACCCTGGGGTAAGGTGAGAGAAATGGAGGTATGCATGGTGGCAGTGGAATTCAGAATTTACACTGGGGACAGGAGACCAATGGTATAGCAGACAAGCAGAGAGGTGCCTGAGTTATGCAAAACTACTGATGAAGGGAGATAACATCCTCACATTTGAGGAATGTAAACAGGCCTTTGCCTGGTCAGATATAGACAGATATAGATATTTACAAATCCAAATCTTTATCCCGGCCCATAAATGAAAATACCAGAGAGAACAGCTGGAGGGAGAAGGGCCTATGACAGTGGAACAATTACTAAATATACTAACACCCAAGGGAGCTATTTGCTTAATATACTAATTTCTGAATGCATCAAAGGAAAACACAGTCAAACATATCACGGACAAGTGGGAACAGGAAGCTGGAATACAGATGTCCAGACAAGAGTGGGCTAGAGTATGGGGGAATAACACATAAAACATCAGCACCCAGATGGAAATAATTTGTCTGGACAATTAAAGTTAGGTACTTCATAACCCCCCATATTAAAGCACACTGAGTGGGAAACAGGGATAGCAACTGTTGGAGACAATGCAGAGAGAGTACAACCCCCCTCCACACACACACACACATCTATTCCTTGAATGTCCAGTATTAGACACTCTCCTTAGAGAAATCAAAGTGAAACTGCTAACACTATTCCAAATTACCACCCCACTGAAAGCACAACACCTCATACTGGGACTCCCACCCAGAGAAGTGAGGGGAGCTAATGCACTCTGTTTATATGCAATCTGTGTGGCAGCATTGGGGAAAACAAAAACAAGGAAATGGTTGAGCCCATACCCCCTTCCCCACTGTTCAAGAGTGGGTAGAAGTAACAAATGACATTCAGGAGATGAAGGACTCACATACAGTATGCAATAGGAGATAAAACAGAGAACTACTTTGAGAGATGGACTAAATGGGTTTTACTGATGGAATAGAGGGATAGGAAAGGGAGGAAAGGGAGCCTCCTACAGGACAGATACACCGAGAGTCTGAGAGGTGGAAAGAGAGTAGGAACCAAACAAACTCGATACAATAAAGGGGGCTGAGTCATGCCACCACAGAAAAGAAATGAAGGCAGAGCTCTCATACAAGTGTTAGAAAGACTGCAGGATAATCCAGGCTGACTTGGACATCCGAAGGGGCCCAAACATAATTCATAGCAGGAGATGAACCAAACAGGTCCCTCACAACCAAGTACAGACATCCTAATAGGATAAGGGGAGGGTATGCTCGGGACAGTCACATAGTTTGTTTTTCTGTTATTAACTGGAAACAAGTAACATTTTTAGCATATAAGTAGTAAGTCAGCAAACCGACATGAAAATGTAAGATTATAATAATTTAAGCATATAAAATACAGGATACGAGTATGTATAAGAGAAAAGTGCACATCTAAATTGAAATATACCAGTTGTGTGAGTATGTACCTGTAATAAATTATGCACAATAAAGAAAATATAAAAAAGGCATATTGTCACTTTTAGTATAGACATGGGCTAAAACAAGAGTAGCATGCTGTTCTAGTTATATCAAAGAGTTAAATGTGTTTAAGTGATAAAAAAAGGCAAAGAAAATATTCAGTTTTAAACTTTAATAGAAAAAGTTCACTGGAAAATATTTAAAATACTTTAGCAGGGATCCATTTATGTTAAAGGAACACACATGTATACATCTTATGGCATACGTAAAAATATAGTATTTAACTAGGTGAATCCATCCCAAGACGGTAAGCAGACCTCCGCAATCATCCAGCTGGTTCCATGGCATTTTTATTTCCTTTTGGCTTTTACGGGGATCTTCAGAGGACTAAGAGAGATGATTTCAGGTGGAAACAGATAGAAATTGGTGCTCCTGTCAGGCTTACCTAAAGGTAATTAGGGGCAACAAAGAGAGACAACAAAAAATATTATTTAGAGTCATATTCCCTGCTAAGCTAGAATGTGAACTTGTTTTGCCCTTATTCTGTTTGTCACTCTGTACTTTGTCCAGTATTAGACACTCTTCTAAGTCAGCGTGGCTCGGTTGGTAGCACATTTGCTTCTGGACCAGAAGGTTGTGGGTTCTCGTCCCACACTGGGATTGGACTTGTACCTAAAAATCACTGGCATCCGAATGCAGTATTGGGGGTGCTGTACTGCTGGGGTGTGCCGTCATTCAGATGAGATGTTAAACTGAGTTCCCTTCTGCCCGTCCAGGTGGAAGTAAAAGAACCCAATGCACTCTTCGCAAAGAGCAGGGAACATTTCTGGTGTCCTGGCCAACATTCCCCTTCCCATAAACTGGTTCATGCAATTATCCAGGCTGTGTGGGGGTGATGATGTGCGATATGGCTGCCACCACACATTCAGTCACTTCACTACCAGTCTAGCATTGCTTGTAAAGCGCTTTGGGATACTGTGTATGAAAAGTGCTATATAAATGCTGATTATTATTCTTCTTTGTATTCGCTAAATGAATTGCATTGTTTGATCCTCTGTACAGTTGGTAATGCTCCTCCTCTCTGTGACCTGTATGTGTATTTTTTATCATTGCCAAAGTGCTGCACATGTAACTAACTCCAGTTCGCCCCTGAAAAAGTGTCCTTTGGGATCCAGTGGGCCTACCCAGTTAACACAATTGAAATAAATAAATATTCAAGTTATATTTTACTAGTTCATATTACATTATTAGCACTGTCCAGTATTGTACTGTATAATCTGTACCAGTAGTAATCTTGTACCAAGTTGTCCGTCCAGGACCTCCTTGTAAATGAGCATGCTCAATGGAGATTTTTCCTGCTAATAAACTTGAACTTGAACATTTTATAATAATGGTTTAAAGGTCAATTCTTCATTTAGACCTCTCCGTCTCAATGCTCCCAGTTTGTAGACCCATTTTGTTTCACACTGCAGAAGCCTTTGCAGTTGGTCACCCTCTCTCTCTCATGTTCAGCTGAGCACGTTCTATGCCCACGTATAGTGTCCCTGCTGGGTCAGACAGGTGTTTCTCTTTGTAGTGAGCACCAAAGGCCCTGTATATCTACTCTTTATCTGATGATGCCCTGGATGTGCTCTTGCAATCCTTTTTAGCACATCAATAGTTCTGACCGCATGGACATTGGATCACATGTGAATTCTGTCATACGCTGTATGAATTTATTATTGTTAAAAGCTGACAGTTAAAGTCACATAGTTTGTTTTTTTGATATTAAATATTGCAGTGTAGCACAGTGGTTTAAGGCTCTGAGCTGCAACTCTGGTGACATCCAACAGACCATACCTGGGTTTGAATCCCACATCTTCCACTTGCATACTGTGTGACCCTAAGCAAGTCACTTAACTTCCCTGTGCTCCCAGGCTACACCTGTAAAAAAAAGCTTTCAGCTTAGTGTGCTACTCCTGGTTAAACAACTAAATAAAAAAAATAGTTTAATTTCTCCCTTGATTGGGCTCCCCACGATCCACAAAGCCCCCTTAACACACATAGTGTCCAGCATAGGGCTCTTGTTTGAAACAATTTCAGAATTCAAAGATTTTTTTTTGCCATTTGAGGAAGTTAAAAAACTGAAATCTCATTTGTGGGACACTTTGTATGTCCTACATAAGTTTGAGAGCTTTCAATAGTCTGAAAAGTACTTATGAAATCATAGAAACAACGTAAATGACAGCAGGAAAAAAAAAAACATTGGTTGATGCAGTCTGCCCATAAAACCCTAACAAACCCAGGACCTATTGTCCATACAGGGTTCTACCCTATCCACTGCCATGCTCCCTGCCTTACTGCTAACATCCTGAGCAATCACTAAGCCCTTCGCTCTGTCCCAACTGTGTTTGAAACCATTGATAGTTTTGGCACCCAGCACCTCAGCTGGCAGATTTTTTCATTCCTCCACCACCCTTTCTGTATAATAAAACTTTCTCACTTTCCTTTTGAATCCCCTACCATCAATTTCCATCATGCCCCCCCGTTCTTGATCCACTATGTATGCCAAATAGTTCCTCGTAATTTACCTTGTTCATTCCTTTCAGGAACTTGAAGGTCTTTATCATATCTCCCCTCTCCTGTGTGGCCTCCAATGAGTACATATTGGGTGCCTTGAGCCGATCCTTGTAAGATCTGCCCTGCCGGCCCTGAACCATTTTAGTCACCTTACATTGCACTGACTCCAGCCTGTCCTCATCTTTGCTTAGGTGAGAACTGCAGAACTGGGCGCAATACTCCAGGTGGGGCTTCACCAGTGATCTATAGCGAGAGTAATGACTCCTTCCTTAAGCAGTCAGTACCCCATTCTATACACACCAGCATTCTGTATGCCTTACTATAAGCCTTATTACATTGGTTTGATTGTTTTAGAGAGTCACCGATTGTATTTGTTTTGTTTTTCCAATTGTTTAACCAGGAGTAGCACACTAAGCTGAAAGCTTGTTTACAGGTGCGACCTGGGAGCACAGGGAAGTTGTGACTTGCTCGGGGTCACACAGTATGCAAGTAGGGGCTGTGGGATTCAAACCCAGGTCTCTGGATTTGCAGATCAGAGCCTTAAACCACTGCGCTATACTGCCTCCTAGTTGATGATGACCCCATGGTCTCTTTCCTCGGAGGTTCGCACCTAGCTTTACCCCCCATCCTGGAATTCTTTTTTTGTCATTTCTTTTTAAGCCCCTTTGCTCCATCAGGGCTCCTTCTGGACCCTTGAGCCACTCAGTCACCCTCTTCCTACCTGCTGGTCCAAGATGCTTTGTCCCCCATTGAGCTGTGGTTTACTATCCCAGGCAGGGATGAGGTAAGGGACCAGATCCTCGAGCTTCTCAAGTTGTGTCAGGATGTCCATCGTGCTGCAGGTGGGGGAGCATGCTGGGGCCAAGGGTCTGTTATATCCCGATCAGGGCTATGCTTTTTGTTAGTTTTTGTCCCATCCCTCAGGAGTTGAGCAGGCGAGGGCTGCAAGTTTATTTGTTTATTGTTTATTGAATAGAATCAGAATTACAATCCTTTCAGTCATATACTCTTTTGCAAAGGTGCCACGTCAGATAAAAGTAAAGTACAGAGGAAAAACAATAACATATATATACAATAATAATGTAGTAATACAAGGTCAGACAGTCCTGACTTAAGCATAATTTGTGGGTTACATCAACAGGAAGCATAAAGAAGGCCCCGGGTCAGAGTTAAGACAGGATACAGTTCCGTAGGATCTTGTGGGACCCAGGGTCGTAATATCTAGACAGGGAGATTAAGAACGTAGGCGATACATAGGAGGGAGGCTAACAACAAACTAACCTTTAGTTACAGGATATTTACTGAGATGGAGTAGGCTCCTGTCTACCGTATGTCTCTGGTATGAGGTTCGGGGGTGAAGATAATAATGTGTGTGGGGGTTTAATTACAGTCACAGGTTGTTGAGTCAAGGAGTAGGGTTTTGAGACCTGATTTAAATAGGTTGAGACTATGGGCCAAGGAGATGGAGAACAGTAGGCTGTTCAGCCACAGAGGGGCATGATAGCAGAAGCATCTTTGTCCAAGAGATGTTCTACAGAGGGGGACTAGAAGGGTGGGGTTAGCTGAGTGCCTTTGTGTCCTCCTATGGGGGGCTGTGTGGATAAGCGGGTGGAGGCAGATTGGGGCTTGCTGAAGTTGTATCTTTTTGGCAAGGAGGCAGGTATAGTACTTAAGCCTGCCTTGGAAATTTAGCCAGCCAATATGTTTATAAAGCTCACATGTGTGAGTTAACCTGTCACATCCCGTGACTAGTCAGCAAGCTTTGTTGAGGGCGAGGTTGATGCTGCGTAGGGCAGTTTGGTCAGCTGACCCATAAATAACTATTCCGTAGTCCATCAAGGATAGAATAGATGAGGACACAGCAAGTTGCATTGCCTGAGGGGGTAGGCAGTGCCTATGCCTGTAAAGGACCCCCAATCTAGTGTTAATAGAGGAGGAGACATGTTGTATGTGAGAGTGATAGGAAAGGGAGGTGTCTAAGGTGACTTCAAGGTATTTGAAATATGAGACCTGTTCCAGCGTTGAGCCATGGGTGTTCATTACAATTAGTGATGTGTGACAATGGGGACTTTGGCAGTGGGCAAAGATCATGGACTTAGTTTTCTTGTAGTTGATTATAAGATGATGTTCAGAGAACCAGGTGTCTAGCTCCCTAAAGAAGCCCTGCAGGGCAGTTTGAAGGGAATTTGGATGCGGGTGTTTCCAAAAGACTACTGCATCATCTTTATATAGCAGCATCTGACTGCTGCAAGCTTTAGGGAGGGAATTCAGGAAGAAGGTGAAGAGTAGGGGGCCAAGTATTGACCCTTGTGGGACACCAGTAAAAACTGGTTTGCTAGTGGAGATAGTTGCATTTATTTTGACTTGTTGTGTTCATCCTGAGAGATAATCTTTGAACCAGGCAGTGATCTCTGGTGCAAAATTAAGGGATGGGAGGGTATGGAGTAGTAGCTCAAGACTGACGGTATCAAATGTCTTGGTCAGATCAATGTAGAGAGCCCCTGCCAAGGAGCCTTGTTCTAGGGCCTCATGAATGTATGTAGTGAGTTCAATGAGGGCGGTGGAGGTGCTGTGGCCCCTCCAGAAACCATGCTGTTCGTGGCAGAGGAGGTCGTGTTTGGATAGGTAGTCAGATAGTTGACCCGATACTATTTTTTCAAGGGCCTTAAAGAGGGGTGGTAGGATTGATATTATTATTGCTCTCTTCTAGGCTGTGGGGAATTTGCTGAGGCATAAGGACAGGTTGAGGATTTTGGTGAGATGAGGTAGTGTCACATCCAGGGAAAGCCGAATGAGTTTGAGGTCCAGAGATTCACTGCTATAATGAGAGTTCACCAGGACTTTGGTGAGATAGCTTTTGCCTTATTACAAGAGATGACTCTGAGCCTGAAGGGGTAGTGATGGTGATGGCTGAGGTGTCGTGGGTGGGGTGGGGTGGGTGGTTGGATTAAAGAAGCTTGGTGGAAGAATATGAGAGAGATCGAGTAGGAGGTATTGAGGGCATTGGAGATGGCTATAGGGTCCTGGGTGATAACTCTGTCTACTATAAGCTGAACACGGGTAGAGGAAACAGTTTTCCCACAGAGTTCCTTAATTTTGCCCAGAATTTTTACCTCAGCCCCAGGAGGTAGTGAGGGTTTGTTTATAGTACACAGCTTTGGCTTGCCGGGTAGCCCATGTGCATCTGTTTCCGGCCTCTCTGTACAGTTGCCTGTCCTGAGGGAGCTGCGAGTCAAGGGCCTTATGCCATAGGTCATCCCTCTGGTGCATTTGGTCAAGTAGAGCTTGGGAGATCCAAGGGGTGTTTCTTTGCTTTACTACTTGTTTGGAGAAGGGTGCAAATATGTCACAGGCCGTATTGAAGATGGCAATAAAGTAGGTGAGTGCAGCGTCCATAGACTGGGCAGTGTGAACAGTGGACCAGTCGCAGGAGGCAAGGTGAGACTTGAATCATGCTAGGGTTCCTTTTTTGAGGCGTCTATGTACAGTGACATTTGGAGGGTTGGGGGATTTTAGTGGACCACAGGCAGGTCACAGGGGAGTGGTCACTAATCGGGTCGGGGAGCACTGTGACTTGGGAGATGTTATTAGGCTTGTTGGTGAGGATTAGGCCGATGAGGGTTGAGGTCCCCATTCTAGTGTCCAGTCTGGTTGGGGATTGGATGACCTAGGTGAGGTCACAAGCTAGGGCTGAGTCTTTGCAGGGGGATGAGGCAGACAATAGCCAATTGACATTGAACTCTCCTAGTAAGATGACGGCACTCCTATGTGGGAGGTGGGAGATACTGTCCAGTGCTGAATCAAAAGAGAGCCTGTGGTTGCAAGGGGGAATATAAACCGCCATAATGTAAAGGGATTTTTCTGGGTTGCCAAGGCTGAGCTTGACTGTTAGGGTCTAGGCTCCATGCATAGGTGGTGGTTTGGGGACCACCAGGGGGCGAAGGGAGGTAATTATGTAGATGGCATAGCTGCCTCCCCTCTTACTAAACCTGTCAGCTCGATAGGTGGTGTAGTCGCTGAGGGTGACTGATCCATTAGGTATTTTATCGGACAGCCATGTCTCAGACAGAGCTAAGACATTGGGTGAGTACTGGGCAATCCAGCCCTGTAGGGGGATGAACTATTTTTGAAGGCTACAGATATTTAGAGTGGCCAGCAGGAGGCTACCATGGGGGGGGGTGGCCCTGGGTTAGGGTGTATATTTCCTGTTAGAAGCAGTAGAAGGAGAGCGTGTTGGAGCAGTGCTAATCTGAGCAGTTTTGGTGAGGTGCATTTAGATTGGGAATTAGTGGGATTTTTACTGTGTGTGATAGGGACTGGGAGGGTGCGTATGAGGTGGGTTATCAGGGTGACTAGAAGATGGGTACCAAGATGGTAGCTAACAGGAGGAGTAGGTGGCTGTAGCCTGATGGGTAACAGAGTAGCGGTACAGTGAGAGTTGTGGGCATAGGGACTGGTTACTAGCGCAGGGAGGTAGTATGTGCACGTAGGGTGGCATAACATGGGTGAGGGGGCAAGTGGGTGAGCAAATTGCGGTCCCACTAGGTTATTAAGCAAGAGCACATAGTGTGGTTGGCAGTGGTGCTGTCACTTTGTGGAAATTCCTCGGGGGTGGGTGGAAGAGCCATTTTGGGAATCATTGAGGTAATGAGGACAGGCATCAAGAGATGTGGGAACATATTTACTATGGGAGGATTACGTATAGGGTGATTGAGGTTAGTGGCCACTAGTGGTGAGCTGGTATAAGCTGCTGCTGGAGAAGTGGGCTGATAGGTTATTCCATTCTGATATGGTGGTGGTGTGATAGTCCCTATATATGAGCAAGCCGACCAAGGGTGGTGGTGTGGGCAGTGGGGAGCCGAATGCATAGCGTTCTGTGGGGCAATCCTCTGTGCAGAAGCACTAACGGTTGTGATCAGGCGACTGCACGCAGTTGAATCTCCATACCTGGGCAATTGTTTTTCAGTGGCTCCTGGCTGTGGGGGAAGGCTGCTCCAAGCCCTCATGACCTCCTTAGTCCTCTGGGGGTCGGCTGTGGAGGAAGGAGAGGGAGAGATATACAGATTAAATAGGTAAGGGGAGGTGAGGAACACTGCTGGGGGCTGGGCAGTATTGGGTTACTGCAGGGGATTTGCACAAAACACAATTAACAGCCTCTGATTAACTCGAGGCAGAGAAAAAAAAAATGTTCAAAAACTGTTTCAGTTACAGGGCCTGCCCGGTCTAACTTGATTTGGGCTCTATTTTTTATTAGTTAAAGTACTTCCACTGTTGCCAGGCTAAGTTAAATGTTTTATAGTTAATTAAGTAACTTGCCTAGATTTAAAGCAAACATTACAGTTGGATGCTAGGGATAGGCTGCAGCTAAGGCAACTCTACTGATGGTATACAAAACTGGTCAAGTGGGTCCATCATGAAGTGACGTCACATGCGACCATTGTGACTCCTCCCACCCCCTAGTCATATCGAGCCCGACCAACCCCTGCATCCAAAGGACAGTGTGGCTATGACTGACTGGACCCTCTGTCCCCAGAGAAGGAGAGCATTCTCTGGGATGCTCAATCTTCCTCCCTCCCCAGCTGGCCCCCAATGACCCAGACTCACTTAAGAATCTGGGTTGCCAGCATCACGAGAGGTAGTGCTACCACTGCACTGATGGGCCAGCCTCTGCCCTGGGGTTTTTATTTCCTATACGCATCATCTTGCACTTTTTGGCATGGAATTTCAACTGCCAAACCTTTGACAACCTCTCTAGTCTTTGCAAGTCTTTTTGTAATTCCCTTACCCCCTTCCTCATTGTCTATCCTGCCACAGAACTTCGTGTCATCTGTGAAGTGACACATATTGTCCTGGATTCCTTTTCCCATGTCACTGATGAACATATTGAAAAGGACTGGACTCAGGCCTGATCTTTGTGGCACCCCACTGGTGATCTCCTTCTCTCCTAATTTGATTCTGTTAACAACATCCCTCTGCTGTCTCTTTTCCCACCAGTTTCTCACCCATCTAACTGTGTTCTTCACTGCACCCAGATCCTCTAGCTTCTTCAGCATCCTTCTATGAGTTACCAGGTTAAAAGCCCGGCCAAAATCGATGTAGAGTAAATCCACAGCATGTCCCTTGTCTACTACCCTCATTACCCACCCAGTCAAAGAATACTGTTAGATTAGTCTAACAAGACTTCCCTGCCACAAACCTGTGCTATTCACTATCCTGGAGTCCATTGCTCTCCAGGTAGTCCACAAGGTCCTCTTTAACTAGTGCCTCCATCAGTTTGCCCACGACAGAGGTAAGACTAAGAGGTCTGTAGTTACCCAGTTGCTCGTTGTCACCCTACCTTATGGAGTGGGACTATGTCCACTAACCTTCAGTCTTTTGGAACTACCACTGTCTCAACTGAGCTGTTGGATAGCCCCACCGGGGGTTCAGTTAGTTCCATTGCCATTTCCTTGACCACCTTCAGATGCATCCCATCCAGCTCCAGGGCCTTACACATCTTTAGGATTGCTAGCCTATTCTGAACCCTTTCACTGGTAAATACTTTCTGCCTTATCACAGGGATTCCCTTTACAGCTGCCTTAATGCCACTATCTGGAAGAGGCCATCCGTCTTTCCTTGTGAATACAGAGCAGGAGTAGTCAGTAAGAATGACTGCTTTCTGCCTGTCCTCCTCAATTAGTTTACCTCCCTCTGTTAGCCTAACAATTCCTCCTCCCTTCTGCATTTTTCCCTAATGTATCTAAAGAACTGCTTTCCCCACCCTTGACCCCCTCCGCAATATGCAGTTCTATCTGCCTTTGCTTCTCTGACAGCCCTTTTGGTTTCCCTTGTTCTCAGTTGGAACTGTCCTAATTCTTCCTTCCCTTGTTTTTCCTTGTACCTGGTGAAGACCTTCTTTTTGGCTCTTGCTGCTTCCATGGCCTTTTCAAAGAACCATATTGCTCTCTCGTACCTGTTTCTGTTGATTACTGTTCCGATGCAAGACTTTTGCCTCAAGAATGTTTGATTTTCCACCATCTTTCCTCCACATCCCTGATGCTGTCTACTCTGACTGACTTGTCCCGGAGCCACTCCCTCATCCGGTTGAAGCCTGCCCTTTTGAAATTTAGGACTTTAGCCTTTGATGAATGCTTACTTTTCCAAAGGGCCAGGTCAAATCATATAGGGTTATGGTTGCTGGACCATAGTGGCTCCCCGACTCTCATTCCTCCTACCACTTCCGAGTTGATGAGCACAACATTGAGAGTGGCAGCCTACCTACTGGGTTCCTTAACCAGCTGCACCAGCAGGTGATCTGTTAATGTATCCAGCAAGGCCTGACCTCTGGAGCTCCTGCCAGCTGGAATAACCCAATCAATATCTGGCAGATGTAGATGTCCCACTACCACCACCACCTCCCCCTTTGACGCCCCCTTTCTAGTTCTTCCCAATATTCCTTATCTTTCCCTTCTCCCTGTCCTGGATGTCTCTAGAGCACCACCACACACAGTTTCTTGCTTGAGTGTGCCATGAGCTGACCCCACAGTGATTCTGTTTCCCTATTACCACTCCTGATGTTTCCATTGTCCATTGCTTCTGTGACTTCCCTGACATATAGGGCTATGCCTTCTCCTTTACCTTGTCCTCTGTCCCATCTAAACACGGTGTAGCCTGCTACTGTCAGGTTTCAAACATTATTCTCTGTGACCCAAGTTTCTGTGATGGCAACTAGGTCCATCACAGTGTCTGCCACCATTGCCTGGAGCTCACTAATTTATTTCCCAGACTCCTGACATTAAGACAGACCCCTTTCCATCTTTCTCCTGATCTCCTCTTGCTTTTTCCTGTTCCTTCTCCCTTACTCTTCCCTAGTCACCAAAACTTTTTATTTTTCATGCTGAATGTAGGCTTTGTTAGCTCTCCTTCATCGGCCTGTTCCTCAAAATTAATTTGAGTGTCAACCTTTCTGATACTCACCTTGCTGCTACTAGTTTATTGTTCAAGGAGAGCCCTAGCTAGGTTCACCACCTGCTGTCCCTTTTCAGTGGCTCCCCTAGCCTCCATCTCCCTCGCAGTCAGTTTAACTGTCCAATGTACTGTAGATGTCAGACTTCTGCCACAGAGCACTGGTCCCTTCTATCGTCACGTACAGACCATTACCCTTGAAGAACCTCCCATCCCAGAAGCCCCACCCAGTTTCCCACATAGTGGCATCCCTCCTGCTGACACCAGCCTTTCAGCTACCCTTTAAATTCTTCATTCTCTTCCTTCCTTAATCTACTGTTTCCATTCTCTCTATTTCACACAGGCACAACCTTAGTAAAATCCAGAGAAGTCAAGTGCACTTTCAGTCTGTCTCCCTGCCTCTCAAAGTTCTGCTTCACTTCCTCCATAGGCTGGCTTGCCAGATCATTGGTACCCAAGTGTACCAGCACCTCCAGCAACCCTTCCTACTTCTCTGCCATCCTACCTATCTTATCTATATCCTAGGTGGCTGATACACCAGGAAGGCATCTGACCGTTTAATGCCCCTTCCTTCCCCTGCCCACCACCCTCTCTACTCCCCTAGTCATTGACTCCCCAATCACTAGGATTCTCCTTGCTGACTTTCTTCTGCTCACCCCACTGGGTACCACCAAGTTATCCTGCCTGTTTCCCTCGACTGACTCAGAGTCCCCCCTCTGAGTCAGATATCTGAGCCTCCCCCAAGGTTGCAAAGATATTTGCTGTCTATATGGTGTCAGATTGGTCAAACCCCTTGTATTTTCCCCTGCCACCCTTCCCCCTCCCCTTTCCTTCCCCACCACCCTCCGGTCCCATGGGCCAGTGGTCCCCTTGGGAAGTGGGGTTGTGGGTTTTGGACCCCAGTTGAGTTGGTACCACAGATAAAGTATCTTATCCCTTGCTGCTACCAGCTGAGCATGGAGCTCCACAAAGTCCTGCAGATGGGACAGTGCTTCCTCCTCCAGAGCGTAACCCTGGAGAACAGTACCCCACAATCCCCATGACTGACTATCTCCCCACTGTATCTCATCTCCATACTTATCCTATGATAACTCTAGACTGCAGGGTGGAGGGGCGGAGTAGCAAGATGTCCGCAGTGCTGCTTCACTCAACTCCTGACTGCTTCTGCTGTACTGAGTGTGTACTCTATAAGCTGCATATAGGTGTGGTTCTATTCAATTTTTATGAATGAAACCCCAGTCATGTTGTTTTATTCTCTTTGGTTAAACTGTTTTTTGAGCTGCTTGGGAGACTGTAAGGCATCTCCCAGCCCCTGTATTTTCACCTAGTTATCTGTTAGCCTCCGGCATTTTGAGTGGTGTTCTGAGTGGCATCTGCAATTGCTCTGCTGAATCGCTGCAGTCTCTGTGGGTCTCCCTTTTGCAACTTGTCGGCAAAGCTAATTTTGGCTCCTTGTGTACTGGACGCCTCGGCTTTGGAATTTGGAAAGTGAAGTTGTAAAACCAAAACAATCCCACACCTGAGAGATTGACTTCATGAAGCAACAGGATACCAGGTGCACTATATGTGCATGAATGCCAGTTTGCACTGATAAAAGGTATGCCATTTTTGCCTAGGGCTGGGGGCTTGCTACATACTAGAAAGTGTTTAATTTACTGTACTCAGTGCAGCATTGTTTTTATTTTCTTTTCCTTTCTAAGTGAACTGGAGATGCTGGAGACTTCTATTCTGTAGGATGTCTACCCCATGAAAATTGTTGAAACTTATCAAGCTTAATTTTCTGCAGACCTTTGGGGGATTAGTAACATTTGTGAATCACAGATTACCGGAATGTTGGAAAAAATACATGGACTTCCGAGAAAGAAAAGGGAGCTAAGGTAGGCAATATTTCATACTTATCATTTATTCATTACAACACACAGCTGTTTTTTGCTGATTACTTGGAAACCAATTGGGAACCTTATTTCCCTCAAGGTACTCCTTAAAGGCAAAATGGATTAATGTGTTTGTGTTGCAAAACCTCAGGGCCCAGATATTCAAAAGGGTTCCGTTGCACCATGCACAACCCACTGATGCACCACGGTGCGATATTTAAAAGGGAAAAGTGCGCCACACTAATCCCGATGCACCGGGGCACATCAGTAGTGTATGCAGGCACAGGTAGGAGGGGCATGCCCATGCATAAACTGCACAGCCTGATACTCAGCCCGGGCCATGCAGAGTTATGCAGGTGCAACCCCTACCTGCGCCTGCACAAAGTTAAACTTAAAAACAAGGAACAAGTCGAAGGCCACCTACAGGTGAGCTGCCACATTGCAGGGCGTAACACAGCAGCTGCCACCTGTTGGTGCCATCAAGTTCCTCGCACTCTAGCGGGCGCTCTCATGCCCCGATTATGGCATCAGTCACCCCCCAAAGTTTATCGACCTCTCAAAGGCTTTCGACACCGTCTCCCATCCACTTCTGCTGAATGCTCTCTGCCACACTGGTCTCTCGGCTGGCCCCAGCATGGTGCAAAGCTATCTTGCTGCTCGATCACAGTGTTAAAAATCAATGGGATACTCTGATACCCATCCCATTCACTCTGGGGTCCCCAAGGCTCCATCCTGGGCCCCCTCTCTTCGCTCTATCTGAACACCCTGCCCAGTGCATGCCCTGGCAAAATTCTCTGTATGCAGATGACGCTGTCCTTTTGCCACCCACCGCAATCCCGTCTCCCTTCAGGACACCCTACAGCAGTCTTTCAATAGTGCCGAAGCTTGGTTTAAGGAGCACAGACTCGTCATCAATCTTAAAAAGACCAAAGCTATGCTCTTTTCCCACCCCCAAAACAAATCTAGCAACCACCCACTCTATATCCTTCCTAGTACCAATCAGCCACTGGAACAAGTCTGCTCCTATACCTTGGGGTTACTTTCGACTCAGCCCTCACATTTCACAACCACATCGATGCCCTAACATCCGCCACTAACACACGGCTTGGCATCCTCTTCCGCCATAGAACCTGCCTTCCCCCAAATGCACTCCGGCTCGCTGTTACGTCATCCGTTTTGTCCCTTGTAGACTATGGTCTACCAGTCTATGGTGCTGCCGACACCACTGCACTCAAAAAAATTCACCTAACCCTGAATAAAACCTGCAGACTGATTACTGGTGCCCCAGGCTCACACACACCTGTCAGCTGTATGTTGAGGCTAAACTCCTTACCCTGGCTGAATGGCTCCGATATCAAACCTGTCTCCTCACAAAAAAACCCTACTCGGGCTCTCCCCCCCTGGGGTAACGGCATCCATCCACCAGAGCCCTCCCACTATTGCAACACGGTCATCCAACACGACCACTCTAATGGTCCCCAGATCAAGAACCAGCCATGGCCAGAGGTCCTTCTGCTACAGAGCCCCATCCTGGTTTAACTCTCTCCCTGCCCCCATCACCAATGCCACTACCATCTCCAAGTTCAAAACCACCCTTCAAAACCAACTCTTCAACACTCGTAGCTGCTCCTGTCTCTGAAAGTAGCCTCCACCTCGACTTCTCATGACTACGCCCTCCGGGTGGCTCTCCACCTAGCCATCCCCACCACCGCTTCCTGGTACACCGTGCCTGTGTCTAACCTGGCCAGTGCCAGCTGTTTCATTGTATACCTATTAGATTGCTCAATTTTTGATACCAACTTGTGTAACAACTGTTCTCAATTACATGTACCCTGTAACCTAAATGTATTTGTCTGACCTCAGTGTGACGTGGCGCCTCTGTTGAACGCCTATTGTTTTGCAAACCTATGCTATGTAACCAAAAACACTATGTATGTCTTTAATGTGATGAGGTACCTTGGAAACGAGCTCTGGCTCAAAGGTTGTAAACTGATTTTACAAATAAATAAAATAAATAAATAAAAAGTCCATATCCCTGGTGGTCCAGTGAGCTGCGTGTAGCCCTGATGGGGCATTACTGCTTCCCAAAGTCAATATCTCTGGTGGTCCAGTGGACGCTGATTAGCCGATCACGGGCAGCATTCCCTCCCCCAAGTCCGAAATCCCTGGTGATCTAGTGAATTCATTCCTACATATCTAGACTGACTAGTACGGTGGGAGCTGGCACCCCATTGGCTCATGCTCTGAACCAATGGGCGGCAGCCTACTGAGCTGTCAGTCAGTGGGCAGCAGGTGGGTCGTGCTGCCTCACCCACCTGCTGATGGAGGGGGAGTGGGGGTGGTGGCCTGTGGGCAGGTGGGGTGGGGATCCACTAGATCACCAGGGATTTCGACTTGGGGGGATAGAGGAATGCCGCCTGACATTGGCTACTCATGGTCCACTGGACCACCATGGATGAGAGACGCTCTTTGTCTCTTATGGATGTCCCGCGATCGGACTGGAGGTGTCGGTCTCCGACGGCTGCTGCCTGGCAGGGCGCCAGCGCTGTTGTCGGGTATTAGCACCTGCATGCTAATGGCATGCAAATGGGTTGTAATCAGATGCAAATGGCCCCCCATGCGTCTTGCATAAATTATGGCCCCATTTGCATGTCACCCTTTGAATATCGCAGGTGCTGTGCATGGCGCAATGGAACTTGCGCCACCGCATCTCAATGCTCCACTCTGACCACTTGCGCCGGCGCAGTTCCACTGTGCCATGCACAGTGGGGGTTGCCAGGGTGCGCTATTCAAAGCAGTTGTGCCATAGTTCAACTCTGTTGAATATCGCCCTAGCCACACCCCTGTGCAACTAATTTGAGCGGCGCACAGGCTTGCGCCACAGACTGGCGCAGTTTGAATATCTGGGCCCAGAGGTACTATGAAAGACGCCAACTGTAGTTATACATTACTCACAATTACAGTTGCCAAAAAAGACATATCTTGCACTAAACGATTCACATTTTATGGATGGCTACACCGAGGCTGTAAGTAGACTCAGGCTGTGAGCGGTCTGTTTATTTTATTGGTTCGTTTCATTTCGTCAGTTATATTGGCGCTCCACTTTTAAAGTTTTTGAAAGCACTGGTTCAATTGTTCATGATCCTGGTACATGAAATATACGCTTGTACCTGGGACTAATTCTTAGCATAACTTATTGAGGATATGATATGGAGATGTACGTCGCAATGTTTAAGAACGCTTTAAATAAATTATTAGCAAAGGGTGTTTGAACTCTATAGAGAATAAAACTGACACCCAGCAGAAATACTCTGTGAAACATTGCTGAGCTTTAAAGGCTCTTGCCAAAGTATGAAGCTATTTGAAGATCTTCAGTTTGTTGATTGCTTTTATATATGTTTTTAATTGTGTGCAGATGTATTTTTATATTGGTTTGTAAGTTTACTACAAAATTACAAACATATACCTTTTCGCATGCTCAGCATATGGGTTAATTTAACTGGCAACTCTTACAGCTGATACCAATGTGAGATATCCCTCACTCTAATTCCATCCACGATACACCAGGGGTGAATTTGCAGTCGCACTCCTTTACAGGAGCAGTCCTTCGAGAAAGGGCCCTGGCATAGGGAGCCTATTAAGTAAAGAGGGATACCTTTACAGAATACTTTTTCTTTCCAATTGAATGGTTGTTATTGAGTCTTTGGGGGCAATGCACAGAATCTGGGGGGCTAGTGTGCACTTTGACTCGGACACGCACCTATGCCTTGCTAGCATGTGGGTTCATGTGGCCACTTGTATTCCAAGAAAGTGAGTAAGTATCTCAAACTGGCTACTGGAAAGACAGCCCAGACTTCTACAGTTAGGGCAGACTAGTACAGCGACCAGGTTGGCACTATGCTACCTACTGGGAATTAAAGGTGCCTTAGTACACTTGCTATGTTGGTATATTGTGGGTTAATTGGGCTGTAGTGCCCCCGGTATTGCACCATCCCTAAGTAAAAGTGTACCCACAAAGTTGTACAGATACTGTAAGTGAACAGTATTTTGGAAAGGGATTTAGGTTCGAAAAATGGTGCCTCACCTCAAAAATGGACATCTTGGTCTGTGGCTCCTGATACTTTGGAGCTCTGCTACTATTGATTAATTTTATAAATGGACAAGTGTTGCTTTCTTTGATGCTCTAAGTGATCTTAATGAGATTATAGTGTTGACTGGAGATCAATTGCCGATACTGAAAATAATGTATAAATTGAATTGTTCCAGTAAATGCTTGAATGATTTTGAGGAGGGAATAATCTGTCAGCTTTAGTTGATATGCTTTACAATTATATGACACACTTGGATGTAATTTCTGCAGCTGTTTGTTGATTTTATTTATATGTGCTTGTTTTAAATTGTAATGGCATGATTGCTAAACAATAAAACCTTTGTAGGTAAGAACAAACAAACTCTAGACTATCGTTAATAACTTGTTTTTCTCTATCTGTAGGACTGCAGATCAAATAGGATCTGGAGTTTATACATTAGGTAGGGAAATGGGTAGACTGGGTGGTCCAAGTGATCCTTATCTGGGCAGCAGCCATGTAGAGTGCCACTGTATAGGTGCGAGGACAGTGGACAATGCAGAAAGATCAGATGCTCTAAGAGTGACCACCAATGAAAGTAGAACAGCAGTAGAAGAGTGACTATAGCCACAGCCTGGTAGGGGTGCTCCCCACACCGGCTACAGTCCAGAATGTGAGCACCTCCTGGCCGTGCACACAGGGGGTGAGAATTGCCAATAGCCTGCCAGGGAAAGGTGCCCACAGGAAGGCAACTACAGGGATGGCAAGGCTGGGCAGCAAAGACACAGGATAGCGAAAGTCCCAGTCACAGCCCATCACTGTGCTGCAGTGTGTGTGTGTGTGTGTGTGTGTGTGGTATGCTGCCCACGGCCTGTAGACTCCAACGATGCCCGCATGTGTTGGCACACCCCATGGGTGCACAGCTGTGCCCCTTCACCGTGCCTATGGCATTGCACACTGGTTCCAGTGGGTCCGGTGGAGTGGCATGGCCTGCCACACCATGGGGATGTGGATCAGCTGCTGCTCTGTCCTGTGCCGAGGGGGGGCTCCCATGCGGTGGGCAATTCCGTGGACCATGCTGTGCCACTGTGGTGGGCACTGAGGGTACATCACCCTCTGGGGTATGCTGCATGCCCACCACCCATGGCCACTCACTCTGTGCATCTTGCACAGTGGCGTTTGCCATGGTCACAATGCCCATCCCCTGGTGCCATTGGTGTTGTGTCCAGTGTCACCTCTGCCCTGCTGCAGTCACCGTGTACGAGTAGCCCTTGTGTCCTCTGCCTGCTGCCATTGCCCACACCGCATATCGCCCTACTCCCCAGTTGCCCTTGTGGCAGTCACCCTGGTGCAGTCACCATTTTGGGACTCACGCTGTTGGGGGTGCTGTTATCACATAAAACCCCTTATCCACCATCAAATTCTATATTTTTATGCCTAGTACCCTTAGACTAGAACCAAAAAGGTCTACCTTATATATGGAATTCAGTTATATATGGAGTACTTCCAACACTTCCCTTACTTACTCCCTTAACCTTGATTACTCCCTTAACATGTACATAATTGGCTAGCCCAGTGGTGCTGAGGGTTGAGGCACTGGATGCCACACCTAGCGCCATGCTGGTGATGGGCTTGGGAACGAGCCAGGGTCATTGGAGGCTGACGGGGGGAAGGGGAGCGGATGTGAGATACTGCCGGCTGGCAGCACTCCACCTCAGGAGGAGGAATCTATCTCTCTCTGAGCTTGGCTGCTCCCTGGTGGAGGCTGGAGGGACGGTGCCACTCATGAGGAACTCTGACATAGGTCGACAGGGAGGGTTGAGGGGGCCCAGTCTGGAGCTGCGGTGCGCATGTGCGCCTCCACTTCCAGGGGTCCCGGGGTAGTAAGGGGAGAAAATGGAAGAAATTGTGGGGGCTGATGTGGATGATGCCCCCGGACTGACTCTGGGGATCTGCCAGGTGTGCATGGCACTAGAAGCCCCCGAAAGACCCCGAGTTTGGTAGGCTCAGCAGACGCAGATGTTGACCTGCCACAGGAGGATAAAAATAGTTAACAAAAAAAAAAAACAAACAAATAAAATGTACATAATTGCAAATATACAAAAAATGTATATGTAACCCGGGTGCTATGTGCCAACGGGCTACTACCCCTGCCATGTGTGTACAGTCAAGGTTGAGGGGCCTGGGTTCTGTTCGAAATGATCTGGGAGTTCATTTCTAAATTACTTCAAAATAAGCATGGTGTCTCTGCCCAGAGTATGGTTTTGTGGGGCAGTTGGTAATTTGGGTACAACTCCCTTGAATGCTGTATCTACCCACCTCCTTTCCCAAACACTCCACACACAGAAATACACTTTACCTTGCAATTCAATACCAGCCATGTAATTAGAGGAGATCTCTAATAATATGACAAAGAACCTCAGCGTGCAAGCACTGAGGAAATGGTTACCCCGAAGGGCACTAGCTGGGAAGCCAAGTTTCAAAGAAACACGAAATCACACATATCCCGTTAATGCAAATCACCATGGGTTATATATGTAAATCACCACAGAATGTTATGCTGGTTCAACTTTAAGCAGAAATGCATGGTACCAAAAGGTCTCTCACACAGTCTCCAAAGGATGCTAACAGAAGACACATACACATGTTTTGTCCTACCAGGACTCATCAGTGTGTCTCATCTGTTTGACACCCCAGTGGAATAAACCAGCTACTCTAAGATGGTCTATCTGGGTTATGTTGTGGTGTACCCAATAAAAACCAAAAACAAGCTAAAAGACAAAGAACCTCAGTGTGCAAGCATTGAGACAATGGTTACCCCAAAGGGCACTGTCTGAGAAGCCAAGTTTCAAAGAAACACAAAATCACACGTACCAACATAATGCAAAGCACCATGGGCTGTATATGCAAATCACCACAGTATATTATGCTGGTTCAACTTTAAGTAGAAATGCATGGTACCAAAAGGTCTCTCACACAGTCTGCAAAGGGTGCTAACAGAAGAAACATACATGTGTTTCGTCTTACCAGGACTCATCAGTGTGCCTCGTCTGTTTGACACCGCAGTGGAATAAACCAGCTGCCCTAAGATGGTCTATCTGGGTTATATTGTGGTGAACCCAATAAAAACCAAAAACAAGCTAAAAGACAAAGAACCTCAGCGTGCAAGCACTGAGGCAATGGTTGCCCCAATTATATGCTCACTGACACGCTTGTAGGAAAAAAGAATAAACACAGCTTTATTTACAATAGGGGTTAGGAATAGGGAGGGAATACCTGGAACAGGGATGTACACAGAATTAGGCATTCAGTTGTTTGGCAGAAATGCAATGCAAGGATATACCCAATAGGCATTGAACATAAACATTAACAGTGAACAATGGTAGCCCATGAACAGAGTGTCTCTTTTTGAGCGAAGTCAAAATAGCAAAGGTGAAGTGGCCAATGTGCTCTTAATAGCTATGGTATTAGGCACATTGTAATGTGAGCATCTACATTCTGAGATGAGTTTGAGGAGTTTTTAAGGGTTTGTTGATCAGCTGATTTCCAAGCAGGTCATCTGGTCTGCTGTTTAAAGTCACCACCTTTGAATCTAGAGACCTGAGTTCGGGGTCATGGGGTCATAATGTCTCACAACATTATGCTGCATGGCAATATCATGCTGCCAATACAGTGCGATTCTTGCCATGCAGCATATCTATTTTTTCTATGGGGGCATAGCCCACACCCCTGTTATGGGAGGTTGTGCCCCTCTGAACTCCCCCCACTATAGATTCTGAATTTGGGTGCAGGGGTTCAAGTCAGGAGCGCACAATGTTGGGAGAAATTAAAGTTTCTGGGAACGGGACTCAAACCCGGTCCCAGAAGCATTGTCTTGGTTCCCTGCTGCTGTGGCTCAGTTTGTTGAGCCACAGCAGCTGGTTGGCAAAACCCGTTCACAGCAGAGGTCTTATCCTCTGCCTGGGAGAATAAGAATGGTGCAATACCGTGTACAGCAGTATATGCGGTATTGCACCATTTGCTCACTGGTGCAGCGCTGCACCGTGATAGCCATAATGTCATACGCTGTTAAGTGTGTGACATTATGACCCTGTACCGGGTTGGGGACTAGCTGTGGTGATAGTTTATATTTTTTTTCTCTTACTAATACTTGGTGTGTTTTTTCCTTATTTTTCATCCTTTACCCCTGCCCTCCTAACTTTGTTCCCCTGTCAGTTGCCCTCCCACAACGTTTTCCCTCTTCCGGCTTCTGTCCCCTCAAGTAGCCCTCCTCCAAAGTTTTCCCATATCCCCTATTATCATGCCCCCTAGGAGTTTATTATATAAAGTTTGGAGGTGTGGGGGGCTTGCATCCCACAAAGGGGTGTGTGTGTGGGGTAGCCCCTGCATAAAAAGTAGGTTAGATTTGTGTTTGATTGTGAGAGTGAGCAAGTGTAGCTCTTTGTGATGGGCGCTATGCTGAACATTGCCGTTTTGCTTTTCGGCAATGTGCAGTAGCTGTTTTTGGTCGGTGCTGTTATGCAAGCTCTGTTATGACATGGAACCATGATAGGTTAGAATGCAGACAGTAAGAACAGTGTGGTCAACAGCTGCGCAGCCCAAATGCCACAGACAACAGTGCCCATCCAAAATGCCGACTATGACAATATTGCCAATGGTAGTGGTCGACAAATGTAGGCAGGACCACTATCATAGTGAGACAACACAACCACAACTTGTGTTTTTGTGGGGGCTCCACCTCACACACTCCCCGTTTTGAGGGGCCTCGCCCCCACCACTCAACTCTACGGGGAGTGCAGACCTTGGGACTGGGAGAAAGTTTCTTGGGGGACAAACTCAGACATCAACCAAACAAAACAAACACACTTGGGGGGGTGAAAAAGTGCGAGATTTGTGAGACCGGGAACAGAACCTGGGTCTCCTATACCATACTGCCTGAGGTGCTTCTGCCTTAGCCCTCTTCACCATGAGAGCAGCTTGGATGACCTCCACAATTTTTCTCTACACATGCGCTATTCTACCCCTGTCACTATTCAGGTATACCATGGTTCCTGCAGTGCGGTTTCAATGGTGCTATTTAGGAAGTGCCATTCTAACCCATTACCTTGATGGTGCATCACAACAGCAAGAAGCAGGAAACCGCAACACTGTTGCAGGGATGAAGAAAGCTGGTTTTCACCTGTCAAGTCTTTCCAAGCTTTACCATGGAGGGCTTTTGTAGGCAGTGTTCACTGACAGGTCTCTCAATGTCTTCCTCTCTGGTGGTCTCAAGGGAGTGGGGTGATGACAGTTTCTTCTTTCCCCTGGTTTTGACTGGAAACTTCAGTCACCCTGCTGGCTAGTAGCAGTGGACAAAGGGTGGAAAACGCTTGTTGCTCCCCACAGGAACAAACAGTCTCATAGAAACATAGAATTTGATGGCAGATAAGGACCACTTGGCCCACCTAGTCTGCCCATTTTCCCTACCTAACAGATAAGCTGCAGTTCCTAGTTAACCAACAGCTTACTTCCTCCTACCCCCCGCACTAGGACTGCCTTATGTCTGTCCCATGCATTCTTGAATTCCCCCACTGTTCTTGACTCCACAACCTCCTCAGAGAGACTGTTCCATGCATCCACAACCCTCTCCGTGAAAAAATACTTCCTCACATTACCTCTGAGCTGTCCTCCTTTATCTTCAGATTGTGCCCCCTTGTTCTTGCACATCTCTTTTTCTGAAAGATGCTATCCTCTTGAACTTTGTTGATTCCATTGAGGTACTTGAAAGTTTCTATCGTGTCCCCAGTCTCCCTTATTTCATCAAGGGTATACATATTAAGTTCCTTTAGTCTTTCTTTGTATGTCTTCTGGTGCAGATCCTGCACCATTTTGGTTGCCCTCCTCTAGACAGCCTCCACTCTGTCTATGTCTTTGCGGAGATGGGGTCTCCAGAACTGCACACAGTACTCCAGATGGGGTCTCACCAACTGTCTGTACAGAGGGATAACAACTTCCTGTTTTCTACTATTGATGCCTCCCTATGCATCCCAGTATCCCCCCAGCCTTCCTTCCTTACTGCCTTCTCACATTGCTTGCCCACCTTTAGGTCACCTGATATAATTACCTCCAGGTCCCTTTCCAATTTTACTGTTGTCACTGTGTCTCACCCCCATTGTGTACTCTTCCCCTGGGTTTTTGTTTCCCAGGTGCATTACTTTGCACTTCTTTGCACTGAATCTGAGCTGCCATACATTTGACAATTCCTCCAACCTTGCCAAGTCCCTTCTCATCCTTTCCACTCCATCTTGTGTATCAACCCTGTTGCAGATCTTTGTGTTGTCTGCAAAGAGACATACTTTTCTTCCAGTTCCTCTGCAATGTCACTTATAAAGACATTAAAAGGACCGGTCCCAGTACTGAACCTTATGGTACCCGCTAGTAACCCTCCTTTCTTCACTGTGGAATCCATTTACTACTACCCTTTGCGTCCTGTTGTCTAGCCAATTTTTTATCCAGGCTACCACCTTGGGACCCACTCCAAGGCTGGCTAACTTGCGTATTAATCTTTTATGTGGGACTGTATCAAATACCTTGCTAAAATCTAGGTAGGCCATGACCACAGCCCCTCCCTGGTCTACTACTTTGGTCACCCAGTCAAATAAATCTATTAGATTCATCTGACACGACCTTCCCATCGTGAATACATGCTGCCTTGGGTCCTGTGAAGCACTGGCCTCTAGGTACTCTACAATTCTTACCTTCAGAAGTGATTCCATCATTTTTCCTACCACTGAGGTCAAACTAACTGGTCTGTAGTTTCCTGCATCTGTCCTGCTCCCACTTTTGTGAAGAGGAATCACATCCGCCCTCCTCCAGTCCTCAGGTACCAGCCCATCCTACCATGATTTGTTAAAGAGAGTAGTCAGTGGTGTCACTAGTTCTACCCTTAGTTCTGTTAGAATTCTTGGGTGAATCCCATCAGGCCCCATTGCTTTGTCCACCTTCAATTTTGTCAGTTCTTTCAGAACCCTTTCTTCTGTAAATGGACTGGTATCGACCCCCGTCTTCAGAGTGTTTCTCTTGTTTGGTTTAGGTACCTCCCCCTCCTCTTCCTTTGTGAATACTGAGCAGAAATATTCATTCAGTATCCCTGCTTTTTCACTGTCACCCTCTACCCATGTTCCTTCCCCTTTATTAAGCTTCAGTAACTCTCTTTTGGTCTTTCTTCGCTCCCTAATGTACCTATAAAAGGTCTCATCCCCCTTCCTAACAGAGTTGGCTATCCTTTCCTCGGTTTGGGCCTTTGCTATTCTGACTGCCTTCTCAGCCTCTTTCTGCTTTAACTGATAAAGTTCTCTGTCCTGCTCCTTCTGTGTTTCCTTATATTTCCTGAATGCTATCCTTTTCTCCTTAACCTTCCCTGCCACCTCTTTTGAGAACCATAGCAGTTTTCTCCTTCGTTGTGTTTTGTTGATTTGCTTTACACAAAGGCTTGTTGACTCTGTGATGGCTGTTTTGATCACTCCCCATTGTTCCTCCACCCCTCTTTCTTGCCTATTTGCTAGTGCTTTTCTGAGGCACTCTCTCATTTTCCCAAAGTCCTCCCTCCTAAAGTCCAGTACTCTTGCTTTTGTATGGCTGTGTTTATCGTGAACCACACTGGTGGTCACTTGTTCCCAGATGGCTATCCTCTCCTAAATCTGAGATTCTTTCTCTGTCCCCATTTGAGAGTACCAGGTCTAAGATTGCTCCCTCCCGAGTTGGTTCCAATACTAGCTTTCTGAGGCATGCCCCTTGTAGGGCATCAGGAATGACCCTGCTCTTGGATGTGCCTGTAGCAAAGGTGCACCAGTTAACATCTGGCATATTCAGGTCCTCCATCAACAATATATTCCCTTTTTCTGCCATTCTAAGGATGCCTTCTATCATTTCCTTGTCCATTCCCTTCCCCTGCGATGGGGATCTGTATATAACCCCCATGCGGATTGTGGTGCCATTTCCTGTCTCCAGGGTGACCCAGAGTGCCTCATCTGCTCCCTGTTTACTCTTTAGTTATGTTGCTTTGATCCCTTCCTTTACATAGAGAGCTAATCCTCCTCCACTTTTACCCTCCTTGTCCCTCCTGTAGATTGTGCATCCTGGTATGTTGACATCCCAGTCATGGTTCTCTGTGTGCCATGTTTCTGTGACTGTCACAATATCCAGGCAACCCTCTTCCATCAAGGCCACTAGTTCAGGAAGCTTGTTACACAGACTATGGGCATTGGTACTCATCACCCTCCACTTTTTGATGGCCTTACTCATTTTAGCCCCATCCTTGTCCTTACTGCCTTTGCCTTTTTTTACATTTACCTTTGTCCTGCTCCCTAATGACTTCTCTACCTTGGTGTTTACCTCACTAATTAACGTGTTTCGTTTGGGGAGGCTGGGATTTCCTGCTTCTTTTCAGTACCTCCCTGTTAGTTTAAATGCTTGCCAACGAAGCATTTAAACCTCTCACCTAGGACCCTGGTTCCCCCCCTTGACAGATGCAGACCATCATGCCAGTATAGGTCTGCATCCCTCCAGGTGGCTTCCCAGTCCCCAATGAAGCCAAAACCCTGAGCTCCACACCAGTTTTTCAACCATTCATTGAATTCCCTGGTGAGGAGTACCCTAGCATCACGCTCACCATAGACAGGCAGCATCTCCGAGAAGGTTACCATATGCACTACTTGTCTAAGGCCCCTTCCCAACTCTACAAACTCCTCTTGCACTGCTCTGATCCCATTCCTTGCCAGGTCATTTGTCCCTAGGTGGACAATGACATCCAGCTGCCTCCCTATTGCAGCTGCTCCCACGATCCTGAGGATTCACTTCCTGTCCCTCCAAGCCCTGGCACCAGGCAGGCACCTTACCTCCCTCTCCCCTTCCTCCCCCATTTCTACCCCCTAATGATTGAATCCCCCACCAGGAGTTGTTTCCTTCCCCTGTGGGGTCCCATGCCACCCTCATCATCATCATCATCATCATCAATCTTTATTTATAAAAGGTGCCTTTCCAAAACTAAGGCGCCTGTACCTAACATAATAAAACAAATCAATAAATAATTAAAATCATAAATAAAATTCCACGGCAGCCACATTAAAAATCATTGTATGCACGGCTAAAAAGAAATGTTTTTAATGCTCCCTTAAAACTTCGGACGGTCGGGCAGTCTCACGCCTGATGAGGTAGAGAATTCCACAGGGTTGGGGCCATAAAACTAAAAGATCTGGCCCCAGATGTCTTTAAATGAACCCTGGAAATCTCTAGCAATTCCTTGTCAGTGGATCGGAGTGAGTGGGAGGGACAGTAGGGATGAAGGAGATCATTCAGGTAACCAAGTCCCTGATCATGTAGGGCCTTATAGGTCAGCAAACTGACCTTGAAGGTGATCCGCCAGCATATTGGCAGCCAGCGGAGTCCACGGAGCACAAGCATTATGTGACTGGTCCTAAAGGGAACCAGTCAATAGCCTGGCTGCCGCATTCTGCACTAGCTGCAAGCGGCGGATATCAACCCCCGGTAACCCAAGATAAAGGGGTTACCATTAGTCAAGTAGGAGGATAATGAAGGCGTGGATCAATGTTGAAGATCGTTGGAGGGAGCTGCTTCAATTGGTGATATTTTCAGATGAAAAGGAAAGCTTTTGACAACTGCCGACACTTCGAGATTTAGTGTCAAACAGTCATCAAACACAACGCCCAGGTTCCGCACCTGGTCTGAGGTGGTTAGCTGAACACCCTCAAGCCTTAAACCTGAAGGGAATCCCGCCAACAAACCCGCCTTCCTTCAACCTGGGTCCACAACCCACACCTTAGTTTTCTCAGGATTCAACCACAGCCAACTCACATTCATCCAGTCCTGGATTTCGGCGAGGCAGTTGTTAAAGACTGAAATGGCAGCATCCTGGCCGGGCATGAAGGACATGTACAGCTGAGTATCATCTGCATAGCAGTGAAAACCCAAGCCGTACCACCTAATAATCGCTCCCAATGGCAGCATATACACCGCCAACAACATGGGCACCAAAATGGAGCCCTGTGGCACCCCGTAGGATAGGGAGAATGATGTTGAGGAAAAAAATCCCAGACACTGCCCTCTGAGTCCTACCCTCGACAAAAGATCGAAACCAACTGAGGACTATACCAGACAGCCCACAGATAAGCCACAGGCACTCCAATAGCACACCATGGTCCACGGTGTCAAATGCTGCAGAGAGATCAAGAAGGACCAAGATAGAACGGGTCCTTCGATCTCTCGCTATTAGGAGGTCATTTAGTACCTGGATAAGAGCTGTCTTGGTACTATGTCTCTTTCTAAATCCGGACTGGAGAGAATCATAGACACTGTGGCTGGTCAAATGATCATCCAGCTGTGATGCGACCACCTTCTCAATAACTATGCCCACAAAGGGCAGGTTATAGACAGGCCTGTAGTTAGCCAGACAATCCGGGTCAAAGGAGGGCTTCTTAAGAAGGGGCTGAACCACAGCCTCCTTCAGGGGATTAGCAAAAAACCCCTCTCCAAGGACCTCCAGACTATCTCAGCAAGGACCAGACCAATTTTATCCACACAGCCCACTAGGAGATGTGTGGGGCCTGGATCCAAACTACAGGTTGTTGGATGCAACAACTAGATGACCATTGCAATGTCATTGATTGTGGGAAGTCTGAAGTCAAACCACACAAACTGGGTGTCCAACATCTTCTGACGACCATCACAGCTCCCATTAGGGAGGGTTGAGCAAATATCAGACCTGATTGTGGCAACCTTATCTGAAAAGAATTGAGCAAACTCCTCACACCATTCTTGAGAAAAAGCACTTCCAGGCTGAAGACAGATTGGATTGCACAATCTGTCCACAGTCAGAAAAAGCTGAGCTGGTCGATTCTGTGCAGCAGCAATCTCTCTGGACAGGAATTCTGCCTTCTTATGAGAGATTGCTGATTGATAGACCACATAATGGTCCATCATACTAAGTTTGTCACAATCCAGGCCTGACCTCCATCAGCACCTCTCTAGCCTTCGTTCAACCCTCCTCAACTCCCTCAGAGTCTCATCAAACCAAGGAGACCTGGGGCGAAGAGTGAGAGGATGAACACAAACAGGAGCAATGGAATCCAGGGCCCCTTCTACCGCCTTATTATAGGCAACTACCAGGCCCCCTGGTTCCATGCAATCACACGGTAAACCAGATAGGTCCAGACCTCCATCAGGCCATCTGGGGAAACACCCCTCAAAGGGTGGTACTGGGCCATCTCCATAGGGGCTGGCCTATTAGGGGTGGCCTCAAAACTGAACCCAATGGTATGATGGTCAGACCACCCAACTGGTTCCACCAGCAAACTGGATATCTCCATCCCCACTATGAACACCAGGTCTAACGAATGACCACCAATATGGGTCGATGAGGAAATAACCTATGTGAAGCCCAGTGAAATCATTAACTGGCGGAAGTCCTGACCAAACTGCGAGAGTTCATCATCGACCCAGGCATTGAAATCCCCCAGAACCAGCCATCTGGGGGATCCCAATGTCAGGTCGACAATGAAGTCTCGACTTCCCAGAAAACCTTCCTGTCACCTGGTGGACGGTAGACGAAGTATCCCCACCCACACCCCTCGCCCCATGATACATTCACAAAGGAGTTGAATGCACTGGTACCTCCATTAGCCCTAGTTCCAATCCAAAACAAATGGCAACACCCCCGCCCCTACGATCCATCCTAGGGCAGTGTATCACCGAGTACCCAGCTGGAATTGCTGATGCCAAAACTGGGCCAGCATTCTCATCTAGCCAGGTCTCAGTGATGCACGCCAAGTCCGATGATCCAACAAAATCCGCTATTATGGCAGTTTTGTTTTTAATAGACCTGGCATTGCATAACACCACCCGAGTAGGATGAGAATCCGAGGATGACCGTGCTACCTGCCTGCTACAAGCAGAACCCTTGGGTATGGGAACCAGACAGGGAGGACCCCTTTCCAGGACCCATTTCGCCCCAGGGTGTCTCCTTGTCCCCACTATCCCTATCTGCCCACTCCTTTCCATTCCCTCTTCAGGCCCAACCCTCGTCCTCCTCCTCTTTCTAACAATCCCCAAAGCCTTACACCGTCTGTATACATCTGGTGACAGGGGAGAACAAAAAAATGGACAGAGGTCCCTCAGCCTGGAGGGGGAATAATACCCGGCCGTCCTTATGCCTTCCCAACACATCTTTACCATACTAAGCAAATACCAGCACATAAACAACCCCAAAATACAACTTTGACCCACACCCAAATATACAATAATCAAAAAGCTCTTTCAAACATCTACAAAACTAAACACATACAAAACTTTGTCAGCACAACATGTAAATCCAAGTTAGGAAACAGTCACAGTCAGATAGGTCTTGTAGTTTTTGAGTCACTTTGGTCTGAAGAGCTCCCACCTCTAAAGACATAACTAGAGAGGACAGCCAGATTCAACTCTTACTTTAAACCTGACCAGCCAACCAGAACCTAAAGGAAAATAAAAGTTGATAAGGCAGTCTCACTGACAATATATTCCAGTAATTTGTAAGGTCAGTCAATTCCAATTTTTAATTTATTAAAGCAAGAATCCCATCTCTTAATGCATAGCAGATGGTCCAAAACAAGTTTAGCTCACCCAAACCAGTCCATGACTCCACAGAGAATCCTTTATGTATTTGATCGGATCCAACTCCAGTGTACAGATATTTTTAAAAGCTTCCAATCCAAGCAGGTGCCATGCTACACCGACATGTACCTAACCCCCCGCAGCTGCCTCCACAGCTATCAAGGCAGGCACAAACAGTGACCGCAGTACCGAATAGGATTGTTTTAAACAAAAGGCCCCCCAGCCCAAACCCAAGAGGTTGCCATCTCCTCATCTGCCGAGCCCATGACTGCAGCCCCCGGGCTAAGCCAGCTGATTAATTGACCCTCTCGGGCTGCTTAGGAAACAAATCAGCCCCTGCCCATCTTCCAGCAGACCACAAGCCCGTGCTTCCTGCCTGACTCGGCACAGATTCAAAGGCCACCCTCCCTAGGTAGGACAAGGTAATCTCTGCTCACAATCCTCCTCACTCACAGTCTCAGAGAGCACTCCTGTGGGTCTCCTTTGTGAAGGTTCCCAGCATCCTCTTTGTCTCCACTGCAGGTACCTCCATAGAGGAACCCCTATCCATCAGAAGAGTGTATGAATTGTGGAGAGGTACTGCTGGAGGGATGCAACTCTGTTCCACCACCCTCTCCCTCCCTGAGCCCACCCTGGTTCAGCCTCTCCTCTTTCTTGGCAACCTGTTAGGTAGAAGCATTGGCCCTGGTGGTCCCTGGGTGGGGGAGGAGGTTTCACAAATCCTAGCCAGGTCAGCCTGGAGATAGGCAACCTCCTCCCTCAGACCAGAGAGGTGCCTGCAAATAGGGCAGCATCGTAGCCTCCAGAATGTCTCCCAGAACACTGCTGCCCCACAGCCATTTCACTGCACCACTCCTATCATGTCTTATTTTGTGTCCCCGCTCCTGTTTCTCTGTATGCTTACCTTCTCCTCTCCTTACAACTCTAACCCTTCCTTGCTCAGTGTCAGACCACCAGCAGCTAGGGGGGAGAGCGAGCTACTTTTTTCCTTTAGGGTTGACAAAACTAATGTTTCTCTATGATCCTTCCCTTCCTACTGCCAAACAGGAAGTTTCTGTTGTCAATCAAATCCAGTGGCTATAAAAGTAGAATTGGCTTAGCGTGCCTGGGTGGAGGGGTGGGATGGAGGGCAATTAGTAAGAAAAAAAGCTAGCAACAGGAAGTTGTAATTGGAGTCACCTGCTTTTATATTGTCTAAGACACCCCCCCAATTAAGCTCTCTCTCTCCCTTCCTATTGATTTAGCAAAGTAAGTTGATACAGTACCCCAACACAGAATACACACTGACTTTCTTTCTTTTCTTTTTTAACCCTAAATAAGACCCCTTCTACTTCTAATAACGTATGTGTCTGCTTAATCTCAACAGACACTGACTCCTGCTGAGATAGAAGTGTTAAATTAGTAAGAAAATGGAAGCTTCTTTTAGTTAGCTGCTTTCTGCTCTACAAGCAAGATTTCTGTCTTCCAAAGGCTAGCAACAGGAAGTTGTAATTGGAGTCACTTGCTTTTATATTGTCTAAGCCACACCCCAATTAAGCTCTCTCTCTCCTACTGATTTAGCAAAGTTGATACACAGTACCCCTCCCAGCACAGAACACACACTGACTTTCTTTCTTTTCTTTTTTAACCCTAAATAAGACCCCTTCTACTTCTAATAAAGTATCTGTCTGCTTAATCTTAACAGACAATGACTCCTGCTGAGATAGAAGGGTTAAATTAGTAAGAAAATGGTAGCTTCTTTTAGTTAGCTGCTTTCTGCTCTGCAAGCAAAATTTCTGTCTTCCAAAGGCTAGCAACAGGAAGTTGTAATTGGAGTTACCTGATTTTATATTGTCTAAGCCACACCCCAGTTAAGCTCTCTCTCTCTCTCTCCTACTGATTTAGCAAAATATGTTGATACAGTACCCCAGCACAGAACACACACTGACTTTCTTTCTTTTCATTTTTAACCCTAAGATCCCTTCTGCTTCTAATAAAGTATGTGTCTGCTTAATCTCAACAGACACTGACTCCTGCTGAGATAAAAGTGTGAAATTAGTAAGAACATAGTCGCTTCCTTTAGTTAGCTGCTTTCTGCTCTACAAGCAAGATTTCTGTCTTCCAAAGGCTAGCAACAGGAAGTTGTAATTAGAGTCACCTGCGTTTATATTGTCTAACCCACACCCCCAATTAAGCTCTCTCTCTATCCTACTGATTTAGCAAAGAAAGTTGATACAGTATCCCTCCCAACACAGAACACACACAGACTTTCTTTCTTTTCTTTTTTAACCCTAAATAAGATCCCTTCTACTTCTAATAAAGTATCTGTCTGCTTAATCTCAACAGACACTGACTCCTGCTGAGATAGAAGTGTTAAATTAATAAGAAAATGGTAGCTTCTTTTAGTTAGCTGCTTTCTGCTCTACAAGCAAGATTTCTGTCTTCTAAAGGCTAGCAACAGGAAGTTGTAATTAGAGTCACATGCTTTTATATTGTCTAAGCCACACCCCAATTAAGCTCTCTCTCTCTCTCTTCCTACTGATTTAGCAAAGTAAATTGATACAGTACCCTCCCAGCACAGTACACACACTGACTTTCTTTCTTTTCTTTTTTTAACCCTAAATAAGACCCCTTCTACTTCTAATAAAGTATCTGTCTGCTTAATCTCAACAGACACTTACTCCTGCTGAGATAGAAGTATTAAATTAGTAAGAAGATGGTAGCTTCTTTTAGTTAGCTGCTTTCTGCTCTACAAGCAAGATTTATGTCTTCCAAAGGCTAGCAACATTAACCTAGCTTTCTTTTGTCATTCTAAAGCCTAAACACTAAACACAGAGTGGCACTCTATGTGAAAAATGACATAAGGGCCACAGAGATCCAGGAGGAACAAAATGGGGGAGAGATACTGTGGGTTAAGCTGGAAAGGAAAATGGGGACAGCCATCCGCACAGGTGTGGTCTATAGACCACCAGCCCAGGAGGAAGAAACAGACAGGGAGCTGATGCTAGCCATCCAAAGGATGGCAGACAAGGGTGAGGTAGTACTGGTTGGAGACTTCAATATTCCAGACGTGGACTGGAGCATCCCAGCAGCAGCATCAGCTAGGAGCAGATTTATCCTGGACTCCCTTCAGGGTGCCTTCCTCAAGCAACTGGTCATGGAACCAACTTGGCAGAAGGCAATACTGGACCTTGTGCTCACAAACAGGGACAGTGTGATGGAGTAACAGTGGGGAGCACCTGGGAAACAGTGACCACCAGTCATTGTGGTTTGAAATCACAGAAAGAGCAGAACCAAACCACACAAAAACACGTATCCTGGATTTTAGGGGTCAGACTTTGGGAAAATGGGAGATACTTGAGAGAGCATTAAGGTGAATGGGACAGAATCAGGGTTGAGGAACAGTGGGCAGTATTTAAAATGGGGATTACAAGAACAACAGAATTATGTATTAAGGGTTAGCAAGTGGAAAAGGAAGAGGAGACCATTATGGTTTTCCAAAGAGGTAGCAAAGAAAGAGAAAGCCAAAAGATTGCATTCAGGCAATACAAAAGACACAGGCAGAAGGGGATAGGGAGAAGTACCAGGAGAAGCAAAGGAGGCAGGAGGTCAGTAAGGGAAGCCAAAGCTCAGACAGAAGAACACATTGCAAAATCAGTGGGTAGAGGACAAAACCTTTACAGGTACATAAGTGAAAAAGAAAGACAAAGGAGGGATAGTGAGACTGAAGGGGAGGATGGGGGTCATGGAGGATGACAACAGTAAAGCTGACATATTGAACAGGTATTTCTGCTCAGTCTTTACTGAGGAAGAGGAGGGTAATGGGTCTGAAGGAGTACAAGGTGAGAATGGTGCAGAAATGGACACAAGTCCCTTTACAAGAGAAAGGGTCCTGAAGGAACTGGAAGTAATAAGAGTTGATAAAGCAATGGGGCCAGATAGGGTGCACCCCAGGGTCCTTAAAGAACTAAGAGAGGTAGTGACTGAACCTCTGGCTATCCTGTTTAGCCGATCACTGGAAACAGGGGAGGTACCCAAAGACTGGAGGACAGCAGATGTAGTCCCCTTATACAAAAGTGGGAACAAAGAGGAAGCGGAACTACAGACCAGTCAGCCTCACCTCGGTAGTGGGGAAGATCATGGAAGCACTACTGAAGGAGAGATTGGTGAACATCTGGTTGTCAATGGACTACAGGACCCAAGGCAGCATGGTTTCCACCAGGGGAGGTCATGCCAGACCAACCTCGTGAATTTTTGACTGGGTGACCAGGAGGTGGATCAGGGAGGCAGTGGACATGGCCTATCTGGACTTCAGCAAGGCCTTTGACACTGTGCCACATAGAAGACTATTACACAAACTGGGGAATATGGGTGGGCAGGACAGTAGTGTGGTGGGTAGGTAACTGGCTGTGTGGCAGGACACAGAGGGTGGTGGTAAATGGCTGTCACTCCACAGAGGGAAGAGTGACCAGTGGGGTACCACAGGGATCAGTACTGGGACCGGTCCTATTCAACATCTTCATCAGTGACATGGCGCAGGACCTAGAAGGCAGAATTTCACTGTTCGCTGATGACACAAAGCTCTGTAACAGAGTAGACACACCAGAGGGTGTAGACAGAATGAGAAGTGACCTGCAGAAACTTGAAGAATGGTCAGGGGTTTGGCAGTTGAAATTCAATGCAAAGAAGTGCAAGATAATGCATATGGGGCACAAAAACCCTGGCACAATATATTCAATTGGGGGTGAGGATATAGCATGCACCAAGCAGGAAAGGGATCTTGGGGTTATCATCTCTGATGACCTCAAGGTAGGGAAACAGTGTGACAAGGCAGCAGGTAAAGCAAATAGGATGCTGGGATGTATAGGCAGGGGCATCACCAGCAGGAAAAGGGAGTCATAATTCCGCTATACAAGACACTAGTGAGGCCCCACCTGGAGTACAGTGTACAGTTCTGGAGACCATATCTATGTAAGGACATAGACAGGGTAGAGAAGGTTCAGAGGAGGGCAACAAAGATGGTGCATGGATTGCATCACAAGTCCTATGAAGACAGGTTGAAGGAACTGAACATGTACTCCCTGGAGGAGAGGAGGGAGAGAGGGGATATGATAGAGACATACAAGTATCTTACAGGGAGGAACAGGGTGCAGGAAAACACTATTTTTAAGTGAAAAAGAAGTTCCAGGACTAGAGGCATTGGATGAAGTTGGAGGAGGACGATTCAGAGGAAACATGAAAGAATTTCTTCACAGAACGGGTGGTGGACAAGTGGAACACCCTGCCAGAGGAAGTGGTGGGGGCTGAAACAATCATGGGATTTAAGAATGCATGGGATAGACATAAAGGAATTCTGGAGGTCAGGGGTAAGGGGCAACAGACTTCTAGGAAAACAAACTGAACTTACAAGCTCAAATGGGCAGACTGGGTGGGCCATAGGCCCTTATTTGCTGACACTGTCTATGTATCTATGTATCTATGTATCTATGCTGGCAGGCAGAGCACTTCTGGGGCAATCCTCAATAGCAGGAGACACCAATACAGGGTGCTCCTATCAGAGACAAACAGTTTCTGGTAACATTTCAGTCAAGATCTGTAGAGATTCACTCCACAGATAGGCTTAGCTGTTAAGCCTGTACTGAACTGCCTGTACTGAAGCAAGGCAATCTTAAACTACCGGATAATTATCGCCCGATTGCCATCCTCTCATCCCTCAGTAAGCTCCTTGAAAAGGTAGTGGCCGAACAGATTTCGGAGCACATCCAGTCACAGGAGTTGCTGTCCCCGGCCCAGCACGGTTTTCGCAAGGGTCACAGCACCACTACTGCCCTGATCTCGGTCACATCCAAAATAAGATCAGCCATGGATCAGGGCAAACTCTCCGGAGCCATATTTATTGACCTGTCCAAAGCCTTTGATCTTGTTGACCACACGTTGCTTGGCTCACAACTGTGGTCACTCGGTCTCTCTCCACTTGCCATGAAATGGCTTATGGGCTACCTGCATGGTAGAATGCAGTGGACCAGTTTCAATAAAGTCCTCTCAAAGTCCCTTCCAGTGACCTCTGGTGTCCCTCAGGGTTCGGTACTGGGCCCTCTCCTCTTTTCCCTCTTTATCAACCAGCTACCTGTGGTGACCTCCACCTGCAGTGCCACCCTCTATGCTGACGACCTGGTGATCCTGGCACACGACCGAGATGTCGCTACTCTCAACAAGGCCATGTCCGAAGACTTTAACAAAGTCCAAACCTGGATCACTGAAAACAAACTGGTCCTGAACCTGAAAAAAACACAGGCCATGCTCTTTGGCTCAACAGCCAAACTCAAAGCCTCTTCTGCCTTGTTAAAGATTTCCTGTCCTGACGGATCCCCCCTTCCCGTAGTGAACTCTGCCAAATACCTAGGGGTCACCCTTGACCCCCAACTCAACATGGGTAGCCACATCCTAAACATCTACAGGGCAGTTAACTGCAAGATGGGCCTGGCCTACAGGGCCAAGTTCAACCTTACACCAGCGGCTAGACTAGCCCTCGTGAAAGGTGTTCTTCTTTCCTCTCTCAGCTACGGGCTGCACCTATTCGCTCACTCTCCCCAGACTCATCTTACTCGATGGCACACAGCATACAATAACATCTGTCACTTTGCCCTTGCTATCCCCCGTCTCACCCATCGCTGCAAGTTATACGATAAACTTCGATGGCTCTCCCCAGCTAGGTACCTGGACTTCGGGATGGGCTGTCTCATGGACAAAGTGGTCAGAACTGGCACCCCCCCAGAGCTGGCACTGCTCCTGCCGCAAACTGACATTACTATCTACCACCTTAGGTCCCAGGCCCCTGGGATGCCCATGGTCCCTCCACCCGTACCCTCATGGGTGACTGGAACTGCCAAGCATATGCGCCCAGACTCTGGAACCCCCTTCCTGCATACCCATTTGACCTCCTCCCACCTGTGCCTGCACTTCCCTCTGGGGTTTCCTGAAACTAGCCTCAGCGTGTGACTGCCCTAAGCCTCCCTAGAATTTCTCAATATGGTTGTCTTTCTGGTTCAAAGTTTGCCTCCCTCAGATGCTACCCATTAACTCCTGCTGTTTTCCTTGACTTACCAATTTACCAGGGTACCCGACCTAGCACACTGCCCATGTCAAGGTTCCTGGACATTGCCTTCTAAATTGTCTCTAATGTAAATGTGTATATGGTTTTTGTTGGAATCTGTAGGTGACCTACTCACCCAGGGTACATTAACCTTAAAGTTATAAGTTGTATTATGACCGTCCATACCTCTGGACTATGTTACTATTTCCTACATGTTGTCATGCTGTACTTACTCTCTACTGTAAAAATGTCTGTATCCCTATGTTGTACTCTCCCGGGTCGTTCCTGAAAATAGGCATAATACTTGTCTAGTGTACTTACCCGGTCAACAAAAGCTAAAATAACAATAAAAAAAGCCTGTCAAAAACAGTAAAGCAGGCAGTATTTCTCTTGTCTTCAAGGTGCAGAAAAAAGCACTCCTCTGCTCTGGAGACACAGTCTGGAGCCCTCTGATTGGCCTGAGAGTGCCCCTTCAACTGCCACAGAGCCCTGTTTAACAGTCTTTTTTCTTTCTTTGACAAATGGCAGCCTCTGATTGGCTAATACAGCTGTCTATCATGTTACTCAATGCCTGATTGGTCCTTGTTTGTGCCCCAAGCACACTCCCTTGCCCAGAAGCCATCTCTCAGTCTTCTAAGGCTTCTACAAGTTCCTATTGGCTGTCACAGGGTTCCCCTTAGGAAGGCTTCACTGCTGAAGTGCTGGGGTTAGGGCATTGGCTCTGGTTAATAAAATTGCAATTGCTCACTTCAAACTTTGTTATTTTGTTTATTGCTGTTTGAGTGCTGGATTTTGGAACTTCTGTTTGCACAGAGCTGGCAGCCCTCTTCCAGCACCGACCCAATATCTGCTAGTTTGTAGCAACTGCCAGTGGATGTTTAAGATTCCAAAACATGGCTACTGTGCAAAACAGTTTATGGCAGTCCAAACTTTGAGTTTAAATTGCAGCCAATCAAAATTATTTTAGCTTTTATTGCTCCATGTACTTGAAGTGGCCCCTCTGCTCTGCTATCCTACTGCAGAGTAGGCTGTGATCAGAGCTTTCCTTGCCCATCACTGTTGCCATTTTAGAGTCCCCCCAGGCAGCTAGCAGGCTCCGTTCAGTGGTGGCTAGAACTACAACTCCCAGCAGCCTCGGCTGCTGGCTTATTTACATGGGTTTACAGTACTTTCTTACATAATACATTTTGAGACCCCTTAGGTCCCTCCTTCATGTCTCTGGACCCCGATTAGCTGATTCATGGGTTCAAAATCATGGAGGAACCTCAGTTTTGCCACAGGAGCAGCTTTAAAACAACAGTGCGCTGCCGCACATGCGTGAACCCGCCCACTCACACGTTCATGGTGCAACTGTATGGCAGTTCATGTCTTTGCTCCTCTGGCCCTCTGCTTTTAAGAAAACACATTGCGGGGGCTGGAAGGAGGTTCAGAAGGCAGCGCAAAACCCCAGATGGTGACGGTGAGCAGCAGAGAGTCGCTTGGGGCTAAAAGTAAGCCCTACACTTTTCGGGGGGTTACATATAAATATTTATTTCACTTGTATCAAATCTTACTGTACTCCAAATGTTAAGAGCACATCTCAATACTCTAGAACTCAGTGGGCTGCTACTTCAGATGTTTTATGAGAACCAGAACTTTATGCCAGGAAAGCTGTTTCTTAGCAACAGATGGATTCTGACTGAAAAAATGCCTTTCAAAATGTGTTTTTTTAAAACAACAAGAAATCAACAGTCCAGAAAACCCACTGAACAATGACACAGTCATAGTACTACATAATTTACAGGCCACCACAGCAACAAGTTAGCAAATTCTAGTTACAAAGATAGCCCTACAAACTGCCAAACTGTAAAGGGGGCATGAGCAAGAGACACCAGATGACTTTATCCCAAATGCACTTATTTTATCACACTAGTTCACCTTTAATGGTGAATTCTTGGTGATGGGGTCTAGTATGTCTCCATCTTATGCTAACTTGTTTTTGGGTGCGACAGAAGATTGCCACATTCATAACACTGACTGTGACCCCTACACAGACCACATTGTCAGCTGGTTCCACTGTATTAATGATGTGGTCTGTGTACTGAAGGGAACCAGAGAAGAAGCAGAGCAGTTCCTGAATTGACTGAGTAGAAATGACTTCAAGCTGAGATTCACTGATACTATTAATAAAAAAAAAACTAAATTTCCTGAATGTCACTTTGATGGGAAAATATGACTCTAGGGTGGAAACACAACAGTAAAGAAAGGAGACTACCTCCAATTCTCTGCTGAAGACATATCTTCCCACCCTAAACATGTACTGAATTCTATACATCACTGCCAGTTCCTGAGGGTCAGGCGGAACTGCTTAAATGAGGACACGTTCAATAAACAGATGAAAAATAGGTTCCTGGAAAGAGGATACAGTGGGAAGCTAGTCACTAACACCCTGAGGAGAATGAAATTGATTGACAGAAACAGTCTCCTTAACCCTAAACAGAAAGTAATGAATGAAGGCAATATTGGATCCAGGATTTAAAAATGAGAGGTGCAAGGGAGGTGTGCATACTTAATATGCAATTTTTTAATTATTTGTAATCCTTTATGTTGTCTGCTATTATCCTTTTCATTACATTTTTGACAGAAAATACGTAATCTGTAGTTCTGAATATATATTTTCTTAGACTCAATAAATCAGACTTCTTCAACAAAGTGAAATGCAGCAGCAACAAGCAACTTACAATGAGGGGGTGCAGCTTCTCCCTTCACTCCCTCTTACATCCGCCACTCAATGAAAACACCATTACTTTCAGTACTTAATACAATCATTCAGCAGGTCAGATAGGGAGCACTGTAAGAAAGAACTGGCTCATCTTACAAAATGACTCTGTATATTAGTTATGCCCTAACTGGACCACCAAGGGTGACCGCTAAGAGAGGAAAAGTATACAGACAGGATCTGGTTGTTAGGAGCCATTATTCAAAATGAGCAAAGAAACCACTTAATTGGTTGCCACCATTGCCACATGAGTACTTTAAGTGTGGGAGATGCAACATTTGCATATATAGCAAACCTAGTCTTCCACCTCCAGGGAGAGGGACCGGACATAGACACGTTACTGTTAGAAGATATACTGTACAGAACATCACAGCTAAAGGGGAGGTTCTGATAATGGGAGACTTCAACAAGCCAGATACAGATTGGTCAATACAAGCAGGAACATCCACCAGAACTAGACACATAGTGGATTACCTGCTGGGGAGGGCCTCAAACAACTGGTACAACAACCTACAAGAGACAGGGCTATCCTCGATCTAGTAATGACTAACAGGGAAAGGATCACAGAACTCCAGGTAGAAGGTCACCTGGGGGCCAGTGACCATCACTTGGTATGGTTCAATTTAGCCACTAGAACTAAATCATCCCATTCCAAGGCAAAAATATGGGACTTCAGTGGAGCTGATTTTGATAAGATGACTAACAGAGTTAAGCTAGACCTGGCAAGAAGAAATGCAGGTGAGGGGGTACAGGCAAAGTGGGCAAGCATTACAGACACAATACTTGAGTCAGCATTCCATTGTGTTAGAGAGAAAAGCAAGAGCAAATGGAGGAGGAAACGACTTTGGTTCTCAAAAACAGTAGCAGAAAAGGACAGACCCAAAAGACTGGCCTTCAGGAAATATAAGGGAATGCAGCGGGACTAAGATAGGGAGGCATACCAAACTTCCCTAAGGGAAGCAGGGAAGGCAGCAAGGCAGGCAAAGACCCAAACCAAGGAAATACTAGCACAAACAGTAAAACAAAGGGGCAAGATTTTCTATAGATACATTAATGAAAGGAAAAAGTCCAGAAGGGGTATTGCTAAGATCAAAAGGGATAAGGGGGAAGGTGCGGAGGAGGACCAAGGAAAAGCATATATCCTAATTAGCTACTTCTGCTCAGTATTTACTGAGGAGAAAGTAGGGCAGAGTGTACAGCTCAGCACCATGGACACAGGAGGAGGGAGGTGTGCACAAGTCCCTTCACAAAAGAAAGGGTCCTACAAGAGCTCACTAAGCTCAGGGTGGACAAGGGAATGGGACCAGATGGCATACATCCCAGGGTACTAAAGGAGCTAAGGGTGGAACTAGCAGAGCCATTATCAGAATTGTTTAGTGAGTCTCTGAACACAGTAGAGGTTCCAGAAGACTGTAGAAGGGCTCATGTAGTCCCTCCTCAAGAGTGGTAGCAGGGAGGAGGCAGGGAGCTACAGACCAGTCAGTCTTACCTCAGTAGTGGGCAGTATTATGGAGGCCTCCTTAAGGAAAGGATAGTGCAACACCTGGAATCCATAGGAGCACAGGATCCAAGACAGCATAGGTTTACAACAGGAAGGTCATGTCAAATTAATCTTATAGATTTCTTTGACTGGGTAACCAGAGTGGTGGACCAAGGGGGTGCTTTTGATGTTGCCTACCTTGACTTCAGCAAAGGTTTTGATACTGTTCCACATAGAAGATTGATTAATAAGATGGCAAGGCTTGGGGGTGGGTCAGAAGTTGGCCAATTGGGTGGCAAACTGGTTGGCGAGCACTGCACCATTTGCGATGGCAGAACAGAGCAATATTATTGCAGCTTGGGCAGGACTCGAGCCTGGAAACACTCGGCCCCCACCCAGATTAATTATACACTACAAAAATAATGTCTCTTAAAGGGACAGGCACAGAGGCTAATAGGGCACTCGCATGCAAGCACTTTTACACCTGTAAAGACACAGAATGCCTGCCTGGCAGTGATCATTTAAGCACACCCAATGTGGGTTTTACTTAAAAATAATAAGATACAAAAAAGGTTGACAGTGTTCCTTTAATGTATGTTGTAAATGAAGAGAACTGTGCCTTGTGTATATAAAGTGCAAAGTTGTTTTACTACACCTATTTTGTGGAACAGAGCCTCTTATTTCTTAAAACATAGAGTTTATCATGAAGCAGCTAGTACTTTAATTTACAGTTCCATCTGCTGCTCTGTGTCTGAGAAATTCCCTGGTTGCCTCTGCACAGTGAAAAGATTATAGAGATCTTTTTCTGGAGAACTAGATATTTTGTTGTTTTACGGAACAGCATTTTACTTTCTCTTTCTTGTCCTCATGCCGCTCCGTGAGTGAAAACATTTTCCAATAGCCTTTTCATATTGTTTTAAGGAAGGGAAACGTCACTGGCCAGAGACATAATAAAGAAAATTAACATTAAACCTGTTCTTCTCTCCCTCCCTTCAAAAAGTGCTGCTTGTTATAATGAGAGAGGAAAGTTGTGGAAAATGTAGCACTCTCTCCTCTCTCTTTCACTCTGTCTGTGACTCAGTAGCATAGGAGCAGGTGGCTTGTAATTTTCCCTACTGTATGAATGTTTCAGCTGCTGCTCCGCTCCTACTGTCCCATAGTTTGTTCTGCCTTGGTAAAGACAAGCTCTGGCACAGCCACTACGACTGTGAATGCACTAACTAGATAAGGGTATTTCATGGGCTTAAACATAAAATTAATTTATTTAAAAAACATCAGATTTACAAACCTTTGAGTCAGAGATGCATTTGCAAAGGCACCTCATCAAAACTAATACAAAGACAGCACGGTCCAAAAACAATGGCTTGGAGAGCAGACAGTTATAACAATCATTCATGGGTAACAGTAGATAAACAGATTACATAGTTTAGGCACACAGGCACCACATCAAGAAGACCAAAGCAGTTCAAACAATAAACAATAGCTAAAGCAAATAGACATCAGGAGTCAAAGAGAAGCCCAGAGTGTTCAAATGAGGGCTGTTGCATACACTAACTGAATCAAAATATAGTACATTGAGAACAGACATATTTAAGCAATAAGGCATGACAGGGTGTGTGTTATCATGTAATGACGTCACTCCTTGGGTGGGTTGAAGCACAAAGCGAAGCTGAGTATTTATTTATTTGCACTTATTTATTTGAACCACTGGATCAGCAATATTTGCACAAGCTGTGCCCAGTGCAGATTTTACAGCACTGGTCCTGGTCTGGTGATCTGGATTTTACTCATACCACACTGCATATGGCTTAGTGATGTACTGTACAGATGGCTGCAGAGTCTAACCCATTGAAGGATGAAGTTTCAGAAAACCACTATGCTACAAATAGCAAGACTCACTTCCTCCCTCATCCCCCAGTCACAATTAATCCTCTACCAAAGTCATGCTTTAATACTGGTGCCTCTACATCCATGCCACTAAGCGTTTAATGCCAACATGCTTCTGCTGCTGCTGTGAGTTAAACTGTTTATTTAAAAACATTTTGTTTAGAAATTTTTGTTTTAGTATATCCATGGTCAGGAAAAATGAATTTGTAAAAGAAGCCAAAATCTCCATTTATCAGGACATTGAATCACAATATAGCATGTTATGAATTTTTCAGATTCTTTGTGTAACCTACAGTAAGTGAAACAGAAATTAGACACAAATGCCTACCTATTTGCAAGTGAAGCAAATGTGGTTAATACCATTCCGTTGTAAACACCTATAATCACAGCCAGGATTCAATAAAACAGATGACTGCCATAACTAGGGAGGCAGTATAGCACAGTAGTTTAAGGCTCTTCTCTGCAAATCTGGAGATGCAGGTTTGAATCCTACAATCCTCCACACAAATGTGGAGTATCTTTTTAAGAAAGTATAAAATACTGTGAAACGATTTTAAAGCAGTGCACATGCTAAATCCTACTGCCACATTCAAAACATCATATCCTACCTGCTTACCACATATAAACTCAATTATATTAAAAAAAGTAATTCTAGGCACTTTTTTTTTACCAGGAAAGACACACTAAGCTGAAATCTTGTTTACAGATGTGACCTGGGAGCACAAGGAAGTTAAGTGATTTGTGCAGGGTCACACAGTATGCAAGTGGGGGCTGTGGGAGTCAAACCCAGGTATCCAGGTTTGTAGCTCAGAGCCTTAAACCACTGCCTACTTAATGATTTACAACACAGTTACACTTATATATAATACATACTTCTCAAACTTGAAAGAAAAAATACACTATCATTAAAGTATGTATTTACCAAGTACTGTGCCCATGTTTAAAATAATTTGAACCCCCCCAAAATGTACCCTGACATGAAACTGCATGTTTAACTGTAAAGACAAGTAAAAATTGTATTTCTAAATGCATTACTAACACTTAATCCCTCCCCCATCACAGATTGCATTCTGGGAAGATTTCCTTGGCAAGATGCTATAATAAAATGAAAAACGGGTTTAATGGGTTGAATGTTGACATATTTCTGATGTCCATGATAAAATAAAAAATAGTTACGATTTTTTTATGTCAGCTCTGATCAGAATAGCTTTAAAAATCACCAATTGTTTTCTCGTTCAATGTTTTCTAATACATCTCAAACTTAAAAGAAAAAAAAAACACGCTTTATCATCAAAGTCTGTTTTAAGCTTCCTACCATACTCTTCATTTGTAAAAAAAAATGATCTTGTCACAGACCACAATCAGCACTAACTACTAACAGAATGCTGATATCTACATTTACAATTTAGCAAATACTTGAGATCTGAGTGGGGTTTCTGTAAGAAAACAGCTAGAGTCTGTTAATTATAGTATTTTATAGCATTAATGATCTGGGCAGTTAGATCTGGATTTGAATCCCACAGCCCCCACAAAAAAAAATTAAAATTACAGAGCTAGATGTGTGTCTAGGTCTCCTTCTGAGGCATCAGGTGGCTCTGATAATCTCATACCCCTCCCACATGAGTCAGAAAAATGTTTGGGGTGGAGGCGGAGGTGGATCTTACTCCAAAAAGCAACTGAATGCTGCCTCCCACTACTCAGGTTCTAGTTCTTGCACCACCCATTGAAGAAAGAAAATAGTACCCTGCAACCATTGACTAACATGAAAGCATATTTATTTGAGGGTGGAAAACATTGCTTGGAGGAGGGTAAAGCAAAGGAGATTATTTACACCTTCAGTCAGTTCCATGGACAGAAAACATGACATCAGTCCTTTTGTACATGCAATACTCCTGTAGGCTCCACCCACAGTTGTAAAAAGGGCAATAATGTCCTGAGAAAAGTACTAGAAAGACCTTAGAGGTGGAGTAGGGAAAATTATTTTTTATAAATCTAAAAACACCCTTAAAGAAAATAAAACAAAGGGACAGCCTCTGTCTTTAAAAGTTGCCCCTGGTTATATATTTAGCAGGACCGCTAGTAAGGTTCTGTGTGACAGAAATAAACACAGTGTAGTGTATCTTAGACTTAATTTGTATAACATATAACAGCCAAACTGTGGTTTGAGGTAAGCTTATCTGTAGCCAGAGGGAATTAAGCTTAATCTATAACAAGGCAGTACCCTTTGATGTCCAGTTTTATAATAAATAATCTGTCCTTCACAGGAAAAGGGGCAGAGTTAAAACCTGATTAATGTCTTATGTATTCAAAACCTGTTTTACTTCTCTGAAACCCTAATATACCTCTTGGTATTCATGATTTAAAAAGATATTGAAAACATTGTTATTTACATGGGTCATTCTGACTGAATTTGTAGATTGAGAGATAGATATTTTACTGTATTACTTAAGAGGCAGGTCAGGTGACCCAGTCAGACGGTATGAAACCCTCTCCTTGTGGAGAGATGGAGATGAGCCTTGACGGTGATAGAGTGAGGATCTGCCTGAGGTGTAGACCCAGAGAAACGCAGAAGAAAAAAGGATCTTGAATGGCTGTATAGATCCAGAACTGTGTGACAGCTACCAGTATATGTAGCATTTGTTTTATTTTAGTTTATTATTTTTGAACAAGATTTAAGAAAATAAAGCCACACTGCGATGTGTTGCGCCAACCTCTGTTGCTAAAGTGTTACCCTTCACCCACACCTGTTCACAATCGTGTACTTGAAAAAATGTAATGGGTTGGTTTCCTTTGATCTATGCCACCCAGCAGGCAGAGCTGATCGTCACGATCAGCCTGGAATTTCAGACATCTAGGGGCTCATGCCAACTAAAACTGAGAAAACTGTCCATTGATGTCCGTAACTGGTGCCACTGTAACTGTCCTCTACACACAACCCTCCCTCTCAGTACACCCCACCACAAACTAACACTAACACTGGTGGTGCCCAGTCACCCAGTGTCACCATCTCAGAAGTGAACCTCTGAAGTCTGCGCAGGTCAGTCGTGCCACTCCCAATGCATGGTCACATCATTAAGTAACGCTGAAGCACCAGAAGGCATATTGATATTGCTGCCACCCCTAAATGTCCCACCCACCCAACCTTTCCTCTCAGCACCCACCACTCCACCCCCACAAATATAACGCTGACACTGATAGTGAACAATCCCCCAGTGTCCTTGTCACCTTCTGAAATAATAAAAACCATCCCTCATCATCTTTTTTTTAACTTGTAAAAATAAAACTATCCATCAATGTCTGTTATGCCATTAGTCTCCCGACCCGATCCTCCCACTCAGTACCCTCCAAGCCCTTACTTATCCACCAGGGGGCCAATGCTGTAATCCTCTGTGGACCACAGAGACATCTTCAGTCTTCAAAGCTCTACCATGAATTAAGAAAACAGGTATGCAATTCAATGTATTTCTTTTTTATCACCACAGTATTAGTTGCCTTGCTGCCGTGTGTCTGGCGTGGGGCATCCAGTCACCGGCTCTGCACCTAGAGAGCTGGATGGTTCTAACCACACCCAGGAGGGTCCAGGACGGACGTCTTGCCATCCTGCTGGAGGGCCCTCCTATGCTTCTCACAGCCAGGATAGCCCTGGAATCCTCTCTGATGGGACTCTGCACATGTTCTCCAGGCAGCACAGAGCACAGCCATCAGGCTGCACGGTCAAGTCCAGCCCATTTTCCTCCAATTTTTAAAGTTCCCCATTGGAGCGTGGGCATGCAAAGATATCCAGGTACAACATACCCATGTCTGTTGCACTCCCCCACACTTACACCAATGCTGGTAGTACCTCCGGGCATCCTCTGAGGTTGCTACAGTGCGATGAATGTCCTTAGCCCACCCCAGGACTAGGACAGCAGTCTGCGGATGCTCAATCCTAGCCCTCCCCTGCCAACCCCCGATGACCTGAGCTTGTTCCTGAACCTAGGTCACTGGCATGGTGCAAGGTGTGGCGTCCAGCACCTCAACCTTCAGCGCCATCGGGCCAGTGCCAATTCAATGTATTTCAATGTGATTTTGAACTTGGTGGCATAACTTGTCCATTTTGCATATTTTGCCCCAAATTGTAGACATGCCTTTTTTGGGACCCCACCTCATGAACAATTGCAGTGAAATTAGGTAAATCTGTCCCAAAAGGTGATTTTGTGGTCGCTGTGTGAAATCACCTTTCTGGCAGGAAGTTGAAAATGTTCTATGCCCTTGTTCATGAGGCAAGGTCATATGAAGACTATGTTGAAGGTTTGGCATAAAAATATTGAAAAACAACAAAGTTATGAAGCCACACCAAATTTTGCGAATGCAGGCTCGTAACTTTGGTAATGTTCAATATTTTTAGCCCGCATTTTCAACATAGCCATTTCTTTACAGCACCTCATGAATGTGTCCGTTGTCATTTTTCAAGTCCTGGCCAAAATGCTGACACTTTGGGATGACAATATTACAAAACAACAAAGTTATGAGCCTGGGTAGAAATTTTAAAATGCAGACTCCTAACTTTGGTAATACATCAACCACAAAGTGAACCACAATGCATCTAACACCCCAGGACTTCTAGACCAGTGGCAAACATCCGGTATTTTTTTTAGTTTTAGTTTTTGTTGACCAGGTAAGTGCACTAGACAAATTCTGGCTATTTTCAGGCACGAGCTGGGGGACGGGAAACAGATGAATACCAACTGACCTCAAACCAGGTGAAACTGTTGGTGGTATTTTTAGTGAATGAGGGAAATTTGGCCAGGACACCAGAGAAATTCCCCTACTCTGCGGCTGCTTTGTGGCCAGTAGGGGACTTGCTGATGTCAGTCTGCAGTATGGCAGACACGGAGGAACTCAATCGAGAGCTGGATGGAAGAGAACGAGCTGTGCTTTCGGGTATGGCTGCAACTATTGTTATGCACGATTCTATTATGAAGCAAACTGAAGAAATACTTGAAAATGTGCCCGAGGTTTTGATAAACTTATTGGAGTTGGCTGGTGGTGTTCCAGCATCGGAGAAGGTGCAATTGAGTGACAAAACTGCTGTTTTGGTATCGGAAGGTGAGCATTTGAGTTCTGCTCCACCTATATTGGATTTCAATGATTCACAGTCGGCAGGAGCCCAGGGTGTTATTTCGGAGGTTACTGCACCGGAACAAGTTTCAGAGGGGAATGCTACTGCTCGCGCCTATACCACGTCACAAGCACTGCGACAACAGTTTAAACTGCCACAAGTGGAAATGGAGGTTTTTTTGCAGGACTGGTCAGAGACTACAGCCTTATCCGAATCTGGCTGGATGCGAGATACCTCTGGCAAATGGGTTCTGGATTTCTCATGGGACACTACCCTTTCGAAACATACGTTGTCAACCATGCATGCCACCGAGAAGCAAATCCTGAGCTCAGGTAATGACTCTTTCTGTGCAGACAGGGGTTCTTCTGGTAAACTGCCTTCAGTTGGAGGGGATCGTGTTTTGGCTTTTGCAAAGCCAAGCACTTCCAAGGAAGGTCAGTCAGACTATGAGCAGGGGCAGGAAGGCGTTAAGCTTTTTAATAGTGAGTCTGCTAAACAACAACAAAGTAGGAAATTACCTATGTCTGAGTTATTTAAGAGTAAATTAGAACAAGCACCACGACAAAACGCGATGAGGCTACGTTATAAAGGAGGTTTAACAGAGCACCCTGATAGATATTATGATCCTAAACAACTATTAAAGAGTTCTATAGGTTTTTTCCTGCTGATGTTTATGCATTGATTCATGTATCGGGGGAAGATTCCTTCGATATTAGTTTCAAGGCTAATACTCACCTGGAAAAATTTTGGGAGAAGTATGCCCTGCTTAAGAATATCCCTTTATGACCCCCCTTTTTTGCCATCCCGCTCACTAGACCCCAGATTAATTTTGTTACCATAATGTTTCGTAATGAAGGAGTAAATGTGAGTGACATATATCACTGGCTTCAGAACAGATGTAATATTTTAGGCCCCCCTGAAGCATTGCTTGATACAGAGGGTATATGGATGGGTGGCTGGAAATTCAAGGTGAAGCTCTTCCAGGTTAATGCTGATATTATCCATCTTCCTAACAGTTTTTTCTTGGGGAAGGATAGAGGGGTTTGCTTTTATGGAGGTCAACCACGAGCCTGCTATAAATGTGGGCACGTACTCACATAAGTAGTGTTTGTGATATGGTGAAATGCTCCTTATGTGGGGGATTTGGACACTCCATGGACTTATGTGAAAACATATTTCTATGAAATTTGTGTGATGAAAAGGGACATGCTTTTCATCAGTGTCCCTGGGCAAAACAAAATTGTTCTGAAAGTTGGGATCAAGATGATTTATTACATAAAGCCAAAACTAAGAGAAGGGATTCTATGGGAAGTGTCCCCCTAAGTACACCAACTAATGTAGTCAAGCAAGAACCCACCAGGATAGCTGAAGCAATGGAAATAGGGGAGGTAGATGTGGGACTAGCTAAATCCCAGGCTTCAGTACAGAAAATTGCAAATATGACCAGGCCTTTGGTTTCTGGGAGACAGAGTCCTTCTATGTCCATGCCTCCCCCTTTCGAGACAGTTAAAGGAAGACGTTTTACTAGGTCCTCACTCGGACATTCTGCCATAGGACCAATTCCTACAGATAATTTTTTTACACCCTTACAAGATGAGGCAGGGGAATCAGACTTGGAATCTGATACATCTCATAGGTCAGAATTAGCCACTGAAGATGAAGATAGCAGAACTACGGAATTGGCAAAGGAGAAAAAGGGAAAAAAAGGAAAGAAATGGAAAGTTAGTCAGAAAGGTGGACCTTGAATTCAAATGTTTTATACATGGCTATGCTGAATCTGGCTTCATACAATGTATGTAGCTTAAAAGCATATAAAAAACAGATTTCCATCTTAGCATACTTAGATCTTTTGAAGCTGGATGTTATCTTTTTGCAAGAAACTAGGGTTTCTACTCTTTTTGAAGTAGAACAATTAAAAAAGCGTTGGATTTGGGGACCATCTTTTTGGACTTTTGGGCCAGATATGGCTGATGGGATTGGGATTTTATTTTAAAATTATAATTTCAAAATTACAAAGTTAGTAGATGTAAGACTGGGACGGGCCTTGATTTTGGATTGTTCGTTAGGGGATTTCTTTTTCCGTTTTATTAATGTTTATGCACCTCAAACGAAACTGGCCCAGATTGAATTGTTTGAAGAAATTAAACCTTTCCTTTACACTAAAAAACATATTGTATGGGGAGGAGATTTTAATTGTGAAATAGATGTCAAATATTCTGGGTGTTTAGAGAAAAAAATGTATTGTGATGCAAATGCTCTGAAAAACATTGTAAGAGATGCAGGTCTCTTGGATGTTTATAGAAGCATGCATCTACATTCAGGAGCAACATATCATAGACACACATATACCACGCGGATTGATATGGTATTTGTTTCCCACTATATTAAACCTCGGTTTAGTACAGTTAAACCCACATAATTCTCTGATCATCATATTCTTATTAGTGACCTTAGTTTAGCTGCTATCCCACCTAGGATGTTATCTGCATTACAACGGTGGAGGTTAAATACGTCCTTTTTAGAGAGTCCAGTTTTTTTTCACAAGTTAGAATGTTTTTTTTTGCAGCTAAGTTTTCCACTATTTCTATGTTTGACAATATATATGATTGGTGGTTAAATACAAAAAAAGAAACAAAGGATTTGTTCATTAGTTGGGGAAAACTCAAAGCTAACTCTGACTATTTACAATATTTAATGCACAGAAATCAACTGTATAAATTGATGTCTTTTCCTCCAAAAGATCATGTCAAATATAAATCACAAATCTTAGAGATTAAGAAACAGATGAAGTTATTTCAATATGATAGGGCCAAGTCTTTGGAAATGGAATTCAGATTTGGAACACAAAAATCACCTATGTCTGACCCTTATCAGGCTTGTAAATCAAGATTAGAGAAGACTTTAATGTCAGGTCTATATAAATCTATGGGGAAGTGGTTACTACAGATATGGAAATGTTATTAGTAATGCAGCAACATGTCAAAGACTCTTTTGCAGCGAGTAATGACTTTTCAGCAGATGCTTTCCCTATCCAGACTTTAGGTACATTACCTCAGGTAGAGGACTGCATGAAATTACTTTTGACTCAACCTATTTCTACACAGGAAGTTGAGGAAGTAATTAACCATCTAAATAAAGGGGCATCCCCAGGTTTAGACGGGATACCTAATGATTTTTACAAAGTTTGTGTGACATATATGGAGTATTTTTTACCTCTAGTCTTTAATTATATGTTAACAGTAGATCTTTCCTGTAAGGATTTTACTATTTCTATCCTGACTTTTATATATAAAAAGGGTGATAAGAAACTACTGACCAATTGGAGACCAATTAGTCTTCTGAATAGTGACTATAAAATTTTAACCAAAATATTATATAATCGTTTAATAAAGGTAGCAGACTCTCTAATTCATCCAGCTCAGACGTGTGCCATCCCTGCTAGAAAAATTCAACATAACCTTTTTTTACTACGAGGTCTATTTGAAAGTTGTAAAATTAATACTAGATCAGGTTTGGTGGCAGCTTTAGATCAAACTAAAGCCTTTGATGCAGTCTGTCATTCATTTCTGTACTACATATTATTGCAATATGGCATTCCAAAGAAATTTGTTCAATGGATAATTTTGCTATATAGTCAAGCAGCTACTATCCCTATAGTGAATGGATTTTTTGGGAAGGAGATTAGTATAGGTAGAGAGGTTAGGCAAGGATGCCAATTAAGCCCCCTCTTATACACGTTTGTATTAGACCCAGTTATTCGGAGAATTATTTGGGATCATAGTATAATCGGCCTTTCTCCTGCTCCGCAGTTAGACACGGTAAAAATCACAGCTTATGCTGATGATGTAACTCTTTTGGTAGCAGATGTTACATCTTTGAGGACAGCATTAGATGTTTTTACTTTTTTTGGACACTTTTCAGGGGCTATACTTAATATAGATAAGAGTTTTGTTTTATCTCTAGACGACACGCCTCCTGATTTGACTGATTGTTCAGGTATACCTTTCTCAGTATCACCACAAAAGATTCTAGGTATCTGGTTTGGAAATGGAGATATGGCAGTTTATAATTGGGAGCAGCAGTTATTGCTGGGGGAAAATAAAATTAACTTATGGAAGCATTGGAAATTTGGAAAAAAGAAACCAATTTTGATTATCAAAATATTTTTGTTGTCAGTATTTCTTTATTTAAGTCATCTTTATCCAGCACCATTCTCTCTGGGAACAAGGTTATATAGTGTTTTTTTCCAAATGCTCTGGGGTAATAGGTTGAACAAGGGACATTACTTATCTTTCTCTTAAAAAAGGGGGATTGTAGATGGTGAACCCTGTTATTTTTTTCACTCTGTTTTTTTATTTTCTTCCTTCCATTTTATGTGGTATGCAGCCTGTTTACCATGGCAACATTGGGTGCAGTTTTTATGGCATAAGTATTTTTTAAAATGGTCTATGTTACCTCCAAAAATATTAGGGTCAGATGATCTTCCGGGGTATGGAATTTCGTGCTTAAAAAAATTGCATCAGTGGAAAGTATCCTTACAAAAATTACGTTCCCTAAATAGGAAAACTTTTATACATACATAGTATATGAAGTTCAACAAGTAACACTTTTTCCCCATTGTATACCCACTAAAATGACTTTGCATTACATAAATTAACTGATTTCAGATTACCCGTAAAGACATGGGATATTGTATGGATTTCAGCTCAAGGGAGATTAGGAGTTAGAGGTAATTTAAAATATAAACCGCAAGGTGATAGATACTGTCTTAGACCTACATGTATTAATTTAGAAGAAAGTCAATCTCATTTTTTTTTTTAGAATGTATGGAGAGTAACGCATTTTGGAGTACAGCTGCTTTGCACTGGAACATGCCATATTTAACTTTACTATCATATGGTACCTTGATTTTGGGAGATTATACTGGGGTATGGAATAAATACCATAAAAGTACTTTGAATGTTTTTTTTGCATTATTACAGTATTTCCTATGGCAGGCCAGATGTCAGTATGTATTGCAACAACAGCAAGTTTTACATTCAGTTATTATTTCACAAGTTGAGGCCGACCTGTCTACACTTAAAGAAAAGGATGCTAGTAAATATTCTGTAGAAAAATTTGTTAATTTATGGAAATGTTTTCCTGTTTTTTGATGCTGAATGTTTGTTAAATAATTTGCACTACATGTATGCACGTCTATGCATACTTTATGATTGTATTTAATGTTTGACTGAGTTTTTGATAGTTCTGTTCTTTTCCTTTTGTGATGTTTTGTTTCTTTTGTTCAATAAACTTCCCCTGCTCTTTTTGATAAGTGCCATGGGATCTTTAACATCCACCTGAACTACCACCAATGCAGGGAGATGGGACCTCGGTTTAACGTCTCATCTGAAAGACAGCACCTCAGAAGTGCAGCACCCCTCTCATGCTGCACTACAGTGTCAGTACTGGGATATTGACCCAAGTGCCAGATGTGGGAAATGAACCAACAGCCCTCTGATCTCCCGGCCTCAGAGGCGAGTGTGTTACCTACTGAGCCACTGACACTGACACTGACGGTATTGACAAATACTTGTTTATATTAGCTCTGGTAATTCCATGTCCTGGGCCAGGATTCACAAAAAAATGCAAAGTGCCACGCAAAGGTTTGTGCAGCACCACACAGTTGCACTGGTAGGCAATCAGGCTATCCAACTATGACTAGGCAGAGGTGGAGGCAGAAGTCGATGAGCTGTACTGCACTCCCTGAGGGCTCAGTTGGTGGCAAGCTGCAGTTATGTGAGCAGGGCTGTGCTGGTCACTGATCACAGGTTGGGATCTGGGAAGCGGGGTGGTGGGTCACACTGGAAAGGGTGGGAGGTGGGGGGAAGGTCCCTAGACTACCAGGGACTGGCATTTACTGCATTTGGGGATGGCAAGTGGTGAACAGGGAAGGGGGGAAGGACCACTGCACTATGGAAATGCTTTCTTACTTATAGGGTCAGCAATTGGGGATCAGGGAGGGGCCACTACACTATGGTAAATGATTTTACAATATCAGGTGGGTGATCGGGGACTGGGGGGGTGGTGGGAGGCCACAGTACCTTAGCCAACCACTAGAGTTGCGTGGATTACTGCCTGGTACTTGTCAGTGGCAATTTCTCCACACAAGCGTCTTTGCAAATGGCCCTTTTGTGGAACAAAAACTCTATGAATTGTACTGCGGGGATATGCAGGCCCCCATCCCTTCATTTGCATTGTAGCCCCCCTACTAACTTTGCCTGGGTGCAAACACAGTTTGCCTGGGCAATCAGGGCTTTGTGAATACCAGCTCCGGGCAAAATCCAGTTTGTCCTGGGCAAAGTGGATTTGTGCCTGGGTGAAGTCTTGTGACTCTGGCCCCTGACTGGAAGTGGATAATGGATTTTACACTGACGAGACAAGGGGAGTTCAAAATCTTCCAAGTCATTAAAAGTTGTTGACATTGACTATGTTCTTGTATGGAAAGCCAATTAACCAAACCATAGAAATCACAATGATGAGAGCACTTACTTGCTTTCAGACTATAGCAACATATACGGTTCTTTAATACTTGTACCCTAGATAACAAGGTAGAATTAGCTGAAGAATAAACCTATAAACCACACTCGACCAAGGCCACCAAGTATGCCTGAGCTAGAATGAATATTATTATGAAGGAGCATCTGGTAAAGTTCAAGCCGCAGATGGATGTGGAGCAGAAATGGGAAGTCATCAAGAAGGGGGATAATGGAGGCAACCAACTCCTGCATGAAGACTCGTGAAAAGAACTCCAGGTATCAGAAACCTAGCTGGTATAGCAGGGGGGTGGCCAAGAAGGTGAAAGTGAAGCAGGAGGCCTTCCTGAAGTACAAGCGTACCCCGAAGGAGGAGAACAGAAAGGCTTACACAGAAAACTCTCGGGAGGTAGAGAGAGTGGTCTGGGCAGCCAAGGTGGATAAAGACCTAAGACTAGCGCAGGGGATTAAGGAAGGGGAGAAGGATTTCTTCCAATACATTAGGGAGAAAAGAAGCAGAAGGGATGGGATTGTAGGGATAAAGAGGGAAGGAGAATGGGCAGAAAAGGGGGAGGATCAAGCAGAGGCTTTAAATGAATACCTTTGCTCTGTCTTCACTAAGGAAACAGAAGAGCCCATACCAGGGGGGAGTGAAGGGGAGATTGGGATTGACAGTCTTAAGGGGGCTAAGTGAAACTGCAGGTGGACAAAGCACTGGGACCAGACAGTTTACACTTGAGGGTCCTGAGGGAGTTGTCGGGGATACTAGCAGCCCCACTGATGGACCTGTTTAACACCTTGCTGGAGAAGGGGTGTGTTCCACAGGACTGGAGAACAGCTCACGTGGTTCTATTTCACAAGCGTGAACCCAGGGATGAGCTGGGTAACTACAGGCCGGTTAGCCTGACCTCCATAGTGGGGAAGTTAATGGAGACCATTCTAAAGGAAAGACTGATGTTCCTCCTTGAGAAAAATGGTCTCCAGGATGACAGGCAGCATGGATTTGTCAGAGGGAGATCTTGTCAAACCAGCATGATTGACTTCTTTGGCTGGGTTACAAGGTCATTGGACAAGGGAGAGGCAGTGGATGTCCTGTACCTGTATTTCAGCAAGGCATTTTATTCAACTGCTGGGATGGGTCAAGAACTGACTGCAGGATAGGTATCAGAAAGTAGTGGTAAGGGGGGGAAACTATCAAAACCTTGGCCTGTAACCAGCAGGGTCCCACAGGGCTCAGTACTTGGATCTATGCTCTTCAGCATTTTTACTGGTGACATAGCAGAAGGGGTCAGAAGTAATATCTGCCTCTTTGCAGATAATACCAAGCTCTGTGAGAGGGTGGACATAGTGGAGGGGTGACAGGAATTAAGGGAGGATATGGCTAGGTTGGAGAAATGATCATGCATCTGGCAGTTGGGTTTCAATGCCAAGAAATGCAAGGTCATCCACCTGGGTGCCAGGAACCCAGGGGCCAGCTACTGGCTGGGGGGAGTACAGGTGGCAGTCTCAGAGGAGGAAAAGGACCTTGGGGTGATGGTCAGAGGAGACATGAAACACTCAGCACAGTGTTGCAAGGCAGCAGCTGAAGCAAAAAAGATGCTAGGCTGCATCGCCAGAGGAATAACCTCTAGGAGGGAGGAAGTCATCTTGCCACTGTACAGGTCACTGGTGAGGCTGCACCTGGAATACTGTGTTTAGTTCTGGTGTCTGTATCTGAAGAAGGATATCAAGCTACTAGAGGGGGGGTCTAGAGGAGGGCGACCAGGATGATCCAGTGTATGGGGAACACAACTTATGAGAAGAGGCTAAGCGAGCTAAACAGGTACTCCCTGGAGAAGAGAGAGTGGGGACATGATTGAGACCTTCAAATACCTTAAGGGAATAAATAGGGTAGGATAGGAGGGCATCTTTAACTTAAGGAAGGAAGGTATAATAAAGGGGCACAACCCAAAGCTGGTGGGGATAGATTTAAGAAGGAAATGAGGAAGCATTATTTCACTGAAAATGTGGTGTCAGGCTGGAATGAGTTGCCAGAGGAGGTGGCTGTGGTAAATACAGTGGCTAGTTTTGGGGGGGATAGGGAGAAGAGGAAAATTAGGGTGGCTGTTCCTGGGTTGGGGAAGGGGGAGGGTACTATGGGAAGGTTAGCTGACTTCAGGGGAAGCATGTGGGGTCAGCTCCAGGAAACTAATTAGAGCTGCACAATCGACCAGACTTCATAGTAGGGCTGTGCACACCCCAAATATTATTTCCCGAATACCACAAATAGCGGCCGTTCCGAATATTCAGATGGCCATCCCAAATACCTGCCTATTTGGTATTCAGGAAATGAGATTTCCTAGTCTTGCAGAGCTTCCTTAGCCAACCAGAGGCTTCTCAGCTCTGCAGATCATGTGATCTCCTCACTGTGAGACAGCATTCTTAGAGAGGAGATCCTGCTTCAGTCTCAGAGCTTCTCAAACTGCAGAATCTTGCTGTTGAACTAGGTTTTTTTTCGCTGAAGTGTGATCCTTAAGTTTTAGAGAGACTCTTTTGTGACAGATTTTTTTGTGTGTTTGTTAAGTTACACAGGAAGTAGCAGCCTAGTTTAGGAGAGAAAGAAGACTGTTGTTTGCGTCTGTATCCCCCTTCCCCACTGCATTCATCCATTCTACACTGCTCTGGTGTGTGATTTGGTTTGGTTTAGACATTTTTATTTTGTGGCAGCAGAGGCTTTTGTTGTTGCTCTCAGTAAAGGTCAAGCTTTCGTTTTCTGTCTAGTGTGACAGAAGTGTATAGCATAATATAATAATTTGGGGTAACTGACTGTTTCTGGGCTCAGTAAACAGTAATTCAGAGAGCGTTTTACTACAGTAATTGCTGCCACTGCCAGTGCATATTGTGTGTAGTCTCTTCCCCCCAACCCCGAGTTTAACTTTTAAGTTCCAATCCACACCAAATCTAGGTGAAATCTCAGTAAAGTTAATATAGTATTATAAGATATAATATATATATAATTTTGGGGAAGTGTTTCTGGGCTCAGTAACAGTTGTTCACAGAGGGTTGTTTGCTAAGCAGCATTGCCGCTTCAGTGCTTGGTGGCCCCCGGCCCATACTGCCAGTGTTAAAGTTTGAACCACACAAAAAAATATAGTAGTGTGAGTGTGACAGGCTGCTGCCTGTGATGCTTATTTTTGTTATTTATTTATTTTTTTTATACTTGTAAATCTGATGAGCAAAAATGTCTCGTTTTCACAGATGACAAGTTACAATATTACAAAAAGATGTAAACAAGACAGGTTAAATAACTTATATACAATTACAAAAAGCAACTAACATTGAGATATGGCAGTTAAATTATGATTTGTAGTAAACAAGCACATTCAAATTTATTAAATAGCCCTTGTTTGAGGTGAGTTCTATAGCAGCGAACAGTCTTACAATAGACAGAGTCAACTGGAACGCTATTATAGAAAAGTGGTGCTCGATGAAGAACTGACTTATGGCCAATTTTTTTTTTTTTTAAAACGGGATTTTAAAAAAAAATCTACTCTGGGACCTAGTTCTACAGGGATGGGAAAATCTTGGGAAAAGATCAATAACTGATGAAGGTAGGGACCCACTTATAATTTTAAATAGAAAAACTCTCATTTTATGATAAATTCTATCAGCCAGAGATAGGCAGCCAGAAGATTTGTATAACCGACAATGATGCAAACAATAAGGTGCAGTAAGCATAAACCGTAGTATTGAGTTATACGTAACCCTCAGGTTATTCAAGACTGTAGTCATAGTTGAGGAGTAAACTGATAAGCCATAATCAAAACACTTAAAATAAAACTATGTGAAAATAACCTATGGGAGTCGGCAGTTAAGAATGTTTTCACATGATATAAAAGACCTAGTCTTTGATATATAATCTTTCTAAGATATTTTACATGGGATTCGAAGGATAATTTAGTATTCAATAGAATACCCAAGTATTTAAAGTTTTCAACCAACTCAATAATAACCCCTCCCTTATTTTTAATTGGAATATATTCATCATCATTCCCACCAAGACTAGAAGAAAAGATCATATTTTTTTATTTTATTTAAGATCATATGATTCTGAATCAACCAATCTTGTTCAAAACTCAGAATCTAACAGAACATCATTTAGTATTTCATTTATGTTAATTCTGTCACTATAAATAACCACATCATCTGCGTATAAAATCATATATGTTTTTGTATAAACTCTCGGGGTGGAATTAGCATAAAGAGAAAAAATGAGGGGGCCCAGGATAGAACCCTGTGGCACCCCACTCTGCATAACTATTGAATTTGAAAAATTATCACCAGTCAATGTCCTAAGAGTCCTATTTGTGAGGTAATCAGAATACCATTTGATTACCTCAGCTGAAAAATGCAGATTTGTAAGTATAGATGGCAACAGAGTGTAGTCATCTAGGTCAAAGACCTTGGGGAGGTCCACAAATAAAGCCCCAACAGAGTGCTCTTTATTGAGGGCACACCAAATGTGGCTGGTGAACCTCACCAAGGCAGTCTCAGTGTTATGATTTGGTTTAAACCCATGCTGGTAATCAGTTAACATTTGATATTTTGTAAGATATTCTAGGGTTTGATCTAAAATAATTGTTTCCAGAATTTAGATAATGGCTTCAGCAGAGAAATAGGTCGATAGTTAGGTACAATCTGTGGGCTACCATTTTTCAAAATAGGTTTAATGGTAGATGATTTCCAGCTTTGGGGAAAAACACAATCTTTTAAAGAACAACTGAAAATCAAAGAAAGAGGATAGGGAAAAAATGTGATACTTAGCCAAATAATTCTATAATCAGTTCCATTATACCCAATACTGGGCTGGGGATCATTTTTGAGAATGTAGTCTCTAACTAGCTCCGGTGTAACAGGTACACATTTAAATTCATTGTGAGTAGGTTTCAGATCTGTTTGTGTTTGACTATGGCCATTGGCTGAAGTTCTATAACTACTAAGACCAACCAAGTATTGATTAAACAACTCTGCCACTGAATTAGGATTAGGAGAAGCAACAAAATAACCATCATGTTGCAAAATAATGTCAGTCATCTTTTTTCCCCCCATAATCAATTTAATTAAAATACACCACGTTTTTTTGGGATTCCCATGAGAATTTCTCCGTTCAGAAAGACAGTAGGATTTTTTTGCACTCCTAACTTTAGCTTTACATTTATTCCTCAAGGTTTTATACATCTGTAGGGTAACAGGGCTTTTATTTTTTTTATATTGCTTCCAAATCTCGTCTCTAGATTTCATAAAGAGAAGTAACTCTCAGGTTAACCACTTTTGTTTGTTAGCTCTAATTCTCATTTTCCTTAATGGTGCTGTCCTGTTAGCAATATCAGCAAAAACCTTAAGGAATATTTCAAGAAGCAAATCCAAATCATTAAGGGAATCAAACAGTGACCAATCAAATTCATTACATATAGTCTCAGTGGTTTCCGATGTTAACTGAGAAAGATTCCTAGTTTCAATATACTTTGGTGGGTTCCTTATTATCTGGTGGACCAGTTGCAGAACGCTGGTCACTCATTAAATCAGGCAGGACCCCAAAATTGGTGATCCTATCAAGGTGAGTTCCCACAATCCAATCCAAGACTGTTACAACACCAGTTTTGTAGGTGGGTCTGGTTTCACTCTCTCTGATTTGATGGACCCCCACATCCAATAATATCTCAGGGGTACCGTTTTTTAAATCTGATGCCCAGTTACAATTAAAATCACCTAAGAGAATCCATTCACTAGTAAACTGAAAATTAATGACAATCTGATTTTGTTTGGAAAAAGAAAGTAGCCTGACACCTATGCTGGAATATTCAAAGCAGTTGTGCATGGCACAACTGAGTTGCACCAGCACAAGTACAGAATTGTACCAAGGAACGATATTCAGTGGGAGTCATTGTGTAGCACAAGTCCCATTGCACCAATGCGCAACCCTAATGAATGCATGCGCAAGAGCAGGGGGCATACCAATGAATATATGACGCAGTGCGATATTCAACTGCTGAACCATGGTGCAAGTGTGGAGCAAGTCCCAGATGCACTGAGCAGACTTGAGTCTATAAATACGGGGTGCAAGCACACAGACAGCACTTGCGTTAGGGGCAAGGGAGACAGAGAGAGACAGTAGAAGGGGAAGGTGGAGGGACAAAACCTTGAAGAGCAAGGGAGACAGATCCTGAGAGGGATAGGATGACCTGCAAAGGCAGCCACAGGGGCATGGGACAGAGGTGGCAGTGGAGAGTGAGCCAGAGGCAGAGGGAGTGAGAGGGAGAGGCAGTCAAGGTGCCATGCACTGCACTAGGGTGACATACAGCCCACAGCAGCCGACTGCCCAGTGGGAGACAGGACAGTAGGGGCCATGGCCAATGCACCCTTTCTAATGGAGGCTGTAATGAGGGGTGTGAGGAGGCAGGAGGAACAGTGACATGGCCATGGAAGGGCCCATTGGCAGTATGCCTGGAACAGGTGGTACCGTGCCCACACCACCTTTGAGAACTACACCGATACAGAGATTGTGGGCCAGTATAGCCTGAACCAGGCTATTCTGAGGCAGCTGTGTGAACTGTGCAGTGAGAAGATGCAGGCACCCACTAGATGGAGCCACGCTATGTCATGGAAACGAAGGTAACAGCTGTCATGTGCCTGCTCGCCACAGGCAGCTTCCAGAGACCAACAGAGGATACAACAGGCATAACCCAGTTGGCCATGTCCCACCTCCTCACACAATTCCTCAATGCCCTGCTGTCACATGCTTTGGAATATATCCATTTCCCCAGCACACAGGCAGAGCGTACATCAACCATGCAGGACTTCCACAGGGTAGCATGCATGCCTGGCATGCTTGGAGCCATTGAATGCACCCATGTGGGCATCCACATGTCACCTGGCCCTGAGGGTGTGACATACATTAACAGGAAGGGATTCCCCACTGTCAACTGCCAGGTGGTGTGTGATGCCAAGGGATACATCACCAATGTCTGTGCCACACACCCTGGGAGTGCACATGATGCATTCATCTAGCACAGCAGTGAGCTGTGCCACAGATTCAAGTGTGGGGATATCCCCATGGGCCACCTAGTGGGTGAGTATGGGATGGGCAAGGGGTGACGGGCAGAGCATGGGAAGGGGGAAGGCAGGGTGGGTGCACTGGCCAGGGAGCCAGGGATGGGCATGGGGCACAGCAACAGAGGACACAGGGCTAACCATGTCATTCTCCACACAGGTGACAGTGGATATACACTCAGGCCCTGGCTGCTCACCCCCTACCGGCACCCGTCGTCCCCAGCAGAAGAATGGTACAAGGAGGCACATGCCAGCACACGGAACATCATTGAGCATGTATTTGGGATGCTGAAGGCACGTTTCCATTGCCTACACAAATCTGGCAGTGCCCTACAGTACAGTCCCTTGAAAGTCTGTGGCCTATTCCTGGCCTGTTGCATACTGCACAACATGGCCATTGACCGTGGGATAGCTGTTGAGGCTGAGGAGGGGGACAGTAGTGGGGATGATGATGGCAATGGGCCAGAGGGTGGTGGAAGCCCCCCTCTGGGTGGAGGGACCCCCGGCTCCAGCAGATGGCATGCCAGCACAGGGACACCATCGCATGGGAGCACTATGGTGCAGGCAGGTAGGTTGCGCCACACTCACACACTGGCCACACACACAGGTACAGCACACAGGCAGGGGCGAGCATGGCAATGGGCATGCACACACAGAGGCATGGAGCAGGGGTGGCGGTGACAGTGCCACACAGCCACACACAGCAGCAGACAGCAGGGAATGGCAACGCACACACACACACACACACACACACACACACACACACACACACACACCCAGGCACTGGCATGTGGTGGGGATCCTCCTGCGCTGTGAGCTGTGGCACATCAGCAGGCCCCCCCCTCCAGTGGCTGTCCGGGCTGCATGAATGGCCGCCACCTTCTCCTTGATGTGGCATTTATCAGTGCCCACCTTCTTTCGGCACTCCTGCACTGACTGCTGGTGGCTGCCCTGCTGGTTCACACTCACCACCACCTCCTCCCAGGCTACAGTCCTGGTCTGTGGTGTGCCTGTGGCACCACTCAGCAGTGGCTCCCTATCGAGGTAGGCCTCGAACAGGGCATCTGCTTCTGCCTTGGTAAAGTTGGTCCTGCGCTTGTGAGCAGGCCCATGCTCCTCACTCCCTTCAAGCTCCGAGATTGTGTTACCTGTGGACATAGACATGTGTGTCACTGTCAGCTGCAGCCTACCCCATCCACCCTGCTGTGCTGGCTGTTCTCAACAGCAAGCGCAACTTACCTCAGATGGTTGCCATACCAGTCCATGGCCTGTGTTGTTCCGAGGCACTTTTATAGTGCAACACATGCAAATGAGCATTGGCGCAACAGTAATAACATGCTAATTTCACCAGTGTGTCGTGCATTGGCTGATGAGCTCATTTGCATGTGGTGGCTGAACATCACGTACTTGCTCCATGCGCAATGGAATTGCTCCGGAGTAAGTCACAGCACAATGTACACGCTTGCGCGGTGCCCATGTCCGCAGTGCACATGCCTCAGGTGGTGTGCTACCACCTATGGTGCACTGTGTGCCCACTGTGCAATAGGGGCCATGGCACACTGTGCACCATGGCTTCTATAGCGCACCGGGAGCACAGTGCACTAGGCGAACCCTGACCCTTACTGTGACCCTGTGACCCCTTGGGACTGCATCGCCACATGCCTGTCTGGCCAGGCCCATTCCACACATTGCCACCAATGAACGATCGGTGGACACAGTGCATGCCTCCATGAGGTGCGCATCCCGAGCACGTTGTCCACACATGCGCCTTTGGCCACCATTTTGTCTCCACATATTGTAGCAGTTGTGATGGTGCAGCAGGGTGTTCCTTGGGCCCATAATTAGTCTGATGTAGAATTAATCAATCTCATGGCCTGTGTGCAGTCACATGCACCAGGGCTCTTTTGGCAGGTGCCCCTGCACCAGCCCAGGACAGAGGTCTGGCGGGCCATAGCTGCCAGGCTGGTGCGTGACACCAGGGTGGCCAGGGCAGCCAAGCAATGTTGTCACTGGTACTGGGACCTGCTTAGCTGGGATCTAGAGTGCTTGAGGCAACTGCAGGCATGCGTCTGCAGGGGGGCCGTGCCACGACCAGGTAAGTTGTCCCATGCTGCATGTGTGCCCTAGTGCTGTACTGTGGTGCTGGCTTGGCTGCCTGGCATGCCCTGCAAAGGGGTACACTGTCAGCATGTGCATTGTGGAGTGGTATTGCCGGCTGCAGGTTGCACTGTGCTACAGCCTTGCGGGACATGCCGGCAGGGCACACGCTGTGCACAGGGGTGGGGGTGGTGGGCACCTGCTGTGGGTGTTCTCTGATACGTATCTGTCTTTGTTCCATTCCCAGGGCCTGAAGATAGATGCCAGGCATGTGTGGTGGGAGTGCCAGGCCGAGCACAGCAAACCATGGCGGGACCCAGCGGTGGTGTAGGAGGAGCAGCGGCAGGACCAGCACAAGTGGCGCAACAGGTAGCTACTGTTGCATTCCTCTGCACATTACTGGATGTTCAGTGGGGGAGTGGGTGCAGCCATGGTCACCTGTGCCATGTGCTGTGGCAACTGTGTGTTGTACACTGTGCGTGGTGCATGCCACTGTGGGGTGGCCATCGCACACGTGTACCAGCTGTTGGTGGGGTGGGTGTGTGCCTAGCTACCACTGGTGTTGCTGTGGTGCTGCAGGTGCCCTGTGCCTTCTGTCTGTCACTGCTCAGTTGGGTGGCCATTGGGCAGCAGTGTCCACTGCTTTGCACTGTCATGGTGTGCTGGGTTGCTGGCACGCATTGGCCCACCCCTGTGGGTGGCTGGGGCACCACTCTAGGGATGTGTGTTCACACTGCCCATTGCACACAGTGGGTGGGCATGGTGCTATGGGACCTTGCACTGAACACATGTCCCATCCTTTGTCATAGGCATCCAGAGGAGAGCACGGCTGCCCCGTATTGCAGGCTGCTGCGGAAAATGATCCTGTTAACCTCGAAAACCCTGGAGGTGGCCCGGCAGGTGCACAGAATCCTGCTGACTGACTGGTGAAGGAGGCATCAGGTGGTGGTGGGCTGTGGCTGCTTGTAGATTGACCCCAGCTACTCCCTTATACCCCTGCCGTCCCTTCCCCCATCCATCCCCCTTCCCCCTGAACAGTCCCTGTTCCCTGTCTCCTTCCTTCACTTTCCTACCCTTTCTGACCCCTTTCTACTTGTAAATAGTTCTTACAATAATTTTTTTTGCTTACCTGCCTGTGTCGGTGTCTGCTTTGCAGCTGGCATGAGGAGCCATACTGCAGTGGAGTGGTGTGTGTCTGTGTGGTGTGTGGGTCGTGCATCATGGTGTCCTGCCCCGTGGTCGGTGGCTGTGCATTGAGGTGGCCATGGGGATGCTGTCCGGGATGTGTCGCATGTGTGTGCTTGGCAACATGGTTCTGGGTGTGGCTTGCAGGGTCTGGGCGGGGGCACAGCATGCGGTGGGGGGGACTCCCACTGGTGGCCCTCCATTGGCCATTAGTGCCACCTGTTTCCTGCTTTCTATGCCAGGGTAGTGTTCCAAGGTGGGGGTATCTTGGTGCCTGTGTATGACCTGCTGGTGGTGGCCACCTCAGGTCCACCACTGTGCATCCCTGGCACTATCCCTGGATGTCTTCCTCTGCTGTGCCCCAGGCCTTTACACTGCTGCTGTGCTCCCACCATTGCCTGGGGCTAGTCTATGTGCACCATGGTGCATGTCCAGTCATGCCATGGCGCATCTCTGGTTGTGCTATGGTGCAGGGCTGGTTGCACCTTTGCACAAGTCTGGTTGCGCCATGGCGCATTCCTGTGATATTCAGTTGTGTTGCGCTGGTGCATTTCGCCATGCACAACCTTTGAATATCGCACTCATTGCATCATGGTGCACCAGTTTTGCACTGCGCCGGACTTGCGCTGGCCTTTGGTGCATTTCTGAATATCTGGCCCCTAGTCTTCCCCATCCCATTAAATCTGTGTGCTGCAAGCGCAGAGTGAGTCACACATCTGTCTTCTCTTACAGTGTGTGAATTATTTTCATTTAAATAGATTTATTTTGTGTCACAAAAAAAGCCCTTTTTTTGCTCAGTAAATTTGGGCTTAAGTTTTCTGTCTAGTGTGACAGAATTATAGTATTTAGAAAATATATTTATAATTTGGGGAACTGTTTCTGGGCTTGGTAACAGTCGTTCACAGATGGTTGTTTTGTTTGGTAAGCATCGCCGCTTAGTGGCCCCTAAACCCCAGTGGTTAACATTCCAATCCACACAAAATATAGTAGTGTGAGTGTGACAGGCTGCTTGCTGCCTGTGATGTAACTGAAAATTAATGACAATCTGATTTTGTTTAGAAAAAGAAATTAGTCTGACACCTAGTCTCCCCCACACTACTGTGTCTGAATGCTGCAAGCGCAGAGCAAGTCACACATCTGTCTGCTCTTACGCTGTGTGAATTTTCTTCATTTAAAAGAGATTTCTTTTGTGTCAGAATGAGCCCATTTTTTGCTCAATAAAGCTGGGCTTAAGTTTTATGTCTAGTGTGACAGAATTATAGTATTTAGAAAAGATATATATAATTTGGGGAACTGTTTCTGGGCTCAGTAACAGTCGTTCACAGAGGGTTGTTTTGTTTGGTAAGCATTGCTGCTTAGTGGCCCCCTTCTCCAGTGGCTATCATTCCAATCCACACAAAATATAGTAGTGTGAGTGTGACAGGCTGTGATGTAACTGAAAATCAATGACAATCTGATTTTTGTATGTCAGGTGTGGCACAGAGAATTGTGTGTGTTGGGCCTGTTGGGTACAGTTCTGTTGTGGGCTTATTCGCACGTTGCATGTATTACATCCACAGTTACACATAGTTGCGTACCATAACATAAATAAAAATATTTGCCTGTGTTGTTAATTAATCATAGCACTTCTACTGATTTTAACATTAACCAGCAGCAGTATCATTTATCATGTCTGGTGATAAGCAAACCCATAAAAGGACTTGGTCTAGCCCCAGCAAGTCCACAGCCCTGCCTGTACCAAGCACAGTAAGCAGCAGTGATGCCAAATCAGAAGGTACTGTATGTTCATCTGGATGCATTCAGCATCCCAACATTTTTTTTCACCTAGCAAGGCAGTAAGCTCATATAGTACTTTGGGTGGTGAAAAAAGCGCTAAAAGTAGTAACCTAATTGATAGCACTGTTACCACCACCAGTAGCAGTCATCCATTTTCTGCCCTGGCCTTCTATGGCAGTAAGTAGGAGGGCATTACAGCTTAGCAGAGCTCCGAGTGAGGAAGTAGCAGCCACTGGCACTGTCTTGAGTCACCCTGTAGCTTCTGCCACTCTTGTTGATGTTTCACCCCTTCCCACCACTAGCGTACTGCCAGTCCCTATGACCACCTGTAGCACAAGCACATCAGTCAGTGCCACCAGTGCCATCAGTACCACTTTTGCTCTCCTTGTCACTGTAACCTTGTCCCCCACTATAGCTACCACCAACATCACTGCTTCAACAAGTGCCTCCAGTGACAATGTTGAACCCATGGCTATTAGTACTGTAACCACTACCAGTGCAGTCACTGTAAATGTGGCTACTGCCATGACCCTGGATACTGCACCAACAGATATTTCCACAATGCCTGTGACAAGAAGTACCCCTACCCCCGGAATACAATCCAAATGCAGCAGTCATGCTGCTCAGGTGGTTGATGATGTATTACATGAGAAGGAGGATGCAGAGTTTGCAGACCAGTCTTCTGGCTCCAACTATATTCCGGACCCTAGTGAGCTACTATCATCATCAGCATCTGGCAATGACACAGACACTCACATGAGTGACTCTGGGGATGCATCAGAGTATGCCTCATATCTGACTAGTAAACACCTAAGAGCTGCAGAGTCTGCAGACAAATTGAGGAAAGGTGCTAGGAGTACTGAGCAAAGTGAGCACAGGCATGGTCGTTAAACCTCCATCTGTCAAAAAAACGAAGCAGTCCACACTAAGCTTCAGCAAGGTTGTGTCACCTCCATCCACACAAGATAGGGAAAGTTCTAATTAAGAAAGTCAGACAGCTGTTGTGGAGGAAGATCAAGGTGCTGTTGTGGCATGCAGTTCAGCTGGTGGTAAAAATGGTAAAAAAAGGGGTAGCCATGGCTGCCCTATTAGTGTGAAAAGTGCTGGTTCAAGTAAGGCTGTAACAAGCGTTGTGTAGCTTCATTTTAGCTTATCCAAAATTGATCCAACTAAGGCAGTGTGTGGGCTGTGTCACACCATAATTAGCAGGGGAAAAATGTCTCTGACCTAACTACCATGGCAATAAATAATTATTTGAAGCTGAAGCATACCAGTGCACTGCAGGGATCCAGTGTGTTGCCCCACAGTACGTCGACAACACCCTGTTGTGGTACTGGTGGGGGTTCAGATCATGTTGATGATTCCCAGTCACAAAGTGGTGGTGATTGTCATCATGTCAGTGAGTCTGACACAGTTTCTTTGTGCCCATTCACACCAGTGACAGTTCATCACAAAACTGTGTCAGGACAACCTGTGGCTGCCTCTTTGCCTCCTGAAGATTCATCTGCTGCACGGTTCACAACATCTCCCATTGAAAGGCATCAGACCCCATTACAGTCCCAGACTTCTTTGGCACCCATTATGCAGTCCTTTCATGCAAGGATTAAATATCACCTGTCACACCAATGTGCACAACAGATCACCCAGTTGATTGGAGATATGAATGCACTTGGTCTTCAGCCGTTTTCAATGGTAGAAGACGTTGGTTTTAGGTGGCTGATGCAACATTTGCACCCATGGTATCAGACACTATCACGCACAACATTCTCCGATTCTGTTGTGCCCAACATTTATGAGGATGTGCGCAAGGCAGTCTTACAGCACCTATCAAATGCAGTTGGGGATTTGTTTCATTGCACAACAGAGATATGGAGTAGCATAGACTCCAACCATGCATACATGTTGCTGACTGCACATTGGTATGCAGCAGACTGAACTGGTACAGGCAGTGAAGGTGCAGGTGTACATACTTCCTGTCATTCCCCCGGAGTAGTCTCCACAATGTCTCATAGCAGGTCTGCACTTCTGAATGTGTCCATTATGCCTGTGGATAACCGGTCCACCAACATTTTGGCCTTCTTGCAAGACATGCCGTGTGTGTGGACTGAAGACACGTCACTGCGTGTTGGTTTCATTGTGACTGACAATACAGCAAATACGATAAAGGCCTTGTCTGATGGACACTTTAAAGGCATCCATTGTTATGCACACACTTTGAATCTGGTGGTGACAAAGTCCATCTGCAAGACACCAGAGGTTGATCAAACACTTAAGGCAGGAAGAAAAATTTGTGCCCATTTCCATCACTCGGCTAAAGCCACAAACCAACTGCAGCAGGTGCAAGAGTGCATTCAGATAGCATTGCACAGGCTGATACAGGATGTGTCAACATGGTGGAATTCGACATTCAACATGTTGCAAAGACTACTGGAGCAGAAGAGAGTTCTCTATGAAATGAGTATGGAGGCAGATATTGGGGGACTTCTCAGCTACCAGAACTGGTCTCTTACTGAAGGAACAGTAAAGGTGCTTGGTCCTTTTGGAAGAAGCACACATGACATGAGTGCAGAATCTGTACTACAGAGTCAGATGTCCAGATACTGAAGAAGTTGCTGCAGAGATTTTCCACCCATGCTGATCTTGCACCTGCTGTGATGGCCCTTGTACACAATCTAACAACTGAATTAGGGAACAGGTTCACAGATATTTGTGCCACTAAGCCATATGTTTTTTCAACGATGCTAGACCTGAGGATTAAGTGTGAGATACCTCACCTTGAAATGTCTGCCCACAGTGTCAATGATTTTCATCAGCAGCTGTGCTCAGAGCTCACCTTTACAATGTGTTCCAAGGATGTGATTCCTACTGAAGTAGCCCTGGAAGAACAAGAACAGCAGGTGGGGGATGCCCAGGAAATGGAGGAAGAAGACTGCTGGGCACAACTCCGTTCATCCCTACAGGCGGAGCAAAGAAAGCCAAATGAGCAGCACCCACTCTCGGCCAACAATGTTTTGAATTGCTTTTTGACAGAAGCTCTCAAACCCATCTCAGTTGACCCACTGGAGTACTGGACCAAAAAGTTGAAATCATCCCCTCACTTAGCACAGCTGGCCATGAAATACCTGAGCTGCCCCCAACCAATGTGCCATCAGAGAGGTTGATTAGCACAGCAGAGGATGTGGTGGAGCCTCACAGATCCTCATTAGACCCTGAACATGTTGAGCAACTTGTGTTCATCAAGCTCAACTTAACCACATCTCGATTACAAGTATTGAATAATTGAATTTCACAGCACTTCAACAACAATGTTATTTTTATGTGACACACGCCCCCGTACTTGTGCTGCTGGTCTGGGCCAGCTTGTGGACCATGTGCACCAACATCCCATCTGGTATTACGTTAATGACACTCAATATATTGCTCTTTTTCCCAAAACCCCATGACTGGTGATGCTGTTCTTTGTTGCAAAATTATGCTGAGCACCCACCACTTCACATTTCACGGACGCCATAAGTGCTTTACACATTCATATGATTATTAAAAAAGCACAATGCCTGACACATTTCAGATCCTAAAAGATCCATTTTCAAAGGCAATTACAGCAAGACTGAACACTATTATGTACGCATAAGTGTTAGGACATCACAGTGACATCATAATACAAACAACCTTCAAATTCATAGTATGTAGTACATCCTGACCACATGATGTACCCATGTGAAACATCCATTACCCACCCTTAGGTACTAGATATTGTTAAACAGACAGTTCCAAAGGCAATACAACACAGTGTTACTAAACTACAGTGCATAACCATTGACAGTGCAGATGTTGAAAACATATAATATCGTATATATTAAACAGCATGGCCAAATAATTGCCTATGTCATAATGTACAGAAAAGCAGTGGAAGGGAAAGGAGGGGAATAAAAGAAGTAAGAAGGGGAAAAAACCCCAGACCAAAACAAAAAATTAAAAATGGAGAAAATAAAGGTGGAAGGGGAGGGGGAAATTTAAGATTTTCGCTGTCAGAATCCCAAAGAAATGTAGCAGCAGCCAGCAAGTCATTAATGTGTAACACTTTATTTCCATTTTCTTTTCCTCGATGGTCTGCGATCAATCCCATAATTTAAGCCAGGGAATTTATTATCTCCTAATGCTACGATCCAAAATGTTGCTTTATTCAGTGGCAGTATGTCATTACTGTATTAGTAAATGGCTCTTGTAGGGTGAAACACCTTCTCGATGCCCTGAAATTCTAGTTTTTAGGCACCAGGTTGTTTTACCCCCATAGAAGGCTGGGATTGAACATGTTGCCATGTAAATAATACCTGAGGTGTCAAGAGGTAAGCAACTGTCTTACTGAATATTCCATTTGAACATTGCAGCTGGTGATTGTTTTACTAACTGCAATATTTTTGCGATGGACACATCTTTTGCACTGTACACAGCAATTCATTTGCTGATTTAATCAAGTTTTTTTAAACTTGGGTTCAGTGTTTTTTTTTTAACCAATTATTTTACCAGGTGAGACACACTAAGCTGAAAGCTTGTTTGCAGGTGCAACCTGGGAGCACAAGGAAGTTAAGTGACTTGCTCAGAGTCACACAGTATGCACCTAGGGGGCTGTGGGATTCAAACCCAGGTCTCCAGATTTGCAGCTCAGAGCCTTAACCCACTGCGCCATACTGCCTCCATAATCATGTAATCGATGTGTACTGGAATGAATGTCCTTCAGTGTTTTAACTCTTTTGCAGGACATTCTTGGTGGTTGTTCTGTGTCAATATATTGCTGCTGAATGAAGAAAAGTCTTGGATTGTAACTTTGGCAGATAATAAGTTTCCTGGCTTCAACTATGGTCTTGATCTCAGACCATATTTGTGGAAAATAAAATGGAAATTAAGTGTTACACATTGAAGACTTGCTAGCTACTGCTACATTACTTTTGGATTCTGACAGTGAAAATATTAAATTCCTTCCCTTCCCCTTTACTGTATTTTCTCCATTTTGAATTTTTTGTTTTGCCATTTTTTTTCTTCTTACTTCTTTTACTCCCCTCCTTTCCCTTCCACTGCTTTTCTGTACATTATGATATAGGCGATTATTTGTCTATGCTGTTGTGTACATATATATGATATTATATGTTTTCAACATCTGTACTTTCAATAGTTATGCACTGCAGTTTAATAACACTGTGTTGTATTACCTTTGGACTTGTCTGTTTAACAATATGTAGCACCTAAGGGTGGGTAATGGATGTTTCACATGGGCACATCATGTGGTCAGGGTGCATTACATCCTAGGAATTTGAAGGTTGTTTGTATTATGATGTCACTGTGATATCACAGCACTTATGTATATACAATAGTGTTCAGCCTGGCTGTAATTGCCTTTGAAAAAGGATCTTTTAGGATCTGAAATGCATCAGGCATTGTGCTTTTTTAATAATCACATGAATTTGTAAACCATTTGTGGTGTCCATGAAATGTGAGGTGGTGGGTGCTCAGCATAATTTTGCACAAATATTCTAAGTAGTTGCTTAGAGCACCAGCAGCCAAGTGTAAGACTTGGTTTGCCATCATCAGTCTCCATTTTCCAGTATTCCTCATGCTTGAAATATGCTAGATATCAATGTGGCATTATTAGTTTCCAGTATGGCCCATGCCTGAAATTTGATGAATACCAGTGCAGCATCACCAGTCTCCAGTATTGCCCATGCCTGAAATTTGCCAGATATCAACGTGGCATCACCAGTCTCCAGTACTGACCATGCCTGTAATTTGCTGAATACCATTGCGGCATTACCAGTCTCCAGTATTGCCCATGCCTGAAATTTGCTGAATACCATTGCGGCATCACCAGTCCCCAGTATCGACCATGCCTGAATTTTGCTGAATACCAGTGTAGGATCACCAGTCTCCAATATTGCCTATGCCTGAAATTTGCTGAATACCTGTGTGGCAACATAAGTCTCCAGTATTGACCATGCCTCAAAATTGCCAGATATCAATGTGGCATCACCAGTCTCCAGTGTGATGTACTATGATGGTGATGACACCACGGTGTGGAGATCTTATCAACTGGGATGCTATCCTAGTAGAACACCTGTCCCTGCTGCACACCCAGAGTCGCCTCAAACAGGTGGAATGGTGAGACAACCCTGTGGTCCGAATTAGGTTGGGTGCCAGGAAACATCCTTTAAGGAGAGGCAGGAGACAATATGAAGTTTGATGCCCAACAGGCTTTTATTTACAGCAAGGAAAGGTAGATACGGTCACAAGGGAAAGTCGGGGAATAACTCTTACTTATAAATGCAAGCTAACAATTACCACTTTATTACTCTATATGTACATTGACCTAAAGTCACTTTACAGTATTCTTATCTAGGACTCTGACAATTGCCCACCTAAAGATCTATGTGTGTGATGTAACCTTATGCTTTATCACACTATCACTTTATTATACCATGTGCTAGCCATACAAAATACAATCAGCAAACAGTCTTAATTAGTCCATAAGATGAGGATGTCCATCATCTTTGTGCACAACTGAAGAAAAGGGGTCAAGAGAAAGGGGGAAAACTCTTGCTTGGTGCCAAGCTCACTAGGGGACCTATGAGAGGTTGCAAACAGGGAATGGAGAGATTGGTAAACAGACCATAGGCATCGGCCAACTCACTCTCCAGGGTTGCCAGAACACAAGAGCGTGAACAAACTAACCGGGAAAATGCTCTTTTCTTGGCACAAAAGCCCTCAAACTGGGCTGCCAAGGTTGAAGGACCAAAACGTGGCAAGGGATCCACCTGCAGGATTGCCACAGGAGAAGAAATCTGCTGCTTTCTCATCAGCATCAACCCTCGACCAGGGCCGCTAAGGATGAAGAAGAACTGCTGCAGTTTTCCTGGCACCTACCCTTGACCAGGGCTGCCAAACGAACACTGGGCTTGGTGAAGAATCCAGAAGAAGGACTACCAAGGAGGAGGAAGAAGAAAAACTGCTGGGCTGCTTTTGGTGACAGATCCACTTGAAGGACCACCAAACTCGAGCTGCTAACTGTGGATTGCTCTGGGGATGCTGGATGACACAAGCAAGAAGAGGTGAAAGGTAAAGATCAGAATTCCACACTGATAAAGAACAAAATAAGAAACGGCGGCTACGAACACACTTGGCTATGACAGACTCATCTACCGTTGGGCGTCTGGGAGGGAGGGACAAGACATTTTCTGGTCGTCTTTCTTCCAAGCTGCTCAGGGACCGGTGACCACGACTACTCAAAGGATGTTGACTTCGACTACAGTGGATGAAAGGGAAAGAAGTTGAAGAAGCCTTCTGCTGGCTGAAGATTGCTATAGTGAAAAGCTGATGAAGACTGAAAATTGGTATGGTGAAGAACCGCTGAAGACTGAAAATTTCTCTGGTGAAGAGCTGCTGGAGGCTGAAGATTGAATCAGAACCTGCTTCTGCACAATGGTACTTCGGTGGGCACATTATACTGGAATATTTACTTTCAGGAGCAATTGTTCACTTCTGGGGCAATTGTTCACTGTCAGGGGCAAATGACCACAATCCTAATCTTATACAGCATGGTCTCAGTGCTTTATGCAATAACACAACAGTTGAGATGCTGGAAGAATAAACAGTTTGTAGAACCACTACAACAGGTGATAATTACTTTGTAACAGGTTGTGTGCTTAAGCACCCCTTAATTGGACCCTTTTCCACTGTGGGTCTGTCTTTGTTAGGATCTGGCTACCCCTGAGCAATCTAATATACTTGCCCCAGCTATTTAGCCTGGTTATGCTAATTGCCCATACACCTGCTGCCCTATTCCCTATTCCCTATGGGCTTGGATGCCCTTCCTTTGCAGGGGCTTGGTGCCCTTTACTACAATGGGCCTGGTGTCCTTCCTTTACTGGGACCTAGCGCCCTTTATTACTGTGGGCCTGGTGCCCTTCCTTTACTAGTGCCTGGCGCCTTTTACTACTGTGGGCCTGGTGCCTTTCCTTTACTGGGGCCTGGCACCCTTTACTACTGTGGGTCTGGCGCCCTTTTCTACTGTGGGCCTGGTGCCCTCCCTTTACTGGGGCCTAGTGCCTTTTACTATGGTGGGCCTGGTGCCCGCTTTACCTTAGGCCTGGCCGCCCTACCTTACCTTGAGCCTGGTAGCCCTCCAAATATCACGGGTCTTGTGCCCTCTTTAACTGTGGGCTAAATAGCCTAGCTGCCCTTTACTACTATGGGCCTGGTACCCTTCCTTTACTAGGGCCTGGCGCCCTTTACTACTGTGGGCCTGGTGCCCTTCATTTACTAGGGCCTGGCGCCCTTTACTACTGTGGGCCTGGTGCCCTTCCTTTACTGGGGCCTAGCTGCCCTTTACTACTGTGGGCCTGGTGCCCTTCCTTTACTGGGGCCTGGCACCCTTTACTACTGTGGGTCTGGTGCCCTTTACTACTGTGGGCATTATGCCTTTCCTTTACTGGGGCCTAGCACCCTTTACTACAGTGGGCCTGGTGCCCACTTTACCTCGGGCCTGGCAGCCCTACCTTACCTCGGGCCTGGTAGTCCTACTTTTGAATCTCGGGCCTGGTAGCCCTTCAAATATCATGGGCCTTGTGCCCTCTTTAACTGTGGGCCAGATAACCCTACTTTAATTTGGGCCTGATGCCCATTTAACTTCTGGCAGGGCCCCTTTTAACTGTTACTTGGCCAGAAGTGGCAGGGCCCCTTTAAATCTCTGTGTGGCCAAAAGTGGCAAGCCCCTTTAATTCCCTAAGGCTCTCTGAGAGCCTGCTGCCACTCAGTACTTTTGGGCCCGCCTGGTCCCACCCCGGTTTAAATATTTATAAGTCCTCTATCTGGCCTTGCCTTACTGGCCCCTCCTGTGGGCGTCGCTACATCTGCCTGGTCCCGCCCCTTCCTGAACATTAAAATCTAGGGTGTATCGACCAATCCCCTCTAGCGCTTGGCCGCTTGCCTTCGCGCTTACTGTACTTTTTTAAATCATAAAAAAAACTTTTCTTCACAGGCGGTCAGGACATAGCATGTGCTGCCGCTGACTCACCGCTCTGACGAGCTGTGTGGAGGATCAGGAGGCAAACGGGAAGTGGGAGGTGAGCTGGCAGTGGAAGGGAGTACTACAGGCAGCTGGGGGGATGACTGAGAGCCTCGGAAGGCCGACAGGAAAATGGTCTTGATGTGGCTCTTCTATGCCGCCGACGGGGGAACGGATTTAACTTTTGAAACACAAGGGGGGTTAAAACAATAAACTGGCAGGGCTACACAACCCAAACCACGGCAACCGTCCGATTACTTTCTTCTGGTGCTCTGACGGCACCGTGGACTGAAACGGAGCTCTTCGGGGATCTTTTCTGGTTGGAGCCAGAGCAGGCATGCAGACTGGCTCTCGAGGAACAGCTTCAACCCACAGGTAAGCTCTTTATCGGTTCCCCTTAACCATCTGCATCCTCTCTTCTCCACAGTCATCAGGAACTGACAAAAACTGTTTAATTTTTAGAACTAACACTCTGGTTCTGGAATGGTTTGGACTGGAATGCTGTGCATGAGCAGCTTAGCACAGCATTCCATCCAGGCCATTGTTGATGCAGCTTACATAAATTCTGTCTCTTGACCATTTTTAAGTGCACAGGGCACTTTCTCTACTATTTACAGCACGTTTCCTTGCAAGGACTTCACTACCAAGGGGCCCTTTTTATTGTACCCTGCTGCCCAAACATACAACAGACACCGTGGGCACCTGTTAACCCTGAACTTTATTTATTTACTGTGGTGCCCCAACTCTGGGGCATTACACCAGTATTGCCAATGCCTAAAATTTGCTCAATATCAGTGTGACATCACCAGTCTCCAGTACTGACCATGCCTGAAATATGCCAGATACCAGTGTGGCCTCACCAGTCTCCAGTACTGACCATGCCTGAAATATGCCAGATACCAGTGTGGCCTCATCAGTCTCCAGTATTGACCATGCTTGAAATTTGCCAGATACCAGTGTGGCATCACCAGTCCCCAGTACTGACCATGCCTGAAATTTACTGAATACCAGTGTGACATCACCAGTCTCCAGTACTGACCATGCCTGAAATATGCCAGATACCAGTGTGACATCACCAGTCTCCAGTGTTGCCCATGCCAGATATCAGTGTGGCGTCACCAATCTCCAGTATTGCCCATGCCTGAAATTTGCTGAATACCAGTGTGACATCACCAGTCTCCAGTATTGTCCATGCCTGAAATATGCCAGATACCAGTGTAGCCTCACCAGCCACCACTCCAGTACTCATTTACCGTGTCAAATCACCAATAATTATGAAGAAGAAGTCTGGATGATGATGCCCGTCCAAGCCAGAGTGATGTTGCTCATCTTCAAGTACCACATTGTGTGCTAACAGTAAAAGTAAGTAAATTGTATGAAATCTTTTAATTGTTTTATGTTTGTTTGGGTGAAGAAGATTGGGACTTATGATTTAACAGTGCATCTGTATTTCTGTAATTCTGTATCTTAGATGGAAATTAATCATGTTTATTTTATTTTATTTTACCCTGCAGGAATTTTATAATGAGTCTGATGGACTCTTTAAAAACACTGTGTGTATGACTTGCAAAGGTAAGTAGTCAGTCATTTCATTGTTTTTTTTTTTATGTTTGATGGTATTTGTGTGAGAATTACTGAAGTAAAACAGTGTAGGCTGGCCCAGTATCACTGAGGGCTGAGGTACTGGACACCTTACCTTGCGCTGCGCAGGTGATATGGGTTCAGGAATTACCTCTGGTCACCACAATGTGCCGGGCTGGTGGGGGTGGGGGTGGCAGTAGGAATGAGCACCTGCTGTTCTCTCCCAGGTGGTGGGAGCTCCCATCTGTAGTCCTGCCGTAGCTGTGTGAAGGCCCAGCAGCAAGCGTAGGTGGAACCTGGTGACTGGCAGGGTGGGGGTGTCCCACAAGGCATGCATGCGCATGTCTCCACATGTGCATGTCACATCAGGGGCATGTGGGCAGGGCATGGGATGGGAGAAAAAACCAAAAAAGCAATACATAAAAAAAGGAAGAAATAGAGCTGTCTGACCAGTGACCACTGATTTTGAATCATCTGATGGCCACATGAGAAGGGAAACTTCATGGATGTGTACAGGCCATTTGGAAACACTTAATTTCATTATGAGTCCCTAACAGGTAGCATTCATTAAAAGGCATCTTTGTGGCCACACATCAAGGGCAGAATGGGTGTCATACAAGAGTGCCATCCTCACAGATGCCCCTCCAGCTACGAAGGTAAGATTTGAACTTGTATGTTAGCCTGATGAAGTAAAGTTATAGGGTTCTATGGGCATAATTTACGTTTTTTTAGTTTTTTTTAAGGACAGAATTAGAGAAGGATCTGTCATGTGTGTTTCCTGTAATACCCAATCCCATTAAGAGGAGTGTGCCCATATATAGATTGTCAATTAAATACCAGTATTGACTGAGTTAAGCCTATTGAAGTTATACTGTTGTCCTATGGGCATAATTATGTTTTATTAGTTGGTTTTCTTAAAGGCCACAATTATTTAAGGGCGTGGCATATTTTATTCTTGTAGTACACATTGTTTTTTTCACCCAAGTACAATAAATGACACTTATGTCTTCTTATACTTCCAGTTGAATCCTATTGGAAACTGAACGAAATGCCCATGATGAACTATTTTCCTGTGCATCCTCCTCCAGAAACAGCAGTGGGACGTGGTAGCCTGCCCTTCTGCACCAGTGTACAAGCCAAAGTGACATGACATCTGCATCCTCCTCTACAACAGAACTGTACCCAGTAAGATAGCCTGTGGCACCAGTGTACAAGCCAAACCGCCATGATATCTGCATCCTTCTCCTGAAGCAACAGCAGCACAAGACAGCCTGTGTGGCAGTGGCACCAGTGTACAAGCCAAGGTGCCACGACATCTGCATCTTCCTCCTGAAGCATCAGCAGCACAAGACAGCCTGTGGCAATAGTGTAGAAGCCAAGGTGCCAAGACATTTGCATCCCCCTCCACAACAGAACCATACTCAATAAGATAGCCTGTGGCACCAGTCTACAAGCCAAACTGCCGTGATATCTGCATCCTCTTTCTGAAGCATCAGCAGCACAAGACAGCCTGTGGCAGTGGCACCAGTGTGCAAGTCAAAGTACCATGACCTCTGCATCTTCCTTCTGAAGCATCAGCAGCACAAGACAGCCTGTGGCAGTGGCACCAGTGTACAAGCCAAAGTGTATTGACATTTGCATCCTCCTCCTCCTCCACAACAGAACTGTACCCAATAAGACAGCCTGTGGCACCAGTGTACAAGCCAAAGTGCTGTGACATCTGCATCCTCCTCCTGAAGCATCAGCAGTACAATACAGCCTGTGTGGCAGTGGCACCAGTGTACACACCAAAGTGACATGACATCTGCATCCTCACCCTCCACAACAAAACCGAACTCAATAAGATGGCCTGTAGCACCAGTATACAAGCCAAACTGCTGTGACATCAGCATCCTCCTCCTGAAGCATCAGTAGCACAAGATACCCTGTGTGGCAGTGGCACCAGTGTACAAACCAAAGTGCCGTGACATCTGTATCTTCCTTCTGAAATGTCAGCAGCACAACACAGCCCATGGCACCAGTGTATAAGCCAAGGTGCCATGATATTTGCATCCTTCTCTACAACAGGTCCATACCCAACAAGACAGCCTGTGGCACCAGTGTACAAGCCAAAGTACCATGACATCTGCATCCTCCTCTTGAAGCATCAGCAGCACAAGACAGCCTGTGTGGCAGTGGCACCAGTGTACAAGCTAAAGTGCCATGACAGCTCATCCTACTCTTCCTGAAGCCTTTTAAAGGGCTTGTATGCCAATTCTCTAAGAAGGACTTTTCTCTAGCTGAATAACAATAATGAATACTGAATATCTGGGAACCGAATAGTGAATATTGGGCCGAATATTAGAAAAAAGGTATTCGCAAAGCCCTACTTGATAGACCATTATAGCCTGTTTCTGCTGGCAAATTTGTATGTTCGTGTGTATGTTTATACAAGTAGCAAGGTAGAATCTGTATTACATTCCCAGCAATGATACAGCTTTCCCACTCGTTTGTTTCTTGTTTTAATCATGGTGTCAACATGTAAAGAGTAGGTAAGGGTCCCCTCTAACATTAACCCTAAATACTTGAATAATGTCACATTTTCTAGGTATATATTGTCTGATATTCAAATTGGTATTTGGGCCACTTTTTGGCTATAGGCACTAGCAAAGAGCATTGTTGCTTCTTTTGTATTTTAACGCCAAGTGATGCTCATTTATCCATTTCTGAAATGCATCAGTCATTCTGAAGACTCTGTGCTATGTCATTAACATCTTTCCTGGCTCAAAATATTACTGCATCATCTGCATGCAATAATACAGTAGAAACGCTCAGGAGGTTGCTGATGAACAGGCTGAAGAGCATTGGGCCCAGTATCGATCACTGTGGGGCTCCAAGCTATTCAGTCTATAACTTGAATACACATCCCTCACCTTTGTTCTGTATTGTTTACCTTCCAGATAGTTCGCAAACCAATTTAGGATGGCTTCAGACAGCCCCACAGCACCCAATTTATTAAGAAGCATCTTATGATGAACCAAATCAAAAGCTTTGGAAAAATCGACAACATCAGGTACAGTTGAAGAGCCCAGGCAACAGGTATACAGTACAATCTCAATTATCCAGACTGCTTGGGAGACATGAAATTAGTCTGGATAATAGGGAGTCCATAAAACTGGGATTAAAACATTCAAAGAGTATTCACTTGAGAGACATGCAGCCAGTCCATTAGATAGGGATGTCTGGATAATGGGGGGGTTCATTAGATTGAGATTGCACTGCATGTGTATAATTATTAAATGATTATAAAGTGGGGTTAGTGCTGTGGTGCTGTCTGAGCCCAATGCAGCAGAAGTGACAGCAAGCTGTACTGGTGCAAATAAGAACACAGCTGGTCATGTATAAGCATTTCTAACAGTTTTAATATAGCTATGTGTGGTTCAGAGCTCAGTGCTTGTGCTATGTACTGTAATTGGATAATGAAGGTTTGTGCTTGAATACAGAGGCCAGATCAGTAAGTAGGACATTGCTTGTTAGATATGTAGCAGTTTGAATTGATCGGTGCATAGGTACTTGAACATAGTTATACAGTCAGCGATTATAGTACACGTGAGCTGGATAGTCTTATGCAAAGTGCTTAGATGCTTGAGCTGATGAGTAACGTGTTATGACTTGGTATTGGTTTGGCCTTACTCTGTATCGCACCATAAAGAATGCTTAGTCCAGTAGTATGAGACCCCCCAGTGGGATAAGAGTGGCGGAGAAGGAGGAGGTGTCAGGGGAGGATGGAGGGTGAGTGCGACTCGCTCTAAGCAGAGCGGATATAGCCTGCTTGATTAAATAGGATGTGAGAGAGGAGCTCTTCTCCACATAACTTCAGGCGATAGCCTGCACATTTATGTGTGGTTCAGAGCTCAGTGCTTGTGCTACGTACTGTAATTGGATAATGAAGGTTTATGCTTGGATACAGAGGCCAGATAGGCAAGTAGGACATTGCTTGTCAGATATGTAGCAGTTTGAATAGATCAGTGTTTAGGTACTTGAACATAGTTATACAGTCAGTGATTATAGTACAAGTGAGCTGGATAGTCTTATGCAAAGTGCTTAGATGCTTAAGCTGATGAGTAACGTTGTTATAACTTGGTATTGGTTTGACCTTACTCTGTATCCCACCGTAAAAAATGCTTAGTCCAGTAGTATGGGACCCCCCCAAAAAGAATAATAATATCAAATGATTATCTCCTCCAACTCCGGAGAGTATGACCAGTATCGCACAGGAGAGGAACCCCCCCTTCGTGGGAAACCTCTGAGGACCCTTGGCTACTGACCCGCCCATCCTTCTGGGCATACCAAGGGAGAATAATCCTAATTAACTATATTAAGCTAATTCAAGTTCCAAAGTTTGAGATCCTGATCCAGTGAAGCAAAGCTGAATAAGTACAGAATATTCCGGTTGGTGAATGTAGCAGCATCCTTCTAGCAAATCCAAGTCCGAGACTCCATGTCTGGAGCAGAATGGTGGTAGAGTGGAATCCATGGTCAATAATGATAATTCAAAGTGTCGAAGTTACATTGGTGAAATGTTCCAGCAGGTGAGAACGGCTTCTGTAAGAGAACTAATAACCAAAGACTAGGTGTCCATGTCCAGTGTAGGAGAAAGGTAGTTTGTGTTCCTTTTTGCAAGCTTTGCAAATGAAGGCTTTGGTGATGATGCATAAGAACAAGGCGCATGCTGCGTGATCTGGAGAGTGTAAAGCAGTAGGAATCTCTGATGGAGTGGAAACAGGTAAGTGAATTAGGTATAGATCTTAGAGCGATAGGTAAACACAAGTTGAATGTACCTCCAGATCCCGATGGGGAAGTAGATTGTAGAATAGGGAATCAGTCTTGATGAACCTCTAGGCCCCGAAAGGGTGAAGCAGGTAATATGAACAAGTAGTGTAAATAGGTGGACCTGTACATAGGTCAGTTGTAGTAGTAAGTAAAGCTGTATTATGCAGATGTGGTAGCAGAGGAATGGTATTGCACAGGTTATGTTAGGTATCCAGCGAGGGGCAGGAAGAAATGGCAAAGTTCAGGAATTGAAGAGCTTCGTCTAGCAATGTAGATATCCATGTATTGAAGCCAGAATGGTACAGTAGCTAGAATTGACTTGGTGAGAATAGTCTGATGAGTCCTGAATAGTTGAGCTTACGAGTCATAAATGATAATAACTGAAGAAGCTGAGTCATGTGAAGTAGCATTATCACAGGATCCAAGAAGCGTTAGAGCACAAATCATGAGATTAAAGGTGTGTTGGATAAGCTCAACTAAGTCCTGGTAGGAGTGTAGTAGTAATAATTCAGATAATTGAAGCGGCAAGGCAAAAGCATCCCAAGAATAGATGACGAATGGCTAAACAAATCCAGATGAGAGTCCATAGTAAACAGGAGCTCCAAGGTTGACAGACATTGCAGCAGGTAGAGGTATAGTAGAATATGAACTTCCAGGCCCTGTGCAGGGTTAGGCAAGTGTAGAGCAGAAGTAATTAAACTCCCAGGCCCGAAGGGTGAGGCAGGTCATAGAAGCAGATGAATATGGTGTAGTAATATGAGTTCAATGGGACCAACAGGCCCTTAGGGGTGCAGGTCTTTGATGTGCGATGTGGCAAACCTTCAGCCCTGTGGCACAAGGCAGGTTGTAGAGCAGTGGTAAATAAAGTAATAGCAATGTCGAACTGCATGTAATGCAGAAATAGTAGCGAAGTAGGAAGGAATAGATTGTAAATGGTAGTGCAATGGTAGCATATCCTGAGACAGTCTGATGCAGAGTAGTAATATAGTCTAAGGCAGACTTATGAGAGCAGTGAAAGGTGCTGTAGACTGTCGCATCCTGGAGATAGAGGAAGGTAAGGACTGCAGGGAAGAAACCTGGGTGGATGACTTGGCAACTTGACCAGAGGTAAGAAGTATCCTGAACTGTATCAAATAATAGTCGTAGACTTAAGGCATGATAAGGAAGGTATAAGGAATAGGGCTTAGCAGGGAGGTTCTGAAGGAAACAGTAGTAGTAACTCCAAAGGAGTTGAGGCAGCATGGTACGAAGCATTCAAGAGAATTGAGGCGAATGTCCTGAGATGTGATCCAGAAAAAAGTCCAGTGGAAGGAAGAAGCTTATGGTCGACAAGTGGAAGTAGGTATGAGTTAGCAAGGTGAAGGCGGCAACCAGAAACTGGAGTAGTGCAACTGAAGGTGAGACATCATTGACAATGCAGGGTCCTGGATGGATGAATAGGTGTGAAAGCAAGGTGAGCTGCCACATCCAGAACCCAATCGGAATAACTGAAGGCAAGGCATCCTGGAGTGTGTCCAAATTTCTTTTTCGAAGGAGAAGTTCAGATGATGGTACAGAGGCAGAATCCAGAGCAGGATGCTAAATGCAGTGATGGGGTGTGTGGCAGAGTGCATGGCAGGAGTCTAGAGGCTGAAGGCAAGGAGCAGCTAGGCCCATGCATGGGTAGGACGAATGGCTAGACCATACATAGGTCAGCCGAGGGAAGGAGTAGAGAGTGGCATCTAGGCCCCACAAAGGCTAGCATGACCACAAACCCTCATGCAGGTTAGCAAGGAGCATAGAACGCTTGCCAGGATAGATTCCCATGGGCTGGTAGGAATGGCCAGACCCCACGTAGGCCAGACAGATGAAAGTGTCAAACCAGACTTCCAGAAAGGCTAGACAGGAAGGGAATGCCACTATGGAGGCATTCGATGCAGCAGGCATCCAGAGGCTGAAACAGAGGGGACAAGCCCAATACAGAGAAACAAGTAAGATAGCATTGAGTCAATGGAATCTGGAATATGCCAGGAAGGATATAAAATGTATAACCTGATTCTGGTTGAAGTCCCACGTGTAGATGAGCAGACATGAGCTGAGATAGAAGGGACAGAGCCTGCAAGCATTCCCATAGAATTGATGAGTAGATATGACTTGGTAAAAGGACTGAGTCTGATATGCAGTGCTAGGTCTGCTTGGAATACGTGCCCATAATAAATGCTGGGAGCAAAAGTTGATAGATATGCACAGTGACTGTGAGGTTCAGAAGGTATTGTGGAGGTACTGACAGCTCAGCAGAAATAACCATGTCCGAGTCCATGGCAGAAGGTCACAGTATGAACTGACAGGTCAGAAACAGGCAGGTACATGTGAAAAAAGGTCATTTGTAGCGCTTGTACAAGTAAGAAGGTTAAAAGGGGTAAAGGATTTACCTTGTGCAGGTCAATTTCAGTGCAGAGAAAATTGCAAGCCAACTGCTATGTGCCCAGCCGTCGGGACACATGGAGTAGTAACTGTTGCCAGGTCTCATTGTAAAGTCCTGTAGTGTAGACTACCAAAGGGAAAAGCAAGCTTACAATGAAGTGCGTAGTCACTTACTTTATAAATGAAGCCGCACTCGGCAGAACTGTCTGGGCACGTTGACTGTTGCTAGCCTAGTAGTTGGCTACCTTCTCCAGAAGGTGATAGCGGCTCCTGGTGTCTGCATGTATAATACAAAACCTGGTTGTCTCAACAGAATAATGTTACCTGTGGATTAAAAGCTCTCCCTTCACAGAATGTAGCGTGCAAGCTGCAGATTAGTTCTGACATACCATAGTATGAGCTCCATAATATCATTCGTAGGTGTCCACAATGAGCAAAGGAATGGAACTCATGTCTTCCATGCATGTTAAATGTTAATCCTTAATGTATAGATGACTAAGCCATGCATTGTCGACAGAGGACGAGTGGAAAGGGAACTGTCTTCGAGGGTGTATGTTGCATAAGGCAGAAACTAGTGGTGTGAATGGCGTGTATCCACTGGAAAAGCTCTGCCAGTGGTGGTGGCATTCAGCCGCAAGGACAGTCCGGAGCAATGATGCGTGGAGCAGACAGCGTCCATAGGAGGAGCAATGGAAGCAAGTAGCCAGAGAAATGAGTACTGGGCAGTAGCAAGGGGCAGCTGCTGGAGGAGGCAAAGAACTGAGGGAGAGAACAAGGACAATGTAGAGCAGCCCAGGAGGGAAGCAGAACAATGAAGAATGAGGGGCCATCAGCAATGCGGCCCTACAAGGTAAAGCAGCAGGAGGGAATCCCTCCAAAAAGCACAGACAGGAACAAAAGCGAACAAATGACAAACCACTATGGGGACGGGGGAGGCACCACCATCACCACAGCAACAGAAGGGAGAGAAGGGGGGGCAAACAAATAGTGAAACAGAGCAGCTGGACCCCAGCACCTCCCACAGTGAGTGCAACTCGCTCTAAGCAAAGCAGATGTAGCCTGCTCAATTAAGTAGGATGTGGGGGAAGAGCTCTTCCCCCACATAACTTCAAGTGATAGCTTGTGCATGTAAAAGTAGAGCTGTAAGGCTAACATTTCCCATTAACATTTTACAACCCTGTTTATGAACTGGGATAATGTCAGCCCTCTTCCAGAGAGCTGACAATGCAACAGAGCACAATGAAAGATTAATTATTTTTGATTTTGGAGCAGTGATTTCTTCCAGTGCCAATTTCACTGTGCTCATACCTATAGTATCAGGACCCACCCTTGTGCTGTCATTTAATTTTTTCAGATTTTTTCGTTGACATTATAGAAATGTTCTTAAAGAAAAATTGAGTGATGGCACCCTCTGTGGCTATTTTAGTAGTGAGATTCAATAGGTTAAGATCAGGCAAGTTTATAGTCAGATGTTCATAGTTTCCATAATACTTGTTAAATCTATTGATAATCTCTGCCCTATCAGTTAATTCAGTAGTGTCCCTAATCAAGGTTTTTGGCATAAATTTGGAGTCTACTGTACATACAGTATGTCAGTTTACCAATCATTTTCCAAAATCTGGAAGACCTTTTTTTTTGTGTTATAGTGCATTGTGTTTCTCAAAAATAATTAGATATTTCTGATTTTACTAATTGTTTACACTTATACATTTACATTTATAATTACACAAATATTTCTCATCCCCTGTGTTTCTCCAAGCTTGCAAATCTTTGTCCCTGTCCATTAAATCTAAGAAATTACTAATAATCCACCCATTCTGTTTCAGTTTTAATCACAATTTATGGATAGGTGTCAGTCTATCATTAATAACATTTAACTCGTTAATAAAATGGTCTAATGCCAGATCCACATGAGGTATGACATCAAGGAAGGACCAATCAGGTTGTTTTATACAGGTGTTTAGTTGCATAACATCCAAATATTTTAAGCTCCTAACAAAATGAATTTTAGCTGGCTGCCTGTCCAATCTATTTAACCACCAAGAATAAGTTGGAAAGTGATCACTTAATGTATCTGGCAGGATGCCTGAACAGATTATTCTACCCAGATCATGTACCTGGACCCAGTCCAAGAGATTCTGGACCCTTTTTTTATAACTGGTTCTGGTCAGAGAACAGATAATCTGATGCAGATCCAGCTCAGGCACTCTCCCCTGCGCCTATTTTCTAGTTTCATCCAACCAGTTCACATTAAAGTTGCCAAATATTTCAATGCCTCTAGCAGTCTTAAGTAGTGTGCTAAATGTTGTGAGTACATTTAAGCAGTCTTCAGTGTGACCTGGTGGAGAACATGTACCACCAATATGTAATTTTTTTGGCTCGCTCAATAAGATGTCAACTCTTAGGAATTCACAGCTTGGACTAGCATCCTCAATTGCAACATCTGGAACACATTTAAATTTATATCTGACATGCAAGACACAACCCCCCACCCCTCTTTCCCCTGTCTTGATAAAATAGACTACATAAAGGCTACATAATATCCCCATCCACGACCCTGTTTGTTAAGCACGTTTTGGTTAGGGTTGTAATGTCAAAATCATATACGAACATATGAAGAAGCCAGCAGAAGGCCATTTGGTCTGCCAAGCCTGCTTGCGTTGCAGGGTCCACAGCTTGAACTACTAACCCTGCCCCCTCTCTCCACTCCTCCCATCCTCCCTACCCATGACCCTTACCCTCTCCCTATACCTGTCCCAGCCTCTCTTAAAGCTGCCCACTGTCTTCAATGAGATTACCTCTTCTGGCAGTGCATTCCAAGTGCCCACCGCCCTCTCTGGGAAGAAGTGCTTCCTGACCTCCCTCCTAAACCTCCCACCCTCCAGCTTGAAACTGTGCCCCCTCATGTTATGGTTGCCACTCAGCTTAAAGAGACTCCCCTTGTAAACCTTATTTATCCCTTTCAAGTACTTGAAGGTCCCAATCATGTCCCCTGTCTCTCTCCTGTTTTCCAGGGAGTACATGTTCAGTGCCCTCAACTACTCCTCCTATGCCTTACCCTGCTGACCAGCTATCATCTTTGTAGCCTTCCTCTAGACCTTCTTCAGCAGGTTAATGTCCTTTTTGAGGTGTGGGCACCAGTACTGAACTCCATAATTTATAATATAATTTAATCCAGACCTGCAGTTGATCAAGCTTTGGTACCATACTCTGATATTAACATGTACCATTTTCAAACAGTGAAATGAAAACGCTAGTTATCAGAGTGTTTGTTATCAGGCAGTTTTATATTAATAGGGCCTCAGTTAGGGTGCACATTGCCCCTTGTAAATACTAGTAGATAAATTACCAGTCTCTTGAGACCTGTATAAACACCAGATTTCTTGGTCTTATATGAGCCCACATCGTTACAGAGACATGATTTAGATATAATACCCTTAGCGTGTGTAGCCATTTTTAATAACAATCTACTGGAATCAGTACAGGCCTAAGAGATCACGCCAATAAGCCAGTTTGTATTCTAGGTGTAGAGGTACATGTTGGGTAACATGAAAAGTACTATAATTGCAGAATATTTCCTTCTTACTGCTGTGTAAGAATTTTCATTGCACAGGGAATGCTATGCCATTTTGTTTGTGAACACAAATAAGGCTCCCTAAAAATATTACAAGAACAAACAGTGATCTCATTTTATCTGTTGGTAAAATAAATTGCTAGTTAATAAATACTGAATATGTATAACTGTAAGTTGAAAAGATGCTTAAATCTTCTAAAACTTTGCAGTTAGTATGTATTATAATCAGTACACAAGTCTATAAAATTGCAAAGTTTTCTCTCTGTGCAGATATGATAATCAATAAAAATGACTAGTTCAGTTAGAACAGAACCAGATGCAAATGATTTGATACCTTTTATTGGACCAACATAGATGTTAGGGGATTTTCTAAATAACTGTCATTAAGCTTCCGAGGAAGGACTGGGTTGGACCAAAAGCACTTTGTTCTTTTTGTTACTTCTATGTTGGTCCAATAAAAGATATCAAATCATTTGCTTCTGGATCTTTTCTTACAAGGACGTTCCACCATTGGATCATGCTGGTCTGCGTGAGCACATCATTATGGTGCCTGGATTTGAATTTGCTGATCATGTTTTAATGGGGGGGCTGTGCCCCCTACACCCTCCTAACTAAATATACCAACTCCAGGGGGGTGGACATTTGAGAAGGGGCGGTAAAATTTACATTTTGGAGCCCTAATGATGGGCGCACTAGGAGTGGTGCACAGACGGCCGGAAGGGGTGTATAAAACATGATCAGTTACTCTAAAGTGAACATCCACTGTTCATTACATTTAAACAGTCTAATACTAATCATAGGAGAGATAAGACCCACCCAACAACCTTGCATCGGGAACGTGAATGATTTAGGCAGGTGCAGACCTTAATGCTAACATTAATAATTATTTTCCAAGGAACTATACTAGTGTGAGTGCTGCATGCACAGGTGCCTTGCAGGCTGAGCAGGTTTTTCACAGGAGTAGCCCCATCCCTCCAGGCACTCCCCCAGCTGCCAGCTTGCCACTGAGTCACCATGAGGAGACTTGTAAGTTTGTCAAAAGCAGGTATGACCTGCAGCAGTTCTGGTTCAGCTGTAAACTGACTGGAGTTGTTTACAAGTTGTTCTGGGTAGCGATGTTCTTGGAAGCTGCTGACTACTGTTCTATAGCAAAGGTGGTGAGCGCTCGGAGTATTCTGCTAATCTGTGTCTTTGCTAAAAAATAAAATACAGCAAGCCAGCTGATCAACCAAAAACAATTTCAGATTGCTTAGTCATTTGCTTTGCTCTCTTGTCTGTGTGTAGGAGAATAGGTTGGAGGGTTGGAGGTTCTACAGGTCTCACTGAATGACTGGGGACCAATAGTCTAACAGGCAACAGATGATTTGGGTGCATGGCCCGATACATACAGTTCTTGACTCTCCTTCAGAATGAATCTTGTATGTGGTCATGTCTCTCACCTTTTCCATCACAACATAAAGGATATTGCCCCATTGGTCAGCAATGTTGTGTTTCTCTGTCCGTCTTAAATTTCATAACAGAACACGGTCTCCTGGCAGCAGTTCATGTGTCTTTACCCATTTGTTGACTTGTATCTATCTTTACTGGCTTTGTTATGCTTTGCTGTGGTGTCTGCGGCATTATTTTAGGTGGCATTTAACTGGTCTTTCAATCTTTGGACATATTGAAGATATGTTTCTGGCATAGTTCCATCAACAGAGATATCAAAACACAAGTCCACTGGGAGTCTGACTTCATGGCTGTACGTCAGACAATATGAAGAGAATCCAGTGACGTCACTTTTGTTACAATTGCATGCATGAACCAATGCACTGACTTGCTGACTCCACTTGCTCTTTTCCCTTTGGCCCAGCCCATCTGTCATGTTCAGTAGTGCTCAGTTGAACTGCTCAGGCTGAGGATCACCTTTGGAGTGATACGGAGTAGTTTGAGATTTAATTATTCCCCAGAAGGACAACAGTTCTTTCACTAGGAAACTTTCAAAATGCTGACCTTGGTCTCAATGGATCCATTGTGGGGCATTATAATGCACAAATAATTTTTACAAGGAGATTTGTGACAGTTGTTGTCCTTTGGTCCTTTTGTTGGATAAGCTTGATCATGTCTTGTTCCATCACTACCAAGATATCTGCAGTATTCTTAGAGTCTGATTCCAGACTGAATAAGTCTATGTGCACAACAGCTCCATAGCTGCACTTGTCACAGTGTTGACTAGAAGGACTGCACTCTGTGGCAAAGTTTTGTATCGCACACGTCAGTTACTGGTTTTGCAATATTGTTTCACATCACTCCCTATTTGTGGCTAATAGAAGTGAGCGTGGCCGAGGTCTAAGGCACTCTCACTTCCAAGGAATTCCATGTCATCATGAATGGCATGTGACATAACTCTTTTGAGCTTTGAAGGTGGTACCTGTTGCAGTTTGGGGAAAACTCTGCAGCCCTTGGATTTCATGGTGCAAGAAGTTGTCTTTGATTTTTAACCTGGGCCACTCTTGTAATAACAAGTTTGTATCAGGATTCTTTATACGCACTTGTGTGGTGTCAACCCCTTTCTTCAGGGTGAGGATGATGGGCCCTAATAAGAAAGCATTGGGAATAATGTGAGGTGCTTGCATCAAAGAAATATGACACAAGGGGCTCACTGTGCCACACCTTGTATCATTCCCAGTTCAGAAATGCAGCCTTTGCCAGTTGGAGGACTACCTGAACCAGCTGGATTTGTGTTGTTCTTGTGATGGTCACACCGGTGTGCCATGGCAGAAGGGGGCATACACCAGAATGGCCCTGCAAGATCCCCTTAATTGGGGTTCATGAAGCTGCTCCTATAGAGCACACAGTTCGGTATAGTTAGACCAGAGCTGGTCTAATGAGCAATATGCTATCCCTGGAGCCATCACCTGCTGTATCCCATGCCCATGCAGGACCCAGACAGTTGCAGAGTGGCACTGGAGTATCCTGCCATGGTGGGTATGTGTCTACAGGGTCTCCCCCCCCATTGTGTCAGGTGTGAGCCTGCTCATCCCCCAGACATCACAGGCACAGCAGTGGCCATGCAATATCCCTGTTAGGGATCTGTTGTCACCCTTCACCACCCATCTGTATCCTACCTGCCTTGCTTGTCCACTGTTCTGTTCCTCATGACCCTGTCAGCCTCCAGGCAGGTCTCCATCAGTGGGTGCCGATGCCACCCAACCACTCCTACAGCTTGTGGCAAACCTCTCACATTCACCTTAACTCTGACAGATGGCAGTAGTTGCCGCAATCTACAGGAGTTTGGTACCGGGACCACTCCTGATAGTGAGTCAGGTGTATTTCCTCTTGCACACTGGGGACTGATGCAAGCTTCTGTTTCCTGCAGCTTGCGTTGGTCTGTGGTGGGGCTTTGTGAATCAGGCCCAATGTCTTTTAGACAAGAGTTCATTCTTTGTTCTCTTTACAGATCTTGGAAAACTAACTGTGGAAGAGTTGTCAGGTCTAGTGCAGCAAGACAGCAGTAAGCATTTGGTAGACAGTCACTAGCAGTGCCAAGACTGTCTATGTGCTGATGGGCATTTGCAGATGACTGTGTCTCTTCTGTTTCAAACATTTTCCACAGTGCTTTGACAGATTGCTCTGGGATTCATACCCACGTTTAGTTATCTGTGCAGGATACATTTGATCATCTTGACAGGGCATCAGCATCCGCATGATTCAAGTGACTAGTCAACCTGTGACAATAGTCATAGGCTGACAAGGAGGATAGCCATCTGTGTCCTGCAATGTTAACTTCACAGTTGGTTTCACATATGTAAGTGGACTGTTATCAGTTTTAACAGTGATGCATGCTCCGTGCAAGTATTCCTGAAACTGACTCATGATTTGCCACTTGAGAGCAAGTAACTCCAATTTGCGAATGGGATATTCTTTTCTGAAGTATTTAAGCTGCTACTGGTGAAGATGACAGGCCTCAGGCCTTCATGATAATTTTGGTAAATGACAGCTCCAAGTCCACAGAGACAGGTTCCTGTATGTAGAACATAAGGCTTTGCTAGGTCAGCATGTGCTAACACTGGTGCATTGATCAGATGGTAGATAATATATTGGAATGATTTGTCAGACTGTGTGTCCCATCTCTGGCTGAATGGGTCACTTGGCCTGAAGTATGTTTTAGTTGGATCTATAACTGCAGGGTACTTTTTGCCTTTGTTTATTGGTGGGTGACATTGAGTTACATTCAACAGGGTCTGACCACTTAAGTATAGTTGTTAATGAGATATCTGTAATACTCGCAGAAGCCTAGGAAATGCTATAGGTCTTTTGGGCTCTTTGGCCTTGGCCAGGTGGTCAAGGCTTCTTGTTTGTTTGGGTCAGTCTGAATTCCTTGGGCTCACATGATATGTGCCACATATTGGTGGAACTGTGGAAAAACTGTAGTTTATTGATAGACAGCTTGAGCCTGAATGTTTCCAGTCGATCTAGCACCTTCATCAGATGAGCCTTGTTCTCCTTGAGAATCTTGCCAAACACAGTGACATAGTCAAAGAAGACCAAGCATTTCAGGAGGTTCATATCTCAGACTGCACACTCTATGAGATGCTGGAATGTTGCTGTGGTGCCAAATATGCCTTGGGGCATACAAAGAAATTCATAGAAGCCAAGCAGACATATGAAAGCAGTGTTCTCACTGTCCTTGGAAGCCAACAGGATCTGGTGATACCTGCTTCTCAAATCCAGAACTGAGAACCAGTTGCTTCCATTGAGACAGTCTAAAGCATCCTGAATCCTCATCATGGTATATATGAACATATGAAATTTGTCAGCAGATAAAGGCCTAGAGGTCTATCAAGTCTGCTTGAATGTGCAGCTAGCACCCCTTATTCTGCAGCTGCCCCTCCCTTCCACCCATCCCCTTCATTGACCCTCCCCCCTTGTCCTGTCTCATCCCCTTTTAAAGCAGTCCACTGTTCTACTGCATACCACTTCTGCAGGTAACGCATTCCACCCAGCCACCACCATCTCTGTAAAAAAGGTTCTCCTCATCTCCCTCCTGAACCTTCCTGCCTCCAGTCTCATATCATGGCCCCTGGTGTCCCTCCACTCCCTTACTTTGAAAAGCCCCTCTGTACCTGTCTTGTTTATTCCTTTCATGTACTTAAAGGTTTCAATTATGTGCCCTGTCCCTCCTCTCCTCCAGTGAATACATGTTCAACTCCCTCAGCTTCCTCTCGTATGATAAGTCCCCCAGCCCCTTGATCATCTTTGTTGCCCTGCGCTGCACCCCCTCCAGTAACTCAATGTCCCTCTTCAGATATGGGCACCAGTACTGCATGCAGTACTCCAGGTGCGGTCTAACTAATGACCTATACAGTGGCAGAATCACCTCCTCCCTCCTTGAGGATATACCCCTTGCAATACAACCCAGCATTTTGTTGACCTTTGCAGCTTCCTTTCTACATTGTGCTGAGTTGTTCATTGACCCTGTAATGAACACCCCCTGATCCTTCTCCTCCTCTTCTGTCTGGTCTAGCTGCACTCCCCCCAGCTGGTAACTCCTCCTTGGGTTCTTCATCCCAAAATGCAGCACCTTGCATTTTTTGGCATTAAACCCCAGTTGCCAGGTTTCAAGCTTTTCCAGATCATCCTGCAACCCCTGCCATCCCCCTAGGTCATCCACCACTGCTCCTACCTTGGTATCATCAGCAAACAGACTGATCTTGCTCTTGATGTTCAATGATATGTCTGCAGTGAATATCCCAAGCAACTCTGGTCTCAACACCGAACCCTGTGGAACACCGCTCGTTACTACCCTTGGGTATGAGAGCTCTCCACCTACCACCACCCTTTTTTGCTTTCTCTGAAGCCAGTTCCCTGTCCATCTCACCAGCTTTGCACCTGCCCCAGTGCCTACTAACTTACTTCCCAGCCTTCCATGCGGCATCGAGTCGAATGCCTTACTGAAGTCCAGATAGAGGACATCCACTGCATGGCCCCTGTCTAGTTGCCTAGTTACCCAGTCATAGAACTCCACCAGGTTGGTTTGGCAGGATCTGCCTCATATGAAGCCATGCTGTCTGCTGTCCTGTAGTCTTTTGGCCTCTAGAAGGGCCACCAGCCTCTCTTTCAGAATAGTCTCCATTAGCTTACCCACGATGGATGTGAGGCTCACTGGTCTGTAGTTTCTGGGTTCATCCTTGGGGCCACTCTTGTGGAGGAGCACCACATAAGCCATCCTCCAGTCCTGAGGTACACACCCCGAATGTCGTGAGGCATTAAATAGGTCTGCCAAAGGTCCTGCAAGAACCTCTGCCAGCTCCTTCAGTACCCTGGGATGGATGCCATCTGGGCCTGGTGCCTTATTCACCCTCAGTGCCTTCAAACCCTTCTGAACTCTTCCCTCCATGATTTCCCCATCTGTCACCCCCTGCCCCCCGTTTCTTCCATTTCTCCCCTTGGTGTCACCCCCCTCTTCTCTTTAGTAAATACTGAGCAGAAGTACTCATTTAGTGCTTCTGCCTTATCAAACCCTGCTTCTACCATTCCCCCTCCTTCCTAATCCTTACTATGTGGTCCTTACAGCTCTTTTTCTCACTGATGTACCTAAAGAAGTCCTTCTCCCCCTTCTTAATGCCTTGTGCCACCCTGAGTTCTGTAGATGCCTTGGCTCCCCTTACTGCCCTTGTCACCTCCCTGTCCTCCCCCTCCCTATTTTCTTGTACTTCCTAAAGGCAGTTCTTTTCCTCTATACTTTTTTCATGACCTCCTTGCTCAACCAGCTTGGTTTCTTAGCCCTAGCCTTCTTACTCTGGGCCTTGCAGCAGGTTTTGGTTGCCTCCACTATCCACAGCTTTATGAGCTCCCACTTCTGGTTAGTGTCCATACTAGATTGAATTCTGGCCAGGTACCCTTTTACCACTTCCCACATCCTCTCAAAGTCAGCCCTCCTGAAGTCCAGCACTCTTGTGCCAGATTCCACTCCTTCCTTGCCCATATCCAATGTGAGCCATACCAAGTGGTGGTCACTCCCCGACAGCGGTTCCTCCACTGAAAGTTCTCTCACAAAGTCCCCATTTGCCAGCACAAGGTCAAGGGTATTCCCTAACCTGGTTGGTTCACTGACCATTTGCAGCAGGAGGCTGCCCTGGAAGGCATCCAGCAGTTCCTGCTTCCTTCTGTTCCTGGTTGTTGGGGTACTCCAGTCCACTCCTGGCATGTTGAAGTCCCCCACAATCACCACACTACCCTTCTCGCAGGTCCTCTTGATCTGTCCCACTAGTTCCCTGTCTAACTTCTCCGTCTGAGATGGTGGCCTGTACACCACTCCCATTCTAAGAATCCTATTCTTGGAATCCTGGATTTGCATCCAAAGTGACTCTGTACTACCCTCCTCCCCTTCCTCACTTACACACTTCAGTCCTTCCTTCACGTATAGTGCCACACCTCCTCCTTTCTCAATCACTCTGTCCCTACGAAATAACCTGTACCCTAGTACAGACAGGTCCCAGTCATTATATTGTGTGGCCCATGTTTCTGTGATGGCTGCAATATCCACCTCTCCCTCTGCCATAAGCACCTGTAACTCTGCAGTTTTCCTCCCAAAGCTCCTAGCATTAAGGGTAACCACCTTCCACCCCCCATCCTGCGCTCCTTTACTAGCATCATCAATAGTACTTGCCATTTGTCCTTTGTCACTGTTATGCTGGGTAAGCTCATATGGTTTCCCAACCTGTGGTCTCTGCATGTCTTTTGCCCAATTGCCACCCCCTGCTCCTAGTTTAAATTCCCTACTTCTTCTATGTACTCCTCCATCCCCTGCTTTAACACTTTCTTTTCCTTCTCACTCAAGTGTAGTCTGTCCTTGGCATAGAGACTACTGTCCTCCCAGGTCCCTCCCCAACCCCCAACAGCCCATACCCTTTAGCACAACACTAGGTTCTTAGCCATCCCTTAAATTCCTCTATTCTCAGCTTTCTTGTTGTGCTTGCCTAGGGCACTGTAAGTATCTCTAAAAAATGTACTGATCTTCCTGCCCCCTCACATAATTGTCCTAGTTCCTCAAAGCTCCTCTGGACTATATCTACTGTCTTGTCAGCCAGGTCATTTGTCCTAAGATGTATAATTAAATGAGGCTTGTCCCTACCCCTTCTACCATATTTCAGAACAGATTGTCCCACACTTTCCGCTGTCATTCCTGGCATGGCCTCAACCCAAATGTGACTATGCCTCTCCCCCTTGCTACTCCACCTGACTCCTCTTAGTATTGAGTCCCCCAGCACTAAGATTCCACCACTCTTACTCCCTGCTTGCTTCCATTTATCTCCTGCTCTCATTTCTGGCTCCGCTTCTTCCTCCTTCACATTATTTCCCCCGTTTGCACCTACTGCAATTCTCCCAGCAGAACTTCCCCTGGCTCCGGTTTGGTCCAGGCATTTATCAATTACTCCTCTAATTTCATCATTTCCCTCCTCCACCTTCTTCCTCTCTAGCAGTGCAAAACTATTTTCTGAAGACCCTTCACAAATGCCCACTCCCTCACTCTTCATAGAAACCTGTTCTCTCCTTCCCACTCCATGACTTTTGCCACTTCTTCACCTCCCCGTACAAGTCCCTATTTCCTCCTTCCATTTGTCATTTGTCTCCTGACCTGGTTTCCCTGGCAATCATTCTTCCTGGCCTGGGCCCCTTTGTCACTGCTTCCCTTCTTCTGACCCTTTCCTCACCACTGTTTGCTTAAATCACCCTCCCTCATCTCCCATTCTACCTCCCTCCAGTATTGGGCTAAACCCACCCCCAGTCTGCCTTGCCTGTCTATTTCCTCCTGCAGATCCTCAATCTCCTTTCTGAGTTTCTCTATGTGGTTGCACACTAAACATCCTCCCACACTCCAGGCAATGTTTAGAAAGATTGGTGCACCACAGTTGTTGCAGCCTACCACCCTACCCATTGCTGTCGTTGCCCACCAGGCCCCCACCCTTCAGATGCAGGACACCAAACACTCCCCCAAGTCTCCCCTCTCCCCCTCTATCAGTGCAAAACATTTTCGTTATTTCCCTTACCTCCTTTGTTGTACACGTTTAGATATATTGAGCAACTGCTTTTTATTTTCCTATCCTTCCTATCCACACTCAAAAAGAGACTTTAAGTAGCTATTGCACAACCTTCTTCAAACTCCTACTCCTTCTTTCCACAATGCAATAGCAATGCAAAGAAGTAACAATGAAAGCTCTTAGATTTGCAGTTACTTCCCTTCCACTGAGATAGCAGTCACCTCTTCACTCGCTGCTGTTTCTTTCCTGAATGTCTGCTTCTGCTATGACAGGTGCATATCCTTTGCCCATTTGAGGAAGTGATGTCAGAACCCCTGGTATAAAGGAAATCATGGACCAGGGGTGGATGGGGTGAGGGGTTGGAGGGTGGCACCAACCCAAGTCTTCCAGAAACAATCAGATAGCTGAGGCCCCTGGTCAGACATTTAGCACCCTTCCCTCACTTTGCACTAACCTTTGCAGCTAGTGAAACCAGCAACAATGAATCACAGTTCTACTCAAAGCCCTCAAAATAGGTTTGCTACCAAAAGAAACAGGTTTCCAATTCAAAGAGCTTCACCAACAACACATCAAAATAGGCATGCAATTAGAAGATATAGGTCTCTGATTCAAAGAAATGGCCCCAGTTAAATCACACCAAATAGATTTTAAATCAGAAGAAATAGGCCTCTACAATTGCAGCCTGCTACACAGTGAAACATCAAACAAATGAGCCCACTTATAGCCACCAAAACAGTTTTCAAAATTCCAACAGCCCCAAAACAATACCCTGCTAGCCCCTTAGAAGTAGTAAGAAATAAAAGAAATAACCTTCTACCAAGTAAAATCCACAAGAAACAATGTAAAAACAACAAGAAGCTACTGTACTGTAACCGATCCTGGGTGGTTTGCTTTATTAAAGTTCTGTAATGGACACACATATGAATACAAATTTTCTTGTGTATATTTACAATAGAAAAGGCATAGGGGCTTCTCAGTTCTTGAATTATTCCTGCCACAACCAATTCCTTATGATGTCATCTGACATCATTAATCTCTCCTGGGGCCATGGGATGGAATCACTCTCAAAAAGGGTGATCTTCATGTGATGTTCCTATCCAGTGACATATCTAATGTCCCACTCATGAAGGGAAAAGATTTTGGTTTATTCTACCAACTTCCAACTCATTCTGGTCTTCAATTTTTCAGGTATGCTGACTTTTCAAAGCCAAAGAACTCAGGATCCATTTCAGTATCCACATCTTCCATCTGTTAGGCTTGGGCTGTACTGCTGTGTCTGCATAGTACACCTGGGCATACAGTCAACCTTTTTGTACAGTAATGTCTCGATCTGTCACATTTTCACCTGGGCAGTGATTCTCTTCACAAAAGCATGTGATCCCATGGGCAGCACACTCAGTTTGGCCAGCAGTCCTGCTGGCATTCCATGGTCATTATGGGCATCTCCTGGATCAGCTAGAGTTTTGTGTATTTAGTTCCACCAGACACAATTATTGACATTTTGTAGCTCTGTTATGCCACTTCTTCAGAATACATGATGGTTTTCTACACTATAAAACATAAATTCTATATCAGAAATTATTTCATGCATTTCTATTTATACTTTTTATTAGGTACAACCAAAATTTATTTTTCTGTTCTATTATTCATGCTAACTATAACTCTTATACTTCGCTGTCAATTGACTACCGATGGACCTAAGGTAGCCAATCACAGAAAATTCAAAGCAAATGTAGCGTTGTGTCTACATACTGTGTCATATATTTCATTGGTAATATTCTTCTTTATCATAAATTATTTGTTATTTTCCTTGTAGCTGTTTTGCTGCCTTCCATTATTAGTTTTTATATTCTGCTATATAGCAATGATTCTTACCACACCATTTACAAAAGGTAATGACAAAGAAGACATTGTACTCTGCCTTGTGACCATAATAGTCTGTTGGTCATAACTACTGTATGCCTTATTTCTAATTAATTGAATCCAGTGATTTTAAATGTGAAAGTGCAGCATGGCATAGGGATTTGTTATTTTCTGGTCTCTCTTGATACATAATTGCAACCCTAGCCAGGGGTCTTGGCCAATCAGAGACCGGGAACTTTCCCTACCCATTTTCTTACAAGAAGTATAACTTTCACAGAGTTTTTATAAAAATGGAAAGCCCACGAGCCAAACTGCATGCAGATAGAATGTATCTGAAAAAAAAATATACACTGCAAAAAGAGAAATTAATATACTGACAATTGAAACTGTAGCATTGTTTTCCTTCCTTTGTTATATGCTGCTGTTATTCAGAAATGTCAGGTGGTTACTTATGAAAGCTCTTCAGTTTGCTCACTAACTGTAATTTTCATTACATATCACTTACAGTCCTGTATCTGTGTATCATTTCACCACTCGCTGATCTTCTGAACTAATTATTTTTTTACCAGCTATACAATTAAACTTATTCATTCTGAGCAACCTCACTCCTCAGTGCTGCCAGCTACATGCACAGCAGTGAATTAATTGTGCTTCTCCACCTTGGATTTATCATTTGTACCTACTGTTCATTACTGTGCAGCCCTCCTTAACATTTACTATGCACACTTGTAAATTAATATGAATACTGCCTAGTAATTATTCTGATGGTCATTGGATAAAATAGTATGTGTTATAGTATGTTGATAAAGGATTATTTATTATGATACTGTTACTTTAGAACTACTGATATAGTCTAATGAGAGTCTTACACAAGTCTGTGAAAGTGTAACAGAAATCTAATTTATTATACAGGATTTCCAGTTAGAAAGACACAGTTTCTGATATGATATTTTATGTCCAGAGCCATCATATCAGTTGACTCAAACATCAGACATAGAAATACCAATACATGTTTTATTGTATTGTTTAGTATCCTGCTATCCTTGGCTACTGCTATAATAAGTACAAAACGTCATATTCACATTGATAGCATGGTCCCACACAGCAGGAAGGGCTATAGTGATGCCATTGCTGGTTATAAATGGGGTAAGAAAAATTAAACATTCTGATTGGCTGAAAAGGAAGTGTCAAATCTATTTTACACATAGTAAAAAAAAGTACAGGCAAGTAAATCAATGTGCAATTAGAATGATCGCATTTGAAATTCCACCATTGTTTTTTTCCCTGCTAACTGCAGCTCATCTTGGACTTGCGGCTGATCGGGGACTCTAATACAGTACAGTTCGAGAGAGAGCAAGTGAGGAGCGAGCATGCTCACCTCTGTTTATCCCACTGCTCTCTCTCTCTCTCCTATTTTAAACAATCTCCCTGCTTTGCAAGGCAAAGCGCTTTTTCTTTTCAATGCTCAGTTCACTTTCAACATGAACCAAGTGAACTGTAAAGTCAAGCACATTTTTTTTTCCTCAGGCTGGCAGCTGAAATTTCCAGGTGCCACCACACCCTGAGACACTGCTGTGTTTGGAATCTTTTCCCCCTTTCTATGGAAAAGTGCCTTTCTCTATGTTGAATGCTCGATTTAATTCAATGTGAACTGAGTGAACTGTCAGGCAAATTACTTTCCCTTTCTGGACTCTGGTGGCCGACTGAAATTGACAAGTGCCGTCTCGCCCCAAGGCACTCTATTTCTGACTGCATGTGTATGGCTTTTTTTCCAAGAATGTTAGCAGCAGTACTCTAATGGGCTCCAACAAGCAGCCAGAGGCGTTAAACCAGAAGAGTCACTTTGAAATAGGTGGAAGGACTATTTTATCATATATTAACATAATTAAATATTTTGTTCTTCATATAAACATACTTTTTTGTCTAAACTTTAATAAGATAAAAAGGTGCCCATTTTATAAGTGCAATAAGACACTCCAGGGTGTGCATTGAACAGATATTACCACACTTCCAGGGACTGAAGGTACTCAGCCGGTGGCCTCATGACTTAATATGCCCCTGGGAGTGCAGTAATATCTGTTCAACACACACCCTGTCATGTCTTATTGCTTACCTATCAGACTGTGCAGACAACTTATATAACAGTTTAGCCCATATTTATATGTTATTTCACAGACAGGTTGTCTCCACTTATTCCACAGGCTTTGCATGATTTAAAAAATACATGTTTTATATGAGGGTCAACAATGACCTCATAGGTGCAGTGTCCTTCTCTCTGGTACAGGAATAACATGTTTATGAGAGAGACTGAGAGAGAGAGACAAGCTATCTGGACTATCCTTAAACAAGGCAGCCTTTTCAAGGGAACTGTGTGGTACAATCTGTGTTATGGATATTTAAGGCATAAATAAATGCATTATTCTTCCACCATCACTTTATAATTTGAGATGATTTCCTTTCATTCTGTTTATATTTAACCCAATAAATGTGTAATTTATTATAATATGTGTTTAATGAACTATTGCTAAGGTCTGTAAGGCTAGTATTCACTAAAAATATCACTAACAGCTTTAAAATCTGGTTCAGTTTCAGTTGGCATCCATCTGTATCCCCTGCTCTGGGACAAGGCTGAAAATAGGCAAACAATTGTGCAGTCCTCCTTTCCGGTCAACAAAAAATAAAAAATAAAATAATATAGAGTTTTAACTGTCTCAGTGTGTGTTTGTAGGAAAACACATACTGAGCTCATAAAGTCTAACTAATAATATAAAAGATCTAAAAACTATCTGTCATAGTGTGAAGACAATGTGCTCATAGAATCTACCTGTTACTGTACCTCATAGGTGTACTGTACTCATAGAATCTAATGAAAACTGTCACAACAATTGTGCTCATAAATCTGACTAGTGATATGCTCATGACCCCATGACCTCCTACACCATGATCTCTCAATCCTAACAGTCTCTCCTGTGGTTCAGCAATAGCTATACAATCATTTTTTTTTACCTTTAAGATGGATTAAACTGAGCTCTGCACAGGCCATCCTCCTCACTCCTGGAGGTATAACGCCTATCTGAATGACCTCTTTTACAGTGGAGCTTAAAGCTCCAGTGGGTGAAGAACACATGCACATAGCCCATACAGATTGCTTTGTGCTCATTCACTTTCTGAGAGGAATTAATCATTTTACCATGGACATAAGTGAACAGCCAATGAAATGGTCAGACTGAAAGTTTACCACCTTCGTAAATCCTCTGATGATCACTGGCTGTTGAAGAGCAAATGGTGGTCATCTAAATCCTAATCACCTGCAGCCCAGGAATAAATACAATAAAGATAAAAAACAAATCAACCTCTTTAAAAGTTGTATTTTATTACAGTAAAAAAATGAACCTTGGTATAATCGCAATAAGCCACTCGGAGGACATGGGTTATCAGTGGATTGACCATGACTGGCGAGGATTTATCCACTCGGCTGCACCTCATGGGCAAACCACTCCCGCTGTGATAAATCCCCCGATAATCCACACCCCCTCATGGCTTATTGCTTAAATAATCCATTACAGCTGGAATTTACCCACATCTGGTGAGGTTTGGTCATGGGGCTGCAGGCCAAGTGACTAAACCACACCAGAACTAAGTAAATGGCAGCATAACCCACATCCTGTCATAGATTATTGCAATTGTACAATTGGGAAATAATAAACTATTTAGAAAAAAAAATGTAAGTGTTTCATTTATGATTTTTTTCTTCTTTATTGATTTTTTAAACATACTTCCCCCTACACAAAGTAGTTCGTAGTTCTTGGGCAGATTATAGTAGAAGAAGTCATTCCATCTCCCATCTGCTGTGAGATTTTTTTTCCCAGTCCCCACTCTCATTAACTGTTTCATTATGTTTGAACATATCTGCTGATATAATCTTTCTATGGAATCTCTGGAGGTCAGCTTGTAGACTAAATTCATCTAGCGCTGTTGTGGGTGGAAATGATAAACCTTTGCTTAAGAAGTTTATTTCACGCTGCTCAAGTTGAAAACTGCTACCTCCTGTATTGGTCTCCCTGACCCTGAAATACAGTTCTTCTCCTTGGAAATAATCCTCTGTAACCTGAACTTGGATTTCCTCCTCCGCCTGTGGGGGGTAGCCTCCCCATCCCTGCCTCAGTCTGAGAAAGTGAACGATCGGTTCTCTCTCCTGGTAACCTGCTGCTGTACTTGTTAAAGGTTCAGTCCCAGGTTCCTGCTCCTCTGACTCTAAAAAATATCTTCTTCCTTTCTTTTGGTATCTTACATTCATAGTGTAACCGTCATAGCTGTCTGATTTATAAGAGGTTTGTGGGTCACCTTGTCTGGTTTGTCTTTTATTTTTCCATGTATACACCCTGTTCTCTCACTAGTTTATCAACTCTTCTTGGAATTTTTTTTATCTTCACTTGCTGGATATGTTTCCTTAATGTTTTCACATCTTTTTCTTTTCTGTTGTTTGTTTATATCCATTGAGGTCTATCTTGAATTTAAAGTCTTATTTTAATTTATTTATATCTGCAGACATTTTCCCGCATTCCTCTATACAGGCCTCTGTTAAGGCCAACAAAAAATCAAACAGTGCCCTGTTGCATATACCTTCCTATCTCTTGCCTAGAGTTTTATTTGTTATTCCAGGGTTAGGTTCTGTTAAAATTCTGAGTCCCCTAGGGATTTTTTTTAGCCTCAAAATGTTGTCCCAATGTAACAGCATGGCACTCTAAGTGCTTGTCTTTTTGTGTCAGTGCATCTGTTTTCAGTACTGTCATTTTTATTTCTCTATGTTGTTGTCCATTGTGAATTTAAATTAAGCTGCTCAGTGAAGTTGTTACCTTCATCCTCTGAGAAACCAGAAATTTGGGCTGTACCTTCTACTTCTTGTAAAATCTCATTAAATGGATTCATACTCTGTGTATTATACTACTACCCAGGCTATAATCTTGTAGGAACTTATTATAGAATACCAATGCCTAGGTTTTATAATGTGATACATGTGTAAGGTTCCACTGAAACTACATGGACTTTGAGGGGCCCACCAAACACGGCACAATGCAGAAAACCTCAGATTGCCCCTGTTGACTGTTACATGTCTTATTGTCAGATGACCCATCACAGAAAAGCACCAGTTAAGTGAAGACAAAGGAATTAATTCCTGGATCAGTTAGATTTTTTTTGGTATTTATTTCCACCAAATAAAAGTATTGATGTTTCTTGGCCCTATTATTGCCATTTCTTCAGAATACTTCAGTTGCTACAGTATAAAACCTCAGCAAATCACATTTCAGCAATGATACACTAGACCTTAAACTGCTTGGACTCACCTTCAATGAAGTTCTCCCCCCTCTCACCATGCTTCTGAACCACTCCCTATCACTGGGCCAGTTTCCATCTAAATGGAAATCTGCCCTCATCAGACCTATCCTTAAAAGCAGTGACCGCACCTTGCCTGGGAACTACCGCCCCATCTCAATCCTGCCCCCCTCTCAAAAACCTTGGAGAAAATTGTGGCCACCCAGCTAATGGACTACCTCTCTAAATATAGCCTCCTGTGTCCTGAACAGCATGGCTTCTGCCATACCCACAGTACCACCACAGCCCTTTTGGAATTTACAAATGCCCTCCACACATCTCTGGCCACTGGCCACACTGCTACTACTCCTGGATTCACTCACACAAATAGGCCTGTCCCCAGAGACCACTGGCTGGTTTGCCAGCTATCTGTCTGAGAGAACCCAGACACTCAGAATTGCCCATACCCTGTAGTCCCCCCCTCCAAGTCAGGTAAGGGATCCCACAGGGCTCTATTTTTGGCCCCTACTTTTCTCCCTGTTCCTCAACTCCCTGCCCAAGACTTGCTCTGGGAAACTACTACTGTATGCGGACGATGCCATCCTCTACAGTTCCCATACTAATCCCACAGCCCTCTGTTTGGCGCTCCAGAAATCTTTCACAGAAGCTGAATCCTGGTTCATTCAACATAGGCTAGTCTTAAATTACAAAAAAAACAAAATCCATGGTGTTTGCCCACCCCCAAAACAAGAACATAGGACAACCCCTGCTCATACTGAACTCCCTAAATGACTCCCTTGAGCAGGTTACCTCGTTCAAATACCTAGGTATCACCCTAGACTCTAGGCTCACCTACCATGACCACATCTGAATACTGAGCACCGCTGTCAATGTGCGTATTGGTCTACTTCACCGGAACAAACACTGCCTCCCACCAGAAGCTCTCCACCTAGCTGTCTCTGCATCTATACTAATCACTCATAGACTACAGAATCATCATCACTGGGGCAGCTGACAACACGTACCTAAACAAAATTAGACTGCCCTTAATAAGGCCTGTAAACTTGCTACTGGCTGCACCAGACTCACACATACCGGCACCCTTTATGCCTCAACCAACTGGCTAAACTTTGACGGGAGGCTCAAATATCAGACCTGCCTCTTTACTAAAAAAATAACAGCAGGAATACTCCCAGCTGCTATCTGCCCCCTACTTCAGGTACCACTGTCCACCTGCCTCACTCGGCAATCAGTGACAACCCACTTTAGGGTAATTCACTGCAAGATCACTTTGGGTCAAAGAACTTTTAGATACCAGGCTCCTAGCTGGCTCAACTCACTCCCAAACTCCCTCATCACAGAAACTAAACTTGGTCAGTTCAGGTCCCAACTAAGAGACCTAATCACTCATGACTCAGTCTGTGACTGCCCTTGATTTTGACCTACCCACTCCCCCTACCACGACTATGGACTTAACTCTGGTCCAGCCACCCCTGGGCGTGCCTATATTTTGGCAATGGACACCTCAGTCCAGCCTAGGCCTGCAAATAACAACAGGGCATGGCTAGCAGCACTGCCCTGCAGTGTATGCTTTGTTACCTGCTACCATCTGCACTGTGTACCTATGTTTGGCAGTACTCTGTATCTTTGTATTACCTGCTGCTTTACTGTGTTATCTGTAACCATTTATGTAACTATTGTGTCTAGTTGTTGCTATTGTCCCTGATGTCTCTGTTCTCAATGACGTGGAACCTTTGTAAAGGAGTCTTTGACTCAAAAGTATGTTATCCGACATTGTCAATAAATAAATAAATAAATAAATAAATCTTATATCAGAAAGGAAAGGAAGCGGACAGGATGCATCTGAAAAACAACATATACCTTAAAAAAAATGACTATACTGACGTGTTGCAAATGACAGTATTGGATACTTTTATTTCAGAAGCAGAACAAAACAAGCATTTGTCAATGCCAAATGTTTGCTTGCTGGTATTAGCATTGGAAATGCGGGAGTTAGACAGATGCAGAATAGGGATGGCAGTGAAGTATTGAACTTCACGTGAATCCCACCTCCATCCTGTAGAGACGGACAGGATTTGGGGTAAGTGTTTGGGTCGTCGGCCATGATGGTCAAGCCATGTCACCTCACTGTATTCTGCAGACATCAACATGTGTTGAGGTATGCCTTAGGGTGTTTGGCCTTATAGTCACTCCATTCCATATGGACATTAGGGTGAAATGGGTGCAGCATGGGAGAGTGGGGTGAAGTCTTGGGTTGAAGAGTCCAAGGTACACCTCAATGCCTGTCAGTGGCTGGGGGGTGGGGGTGGGATGGCATGAGTAGTACAGTTGGCAATCCAAAGGCACACCCCAATGCCTGTCTGTCTGTACAGGGTAGGACATTATGGCTAGAAACCCTAATGCCTCAGGCGTTTGTTGGTATTTACAGTACAAATTTTCAACTTGGCCCTTTTCTGACCCCACCTCAGGAAAGCATTTGGGATCTCTTCTCATGAAGAGTGGCAGCGTGATTTTGTCAATGTGTCCCGAAAACTGACTTCCAACAGCGACAGTGCCATTCTGTGCCACATGTACGAAAACACAGATCGGGCAGGATGTGAAGAATGACAGCTGTACCATTCATAGGGAGGTATGAAGAGATGGCAATGTTGAAAATCTGTAGTGGGAATATTAAAAATGCTTGCAGTACCGAGCATATGTGGAAAATGCGCAACGCATGCGTGTAACACAGTCACTTTATGGAGTTTTGTCACCAGATTTTCAACATAGGCATTTTAGGACCTGTGCTCATGAACAGTGTCACTGTGATTTTCTTAATTTGTCCCGAACACTGATTTCCCACAGCAACCACGGTATTCTGCGCCAGAACTGCAAAAATACATTTCGACCAGGATGTGAAAAATGACAGCTGTACTATTCATAAGGAGGTGCGGAAAAATGGCAATGTTGCACATCTGGAGTTAAAATATTACAAATGTGCAAAGTTATGAGTGTGCGTGGAAACTGCGCGACGCACGCTCGTAACACAGTCATTTTACAGACTTTCATCACCAAATGTTTAACATAGGCATTTTAGGACCTCTGCTAAAGAACAGTGTCACTGTGATTTTTGTTATGTGTCTCAAACAGTGATTTCCAACAGCGACCACGCTGTTCTGCGCCGGAAGTGTGAGAACACATTTCGGCCAGGATGTGAAAAATGACAGCTGTACTGTTCATAAGAGGTGGAAAAATGGCAGTGCTGAAAATATGGAGTGAAAATATTGCAAATATCTTGATAGCAGCGTGCATGGAAACTATAGCAGCACACTAATAGCAGCATTCATTTTATGGACTTTTGTCACCAAATTTTCAACATAGGCATTTTAGGACCTCTGCTAATGAACAGCATCACTGTGATTTTTCTAATTTGTCCCAAACACGGATTTCCCACAGTGAGCGTGCTGTTCTGCGCCAGAAGTGCAAAAACACATCTCGGCTGGGATGTGAAAGATGACAGCTGTACTCTTCATAAGGAGGTGCAGAAAAATGGCAATGTTGCAAATCTAGAGTTAAAATATTACAAATGTGCAAAGTTATGAATGACGTGGAAAATGCGCGACACACGCTTGTAACACAGTCATTTTATGGACTTTCATCACCAAATGTTCAACATTGGCATTTTCGGACCTCTGCTAATGAACAGTGTCACTGTGATTTTTGTTATGTGTCCCGAACAGTGATTTCCCACAGCGACTGTGCTATTCTGCGCCGGAAGTGCGAGAACACATTTCGGCCAGGATGTGAACAATGACAGCTTTGCTGTTCATAAGGAGGTGCAGAAAAATGGCAATGTTGAAAATATGGAGTGAAAATATTGCAAATGTGCGAAGTAACGAGTGTGTGTGGAAACTGCACAACGCACACTTGTAATACAGTCATTTTATGGACTTTTGTCACCAAATTTTCAACATAGGCATTTTAGGACCTCTGCTAATGAACAGCATCACTGTGATTTTCCTAATGTGTCCCAAACATGGATTTCCCACAGCAAGCGCGCTGTTCTGCGCTGGAAGTGCAAAAACACATTTAGGCCGGGATGTGAAAAATAACAGCTGTACTGTTCATAAGGAGGTGTGGACAAATGGCAGTGTTGACAATCTGGAGTGAAAATATTGCAAATATGCAAAGTTACGAGCGTGCGTGGAAACTGCGCAATGCACACTTGTAATACAGTAATTTTATGGACTTTTCTCACCAAATTTTCAACATAGGCATTTTAGGACCTCTGCTAATGAACAGTGTCCCTGAGATTTCCATAATGTGTCCCAAACATGGATTTCCCACAGCTACTGTGCTATTCTGTGCCGGAACCGTGAAAACACATTTCGGCCAGGTTGTGAAAAATGACAGCTGCACTGTTCATAAGGAGATGCATAAAAACACCAATGTTGAAAATCTGGAGTGAAAGTATTGCAAATTCACGAAGTTACGAGCATTCGTAACAACTGCACAACGCACGCTCGTAAAACAGTCTTTTTTTTTTATTTTTCCCACCAAATTTGCAACATAGACTTTTTGAGAACCCACCTCGTGAACACTGGCAGTGTCATTTCATTAATCAGTCCCGAAAGGTGATTCCGCGCAGTGACCACGAAATCACCTTTCGGGGCTGATTAATGCCATGACAGTGAAAGAATTCATGAGGAAGTGTCCCAAAAACCCCATGTTGAAAATTTGGTGTCAAAATTCCAAAAAATGCCTGAGATATGCATCAAAGTTGAAAAAACCCTATCTATTCCATTATACAGCTTACTGGCATTTCCTCAATTCCGGTTGGCTTTGAAGAGTGCAGACATGTTCCCAGTCCACTGAAGATCGTCGCGCCGGACCGGAGGTAAGTATTGGGTGAGGGGGGTGTGGGGAGGCAAGGTGCACAGTGGGTGGGTTCGGGTTGTGGGAGGGGGGCAGGGAGATCGCCGAGGGACCGTTTCCTTCTTTACAGAAAAAAAAATAATGCAGGATGGTTTTTGTTTTGCAGGGTCTTTTAACTGGACATTTGGCATGCTGGGGTGGGCTCCCAGTGTGCCAACCTACTGTTTTGTTGGGGGAGCAACTGTAGCCAATGGGGGATTGGGCACCCCCATTGGCAAATGGGGGGAGCAATAGCTGAGGGGGATTGGGCACCCCCTGGCACAAACATAGGTTTTGTGTGTGTGTGTGTGTGGGGGAAATTATGCCGACGAGGGTGGGCTCCTCCATCAGCACATGATGCAGCAACTTGGACAGATTGAAGCCGGCAGGGATTGGAGCCCCTGTCGGCAAACAAAGAGTGTTTGGGGGGGTACATGTTGCCGAGAGAGATTGGGCACCCCCTCGGCATGGGGCTGCATAATACTGTTTGTGAATGTGGCGGCAAGCTGTCCACCATGTTCACAAACAGTATTAGGCTACCTAACATTCCGTCCTGCAGTGACGGGTCGCTCCCTTATTGCAGCACAATGACTGACGCTGCAATGATGAGGTGGTCCCTGATTGCTGCAGTGAAAATGTTTGTACTTGGTGCACTTTTGGAGACCAGTGTCATCGGCACACTGTGCCTCCATTGGTCCACCACTGCCAAGCCCCCAAATGCAATGCCTCCCTTGGCTGTAACAGTGCCGCGCCTCCACACCCTGCTTCTCTCCTAAGCTATCACATAATATTTCTTGCGCATACACGCAAGCAAACATAAAAAATGACACACAAGGGCAAGGTCAAATAATTTCTAATCACAAACCAGGTAACCTTATTGAAATAGTATGGATTCTATTAATTACAGTATTTCTGACTAACAGATTCTGATGGTCACTAGGAGGAGTACAATGTCTTCTTTGTTGTTGCCTTTCATAGATGGAGGGGTAAGAAGCATTCCTGTATAGAAGAATATGAAAAAAAAACCTTTTTCTCAATACATTTTTATTAATGAAACCAAATGGAGGAATGCACTCACCCCTCAGAAAGGCAACACAACAAGTTTCTTAAGGAATCAGTCCATTTATTTCTTAAGCCACCACGCAGCATAGTGTTCAGCAAACAGCAAACAGAAAATGTAGTGTCCAAGCACTTCTTCCTTACGTATCCCCCCCCATTCAGAGGCTTTGTCAGAGGATAAGAGGCATTCTGATAGGTTACAGTTTATATTCATCACCAATTGCAGTGTATGATATAACATGATGTCATGTATTTACAAAAATAAAAGGTGAACTAAATCCCCATCACAGTGAACTTAAATAAAAACTATTTTTAAAGGGTTATCACATAAAAAGTCCATCCTTTTATATGTGTTATTCAGTTGTTTCTCCTCCATCTCATCAATCTCGTGCCAACACTGGTCCTGTGAAAAGAGAGAAAACACAGAGAGTTAAGCAACAGATAAACTGCTTAACACTACACAGTTGCTTAGTACTGCAAGTGTGAAATTGATGTGAAATCAATTAGAAAACACATAACTGTCACTCTAATATTAAAACACTGAGACCTGGTTTCCTCAATGTGGGGAGTCAGGGGTTGTATGCTTAGGTTGGTGGGGGGGGTTGGGAAAGTGGTACCTCCTGCAGGCTTAATTTCTTTTGTAGAAATGGCTTCACCTCAGCCTTGCCATTGCAACCTGACCTTCTCAATACATTCAATTTGAAAATCCATTCCTGTTTCTTTATATTTAATAGATTCTCACGGTCCCCTCCCCCAATGTTAGGTGCAATGCTTTCTATCCACAGAACTTTTGAATAAATATTTTTGTATGTGTCAGAATGTTTGTCAAAGAAATCAAATATCATTTTCCATAGGTGTTGGGTTTTGTTGCAATGACAAAACATGTATCATATTTACCTTTAGTTCTTTACATTTAGTACGATTGTCACTCCCTTTTAAAAACATAAAATATACGTTATTGAGAGTTTTATAGTGAATTTCCACAGAGAGCTTGATTTTCAAAGCCCTTTGAATGTTGCAAGCCACTGGTGCATTGATGACTTGGTGTATGGGGTTTGTGGCAGTCTCCTGGCCGGCAATCAATATTTTCAGTCCCAAGTACCAAATGCCGCAAGGTAGACCAGCATTCCCTGGTCTAACTTGCACCAATTGGGGGAGCCTTTTTAGTTTAGTTAGTTTTTGTTTATGGGTTAAGTGCACTAGACAAATTCTGCCTATTTTCAGGCACGACCCGGGGGAAGGGGATACAGATGAATGCCAGATGACCTTGAACCAGATTAAGCTGTTGGTGGTATTTTCAGTGAATATGGGGAAATCTGGCTAGGGCACTGGTAAAATTCTCCTACTCATCGCTAGAGGACGCTGCGACTGGTGCTGACAGGCCAGTCTTCCCAGTGCTGATGGAAGTGCAGGACGTCTGTAAGGCTGAGGAGAGGGTCTCCTACTCAGTCTTAGGATTCTCAGAGGCCTTACCTATGGATCTGAAAGCAAGAATGGAGAGCAATCATGATGGCACTGCAGCTATGGCTGTTGCAATGGCAGTGGTACGACTGGACGTGGAACAAAATGCTGCAGACAGTATGGAGAAGGATTTGGAAGGCTTCGCCACAGAGGCTCTTGTTCTGATGTTTTTTTGGGTAGAAAACCAACCACTGGAGAGAAGGGAATGTATTGAGAGGGCTCTCAGACACTGAGGGATGGGTTTTGGAATGGACCAGGAGACCCACCTGGATTTGTGCTCCGGTTGCAATGAAGAGGTTCCTCATAACACGGGTGGGGAGAGCAGAGGCAAAGGACTAGCTTCTACAGCAACGGGAAGCTCTGTGGCACCACAGGTACCGAGTTTGAATTCAGATTTGGCTCCGGATGGGAGCAAAAGGGAATGGGAGACTCCTGACATTGGCGGGGTTTGCAAGGGACAAAAAGTAGTAAGGGCCACAGCAAGGATGGAAACAAATATCAGTATGAACTCAGCTGCAGGGAAGGGGGTGCTGGAAGACCCTGTAACACGTCCACAGGCTGCAGTGTTTTCCATTGGTGCATCTGTGAGTAGACCCCCAAAAATGGCTGCAGCATCCAAAACACTTGCAGGCAAACAAAGAAAAAAAAAGATGAGATTGCCCCTAAAGGACTTGCACAATCTATAGTTACAGTTCCTACTGTTCCCCCTATTGACACCCCTAACCCTGTGTCTGAATCTCCTGTGTGGGAGCAGGAGGCTCTTATTGGGGCAGGTTGATCACAGCATAAGGGAGGATGGGTTGCCATCCCTGCTCCACAGCAGGAGGGAATATTTACTTTTTCTGATCCTGCTCCCTCTTCAGAGCCTAGGTCTGGTGAAGCAGGATCTGCATCACTTCAGCCAGGTCATCCCGTGGGGAATTGAGGGGAATGTATCTCCACAATGTATAGCCCCTCCTGAATTATTGCATGAGATCATGGATTTAGAAGGAGAACGTGCTGAAGCCCTTATACAGGCATCACCATTAGTGGTTTTGGCTTCTGGCTCTCAGTCTCGGCACTCTGCTGGGCCTATCATTACTTCAAGTCTTGAACAACTGGAGGAAGACAATGAATCAGCCCACAAGGTTATCTCTGCATGGGAAGATGGTCAAGAGACTAATGTATGGCAAAGAAATGTTAAAGAACGTTTGATTCCTGAAACCGTGAAACTGGCTTCAGAGCCTGCAGCATGCAGAAATGCAGTGCACCTTAGATACCGAGAGAACATGCAGGATATTCCAGATCATTTATTTGTTGGGAGAGCTCTTTTAAAAACCAATACGAAGTACTTTGCGTATGAGATCTATGCACTTACTCACATGCCGGGAGATAACAGCTATGACATTAGTTTTAAACAACCAACTGGTCTAGAGTGGTTTTGGAAACAATATCTGTTACTTAAAAACACTGTCTTATGGAGACCTTTTTTTGTCAATCCCTTGACAAAACCTGCCTTTAAATGAATAACTGTTCTATTTCGGAATGAAGGGGTGAATATTGCAGACTTTACCTGCTAGCTAAAACAACATTATACTATCTCAGGCATTCCTGACCCTATACTTGATGATGAACACCTATGAACAGGTGGCTGGCGGTACAAGGTTACTTTGAAACAGGAGAATGGAGTAACTAGGCATTTGCCAAATTGTTTCTTTCTGGGGCATGATAGGGGAGTGTTGTTTTATGCTGGACAGCCCTGGGCTTGTTACCGGTGTGGTGACATTGGTCATTTAAGCAATGTCTGTACCAAGCTGAAATGTGGGTCTTGTGGGGAGTTGGGACATGTTAGCATCCACTGTCCCAGCCCAGTTAAGTGTTATCTGTGTGATGACACAGGTCACATCTTCCACACCTGTCCATGGGTGTCCCACAATAGCTTGGATACTGCTGTAAGAGCTGAGCATGATGTGTATGTGGCAGCTGCGCAAAAGGAGCGTATGAAAATGGCAGAATTAATGTCACAAATCTTGGCTCTGAAAGCTCCATCCTAGTCCCAGTCCACTGATGTTCCTGCTAAGGAGGTACAGAAGGACTCTTCCTTGATGGTTGCACTTCAGCCTCCAAGTGCTAGTTCAACCCACGGATGTGGTTCTCCCCTCCAGTGTCCCATCAGTAGACCCCCCCTTCATAATGAAGAACCCTATACCTTCTGCAGAATCTGTACACTTTTCCACGGTGGCAGAGGTTGGCCCACTACCAGTTCCGGCAGAGGCTCCTGTGATGCTTCCCCCAGCACCTATAGAAGAAATCCCATTTTAGAGAGTGACTCATTCTTGTTTTTTAGAACAGATTCTGGCTCCTACTACTAAAGGCCCAGAACAAAGACTCGTACCCACCCAGAATTCTTATGACATACTTATGGATACTGAACCCATAGATTCAGAGGGTGGTTCAAAAGTCTCCTCTGTGGCATCCTCTCAGCAGGAGGGAGTGGGAGACATGATACCAGCTGAGAAAATTAAGACAAAGAAATGGAAAAAAAGCAAATGATTTGATTGACGTTGACTGTTGCTTGAAATGTTAGTGTTCCTTTTCTATTTAATGCTGCCTATACACCTCTTAACTTTGAATATGAATAGCATTCATGCAAGGGAAAAACATCTGGTCACCTTCGCAAAACTGGCCATGGGACAAGGCAACATAATTTCTTTACAGGATACTAGACCACACACACACTCACACACATGGATCAAGCCAGCGTGGACTGGCAATGGGGACCCTCGGTTTGGTCGGTGGGTGAGGTTGAGTGTTCAGGTCTCGGTATCATGTTTCGAGGGATAGATTTTTAGATGTTGAGGGTTCTTGATGTTCTTCCAGGTAGGTCACTGGTGATGGATGTGGTAATAAAATGGTTGGCTTATTGGATGATAAATCTTTATGCTCCTCAAAATAAGGCAGAGAGGACGACTCTTTTGCGACGTATTAAGCCCCACTTAAACTCCTCTAAGGTGATTCTTTGGGGTTGAGATTTTAACTGTGGGCTCTCTGAAAGAGACTGGGGTAGAAAACCAGGAAAAACATACTGTGACACGAATTTGTTGCATGATATTTTAAAAAAGAAACAACCTCGGAGACATGTAAGACATACTGGCTCTTACGCCAACTCATATATACTACCAGGGAAAACTTTCCACCAGAATTGATTTCTGCTTTTTTTTTGCTCTTTCTCTTTATACTCCCCCCAGCCATCATCATTCCACTCTTTGGGAGTCACTTATTACTGTATGTCCCCACTCTCCTTACCTGACCAGTTCGAGCAGTCTCATCCCCCCATGCAGCCTTGGTTTACCCCCCAAGCGGGGTCGAGGTGGGGCCCGGACACCCTGTCTTATTTCCTGTCTTGTCGGGATGCTGGTTCGGTGGCAGGTAGGAGGTACTGGGGATCGGGGCTAGAGCTCCGTCTACTGGAGATGCTGCACCCATTTTCCCTGGTTTTCTGTGCCTTGTGGTGTGCGCCCTGACATCATGGTGCATAGCGCCAACATCCACCACATGGCTCTCCTCTGTCTGTCTGGGCTCGCTGTACCTCGGGTTTCCACCCAGGGTCAGTCAAGCACCAGTCCATGGTCTCCCTCTCCCTCCCGGAGAAGGCGAGCGATCCCTAGGATGCTCAAGACTTCTCCAGCTGCCTGGGCTCATTCCCAAACCTGGGTCGCTGGCGTGACAAACAGTAGCACTACTGCTGTGCCGGTGGGCTGGCCCTGATTTCTGTTTTTTATCCAGGAGAACACAGGAGGTTTCTGTGAGAGTGGTCCTGTTTGAGATTTCTGACCACTTTGCTGTAGGAATTTCATTAGGTGTGACATAGGAAACAGCTACTGGAAGAGGTTACTGGAAGCCAAACTCCTCCCTATTACAGTCTGATTTGTTTCAACATGATATCATGGTACTGTTAGAAGTAAGGCATGAAACAGCTTAATCTGGTTTCAAAGTCAGTTGGCATTCATCTGAATCCCCCTCCCCCGGGTCGTGCCTGAAAATAGGCAGGATTTGTCTAGTGCACTTACCCGGTCAACAAAAGCTAAATAAATCAATAAATAAATTCGGTTTCTTTCTAGTAGTCTTGTAGAATGGTGGGAGGACACAAAACTTGATCTGAAGGAGCTGTTCATTAAACTCTCTACGAGGGTTGCAAAAGAAAAATATTTGGTTTATTTGGGCCTAAGGGCCAAGTTTCTTAAACTAGTAACTTTAATGAATGAAGCAGGGGTGGACTGTTCACAAAACATTTCTGAGGTTAAGCAGCAAATGTATGCATATCATCAGGCCTGAGAAAAACACATGGCTTTTCATCAGAAATGTACTACCCAGGGGACGAGATAGGAGGTAAGCCCCTCTGATATACAAACAGACAAGGTGGAAAAGAGAATATTGACAGCTCTAAAGGATTCTGATGGACATCTAGTAAGGATCTTCCCTCCATGCTGCGGGTTGTTCAGCATATATTACAGAAAGATTTCAGGTTGGTGGAGACACGGATCCTAATAGTCTTTTGGGAACGATTGAGTTACCTAAGATCTCATCAACTGTTGCAGCCCAACTGGTTTCACCCATTACTGAATTGGAGGTGAGGACGGCAATAGGAGGTCTTTCACTGAATACTTCACCGGGTGGTGATGGGATCACAAATTAATTTTTTAAAATTGTTTGTGACCAGCTAGCCCTGATTTTAACAGCAGTTTTTTGGGCAGTTGTGACAGAGAATCAGCTGGGACATAGTATGTTGGATGGGATTATGTTTTTTTTGTATAAAAAGAGTGACAATACAGACATCCATAACTGGAGGCCTTTAAGCCTTTTAACAACAGATTATAAGTTGCTGGCAAAAATTCTGACTGTCCGCCTGGCAACAGCAGCAAAAGAGGTCATACAGTATGTGAAGCATAGACATGTGCCATACCTGGGGTGGATATCACTCGGAACCTACTTGTAATTAGAGAAATTGTAGAACAAGGGATGCAGATGAATTTGGATAAATATATTTTTTCCGTGGACCAAGAAACACCCTTTGACGCTTTAAAACATAACTAACTTTGGGATTGCCTTGATTCCATTGGTATTCCAACTCATTTAATAGCTTTAATTCATTTACTATATGCTGAAGCTACAGTCTGGCCCTTGATTAATGGTCATTTTGGTATTTCTATGCATCTGAAAAATGAGGTAAGGCAAGGGTGTCCCCTCAGCCCTTTGTTGTATGTTTTCGGTCTGGATGCCTTGCTGTGATGTATTAATGCACATGATCACATTTTCCCAGTTCAACATCAGTTGGGGAATACTATGCTAAAACCTACTGTGGATGCAGATGACTGTACCCTACTGGTACAGGATCTTTTTTCGGGCAGGAAGGCCATCCAGGTATTTGCACAACACCAATCAGTCACTGGTATTAAAATCAATACAGCCAAAAGTCAAGGAATGGCATTGGGGAGGGCACAGATTGATACAGCGTATGATATACTAATATACTCTGATAATATAAAAGTGTTGGGAATTTTTGGGGGGCCACAGGAAGAAGTACAAAGCAATTGGGATGCTGTATATGATGCAGCACAAATGAAAATTCAAAAGTGGAAAATGTGCAAAATGATGAGGAAGGAAAGAGTTTTTTGTTAAAGTCCTATATACTTTCACTGTTTTTGTATCTTTCACATGTTTTTCACCTCCCCTTTAAGATACATACCAAGGTGATTGGTTTATTTTTTTCTTTAATTTGTGGGAGTCGTTTGAATCCAGTGAAGAGAAGCCATGCCTATCGAGCTTGGAAGGATGATGGTTTAAATATGGTTCAGCCTTTGGTTTTTCTTTTTGGGAATTTTTTTTTTTCATGAACATCTTACCCCTTTTGTTGGGACAGTCGGGGGTGGGTCCCATAGTTATGTCCTTTTGGGTACAGGGTTTTCCTACAGCTTGGGGGAGAGGGGGAGAGGTAAATGGCATAGAGATGAACTTCAGCTTCCATTGCCAGTACAGATCAGTCTAAATTAAATATATTAGAATGTGGAAGCTGGAGTTAATGTGAGTTGGTACGGCGCCCTGAAAACAGTTTTATAGAAAGACAGTTGAGAGATGCTACCTGAAGGATCCAGTTTTTAATGTTCCTCCCATGGTTAATATTTCTCTTTTACTAGGTTGTATGCTAGATGTTAGGATACCACAGAAAATGCAAGATACAATGTGGATGTGTGGGCATGATAAATTGAATATTCGGGGAACCATAAGCATAAACAACTACAAGACTGATTGTGCAATTTCGTGGATTGTCCTGACAAGGTAGAATCTATGACACATCTTTTCTTTAATGTGCTTTTGTACAAGGTTTTTGATTAGCTTTGGATGCCTTTTGGAATACCATCAGGTTTGCAACTATGACCTATGATATTTTAGTGTATGGTCAACTACCTGCACCTTGGAACTGTTGGCACAAAAGTACTGTTGTTGTTATTTTGGCATGCTTGAAATGGGTAATCTGGCACACAAAGTGTTATAGGGTTTTGCAAAACTGCCAAGTTAGCATGAATGATATTCTCTTTAATGTTCAAGCAGAATTGGATGCCGTGTATTAGACTGAAAGCACTCGTTGGGGAGCTCAGTTTTGTGCCCACCTTTGGAAAGAAATTGATTGGGTGGGATAGGTTTTCTCACAGTTGGTATGAAATCACTGCTGTGTATACATAGTTTCAATGTTTCTTTTTATATTTTCAGAAAGTCTTTCATGTACTGATGGTTTGATGGGGATCTCCGGAGTTTAAAGACTAAGGGGTGGAGGTTAGAGAGATGCAGGAGGAGATCTGGACTGCTGGATGACAGGTTGGCCCTGAGGTTGCACTATACCAACTATCAGGGGGCAATCTCTCGTAAAAAGGTGCAATATCTGTCTAGAGAGATTGGTGTGGTGAGGAACAGACCAGCTCAGATTTTCCACACAGTGGATGGACTATTACATCCTGCCTGTCTCTGTGTTGGGGGAGCAGGTTCAAGCACTAGGTGTGAGTAGCTGTCTGTATTCTTTGCTGACAAGGTGTCCTCTATCAGGGATGAGGTCTCCTCGAGTATCTCTCAAAGGGGATGCATGGACCAGCCTGGGGAGAGTGAAAACACTGCTCTTGCCTGGGTTGTGTTTGAGCTGGTTGGGGTGGAGGAGATGGTGAAAATAATCTTGAAGTTGTGGCCAACCCAGTGTAAACTGGACCCAGGTCCAACCTGACTGTTGACTGGTTGTTTGGACCTTATTGGGCCTGTGATTACTGGGGTTGTCTGGAGTTTCTTGAGGAGTGAGGTCTTCCCAGTGGCCTTGAAAGAGGCCTTGGTAAGACCCCTTTTGAAAAAAACCCTCCCTGGACCCTGGACTGCCTCAGTAATTACAGGCCAGTCTCAAACCTCCCATTTTTAGGGAAGGCAATTGAACAAGAGATGGCCATGCAGTTTGAGAGACATCTTACCTCTTCTTCCACCTATGAGCCTTACCAGTCTAGGTTTCATGCAGGACATAGTACAGAGACCACCCTGGTGAGGGTGCTTAATGATCTCCTGGTAGCGAGGGACAGGAGAGACCAGACCATCTTGGTCCTCCTGGACCTCTCTGCAGTGTTTGACACCGTGGACCATGAGGTGTTGCTTGACCACCTAAGGTACTGTTGTGGCCTGTCTGGTATTGTCATCAACTGGTTCAGGTCATACCTGACAGGCAGAGTGCAGAGGGCAACGATGGGGTTAGCCTTATCTAACCCAAAACCTCAGCACTGTGGGGTACCGCAAGGTTCAGTCTTGTTGCCCTTGTTGTTCATGGTGTACATGCTGCGACTGGGTGACATTATCAGGTGGTATGGGCTGGGTTTTCACTGCTATGCCGATGGCATCCAGCTGTACCTGTCCTGTGCGCCCAATACCTGGGTGTTGGACTCTGTATTTAACAGCTATCTCAATGAGATCCAGGCTTGGATGACTCAAAACTGGCTTAGGCTCAACCCAGACAAGACAAAGGTACTTGTTGTGGATCCAATTCACTTGATCGAGGGCGCAGTGAGGGTTTACCCACTGACCTTGTGTTGGGGGTGTTCCCCATACTCCATCTAGTCAGGTGAAGGATTTGGGCATGATTCTTGATGATGGTTTGATGCTTGATGCTCAGGTGTCGGCCGTCATCAGGAGTGGATTTTATCATCTAAGGAACATTGCCCGAATCCGAGCCCTAATTCCAATGGAGGATCTAAGCACACTTGTGCATGCTTTTGCAACTTCCAGGCTGGGCTATTGAAATGCCCTGTACCTAGGGTTATCTGGGGGCAAACTCCGCAGGCTGCAGCGGGTGCAGAATGCAGCACCAAGATTATTGACTGGGGTGAGACGAAGTGATCATATCACCCCGGTCCTCCGAGGACTGCATTGGCTGACACTCAGGTAGAGGATTGTCTTCAAGGTAGGGTTCCTGTTCTACAAATACCTACATGAAAGGGGACCTGTCTATCAGCAAGATCTTCTTGTCCCCTATTGTCCACCTCGGGCACTCCATTCTGCCAGGGGGGGCCTCCTTGGAGTTCACAGAGTGAGGTTGTAGCATTCTGGAGATAGGGCATTTTCAGTGGCTGCGCCCACTCTGTGGAACTCCCTGCCTGATTATTTAAGGGAGGCCCCCTCGGTAGAAGCCTTTAAGAAAGCATTAAAAACGTATCTGTTTTAGCAGGCTTTTAAAGACTGATTGGTTTTAAAGGGATGGATAAAATTTTAGTCTGTGTTTAAGCTGCTACCTGTATAAATTGTGTTATTGAATTGTTTGTGCAGTGCCCAGAGTCAATGGAAATGGGTGCTTTATAAATAAAATATCTGTCTGTCTATCTATCTATCTGTCTGTCTGTCTATCTATCTATCTACCTATCTATCTATCTACTGTTTTTGTTTTTTTTCTCCTATTGTTTATATTGTATTTTATCTCTGGGTTGGTTTTGAATATTAATAAAAATTTCCCCTACTCTTTTCCAGAAGTACCATGGGATCGTTAATGTACATCTGAGCTACCACCAGGACAGGCAGATGGGACCTCGGTTTAATGCCTCATACGAAAGACAGCACCTCAGAAGTACAGCCCCCCCATCCCATGCTGCACTGCAGTGTCAGTATTGGGATTTAATCCAAGTGCCTTGTGTGAGGATAGAACCCACAGCCTTCCGATCTCCCAGCCTCAAATTTTTGGAGCAAGCTGCCATAAACAGAGGAAACTGTTGCAGCTGTGCCTAATGTACTAAAATCAGGTGCACATGTGTCAAAGGAATTTGGCACAGCTGCAATCCAAAATGGGTCTGACACAGGTCTTGATGCAAGTCCTGTGTTGGCATTTGAAAATTGAGCAGGGGCATCACCAGCAGGAAAAGGGGGTCATAATTCCACTGTACAAGACACTAGTGAGGTCCCACCTGGAGTTCAGTGTAAAGTTCTGTAGACCTTACCTATGTAAGGACATAGACAGGGTAGAGAAGGTACAGAGGAGGGCAACACAGATGGTACATGGATTGTATCACAAGTCCTGTGAGGACAGGTTGAAGGAATTGAACATGTACTCCCTGGATGAGAGAAGGGAGAGAGGGGACATGATAGAGACATACAAGTATCTTACGGGGAGGAACAGGGTGCAGGAATACACTATTTTTAAGCGAAAAAGATGTTCCAGGACTAGAGGGCATGGGATGAAGTTGGAGGGAGGACGATTCAGAGGAAACGTGAGGAACAATTTCTTCACAGAATGGGTGGTGGACAAGTGGAACACCCTGCCAGAGAAAGTGGTAGGGGCTGAAACAATCACAGCATTTAAGAATGCATGGGATAGACATAAAGGAATCCTGGAGGTCAGGGGTAAGGGGCAACAGACTTCTAGGAAAACATAAAGTGAACTTACAAGCTCAAATGGGCAGACAGGGTGGGCCATAGGCCCTTATCTGCCGACACTGTCTATTTATCTATGTACCTATGAGCCAATGTCTTTTTTGTCACCTCACTTGATTTTTTATGAAAAGATCATAAATGTAGGAAACAGAAGGTTTCAGCTTACATGTGGAAATAAAGCAAGCTGTATTTATGTCAGAGCTGATTATTGCACCATTGCTCTAATATAAAATGAATTCTCTCTTGTAGTATTTTATATGTATTCTCCTATTTCAGGAGTCCCATTTCTCAGTGTATCAAAGCTTTTTAACTGAAGGCCTGCTTTAACATTATTTATAGTTAGTACACCTTTATTTGCCTGTCCCTCATTTCTACACTCCTCCAATTTCATTAATGTTAGGATTGCATCAGAGTGGTTGAAATAGAGATTACTTATGTTGAATCTTCAGCATTGACTCTGCCAAATATATTTATCTCAGGGAATCAGTAATAATAGCATATTGATTTTTTTTAAAGGTTTTACAAAGAATCGGGCATTTACATCATAACCTTTTTCCTAACCATGATTTGTCCAGTGTTTAACCACTCTGGAACATGTACACATTTCTCTTTTTATGTTATTCACCTAGAGAGTTGAGGGATTTGATTAGTCAGAAAGTAAAATATAAGTCAGGAGCTTTTAATCCACCTAAGTTTTTTATTGGTTTAGTGGATTTTTTCATAAGACTGTCTCGGTTTTCTTATATGCCCATATAAATTTAATAGATTGTGTATTTGCAAAAAAAAAAACCATCCTGTTGGAATACTTTTGGGTGCCATACACATACATAATGTTTGGAAGGATGTTAATTTTGGTGACATCCAACCTGCTGCAGTACCCAGTGGACGTTTATTCCAGCTTTATTTTTTTTTCTTCTTTGTTTTTAGATCTAATAAATTAATATTTATTGTTTTGTTTAATTCTTTATAAATGTTAATGCCCAGATAGTCAACTTGACTATTAGCCTAGCTTAGTCCATGGTTTAGAATATCTTGTTGTAGATGAAAAAAAATAACAATGAAGCCGGTAAAATGACTACAAGAATTGTTTTAAGGGTACCTTGTCACAGTAAAAATGGCAAGTAATCTGAGACAAAGAAGAGTATTGCCAGCCGGCCCTTCAGCACAGCAGTAGCACTACCCCCGTGGTGCTGATGATCCGCATTCAGGAATGAGCACAGAGCGTCAGAGGGTCAGCTAAGGGGAGGTAGGATGACTGTCCCATAGACAACTCTCCTCCTCTGTGGGTGGAGGGTTATGGCATCCTGGCATATTGGAGGAGTGAATCTCTGTGCAAACTGTGTAGTCAACTGAGAAAATAAAGGTGTCACTTCCATGAATATTCTTTTCAAATAATTTTATTTTAAAATTCCCATCCACCTCTTCCTTAGCCATTGTTTCATGGGCCCTTGACAGTTGCTCAAGGCAAGACATTGGTATGTATTGTTAAATTTCTTTGTCAAATTGTTGCTTCACAAGTTTTAGAATTCTTACCGTATGAGGCACCCAGCTGCTGTGCAAATCTAGTAACCCCTACTGGAACAGCAGAGCAGTCAGCTGCCTATCTCAGGAACTCTGGTGAAAACACAAGGCTATATGGCATTATATGAGAAAATCTAAGATTGCTTGAATTTACATGGCCCACATAATGGGGATAGAGGGGAAGCCATGAAAGTTGTGACAAAATAAATGAATGTTATATGACTGCTGGAACTTGTGAACCCGAAACTAGAAAAAATAATTGAAAGACAGAAACATAGATGTAACCCCTTCAAATGGGGGCTTACCATAGTTGCCCTTCATTCTCCCATGGCTCCCATTCTGGAAGCGTCTCTCAATGCTTGCTGGATCCTCCGTGGTGTTCCCCATTTCACCACCACAGCCTGAGTCCTGAGATGCATCTGTGGTGCCTTAACCCTTCGTCCGGCCCCCGCTCCTTTTGTTACAGTTTCTTGGGGGGCCAGAGGAGCTGGAGTACTGCAGAGCTGCTAGCCATTTCCATTTCCCTCATGGCCAGTTGTCAGAATTGCGCATGCGCGAAAACACTCGATCTCCTGACCATCATTTTTGCAGTCTAATGGGAGATGTTTCAGAGGTCCCAGTGCCCCTCTCTGCCGAAATGTGGACCAGAGACATGAGCAAGGTGGGACAGAAGATGCAGAGAGGCTTTGGAAGTAAGTTTGGACAAGGGGCAGATCGAACAGGCTCATACATAGTAATGCACCCTCATTAATATTCATAAGCGGGTCTGTCTTGTGTTTGGGGCTGTAAGTTTGGTGGCCGCTGCAGGGCTGCAGTATAAATAAATGTAAGAGTAGAAGCAGCCCTGTCCTGGACATTGAAGGCACTACTGAAAAAAGGGGAACGTAACTAAAATATAAATGTTTCTGGCCATACTAGACTATGATCATTGGGACTCAGATAAGATGCCTGTCTGCTGCCAAGGGGGCATTAAATGTCGACGGCAGCAACAGGCTAAGGACTGAGAGAAAATGCCTAATCTGGACAGCATTAAAAAAGGGTATACATGTGGCTATTGAACTGTGGAGCAAGTAATCAAGTAAAGTGTTTAACCTGGCTGCATCAGAACTTTTATTTGGGACTGTGGTAAAATTGCAAGGGGACTGTGTGTTTAGCAACCATTTCTGTGAAGCAACAGCCAATCAGAAAGCCAGAATTTCAGGCAAGGCATGCTGGGACAATACCAGAAACTTATGGGACTTTACCCAGTGCTTGTGAGGAAAAGCTGGGACCTATTTCAGGCACCAAAACAGGGATCCTATTGTGCATCGAGTGAGGCTAATGAATATTCATGTTGTGGACTGACAAGCAGGATCAGCCAATTACAATGGGACTAACAAGTAGCTTTAGCCAATTGGGAGCCTCGGAAGGACTTCATAAAGACTGTGTTTGCCAGACTGAGCAGTAGTTTGAGCAGGAGCCCCTCACAGGGGTGGGGGCTCAGGTCCTTTGCTCCAGGATTGGCCTAGCGATCCAGTGCAAGCCCCTCCACAGGGGAGGGGCAACAGAAGTTGCTAGCCTGGGGGTAGCCAAAAATTGTCCTCCAGGGCTGGCCAGCACCTTTCCAGGTTTTTGGAAAAACGCGGGTGAACCTGAACCTTCAGCTGTGACAGAGCTGCAGCAACGTTCTACCCCAGCAGTCAGAGTGCTGAAGAAAGCCTGAAACCTCAGAGAAAAGAAAGCAATTTCTGCAAGTGATCTGAGTGAGTAAATTGCTTCTGACAAGTGCAAGTGAGAGAACTTTTTGAGGGGCAGTGAAGCCCAGTGTGTACTAATTGTGACTGTTTGTCTGCACTCTGTATTTACCGCAAAACACAGAAAGGGTGGACATTTGCCAAGTGACCAGAGAAGGGTCCAGTTTAAGTATGTAAATGTGTCTGCTTTGATAAGTGCCTATAGGACTGGAAGGGAAGTACTCAGAGGTCGGGGCCCCTCCTGACATTGCCTGGAAGGTCCAGTATTTGTCCGTTGGAGTTGCTAATGCCAGCGCTGCCAAGAGGGACTTGTTAAATGGTTGTGATATCCAGTGGGAGCTGTGAACTCTAGCAAAGCCACAAAGGACTGAGCCTTTGTGAAACATACTTGAGAGAAGCTGCAGTAACTGTTTGGAATTGCCAAGTCAAGGTACAGTGTTGTGACAGAAAATTAGTCTGATATGGACTTTGAGAAATTGGGTCACCCTAGCCTTAGGGAGCAAGCACACTTCCAAGTATCTGAAAGCTAAGAGGACCATGGCGGCCACGCTGGCCCATGGTGGAAGTGACTGAGATAGACGTGCTCATTAATAAATGTGCTGAATGCTACACAACAATCGCGGATTAGGTTTGGGACACAGCCTGGTGGTGTGCCATCTAGGGCACCGCCATATGCTTTTCCCCTGGGCGGTATAGCCTGGACTTGGGGTTGAGACGTGCTGGTCCTGGTCTCAACCTGGTCAACCAGTGAAGTGATGTTGGCCCAGAAAGGGGCACTGTTGAAAGAAGTTAAAGTGTTGTTCCACCTGCAAAAGCAGTAAGATCTCTGCAGTCAGTTTTGGGTCTCCTGCCTGCAAGCCTTTGCTAACATTTTAACCTTCGTAGACTATGTAGACGTAGATTGCTGGCTAAAAGCACTTAATCCTACCTTGTACAGATCAATGATGACTACCAAACTGTAAGTAATGCAGGGTCCAGCTGTGTATCACAAGAAGAGACTTGTAAATAGTTCTGTGTGGCCCAGTTCTCCAAGCTACAGTTAGTGCGTGTTCCAAAGTACAATTTTAGGTTAATCTGCTTGTTCCTTTAAGGGCCCCATCTAGCTGGCCAATGTACAGCTGTGCTGAATGACAGGCCTGCACCCTAAGAACTTTAGTTACTGGGTACCCAGGTTTTTTTTTTGTAAACTTTATTTAAAAAAAGTCAGCAGTATATAGCATACAACAAGTTAGCAAGGAACATCCATGCACGTGTATACAGAGAGATGTCATAGAACAAACTCTTTAACAAATGACTGGTATGGTCAGTTTATAGCCCTGCAATGTAATAATGTTACATAATTCAAGCATAGGTTGGAATGTTGTTTGTGGCTTGTATTACCTGAGACTAAAACAGGAAACCATGGTGAGCCACGAGCAGCCTCCAGAGGGTCCAGAATCTGCTTATATCTGTCCAGCTGGTTCCTTGCCAGATATTGAGTGTGCTCTAACTTCATAAAGTGAAGCAGCGTGTTTATCCATTGGGCAATGATTGGGGCCGATTCAAGCCACCAATTTTGGGCCACTAGGTACCCAGGTTAATTTGTGAGTTTGTGGGGTCTTTTACAGACTGGTGTCAGCGTGGGTATTTGCTCCTGTTTTGGTTTTTGCAGTTAATTTCTTTTAGTCTTCTCCCGGGTGTCTCGCTATCATGCTTGATCCCCCAGTCCCATCTCCCCACTCGCAACTTTCCTTCTGCTTCCTCCACGGCTTGCCCCCCATGGCAGAGCGGTGGGGGTCCCTCAACTCACCAAAATGGATTCAGTTCAGAGGTTACTGCTTGTTCGCAGAAGCGCAGCCTGCAGGGATTGGCTTTTCATCCTGCTATGCCTGGGACATTTTCCTCCTCCATCTTCTCCCCTTAGGAGAAGAGGCGTATGGAGAGAGCTGCACGCATCCACATGCGCTCCTCCAAGCATCTGTCTCCTTTCCTCCCCTTTCTTAAGTGTCAGGTGAGCTGCCCCCCAGCTGCCACTAGGGGCTGGTCAAGCACCAACTGCTGGTGACCCCCCCTGCCCGGAGAAGGAGAGCAGTCCCTTGGATGCTCGATACTTCTCCTCCCCTGCTGACCCCCGGTGGTCCGTGCTCATTTCCGAACATGGGTCACCGGCATAGCATGAGGTTAAGCATCCAGCACCTCAGCCCTCAGTGCACCAGGCCAGCTTTTGCTCTTGTTTTTAACAACTGAGTTAACTTTCTAATTGCAGCTAGCCAGATAGATAGCCAGGGATCTGACTATCTCAGAGGTTGGTGGGAAGCCACTGTAATTGATAACCAGTGGTAATATGCTAATAATTATGTGATTTATGCAATCAAACTAACTGCCTAACTCAAATCTAAATGTGAATAATATAAATAGCCTAACCTCTACTCCAATTCACCCATCCTAGCCCTTCCCCATGTAAATAAATTGCTTGTTTTGGAATCATTTTTGTGTCATGAACATATTATTAAAAGTGAGTCAATAATTGCAAAATGTTTTAAATATGGGGTTTTGAATATCTGGTCATGCTTGGGGTGGAATATTGGTATTGTGAGTGGGTACAGCATCCCAAAGGGTTGTACCAGGTGTTAGCTATCCCACCGGAAAGTATACTCTGGGTGAAGGCACTGCATGTTATTATTTATTACCGGTGCCAGTGGATCAGTAGGTAGCATAATCTCTGCTTTGGGGTAGAAGATTAGAAGGTTGTGGGTTCTAGCCCCACACCAGGTACGGGTACTTCAGGGTTTTATTTAAACCACCTTCCAGGGGAGGTTGTTGAGTCTAAAACGCTGGGGGAATTCAAACATGCTTGGGACAGACATAAGGCAATTGAAGTGGGGGGGGGGTTTGCAGGAAATAGGCTGTTGGTAAACTAGAATCTGCAGCTTATCCTATAGGAAGGGAAATGGGCAGACTGGGTGGACCAAGTGGTCCTTATCTTCCATCAAAGTCTATGTTTCTATCTTGGGAAAGAACCAGTTTTTAAGTTAAAGTAAGATCCCAGGCCCTTAACCTTGGTTTGGCCAGCCAGGCAGGGGAAGTGTAGCTTTTCAGATACCCGGCGCCAGGGTTACATAGATAATGACAACAGAAAAAAACAAAACAATGGTCTATCTAGTCTACCCATAACAACCTATTGAATCCTGGGACCTTTTATTAATATGGGGTTTTGTCTATACTATCCACCCTCTGCTCCCTGTCTTGATATTACCCCTCTGAATAACTACTGAGCCCGTAACTGTGTCCCAACCATGCTTGTAACCATGAATGGTTTTGGCATGCACCATCTCCACTGGCAGACTGTTCCATGGCTCGACCACTCTCTCTGTAAAATAAAACTTTCTCACATCCCTCCTGAAACTCGCCCTTGCCACCTTCCACTCACATCCCCGTGCTCAAGATTCGATCTTCCTGTTGAAAAGTTCCTCACTCTTTACCTTGTTCATTGCTTTCAGCAACTTGAAGGTCTCGGTCATATCACCCCTCTCTCATCTGGCCTCCAGCGAGTACATGTTCAGTGCCCTAAGCCAATCCTCATAAGATCTGTGCCCTGAATCATTTTGGTCACCCTATGCTTCACAATCTCCATCCTGTCCTTATATTTCCTTAGCTGAGGACTGCAGAACTAGGCAAAGTACTCCAGATGTGGCCTCACCACTGATCTATACAGAGGCAGTAATACCTCTTTCCTCCTGCTGTCAAAACCCCTCCAGATATACCTCAGCATCCTGTTTGCCTTACTGTTGGCCTTGTTACACTGGCTAGAGTGTTTAAGGGAGTCACTTATGGTGACTCCTAGTCCCTTTTCTCAGAAGTAGTGCCCAGATTAACCCCTCCCATCCAGTACTTCATTCTGGGATTCTTGTTCCCTATATGCGTCACCTTGTACTTTTTGGAGTTGAACTGCAGCTGTCAAACCTTGGACCGCCTCTCCAACCTTTACAGGTCCAATATTACAGTAAACATAACAGACAGCACCGTCTCGCCATGAGGAAATGACGAGGGGCCATGAAACAATGTCTTAGGAAGAGGTGGAAGGGAATTTAAAAACAAAACTTATTTGAAAAGGATCCCTTTACTTTCATTGTCAGCAGATACCAGGAAGGCTGACTATTGGGTTATGGCTACTGCACGTTGTTTTTTTCCCCCTAATGGGACCTGGTGCTGTTTAAAACTAACTTTTAGAGATATTTTAAAAAGATTCCATTATGGAGTAATAGTATTAATCAAACTGTAAAGCTACCATTTTATTTCGTACCAGAGATTATGATAACCTGTACTGGGGTAAAAAACAGATACTGCATCCTTCTGCAATACTTACAAAAAACAAAGAAACTAGTGACGACAATGTGATTCACTGCATTACCATTTTAATTGACTGGCCATGTCTGTGGACAGTACTTTCTTATATCTTACAATGGTTTCATTTCGAGTGAGAGCAGTCCTGTGTAAAATTAAATTGCCTCCAACTGTGGAAAATCAGTTTGTTGTCCTGTAATGGAATGGGTGCATAACATAGCTGGAACACAGGACTTAAGTAAATACAATCTCAGAAATAATCTGTTGATGTTCTGAGGTGCTGATGAAAGTCTGGAAACAGAATGCATGGAGGCTTAGCTAAAGGATGAGAAGTGCTATTTGGTACGCAGATTAAAACGACTTTGACAAACTCATAATGCAGAAATTGGAAACAGACAGCTAAGTTTTACAGGTCGGCAGCAGCAGATAAAATACAACTACAGAGTCACATTCATGTTTAATGAAACAGAAAACTCTTAACTTGAATTACAGGAGATAGGAAAACAGTTAGCACCAAGGGCCCTGCAGTCAAGTGTGGGGCTGGATCCAATGTGCACTCTGAGTGCAAAAACATTTTGGTTTACTTACTGTTTACTGTGGCATAGTGGGTTGTACCAGACTAATGTTGCTTAGTTCTAGGCTGACATCTGTAACCACGAATCTCAGAATCCCCTGCAGCTGATATCAGAGCAATACTGTAGCAGTGGGAAAACCAATAGCCTGCAGCGCATGTTACAATTTATAGAAGCTCTGGTCTTTTGTTTTCTGGTCCTGCTGCCCTTCCAGGACTAAGTACAGTCACAGAGGTCTCTACTTAGTACCTGGAGAAAAGCAGAACCTGAAAACAGCTGATTGGAGAATATAAAAGCTTGAGTGTGGGTCCCTTTGTGCAGACTGTTCCCTTTTAAATAGCAACTCTAAACCTCAGCATGTACTTTCACAGATATACTGTAAAACTAGCTATTATCACACATAGTAATTTTAGTGCAAAAAACAACTGCAACCATAATTGTGTAAATTAAATTTAGCACTAAGTCATTAGGACCGCATACATTATAATGGAAAAAGTGCTAAAAACACTAATTAGTGCAAATTAATTTTAGCACAAATTAGTGCTTCAGCAAATGTAACGAAAATTATTTTACAGTGAAAATTTTGAGTTATACAGTAATGTTTCAGCTATCACATTTTACTATAGCATACACATTTTTATACCCCACTGCCTATCTCTCTCAGCTGCCCCAAGACACACCACAACCCCTTGCACCTCTTTCCTAAACTCTCCTGCCTACATGTTGCCATGGATAGTCCCCAGGTGGGGTTGAGCTGTGGGGGTTGTACCCCCAACAGCATCCTTTGTCAGGTGCGGATGTTGATTTATGGTGACATGAAGCACGTTCATGGATACGGAGTGTGGACTACACGCTCTTGCCAACATCACATCACCACAAAAGCATGCATAGAATTTGTTGTCAGTTAAGGACTGCTTGGTTCACCCTGTCTTTCTTTCTTTCTTTCTTTCTTTCTTTCTTTCTTTCTTTCTTTCTCTGTCATTACAGACCCTACCGGATCTCTGAATATGCCCCCCACTTTTCTACCAAGATTCCTTTTGTGCCTGTCCCATGCATGCTTGAAGCACCCCACTGTTTTTGCTCCCACCAACTCTGCTGGTAGACTGTTCCAGGTGTCCACCACTCTTTCAGTGAAGAAGTACTTCCTCACTTCCTTAATAAATTTCTCCTCTTCCAACTTCATGGCATGCCCTTTTACATGCAGTTTCTTGATTTTCTAGTTTTTCTTTCCAAGATATACTTCACATTCTGGTAGCCTATCGAAGAAATTTGTATTTTTATTTTTTGTGAATACAAATTTTTATTATTTTTTCCTCATTTTTTAACAGTCCTTTTCATTTTTGTAAGAACATTCATTTGCATTCTGTGGAACATTATCTGAACTGCTACAGCAGATGCATTACGTAAATGGTTAACTGTCAGTAACCTTTTAAGAAGGGCAAAATTCATCTGAATTCCATCTTGATAAAATATAATCCCTGTGTTGCAAGGTTTTCTAACATACTGTTAATGCGTTAAGCACAGTATGCCAGAACCGTACTGGGTCGTAATTGTGTGGACTAAACTGCACACATCAAGACCACGATGTCAGTAGTGCATATGGGCTTAGAGTGACTGGGGAATGTCAGCGATACAAGAATATTGCTGCCCCCTGACTCTCACCATGGAGGAGGAAGTGGATGTAGCCATTGCCAGTCAGATGCTTGGTTGAGCTGCTTCCAAGGTGGAGTGGCTAGGGCACCTGACCCTGCAGTGTGTGGGTTGACAGGATCGTGGTTTGATTCCCTGCTAGGGAATCTTTTACTTTACAATTTTTTTTTCTTGCCCCTGTGTCCACACCCCCCTCGGAGTTGATCATATTAGTTCTGGGGAGTGTGAGGGGTGCTAGGGGCAAAGCTCCCCACAAAACAAAAGAAGACCTTTTGGGTGTTTCTGCACAGCGTTTGTTGCTGCGCGGTCTTGATGTGTAGGGTTTCGTCTGTGACATTATGACTCCGTGCCTGTTGGAACCTGGTTTCTGGTCATGAAACCTTAACAGTTAAACTCAATTCAGAGTATTTACAAATGGATAGGGTGCACACAGGTGACAGGCAATAACTATTTATTCAGCTTGGGAGGGGGGGACATGATATGGTTCACTTTTCTTTTGCTGTGGTTTAGTTATGTTGAGTTTTTGTCTTCTTTGGATATAGTAATCAGGGTTTTCAGTGTGCCTCATTTGTGTAGTATGTGGGAAGTGCATTCCTGAGACTAGCCATTCTGTAGAATCTTAGAGTTTGAAGAGAATCTGCTAGTCACGCTGTATAAGTTATTGCTCTCTGGTCTAGCCAACATTCTATGACTTGTTTCTTGGCAGTTTCAGCTACCAGGGAAATTGCATGCCTTTTTAAGACTGGTACTAGGGGTTGAAACAAGGGGTCTTTGCTACAAATCTCTGGGTTAAAAAGATCCTTCACTCTAAAGAGTAAGTTGAGATTTTCTTTCATGGAAGACTAGAAGTCCCCATGTAGGGGTATTCCCCCTGTTGGTGTAATAGGCTGTTATTTGGGGTTCCACATTTAACACAGTTAGCATGGGACAGAGCTTCAATTTTCTGGAGTTTCACAGCTGTATAAAACAAATTGTGTGGCACCTTAAACTGTCACATTTTGCGATCTGCTATGGATAAAGAAGCATTTGTATAGTGCCATATTTTGCACCATTCCCAATTTTATGTGTCTATGTTTAGTTCCCTGGACCACTGTCTATCTATTTCAGTTACTGTGCCCAGTGTTTTAATAATTAGTTCATACCTTGATGATACCAAGCTACCACTAGCTCGAGGATTAATGAGGGCAGATTTCCATTCTGAAGCTTCGCACTGTACGGGGTTCTTTTTCCAGGCTGCTGTTATAGCATGTTGCAGTTGCAGATGAAAGAAAATGTCTGACTTTGGGCAGTCTTTAAGTGGTGAAGTGGGATGAAACCTCTGCCTGTGATATCTGTGACTGTTATGATTCCCACTATTAATAGGTTTCTGTTTGATTTTGATATTTTCATTACCCCACATGGAATGTTTTATTTTAGTCTTTGGTAACCGTGTAAGGCCCACTAGGCACAGGTGCCTGTTTTCAGGGGTGACCTGGGAGCACTGGGCAGTTAAGTGACTTGCTCAGAGTCATAAAGTATGCAAGTGGAGGTTGTGAGAATCAAACTTGGGTCTAGTCTGCTGGATGTATCAAGCTCATTCACACTTCATTCCTCTAACCTCTAGGTCATACTGCCAGCCCAAATGGGAGGTACAGATGCAGAAAGAGGGTTTGGAGATTAGGATTATTTTTTTCTGAGATTTGCTTATGTATACTGGAGGGAAGAGTATTTTATGAGGTGAAGAGTGGTCTGGAAGAAACATAGAAACATGATGGCAGAAAAGGACTGTCAGGCCCACCCAGTCTGCCCAGGTTACCTGGACCACTACTAGGACTTAACTGTAACCCCCCCTTTGCCAGCATGCCCCTGTGCCTGTCCCATGCCCCCTTGAACTCTCCCACTTTCCTCTCTCCGACCGCCTCTTCTGGAAGCCTATTCCATTTATCCACCACCCTTTCCGTGAAAAAGTGCTTCCTAATGTTTCCTCTGTACTTCCCCCCCTACAATTTGCAAATCATGGCCTCTTGTCTTTGACTGCCCCCTTAGTTGGAATATGCTCCCTGCTGCCACTTTGGTAATACACTTTAAGTATTTTAATGTTTCAATCATGTCCTCCCTCTCTCGCCTTTGTTCCAGGGAGTACATGTTTAGGATCCTCAGTCTCTCCTCATATGTTAAGTGACTGATTCCCTTAACCATCTTTGTCACCTTCCTCTGGACGCGCTTAACCCTCTCCACATCCTTCTTGAGGTATGGACTCCAGAACTAGACCCCAATACTCCAGATGCAGCCTAACCAGCTGAGTTTACAAGGGTATTAAGGCCTCCCTCCCTCTCTCCTCCTACTAGTGATCTCCCTTCCGATGCTGGCTCTTGTCGCTGCCTTCTCGCAATGTTTTGCTACCTTCAGGTCCTGTGTAATGTTGATACCAAAGTCTCTCTACCATTCAGTTACCTTTAGTGGTTGCCCTTCCATGCAATACACTACTCTCTGATTTTTCCTGCCTAGGTGCATGATCTTGCACTTCAATGTACTGAAAGACAATTGCCACTCTATGGACCATTCCTCCAGTTTCCTCAAATCCCTACACATACTCTAAACCACCTCCTTTGTGTCTACTCTATTACAGACCTTTGTGTCATCCTCAGATAGACACACCCTCCCTTCAAGGCCCTTTGCTATGTCTACTATAAATATATTGAATAGTAGTGGACCCAACACTGACCCTTGGGGAACCCCACTGATGACCCTTCCCTCCCCGAGGGTACCTCATTTATTACCACCCTCTGACTTCTACCCCCCCCAGCCAGTTGTGCATCCACCGTACTACTGTCCGCCCCAGCCCCAGACATCCCAATTTATGCCATAGCCTCCTGTGTGGCACAGAGTTGAATGCCTTCTTGAAACCAAGGTACGCAATGTCCACCGACCCCCCCGATCCACCAACTTGGTGACCCAGTCAAAGAACTCAATCAAGTTTATTTGACAGGATCTGCCCTCTGTGAAACTGTGCTGTCGTTGGTCCAGCAGTCTGTTTGCTTTCTGGTAGCTGGTGATTCTGTTTTTTAGCAGTTTTTCCATGAACTTGTCAACCACAGACGTCAAGCTCTCTGGCCTGTAATTGCTCACCACTCCCTCCCCCCCTTGTGAAGGGGTACCACATTTGCCCATTTCCAGTCACCGGGGACCACCACTGATTCTAAGGACCTGTTGAAGAGGGCAGTCAAAGTAGTTGCCAGCACACCCCTTAGCTCCCTCAACACCCTGGGATGCACCCCATTCAGCCCCATTGCCTTATCTAAGAAAATGGATGATGGTTCATTTTTTGACTAAGAAACGACATCGTTTCAATGTGGGCCAATTCTGGGAGGTATGCCTTTGGGTCAATTTCTTCTGGAAGTTGAAACCAAGTTCATGTTCTTGTCAGTCAAATTGTTATGTAACAGGCTGCTATGTCCAGCAGTTTTACACCCCCATTTCTTGTAAGTGAGCCATCTTCTTATAGGCACATTTAAGTAATTTGTGTGCCCAAATAAACTGATTCATTTTCTCTTGTATCTGTTTGAACCACTTTATTGTGGGAGGCATTTGGTCCATGGACAGAATGATGGTTAACCTGGGCAGGACATTCAACTTGATGGCAGATATCTGGTGTCTTATAGATAATGAAAATTTATGCCATCATTGATGGTTGGTGTCTATGAACATTTCTATGGCTTTCAGGTTTTTAGTTAAAGTGGGACACTGGGTTGACTATAGGGAGGTACCCAAATATTCTGTGGCTTGACCTGCACATTTCTGATTTTGGTGTTGAAGCTGCTGCCACAAGCACAGATGACAGGTAGGCAGAATTTCTGCTTTGCCAGACTTGAGCTTGTTGCCAGAGAAAAGACTAAATTCTTGGATTATGTTGAGAGATTTAGGGATTGGTGGTGCCGTGTCTGACCGAGACAGTAGAACACCTTCAGCATATGCTGTGAATTTGAAGGAACATCCATGAATTCCTTTTATGTCTTGTTCTGGTTATTTTTTTACAAGGGTGCAGTGTGCATATACATATGGGACACAGAAAAGAAAATGAACTAAGTGCCTTAGCTGGGATTTGAACCCAGGCCACTGAGGATACTATTCCATCACAACACCAGCTGTGCCACCAAGGCAACTGGAAACCTGAGACTCCCAGAAACACCTTACTGTTTCCGAAATACATAACCTGGTGCTGCACAGTTTTCAATTGCTTTGGTGGCAAGAGTCTATTTGTGTCCTATAAATATGCACGGTTCTATGTGATAATAGTGCCTGCAAAACGGCGCCAGCAAAAACGAGTACAAATCGCCGAAAATCAAAACAGTGCTGAGCATTATAAAGCACTGCAGAAACAGCAATGGGAGGCCACTTTCTACAAGGGGAGAGGGACATGCGCTTACTTTTTATGTGGGAGCATAGTCCCCCCATGACACCCATACTAATATAATCATCACCTGGGGGGGGGAATGACAATGGGGAAAGGGAAAAACTCAGGAGGGGGGCTACTCCATGTGGGGAACACAAGTCGACAGGGGTAGAACGGGAGATGAACCCCAGAAAAAAAAACCAGTATCCCCCACATCAAGCCTCAAACCCAGGTCCACCTGCCACAGAAGCAGTGACTCAACCCACTGCACCACACAGCCAGCTCAGAACAGGACTGATGAACAAAACCCTATATACTTTAAAATAAGTACTCCCTACAGAAATGAAAGCGCTGAACTCCACATGTGCTTTTAAGAGCACATAGCCCATTTTACATTCACTATTTTCATGTCGCCCAAATTGACTTGCTGAAATTGACTCACTGTATTCACTGCACACTATACCCTTGTAAATAAAAATAATGTATTAACTTGTGCAGCACCAACTGGTCCACTGGGGCAATGGTAACACTTCTGCTTGTGAGCTCAACAAACTGAGTTCGGGGAATAAGCCTGGAGCACTGGAACATTGGCCTGGGGGAGAAGGCTCTAGCATCTGAGCTCTACTCTTCTGGGGAAGGAGGGTCACAACACCCCAGCAAAAGTCTGGCCCCTAGTGTTGGCTGGGGCTCAGTGGGTCAGGGACCGGAGTTGCAGTGGGATTGGTTAACTGGTGGACATCGGCATGTCAGGTGTTAACGTGCACCTAACATTGCCTAGATGTCATTGCATTCCCATTCCACCTGTGAGAAAACACAAGAAAATTACCCCTGGCTGGTTTATATGACACAGCTCTCATCTGCCCTGCTCCTGCTGTCATCTGGCAAACCAGGCTGGGACTCCGGATTAGCATACTCCTTCCCCTTCCCTCTCGGGGGCCCACCTTGATGGGTTACTCACAGTCTCCTGGGGGATCACCGCCTGGCAGATAAAGCCATGGGGGTTGGGGGTCAAAGGACTGGTATGGGGTATATCCCTGCCATACCGCAGGAGCAGAAACAGCTAAAAAAAGAAAATTTGTACAGCACCAGGATGTGCATTTGGGAAAGACTAAGGTGCTTCTAGGAGTACATATATGTAGAGCTGTAGTAGTCCCACAGGTTCAGATATGGGAAGAGGGGACTGCAAAAGCAACACAAAAGCAGATTAGGGTTGATTTCATTTACTTGCTTGAAGCTGCAATCAATGCAGTATTGAGTAAGGGCTGTGGCTGTCTTTTACCACACAGTCTAGAGGCCGAGATGCCATTTTTATTATGTTTGCTTGCACGCATGTGCAGGAAACATAGTGCCATCATCCGAGTATTCGTAGGTGTGGCACCCTGTCTTCCAATACAGTCAGTGTGTTTGCAGGTGCGGCCACAGTTCGCCAATGAATGCTGCAGCTGTTTATGACAGCAGTTGAAAATGCAGTACTGTACAGTTGAAAGGGAGAGCTCCGCTTCAGTGAGCAGTGATAAGATGCGTGCTCATGCGTCACCCCCACACACACACTGTATGGCCAATGGGGTGCCCAGTCCCCTGTTGGCTCCACTGCCCCCCCAAACAGCCTTCCAGATGCCATGCTGGGAGCCCACCCCAGCGTGGCACAAGTCCCGCGTCGTCTAAGGAAACAAAAAAAAAACCTGCAAGAAAAAACCTTCCCTCGCTGACTGTCCTGAAACCCGTTCCCCCATCCGGCACCCACCTCTGTGCACCCTGCCTCCCCACACCCCCTTACCCCACTTACTCCTGAGTTCGGCCACGACGATCTTCGTGGACCAGGAACACGCTCACACTCTTCGGCCGACCATGAACTGGAGGAAATGCCGTAAGCTGTATAATGGAATAAATAGTTTTTTTCAACTTTGATGCATATCTCAGGTATTTTGGGATTTTTCACCAAATTTCAATATGGGGTTTAGACCCCAATTGCTTATTTGTCACCGCTATTTTTGTTAATCAGCCCCAAAGGTGATTTTGTGGTCACTGCGGAACCACCTTCAGGACTGATTTACAAAATGACAGTGTCACAGTTCATGAGGTAGGCCCCAAAAATCCTATGTTGAAAATTCCAGAAAAATCTCAAATGACTGTTTTCCACGAGCATGCGCTGCGCCTGTTCCTACGCATGCTTGTAAGTTCATGAATTTTCAATATTTTCACTCCAGATTTTCAACATTGCCATTTTACCACACCTCCTTATGAGCAGTACAGCTGTCAATGTTCACATCTTGCCCAAAACATGTTTCCGTGCATGTAGCGCACAATGACACAGTCAGTATGCGAAATCAATGTTCGGGACAGATTAAGAAAATCACAATGACACTGTTCATGAGCAGAGGTGTTAAAATTGCTATGTTAAAAATTTGGTGAAAAAGTCCATAAAATGACTGTTATTGCAGTTTCCACGCACCCTCGTAAGTTCATGGATTTCTAATATTTTCAGTCCAGATTTTCACCACTGGCATTTTTCCACACTTCCTTGTGAACAGTACAGCTGTGATTTTTCACACCATGGCCAAAATGTGTTTTCACACTTCCAGCGCAGAAATGCATGGTCGCTGTAGGAAATCACTGTTCAGGACTGATTAAGAAAATCACAGTGACACTGTTCATGAGTGGAGGTTCCAAAATGCCTGTGTTGACAATCTGCTGTAAAAAATCCCCAAACTAATTGCATTATGGGTGTGTGTTGCGCAGTTTCTACACACGCTCGTGACTTCACCAGTTTTTGTAATATTTTCACTGCAGATTTTCAACATTGCCATTTTTTTTTACACATCCTCTTGAACAGTACAACTGTCATTTTTCACACCCTGTTTGAAATGTGTTTTCGCACCTGTGGTAACAAATGCCGCAGTCGCTGTGCAAAATCAGCTTTTGGCTAACAAACTGATATTCCCACTGTTCATAAGGTGGGGGTCACAAAAAGCCCATGTTGAAAATTTGAAGTAAAAATGTCAACGAACGCCTGAGGTGTTAGGGTTTCTGACCATAACACACCACCCTGTAGAGAGTGATAGGTAATCAGAGGTGTGACTTGGAATTCTTGCCTGTAATGCTCATACCATTCCACACCCTGCAGCCAGTGAGAGGCATCAAGGTGTGCCTTGGACTCTTCGGCCCAAAAGTTCACCCCATTCTCGTATACAGCACCCATCTCACCATATTGCCTGATGGAATGGGGTGATCATAAGGGCCAAAGACCCCAAAGCATACCGTGACACTTGTCGGTGTCTGCAGGGTAGGGTGTGGTGAAATGGCGTGGCTGTTATGCCTGATGACCCAAACGCACACCCCAATGCCTGTCAGTCTCTGCAGGGTGGTGGTGGGGTTGGCTTCAGTTCAATACTTCACTGCCATTCCTATTATGCAGCTCTGTAACTCCTACACTACCAATGCCAATGTCAGCAAGCAAACATTCGGCATTGACAAATGCTTGTTACATTATGACTCTGTGCTCATATAGAGGCCCTGTTCAAAATTAAACCAAAGGGTTTTCAAGATCTGCCAGTCACAGTATCCGGGGTGCAGTAGTATATTAAGTTGTATTAAACCAAGTGTAAAGAACAGCTGACAAGATGTTATAATCCAGTAACACTAATCTTTGTTCCTTTTGCGCCTTTGGAGTGTGGGGTCAGTACTTTTGGCATCAGCACCCATTATTTTATTTTTCATTTAAAATGTTTTACCAGGAAAGGTATACTGTGCAAAAACACATTTCCAGATGTGCCTGGGGGAGTGGGGAAGGGATAAAGGGAAGGGATACAAACAGATTTAAACATCATGTGCGGTATAAACTTACACATGTAGTAGTTAAAATTTTACAGAGGGTATAAAGTTTGATATGCAGTGTACATCAGAAGACAAGGAGATACTAGGTCAGCTACAGGAAAAGTTAGTGCAAAACTTAGAGAACACAGCAACAAAACACACATAATCACTCTGACAGATGACAAGGGATAGAGTGATTTCACTTTTAACATTTTTAAGTGCTAACGGTTTATGTGCAACCCAGGGGCCAAAAAATAAGGCGAGGGAGTATGTATTTAGTATGTTTAGATTAGGCACAAGTACAGACAGGAGGGAAAGGTTCCTTAAGAGGGAGGAGAGGATTTTGGGTGAGGCAAAGTGCCGGACAGGCTGGGGGAGGGAGTTCTATATTTTAGGGAAGTGGTAGGAGACAGCTGATTGGCCTGCAGATGAAGATCTGTGAGGAAGATTTAGGGTTAATGAATCTTGGTTTCTAAGGGAGTGATAGGAAGGAGGTTTGGGAGAGATATAGGATGAGAGGGAAGAGAGGAGAGAGTGGAACCAGAATTTAGCAAGGAAGGAGGCACAGTGGATATGTCATCTGTCAGCTAGGGAGGGGAAGGAGGGAGAAAGATTGATAGAGGTTGTAATGATGGGTGCGTGGAGGACTGTTGAGCAAAATGGCAGAAGGTGTAAAATAGAGTGTCCAGCCTGGCTAAGGAAGATTTGAGAGCGGCACAGTAGACTATATCACCACAGACTTGTATCCCCTAGGCGGCGCTACTCTAAGGGCTACTAGCTCTGCCTTGCCTGGCCACAACAAGATTGAGGGGCCTGAGTTCCCAAAATTACTTCAAACTGGTTCTTACCCAAGATATAGCATCTGTACAGTGCCTCCACCCAGAGTATAGCTTTAAATGGGCTAGTTTTAACCTGGTACAACCCTCTGGGATGCTGTACCCACCCACATTAACCACAAATCACCCCAAACATGACCCAATAACATTTCCCCCATTCTTAGCTTCTTATTTCTCCCCCACCCTGGCCTTGGTCAGCCCTCATCCAGCCACCGTCCATTGCCTCCATTCCTCCAGGCCCTCAACCCTGTAACCCTCATGGCTTACCCCCATGGTGGGGCAGCAGGGAACCCTCACCTGCCGACAGGATCCAGTTTTGGGGCGTTACCTCAGGAACAGAGCATGACGGGAATGGCCATCAAGCCACAACAACCAGCCACCAGGGTTTTTTCTCAATTTTTCTTTCCCCTGCGGGAGTCAGGCATACAGTGACGCCTGCAATGGGCTTGCACACTCACCCACACATGGCCCCACCAAGCATCTGCCCTGATCCCTCCCAACTAGTGTTGTGGCAGTGTAGCACTGAGCCCCAGCTTCCGCAAGGGGTCAGGCGTGTGCCAACCAAGGTTACCCCTCCCCGGAGATGGAGAGCTGCTGTTGGATGCTCGATCCATCTCCTTGCTGCTGACCCCCGGTGGCCCGTGCTTGTTCCTGAACATGGGTCGCTGGCATGGCGTGAGGTGTGGCATCCAGTGCCTCAACACTCAGCACCACCCGGCCGGCTAACATTTCCCACATTCAATGCATTTTACCAATTAGAAGCTGGTGTCTAATAATATGCTCACAAAAAGGTATCTGCAAAATAGCAATGAACAGTTTATTTACATGGGGAGGTATAGGATTCATGAAGAGAGGAATAGAGGTTATGCATTGACAAAATTTACATTTGATTTGATTGGTTTAATTTGATTTGGAATGAGATCAACAGTTGCATTTTAAATCACATAGTACTCACATTTCCCACTAACCTCTAGAATAACCACAGCCCTGGCTATCTAACCAGCTGCATTAAATCAGATGTCACAAATATTCATTTAACCCCCACACTGGTACCAGTCCCCATATTTGGTATGAGACCCCACAATCCCAACCTTAACCTGGGTACCCAGTAACCATGGTCTATGTAAAGGTGCAGGCATGAAGAATGGGGCAGCTATATGTGGGCAGGCTAAATTAAGAAGATTAAGGTTTAACTTTGAATAATGAACACTTGGACTACGTACAGTCTCTTTTAAGGGTCCAGGGGAAGCACTGCATTTACTCACGGAAAGCCTTCTGTAAACAGGTTGAAGTTTAATGCTCTTAGCAAGTGGGCAAAATCCCTGAAGGTTAAACTGCAGGGAAGCCAACAGTTAGTACCCCTTTTCTGACTGCAGAGATCTTAAAACTTGACGATGGAAACAACACTTTAACATCCTGAAATCTGTGCCCCTCTTCTGGGCCAAAAGCACATGTGGTGTAACCAGCCGGTTACATTACATTTAGCACATTTACATTTCCTGAACATTCAGCACACTTACACTTTCAGCACATTTATGACTCTGTCCTACAACCATGGGCCATTGTGGCCACCATGGTCCCTCTAGCTTTAGATGCTCAGGTGGGTACTTTCTCTCTAAGGCTAGGGGGACCAGGTTCCTTACGTTCCGTATCACACTAATATACTTTCACTATACTGTGCTTTTAATTTGGCAATTTGACCAGTTACTGCAGTTTTTTTCAAACACAGATCTCAACGTCTCAGTCCCAAGTGGCAATTGCTGGAGTTCACAGCTTCCACAGGATGTTGCGACAATTAAACAAAATCCCTTGCGTCAATCGCTGCCCTTAACAGCTCCAAACAAACAAATACTGGACCTCCCAGGCAAAGTCAAGAAGAGTCTCAGCTCTGAATACTCCTCTTTCAATCCTGTAGGCACTAATCAAATCAGGCAGAATTATATAATTTTTTTAATTATCCTGATGGGAGTTTCTGATTTACATTAGGTCACCATTGTAAATGAGCTACACTCAATGTTTTTTTCAGCCTTATATAATAAACAACCAAAACATACTACAGGTAAGTACCATTTTAGAACTGTGTGATGTAGTTTATGTCTCCCGTTTATCTCTTCTATTGTTGGCACAATGCACCCATGTTCTGTTACAGAACTCTATGGCTGAGAGGCACATACACTAAATCACACAGTTCTAAAATGGTACTTAACACTGGAGTGTAAATCAGAAACACTCACTAGGGTAGCTTAAAAGCCTCTAGAGATGGAACAGTAACAGAACTGGAACCAGCATTTAAAAAAATAGCTTCTACGGAGGAAAATGACTTACAGGTTAAGCGCAATTCTCCTTTAAAAAACACATTTTATGATTATCAGATTCTAGAGAATGAACTGATGTGGCCTGTTATGGTGAAAATTCTAAACCTTCATCTGTCTATTCAATTTCTGATCACCATTCTTGTCTTATAGGGTTCCTTTTTCCCCTATTTGCACACTGCTTTAGCATTTCATTTTTAATTTTAAATAATTAAAAAGGAGCTCTCCTGTTAAAGGAACACTGTCAATCCCATAGGCCTCAAAGTGTCTCTAGTTTAAAACAATTCTTATAACTGGTCACATTGTGTAAAGACTGCTGATGTAGCTGGTAGTTTGATTCTGATTCCTTTTTTCTTTTTAAAAGTGAAAAAGGCTGTTCACCAAACTTGTGTTACCACACAAAATCATGTTAGTTTACAGTAATTAGTCAACTTCCCACTGCATTTTTCCTGGACCTGGAAACACCCCCGACAATGTCTAGCAATTAATTATGCAATGAGGGAAGAGGAGGCTATTGCACTGTGAGTGACTGCACTATTTGGGGCTGTCCCTAATGTTCAGGAAGTATGCAATAAGAGTAGATGAAGGATTTGGAACAAAATAAAATTAGGTATAATTACACCATTAGCACACAATTCGGTTCTATTCAGAAATACGCATCCTTTCTTATTAGAACTGACTTGCATGATAAGCAGATAAAACAACAAGAAACACATTGGGCTGGATATTCAAACTGCGCATTCTGTGGCGCAAGCCCTTGCGCTGCTCAAAAAAGTTGCGCTGGGGTGTGGTCGGGGTGATATTCAATGGAGTTGCGCTATTGAGCAACTCCTTTGAATATCGCCTCCCCACCACAGCCACTGTGCATGGCGCAGTGGAACTTGCGCCACCGCAAGTGGTCAGAGTGGAGTATTCAAGATGCGGTGGTGCAAGTTCCATTGCGCCATGCGCAAATTTCCGATATTCAAAAGGTGACATGCAAATGGGGCCATAATTCATGCAAGGTGTGGGGGGGCCATTTGAATCGACTTGTGGCCTCATTTGCATGCCGTTAGCATGCAGGTGCGCCGATCCCCTATGACTTGTGCCTGGCGCCCTGCCAGGCAGCAGCCGTTGGGGACCGACGCCCCCTGCAGCCCGATCGTGGGCATGAAGTAAATCCCCCCCCCACTGGCCCGATCGCGGGCATAACATTAGTAATGCCCCCCTGACTGGCCCGATTGCGGGCATAACATTAGTAACCCCAGCCCCCCGACTGGCCCGATCGTAGGCAAACAGAACTGAACTCCACCCCACTAGTCCGATCGCGGGCAGAACATAGTTCAACCCCCAAAGACCAATATCCCTGGTGGTCCAGTGGACGCGAAGCCCGATCATGGGCATTAGAGTCAACCCCCAGGTCCAAGTACCCTGGTGATCTAGTGGCCCCACCCACCCACCCACTGAGCCCCACCACCCGCTCTGCCCCGCCAGTCGGGCGGCAGCACCCCACCCACCTGCCGCCCACCGCCTGCCGATTGGCTTGCCGGTAGGGCTGCACGCCCATTGGTTCAGAGTAAGAGCCAATGGGCATGCAGCCCATACCATACAAGGCAGTCCAGATATGTGAATGAATTAGATCACCAGGGTACTTGGACCTGGGGAGGTTGACCTAATGACCGTGATCGGGTTTCACGTCCACTGGACCACCAGGTATATTGGTCTTTGGGGTTGAACTTCGGTTCTGCCCGCGATCGGGCTAGTGGGGTGGGGTTCAGTTCTATTTTGCCCGCTATCGGGCCAGTCGAGGCCGGGTTCTGTTTTGGCTCGCGATCGGGCCAGTGGGGGTTACTAATGTTGTGCCCACGACCGGCAGGTGGGGGTTTCATTTGTATTTTGCCCATGATCGGACCAGTGGGGGTTGTTCAGTTATGTTCTGCCTGTGATCGGGCGATATGGGGTTACTATTATGCCCGCGATCGGGCTGCAGGGGGTCACAGGGAAGAAGTGGAGGGCCACCCACAGGTGGCAGCTGCAGTGTTGCGCCCTGCAATGTGGCAGCTCACCTGTGGGTGGCCCTCGACTTACTCCTTTTTTTTTTGCCTCAAAGTTGTGCAGGTGCAGGTTGGGGGTTGCCTGCAAAACTCTGCACAGCTCGGCTGAATATTGGGCTGTGCAGTTTATGCATGGTTCCTCCCCCCCTCCGGTTGAGCATGCCTTCATTAGCATTGCGCTGTTGCTCAGCATGACTTGGGGGGCACAACTGCCTCCTGCTGAATATCGCAGAATGGCGCAATTTTGGACTTGCGCAGGTGCAACCCTATTGCGCATGGCGCAACCCTTTTGAATATCCAGCCCTATGAATTTTAGGAAATGTAACCAATCACACAATGTGGGTTTTCAGTTAAAAATAATATGATGCAAAAAGGGCTAACAGTGTCCCTCTAAAAAAAGAAAATAACCTACAAAAAAACAGGGGCTAGGGGGTGACTTGACACAAAAAGCACACCCACCATAGTGGCTCACACAGTGCATGTTAGGCTAGTGTCCGCTTGTGACAGCCCAGAACTAGTTGTTTTTATTTGTTAATATAGTGAATTAACACCTTTGAGCTATAAGCTCTTTACATAGGTTCCACATCAGAGGAATAATATACAGGGGAGAACTATACATAGTTGGCACAAGGAAAACACAATAAATTCAACAGTTACAAAGGATATGTCACATTCAGAGCAATAGGAAGCTAAACAAACAATGCAACGTGCAGTGAGTGCCGAGGGCACATAATAAAAAGGTACAAAGGATCTGTCACATTTGGAGCAAGAGAGAGAGAGATAACACATATGGCATTGTAAGTGTGTACCACGGGCACACTTATGGGTAAGGGGAGAGATACAGCCCATAGGGCCAAGTCAAAGGAAGACACTCAGCAGCTGTCCACTCTTTCTAGGCTTTGATCAAAACTTAGGGTGCAGACAGAACAGTTCCGAACAGTTCTCAGTTTTCTAGGGCTTTGCTGCCCCATTAAGCTTTCTCTTTAGTTGCACTTGCAGGTGAAAGTTTACTCACTAAGGCATCATCGCGGAAATGGAGTTCCCTTGTCTGAGGTTCCTGAAGACATCAGCACTCTCACTATTGAGGCAGGTTCAGTTCTCTCACAGCTGGCTTGGCATCAAGTTGCAGGACCCATGTTTTTCCCAGACGTGGAAAGGGTTTGGCTATGTCTCATGGATGACATTGTTTTGGCAACCCTCAGGCTAGCAGGTTTTGCTCTAAACAGTCTCCTTTTTGGCAGAGGAAAACAGCCTCCTCCCCTGTGGAGGGCTTGCACTGGATCACTACGTCCATTTGGTTTGCTGAGGGCCTGAGCCTCCACCCCTGTGGGCGCTCTTGCTAGAATATGAAAAATCTGCTGAAACACTGGCTTTTATGGGTCTCTCCTGAGGCTCCCTATTGGCTGAAGCTATTGGTTGCTTTGGCTGTGATTGGCCGGAAGGCTTGTCAATCACCAAAATGAAATATTCATGAATCTCCCTCGATGTACAATTGGTTTTGTGTTTTGGTGCCTGAATTTAGGTCCCTGCAGTTCCCCAGAAGCACTTGAAAGTTTCCCATGAGCTTTGGCAAAAATTCCCACAAGTCCTGGCTTAAAAATCCAGCTTTCTGATTGGCTGTTGCTGCTCTGTAATGGCTGCTAAACACACAGTCTCTTAAGCAGATTTAACACAGTCCCAAGTAAAGTCCTGGTGCAGACAGCATAATTAATATATTTGCCCACTTGCCCCACAGCTTAATAGCCACATGTGTGTCCTTTTAGTCACTGCCCAGCTTCAGCTGTTTGTTTTAGTCCACAGCCTGTTGCTGCTGCTGATATTTACCGTCCCTTGTTTGCAGCAGACAGGCTGTCCATCTGAGTCCCAATATCACACTGGTGCAGCCAGGATTGTTATTTTATTTATTTAAACCTTTTTTCCCCTCTTTTTAACAGTTATTCCAGATGTCCATGGTAACTGCTGCTATAGATGTATTTACAATTTGTTTTTCATGCAGCAGCTGCCTAAATATACAGTTCCCCGAGGGCAGACAGACCCTCATTAATATTTACTAGGATTGGGGCTCGGGCTCATTAATATTCATGCGCCCCAATCACAAACACTTTGTTGATCCCTTTATTTATTTTTATTAGTGGGCTGTCATGGCCCTTGTTTTGGTCACCAGTCCCCACTCTGGCCAGCACAGGGACCGGGACCATCGAACACTCTCCTGCTTGACTGCAAACCGAGTGATCGGGAGATCAAAGGCACAGCCTTGCGCATACACGATCTCTGCGGCACTGGAGTACCAAAATGAACTGTGGGGAAGCATGGCTTAGTTTCTTGAGCCCGGATTGGGCTGAATTCACACGGGAGTTGTTTTTGGGGGCACCAAGAGCATGAAAGGACTTGGGAGAACACCAAAGAAAAAAGGCGGGCATTTGGGAGGCATTTGGAGGAGAAGCAGAATGAGAAAAACAGGCACAGGATAAGCCGCCAAACTGAGAGGGGGGAAGGGTTACAGTCAAAAATGGGGAGTATCATTTTCTGGATCAGAGCATGGTAAGCCAGCAGTGGGATGTAACCACAGTTTCTATAAAGGGCATCCAGTCTGGGATGCAACTTTTTGTGGATGCCATCGATGTGTCCAGAGAATTGAAGGTTCTGGTCAAGCCAGACCCCTGGATAGCGAAATGAGGAGGTGCCCTCGAACAAAGTCCTATCATGAGTGTGGAAGGAGGATGGGGATGTGAGCCAAGAGAGTCTCTGCCTGGTGCCAAAGGTCATGGAGACTGTCATCTTGGCATTCAGGAATAGCTTATTTCAGGGAAACCAGTGCTGAATGTTATCAAAATCAGCCTGGAGTCTAGATGCTACATTATATGAGGAGGGTCCAGATGTATAGAAGACAGTATCGTCAGCATACATATGGATGGAGGTGGTAAGACAGGCAGAGGGTAGGTCATTTAAGAAGACAGAAAATAACAGGGGGCCGAGTACTGATACCCACACCCATAGGCTGCAGCATGCGGGCATAGCGGCCATGGTGTCTACAGAGGGGAAAAAAGAGGCATTTCTTTGAGTGGGGCATATTTGGCTGCCTGAACCGAGGGAAAGATTTCTTCTGTACATCAGACTTAAGCCATCGTGGCAAGGTATGCCAAGTGAAACTGAACCCTAGCTTTGTGCAATTCCAAATTAATCTACTTGTAATTATCTCTTTAGTCCCATACTTCCTTACTAATGGCATTGTAGAGCTTCAATTGGGAGCTTTTAAATACAATATTAGGTAATCCTCTGGCTTGTCTCTGAATGTGAACTCTTTCCTGAAATTTCAGAAATCATATTGTAATAAGCCGCAGAGCCAGCCTCTCTTGGAGTGAGTGATGCACTCATTCAAGAGTGTAGTCCTGTTTATGGAGGGGGGGGGCAACATTGGTTGACCAGGGGCAAGCTGCAGGACAGTTGTGCAGCATCAGTAGTCAGTAGCAGAGATCCACTGGATGTTTGCCCAGGGGGCTGACAGAGTCATGGTGGGCAGGACAGGAATCATGGAGGGCAGGATGGATCAGGATGGGGGGTAGCAACAGACCACTGATGAGGACCGTGTATGGCCACCACCATGACAGTGCAGGGTGGGGTGTGCAGTCAAATGACTAGCACCACGGGGGAGGGGCCTGAGGGGACTACCTGCCACAGTGGGGTCTGTCGAATGTTCCATTGGTGGTCTGCCAAGTGTTTGGGTGCTATGTGGGCATGGAATACCACATTTGACCATCCACAACAGGGGGCACAGGTTCACCTCTCACCCAGCAACAGCTCCAGGGGTGGCACATGGGCTCTTGCTGGTCTAAATCCTTGTGAGCCCTGCACCCTTTGGGGGTATCGGTGAATCCCAAAGTAGGGGATGGTGCAGCATCATTGTGACACAAGCCCCCATCTGCCATGGGGCAGCTATGTGTCTGTGACAAGCACAGCACAAGCAGAGTGCAAGCTCAGCTGGTACAGGTGGTTCCCCAACTGGTGTCTGCTGCGTTAGAAAATTGGGAATGATGCAAGGTGTGGCACAGTGAGCTCCTTGTGTCTTTTCTCTTTGATGCAAGCATCTTGCATGATTCCCGATGCTTTGAAAATTGGGCTCCCTGTCTTGATCATAATGTCTGATCATGAAAAGACATCATTGCAAATTTAGGGTCGAAATGCTGAAGCTCACTGAAAATGAGATATTGCCTCTTAGCTGACTTATCCTGGGTAAATACAATCTAACAATGTGTAACAGCATGACACCACTGAAAATGAGATATTGCCTCTCAGATGGCTTATCCTGGGTAAATACAATCTAACAATGTGTAACAGCATGACACCACTGAAAATGAGATATTGCCTCTCATCTGGTCTATTCTGAGAAAATGTATAGTACAAATGTGTAAAGGCAGGACCCCAGTACAGCAGAGCTACCACTGAACTGTGCATCTATGCTGCTCTATCCTGGGAAAAACACACAGTAAAAGTTGGACCCCATTGAAAATGGAACTTGCCTTTCAGCTGGCTTTCCTGGATAAAATACAGTGTAACAAGCATTTGTCAATGCTGAATGGTTGCTTGCTGGCATTGGCAGTGGTAGTGCAGAAGTTACAGAGCTGCATAATAGGAATGGCAGTGAAGTATTGAACTGAAGCCAACCCCACCACCACCCTGCAGAGAGTGACAGGCATTGGGGTGTGCGTTTGGGTCATCAGACATAACGGCCACGCCATTTCACCACGCTCCACCCTGCAGACACTGACAAGTGTCACAGTGTTCCTTGGGGTGTTTGGCCCTTATGCGTACCCCATTTCATTAGGAAATACGGTGAGATGGAGGTATATAGAAGAATGGGGTGAACTTTTAAATAAGAGTCCAAGGCATACCTCGATGCCTCTCACTAGCTGCAGGATGTGGAATGGTATGAGCCTTACAGGCAAGAATCCCAAGTCACACCCCGATGCCTGACATTCTGTACAGGGTTGGGCGTTATGGTTGGAAACCCTAATAGCTCAGGCATTCGTTGGTATTTTCACTCCAAATTTTCAACATGTTTTTTTTGTGACCCCACCTAATGAATAGGGGGAATATCAGTTTGTTAGCCGAAAGCTGCTTATGCACAGCGACTACGGTATTTAGCACCACAGGTGCAAACACATTCCGAACAGGATGTAAAAACCACAGCTACACTGTTCATGGGGAGGTGTAAAATGGCAATGTTGCAAATCTGCAGTAAAATATTTAAAAAATGGTGAAGTCATGAGCGTATATAGAAACTTGTGCACCATAATTTAATATAATTAGGTTGGGGATTTTACAGCAGATTGTCAACTCAGGCATTTTGGTGCCTCCGATCATGAACAGTGTCACTGTGATTTTCTTTATCTGTGCCGAACAATGATTTCCCACAGCGACCACGGATCTCTGCGCTGAAAGTGTGAAAACACACTTCAGCCATGTTGTGAAAAATGACAGCTGTACTGTTCATAAGGAAGTGTGGAAAAATGCCACTGGTGAAAATCTGGACTGAAAATATTACAGTCATGAACTTACGAGGGTGCATGGAAACTGCGCAATGCTCACTCGTAACACAGTCATTTTATGGACTTTTGTCACCAAATTTTCAACATAGCCATTTTAAGACCTCTGCTCATGAACAGTGTAACTGTAATTTTCTTAATCTGTTCTAAACATTGCTTTCGCACACCAACAGAACCATTGTGTGCTACATTAGCGAAAACACATTTTGGGCGACATATGAAAAATGGCAGCTGTACTGTTCATAAGGAAGTGTAATAAATGGCAATGTTGAAAATCTGGAGTGAAAATATTAAATTCAAGAACTTACAAGCATGCTAGAACTGTGCAACTCAAGGCCAGAAACAGCGTCATTTTTAGAATTTTACTCAAATTTTCAACATAGCCATTTTAAGACCTCTGCTCATGAACAGTGTCACTGTGATTTTCTTAATATGTCCCATACATTGATTTTGCACGTCGAGTGCGCCATTGTGCGCTACATGGGCGGAAACACATTTTGGGCAAGATGTGAAAAATGACAGCTGTACTGCTCATAAGGAGGTGTGGTAAAATGGTAATGTTGAAAATCTGGAGTGAAAATATTGGAAAATCATGGTAACTTACGAGCGATGTAGGAAGTGCAAGAATGCACGCTTGTAAACAGTCATTTGTAGGAATTTTTCACCAAATTTTCAACATAGCCATTTTAAGACCTCTGCTCAAGAACAGTGTCACTGTGATTTTCTTAATTTGTCCCGTACATTGATTTCGCACACCGACTGCGCCATTGTGCGCTACATGGGCGGAAACACATTTTGGGTGAGATGTGAAAAATGACAGCTGTACTACTCATAAGAAGGTGTGGTAAAATGGCAATGTTGAAAATCTGGAGTGAAAATATTGAGAATTCAGCGAACTTACGAGCCTGCGTAGGAACTGCACAAAGCACGCTCGTAAAACAGTCATGTTTTGGAATTTTTGCACTAAATTTTCAACATGGGGTTTTTGGGACACCTTCTCATGAATGATGTCACTGTCATGGCATTATTCAGGCCCAAAAGGTGATTTTGTGCAGTGACTGTGAAATCACCCGTTGGGCCCGAATAACGCCATGACAGTGACATCATTCATGAGAAGGGGTCCCAAAAACCCCATGTTGAAAATTTGGTGCAAAAATTCCAAAAAATGCCTGAGATATGCAACAAAGTTCAAAAAACCCTATCTGGCCTATTATACAGCTTACTGGCATTTCCTCAGTTCACGGTCGGCTTTGAAGAGTGCAGACATGTTCCCGGTCCAGCGAAGATCATCGCGCCGAACTCCGGAGGTAAGTATGGGGTGATGGGGGGTGTGGGGAGGCAGGGTGTGCAGTGGGTGGGTGCGGGTTGTGGGAGGGGTGGGAGAAGCGCCGTGGGACCGTTTTTATTTTGCAGGTAAAAAGACAATGTGGGACGCTTGCCACGCTAGGTGGGCTCCCAGCATGGCACAAGGACAGCTGGGGGCCGTGGAGCCGACGGGGATTGGGCACCCCATCGTCCATATGATCAGTTGCCATGCTGGGGTGGGTTCCCAGCATGGCACCCAGTACCGGAGGGGTGAGGATAGTGGAGCCAACGGGGATTGGGCACCCCGCTGGTTATTCTATGAGTTGCCACGCTGGGGTGGCACCCAACGTGGCATGTGGAAGGCTTGGGGGGGACCACAGCACAAGCCAATGGGGGATTGGGCACCCCCATCTGCTATACGTGTGTGCAGGGGGGACAGCACACAGTGTGCATGCATTTCTGTGTGTGTGTGTGTGTGTGTGTGTGTGTGTGTGTGTGTGTAGGGGGAGCTGCGCATGAGCAGGCGATATCTTATCGCTGCTCACTGAAGCGTAGCTCCCCCTTTCAACTGTACGCCACTGCATTTTGGAGCTTGTCATAGACAGCTCCAGCATGCATTGGAGGACAGGGGCCACGCCTGCCAACACACTGACTGAATTGGAAGAGGGGGTTACACACCTCCGAAATCTTGGATGGTGGCACTATGTTTCTTGCACATGCATGCAAGCAAACATAAAAACTGGGAAAACCAGGACCCCACTGAAAACAAATATCACATCTGAGTTGTGCTATCCTGGGTAAATATAGTACAAAAATGTGCCACAGCAGACTCCATTGAAAATGAGATATTGCATCTCAGCTGGGTTATCCTGGGTAAATATATTGTACAACTGTGTAAAAACAGGACCCTGCAGCAGACTCCTACTGAAAAGGAAATGTTGAATCTAAGATGATCAGTCCAGGAAAAATACATTGTAAAAGCAGAATTTCACTAAAAATGAGATATTGCATATTTTTTAACATATTAAATGTTATCAGATTTCCAAATATACAGTACTTAAACACATCTCATATTATGACAAAACTGGCAATTATACGTCCTTATTATCATATTTAATAAAAATAGCCCTACAAGGTAATATGTTTTAATCGCTACATAAGTACATACAGAAGGTATTCTTCACATCACAACTAAAGCTATTAGGGAAGGTCTATCCTGTTCATTTTAGAAACAACAGAATTTTTTAAATTCAAGGAAGGGCAACCAGACTATTTGGAAAAAATCTACTGCGTCATTAACTGAATAACATCCTCTCACTGTTAGCAAGAAATGACATTTGATTGTATCATTCTCTCAGGGAGGGTGAGAATTAATTTCTCCAATTTCTTAAGAGACTGCGTTTTATACTTAGTGCTGCACGATGAACGTATATTTTTTGGTACACATCAAGGTTAGAGTGGCATGGAAAAATTCCAAGGAAAAACACGGTAGGTGAGAACGGAACATCAGTCTCAGTGATTTTTGAACACAAGTTATGAACACTATGCCACATTTTTTTGAAATCTTTGGGCACGCCCATAACACGTGTGCCAACCAAACCTTCGTCTACCTGGTTATACCTCCAGCAGTTAAAAGTATTGGAATACCCCAATTTTTAAATAGTCTAGCCAGGGATGAATAATATCAGTGCAAAACGTTGAATTGTAGGAGCCTACCTTGGAGTTCTTTGAAACTTCAACTTGCCAAATTCCCAGTTGATCCTCAGTCTGTTGCTGTCATTCTGATTTGCAGCTCTTCTTCCCAACATTCTTTGGATTTGGAAGCTAGAGCTATAGATGATGCAGAGTTAGTTGGGATTTTATATATTAGACCTGCTCCTTCCTAAGAAATGCAAGTTTCAACAGCTGGTTTCACTCCTCACATTTAGGCAGTGTGTATTCCTTTGTTAAGACACGTTTACAAAGAATGTAAGTTGCAAGTAACAGTAAAACTGGGATTTACGTATGCCATATTTCTTTTGGACTTCCTTGAAATATAATAAGAAGCCACTACCTCGATCTATGACAACACTAATCTTTACAATGCTTACCTTAACCCAGTCTGGGGTGGACAGAATTTTGTTGCCATAAGCCAGCAGAGGATTGGACCAGATTGGCATGAACGCTAGTGGTAATTTATCTGGGTTAATAATGGGATTAACTTTTTTAAGGGTTTTAGCAGAGCCTAGTATGGAGGGGCTGTCCTTTACTTGTAAGTTGGGGTGTAGAACCATGAGGTCTGATAAACTGTGAGGTTTTAATAAATGTTGTTCTATAGATAACCAGAGTGGCTGTAAGAGAATGGTGTCAGGTGGGTTCTGTATATTGGGCATAATCTTCTTTAGGACAAAGGTATACTGATATCTTTCCTGCCATGGGAGAGCAAAACCACAGAACTCTTGTGGGGCCCACCGTTTAGTGATACCCAGTCTTGGTGGTTTTCTGTCTCAGAGGATGTTCTTAGTAATCCTATCCAGTTGTTTGAAGAGTTTTGTTTATCTAGTAGAATTGGCAGATATTGAAAGAGAGAAAATTGTCCAGGGCTACATTCATTTTATAACATTAGTCTTACCCCCAAAGAGACAGATTAATTTTGGTCCACCAAGCTAGGTATAATTTTATGTCTTTCATCAGAGGGGATAAATTTAGTTCTGTAATTTGTTTAGTGTTGTAATTTGCAGACCAAGATAAATAATATCTTTGTAAAATCAGTTTTTAAACTACTATAAATTCTAAATCACCCATTATGGCCTCTGTTAAATGCTTATGGAGGACTTAGGTTTTTCCCAATTGATTGTAAGGCCTGAGATCTAGGTAACTTCAAAGTCAGTAAGAACTAGATGGAGACTTTGACAAGATTGAGCAGGCTTGGTAAGCATTAAGAGTAGATCATCTGCACATGCAAATGCCTTATGATTCTGTTTTCCAGGTATCATCCCATGAATTCCTGGATGGTCATTAATAGTTCTAATTAGAGGCTTGAAGGCTATAATGTATAAATAAGGAGATAGTGGGCATCCCTGTCTAGTATCACAGGGCAAATTAAATGGGATCAATAAAATGCAATTAGTGATCACTTGCACTGCTGGATTTTTATAAATAGTGGCCACCCATGAGCTGAATTCTTTTCCACAACTGAATTCAGTGAGGGTTCTTAACATTTAGTCCCACTTGATAAAGTTAAGTGATTTAAAGATATCTAATGAGAGTGCAGTATATGATTCTTTTTGTTTATTAGCCCACCACACAAGGTTGAGCAGATGGCATACGTAGTCTGCTCCACACCTGTTTTGGTTGAAAATCATGTGTTCTTTGCCTATTAGTTTCATGATAAAAATGTACCATTTTAGCCACAGTTTTGGTCAATATTTTATGGTCCATATTCATTAATGGAACAGGTCTGTAGCTTAAACACTCTAAGGAGTCCTTACCTTTTTTTAGGGATAAGAGTGATAAACACAGCTTTCATTTTGGCAGGAAGTGACTTGTTGGTGCAGGTCTCCAACAGAGTGTTGTGTTACATGGGGGTGAGTACAGGAGCAAAGGTTTTATAATATTCACCCGAACAGTCATGGGGTTTTACTGGTTGGTAGTTCTTTCCCAGCTTATTAAAGTTCTGCTAAAGTTACATCTTTTCCTAGGTGTTCTTTGTCTTAAAGGGGAAGTGGAGGTAAAATACGTAGAAACATAGACTTTGATGGCATATAAGGACTGCTTAGCCCACCTAGTCTCCCCATTTCCCTACCTACCGGATAAGCTGCAGATCCTAGTTAACCAACAGCCTATGTCTTCCTACCCCAACAAGAATTGACTTATATCTGTCCAATGCATTCTTGAATTCTCCCACAGTTTTAGACCCCACAACCTCCTCAGGAAGGTGGTTCCATGCATCCACCACTCTCTCTGTGAAAAAATACTTCCTCGCATTGCCCCTGAGCTGTCCCCTCTCTGTCTTCAAATTGTGTCCTCTTGTTCTTCCACATCTCTTTTTCTGAAAGATGTTACCCTCTTGGACTTTGTTGATTCCACTGAGGTACTTAAAAGTTTCTATCATGTCCCCCCTCTCCCTCCTTTCCTCAAGGGTATACATATTAGGCTCCTTTAGTAACTCCTCATATGGCTTCTCTTGCAGACCCTACACCATTTTAGTTGCCCTCCTCTGGACTACCTCCATCCTTTTTATGTCCTTCCGGAGATGGGGTCTCTAGAACTGGACGCAGTACTCCAGATGGGGTCTCACCAACTGTCTGTACAGAGGGATGACAACTTCCTGTTTTCTGCTGGTGATGCCTCTCTCTATACATCCCAGTATCCCCCCAGCCTACTCTACTGCCTTCTCACATTGCTTGCCAACCTTAAGGTCATCTGATATGATTACCCCCAGGTCCCTTTCCATTTTTGTTGTTGTTACTACCTTCCCCCCAATGTGTACTCTTCCCCTGGGTTCTTGTTTCCCAGGTGCATTATTTTGCACTTCTTTGCATTGAATCCTAGCTGCCATACTTCTGACCATTCCTCCAACCTTGCCAGTCCCTTCTCATCCTTTCCACACCTCCTTGTGTATCAACCCTGTTGCAGATCTTTGTGTCATCTGCAGAGGCATACTTTTCTTTCCAGTCCCTCTGCAATGTCACTTATAAAGACATTAAACAGGCTGGACCCAGTACTGAACCTTGCGGCACCCCACTAGTAACCCCCTTTCTTCAGAGTGGACTCCGTTTACTATTACCTTCTGTGTCCTGTTATCTAGCTAATGTTTTATCCAGGCTACCACCCTGGGACCCACTCCCAGGCTGGCTAATTTGTTTATTAATCTTTAATGTGGGACTGTGTCAGATACCTTGCTAAAGTCTAGGTAGGCCATGTCCACAGCCTCTCCCTGGTCTACCACTTTGGTCACCCAGTCAAAGAAATCAATTAGATTCATCTGACATGACCTTCTCACTGTGAATCCATGATACCTTGGGTCCTGTGCCCCACTGGCCTCTAGGTACTCAACAATTATTTTCTTCAGAAGTGATTCCATCATTCTTCCAATCACTGAGGTTAAACTAACAGGTCTGTAGTTTTCTGCTTCTGCCCTGCTCCCACTTTTGTGAAGTGGAATAACATCTGCCCTCCTCCAGTCCTCAGGTACCACACCATCCTCCCATGATTTGTTAAAAAGGGTAGTCAGTGGTGTCACAATTTCTCCCCTTAATTCTTTTAGAATTCTGGAGTGAATCCCGTCAGGCCCAATAGCTTTGTCCACCTTCAATTTTAAGAGTTCTTACAGAACCCTTTTGTCTGTGAAAGGACTGGGATCGACCCCGCCTCCCCCCCCATCCAGAATGTTTCTGTTAATTGGATTAGGTACCTCCCCCCTCCTCTGTTGTGAATACTGAGCAGAAGTATTCATCAGTATCCCTGCTTTTTCACTGTCCCTCTTTGCCCACCCACTGTCCATTCTATTCAGCCTCTCTATCCCTCCCTTTGTCTTTCTATGCTCCCTAATGTACCTATAAAAGGTTTTATCCCCCTTCTTAACCAAGTTGGCTATCTTTTCCTCAGTTTGGGCCTTGCTATTCTGACTGCCTTCCCTGCTTCCTTCTGCCTTAACTGGTACAGTTCTCTGTCCTGCTCCTTCTGTGCTTCCTTATACTTCCTAAATGCTATCTTTTTCTTCCTAACCTTTTCTACCACCTCTTTTGAGAACCATAATGGCTTTTTCTTTCATTTTGATTTGTTCATTTGCTTCACACAAAGGCTTGTTGCCTCTGTGTGGCAGTTTTGATGTTTCCCCATTGTCGCTCTACCCCTCCTTCTTTCCTGTTTACTACTGCTTTTCTAAGACAATCTCCCATTTTGACAAAGTCAGCCCTCCTGAAGTCCAGTACCCTCACTTTTGTATGGCTTGACTCTGCAACTGAGTTTATCGTGAACCACACTGTTTGGTGGTCACTTGTTCCCAGATGACTTCCCACTTCTAGATCTTAGATCCTCTCACTGTCCCCATTTGAGAGTACAGGGTTTAAGATTGCTCCCTTCTGAGTGGGTTCCAACACTAGCAGTCTGAAGCATGCCCCCTATAGGGCATCACGAATGGCCCTGCTCTTGGATGTGGCTGCAGCAAAGGTGCTCCAGTTAACATCTGGCATATTCAGGTCTCCCATCAACAACATCTCCCCTTTCTCTGCCATCCCAAGGATGCCTTCTATCATATGTGCGGATTGTGGTGCCAGTTCCAGTCTCAAATGTGACCCACAGTGCCTCCTTTTCTCCCTGTTTACTCTTTTGTTCTGTTGCTTTTATCCTTTCCCTTACATAGAGAGCTACTCCTCCCCCTTTTCTACCCTCCCTGTCTCTCCTGTAGGTTGTGTACCCTGGTATGTTAACATCCCAGTCATGGTTCTCTGTGTACCATGTTTTTGTGACTGCCACAATATCCAGGCATCCCTCTTCCATCAAAGCCACCAGTTCAGGAAGCTTGTTGCCCAGACTACGGGCATTGGTACTCATTACCCTCCATTTCTTGAGGGCCTTACCCCTTTTAGCCCCATCCCTGTCCTTACTGCCTTTGTTGTTTTCTCCATTTATCTCTGCCTTTCTTCCTATCAATGTCTCTATCTTGGTGTTTACCTTACTAACTACTCTGATTTTGGGGGTGGGGCTAGGATTTCCCTGCTCCTTTACAGTGCCTCCCTGTTGGCTAGCTTAAATTCTTAAAAGAGTTTATCTAAACAGTTAAGGGATGGTTTCCCTTGTTTAGAATATATATATTGCTGTAACATTTTTGGAATTCCTTATTTATGTCTTTGTTGTTATTTATAGCTTGACCAGATTTGCTTTTGATGCCGGGAATTCAATTTTGCTGTTGAATTCTTTTCAGCCTGAAAGCTAAAAGCTTACCTGATTTTTCATCTGCTTCCCAATACTTTTGTTTAGCCTTAAACATTGTGTATTTGGCTTTCCTGGATAGAATTATATTATCAAACTTAACAGTTGGAATTTTTGCAACAGTCCCCTGTATGGTGTCTTAGAGTTTTTGGACTGGTTTTTCCACATATTTCAGTTCCTTTTTTTTTAATAGTATCCTTCTTCCTGTTTTTATGGCTGCAGTTGGCATAGCCCTGTAGCTGTATTGCGAGCATAGACAAAAGGACGATTACCAGAATACTGACCACACTTTTAAATAGTGGAAGTGAATAGCAATCACCATGCGTTCTCCACACTATTTAAAGATCCTGTGCAAAGGTTTTTATATATTGTTAATAAAAGTTTGAAAAAGCTTGAATTCAAGTTCTTGTGTCATTACACAGATTACACAGACATTTGCTGGCAGAAAAGAACCATATGGCCCATCTAGTCTGCCCTTACATCCTCCCCTGTTCCCTCCCACCCCACTTTTTATACTGCCATCCCCTTTCTCAACTCCTTACGTCTGTCCCACGCTCTCTTGATGCCCTCCACCATTTTGGCTCCCACTACCTCCCCCGGCAGTCTGTTCCTGGCTTCCACTGCTCTCTCCGTGAAGAACTGCCATTTGACATTGCCTCTGTGTCTCCCGCCTTCTAATTTGAGGCCATGTCCTCTCGGGTTTGCTCCCTTCTTTATTTTGAAGGAACTTCCTTCCTTCACCCTGTTTATTTCCCTCAAGTACTTAAAAGTCTCCGTCATGTCCACCCTCTCCCTCCTAGTCTCTAGTGGGTACAGATTCAGCTCTCTTAATCTTTGCTCATATGGTGTATCCCGCATCCCTCATACCATCTTGGTCGCTCTTCTCTGCACCCTCTCCATCATCTCAATATCCCTGTGGCAGTCTCCAGAACTGCACTCCATAATCCAGGTGCAGCCTTACCATAGTTCTGTACAATGGCATTAGCACTTCCCTCCTTCTATTAGTAAAGCCCCTTGCAATGCAGGCCAACATGCCATTCACCTTACCCACTGCCTTGCTGCACTGGTTCCCCACCTTAAGATTCCTTGATACCATGATCCCCAGGTCCCTTTCCTGTTCCTTTTCCTTGATTTCCTCCCCTTCCCAGGAAATAAGTTGCCCTTGTATTCTTCCACTCCAGGTGCATCACTGCACACTTCCCTGCATTAAATTTTAGTTGCCAGGTTTCTGACCACTTCTCCAGGTCCCGCCTCATGGCCTCCACTTCCCCTTGTGAATCTACTCTATTGCAGACCTTTGTATCATCCGTGAACAGGCATACCCAGCCCTCCAAACCTTCTGCTAGGTCACTAATATAGACATTAAAGAGTAGTGGTCCCAGCACTGACCACTGTGGCACCCCGCTGATCACTGCCTGTTCCCTGGAATGTGTCCCATTTACCACCACTGTTTGTTGCCTTTCCATCAGCTAGTTCTCCACCCACTTAGTGATTTTGTGGCCCACACCCAGGCAGTCCAGCTTATTCACGAGCCTTCTATGCGGAACAGTGTTGAAGGCCTTACTGAAATCCGGATAGGCCACATTCACCACTCCTCTCTGGTCCACTATCTGTGTCACCCAATTGAAAAACTCTATCAGGTTAGTCTGGCAGGACCTACTCTTAGTGAAGCCATGCTGCCTTTCATCCTGCAGACCATTGGCCTCCAGGAATTCTACCAGTCTTGTCTTTAGTAATGTTTCCATTATCTTCCCCACCACCGAGTTGAGACTAACAGGGTGCTAGGTTTTGATCTCGTCCTTTCTTTCTCCCTTGTGTAGTGCAACCACCTCCACCCTTTTCAAGTTCCCCAGCACCACACCTGTGTCCAAGGACAAGTTAAACAGTCTTGCCAAATGTGGTGCCAGTAACTCCCTCAGCTCCATGAGTACCCTTAGGTGTAGGCTTTCAGGCCCCGTTGACTTATTTACCCTAAGTCTACCCAGTTCTTCACTTACTCTATCAGCCGTGAACATGATAGAATCCATTTGCCTGTGGTTTTCTCCCCTTTCCTTCCTGTTCTGGCCCACTGCCCTCTCCCTCCTGTGTGAAGCTTGAACAGAAGTAGCTGTTTAAGGCCTCTGCTTTTTCCAAATCTCCCTCCATCATAGTTCCGCCCCGTAATCTCCCAGTTCCTCGCTGTGCCTTCCTTCTTTCTCCCACATACCTAAAAAAGTTTTACCCACCCTCCTGGCCTGTTTTGCTATCCTCTCCTCTGTGAGCCCTCTTTATATTTTGCCCTGCCTCCCTCCTCTTTTCCCTGTAGACCTCCCCATCCTCAGTCTTTTCTGTTACCCTGTACTGCCTGAAAGCCCTGGCTTTCTCCCTAACCACCTTCACCAACTTTCTAGTAAACCAAAGTGGTCTCCTCTTTCTTCTGTTCTTCCTGACTCTCCTGATGCATGTATCTGTGGCTTTCAGCACTCCTCCCTTAATGGCTGGACATAATTCCTCAACCTCCTTTATGTCCCCCAACCTTGACATTTCTTCACCAAATACCCTCTGCATCCTGCCAAAGTCTGCCTTCCCGAAGTCCATTAATCTGGTTCTCATCTTATTTATTTCCCTGCCCGTTCTTACCTTGAATCTGACTGCTCTGTGGTCACTTGTTCCTAATTCTTCCCCCACCTCCATCTCTTCCACACTGTCTCCATTTGTGAGGACTACATCCAATAGGTTCTCACCCCTAGTGGGCTCCTTGACCTGTTGCTGCAGAAATATGCCCTGTAGTGCCTCTAAGATGCCCTTGCTCCTAGCTGATACTGCTGTTTGGACCTCTCAATTGATGTCAGGGAGGTTTAGGTCCGCTACCAGCAGAATTTCCCCTTTCTGTGCCATTCTCATCACTGATTTTACAAAGTGTTCATCCCCCTGTTCCCCCTGCATAGGAGGTCTGTAAACTATCCTGACTCTCAAATGCTCCCCATTTTTCCCGTCTAAGGTGACCCACATTGTCTCCGCTTCCCCCTTCCTCTTCCTGCCCCTCCATGGCTCCAATTTCTTCCTTAAAGTATAATGCTACCCCTCCTCCTCTTTTCCCCACCCTGTCTTTCCTAAACAAATTATACCCAGGAATCACTGTCTCCCAGGCATGATGCTCATTCCACCAAGTCTCACACACTGCTACTATGTTGAGACTCTCGTCCACCATGATGGCCTCAAGTTCCACCAGGGAGCCCTAACTTCCTTTTCCAACCCCTCCCTGCTGCTGCCTGTTCCCTTTATATCTGCCTTGTCCTTGGGGGGAAGCTGATGCCGGGGGGGGAGGCTGACAGTCTCCCAGTTCTTCCTTATCCAACCCCTCCCTGCTGCTACCTGTTCTCTTTATGTCTGCTCTTGTCTGGGGCTGATAGCCTCCTAGCATTTTAACCCATAAGGTATTATGTCTGTAACCCCCAAAAAAAAAAATGTCGTGCTGTTTGGTTGTGTGGTTTTCTTAAATCAGCATTTGTTAACTTGTTCTACAGTGGCTGAAACAGTGGAGTTATTTCTGTCCCTCTCAGTCAGGCTTGGAGAGTGATGACATCATCTTGGAGTAGCTTGTAGCTTTAGATTCCCAATCAGAGCAGTTAATGGTTTGCTCTCCAGATTTCTTACTAACTCAGTCTCTGGTTTGTGTTTAGATAGAGTAGCTTAAAATATGTCATTCTGTTCTTATAAAAAGTTGATCATTTGAGTTTCAATGCTGAATTGAAGTAGTGGAAATCTTTCTCTGTGAGAAATCAGCTTGTCTCTATCACAGCTGTCAGTTCTTTCTCATCAAAACTCTGATTTTTTCTAACTACTGTATATCCTTTATATTGTGCACCCTGCTGCCTCCAACCCATGCCTAAAGAATCAGGCCTGCTGCCACCTATCCCCTGCCGCACAAGCCCCCTGCCTTCTTTTCCACATTTGAGGCTGCTGCATCCTGCTGCCTACTGTCTTCTCCCACACAGTTAAGGACTGTGCACCCTGCTGCCTCTATCCCATGCCTAAAGAATCAGGGCTGGTAGTATAGCCTAGAGGTTAGAGGAATGAGGTGTGACTGAGTTTGATACATCCAGCAGATCAGACCTGAGTTTGATTCTCACAACCTCCACTTGCATACTGAAACATAGAAACATAGAATTTGATGGCAGATAAGGACCGCTTGGCCCACCCAGTCTGCCCATTTCCCTACCTGATGGATAAGCTGCAGATCCTAGTTAACCAGCAGCCTACTTCTTCCTACCCCCAACCCCTAGAATTGCCTTATGACTGTCCCATGCATGCTTGAATTCCACCACTGTTTTTGACTCCACAACCTCCTCTGGAAGGCTGTTCCATGCATCCACAACCCTCTCTGTGAAAAATACTTCTAAATTACCTCTGAGCTGCCCCCTTCTATCTTCAAATTGTGCCCCCTTGTTCTTGCACACCTCTTTTTTTGAAAGATGCTATCCTCTTGGACTTTGTTGATTCCCTTGAGGTACTTGAAAGTTTCTATCATGTCCCGCCTCTCCCTCCTTTCCTCAAGGCTATACATATTAAGCTCCTTAAGTCTCATTTCATATGTCTTCCGGTGCAGACCCTGCACCATTTTAGTTGCCCTCCTCTGGACAGCTTCCATCCTGTCTATGTCTTTGCGGAGATTGGGTCTCCAGAACTGCACGCAATACTCCAGATGTGGTCTCACCAGCTGTCTGTACAGAGGGATAATAACTTCTTGTTTTCTGCTGGTGATGCCTCTCCCTGTGCATCCCAGTATCCCCCCAGCCCTCCTTGCTGCCCTCTCACATTGCTTGCCCACCTTTAGGTCATCTGATATGACTATCCCCAAGGTCCCTTTCCATTTTTGTTGTTGTTAGTATCTCACCCCCCCATTGTGTACTCTTCCCCTGGGTTTTTGTTTCCCAGGTGCATTACCTTGCACTTCTTAGCATTGAATCTAAGCTGCCATACATTTGACCATTCCTCTAACCTTGCCAAGTCCCTTCTTATCCTTTCCACCCCACCTTGTGCATCAACTCTGTTGCAGATCTTTGTGTCACCTGCAAAGAGACATACTTTTCCTTCTAGTCCCTCTGCAATGTGCTTATAAAGACATTGAAGAGGACCGTCCCATTACTGAACCCTGTGGTCCCCACTGCTAACTCCCACTTTTTTCAGAGTGGACTCCATTTACTATTACTCTCTGTGTCCTATTCTCCAGCCAATTCTTTACCCAGGCTGTCATCTTGGGACCCACTCCCAGGCTGGCTAACTTGTATATTAATCTTTGTGTGGGACTGTGTCAAATGCCTTGCTAAAGTCTAGGTAGGTGCCATGTCCACAGCCCTCCCTGATCTACTACTTTGGTCACCCAGTCAAAGAAATCTATCAGATTTGTCTGGCATGACCTTCCCACTGTGAATCCATGCTGCCTTGGGTCCTGTGCCCTCTGGCCTCTAGATACCAACAATTCTTTCCTTCAGAAGTGATTCCATCATTTTCCCACCACTGAGGTTAAACTAACAGGTCTGTAGTTTCCTGCTTCTGCCTTGCTCTCACTTTTTGTGAAGGGAATCACATCTGCCCTCCTCCAGTCCTCAGGTACCACCCCATCCTCCCATGATTTGTTAAAGAGGGTAGTCAGTGGTGTCACGAGTTCTATCCTTAGTTCTTTAGAATTCTGGGATGAATCCATCAGGCCCCATTGCTTTGTCCACCTTCAGTTTTAAGAGCTCTTCAGAACTCTTTCTTCTGTAAATGGGCTGGTATCAACTTCTGTATCCAGGTGTTTCTACTGTTTGTTTTAGGTACCTCCCCTTCCTTTGTAAATACTGAGCAAAATATTTGTTTAGTATCTCTGCCTTTCACAGTCACCCTCTGCCCACCCTCCTTCCCCTTTATTAAGCCTCACTATCCCTACCTTGGTCTTCCTTTGCTCCCTGATGTACCCTATAAAAGGTTTTTATCCCCTTCTTAACTGAGTTGGCTATCTTTTCCTCGGTTTGGGCCTTTGCTGTTCTGATTGCCTTTCCAGCTTCCTTTTGCTTTAACTGATACAGTTCTCTGTCCTGTTCCTTCTGTGATTCCTTGTACTTCCTGAATGCTTTCTTTTTCTCTTGAACCTTCACTGCCACTTCCTTTGAGAACCATAGTGGTTTCTTACCTCGTTTCATTTTGTTTATTTGCTTTACACAAAGGCTTGTTACCTCTGTGATGGCAGTTTTTATTATTCCCCATTGTTCTTCCACCCCTCCTTCCTGCCCATTTGCTAGTGCATTCCTTAGGTACTCACCCATTTTGGCAAAGTCAGCCATCCTAAAATCCAGTACCTTTGTCTTTGTATGGCTTGACTCTATTGCTGTGTTTATTGTGAACCATACTGTTCGATGGTCGCTAGTTCTCAGATGGCTACCCACTTCTACATCTGTGATCCTCTCTTCATCTCCGCTTGAGAGAACCAGGTCTAAGATTGCTCCCTCTCGAGTGGGCTCCAATACAGTTGTTCAAGGCATGCCCCTGTAGGCATCCAGAATAACCTCACTCTTAGAAGTGGCTGCTGCAACTGCACTCAGTTAACATCTGGCATATTCAGATCACCCATCAGCAATATCTCCCTTTATCTGCCATTCTAAGTATACTTTCCATCATTTCCTTGTCCATTTCCTCCCCCTGAGAGGGGGGTCTGTATACAACCCCTGTGCGGATTGTGGTACCATTGCCTGCCTCCAAATTGACCCACAGTGCTTCTTCTCCTCCCTGTTTACCTTTTTGTTCTGTTGCTTTGATTTCTACTCTTATGTAGAGAGCTACTCCTCCTCCTCTTTTACCCTCCCTGTCCCTCCTGTAGATAGTGTATCCTGGTATGTTTATGTCCCAGTCATGGTTCTGTGTGTACAATGATTCTGTGACTGCCACAATATCCAGATCTTCCTCCTCCATCAAGGCCACTAATTCAGGAAGCTTGTTACCCAGACTACGGGCATTGGTACTCATTGCTCTCCATTTTTTGATGGCTTTACCTTCTGTAGCGGCAACCCCCACTGACCTTTCTACCTTGGTCTTTTTCTCATTTAGTACCCTGTTTTGTAGGGGGAGGCTGGGATTTTCCTTCTGCTTATCAGTGCCTCCCCTTGACTAGTTTAAAGGCTTGCCAATGAAGCATTTAAACTGATTGCCCAAAAGACTTGTTCCCTTCCTGGACAGATGCAGACCATCCTGCCAGTATAGGCTGGTGTCCCTCCAGGTGGAACCCCAGTCCCAATGAAGCCAAACCCTGTGCTCCACACCATTTTTAACCATTTGTTAAACTGCATGGTGCAAAGTACCTCGCCTCACTCATGCCACTGACAGGCAGCACCTCTGAGAAGGATACTGTGTGTGCTACTTGTCTTAAGCCCCTCCCCAACTCTACAAAGTCCTTTTGCACTGCTCTAATCTCATGATGAGCCAAGTCATTTGTCCCTAGGTGGACAATGACATCCAGCTCAGACTTCTGTGCAACTGTTCTCGTGATCCTAAGGATGCGCTTCCTGTCCCTCCAAGCCATGGCACCAGGCAGGCACCTTACTTCAGTTTTCCATGCTCCCCCCAGTTCTATCCCCCCAATAATTCAGTCCCCCACCAGGAGCTGCTTTCTTTCCCTGTGGTGCCCTCTGCCTCCTTCCTGAGGGCCTCCCTTGTGACAGTTGTCTGCACCCTCCTTAGTCTCCTCTGTGGTGCATCCATAGGGGAACTATGCTCCCCAGAATGGTGTATGGATTGTGGAGTGTAACAACTGACTGGGTGTGCCTCTGTTCCACCACCTTACCCTCCCTGAGCCCACTGTGGTCCAGCTGCTGTGCTTTCTTCACAACCTCTGAGGTAGTGGTGGTGGCTGTGGTACTCCTGGATGGGGAGGTTCCTGCCACTGTCCAGTGTGGCCTGAAGATGGGCAACTTCCTCCTCAGGGCAGATAGTTGTCTGCAAACAGGGCAGCATCTCAGCCTCCAGAAAGACTCCCAGAAGACTGCTGCCCCACAGCCATTACATTGTACTACTCCCCACATAACTGTCTACCTTGTTTAGTTTTTTTTTTGTGTGTGTGTGATTGGTGCATTATATAGAAATATATGTATTTATATAATGTGTATGCTTATATTGTCAGTGCAGTGTGCTAAACAGGATATGACAGTGATGTGTACCTTGCCCTCTTGAGGAAATGATGTCAGAACCCCAGGTATAAATGAACTATTTCCAGGGGTGGGTGGGGTGAGGGTGGGAAGGGGTTGGGCCTAAACTGTGCCCTCATGAAACAATCAGCTAAACGCCTGAACTCCGATGCAATAAGTGCCTTCCTGTCAGCAAGATGCCATACACGCATAATTTGTAATACTGCTTCAAACCAATTTGACAGAGAAAATACCCTGCTAATCAAACAGAGAAAAATCCAAACATCCAAGTCAGACACAGGTAAACCTCCCCAGCCCCAAAAGAGCCTGGTGACTTGTGCTCTGAAAACAGTCAGCCCCAAAACATGTCAGCTGTGCAGAAGGGCAGACACAGAAAACAGTATTTAGCCTATGTGGGTTTAAACTCTTCCTGCACTGAAAACCTTAACACAAGTAAAGCAAACTCCACCTCCCTCTGTTGATTGAAAGACTGCCTTTTCTGATAATTCTAAGTTGCTTATTTCACCCTTCAGTTAGAAGTATCCTCCACCTGAAGAATATTAACTTTCCTAAGGAATCTGCTTCAAACCAAAGACAATTGTAAATTGTAAAGTTCACCTCCCTCTGTTGTGAGCACTACTCACTTTCTTGCAAATCTTAAGTCCAGTGTTGCAGCTTGCAGCCAGAGGTAGCTTCACCTGAAGACTATGAGGTTATCTGATGAGCCTGCTAAAATTAGTACTTTTATCAAGGTCTGTAAGATTCTTCCAGAGCTATTGGCTGTGAAGTAGCTGTGATGTAAGCACTTCCTGACACAGTCTGGCTTGGCCTTATAAGACACTGAGGCAAACAAAGAAAAAACAGTTTCCACCCCCTAGGGACTGTCTGGGTCCAATACACAGCCTGTAACCTGCTCTCAGTTCAGGGCTTTTGACAAATTCTTAGCCCAGTGAATACTCACAGTATTACAAATATTGCAATGCAAACAGTCAATCACTAACTCCAATCAAGTCAGAAGGGCAGAAACACAGAAAACAGTAAAATCTTAACAATTATAACAAGTAAAGCAAACTCCACCTCCCTCTGTTGATTGAAAGATTGCCTTTTCTGATAATTCTAAGTTGCTTATTTCACCCTTCAGTTAGAAGTATCCTCCACCTGAAGAATATTAACTTTCCTAAGGAATCTGCTTCAAACCAAAGACAACTGTAAATTGTAAAGTTCACCTCCCTCTGTTGTGAGCACTACTCACTTTCTTGCAAATCTTAAGTCCAGTGTTGTAGCTTGCAGCCAGAGGTAGCTTCACCTGAAGACTATGTGTGACTCTGAGCAAGTCACTTAACTGCCCAGTGCTCCCAGGTCACCCCTGAAAACAGGCACTTGTGCCTAGTGGGCCTTACCCAGTTACCAAAGACTAAAATAAAAAAAATATATATAACACTGGGTTATTTAATGGATATAAAATAAATCTAAACTTTGTTCATTCATAGAAATAGTTTGTCTTTGATGTAGCCTTCATAAATACATTCATGTTAGAACATTTTTCTTCATGTCAGATTGACAAACAGGATCCTGTCACAATCTGCTATTTCAAGCACATGTACTGTCTGAACTCACAAATTTCAGTTTGTTGGTGGTTTCTGTGAAAAAATACATCATGTACTGTATGTATATAGCTAGAAACACTATATTGCATCCCAATGCACTGTGTCTCTGCCCCACAGTTGAGGCAGCTGCACTCTGCTGCCATCTATCCCCTGCCGCACAAGCCCCCTGCCTTCTGTTCCACATTTGAGGCTGCTGCACCCTGCTGCTCACTGTCTTCTCCCACACAATTAAGGAGTGTGCACCCTGCTGCCTCCATTCCCATGCCTAAAGAATCAGGGCTGTTGCACCCTGCTGCCCCTTGCCAAAAGTTTGGGGTTGCTGCACCCTTCTGCCCTCTTTCTCCCACCCCCACAGTCAGGGACGCTGCACCTGTTGTCTCCTGTTCCTGTCTCCACAGTCAGGGCTGCTGTGCTCTGCTAAGCCTTAGAGTCCCAGGTTTCCTGCCTCCAGAGTTGGGGCTGCTGCACCATGCTGCCCTAGCCCATCAAAGGTGGAGCTTTTGCTGCATCCTCCTACCCATCTCCATTGCCCCAAATGGGTAGGGCTGCTGCACCATGCACACCCCATTTCACAGTCAGGCTTTTGCACCATACTGTCCTTTGTCCCCTGTCACCACAGCCAGGGCTGCTGCACCCTGCCCTGTCTGCACAGTTGGGGTTGCTGTGGCCTGCTGTGCCCCAGAGCCTCATGCCTCCACAGTTAGGGCTACTGCATCATGCTGCTACTTGCCACAAGAGTCAGGGCATTTGCTGTACCTTGTTGCATGCCTCCACAATTGAGGCAGTAGCACCGTGCTTCTCCCCCACTTCCAAAGTCAGATCCTTTGCTACACTCTGCTGCCCACATCCCTTGTCCCAAAAAGACAAGGCTGCTGCACCCTATCCCACAGTTTGGGCTGCTGTACCCTGATGCCACCCCTATCTCCTGCCCAAAAAGCCGGGGCTGCTGCACCCTGCTGCCCTCTGTCCACACCCCCACAGTCATGGCCATGGTACCCTGCTGCTCACTGTTCCTGTCTCCACATTCAGGGCTGCTGTGCTACAACCTAGAGTCCCATGCCCTCTGCCTCCACAGCTGAGGCTGCTGAACACTGCTATGCACTTCCATTGCCCAAAATGGAATGGGCTGCTGCACCATGTGCACCTTGTGCCATAGTGAGAGCTGCTGTACCCTAATGCCCATCTGTGTCCTGCCCCACAGTCAAGACTTCTGCACCATGCTGTCATCTGTCCCCTGCCACCACTGTGCCCTGCTGCACTGCAGAGCCCCTTGCTTCCACAGCTAGGGTTATTGCAATATGCTGCTCCCTCTTACTAGAGTCAGATACTTTGCTACACTTTCCAAACTGCTTGAAATAAAAAATAGAAAAATACTTTCATCTTGTGTTATGGGGTGGGGGAAAGAGGGCATAGCGTACATCAGCCCTGACTGTTTGGGCAGAAGACAGGGGAGTCATCAGGGTATAGCAGCTCAAACTGTGGGACAGAGTGCAGCAGCCATGCCTGTTTGGGACAAGGGACATGGGCAGCAGGAAGTAGCAAAGGAGCAGACCCTTGTGGCGGGGGCAGCAGGGTACAACTGCCTCAACTGTGGAGGCACACAAAAGTGTGCAGCAAATGCCCTAACTCTTGTGGCAAGTGGCAGCATTGTGCAGCAGCCCTAACTGCAGAGGCATGGGGCTCTAGGGCACAGCAGGCTACAGTAACTCCAACTGTGTAGACAGGAGCAGGGTGCAGCAGCCCTGGCTGTGGTGACAAGGGACAGAGGACAGCATGGTGCAGAAGCCTTGACTGTGGGACAGGACACAGGTGGCCAACAGGGTACAGCAGCTCTGACTGTTGGACAGGGTGCGTGTGGTGCAGCAGCCAATCTGAGGCAATTGAAGTGGGTAGCAAGATGCAGCAAAAGCCCCACCTCTGGTGGCCTGGGCAGCAGGGTGCAGCAGCCCCAACTGTGGAGGCAGTGGACCTGGGATTCTAGGGAATAGCAGAGAACAGCAGCCCGGACTATGGAGACAGGATCAGGGAGCAACACGTGCATTAACCCTGGGTGGGGTACAGAAGGATGGAGGGTGCAGCAACCTCAACTGTTTGCATAGGAGGCTGTCCCCTGTCTCTGCCACCACAGCCAAGGCTGGTGCACCCTACTCCTGTCTACACAATCAAGGCTGCTGTGGTCTGCTGTGCCCAAGAGCTCTGGCCTCTGCAGTTAGGGCTGCTGCAAAATGCTGCCATTTTCCACATGAGTAAGGGGCTTTGCTGAACCCTGTCTCCTGCTTCCACAGTTGGGGCAGTTTACCCCTGCTGCCCCCTGCCACCAGAGTCAGATCCTTTTCTACATCCTGATGCTCATGTCCCTTGTCCCAAATGGTTGTGGCTGCTGCACTTTGTCCAACTGTTTGGACTGCTGTACCCTGGTGCCTCCCCTGTCTCCTGCCCAAAACAGTCATGGCTGCTCCACTCTGCACCCTCTGTCCCCCACCCCATAACACAAGAGGGAGATGCGGAGTCAGGGGCGAAGGTTAGAGCGTTGCTGGTGAAAGTCCACCCTTGATGCCGACCGTCTTATATTGATGGACCATTGTTTAGTCTATCAATTTGCAATCACCCATAAGAAGGCAGAATTCCTGTCTGGAGAGATTGCAGCTGCTCAGAATCGATCAGGTCAGCTATTTTGAACTGTGGACAGACTGTGCAACCAGCCTGCATGCATGTTTGGAAAGCTTTTTCACAATTCGAGTGCAATGAGCTTGCTCGATTCTTTGCAAATAAGGTGGCTGACATCAGGGTGGTACTGCAGCCAGCACAGTCTGGGGGGGCTGCTGTTGATCAGTACGGGGTCACTGTACCTCAGTTTTCCTGGAGTACCTTCAGTCAACGAGTTCATGGATGTCATGAGGATTATCCAGAGTGTGCACTCTATATGCTGTAGTCTGGACCGTGGACCGACCTTCCTAATTTTGGGTTGTAGTGACATCATCAGTCCAGTCCTGGTGCAGATAGTCTGGTGCTCCTTGGAATCAGGAGAGTTCCCTAGCTCCCTGAAAGAGGTGGTGATGACACCACTCTTGAAGAAAGCTACTTTGGACCCAGACTGTTTCGCAAACTACAGACCAATCTCTAACCTTCCCTTTGTTGGGAAGGTGATTGAGAAAGTAGTGGCAGCACAACTGGAGGACCATTTGACCATCCATGACATCTATGAACCCCTCCAGTCCAGTTTTCAAAAGACACATAGTACTGAGACAGCACTGGTTCGGGTGCTCAATGATCTCCTGATGGCGAGAGATCAGAAGAGCCATTCCATCTTGGTTCTTCTGGATCTTTCTTCAGCTTTAGACACTGTGGATCACATGGTATTGATAGGATGCCTGAGGCATATCTGTGGAATTTCAGGGACAGTACTCAGATGGTTTATATCATTTCTCATGGGGAGAACACAAAGAGTTGTATCTGGGGTTTTATCCTCAAGCCCAACTGCTTAGTCGTGTGGGGTGCTTCAGGGTTTTGTGCTGGCAACCATGTTATTTGCAGTGTATATTCTACCCCTCAGAGACATTGTAAGAGGGTATGGGCTGAGGTTTCACTGTTACGCAGATGATACCCAGCTCTACCTCTTGTTTGCACCCGACCAGGATGGAGCTCTCTTGGTCTTTAACAACTGTCTGAAAGAAATCCAGGAGTGGATGGATTCTAGCTGGCTGAAGTTGAACTCGGAAAAGGCTGACGTACTGGTTGTGGACCCGGGTCGCCAGATAGGGGGGTCGGGTGTTGGTGCGCCCTTCAGAATTGATCTTGGCGGTGTCTCTCTCCCGACCTTTGAACGGATGCGTAACCTGGGGGTAGTTTTTGATGATGGACTGACCCTGCATTCGCAGGTGTTGGCTGTCATCAAGACTTCCTTTTACCATCTTAGGAATATTGCCAGGTTTAAGCATCTGGTTCCGTCTGATGACCTCCCGACCTTGGTCCACACCTTTGTGTCCTCGTGCTTGGATTATTGCAACTCCCTTTATCTAGGACTTTTGGGTGTTGAAATCCATTGCCTGCAGCTAGTGCAGAATGCAGCAGCCCAGCTTTTGACAGGTTTTAGTCGATCCTGTCATATTACGCTGATGCTGCACGAACTGCACTGGCTGCCAATATGGTGGTGGATCACCTTTAAAGTCAGTTTACTGACTTTTAAAGCCCTTCATGGACAGGGCCCGGGCTATCTGAAAGAGCTTCTGGTTCCTTACTGCCCTGGTCAATCACTCCACTTGGCCAGCGAGGGGTTGTTAAGAGATTCCAAGAGTGAATTTGAAATCATCTGGTTCAAGAGCCTTTACTTATGCAGCCCCCGGCCTTTGGAATTCTCTACCCCATCGGTTACAGGGGTGCACATCTGTGGGGGAATTTAAGAAGGCTTAAAAACCTTTCTATGGCAAAAAGCTTTTTTGGATAACTGAAGCTTTTATTTGAATGTTTATGATTTTCAGTCATACTATTTTGTTATTGGATTTTATATTAACTGTTCTTAGATTGTTAGGCGCCTTGGAATTGGAAATATGCTTTATAAATAAAATGAGTATTATTATTATTATTACGATGATATATTTTTACATTTTTTTATTTCGAGCAGTTTGGGAAGTGTAGCAAAACATCTGACTCTGATTGGGGGGAGCACCATAGTTCAATAACCCTAACTGTGGAGGCAAGGGGCTCTAAGATGCAGCAGGGCACAGTGGTGGCAGGGGACAGAGGACAGAGGACAGCATGGTGTGGAAGCCTTGACTGTGGGGCAGGACACAGGTGGGCATCAGGGTACTGCAGCCCTGACCGTGGCACAGGGTGCAAATGATGCAGCTGCCCAGCCCACCTGGGGCAATGTAAGTGTGTAGCAGGGCTCAACAGCCCCCACTGTGCAGGCAGGGGGCATGGGACTCCAGGGTGTAGTACAGCACAGCAGCTCTGACTGTGGAGACAGGAACAGTGAGCAACAGGGCGCCATGCCCATGACTATGGGGTGGGGACAGAGGGCAGCAGGGTGCAGCAACCCAGACTGTTTGGGCAGGAGACAGGGAAGGCATCAAGGTACAGCAGCCCAAACTGTGGGACAGGGTGTAGTAGCCATCAGATAGCAGCCAGCTCCGCTCCACATGTTCCATCATACAGCCTCTGTCCTTATTTGTGGACGCACATATCAAAGATCTGGTTCATAACCTAAGATCATATGTTCAAGATACTTACACATATGTTGGACATCCTGGGAGACTTGGAACTGGAACATGATTGGTTACTGGTTTTGATGGATGTAACATCCTTGTATACTAATATCCCCCGTGAAGGGGGATTATTAGCTATGGATTTTTGGCTTAGAGAAGCTGATACACTTAGTGAGACAAAAAAAGTTCTTACTTGACTGTTTTGAACACATTTTGAAAAAGAACTACTTATTTCAAGGTAATTATTACCTACAGATGAAGGGGACGGCAATCGGGCTACTTTTGCACCAATCTATGCCAATCTCTATCTAGGCCACTGTGAGACAGTAAATGTCTTTGTCATTGAGATCAATCCTTTTCACCATAAGATTGATCTGTGGTGACATTTTATAGCTGATATATTCATGATCTGGCGTAGCACACTGGAGGAACTAACAGAACTTGTGAAATATTTGGAGACAAGTAATTTGAATTTGAAATTCACAGTGGAATGTGATATTAATACTATAAATTTCTTGGACCTTAAAATCACTAAAAAACTTGATGGCAGTATTGAAACTGCTCTCTTTCAGGAAACCAATGGATAGAAATTCATTGTTACTTGCCTCCAGTTGCCACCCTTGCCATTTGATACAGAATATACCCAGGGTCCAGCTACTTCGAGCGAGAAGGAATTGTAGTAGCAAGGCAGGATATATAACACAAGGTTAAGACATGTGCAGTAGATTTATATCTGGGGAATATGGCAAGAGTAAAGTCAGGGAAGCCTTTAACCAGGAGACATCCACAGAGAATCTACTAACACTACAACGGACTGGACAAGAAGGCGCCGGACATCTCAGTTTAGTTACCATATATTGTGGGCCATCAGGGGCAATAGAGGGGATAGTGAGGACCAATTGGGATATTCTTAGGTCTGATCCTTTATTAAGGGACTGTGCCATGTTGACCCCATGAGTGGCATATAGGAGAGGACTCAATCTAAAATGTAAATTGGTTCATAGTGTCCGGATCCCCTGCCACTTCAATGGCCCCTATTCGTGCGGAAACTGCAAGTTCTGCAGTTCAAGTTTGAAAAGTCTTACCTTTATGACTATAAATGCACATGAGACTTACAACATGTTAGACTTTTTTAGTTGTGTCACTGACAATGTTGTTTATCTGACTACCTGTATATGTGGGGCTTTCTATATTGGAAAGACCTCCAGACCATTTAAATGAAGAACAGGTGAGCATTTGAGAAGCATTAGGATAGGTGAAACCACCAATGCTTTAGCAACACACTGCATGAGGCAGAACATGACAGAAGCAAAGGGTAAAAAAGACGGAAGTGATAATGTGGCTTTGTCACATAATTTTAAATTCTGTGGTGTGGAACTAGTAAAACTTGGTCCTGGGGAGGTGTCATTGAGGGCAAACTTTTAGAGAGGGGGGCATTTTGGATTTATATCTTGGGGGTCTCAAAACATCAGGACTTAATGACAACACTGATATCATGCCTCTGATTAAGAAAGATAAGAAAAGTTTGACACAGTGTTAGGTTCCCATTGTTTTTGTTTCCCAGTATTACATTGTGTTGCTTTGAACATATGAACATATGAAGAAGCCAGCAGAAGGCCATTTGATCTAGCTAGTCTGCTCATATTGCAGGGTCCACAGCTTGAGCTACTGTCCCTGCCCCCCCTCCCCACTCCTCCCATCCTCCCTACCCATGATCCTTACCTTCCCCATATGCCTAACTCAGCCTATCTTAAAGTTGCCCACTGTCTTAAATGAGATGACCTCTTCCAGTAGCGCATTCCAAATGTCCATCACCCTCTCTGTGAAGTAGTGCTTCCTGACCTCCCTCCTAAACCTCCCATCCTCCAGGCTTAAGACTGTGCCCCCCTCGTGTTATGGTTGCCACTCGACTTAAAGAGACTCTCTTTATCCACCTTATTTATCCCTTTCAAGTACTTGAAGGTCCCAATCATGTCCTCTCCTCTCTCTCTCTCTCTCTCTCTCTCTCTCTCTCCTGTCTTTCAGGGAGTACATGTTCAGTGCCCTCAACCTCTCCTTGTATGCCTTACCCTGCTGACCCACTATCATCTTTGTAGCCCTCCTCTGGACCTTCTCTAGCAGGTTAATTACTTTTTTGAGGTGTGAGCACTAGTACTGAACTCCATACTCTAGATGCGGCCTCACCAGTGACCTGTACAAGGGCAGTATAACCTCTTCTCTCCTACTACTAATCCCCCTAGACATGCATCCCAGCATCTTGTTTGCCTTTGCTGCTGCTTTCTTGCACTGCGTGTAGTGCTTCAGGTCACAAGTGATCATCATTCCCAGGTCCTTTTCCTCCTCTGATGCAGATACTCAGACTCCACCCAGGTAGTACTCTGTCCTGGGATTCTTGGCTCCAGTATGCATAACTTTGCATTTCTTGGCAATGAAGCCAAGCTGCCAGATCATGGACCACCTCCCCAGCTTGTCCAGATCTTCCTGTAGGTCCTGTATCCCTTCAGCTGTGTCCACTCTCCCACAGTGCTTGGTGTCATCTACGAATAGGCACATTTTGCCCTTAATGCCATCCCCAATGTCATTGATGAAGATATTGAACAACACCAGCCCCAGCACCAAGCTCTGTGGGACCCTTCTGGTTACCTCTCTGGTGCCAGATGACTCTCCACTTACAAACACCCTCTGGGTTCTGTCCCTCAGCCAGTTTTTCACCCATCTGGCCATCTTTTCCCTAACCCCAAGATCCACCAACTTCTTGATCAACCTTTTGTGGGGCACAGAGTCAAAAGCCTTGCTGAAATTAAGATAGACTAGAGGATGTAACTCAGAAACTCAGCAATACAAGGTAGAAGATGGCACTAGGCCCATCGAGTCCACCTTCCCACGCATGTGGGCTATTTGGTTTCTAGTCTCATGATATATTTGTTTAATTTGTTTTTAAACTGCAGGGCATTTTTGGAATCCACTACGCTTTGAGGTAGTCTGTTCCACAGTTTCACTGCTCTAATTGTGATATAATTTTTCCTTTTGTTAGTAATGACCCGCTTCGCCTATGTCTACTGTCTTAGTGACACAGTCAAAGAAGTCAATCAGATTAGCTTGACACGCTCTCCCCCCATGAACCCATGCTGCCTCGCATCCTGGAGACCATACTCCTCTAGATATTCTACCAACCTTTCCTTTAGTATGGTCTCCGTGAGCTTGCCCACAATGGAGGTCAAACTAACTGGTCTGTAATTCCCTGGGTCATCCTTGGAACTGCTTTTGTGGAGGGGCACTACATATGCTTTTCTCCAGTCCTGCGGTACCACGCCTGACTCTAGTGAACTATTAAATAGATCTGCCAGTGGTGCTGCCAACTCCTCAGCCAGTTCCTTTAGTACCCTTGGATGTACTCTGTTCGGGCCTGGTGATTTGTCTACCTTCAATGCCAGCATCCCCGCCCTCACTTTATCCTGCTCTATCACTACATTGGTGTCCCCCCCCACCACTTTTGTTTCCCCTCCAGAAGGCACTGGTCCATCCTTCTCCCTGGTGAAGACAGAACAGAAATATTCATTTAGTATCTCTGCTTTTCCCCATTATACTCCATCCACTCCATCCCTTTCTTAAGCTTCCCTTTTTTCTTGTCCCTTTTCTCAGTTATATAGCAAAAGAAAGTTTTCCCCTTCTTAATTCCTTCAGCTGTCTGCAGCTCCTTCTGTGCCTTTGCTCACCGGACTTCCTTACTTGCCTTATTAGCCAACCTTAGGTAATTTTCCCATCCACCTCTATCTTGGTCTTCCTGAATTTTCTATAGGTCAACCTCTTTTCCCTTTTGAAGTGATGTAACTGTTTAGACATAGTTCTCCCCTTAGTTCTTTAAGAATTCTGGCGTGGATCCTGTCATGCACCAATGCCTTGTCCACCTTGAGCTTTAGGAGTTCTTTCAGGACCCTTTCTTCTGTGAATGGACTGGTATCGACCCCTCCCCCCCATCCAGAGTACTTCTATTGTTTGGTTTAGGTACCTTCCCTTCCTCTTCTTTTGTGACTATTGAACAAAAGTATTTGTTCAGTATCTCTGCCTTTTCACAGTCACCCTCTGCCCACCCTCCCTCCCATTTATTAAGCCTCACTATCCCTCCCTTGGTCTTTCTTCTTCGCTCACTGATGTACCTATGAAAGGCATTATCCCCTTCTTAACTTCTTAATTGAAACTATTTTAGGCAACAGAGAATATTGCCATGCTTTTATTTTTATTTCTTAGGTTCCTGAGGTTCTGTGGAAGCGCTTTTGAATTCCTTTCATTATGGCACTGGGGAAAACTAAAATGCAACCGTGGTGCTTATCTTCAGATTTCTCTAGTAATTTAATACTAACGCTATACACAACTATGTAAATTATAATAAAATATATTTCATTTAATATTTATACATGATTAGATATGGTTTATGGTGACATGGAATTATTTAATCATCCATATGGTTACTATGTATTTAGTTTGATGTAACACTTTTGGTGATTTTTCTATTTGTATGAATGTATGCATATATATATATATACACACATATATGTATGTGTGTATGTATCTGTCTTTTTTTAAAATACACTGTCACTTTAAGACAGGTTCTTTTAAATGGTTGTGTACGTAGACACGTCAGATCCTCATGATGATGTTTTGTTAAGCAAAGCCCGTCGAGGTATCACTTTTTAATCTGAGCTGTTAGTGTATTTGGCATGTTTGGAAATAAAGCCTTTCTACGCTTCATCCATCTGGTGCCAGTTTTTGCTTTTCTGTGTGGCAGTCATGCCTGTTTGGGAGAAGGGATGTGGGCATCAGGGTGTAACAAAGGATCTGACTCTGATGGCAGGAGCAACTGCCTCAACTGTGGAGGCATGCAACAGTGTGCAGCAAATGCCCCGACTCTTTTGTTAAGTGGCAGCATGGTGCAGCAGCCCTAACTGCAGAGGCATGGGGCTCTAGTGCACAGCAAGCCACAGCAACCCCAACTGTGTAGACAGGAGCAGGGTGCAGCAGCCCTGGCTGTGGTGACAGGGGACAGAGAACCACATGGTGCAGAAGCCTCAACTGTGGGGAAGAATGCAGAGGGTTATCAGTGTGCAACAGCCCTGACTGTGAGACAGGGTGAGTGTGGTGCAGCAGTCCTGCCCATTTGGTGCAATGGCAGTGGGTAGCAGAGTGCAGTAAAAGCCCCGCCTCTGGTGGCCTGGGGAAGCATGGTGCACCAGCCCTAACTGTGGAGGCAGGGACTCTAGGACTTAACAGAGCACAGCAGCCCTGGCTGTGGAGACAGGAACAAGGGGCAACAGGTGTAGCGTTCTTGACTGTGGAAGTGGGGGAGAGATGACAGCAGGGTATAGCAATCCCAACTGTTTGGGCAGGGGGCAGCAGGGTGCAGCAGCCCTGATTCTTTAGTCAGGGGATGGAGGTAGCAGTGTGCACAATCCCCAACTGTGTGGGAGAAGACAGGGGGCAGCAGCCATGAATGTGGAGCAGAAGGCAGGGGGCTTGTGGGGCAGGGTTCTGGTGGCAGCAGTATGCAGCTGCCTCAACAGTGGGAAGAGACATGGTAAATTGGGATGCCATATAGTGTTTCTAGTTATACACGTACATGATGTATTTTCACACAGAAACCACCAACAAACAGAAATTTGTGAGCTTAGACAGTACATGTACATTGAAATAGCAGAATGTGACAGGCTCCTGTTTGTCAAACTGACATGAAAAAAATGTTCTTACATGAATGTATTTATGAAGGCAACATCAAAGACAAACTATTTCTATGAATGAACAAAATTTAGATTTTCTTTATATTCATTAAATAACCCTGTGTTACGTAGTTAGAAAAAAATCAGTTTTGATGAGAAAGAACTGACAGCTGTGATACAGACAAGCTGATTTCTCACAGAGAAAGATTTCCACTACTTCAATTCAGCACTGAAACTTAAATAATCAACTTTTCATAAGAAGGGAATGATAGATTTTAAGATAATCTATCTAAGCACTGGCCAGCGATTGAGTTTGTAAGAAACCTGGAGACCAATCCATTAACTGCTCTGATTGGGATTGTGAAGCTACAAGCTACTCCTAGATGATGTCATCACTCTCCAAGCCTGACTGAGAGGGACAGAAATACCACCACTGTTTTCAGCCACTGTAGAGCAAGTTAACAAATGCTGATTTAAAGAAAACCATAACACCAAACAGCATGACATTTTCATGAAACACTAAGCATGACACAGGGAATTGAATTCAGGCCTTTTCAAGCGTTTATTAACATTATATAAAAACCTTTGGACATGATCTTTAAAAGTCTGATAGATAGAACACAGCACTGTCAGCCATGTTCAAGATGGTCACTGGAGTTTTTTTGCTCATGTGCGATGATTGTGCATGCGCATTGAATTCCGGCAGCCATTTGGCCCTCAAAAGTGAAATTAATTCTAAACTTAAAACCATGGTCTTAGTTCTTCATATATGATTTTAATGTAGGTACAGAGACCAGTTTCGGAGCCAGTACTCTCGTGTCCACCACATGGAACACGATTATGTAACCTGACCCCAATTGTATCACCTAAACCTAGTTTGTCTAATCGGACACCTGTTGTGTGTGGGTGAGTGAGGAGATAAATCTCTCACCGGGTAACATTACCCATTCCATCGTATGTTCCTGTTGGTTTGTTACTGGCTCCTGGACCACAATCACAGTTGTGGTCTCTGCCCTTCACAGGTTTCCCTACTGCCGCTTTTGTTACTGCTGCTACTGTCTCGGTGATGCTTGTCATAGTGGTTGTACCTAAAAGGGTCAAATAAATAACAAGTATGTATTTGTAGTTATTACATATTGTCACATGTAATACAATATCTCTAATAGTGATAGCTTTCTGGAATGATCCTCTGTAGTGCATTAAAAGGCAGGAATAAAAAGAGTATTGGTGGAAGGGTTTGGTCATTGACAAACATCATTGGTATCATCACATGGGGGAGAAAAATAAAAGTAGAACCACTTCATTGTTATCAGATGCAGCACGCTAGAATGAAACAACCTGATTTAGTATTTTGGGGAAAAGCCATCTAGTCTAGACCGACAGCACAGGTACTGACACGCATACTGGGAAGGAGGAATAGGTGTTAGTCAAGCAGAAACACACATGACAGCTGAGCACTCCTCTTTAGAGAATTGACTTAAATAAAGAAAGTTAAAAAGTCATTTGATATGCTCAGCACATGTCAGAATACACAAAAAGATATATCCTAGTGGGATACAGTGAGTAATTGCATTTAAGTGCGGGCGTCATTAAATACATTGAAAAATAAAGTGGACATTTTCACAGTAATCGTATTTAAGAATGAACATCATTAAACAGAGTAACAAATAAAAATATCAATGGAATCCAAAAATAATAATGAATTCAAAAGCAAAACATCAAGCTACTGGGTTGTAAATATACATACTTATTGGGTGGGGGGGTACAAGTAACAAGCTGCATATATTGTAAAATACAGTGTCAATGAAAAAAATGTATCTACATATTTCTCTATCTACCTATCTGTCTGTCTGTCTATCTATATAATAGGGGCACAGTCACGCCCCCATAGTTAGGGTTGAGTAGTGTGTTTAATGTTAAACCCCAAGTTTTGCACTTCAATAACTTTGCAACTGTTCAATGGATTTGCATGAGATTTGGAATACACTGTCTTGTATGGTAGCTCTCTTGACTTACCAAGTTGTGCTTTGGTCAGACTTACAGTTTTTGTGCAGCAAAGTGCTGAAAATGCATTTTTCGCCACTTTTGACACTTTCTTGCCCATGGTGCTGTGACCACACTGGTTGAGGATCTAGTCTGAAATTTTGAACATAGAAATAGTTTGGGTTAAAGAACAAACCAGTGTTGGTTTGGTTAAAAAATATTAATCTGTTCCAAAGTTATTTAATTTTTAATTTTTGGGTTCTGAGCATGCTCAGTTCACTTCAAGATTTATATGTGTTTTGAGAAAGAAGATTGGTCTCATAGTCAAGGATTTTGTCAGCTCACAAATGAGGATTTAAAAAATCCTCATGCACCAGGAAAATTCCTTGTCTGCGAGCCGCCATCTTGTTTTCATTTTTCCCCCCAAACAAAATGTAGCTTCTTACATGGGTGACTTCTTGTTGTAATAAGGTATGGGTTTTGTTCAGGGTGATGCCCTCTACAGACCTATACCTTTGTTTCACTTTGTTTGGTCCAAAAAACAGCTTTTTAAAATTTAAAAATCCTTTGTCCATGACTAGTTTATGATCCTCTTTTGCGAGTTGACAATATCCCAGTCCGCCAGTTGATCCCCTTTCGCAAGGCTGCAAAATCCTTGACCATGACTTCATGACCATATAGCCGTTCTCACAGATAAGGATTGACTTGATGGTCAAGGATTTTGCTACCTCACGAAAGGGTATCGGGTGACTGACTGAGATTTTGTCAGCTCATGAAAGGGGATTGGTCTTTTGAATCCTCTTTCATGAGTTGACAAAATTGCAGTCTGCAAGCTGTCAAAATCCTAGTCTGCCACCCAATCCTCTTTTGTGAAGTAACAAAATCATTGACCGTCACTTAGGGACCAGATTGCCAAAATATGACAGTTGAGGATTTCTCACGGATGATGATTTTGACAGCTCACGAATGGGGATTGATCTGACGGTCGGGGCTTTTGCTACCACACAAACTAGGAATTTTTTAACTTTTAAACACTTTCTCACTGCATTGTAAATTAAAGGTTTGGTCTTTTGACTTGAAATTTGCAGGGTAGTAAAGGGATGCCCCAGAGATGTGAATTATACTATTTAGGTGTTGAAAAGTTAATCGGTTCCATACATATGCCATCACAAAGTTTGTGGCACCCTTAGCAACTTTTGGCACCCCATCTTGAAAACGAAGCGAGATATAGAATTTTTGTTATTCATGGCTTAGGTGATCTGAGCCACAAAATGAAATTTGGAAACTATAGATTACACCTGCAGCGGAATCTTTTTCCTAGATTGTACGGTTATTGAGATATTGGCAAATTAGTGTCACAAGGGTTCAAAGGGTGCCTTTTCAGCACTTTTTGGTACCCATATCTTGTAAACGATGCGAAATACGGATTTCATTGATTTATCTCACGAGGAGGTTTCACTGTCATAATTTCAACACTTTAATTTTTTTCCTAACTGCTATGGTTCCTGAAACATTGGCAGATTAGTGTTACAAGGGTTCCAAGACACACATCATTATGCAGAAATGGATAGCTTTTGGGCCCCGAGCTCCCACCAACACATGCTATCTACTAGTTATATTACACTTTTTTCAAAAAGTAATGAAATCCATTTCAAAAAAATTTGTTTAACGCATCAGTTAGGGTTAAAGTGACAAAAGTGGGGTAATTAAATGTTAGGGTTGAGCCCCTAACCTTCCATCACCCCACTCCCATCCTCCACAGACTGACAATTTTACCATTGATCCAGGGAAGACTGTTAAATGTTCTCCTGGTGTGTAGTCTGGGTGTATGTATCTGGCAAACCTGAAGGAATTCGCCCACAAAAAACTGCACAACATCATTAAGATTGGGGATAAGGTCCATCCTATACCACCGTATGTTCTTCAGATCCTGTACAAATGCCAGGCGGTTAAAGTTCCTGTAGGATCTGGAGAATACAGAGGGCTCATTAACAGGGTTATCCCTATATATGAATCTGGCCCTACATGAAATTAAACAATGGTCTGCCAAAAAAAGGGCACCTACTTGACTCACAACATCCAGTAAATTACTAGAAGTAAAAATTAAATCAGTGGTAGTCCTGGTGTCTCCGTGGTTATTATAATGTGTGGGTTCATTAATTATTTGGGTCATACTCAATAAATCCCTGGCTTCTTTTAGTCTCTTCCCTTTAAGTCCCCCAAAATTAGCATTAAAACCCCCCCAGACAAACTAGGTATTCCATTGTAATATTGTAACTCAGAAATGTAGCCATTTCATCAAAGAAATTTAAAACCAAATTTGGAGGGGAATAAATCACTCCTACAGATAATTTAAGTTTATTAAATTCCCAAATTAGACCCTCAATTCCCTTAATGTTGAACAAAATCTTCCGATTGCATGGTCCAAAAGATTTTTTGAAATAAAGTAGAACACCACCCCCTTGTCTATTTCTATTATGTCTCATATGTTCATAATCCTGAATCTGTATGTCATTATTCACAATACTTTCTTCCAGCCGCGTCTCAGATATACCCAAAAAACTTGGTTGGGAAGTACTGCACCAAAATTGTAGTTCATGTATCTTAGGTAATAGACTCCTAGCATTAGTATGATAAAAGTGAGCTCAGGAGTTTTGGGGGGCCCTGGATTACTTCCAATGTCACCAGCCATCAGTAGTATCAGGAGACAAAGTCTATTTGTCCCCCGGCTGGCTGAGACTACAAAGCTGGGCCCAATAAGTATTTCAATTTAAAGTAATCGTGAAGCATTTCTCTTTTGTAAACAAACCTCAGTGGTTATATGCATTCCTTCCACTTTAATAGCAAACAGCATGGTCTCCTCTTGGTTATATAATAAAGCATTGCTTCCCTTGTGGTAAGTCAAACTCAATCTTTCTTGATTTTGTACATTTACAACCTAATAGCTTGATGTTTTGCTTTTGAATGTATTATTACTTGTGGATTCTGTTGACATCTTTATTTGTTACTGTATTTAATGACGTTTGTTCTTAAATATGATTGCTGTGAATATCTTCACATTGGCCCCTATGCACAGAAAGGTGGAGTGGCTATGCGCTGCACATCTGGGTTGCATAGCCACTCTGAACCCATTCTGCTCCTGTGCGGAATGCACCATGGGGGTGTGCAGCACACAAGCGCCTGTGAAGAGCACCGTGCGGGGGCAGGCGAGGAGTGGGCTGACACTATGCGCCATGCACTTAGGCACATAGTGCTGGTCACAGATGTGTGTAGGGGGGCACTGGGTACACCAGGGAGAACCCTTCCATAAACCCCCTATGTACCCCATGCACACCCCAGGACATGCCACAGGACAGGGCAGACAGCCTAAGAACACTCCAAGGCCATAGCAAATGGCTGCCTGATGCCACCCACCTGTGCCAGCACACAGTGGTGAATGTGGCGGCTGCCCCACACAAAACCCATACCCCTCACAGGAGCACTGGCACAAGGCTGTTTCCCCCCCTAGCAGCACTGCATGTGATCCCCCCTCCCTGCTACCAGTGGTACTGTTACCTCCACCACCCGACAAGCCCCCCTATTCCACTGTACCACTGTGGTGCCATCGGAGGGCTGGCAGCATCACTCTTCTACCATTTGCCATGCCTCCCCAGCCCTCAGACATCCACAGGATGCATTGCCAATGTGCACTCTGCCACATGAGGGATCTACTGTTGGACCCATGCCAAACATCCAATTGAATGCCTGGCTGGGTCTGCAATTCTATCCGTGCCCATCTCCTGTGTGGACCTGCGTGCCAGGGGGTGGGGCCATGGACAGGTGGCTGGTGGTGGTGAATGCCACTGGTGCACACCTGTCCGCAGGTGCATAGCTGTGTGGTTGGGATACACCTTACTTCCTGCCCCCACTTGCATTGGGGCTATCAGTTTTCACCAAGGAGAATGGGGGTGCTGCATCATACATGGGAGGAGACAGTGATACTGAGATGGGGGGGACCCTTACCGATCAGTGGGTCTGGGGAGAAGGAGAGGCATCACTGGCAGGAGGGGGGAAGGCTAAGCAGGGAAAAGAGGTAGCAGAAGTGGAAATCACAGCAGAGAGAGTGAGGGAAGCCCTCAGGTCCCTTAAGATGGAGAAAGCACCGGGGCCGGATAAATTACATCCTGGAGTGCTGAAGGAACTTGCGGATGTCCTGGCGAAACCCCTGGTGGAGCTTTTCACCATCTCTCTGAGGACAGGGTGGGTGCCCCAGGACTGGAAGGTGGCGCATATAGTGCCTATCTACAAGGGGGGATCAAGGGAGGTGGCAGGAAACTACAGGCCTGTCAGCCTGACATTGGTGGTGGGCAAGGTGATGGAGGGCATTGTCAAGGAGAGGCTGGGGGGACCTGGAAAAGTCAGGGTGCCTGGACAATAGACAGCATGGCTTCATGCCAGGGATATCGTGTCAGACAAACCTTGTGGAGTTCTATAACTGGGTCACGAGTGCCTTGGACCTGGGTAGACCAGTGGATGTCCTCTTTCTAGACTTCAGCAAGGCATTTGACTCTGTTCCTCACGTGGGCCTGTTGGATAAGCTGGGAGAAATGGGGGTGGGGAACCAGATGATCAGATGGATAGGCAATTGGCTCCAGAACCGGATCCAGAGGGTCATAGTTGGTGGGATAGTCTCATCCCCAACGAGGGTCATTAGTGGGGTCCCACAGGGATCAGTCCTTGGGCCCCTCCTGTTCAACGCCTACGTCTCTGACATAAGGACAGGTATCAGGCGTGAGATGAGTCTCTTTGCGGATGACTCAAAACTGGGGGTGGTAGTGGATGGGGAAGAGGGGAAGGTGGCCCTACAGGGGGACCTGGAAGCTCTGGAAAGATGGTCTAGAAAGTGGAAGCTGAGGTTCAATGCAGGTAAATGCAAGGTACTGCACCTGGGGGCCAGAAACCCGGGCCAAGTGTACACCCTGGGGGGGGATTCTACAAGTCTCGATGGCTGAGAGGGACCTGGGGGTGGTGGTGGATGTCAAGATGAGCAACACAGAGACTTGTAGGAGGGAAGCAGACAAGGCCAACAGGATGCTGGGATGCATCGCTAGGGGGATCACCTCCAGAAGGAGGGAAGTGATACTCCCTCTGTATAACAGCTTGGTGAGGCCGAACGTCAAGTACTGCGTGCAGTTTTGGAGGCCACACTTAAAAAGGGACATTAAACTCCTGGAGAGGGTCCAGAGGAGGGCAGCAAAATGATTTGGGGCTTGGGGACAGGACCTATGAAGAGAGGCTCAAGAGCTAAATATACACATTGGAAGAGAGAAGGACCGGGGGATATGATAGAGGTCTTCAGGTACATGAAGGGTGTAAATAGGGGAGGAACAGTCAGGGTGCTTCGAAGGAAGGAGGAGGGGGCCAATAGAGGGCATGGGTGGAAGCTGGAGGGGGGAAGATTCAGGGGAGAAAGGAGGAGGTGCTACTTCACTGAGAGGGTGGTGGAGCCATGGAATGCACTGCCTAGGGGGCTGGTGGAGGCAGAGACAGTGGAGGGGTTCAAGAGCGGGTGGAACAGGTACAGGGGAAGGGTTCTGGAAGCAAAATCCAATGCAGCGAGAATAGAAACATAGAAACATAGAATTTGACGGCAGATAAGGGCCACTTGGCCCACCTAGTCTGCCCATGTTCCTACCTAACAGATAAGCTGCAGATCCTAGTTAACCAACAGCTTACTTCCTCCTACCCCCCCACTAGGACTGCCTTATGTCTGTCCCATGCATTCTTGAATTCTCCCACTGTTCTTGACTCCACGACCCCCTCAGGGAGGCTGTTCCATGCATCCACAACTCTCTGTGAAAAAATACTTCCTCACATTACCTCTGAGCCATTCCCCCTCTATCTTCAAATTGTGCCCCCTTGTTCTTGCACATCTCTTTTTCTGAAAGATGGCACCCTCTTGGACTTTGTTGATTCCCTTGAGGTACTTGAAAGTTTCTATCGTGTCCCCTCTCTCCCTCCTTTCCTCAAGGGTATACATATTAAGCTCCTTTAGTCTTACTTCATATGTCTTCTGGTGCAGACCCAGCACCATTTTGGTTGCCCTCCTCTGGATAGTCTCCACTCTGTCTATGTCTTTGCGGAGATCGGGTCTCCAGAACTACACACAGTACTCCAGATGGGGTCTCACCAACTGTCTATACAGAGGGATACAACTTCCTGTTTTCTTCTATGGATGCCTCTCCCTATTCATCCCAGTATCCCCCCAGCCTTACGTACTGCCTTCTCACATTGCTTGCCCACCTTTAGGTCATTTGATATAATTACCCCCAGGTCCCTTTCCATTTTTACTGTTGTCAGTATCTCACCCCCCATTGTGTAGTCTTCCCCTGGGTTTTTGTTTCCCAGGTGCATTACCTTGCACTTCTTTGCATTGAATCTGAGCCGCCATACATTTGATCATTCCTCCAACCTTGCCAAGTCCCTTCTCATCCTTTCCACTCCATCTGGTGTATCAATCCTGTTGCAGATCTTTGTGTCGTCTGCAAAGAGACATACTTTTCCTTCCAGTTCCTCTGTAATGTCACTTATAAAGACATTAAAAAGGACTGGTCCCAGTACTGAGCCCTGTGGTACCCCACTAGTAACCCTCCTTTCTTCACTGTGGACTCCATTTACTACTACCCTTTGCATCCTGTTGTCTAGCCAATTTTTTATCCAGGCTACCACCTTGGGACCCACTCCAAGGCTAGCTAACTTGTGTATTAATCTTTTGTGTGGGACTGTATAAAATGCCTTGCTAAAATCTAGGTAAGCTACGTCCACAGCCCCTCCCTTGTCTACTACTTTGGTCACCCAGTCAAAGAAATCTATTAAATTCATCTGACACGACCTTCCCATCGTGAATCCATGCTGCCTTGGGTCCTGTGCCCTCTGGCCTCTGGTACTCAACAATTCTTTCCTTCAAGTGATTCCATCATTTTCCCTACCACTGAGGTCAAACTAACTGGTCTGTAGTTTCCTGCCTCTGTCCTGCTCCCACTTTTGTGAAGAGGAATCACATCCACCCTCCTCCAGTCCTCAGGTACCACCCCATCCTCCCATGATTTGTTAAAGAGAGTAGTCAGGTGTCACTAGTTCTACCCTTAGATCTTTTAGAATTCTTGGGTGAATCCCATCAGGCCCCATTGCTTTGTCCACCTTCAATTTTATTAGTTCTTTCAGAACCCTTTCTTCTGTAAATGGACTGGTATCGACCCCGTCTTCAGAGTGTTTCTCTTGTTTGGTTTAGGTACCTCCCTCCTCGTCCTTTGTGAATACTGAGCAGAAATATTCATTCAGTATCCCTGCTTTTCACTGTCACCCTCTACCCATTCCCTCCCTTTATTAAACCTCAGTATCCCTCCTTGGTCTTTCTTCACTCCTAATGTACCTATAAAAGGTCTTATCCCTTCTTAACAGAGTTGGCTATCCTTTCCTCGGTTTGGGCCTTTGCTATTCTGACTGCCTTCCCAGCCTCTTTCTGCTTTAACTGATAAATTTCTCTGTCCTGCTCCTTCTGTGTTTCCTTATATTTTCTGAATGCTATCCTTTTCTCTTTAACCTTCCTTGCCACATCTTTTGAGAACCATAGCGTTTTTTTCCTTTGTTGTGTTTTGTTGATTTGCCTTACACAAAGGCTTGTCGCCCCTGTGATGGCTGTTTTGTTTACTCCCCATTGTTCCTCCACCCCTCCTTCTTGCCTGTTTGCTAGTGCTTTTCTAAGGCACTCTCTCATTTTCCCAAAGTCAGCCCTCCTAAAGTCCAATACTCTTGCTTTTGTATGGCTTGATTGTATGGCTGTGTTTATTGTGAACCACACTGTTTGGTGGTCGCTTGTTCCCAGATGGCTACCCACTTCTAAATCTGAGATTCTTTCTCCATCCCCATTTGAGAGTACCAGGTCTAAGATTGCTCCCTCCCGAGTGGTTTCTAATACTAGCTGTCTGAGGCATGCCCTCTGTAGGGCATCAAGAATGACCCTGTTCTTGGATGTGCCTGCAGCAAAGGTGCTCCAGTTAACATCTGTCATATTCAGGTTCCCCATCAACAGTATCTTTCCTTTTTCTGCCATTCTAAGGATGCTTTCCATCATTTTCTTGTCCGTTCCCTCCCCCGAGATGGGGGTCTGTATACAACCCCCATGCGGATTGTGGTGCCATTTCCTGTCTCCAGGGTGACCCAGAGTGTCTCATCTGCTCCCTGTTTACTCTTTAGTTCTGTTGCTTTGATCCCTTCCTTTAAATAGAGAGCTACTCCTCCTCCTCTTTTACCCTCCCTGTCCCTCCTGTAGATTGTGTATCCTGGTATGTTGACATCCCAGTCATGGTTCTCTGTGTACCATGTTTCTGTGACTGACACAATATCCAGCCATCCCTCTTCCATCAAGGCCACTAGTTCAGGGAGCTTGTTACACAGACTATGGGCATTGGTACTCATCACCCTCCACTTTTCGCTAGCCTTACCCCTTTTAGCCCTATTTCTGTCCTTACTGCCTTTGCCTTTTTTTACATTTACCTCTGTCCTGCTCCCTAATGATTTCTCTACCTTGGTGTGTACCTCACTAATTACCATGCTTTGTGGGGAGAGGCTGGGATTTCCCTGCTCCTTTTCAGTGCCTCCCCCCCTTGACTAGTTTAAATGCTTGCCAATGAAGCATTTAAACCTCTCACCTAGGATCCTGGTTCTCCCCGGACAGATGCAGACCATCGCACCAGTATAGGTCTGCATCCCTCTAGGTGGATCCCCAGTCCCCAGTGAAGCCAAAACCCTGAGCTCCACACCAGTTTTTCAACCATTCATTGAATTCCCTGGTGAGGAGTACCCTAGCATCACCCTTGCCATAGACAGGCAGCACCTCCGAGAAGGTTACTGAATGTGCTACTTGTCTAAGGCTCATCCCCAACTCTACAAACTCCTCTTGTACTGCTCTGATCCCATTCCTAGCCAGGTCATTTGTCCCTAGGTGGACAATGACATCCAGCTCCCTCCCACGTGCAGCTGCTCCACGATCCTGAGGATTCGCTTCCTGTCCCTCCAAGCTGTGGCACCAGGCAGGCACCTTACCTCCCTCTCCCTTTCCTGCCCCATTTCTACCCCCAATGATCGAGTCCCCCACCAGGAGTTGTTTCCTTCCCCCTGTGGGGTCTCATGCCACCCTCCTGTGGGTCTCCTTTGTGAAGGTTCCCAGCATCCTCCTTGGTCTCCACTGCAGGTGCCTCCATAGAGGAACCACTATTCACCAGGAGAACGAATATCCGGAACCGGGAAGGGAGAAGCCAGAGAAGGTGAGGGGGGGGCAGCAAGGTCAGCTCCCAGGGTGAGGGCTGACCAAACGAGCAGACGCGAAAGACTGTTAGGCCTATTCTGCTGGCATTTTAGTATGTTAGTATTATTTGTTACTGTATTTAATGATGCTCGCTTTTAAATATGATTACTGTGAGTTTGCTCACTTTATTCCACTAGTATATTATATATCTTTTTGTGTTATTCTGTTTTTTTTCTATGTATTCCAGCTTATTAGGTCTGTTGATTTACTTTATTTAGAACTGTTTTCTAACACTTCTTCCTGTATTTCTAGTGTAAGCTGATTCACATTGACATGTTTAGCACTTTGGATGACTGGGAGCACTTGTTTGTGCACAGCAAGATTATGTAATTATTGTCTAACTGACATAGCATCATTGCTATGCCTGAATTTAATGTATTTGTCTTTAATTGTTGTGAATAAATTCAGATACATTGTTTGCTAATAAGAATTTTTATTATTAATTTAGCATAAAAATGAACAATACATGTAAATAAGAAATAGAAAGAAGCTGGGATAACAGTAATTTACCTACATTTATGCTTATAACAAAACTTCCCTTTTTGCATCACAGATAAGAAACATATCATTAGGGTTGCTACCTTTGAATGAAGCAAAAACCAGATCCTAAGCTCTGCCTCTAGCCCCACCCCTTTTCATGACTCATGCATTGTTCCTCCTAGAAAGCAATTTGTTTTACCAATAAAAGACAAGGCTTAAAGCAACAGTTCAATACAAATGTTAAGATGCTGTATCTGTTAAAGCTACTTTACCAGATTCTTCCTAGTTATTTATTTACTTATGCATTTATTTATTTATTGACATTGGTTTACCAGATAAACATACAGAGATAAAAGAAAACTCATTTACAGATATGAAAATGTTTACCAGCAAATGAAAGTGGAAGACAACTGGCTCTGTTACTGTTACAAAAGGTGGGGGCAGCTTTGGTGCTATGCCACTTTAAGATGCAGTGGAAATGATTAGTTTAAATAAGTGCTAATGGTGTTAATGGCCATACTTTACACCTCCCAGGGTGACTACTTTCACAAACAAAGGGCTATACTGACAACAGAACTTGTTTGTAACCTGGACATGCAGCTGAAACAATGCATGATACAACAAAATCTGTTTCAAAAGTATGTGAGCACTCAAAATGGCTCAAAAACCTGACCAGCACAGAGCAAAACCAGATTACCTCATAGGGACCCTGAAAACCTGATCACCAGGTAAAAAACCTGACAGGTGGCAACCCTACATATGAAATTTCTATTTGCTCAAATAACAATGCATTTGTACATGTTAGAAGATAACAAACTGCTACTGGTAATTAAATACATGAATAAATAGTAAATAAATAAAATAATTGCTAGTGTCAATGCGACAAAGAATAATAGTAATTTTATTTAGTATAGTGCCTTTCGAAACATCAAGGTGCTTCACAAAAGACAAACATACATAATCAAACAATAAATAAGAATAAAATCATTGAAAATCAGGAAATGCCTTAACCCAAAGGAAGGTCTTCAGTGCCTGCTTAAAACTCCCCACAGTCCTGCACTCCGTAGCTGACGAGGTAGAGAATTCCAGAGGGAAGGGGCAGCGAACATAAAAGTCCGAGCCCCAGATGACTTCAATCTAACCCTTGGCATCTCTAGCAACCCCTCATCAGCTGTGTAGAGTTCTTGAACAGGGGTGTAAGGGATCAGAAGTTCTTTCAAGTAGTCAGGACCCAGACCGTGTAGGGCCTTGTAGGCTAACAAGCCTACTTTAAAGGTGATCCGCCACTGAACTGAAAGCCAGTGCAGATCGCACAGCACAGGGGCTATATGGGATCTTCTTGATGCCGCAGTAAATAGACATGCAGCTGAGTTCTGCACTAGTTGCAAGCAGCGGATATCAATCCCAAGAAGCCCTAGGTACAGGGAGTTACAGTAGTCAAGGTATGAGGTCACAGAGGTGTGGACCAAAATTGGCAAGTCGCTGGATGGAATGAGGTGCTTGATCCTGGCAATGTTCCTAAGATGGTAAAAGGCTAACTTGATGACAGCAGACACCTGATGACAGAGGATCAAACCATTGTCAAGTATCACTCCCAGGTCATGCACCCATTCAGAGGTAGGGATCTGCTCACCCCCCAGAAATAAACCAGAGGGCAAATCCATCCCCAGCCCCTCTATCCTATGACCAGGGTCCATCACCAAAACCTCAGTCTTTCCCACGTTCAACTTTTACCCACTGGAACTTATCCAGTCATGGATTTCAATGAGGCAGCTATAAAATACTGAGAGGGCACACATCTGGTCAGGTTCAAAAGACAGGTAGAGCTGGGTGTCATGAGCATAACAATGAAACCTCAGCCCATACCATCTTACAATGTCTCCAAGGGGCAGCATATATACTGCAAACAATATGGGGGACAGCACCGAGCCCTGGGGTACCCCACAAGGCAGAGAGAAGGACTCAGAAGTAAATATTCTTGAGATAACTGTCTGAGTTCAACCGGTGAGGAAAGATGAAAACCATCTGAGGGCTGTACCCATCTGCCCACAGATGCACCTCAGGTGCTCGGGCAGAACCCCATGGTCGACAGTGTCAAAAGCTTAGGACAGATCAAGGAGTACCAAGATAGAATGGTTCCTCTGATCTCTCACCATCAAGAGATCATTGAGCACCCAAACCAGAGCCATCTCATTACTATGCCTCTTATGAAAACCTGACTGGAGAGGTATGTATAAGTTATGCATGGTTGGATGGTCCTCCAGTTGAATTGCCACCACTTTCTCAATGACCTTTCCCACAAAAGGAAGGTTCAAGATAGGTCTGTAGTTTGCCAGAGATTCCAGGTCCAAAGAAGCTTTCTTCAGAAGGGGTGTCACCACCACCTCCTTCAGGGAGCCAGTAAACTCACCTGATTCCAGGGAGCACCAGACAATCTGAGCTAAGACTGGGCCAATAACATCACTACAACCCAAAATTAGGGAAGTAGGGCCCGGGTCTAAACTACAGCATGTGGGGCACATCCCCTGGACAATCCTCATAATATCAACGAAATCCAGTAGGCCAAAGGTACTCCAGGAAACACCGGGCATAGTGACCGAACACCGATCGACCATATCTCCTGTAGAATGAGAAAGGTGGATCTCCTGCCTGATATCGGCCACCTTATTTGCAAAAAATTGAGTGATCTCATCACACTCAATTTGTGAAAAAGCTAGACGGAGCTGCAGACAGGTTGGGTTGCACAGCCTGTCCACAGTTCGGAAGAGCTGAGCTGGTCAGTTCCTAGCAACAGCAATTTCCCTGGACAGGAATTTTGCCTTCTTACAGGAAATCTCTGATTGATAGAGCTGGTAATGATCTAGAAAAATAAGATGGTCGGTATCCAAGGTGGATTTACGCCAACGACGTTCTAACCTGCATTCCAACTTCCGCATCTCCCTCAGCGACCCATCAAACCATGGGGTCTGATGGCAAAGCAGAAGGGGGCGAACATGGATCGGAGCAATCCAATCCAGAGCTAAAGTAATAACCTTATTGTCGGCCACCACTAAATGCTCTGGATCAGTGCTGGTCTCACCGAGCACCGAGAGGTCAATCACTGCCGCCAGGTCTTCAGGGACCACATCCCGCAAAGGGTGGTAACTGACCATCTCCACAGGGGCAGATCTACTCAGGGAGGCAGAGAAATTGAACCTCACGGTGTAGTGATTGGACCAACCAACAGGTTCCACCCCCATGTCAGAGGCCTCAATCCCCAGGAGGAGGACCAGATCAAGAGAGTGACCACCATTATGGGTAGCTGAGGAAACAACCTGTGTGAAACCCAGTGATATCATCAGCTGGAGGAAGTGTTGACCAAAAAGAGAGGATTTGTCATCGATCCAGGCATTGAAGTCACCCAGAACCATCAATCTGGGTGACTCCAATGCCACGCTGGTGACGAAGTTGGCTACTTCCTGCAGGAACAGCTTTTCATCCCCTGGTGGATGGTAAATAAGAACTATCCTGCACCCCACACCAGTTACCAGAGTGCACTTAAATGATTCTGTTTCCCCAACTGGTACACCAGTGAGGCTCAATTCAGTCTTAAAACAGAGCACTACCCCCCCTGCGATCCAACCTCTGGCGATGTATCACCGAGTACCCTGGAGGACCAGCTGCCTCCAAAATTGGGGCAGCATCACCATCCAACCAGGTCTCGGTTAACTTAATCAGTTTCTTTTCAAATATAACAATGTACTTAAAAAAATTGTATATATCGTAGACACTAGACTAGTAAATTGGTATAAAAACCACTATGCATGCCATTCAATGATGTAGTAGAAAAGAAAGAACAAAGAAGGAGAAAGGAGCTGTGAACAGAGGAAAGATACATGGTAATAGTCACGATAACGGCTGGAAGAGCTGGGCAGCTGTGCTGTGGCTCTCCTGTGCTGAGCATATCAAATGGCTTTTTGTCTTTCTTTAAGTCCATTTTCTGAACTGAGTGCTGTTTGTGTTTCTGCTAATCTACACCAACCCTAGGTTCTCAGATTCCCCCTGGTGAGGAGCATCCAAGGTTTCAGATATAATCATTGCATTATTTTGTGTTGACTTGTTTTCCACTTACTGAGGTTGATGATATTCCCTTGGGTTCCACTCCCAAAATGAGGACTGAGTATACACTGACCCAGTAGTAAGTGCCTACATCGCTGCTTTTAAGGGGTTTTAATGTTAAATAAAACAAAGAAGAAAATTTCTTGACATGGATCCAGTTGTCATTTCCTGCAGGTCCCCTTTTCTTGCCCAGGTTTGAAGTGGAATACCACATACTCTGTGGCTTTTCCTTTATTCTGTTGGAACTAGTAGACCCCCTTGATCCAAGACCTGAGGACTTGAGGTGCAACTCAGCCTGAGATCCTTTCCCTCTTCTGAATTTATCAGCTTGTAATTGATTCCATTAACAGCCCCTAATTACCTGAAAAAGGAGAGTCATAGTTTATATTTCAAAATGCATTGAAAGGCAAAGGAATAATACAGAAACTATTTGAATCATGAGGTGTCTAACAGTTGTGCTTACTTTGTTTCCCTATCATCTTCAACTGTTCTTTAAGTACTGTACCGTATTTTAAGTGCCACTTGGTTATGGAATGGAGTTGTTTCAGGTTGAAAGGACTTTTTCAGTTTGTTTTTACGGGTTTCTATATTTGCCCAAAAATGTAGGTCATCACAATGTAAACTGATATCTCCTTGATACGGTATCACCTCCCCTCAACAATACTGGGATTATTCTACTTCCAAAGTGGCCACAATAGCTTATACCAATTTCAGGATGTTGCATCCTACTTTTAGCGTTTTAGAGTGTTTAATGATTTCATTTGAGTTAATTTCAAGAACAATATCACCTATTATAAATTAAACTGATATTTATACCTTATTGCTACAAACCTCCTCCTTAAATAATTAACTGTTGGAGAAATGCCATTAAAATGTGCTTTTTTTTTAAGATCATAAATCTCTTTTTGTGACTCGTGATACAAACACATTTTTTTTTGTATTACGTGATACAAAAAAAAATCTTTTTTCATTTCATGAGTCATGATAAAAGATTTGTAATCTAAAAAAGAAAATTTCAAGAGTATTTCTCTAACAGTTAAGTGCTGATTCTAGCTAACGGGGTCCCGAGTACCAAAATAGATGTGTTAGTGTACCTCTAATATGCCATTTTTATGGTTTTTCAATTTTGTTTTTGAAAATTAAAAGGAAAATAAGATGGAGGCATACAAAAAACCTTATGAAAAAGGATTCCCCCATACTAAAACTTCATACAGCTATTTTGAAGTGCTTACATAGCATGCTCAGAATCTGAATTTTAAAAATTGAATAACTTTGGAATTAATTAATATTTTTTTCACCAGACCAGTAAAGGAATTCCTTCTGAGCCAAGCCCTTTCAACCCTGAACATTTCAGACCAAAATTACAAACTGTCAGGTTGCTATGTGATGGCTCCCCCCACAGCAAATAACAGCTATTTGTAATGTGTTTTCACTATCTGCATCTTGAATTTGCACATCTAGCCAGAACAAAACTTAGTACATCAAGAGAATTGCCCCATGAGATAGCCATTTATAATTTCATAGAAATCCGTGGAACAGTTAAGAAGATATTAAAGTTCAAAATTTGAAGTTTAACATTCAAAAGCCTACTCAACTCTTAAATATAGTAGTGCTACTGTGTCACTATAATATAGCCATGCAGAGCAGAGTGAGTGTTGTTGAACTAAGTCGATTGTACTTCTCTTTCCAACTTTCCTGAAAGAACCGCTCTTGCAAATCTGGTTTTGGAGGTGTCACACAGTTTCTAAAATATATCTGTGGGCATCTGACAGTCAACACTGAGGAGGGAAATAGGAAGACTAGGTGGGCCGTATGGTCCTTATCTGCCATCAGATTCTATGCCTCAGCAACCAGTTTGTGTCATGCTCCTTCGGCTCCCGACACCTCCTCTCCCCCTCCCGCAGTTCACAGTCCCATGAGTTTCCCTAACAGTCACTACTAATGCTGGCTGCCTGACTGTGCCCCACTCACACCCCACCATTTTACTCTAGCATGTCTTCTCTGCTCAGCCTCCCCTCACCACACCATTTCTCCTTATACCTTATTGCCCCTCTTCCCCACCCTTCACCTCCACTGCAGTACATACCTCTCTCTTGTACCTCCTTTCTTCACCCCGCTGTCAGCTATCCCCATCCCTCTGAGCTACTGAAAAGGCACTTTGTGGCTGCTTATCCCCCCACCCTCATAGAATGTTTTTCTTCTTATTTAACTTGTACCTATGTTTTGAGTTATTCTGTAAGTTCTGAATCCAAGCTGTATTGTTCATTGTGATGTACCTTTGCTTTCTCCTATTGTGCTTTGTTTTGCAATCTATGACGTGGAACCTTTATAAAAGAGCTTGCGCTCAAAGGTATTTTTCTGAATCACTAAATAAATAAATAAATACAAATGTTTATATGTTCTGTGAAACACACAAGAAATGAATTGGTATTCAGAGAAAAGGCACCCTCCAAAGGGGAAATAAATTGACAAATAAGCTGCCCAGATTATTTGAAGTTATAACTACTGAGGATTACCCCCATGCAGACTGTCCCTGTGGTACAGGCAGTTTGTTGTGTCTGTGGATTAGTGGGTCCAACTCAGGACCAGCTTGTCCTGGACTTTTGAGTTAGCGGACCTCAGCTCATTACCAGCAGCATCTCGGAGGCTGGCCCTTCCCCAGTCCTCCGACACTGATGACCAGACTGGATGGCTGTCACCTCAGTAGAAGTATCAGTCAGGAGGAGGCTGGGGCCCAGGTATGCATCCCCTGCCTTAGCAGCTGAGTTGAGCATGCACAAAAATATGTCATAACAGGGCCCTCCCCCACTAACAAGGGCCCTAGACACAAGCACATGTTGCGTTATGATAAATCTGGCCCTGGGAGGCTCATAGCCTACAAGTGGGAGGGGGGCTAATAACCTGCATGGGGGAAGGGGGCTAATAAGCTGCAATGGGAAGTAGGGGCTAATAACCTGCAACAGGGATGGGGCTAATAACCTGTGAAGGGAGGGGGTTAATAACCTGTTGGGGAAGGGGATTAATAACCTGCATGGGAGGTAGGCTAATAACCTTCAAGGGGGAATGTGGCAAAAGTCTGCAGGGGGGAGGAGGGTTAAACGTCTGCGGGAGGGGGCGAATAACTGGGACGGGGGTTAAAAGCCTGCAATGGGGTGGCTTAAATGCCAAAAGGATAGAGAGGTGGCCTTAAAGGCTTTAAGTGGAACTGGGGATAATAGTCTGCAAGGGAGAGTGGCAATAATTGGTGGGTTAAAAGCCTGCAAAGGGGAAGTTAAATGTCTTCAAATCTCAGGAGCTTCTGCAGGTTGGTGATGATGACAGGGTAAGAGTGCAACAAGCATGACAGACACACAGGTAGATTTACTGAAAAGCGAAATTATAAGGTGAATGCAGCTTGACACTCAGTAAATTTTAAAACTTCATCAAGGGAAAAAATAGAACTCCAAAAGCTAGTACTGTAGTCTAAAAACAGAATGATGCCATGAAGCTATAACATCAAATTTTTAATCATTGAGATTTAAAATAATTAAAATAGGATGTATATACAATGAAATCAGCTTGTTTTTCTTGACAAGATAAAACAAGATAATTTGTCTTGAAATAATCCATTTTTCCTTAATGAATAAAACAAAACTCTAGAGATAATCTTAGGGATTAAAATTCAAGGGGCCTGATTTTAGTAGTCCCCCCACCTTAGATCAGTGCACCATGTGCCAAATCTCTGACTATGGCAAACTCAGGTAAGCCAGGGACCCCATGCCAGATTTTGTAAGAATCGGGGTCCTGGCACCAAACTCCCACATTTGCCATGGGCTGTCCTGTGTGCTGAACAGCTGTTGCACAGGAGGGTAATAACACAATCTGCAGGGCTTTCAGGCAGCAGTGGTGGCCCTGGGGAGGACCCACCTGCTGTGCATCTGAAGGCTAGCAGGTCACAGGGAAAGATGAGGCAGGTTGGGAGTGGCAACAGACCCTGTATGGGGACAGGGCATGGCTGGCTCACTGCCAGGGAATCGGTGTGGGGGTGGGTTTATTTGTGTGACTGGTAGGGGTAGCATGGAAGGCATCACCTGCTGCTGCACAAGTGCAGGAACATCTTGCTGGGTGCGGGATGGCCACAGAAGTCTGCTGGTGGTGGCCGCGATAGAGGTGCATGGACTACATCCCACCATGCCATGGCACTGGGAATGCAGCACCGGCCGTTATACCAGCTCCTGGCTGGTCTAACTTTAGCAGCATGTGTGCCAGCTGGAGGGGTTTGCAGAATCCCAATTAAAGCAATACTGCAGCACTGCCATGGTGCAAGCCCCCCTTCTCTTTGCCACACCGCTGCATCCATTGCAAGGACAGAGCAAACCCAGATGGTGCAGGTGACCCACCAGTTGGCTCAGAGAGAGCATATGCAAATGAAAAATGGTGCATGGTGTGTCTGAAGATGCACCTTGCACCAGCCCGTGTTGGCTTAAGAACTGTGTGTCATTCCTGATTGTTTGAAAGTCAGGCCCAAGATATTTAGTTAAATGAAATATGATATTTTTCTTGTCAAAATATTTTTTGTAATGTAGAGGGATGAGGAAGGAGAAAGCATGGGAGAACAGAGTGCAACTAGAGATGGGGAAAGCAGGAGGGGCAACAGAGAAGGGTAAAATGGAAGACGAAGGACAGGATACAACTAGAAAGGTGACAAGGTGTTGGGAAACTGAAGAAGGTGGGGGAACACAGGCAGACAGTAACAGGAGAGCAGATGGAGGGAACTGAAAGGGAGATAGGTAGACAGGAGGGCAATATGAGAAACCATACTGTCAGTAGGTAGGGAAAAGGAGGGGGGGAGAGTTGGGAAGATCATAGTACTTGGAGACTCAATAGTGAAAGGGTTGAGATGGGAAAAGAGGGTGGAACCTCATCAAAACAAGAGGGCGATGTGCATACTAAGAATGACTGCACGTCAGTGTGCCTGATGATAAGCCCACTGACACAGGGGTCAGGAAAAACCTCATATGATATTGCACCTGGGTACAAATGACCTAGCAGGATGTGAGGTAGTAACACTGCAGAGGAGGTTCACGGCAGTGGTCAAGTTTTGCAGGAGTGGGGGGGGGTATGGCTAGGTTGGTAGACTTCTCAGAAGTGCTACCAGTGGCGAGGAACAGAACAGCAAGGGAGCGTAGAATAGAAGATTTAAATAGCTGACTGTGGGAGTGGTGCAAGGAGGAGGGTTTTGAGTGCATAAGGCATATGGAACAGGGAGAGATCCTTGAACAATGTATCCCTCTACACACCAGATTGGCTACATCTAAGTACAGGTGGCTCCAGGGTATTCATTAAAAAAATGAGGAATGTGGAAGCAAGAGCCTGAATCTAAACTTGGAGGGGAGGGGTCAGAGTGGGTCCTTGCACCCAGGGCCTTTGGGAGGAGGGGGGGCAGCTGGCACCCCCCAGATTGAATTGGTAGCATAATGAACCCCATTTACCACCACCCTCTGTCACCTATCCCCTAACCAATCTCTTATCCAGTTTACCATCTTTGGACTCATTCCTAAGCTACCTGGCTTGCTAGTCTACTGTGCGGAACAATGTCAAATGCCTTACTGAAATCAAGGTAGGTTGTGTCCACCGCTCCACCTTGATCTAGTTCCTTGGTCACCCCATCAAAGAAATCTATCTGTTTCATTTGACATACTGTATCCTCCCCTCTGTGAAACTGTGCTGCCTCTGGCCTTCCAAACCACTGGCTTCAAGATATTTATTATTTTTTATTTATTTAAAATTGGTGACCGGGAAAGGCACACTGAGCAGAGTCTCTTTTACAGGTGTGACCCGGGTGAAAATATCACAGAGGATTGAACAAAGTTACAATAAGTGTAAATTAAAGAAAATACAAAAATATACAGAAAATACAAAAATATAAGAAAATACAAAGATATACAGGAGTATAAAATGGCTTAGACACAAGGTTTACAAAGGTAGGTAAAAAAGAGATCAGGTACGGAATCCATAAGAGATACATAAGTATACATGTGCTCAGGAAGTTCTTTGCTACTCATGAAATGGTGGCTGCCAGCAACAGAAAGTGAAAGTTGAAGGCCACAGTTTAAATCACTAACAAATCAATTAGAGTAATTTGTTAAAAAAATGTTACTGTCTGAAAGCACTAATCAGGCAATTTTGTAGTGCCTGTGTAAAGCTGTGCCTTTTCCACTGCAACAGAACAAAAGGGAAAACAGGGAGGAGAAGAAGCACTGTGGGTAAATTTGGAGACCGGCAATGGCACCACAATCCGCACAGGGGTTTTATACAGACCCCCTTCTCAGGGGGAGGAAATGGACAAGGAAATGATAGAAAGAATACTTAGAATGGCAGAAAAAGGGGAGATATTGCTGATGGGTGATCTGAATATGCCAGATGTTAACTGGAATGCAGTTGCAGCAGCCACTTCAAAGAGTGGGTTGTTCTAGATGCCCTACAAGGGCATGCCTTAGACAACTAGTATTGGAGCCCACTAGAGGGAGCAATCTTAGACCTGGTTCTCTCAAATGGAGATGAAGAGAGGATCACAGATGTAGAAGTGGGTAGCCATCTGGGAACTAGCGACCATCGAACATTATGGTTCACAATAAACACAGCAATAGAGTCAAGCTCACACAAGGCAAAAGTACTGGACTTTAGGAGGGCTGACTTTGCCAAAATGGGTGAGTGCCTAAGGAATGCACTAGCAAATGGGCAGGAAGGAGGGGTGGAAGGACAATGGGGAATAATAAAAACTGCCATCACAGAGGTAACAAGCCTTTGTGTGAAGCAAATTAACAAAATGAAACGATGTAAGAAACCACTATGGTTCTCAAAGGAAGTGGCAGTGAAGGTTCAAGAGAAAAAAGAAAGCATTCAGCAAGTACAAGGAATCACAGAAGGAGCAGGACAGGGAACTGTATCAGTTAAAGCAAAAGGAAGCTGGGAAGGCAGTCAGAACAGCAAAGGCCCAAACCGAGGAAAAGATAGCCAACTCAGTTAAGAAGGGGGATAAAACCTTTTATAGGTACATCAGGGAGCGAAGGAAGACCAAGGGAGGGCTAGTGAGGCTTAATAAAGAGGAGGGAGGGTGGGCAGAGGGTGACTGTGAAAAGGCAGAGATACTAAACAAATATTTTTGCTCAGTATTTACAAAGGAAGTGGGGAGGTACCAAAACAAACAGTAGAAACACTCTGGATACAGAAGCTGATACCAGCCCATTTACAGAAGAAAGGGTTCTGAAAGAACTCTTAAAACTGAAGGTGGACAAAGCAATGGGGCCTGATGGGATTCATCCCAGAATTCTAAAAGAACTAAGGGTGAACTAGTGACACCACTGACTACCTCTTTAACAAATCATGGGAGGATGGGGTGGTACCCGAGGACTGGAGAAGGGCAGATGTGATTCCCCTTCACAAAAGTGGGAGCAAGGCAGAAGCAGAAAACTACAGACCTGTTAGTTTAACCTCAGTGGTAGGGAAAATGATGGAATCACTTCTGAAGGAAAGAATTGTTGAGCATCTAGGGACCAGAGGAGCTCAGGACCCAAGGCAGCATGGATTCACAGTGGGAAGGTCATGCCAGACAAATCTGATAGATTTCTTTGACTGGGTGACCAAAGTAGTAGATCAGGGAGGGGCTGTGGACATGGCCTACCTAGACTTTAGCAAGGCATTTGACACAGTCCCACACAAAAGATTAATATACAAGTTAGCCAGCCTGGGAGTGGGTCCCAAGATGACAGCCTGGGTAAAGAATTGGCTGGAGAACAGGACACAGAGGTAATAGTAAATGGAGTCCACTCTGAAGAAAGGGGTTACTAGTGGGGTACCGCAGGGTTCAGTATTAGACTGGTCCTCTTCAATGTCTTTTATAAGTTTACATTGCAGAGGGACTGAAGGAAAGTATGTCTCTTTGCAGATGACACAAAGATCTGCAACAGAGTTGATGCACAAGGTGGGGTGGAAAGGATGAGAAGGGACTTGGCAAGGTTAGGGGAATGGTCAAATGTATGGCTACTTAGATTCAATGCTAAGAAGTGCAAGGTACTGCACCTGGGAAATAAAAACCCAGGGGAAGAGTACACAGTGGGGGGATGAGATACTAACAACAACAAAAATGGAAAGGGACCTGGGGGTAGTCATATCAGATGACCTAAAGATGGGCAAGCAATGTGAGAGGGCAGCAAGAAGGGCTGGGGGGATACTGGGATGCATAGGGAGAGGCATCACCAGTAGAAAACAAGAAGTTATTATCCCTCTGTACAGACAGTTGGTGAGACCCCATCTAGAGTACTGCGTGCAGTTCTGGAAACCCAGTCTCCGCAAGGACATAGACAGGATGGAGGCTGTCCAGAGGAGGGCAACTAGAATGGTGCAGGGTCTGAACCAGAAGACATATGAAGAGAGACTTAAGGAGCTGAATATATATAGCCTTGAGGAAAGAAGGGAGAGGGGGGACATGATAGAAAATTTCAAGTATCTCAAGGGAATCAACAAAGTCCAAGAGGGTAGCATCTTTCAAAAAAAGAAGTGTGCAAGAACAAGGGGCACAATTTGAAGATAGAAGTGGGGCTGCTCAGAGGTAATTTAAGGAAGTATTTTTTCACAGAGAGGGTTGTGGATGCATGGAACGGCCTTCCAGAGGAGGTTGTGGAGTCAAAAACAGTGGTGGAATTCAAGCATGCATGGGACAGTCATAAGGCAATTCTAGGGGGTGGGGGTAGGAAGAAGAAGTAGGCTGCTGGTTATCTAGGATCTGCGGCTTATCCATTAGGTAGGGAAATGGGCAGACTGGGTGGGCCAAGCGGTCCTTATCTGCCATCAAAATCTATGTTTCTATGTTTCCCTTTAAGTCATAGACACATTGAGGCCCCATGTATGGAATCTGGAGCAGGCAGGGGTTGAGTATGAAATCAGGAGGGCAATCAGCTCAGGCCAGCAGAGACCTGTGATCATGGAGAGGGGGTTAAGGTGGAAACCACAGTAAAGATGAGTGGAGGTGTGTGCGCAGGGCAGGGAGGGAGATGCAGGAGGAGTTAGGAACATTGGGGGCACTGGGGGGGGGAGCAGTCTGAGGAGTCTTTTGAGGCATGAGAAAGGGGAGGCAAGATGAAGGTCAGAGGGTGGGTTATTCCAGAGGAGAGAGAGATGGTACGAGAAGGCGGACTGACCTGCAGTGGAGTGAGGACGAGGGATGGAGAAGGTATTCCACAATCCTTACCTTCAGCAGTGATTCCATTAACTTTCTCACCTCCGATGTCAGGCTGACTTGCCAATAATTGCCATCCTCTTCCCTGCTATCACTTTTGTGTAATGGGTTTACATCCGCCTTCCTCCAGTCCTCGGGAACTACTGCTGTTTCCAGTGAACTGTTAAATAGAACTGTCAGAGGTGCAGCAAGTATTTCCCAGAGCTCCCTCAGCACCATTGGCTGCACCCCATCTTGTTACTTTTTTGTGGCCCCCTCCCCATCTCTTTCCTCTGTGAACACTGAACAATGGTATTTGTTCAGGATGTCTGCCTTCTTCTGGTCCCCCTCTGCACAATCCCTTTTAACCTTACAATCCTGCCTGTGGTCTTCCTCTTTGACTTACATATCTAAAAAAATGTCTTGTTCTCTTTCGTTAGCTCCTGGGCTATTCTCTCTGCAGTTTGGGCCTTTGCACTCCCTACTACGTTTCCTGCTTCCCTATGTTTCCACTGATACACCTCCCTCTCCTCCTCCCTCTGAATCTCCTTATACCTTCTGAATGTTACCTTTTTAGGCTTTACATTTTCAGCCACCTCTATTGAGAACCACAGCAGTCTCTTTTTCCTCTTGCGTTTGCTCACTTGTCTGATGCAGAGGTTTGTTGCCTTCAGTATTCTCCCTTTTATCTTCGCTCACTATTTCTCCACCTCCCCCCCCCCCCGGTCATTCCTGAGGCACTGACCCTTCTTCGTAACAGACGTTATATACCACAATCAGAATCATTAATGATTAGTAACAGGATTTTGTTACTGAACTACTAATTGCATGTATCTCATTTATTATTTATTTAGTTTTTGTTAACTGTGTAGGTGCCATAGCCACAAGAGCGACACTTTTCAGGAACGACCCGGGAGGTTACAAACAATGAAACAGTTTATGTTATACAGATCAAGGAGTACATGTTACAAGCAGCCTCAGGGGAGCACGTATTACAGGTAACAAGACAAAACAGATACACAAAAATCACGAGCAGATAATAAAATGAGAAACAAGATATACATACAGTCAATAATGAACACAACCATTTCAAATACATATAGACATAAAATGCAGATTCATATGGTGGTAGTGGAGTTTCCACATTACAGTCAAACAATAAGTGCCGTAGTGAATAACAGCTTCAGATTTAGAGACAGCAATAGCAAGAGAGGTAGTGAGCGACCTAAGGGGGGGGGGGGGGTTAAAGCAAGTACATTGGGTATGTTTGATGAGACAGGTATAATGCAATCTTTTGAAGGCAGCATGAGTGGGTGCAGAGTGAACTTCAACTGGCAGGGAGTTCCAATATTTTGGGGCTAAGCTTGAGAAGGCTAGGGTTCCTTTCTGTGTTCTACACCTAGGAGTGCAAAGAAGTGAAAGCTCATTAGAATGAAGGCCATAGGAGGAGGACTGTGGCACCATCATAGAGGCCAGGGAGGAGGGTAAGTTGGATCTAATAATATTGTCGAGCAGAGAACCAAAGGCAATATGTCTATGGGCTGATGGGGAGGGCCAGTCTAGGTTAGTGTAAAGCAAACAGTGATGCTTTAGTCGAGGGGAGGCCATGGCATGATGCCAAATGTTATTGTATGTGATGTCTGATTTTCCAAGGGTGCTTTTTGAGGCATTTATATAAGTAACTGCACCATACACAAGAGATGGAAGGAGGATGCCCCTAGCTATAGCCAGCCTGGCTGAGGGAGTAAGCATTTGACTGGTCCTGTAAGTGACGCCAAGTTTAATGTTTACTGCCTTGCACTTGACGATAATGTGCTCATTAAAGCTGAGAGCTTCATCAAGCAGGACACCTAGATACCTAAAAGAGGTTCTATCAAGAGGGATGAGCCATCAGCACAGGAAACATCATATAGGCTGCCATTTAAGTTGAGTTTGGCTATGGGCCAGAGAGCATACCCTGTGTTTTGTTGACATTTAGGACAAGCCTGTGTTTATGGATCCAGTCTTGGATGGAGATAAATGCAGAGGTAAGACAACTGTTTATTTTATTTTTTATTTTAGTCTTTGGTAACCGGGTAACGCCCACTAGGCACAAGTGCCTGTTTTCAGGGGTGACCTGGGAGCACTGGGCGGTTAAGTGACTTACTCAGAGTCACACAGCATGCAAGTGAAGATTGTGAGACTCAAACCAAGGTTTGGTCTGCTGGATGTACCAAGCTTGTTCACAGCTCGTTATTCTAACCTCTAGGCTATACTACTAGCCCAGTATATTTATTGCTAGTTTATCCCAATAGATTATTGCTTGTATATCCACTGATCAGGTAGGTGTACAGCACAAGATCATTGGCATATAGAATTGTTTGGCAAGATGGTGAGTTGGGGGATACACTGTTTATGAAGACTGAGAGGAGAAGAGGCCCCAAAATGGATCCCTGAGGAACACCAACATTTATAGGAGTTGGGTCAGATATGGCAGAGTTGAATTTCACTTGTTGGCTTCTGTTGCCTAGGTAGCTGTGGAACCATGTGATGGTTTGTAGAGGGAAACTGAGAGAAGAAAGACAGGCAAGCAGGAAAGGGTGCACCACCAGATCAAATGCCTTAGAGAGGTCTTCATGCGTGCTTGTACAGCAATGTTCAGAGTTGCACTCTTTTTTCTATAAGTGTTAGAAGCCAGTCATTAATCTCGGTGAGCAACATAAAACTCATCATATCATTTTTAGAAACAGACACATTGTTGGAAAAATATGTGGCAGGTTGTCTAGAATGGAGCCTAAATGTGATAAGAAATACATTTGAGTGGATTCTGAAGCTCATTATATTTCATACTCAATTATATTATAGAAACAGTACAGTATTTCTTGTATGCCCAGGACCTCCCCTTCCCTCCCTCCTCAACCCAACATCATTGTTATATCATTTATCCATTATCCTGATATTATCCATTTGTAGTGGTCTTTATGTTCCTGTTCTTTTGATGTATGTGTGTGTGTGTGTGTGGGGGGGGGTTATGGTTGTAGGGGTGTAATAATAATCATAATACAATGTTGATCTCATTGTGTACAATGTGTACTTTTCTCTTCATTGCAAATAATATTTTTATGTAAGTGCCTATTCATCAAATTTATACTATACACAATAACATTACTAATACTATATGCTCAGGAACTTTTCAAATCATTGTTGGCTGGGAACATTGCAAATTAATCTTGGTCATCTGCATTCACCTTCGGCATTTTGTACATTTGAACAATACAGCTGGTACCAGCATAAAAATGAGCTGCTTCTATTATAGTAGATTAGTTTTTTTTCTAATGACTTACATGGCCATCCACCAGCAACCCTCCATGCACATATACAAATTCCAAGAGCTTCGGAATAAATAATTGAAACTGCACAGCAGGGTGTGTCAGAATGCTACAAAACATAATCATATAAAACATTTTTTTTTATTAATCGACTTTTTAACTAATAAAATAAAAGCAGCATGACTAAAATGTATTTTTTCTACTGCTTTGTATACAGGGACCATTCAAAGTGTCACAGCATGTAGGAAGCAATCTCAGACGAGGCAAGTAGTCAGGATTTAAAACACACTTCATGGTATTTATTTACAGATTTCAAAAAGTAAGCAAAAATAATAAAATAAATAATGCAATATAAACTACCACTCTTCTTCAGTGGTTTCTTGCACAAACACAACTATACAGTTCAAGATCATAAAATGGCTACGATCTTATACCTTCTGTATCTCTAGACAACAGTCTACCTGCACTGTAGACCTTCCTTCACTCCATCCAAGGCTGATCTGCCTGAAGTCCTGTGACAAGGGATTATATACCCTCTAGGTGAGGTCACCTGACTAGGCCCTTAACCTCAGATACAAAATATAAAAGTTCTGTGTTAGGGTGGCCGACATTTGTGACCCACCAGAAGTGCTCTAGATGTTAGTCTAACATCCTATTGTTTGTCATTTACTAAGCAGTAATCACTAAGCTGTAATCCCCATTTTATAGTTAATTACTGGGGTAATTACTTGGTAGCCAGCAGGGTGTTTACTTATGATTGACAGAGGGCGCACTATAAAACTGGGACAACAGAGGGCGCTGGTCCCTAAAGAAAACCATTCAGTAACCAACAGCCAGGTAACAAGAAGGTCCTATACTTGTGTTTACCTGGTTATTTTGTTTATTTATTTAGGGCCTGGTTCATCTGAAGTGCGAACTGGGTGAAAACCACAATAACTTTCATTCAGACTTTCCCTTTCTAGGCGGGCAGCTGCAGTTGCCAAATGGTGCCCCACCTGCACTCACTGAGCACTCGCTCCAGTGTCAAGGGAAACTTTAAATCTTTTAGGCATTAAAAGGTGCCTTTCCTTTCAGTTATTGCTTGGTTCACTTCTACAGCATGAACCAAGCGCATTTAAAACCAATTTATTTTTATGTTGTCTTGGGGCGGCTGCAAATATCAGAATTGCCTACCTCAAGACCTGTAGTTTATTTCAATCCAAGAGGTATCCTCAAGCACTATATCTCATAAAAGCAAACTCCCATGAAGGCCACAATTATCCTCTGGCCATAGGTGTAGTGTACATTATCTTCTCCTGCATAATATACTTACCATAACTGTAACAATACAGGGTATCTTTTCTTAACCCTGCACAGCAGCATTTACCAAACAATATACATTTTATTAAAGGATCCTTTCATATATGCTGCTCTCCTATTATAGCTGGATTTCTTTTGAATTATAGCCCCCTTTTCTTTATGGGACTCTTGTCATTCTCTTATGTCCGAAGACATAAATCTTTTATACTCAGTTACCATTGTCAGACACACCTTTTTAAGGGGCTGTTTTATTCTCATTATTTCTATGGGACTAAAGGACGGAAAATATGGGGAATAAGTACTATCATACAATGGCAAAACAATTTCCTGTACTCTGATTGGTCAGTGTGTCCCTGAGACAGTGATGTTATTACACAATAACATCATTGTTTGGATTTGCTCTAGGATATTGATAAATGTTTTTCAGAAACAAAGATATATTGCCACATTAAAAATCTACTAAAACCTTTTTTAAATATTTTTTTTTATTTTGTATAACATTGAGGCACTGTATAATTGCACTAAGGCACTCCAAGGTGTGTGTTATTGTGTAATAACGTCATTTTCCTTGGTGGTAGGTAAGCACCGTCACCATGTTTCAACCCACCCCAGGAGTGATGTTATTACATGGTAACACACACCTTGTTGTGCCTTACTGCTTAAGTAACAGATAAAGTCAGAATTCATAGAAGATAGTAAAGTACTGTCCTAGGTGGCCTACCTAGGATAGTAGAACAAACTAGAAATAGAGATTTTTTTAAGAGGTACTGTTGCAACAGAAGTTTTTTATACAGAAGGTAGAAAAAGAAGATGATAGGAAAGGATCCAATAGTCCAGAATCAGAAGGTGTAGCCAACATCTGTCACACAAACCCATGGTGAATCAGGCAAAAACAGACAGTGATAAGAAGCATCAATTTATTGTCATATGCTGTAACAGAGATGAAACTCTATAAAGATGCACACCAGCTGGAAACAATAAAACAAAATGATGCATTAGAAATTGATCAGAAAAACAAAATGATTATACCACATGTCAGGGACATCACAGTCACAAAAGAAATGTATTAACATCTACGAAGAACTTCAATACTGGACACTTTATATTATTTATTTATTTTAAAGTTTCATCAGGAAAGCCACGCTGAGCTAAAATAAAGCTTGTTTCCAGATGCATCCTGGGGGGATGGGAAACGGGATTACACATGAAAATACATAGAGTTGGAAAACAGCAATGTGTAACAATAAACAGCAGTTAAATAAATACGTAAACAACTATGTACAGAAAAGTTGGGTACATGGATAAACCAAAGCACAATGAATAAAATAAATAATCAACAATGAGAGCACATAAATGGCCATACCAGCTGCAGCGAATAACAGAACAGATAAAGCCAGAATGTGAGCCAGTGCCAGGCTACAGTAGTTGTAGAACTAATGCTAAAAAGGGGGACATGGAGGAGGAAGAAAGCTTGTAGGAGCAGACAAAAAGGGGGTATGTCAATAAGCAAAGAGTGGTAGGACATGGAGGGAGAGTGAAATATAAGAGTGAAGGAATTAGGAGTAGGAATAGGGATAGGGATCTGAGATGAGGGGGAGGAGAAATGGGAGTGGGGAAGGGAGTGGTATAGGGAAAGGGAATAGAGAGGAAAGGGGTGAAAGGGACAGTAGGACAGAAACAGTTACAGGTTGCAGTTGCAGATGTGGGAGGAGAGACTACACAGTAAGAAGGACAGAGAGGAGGGAAAGGAGGCAGAGTGGATTGGGAGAGGAAGGGAGTTCCAGAGGTTAGGGAAGCGGTAGGAGAAGATGGACTCACCTGCTGCGAAGGACCTAGAGGGGAATGCAAGAGAGTGGAAGTTGGAGTTGAGGAGGGCATAGGAGTTGAAGGGGGTCTGGGAAAGAGTAGAGGACAGATAGGAAGGGAGAGAGCTAAATCAATACTTGGCAATAAATGACGAACAGTGTGCCATGTGTCTTGCTTCAAGGGAAGGAAAGGAGAAGGACATATGAAGAGTACAGTGATGAGTACGAGGCGGGCAGTCCAGAGCAAAGTGGCAGAATGAGTGAAAGACAGAGTCCAGTCTGGAGAGGGTAGATTTGGGGGAAGAGCTGTAGACAATGTCACCATAGTCGAATATGGATAGGATAATTTTCTGTATGATAGCTCTACAGGCCGGGAACAGGATGGAGCCTTGGTGGTGGTACAAAGCTCCCAATTTAGGGTGGAGTTTTTTACGTATAGCATTAACGTGTACAGAGAAATCGAGGTGGTTGTCAAGCCAGACCCTGAGGTACTTGAAGGATAGTACATTTTCAATGGTGGACCCATGTAGGGTACAGGAGGGGGGACTACCAATCCTAGCGAGCTTTTGCCATGTGCCAAAGGTCATATAAACTTTTTTTGGTGTTAAGGGCCAGCTGATTTGGGCAGAACCAGTGCTGGACAATATTAAAGTCCTGCTGAAGCCTGGTCATCAAATCAGTGGTGGAGTGGCCAGATTCAAATAGGACTGTGTCATCAGCGTACATATGTATTGACACTGAGGTGCAGGCAGCAGGAAAGGTCATTAAGAAAGACTGAGAATAGACTAGGACCTAGGACGGAGCCTTGAGGTACCCCAATGGAGATTGGGAAGGGGGGTGGAAGGGAGTCACCAATACAAACTGATTAGGACCTATCCTCAAGGTAGGAGAGAAACCAGTTAGTGGCTGAGGTGGATAGTCCTGCTGCCGAGAGCTTAGAAAGGAGGAGGAGATGGTCTACAGTGTAGAAGGCTTTGGCCAAGTCGACAAAGATGGCAGATGTGACTAGGCCCTGATCCATCCCTGTGAGAATGGTATCGATGAGGTGGAGTGGGTTTTGCTGAATCCTGACTGGTACAGGGTGAAAAAGGAGGAAGAATCAAGGAAAAGGGACAGTTACATAGACATAAACATAGAAGCTGACAGCAGATAAGGACCATAAGGCCCATCCAGTCTGCCCAGATAGAACCAGGTATTCTTGGAGTTTAGCGAGGGTGGGGAGGAGAGAAATGGGATTATAGTTACTAGGATTAAAGGGGTCACCACCTTTAGGAGGGGAATAACTGTGGCATGCTTCCAGGTAGTGAGTACAGAGGCCATAGAGAAGGAGAGGTTTAGAAGGGCAGAAATTGGGAGGCCAATGGCAGGGGCAGCAAGGTATAGGGGTTTAGAATCATCAGGGCTATTACTCTGGAGTGGGTTGAGTGCTAGTAAAGCATCAATGGCAGTGAGAGAGAAGGAGAATTGGGTTGGTAGGGGAGAGGCATGGGGGAGGGGGAGGTGGAGAAACTGGAGGAAAGGAAAAGAGGAGAGATTAGGCACAGGAGGTGAAGAAGGTGTTGAATTCGCTGGCCACTGAGAGTGGGTCAGTAATGGAGGAGGCATTCCCCTTAAGAGCTGGAATATTGGACTGGGTCTTGGAAGAGAATAGAGCATGGACAACATTCTAGAACTTAGAGTGGTGGCTGATATTGTTTTGGAAGGTGAAGGAAAAGTACTCTGCTTTGGCTAACCTAGTGGCTCTGGTGCATGCATTGCGAAGGGCATGATAGTTTTGTAGGTCTGGGGGAACCTGAGGACTTGTGCTCCATCCATGTTAAGTCCCTAACATGCAGGCAGGCTAGGGGTTCAGCCTCTGACCCTGGTTTTCCTTAAGGAGTATGTTGATTCCAGATGGAGAAGAATTTGGATTTGAAGGGCATTATCAACAGTGCTGGAAGCTGATATAGGTGACCAATTAGTTGTAATCATGACCTCATGGAGGGCAGATAGAGCCAGTGATCTAAAGGAGTGGATCAGAAGATGTTTGGTGGGGGGGGTTGGGAAGGTGGATTTTGTGAACACAGTAAACCATGTGGTGGTCACTGAGGGAGTCTGGGAGAATACCAGTGGCAGTTTTGTGGTGGGGGTGAGAGGTGAGTGCCCGGTCAAGCAGGGTGAGCTTGAAAGATTTATGGTTGAGTTGGGTAGGTTCAGTGATCAGTTGAGTTAGGTTTAAAGACCTGGTATTGTGATGGATCCTGGGCTGAGGTGTGGCAGGCCAATTCAAGTTGAAGTCACTTAGTATGATTAATTAATTAATTAATTAAAGGGATACTTCAGGACTGCATAATCAGACATATTAAGGAAAGAAAATGTGAAGATATTACATAGCATGGTTTTGTTCAAGGGTGTTCATGTCTAACAAATCAGTTGCATTTTTATGAAACTGTCAGCTAAACACTTGATAAGGGCATGCCAGTTGATATTGTCTTTCTGGACTACTCAAAGGCCTTTGATTTGGTTTCACACCATATCTTGATTAGAAACCTTTGGGAAATACAGCTACATCCAAAGGTTATCTCTTGGATTGAATCATGGCTGAATAAAAGGAAATAGAGTAGGCATTACAGGTCACTACTGTGAATGGGTGGAGGTGACAAATGGGGTCCCACAGAGGTCAGTGCTGGGGCCTACTCTATTTAAAGAGGGAGTCCGGTCAAAATTACTACATTACTGAATTAGAATTAGTCTACCCCCAATAAATTTCAAACCAAAAGTTAAGTTGCTACATTACTTCGTTTTAAAGTTATGGGCTATTTTGTAATACTGATTTCACTCCCTGTTCAAAAAAGCCAGTTTTAGTAAAAATCACTGATGATGTCACAACCAGAACTCACAGACTAGTCCTTCCTCCCTATTAGCAATCTTATAGGACCTATTTCTTCAAAGTTATCAAAACTGTAGCTGTCGTACTTATTTAAAAAACAAAAACAGACACAGGGTTGCCTGCAGTGCTTGCATTTCCAAAATGTTCAGATGCATGGTACTGTACTTTAGAACGCATCAGGAGGTGGTTTTGGAATGCAGTGCTGAACAAAGGTATAGACTGTCAAAGTGGCACACAGTTTTAGAATGTTGGGGGGACATGTGATCTCAGCATGTGGCAGGGATGTGCCATCTTGCAGTGTGGTGGGACACTCAATCTCAGAATGTGACAGGGACACACACTGAAGAATTTTGGGGGGACTGGCAATTCTGGAATATAAGTAAGGATGTACACCGTTGGAATATGTCAGGACACACCATTTTAGTTTGAAACTGCTTGTCCTTGCCACATGCTGGAATTGTATGCTTCCACCACATTTTAAAATTGTGCATCACATCCCCACCACAATCCAACACTGTGCATCCCAGCCATATTCCAAAATAGAACATCCTCACCACATTCCAAAATTGCACATCCACACCATGTTTCAAAGTTGTGTTTCAACGCCACATTCTGAAACTGCTACCATCACATTCCAAAACTGTGTCATTGCCACATTCTGAAATTGTGCATCACACCACATTCTGAAACTGTGTATCACCACCACACTCCAAAATTGTACGTCACGGCCACATTCTGAAACCGTCACTGCCAAATTCTGAAACTGAGCATCACCACTGCATTCCAAAACTGTGCATAACCACTGCATTGTGAAACTGTGCACCACTGCCACATTCTAAAATTGTGTATCACCGCCACATTCCCAAGTTGTGCGTCACTGCCACATTCCCAAGTTATGCATCACCACCACATTTCAAAGTCATGCGTCACCACCACATTCCGAAGTTGTTCGTCACTGCCACATTCTGAAGTCATGTATCACTGCCACATTCCAAAGTCATGCATCACTGCCACATTCCAAAGTCGTGTGGCACCACCACATTCTGAAGTCATGCAGCACTGCCAAATTCTGAAGTCGTGTAGTACTACCATGTTCTGAAGTTATGTGACACCACCACATTCTGAAACCTCCACATTCTGACACCGTCACATTCTGAAGTCATGCGTCACTGCCACATTCCAAAGTCATGCGTCACCGCCACATTCAGAAGTTGTGAGTCACAGCCACATTCCAAAGTCATGCATCATCACCACATTTCGAAGTCATGTGGCACCGCCACATGCTGAAAGTTGTCTGGCAACCCCACATTCCAAAACTGCCACATTACACCACCACCACATTTCAACACTGCCACATTCTGGACTCGTGCAGCACTGCCACATTCCAAAGTGATGTGGAACTGCCACATTCTGAAGTCATTCATTACTACCACATTCAGAAGTCATACATTCCTGCCACATTCCAAAGTCATGTGTCACTGCCACATTCTGAAGTCGTACGGCACCACTCCATTTCAAAGTCATGCAGTACTATCACATTCCAAAGTCGTGCAGCACCGCCACATTCCAAAACCACCACACTTTGACACCACTACATTTCAACACTGCCACATTCCGAAGTCATGCGCCACTGCCACATTCCAAAGTTGTGCAGTACCACCACATTCCGACACTGCCACATTCCCAAGTCATGCGGCACTGCCACATTCCAAAGTCATGTGGCACTACCACATTCCAAAACCACCACATTCTGACACTACAACATTCCAAAGTCATGTGTCACCACCACATTTCGAAGTCGTGCAGCACTGCCACATTTCAAAGTCATGTGGCACCACCACGTGCCGAAGCCGTGCGGCACCCCCACATTCCAAAACTGGCAAATTCCAACACCACCACATTTTAACACTGCCACATTCTGGAGTTGTGCATCACCTCCACATTTCAAAGCCATGCAGCACTGCCATATGCTGAAGTCGTGCAACATCACCACATTCCGAAACTGCCACATTCTGACACCACCACATTCTGAAGTCATGCATCACCACCACATTCAGAAGTCATGCATCACCACCACATTCCAAAGTCATGTGTCATCACTATATTCTGAAGTTGTGAGGCACCACCACATTCCAAAGTTGTGCGGCACTGCCACATTTCAAATCCACCACATTCCAACACCGCCATATTTTGACACTGTCACATTTTGACACCACCACATTCTGAAGTTGTGTGGCATCACCACATTCCAAAATCATGCGGCACTGCCACATTTTGAAGTTGTGTGGCAGTGCCACATTACAAAACCTCCACATTCTGAAGTAGTGCGGCACCGACACATTACAAAACCATCACATTCCGATGCCACCACATTTTGACACTGCCACATTCCAAAGTCATGTGACTCTACCACATTCTGAAGTTATGTGGCACCGCCACATTCCGAAGTTGTGCGGCACCACCACATTCTCAAGTAGTGCAGCACTGCCACATTCCAAAACCATCACATTCCAACACTGACACATTCTGAAGTCGTGTGGCATCGCCACATTCAGAAGTTGTGCAGGACCACCACATTCAGAAGTCATGTGACACCACCACTTTCCCAAACTGTCACATTCCGACACCGCCACACTCTGACACCACCATATTCCAAAGTCATGCAACACCGCCACATTCTGAAGTTGTGTGACACCACCACATTCTGAAGTCATGCAGCACCACCACATTCTGAAGTTGTGTGGCACTGCCACATTCTAAAGTCATGCGGCACTACCACATTCCAAATCGGGTGGCACCACCACATTCTGAAGTTGTGCAGCACTGCCAAATTCAGAAGTCATGCGGCACTGCCACATTCTGAAGTCGCGCAGCATCGCCACATTCTGAAGCTGCGTGTCATCACCACATTCCAAAGTTTCATGGCACTGCCACATTCCGAAGTTGTGTGGCACCACCCCATTCTGAAGTCATGCGGCACTGCCACATTCCGAAGTCACACTGCACCACCACATTCTGAAGTCATGCAGCACCACCACATTCTGAAGTTGCATGGCACCACCAAATTTTGAAGTGTCGTGGTGCAGCCGCATTCCAAAATCATGCAGCACTGCCACATTTCGAACTCTCGTGGCACTGCTACATTCTGAAACTGCACGAGTGTTCGACAGTGCCACATTATGAAATTGTGTGTCAGTACCACATTCTGAAATTGTACCTGCCTGCCACATTCTGAAATTGTGTGTAATCTTCCATGCTCCAATATTGCCTGTCATTGTCACATTCTGAAAATGTGCATTCCTGCCACATTCCAAAACTGCACGTCCCCACCACATTCTGAAGATGAGTGTCACTGCCACATTCAAAAACTGCATGCTCAAGTTACATTCTAAAATTATGCATCCCTGCCTCATTCTGAAATTCCATGTGGCTACCTGATTCTGAAACTGCGTCACTGCCACTTTCTGAGATTGTGTATCCACGACGCATTGTGAAATTGGATGTTGCCACCACAATCTGAAATCAAAAAATACCAACCACATTTTGAAATTTTGCTTGACCACACCACATGCCAAATTAATCCATCCAAGACACATTATGAAATTATATATCCCTATCACCTTCCACAACTATGTGTTTCCCACATTTCAAAATCGTGTATCTCTGCTACATTCTAAAACTATGTGACACAGCCACATTAAGAATTTTAGCATCCCTGCCACTTTCCAAAACTGTGTGTCCCACCTACTTTCTGAGATGGTGTCATTGCTGCATTCCACAGTTGCAGTCTGGTGACATTTCGAAATCTCATCCCTGCACTATTATAAAAATTGTACATATATTTGTCATTCTAAATCCATGTTTGCCACTGTATTCCAACCCCCCGTTACATTCCTAAGTACTGTACCTTGCATCTGCACATTATGGGAATGCATGCCCTGACTCACCCATTGTCAGCTTTCCTTTTCCATATGTTTAATACCACTGCAGTTTTATGTAATGTGGTAGAAATAAGTCTTGTAAGGTAGTTTGCAAGAAGGACTAAGCTGTGAGTTTTGGTTGTGACATCATCAGTAGCTCTTTACTGAAACTGTCTTTTTTGAACAGACAGTAAATTTAGGGTTACAAAATGACTTGTAACTTTTAAACAAAGTAACTTAGAGATCTCATTTTTGGCATGCTGTTGACTGACGATATGCTGATCCAAATTCTGAATATACTGATGTTAGAAATTTTGGCCAGACTCCCTCTTTAATGTGTTTATAACATCCATGCAGATGTCCGTACATAAGTGGATATGCAAATATGCAGTTGATCGTAAAATAGGAACTATTGTTAATAATGATACAGCAGCCAAACAACTCCAGGAGGATTTACAACAACTTGAACAATGGGCAGTGAATAATAAACTGAAATTTAATGAAACAAAATGTAAAGTCATGCATCTAGGCAAAAACAACCCAAGACAACATAATGTACTGAATAAAATTGTTACAAGAAACAATAAACAAAAGAAACTTAGGTGTCATAATATCAAATGATTTGCCCTTTGATACACACACCAGACATATGATAAAACAAGCATTTGTCAATGCCAAATTTTGCTTGCTGGTATTGGCATCAGTAGTGCAGGAGTTAGAGAGATGCATAATAGGAATGGCAGTGAAGTACGAACATATGAACATATGAAATTTGTCAGCAGATAAAGGTCTAGAGATCTATTAAGTCTGCTCAAATGTGCAGCTAGCACCCCTTATTCTGCAGCTGTCCCTTCCTTCCACCCTTCCCCTCCATTGACCCTCCCCCTTGTCCTGTCCAATCCCCTTTGAAGCAGTCCACTGTTCTACTGAATACCACTTCTGCAGGTAACACATTCCACCCAGCTACCACCCTCTCTGTAAAAAAGTGTCTCCTCATCTCCCTCTTGAACCTTCCTCCCTCCAGTCTCATATCATGGCCCCTGGTGTCCCTCCCCTCCCTTACTTTGAACAGCCCCTCTGTACCTGTCTTGTTTATTCCTTTCATGTGCTTAAAGGTTTCAATCATGTCCCCCGTCCCTCCTCTCCTCCAGTGAGTACATGATCAGCTCCCTCAGCCTCCTCTCATATGCTAAGTCCCCCAGTACCGTGATCATCTTTGTCACCCTGCACTGTACCCCCTCTAGTAACTTAATGTCCCTCTTCAGATACGGGCACCAGTACTGCAGGCAGTACTCCAGGTGCGGTCTAACTAATGACCTATACAGTGGTAGAATCACCTCCTCCATCCCCAAGGAACTATCCCTTGCAATGCAACCCAGCATTTTGTTGGCGTTTGCAGCTGCCTTCTTACATTGTGTCGAGTTGTTCATTCACCCTGCAACGAACTAACGCCAACCCCACCCTGCAGAGACTGATAGGTGTTGGGGGTGTGCCTTTGGGTCCACAGCCATAACAGTCATTCCATCCACCTCATCCCACTATGCAGACACTGACAGGGTCTTCAGCCTTGGGATCATTGGCCATTAGGCTCACTCTATTCCATAAGGAAATAAGCTGAGATGGGTGCAGTATAGGAGAATGGGGTGAACGTTAGGGCTGAAGACCCCAAGGCACACCTCAATGCCTGTCAGTGGCTGCAGGGTGGGGGTGGGGTGGAATGGTGTGAGCATTATAGCTGATGGCCCCAAGTCACATCCCTGATGCTTGTCAGTCTCTACAGGGTGGGGTGTTATGGTTGAAGACCATAATGCCCCAGGCATTTGTTGGTATTTTAGCTACAAATTTTCAATATGTTTTTTTTGGGACCCCACCTTATGAACAGTGGCACTATTGTTTCATTACTCAGTCCCAAAAGGTGAGTTTGCACGGTGACTGTGCCATTCGGTGCCACAGGTGCAAAAACACATTTTGGGTAGGATGTGAAAAATGGCAGCTGCACTGTTCATGTGGAGGTATGAAAAAATGGCAATGTTGAAAATCTGGAGTGCAAATATGAAAAATTGGTGAAGTTACAAGCGTGCGTAGAAACTGTGCCCCGTAACGCAATAATTTTGGGGAATTTTTTTACCAAATTTCAGCATAGGCCTTTTGGGACCCTACTTCAAGAACAGTGTCACTATCATTTTGGCACTCCATCCCAAAAGTTGATTTCGCACAGTGCCCATGCCATTCTGCACCACAGCTGTGAAAACATGTTTGGGCATAATATGAAAAATGACATCTTTACACTTCATAAGAAGGTTTGAAAAAATTGCAGTGCTGAAAATCTGTAGTGGAAATACTAAAAATTGGCTAAGTTATGAGAGTGCATATAAACTGCGCAATGCATGCTTGTAACACAGTCATTTTTTGGAATCGTTTCACCAGATTTGCAATATGGACTTTTTGGGACCCCATCTCATGAACAGTGGTACTGTCATTTCATTAATTGGTTTGCGAAAGGTGATTCTGCACAGCCACCGCAAAATCACCTTTTGGGACTGAGTAACGAAATGACAGTGACACTGTTCATGAGGTGGGGTCCCAAGAAACCCATGTTGAAAATGTGGGGCAAACATTTCTAAAAATGTCTGAGAAAGGAACCAAAGTTGAAACCTCCCATTGACTCCTGTTATATGGCTTGCTGTCATTTTCTGTTTTCCGGTCACCTTTGAAGACTGCAGATGTGTTTCCAGTGCAGAGAAGATGACAGCACCAGACCTTCTGAGGTAAGCATGGGGTGAGGGGTGTGTGGGGTGCTCAGAAGGTGGGAAGGGATGGGGAGGGGCCTGGGAGATGACGAGGACTGTTTTCTTTTTTACAGGTAAACAAAAAAAAAAGTCAGGGGACTTTTTTTATTTTAAAGGACAAAATAAAATAAATACTTTTAGGCACACTAGTGTGGTGGAGGCATGGTGGAGGCATGCCGACATGGGGATTGGGCACCCCATTGTCGGCAAACATTACAGATGGCTTTGGGGGGAAGGGTGCATCCGACACAGGGAGTGGTTATCCCGGTGTCAGAAACTGAATGATTTTGGCACACTGGAGTGGGCTCCCAGTATGTCACATTACTGGGGAGGAGGGGGCATACATGCTATCATGGGGATTGGGCACCCCCACGTTGACTTTTGGGGAAGTGTGTACATGGGAGAGAAATAGTGGCACTGTGCAAAAACTTGAAAGGAAAGAGCCGCCGAACAGCTGATCGCTGTTTGGTGATGAAACAAATATGTTTGGAATGCAGCTGATTCAGCACATGTGGAGTAGTGACATGGCTGCTGCACAGTGCAGAGACCTGCTCCATCGAGATCACCACGTTCGTAAATGAACAGCGTGTATGTGCACTCCATAGAGTTCAATGGGGATAATTTTTAAAAGCTTCTTTTTATACTTTCCAGTGATGATTTTGTCAAAGAAAGGCTGTCCCTCAACTAGCAAGGATCTTGTTATTTATTTATTTATTGAGAAGAATCAGACGTACCTTTGAGTCAGAGACTTATTTACAAAGGTTCCACATCAGTGAACAATATACAGAAGAATATGGAACACAAATATACAACAGTGGGTATAAGTACAACAAATGCAACACAGGTTGCTTACAGAAATCGGACGAATCTAAATATTTTGCAGGAACACAAGACACAGGAAATAAGCAGAGTGAATGCATGCAAAATGGAATAAGTCAATCAATGTAGTTACAGAGTAGAATAATTAACTTCAACATATTATAGCTATAGTGCTGGGAGGAAGGAAGGGGGGAGGGGGCACAAAATAACTAGTCAGGAAGAGTTCCCTTGTCAGGAGGATGGGAATGGGGGGGGAAGGAGGAGGGGAGGGTAACAGAGCTAGTAGCAGTCACAGGAGCTGGAAGATACAAGGTGTGACCTGAGGAGAGATTTGAAGTGTCCCAGTTTATTTTCAGTGGCTATGTTACTGGGGAGGGTGTTCATCCACCATGGGCTCTGCATTTGAAGGATCTTTGGAAGAGGGAGGTACATCCCTGGGGAATCAGGAAGGGGGATTTGGAGGAGTGTCATGTGACTCTAAGAGTAGTGGCTGGTTGTAACAGAGGGGAGAGTCCAGGTGGTGAAAGTCCAGAGGAGACTGTTTTAGCGAGGCGGCATGCTTGATACCGCAGCCTATCATCAAAACTAAGCCAGTTAGAGAGACTGTAAAGGGTGCATGTGTGAGTGGTACGGTCACAGCCCAGGACTACCCATCAGACTTTGTTCAGAGCAACTCTAATACCGTGGAGAGAGGAATTATCAGCAGCACCATAGAGTAGGATGCCATAGTCTATATGTGAGAGTACTGAGGAGGAAACCAAGTGTAGGGCCTCAGGAGTGAGGCAGTGCTTGCGCCTATAAAGAAGGCCAATTCTAGTGTTGACAGCCATGCAGAGGAGATGGATTGTTAAGCAACTGTCTTTTTTTGACTAAACCGTCACTGGAAAGTATAAAAAGAAGCTTTTAAAAATTGCCCCCGATTAAACTCTATGGAGTGTGTCCCCACGCTGTTTATTTACGAACGTGGCAAACTTTCGGCATTGGCAAATGCTTGTTATCTTTATTTATTGATATGTTTCACCATGAAAAGGCACACTGAACAAATGGGTTGCTTGTAACACCACACGTATTTTACACAGCTATGCCATGAGTCTGGATATTCGTCTGAGTTGGGGTGGGGGGAGGGACAGGGGAATAAAGTAAGTGAGGGGTAAGGAGGGGATTGAGGAAGGGGGATCGATATGAGGGAGAAGAGAAAGGGGAGAAGGGTAAGTGTGATGGGAGCATTTCAGAGAGGAGAGAGCAGTAAAGTTGGAATATGTTGATACAGAAAGCGAGTAAACAACTGGTAGGGGGAGAGTAAGGAGAACCAGTAAGAGGGGACGTAACTACTCAGCCATCAACAAGGGGGGGAGAGAGAGGGTTAAAAAGTTGCAGTGGGCAAGAGCATTTAGCAGTGCAGTGCAATTATGTAACCTACAAAAACTGAGCACCCTTTACCTCTAGCAACAAATTAGCTGCAGTGTTAAAATGAAAACAATTATTTGCAATTAAAAGCTGTGCCACAATTAAAACAAGAAAACAGCATAAATAACTAGTTTGAAACTGATGTTATTTATTTATTTTTATTTATTTAGTGTTTGTTGACCAGGTAAGTGCACTAGACAAATCCTGCCTATTTTCAGGCACGACCCAAGGGAGGGGGATACAGATGAATGCCAACTGACTTTGAACCAGATTAAGCAGTTGATGGTATTTTTAGTAGATGAGGGAAATTTGGCCAGGACACCGGGGAAATTCCCCTACTCTTTTTGGTAGGGGATTTCGTCACGCAGCTATGGATGCTGGAGAGCAGTGTCAGCATCACGAAGGTGCTGCACTGCCTGTAGAGCCTCCCGCTTTGCTTGAGACTACTTTGCTTTGTAATTCTTCGACTGCTTTATGCATGGAACAACACGATTCACCGGAGGTCATGTTATCGTTACCATTTGATGGTACAAACAACGTACCTGATACTGCTTGTTTTCTGGATCCCTTACCTACGGATTTGCCTTCTAATACTGCTTTGAAAATGGAACGTTTGTCATAGGAGATGCGACAGGCTTGTCGCGCTCAGGAGACTCTCCTATTGTACCTCATGTTTCTCAGTTACAACAGCCTACTAGCCTACCCACTCCTGCCTCTTCTTCTATGTCGGACATTCTGAGATCATGATTTGGACTTTCGAAAGAGACTTCAGCTGGAGATCCTGCTTGGACTGCTTCAACTGCCTTACGCAATGCTGGCTGGACAGAAACAGCATCAGGCTCATGGACCCCTGACCCTTCTTGGGATGAGGACAGACACAGTGTTTTGTTCTCCCCCTCCAGGCCTGCACCTATGAGCTCCAACGAGGTACCTATCCTGAAAAAGGACACTATTCTGTCACCTAATATTTGTAGTGAACAAAATGTTATGCCTAAAGTAGCTTGGGGGGATGTAATGGATATGACTGATGATTTAGCTACTAAACCACCTATTGTACTTGAATCTGATTTAATTCATCTTTCTCCACATCCTGATGAGAAAATTACACATCACACTCCTTCTTCCCCTGCCCAAGATTTAGACATTATATAGCCCCCATCCAGTCTCCTAGACTCTGCCTTACCCCCTCTGCTCTCCATTTTAGATGACCCTGGAGAGGGTACCTCCTCCACAAGTCCCACTCTACGACCCTCCCCAGTAATAACCCCCTCAGCTCCCCACACTGGCCCTATGTGTTCTGATTTATTTAAGAACAAACTAGAACAAGCCCTGCATAGAAATGCTGTTCATATACGTTATAGAGGTGGGCTTCAGGAGTTCCCAGACAGGTATTATGTTGCTCGTACGTTACTGAAAGGCACCATGCAATTCCAGGCTTCTGACATATATGCATTGATTCATGTTTCTGGGGAAGAAACATTTGATGTCAGTTTTAAAACCACTGTTGGTTTGGAAAAAATTTGGCATAAGTATGCTTCCTTAAAGAATACCTCTCCCTGGACTCCATTTTATGTTATCCCCCTTACTAAACTTTCTATACGTACAGTCACCATTATGTTTAGGAATGAGGGGCTAAGTGTCAGTGACATTAATCATTGGCTACAGAAACACTGCACAGTGTTATCCCCTTCTGAGGCACTTTTGGATGACGAAGGCCTCTGGATGGGAGGATGGAAGTTCAAAGTCAAGCTCTTTTTAGTTAACTCTGAACTTCAACACATTCCTAACAGTTTCTTTTTAGAAAAAGACCAAGGTGTCTGCTTTTATGGAGGTCAGCCCAGGGCTTGCTACAAATGTGGAGCGCACACACTCACCTCAGTAGCATGTGTGATCTATTGAAATGTGGTCTTTGTGGGGGATATGGTCATCCAAGTGTTTCTTGTGTGAATGTCTTTAAATGTAATTTATGTGATGAACCAGGGCACGCTTACCACCAATGTCCTTGGGCTAGCAAAAACAGTAAGGGAGGCTGGGATCCTGATATGTTGGTACAGGAGGCACAGGATTAAAGGCAGGATGTCCCCACTTCACTGGTAAATGTTTCTAACCTCATGGACACTGCCCCCCTCCCCGTTTCTCCTCCAGTGATTAGTGAGGTTCCTCCTGCAATACTGGACCATCCTGCCCCTTCTATACCCACACCCACTTCCTTACCCTGTCCTGAGACTAATACAGTAACCCCTTCTACTGAACAGGAAGGTTTTAAACCCAGCAGACGGGTCACTAGGGCTGCTGCACGGAAGACTGTGAAATCCTTTGACCTCCCCCTTTCTAATCCCTTCGAATGTCTTAAAGGAGGTAAAGCAGAGTCCGATGGAGAATCTGACAATTCAGTTCCTCCTTCAGACATTGAATTTTTCACACCCAAACCTCCTGATGTGTCCCGTAAAAAATCTGGTAAATCTCTTAAAAGTAGCAAAAAACGGAAAAATATGACGATCACTGACGGCAGTGGATGATTTTACACTTCCTCCTGACATCACTTACCGTAGCTATTCTTAATGTTTGTAGCATTAAAAGCTACAAGAAGAGAATGGTCTTTCTTCATCTACCTCCTTCCCTACACCTTGACATTCTTTTTATTCAGGAAACACATATCACCTCCCTGTTTGAGGTACAACAACTTAAACGCAGTTGGATTAAAGGGCCATCTTATTGGACCTTTGGAGACAGTGTTGCTGATGGGATAGCTATTTTGTTCTTTTCCATACATTTCACTATTACACGCATTATTGATATTTCTCCTGGCAGGGCCTTAATAATTGATTGTACTTTCAATAATTGTCAGCTTCGTCTACTTATCATATATGGCCCACAAACGAAGGCATCTCGTATTGCATTATTAAAATTATTTCAACCGTATTTATGCACCACAAAACATATTATCTGGGGGAGAGATTTTAATTGTTCCTTAGACGTTAAATATTGACCTACGGAAGGGAAGAAGATTTATTGTGACTCGCTGGCTTTATCTGACTTGGTAAAAGGACTGAATCTTACTGATGCCTACTGCTCATTACATACTATCATTGGTAATACGTATCATAGGTCACACTTTCATACACAAATTGACTATTTATTTTCTTCACCACACTGTATTGCACAAACAGCCACTCTTCGACCTTTAGAGATATCTGATCATTTCTTACTTACGTGTAGTTTCTATATTGGTCATCCCCCTGTCTCATTACTTCCTCTCTCTAATATCTGGAAATTAAATAATTCTCTCATCTCTTCTCTAGAACTGCAAGATCGTGTACAACTACTCTTCCGTGCCCGAATTTCAGTCCTATGCTTTTATGATTCCTTGCTACAGTGATGGTTTGACACTAAGTTAGAACTTAAGCACATTTTTCAATCAAGGGGCAAACAGATAACCCGTGATGCATATATTACCTACTTATCTCATAGAAATCACTTATATAGATTGTTATCTTTATCTACCACATCTCCTATAGATTACTCTTCCCAAATAGACTCCGTTAAACGTCAGATGATCTATTATCAATATAATAGTGCCCGCACATTAGACTTTTTCATGAGAGTCGGATCTTCAAACTTGCCTTCTACAAACCCGTTTTTGCACACAAAGATAGAATGAAACACACAGTAATGAATGGTCTCTTTAACCAGGATGGCGTCATTACTTATACCACACAAAATATGTTAACAATAGTTCAGTCCCATCTACAAAATTTATTTTGTAGGCCTACTCCTCTACCTTCCAACTTTTCTGCATTTTTTTCTGCTCCGTTTCCTTAATTCCCTGAACATTGTGCTCAAGCCCTCGTTGCTCACATTACGCAGGAAGAAGTAGCTTCTGCTATCGCTCACTTATCATTACACACCTCTCCAGGACCTGATGGATTAACCCATGAATTTTATAAAACTTTCAAGGATAATCTCCTAGAAATCCTAACACAAGTTTTCAACTATATTTTGGTTTGTACTGAGGTTACCACAGACTTTGATTTATCATTTCTGAAATTTATCTACAAAACAGGTGACGCTCATGACTTATTCAATTGGAGACCTTTACATCTTCTTAACACTGATTACAAATTGCTAGCACGTATTCTAAATACTAAGTTAGCACACCTGGCCCCTGACCTGTTAGATTCAGCTCAGTCCTGTGCTATCCCAGGACGTTTTATACAAAACAATTAATTTCTCCTGAGGGAACTATTTGAGGCAGAAAATCACAATGCTCTCACTGGTTTTATACTTTCTTTGGACCAAGCGAAAGCATTTGACTCTGTACAACATACCTATTTACTATATATTTTACAATCTTATGGTATCCCTGCACCGTTTATACAATGGATCATATGTCTATTTTCTGTGGCATATTTTACACCCCTGGTTAATGGTCATATGGGTATCACCTTACTCCAGAAGACAGGCCTCTGTCAGGGATGCCCTTTAAGCCCATTATTATATGCCTTCAAGTTAGATCCTGTTATAAGACATATTTTATGGGATTCTACCATTGTGAGTATTGCATCTCACCCGACTCTGTCTTCTGTTAAAATTTCTGCCTATACAGATGATGTTGTACTCTTTGTTCAAGATAAATGATCAGGAGACCGAGCCATAGATGTTTTTCATTCCTTTTCCAAACTCTCGGGTGGTACTCTTAATTTAAGTAAAAGTGTTACTATCCCTTTAGCTCCTGACTCTGTTCAAATTACTGATGTAGGTGGAATTCTGCTATGTTTAATCCCTCACCATATTTTAGGTAGTTGGTTTAATGTTCCACATCTGGCAACATATAATTGGGAACAATGTTTAAGCTTAGGAGAAGCTAAAGTTGCCCTTTGGAAGTCTTGGAAATTGGGAAAGAAAAAGAGAGTGTTAGTGGTAAAACAATTTCTTATTCCAATTTTTTTATATCTTAGTTATATATATGCCCCTCCCCGTGCACTAGAAACCAGACTTTTGAGCATATTTTTTCAAATGATATGGGGGAGTCGTTTAAACCCTGTTAGACGTACTTTCACATATTTACCTGTAAAGCAAGGAGGACTTAACATGGTAAATCCTATAATTTTTTATCTGTCCTTTTTTCTTTCCCAATTATTTTCTAGAATTCGCTCAATTACTCATGTTTGTGATACATGGATTGTTCATCACATGCATGATATCTGGGATAACTGGGGTTTACTCCCCCCTATCCTTGCCCATATCTCTGGTTCCCCTACTTATGCCATAGATAGCTTTAAGAAATTATGTAGCTGGAAACTTCCTAAAGTATCTATTGTATCACTTCTAAGGAAACATTTGTATGAGGCTCTTCTTAATCTTTTCAGGCCTGATATACAATTCCCATTTTGTCCCCCTTCCAGCACAGGGAATGCCTTATTAATGTTGCAAGATGCCCCTATACCTTTATATATGTGGGACATTACATGGTTATGCTGTCATGGCCGATTACCTGTAAGAGAAAACCTTAAGCATAAATCATCTCAAGAGAGATATTGCCCTAAACCTTCCTGCCCTGATATTGAGGAAACCATGTCTCATTTTTTTCTTGAACTTCCAGACGTACTGCTATTCTGGAAAACATTGGCCAATAAATGGAAATGGCCATTCCTCAGCCATATCACTTATCAAATATTGATGTTGAATGATTTTTCTTTTTAACAAATGCCATGTCACCCTAGTACACTCAGAGTGATCTTTTCAGTTTGTAAATTTTATTTATGGCAAGCCCGTTGTCAATATACTTTGCAACAGACAAGACTGCCTCCTCAAACTGTTATTCAGCATATTGAAAATGCATTGTTGATTCTTAAAAACTCAGAGTGTCGTACACTTTCAGCTCCCTCTGCTACTTCTTTATGGACAAATATTAAGCTTTTGTATTACTAACATGTCTCTTATAGTTTAACTCTTGTTTTTCCTCACAATGTTTCTTTATATTTGAATGGACATGTTTTGTTTCTCATGTATCATAATGTTTCAATTGTTTCCTTTATATACACTTGATGTTATGTTTCTTTGTCTAATAAAATTCCCCTACTCTTTTTGATAAGTGCCATAGGATCTTTAACATCCACCTGAACTATGGAAATGGCCATTCCTCAGCCATATCACTTATCAAATATTGATGTTGAATGATTTTTCTTTTTAACAAATGCCATGTCACCCTAGTACACTCAGAGTGATCTTTTCAGTTTGTAAATTTTATTTATGGCAAGCCCGTTGTCAATATACTTTGCAACAGACAAGACTGCCTCCTCAAACTGTTATTCAGCATATTGAAAATGCATTGTTGATTCTTAAAAACTCAGAGTGTCGTACACTTTCAGCTCCCTCTGCTACTTCTTTATGGACAAATATTAAGCTTTTGTATTACTAACATGTCTCTTATAGTTTAACTCTTGTTTTTCCTCACAATGTTTCTTTATATTTGAATGGACATGTTTTGTTTCTCATGTATCATAATGTTTCAATTGTTTCCTTTATATACACTTGATGTTATGTTTCTTTGTCTAATAAAATTCCCCTACTCTTTTTGATAAGTGCCATAGGATCTTTAACATCCACCTGAACTACCACCAATCCAGGCAGATGGGACCTCAGTTTAATGTCTCATCTGAAAGACGGCACCTCAGAAGTGCAGCGCCCCTCTCATGCTGCACTACAGTGTCAGTACTGGGATATTAACCCAAGTGCCAGATGTGGGAACTGAACCCACAGTCTTCTGATCTCCTGGCCTCAGAGGCAAGTGTGCTACCTACTGAGCCACTGACACTGCAACTGTTATACTAAACTGATAATTGAATATTCAGCTATGAAGCAATAACACCAGTTAGTACCCGGTTACCAAAGAATAAAATAAAAAAATAAAGTACACAGTAAAGTAGCTTACCACAGTTAAACAAGCACAGCCCCTCCCTCTACTCTTCCTTGGAAAGGCCCGAGGGGGAGGGGGGCGTGCCAAGTGTTTAGAGTGCTTAGACTTGCAACACACATCAGAACAAACAAACTCTGGCCAGAGCTGATAGGGCTGCAGGTGAAGAATTTGGGGTACAAATATTGAAATTTATCAAATTTAGGAGCCTGCGATTGCAAAATGTAACATAGACCCATAAATGTGCTATTCTGTAATATTTTTACACCAAATTTTCAACATAGCCTTGTTATAAAAAGATATAAAATATGATACAGGAGGGAAGCATTTTTCAGAAAAAAAAGGCACTCAGGAACAAAGGGACTTGATATGAAGCTGGTGGCGGGGAGTGGTAATTTCAGGAGAGATGTGAGGAAGTACTTCTTCAGAGCGAGAGAGTGGTGGATTCCTGGAACAGCAATTCATTGGAGGTGGTAGGAGAAAAACAGTGGTGGGGTTCCAGAATGCATAAAATAGGCACAAGGGAATCTCAGTGAAAAGAAGGAGGGAGAACTGACTGGAGCTCATGTAGGAGTGGTGTTAACGCAGGCAGGGAAAAATGGGCAGACTTGGGGGGGGCAAATGGTCCTTAACTGCAAGCAATCTCTTTGTTTCTATGTTTCTAGTTCCAAAAGGTGGGCATAATACATGTTGCAGGGCCGGTGTCAGGGAGGTAGGGCAGCCAGCTCTCAAATGCAGAAGCAAAGAATCCAAAAGTCCTGAGTACTTACAGAGGAATCTAGTAGCCAGGCTCAGCATAATGCTGAAAATTCTTTAATGGCAGTAATATCATGAACCGCGTTAAGTACAAATGTAATCCAATATAAGAAAGAAAGCAGACAAACCCAGTAAATGCTAGATGTAAAGGTATGGCTACAGGTAAAAAAAGTCTTTATGACTGTAGAAAGCCCAAGCACTTCGACTCTCGGTGAGTCTTCCTCAGGGAGCATGGCTAGTTAATCTTGTAAAAAAAAAAATTCAAATCCCTCAATGCCTCCACTATATTACTAGAATAATTGGCCTTACTGAGATTGCACAGGAACCCTCATTACCCAACAAATTAACGCACCAGAAAAGTTTAAGGGGCCAAACTAGATCATATATTTCTCAAATTTATAAAAGTACTGATGGAGGACAGGGGAGCTCCAGCTGTACGGAGAGTGGAGGACAGGTGGGAGGCGGAAACTAATTTAAACTTGTCAGAAAAAGACTGGCACCATATTTGGGCAGGGGTCCATAAGACCGCAAATTCCCCATCTTGGAGAGAGTTTAGGTGGAAGGTCAACAGTCATTTTTTTACTACCCCAACAATTACCGCACACTACAAGTTATGCCTTTCCGATAAATGTTGGAGAAAGTGTGGTTCTATAGGAACGCACCACCACATTTTTTGGGAATGCCCAAAAATCACTCCTTACTGGTGAGGTGGCGAGAGCTCGCCTTGATCCTCTCCTTTCCATACCACTAAGATTTGAAAATCTAGTCTTGGGTCTCCCTGCAGGGAGGTCAGAAGTGCAGGAAGATACCTCTTCTACATTATGATTGCAGCAGCTCTTAAGGTTATAACACAGAATTGGTTAGTTGACACCTTGCCTTCTCTGAAAACTTGGGTCAGAAATATAGAGTTAATTCAAGAGACGGAGAGGATCACGGCCCAGCTAAGATTAAATACAGATAAATTTAACACAAAATGGTTTCCCCTATTTCAAATATAAAGAATTGAAAGAAGGGACCTCAATATGGGACCAACTTCAACGGAATCAATTAAACTCACACGAAGTGGTAAAAGCTTCAGACCAGACGGGAGGAAAGAAAATGGGTAGGACAGGTAAACCTGAACTTACCTCTGTGATCTTGGGTGTCGAGAGAGATTAAGGGGAAGAAAGGGGGATAGACCAGGGCAAGTTGGAGAGATTGTCTAAGGAACTTTTAGGGGAAGGGGAATACCCTTATAGTTTAACAGGGACTCACTCATTTGCCCACTTCTCTTCCTTCCTGAGGAGGGAGGGAAGGAGGGGGAAAAATGTTTGTAAATCACATTCATGTTTAAAGCCATAAAAATTACATATGGTTTCAAATAGTACTAACTGGATGTTACAAGATCTTTCGTCTTTAATGCATATATTGCAAGATATATGTGTATACCTTTGGAGATTGCAATATGAAATCTGTAATGTCTTGAATCTATGATATGTAATATGAACCTTGAATAAAATCTTTTAAAGTTCAAAAAAAAAAAAATTCAAATCCCATTGCTTGTTTAAACCAGCAAACTTTGTAATTCAAAAATCCTTTTGGTTTGTATGGTAACCTTTAGGTATTGATGATAGCTGCCTGATTTGTCTCAAATTGGCTATGGACTAACTTGTCTCTCAGATGGTTTGCTCTGCTTAAATTAATGCATGGGGTAACACCCACTGCTGAAGTCACATCATCACCAAGCATAACAGGGCAGTTATGATAAATTATAACATCAATTTTACCTGCCAAATGATTGAATTTGCTGACAAATGTAACAGGACCATGTTCATGAATTTTATTTTTCTAGTGACTTTCCATTGTTCTTTTTTTCAGTAAATCAGCTTTATCTCTAGCCTTTCTCAGTAATGTTTTGTTATAACCCATATTGAGAAATCTCATCTGCAGTTCATTAGCCTGTCAGTCATATGGTTCAGATGAACTATATATATATTTTTATTACTTTTTCTCCCCCTGTTCCTTGCAGGCCACATTCAGGAGGGAGCCCCAGCCCTGTCCCTCTGTTGTCCACCATCAGCCATCTTCCCCCGGGGCTTGCCCCCCCAGTGGGGTCAGCGGTGGATCCCCAGGCCCCCACCGAAGATTGGATCCCATTCTGGTCAGGGAGTGGGATCTGCAAGTCCCTCCATCACCCAACTGCCGGAGACATGTTTTCTCTGTTCTTTTCTCTTAGGGGAAAGGGCATGCAATGACGCCAGTTGCAGTGTCATGCACGCTCCCGTGCATGGCATGCTGGGTATCCACCCCACCTCCACCCAACTTGTAGAGTGTCAGTGTGCCATCTCCCAGCCTCTACTAGGGGCCAGGCAGGCACCAATCGCTGCCCCCCCTTCCTGGAGGAGGAGAGTTGTCCTTGGGATGCTCGATCCTCCTCCTCCTCCCTGGTCAACCCCCAGCACTGAATGCACTGCTAACACAGGTCTCCAGTGTGTTAAGAGGTAAGGCATAATGCCTCAGCTCTCCACGCCACTGGGCTGGCCACTATTTTTTTTTTAATCTTCAAAATTGACTATAAAAGATATCATTTTTCAAAGGCATCGAATGTGTACTATCTGCTCTCAGGACTGCATTTATAGCAGTGTTTTTCTGAAGCACTAAGTTTCAAATATTTCTTCTTTGCCATGTTTCTCTCATGCCTCCTGTCAGTAGAAATATCACTTCTGAAAATAGGAGTATTACAAGCAGCTGCCTTGGAAATACTTGTGGCTTGAATTATGACACAAGTCAGTGCTGCTGTGGTAGTCACTAAAATTCATAATGGTATTCAGAGTTATAGCAAGCCATGGCTAGTCATGGTCTGTTCCATATGCTGGGTAAAGCAATGACAGGATATTATTATGGACCCCACCCTTTTTCCCCCTCCCTACTTCTATGCCTTTTAAAACACTCAGCTTATTAGTATCTAGTTTAGTTCTCAAGTTTGCTACTTGTTTTTTTTAATTCCATAGTAAACAGCATGATGGGTTTATAAGAACATTTATAAATACTGCAGTAGAAAGGGCTTTAATTAAGCAATAAAGCATGACAGGGTGTGCATTATGCTGGCATAACAGCCCACCTTGAGTGGGTTGAAGCACGAGGCATAGCAGAGTACTTCCTACCAGATGGGCTGTTAGCCCACCATAATGTACCCCCTTGAGTCTTATTGTGATTATGAAATGGGTAATTTTTAGTAAATTTTATGCCTTTTTTAAACATATTGCTTTTCGCTGGGCTGTTGTGTTGGGATAATGGCCCAGCTGAAAGCTGCTCTTGGCCAATCAGGAGCCAGCATTCTTTCTACCCATTTCATGATTGCCATTGAACTGCACAGTTCTCTTCAGTGTACTGCAGCATTTTATGATCTACCACAGTATTACTGTATTGCTTCCTAGCTGGTGCTGCTATTCCTGCAGCGTGCTGCAGCATTTTATGATCTACCACATTATTACTGTATTGCTTCCTAGTTGGTGCTGCTATCCCTGCAGCGTACTGCAGCATTTTATGTTCTACCACAGCATTACTGTATTGCTTCCTAGCTGGCGCTGCTAGCCCTGCAGTGTACTGCAGCATTTTATGTTCTACCACAGCATTACTGTATTGTTTCCTGGCGCTGCTATCCCTGCAGCGTACTGCAGCATTTTATGTTCTACCACAGCATTACTGTATTGTTTCCTAGCTGGCGCTGCTATCCCTGCAGCGAACTGCAGCATTTTATGTTCTACCACAGTATTACTGTATTGTTTCCGAGCTGGCGCTGCTATCCCGGCAGCATGCTGCAGCATTTTATGAACTATCACAGTATTACTGTATTGCTTCAGAGCTGGTGCTGCTATCCCTGCAGTGTACTGCAGCATTTTATGATCTACCACAGTATTACTGTATTGCTTCCTAGCTGGTACTGCTATCCCTGCAGCGTACTGCAGCATTTTATGTTCTACCAGAGTATTACTGTATTGCTTCCTAGTTGGTGTTGCTATCCCTGCAGCATACTGCAGCATTTTATGATCTACTACAGTATTACTGTATTGCTTCCTAGCTGGTGTTGCTATCCCTGTAGCATACTACAGCATTTTATCATATATCACAGTATTACTGTATTGCTTCCTAGCTGGTGTTGCTATCCCTGTAGCATACTACAACATTTTATCATATATCACAGTATTACTGTATTGCTTCCTAGCTGGTGCAGCTATTCATTTTTTAGGGCCACGCTGATGACCTTAATGAAATCGGCCTCTCATCATACCAGGGCCCCCCCACCCTGTTTTTTTTTTTGGTGCCGGTCTGACTGTGTTGGCCTGGGAGGGGTTTCACAGGTTTTTGCAAGCAACAGGGTGGCCAACTGTGTCATCAGTAGTGCATGATTTCATCACGTTCTGTGTAATTGCATGGCACACCAAGTGATGTGGTGATGCCTGGTGCATCATTGTTCACTTGGCATGGTAGAGCTGGGTACCTCCATTAAAAAGAAGGCAGTGGCCGGCTTGGTGGTGCTGAGGGTTGAGGCACCGGACTTCACAGCTCGCGCCACGCCGGCAACCTGGGTTCAGGAGCGAGCTTGGGCACATGGGGTCGGCAGGAGAGGGTTGAGGATGAGTGCCCTTGTGGTGCTTCCCTCCCCGGGAAAGCAGGGTTGGGAAGTCCCAGCCTGTTAATGGCCCCTGGTGGAGACCTGGGGCACTGCAGCAGGACTGGCACACTCGTAGTAGCGGGGCCGATGCTGGCAGGGTTGCTGTGCGCCAGATCATCGGACGTGCACCTTGCAAGGGGTGGGGGGTCGGGGGACAGCACAAGAAACCACAAGCAGGAAAATCCCCTCCGGAGGGATTGTGGAGTTGATGGGGACTTCTGAGGCATGGCTCACATCCCACCACTGGTCCAGCTTGTCGGGTGCTTCCCGGGTGCCAACCCATAGGCTGCACAGACCCTAGCTAAGTGCAGGGGCTGGGGTCTGGACTGGGCAGTGGGGGTGGAGAAGTTCCACGGCATGGGGGTTCAAGCAGGGAGTTAGAAGCCTTAGCCCAGCAAGTACCCCAGAAGGATGCCTAGCCCTCTGGAGTGAATAAATAGAATGTAAAAAAAAAAAAAGAAGGCAGTGAGAATGGACTGGGGCTCATGTAGTGTCACCCATGGCTAATGGCGACCCTGTGTAACTGAATAGCCTTGCTACAGTATAAAGATATAATGTATGGGGAATCCTTATTATGTATGGCATACTGCTGTCTAACAATCTTGTAATCTCACCAATCTGACATCAGCACTATAAACCTTGCTTGCCTTCATCACATTGGTGAGATTACAGGATCGAATCTGGTCAGGTGAATTGAATTCTAGCACCCCGAATGTTGGTTGTGCTACCGTGATCAGTTTAAACTGTTCAACAGAAGCCCACAAGCAACAAGTAATAGCTTTTCCCATTCTGTCCTGAAAGTATTTACCATTACGACCCCAAACACTATAAAAGACAATGGCTGGGATTATGAAGTTTACCACGTTGAAAACCCCACTCGCGGTTGCCATGTCGATGGTAAACCTCTCAAGCTTCGCTCTCGAGGTTTACAAGGTTGACCTGGTAACTGTTCGAGGGGTTTACAACATGGTAAACTTCATAACCCAAGCCAATATCCTCTATGTCTTTTAGAATCTTTAGTGCTTTGAGTGCAGCAGTTTTATAGATGCGATGCTGATACAGGCTAATGAGGTTATTTAATTTTTACTTTAGGGGGAAGTGTATTAGCAACACTGAACCACCAATTTTAAAGATGTCATACAGTGACAAAATAATAATGGTGAGCTAGTTAGTAACTAAATCATTTATATAATTATGAATAGTTATATATTAGAACATGACTAATTTGGGGACCATTATTTTACTGTTTTAACAAACATAAGAGGCACAGCTTATGGAGTGAGAGGGAATAGAACATCTACAGACATGTAATAAGAAGTGAAAGGGAAGAAACCCTCAACTTTTTGGGGGGGCGCGGCCCCTGATTCTTACTGGAGCTCAGCCCTGCCCTGCCTACTGTCCCCCATGCCCAGGCTTACCCCCTGGGCGGGGCTATAAGTTGGGTGCCCCCCCAAGAGACTCTGTTGCCAAGCCCCAGCTTACCTCGAGGTTGGGGCCATGGGAGTGGGACCCCCCACAGCAAACATTGGTGGCAGAGCAGGGTATCATACCCGGGGGGCCAGCTGTCTTTCTGAATGCTGGATTCCTGGGGTGGGGATGTTCAATGACTTCCAGCATCCACCCCACCCCCTAAAGTGATGGTGCCAGCTGCAGTGGTATACCCAGCCTCTGCCAGGGGTCTGTAAAGCATTGGACACTCTTCTCCCCTCCCCCCTGGAGAAGGAAAGCAGTCACTGGAACATTCAATCCTTCCCCCCCGGCCATCCCTATGACTCCTGAGTCCGTCACCAAACCCAGGATGTTGGCACCAAAAGCAGACACCTTGCAGCAGCGCTGGCGGGTGGACCAGCCAAGAAAAACTCTATTAAACAAACATAAGGACATGAGAATGGAAGTGAGTTCTGAGAGTACATACTGTTTATTTTAAGAATTTAACTAGTTCAAAAAGAATCAGAATAAATATGACAGAGCAATAAACTAAAGCATTTATTGTGCTCCTTGTGGGATCATATTGTAGGATCATACTGGACTGTGGTTTGTATTAATTAGCAACCAAAAAAATATATGAAACAGCAGCTATAAGGTATAATCGCTTATTTATTTATATTATATAGTTAAAAGAATAGATTATCACACAGAATAGTAGGCTGTTTTCTGAAAGAATTAAGATTTTTACTTAAGGCTGCAATCTCTTTGACATCCACCACCACCCCCAGGTCCCTCTCAGCCATTGAGACTTGTAGCATTCCCCCCCCCCCCGGTGTACACTTGGCCCTGGTTTCTGGCCCCCAGGTGCAGTACCTTGCATTTCCCTGCACTGAATCCCAACATGCCTCAAGATAATGAAGACCCCCCTCCGCCTCTCTCAGATTCAATTTAAAAAAAAAAGAAACACTTTTACTCAGCATTGTGCTGTTAGAAAGCACTATCGATGCTCTGGTCAAGTCACTCACTCATCGTACCTGACTCATTTATCTGTTTATTTAATTCTAGGATTACAAGCACCTTTGAGCCAAGGCTCTTTTACAAAGGTTCCACGTCAGTAAGAGACAATATACAGTACATTTCAAAGTAAAGGCAGTATACAGAACATTACAAGTTAAATGCAGTTTCAGACAGAATGTACATCAAAGACACGACGTAAAATGAGCTTACACAGTTTCTAGGTTAAAAAAGGTAGGGTGGGGAGGGAGTGTAGGGGGAAATGAGAGAGACAGAGGGGGTATGAGCAGCCAGAGGTGATTGTCGAACAGAGAGAAGTGCTAAGCAGTGGGGCTGGTAGGGGAGGAGGGGGAAGGTGAGGGATGGGAGAAGGTAAGTGCTGAGCCAGATGTTGTAGGAGTAAGTGGGGTGGAATGGTAGGGCTGGGTAGGAGTGGCAGTCACAGGTGCTGGAAACAGTGAGGTATTGCTGGAGCCTTTTTTTGAAAAGGCCAAGTGATGGAGCAGAGGGGATCTTGGTGCTGAGGCTATTCAACCAGCCAGGGTCCCTGAAGGCAAAAGAACGTTGACCCAGGGAGGTTCTGCGGTGAGGGATCTTAAGGAGTTGGGAATCAGAGGCCCTAGTGCAATGGCGGTTATTATTATCTCTAAGGAGGGATTGGACCTCGGGGGGGGGGGGGCAAGGCCCATAGTTAGTTTCCTAGCCATAGTGCAGGTTAGGTATTTTAGGCAATTAGACAGATGGAGCCAGCCTGTTTGTGCATATAGATCACACATGTGGGTTAGTCGATGGGATCTTGTAGTAAGTCTACAGGCTTTATTGAGTGATGTAGAATGAATCCCTGTTATCAACTGAGTGCCTCCTCCTCCTCCTAACGCAGTTAACATGGTGACAAATGAAAGAAACAAATCAAACTTAACAATACCTAACCCCAGATGTTCCCAAATGGTTTAGGAAATGTAGAAATCACAACCGTGCTATGTGTGTGTGTTTAATGATGCTCTGGTCAAGTCACTCGCTCATTGCTTTGTAACTGCCGCTGGAGACCAGCTACATTTAAAACCCGATCGAAACTGTCCACGCATTTCCCCCTTGCAAGAGTGGCTTCAACAATAAAAACAGCAGCTAAAACATTTATTTCAGGTCTAAATTAATGCGTCCTGCACAGACCACTCACTCTTACTGAAAAATCCAGGAATCCACCTTATGATTTAGGAGTCGAGTACACAAGACGAGGAATGGGTGCTCCTCAGCTCACACAGCTCGCCTGAACTACAGCCCCTCTTGCCAAAAGAAAATGAACAGTCTCTTTTTACGTTAAAAAAACACTACCTCAAGCAGCTTGTAGGTAGCAGAGATACAGTGCCAACTGACTGCACAAACCCCACTCCAGATTGATTGGGCCACCCTTGCATGCCATTTCTGAACATCAAAAAAGAAAAAGATCAGAACTGGAGGAGGACATCGTGAAGAGCTGGCAGTGAACAGCTTTCTTTTAAAGCTACCAAGTGTGTTTACCTCTCCTACCCCCCCCCCCAAGTCAGCTCTGAATTTTTTTTTTACAGTAGAGACAAAGGCAGGAGAAAAGTGGCTTAAAAATAGCAGCACCTTCTACTGGTAATTGTACCAGTAGAGGGACCACTTTACAGGAAAACTTTTTTTTACCTTTTTTTTTATTACTTGTCAAGTGGTTTTCTTTTTATTTTAAATATTTTATATATTATTATACACTTGCCCATTTTCTAAGCGCAATAATACCTTCCAGGGTGGGTGGTATTGGGGCTATACTGGAACTTCCAGGGGCTATAAGGCCCTCCGCCTGTGGCTTCGGGCCTCATTACGCCCCTGGGCGGTCTGGTATAGCCCAATACCACCCACCCTGTCAGGTATTATTGCTTACTTACTCCCTTCCAACACACACACACACACACCTACTCATGCACACACACACACACACACACACACACACACACACTCTAACATCAAAGATGTAAGAAAGCTGGGAATGTCTGTAAGGTGAGTAATGTCACAATAAAGGATCCCAGACCTCCCACCCTCACTGATGCAAACATCTAACATGAAAGATAGCCAGGAGTCTTAGTAATGTGAGTCAGCGTAATATCAAACTACACTGCCCCCCACCCCATCCCACATAACAAAAAATAGTGCCTATCAGAAGACTGCATTGACAGATTGGAGGGTTCCACAGACTGCGTAGGGAACTGTGATGCAACTGTTGTTAGGAAGGAAAGAATGCAGAGTCCCCTTTCTCTGACAGCAATAGGACTGCAGGGCTCTGCCGCCTGCAGCTCTAAAAATGTATCGGGATACACTGAGATTAAGATTTCTTTCACATTTGCAGTACAAAATGGAAACATCAACAGAAAATGTCTCTCTTACTTTCTCTGTGTACCAACTGGAAGGATAACAGTACTTTACTCCTGAGTCAACCATTATGGAAAAAGAAATGATTACAAAGAGCAAAGATCTGGCTAGCTTTTCACATATGATTTCACATATAAAAACACAATATTGATGGAAGCCACAACATGCATTACAACATCGACATGTTGTAATTTATTTCCTACCCTCTTTAAGTGGACCGGGGTGGCCACCCCTGATACCACTTCTTTCTCTCCATCCCCCTCCAGGTCGCACAGCTCCCTTCCCAATGTTTATGTATTTAATATCTAATATAAGTGGATGAGGGTGTATCCCCTGGTACCGCTGTTATTGACTACACTCCCCTTCAGGTTGCTCGACCCCTGTTCCCATTATGTACTGTACATGGTGGCAGGGCCAGCCTTAGGGTATCTGGCACCCCAGGTGAACTTGCAAATGGTGTCCCCCCGGCAGGCATTGTTACCTGGATATTTTTGGGGGGATTCTTTTAGGGAGTGATAAAGGTATGTTGTACTGTACATGCAGTGTGCTAAAAATATTTGTAAAAGGCCAGTAGGCCCTCGAAAGCGCTGGCGTTTTGGGTGCTTTTTGGTGCATTTCAAGGCTTACACTGATGATGAAACAAAGTTCTGTTATCTTTCAAGGGCATCTTATACATTAAAGTGGGTGAGGGAGGGAATTATTTCACAATGAAAATATTTGATTATGGAAAAATGTCACAAACTCAAACACAGGAAAACCTCAGCAACACATTTTTTTTTCCATAAACAAAACAATTCAGTCACAAAACACTACATTCTTTAATCTGAACTAGGTTCAACAGGCTATAGGTTCATAGATATGTGTCGGCAGAAAAGGACCTTCTTGGCCCATCGTGTCTGTCCATTTTCTCCTTCTTTACTTGCCCCCCCCCACACTGATTCCACCCTCCTTCCCCTTGACAACCTCTTGCGTTTGTCCCGTGTCCTCTTGAATCCCTCTACTGTACTGGCCTCCACCACCTCCTCTGGCAGACTGTTCCAGGGCAGCACCACTCCCTCACTGAAGCAATGCTTTCTAATGTTTCCCTTAAACCTACCCCCTCCACCCTCAGTCCATGCCCTCTAATTTTTGCATCTACCTTACCTGAGAATAAGTTCTCCCACACTTTATTGATCCCCTTCACATATTTGAATGTTTCTGTCATGTCCCCCTCTCTCTTCTGATCGCCAGCAGGTACAGATCCAACACCCTCAACCTCTCTTCATATGTCATCCCTCTTAACCCATGCACAATTTTAGTGGCCCTTCTCTGTACCCTTTCCATGCCATCTATGTCCTTGTGCAGATGGGGTCTCCAGAACTGAACCCTGTACTCCAGGTGTGGCCTCACCATGGAACTTTAGAGTGGCATCAGCACCTCCCTTTTTCCTACTAGTTATTCCCCTCCCTATGCATGCCAGCATTCTGTTTGCTTTGCCCACCGCCTTGCTGCATTGGATCCCTACCTTAAGGTTGTCAGTGATTATAATCCCTAAATCCTTCTTCTGCTCAGCTGCAACCATTTCCTCATCCCCCAGTGTGTATGTGGTTTTTGGATTCTTCCACCACAAGTGCATTACTGTGCATTTTTTGGCATTGAATTTCAGCCGAAATATTTCTGACCACCCCCCCCAGCAACCTTAGATTTTTCTTCATAGCCTCCACTCCCTCTGGGGTGTCCATCCTGTTGCAGATTTTTGTGTCATCTGCAAAAAGGCAGATCTTCCCCCGCAGCCCCTCTGCTATGTACATAGATACATAGATACATAGACAGTGTCAGCAGATAAGGGCCTGTGGCCCACCCAGTCTGCCCATTTGAGCTTGTAAGTTCAGTTTATGTTTTCCTAGAAGACTGTTGCCCCTTACCCCTGACCTCCAGAATTCCTTTATGTCTATCCCATGCATTCTTAAATATTGTGATTGTTTCAGCCCCCACCAGTTCCTCTGGCAGGGTGTTCCACTTGTCCACCACCTGTTCTGTGAAGAAATTCTTCCTCATGTTTCCTCTGAATCGTCCTCCCTCCAACTTCATCCCATGCCGTCTAGTCCTGGAACATCTTTTTCACTTAAAAATAGTGTATTCCTGCACCCTGTTCCTCCCCGTAAGATACTTGTATGTCTCTATCATATCCCCTCTCTCCCTCCTCTCCTCCAGGGAGTACATATTCAGTTTCTTCAACCTGTCCTCATAGGAATTGTGATGCAATCCATGTACCATCTTTGTTGCCCTCCTCTGAACCTTCTCTACCCTGTCTATGTCCTTACATAGGTAAAGTCTCCAGAACTGTACACTGTACTCAGGTAGGGCCTCACTAGTGTCTTGTATAGTGGAATTATGACCTTCCTTTTCCTGCTGGTGATGCCCCTGCCTATGCATCCCAGCATCCTATTTGCTTTACCTGCTGCCTTGTCACACTGTTTCCCTATCTTGAGGTCATCAGAGATGCTAACCCCAAGATCCCTCTCCTGCTTGGTGCATGCTATATCCTCACCCCCAAATGATATATTGTGCCAGGATTTGTGTGCCCCATATGTATTATCTTGCACTTCTTTGCATTGAATTTCAACTGCCAAACCCCTGACCATTCTTCAAGTTTCTGCAGGTCCCTTCTCATTCTGTCTACACCCTCTGGTGTGTCTACTCTGTTACAGAACTTTGTGTCATCAGCGAACAGTGAAATTCTGCCTTCTAGGTCCTCATAGACGTCACTGTTGAAGATGTTGAATAGGACTGGTCCCAGCACTGATCCCTGTGTTACCCCACTGGTCAATCTTTCCTCTGTGGGTGACAGCCATTTACCACCACTCTCTGTGTCCTGCCACCCAGCCAGTTACCTACCCACCACACTACTGTCCTGCCCACACCCATATTCCCCAGTTTGTGTAATAGTCTTCTATGTGGCACAGTGTCAAAGGCCTTGTTGAAGTCCAGATAGGCCATGTCCACTGCCCTTCCCTGATCCACCTCCCTAGTCACCCAGTCAAAAAATTCAACGAGGTTGGTCTGATTTCACTGATGTAGATGTTAAACAGAATGTGTCCCAGCACTGACCCGTGGGAGACCCCACTCATCACCCCTACTTCCCCAGAATGCACCCACTGACCACCACCCTCTGGCTTCTACCCATCAGTGAGCTCTCCACCCACCTTGTTATTTTCTGTCCCACTCCCAAACTCTCCAGCTTATTAACCAGTCTTCTATGGGGCACAGTGTTGAAGGCTTTACCAAAGTCCAGGTAGGCCATATCCACTGCCCCCCAAATCAACCAGCCTCATCACCCCAATCAGGTTCATCTGACATGGCTGTTCCCGAGTGAAGCCATGCTGATGAATGTCTTGCAGACCCCCCATCTTCCAAGTAGCTAACCATCTTTTTTTTTCAATATCGCCTCCATCAACCTACCCCCACCGATGTGAGGCTGATAGGGCGATAATTGCCAGCCTCCTCCCTGCTGCCACTTTTATGAAGTGGCACCTGGTCTGCCTTTCTCCAGTCCTCTGGCTCACACCCTGTATCTAGGGACAAGTTAAATAATCTTGCTAGTGGTGCTGCCAGTTCCTCCCTTAGCTCCCAGAGCACGCTAGGGCGCAGGGCATCAGGGCCCATAGCATTGTCTACCCTTAACTTACCCAATGCCTCCCTTATCCTACCCTCACTGATTGGACTAGGGTCCACCCAACATCCCCCCATCTGTTTCCTCTTAGCACTGGCCCCCCCACCCTTTATTGTGAAGACTGAGCTGAAGTATCCATTCAGCACCTCTGCCTTCTTGAAGCCCCCTTCTACTTGTAATCCCCCTTCCCTTTACCCTTACTATCCCCTGATTTGCTTTTCTCCTTTCCCCTTTGTACTGAAAGAAAATCCTGTCCCCCATTTTTGCCTGCCTATCAATTCTCTCCTTCATTTCTGCTTTTGTCTTCCTAATCCTCTGCCCTTCCACCCTCAGTTCCTCCGTGTAAGTTTCCCTTTCCTCCTTCCCTGTGTCCTCTTATATTCTTTGAATGCCCTTTTCTTCTCCCCATTGCCCCCCCCTCGCTTCCCTATTGAACCACAGTGGCCTACTCCTTCTTTTGCTCTTTCTCATCTTCCATATACAGCTCTCTGTGGCTTTAAGTAGCCCCCCTTGATCTTATTGGATAGTTCCTCACCCCTCCCATCTCCTTCATTCCCTTCATTTCATTCTGGAATAACTCCCTCATCCTGGGAAAATCTGCCCGCCCAAAGTCCATGACCTTCGTGATGGTTTGACTCAGTTCATACCCTGCTCTACCCTGAAGCCAACTGCGTTATGGTCACTTTCTTCTAAGCTGACCCTCACCCCCACTCCCTCCACACTATCCCCATTGGTGAGGACTACATCAAGTATGTTACCCTCCCTAGTGGGCTCCCTGACCAGCTACTGCAGGAAGGCTCCCTGGAGGGTCTCTAGGATCTCACTGCTCCTAGCTGACCTTGCTGCTGGAATATCCCAGTCTATATCTAGGTGGTTATGGGTGCCCACCAGCAGAATCTCCCCCTTCCATGCCATCCATTGAACCTCCTGCAGCATCTGCATGTCATTTCCTTGCTCTGTATTGGGGGTCTGCACACCACCCCCAGACTTTCTCTAGTGTAACCCACATGCTTTCTACTTCCCCCGGCTATTCCTGCCTTTCCATTACCTCAATGCCCTGCCTGTTGCACAGTGCAACTCCCTCCTTCTTACCAGCCCTATCCCTCCTGAATAACCTATACCCCAGGACCCCTACTTCCCAGGCCTGGTGCTTGTACCACCGTCTCTGTTATGGCTGCAATATTCACCCCCTCACCCACCATTATTCTTCTGTCTACCATCTTATTCTCTAGGCTTCAAGCATTTGGGGAAAGTACCTTCCACCAGCCTCCCATATTCCCTTTCTATGTGTCTAGTCTGTGCCCTTCTCCCTCTTCGAGGGGAGTGCTTGAAACATAGAAACATAGACTTTGACGGCAGATAAGGACCGCTAGGCCCATCTAGTCTGCCCATTTCCCTACCTACAGGATAGGCCGCAGATCCTAGTTAACCAACAGCCTATATCTTCCTGCCCCCCACAAGAATTGCCTTATGTCTGTCCCATGCATTCTTGAATTCTCCCACAGTTTTAGACCCCACAACTTCCTCAAGAAGGCTGTTCCATGCATCCACTACCCTCTCTGTGAAATAATACTTCCTCACATTGCCCCTGAACCGCCCTCCTTCTATCTTTAAATTGTGTACCTTGTTCTTGCAAGTCTCTTTTTCTGAAAGATGCTACCCTCTTGGACTTTGTTGATTCCCTTGAGGTACTTGAAAGTTTCTATCATGTCCCCCCTCTCCCTTCTTTCCTCAAGGGTATACATGTTAAGTTCCTTTAGTCTCTCCTCATACGGCTTGTCTTGCAGACCCTGCACCATTTTAGTTGCCCTCCTCTGGACTGCCTCTATCCTGTCTATGTCCTTGCGGAGATGGGGTCTCCAGAACTGGACACAGTATTCCAGATGGGGTCTCACCAACTGTCTGTACAGAGGGATAACAACTTCCTGTTTTCTGCTGCTGATGCCTCTCCCTATACATCCCAGTATACCCCCGGCCCTCCCTACTGCCTTCTCACATTGCTTGCTAACCTTAAGGTCATCTGATATGATTACCCCCAGGTCCCTTTCCTGTTTTGTTGTTATTACCTCCCCACCCATTGTGTATTCTTCCCTGGGTTCTTGTTCCCAGGTGCATTATTTGCACTTTTTGCATTGAATCCTAGCTGCCATACGTCTGACCATTCCTCCAACCTTGCCAAGTCCTTTTCATCCTTCCATGCCTCCTTGTGTATCAACCCTGATACAGATCTTTGTGTTATCTGCAAAAAGGCATACTTTTCCTTCCAGTCCCTCTGCAATGTCACTGATGAAGACATTAAAAAGGACTGGACCCAATACTGAACCCTGCGGTACACCACTGGTAACCGCCCTTTCTTCAGAGTGGACTCCATTTACAATTACCTTCTGTGTCCTGTTGTCCAGCCAATGTTTTACCCAGGCTACCACCCTGGGACCCACTCCCAGGCTGGTTAATTTGACTAATAATCTTTTGTGTGGGACTGTATCAAATGCTTGCTAGTCTAGTCTCTCCTCCTGTTGATCCCTTTCCCTTCCTAGCCTTTGTACTCCCTTTATGAGTTTAACCCCCAAGACCTTATCAGCGTACCCTGTAAACCACACTCAGTATTATTGCCCCCTCTCACTCAGATGCAGTCTATCCTTCCAGTACAGATCCTCATCCTTCCATGTGTCCCCCCAGTCTCCTATACATGCGAACCCTTCCTCCTTACACCACACTCCGAGCCAGTCATTGAATTCCTCAATTCTATTCTGTCTAGATGTGTGGCACATTAGCGTTCATTTCTGTTTCCTGAAATGCAACTGCAACTTGTCTGCAAGAGCTTGCATTTTGTTTTGTTTTGGGCCACGTTTGAAACCAGTAATAAACTTTCTGACATCAACCATACCAGGAAAAAAAACTTGTATTTTCTCTTCCCCCTTTCTATCATTCAAGCATTGATACAGCACCTCCCAACTGTTTTTTTTTTCCTGGATGAAAACCCTGTAATCTTGCCTTGTATAAATGCCTTATAAGTTTCCCCAAAACAGGTCTGGGAGACCTCCCACAGAAATATAGAAACATAGACTTTGACGGCAGATAAGGACCACTTGGCCCACCCAGTCTGCCCATTTCCCTACCTACTGGATAAGCTGCAGATTCTAGCTAACCAACAGCCTATTTCCTGCAACCCCCCACTATAATTGCCTTATGTCTGTCCCATGCATGTTTGAATTCCTCCACTGTTTTAGAACCCACAACCTCTCCAGGAAGGCGGTTCCATGCGTCCACCACTCTCTCCGTGAAAAAGTATTTCCTCACATTACCCCTGAGCCGTCCCCCCTCTAACTTTAAATTGTGCCCCCTTGTTCTTACACATCTCTTTTTCTGAAAGATGCTACCATCCTGGACTTTGTTGATTCCCTTGAGGTTCTTAAAAGTTTCTATCATGTCCCCCCTGTCCCTCCTTTCATCAAGGGTATACATATTAAGCTCTCTCAGTCTCTCTTCATATGGTTTCTGATGTAGACTCTGCACCATTTTAGGTGCCCTACTCTGGACTGCTTCCATCCTGTCTATGTCCTTGCGTAGATGAGGTCTCCAAAACTGCATGCAGTACTCCAGGTGGGGTTTCACCAACTGTCTGTATAGAGGGATAACCACTTCCCTTTTTCTACTTGTGATGCCCCTCCTTATGCATCCCAGTATCCCCCTGGCTTTCCCTACTGACTTCTCACATTGCATACCCACCTTTAGGTCATCTGATATGACTACACCCAGATCCCTTTCCATTATTGTTGTTGTTACTACCTCCCCTGCTATTGTGTACTTTTCTCCTGGATTTTTATTTCCCAGGTGCATTACTTTGCACTTCTTTGCATTGAATCTAAGTTGCCATATGTCTGACCATTCCTCCAACCTTGCCAAGTCCTTTCTCATCCTTTCTACCCCCCTTGTGTATCAACTCTGTTACAGATCTTTGTGTCATCCGCAAAGAGGCATACCTTTTCTTCCAGACTCTCTGCAATGTCACCTATAAAGACGTTAAAGAGGACTGGACCCAGTACTGAGCCCTGAGGTACTCCACTAGTAACCCCTCGTTCTTCAGAATGTGTTCCATTCACTATTACCTTCTGTGTCCTGTTGTGCAGCCAGTTTTCATCCAGGCTATCACCCTGGGACCCACTCCCAGGCTGGCTAACTTGATTATTAATCTTTGTGTGAAACTGTGTCAAATGCCTTGCTAAAGTCTAGGTAGGCAATATCCACAGCCCCTCCTGGTCTATTACTTTGGTCACCCAGTCAAAGAAATTGATTAGATTTGTCTGACATGACCTTCCTGCTGTGAATCCATGCTGCTTTGGGTCCAGTGCCCCGCTGGCCTCTAGGTACTCAACAATTCTTTCTTTCAGAAGTGATTCCATCATTTTCCCCACCACTGAGGTCAAACTAACAGGTCTGTAGTTTCCTGCTTCTGCCTTGCTCCCACTTTTGTGAAGGGGAATCACATCTGCCCTCCTCCAGTCCTCAGGTACCACCCTATCTTCCCATGATTTGTTAAAAAGTGTGGTTAGTGGTGTCACTAGGTTCTCCCTTAGCTCTTTTAGGATTCTAGGGTGAATCCCATCAGGCCCCATTGCTTTGTCCACCTTGAGTTTTAGAAGTTCTTTCAGTACTCTTTCTTCTTTAAATGGACTGGTATCAACCCCACTATCCAGAGTGCTTCTACTGTTTGGTTTAGGTAACTCCTCCTCTTCTTCTTTTGTGAATACTGAGCAAAAGTATTCATTCATTATCTCTGCCTTTTCACTGTCTCCTCTCCACCTCCCTCTCCTTTATTAATCTTCCTATCCCTCTCTTAACCTTTCTATGTTCCCTAATGTACCTATAAAAGGTTTTATCCCCTTCTTAACTGAGTTGGCTATCCTTTCCTCGGTTTGGGCCTTTGCTTTTCTGACTGCCTTCCCCACTTCTTTCTGCTTTAATTGATACAGTTCCCTGTCGTGCTCTGTCTGTAATTCCTTATACTTTTTGAATGCAGCCTTTTTCTCCTTAACCTTCCCTGACACTTCTTTTGAGAGCCATAGTGTTGTTTTATTCCGCTTTGTTTCTTTATTGTTTCACACAAAGGCTTGTTGCCTCCATGACGGCAGTTTTGATTTTTCTCCATTGTTCTTCCTCCTCTTTCTGGCCATTTGCTAATGCATTCCTCAGGTATTCACCCATTATGCCAAAGTCAGCCCTTCTAAAGTCCAGTATCCTTGTATTTGTATGGCTTGTCTCCATGGTTGTGTTTATTGTGAAGCACACTGTGCAGTGGTCACTTGTTCCCAGGTGTCTACTGACTTCTAAGTTTGTGATCCCTCTCCATTTGAGAGTACCAGGTCTAATATTGCTCCTCCCGAGTGGGTTCCACCACTAGCTGTCTAAGGCATGCTCCTGTAGGGCATCGAGAATGACCCTGCTCTTGGATGTGGCTGCAGTCCATGTTGCCCAGTTAACATCTGGCATATTCAGGTCCTCCATCAACAGTATCTCCCTTTTCAGCCATTTTGAGAATGCCCTCTATAATTTCTTGTCCATTTCCTCCCTTGGGAACCAGGGATGTAATATACAACCTGTGCGGATTCGTGATGCCATTTCCTGTCTCCAGTATGACCCAGAGTTCCTCTTGTCCTCCCCCTTTACTTTTTAGTTCTGTTACTTTGATCCCTTTACTTATGTAGAGAGCTACTCCACCTCCTTTTTTACCCTCCCTGTCCCTTCTGTAGATTGTGTACCCTGGTATGTTGACATCCCAGTCATGGTTCTCCATGTACCATGTTTCTGTGACTGCCACAATATCCAAGTGTTCCACTTCCATCAGGGCTACTAGCTCTGGAAGCTTGTTTCCAAGACTACGGGCATTGGTACTCATTGCCCTCCGTTTAATGTTGGCTTTATCCTTTTTTACCCCATCCCTGCTCTTATTGCCCTTGTCCATTTTTCCATTTACCCCTGTCCTGCCCTCTGTCAAGCTCTGTACCTCAGTGTTTACCCTACTACCTGCCATGCTTTGGGGGAGGCTTGAACTTTCCTGTTTCCTATCAGCATCTCCCCTTGGCTAGTTTAAAAGCTTGCCAAGGAAACCTTTAAACCTGTCACCTAGGAGCGTGTTTCCCTTCCTGGACAGATGCAGACCATCATGCCAGTATAGACCTTCATCTCTCCAGGTGGACCCCAGTCCCCAATGAAGCCAAAGCCCTGTGCTCTGCACCAGTTTTGCAACCATTCATTAAACCGCATGGTGTGCAGTACCCTAGCCTCACCCCTGCCATAGACTGGAAGCACCTCTGAGAAGGTTACTGTGCTTGCTACCTGTCTGAGACCCCTCCCCAACTCCACAAATTCATCCTGCACTGCACTGATCTCACACCTAGCTAGATAATTTGTCCCAAGGTGGACAATGATATCTAGTTTCCTCTCCTGTGATGCTGCTTCTGCAATCCTGAGGATTCGCTTCCTGTCCCTCCAAGCCATGGCACCAGGCAGGCACCTTATTTCCCTCTCCTCTCCTTCCCCAGGTCTACACCCCTAACAGTTGGAGTCCCTATCAGAGCTGTTTCTTTCCCTTGTGTTGTCCTTGCCACTCTTTTGTGGGTCTCCTTGTGGATGTCCCCAGCATTCTTCTTGGTCTCCAATGAGGGTGTCATCATAGAGGAACCTTGATTTGCCAGACCGACATATGATTTGTGTAGAGGTGCAACTTGGGGGCTATGCCTGTGTTCCACCACCCTCACCCTCCCAGAACCTACTGTGGTCCATCTGCTCTTCACACATGGCAACCTCTGAGGCAGTGGTTGTGGAACTGGTGCTTTTTGGGTGGGGGAGTCCTCCTTAGTCCTTGCCAGTTCAGCCTGGAGGTGGGCAGCCTCCTCCCTCAGAGCTGACAGTTGCCTGAAAATAGGGTAGCAATGCAGGTTCCAGAATGTTTCCCAGAAAATTGCTGCCCCACAGCCAGTGCATTGCACCACTCCCCACATGTCCCTCCCCCTTATAATATACAATGAGTAATATAACATTTTTTTGTGTGTGTGTGTGAGTATACTTACGCTTTATGCACTGTGCTGGGTAATTAAAAATATGACAGTTCTGCTCCAAGATCTGTTGAGGAAGTGATGTCAGAACCTTGGCTATAAAGTAATCCATGCCTGAGGTGGGTGGGGTGAGGGTTAGGGTGGGTGGGTAGGCCACAACCACTGGTGACTGTTAGAAACAATCAAATACACCACTGCTCCACCACCCTGGTGAGTACTGCCCTTTATAGTAAGTCAACCAATGCCACAATGTACTAGACCACTGCTCCTACACAAACCACTATACTGGGTCCAGGGATAAAAACAAACTCACTGTTCAGCCAGCAGGACACTTCCAAAACATTGCACAAATATCCTTCCAAATCCTATGTGTCTAGCACAGAAATCAAGCAACTTCAGTTGTATTACAACCCCTCTGGTTATAAAATTACTGCACTTTAATGGAATCCTGCAATTCTTAATGCCAATAAGAAAATAATGAAACTTTCTGTAGAAAGTGTAGCTTACCTTCCTAGTCCCCTACAATATTATGTTTTACCAAGTTACCAGTTCCTCAAATGCGTTCTAGTTTGTTCTCTGCAGTATAACCAGTTTCTCAGCTTCCAAAAGGAACAGCAAGTCTTCTGACTGACTTTACTCTGTGTAGTATGCCTAAACAGAACAGTGATAAAAGCCCACCCAGAATCACTTTATTGACTAGTGACACCTGTGATGTAAGCAGGCCTTTCAGTGAAGACAATTTGCTATGTCTGCTTCTAATACACACACAAATCCTTTATCTGAAACCAGGGATAAACTCACTGCTTAGCCAGCAGGACACTTCCAAAATATTGCACAAATATCCTTCCAAATCCTATGTGTCTAGCACAGAAATCAAGCAACTTCAGTTGTATTACAACCCCTCTGGTTATAAAATTACTACACTTTAATGTAATCCTGCAATTCTTAATGCCAATAAGAAAATAATGAAACTTTCTGTAGAAAGTGTAGCTTACCTTCCTAGTCCCCTACAATATTATGTTTTACCAAGTTACCAGTTCCTCAAATGCGTTCTAGTTTGTTCTCTGCAGTATAGCCTTTTTCTCAGCTTCCAAAAGGAACAGGCAAGTCTTCTGCCTGACTTTACTCCCTCACTCCTATTAAAGGGAAAAAAATCTTATGTTATCTAAATAGAAATAAATCTAATATGGGATCTATCCAAGAAACCCATTTAACACAAGAGGAGGCTGAGAAATTATAGAGAGCATTGTTTATCTTGAAGAATTTGTTGCTGTTTTTTAGCCATCCAGTTTACAAAGTTTTTTTTCTTTAAGCAGACTTGTATTCAGTCTCCACTTGTGGGATTTCTTTCCCATTTCCTCAAGATCAGACTACTTCTTATCAGTCCATGCTTTGATATAGTTATGCTGTCAGTCTCTGCATCTAGGATGGAGATGGTCAGTTTGTTAGAGATTAGGATGTTGTCAGTCCTACTATAGGATAGATGTCTATTTGAGACAATGGTATAGTCACGCCCTTGGGGGTGCAGCAGACACCAAGAGTCACTCAAGTCTTTTATTAATTTAAGGGATGTTCTTGCTCTTATTTCTAGCTGTATAGCTTTGTTGGATGGCCTACCAAGGACCAGGTCTGGCAAGTCATTAAAATCTCCTCCTAGTATTACTTTGTAGTCTCAAAAATCTTTAAGCAGCATTGTCAGGGAATTAAACTTTTTGGATTCTTGTTTGGAGCATAGATATTGCAGGGACCTATTTTACTACTGTCTGAGGTTCCAGCTAAAATCTGGCATGTCCCTTTTTGGTCGGAAACAGGTTTGTGCTTTATAAAATTGTTTCCCTTTTTAATTAAAATGGGTGTGGCCCTCTTGTCCATAGAAAAACAGCTGCTTTCAGCTTGCCCCACCCATGCACTCTATAATTTCTCAGCCACCTCTTGTGTTAAATGGGTTTCTTGGATAAATCTCGTATTAGATTTATTTCTATTTAGATAACATAAGATTGTTTTCCTTTTAATAGGAGATCGTAAACATTTTACATTCCATGAAGTTATACCATAGTGGGTCATTTTGAATTTCCCTAGTAGATTACAATGAGTGTAATGGCAGAATTAAATGTAAACCCAACACTAATAACTATATCTTATGTTAAACATAATTCACTTATGATTACCCTATGACAACAGAACAATATGTTCTCCAAGAGTGTTTTCTGTTTTCATGCAATCAAGGAATTTCACAGTCTCTAAATATAGATATTGGTGACACAAAAATAACAACAAAAAGTTAAATAGAAATGTAAAATTCAGAAAACAGGACTGTAGTTAGAACTTAAAGACTAAAGTGTGGTGATATTCTACTTGAGGCAGCAGGTTAAATGCCAGACCAGTGTCCAAGGAATTGTGGCCAGTAGCTCATTTTAGTACCAGGTGTGAACAACATCAGCTCTGCCATAAAAGCCAACAAAAGACATTCGTGAAAAACATCCACAAAGTTTGTTTCCATATTTAGGTTAAAGAAGTAGTCAATGATGGAATTGTTTTGTAGGTCATTTCCACTGGAGTTATGTAAAAAATCAGTACAACTGCATGTGAGAAGTGAATAAAAAAAGTAGGTTAATTCAAAGAAAAAGGACAGTACGCACAGAAAGTGGGTAGTAATGTAGAGATTATGATACCTCCTCTAGCAGGAGGGACAGACATTTCTCAGCCACTGTCATTTATCACCACTTTAAATCTTTAAATTTACTGGAATTAGAATCTGTTGCTAGCCTTGCTTGTAGAGCAGAAAGCAGCTAACTAAAAGAAGCTATATTTTCTTATTAATTTAACACATATCTCTGCAGGAGTCAGGGTCTGTTGAGAATAAGCAGACAGATACTTTATTAGAAGTAGAAGGGGTCTTACTTAGGGTTAAAAAAAGAAAGAAAGAAAGAAAGTCAGTGTGTGTTCTGTGCTGTAAAGGGTACTGCATCCATTTACTTTGCTTAACCAGTAGGAGGAGAGAGAGAGCTTAATTGGGGGTGTGGCTTGGACACTATAAAAGCAGGTGAGTCAAATTACAACTTCCTGTTGCTAGCCTTGCTTGTAGAGCAGAAAGCAGCTAACTAAAATAAACTACATTTTCTTATTAATTTAACACTTATATCTCTGCAGGAGTCAGGGTCTGTTAAGATTAAGCAGACAGATACTTTATTAGAAGTAGAAGGGGTCTTATTTAAGGTTAAAAAAAGAAAGAAAAGAAAGAAAGTCAGTGTGTGTTCTGTGCTGTAAAGGGTACTGTATCAATTTACTTTGCTTAACCAGTAGGAGGAGAGAGAGCTTAATTGGGGTGTGGCTTAGACACTATAAAAGCAGGTGAGTCAAATTACAACTTCCTGTTGCTAGCCTTTTTTCTTACTAATTGCCCTCCATCCCACCCACCCTAAGCCAGTTCTACTTTTATAGCCACTGGATTTGACTGTCAACAGGAACTTCCTGTTTGGCAGTAGGTAGGGAAGGATCATAGAGAAACATTGGTTTTGTCAACCTTGTGTGGTACCATTTGCTTGTAACTGACTCTTCAGTGAGTAGCAGAGCATTGTGGGAACCTGGAGGACTAGCAATAGGCTAGTATACCTCCTACCACAAAACAGCATCTCTCTGTTAAAAGCACTGTTGTCTGGTGGTTCTTTTGCCCTTTTAAGGGCTTGTAAACCTTCAACTCACAGAATCTTGCTGAATTTAAGTAAATATTGCTATTTTTACTTCACGCTGAAACCGGATTAGAAACAGACACTTACTTCCATTTTTTGGGCTTAAAACCTGCCCCTCTAGTGAGCGGGATGAGTGTACATAGGGCCGCACATGGAGACATGTGCAGAGACACACCTGTCTGTGCGTGTCTGCTGTGTCCACTGGGCACACTGAAGCTGCTGGCATTAGACAAACTTGGATAAGATAATTTTCTCATATCCTCTACTTAGTAAATATACACCTTTAATAATGGAAAAAGAACTTAGTAAGTGTATGCAATGTTTGATGTATAGTGAGGGAAAGTATGGGAGCGAGTATGTATGTGCTAATTGCCATCTGATTACTACTCTTGAGGCAGAGATAGTGTTTCTGCTTAATATTAAACCAGTTTCTACTGATATTAGGGAATTGGAAAGTTACATTGATCTTATGGATGAACAACTTCATTCTAATGAACAATTTCCTTCCCATTTAGGTAGCATTTCTATGCCTCCTGATGAGGAGACAATTGTAACGACTAGTACTACTATACCTGTTGCCTCTGCCCCCTCTTATAAGGTGGATGATTATATGCCCTCTTCTCATGATAATGATGACTGGACCATTGTCACAAAGCCTCTTAAAAAAAGGAGGGGTAGTCAAGTACACAATAGTGCCCCATTGAAACTCGTAATAGGTTTGAGCAATTGACTGTATCAAATAATGAAGTACTACATGATTGATCCTGTGCAACACCCTTTGTTTGATAATATTGGTATAAAAACACTTTTCAATCAGGAGTTAATGCCCATGAATACTTGTTCTAGTAAGTCTCAAGCTACCAAATCAATACCTATTAAGTTAATTACTCCAGAGTGTGTTAAACAATCACCTGTTTCTGATTCTTGTACCCCTACTGTCTCAAAACAAGTGTTAGTCCTGGGAGATTCGATCATTAAGCACATTGACAGGGTGGTATGCAATAGTGACAAGAACAACCGCACTTGTTCTAGCTTCCGTGGGGCCAGGGTATCTGACATTACCTCCATGATGCCTAAGATTTTACAAAATGCGGGGGAAAATCCACTGGTTATCATACATGCTGGTGTTATTGATATAAACAACACCCCATTTAATCAATTACAACAGGACTATGTGGCGTTATGTAACCTGTTACTTGATAGGGGATGCTGTGTATGTATATCTGAAATTCTACCTGTCCCGAGAGCAACATCTACCATGACGCAGAAAATTAAAGCCCTAAATGAATGGCTGAGAAAGTGGTGTTTTAAGCAAGATATACCCTTTATTACCCACTGGAAATCATTTTCAGATCGTTCTTCCTTGTTTTGCTGGGACGGTTTACATCTCAGTCGTAGGGGTAGTACACTTATGGGGAAAAGTATCACTAAAATCATAAATCATTGTTTAAAATAAAAATAATGGAGGAGAATGGGTCTATTCCCAAGTCTCTAAATACTTACCAAAATATTATTACAACTAAATGTAAATTCCTAGCTTTGAATGCAAGATCTTTAAACCAACTCAAATTAGCAGAACTTGAAGCCAAATATAAAACTTTAAATATAGGTGTGGTGGGATTAATTGAAACTTGGTGGGATGCATCCTCAATTTGGTCCAGAGAAATTCCAGGTTATAAGTTATATCATAAAAACAGATTAGATAAGCAAGGCAGTGGAGTTTGTATGTACATACAAAATGATATTCCTTCTTTTGAAGTGTATTCTCCCTTTCCTTTGGAAAGTATATGGGTTAAAATCTTATTGAAGGAGCAGTCCTATATAACTATTGGTAACATCTATCGACCTCCATCTGCAAATTCAGATTACACAACTGATATGTTTAAAGAAATTACACATTTTTCAGAATCTCAAGATACTGTAATATTTGGTGACTTTAATCTCCCTCATATTAACTAGGATTCATTCTCAGGACAGTCCTATGACAAGAAAGGACTAATAGATGTGGTAGTTAGTACTGGATTACAACAACTTGTTACTGAACCCACTCGAGGTCCTAATATTTTGGATCTATTATTTACTAACATAGAGCAACAAATTAGCAATTTACAAATTTGGGATCCACTTGGGACCAGTGATCATTCATCTATTCTTTTTGAAATTCAACAGTCTAAAACTACACAAAGGAAGTTATATTGTATAAAAAACTATAATAAAGCAAATTTTTGTAAAATCAGTGAATACTTACAAAACATAAACTGGAAATCTAATCTTCTTAATTGTACAACACAACAAGCTTGGGACTTTTTTAAAAACATTGTACATTATTTGGAAAATACCTTTATTCCATCTAAGAGAAAATTTAATAATAAAGTAAAAATTCCCCCTTGGTTCAACAAGACAATTAAAAATCAGATTAAACTAAAAATTAAACTTTTAGGAAACTTAAGAATAGTTCTGTTCCATTTAAAACTACTCTATTACATAAATACAGACTATCTGTGGAAAACTTAAAAAACTCTATTAAATTGGCAAAAAATAAGCTAGAATTTAAACTAGCTCACACAAAAGACTGTCACAAATCTCTTTTCTCCTATATAAATAGTAAAAAAGGTGTATCAAGGACCATCGGTCCCATTATAACTAGTGGCTCTTCTCTATCTGATATAGAAACCTTGAATCTCTCTAATAAGTACTTTTGTTCTGTCTTCTCTCAAAAATCACCTATTAGTACATTTAAAGTTCACCATGTAGATTATCATAGGTTCTATCCAACCGACATTATACAGGCTATCAAAAAACTGAATAAAATACTAATCCGGGCCCAGATGGTATTCATCCATGGTTTCTGATTGAAACCTCTATAAATATTTCAATACCTTTGTCAATTATCTTCAACAAATCCTTACAAGAAAGCATTGTACAAAATGATTGGTGTTCAGCAATAGTTACTCCCATATTTAAAAAAGGAAATAGAGGTTCTGTGCAAAATTATTGTCCAATTAGCCTGACCTCAGTGGCTGGTAAATTAATGGAACGAGTAATGAAGTCTCTAATAGATCAAGAGTGTAAAAATTAGGAATTTATGATTCAAATCAGCATGGGTTTACTCCCGAGTATTCCTGCACCACCAATCTGATATCTTTTTTACAATAATATAAGTACTCTACTAGATGTGAGTATCCCTACTGATGTAATTCTTTTCGACTTTAGTAGAGCTTTTGATCAAGTCTCACATGAAAAACTCATTACTAAAATGCACAATCTAGGTTTGTCACCTGATATTGTCAACTGGACTTTAAACTGGTTGACAAATCATTCTCAGAGAGTCAGAATTAATGATACATTGCCTGATTTGGGTAGTGTGACAAGTGGTGTACCACAGGGGGTTGGTCTTGGGACCAATATTGTTTAATCTCTTTATCAGTGATTTACAAACAGGGCCAAATAACTTCATGGTTAAATTTGCAGATGATACTAAATTGAGGGGCAAGGTTAATAATCAAGAAAATATTTCTGCATTAAAGAAGGATTTGGAAAAATTAACACTTTGGGCAAATGAAAATCATATGCAGTTTAATCAAGACAAATGTTTAGTAGTGCATTTCAGTGTAAATAATCTAAAAACGATATATTATATAAACGGACTACCACTTCACTCATCAAATTGTGAAAAGATTTAGGGATATATGTTAATAATAAACTTACATCAAATGATCACTGTGTTAGAACTGCTTGCATGACCAACAGACTTTTGAGGCAAATAAAATGCACTTTTGTTAATCGCATTGAACAATGCCTTATTCCATTGTATAGGGCATACATTAGACCGTATCTAGACTATGGTTCCCCTTTCTGGAATCCAAACCAAAAAAAAGACATAGCAATTCTTGAACAGGTTCAAAGGAGAGTAGCTAGAATGATTCCAAGATTAACAAACTTGGATTATCAGAACAGATTAAAAGCTACTGGTCTCTTCTCTCTTCAAACTAGAAGATTAAGAGGTGATATGCTTATGGTTTTTAATTTAATAAATTCACCAGATCTAATGGAAAAATGTGGTCTAACACTCTCCAAAAGGAGACATGTTCTGAGACTGCATAATAAACAGCTTGAAGTAAAATATTTTTTCCAATAAGAGCATCCATTGTATGGAACACCTTGCCACAAGAATTGGTAGAGGCAACTAGTGCCACTGTCTTTAAAAACAAATTAGATGTTTGGTTGAGGGATAATAGATAAATAATGTTCCACATAGTGTGGGGAACAGTCTTCATGGGCTCTGGCCTTCTTCTGTTCTTTCATACCAAGTAATACCAAGTAATCTAGACATACTGCTAAATGTATCCCGAGCTGGATATTGTACCTAATATGGGTTCCGCCCATCTACAGCACTGCCGGGAGTGCACCCCGTCATTAGGGCACCACATTCCGATGCTGCCGGACCCTATTTTTGTGGGGGGGCTGTGCCCCATGACCCCCTTTCTACATACTTCAACTCTGGTGGAGCGGACCTCAGGGAGGGGGTAGAAGATTTAGCCATCTGGCACCCTAATGATGGGCACATTCCCGCCGGTGCACAGATGGCCAGATGGGTGCAATATGCATGGATCCTAAGGCTAAGCCAGCTACCTAGAGAGTATTTATTTATTAAGTCTTGGATTACAACATCTTGGAGCAATACAACTCATTTACAAAGGTTCCACGTCAGTAGTACAACAACAAAGTGAGGTAAACAATAGATAAGTAAACAGCAGATATCAAGAATACACTTAAAAAAATTAATACATCATAAGCAATCAAAATAGCTCTGAATGTTGCTCAATATAACAGTTGAGTGGGTTAGAAGAGCAGGCAGCCTGGGAGGCCTTGTCAAAATCCAGGAGAGAAAGTAATGGGGTGTAAGGTGGGGGATGGGAGAAACAAGAGGGAGAAGGAGATGGGTTGCACAGGAGGTGGAGAGGGAAGGAGCGGAGTTGCAAAGGAGGTAATGGGGATAGATAGATAAGAGGATGGGGAGGTGGAAGGAGGGAAATGGGGGGAGTGCAGAGAGAAGGGGGGACTGCTGGTGAAGTGAGGGGGAGGAAGACAAATTAATACCATAAGGAGAAGAGGTGATGTTTAGTCAGGAAAGGGGGCAGCCTAGCAGGCCTTGTTGAAAATCCAAGAGAGAGAGTAATATGGGTGGGAGGGAGGTAAGAGAGAGAAACGTAGGGAGAAGGAGGGGAAGAAGTTGCAAAAGAGGTGGCATGAGATAAAAGAATTGGTGGAGGGTGAAAGAGGGAAGGTGAGAAGGAGCAAGGGAAGAACTTGAAGATGTGTGAGCAGAGAAGAAGCAGGGGTGAGGGGTGGAGGTGAAAAGGCTCGAGGGCAGGATTGAAATGAAGTGCCAAGAGTTAAAAGTGCCGAAAGGTATAAGTACAATGATAACAAGCAGAAGGCTGCTAAGGGCGGCAGTCACATATACTGTTTGCTAATAGATGTTGTCAGAGTTTGTGTTTGAAAGGGCCGAGTTTTGACTCAGCAGAGATGTCCCTACCCAAGGAGTCGAGCCAGAGGGGGGCTCTGTAAGCAAAATATCTCTAACCTAAGGTAGTGCTGCATCTTGGAACAGTAAATACCTGAGCTGCCAAGTTGCTAGTATGTTGGGTATTGTGACAAGGGCTAAGGAGCTGTTGGACCCCAGGGGGTAACAAACCAAGGTATGCCTTCTTGGCAAGTAAGCAGGTTTGATATTGGATTCAGCTGAACAAATTGAAGCCACCCAGTCTGACCATATAGGTCACACATGTGTGAGATGGGCAGCCCCAGTAAGGAGTCTTTATGCTTTGTTAAGAGCAACAGTGATTCTGTGAAAGGATGTAGCAGAGGCAGAGCCATAAACAACCAACCGATAATCGATAATGGTATTGACAGAGCTGAAAATTGCTATTCTCAGTGCCTCGGGAGTGAGGCTATGCTTGTGCCTGTGGAGTAGGCCAATCCTTATGTTGACAGCTCAAGCTACGTTATCAATATGTTGTGAGTAGGTGAGTGAGCAATCAACAGTGACCCCTAGATATTTGAAGGAGTGGATCTGTTCAAGTCGGGCGCCAATGCAGTTGGATGTATAGTTGTTACACTGTTGTTATAAAAGGACTTTAAATGAGATTTGGAGATCCCTGAGCTCTGGGGTGCATAGCAAAATGTTCATAGGCTTGTACTGGTGGAACAGATAAGACAGATAACAGTTGTCATTCTATGCCAGTGCTCCTGGCTCCATGTGAAATTACTATCCCAGTATACTGGCGTATCTCTTACTGAGACCAGTACAAGAACAAATAATATTGAAAAAGATTACAACAGCATCCACCAGCGTTAGTTATGCAAACATTGGTATGACTGTAATATAACCTTAAGAGTTTAAATGAGATTGGCAATGATACAGAATGAACAACAGATAGTGTAGTGTCAAGTGATCAGTATTACTATCACCGATTATCCGTCTACAAAGACAGCAGCAGATTTGGTGGTGAATCTAAGTGCTGTTTGAATTCCATGTACAGGAAGTAAAGAAAAAAACAGATCTCTTCATATAAAGTGTTCCATGTAAGGGGGATTCGAACATTGTACCACAGGGCACTAGTGCCAGCATAGAATGGTTTGTATAGTACAGTAAACAAAACCCAATTAACACATTAGTTCAGTACACCAAGTGTATACAGCAGTGATAGCTCCTTAGTATTAAGGCAGGTATAGACCCTCTGCTATGAGGACCATGCAAGAAGGCAAGGTTTTAAGTTGTAGATTGTTTCTAGCTGCAGATTCTGTGTATACCTTTAAGCTGTCTGAAATTCTGATAGGAGAAGGAGTTTATAGGCTTACATCACTACAACCAAGATGAAACCAGCTTTCTTTATTTGTGGGTGTAGAAAAAGATGAATCAGCATGTGAGGAGGATCATGGTGTAAGCTGCTAGAAACCAGAAACAGACTTCGTGTTTACAGGTTGACACAAACGCACTCAGCAGGTCAGCCCTCTGCTCCCAAAGTGCCAACCTCTGAGCGTAGTCTTGTGAACAGTTAACAGAAACAGGGTAACCCTCCTGTCTGTTTTGTGGGTTCGAATCAACCTTTGGTCTCAGTTCTGGAGGGATTCAAACTGTGAACCTCTTGCTAGTGTACCCAATGCATAGGCTCAGATAATTCTGTCTTCAGGGGGCTAGATATCTTTGCCTACGGGCATCTAACCAGGTGTACAAAATGAACCCTTAAAAACTCTAATAAAGACCTCAGATTACTCTTACCTTTTACCAGTTTGGTATCACCATTCAAGCTTATGCACAGTGTCTGCTTTAACCATATATACTTCACTTGTTAAAGAAAAGAAATTCCAAGACAGACCAAGTAGGTTCTAAAAATAGAGTTTTACTAAAATGGATAAAAAATATATAAAACATAAAATACAGAACCATATACCACAAGAACCATACAATCTTTTAAAAGAACAAGGTTTTAACAGTGCAATTCCTATTACAGTACTTAGATGTTGTCTCTATCTACCTGTATACTTGCTTAAAGTGCTCAAAGATGATTCTTTGTCAGTGTGTAGATAAAAGTGTCTCTGAAGGAAAACAGAATACTCTTTAAAAAACTGTATTTGCCAATCCCTTTGTGTGAGGTCACCTAGCTCCTCCTCTGTTTATTAAATATTATACACCCAGGAAATGTTATCATTTTAGAAGGAAAGTTAATTAAGGTTACATCAGCAGAAACTCCTTTTCCCATGTGACTTCCGCAATCAAGTCTGTAAATTTCCTTTCATCTATGAGCAGTATCCCCTCTCACACAGACATCAAAGCATTTATGATCTCACACCAGTGTGCCAAACCTGGTTTCCTCCTCGAAACATCATAAAATGGATACTGATTTCCCTCTTAGCAGTTAACGCTATATTTAGCTTAGAAAAACAGGAGATTCTGGATTAAGGCCTGTTCTAGTCTATAATTAGCTTCTGGCCTTCCAGGTAACACCTTGTATCTAAAACCTGTGTGTGTGTGTGTGTGTGTGTGTGTCATTTCACATGCTGTCTCAGCATCTCTCATGAGAGACAGTCCATAACACATTTTTGTATTACAAAAAATCATAGTGTACTCAGAACTGGCTGTCCACGTCTCACACAGGTCACCAGTCAGGGATAAGATTAAAACTCAGCTGTCATTTGGTGCACTCAGACCCTGTTGCATCGGTAATTAGGGCTCTGATGAAGGGCTACTGGAACAGGCAGAACTGGATTGAGTATTGTCCCAGCTTCTGGACCTGTTATGTTTTTTTGGATTCAGGTTCCTGTTGCTCAGCACTGGGAGGTGGCTATTTCTTTCTTTTTTTTACTTTCAATTTATGCTCCCCCCAACCCCCTTCGCTCCTCCCCGTCAGAAGATGCCTAACATCTGTCCCCTGTTCCTTCCTGCCTGGAACCTCTAGTAGTATCCCCTCATGTAGCTTTGGTTTCCCCTCCAGGTGGGGATGAGGTGGGGCCTATACACCCCAAACAATTGCATTTCATTGGGGCTGCCAGTCAGGGCAGGAAGGGGACATTGAGGATATGGGCTGGTGCTCCATCTTCCCAGAGAGCAGGGAGCCTTTTTCTATTTTTTCCCTGGGTGTGACATGTGCCCAGATATCAAGGCAGAACCCACCGATGTCCATCAGGCTGCCCCCCTCTTTCTCTGTGGCTGGGCACTTTCTGTACCTCGGGCTCCGCCTAAGGTCAATCAAGTACAGAGTCTCACCCCCCCCCAGAGAAGATCAGCAGTCCAGGAATACTTTAGCCTTTTCTCCCAGCTGGCTCTCTGACTCCCCTGGTTCATTCCCAAACCCGGGTCACTGGTGTCACGAGCGGTAGCACTACCGCTGCACTGGCGGGCCGGCCATGGAGGTCGCTATTTCTAATTGGAGGTCTGCTTTTACGTGAACTGCTCAAATTCCCGGTGTTTTTAAATTTAGGTTTACTCTGAATGGCTTTGGAGTAAAGATGAGGATTGGAGGAGGTAGTGTTTATCTGATCAGCAAGGTGAGTTTCTTGAGAGTAAGCTTTGTCTGTGGTGGAGTGCTGCCCTGCTGAGTCCTGTCTGGATGCAGCACTGAAGGTGCATGTATCCAAGTGGTTAGCAGCACGGCTCGAGACTTATCTGCCACGTGCTGATTTTGAATCCATTGGTCTGTTAGGAGATCATATAGCAGTTTGAATGTCCACAGAGTTTAAATAATTCACAAATCCCATGGCATCCCCGGCATCATCAAAAGACAGAACAGTTCCATTAAGCTTTATCACAGTGAGAGTAGCAGGATATTTGGCATACTAAATGATCCTCAGCCTGAATAAACATTGTTTAACCTCTAGGTAATCCCTTCATCTGGCCACAACTTCACCAGAAAAATCCTGAAACATAAGAATTTTGTTACCCTTACAAAACAACTGCTTCCCATCTCTGGCTACCTTTAGGATTTCTTCCTTGACAGAGTATAATAAAAAGTATGTGGTTATGGGTCAGTGCTTACTACCATTCTAAGGTTGGGGTCCCAGGGATCAGTGGGCTCTCTGTATCTTGAGGGCCATGGCCACTGATAGATTAAGCAGTACTGGAATTAATTTTTGTGAAAAAGTGGTAATGTTCCCTTTCTCTAAGCCTTCTGGGACTCCCAAAATCATGACGTGAATTCTTCTTCCTTGGTTCTTGAGGTTGTCAGTTTTGTCAGGTAAATATTTGTTTATTTTGATAATCAGTTCTGTCTTCTAAAAATGCCACGGTCTCTTCTAAACTCTCCGTCTGGTTGTCATTGTGTTCTAATCTCCCAGTTAGCAATTCTGCTTTGTGTTTGACCTCTCCCATACAGTAGGTGTTTTAAAACTGGTGTAATACTCTAAAGTTGGGGTTCCCCTGCAGTTCCCCAGTTTCCCCAGTGTACCCCATTGAAGGTGCCCAAACCACAGAATAAAACAATGTAAACCAGGTTGCTATGCCAGCAAATGTAAACAATGTGCCCAGGATAGATTGCTTTGCTGAGCTGCACATGCACAGCATTCTAGTCCAAAAATCCAGAACCTAGAGTGTTGGTTTTCAAAAATAAAAAGTTGTTAGGAGAGATTCTGGTGGCTGCTGAGGAGAGAGGATGCAGAAAGCATGGAGGGACAAGAGAAGGCTTACCTGGTAGGTTGAAGCCATCCCTGAGGGCTTGTCTGTGTACCTCTTCTGCCCCCAGCTGCTGAAGACTGCTTCCTGCTGTGTGACATGGTCAGTGGTGCCATTGGAGCACCAGAAGAAAGAAAAAAAAAGTTGTCTGTTCTGCCAGAAAGGGCTTGGTGTCTTGTTTTATTTTTTTTATTTTAAATAGTTTCTCTGGTTCCCCTCAATGGCGGTGTTGAAAGGCCGCATTCCGGAAGAGTTTCAGCCATCACAAAGTCCCAGCAAGGCCCTGAGCTGTCCCAGTCATGCCCAAAATCCTCCCTCTGTCAAGAAACACCTCCCATTTCCAGATCCAGTTCCCTGCATCCTGGTCTGAGTGGTGAGTTGGCGGCAGCACGTCAGGAAGGTGCTGACCGCCACCAACAGCAACAGAACTGTTTGATTATTTATTAAAAATTGTGCACTAGGTGCAAAGTGAAATGGCCGAGCACCATGAAGGAAGGGATCCCTTATTTAAATATTCATCAGGTGCAGTGACACCCACGGGGAAGGGTTAGTACAGCAAGGCCACAGAAGAGCCATAAATATCCATAAGGGGGGGCGGAACCAGGCAGAGCAGGGAGAAAGAGTGACAGCAAGGCCCCAATCAGGCCTAGGATTACAAAGGCCATGCAAGGTCCAAAAAGAGTTTTAAAAAGGCAGCAAGGCACAAATGGGATTTTAAAGGGGCCCAGCCATGAAAGACCCAGAGATTGAAAGGGGCCCAGCCAAGTTAGGCCACCAGTGCTATTAAAGGCTCCCCTCGTGGGTGCAGATTGTGAGGGTACGGCACCCACCCCTAAGCTAAGGACCCCTTGACATCTCACCAGCATATCCAAGGCTCCCCTTGTGGGTGCATGTCGTGAGGGTATGGCACCCTCCCCCAAGCTAAGGACCCCCACAGAATCCCACTAGCATAGCCAAGGTTCCCCTCATGGGTGCAGGTCATGACGGTATGGGGCTCTTCCCTGAGCTAAGGACCCCCGCAGCATCTCGCTAGCATATCCAAGGCTCCCCTCATGGGTGCAGGTTGTGAGGGTATGGTGCCCTTCCATGAGCTAAGGACCCCCGCAGAATCTCGCCAGGCAATGTATGTCTCTGAAATAGCCTTCCAAGCGTACAGCATTGCAGAAAACACAGCCCTGAATATTCTCCAAAGTCGGAGTAGGATCCAAGCACTATTCTACCTTCTAATTTAAAGTTTATCAAACTGACTTAAAGGTTTTACTGACCCCTCACATGTGGAGATAGTTTTTTTCTGAGTAATTTTCAGCACCTAGTGATCATTTGAACTGGTTCCAGTGGGTGCCTTAAGAGCCATTTTGGTGCCATTTTCCCAGTTTGAATTAAGTGACTCTTACCCTACACTGCCTATCGCATTGTATCTCTGTAAAAAAAAATCACTGTTTTTCTGTTTGCTAACAAGGCCAGGTTTCCATTACTGCATGCTGCTGTTTTTAAAATCAGAGTATTTTCAAGCATCTTAACTTGCATTTTTAATGCATAACTGAGGGATTTAAGCAAGCCCTGAGCCAGACCCTGCCTTGGTTTCTTACTTTAAGTCACCCTCTAAATGTTGCAGCAAAGGCAGTAGTTAAAGTGAGCACCCTCCTGGACTGGATCCTTGCCAGCCACCCCTCTTGGATCACAAACACCTCTGTCCTCCCCGACTCACTCAGCGACCACTCCCCTGTCAGCTGCACATGGTCAATCAAATTCACTAAACCTCCCCCTAAAACCATCATCAGTAGAGTTCTACCTCGTGGTCATCTAACTCATCTCAAATCTCACCTCCACCTACAAGACTGGACACCAATTTTCAAAGCAACTAATGTGAACACTGCTCTGGACCACTTCATCAAAATCTTCAATGAGGCCTGTAACAAATATGCCCCTGTAAAAAGGTGAAAAGTTAAAGTACTCTGTAACCCATGGCTCACAGGAGACCTCTTTAGACAACTAAAAACAAGGGACCACCTCTGGGAGCTGGCCAGAAACTCTGGTAGGCAAGATGATGTGATAAACTATAAATGTACACGGAATGACTGCACCAAATCTATTCAGCAAAAAAAAAATCAGCCTATTTTAAGAATGCTCTGACTAACTCCTGGGGAAATGGAAGAGACTTCTGGAAAAACATAAAAGAAGTCACTGGGAAACAGTCTAAATCTCCCCCATTCGTGCTCAACATAAATGGAGTTACTACTCTTGACCCTAAAATCATTGCAGACACTTTCAATATTGCTTTTACTGGCCTCAGTACTGTTCTACCCCTTGATTTCTTTAAAGATGATTTTGTTCCTATGTCCCCAACGTCCGCTACCTCAAATAATAAACCGCGTTTCTATTTTAAAGCGGTCAAGACGTATCTGGTTTGCAAGTATGTTACCAAAGATATTAGCAAATCCAGATCCAGCAATGACTCCCTTGACCTCAAACTTCTGTCCCTCACCCTAGAAGAGGTACTCAGGCTTTTGACCAGGATTTGTAACCTCTCTCTCAGCCTTAGCCAGTTCTCTGACAAGTGGAAATTTGCCACTGTTACCCCGATGCACAAAAGTGGTGACAAAACTACCCATGAGAATTTCAGACCAGTCTCCATTAGGGTTGTCAGAACCTGCTGAAGTTCTGGGTTCTGGTTCTGGGCTAGAACTTTGCAACTAGTTCTAGGGTTCTAATCTTCTTTAGAATTAGAACTCTTTTGTGTGTAGGATTGGAGAGAAAGAACTGATAAATATACTGAGAGGAGAAAAAACATACGTAAAAAGAGCTACACTCTCAGCACAGCCATAATAATGGTTCACTGCACATGCAGAAAAGAGAAACATATTGAGCCTCTCAAAGTGCAAATGCCAAATATCACAATTCCATGCCTTTAGCACATCTGCATATGAGCAGCACATTCTCTCATTTTGTCCCTCTAAAACATTTTCAGCATGTAATTCCCAATACTTAGTTTGTTTTCCAGGCTGGCATCCCCTGTTTTTAAAATGTATGAAGAAAAAAGGCTTTTTTTTTAGGAGTTAGAACCCTTAACACTTAGAACCCGTGGGTGTTCTAGTTCTAAATTAGAACCCGAACTCATGGGTTCTAAAAGGGTTCTAATCTTTCTAGAACTAGTTCTGACAACCCTAATCTCCATCCTACCTCCCCTGTCCAAAGCGCTGGAAAGTATTGTCTCAGACCAGCTTACTGACTTTCTGGACAAACACGACATCTTGTGCAGGCAGTAACATGAATTCAGAAAAGGACATAGCACCTCCTCGGCACTACTTGAATTCACCGGCGCCATCGACAGCTCACTGGACAATGGTCAGCAAACTGGCTCCATTTTCATCAATTTAACAAAAGCCTTTGACACTGTCAACCGCCTCCTCCTGCTTGTCCAGCTCCAAAATGCCGGGCTCTCACTTGACTCCATAAACTGGTCTGAAAGCTACCTAGACAACCGGACCCAAACAGTAAGAATTGCTGATACTTTCTCTAATGCCAGACCTGTCCGCTTGGGTGTCCTCCAGGGTTCCATCCTGGGCCCCCTCCTCTTTAGCCTGTTCCTAATCTCACTACTGGATTCCTGCCCTGAACAAATCATACTCTACGCTGATGATGCAGTAATCCTAGCTTCACACCATGTCCCTAAACTATTGCAAGGGTAACCAGGGTGTGGGTGGGGATGTTATTATTAGATGTTAGCACCCAGTGCCTCCATTTTGTAACCCTTTACCTGGTTAGCCTAGGTTCGGGGAGGAAACATTTACTCGGCATCAGGGCTGGGTTTGCACTTCTGGTCAGGGGCACCCAAGTAATTCCGGACACAGGAAGCAATAACTGTGAATGTCCAAACCATTCGCAAGAATACAAAGCAAGATGGACCCCCACGAGGCTACACTGACTGGTTATGCAGGATCTGTAGAGGTCAGAACACATCTTCTTCATCATCACAACAACCCTCAGGTTCTGAACACACTGGGCTCTCAGCCTGAACTGGTACTCTCTCTCTCTCTCTCGGATTACCTGGCATGGCCCTCGGCCAGCACTGGTACACTTTTTCATATGTCATGGACATTTGGTGGTGGCTCCCTCAACCACCCATGAGCGCTTCTAACTCTAAAGGGAAAAACACATCTTAATCCCACATCTGGGTACTTTCTGCAAACACTGGCCAAGTGCCTGGGAGAAAACAATAGGTGCCCAAAGTGAATCCGTAGAGGTAAATCTGGTTACTCCTGATGGGGGGTTCCCCACCTCTTGTCCCTAAATCTATACCCGGCCATTCATTTGGAGTCAACACCTTTCCTTTGCACTCTCTGTTTATAGAATGCTATCTCAAAATGTATATCACATTTAACAGTCTACTTTCCATGTAACTGGTGTCCTGACTTGCAACGTTCTCCAAGTGGCTATGTCCATCCCTGTAGACCCCCACTGGTTAGATGCATTTCAAGCCATACACATAACTTCAAGTACTGTACTTGGCTGTCCTTTCCTGACCCCACAGTAGCAGATACTTCTTGGTGAAAACATGAGCTCTGTGTCAGAGCAGACTCACCATGGTTCGCAGGTGCCCCAGGGCTTCTCACACAGAAATTACACATCTGGTACCTCAGTACAAATTCTCTCATCAGGCAGCTTTTCCTCTGCCAGCAGGGCCAGGGGGTTGTTCCTGAAAGCTGGTCTCCCCCTCCATTCCTCAAGGGATGGTGCACTGGAACAAACCGGGGAATGGTCTCAACCACTTCTGTTGGTTTCTTCTGTGTCCTCCTGTAGGGCAAGAACACACACCCTCTTACTGTGGCAGCTCTATTACAGAGCTAGGCTCTGAGGATCTACCAACTGCAGCACACCTCCTCCATCCACTACAGGCTGCCCAAGACTGACTTTGAAAACCCCAGTGTTCTAACCTAACTCCCATCAGCAACATTCCACTGTGGCTTATGCTGCTGCGAGAATTCTAAGTGATGTCATCCCTCCAGCTCAGCCGAGACTGAGGACAGAGTGAGACAGTGTGAACCCCATTTAACTGGTGTCTCACAAGCTGCCATTCCCTGCCTGCCACTAGATCTAAGTGGGATTCTAGTAACCCCAGGTGACAAGGGGGTTACACCCACCCTCGGCCAGGAAAATGACTGTCCACAGTCATTACTTACCAGGCCATCCTACCCTCTGTGCTACCTATGGAAAGAGGTGATCAGACCCTCTCTTACCATGTGCTAGGCACAGCAGGCAACACTAAGGGCCCAGAGGCCATCGGCTGACATATCAGCCTCTACTCTATGATCTTGCTATGGTTACCTAGTGGCCCTGGTAGAATTGCCCAGAGCATAGCCCTAATAGATCTGTACTGTGGCCCCTACGACTGGTCAGGACCACAGCCTGTCTATCCCCCCCAGCCCTCTAGGGAAAACCTATCAGACCAAAATCAAAAATTACCCAAATCACAGGGGAACCTCCCCCAACCCTAGACACCTGCAACCAAACACACAAGGAGCTAATACTATGCCTTAGGTATTACTCCCACTCTCTCTTACAACCATACCTATGGAAGGAAAAGTTAAACACAGCAACCAACAACACTGCACTTTAAACACTTCTACTTTAAAGCACATGGAAGACTCCGCTGAGTCCCTCCTCCTCTTCTTGCCTTCTCTTCTTGTCTTCTTCAGGAACACCTACAAGCGAAAAGACAAAACAACCCCTAATCTGCAAACACAGTACTATCTAACCCCTACCATCTAAACACTGGAGAATCCCCAAAAATATTTTTTAGAAAAGTAGAAAAACAACAACATTATTTACAATACACATTTTTCGGGGATAGAGTGCCCTAAAAGTCCCATCTAGTGACAACAGTGCCCAAAGGCAAGTCCAAGAAAGAGTCTCTCCTGGGCCGGAGCCCGGTTAAGCACAGATCTGGTAGATCTGTAATCCCGAAGGGGAGAGTTTTTGAGAACAGTTCAAACAGTCTGAAGTCTGCCAGATGTAGGGTGTGGACTGCAATGTCATTAAAATAGAAAAGTCTGGACTTACCAGTCCCTTGAAGAATGTAATCAATACGACACCTGAATTTCCAGCCAAAGACTCTCCCTGGCAGCATTCTTCAGATACAGCTGGGTGGACATCTTCTGGAAAATGACAGGATGGCACATCTGGAAACTGCTGAGCTGATGTCATCTAAGAGATGGAACCTTGGACAGGACAGGAAACAGCTGGTCTGAAGTCATCCAAAATTCCAGGTGATGAATCAGGATACAGCTGGGCTGGTGTCCTCTCTGGATTTGAAGTCATCTGGAAGGCCAGTCGATGGAATCTGGAAAGCCAGTACACTGCAAGACTGATGAATCTGAGGCACCTGGTTCCTGGAACACCAGTCTGGCAGAACAACATAGGTATGGCAATGGCTGGATGGCAGCACTGGCTACCACCGCTCTGCTTTCCACATGGTAGGCATGGGCACATTCACAGGAAGTTGCCTGCATTAGGGGAAGTAACACAATGGGTCAGGTGCAAGAATTATTACCCCATCTGGGTGCTCATAATCCACATTAAAAAAGGTTTCATGTCCCCCTCCATCCATGATCCAAACAGTGTCTATAAACAGAGTTCTGCCCACTTTCCATTGTCTGAATTTTTCTTGCAACACTCTGTCTCGGACATACTGACTTGCACCAGGATGCACATATCGTGTGGCCTCTTTCATTATCCAGGATTTCATGTTTCTTTCAATCTCCTCCCAGACTCTCTGAGGAAAGGCAGGAAAGGATATTCCATATATCTCATTTGCCTTCCTATGAACCAGTCTTTCCTCTTTACTACACTTGGTCAACTTGAGACCTCTGGCCTGGCTTGGGGGAGGCCAGTCCTGGTTCTGCCAGCTACGCATACTTTGACTCCTCCTTGTGGGGACAGGGCTGTGGAGTCACTAATCTCTTCTTCTGTTCGCTCCTCTGAGGCAAGAACCCGAGGATCCACACCTTTTTCATAAAGCCACATAGGTTCCCCCTCATCCTCTTCCTCGCTGAGGATATGAGTCCAGGAGTGAGCAGTTGTCCTCACTCCTGAGACTATCCACTTCTCGCTGGGCATGGAGGTCGACACCTCCCATTCAAGGGTCTCCCTTATCTCATCTTGTCCTATGAGACTTGGGCTAGGCCCCTTTCTCCAAGGATCTGCTGATGCTCCCTCCGCAATGTCTCTCTGTGACCCGGACTCGGATACACCAGTACTTTGCTCTGCCTGTAGATCTGCACCCTCTTGCTTCATGCCACACTCTGCTGAGCCTCCTCCAACAGGCTCTATCTGGTGCTGTGTGCTGCCAACTGCAGGTTCTTGAAGCTTTGTCCATGTGGGAGCCAAACGAATCTTGGGTGCTTTAATTAGGCCATGTCTCTCTAGGCACCCAGAACAGTGAGGAACCATGAAGACGTCCCTTCCAGCCTTTAAGCACATTATGTACACTATTACTGGATATCCAGGAATCGCCACATGAGGAGGCAAACGTCCCCCATAGTAACATCTCTCAATATCTTTCAATCTGTTAAGTTCTTCTACTATCATAGCCCAGGCATGATCGGGGTAGCGGGCTGATCCCGAAGCCATGACTGCAGAGAAAACAAAAGCTCACTGTTCTCCCAAAGTGTTTGGGTTAACTGAACTGAATGGGTAACTGAAAAATCATCTAGGTGTAAATCTCAGGTGACTGAAAGGACTTAACTGCTGTGAGGTTTAAATTACTTGTATAAAGATCTGGTAAGTAGGGGGAGTGGCTTAGCTAGAAGGAAGCTACATTTAAAGACTGCCTTAGAAAGATTCTGCTAATAGCTTGGAGAAGACACAAGGAGAAAGGACTGCTGTGTGACTGAACTTCTCTACTGGGACTATATTGCCCTCCTTCCTTCCCCTCCACCCCCCAACGAAAGCTAGTTCTATTTTTATAGGCACAGGATTTGACTGACAACAGGAAATTCCTGTTTAGGGGCAGGAAGTGAGTGATCACAGAACCACCAAGGACCCACCATCCTAGAAGGGCAAGAGTAGCTCTCCAGCCCCCTCTAGCTGCTGGAGGTCTGCCTCTAAGCAAGTAAGTGGTCTACTGAGAAATATAGGATATTCTTGTCTCAGAACAGGACAATCAGGAGCTAAAAGGGCACACAGGCAGAAAGTAAGGAGAGAAAAAAAAAACAGACAAAAGAGTAAGGATTGCAAACAGTTAAGGGCCAGAAATAAGACATGATTGGAGTGGTGCAGTGCAGTGGCTGTGGAGCAGCAGTCTTCCGGGAGATGTTCTGGAGGATGTGGTGTTGTCCCATCTGCAGGCACCTCTCTGGGCTGAGGGAGGAGGTTGCTCATCTCCAGGCTGAGTTGGCCAGGATTTGTGGGACCTCCTCTTCCATCCAGGGACCACCAGTGCCACTGCCGTTGCCTCAGAGGTTGCCAAGAAAGAGGAGCGGTTGGACCACAGTGGGCTCAGGGAGGGTGAGGGTGGTGGAACAGAGGCACATCCCTCCAGTTGTACCTCTCCACAATTCCTATGCCATTCTGGCAAAATGTTGTTCCTCTATGGAGGCACCTACAGTGGAGACCAAGGAGGATGCTGGGAACCTCCACAAAGGAGACCCACAGGAGGGTGGCAGGGGACCCTGCAGGGGAAGGAAACAACTCCTGGTGGGGGACTCCATTGTTAGGAAGGTAGAACTGGGCAAGGAAGGGGAGAGGGAGGTAAGGTGCCTGCCTGGCGCCATGGCTTGGAGGGACAGGGAGCAAATCCTCAGGATTGCAGAGCAGCTGCACAGGGAGGGGCTGGATGTCATTGTCCACCCAGGGACAAATGACCTGGCTAAGAAAGGGATTAGAGAAGTTCAGGAAGAGTTTTGGAATTGGGGGAGGGCCTTGGTCAAGTAGCACTCACGGTAACCTTCTCGGAGGTGCTACCCATCTATGGCATAGGAGAGGCTAGGGTGTTCCGTACCATGGGATTCAATCAGTGGTTGAAAAACTGGTGTGGAGCTCAGGGATTTGGCTTCATTGGGGACTGGGGGTCCACCTGGAGTGATGCAAGCCTATACTGGCATGCTGGGCTGCATCTGTCCGGGAGGGGAACCAGGATCCTAGGTGATAGGTTTAAATGCTTCATTGGCAAGCTTTTAAACTAGCCAAGGGGGGAGGCACTGGAAAGGAGCAGGAAAATCCTAGCCCCCAAACAATCACGGTAGTAAGTGTGGCAAACACCAACATGGAGGTGTCGATAGGGAGAAGGGCAGGGGTAAATGGAGAAAGTGACAAAGGCAAGAAGGACAGGGATGGGGCAAAAGGGGTAAGGCCATCAGGAAATGGAGGGTAATGAGTACCAATGCCCGTAGTCTGGGCAACAAGCTCCCTGAACTGGTGGCCTTAATGGAAGGGATGCCTGGATATCATAGCAGTCACAGAAACATGGTACACAGAGAACCATGACTGGGATGTTAACATACCAGGGTACATAACCTACAGGAGAGACAGGCAGGGAGAAGAGGGGAGGAGTAGCTCTCTATGTAAAGGAAGGGATAAAAGCAACTGAACAAAAGAGTAAACAGGGAGGAGAGGAGGCACTGTGGGTCACTGAGACTGTCAAGGGCACCACAATCTGCACAGGGTTGTGTACAGACCCCCATGTCAGGGGGAAGGAATGGACAAGAATATGATGGAAGGCATTCTTAGAATGGCAGAGAAAGGGGAGATACTGTTGATGGGAGACCTGAATATGCCAGATGTTAACTGGAGCACATTTGCTGCAGCCACATCCAAGAGCAGGGCCATTCTTGATGCCCTACAGGTGGCAGGCATTAGACAGCTAGTTTCAATATCCACTCATGAGGGAGCAGTCTTAGACCTTGTACTGTCAAACGGGGGCAGTGAGAGGATCTCAGATCTAGAAGTGGGTTGCCATCTGGGGACAAGTGACCATCAAACAGTGTGGTTCACATTAAACTCAGCTACAGAGTCAAGCCATACAAAAGTGAGGGTACTGGACTTTAGGAGGGCTGACCTTGGCAAGATGGAAGAGTGCCTCAGAAAAGCACTAGAAAACAGGCTAGAAGGAGGTGTGGAGCAACAATGGGGAATTATCAAAACTGCCATCACAGAGGCAACAAGCCTTTGTGTGAAGCAAATAAACAAATCAAAACGAAAGAAAAAGCCACTATGGTTCTCAAGAGAGATGGATGTGAAAGTCAGGAAGAAAAAGATAGCATTCCGGAAGTATAAGGAAACACAGAAGGAGCAGGACAGAGAGCTGTACCAGTTAAGGCAGAAAGAAGCAGGGAGGAAGTCAGAATAGCAAAGGCCCAAACTGAGGAAAAGATAGCCAACTCAGTTAAGAAGGGGATAAAACCTTTTATAGGTACATCAGCGGCGTGAAAGACAAAGGAGGGATAGTGAGGCTGAATAGAATGAGCGGTGGGTGGGCAGAGGGACAGTGAAAAAGCAGGAATACTGAACGAATATTTCTGTTCAGTATTCACAAGAAGGAGGAAGTGCCTAATCCAATTAACAGAAGCACTCTTTGATAGGGGTCGATCCCAGTCCTTTCACAGAAGAAAGGGTTCTGCAAGAACTCCTAAAACTGAAGGTGGACAAAACAATGGGTCATGATGGAATTCACCCCAGAATTCTAAAAGAATTAAGGAAGGAACTAGTGAAACCACTGGCTACTCTTTTTAATAAATCATGGGAGGATGGTGTGGTACCCGAGGACTGGAGGAAGGCAGATGTGATTCCCCTTCACAAAAGTGGGACCAAGACAGAGGCAGGAAACTACAGACCTGTCAGTCTGACCTCTGTGGTAGGGAAAGTGATGGAGTCACTTCTGAAGGAAAGAATAGTTGAGTACCTAGAGGTCAGTGGAGCACAGGATCCAGGCAGCATGGGTTCACAGTGGGAAGGTCATGTCAGACGAATCTAATAGATTTCTTTGACTGGGTGACCAAAGTAGTAGACCAGGGAGGGGCTGTGGACATGGCCTACCTAGACTTTAGCAAGGCATTTGACACAGTCCCACACAAAAGATTATTAGTCAAATTAACCAGCCTGGGAGTGGGTCCCAGGGTGGTAGCCTAGGTAAAACATTGGCTGGACAACAGGACACAGAAGGTAATTATGCGTGAGTCCTCTGAAGAAAGAGGCGGTTATTAGTGGGGTACCGCGGGAGTTCAGTATGGGTCCAGTCCTTTTAATGTCTTCATCAGTGACATTGCAGAGGGACTGGAAGGAAAAGTATGCCTTTTTGCAGATGACACAAAGATCTGCAACAGGGTTGATACACAAGGAGGCATGGAAAGGATGAAAAGGGACTTGGCAAGGTTGGAGGAATGGTCAGGCATATGGCAGCTAGGATTCAATGCAAAAAAGTGCAAAATAATGCACCTGGGAAACAAGAACCCAGGGGAAGAATACACAATGGGTGGGGAGGTAGTAACAACAACAAAACAGGAAAGGGACCTGGGGGTAATCATATCTGATGACCTTAAGGTTAGCAAGCAATGTGAGAAGGCAGTAGGGAGGGCCGGGGGTATACTGGGATGTATAGGGAGAGGCATCAGCAGCAGAAAACAGGAAGTTGTTATCCCTCTGTACAGACAGTTGGTGAGACCCCATCTGGAATACTGTGTCCAGTTCTGGAGACCCCATCTCCGCAAGGACATAGACAGGATAGAGGCAGTCCAGGAGGCAACTAAAATGGTGCAGGGTCTGCAAGACAAGCCGTATGAGGAGAGACTAAAGGAGCTTAATATGTATACCCTTGAGGAAAGAAGGGAGAGGGGGACATGATAGAAACTTTCAAGTACCTCAAGGGAATCAACAAAGTCCAAGAGGGTAGCATCTTTCAGAAAAAGAGACTTTCAAGAACAAGGGGACACAATTTAAAGATAGAAGGAGGGCGGTTCAGGTGCAGTGTGAGGAAGTATTATTTCACAGAGAGGGTAGTGGATGCATGGAACAGCCTTCCGGAGGAAATTGTGGGGTCTAAAACTGTGGGAGAATTCAAGAATGCATGGGACAGACATAAGGCAATTCTTGTGGGGGGCAGGAAGATATAGGCTGTTGGTTAACTAAGATCTGCGGCCTATCCTGTAGGTAGGGAAATGTGCAGACTAGATGGGCCTAGCGGTCCTTATCTGCCGTCAAAGTCTATGTTTCTATGTTTCTATGTTTCACTTTGTTCGAAAAACTTTTACAAAATGGCTCCCCTGCTGCTGTGTTTACTTTACTACACCACCCTGTAATGGCGGCAGCAGCACTCCTGCACATCAACGTTCTCTTTATAACTGAAGCCACTACGCATCCGATTTACACACCCTACTGATATAGTTCACTCAAACTGTTTAAACTGCTTTGTCTGTTCTCTTAGCACATTTATGTGATTTTTACTGGACTTTTCATTTGCTGTAACTCTCTGCTCTTGCTTTAAAGTCCCTAAAGCCACAGTATTTAATTGCACAGGATTGCCTGTATTTTCATTGCATCTTTCATACAACACACAGTCTCTCACATAGCTTTGAAAATTATACTGTTGCTGAACCCACATTTATGACACAGTCCTTCTTTGTGAAATGATCACACTGCTACACACAGATTCAGCTGGCCTTAGTTAAAATCACACACAGTTTGAGTTGTTTTTAGGCTGGTACTCACTTAATCTGTAGCTGGTTATTGAGATGGAAAAATTCGGCCTACAGCCGGTCTTGGAGGCTTCTGGAATGAAGCAGGCTGGCAGTCCTGCCGATTGTCCCTCCAAACACCTCACTCTCTTTCCAGATGAATTGAAATGCTGATTGAGCCTGATTTTAAATGGAAAAGTCCAATTTTACCACTTTTATAATGTTTTCAGTCACCGCAATGCTCCTCCTGGCAAGCCAGTTCGCACACTACTCTCTCTCTCTCTCTCTCCCCCCCCCATCCCGAACACTGTGCAGTCACTCTAGAGCTGGCTTGGGGGTGGGACTGATTGCAATCTCACCAATCACACAACGCCATGCAAATGAGCCTCTTTCTTCTCGTGCTCTTCTCCTCCACGGCGATTGTCGAGCAGGCAAAATTTAAACCGCAAACCACACTTTTTTTTTTCAACTGTAGCTCCTCGGCAGGAGCACTATTTTGACCATTTTTCATGGCATTTCACTCAGCAACTCTCTCTGTCCATACAACAAGCACTTCCAAATTCTAGGGCACAAATCTCTGTTTGTTTCCCACAGTTTTCCACACTTTTCTTGTCACACGTAACTTTAAAAAGCTGGCAAATGTTATAAATTTGATGCAGGACAAGGGCATACACTCTCGGGCTTTACTGCTCCTCGGTAAACTGGTGGTACAATTACAGCAGCACATGAACCGCAGCACACAGCGGGACATTTGGGTGGCAATGCTTCCACTTTTTGGGCTACCTACTGCCAGACAGCCAAAACGCTAGCCCTAAGCCGAGCAAATCTCTTTTGTTCTCTCCCTAGATTCCAAACCCAAATCCTCAGCGGTTCCTCTCATTTGTAACCAGGGTGTGGGTGGGGATGTTATTATTAGATGTTAGTGCCCGGTGCCTCCATTTTGTAACCCATTACCTGGTTAGCCTAGGTTCGGGGAGAAAACATTTGCTCAGTGTAACCCCTAGGTGGTGCTATCCCAAGGGCTACTACCCCTGCCTGCTTAACTACTAACAGGTTAAGGGGCCTAGGTCCAATGGCAGGTGCCTCCACCCAGAGGTTGGGGTTAAGACAGTCTGGTATGACTTGGTCACAGCCCTCTGGGAACTGCAACCCCCCTTTCTTCCCACTAGTGGCCCACACAAGTTAATCACAGTACCTTCGCAGTATACACTTACCCCCAGGATTGGTTCGATCAGCTTGACTCCGGGGATCCCCTGTGGAGTAAGATGCAGTAATACAATAGCCACTGTACAGTATTTCAACACAGACACACAGTTCAGGCAGTATACTTTGCAAAACAACCAAATCTGATTTATTTAGGGGGAAATAACAAGGGCAGGGGGAAATCAAATTAATTGGCTTAATCACACTGCTATTTCAGAGCACTGTGCACAGGCTAAAGTCCCTACAAGTCACTGTCGCTGGGTACCCAGGCAATAAGGGGCTAGCCAAGTTTGGTGCAGCTGGTTGGGGCCCTGAGGATGAAAACAATTGTACAAAACCCAATTTGTAATCCAGAGCCGGTAGGCTCAGTTCGTGTAGCCAGAGAGGAGAACAGATGAGCACTTGCAACTCAATGGATCAGTTTGCAGGGAGCTACCCTGAATTTTACTCATGACTCTTGTGGCAGAACACCTTTCACACTGCCGAGGAACACAGGCCTGTGATCAGAACACTCCCCACACATATATATGTAAAAGAAGGTTACCATACCAGGCAGCTGCTTTCATATCCCGACTGCACTTACTGCTGACCCGGGAAGTCACGGTGCAGCTTCACTTCTCCTGACAGACCGAGTGCGATGAAGCAGATTTTCCAGTCCTCTACAGGGTGAGCCTGGTGGCTGGCTGCAAGCTGCACAGCCTTTTCTGGTATCAGCACACAGCGGATTCAGTCCGAACCACCACGGTGAATGAGCCGTCCGACTTTTGGCCTTCACACATGCTTCCCGCGTGAAACTCAACAGCGCAGAAGCCCGGAGCTCCTTCCTCACTCACGGCCACAATGACTCTGCCTTCTTGGCCATTAGGCAGGAAAATCACAACGGGCACGATCCGACCCGATGGGAGGGTTTCAGATGCCAGTCTCTCACACCTTCCCCTATTGGTGCAAAAAGGCACCACACTCCTGAACTTCACTTCCCAGACTCACTGGCCATACTCCCCATTGGCAGCCGGCTCCCGAGAGAGTCCTTTTCCTGGTTGGCTGCTCAATACTCCACCTTAAGCGCCCCTCCCTTCTGATTGGATCCAAGCAGCAGTTCTGATCCAAAATGGAGGGGCAAAGCACACACAGTCCCAGCTGCAAAAGAAACAGGTTAGACAACGTACATTTCCACTACCAGTTCAACATATGTCTAATCAATAATAACATCCCAGGGAAGTGCCCGCTTTGCCTGCTTAGCGATGGCAAAATGGAGCACATTGTCATCAGCTTGAGCGGGACTCGAGCAGGAGAACACATGGTCCCCCCTGCAGACTAATTAGGTCTGCGAGCTGGCAGCTCTTAAAGAGACAGTACTAGAGGTTTTTAGGAACCCCCCATTTGCAAGGGGGTTACACCAGCATCAGGGCTAGGTTTGCACATCTGGTCAGAGGCACCCAAGTAATTCTGGACACAGGAAGCAATAATTGTAAATGTCCAAACCAGGAGTGGGATTCTAAAGTGGGGCTTTTGTTCACTTCATCACAAGAATACAAAGCAAGATGGACCCTCACGGGGCTGCATTCATTGGTTATGCAGATCTATACAGGTCAGAACACATCTTCTTCATCATCACAACAACCCCCAGGTTCTGAACACACTGGGCTCTCAGCCTGAACTGGTACTCTCTCTCTCTCTCTCTCTCTCGGATTCCCTGGCATGGCCCTTGTCCAGCACTGGTACACTTTTCCATATGTCATGGACGTTTGGTGGTGGCTCCCTCAACCACCCATGAGCGCTTCTAGCTCTAAAGGGAAAAACACATCTTAATCCCATGTCTGGGTACTTTCTGCAGACACTGGCCAAGTGCCTGGGAGAAAGCTATAGGTGCCCAAAGTGAATCCGTAGAGGCAAATCTGGTTACCCCAGATGGGGGGGTCTCCCACCTCTTGTCCCCAAATCTATACCTGGCCGTTCATTTGGAATCAACACCTTTCCTTTGAACTCTCTGTTTGTAGAATGCTATCTCGAAATGTATATCACATTTAACAGTCTACTTTCCATGTAACTGGTGTCCTGACTTGCAATGTTCTCTAAGTGGCTATGTCCATCCCTGTAGACCCCCACTGGTTAGATGCATTTCAAGCCATACACATAACTTCAAGTACTGTACTTGGCTGTCTTTTCCTGACCCCACAGTAGCAGATACTTTACACAACTGTCTCTGTGAAAACATGGGCTCTGTGTCAGAGCAGACTCACCATGATTCACAGGTGCCCCAGGACTTCTTACACAGAAATCACACATGTGGTACCTCAGTACAAATTGTCTCATCAGGCAGTTTTTCCTCTTCCAGCAGAGCCAGAGGGTTGCCCCTGAAAGCTGGTCTTTTTCCCCCATCCCTCCAGGGATGGGGCACTGGAACAAACCAGGGAACGGTCTCAACCACTTCTATTGGTTTCTTCTGTGTCCTTCTCTAGGGCGAGAAAACACACCCTTTTACTGTGGTAGCTCTATTACAGAGTTAGGCTCTGAGGGTCTGCCAACTGCAGCGCATCTCCTCCTTCCACTACAGACTGCTCAAGACTGACTTTGAAAACCCCAATGTTCTAACCTAACTCCCAGCTGCAACATTCCACCGTGGCTTATGCTGCTGCGAGAATTCTAAGTGATGTCATCCCTCCAGCTCAGCTGAGACTGAGGACAGAGTGAGACAGTGTGAACCCCTATTAACTGGTGTCTCACAAGCTGCCTTTCCCTGCCTGCCACTAGGTCTAAGTGAGATTCTAGTAACCCCGGGTGACAAGGGGGTTACACATGAAAAACTCCAGCAGGGCTTCTCATCAGTCGAAACCAGGTTCTTAAAACATAAACTGATCCTAAATCAGAAAAAAACAAATCCATGATTTTTAGCAGCTCTCACAACAAAAACAAGCAGTACCACCTCGCCATCAAAACCAAGCAAGGAGTCACTCTTGAACAAGCCCAAACTTTCAAATACCTTGGCATTACCCTTGACTCCCACCTCTCCTATGCTGCCCACATTAATAATGTTGCAAAAGCTGCCAATACTCATAGGGGCCTACTGTTCCATCACAGGAAACACATAACCCCTGAAGCATTGTCAGTCGCCATCCAAAGCTTGATCGTTACCATTACTGATTATGGACTTATCATTTATGGCTCTGCCACCGCCACCTCTCTCAAACGTGTAACTATCTCCCTCAATAAGGCCTGTCGACTCATCACAGGATCACATTGTCTCACTCACACATGTGACCTCTACTCCCAAACTGGGTGGCTGCAACTCGACAGTCGAATAAAATATCAAACCTGCATCACAGCCAAGGAAATAATTATGGGACTTGCTCCTCCCGGAGTCTGTGCTCTTCTTAAATCTAGACACAACAACTGCATAACAAGGAGGTCCAAACCTCACTCTTTGCAAATCCTCCGGTGTCGCACAACCCAAGAACCAAGATAATTTGCTTTTAGGGCACCCAGCTGGCTAAATAGTCTTTGTAGTGACATCTCAACCACACCCACACTCGGTGGTTTCAAGTCTAGGCTTTGCCTTGCCCTGCTTGCCTCCAGCTCCTGTGATTGCTCAACTAACTAGTACTCCCACCTAGCTGCCCATGCCTCCTCACCAAGCACTTTCTATCAACACTGCCCCTCTTTTTGCACTTACCCTGTCTGTCCATGACAAGGCCCCCAGGCTGCCCTGCCCCTTGCCCTGTTTCATTTCACCACCCTTTGTTGCCCCTCTCCCCATCTCCTTCTACTCCCTCTTCCTGCTCCTTCCCCTTTCTCCCCTCCCTACCGCCTCACACTCTGAGATTCTTCTCTCCACCTCACTCCTCCCCCAGTCCTTCCTCTGTCATTATTTCCCACCCCCAGTTGTGCCTCCTCTATTCCTAGAAATTGCATGTCCTGTTCATTACTGTTACTGAATAGTTACTGTAATGCTTGCTGTATGTTTGTACTCACTAACATGAAACCTTTGTAAAAGCGCCTCGGCTCAAAGGTATTGCTGTAATCCTAGACTCAAATAAAAAAATAAATAAATACAAATTTTGCAGCAAAGGCAGTAGCTAAAGTGAGCTGTTTATATCTGGAGTTATTTGTAAAAAATCCTCAGAGTCCCAGTAGCCAAATCTCTACTTGATCCCAATGAGTGCAAAAGGGCTGTTTTGGAGCCATTCTCAGTTTAAACTAACAAAGAAAAAAAAAGAAGCTGCTCTCACCCCCACTCTGCCTAAAAACAGTATCTCTGTGATAGAAAGAAAACATATCGCTGTTTCTGCTGCAAATAGCCTCAAAACCTTTTATTGCTTGCTGTTGCTTAAATTTAAGGTACTTTACAACGCATGCCAGTTAAAGCATAGCCAGGGAGTGTAGGATTTAGCCAGAGCTGGAATCTACCTTGGTTTTACTCTCTATAGCCCCTTGCTGCTGCAGTATGAAACAATAGTTAAAGCATCTTGGTTTCTTTTTCAACACTTAGACTGCTGCAATGTGGCGTGCTCCCAACTCCACAAGTAAAAAAAAATCACATTGTAATTCGGATTCAAATACTCCCTCCCTCCCCCTCGTCTCTGTAATTTCACTGTTTATTCTAAACTTCTTTCCTCAGCTCCTACTGCAGCATATCCAAGGCTCCTCTCATGGGTGCAGGTTGTGAGGGTACGGCATCCTCCCCTGAGCTAAGGACCCCCGCAGCATCTTGCCAGGTAATGTGCGTCTCTGAAATAGCCTTCCAAGTGTGCAGCATTGCAGAAAACACAGCCCTGAATATTCTCCAAAGTCAGAGTGGGAGCCCCCATCGATGCTACATGTCAGCTGCCCCATCACCCCCACCACCACTCTTGGTCAACTTGATGTCTTATAGCGGGTCTCAGGTGACCTGAAAAAAACAATCAGGCATTTCTCCCATTTGCAGGTAATCAGCACCTGCCACTAGTGGCTGTTATTTCTGCCAAAATCACCCTTGCACACTGCCTGGTGTGTGAAACTTAGAATACTGTTAATCCCAATTAACTCTGCTAGCTTTATATCTCCCCTCCCCTCACAGCAACAATAAGCCCACTGTCTTTCTGTAATCATAGCATAATACACCTATATGTCCTGCTCTAAATATCATTCCACATACTACTAAGCAACATTACTTTTTCTCCCTCTCTCTCCCTCGTAGAATGATGACATTGTTTTTTCTCCTCTCCATAACTCTCCTCTCAGTGTCCAACCCCCCTGCCCCTTGCCTGCTAAACCCCACGCTACCCCTGCAGCCCCCAAAACACCTTCCCTGCTGCCCTCCTCTGTGATCACTCCTCCTTCAGAAACCATGTTCTTCCCACCCCACCTCCCACTTGCTCCTAGCCATCTGCTCCCAGCAGCTGCGGCTATCCCCTTTCTTTATAGCCAAGAAATACAGCATTTCACCTGCTCTCATTTTGTCAACAATCTACCCCAACTTGCAGGCCAAACACTGTGTAATCATAAGTTGACCCTAAAAAGTGCCCTATCCAGGATCTCCATTATCTTACTGCTACTTATGGGCAATATACACCCCAATCCTGGCACATCTACCCCCACTCCTTGCCTATCAATGCAATTCAAAGGGCTACGACTGGCCTCCATAAATATATGTAGCCTCCAAACAAATCTCGTCCTACTTCAAGCGTGGGTCTGCCTCCACAACCCTGATGCACTCGCTGTATCCGAAACATGGCTATCTCCAAACGCCCCAGACTCGGCTGTTTATATACTGGGCTATGCATTGTTCAGATCGGGCAGGCTGGATAGGCGGGGTGGTGGGTGTGCACTGTACCTTTGGGATCACCAACAAGGTTTTCAAATTTCTACATTAAACCCCATGGCAGGTGCCCAGTCCCTCACGCTTAGGATAGCAGTTGGCAAATCAGGTAAATCTCTTTACCTAATGTCAGTCTACATACCCCTTCGAACCAAAAGGAGACCTTTTCATCCATCCTAAATATCATCGCCCAACTACCAAAAAACTCAGAAATTATTGCCCTTGGAGACTTCAAAACAAACTGGCTTGCCCCCCCATACATCCTCCATCAGGGATGCAGCTGCAGCCCAAAATCTCTCACAAATGGTCTTTAGCCCTACTAGATTAGACCAACTCAGGGGCACTAGTTCTCTTATTGATCTCATCTTCACAAACCACCCTGAGAGCTTACAGGATGTCCAGGTCCTCCTGGACTCACTCAGCGATCACTCCCCTGTTACCTGCCGCTGGTCAAATAGCTGGAAAACACCACCCCCAAGGATCTCCTTGTATCATCAGCTAAAGAAGGGGTCCTTGGCACATCTCCAAAACCATCTTCTCAACCTCGACTGGTCCCCATTAGATCACCAATCATCGGTGGATGCCGCCCTGTCCTTCTTCATTAGCTCCTTCCAAGCCACCTGTGAGATCTTTGCCCCCTTGATAAGCAAATAGAAAATACTAAATCCTCTCCTTGGGCAAATCGGTCCTTGCTCGACCAAATGAAGGCCCGTGATAACCTATGGCACCGTGCCCTTGAGTCTGGTCGCCTTTTGGATAGCCAACTGTATCGTGCTGCCCGTAACTCATGCACCTGGGCTATCCGCAAGGCTAAGGCAGCTTTCTATCAGTCCAACCTTACTGCCACCTGGGGAGATGGGAAGAGGTTCTGGGAAAATATAAAGGAACTTAGTGGCAAGTCCCCCTCCCCTCCCCCCTCCATGATTGTCATCGACGGTGTTTCCACCCAAGACCCTCGTAAGATAGCTAATGCCTTAAATGCATCTTTCTCTGACCTCAGCCCTATCCTCCCGCCTGACTTCTTCACTGCAACTACTGGACAGTTTCTACCACCCCCCAGCGCTCCACCTTTTACTTCAAAGCGATCTCCCCATTGTCCTCGCGCATCTGCAAGTTCTAGGAAGACAAGGCAGGTGGTGACTCTCTCGATGCAAAACTGCTCTCCTTAACCCTTGATACAGTCTTAACACCCCTAACAAAAATATTAAACATGTCCCTATGCCTTGGGCAGTTCCCTACCTTCACTCCAGTTCATCAAAATGGTGACCGCACCTCTAGAAGTAATTTTAGGCCCATCTCTATACGTCCTCCCCTCTCTAAAGCATTGGAAAAAATAGCTGCAGATCAACTCACTGACTATTTAGACTCGTACCGGCTACTGTGCCAGCTGCAGCATGGTTTCAGGAAAGGGCACAATACTACTACTGCTCTGCTCGAGTTTACCTCCTTTATCCATGAAGCCCTTGACCAGGGAGCCCTAGCCGGATCTGTCTACATTGATATTTTCAAGGCTTTTGATACCGTCAATCACGGTATGCTGATTAACTCCCTCCACTCTGTTGGTGTCTCCTTAGAGACTGCAGACTGGTTCTCCAACTATCTCCATGGCCGTACTCAGCAAGCAAAAATAAATAGCACCCTTTCTACTAGCCTCCCAGTCCAATCGGATGTCCCACAAGGGTCCATCCTTGCCCTCTCCTCTTCTCCCTATACTTACACTCCCTCCCTCTGGCCTCCACTGATCACCTGCTCCTTTATGCAGATGATGCTGTGATCTTTAGCCAGCACCCTGACCCTACCCAGATCCAACAATCCTTGCAGGGCTCCTTCACAGAAATAGAATCATGATTCACCTCCCACAAACTTGTCCTCAACTACAAAAAACAAAGTTCATACTATTCGCCCACCCTCAGCATAAGTACAACATGACCAAACTATCCATACTAAACTCCCAGGTTACCATCTCTGGAAGCAACTGCCAATTTTAAATATCTAGTGGTCACCCTAGACTCGGCCCTTACCTTCCATGAACATATAGCATTGACTTGCTTTGCTATAGACATTAGAATTGGCCTTCTGTACAAATATAGGCCCTGTCTCCCTCCTGATGCCCTCCGTTTAGCCATCTCTAGCTCCATCCTTTCACTGGTAGACTATGGTATAGTCATATATGGCGCCGCCTCCAACACTGCCCTGTCCAGCATTAAACGCACTCTTAACAAAGCATGCCAGCTGGCCACAGGTGGTGATCACCTCACACATACCTGTGACCTCTACCAATGGTCATTATGGCTAAACTTTCAGGGGCACCTACTCTATCAGACCTGCTTATTGGCCAAAAAAATGTAACTAGGGTTAGCTCCCCCTGGCTGTCTAATGCTCCTTGAAATGTGTTTGCTGATGTGGGCCACAAGACACTCTGACACTACTACCTTTCACATCCCTTTTGCAAGGACCACTGCCAGCCAAAGGTCCTTTCACTACTGGGCGTCACACTGGATGAACTCCCTCCCTTTTACTGTCCTCTCTATTCCCAGGCTAGGGCCTTTTAAACCTGTGCTGCGCACCCATATTATATCCAACTATTACTCTGATTTCATATAAACTCCTCTATAAGGGCTTAGTTTTTTTTCTTTTTTCTCTGTTGCGAAATAAACTCTGATTCTGATATATGTTTCACAATTACGTACCTTTGGTATTGCTCTGTAAATATATTTATCCGATTTTGTCTCTGTACTTACTGTACCTTATATTACTCTATATTTGTCCTCATTCAATGTATGACGTGGAGCCTTTGTAAATGAGTCCCTGACTCAAAGGGTTGTAATTCCTAGACTTTATATAAATAAAAAAAATAAATAAAGTGGGTGACTAGGCCCAGACCTTAAAGAGATAAGTTAGGCTCACCATTGCTGTTAAAGCAGACGACTAGGTCCAGATCTTCAAAAAAGCCACTTAGGCCCACAAGTGTTAAAGGGGCCTGGTCAAAGGGAAGGCCACAGCCACTTAAAGGGTCAACACAAGGCCCAGGACCCATAGCTAGCCATTTAGGCCCACAGGTGTTACAGGGGACCAGCAGTATAATCAACCCCAGATCTGATAGGAGCCTAGCTAGCCACGTAGACCCACAAGTGCCAAAGGGGCCTGGTCAGACATCAGAGCCTATAGTCTTTTAGAAAGCCTATCCCCAATTGTAGTATATCCAGAGTAACAGAAGAATCTGATTTAGGTAAGAGGGACCCTTCATAGTTAGGTCCACTGAATGCTAGGATTCACCCAGAAGAATAAAAGTGCCTGTTTATTTACTGAGTTCTGGACATTGACATTGTGCAGTTGACCATTACAGTAGGAACTGTGACATTTATTGCATTGCTATTCATCCTTTGAACATTAAGTGTCAGAACATTTTTGCATTGTTTTGTGCCAGTATTTCAGTGCGGAGAAAGTACCCAAATCAGTCTTCAGCAATCTCCAGTGTCACTGCATCCATGTGTATCCTTCTCAGTCTTCATCAGTTCTTCAGGAATCATCTTCCAGTGTATCCCGGAAGCAGCCAGCAGCAACTCCATGAAGAACTGTGCCGCAGTCATCTCAAGTTGCATTGCACTGTTTATTACTTTCCTCTTACAGTTCCCCAAGTACGGCCAGGCCCAGTGCAGAATCTACTGTTCCTTATTTTTATGTCTGCATCAGCGTACCGTCTGAATCATCAGTTCCAGTTCTCTGAGTGACCCCTGTTTGTTGTTTTCAGTGTATCCTTGGCTCATCTGGCCTTGGACCCTGAAGTTTGTCACATTTTGACATACAATTTTTTGTGCTGTGTGTGCCCTTGGTTTTTCCAGCCTTGGAGCCCCGAAGATCATTGTACTCCGATGTCCAGAGACTTCATTATCCAGACTTCTGTATCCAGTGGGGTCTGTGTCATCTTTCTCATCCAGCAGTCCAGAAGTGGGCTGTGGCAGGGTGATCTTTTTTGTCTCCCCATCCAGTAGTCCAGAAGTGGGCTGTGACTGGGTGGCTTGCATCGAATCCTTCACCTGGCAATCCAGATGTGGATTGTGGCTGGGTGGTTTGCATTGTTTCCCCTTTCAGGGCAGTCCAGGAGCAGACTATGGCCAGATTTTGTGTGTTACTATTCTGGAGACCCTCAGTGGATCCTTAGCTGAAGAAATATTGATCCTGTGCTTGTATTCCGGTGATCCTAGAGACGTGGGGTGTGGCTGAGAACTCATGGTCTGTTAAAATCCTCTCTGTATCCCTAAGTTTCCCAAAAAGGTTCTCAGAATTGCACTGGACAGCCAGTTGAGTTGCTTTACATTTTCTTCTCAATGACAGAGAAAATCAGTATGTGCACGAACAGCCATCTACCATATGTATAGACTCTTCCTATAGCATATAGAGTGACTGATAGTGTGTAGTATTCCTGGTAACAGTTAGAGGTGCACCTCAGGGTTGGTGTAGAAGTCTGAACAAAGATTAGAAATAAGATGCTCTTACAGCATAGCTGTTACAGCCAATTAATCATTTTGCTAATCTTGATATAGAGTCACCCTCTTACAGGGAGTTTAGATAGGATGCTCTTACAGCATAGCTGTTACAGCTGATTCTTTTTACAGTTCTCCTTGTACAGGTGATTAGAGTTGCAGTATAAGGCCTCAGGGCACTAGGAAGATAACAGAAGTAGCATTTAGTGTTGTTGTTGTTACCCCCTTTTTTCCTGTTCCCTATCCTGTGGTCTGTTGCTTAACAAGCATTTGTCAATGCCGAATGTTTGCTTGCCGGTATTAGTATTGGAAATGTAGGCGTTAGAGAGATGCAGAATAGGAATGGCAGTGTAAGTATTGAAGTTCACACCAACCCCACCTCCATCCTGTAGAGATGGACAGACATTGGAGTAAATGTTTGGGTCATCGGCCATGACGGGCATGCCATGTCACGTCACCCTATTCTGCAGACAGCGACATGTGTTGAGGTGTACCTTAGGGTGTTTGGCTTTACAGTCACCGCATTCCATAAGGACATCCACTGAAATGGGTGTAGCATAGGAGAATGGGGTGAAGTCTGGGGCCGAAGAGTCCAAGGTACACCTCGATGCCTGTCAGTGGCTGGAGGTGGGGGTTGGATGGCATAAGCAGTACAGTCGACAATGCAAAGGCACACCCCAATGCCTGTCAGTCTGTACAGGGTAGGATGTTATGGTTAGAAACCCTAACACCTTGGGCGTTTGTTGGTATTTATACTACAAATTTTCAACTTGGCCTTTTTGTGACCCTACCTATGAAGAGTGGCAGTGTGATTATGTCAATGTGTCCCGATCATTGATTTCCAACAGTGACAGTGCCATTCTGTGCCACATGAACAAAAACACAGATCGGGCAGGATGTGAAAAATGACAGCTGTACCATCCACAGGGAGGTGTGAAGAGATGGCAATGTTGAACAGCTGTACTGGGAATATAAAAAATGCTCGCACATCTGAGCATATGGTACATGAAAATTGTGCAATACAAAGTGCATTACACTGTCATTTTATGGACGTTCATCACCAAATTTTCAACATAGGCATTGTAGGACCTTTGCTCATGAACAGTGTCACTGTGATTTTTCTTGATGTGTCCTGAACACTGATTTCCCACAGCAACCACGCTATTCTACGCCAGAAGTGCAAAAACACATTTCGGCCAGGATGTGAAAAATGACAGCTGTACTGTTCATAAGGAGGTGCGAAAAATAGCAATGTTGAAAATCTTGAGTGAACATATTACAAATGTGTGAAGTTATGAGCATGCGTGGAAACTGTGCAATCCATGCTTGTAACACAGTCATTTTATGGACTTTCATCACCAAATTTTCAACATAGGCATTTTAGGGCCACTACTAATGAACAGTGTCACTGTGATTTTCTTAATGTGCCCTGAACACAGATTTCCCCACAGCAACCTCGCTGTTCTGCGCCAGAAGGACAAGCACACATTTCAGCCAGGACGTGAAAAATGGCAGCTGTACTGTTCATAAGGAGGTGCAGAAAAATGGCAATGTTGAAAATCTGGAGTGAAAATATTGTAAATGTGCGAAGTTATGAGCGTGCATGGACACTGCACAATGCACGCTCATAACACAGTCATTTTATAGACTTTTGTCACCAAATTTTCAACATAGGCATTTTAGGACCTCTGCTAATGAACAGTGTCACTGTCATTTTCGTAATGTGTCCTGAACACAGATTTCCCACAGCGACCATGCTATTCCGCACACTGCAAGTGTGAAAACACATTTTGCCCAGGATGCAAAAAATGACAGCTGTACTGTTCATAAGGAGGTGCGAAAAAATGGCAGTGTTGAAAATCTGGACTGAAAATGTTGCAGATTCGTGAAGTTACAAGCGTGCGTAGCAACTGCGCAATGCACCTTCGTAAAACAGTCATTTTTTGGATTTTTCCACCAAATTTGCAACATACACTTTTTGAGAACTCACCTCATGAACACTGGCACTGTTGTTACATTAATCAGTCCTGAAAAGTGATTCTGCCAATGATCGCAAAATCACCTTTTGGGACCGATTAACACCATGACAGTGACTGAATTCATGAGGAGGGGTTCCCAAAAACCCCATATTGAAAATTTGGTGCCAAACTTCCAAAAAATGCCTGAGATATGCAAAAAAGTTGAAAAAACCCTATTTATGCCATTATACAGCTTACCAGCATTTCCTCAGTTCGTGGTCAGCTTTGAAGAGTGCAGACATGTTCCTGGTCCACCGAACATCCTTGCGCTGGACTCCGAGGTAAGTATGGGGGGGGGTGGGGGAGGCAGGTGCACAGTGGTGGGCACGGGTTGTGGGAGGGGCCAGGGAGACCACGTAGGACCGCTTTATTTTTACAGGTTTTACAAAAAACACTGCAGGACGGTTTTTCCTTTGCTGGGCCATTGGGCACACTGGGGTGGGCTCCCAGCATGCCACCTAAATATTTTTTTGGGGGGTGTAGCCGATGGGGGATTGGGCACCCCCATCAGCACAAAAGCAGGGGGGTGCAAGAGCCGAGGGGGATTGGGCACCCCCCCACACTCCCATTACTCTTTTGGGGGGCTGATGCCGATGGGGGTGAGCTCCCCCATTGGCACTTCAAACAGGGAGGGGGAACATACACTCCCCGTTGGCAAGTCAGATAGCACCAGGGATGGATGCCGATGGGGATTGGGGCCCCATCGGCAAAAAATGACAGCTGTACTGTTCATAAGGAGGTGCGAAAAAGGTGCCACCATGTTCACAAACAATATTACACTAGCAACATTCCACCCAGCAATGATGGGTTACTCCTTCATTGCAGCGAATCGCTGATGCTGCAATGACGAGGTGGCCCGTGATTGCTGCGGTGAAAACGTTACAAGTTGGTGCAACTTCTGGAAGCCAGTGACATCAGCACACTGTGCCTCCATTGGTGTACCATGGCCAAGCCCCCAAATGCAATGCTTCTGTTGGCTGCCACACTGCCACGCCTCTCGAACCCGCTTGTCTCCTAAGCTGTCACTCAATGTTTCTTGAGCATGCATGCAAGCAGCATAATAAACTGGTTCCTTTCTCAAACTGTGCCTCCTACCTCTCCATTTTGGTGAAAGTAACAACAGGTAGCCAAATAGGAAAATAACTGCCTTACCACCTAGTGGATGTACTTTGAAAGTTTGATTTCTAGTATTCAGACAATCGAAACACTCATCCTCTTATTTATCCCATCATCATTATATATATATATATATATATATGTACATACATATATATATACTTTTCTCTCCATCCTATCTTCCCGGCTCACTTCACTAGAAAGTTGTAACTTGATGTCGGCAAGCATTTCTTTAATCAATTGAAGGCCCCATTAAGAATTATTTGAAGAAGCGACCCCTGTACCTGTTTTAGTGCTGGTAGGTGTTGCACTACTTGTGACTTTCCCTGCTCCCAGCATCATGACTGTGTTTGTGAGAGGAATTTTCCTTTCAAGAAAAAAGCTAGCAAATTTGCTTAAAACATTATTTTTGTTAAAATTTCATTAGCAGGTGAATGGGTGAAATGAATGCAGTATTATCAGTGGGAAACTGTAACTTTGAATGACTATTTCCAAAATAGAGAAAGAGCAGAGTTGATGAGAGTTTCTTCTATCCTGCCATCTTAGCCTGAGATATTGCACCTTACCTTTACTATCCTGGGTAAATGCAGTCTAAAAATGTATAAAATCCAGACCCCATAGCAAATGAGGTATTGCATCTCATTTGGGCTATCTTGGTTAAATATATAGTAAAAATGTGTACAAGAAGCAGAATAACAGTACAGAAGAGCCACACTAAAAAATGTGCATATAAGCTGGTCTGTCCTAAGAAATATACATTGTAAAAGTTGGACATCAGTAAAAATACGAAATTGCCTCTTGGCTATGTTGTCCTGGGTAAATACATTGCAAAACTGGTTAAAAGCTGAGGCCCCACTGAAAATGAAATACTGTGTCTCCACTGTGCTATCCTAGATAAATACAGTGTAAAAATTAATAAAATCAGGACCTAACTGAAAATGAGAGAGTGCATCCCATCTGTACTGTCCTGGGTAAATACGATGTAAAAATGTGTCAAAGTAGGACCCCATTGAAAATGAGATCTTGCGTCTCAGCTAGGCTATCTGCAGAGCTGCCTTACACTGAATTTCCTGGGTTCACCAGGATGCACAGTGGCAGACCTGCCTTTTACTGGTGTTGGGGATGGGGGAAGAGAGATTGGGGAGGGGGTCAGTTGGGGGGGAGAAATCAAGTGTTACAGAGCAGCTTTTTGAGAAACCTGCCAGTTCCAGCATGGGGAGAGTGATGCAGCCATCTCAGTGGTGCTATAAAAGGTAAATGCAGTCTACAAATAGGTAAAAGTACAACCCCACAGAAAACAAGACATGGCATTTCAGCTCGGCTATATTGGGTAAGTATATTGTAAAACTGTGTAATAGCAAGACCCTACAGCAGAGATCCACTTAATGATATGCATTTATTTATTTATTTAGTTTTTGTTTACTGGGTAGGTGCGCTAGCCAAACAGGTGACTATTTTTAGGCACGATCCGGGAGGTACAGTAACAATACAGAGTTCATTTACATAATACAGGGAAGCAGTAACAGTACAGAGAACAGTTTTCAGTAAAAGGCAATAAAGGAGTACAGCTTCAGTGACAATCAACAGGTCAAGAGAAAAACAACAGATTTACAGTGTACAGGTAGCATTTAGTGAGAGGCTAAAGGTATACAGGGCAGATCCAAAGGACAGGTGGGTCAGGAGGGGAGAGAACGGGGAGGGGAACTGGGTGAGCAGGTAAAAGGGGGGATGTGGGAAGGCAACCTTGCTGGCTAATGGTTAAGGTAGCAGCAGGGATGAAGGAGGCAGGACAGGGGGGGTCTGGGTGTGGGGCGGTGAATGGATGGTGGCGGTACATGGTCGAAGTGGGGGGAGAGAGTAGGTTGGGCAGAGCTGGAGGCAGGGGAGACACCACCTGCACTGGGGCTATAGAGGGGTTAAAGGCGGCGTGAAAACAGGGCAGGAAAGGACATGATAGGCATCGGCGGCCAGAGGAGGAGTGAAGCGAGGGAACATTTGGATGGGGCAGGGGGCTTACGATATAAGTCTGGGGGAGGGGGATATGGTGGCATAAGCGGTAGAAAGGTACCGGAAGAGACTGAGTCCATGGAACCGTGCAGCGGCTAGAGAGAGCTGCAGGGGAAGGGATCGGAGGTGAAGATACATACATAGATACATAGACAGTGTCGGCAGATGAGGGCCTATGGCCCACCCAGTCTGCCCATTTGAGCTTGTAAGTTCAGTTTGTTTTCCTAGAAGTCTGTTGCCCCTTACCCCTGACCTCCAGAATTCCTTTATGTCTATCCCATGCATTCTTAAATCCCGTGATTGTTTCAGCCCCCACCACTTCCTCTGGCAGGGTGTTCCACTTGTCCACCACCCGTTCTGTGAAGAAATTCTTTCTCATGTTTCCTCTGAATCGTCCTCCCTCCAACTTCATCCCATGCCCTCTAGTCCTGGAACATCTTTTTCGCTTAAAAATAGTGTTTTCCTGCACCCTGTTCCTCCCTGTAAGATGTCTCTATCATATCCCCTCTCTCCCTCCTCTCCTCCAGGGAGTACATGTTCAGTTCCTTCAACCTGTCTTCATAGGACTTGTGATGCAATCCATGCACCATCTTTGTTGCCCTCCTCTGAACCTTCTCTACCCTGTCTATGTCCTTACGTAGGTATGGTCTCCAGAACTGTACACTGTGTTCCAGGTGGGGCCTCACTAGTGTCTTGTATAGCGGAATTATGACCTCCTTTTCCTGCTGGTGATGCCCTGCCTATACATCCCAGCATCCTATTTGCTTTACCTGCTGCCTTGTCACACTGTTTCTATCTTGAGGTCATCAGAGATGACAACCCCAAGATCCCTTTCCTGCTTGGTGCATGCTATATCCTCACCCCCAACTGATATATTGTGCCAGGGTTTTTGTGCCCATATAGGAATTATCTTGCACTTCTTTGCATTGAATTTCAACTGCCAAACCCCTGACCATTCTTCAAGTTTCTGCAGGTCGCTTCTCATTCTGTCTACACCCTCTGGTGTGTCTACTCTGTTGCAGAGCTTTGTGTCATCAACGAACAGTGAAATTCTGCCTTCTAGGTCCTGTGCAATGTCACTGATGAAGATGTTGAATAGGACTGGTCCCAGCACTGATCCCTGTGTTACCCCACTGGTCACTCTTCCCTCTGTGGAGTGACAGCCATTTACCACCACCCTCTGTGTCCTGCCACCCAGCCAGTTACCTACCCACCACACTACTGTCCTGCCCACACCCATATTCCCAGTTTGTGTAATAGTCCTCTATGTGGCACAGTGTCAAAGGCCTTGCTGAAGTCCAGATAGGCCATGTCCACTGCCCTCCCCTGATCCACCTCCCTAGTCACCCAGTCAAAAAATTCAATGAGGTTGGTCTGATATGACCTCCCCCTGGTGAAACCATGCTGCCTTGGGTCCTGTTGTCCATTGACAACCAGATGTTCCACCAATCTCTCCTTCAGTAGTGCTTCCATGATCTTCCCCACTACCAAGGTGAGGCTGACTGGTCTGTAGTTCCTGCTTCCTCTTTGTTCCCACTTTTGTATAAGGGGACTACATCTGCTGTCCTCCAGTCTTTGGGTACTCTCCCTGTTTCCAGTGATTGGCTAAACAGCATAGCCAGAGGTTCAGCCACCACCTCTCTTAGTTCTTTAAGGACCCTTGGGTGCACCCCATCTGGCCCCATTGCTTTATCAACTCATTACTTCCAGTTCCTTTAGGACCCTTTCTCATGTGAAGGGACTTGTGTCCATTTCTGCACCATTCTCACCCCTTGTTCTCCCTTCAGACCCATTACCCTCCTCTTCCTCAGTAAAGACTGAGCAGAAATACCTGTTCAATATGTCAGCTTTACTGTTGTCAACCTCCACGCGGCCCCCATCCTCCCCCTTTAGTCTCACTATCCCTCCCTTTGTCTTTCTTTTTTCACTTATGTACCTGTAAAAGGTTTTGTCCCCTCTACCCACTGATTTTGCATTGTGTTCTTCTGTCTGAGCTTTGGCTTCCCTTACTGACCTCCCTGCCTCCCTTTGCTTCTCCTGGTACTTCTCCCTATCCCCTTCTGCCTGTGTCTTTTTGTATTGCCTGAATGCAATCTTTTTGGCTTTCACTTTCTTTGCTACCTCTTTGGAAAACCATAATGGTCTCCTCTTCCTTTTCCTCTTGCTAACCTGCTTAATGCATAATTCTGTTGTTCTTGTAATCCCCATTTTAAATACTGCCCACTGTTCCTCAACCCCTGATTCCTGTCCCATTCCCCTTAATGCCTCTTTCAAGTATCTCCCCATCTTCCCAAAGTCTGCCCCCCTAAAATCCAGGATACGTGTTTTTGTGTGGTTTGGTTCTGCTCTTTCTGTGATTTCAAACCACAATGACTGGTGGTCACTGTTTCCCAGGTGCTCCCCCACTGTTACCCCCATCACACTGTCCCTGTTTGTGAGCACAAGGTCCAGTATTGCCTTCTGCCGAGTTGGTTCCATGACCAGTTGCTTGAGGAAGGCACCCTGAAGGGAGTCCAGGATAAATCTGCTCCTAGTTGCTGCTGCTGCTGGGATGCTCCAGTCCACGTCTGGAATATTGAAGTCTCCAACCAGTACTACCTCACTTTGTCTGCCATCCTTTGGATGGCTAGCATCAGCTCCCTATCTGTTTCTTCCTCCTGGGCTGGTGGTCTATAGACCACACCTGTGCGGATGGCTGTCCCCATTTTCCTTTCCAGCTTAACCCACAGTATCTCTCCCCATTTTGTTCCTCCTGGATCTCTGTGGCCCTTATGTCATTTTCACATACAGTGCCACTCCTCCTCCTTCTTGCCTGCTCTGTCTCTTCTGAATATGTTGTAGCCAGGTATGGCCATCTCCCAGTCGTGGTTATCATTACACCAGGTTTCAGTGATGGCCACAATGTCCAGGTCTGACTGTACCACGACAGCCTCAGATCTTCCATCTTGTTGCTAAGGCTCCTGGCATTTGCACACATAGCTTTCCATGATTTGACCTCCTAGACTGTTTCCTGTTCTACTCCAGCCCCTTCCTTGGTTGTCATTTATCCCTGGTTCTCCTTGCTGTCTGCCCTTCTGCTGAATTTTGCCCCTTTTCTGCTTATCCACCTCTTGGGCACTAATCTCCATCTTTCGCACACTGCTTTGCAGAGATAGCCACTCCTCTGGTTCACTGGTTCCACTGCTAGCTGTGGGGGGTAGGCAAGATGGCCATGGGGCTGCTTTAGTGGCAGAACCACTCAAGAGGAGCCCGGATTCATGGAACCGAATCCGGCAGGGAAGAGTTAGGATGGCGAGGTTCGGGGTGAGGTACGGCGGGGGAGCAGCATCAGCGGCTGGAAGGTACGGCAAGTACCCGGGGTTGTGGTACTGTTCCCGGGCAGGAGAGTCGGTGCTCAGTCGGGGGGGGGGCTGCAGAGTTTAAGAGCAAATGGGTCTAACTGGAGGGTGTAGAAGCGAAAAGTCAGTGTTAGGGGGATATGACGGGAATGGCGGCAGGGGGCTGAGGGATGAGACCGTGTCCATGGAAACCATACGCAGGCTGGACAGATCAATGAGTGTAAGAATATGGGAGTGAAAGCGGCGGGTGAGCAGTTTTAGCAGCAGGAGCCTACTAGAGGAGCCCAGTATCGTGGAGCCGTAGACCGGCCGGGGAGGCTAAAGATAGCGGGGGTTCAGGGTAAGGTACGGTGGGTGAGCGGTTTCAGTGGCTGATGGTGCAGCTAATGTCCGGGGTGGTGGAACTGTATCCAGGCAGGGGAAACGGTGTTCAGGTGGGGTGGGGGGGCTGTGGAGGTCCAGGGGCAATAGGAGTAGAGGAACGGGTCCGTTGGGGGGTGCTTAGGCATTGGCTGCGCCAGTGCCTGGTACCCCTAGATCATCAGTACAAACATTCCAGTAAGCATCAGTAACACGTAGAGCAGTGCAGATAGCAATAACAGGTTAACAATGCAGTAGTCAAGGCACAGTAACTTACAACAAAATTACACACTCTAGAAAAGTACAAGTAGAGAGAAGTACCCTGAAACTGGTCCGTTGGGGGGCGCTTAGGCATTGGCTATGCCAGTACCTGGTATCCATAGATCATCAGTACAAACATTTCAGTAAGCAGCAGTAACAGGTACAATAGTGCAAACAGCAATAACAGGTAAACAATGCAGTAGTCAAGGTGCAGTAACTTACAACAAAATTACATACTTTAGACAAGTGCAAGTAGGCTTCGAGGTCGGAGTTTTGAACTCGAAATGAAGTGCATATGGGCAGAGATATATATCACAGTGATAATGTTGTAAGTAAAATAGGGTAAGGAGTAGGAAGGAGGGAGGGAGTGGTGGGGCAAGAGAGAGAGAGGTTGGCAGGACAAGCTCAGGTAAGGTCATAACAGGCACACTGGTCCGTTATGCTGATCTATCCTGGGAAAGATACACTGTGAAAGCTGGAAGCCACTGAAAATGAGCTAGTGCTTCTCCACTGTACTCTCCTGAATAAATACAGTGTAAAAATGGATAAAAGCAGGACCCCACTGAAAACGAGATAGTGCATCTCCACTCTACTCTCCTGAATAACTACAGTGTAAACATGGTAAAGCAGGATCCCACTGGAAATGAGATATTGCATCTCAGCTTGGCTATCAGAGGCGTCACCTTTCACTGAATTTCCTGGGTCCACCAGGATGTATGGTGGCAGAGCTGCCTTTTAGTGGAAATTTGGGCAGTGGGTAGAGTGATCAGGAGGAGAGCAATTGTTTGGGTGGTGGGGAGAAATGAAGTGCCACGGAGCACCTTGTTTGTAAAACCACCAGTGCCAGCATGGGAAGCATGATATGGGCATCTCAGCAGTGCTAGTCAAGGTAAATACAGTCTAAAAATGGCTAAAACTCAAGCCAACTGAAAATGAGGTATACCATCTCAGCTCACTATCATGGGTTACTATATTGCAAAACTGTGTAAAAGCAAGACACTACAGAAGAACTACACTGAAAGATGTGTATCTATGCTGGTCTATCCTAGGAAAGATACGCTGTTTAAGCTAGACCCCCCAATGAAATGAGAAATGGCATCTCAGCTGAGCTGTTCTGGGTAAACACATTGCAAAAATGCAGAGAAGCTGGGCTTCCATTTGAATGGGGATTTTCATCTCCACTGTGTTATCCTGGGTACAGTTTATTAATGGATAAAAGCAGGACTTCACTGAAAATGACATATTCCATCTGCACTGGCCTGTCCTGGATAAATACAGTGTGAAACTATGTCAAACTAAGACCCTATTGAAAATGAGAGCAGAAAAAAAAAAAGAAAATGAGATATTGCATCTCAGCTGCCCTATCCTCATGCGTTAATGCAGCCAAAAAAAAGGGTAAATGCAGAACCCCACTACTAATGACATACAGTATTGCATCTGAGCTGTACTGTCCTGGGTAAATATAGTATAAACATTTTATTTATTTGAAATCTCAGCTTACAACCTTTGAGTCAGAAAACTCTTTTACAAAGGCTGCATGTCTTAGTAACAAAGTGCATGTCAAATACACAGCATTGCAGAATAAACAATAGGCGAGATAGATGCAGTAGAACACAGACATTGAAGCAGAGACAATAAACATGGCAGTTACAGTACATTAGCGATATATACATAGAATTATATACATTAGTGCATACTAGTCATAAGAAAGCAAACAAATTGAGGTTGATCATGTCAGACACAAATTAAACATAGGCAGGTACAGTTACAAATCACTGATGAGCAAAACCATTGCAGAGCAGTCAATAAGTGTTGAGCTAGCCAGGTAAAGCCGGTGTAGAGAGGAGGTCTAGGTGAGACAGTCACTTAACATAATAAAGCTCTGTCCATAGCCTCAACATACTGTTCTACAGTAACTTGTAACAGCATGCAAGCATCCATACTCGACATTAACAAGTCCCTGTTTATAACTGTTAACTTTTGACATACCTGCTATAGAAATGGTCTCACTTAGAAACATTGAGAAGATCCTGTTATCCCTCTCTGACTTCAAGCTGGTGTTTGCATTTTGTTGCTCACATAAAAATTGTTCTCTGGAGCCAGGTTCAGGTAAGAAGACAGGTGATGCCGTTTTTCATAATTTGAAACTTTAAAACTGTTTTTAGTTTTCTCACAAATGCTATTTAGCGCTCATGCTCACTGCACTGTGTTGATAGCTAGCTCACAGCTGTTTCACGCTCGCTGCAATGACTGACCATTTATAATGGAAAATAACATCATGGTCATCTGGAGGGAATCAGTCCAAGTGATATATGTGTATATATATATGTATATATATATATATATATATATATATATATATATATATATACACAGTATACATATATATATATATATGTGTATACACACGTGTCTATGTCTTCTGTTGGCACCCTTTTTCGGCACCATGCATTTCTGCTTAAAGTTGAACCAGCATAATATTCTGTGGTGATTTGCATATGCAGCCCATGATGCTTTGCATTGTGGGGGCATGTGTGATTTTGTATTTCTTTGAAACTTGGCTTCCCAGCCAAATGCCCTTTGGGGTAACCATTGCCTCAGTGCTTGCACACAGAGGTTCTTTGTCTTTTAAATTTTTTTTGTTTTAATTGGGTTCACCACAACATAACCCAGATAGACCAACTTAGGGTAGCTGGTTCATTCCACTGGGGTGTCAAACAGATGAGGCATACTGATAAGTCCTGGTAGGATGAAACACATGTCTATGTCTTCTGTTGGCACCCTTTGCAAACTGTGTGAGAGGCCTTTTGGCACTATGCATTTCTGCTTAAAGTTGAACTAGCATAATATTCTGTGGTGATTTGCATATGCAGCCCATGATGCTTTGCATTGTGGGGGCATGTGTGATTTTGCATTTCTTTGAAACTTGGTTTCCCGGCCAAATGTCCTTTGGGGTAACCATTGCCTCAGTGCTTGCACACAAAGGTTGTCTTTTTATATATATATATATATATATATATAATCTATAGGCATGGTCATGCCCCTATAGTTAGGGTTGATTAGCCTGTTTAATGTTAAACCTCAACTTTTGCACTTTAATAACTTTGTAACCGATCAATGGATGTGCACAAAATTTAGTATGCACTCTCCCGTGGGGTAGATCTCTTGATGTGGCAAGTTGTGTTCCAGTTGGGTGTACAGATTCTGAGATTCAGATAATGCAAAAACCTTAAAAGTCACCATTTTTTTGCAGTTTTTTTCCTCATCGCCTTGCGTCCAGATGGTGTGGAATTTTGGTGTGGTTTTTCTATGGTAGGTACAGTTTCGGCAACAGAACTGCCATGCTTTGTTTGGTGAAAAATAGGAATCTGTTGCAAAGTTAATAAATTTTGAAGTTCCCATTGTTTTTTTATTTCTCTATGTATTTTATGCTTTTACCCCCATTTCCCCCCCCCCCGAGAGTCCCGGGACCCAGGTAGACACGGCAGTGCATGCACATGGAGGCACACATGCACTCTGGGTACTGGCTTGGCACCTTCCACCCCACCTCTGGCTATTGTCGGGCTCCCATAGCCCAAACTGCCATCTGTCCTCCACTGGGTGGCAACCAAGGGCTGGGGAAAACCCTTATCCCTCCCCAGGAGAGGAGAGCCATCTTGTGGCAGCTCAGTCCTGCTCCACATCCTCCCCCCCACTGACCCTCGACAACCGGGGCTCATTCCCAAACCCTGGTCGTCAGCGAGGGAGATGACGTTTAATTACAATGTCTCTACACTTATGGATAGATGGTCATAAACAACTACAGCTATGGTGGTACTTTCACAAAAAGTAAGGAAAGTCATTGCAAAAAAAATACGTTAATACATCAGTTAGGGTTCATTCTATAGCAACAAAAGTATTGAAATATGGTGTTAGGGTTCCCAACGCTAACACCCCATCACTCCCCAATCACCCTACAGCCCCACCTCCACACCAACGGGCATCCAGGTGTGTGGGGTCATCGACCTAATGTTCACCCCATTCCATGTGCAAAGAAGCTGAGATGCTACAGCATAGGAGAATGGGGTGAGCGATAGGGTCGATGACTCCAAGACATACTCCGATGTGTGTTGGCGTGTGGAAGGTGGGGTTGGGGTGAGGTGGTAGGGTTAGTTGGGTGAATGGGATGGGGTGTTAGGGTTGGGAACCCTAACACCATATTTCTATACGTTTGTCGCTGTCATATGAACCCTAACTGATGCACTAACATAGTTTTTTTTTGCAATGCATTTCCTTACTTTTTGTGAAAGTGTCACTATAGCCGTAGTTGTTTATGGGAGTGCACTCCCATCTATCCATAAGTGTAGAGACACTGCAATTAACCTTCATCTCCCTGTTGGAGTGCAGGGCCCACCATGTGCCTTAATTTCCCTTATTTTAATGTGGGAGTGCAGGGTTCAAAGGACCATGTGCACCCATCCCTCCATAGGTGCATGAGCAAATTATCACCATAGCCATCTGATTACCCCAGGACAAGTACCTGGTACAGAAACCTTTCAATGCCCCATCAAAACATAATTCTGTGCAACTGCAACGCCATTCCGAGCTACAGGTGCGAAAACACATTTTGGGCAGAATTTGAACATTTGAAGCTATGAGATGCATTAGGTGGGGTAATGAGAAGGCTATGTTGTAAATCTGGGGTTAAAATATTGAAAATTACCATAGTTACGAGTGGGTATACAGAAATTGTGAGAAATGGTCATAACTATCATTTTTTTCATATTTTGACCCCAAATTTTAAACATAGTCTTCTTATCACCCCACCTCATAAATCCCATAGGTAAATATATCTTAATACAGGGCAAAATGCCATTTTGTGCCACAGATGCAGAAACATATTTTGGGCAGGATGTGAGAAATGACAGCTTACTGTTCATGAGGTGGTGTGAACAAATGGCTATGCTGAAAATTTGGAGTGAAAATATTAAAAACTGGGAAAGTTACACATGTGAAGGAAGGTTCTGAAGGAAAGAATTGTTGAGTACCTAGAGGCCAGTGGGGCACAGGACCCAAGGCAGCATAGATTCACAGCGGGAAGGTCATGTCAGATGAATCTAATAGATTTCTCTGACTGGGTGACCAAAGTAGTAGAACAGGGAGGGGCTGTGGACATGGCCTACCTAGACTTTAGCAAGGCATTTGACACATTCCCACACAAAAGATTAATAGTCAAATTAACCAGCCTGAGAGTGGGACCCAGGGTGGTAGCCTGGGTAAAACATTGGCTGGACAACAGGACACAGAAGGTAATTGTAAATGGAGTCCACTCTGAAGAAAGAGGGGTTACTAGTGGGATATCACAGGGTTCAGTACTGGGTCCAGTCCTTTTTAATGTATTTATAAGTAACATTGCAGAGGGACTGGAAGGAAAAGTATGCCTCTTTGCAGATGACACAAAGATCTGCAACAGGGTTGATACACAAGGAGGCATGGAAAGGATGAGAAGGGACTTGGCAAGGTTGGAGGAATGGTCAGAAGTATGGCAGCTTGGATTCAATGCAAAGCAGTGCAAAATAATGTACCTGGGAAATAAAACCTAGGGAAGATTACACAATGGGGGGGGTAGTAACAACAACAAAAATGGAAAGGGACCTGGGGGTAATCATATTAGATGACCTTAAGGTTGGCAAGCAATGTGAGAAGGCGGTAGGGAGGGCTTTGGGGATACTGGGATGTATAGGGAGAGGCATCACCAGCAGAAAACAGGAAGTTGTTATCCCCCATACAGACAGTTGGTGAGACCCCATCTGGAGTACTGCGTCCAGTTCTGGAGACACCATCTCTGCAAGGACATAGACAGGATGGAGGCAGTTCAGAGGAGGGCAACTAAAATTGTGCAGGGTCTGCAAGAGAAGCCATAAGGGGAGAGACTAAAGGAGCTTAATATGTATACCCTTGAGGAAAGAAGGGAGAGGGGGGACGTGATAGAAATGTTTAAGTACCTCAGTGGAATCAACAAAGTCCAAGAGGGTGGCATCTTTCAGAAAAAGAGATGTGCAAGAAGAAGGGGACACAATTTGAAGATAGAGGGGGGATGGCTCAGGGGCAATGTGAGGAAGTATTTTTTCACAGAGGGGGTTGTGGATGCATGGAACAGCCTTCCTGAGGAGGTTGTGGGGTCTAAAACTGTGGGAGATTTCAAGAATGGATGGGACAGACATAAGGCAATTTTTGTGGGGGGTAGGAAGAAATAGGCTGTTGGTTAAATAGGATCTGCAGCTTATCCTCTAGGTAGGGAAATGGGCAGACTAGGTGGGCCAAGCGGTCCTTATCTGCAGTCAGAATCTATGTGTGCCTAGGAAACTTTCACTGGCCCCGTGTAACTTGGACATTTTGGGGTATTTTTGCACCAAATTTTTAACATGGGCTTTTTGGCACCCCACCTCATGAACACTGGCACTGTCATTTTGGTAGTCAGTTCTGAAAGGTGATTTCATGCAGTGACCATGAAATCACCTTAAGGGTCCAGACCTCTGCTGAGGAGGTGGTCTGCCGAGTAGCTGCCATGGCTCAGAGAGATGAGCCGCGGCAGTGCAGGACAACTATGCATCTGTGGACTGGGGCTCAAATCCTGGTCCCAGAGTTTTGCATTGTGCATTTTTTTTGGCCCTCACCAGTGTTTCTCTTCATCTTCATGTTGAACCCCCAGGAGTTGATTGTCTTAACAGGGATGGGTGTGGGGTGGTGCAGGGGGGGCAGAGCCCCCCGCAAAAAACAAAGAAATCCTTTCCTTTGCGTTCTTCGCCTATTTTGCTTTTAGCATTCTTTTTCAGTGCCAGCAATGTATCTGCTGTATTTACAGCGCTGCTTTTGTTTGTGGGGACGTGATCCTGTGCCACCACTGGATGCTTAAATAAACCCCTCGAGCTTCACTCTCAGGGTTTATGTAGCATCCAACACCTTAGTGTGTGTGTAAAATCTTGTTAAACACACCACCCCATGCATTATATATATTTCTAAGATAAGCAAAAAAAAATTGAAACACTGATTGACTGGAAGCCCTTTCTAACCATGTCCTTATCAGAACATATTGTTACAACATGCACTACTTGTGCTAAGGAAGATGCAGTACAGGGGAGATCAATACATGGCACCACTGTCCTGCTCACCTCACATGGAACAACAGCTGAAGGTGCACAACCAGGGAACTGTTGTCCGACACCCCCCCACACACATAGAATCACAAAATCTCTCTCTAAATCCCTAAACTTTTTTTTTACTGAAGTCTCACCTCTGTTCCTTCATGTGGTTCCCCTCTGCAGTTTAAACCAAATGCAGTAAAATCAGCAAACCCAGTATCGCTGCTTTGAAATGCGACTACAGCCCCTGTTGTCCGTCGGTCTTAAAATAAAACCAGACCCTGCTTGTCCACCAGTACATTTATCCAACCTACAAAACACTTTTTTTAGAATCCTCTATTACCGACCAGCCCGCCGTTACAAGGGCAATCCTGGAAGCGCTGTGAGAAAACCGCTAAGTATGGTGGCTGCAGTGAGACACACTCGCTCCCACTCAAAGTGATGGTCAGTGTAAGGCAGATGGTTACTGGGGGATTTGAAGCAAATAGCACAATTCAGGCTTCACTTAAAGTAAAAAAATGGGCTGGATGGTGTCATACTAAAGGCAACACTGTGCACAGACATTCATAGGGAGTCCTGTACTGCTGATAAATGCTTGTGAAAAGACAGTAACATGGGGACTATTTTTTGCTATTTCAGTTATTAAAACCTCTTTTTTTATTTTTCTGACTATTTTTTTTCTTGTTAATAATTACTTTGGGGCCCATTTGATAAGTGCAATAAGACACTCTGAGGTGTGGGTTGTGGCCTGATAAGAGCACTTCCTAGGTGCTAAAGGCACTCGGAGCAAGCGTCTCGTGCCTTATAATGCACCTGGGGCGTGCTCTTATCAGGCCATAACCTCACCTTGACGTGTCTTATTGTTGGATATATATATATATATATATATATATATATATATATATATATACACACACACACACACACACACACACACACACACTGGAGCAGTAGCTTCCCTGTAGTTAGGGTAGAGTGACCGATTCTATGTTAAACCTCTAACTTTGCACCTTAATAGCTTTGGCAAAGTTTAACTACATTAGCTGAAGTTTAGCATGTATTGTCTGGTAGGAGAGGTCTAAATGTGTAGAAAGTTTGTGATGGCAGCTTGTGCAGATTCTGAGACCTTCATATGTCATTTTCATGCAGACGTCTATTTGTTTTCCTGTACCTAACATGGATTTTTGGTTTTGCTCTCGTTACAGCTTACACAGAATGGATTTTTTTCCTGAAACTTTTATGGTAGAAGCATGCTGTGCTAAGATACTGTAGTGCCTTTGGAAGGTTTCATGAAAAAATATTAAACGGTTCCAGAGTTTTAAGAATTTTTATTTTGCTGTTCTGAGCATGCTCAATAGAGTTTTTTGGATAACATTCTGATATGACACAAAATATTCCATGCCATTGACTATTTTTGTTTTCTTACTACTTGCTTTTCACAGCACCAAAAAATGTTTTCATTTCATGATGATCACCATCTTCATACATGTGATACGGTATCTCTCTCTTTTCACAGGAGACTCCTGATTTTTTGACTGAACTCCCTCCCTCCTGGGAAACAAAATCTCCTGTTTAAGAAAAATTCTGTCCAAAATATCCATTCATGTTTTGTTTTTTTTTGGCAGATCTTCATTTTTTTTCATTTCTTCATTTTTCTTCATTGGTTTTATGTCATTCTGTGATCAGGGCGGGGAAGGGGTCCCTACACTATGGAAAAGGGAATTTTTATTTATTATTCATGTCACTCTGTGATTGGGGTGGGGAGGGGGGACCCTACACAATGGAACAGGGGCTTTGGGATGTATTGCACTTTATGGTGGTCAGGAGGGACCACTAGGCTACTAGGGTACAGATGGGTTTTATGTTACTACGGACATGGACTGAGGCTCGGGGAGGGGGAAGGGCTGGCCCAGCGCATTCAGCGTGATGCAGCCATACTAATAAGCCCATAATGGGCATGCATGAGGCCCCTTTGCGTCATGCATTCCCAATGAGTGCATTTGCATATTTTGGCTGAATATAGCCATTGAGAGACATGGCGCATCCAGGTATGCACCACGGATTCCCCCATTGGTAGTCTTCAGCCCCGCACCCTGGATGCACTGCGCCATCAATGGCAGCCGCCTGCTATGAGCCTCCCATTCAGGGTCTGATGTTCACACAGAATTTTGTTTTATTTTAAACTTTATGTTTATTGCAGTATAAAAATAAACAATAACATACAGTACAACTCCTGCAAGGCATAGAAGTGAACATGTGACAAATACATCCAATGTAACAGACATGTTTAGCCTATACAGTCTGGCTTACAAAGCTGGGGGTATGCCCAAATAAAGATAATATCGAAACATTAGTCCACATAAACTGCACCCTACAAAGACTTTTGGTAGTCAGTCCCAGAATTAAAATCTCCAGTAAAAGTTCCATGACACTTAGTGTTGCTATGATCCCAAATCTGAAAATTGTTCGTTCAAGATAGAAAGGCACTTAACAGAGTCAGTCCACAAATCCCACGGACCTTCAATGGAATAACAGGAATAACACATTTACTAATACACTAATAAGTAAACAAGCGATGCTCTAAAACAATAAGGACATAGCCATTATAATCTAATGACCTAGAGAAAGAACAACTTCCATAACAATGCACAATCTGGTCTGATAGCGTATTTTGTTTGAATATCATATCAGAGCTGTCTGGTTCAATTTTTTTGTGCAGCGAATCGATTTGCGTGTGCATCCAGCTGGCTCTGAATATGTCCCCCCTCAAAACCAATAAACTTTTAAATTGAAAGAAAAACAAAAACAAAAATTAAATCCTTGATATGTCATGTTTTTACACTTATGGTATGAAATGACATTTTGTCCTATATACTATAAATAAATTGTGTCATGTTTATAAGATGAATCATAAAAAAAGTATCTTGAAAATTTGGAGTCAAAATTAAAAAAAATGTTAGCAAGTTTTCTGTAGTGCCAGTCTTGACCCCCGAGGGTATGCTTCGTCATCCTGTGCCATTAAGCTGAGTTTGGTGGTGAGCTCAGTGACCCAGGGTGGGGGGGGGTGGTACTGTTATGAGCATGCTCAGTAGGATCTTTTGAATAGATGTTTGATACCCCACTGAGCATGCTCAAAACCAAAATTTAAAATCCTTATAACTTGTGAACAGATTAATATTTTCTCACCAAACCAACAAAATACACCATTCTGGAGCAATCCCTTTCTACTGTGAAAAGTTCTGACCAAAATTCCATGCCGTCTGGGCTGTAGGTGATGACAAAAAAAGCAACACCCCCCCGTCCCAATTTTTACTAAACAAGCACTATCAAGATCTTTGAATCTGAACAGCTGACTGGAACAAAACTTGGTAAATCAAGACACCTTGCCCCCCCAGACTACGCATGCAAAATTTCGTGCAATTCTGTTGACTGGGGGTGAAGCTATTAATATATTTATATACAGCATATATATTTACATGCAGTATTATAGAGGTGTGGTAGTGCCACTATAGTTAGGGTTGAGCAGGCTGTTTAATGTTAAACCCCTAACTTTGCACTTTAATAGCTTTGCCCCCATTTGACGGCATTGCACAAAATTTTGCATGCACAGTCTGGGGGAGGGGGGGGGGCAATGTCTCTTGATTTGCTTGTTTTGTTCCAGTCAGATGTGTATTCTGAATCTGATAATGCACTTAGAAAATCATTATTTTTACTGTTTTTGTCTTTCATCGCCTTCAGCCCAAATTTTTAGAACTGACTGAAATGTTAACGTAAAAGTGCTTGACATGGAATGGTAGTTATTGGTTTGGTGAAAAAATATTAATCCATTCCCATGTTATAAGGATTTGAAATTTTGCTTCTGAGTATGCTCAGAAGGGTCTTTTGGATAGACATTTGATACCCTATTGAGCATGCTCAGAACCAACATTTCAAATCCTTATAACTTGAGAACTGAATAATTTTTTTCACCAAACCTAAGAAGAGCACCCTTCTGGGGCAAGCCCTTTCTAACCTGAAAATTTCAGACAAAAAGTTTAAAACCATCTGGGCTGTAGGTGAAGACTAAAAATCAGCAAAAATCCCAGATTTTTCCTAAAAACGCACTATCTGAATCTTAGAATCCGCACATCCAACTGGGACAAAATTTGCCAATTCAAGACACCTTACCCACAGACTGTGCATGCAAAATTTCATGCAATTCTGTTGACGGGGGCAAAGTTATTACTATATCTATATACAATATATGTCTTGTTAGGGTTGAGTTGGGTGTTCAGTGTTAAATTACTACTGGTGTTGATACTGGATGCCCTTACATATAGTGTAATTCTGGACAATCTTACTAATAGGCTTCAATGTTCAAAAATGTTATAAAAAACTAAGATATAATCTAAAGTCCATCAAAACTCATATATTTATTAAACTCTTTTTCTTCACACCCATATACATGAGGTAACAGTTTTGTGGCTTAATGTCACTTCCTCAGGCCAAACATATATGAACAGTGTTGACACTTAATTTTCATTTATTTGAACTCCACTGATCTGGAAGTCCTGATATATTACTCTCAAAATGAGCACCATGCCGCCCTGTTCCTATTACCATCTGGTCATACTCTAAAATTCCAGAAGGCAGTCTTTTGCCTGAGATGAGGGGCACTGCATGGAGCAAGTAAGTTGAAAAAGAAGCAAAGACACTAAGTTCTATCCCAGAACGTGGTTTAATAAAAGCAATGAGCAATTGAGCTCCGTGTAAGAATAGGCAACAGCAGCCACTTTCAGTTCATGAGGACAATTGCCAAAGATACATTAGATGTGGTTTTCCTAGCAAGGTTACTATTAAGTGGATGAAAATTTTGAGAAGTGAACTGGCCCATTTTAGAGTGTGACCAGATGGTAATAGGAACAGGGCGGCATGGTGCTCATTTTGAGAGTAATATATCAGGACTTCCAGATCAGTGGAGTTCAAATAAATGAAAATTAAGTGTCAACACTGTTCATATATGTTTGGCCTGAGGAAGTGACATTAAGCCACAAAACTGTTACCTCATGTATATGGGTGTGAAGAAAAAGAGTTTAATAAATATATGAGTTTTCATGGACTTTGGATTATATCTTACTTTTTTATAACATTTTTGTTCAGTGTTAAACCCCTAATTTTGCACATTAATATCTTTGGCACTGTTTGACAAAATGAGCTGACATTTTGCATGTGTTGTCTATGAGGCGAGGTCTTGATCTGTGGACATTTTTGTGATGGCAGCTTAAGTGGTTTCTGGGATCCGCATGTGTCATTTTTGTAAATGTCTAACTTTTCTACCCGGGGTCCTTTAGCATCAATAACATTATGCAGCTAGCTAACTAGGTAGAACTATCCTAGAGATGTGGCTTATGATAATGAAATTTGAATCAGCCAATCAGAAAAGAGATTTGGGTGTGCTGAGAAGAGACTGCCTGAGATGGTACCAGAATTTTTTCTCCAATGACTGAGCAACAGTGCCTCTGAGGTGTTTCCACCCATTTGGCCAAGAAAAGTTTTTTTCTGATTCCTGTGTGGTAAAGTGTTATCCTTTTTTTTTTCCTTTACTGTGCTGAGTGTTTTTTACTGTTTTTAGCGATTCCTCTTGGTTCCCGGGAACCACGTTTCTCGGTCTGTTCCGTGGTTCCTTCGTAGTTCCCTTCTTTAGCTTCTCTACTTTATTTTAACTGTGTTTGTCAGTTTTTGATGGTTCTTTATACATTTTAGATCATGGTTCCCTTCTTTCATTGAGAATCGTGGTTCCTCCTATATTTTTCTTCAGTTTTACTTCAGAAATCGCTGTTCCTTACCACGACAGAACAGACTGCATTCTATTTGCTAACTTACTGGAACTTCATAATTCAAAGGTTTTCTGACTATTGGCATGTTGGGAAATCCCCAAAAAGAGGACTGGACCCACAGGTTTCAAAAATTGTTTAAAGTGCTACAGAACTGTGGCCAAAGCAGATACCTGTGACCTGTGTCTGAGGTGTTTGGGTCCAGATCACTACTGTACACTTTGTTCTTAATTTTGTCCAAAAACTTTAAGAAATAGAGCAAAGAGGCTTAGAGAAATGGCAGAGGAAGGGTCTTCTTGGTTCCAAAACAGAGACCCAGGCTTATCAATGAGGGGCCTTCTAAAAATACAAATAAGGGTGCTGATGAAGCATCCTCAAGTTCTAAGTCCAAAGGAGGTGCTGATGAAGTGCCTTTGAAAGAAAAAAATAACAAAACATGCTGATGAAGTGCCTTTAAAAACAAAAGCTTTCAAAAGGGGCCGATGAAGCTCATTCAAATCCTAGAAATAGTAAAGGCACTGATGAAGTGCTGGGATCTAAAAGGAAGCCAGATTCTGCCACTGATGAGGTGGCACCAAAAAAACTATGCAAGGATAAGCAACTGTTCCTCCCAGTCATGTTAAGGGTGATCAAGCAGGAGGTAAAAAACATAAAGAAAAGACTAAGCACCCACATACTGGCAGTCTTCCAGATTTTCAGAAGGAGCTGCCTTTGGCTGAATATGGCAAAGGCTTGGTATGTTTTCCAGACTCTGCAAGGCATGAGGTCCCTTTTTTCTGCCTTGCCAAGCAACCCCCCCACCACTGCCCCATCAAAGGAAAGTGACTATGAGGGCAAGAACAAGGATGATTATTACAATGCTCCAGATAACATTTCAGTCAATAACCCTCTGGAGCCTGACATTTCCTCTGATTCTCATTTTGGTGCTTCCCCTTTGGATCAGGAGGACAGTTCCTCTGTGTTAACTTTCCTTCTGCACATGGTTGATACTCTTGACATTCCCTGCCAGGAGTCTAACCAGGAGGATGAGGGGGGTGATGACTATAGAGAAATGAAAGGTCTCCCTCCTCCTAAAAAGCTGGTTCTCCCTATTTATAAACCTTTCAGGAGAAGCTATTACATACTGTACCTCAACTTCCTTACCTGGGGTCGATAAATGTATTGACAAGTAATACTAGCTCTCCAAGACAGATACTGAATTTCTATCTGTCCACCCTGGGTATGAGGGTGTAGTGCAGCAAGCTGCCTGTGGCAAAGCCGGGGTGCCTCTGTCTTCGTTACTCCCTGACAAGGACTCCAGAAAAATGGACTATATTGCAAAGAAAACCTATACTTCTGCTTCTTTGCTCCTCCATCTCTCTTCTTACTTGGCATACACAGCCAAGTACCAGAAAGCATTGTGGAACTCTATCCTAGCCATTGCACAACAGGAATCTGATTCAATGGTCCAGGACTTGACAGAAACAGCTAAGACTGCCCTGGAAGCTACTAAATATCCGTTTCACATGGCAGATGACAATAATGATGCTACATCCAGAGTCATGGCCCAGGCCATTTCCCAGAGAAGGTTTGCCTGGCTGAGAACTACCAACCTCATGCAGGATACTTAGTCCAAGGCCATAGACTTTCCCTGTGATAAAAATCTTCTGTTTGACTCTAAAACAGAAGAGTACATGAAGAAGGTAGATGAGTACAAATCCACTTGCCAGAGCAACACTGCCAAGCAAAAGACTTCTACTCAGAAGCTGCAGCCCAGGGCAAACAGAGGAAGGGGTTATTTTCCCAAACCTTATTACCCCTATCCTCCTCCACAGTATGACTACTCCCAGATGAACCAGAAGAAGAATCAGCATTTATATAGCACGTTTCATACACAGAGTATCCCAAAGTGCTTTACAAGCAATGCTAGACTGGTAGTGAAGTGACTGAATGTGTAGTGGCAGCCATATTGCACATCAACACCCACACATCCTGGACAATTGCATGAAACAGTTTTATGGGATGGAGAATGTTGGCCAGGACACTGGGAATGTCCCCTACTTTTTGCGAAGAATGCCCTAGGTTCTTTTACTTCCACCAGGACAGCACCAGGATGGGTAAAAGGGACCTCGGTTTAACGTCTCATCTGAAGGATGGTACACCCCAGCAGTACAGTACCCCCCAATACTACACTCGAGTGCCAACATTTTAGGTGCAAGTCCAGTCTTGGTGTGGGATGAGAACCCATGACCTTCTGGTCCAGAGGCAGATGTGCTACCAACTGAGCCACGCTAACACCTGATGAGATGAGAGGATACTACAGGGGAAGGGGCAGGAGAGGCCAGAGGAGGCTGGCCACTACCCAGGCCCCTGCAACTCAGTCCAGGCTCTGACTTCAATGTCCAGGTCACCTCCTCTCTACTTGTGGGGGCAGGCTCTCCCACTGCCTCCAAGTCTGGACCCTCATAACATCAGACAAGTGGGTCCTGGAGGTAGTGGAAGAGGGCCTGCCTCTTCAGTTCAAGAAGATGCCATCCCTAAGGGACACTCTCGTTTCAAGATCTCTAACCCCAACAGAAAGACTCCTGCTGGAGTTAGAGGTCAAAAACCTTCTTGCATCAAAAGCAGTGGAAATAGTACCAGCAAAGGCCTTTACTCCAGGTATTTGTTCACACAAAAGAAAAAAGGGGAGTGGCGACCTATTCTAGATATCAGGTATCTCAACAAACACCTTCTCAAACCAAAATTCGAGATGGTTACACTAAATATGGTCATTCAGTCCTTACAGCAGGGAGACAGGCAAGCCCCCGTAGACATCAAGCATGCCTATTTTCACATACCCATAAGGCAGTCCCACAGAAAGTTTCTGAGATTCAAATTCCCTTTAGGGCATTACCAGTTTACAGCCATGCCCTTCGGCCTAACTTCTGCGCCAAGGGTGTTTACCAAATGTCTGGCTGTTGTGACAGCACATCTCAGGAAACAAGAAGTTTCAGTCTATCCTTATCTGGATGACTGGCTCATTAAGGGGAAAACTTCAGTTCATGTGCAGGTCCAGGTCCTATCCCTCACAGAAAGCACCCTACTCTCTCTGGGTTTTCTCATCAACTCAAAAAAATTCCATCTAGAACCAACACAGCTCCTAACATTTATAGGAGCACAGTTGGACTCTCAACAAAGCAGGGCCTTCCTGCCACCTGAAATAATTCAGAATTTCTTGTTAGTTGCAAATTATTTTGTCCTGGGCCAACCAAGGCTAGCAAGACACTTCTTAAGACTTCTGGGACACATGGCATCTATGACAGCTGTGGTCCCAGGAATCAGATATAGAATGAGGGACATACAGTATCACCTACACTCCCACTGGTCCCAGAAGAGCAATGCTCTAGCTAAACTACTACTAGTCACAAAGGCACCTTCTGCTTTGGTGGAAGGACACTGCCAACCTGTCAGTAGGTGTCCCCTTCCAGAACTCCCCTCTTATAAAGGTAATCATCACAGATGCTTCTCTTCTAGGATGGGGAGCTCACCTAGACAATTCTTCAGTCAGTGGAACCTGAACTCCAAAAGAGTCACGTTTACACATCAATCTCCTGAAACTCAGGGCCATTTATCTGGTGCTAAAGGCCTTTGCTCCTCTTAGGCCATTTGGTGCAGGTTAGGACAGACAGCACCACTGCCATGTTTTACATAAAAAAGCAGGGTGGCACAAGATCAGGGCCCTTCTGTACAGAAGCTTTGAGAATTTGGACGCTGGCCTATTCTCTGGAGCTAGGACTTTCTGCCATACACCTCCCGGGCAAGGACAATTCCTTGGCAGATGCTCTCAGTCACATCAGTCAGGGACACAGTGAATGGTGCCTGAACAAACAAGTGCTATCCACAGTGTTCAGAAGGTGGGGCACTCCAGATGTAGATCTGTTTGCCTCTCCCTTCAACAATCAACTTCCTCTGTCTTGCTGCAGGCCTCCAGTCCTGGGAACCATCCCACAGGATGTCTTGGTACTGGACTGGTCAGAGAAGTTCCTTCATACCTACCCCCTTTTCCTCTGATTTTCAAAGTGCTAGTGAAACTCAGACTGCAACCAGCATCAATGATTCTGGTGGCACTGGATTGGCCAAGGCAACCTTGGTATCTTCTGATGCTAACTCTCTCTCAAAACAGGCTCATTTGCCTTCCTCTCAGTCACTCCCTCCTCACACTTCCCTAGACAGGAGTGACTTATCCAGACCTGCAATCTCTTCACCTCAAAGCATGATTCTTGAGGAGCTAGAGTTCTCTACCTCTAAGTATTCTGAACAAGTCCTGAAAATATTGAGGATAGCTAAGAAACCTAACATGAAGAAGACCTATGCAGCCAAATGGAAAAGAGTCTTCCTCCGGTGCAAAAGTAAAAAGATTAATCCTTTTGCTGCCTCAGAAACTCAATTGTTGGATTATTTGGTTCATTGTTGGACCTCAGGCCTGAAGCCTTCCTCTCTGAAGCTCCATCTGGCTGCAATCTCGGCCTATCTTTCTGTGAGGAAGAACAGATCTGTTTATTCCAGTCCAGTGTTTAAACAGTTTCTTAAAGGCCTCCTTCATCTTCAGCCCCCAGTTAGGGAACTAGTTCCTCCACGGAGCTTGAACTTGTGCATTGCCAAGCTCATGGAGCCACCTTTTGAGCCCATGGCTACAGCTCACCTCAAATATGTGACCTGGAAAACAGTTTTCTTAGTAGCCATTACCTTTGCTAGGAGAATTTCAGAGCTACAGGCACTTTGCCTAGCCCTAGCACTGAGCCTAATTACATCATCCCCTATAGGGATTAAATTGAGCACAGGACAAACAGAAAATTCCTGTCCAAGGTGGTCTCTGAGTTCCACCAGTATTCTTTACTGAGAAATCCACTCATGGGGAACAGAAACTCCACAGTCTGGATGTCAAGAGGGCCCTGCTTCATTACTTGGAACATACCAAGCAGTTCAGGGGCTCCTCTACCCAGCTGTTCCTGACCTACGGAGAAGTGGGTAGAGGAAGACCAGCAACAAAGAGGGCTGTTTCTTGTTGGATAGTCTCTTGCATTCAATTCTGTTATAACAAGGCTGGTAAGCAGCCTTCTGAGGGCCTCAGGACCCACGTACCAGGTGCACTGCATCCTCTGTGGCAGCTGTAAGAGACATCCCCTTGCTGGGAGTCTGCAAAGCAGCTACCTGGAAGACTGCACACGCATTCACTAAACATTACTGTTTGGATGTACTGTCCAGATCTGATGCCAAATTTGGCAGGGCGGTCCAGCAGAGCCTCTTCCCCAAGTAGGTTCTCTACCCGCCTCCCAACTGTCCTGCTTTGTAATCTGCATAATGTTACTGATGCTAAAGGCCCCCTTGGGTGAGAAGAAAAAATTACTCACTGTAGTAATCTTCTTTCTTCCAAGGTATCCTTTAGTATCAGTAAGCTCCCACCCTGCCTCCCCTGATAACCTTGCAGAAGAGGGCTCTGCTCCTTCTTCCCCAAAATTTGCTGTGTTGACTTTTTGAACTATGTATAGAGCAAAGTTTTTCAAGTTTCTGTTTATGATTCATGCTGTTGCATGCTTTTTAATTCCTGTTGATTCATTCTACTGGGCATGTGCCCACTTATCTTACAAAAAATTCTGGTGTCTTCTCAGGCAGTCTCTTCTCAGCACACCCAAAGCTCTTTCTTGATTGGCTGATTCAAATTTCATTATCATAAGCCATACCTTCAAGGCAGTTCTACCTAGTTAGCTAGCTGCATAATGTTACTGATGCTAAAGGACACCTTGGAAGAAAGAAGATTACTATGGTGAGTATTTTTTTCTTTTTTTCCAGTACTTAACATGGGTTTCTATGCTCTCCCCTACAGCCTACATGGAATATAATTTTTATCTCAAACTTGTAGGGGACATGTCGTGTTCTAAGGTAGTGCCTTTGACAGATCTAGTGAAAAAACATTAATGGGTTCCAAAGTTATAAGGCTTTAAAATTTAATGGTTTCTCTTTGCAGTCCTTCAACTCCCATCATGGGCTGGAGGTCTTGCTCTCCAATGCCTTTACAATTATTATGTAGCCTCTCAAATACGGACAATATTTTTATGGGTTCATCACTCATATGTTGCAAAATGGAGCGATCTTAAAAAGAGAGAAGACTTGATTAATTTACACAGAATACTTCTTAGCCAATCCCTGGTACCTTTGGAACGGGTAACACATAACCTATATACTAAAAACACGTTACTGTGTTGGAGGACACTGTGGAATTCTAAACAGCTTGTTTCATATGAACAGCTACCATTCCTCCAATCATTCCAGCCCTCCAGGCTAGACCATTGGTTTCAGACCGGGCTAAGATTAGGAATCCAAATACTTTTGCATTTTTATAAAAAGGGATCCTTGTCATCTTTTGAGGACATGATGCTCCATTACGGCTCCCCCCCCCGAGATAAATTCTGATATATGCAAGCTATTAATTACCTCAGGACCTTGCCTGCACTCTTCACCCTGGGGGAGGATCCCCCCCCCGCCATTTTTGCAAATCTTTAGACTAGCCTTACAGGGCTCAGCTCCTTTACAGCATATAACTTCTTACATTCACAAGGCCTTATTTTATCTCTGTAAACATACCATAGATCCAGTGAATCTTTCCTGGGGAAAAGACCTGGGAATCAATTTGTATTCCCGATCTGGGAGAATCACATGCAGCACTTATATCTTGGCACAGCATCCTATATATGGAAAGAATTCTCCTGGAAGGTGATCCTATGGTATTTTAAACCCCCTGCGATACAAGTTAAATATAACCCCCTTAGAGGGGTATTTTGCTGGTGGGGCTGCGTGCTGCCCCAGCTGCACATGGCCATATATTTTGGGGATGCCCAGTTCTGAAGCCCTTTCTTGAGGCTCTTCAGGATGCCCTGAATACATTACTGGGTGCCCCTATCCAATTAACTGAGGAGCTCTTTATTTTTGTCTAACCTGGAAAATGGGATGAAGGATACCTTGAATAGGAAACTTATTCAGCTATGTCTCCTCACAGCTAAGAAATCAGTAGCTAGGAAGTGGCACACTCTGGAACACCCTTCAATAAAGGAATGGCAGGATCTTATGAACCAGGTATACAGAATGAAAAGACTCACAGCCCTAATTAATCATTACGTAGGGAGCTTTGCGATCCAATGGAGAAAATGAGTGCTTTATATTATGGCTCACAGACAGGATTTCATACCATAGGGGACTTTATTTGTGAAAAAATGGATAAATAGTAGGTTTTTGAGGCCACTGAAGTGGGAATTGGACATCTATTGGGGTTTAGAATTCCCTCCTTAAGTATTAGTATTTTATTTTGGATTTTTAGAGATCCAGTGTCTCAATATCCTAAGGTGTTAATAGTATAAAGCTCTAGCAATTTAGTGTCCTAACGTTTTGGTACTTTTAAAGCCTAACATCTGGATTCTGTAGCGTTCTTACTATTGAGGCACTTATCTATTGTATATCAGGCAGCAGTTCTTTAATTGATTATTCCCTCGTGTCTCTGAATCTCCCTCAACAGGAATGCAATGTACTTATTCAATAATATCCATTCCCCATATATTTATTATTGGCAGTCTTTAGATTTACAGTTGTTTACTTTTGAAATACCTAAGATATTTATTGATTTTTGATGAATCCGATGACTCTCATATTATATTAGTCCAGTGTATTCCCAGCACAGGTTCATTAATTGTTTGAAACATTGTATTGTTACTGTTGTTGTTTAAAAAACTTTTTAAATAAAGAGTATAAAAAAAAAGTGTGGTTTCTGACCTGTGCATGTGCAGTATGGTTTTTGAGATAACGTTCTGCGATGAAAGTAAAAATTTGTTGTCGCATAGGGACATTTTTGATTTTGTGCCACTCACTTGGCAGAGTACTAAACATTTCTGTGCTGTGCTAACTGTCATCTTGTTGATTTTTTCCATGAACTAACAAACTTGGAAAATACATAAAAATGCTAGATTTTGATATTTGTTTATATACATGATGACCACAAATATATTTTCTGGGCACCCAAAATCCCGGGTGCCCAACTTAGCAAGAGGAGCACTTCTCCCGGTTTCTCTATATGAGAACAGTGGGAATTTCTTGACTTCTGCAGCTGCAGCTGAACTCCTGCTGCAGGCTGTAGCATGAGCTGTGAGACGCCATTTCCCTGATGTTTGGTGGTGCCCCCCCCATACTCTATTGCCATCCTTGGCAATTTTTGATGTTGTCTGCTGTCTAGTGGCACCCCCCCACCCTTCTGATCACTGTCTCCTTAATATTATAAACTTTTCCTGGTGTCTAGTGGTACCCCACACCCAATGATCACTGTCCCCTATTAATATATTTCCCTGGTGACTAGTGGCACCCCCCCACCCACTGAACGTTGTCCCTGTAAATAAATAAATATATTTCCAGGTGTCTAGTGGCTCCCCCCACCTGTATATCACTATTCCCAATTTTCCTGGTGTCTAGTGGCACCCCCCCACCTGCTGATCACCACCCCAATAATCATATTATATATTCCTGGGAGTCTAGTGACACCTCCACCCACTGATCACCAGTCCCAATTTCCCTGGTGTCTAGTGGCATCCCCACCTACTGATCACCACCCCCATTAACAAATTATATATTCTCTGGTGTCTAGTGGCACCCCCACCCTCCCATTTCTGGCACAACCTAAAATGAAGAAAACAATCCCAAAATGTTTTTTTTTCAAACCTGTAAAAACAAGAACATGGTCCCTCCCTGAGCACCACCACCTCCACCTCCCACTTAGCACCCACCACCCCACACCACCAGTACACCCTCACACAGCCTCATTCACTTGAACAGGTCCCAGGTTTAAGACCCACTCTCCAACTGAAGACACGTCTTGCTGCCGGAACCAGCGACTGCAATATGAGAAAGTAAGGTAAATGTGGTTTAATGTATTTCAAAGGGAGTTTCAACTTTTTTGCATAACTTGGCTGTTTTTTTAAATGCCAAAAAACCTCTATGCGCAAGCACTGAAGCAATAGTTATCCCAAAGGGCATTGGCCGGGAAGCCAAGTTTCAAAGGAATACAAAATCACACATGCCCTCATAATGCAAAGCATCATGGGCTGCATATGCATATCACCACAGAATATTATGCTGGTTCAACTTTAAGCAAAAATGTATGGTGCCGAAAGGCCTCTCACACAGTTTACAAACGGTGCCATCAGAAGACATAGACGTAGACGTAGACATAGACATAGACATAGACATGTGTTTCATCCTACCAGGACTCATCAGTATGCCTCGTCTGTTTGACACCCCAGTGGAATGAACCAGCTACCCTAAGATGGTCTGTCTGGGTTATGTTGTGGTGAACCCAATTAAAACAAAAAACAAGTTAAAAGACAAAAAACCTCTATGCGCAAGCACTGAGGCAATGGTTACCCCAAAGGGCATTGGCCGGGAAGGCAAGTTTCAAAGAAATACAAAATCACACATGCCCCCATAATGCAAAGCATCCTGTGCTGCATATGCAGATCACCACAGAATATTATGCTGGTTCAACTTTAAGCAGAAATACATGGTGCCGAAAGGCCTCACACAGTTTGCAAAGGGGTGCCAACAGAAGACATAGATACATGTTTTGTCCTACCAGGACTCATCAGTATGCCTCATCTGTTTGACCCCCCCCCCAGTGGAATGAACCAGCTACCCTAAGATGGTCTGTCTGTGTTATGTTGTGGTGAACTCAATTAAAACAAAAAACATGTCAAAAGACAAAAAAACCTCTATGTTTTTTTAAATGTTGACCCCAAATTTTCAGCATGGCATTTTGGGGACCCCACCTCATGAACAATATGACTGTCATTACATAACTCCTGCCCGAGAGGTGATTTTGCAATCGCTTGCTGAATTCACCTTTTGGGTGGGATTTGAAAAATTGTCCTGCCCTTGTTCATGGGGTGGGGTCATAAGAAGGCTATGTTGAAAATTTGGGGTCAAAATAGCAAAGTTATGACCATTCATTATAATTTCAAAACACACGCTTGTAACTTTGGAAATTTTAAATATTTTGAGCCCAGATGTTCAACATAGCCTTCATATTACCCCACCTCATGTATGTCAGAGCTGTCATTTTTCAAATCCTGGCCAAAATTTGTTTTTATACCTGTGGTATGGAATGGCATTGTAGTTGTGCAGTATTATGTTTGGCGGGGATTTTAAAATTTTCTGTTCCGGGTACATGAGGTGGGGTAATAATATGGCTATGCCAACAGTTTGGTCATTGTCCTATAAATGGAAGTGCAAGGCCCAGAGGGCCCTGTACTTCCATAGCTACATACATATACACATCTATGGAAGGGTGGGAATGCAGGGCATGGAGGGCCATACGCACGCACAGGCAAATAAGGATACAATTATACTATCTCAAAAAGTAAGGAAATAAATTGCAAAAAATGTTTTTAATGCTGTAGTTAGGGTTAAAGCTACAAAAGTAGGTATATATAGTGTTAGGATTTTCAGCCCTAAGACCCCAATCCCACCCTGCACATATCAACAGGCATTGAGGGTGTGCCTTGGGGGTGGTTAGCCCTAATGCTTACCCCATTCTCCTGTACTGTATCCATCTCAGCTTATTTACTTATGGAATGGGGTGAGCATTAGGGCTGACAACTCCAAGGCACACCCCAAACACCTGTTGGTGTGTGCGGGGTAAGGGGGGGGTTGGTTTGGAAACCCTAACAACACATTTCCCTGCTTTTGTCACTTTAACCCAACTAGAGCATTAATGAAGTTTTTTGCAATTTGTATAAACAATATATATGTGTATATATATATATATGTATATATATATATATACACATACACTTATCTATCTATTATATATATATATATATATATATATATATATATATATATATATATATATATATAGTAGAGCATGGTTGAACCCCCATAGTTAGGGTCCAACAGTCACATCTACGCTAAACTCAACATTTTGTATTTTAATAACTTTGCAACCATTCAACCAATTTGCATGAAAATTTGCATGCTTCATCAGGGACCAAAGATCTCTTGATGTGGCATGTTTTGTTCTGGTTGGATGTGTGGATGCGGAGATGTGGAGTGTCCAAAAACTTGAAAATGAACATGTTTTGTCAAGTTGTCACAATGTTGCTCAGAAATGGTGTGGAGTTGTGGTCTGAAATTTTCAGGGTAAACAATAAAGATTTGGTAAAAAAAAATAATCCATTCAAAAGTTATTAAATTTTAAATTTTCCCATTATTTTCAATGGGAGCAGTTAGATGTCCCGTGCGAAAAAAGATCCTTTATCGGAAATGGGTAATCTTTTGCAGCACATGGGCAATCCTTTATTGCAAATGGAAAATCCTGTTTTGTGTGGCTGCCATTTTGTCTGACAGTTAGCAAGGGAAACAAAATGTAATAATTCAAACAAATGATGGCTTCATTTGAAACCGACGCAGGTAGCTTGCTTATCGGGACACCCCCAAGTTGGATTCTGCACTTAACTTGTGGCAAATGGCTTTCAATGTTGTTTTTTTTTACATAGATTTTTTTTGTGACTCGTAATATGAAAAAAGATTCTTTTTCGTACCATGAGTAATATGAAAAAAGATCCTTTTTCATGATCCAAAAATCATTTCCCTGGTATCGAATGGCACCCCCACCCTCCGAACGTCATCCCCTTTTTGTGTTGTATTTTCCCTGGTGTCTAGTGGCACCCCCCCACTCTCTAATTGCTGTACCCCTTTACAGTATTTTCTTTCCCTGGTGTCTAGTGGCACCCCCACCCACTGATGTGTTTCCCAGCCTGTAAAATAGAAAACTGTCCTCTGTGTTTTTTCCCCCTGAAATAAAGAAGATCCCTCACTGATCAGACACCCCCGACCCCCGACCCCCAACTCCCACTCAGCACCCACCTCCCCACACCCCCAGTACACCCGCACACACCCTGACTCACCTGAACAGGTCCCAGGTTCATGATCCACTCTCCGATCAAAGACACATCTTGCTGCCGGAACTGGTGACTGTAGTATGAGAAACTACGGTAAATGCGGTTCAATGTATTTCAATGGAAGTTTCAACTTTTATGCATAACTCAGTCATTTTTTCAAATTTTGACACCAAATTTTCAACACGGCCCTTTGGGCACCCTACCTCATGAACAATATTACTGTTATTATGCAACTTCTGCCCAAAATATAATTTTGTGGTTGGTTGGCAAAATCACCTTTCAGGTGGGATTTGACAAGTTTTCCAGACCTTGTTTGTGAGGTGGGGTCATAAGAAGGCTATACTGAAAATTTGGGGTGAAAAGTATTAAAAATAGCAAAGTTATGCCCATTCATTGCAATTTTGTTATGCACTCTTGTACAATTTGAAATGTTAAATATTTTGACCCCCAGTTTTCAACATAGCCTTCTTATTACCCCACCTCATGTACATCACAACCGTCATTTTTCAAATCCTGACCAAAATGTGTTTTTGCATGGCATTGCAGTTGCGTGGAATTACATTTTGGTGGGGATTCAAAAATCTTCTGCATCGGGTACATGAGGTGGGGTAATAAGATAGTCATGCTGGCAATGTGGTAACTGTTATCCTATAAATGGAAGCGCATGGCCCTTCCACACCTACATACATATACACATCTATGGAGGGATGGGAGCGCAGGGCCCAAAGGGCCCTGTGCTTTCACATGCAAATAAGGATATGATTACTCAATTTCAAAAACTATAGATGAGTGGGAGTGCAGGGCCCCGAGGTCCCTGTGCTCCCACAAGCAAATAAGGCTACGATTACACTATCTCAAAAAGTAAGAAAATTCTTGTCAAAAAACTTCATTAATGTATCAGTTAGTGTTCCAGTGACAAATGTTTGCAACTGTGCTGTTACGGTTTTTAACCCTAACACCCCAACCTCACTGTGCAGGCAGCAACAGGTGTGGGGGGTGCCTTGGGGTTGTCAACCCTAATTCTCATCCCATTCTCCTATACTGTAACCATCTCAGCTTACTTACACATGGAATGGGGTGAGCTTCAGGGTTGATGACACCAAGGCACACACCCCTGTTGCTGCCTGCATGGTGGGGGTGTGGTGTTAAGGTTGGAAACCCTAATAGCACATTTCCAAATGTTTGTCACTGAAACCCTAACTGATGCATTAACAAAGTTTTTTTGCCAAGAAAATCATTGCAGTCGGATGTGTGAATTCCGAGATCAGGATAGTGCGTTTTTAGGTAAAAATCTAGTTTTTTTTGCTGTTTTCTGTTGTAACCTACAGCCCACACAGTTTGGAATTTTGGTTTTAAATGTTTAGGGTAGAAAGGGCTTGCCCAAGAATAATGCCTTTCATTGGTTTTGTGAAAAAATGGTTCCACGTCATAATAGCGATCGCAAAACAGCAACCGCTATTATGGCGAGTACGGGGGTGAGTGTATATCACTGAAAAACAAATCGATGATATACACATACCGGTAACCAAACATCCAGCAACTAGATTAACTGGTTATGTGGGGTGCTGTGCCCCTCCCCACTCCTCTGTGAGGGGCTTTGCCCCCGGACCCTCCTGCTTAAAGATTACTAACTCCACAAGGGGGCATGTCGGGAAGGGGGTGACACTCAGGACTTCAAATAAAAAAAAACAGCAGTGTCAGCCAGCAGCAAACCCCCCCGTCCTCATCCCTGAACCCAGTACCTGCTGCACTGGGGATAGCCACCCTCACTGCCACACCACATGGCTAGCTTGGATGCAGCAGGCTCACTGCCCCCTCAGAAACCCTCTTCCCTATCCCTCCCCCCTTCCGCCTCGCTATTCTCCCCTTCCAGTCACCCTCCCTACGATTACCTTCCCATATGGTTGCTACCCTTGCAGGATAGCCCATGAGGATAGCACTCTTTTATGAGTCGCCATTTTGACAGTTGCTCATATTCAGTCGCTATCCTCACGTGATATCAGAAAAATGTTAATCCGTTGTCATGTTATAAGAATTTGATATTTAGATTCTGAGCATGCTCAATATGGTCTTTTTTTTTTCTTTTTCATACAGATTGTTATCCTCCTCGGGAGCCCTGGCAGGGGCTGTGGTCCTCCGAGCGGAGGAGCTCACGTCTCCAGTCCTTTCATGTCTCCGCTCCTGCCATCCCAGAAATTCCCCTGTGGATTGCCCCCTGCAGTGGAGCCAGGAGGGAAACATAGAAACATAGACTTTGATGGCAGATAAGGACCACTTGGCCCACCCAGTCTGCCCATTTCCCTACCTATTGGATAAGCTGCAGATTCTAGTTAACCAACAGCCTACTTCCTGCAACCCCCCACTATAATTGCCTTATGTCTGTCCCATGCATGTCTGAATTCCCCCACAGCTTTAGACCCCGCAACCTCTCCAGGAAGGCGGTTCTACGCGTCCACCACTCTCTCCGTGAAAGAAAATGTCCTCACATTACCCCTGAGCTGTCCCACCTCTATCTTTAAATTGTGCCCCCTTGTTCTTACACATCTCTTTTTCTGAAAGATGCTACCCTCCTAGACTTTGTTGATTCCCTTGAGGTACTTAAAAGTTTCTATCATGTACCCCCATCTCTCCTTTCATCAAGGGTATACATATTAAGCTCTCTCAGTCTCTCTTCATATGGTTTCTGATGTAGACCCTGCACCATTTTAGTTGCCCTCTTCTGGACTGCTTCCATCCTGTCTATGTCCTTGCATAGGTGAGGTCTCCAAAACTGCACGTAGTACTCCAGATGGGGTCTCACCAACTGTCTGTACAGAGGGATAACCACTTCCCTTTTTCTGCTTGTGAAGCCCCTCCCTATGCATCCCAGTATCCCCCGGCTCTCCTTACTGACTTCTCACATTGCTTACCCAGCTTTAGGTCATCTGACATGACTACCCCCAGGTCCCTTTCCATTATTGTTGTTGTTAGTACCTCCCCTACTATTGTGTACTCTTATCCTGGATTTTTTTTTCCCAGGTGCATTACTTTGCACTTCTTTGCATTGAATCTAAGTTGCCATATGTCTGACCATTCCTCCAACCTTGCCAAGTCCCTTCTCATCTTTTCTACCCCCCTTGTGTATCAACTCTGTTTCAGATCTTTGTGTCATCTGCAAAGAGGCATACCTTTCCTTCCAGACCCTCTGCAATGTCACCTATAAAGATGTTAAAGAGGACTGGACCCAGTACTGAGCCCTGAGGTACTCCACTAGTAACCTCCCTTTCTTCGGAATGTGTTCCATTCACTATTACTTTCTGTGTCCTGTTGTGCAGCCAGTTTGCTACCCAGGCTACCACCCTGGGACTCACTCCCAGGCTGGCTAACTTGGTTATTAATCTTTGTGCGGACTGTGTCAAATGCCTTGCTAAAGTCTAGGTAGGCCATATCCATAGCCCCTCCCTGGTCTATTACTTTGGTCACCCAGTCAAAGAAATTGATTAGATTCATCTGACATGACCTTCCTGCTGTGAATCCATGCTGCTTTGGGTCCTGTGCCCCGCTGGCCTCTAGGTACTCAACAGTTCTTTCTTTCAGAAGTGATTCCATCATTTTCCCCACCACTGAGGTCAAACTTACAGGTCTGCAGTTTCCTGCTTCTGCCTTGCTCCCACTTTTGTGAAGGGGAATCACATCTGCCCTCCTACAGTCCTCAGGTACCACCCCATTCTCCCATGATTTGTTAAAAAGTGTGGTCAGTGGTGTCACTAGGCTGTCCCCTCCCCAGAGACCAGGATGACCTTCAGAGACGTGGGCCATCATGGAACCTGCCAAGTTCCTAGTTTCCATTTCCTCCCCTTCCCCTCCCCTATCGATGTAAAGACATTGGTACATGCCTCTCTGCCTGTATTGCCCTCCAGCCACCACCAGAGGGCATTCAGTGAGTGGGACAACAAGTCACCCTCCCCCCTTAGAGAGGAGAGCAGTCCTCTGGATGCTCAATCTTCTCTCCCCCCTGCCAACCCCCAGCGGCCCAGGCTCATTCCCGAACCCGGGTTGCCACCGTGGCATGAGGTGTAGCAACCAGTGCCTCAACCTCCAGCGCTATTGGGCCAACCTTCAGTAGGGTCTTTTGGATAGATGCTTGATACCCTACTGAGCATGCTCAGAAATGAAAAGAAATTAAATAAATTAAATTTAACCAGAATTAACCTGGGAGGTGGTCAGCGGCTACTGGTATAAGCACACCAAAAATAAATGTTCATTTTGCTAATTATATCAAGATGTCTGACATATTTGTTTGTTTGTTTATGTTATTTTAGTCTTTGGTAACTGGGTAAGGCCCACTAGGCACAAGTGCCTGTTTTCAGGGGCGACCTGGGAGCACTGGGCGGTTAAGTGACATACTCAGAGTCACACAGTATGCAAGTGGAGGTTGTGAGAATCAAACTCAGGTCTGGTCTGCTGGATGTATCAAGCTCATTCACACCTCGTTCCTCTAACCTCTAGGCTATACTGCCAGCCCACATAAGTTTGGTAACTGGGAGAGGCACACTGAGCCAGGGCTCATTTCCAGGTGTGACTCTGGGGAAGGGTAAATTGGAATAAAACAGCAGCAGTTACAATGAAATGAATCAGCATCTACAGTTATAAAGTGCAGGTATAGTGTTGGCATAAAATAAATAAATACATACGTACTTACGTACATACATACACACATAGAGAAATAAATACAGAGAGTTATAATGGAGCATTACTATAAATAGTGTCAAATAAGGATTTCCAAGAAGGCGTATCATAACAGACTGCAAATATCGAGTATGTGCAATCTGTGTAAGAAATCTGTCTGCGACATCAGGAAGGTAACGTGCAGTTTAACGTTTACTTCATTACAGTGCTTTGTGTGCTGCTCACAACTGGGAAAAAGAGGTTGTATTTGTAGGAATAACATTCAGACATGCACTGTAAGTTATCTTCCTGATTTCTCCAAACTGTGATCACAGTAATTTTATATTTAGTACTATTTCAGTCAATGTTTGTATTTCCATTCATAGCATGTGGATGCAGGTTCATTAGTTTCAGTTTTAGTGACTGTCATGGTGGTTAGGCTGTTGAGATTCAGATAATAAAAACAAAATTGTGTTTTATGCTTTTGCAAATTATGAATGGGTCAGGATTAATAGCTTACTGTGCTTCTTAATTACTATATGTCTCAGCAGGTCGAGGTGTGCATCATTACCGATATGGTGCAGAAGCAAATGGTTTGATATATTTTATTGGATCCAATGTTGGCCCAATAAAAGGTCTCAAACCATTTACTTCTAGATCTGTTCTTACAAGGATCAATAAGGCAACTAATCTATTTCTGTATACCTATGTGGTATGAATTCTAAACTAAAACAAGCATTGTCAATGGCAATTTGTCAATGCTGAATGTTGTTTGTCGTGTTCATTGGTGTCATGGGGGGAAGGGATGTTCGACAATTGCTTCAGTGAAGTTGTTTGTGAGGTGGGGTCCCAAAAAACGTATGTTGAAAATTTGGGGCAAAAATATTTAAAAATGGCCAAGTTATGCCACTAAGTTGAAAACCCTATTGAAATACATTGATGCCGAAAACCCCACTGAAATACATTGAAGCGCTTACCTCAGTTCGTGTTTGGGCTTTGATGAGCTAAGACGTGCCTGCAGTCCAAGGTAGATTATGGTGACGGACCTCCAGTGGGTAAGTATGGGGTATGGGGGTGTGGGGTGGTGAGTGGTGGGTCCTGAGTGGGAGGGTAGGGAGTTTGGTAAGGATGGAACAGACAATGATAGACGGTTTTCTTTTTTACAGGGGAAAAAAATGACGAGGGACAGTTTTCTTTTTTCAGTGAGTTTGCTGAATATATGAGGACACTGGGAGATTGGGCAACCCCAGTGTCTGTATACTGTTTGGGGGGAAGTTACACTGTGGACAACAATGATCTGACAGAGGACACTGGTGGATTGGGCACCCGCAGTGTCTGCATACTGTTTGGGGGGTTACACAGCGCACAACAATGGACGGACAGATGAGGACACCAGCGGATTTGGCACCCACAGTGTCTGTATACCATTTAGGGGAAGAGGGTTACACAGTGGACAATGATGGACGGTTTTCTTATTTTTTTTTAGGATAAAAACAAGCATTTGTCAATGCTGAATGTTTGATGTAATGAAAGATGTCCAACTCTGCACCTTGTTTATGCCCTTGAGGTACTTGAACATATCTATCATGTTCCTTCACTCCCTTCCTTCCTCCAATAAGTACATATTGAGGTCCTGTTAATCTCTCCTAATATGTTCTATGTTGCAAGCCATGTACCATCTTGGTTGCCTTTCTGTGGACTGCCTCCACCCTGTCAATGTCCTTGCACATTTGCGGCCTCTAGGATTGCACACAGTACTGTAGGTGAGGCCTCACTAGTGCATTATACAATGGCATCACCACCTCATGCCTTCTGCTAGTGATACCTCTGCCTATGCACGCCAGCATGCCACTGGCCATCCTTGCAACATTTGTGCTCTGCTTGGACACCTTTAGGTCATCAGCACTGATAACTCATGAGTCCCTTTCTTCCTTGGTGATCATCAGTGCCTCCACCCCATCCTGTAACTTTCCACAGGTTTCCCTCTTCTCAGGTGCATTATTTGGGCTTCTTTGCATTGAACCTCAGTTGCCACTCCTCAGACCCTTTTTCAAGCCTCTCCAAGTCCCTGCTCATTTTCTCCACCCCTTCTGGAGTATTCACTCTGTTACAGATGTTGGTGTCACCTGCAAACAGGCAGACCAACCTTTCCTTCTAGCCCTTGCTCAATGTCTGTAATGAAGGTTCCATGTGATAAAGTTGATCGTGGAAAAGCGATTGCCATTTGGGCGAGTGTACATCGCCGAAAATCAGTTTTGGTGATGTACACTCATGGCGCATAGCAAAAGGGTGCCGCAGACTTAGATTTTTCTTTTTATGTGGGGGCTGCACCCTCTATATCCCCCCATCCCCCACTAAAGGATTCTCAACTCCAGGGGGGTGCAAAAAAAATGTAACTCCTGGACTGGCGCAAAAAAGGCACAGCATCAGCTCTGTCCTTTGAAATGTTTGCCGAGATGAGCCCTCTCAGCAAATCAGTTTCATCTGGACACTGCCTGCTGATTTGCTTGCCACAGACTGGGCCCTGCAGCACCACTGGCCATTGGGCTAGCACCCCTCACACCTCTCTTTAGCAACTCTCATATCAACATGTTCGTCTGCACTTGCACGCATGATGAACATAAAAAGGGGGGTTAAAGGGGATTAAAACTTGCGGTACTGTTAGTAGTTGCCATATATACTATTCTTCCAAGCTGCAAGCACATACGCCCCCTGAAATCAAAGCAGTTCTCTTTTAAGTGGACCAGGGTGCCCACTCCTGGTACCGTTTCTTTCTCCCCCCCTCCACCTAGGTTCCAGCATTTGGCCAATAAATGCTACATGTCATGTTTATGAAAGCAGTCATAAAATGACTAGTTTGAAAATTTGGGCTCAAAATTAAATTAAAAAAAGAGTGAATCTGTGAAAAGTGAATGTGGGAAGAGTGAATGTGCCATGCCCTGCACTTCTATAGGTGGATGGAGTCTTCCCATAGCACATGGCCCAAATGGCTCTGCACATCTACATCTGTTCATGGAGGTCCCCAAGGATACGATTCCACTGTCTCAAAAAGAAGGACATTCTTTACTAAAAACTTCATTAATGCACCAGTTAGGGTAACTTGGTGCCACAAAAGAAGGAGAAATGTGGTGTTATTAGGGTTTCCAACCCTAACCCACTCCCCAGCAGCAAAAGAAAAAAATACCAGGGTTTTGGGTCTCTGGAATCTTGGTTTATCAGTGGTGGCATCTTTTTTGGGGTTATCAAACCTAATACCCAGTTCCCAGATCAAACAATGTCTCACATGATATGAGGAAAGCTATAACAAACTGTGTTGGTATCATGTGGCAAGACATACTTCTCTACCTTTGAACAGTGTATCACTATGAGGCACTGGCTTGGAGCTGTACCTTGTACTTTGGACTGGAGGCTATGGGTTGCAGGGGTGAGCATTACGGTTGACAACTTCAAGGAAGATGCCACCACTGATTCATCAAGACTCTGGAGACCCAAAACCTTAATGTTTTTTCCTTTTTCTGTTTTTGGGAGGGTGGGGGTGATGGGAAGTTAGGGTTAGAAACTCTAACACCACATTTCCCTGCTTTTGTGGCATTAAGGCACCCTAACTGGTGCATTAAATGAAGGTTTTTTTTGCAAAAATATAGTCAACGCATCATTGCCAGGTCCTCTGCCCCCCCTTCCCCTGCCCATTGGCACTGCTTCCCTCAATACTGGTCGTATTGCACCCTACTATACTGCCCAGCACTAGCTTCTTCCCACAGGACTCAAAACACATGAAAGTATTCCTTATTCATTTTAATAATGCTGAACAAGTTAAAATGTAAAATACACAGGCCACTCACTGAGAAGTTTTTATTTTATTTTAGCATACATAGATCCATACATAGAATGAGATAGCAAATAAGGGCTGCTGAGCCCATGCAGTCTGCCAAACTGAGTTTTTTTTTATTATTATTACTATAATACCCTCTACCCTACCCTCATGATTCCCTTGTGCCTATTCTAGGCATTTTTGAATTCATTTACTGTTTTTGTCCCCATCTTGTATTACTAACATACTATTTGCCAGCAGATTAGGCCTTACGGTCTATCGAGTCTGCTTGAACCTAGATCCTTAGTTGGGTATTACCTTTGAGCTTAGAACTCTTTTACAAAGGTTTTACAAAGGTTCCATGTCACACCTTTGGAAGGCTATTCCAGGTATCCACCACCCTTTCTGTGAAAAATGCTTCCTCACATCCCTCCTGATTTTACCTGCCTCCAGCATCTTATTATGCATCCTTGTTTAGAGCATCTTTTCCTCTGAAAGATACTCTTCTGCTGTACCTTATTAACCCTTGCAAGGTATTTAAAAGTTTCTATCATATCTCCCCCTTCCTTCTCCTCTCCTCCAGAGTTTACATCTTTAGCTCCTTAAGTTGTTTCTTGTAGGGCTTTGATGTAGATCTTGCACCATTTTGGTAGCTCTCCTCTGGACCACTTCCACTCCGTTTATGTCTTTTCTGAGATGTGGTCTCCAAAACTATACACAGTACTCAAGGTGGGGTCTCACAAGCGATTTATATTGGGTGCAGAATCACCTCTCTCTTACTGCTGGAGATACCCCTACCTATGCACCCCAGCATCCCACTAGCTTTCCCGATTGCTTTATCACACTGCCTGGCTACCTCTTTTAGGTCATCTGATATGGTCACTCCTAGGTTTCTTTCCTGCTGGCCTTCTTTGTCAGTATCACTCTGCCCATCAAGTACTCTGTTTCTATGGCCTAGATGCATTATTTAGCACTTTTTCACATTAAAATCCAGCTGCCATACCCTTGACCACTCTTTCAGTCTATTTAGATCCCTACACATTCTATATACTCTGACTGGTGCGTCCACTCTGTTATAGATCTTGGTGTCATCTGCAAAGAGGCAGACCTTCCCTTCTAGTTATTCTGCTATGTCACTTATAAAGGTATTGAAGAGGACTGGCCCCAACACTGATCCCTGAGAAACACCACTGGTCACCCTCCCTCCCTCCCTTCCTTTGAGCACACTCCATTCACCTCTACCCTCAGTGTTCTATCCGCTAACCAGTTTCTTATCTAGGTTACCACCTTATTATCTACTCCCAAGTTACCCAACTTATCCACCAGTCTCATGTGTAGATCGGTGTTGAAAGCCTTGCTAAAATCCAGGTAAGCCACCTTCTACTGTACATCCCTGATCTAGCTCCTTAGTCACCTAGTCAAAGAAATCTATTAGATTTAACATGAGCTTTCCCCCTGTGAAATCATTCTACTTTGGGTCCTGTAGTCCATTAGATACAAGATATTCCACAGTTCTTTCCTTCAGTAGTATTTCTACCAACTTACAGACCAATGATGTCAGGCTGACAGGCCTATAATTATTCACCTCTTCATTGCTGCCACTTTTATGAAGTGGGACTATATTTGCCCTTCTCCAGTCCTCTGGGACCACACCAGTCTTCAGTCATCTGTTAAAAAGATATGTCAAAGGCACAGCAGTACCTCATTAAGTTTCCTCAGTGTCCTTAGATGTACCCTGTCTGGCCCCATAACTTTGTTTACTTGTTTCAGATTGTCAAGTGCGTTCTGGACTTTCCCCACTGAAAAAGGACTATGTCTTTTTCTCTCACCTCTAAGCTTCTGGTGCCTCATTGTGGTCCCTCCCATTCCTCTTCTACTGTGAAAACTAAACAGAAGTATTTGCTCTAGATGTTTGCCTTTTCTTGACCCTCCTCTGTGCAAACTCCCCCCAATGTCTTCCATTTTTCACTAACATACCTAAAAAATGTCTTTTCTCCTTTTGATACTCCCTGAGCTATTATTTCCAAAGTTTTTGCTTTTGCTCTCCTTACTGCTTTGCTAGTCTCTCTCTGTTTTACCATGATACACATCCTATCCTCATTTTTCTGGGTTACCTTGTACCTTCTGAATGCTAGTTTATCTTTTCTGCTTCGTCTTTTGAGAACCGTAAGAGTCTTCTCTTTCACTTACTTTAGCTTGCTTGCTTAACACAAAGGTTTGTTACCTTCACCATGCCTTCTTTTAGTCTGGCCTACATTTATTCCACTTCCCCAAGGTCTTCACCCTGTGTCAGTTCATTCATGAGGCATTCACGCATCTTAGTAAAATCAGCCCTTCTGAAGTCCAGGACCCTTTTCTTTGTATGGTTTGATTCTGCAGTTGTTCTAATGTTGAACCACGCTGTATGATGATCACTGGTCTCCGGATGGCTTCCCACCCTGATGTCTGCAACACTGTCCCAGTTAGTAAGCACCAGAACCCACGGTAGAATGATTTCATGGAGGGAAAGCTCATGTTAAATCTGATAGATTTCTTTGACTAGGTGACTAAGAAGCTAGATCAGGGAGATACAGTAGAAGATGGCTTACCTGGGTTCTGCAAGAACTCCTAAAACTGAAGGTGGACAAAGCAATGGGTCCTGATGGAATTCACCCCAGAATTCTAAAAGAATTTGGGGAGGAACTAATGAAATCACTAGCTACTCTTTTTAATAAATCATGGGAGGATGGTGTGGTACCCAAGGACTGGAGGAAGGCGGATGTGATTCCCCTTCACAAAAGTGGGTCCAAGACAGAGGCAGAAAACTACAGACCTGTCAGTCTGACCTCTGTGGTAGGGAAAAGTGATGGAGTCACTTCTGAAGGAAAGAATAGTCGAGTACCTAGAGGCCAGTGGAGCACAGGACCCGAGGCAGCATGGGTTCACAGCAGGAAGGTCATGTCAGACGAACCTAATAGATTTCTTTGACTGGGTGACCAAAGTAGTAGACCAGGGAGGGGCTGTGGACATGGCCTACCTAGACTTTCGCAAGTCATTTGACACAGTCCCACACAAAAGATTAATAGTCAAATTAACCAGCCTGGGAGTGGGACCCAGGGTGGTAGCCTGGGTAAAACATTGACTGGACAACAGCACACAGAAGGTAATTGTAAATGGAGTCCACTCTGAAGAAAGGGGGGTTACTAGTGGGGTACCACAGGGTTCAGTATTGGGTCCAGTCCTTTTTAATGTCTTCATCAGTGACATTGCAGAGGGACTGGAAGGAAAAGTATGCCTTTTTGCAGATGACACAAAGATCTGCAACAGGGTTGATACACAAGGAGGCGTGGAAAGGATGAAAAGGGACTTGGCAAGGTTGGAGGAATGGTCAGAAGTATGGCAGCTAGGATTCAATGCAAAGAAGTGCAAAATAATGCACTCAGGGAAACAAGCACCCAGGGAAGAATACACAATGGGTGGGAGGTAGTAACAACAACAAAAGGAAAGGGACCTGGGGTAATCATATCAGATGACCTTAAGGTTAGCAAGCAATGTGAGAAGGCAGTAGGGAGGGCTGGGGGTATACTGGGATGTATAGGAGAGGCATCATCAGCAGAAAACAGGAAGTTGTTATCCCTCTGTACAGACAGTTGGTGAGATCCCATCTGGAGTACTGTGTCCAGTTCTGGAGACCCCATCTCCGCAAGGACATAGACAGGATAGAGGCAGTCCAGAGGAGGGCAACTAAAATGGTGTAGGGTCTGCAAGAGAAGCCGTATGAGGAGAGACTAAAGGAGCTTAATATGTATACCCTTGAGGAAAGAAGGGAGAGGGGGGACATGATAGAAACTTTTAAGTACCTCAGTGGAATCAACAAAGTCCAAGAGGGTAGCATCTTTCAGAAAAAGAGACTTGCAAGAACAAGGGGACACAATTTAAAGATAGAAGGAGGGCGGTTCAGGGGCAGTGTGAGAAAGTATTATTTCACAGAGAGGGTAGTGGATGGATGGAACAGCCTTCCTGAGGAGGTTGTGGGGTCTAAAACTGTGGGAGAATTCAAGAATGCATGGGACAGACATAAGGCAATTCTTGTGGGGGGTAGGAAGAAATAGGCTGTTGGTTAACTAGGATCTGTGGCCTATCCTGTAGGTAGGGAAATGGGCAGACTAGATGGGCCTAGCGGTCCTTATCTGCCGTCAAAGTCTATGTTTCTATGTTTCTATGTTTCTATGTCCAGTACTGCCCCATCATGAGTGGGCTCCCTGACTAGTTGCCTAAGGAAAGCACCCTGTCGGGAGTCCAGGATGTCTCTGCTTCTAACTGATACTGCAGCAGGGAGGCTCCAGTCCCATCTGGTGGACTGAAGTCCCCTAACAGTAGCACCTCCCTCTTTTCTACCACTTTTCCAATTTCTTTTAGCATTACCCAACCCAAGTGATCCTCCTGTGCTGGAGTCCTGTGGATCATATCTGTCCAAATATTGACTAATTTTTCTGACTCAGGGGTATGCCACAGCCTCTCAACCCCTCCCTGAGGTCTCTGTATTTCTTTTGCTTTTATTCTGCCCTTCACATAAAGCAACACTCGTCCTCTTTTCCTTCTCACCCTGTTCCTTCTGAATAAATTGTACCCTGATATTACAATGGCCCGATCCTGCTTTTTGGTGCACCATGACTCGATAACAGTCACGATATGCAGGTCAGCCTCCACCATGAAGGCCTCCAGCTCTGGGATCTTATTTCCCAGACTCCTAGTATTAGCACACATGGCCTTCCATATTTTGATTTCTTCTAGTTTGCCACTTCCCCCTTCTGTCTTTTGTCCTGCTTTACTTCCTCTTTTCATCTGTCTGCTTAGTTCCCCACTTCATCCTTTTCTAACCCCCTACTTATTTAATTTGCTTTATCCAATGTGGGACTATCATTGTCCAGAATATCTGTAAACTCCATCTCTGCCTTTGAGGGCTTTCTGCTTCCTTTCTTCCACCCCAGCTAGTTTAAGTATTCATCAAAAAACATTTAAACCTTACACTTAGAAGTTCTGTCCCCCCTCCAGATAGATGCAGGCCATCTCCTCTGTATAGGCTCATATTCTCCCAGGTGGACCCCAAGTCCCCAATGTAACCATATCCCTCCTCGCCACACCAGGCCTTCAACCATCAGTTGGAAGCCTCGGTGCTGAGCTTCTTCCCCCTATCATAGACAGGCAGCACTTCTGCAAAAGATACAGAGCATGCTGCCTGTTTAAGACTTTTTCCTAGCTCTCTAAACTCTAAGCAAACTTTAAGGAAAGACAAAAGGATCAAGGTGAGCTTAGAGCGGGTCATCCTCCTTGATCCTAGCGACCTCCAGGAGTGAAGAGAATGGCTGGAAACCTCCTGGAGTGAGAAGGATGGCCGGAGACCTCCAGGAGTAAGGAGGATGGCTGGAGACCTCCAGGAGTGAGGAGGATGGCCCACTCTTAGCTCACCTTGTTAAAGCTCACAAAAGCACAACAAAAAACACAGGACACAGGCATGAGATCAAATCTGGTAAAAAGAAACTTTCCTAAATAAGAAGCAAAGGAAAAAATATATTAATGAACACAGGAACCACCATGTATTCTGAAGAAGTGGTGTACCTAGGCCGCAAAACATCAATGGCGATGCTTGGTGGAAATAAACAGATGAGAATCTAATTGATCCAGGAGTTGATCCTTTTGTGTTTGCTAAAATTGTTATTGATCTATGAAAGATTCTCCAACATTCTAGACATATATCGGCATACAAGAGCATCCTGAGATTTTCTGTTCATTAAAGTTTTGTTTTTTTTAACCACACATGCCTTTCTCTGAGAAACATTTTCTTTTAAACATGTCACCCACTCATATCTGCACTGCTGTCTGAAGTACTCCAAGGAAATCAGCTTCCTCTCATGTGCTGCTCCATTTCCAGTGATCCCTGATTCTCCCCCAGATACTCTGTCTCCTCATAAATGTCGATCTTTTTTTTTAAATCAAATCTGCCTCCAGAAAAGTAGAACAGCTCTCGTGGCCACTTTCTGTTTCCCGTACCATTCAACTCCGGCCCTGCTGCAGCCCCATCGCTCGGTCACAATTGAACTGTCACTCCCTCCTCCTCACTTCCTGAATGCACTAATAAATTTGAAAAATATACATTCTCTTCAATGCCAGCTCAAGGGCAAGCAGTTCTCCATTGTAGGGGATGACAAGTACTTCCTAAACAGCATTATCATTTTTTCCAAAAATTTTGAAAAAGCTGCCTGCAGCATTAATCAGGAGTGATATCAGCAAGTTAACACAGTGTCCTCACACTGCATGCTTAGCAACAGCCTTAACAACCACCCTTGTAATACTACAGTTTCCCCAAAGAAATCCTCAAAGTCTACTAAATAAAAAAATAACTTTTCTCACAAGGTCCCAGCATGTTGCATAATTGATATATGCAATGGGGACCTTGTTGTATAACTGTATTACCTTCATTCAAAAAGTTTGACCTAGGGTACATCATTCATCGCTAATACCACTTGTGAAGTTACGCAAGGTCAAACAGGTCCCCATTGCATATTCTATATTTAGTAATGTATATTTTTATTTACTTATTCATTCATTAATTTATTTATATGTTATTTCAAGATTTTCACAAGAAAAACATACTGAGCTAACAGCTCATTTCCAGATGTGTCCTGGGGGGAACGGGATGTGGAGATCGCAGTGGTAAGTAATACTGATGGTGCGGTAGTGCCTTTGTATTGGGGTTACCTTGGGGTTTGATTAAAAATGGTCATTTTCAGAGCCTTATAGCTTGACTGTTTTAAACCCTAGGACTGGAAAATTTGGTATTCACCTCTTCAGTTCTAGGGTATCTTAACCTTCCATATTTCAGGAAGATTGTTTTAGTAGTTTTTCTGTAATTTAGTACTGAATTTATGTATTTTAGCCCGATTAGGTACTGCACCTCAATTATTGCCCTTAGATAGCTCAGATTTCAAGTTATAAATTGCTTTTGTGTCAACCGTCATTGGACATTTTTTTTCACTGAAAGGGAGAGCCTGCAACCCAAACTAAAAACATGTTTAGGCAATAGCAGGAAGAATGAGATGAATATAAATGAACATGGGCTTCTGAACAAGAGTCCATTATTCAGTTGTATGAAAAAAAAAAATTAAGATCATCATTTTGCTTAACAGGGAAAGGAATGCTTTAAATAGTAAAACTTTTGTGAATGCGGCAATGTTGTTTACACATTGTTGATGGGATGCATAAGGTTTAAGGAAAAACTTTAATTTCAGCAATAAATAAAAGAATAAATTAACATTGCAACTATGAGCTGGGAACGATTAGGAGAGTGGATTCTGAACTGACTTTAAATGTGGGTTGAAAACCAGTCCAGAGCAGATTACTGAAAGCAATTGTAATCTGACAGTTTGAAGGCCATGGAAGGAATTCTGGCAACCTCCTCTGAGTTACTAATGGCAGGCACGCTATGAAAAACAGTCTGAGACTTGCACTGATTTAGTACTTGTAAATGAGAGAGGGTCCAAAGTAGGGACTGGAGAATGGCAATTTTTTTTATTTATTTATTGAAAACTTCAGAGATTACCTTTGAGCACAATTACTCATTTAAAAAAGTTCCATGTCAAATACATAGTCACAAAACATTACAAGTATAATATGCAGTTCAGTAAACACAGAAAAAGGCTACAGTAGGTAAGGTGGTGCTCCTTTGTAGTCAGAAATTCAATTACGTAGAACATGGGCACTCACCAACCAAAATAGGCATCACGCCGGCTCCAAGAAGATTCCATTAAAAGCACTTGTGCAGTATGTGTGTTTTGGAATAAAAATTGCTTTTAATGGAATCTACTTGAAGCCAATGTGGTGTGTATTTTGAATGGTGAGTGCCCATGTTCTATATAATTATAATAAGCAGTTCCAGTGGAAATGCAGTCAAGTCAGGTTCCAAGCACTTAAGGCAGAACAATTACATACTGTTTTGAAAAAATTGATACAGAATGTGGTTTAAAAAGTCACAGGTTATGCACAGTGAGAAACTCAATAAAACTGTTTAATGACTACAGTTGCATTGGACCGCAAAGGCAGACCGCAAAGGTTTTTTTAAACTGATTAAACTTGGGAAGATTCAGCAGTGTATCCAGCAATTCATTTTACCAGTTAGCGGCGCTGACAGCAAATGACCACTTTCACAGCTGCGCATGCTGGAAAGGAGACTTAAGGGCATTCCTGACCATGTTCCTGGTGTTGTATGGTTGGAAATGGTGCAGAAACAGTTTGTTAAAGCAGGGGTGTTAGGCCGAAGAGCACTTTTTTGGCTAGAAAGTAGGTCTAGAGCTTTATTCTGCTGGGTAAAGGTAGCTGATTAGTTAATGTGTAAAGGATACAAATGTAAGTGTGGTTATCTGCATGAAGCACAACACAGAACACCTTATTACAAATCAGCTTTATGCTGTTTAGCACTGTAACAGGCAGTTGCATAGACAAGGAGGCCATAATCTATAAGTGACCGAATGGAGCTGGCCACAATAAGATGTCTAGCATCCCCAGTGAGACTGTTCCTGTTATGGCACAAGACAACCAGTCTTCTGTTAACTATGGCTGCCAGATTATCAATATGGGATGCAAAAGATAAGGTGTCATCCAGAGTTACTCCAAAGTATTTCAAGGTCTTCACCTGTTCAAGGTTTTCATCTTGGCCATTTTGAATGATGAAGCCCTGGGGGACATCAACAGATACTCCCCTAATGTTGGACAAGGATTTATCAAGCTTCATCCACTGGGAATAATTGATAAGATAGCTTTGGAACCAGTCAACTGTTTTTTGTGACAAACCCAGGCCAAAGAGTTTGTTAAGAAGCAGCTTATGTTTGACCAGGTTGAAGGCTTTAATAAGGTCAATATGTATATGCAGTATAGCACAGTGGTTTAAGACTCTGAACTGCAAATCTGGAGACCTAGGTTTGAATCCCACAGCCCTCACTTGCATACTGTGTGACCCTGAGCAAATCACTTAACTTCCTCATGCTCCCAAGTCACATCTGTAAACAAGCGTTCAGCTTAGTGTGCCACTCCTGGTTAAACAATTGCAAAAAAGATATATATATAGATACATATATATATATATATATATATATATATATATATATATATATATATGTATCTGTCACTAGAGTACCATTGTCAAGGGCCTCGAGAACATTGTTGATGTATTCCAACAGTGCCGTGTTGATGCTGTGGAGCTTCTGTAAGCCATGCTGCTGTACACACTGGACACTGGATTATTTGAGGTATGTGACAAGCTGGCCAGAGACCATTCTTTCATGGGCATTGAATGGGGTGGAGGGGAAGAGAATAGAAATAGGTTTGTAATTGGCAAGGCTAGTGAGGTCTCCGCTTTTGAAAACTGGTGTAACTAGTGCAGATATCCATTTCGCTGTGAACTGCATATTACACAGAGAAAAGTTAAAAATTCTAGAGATGGGGTGAGAAAGTTCCTCCAACACCAGGGCGAGTGAAACTGAGGTCAATAAAAGCTGTGCTGAAGTAATTGGCAATTTCAGTGGAATCAAGGACCTCTCGACCCTCCACCATTGAAGAGTGGCACTGGCAGTGTAGCCTAGAGGTTAGATTAATGAGTTAAAAATGAGTCTGGTACATCCAACGGACTGGGTTTAATTCCTGCAACCTCCACTTGCATGCTGTGTGCTCCTGAGCAAGTCACTTAACCTCACCAGTGCTCCTGGGTTGCCCATGAAATCAGACACTTGTGCCTAGTGGGCCTTGCTGATTACCAAAGGAAACAAAATCCCTTGCCAAGGAGCTCCAAGATGTTGTCCCAGAATCTTTTGCCATTGCTCCAGTTCTGGGTCTGCTGGTCCTGATAGAAGTCAGATTTGGAATTTCTGATGATGATAGTGTACTTATTGTGGGTTTCCTTATACTTTTTCAGCTGGACATGGTGCCCTGTTCCTGGCCAGTACCCACAGATTGTCACTCTCCCTCTTGCAGGTAAGGAGTTCGGAGGTGATCCACCTGGATGGCATTCTTCTTGCCTTGCACTTTTTAAAGGGTGTAAATTTATCACAGGCACATGTGAACTCAGAGACAAAGAATTCTAGGGCTGAGTCAACATCGGGAATTACATCTAAGAAGCTCCAATAGGCATACTAAGATTTGAACTGATGCACCTTCATTTTGTTTAGAACTTGGCTGACTGTCATCCAAGGGGGTGACCTTGTTTGTTTAACTGCCCATAGTCATTGCACTGAGGAGTGGTCGCTTAGGGTATCTGGCAGAGCTATGACAACTTTAACCCTTTCAGGGAGTGTATCCTAGTGTGCTCAATGACAATTTGTGTAAGAAACAGGCTGAACATTTTATCCCTATGACCTGTGCCAGACTTAGCATTCCAGTTGACATTGAAGTCACCAGTAACCGCATATTCGCAGTTCTGATTAAAACTGAACTCGGCCACTCCCTACCCACTTGAACATTACCACACAGTTCTCAATAATGCAGAATAAAAAAACTTTTATTACATTACAAAACAGACCATAATGCCTGACGCATTTTGGACTGAATGTGTTCTTTATCAAAGGCTAACATGCATTTCTAAACACGCACTTTAAATACCCCTCCTCCATGACATCATGATGACACTCGTACCTCTCATGATTGTGATTGGTTAAAATGCAAACTTCATAAAAACATCAATAAATACATGCAGTGATGTGGTTCAAAGCAGTGAAAATACATAAACAAGCATATTATAACCATTAAGTGGAGATAGTGGAGGGTGTCGGACCACTCTTAGAAATATGTTTAATGCGTAAACGATGCTATGCAAGAATTGCGTAACATGTTACATTACCAAAATTACTAATATGCAATGATTGGCGATGGTGTTATATTGTTAGTTAGTCAGTGTTGGTAATTTTATTTTACTATTTATTTTAAGTATGTTGCAAAAAAACATGTTTTCTATAAAGAAAAGGGGGAGTGCGGGGGGCACAGCCCTCCGATTACAGAAAATTTTGGCACGTGCCTCTTGCCACTGTTAGCTCACTTGGCAAGCTCTCTTCATCTCATGAATTGCATAGCATAATGCTTACATGTTACGCACGTTGTGCAATTCAGGTCGTGTTTACGCTACATAAGATCGGGTGGTCCGACACTCTCCACTATAGCCCATTAAGTAATAAATAGTAATAATCCTAATCCATTTTTCTCAGTCAAATATATTATACAATAAACTAATTTATAAAGTGAATTCCCTCAGTTCACAGACTAATTCTTCTCTCTCTTCTGGGTATGGACGTAATTCAGACCCTGTATTCAAGCTTGGGTATTTGTCTTACCCTAGCCTAATAATCCATTCTCTCTCTCTCTTTGTTAAGTACTTTATTATCAAAGTTACCTCCTCTCAATGAAGGTAACACTTTTTGGATACCTTGGAACATGAAGCGATGTTGTTCTTTATTTCTGGCTGTCATTATATGAGCTGCAGTTGCATATGTTGGATCCCCCCCCAACTACTTGCACATGTTCACCTATGTTGGTCTTGAGTGCCCCAACAATCTTGCCCACATAAAAGGCCCTGCATGTGTATTCTGCTAGGGAAGCAATACCCTCTGTATTGCAAGTTATCAATTGTTTGACTTCATTGGCAAGCTTTTAAACTAGTCAAGGGGGAGGCACTGATAAGCAGCAGGAAAATCCCAGCCTCTCCCTACAAAACAGGGTACTAAATGAAAAAAAGACCGAGGTAGAAAGGTCAGTGGGGGATGCTGCAACAGAAGGTAAAGCCATCAAAAAATGGAGCTCAATGAGTACCAATGCCCGTAGTCTGGGTAACAAGCTTCCTGAATTAGTGGCCTTGATGGAGGAGGAACATCTGGATATCGTAGCAGTCACAGAAAAATGGTACACACAAAACCATGACTGGGACGTAAACACACCAGGATACACTATCTACACGAGGGACGGGGAGGGTAAAAGAGGAGGAGGAATAGCTCTTTACATAAGGGAAGGAATCAAAGCAACAGAACAAAAGGGTAAACAGGGAGTAGAAGAAGCACTGTGGGTCAATTTGGAGACAGGCAATAGCACCACAATCTGCACAGGGGTTGTATACAGACTCCCTTCTCAGGGGGAGGAAATGGACAAGGAAATGATGGAAAGTATACTTAGAATGTCAGAAAAAGGGGAGATACTGCTGATGGGTGATCTGAATATGCCAGATGTTAACTGGAGTGCAGTTGCAGCAGCCACTTCGAAGAGTGGGGTTATTCTAGATGCCCTACAGGGGGCATGCCTTAGACAACTAGTATTGAGCCCACTCGAGAGGGAGAAATCTTAGACCTGGTTCTCTCAAATGGAGATGAGAGAGGATCACAGATGAGAAGTGGGTAGCCATCTGGGAACTAGTGACCATCGAACAGTATGGTTCACAATAAACACAGCAATAGAGTCAAGCCATACAAAGGCAAAAGTACTGGACTTTAGGAGGGTTGACTTTGACAAAATGGGTGAGTGCCTAAGGAATGCACTAGCAAATGGGCAGGAAGGAGGGGTGGAAGAACAATGGGGAATAATAAAAACTGCCATCACAGTGGTAACAAGCCTTTGTGTGAAGCAAATAAACAAAACAAAACAATGTAAGAAATCACTATGGTTCTCAAAGGAAGTGGCAGTGAAGATTCAAGAGAAAAAGAAAGCATTCAGGAAGTATAAGGAATCACAGAAGGAGCAGGACACAGAACTGTATCAGTTAAAGCAAAAGGAAGCTGGGAAGGCAGTCAGAACAGCAAAGGCCCAAACCAAGGAAAAGATAGCCAACTCAGTTAAGAAGGGGGATAAAACCTTTATAGGTACATCAGGGAGAAAAGGAAGACCAAGGGAGGGATAGTGAGGCTTAATCAAGGGGAGGGGGGTGGGAAGAGGGTAACTGTGAAAAGGCAGAGATACTAAACAAATATTTTTGCTCAGTATTTACAAATGAAGAGGGGGAGGTACATAAAACAAACAATAGAAACACTCTGGATACAGAAGTTGATACCAGCCCATTTACAGAAGAAAGGGTTCTGAAAGAACTCTTAAAACTGAAGGTGGACAAAGCAATGGGGCCTGGTGGGATTCATCTCAGAATTCTAAAAGAACTAAGGGTAGAACTAGTGACACCACTGACTACCCTCTTTAACAAATCATGGGAGGATGGGGTGTTACCCAAGGACTGGAGGAGGGCAGATGCGATTCCCCTTCACAAAAGTGGAAGCAAGGCAGAAGCAGGAAACTACAGACCTGTTAGTTTAACCTCAGTGATAGGGAAAGTGATGGAATCACTTCTGAAGGAAAGAATTGTCAAGTATCTAGAGGCCAGAGGGGCACAGGACCCAAGGCAGCATGGATTCACAGCAGGAAGGTCATGCCAGATGAATCTGATTGATTTCTTTGACTGGGTGACCAAAGTAGTAGATCAGGAAGGGGCTGTGGACATGGCCTACCTAGACTTCAGCAAGGCATTTGACACAGTCCCACACAAAAGATTAATATACAAGTTAGCCAGCCTGGGAGTGGGTCCTAAGATGACAGCCTGGGTAAAGAATTGACTGGAGAATAGGACACAGAGAGTAATAGTAAATGGAGTCCACTCTGAAGAAAGGGGGTTACTAGTGGGCAACTGAGGGTTCAGTATTAGGATCGTCCTCCAATGCCTTTATAAGTTTACATTGCAGAAGGACTGAAGGAAGGGTATGTCTCTTTGCAGATGACACAAAGATCTGCAAAAGAGTTGATGCACAAGGTGGGGTGGAAAGGATGAGAAGGGACTTGGCAAGGTTAGAGGAATGGTCAAATGTGTGGCAGCTTAGATTCAATGCTAAGAAGTGCAAGGTAATGCACCTGGGAAACAAAAACCCAAGGGAAGAATACACAATGGGGGGTGAGATACTAACGACAACAAAAATGGAAAGGGACCTGGGAGTAGTCATATCAGATGACCTAAAGGTGGGAAAGCAATGTGAGAGGGCAGCAAGGAGGGCTGGGGATACCGGGATGCATAGGAGAGGCATCACCAGTAGAAAACAGGAAGTTATAATCCTCTGTACAGACAGCTGGTCAGACCCCATCTGAGTACTGCATGCAGTTCTGGAGACCCAAACTCCGAAAGACATAGACAGGATGGAAGCCGTCCAGAGGAGGGCACTAAAATGGTGCAGGGTCTGCACCGGAAGACATATGAAGAGAGACTTAAGGAGCTTAATATGTATAGCCTCGAGGAAAGGAGGGGGGAACATGATAGAAATTTTCAAGTACCTCAAGGGAATCAACAAAGTCCAAGAGGGTAGCACCTTTCAAAAAAAGAGGTGTGCAAGAACAAGGGGGCACAATTTGAAGATGGAGGGGCAGCTCAGAGGTAATTTAAGGAAGTATTTTTTCACAGAGAGGGTTGTGGATGCATGGAACGGCCTTCCAGAGGAGGTTGTGGAGTCAAAAACAGTGGTGGAATTCAAGCATACATGGGACAGTCATAAGACAATTCTAGGGGGTGGGGGTAGGAAGAAGTAGGCTGCTGGTTAACTAGGATCTGCAGCTTATCCATTAGGTAGGGAAATGGGCAGACTGGGTGGGCCAAGCCGTCCTTATCTGACATCAAATTCTATGTTTCTATGTTTCTATAAGTTTTACCAGCATTTACACTTGTGAAATTTTTTGTTGCTTTAATATCTTTGCAGTATACACAATTTTTACAGGGAACACATCCCTTAGTTTGTGTCAGCCATGTATCTTTATTTTTATCCACAAAGTGGCTGTGTACCAGACTATCCTTTTTGTAGCAGCTCTCCTATAGGACATAATCGGGGGTGTTTCAGTTAAGTGCACCAATCCCCAATTGCTTGCCAAGACATGCCAAAGTTTTTTAATAATCTGCTCCATCGTTCCAGCACGTCCAGAGAATGTGGTAATGTAATGGAATCGTTCACTCCCCCTTCCCCTCTCACTCTTTTGTTCTCCAACAATCCATCTGTGTTTTGTTCAGCTGCAAAGCTGGTGGAGGGGTATTTAAAGTGTGTGTTTAGAAATGCATGTTAGTCTTTGATAAAGGACATGTTCAGTCCAAAATGCGACAGGCATTATGGTCCATTTTGTAATATTATAAAAGTTTTTTATACTGCATTATTGAGAATTGTGTGGTAATGTTCAAGTGGGTAATGAGTGCCCGAGTTGAGTTTTTTGAAATGTGAATTTTTCTCAAGAGCTCCACAGCTCCCAGTGCATCACTATTTTTTCATATATGAGTTTTATTTTGGGAAAACGCATGGGTTACGAGAAGGCAAGTAAAGCCTGCATGTAAAACCCTAGTTTACCACGGTATGGTCAATTAATGATGGCCCTGAAACATGTTACAAGGAACTGATTTAGAAGCTACCCTAATCTAATCTTCTCGACAGAAACTGCATTAGGAGCCGCTGCAGCCCCTATATCTGGGATGTCGACCACAAGGATTCCATTACATTATGTGGACCAACTGCTTGTCACGGTGAGCACAGCCAACCTGTTTTTGACCATGCAAGATAATGAGACTAATCTGCCACCAGAAGCTAAATCATTGAGAGAGACACTTAAGGGTTTGGAGAGACTGACTCACTAACTGAGATGGATTTATTGGAGTGTCTCAAATATGGAGGCAGATAATCAGGTGGGTTGTATCCCAAGGGGACTAAGAATTTTAAAGGCTCCGAGTTATGGTACAGACAATGAATTATTTATGAAAGAGTGGGAGGCAGTGTTATCAGAGGCAAGCAATAAATTGATTCAACTCATTATTAAATATAGTAAAGACAGACAACAAAAATTAAGAGAAGAGTTGAAACAAGAAGAAGTGGAAGTTCTCAAATATGTGAAGAACTCAGAATTTAAAGTATTTAACAAAAGGTTACAGAAATCCATAGTGCGATTGGATCAAGAGCCATAACAACTAAAACAAACAAAATTTTTACATGACAAAGGGGACTATGAGAATGGCAGGGTGTATACCTGAAAAAAGAACAAAAGAAGGGGAATTTTGAAAAATCAGAGACGGATTTCATTTAATTTCAGCACGGAAGGTAGCAAATCTGAAACAGAGGAAATATAAGAGGGCCTTTTTTATCAGGGACAAAGAGCAATCGAACCTCCAATTCAAATTCAGCAACTACATCAGAGTTCAAGACTATTGGTTCAGTGAGAAGGACACAGGTATTACAGTGGAGGGAGCAGAGAACTTGAAGAGGAAGGAGACGTAAGATATGGTAACCACAGAAGCTGAGAAATGTGGAACAGGAGGGGTTACAACAACAACAACAACAACAACAACAACAACAACAGGAGAATGCCCCAGAGATGCTAGAGGTGAGGGTTGACAATGTCGACATTGAAAATGATTTACAAATCATTAATCTATCAGATCATATCTTACTGAGACAGAAGAGACTGTGTTTAAGAAAGGATTAGGTTTTTCCCCACGGTCCTCTTTGATAATATGCAAGCACTATCGACCTGCATTTGGCATGCAGGAAACTTAACCTAAAGTCCTTTTTCTTCAAAAGAAACAGCAACGCTGAAAATGGTAATAAGAGCACACCAGTGATGAATAATACTAGTGGTTTTAAACTGAATTCAACATTTTGTCCCTCTACATGTCCGGCAGTCACAGTGTTTAAAAATTTGGTCGAACAAGATATGGAAGTAACTTTCAAGGACCCTCCCCGTTTGAATTTTAACAACTTAATCAGGGGGAGAAAGGGGGGCCTTAAAACAACTGTAGGAGGACAAAGACTTAGTTATTAAACAAGTGGACAAGGGGGTGCATTGTGTTGTTAAAGAAACAGGACTATATAGATGAAGTCGAGAGACAGCTGCAAAATTGGAACTTTTATAAGAAGCCAAAAGAGGATCTAACATGGGACTATAAGTATTATAGGTTCATAGGTTCATAGGATCAATACAAAGTTCAGTAGGTATTACTACCTTTTATGAACTCACCACCAAATCAAGGGTGGAATCTAAACTATAAATGGCTCATATAATTATCTAAATTAAGTTTAAATGACATCAAGGAAGTGCTAAATACCATGTTTTCTGGAAGTTTATTCCATATATTTATTACCCTTTGTGTATACCAGTTATTTCTTTTTGAAGTATTATTTTGAGTACCTTTGAGTTTAAGTGAATGTGATCTAGTATTAACAGTAGTCATATTTTTTGTAGTCCTATTATTTCTAATATTATATCACTCTGTATAGCTTTAAATGTCAAGCATAGATCCCCACGAAGTCTTCTGTAGTCCATAGAATATAGACCTCCTTTTTTCATTCTAGTTTCGTAATCTAAATCTTGAAAAGATGTTATTTTCTTTGTAGTTCTTCGTTGAATATTTTTGATTAATTTCTTATTTTTAATCAAATAACGAGCAGTTACTGAGGAGCAGTATTCCAAATGAGGTCTAACTAGACCAGTGTACAATGGTAATAAAACTTTAATGTCTCTACTTTTGATATTCCTTAAAATGCAATTTATAATTGTATTCCCTTTTTTGACAGTGTTAATTGTGTGCATATTAAATGTAAAATCTTTAGAAAGTGTTACCACTAAATCCTTTTCATGATCTGTTGTTTCCAAACTTATATTATTCATAGTATATGTAAAGCAGGGATTGTGTTTACCTAAATGCATGACCTTACATTTGGATTCATTAAACAAAAGTCCCTTTTTTTAGACCAATCAACAAGGTAAGTTAAATTATTCTGCATCTCCTTAGCAGAATCTACATTATTGATGATGCTTCCTATTTTACAATCATCAGCAAATTTAACAAGCCAGCAAGTGCTGTTTAATGGACTCAGAGATGAAATCAATATATTAAAAAGAGTTGGGCCCAACACAGAGCCCTGAGGTACACCACTAGTAACTGGACCCCATGCTGAAAAATGACCTTTTACTGAAACCTGTTGTAACCTATTAGATAGCCATGCATGTATCCATCTAACAATAACAGGGTGGATATTTAACTTCTCAAGCTCAAAAATAAGTATTTGATGAGATACAGAATCAAATGCTTTGGAAATGTCTAAAAAAATTATATCCACTTTTAAGCCTTTATCCAGGGTTTCACTAACTGGCTCAAGGAAATGCAAGAGATTTATTTGACATGATCTATTCTTCACAAAACCATGTTGGTAAACATCAATAAAATGCATATCCTCCAAATAATTGGTTATTCTGTTTTTTAATATCCTTTCAAGCAGTTTACAAATTACGTTGGTTAAACTTATAGGCCTATAATTTTGTTCAAGGCATTTACTGCCAACTTTATGAAGTGGAATAATTATGGCTCTATACCATGATGGAACAGTGTTCCCTGTTTTCATCAATAAGTTAAATAATAATGTTAAGGGACCCACCAATACTTCCTTTAAATTTATTAAAAATAATGGAGGAATACCATCAGGGCCAGAAGACCCACTGTTTTTCAAAACATTTATTGCCTCTAGTACTTCGTATTTAGATATGGGGATGAAAAACATTTTCACTAGTTTATTAGGTGCAGACTCTGAGCAATTTGGTTTAAAAATTTTTATAAAATAATTGTTCAAAATGTTTGCAATTTCTGTTTCATCAGTTATAATTCCATCAGGAGAGTATATTGGTCCTATAGAAGGACTGTTTTGTTTTAATGAACCAATATAATTGAAAAAAGATTTTTTATTATCCTTAACAGTATTTGCAAGTTTTTCTTCAAGATTCCTTTTTTGTTTAATTATCATATTCTTACTTTTATTTGCAATTATTTTATACCGGTTCCAATTAAAAGAGGTTTTATTTTTTTAAATTTCTTATATAACCATTGCTTTTTAGCTGACGTCTTCTTAATATTGTTATTCCACCATCAGGGAGATCTTCGTTTTTTACTGTATTTCCTTCTAATAGGAACCCATAAATTAATACTAGCTTGTAATTTCGAGTCAGATTTGTTACAAACTGTATTTAGATCATTTCCGATAAGATCGGTGGCCCAGTTCCAATTCCCTAGATATTGTTTCATTTTTGAATAATTTGCATTTTTGAAGTCTCTTATTACAGCACAGCCAGAAGTTTCAGAAAAATATAATAGGTTCATTGTTGTGAGAATCATATTATGATCACTGTTAGCAAGTGGATGTTTAATAGTGACTTATGACTCTGTGTTTTCTATATTAGAAAAGACCAAATCAAGTACATTGTTAGCTCTTGTAGGAGATTTGACTAATTGGTCCAAATTGTTTACAGTCATTAGACCTAAAAAAGCACAGTCTAATGATGAGCTACCTCTATAGTTACTCCAATCGATATTTGGGAGGTTAAATCCCCATAAGTATACAGTCTTTATAAAGCAAGTTATCATCTATAGTAGCTAGAAATTGATCATTTTCTTCTTTGCTTAAATTTGGTGCTCTATCTCCTGATCCGACAGTGATAATATGGTCTAAAGTAAGTTTAATTTTAATTCAAATTACTTCACTTGTACATTCCTTATGCAAATTGTTTATTAAAAAACTTTTCAGTTTATTGTTTACATATAATACTATTCCCACTTCTCTATAGTTCAAGCGATTTTTCTCAAATTTGGTATATCCTGCTATTTCAGTTGCCCAATCTTCATTTTTAAACCAGGTTTCAGTCACCAATATATATCAATATTATTAATTTGCAGAAAATAAGATAATTCATCTATTTTATTCAATAGACTTCTTGCATTTAGAAGTAAGATATTCAGTTTATTGGATACAAGCTTGTTTCCATTAAGGCTATTTAAATTATTAACTGACGCAACGTTAGTGTCTTTTATAGTAAATACATTGCCCAATATTTTTTTACCAGAAACCTGTGTGGTATTAAGAGAATCCAAAACAATGGAATTCTCACCCCCAGAACTTAGTTTAAAGAGTTTTGAATATGAAACAATATGTGTTTCCCTAACAAAGCATTGCCCCTCCTACTTGGATGTAGTCCATCCCTTGAAAAAAGTTCTTCTTTTAAAAAGAAGTCCTCCCAATGCCTTATGCATCCTATCTGTTGTTTTAAACACCATCTTCTCAGCCAGCTGTTTAGTGCTTTGATTTTATTTAGATTAAACTCAGAAGCTTTAGGTATAGGTAGTACTTCAGAAAAAGTGATATCACCATTTAGTTCAACCAATTTATTAGCCATTGCAACAAAGTCCTGTTTAATCTTTATTAAAGGTTCTCTTAATACATTATTGGCCCCAGCATGTATAATCACCAGGGGATTTTGTGTATTTGCTAGTATATTGTCTAGCATTAATATGATATCTCCTATTTTTGCTCCTCTAAAGGAAGATAATGTTCTAAATTCTTTATCAGGATTGCAAATTTGCCTATCCAGGTACTTTACCATAGAGTCACCCAAAACAAACAGAGGCTTAGCATTCAGCTCATGATCTGGGATTATTGGAATAGGTTCACTATGGGATGAAGAAGTATTGATAGGAGGGGTTACTAAATCAGTTGCACTATGTAGATCAGGAGATGCATGAGATGTGTTATCAACCCTCAAAAGATTCATATTAACCTAATTTTCATCAGAATCACCCAACAAAGAGTACTGGTTTGACATGGGCAAATCATAAGCTTTAGCTCTTCGCCCTTTCTTTGCAGCCCTGGAGCTTTTAACAGTCATCCAGTCACTCTCTGTATTATTAGGGTCAGTTTCTCTAGGTCTTTTTTTATTGTTAAGCAGGGTCTCTGTCTGTAAATTTAAATCTAACATATGTACTAAGGATTCAGGTTCTGGTAAAGAATCATTAATTTGAAAATTCATTAAATCTTTATTAACTGAGCTTCCCATATTGCAAAATAGGTCAGTCGAAGGTTGGTTTTGTACATGACAATTTGATTGAAATCTGTTTGCCATATTTTTTGGCTAGCTTCTAAACACTGTAATCTCTCCCCAGATGCACCAATTTCAAGTTGTAATTCTTCATTTATAATACATTTAATGCATTTATAACTTGGTTGTTTATTTAATATGTCAGCAGAAAAACAGTACATATTGCAAATAAGGCATTTAATGCTAACTTCACCAGTTGTGGTTGTAATAAACTCGGCCATTTTGAAAACTCAGTAGTTTAGTTAACACAGAACAATTTATTACCTTGAAACAATAGTCAGTTTTGAGATGCTAAATTCTTAAGTATTGCTTTTTCCTGCTTAGATCAGTTAGCCTGCTGGTTCCACGCTTCCACGCCAAATACGTCTAACAGGCGCTGAACGCACATGTCTTTGCGTGCGTCTTCACATGCGTCTTCATGCATTCACCCTGCTCCTACTCGGCCTGCTCATAGTGGGGTTTGTTTTAATCGGTCAGATGACCCCGAAGGTCAAAAAGGGGTCAGTGAGTCATTGAGTGCCTTAGCTCAAATGAGCTAATAAAATGAACAAAATTACAGCCCCAAATGATGAAATAGCTACTAAGTAGTGTCACAGAGTGCCCCTGTGATGAGTACAGGCCCTAATATTCTTCCAAGTACCCCCCCCCAAAGAGATAACATGCTTAGGCATAAAGTGCCGGATGCTGAATAGTGAAGGCATTTATGTGAAATGTAGAAACATATACATACACACATGGATATGTAAAAGGGGTATTGCTTCCATAAAAGTAGAAGTACCTTAAGTGCCCAGTGGGGCAGACACAATATGTTTTAAGAGTTGTCTGTTTCACAGCTTTGCAGGACCCTTTTAAAATAGCCTGTTAGGTCCTTAGTTTCTCTAAGCATTATCTGTTAGATTTGGTTGAGCAGATAGCCTTTTATACAGAAATATAATGAATAAGCAAAATTATTAGCATTCCCTTCCCCTTTTCATTTTGTTACCTTATGCTGCATTTTGGGAGCATTGGTTTAGTTAATAGAAGAAGGAATTACCAATCTGCTCTACTTTATTTTAGTAGAAGGGAGAAACTATTGTTTGGTTCAGGCAGGAGTTCTGCAGTTTTTGAAATCCCGACCCCCCCCGGACATAGAAAACCTTAAGAAAAGATTTTCATTTGCAGCTCGGTTCATGCCTCTAATGAGCCGAAAGAAAAGAGTTTTACTTTTCAAATTAATAGTTGCAGAGAAGGGAGAGAACCTGAATAAAATAAAAACTAAGATAACCTTTGTTGTTAGCAACCCCTCTGAAACAGAGCTCTCTGTATTGAGCGTTTCAATAAACTAAAACTCAGTGTTTTTTTAAAGTGTGGAAGTATGCTAGCTTCTAAATGAATAAAGAAGTTGCACTAACAAAACCATGTAGGAAATGAGACCAGGGAGTCCCTAAATATTGTATGGTGTGCCCTTAGGCAAAGAAGTAAATTTAAAGTGAGCAATATATTCTTGTTTGTCTTACCTGTTGAGCTGCATGGGCGTTCTATAGGGCTGGCAGCTCACAGTCTGTCTGCTTTTATAGAAGCTGTAATGAGTGAGGTCACTATCAAGGGAGGGGCTTAGCCTTATTGAGACTAATTAACTCCATGAACATTGTTTTAGGACATCAAAGTAAAGTTGTGGGATTATTTAGCACAAATACTGTTATACACTTATATACCTGTTGTTTAGGAATGAAAATGTATAGTAAAAAAAGGAACCAGTAGTATGTTATTTTGATTTTTCAAAAAGGGGGAGGATCATCTGATTATGATGTCACTCCCCAGAAATGTATAAAAGATTATCACTAGGGAGTTAAGAGAGAGGATGTCAGTTGGAGCTGATTGCCAGAGGTGGTGGACCTCTGAAGTGTATATATGTTTGCAAGGAGATAGCCTGGTAGCACTGCTGGGCAGAGCAGTAGCTCATCCTGACTGTAGCTCATCTGTTCATTATTTTGTTGAGACTTTAAAAATGACTGAACTAACTTTATGTTCCTGATTTCTGTGAATCCTGAAGTCAACATTTCCTGACAAAAATAAAATGATAAGTGCCTTTCCAGCACTTTTTATGCACTAAGTTTGTGGGTCTGCTTGATTTGTTATCCTGACTATCCCAACCCCGCTACAAGTAGCTTTCAGTATACTGCCAAAATCTCAAACAAATATTTAAAATAAAATAATACACTGTCCCAGCTGAGTTGTAGTTCTTCATAAAAATTAAAAAAACTACAGACTCACTCTTCCTGCTTCCTGAAGCAGGGCTCCAATTAAGTGCAAAAATATAATAACTAGTTACACACAAAGACTAACAATTAAACATACAGGAATGTTTCATAAAATATTCGAAAAGCACAGAAAGACACTCAGTATGTATGATGTGACCATAAATAATGCTTTTGAAGAAGGACTTATTGATTTAAATACCAAAACATTTTTGATCACAGAATTTCCAGTACATGCTACTTTTTATATTATTCCCAAGGTTCACAAAAATTGGGAATACCCTCCTGGTGACCCATAGTTAGTGGGATCAGTTCACTTACCGAGCCCCTCTCAAAACTTGTAGACACATGTCTGAAGGGTTTTGTTTGTAACTTGCCAATGTTTGTCCAGGATACCAAAGATGTCCTTAATTTACTTGAGCATGTGCATACAGAAGAAGATTTGTTAGTCATCCTAGACATAGAAGTGCTGTACACCAATGTCCCCCATGAGGAGGCATTGGATGCAGCGGCTTTTTTTCTTAACCAAAGGAATGATCCAGTTTACCCACCTATAGAATTTACTCTTAAGCTACTTGATCATGTTTTGTCAAAAAATTTATTTATGTTTAATAAAGAAATGTTTTTACAAATGAAAGGAACTGTGAGGGGGGCCACGTGTGCACCCACAATCACGAGTCTATATGGGGGCAAATGGGAATTTGATCACATTCTGGATGAAAATGTCAATTGTTTCTTTAGACAGATGGTGGTATGGTGTAGATATATTGATGACGTCATTTTAATATGGCTGGGAGATAGGGCTTCACTTGCAACCTTTGTTGAAAACTTACATAGCACGAATGAGAACTTGAGATTTTCATATAAAGTAAATGAGAGGATAGTACACTATCTGGATCTAACTATACAGAAAGACACCAATGGTGGTGTTAACATGGAGATATATAGAAAGGACACGGATAGCAACTCTCTATTGTTGGCGTCGAGTTACCATACATGCCATGTAATAGAAAATATACCTAAGGGACAGTACTTCCGTGTATGATGAAATTGTAGTAGGGAAGTAAGTTTTCAGAAAGGCGCAGAGGAATTAGGTAGAAGACTGAGCAACAGAGGATATGCAGCAAGAAACATTGAAAAAGGGTATCTTTTTGCAGCTGAACAAAAAAGGGACATATTGTTGGTGAACAAAAGAGAGAGGGGGAAGGGGGAATGAACAATTCCATTACATTACCATATTCTCTGGACATGCTGGAATGACGGAGTGGATTATTAAAAAACATTGGCATATTTTAGCAAAGTGATGGGAGGTTGGTGCACTTAACTGAAACACCCCTGATTATGTCCTATAGGAGAGCCACTACAATAAAGGATAGTCTGGTACACAGCCACTTTGTGGATAAAGATAAAGATACATGGTTAACACAAACTAAGGGATGTGTTCCCTACAAACCTTGTGTAAACTGCAAAGATATTAAAGCAACAAAAAATTTCACAAGTGTAAATGCAGGTAAAACATATGAAGTCAAACAATTGATAACTTGCAATACAGAGGGTATTGTTTACTAGCAGAATACACATGCAGGGCCTTTTATGTGGACAAGACTGTTAGGGCACTCAAGACTTGCATAAGTGAACATGTGCAAGCAATTGAGAGGGGGGGATGCAACATATGCGACTGTAGCTCACATAATGACAGCCAGAAAGAAAGAACAACATCGCTTCATGTTCCAAGGTATCCAAAAAGTGTTACCTTTATTGAGAGGAGGTAACTTTAATAATAAAGTACTTAACAAAGAGAGAGAATGGATTATTAGGCTAGGGGAAGATAAATACCCAGGCTTGAATAAAGGATTTGAATTATGTCCATACCTGGAAGAGAGATGAATTAGACTGCGAACTGAAGGAATTTACTTTATAAATTAGTTTATTGTATAATATATTTGACAGAGAAAAATGGATTAGGATTATTACTGTTTATTTAATGTTTATAATATGCTTGCTTATGTATTTTCCCTGCTTTGAACCACATCACTGCATGTATTTACTGATGTTTCTATGAAGTTTACATTTTAACCAATCACTATCATGAGAGGTACGGGTGTCAACATGACTTCATGGTGGAGGGGTATTTAAAGTGCGTGTTTAGAAATTCATATTAGCCTTTAATAAAGGGCACATTCAGTTCAAAATGCATCAGGCATTATGGTTCATTTTGTATTGTAATAAAAGTTTTTTTATACTGCATTATTGAGAACCGTGTGGTAATGTTTGAGTGGGTAGTGAGTGCCCAAGTTCAGTTTTTTGAAGTGTGAATTTTTCTTGAGAGCACCACAGCTCCCAGTGCATCCTTCTTTTGTCGTATAGCAGTTCTGATTAAGTTGCGTGAATTAAGAGTAAGTGACTCTATGCACAGATTCTGTTTACCCGGTGGTATATATACAGACAGGATGACAAGAGATTTTTGCCCTCACCCTATGAAAAGCTTTATTGTCAGGCAGTCACCATCCCTGGTTATATCTTTGATCATAATTTTAGAGGCTTGCAGGTCTGATTTGAAGTAAATAAGGCAGCCCTCACCTTGCTTGATTATTCTGTCCACCGTGAAGATATTGAAGCCTAGCAATGAGATAGAGGCATCAGGTATGTGTGAAATGAGCCACATTTCAGTTAAGCAAACAACATCTGGCTGCACTCACTAGACCCAGGCTTTCAACTGGGCAAATTTATGTAGTAGACTGCCAATATTTAGGGAGACTGTGCTCAGTAGTCTTTGACTGCAGGTGTCAGACCCAGAGCTACAAGCAGGGCCTACACTGGTGTGGACATTGCTGGACAGTAAGGGTAACATTACTGTAAGCTCTCTGGTGGCTCTGAAGTAGTGCTTCATTCTCAAGGTTTTACTCCTAGGAAGGAGAGGCAAGCATGTGGGACTGAAGACATGGCTGAGTTGGGCAAACCCATAGCACTCCCCATGTGCCACCAGGGTTAGGTATTTCATTTTGGTGGCATATGGCTGGGGGGGGTTTGGGTACTGTAGAGTTGTTCAGGGGGATCAGTAGGCATAGGTAGCAGCATGGGATGAAGGGAGTTATTCTCCTTTATCTCTGAGAGCTCTAAAGGTTCAGGTAGTAATGCTTTGGCTAAGAAGGTCAGCAGCATTAATATTGCAAGGAACATGTTAGCAGCAAGGAATGGCAACAGCAATCTGCAAGTAAAACAGATATGTCATGGACTTGTAGCCTTAAGACACAATCAACCAAAAGGGGTGTTAGAAAAATTGCACTAATAATTAGGGATGGGTGAGTACTAAAATACATGACCACCAAGACAACCTGCGTGTACCCTAAAAGTAGCCCCCCCCAAAAAATGGATGAAAATTGAGAAGTTGGGTCGGGTCAGGTAGTCAGCTTAAAGTTGGACCAGCATAACATTCTGTGGTGATTTGCATATGCAGCCCATGATGCTTTGCATTGTGGGGGCATGTGTGACTTTGTACTACCTAATATGTTCTACTGCCTGATTACCCAACCCTAACCAAAACAAAAATTATGTGAAGACTGTTTTTTTGGGACTATTACACTGTCAGTTAGTTGCCTCGATCTGTTATACCCATGGGGGCATTGCTGAGGCAGGTATGAGAGGCACAGGCTGTCTTAGCAAGCCTGCTGCTATTTCCAAGAATTATATACATGATGGGCATTGCTGATGCAGGTATGAGAAGTGCAGCTGCTGTGAGTGAGCCTGCTGCTATTTCCAAAAATTATACCCATGGCGAGCATTGCTGAGGCAGGTACGAGATGCACAGCTGCTTTGAGTGAGCCTGCTGCTGTTTCCAAAAATTATACCCATGGCGGGGATTGCTGAGGCAGGTACAAGAGGCACAGGCTTTCTTAGCGAATCTACTACTGTGTTCAAAAATAATACCCATGGTGGGCATTTCTGAGGCAGGTACGAGAGGCACAGCTGCTGTGATTAAGCCCGCTGCTGTTTTAAAAAACTATACCCATGGTGGGCATCGATCAACCTTACATAATATAAACTGATGACTGACAAAAGAAAACTAAGAGTAGTTCTAGTGTGGCACATGTGGCTGGCATGGTGGCAGTGGTGGTGGTTCCATTTGTTTCGTACACAACCTAGTTATCATATTCAGTATTACTGTTTGCAGGCTGTTGTTCATTTTCAGTGTCAGACTCACATAAATCAGTGTTTGTGACAATTGGGAAATTGTCAGCATTCATTCTGAGAAATGTAAGCCATTCCACATTTGCAGGACTTGGCAGAGTTCTGTGCTCAGTGACTATTCCTCCAGCCGCACTAAATATGCATTCTGAATATATGCTTGAAGGTGGACAACTGAGGTGCATTATTGCAAGAGTTGCTAGATCTGGCAATATTGTTCTCTTTTGTTTCCAGTAGAGTAATGAGTCTTCCTCAAGACCAATCACAGTATGGTCTGCAAAGTAGTCCTGGATCACTGTGCTGCGTGACACAGTTACTAGTCTGGCAGATGAACCTGCTGCACTTTCTTTACAGGATACCAGTCCATGCTGTGGTAGGTGACTCAGACATGATCTGCCTTTCCGACTCTGAACATAGGATGCCCGAGAAGTAGCTGTACATGTCCTTTCCCTTGCTGATGACGCTGCTGACTGTGAAGAATTGACAGATGTGCTGTTGTTTGCACCAGAGATGGTTCAGCAGGGTTTGACTGCTGGACATCAGTTGAAAGTGTTTGTAGGGCAATGTCACATTTGATTAGCAGACGATCTCTCCAATACTCAATGTCTTCCCCTGCTGGAAGGATGGCTTCAATGTTTTTGAAGCGGGGCTCTAGCAATGTAGCCAACACACAGGTGTCATTCTTAAACATGGCATTTATTCTCTGATCAGTCAACAGTCTGAGACTCAAGTCATCTGCCAGCATAACAGCAGTAGTGTCATCTTTTGATTGAAAGTCTTTCTTTATGTAGTCAAGGAAAATGAGAAGAAATCTGACTTGAGGATGAATTTGACTCAGAGTTGCACTGTCTGCACTGACATCATATGGCAGCCTCAAATGCTTCAATAAGGTGACCAAAGATTCCAGTAGAGTCCAGTTGCTAGAAGTGACCATGATGTCTAGTTTACCTATTTGATTCTGCATGGTGTAGTCATGTACAGCTTTTTTCTGTTCAAGAAGCCTTTCCAACATGTAAAATGTTGAATTCCAGTGGGTTGTAACTTCCTGCTTTAATATATGCAAGGGTAAGTTGTTTGACCTCTGCAGCCCCTTCAGGATTTTCAGAGCTTTCACAGAGTGGCTGAAATGCCCACATATTTTCCTAGCAAGACCTAACAGGTTTTCAACATTTCTGTTTCCATTTAAGAAACCATGGATGAGAAGATTTAAATAATATGCAAAACAAGGTATGCATTGGTAGTTGCCATCTCTAACAACCTTGACCATGTTGTTACCATTACCTGATGTTATAAACCCTGGAGATAAGGAATACGGAGCAAGCCATTTTTGGAATTGATTTTTCAGCTCCTGCAAAATATTCACAGCAGTGTGGTTTTCTTCAAATATGGTGAGACATAATACATCCTGCTTCCTACTATTTATGGTAGAGTGGGAATTATACTTTTTGACTGAAAACTTGCCCAATGAGCTGTAACAGTCATGTAGTCAATTGTTTGGTTGCTGGTCCATATACTGTATCTGTGGTTATGTGAATCTGCTTCACTTCAAAGAGTTTCAACTGTTTAGTGACCACACTACACACCAAGTCATACAACTATGGAACAGCCTTTTTTGAGAAATATGTTTGACAGGGAATGGTGTACCATGGTTCAATCCAGTTCATGAATTTGAGGAACTCTTTCTGGGCAACAAAAGAAAAAGGGAGCCAACAATTGGCCAACAGTTCTGCAATGGCTCTATTTAAGAGCTGGCATGTTCACTCAGAATCACACAGAATTGAGGAGCAAAAAAGGTCGAAGCCCAGGAACAGCTCCTTTAGGTCATAGCGTAATAATTCATATTCCCCCCTTTTGCTGTGTGTCTATCTAGATTGTTTTGAAAGACTTTATTTGTACTTATTATCACTTCCTTGGGCAGCTGTTCCGCAAATTGGCTGATTGTACTGTGTAAACAAATTTTCTTTTGTTTGTTCTATATTTATTTAGTTTTATCTGTAGTGGGTGTCACCTTAGACCAAAAGTATCAGATTTATATTCAATGTTTACAGTAGTTCATTCATTAGCATGGGGTCATTCATAATATTATAATAGAATAACCTGTCACCACGTTGTCATCTTAACTCAAGGCTATGTACAGCAAGATTATTCAGTCTCTAGTGTGGTCCTTCAAGCATTTAATTGATTTGGTATACCTCCACTGTACTTTTTCCAGCTAATTAATTTCTGTTTTTGTGTAGGGATTCCACAAATGGCTGCCATAGTCTATTTGTGGTCTGACATAAGACAGATACAAGGGTAACAACACTTGGGGTGTTCTACTTTAATGTTTCTTTTTATCATGTTGGATGCTTGCGGGTTAAGTTTGATGTCCTCACAACACTTTCTTTTAATATTAGTTTAAGAGAGTGACGAGATATTTTTAATGTCCGGAAGATTGTGCTTTTGACACCTTCTTCACATGGAGTACTACTGTGGGATTTTGCAGTCCTTGATAGTGTCAGAAGAAAATCTATGTTTGTCATGGGAAGACTGCAAGGACACATCGAGTAATTGAATATAAGTTCTTGCTTCCAGTTCATTGTCACTATGGTCACCACCTCCACTACCGCCCATACCAACCACACTGTCCTTTGCCCTGCCCCGCTCAGCTGGGTGTTTTGCCTTTGCATGTCATATCATTACCGACGTTCCAAAATGTCCCACTTTGCCACCACAACTAACATGCTTTGCACAGACTGCATACAGCTCGAGAGTTGTCTGCAGGGATAATATAAAACAAATTCCACACCAAAGATTTACCCTTTATTGTTTGCACTATGGTTAAGTAGGCAATCACAGCGCAATAGCCACATAGGTGTGCTCATTGCAAAAATGTGAATTAAAAAAAACAAGCAACAGCACCACTCAATTCAGAACATGCAAACAAGCAGCTTTATTGTGATTTAACTTTTTATTAAGATTTTTTTCAGCATACAAATGAAGAAAACAGGATATGACAGATATACAGTACTATGAGGAACAAGCAGCTTTATTAAAGTGCACAAAACAAGAAACCACCACAGGAACTGTGGCGGTTTCTTGTTTTGTGCACTTTAATAAAGCTGCTTGTTTGTACGCTCTGAATCAAGTGGTACTGTTGTTTGCACTATGGCGCCCGGCACTATTTCTTGTCCAGTCAAGGGACCTGGAGTAAACCCTACACTGCCATTTCCTTGTTCACATGAACTTTTCCCATTCATTGTCAACTTGTTATTCTTACATTAAGCATGATTTTTGTTATGCACTTGCCTCTCGTGCCCTACAGTGGCATCCTTTCCAACACCTCACTGAAACTAGTACCGACCTCATTACCACAAGATTCAGAAGAACTGGAAGTGCTGTCATCATCAGGTGAGACATAGCCTGAGCTATCCCATTCCCAGTCCCCACTATCTCCACCATCTTTATCAGCATTCGCTGCCTCAGAATCTGAGATTATATTTGAGGAGGATGCCTGCCCCTCCTTGCATGCTGCTTCAGCAGCTGAAAGTCTCCTGGCACATGTGGCAAAATGTTCAGTACCTCTACAAGAAACTCCAGTCAGTTCTTTCCAAAAGCTAACATCATCTCATTGGTAACATGCTTTTTTGGTTCAGGAGGACATTAAGTGCCAGTCCTGGTGATGTTATTGTTATTATTGTCATTATGTTCTTCATTAGTGCTAGGATTCACATTGTCCACATCATTTTCAGTTGCATGTGCACCAGTGCTGTGCTTCCTTTTAGTAGACTTAGTCTGGGAAATACAAGACATAGTAGACACAGCCATGGCTTTCTCTCTGCCAAAGAGAGATATCACACACAGTGTAGCTATGACAGGGCTCTGGGCACCTAACAGGCTAACAGGCAGTGTAATACAGCCAAAATGCCTTTTGCTAGACTGCAGAGAGACACATAGTAGCTATGTCACAGACAGGGCTTGGGGCACCTAACAGACAGTGTGTGATACAGTCTAAATAGCTTTCACTATAGTACAGAGAGACACAAAGCAGCTATGTCACAGACAGGGCTTGGGGCACCTAACAGACAGTGTGTAATGCAGCCTAAATGTATTTTGCTATGCTGCAGAGAGACACAGAGTAGCTATGTCACAGACAGGACTCAGGGCACCTAACAGACACTGTGTAATACAGCCTAAATGGCTTTTGCTATGCTGCAGAGAGATGCAGAGTAGCTATGTCACAGACAGTAGCTATGTCACAGACAGGGCTTAGGGCACCTAACAGACAGTATGTGATATAGCCTAAATTGCTTTCACTATAGTACAGAGAGACACAGAGTAGCTAAGTCACAAACAGGGCTTGGGGCACCTAACAGACAGTGTGTAATACAGCCTAAATGGCTTTTGCTATGCTGCAGAGAGACACAGAGTAGCTACATCACAGACAAGGCTCAGGACACCTAACAGACAGTGTGTAATACAGCCTAAATGGCTTTTGCTATGCTGCAAAGACAGAGTTGCCATTGCACAGCTAGGGCTCATGGCATCTAACAGACAGTGTGTAATACAGCCTATATGGCATTCACTATACTGCAGAGAGACACAGAGTACTAGCTATGTCACAGACAGTGCTCAGGGCACCAACAGACAGTGTGCATACAGCCTAAATGGCTTTCACTATACTGCAGAGACACATAGAGTAGCTATATCACAAAAAGGGCTCACGGTACCAACAACAGACAGTGTATGATATAGTCTAAATGGCTTCACCATGCTGCAGAGAGACACAGAGTACTGGTCACTATGTCACAGACAGGGCTCAGGGCACCTAACAACAGACAGTGTGTATACACCCTAAATGGCTTTCACAACTGCTGCCAGCAGCAATGAGTGCCTTCCCTCTTTCTCCTTCTCTCCCGAGCACCGCCACACTTGATGATCCCCAAACCGATCATTCCCCCTTTCTTCAGTCCCCAACCCTTACTCTCCCTTCCTCCCTGAACAAAAGTTATGCTTTAACTTTTTTATTATTTTACTTTTTACGGCATTTCGCAGCAGTTGCAGTGAGCACCGAATATTGAGCCCTCTCCCACCAAGCTCCAGAGCTAGTCTGCATGCTCACACAGCAGATAGGGAGCTCAGGCACCAGCACTGACCAATCGGATTGTCAGGCTGGTGTCATGTGCTCCTGTCTGCTGTGTAGACCCCATATGCTGCCTGTAATGCCCGATTAGAGATTGGGAAGAGTCCCAGGACCCCACAGGCTGTCCAAAAAAAAGCCTTTTTAAAAATTACCCGTTACTCATCCCATTACCCGTGTCCACAGTACCTGCCCCACGAAGTACACTGTTAGGTTGGGTAGGGTAGTAAATTACCCGAACTACCTTACCTGATGAAAAAATACTGACACTCGAGCTATCTGCTCCAGCTACCTGATGGGTAGCCCATCTCAAATAATAATGCAGGTGATATCACAAGTAATAAACAGTTTACATACTATTAACATACAGGAGAATGTACTAGCATCAGCCAATTCTGGTAGGTCCTTGACCAGTTAGCATTAGGATGCAATCTATTTAGGGAGGGTGTTAGCAATGCTACCGTAGAGATAAGGGTAACAGAATAATCACTATTAGCAGGCAGAACTGTAGCCCGCACTTACATTTGGTACTCAAATACTCACTTCACTCAGATGAGGTGTTTTGAAATACTGCCCTATCAAGCCTGTAATGACCTTGGGTTGTCAGATGTAACATTCTGGCAGTTGGACCATGGGGAGCCATCCAATATTGTCATCATGACCAACAGTCCCAGCAAAGGTCACTTCTTTTTATGAGTTAAAAACTATGGTTAGAACTTCATTTGAAAAAACAAACAAAAAATATAAATAAAGCCACTTACCTTCCTAAATTAATACAGAGCTAACAAACCTGTAGCTTGTTTTTTGCATGTTCTGTGTTGTCAAGGTATGTTTTCCTAATCTTGCTCCTTTGACCACAGTGGTATTTCTAAGATAGTGGAAGAGGTGCATAACTGGAGGAGGAACGTCTGAGAAGCACTGCCATAATGTGTGTGCTGTTTGGGGGCTACGTCGAAGCTGCTGTTGACTTGCTAAGAGCAAAGCAAAAAGTAGCCAGATTTGAAAGCATCTGCAAAAAAAAAACTTTCAACTAGGAGCATGATCATCTTATAAATATTTACACCTGGAAATGCCTATGATATTTTAAAATAAAAAAATTAAGGCTAGATTCTGTTTCCCAAGTGTCCCACCATTCTTTTTTTTAATTCTGAAGCATAGACAATGATGACAGAAAAAGACCAATGGTCCATCCAGTTTGCCCGAGTTCCCTATTTACCCTGGGACTTACTGTCCCTCCAGGGTACTAGCCCTCATCATCCTTTCCCCCATTCACCTCTCAGTTTTATCTGCCTCTAGCAATCACTATGCCATTCATGTTTCGGCATGGCTGAGTTGATAGCACATCTGCCTCTGGGCCAGAAGGTTGTGGGTTTTGCTCCCACACCGGGACTAGGCTCATACCATCAATGCTGGCACCTGAGTGCAGTACTAGGGGGGTCCTGTACTGTTAGGGTGTGCCATCCTTCAGATGAGATGTTAAATTGAGGTCCCTTATACCCATCTCTGGTGCTGTCCAGGTGGAAGTTAAAGAACCCAATGCAAACCGGTTCATGCAAATGTCCAAGGCTGTGTGTGTGTGTGTGTTGATGTGTGAAATGGCTGCCACTACACGTTCAGTAACTTTGCTACTAGTCTAGCATTGCTTGTCAAGCACTTTGGGATACAATGTGTATGAAGAGTGCTATACAAATGCTAATTCTTCTTCTACATTTTTATCTTCTTCTTCTTCTTCTACATCTTCTTCTTCATTCTGTCCCAGCCATGCTTGAAACCACCAACTGTTTTAGCACTCACCACCTCAGCTGGCAGACTGTTCCACGGCTCCACCACCCTTTCTGTAAAATAATACTTCCTCATGACCCTTCTGAACTTCCCTCCTGTCAGTTTCCACTCATGTCCACGTAACCCCAAACTACTGTAGCATTCAAGCTAAAAAGTTCCCTGCAGCAGTTCACCTTATTAATTCCTTTCAGGAACTTGAAGGTCTCTGTCATATCTCCCCTCTCCCTTCTGGTCTCCAGCAAGTACATGTTTAGTGCCTTGAAATGTTACTCGTTGGACCTGCTCCATTGGCTCTGAATCATTTTTGTTGCCCTGCACTGCACCATCTCCAGCATATCCCTATCTTTCCTGAGGTGAGGACTCCAGAACTGGGCGCAGTGCTCCAGGCATGGCCTCACTAAGGATCTATATGGGGTAAGTATTACTTTTTCTCTTCTGCTACCCCTACTCCTCCTGATACATCCCAGCATCCTACTCCTTTTGCTATATGCCTTGTCACACTAACCCTATTGTTTGAGGGAGTCACTGATGATAACTCCAAGGTCCTGTTCCTCAGCTGTAGTGCTAAGTCTCACCCCACCCATCCAGTTCTCTGTCCTGGGGTTCTTGTTTCCTAGGTGCATTACTTTGCATCTTTGGTGTTGAATTTCAACTGCCAAACCTTCGACCACCCCTCCAGTTTTTTAAGGTACTCTGCATTTCCCCCGATTCCCTTGTTGTTATCCACCTTCCCACAGAGCTTAGTGTCATCTGCAAAGAAACAGAACCTGCCCTGGATTCCCTCACTAGTGTCACTGATAAACATCTTGAATAGGAACTTACCCAGGACAGATCCCTGTGGTACCCCACTCATGACCTCCCTCCCCTTTAGCCAGCTACCTACCCAGTTTGCTACAATACTAGGTTTTTAAATGGAAGAAGGCTGGTGCCCATCGAGACCATCTCCTACCCGTGTAGGTATAGTTATTTTTCCTTTGTTCTGTATTAAAGTATCTAATCTTTTCTTGAACTGTTCTACTGCTTCTGCTTCCACTACCTCTTCCTGTTCCAAGCTGAATGTGCCCTTACACTAAAATAGGCTGTCCTGTTGTTTTTTTGTTACTTTATCAATTTTAATTTATACGTTATGGGATTTTAAGTTCTTTATATTCTCGTTATGCTCAATGCCCATTTCTCTCCTTAAATCATCATCGTTTAATGTTTTATATCATCGATGTAGATCTCCCCTAATTCTATGTTCCTCTAGTGTAAATATGTTTAGAGCTATTATTTTGTTCTTATATTGACAATATTGACAACAGCTTAATCTGGTTCAAGGTCAGTTGGCATTCATCTGTATCTCCCTCCCCCGGGTCGTGCCTGAAAATAGGCAGGATTTGTCTAGTGCACTTACCTGGTCAACAAAAACTAAATAAATAAATAAATAAATAAATAAACAATCTGGGGATGAATTGTGTTGCTCTGTGTTGTACTTTCCCAAATAAATCATTGTCCTTCCTCAGATATGGACTCCAAACGAGGCACAATAATCCAAATGTGGCCTCACATAGGGTTCATATAGGGTATGATACAATATTCTGTTTTGTTAATGAATGACTTTTTAACACATCCTAGGATCCAATTTGCAGTTACTGACACCTTTCTGCAATGTTTTCCCAGGCTTAGCTCATTGTCTGTTATAACACCTAAATCCCTTTCTGATTACACCTTCTTTCATTTTTGGCCTGCTACTATATAAGTTTTCTTGGGGTTATTTCATCCTAGATGCATCACTACATACTCTTTGTTATTGAAGAGCATTTTGGTTTTTTTTTACTGCCCAGTTACTGATTTCCTCTATATCTCCCTGAACAATTTTTGTTTTCCTTCCAAATCTACCTCTCCCCCCACTTTAGCATCATCTGCAAACTTTTTTTCACCAGCTTGTAACTTGTACATGCATATCACTGATAAAAAGAGAAAACAGTGTCAATCCAAATACTGACCCCTGTGGCACCCACTGGTCACTGCCCCCTCCCTGGATAGTGTTCCATTGATTCTAACGTTCTGTGTTCTGCAGGTAAGCCATGATCTAACCCACCTCACTGCTTTAATATCTAAACCTAAGTTATCCATCTTATTAAGGTATTCTGCATATGACATTTTATCAAAAGCCTTTAGAAAATCAAGATAGATAATGTCAACTGGAATACTGGCATCTAAACTACAGCTTACTTTGCTGTAGAAGGCAATTAGGTTTCTTGTGCAGGATTTTCCGCACACAAAGCCATGCTGGGTCACGTCTCGTAAACCTTTTGTTTCTATTTCCTTCTTAAGTTTGTCTCTTATAAGGGTCTCAATCTCCTTCCCAAGTACCACTGTCAGACATACAGGCCTGTAATTTCCTACAATTTCTTTATCCCTCTTGTTCTTCTTGGTATGCCTCCTCGACATTAACACCAACACAGCGACCTACCAACCCGTCGACAAAATCGATAGGTTGCCGACAGATCGCTGTGTTGGTGTGCCTGACACAGGGGTACACTGTCTCCCGGTCCTGCACCCTCTCCCTGAATCAACTCCAACAGGAGTTGAGAATTCTAAACACGGGGGGTGTGGGGAGCAAAGCCCCTCAATGAGAAAAGAAGACCGTGAGTCATAGGGGTTTATGTCAACCGCAACTTGCGGTCGACATAAACCCTGTTGATGAAATGTCCCCTTGTTCTTCCAATCCCACATATCCAATGTAGCTGTTATTTTGCCAATATGTGCTCTGTTATAATTTCTCAAATTTCCAATCCCCTTGTTCCTTACCAAAGCTGCATTTATTTCCAGAATTAATCATATTATGATCGCTTGTTCCTAATGTTTCTCTAATTTGTGCATTCCATATTTCCATGGTGAGATTCGTAAGAATAAGATCTAAAATATTGTTGCCCTAGCTGGTGCTTTCACAATTTGCTGAACAGCAGTTCATTATGAATTAGTTCTTCCTAAATACTGCCTCAAAAGCAGTTATTACTGCTCATCTTTTCCCAGGTAATGCCTGGTAAATTAAAGTCTTTTACAACAGTTACAATAAGTACCCATGCTTAGTGGCCTCAATGATTGCATCCAAAATTTACTGATTATATTCATTCTTTCTATTTGGAGGTCTGTAACACAGGCCCAGTATTATCTTCTTCCCATTTTTTGTTACTAGTTAGATTCATAAACTTTCTGTATCTTGGTTTGTGTTTCTTTTTTTTATATAGCTTTTCTGGAAGAGCTGGCAGGCTGCTATGACTCCCCTCCTTGGGACAGCTCATCTCTCTGGCCCCGACCTCCTGCACTGACCCTCCCCAGGAAATCCCCAATGAGTTAACCTCCCCATGACAGGGCCAGGGGTGAGGAGTGCTAGCATTCTCCCCTCTCCCTGGGTAGCCAACATCCAGACCATGGGGCTCAGCACAGGTGCAGTCGGGGCTATCACGGAGCCTGCCAGATTCATTTTTTCCCAAGTTTACACCTGTCCCTCCTCACCATCTGACATTGGCATTGGCTACATGCCATCTGACCTGTATGCCCCCCCAAGCCATCGCTAGAGGGCGATCAGCAGGCAGGATGACAATCCCTTCCTCCCTCGAGAGAGGAGAGCAGTCCTCCAGATGTTCAATCCTATCTCGCCCCTGCTGACTCTCGGTGGCCCTGGCTTGTTCCTGAACCTGGGTCACCAGCGTGGAGTGAGGTGTGGCGTCCAGCACCTCAACCCTCAGTGCCATGGCTTGTGTTTCTAACAGCATTTAATACAGTACTCTCTATATCTGTCCTAATGTCCAAACAAACCTCTCCAGCTTCTCTGTGTGTCCTATTCTTATAATACAGCCTGCATTCTGCCCTTTCTTTGCTCCAGTCATTGGTATCATCCCACCATGTTTCAATGACTGTCACTAAATCTGCACCTTTTTCATACAAGACACTGGTGAGGCCCCACCTGGAGTACAGTGTACAGTTCTGGAGACCTTACCTACATAAGGACATAGACAGGGTAGAGAAGGTTCAGAGGAGGGCAACAAAGATGGTACATGTGTACAGATGGCATCACAAGTCCTATGAGGACAAGTTGAAGGAACTGAACATGTACTCTCTGGAGGAGAGGAGGGAGAGAGGGGATATGATAGAGACATACAAGTATCTTACAGGGAGGAACGGGGTGCAGGAATACACTATTTTTAAGTGAAAAAGATGTTCCAGTACTAGAGGGCATGGGATGAAGTTGGAGGGAGGACGATTCAGAGGAAACGTGAGGAAGAATTTCTTCACAGAACGGGTGGTGGACAAGTGGAACACCCTGCCAGAGGAAGTGGTGGGGGCTGAAACAATCACGGGATTTAAGAATGCATGGGATAGACATATAGGAATTCTGGAGGTCAGAGGTAAGGGGCAACAGACTTCTAGGAAAACATAAACTGAACTTACAAGCTCAAATGGGCAGACTGGGTGGGCCATAGTCCCTTATCTGCCGACACTGTCTATGTATCTATGTATTAATTCTAATTCAGATTTTTCTAAAATATTCAAGCTACATATAAAAGCAAGTAGTGCCGTATATCCACTTCTTCTAATACTAGGTAAATATTTTGGTTTCCAAGCCCTCTTCACTCCTAGATCAAAATTTCCGATATTGTGTGTTCTGTTTTTCTCCCTAGGGTTGCACTACCATACTTATTCAAGTGCAGTCCATCCCAACAATAATGCTTGTAGTTGTCTTCAAATTGTTCCTCATTTCTGGTACACCTATAACTGTTTTTAAGGGTCCATTTATGTAACCACTCCTTTAAATTCTTAATCTTCCTTTGCCTGGCCTTGCCAGATCTGGGAACTCAGAGTATTTCCAAGAACACAGTTTCACTGACTCTTTTCTCTAATGTTTAATGAATTTATTTATTTATCATGCTTTTTATTTTTAAGATTTTCATACTTATGCACAGCTTCTCACAAAAGAAACAAGCAACACTTTTATAATTCATTATATGTAACATAAAAGATACAACTGGTCCAAATCAAAGGGGGGGGGAGAAATTAAATTAAGAACAAATTGAAAGTACATATCAACTAAGCAATTGCAGTATGTAAGTACATCCCATATTAAATACACCCACAATTTAGATAGCCCATTGCTATACTCCACAAATTTCATTTTAATTCATTAAGTGGCAAGAGTAAGAGAAACTAAAGAAACATAGCCAAAATATAACACCCCCCTCACAGGTCTGAAAAAGATCAATGGAACAAAAGAGTAAACAGGGAGGAGAGGCGGCACTGTGGGTCACCTTAGAGACTGGAAATGGCACCACAATCCGCACAGGGATTGTATACAGATCCCCATCTCATGGGGAGGGAATGGACAAGGATATGATAGAAGGCATCCTCAGGATGGCAGAGAAAGAGGAGATACTGTTGATAGGGGACCTGAATATGCCAGATGTTAACTGGAGCAACTTTGCTGCAGCCACATCCAAAAGCAGGGCCATTCTTGATGCCCTATAGGTGGCATGCCTCAGACAGCTAGTTTTGGAACCCACTCATGATGGAGCAATCTTCAACCTGGTACTCTCAAATGGGGACGGTGAGAGGATCTCAGATCTAGAAGTGGATAGCCATCTGGGAACAAGTGACCACCAAACAGTGTGGTTCACGATAAACTCAGCTACAGAGTCAAGCCATACAAAAGTGAGGGTACTGGACTTCAGGAGGGTTGAGTTTGGCAAGATGGGAGAGTGCCTTAGAAAAGCACTAGCAAACAGGCTAGAAGGAGGGGAGGAGCAACAATGGGGAGTCATCAAAACTGCCATCACAGAGGCAACAAGCCTTTGTGTGAAGCAAATAAACAAATCAAATGAAAGAAAAAGCCACTATGGTTCTTAAAAGAGGTGGCTGGGAAAGTCAGGAGAAAAGATAGCATTCAGGAAGTATAAGGAAACACAGAAGGAGCAGGACAGAGAACTGTATCAGTTAAGGCAGAAGGAAGCATGGAGGGAAGTCAGAATAGCAAAAGCCCAAACTGAGGAAAAGATAGCCAACTCGGTTAAGAAGGGGGATAAAACCTTTGATAGGAACATCAGGGAGCATAGAAAGACAAAGGGAGGGATAGTGAGGCTGAATAGAATGGATGGTGGGTGGGCAGAGAGAGACAGTGAAAAAGCAGGGATACTGAACAAATACTTCTGCTCAGTATTCACAAAAGAGGAGGAGAGGAGGTGCCTAATCCAATTAACAGAAGCATTCTGGATAGGGGGGTCGATCCCAGTCCTTTCACAGAAGAAAGGGTTCTGAAAGAACTCCTAAAACTGAAGGTGGACAAAGCAATGGGGCCTGATGGAATTCACCCCAGAATTCTAAAAGAATTAAGGGGAGAACTAGTGACACCACTGACTACCCTTTTTAACAAATCATGGGAGGATGGTGTGGTACCTGAGGACTGGAGGAAGGTGGATGTGATTCCCCTTCACAAAAGTGGGAGCAAGACAGAGGCAGGAAACTACAGACCTGTCAGTTTGACCTCTGTAGGGAAAGTGATGGAATCACTTGAAGGAAAGAATTGTTGAGTACCCAGAGGCCAGTGGGGGCAGGGACCCAAGGCAGCATGGGTTCACAGCGGGAAGGTCATGTCAGACTAATCTAATAGATTTCTTTGACTGGGTGACCAAAGGAGTAGACCAGGGAGGGGCTGTAGACATGGCCTACCTAGACTTTAGCAAGACATTTGACACAGTCCCATATAAAAGATTAATAATCAAATTAACCAGCCTGGGAGTGGGTCCCAAGGTGGTAGCATTGGTGAAACATTGGCTGGACAACAGGACACAGAAGGTAATTGTAAATGGAGTCCACTCTGAAGAAAGGAGGATTACTAGTGGGGTACCGCAGGGTTCAGTACTGGGTCCAGTCCTTTTTAACATCTTTATAAGTGACAATGCAGAGGGACTGGAAGGAAAAGTATGCCTCTTTCCAGATGACACAAAGATCTGCAACAGGGTTGATACACAAGGAGGTGTGAAAAGAATGAGAAGGGACTTGGCAAGGTTGGAGGAATGGTCAGAAGTATGGCAGCGTGGATTCAATGCAAAGAAGTGCAAAATAATGCACCTGGGAAACAAAAACCCAGGGGAAGATTACACAGTGGGGGGGGGGGAGAGGTAGTAACAACAACAAAAATGGAAAGGGACCTGGGGTAATCATATCAGATGATCTTAAGGTTGGCAAGCAATGTGAGAAGGCAGTAGGGAGGACTGGAGCAATACTGGGATGTATAGAGAGAGAGGCATCACCAGCAAAAAACAAGAACTTGTTATCCCTCTGTACAGACAATTGGTGAGACCCCATCTGAAATACTGCATCCAGTTCTGGAGACCCTATCTCCGCAAGGGCATAGACAGGATGGAGGCAGTCCAGAGGAGGGTAACTAAAATGGTTCAGGGTCTGCAAGTGAAGCCATACGAGGAGAGACTAAAGGAGCTTAATATGCACACCCTTGAGGAAAGGAGGGAGAGGGGGGACATGATAGAAACTTTTAAGTACCTCAGTGGAATCAACAAAGTCCAAGAGGGTAGCACCTTTCAGAAAAAGAGATTTGCAAGAACAAGGGGACACAATTTGAAGATAGAGGGGGCGGCTCAGGGGCAATGTGAGGAAGTATTTTTTTCACAGAGAGGGTGGTGGATGCATGGAACAGCCTTCCTGAGGAGGTTGTGGGGTCTAAAACTGTGGGAGAATTCAAGAATACATGGGACAGAAATAAAGCAATTCTTGTGGGGGGTTGGAAGAAATAGGCTGTTGGTTAACTAGGATCTGCAGCTTATCCAATAGGTAGGGAAATGGGCAGACTATGTGGGGCAAGCGGTCCTTATTTGTCGTCAAAGTCTATGCTTCTATGTTTCAATGAAATACACCTTAAATTTTTAACTCTATCAAGTTTAAAGTATTAAAAATCCATCTTATCCAAGTTTTCAATGATATCTTGATCTGAAGATGTGGGCAATTCCCAAGTCTCTTGGGCAGAGTACTGCGATCTTAAAAAAGCCACAAGTTGATCGACCTCGAAGAATATATAAGACTTCCCATCTTTAATTACCTTTACTTTTGTTGGTGGCAATAAAAAGAATTGGGCCCCCATTTCCAAGATTTTTGCCTGTAGACCAGAAATGTTCTCCTCCTCTGCTGTGTAGAATAACAAAAGTCAGGATAAATATAGTACTTGCACTCATTATATTCTAGTGACCCTCTAAGTTTATCCAGTTTAAATATACTGTATACTTTTTATCTGAATCAAAGCCAAATGTTGCTATAATCGTAGATTTATTTTGTCCAGATACCTGTTGCTGCTGATGCTTCATTAGCTTAAAAGTTTTTGTACTCAGAGGGGGATTCTCCTGAGGTAGATTGAAGGTTTTAACCAGAATATCCTTCACCAGTTCCCTGATGCTAATAAAATCGGAATCAGATCTATTCGGAATCCCCAATATACGGATATTTCTGAAGCGGAGCATATTTTCTACATTTTCAATTTTGCAATTGATATTAAAGTTGTCTTTCATTAAACTGGCACAATTAGCATCAAGCGAGGTAATCTTTTCTTCATGTTTAACCCGAGTAATTGTATGCTCAGCCGTTGTCTTTTTGATATCCTTTCTGGTGTTTTTCACCACGTTAACTTCAGTTTGTAAAAACTCAGTCTTTTTCTATAGTGCATTGAGCCTCCTGTCGCTCTTCTCCATCCAAGCAAGTATTTTGTCAGTTGCCTTCCCCAATGTATCCAATGGATAGCGTTCGCCTCCTTGTGAAGATTGTTGGTGAATCTCAGACTGCAAGTACAGAGGTGGCTGCTTCAGAATGTAACCCCTCTGCTCTCCCAACTCATAAGACAACCATTCAGGAGTGCTTTGTGAGTTACCCCTTCAACTGCAATCGGGAGAACTGGCGGACTAGCTCTTGAGCCACTGTCTCCATACTCTGGGCTAGGTTTCCCAGGGAGAGATCACTGATCAAGCGGGGCCGACCTCGGGGATACAAACTCAGGCACAACCATGCCTCCCTTACGCTTCCGTTGGCTCATTATCAATAATTCAATACAATGAAACAAAATAAAAGCAAAAGAGCTACTGCGGCACTACTACCAAAAAGCCAGAAAAAGCCAAAATGTTACCCGAGGTTGTGCAGAGCAACGCGACTAAGCTACTGCTGCATCGGTCATCTTTCTCCCATTTTAAATAAAGTGCACCAATAGTGCTAGCTCTGTTTAATTTATTTGTAATAAATTCATTCTGAATGTCTTCATTTGATTTTCTGCCTACATGTAATGCCACCAATGGCTTACCACCTGCCTCCTTTAGGATATCTAATGCAATTTTTTTCAATGTCTTCTGTATGTGCTAGGGCTGTGTGAATAATGAATATTATTTCCTGGATACCGTGAATAATGAGCTATTCATTATTCAGAATCCGCATAAGGAATAGCTCACTATTCATCTGTATTAGGGGAATAATATAACCCCCACTTCCTCCCACCCTCAGATAGCACCCACAACCCTCTCCCCCCCTCAAGTTCCCCAACCACTATTACAATATTTAGAAAAAAAAAAGGCAGCAAATTCTTTCTGGGGCAGCTGGCACAACCCCACCCGCCTTCACAGCCAGCCGCCAGTTTTCATTACTAAATTAAAAGTTAACAGTCCTCCCCCTGGTCCTCCTCCACTCCCCCGGTAACCAGCAGCAGCCCCCTCCTCCCCCCACACCCTGCCTGCACCTAAACAAGATATAAAAATGTAAGAAAAAGGCAGCCGGTGCAGCCTGCCCTCCTCCCTGGCTGGCTTCTTCTTCTGAATGAAACCACGCCTGCTTGCACTTATATAGAGAATGAGCTGATCATGTTTTTAAATATTGTAATAGCGGTTGGGGAACTTGGGGGGGAGGAAGGGGGTTTGGGTGCTATCTGAGGGTGGGGGGAACGGGGTTATATTTTTTTGCCGAATACGAATACTCGACTGAATATTCTGCCTGCTGGCCCCGAATACTGAATGTTCAGCCAGATATTTGAAAACAAGTATTCACACAGCCCTTGTTATTATGTGTCCCCGAGAGACTGCTAGTTGTCCCATTCTTTTTATCTAGTGCACATATCTACTTATCTGTATACTTAATTGAATAACCAGGTACTGTACATATATCTGACGTTTCTTAACTGTGTCCATGTAATTTTGTGTATGTACCTCTTTTCCCATAGTGCTGTTTGGATCCTCTTGGGTGATAATTTTTACTAGGGGGTCAAAGCTATTTCTTTTTTTTTTTTTTAAATTGAATATGCTTTATTGACTTTTCAACAGAGCGTATACATTCAGAGATTAATATACAACTCATCTCACACATTCAAATCCCTAGACAACCATGGGGGAAGACATGGCAATGTTCAATCCCCTTTACGTGTTGAGATGCGGACATAAGCCTAGCACCTCACAAAAACTCGATCAGTTCAACAAAGTTAACATAGGCCTTAATCACCAGGATATCTAATATCTACAACCTAGCAGTGATACAGGTAATTAATAACGCCCTTATCCCACCCTCAATCCTCCCCCTTGCCACTACAATATATTGACTGGGAGAATTCCCATTCCAAAAAGAGGGAAAAAAAGAAGGAGACAGTCCGGTCGAGTAAGGAGGACAAACAGAATAGGGAAACGAAGTCTTGGCCCAGTATTTATCTTTTACTAAACCTCACTATATCAGGTCCAGGAAATAGCCAGAACCATTCTAAGTAGATAGAAAAGTATGTAGGGGTGCCCAAATCTTCTGGTATTTGCTATTGTTTTCGGACATATTTGCTATGAAATATTCCGCCTGCAAGGCGAATAAAATTTCTTTGTGCCACTCTGTGTATGTGGGAATTTGTTGATCCACCCAGTGACGTAATATGATTTTCTCAGCACAGAGGGATATCAGGGACATGCGATTTCTTTGAGTACCTGTCAGAATTTGCCCTACATCTCCCAGAATGCAAATTTCTGGTGAAAAGGCAGTTTGTAGATCCAATACAGGGTCAAGTTTAGATCGGATGGCCTCCCAAAATGGGATTACTTTAACACATTCCCAGAGAATGTGAAGCAACGTACCCCTCTGAGATCCACACCTGGTACACAGTTCCGATGAATAATGACCCATTCTGTTACATTTTACCGGTGTATAATATAGATCATGCAATACATAGAATTGAAGCAATCTATATTGATCCCATCTAATGTCCTTATACAGCCTTTTCCATATTTGGTGCCATTGGCGGGGGCACAGAAGAGGTGAAAGGAGAGATCTGTCCCACGCATAATGGGGTACCTCTAACTCACTATTTCGCATCTGAAGTTCCTTATAATAGAAGGCAAGGAGGTGAGACGAGGGTCTCCTGGGCAATGAACCAAGAATGGGGCCCAACATATACTTGTCCCAGAGGCCATTGCCGAAATGCTGAGTTAAAACATCGGAGATTTGGAGATATTTAAAACAATGAGAAAGTGGTAGGTTGTATTTAGCCCTGATCGCTGAGAAATCCAGTAGCTTATGGTTCTCTGTTAGATCTACCACCACTTCCCCGCAACCAGCTGGCCAAAGAGCTGTAGTGATATTTTTATTCCCTATTCTAAATTGGGATTTCTAATAAGAGGCTGGGATACATCTTTTGTAAACGGATACCCAAAAGTTTGTTCATCTGCATATGTACCCGGATAGAGACCATAACAGGCGTGGCTTTATACTGTTTAGGGGCTTTTTTAATGGTCAAGTACGGAAGGCACCCAATGTCTACTCCTGCTGTGTCGCAAATTGATTTTTCAATTTGCAGCCACAATGGGGAGTCCTCCATGGGTTTTAACCATTGCGAAACTACGGCACAGTTAATAGCCAGATAATAATAGTAGACATTGGGGACTTGTAAACCACCCCGTTCTTTGGGTCTTTGTAATTTAGTTATTGCTCTTCGGGGGGATTTATTTTTCCAGAAAAATTTAGAAATTATACTGTGCACTTGAAGAAACCAAGATTGAGGGAGGTAGAGATTTAACATTTGGAGATGATATAACAAGCGAGGTAGAACATTCATTTTTATAATGTTAATACGCCCCCAAAGAGAAATAGGGAGCAATACCCAGCGATTTAGATCTAACTTAATATTTGCAATTAGCTGGTCCAAGTTATACTGCTTCATTTTAGTATTTGACTGTGACAAATAAATACCTAGATATCTTATCTTATCCCTTATCCAAGTGAGCCCAAGCTGTACAATATCTGCCTTTAAGGTATAGCAATTTAACGGCATTACTTCTGTCTTAGCTACATTTAGTTTGTAGTTGAAAAAATCCCCAAATTCCGTGTATGATGTTAAGGGTGGCAGGTATAGATGTAAACGGTATGTAATATGGAGCATGATATCATCGGCTATACACTGATAACTTAAATTGGGTATGATTGATTGAGATGCCAGATACCACTGCAGACTGATTAATTTTCCTGATAAGTGGTTCCAAAAACAAATTAAATAGGTAAGGAGAGGGGGCAGCCCTGTCTCGTACCCTGTTGAAGGAAAAAGGGTGAAGACAGGACTCCATTACATAATACCCTCGCAGATGGATATGAGTAAAGAGTTTGAATCCATTGTATAAATTGTTTGGGAATTCGATATCTCAGAAGCAAATCGAACAAATACTCCCATGAAACTCGGTCAAAAGCTTTTTCCGCGTCCAGGGACACCAGAGCTGCAGGGATCTGAGAGTCCCTGGATGCAGAAATAAGATGGGAGATCTTCCGTAAGTGGTCTGATGAGAGGCGCCCGGCCAAAAAACCCACTTGTTCAGGGCTTATTAGTGTGTGCCAAACCCTGGTCATCCTACAAGCAAGGATTTTAGCCAAAATTTTCATGTCCACATTTATTAGTGATATTGGACGATAATTCGGTAAGAGTGTAGTGTCCTTATCCGGCTTAGGTAGGACCACCACAGTTGCCTCAGTAAGGGTAAGATCTGTAAGACCATGTTTATAGACATAATTATACCTATCAAGTAGAATTGTACCCAATTGAGATTTAAAGGCTTTATAAAAATTAGACGTGTAGCCATCTGGTCCCGGTGCTTTATCTATAGGGAGAGCATCAATAGCTTTGTGTATTTCTTCTACAGTCAAGGGAGACTGTAGAAAGGCTATTTGATCTTGGGACAAGTATGGAAGGTCTATATCTTGAAGAAAAAAGTCTAATGCTGAATGCTGAAAGGGTTGTGGGGAGGGCGAATAAAAGGTTTGGTAGTACCTTTTAAAGCATTCAGCAATCTCCCTGGGCATGGTATAGAACCTACCATCCGAATCTTGAACAGTTACAACTATCCTGTCTGTGGCTTGTGTCCTAAGCCTTAAGGCCAGGAGCTTTCCTGCCTTGTCCCCCTGATCGAAATAATTAACTTTAGCCTTAAGATGAAGGTGTTCAACCCTGTCTCCCAGAAGAATAGTATACTGGAAACGCAGATTATCTAACCTTCCAAAATCTGTAGGTTGCGATTGGGAAGATAGAGACTTTTCTAAGACTCTAATTTGTTGTAGAAGTGAGGAGGATTCTGATGAAATTTTCTTTTTCCTAATAGATGCCAATCTAATAATTTCGCCCCTTAATGAACATTTCAGGGCACCCCATAGCACATCTAGCTTGGGCATAGATACAACATTAAGCTTGTAAAAATCTACTATGAATTTTGAGAATAGGTCGGCTATTTCCTGAGACTTTAGCAGTTGGAGATTAAATCTCAAATTTTATCTCGGTCAACAGATGAGGCATAGACCACTGCAGGAGGGTTGGATGGTGATCAGAGATCACTTTGGAAAGATAAGCACAACTCTGAACCCCGCCAGGTGTTCAACCCCAACAAAAAGAAGTCAATTCTAGAGAATGTATTATGGGGCAACGGAATGAAATGAATAGTCTTTAGTCGATGGAAAAGGGTCCTCCACGGATCCACAAGACCCAAGGTACTCATAAAATCTTTAAGAGCCAATCTGTGCAGGTGTATGGGGAGTATTTTACCTTTGGACCTGTCCAATGTATTACAGAGAACTAAGTTCCAATCCCCACCAAGTATAATGGGGAGTTGGGCCCAGGGTGCTAAATTAGCTGTAAGGCTCATAAAGAATTGGGGTCATCTCACGGGCCCATAGATTGATCCTAGTATTATTTCAGTGTGACCTAGAATGGCTCTCAGTAATATGTATCTACCTTGGGGGTCGCCATCGACTGAAGCAACCGAAAGGGTATGCGACGTGCAATTAATACCGCAACCCCATTTTACGGGTGTCTAATCCTGCCCTAATGCATATCCCACCCAGGATCTTCTTAAATTAAGGATCTGAGAATTGGGTAGATGAGTTTCCTGGATAAAGGCTATGTCTGCATTGAGCTTATTAAGATGCAGCAAAATCTTGGCCCTTTTTGTTGGGGATTGAGCGCCCTTAACATTCCAAGAACAGAACTTTAATGTGGATACCATAACCAGACCAAATACTGGTAATATTTCTGTGTCCGTAATACCTCCTTAAGAAAGGGGTTCATCCCATGTGATGGTCCCTGATTATATAGTGGCATTCCCATAACTATCCCTTCCCACCCCTCAAATACCATCAATGTGTACAAAACCAACCAAATCCCATTGAACCAATATCTCATCCCATAATACAGTACAGAACCAGGAGTTTGATAAGGAAAATTATTACCCCTTCCCTTAAACACCCTCACCAAATTATCCCCATCCCTATTTCTACCGCTTCTTCCCTCGTTTTCTACTGCCCACACCGGGGTGAACTGTATGCTTGCAAGAAAAAGCAAAAACATGGGCCACTATCCTCAACAGCCTTAGCATTAGAACTCCAATTAGCAGTAATATCCACCTCATGGCCCCGAGCACCCCTGTGGGTTTGCATCCCACCCTGTGCCAGTACATGACGTACTGAATAGACTGCAGATTTACCCAGGAACCTTTACCTCCTGCCCCCATCCCCCACTATGCCTATCCAGATAGCGGTCACTTTTACAATAGGATGGAAGGAGGAAAGAAAAAAAAAAGGGGGAGGAAGTCAAGCTTCAGACTCATGTTGTTTATCGGTGACTTAGTTCCAGCTGATAATATAGCGAGAAGTCAGTCTTCCTTGACGAAGAAGAGGAGAGAAAAAAAGAAGAAGAAAAAAAAAGGGCATTTAGCCACAATTGTGTCAATAAAACCAGTCATCCTCTTGTTGTACAGAAAATCTGGTGTCTTCCATCAATCCAGGGACAGAATTCTCCATAATGATCTCCCGATTACTCCGATGTTTTATACAAACTCTTCATTATAGGGAGATACATATAAAGTCTGTGGATCTTCAACGAGCTGGGAACAGGTCCGGGAACATTGTGCTCAATGCAGGGGCAGCTGCTTGGGCTGTATCAAAAGAGTGCCAAGATTCAGAGTGTAGTACCATCAACCTGGAGGGGTACTGGATCTTGTATTTAATACCAGCCACGATCAGCTTGGACACCAGGGGGTGGTATTCTGCTCGGTGTTGTCGCACTGAAGCTGGGAGGTCCTGTGCCAAGCAAACCTGTTTACCCTCCCAAAGCACCTGCTGTAGGCCTCTGACTTGTTCCAAGATGTGGGCTCTGTCCAGGTAATTTAGATGCTTAATAATTACCGGCCTCAGGGGTTTGCCATTCACAGGCTTGGGGCGGAGTGATCGATGCGCCCTCTCGATAATATATGCCGGGTTATTCGGGGAGGGCCCGGTTATCTTAGCCAGAAACTTTTGAAAAAACAAAATAGGTGATGCTCCTTCTGCCTCCTCTGGAAGGCCGAGTATGACGATGTTGTTCCTCCTACTACGGCCTTCCAGATCCTTTAGTTTGGCTTTGATTTTGTGCAGACGTTGCTTTAAGGTCACCACCTCTGGCTCCATCTTATTTTTCCAACTCTCCAACGAAGTGGTCCGTGCCGAGACATCGGAGATTGCCCGGTTTGTATCCAAGAGCTCCCCTCTTAAAGATTTAATCTTCCTAGTTATCTCTTGCAGAGTGAGCTTAAATGGCTGTAGTTCCTCGAGAAATTTTTGCTCCGATAACGGAGCCGACACTGATTGAGATGTCAGGCAGTAGAGCTTTCGAGGTGTTACTGGCTGTCCTTTGGGGTCTCTTCGGCCCTTCTCTGAGTTTGTGAAGCGATGCCGAGGAGCTCATGCATTTCAGCTTCCATATTCCTGCTAGGCCCGACTTTCTTGTTTACAGTTTAGTGTTGAGAATCGCCTGAGTCGCTGAAAGTACCGCGGGTATACGGAGACAGCAATTTTTCTTATCCCCTCTCTTCACAGAAACTAGCTAAAAGACCACGCCAACATTAAATTTTTAGTACAAAGTGGAGGAGTGAGACGGTAACCAGTCTTCAGCGCTGCTAGTCCAACAGCAGCATCATGTGATCTCCACCCAAAGCTATTTCTAAGCTCTACCTCATATGACATAGCCCTCCTCCTTTCATAGCTTTATTTTTATTTATTTATTTATTTATAGAAATGTTTCACCAGGGGGGCACACTGAACAACAAGTTGCTTGTCTCACGGTGCGACCTGGGGGGAGGGGTTACATAGGGCTGTGAAGGATGATCAGTTACAATAGCTTGTGGGTAGTACAAACAATACAACATTGTTAGATTGTGCAACAGTTGGAACACAAGGTATGGTACAATAAACAGTAGTGGAACATTGGGTAAATTACAATACATGTCCAAAATCATACAAAAGAACATATGAATATACAAAACAGTAATAATGCTATAGAACCATTTATAGTGCACGAGTGTACCAGGAGCAGGTTTTAAGTAGTACACAAGTGCAGTTGGAGTAACAAGGTTGGGGTTAGGTTGTGCACACTGGTGACCCAAAAGGGCAAGTGGAGAAGAGGGGGGGAGAGGCAAGAACTGAATATGAGGAGAAGGGGTAGCCATTTCCTGATTTCCCCCTTCAGGATGTTGAGAACCCTGCCAGGGGGTTCATGGGTAGGAAGGCAGAAACTGGGGACAGGTATTAAGGTGGGTTAAAGCAGGAACAGCTGAGGGAAAGGCAATTGTGTAGGGCAGAGGTAAGGGAGTAGTTGGAGGAGGAGTGTCGTATTTCAGGGAGGAAGGAGTTCCAGATTTTAGGGAAACGATGGGCAAAACTAGTCTGACCGATGAGGGTGGAGTGGCGAGGAACCATCAAGGTGTGGGCATCATTTGATCTGAGAGAGTGGGTGAGGGGAGGTGGAGTGGACAGAGAGGATGAGAGATAGGAGGGGAGCCCCCGAACCAGAATTTGGAGGTTAGTTTGGCACAGTGAGAGATGCGTCTGTGAGATAGCGGAAGGAAAGTTAGAGAGCGATAGAGTTCACAGTGGAGGGAGCGGGAAGGGAAGTTGATAGCAAAGTGGCAGAAGGAGTTAAAGAGAGTGTCCAACTTGGTCAGGGAAGATTTGGGAGCAGCACCATAGACTATGTTGCAGTAGTCAGAAATGGGGAGTATCATCTTCTGTACAATTTTGAGCCTCACAGTCAGTGGGATACAACTACGATTCCTGTACAGAACACCAAGTTTGGGGCGCAGTTTCTTCAGGATAGCATCGATATGTACAGAGAAGCTGAGGTGCTGGTCCAGCCAAACTCCCAGATATTGAAATGAGGAGGTGTCCTCCAAGATGGTCCCACCAAGGGTGTGGAAGGTGGGTAGGGACGAGAGCCTAGAGAGTCTCTGCCTGCTGCCAAAGGTCATTGAGACTTTCTTCTTGGCATTTAGAATAAGCTGGTGAGAAGCAAACCAGATCCGAACTTGGTTGAAGTCATGCTGTAAGCTGGTTTGCACAGCAGCAGTGTTTTTGCCAGAACTGTACAAAACAGCATCATCAGCTTACATCTGTCATTCTTCATCTAACTCCATCCCATTTTCTTTGGGCCTTTTTTATTATTATTTTCACTGTGATTTGTTTCACTATCTGCATTTTCTATTATTACATCCTGGGTTTGTAGGCTACCTCCTCTTCACTTTGTGTCTCTTCCACATCTGATCTCAATAAGATCATGCTTCTCACTCTCCCCAGTTCCATCTCAAGCCCTAATAGTGTTAACTTTACATTCTTGATTTCTTTTGACTGGTCACATGTGAAAGCTCCAACATCTGGAGTGGACTTTAGGCTGAATGTATTGTAGGCAATGCACATGCTCCCAATTTCCCCTGTTATTAGTGTGATAATATTTCTTTTCTTGCCCATTTTACACCAATTTACTACCACCCCTTCCTTATAGGAAATGTAATTTATTCTTACCTATAATATTTATTTTTAAGAGTGCCTGGCCTCCCTGGCTCTCCACTCCACCCAGTGCTTGCTGACGCTCACACTGTCACTCAGATTTATAGGGCTGAAACCAAATGTAGCGCTCGTTCTCACTTCTGGTTTCGTTGTTCCTTCACAGTTGCTAAACATTAAGAAAAATGCCTTATTAAGGCTCTAAAATGCTGCTAATGCCTTTACAGGGTTAACACCCTTTAAAATGTGCTGCTGCATAGCCTTTCCCAACCACACAGTAAAACAGACCAGCCAGTCCTCCCAGGCAGTCCTCCCAGATAGCAGAATGCTATGCACCCACAAAGATAGATTTCAAGAGAGAGTTATTTTTCCCAGTATTTTCTTAGAGAGAGAGAGAGAGAGAGAGAGAGAGAGGTAGAGTTGACTTAGAGGGATTTATTTATTTCTCAGAGGGCTCTTTCCTAGCAAAATGTATGACCTTAGTCAACCCAGAACCTCCACCTTCTTCAGCAAGTGTCTATGAGGCATGGAATCAAATGCCTTGCTGAAGTTGAAATAGAGAAAATCCACAGCATGACCCTAGCCAATCCCCTCATCACCCAGTCAAAGAAAACTATCAGATTAGTCTGACAAGACCTCCTCACCACTAATCCATGTTGTTTACTATCCTGGAGACTGTTGCTCTCCAAGTAGCCCATGAGGTCCTCTTTGACCAGTGACTCCTTCAGCTTCCCTACAACAGACGTAAGACTGACAGTTCTGTAGTTCCCTGCTTATTCCACGTCCCTTATGGAGTGGAACTATGTCCTTCACCCTCAAATCCTTTAGAACCATCCCCATCCTTAGTGAGCAGATGAATAGACCTCCCAGGGGTTCACTTAGCTTCACTGCCAGTTCCCCGAGTAATCTCGGATGCAACTCATCTGGTTCCAGGGCCTTATCTATCTTTAGGGCTGCAAGCCCTTTCTGGATCCTTTCACTTGTAAATAGTGGCTGCCTCATCTCTAGGACCCCCTTAGTGGCTGCATTAATGCCACTCTCTGGCAGGGGCCCACCATTCTCTATAGTGAAAACTGAGCAGAAGTAATCATCAAGCACAGCGGCCTTTTGCCCATCCTCCTCTATCACCCTACCCCCCCACTAGCTTTATGATTCCCCCTCCTCTCTTCCTTTTCTCCCTCATATATCAGAAAAAAAGTTTTTCTCTGCTCCTGACTCCCTCCATAATATGCAGCTCCACGTCTGCTTTTGCCTCCCTAACCCCTTTGCATCCCTATTTTTCAGTAAATATTCTTCCAATTCTTCCTCCTCCTCCTGCTTTTTTTATATTTGTAGAAGGTTTTTTTTCTTGGCCCTCACTGCTTCCCTGACTCTTGCCAAGAACTGTAATGGTGTCTTCAACCTGTTCTCTTTGGTTAACGTTCTCATGCATAACTTAAATGCTTTGAGAATGGCCACCTTGATTACCCCATCTCTCTTCCACCCCACCTACTGTATGTTGTCCACCCTGACTAACTTTCCCCTGACCAGCTATCTCAGCTTGTTGAAGACTGCCTTTCTAAGAACAAGGACTTCAGATCTCAACTGGGGTTTTCCGGACCCAAGGGCCAGTTTGAACCAAATGAAGTTATGGTCACTCTTCCCCAGTGGCTCTCCTATTATAACAGCTCCTACCACCTCCAAGTCGATGAGTACCACATAAAGAATTGCAGCCTGCCTGCTGGGTTCCTCAACTAGTTGTACCAGTAGACAGTCCTGGAAGGCATCCAGCAAGGTTTGACTTCCGGTGCTCCTGACCACTGGAACATCCCAATCTATATCTGGCAGGTACAGATCACCCATTACCTCTTCTTCCCCTTTTGCCACCCTTCTTTCAAGTTCTTCACTGAGCTTCCTGTCTCTCTCTTCTCCTTGCCAGAAGGGCTTTAGATCACCCCAAGTGCAGTTTCTTGCCTAAGGCTGCCATGAGTTGCACCTGCAGTGACTCTGTCTCCCTATTACTACCCCTGATGCACCCATCTTCCAGCACCTTGATGCCATCCCTGCCAAAAAGGGTTGCTCCTCCCCTTCTACCATTCCTCTATCCCTTCTGAACATTACATACTCAGGGGCCATCAGGTCCCAGTTGTTATTTTCCAAAGACCACATTTCTGTGATGGTCACAAGGTCCACCTCAGTGTCTGCCATCAGCACCTGGAGCTTGTTGACCTTGTTACCCAGGCTTCTGGTGTTTAGGCAAACCCCCTTTCATCTGACCCCCGATCCTACTTTTTAACTATCCTTGTGCTTTTCTTGTCTTCTCAGTTTCTTGTTTTTCTTGGTGTTTTTTGCACTTTTTGTTCCCCTCACTGATGTCCTCTCCTCTAGCCCAGTTAGGGCCATAGTTATTTTTATACTTGCCATGTTGCTACAGGCTCCCAGATGTGGGGGAGTACTAGTTAACTATTCCACCTCCTCCACTGACAGGGACCTCTTTGGCCTTACACCAACTCCCACTTCCCATCCTGCCGTACCTCCCCTGTCTGGATCACTGGGCTCTTTTCCACACATAACACACCACTGGGATGTTCCCCCTTGGTGGGCTTACCTTCTGTATTGTTCTGACTTGCCTCTGCATTCAGTCATCCCAGTCGTGGAGGTGAAGGCAAGGGTACTCCAAACCTAGGTAGATGAGGCCCAGCAATGGATGTAGAGGGCAAAGTATGATATCACACTCCATTTTCTTCCTTATGTTACAGCCCCAGTAGGAGAGGACATGCAATAACGTAATAGATGTCACTGTACATGCTATTGCACACAGTGCATCAATGTCTCTTGCTTCCTTCACCCAATCTAATATTCTCAGGCATCCTCAACCCCAGCCTCTGCTAGTGGTCAGGCACATACAAGGCTTCCCATCCCTCCCCCCAACTGATGAGGAGAGCTGTCCCTCAGATGTTCAGTCCTCCTCCCTACGGCCAGCCCTCCGATGCTCTAGGTCAGTTTCTGAACCCAAGTTTTCAGCATGAAGAGCGGGAATGCTACTGCTGCATTGGTGGGCCGGCTTAAGTGTCCAAGCAACTTCAAGGTACAAAATTATTTTTAATGATAGCAAGAGAACAAAGCACAAGTATCAAATGAAGACTCTGATATCAGAAAAATCTAAATAAAGTTGACAAGACGTGCCTCTGCAAAACTGTATGCAACATTTACTTTTCTATGCATTTTTATCCAAGTGTCTATATATGGGATATGACATGGGTGAGAGCGAAATAGCAGAAATATTTCCACAAGCTGCCATTGAACTCTTGATATCCCAAGAGTGGCGAAGCCATGAGTGGGATATCTAGCGTTCATTGACAGTGAGTGTAGCTATTTCTACTATCTCACTGCCACCCATGTCATATTCGATTTATACAACAATTGTGGGTCTCTCTTTTTTCAGTTTTAAAGTTATTTGCATTTGTTTGTTGCAAAAAGTGAAAACAATTGGATTTTTTGCTAATTATGAAAAAAACTAAAAAGTATCTGTAAATGAAACACCACTCATTTTGTAGATCTTTTTGTGCTGAACAAATTTTGCTCTCACAGTACCCTGCTATCATTTTTCGTTTTAAAGTTATTTGCATTTGTTTGTTGAAAAAGTGAAAAGAAAATACATTTTCTGCTGTTTATTTGTCAATTATAAAAAAAAAAAAATGGTAGCTATAAATGAAACACCAGTCATTTTTCAGATCTCTTTGTGCTGAACAACCTTCGTGCTCAAAGTACAATGCTATCATTTTTCATTTATTTGCATTTGAATACAGTTAGTACTGTTACTGAGGCCGAACATTCTAAATGAGTTCCAAACCTTTTGTGACATACCCAACTGGCCAAGATATTTATTGTGATGACATACCCAACTGTGAAGATAAAAAGTGATATCTCACATGTGATCAGTAAAATATTTCTTTTATCTTCCTGAAAAGAGGCACACACTTATTAGTATAACTTATTTTACAGGTTATTCACCTAGAAGAGCGCAGCTGAGATGCAGCATCTTGTTTCCAGTGGAGTCCTGCCTCTACCCATGTCCACAACTGGGTGGACTGGAGTACTAGGAGGTTAAGTGATTTGCTCCAGATAACACAGTGAATATTTGGCTCTGGTAGTGTTTGAACCTATGATCTCTCCATTCCCAAGCTGGTTCTCTAACCACTAGACCACATTGCCTCATACTGAAGACCAAGTGACTAGTTAACTGGTTCTGTCGATGCAGACCATAGACAACAGACATCCCACTGTTGCATCTTCAGTAGCTACCGACAAATCAAAATTAAATAATAAGGCCACGTTGGGTGGAGCCGGCTCATGTGATTTGGTGGTTGTGCTACCGCCCACAACACCAGTGATCTGGGATCGGGAGCAATCTCGGGTTGCTGGGGGCCAGCCATGTTTTGGAGAGGATTGAGCATCTGCTGGACTGTGCACCTCTCCCAGGCAAGGAGGATTGCTGATTCCACTGCATGACTGCCATCAGGTGGATGCCTGGTGGTAGGATGGGTCAGGAAGCAGCAATGGAAGGCAGGGAGCTGTGGAACTTCTGCAGTGCATGCACCCCTCCACATGCATGCACCAATGCATGCAGCCCAGCAATGGGGGGATCTGAAAACAGAAAAGGGTCTGGGGCAGACTTCATGAAGCCATGCTCATTCCCATCTGGCCTGCACTGCCACCTGGTTACTGAACTTTGGATTTAACTGTATGGGGGAGGGAGGACAGACCATGGTGGTCAATCCACGGGGGACTCAATGGTGGTCAGGGGAGGTAGGTGACAGTTGGGGGAGTAGAGACACAGCTGTTGGCCACCTGTTTAGCTCATGGCAGCAAAACCTTTGTAGCAAAAAAAAAAAAAATCGGACACATTGGGCATCATTTTCAAAGCATGCAGGCCTGTCTAAACATTGCACAGATAAATCAAAACATGTGGAAATTGGACTCTTGTATTTCAAAATAAAGTTTTTGGACAACAATGCCACATTTGTTCACGTACCATGGCATGCTTAAAAATATATCAGGAAGCCGGAATGTTCTATTGCATGGTGGTTGTTTACTTCTAAAGGAAAATACCACAGATGCTGCCTTTGGCCTTGGCTGGGAAGCTTGTGACTTTTGCTTGTTAGACCTACGTATACTTGTGCTAAGCTCTATGCCCCTTGTAGCGGGGTCATTGTTCAGGAGACAATTAGCAGGCAGACATCAAAATCAGTGCATAAAAAATGCCAGGCTGGCATTTATCATTTTATTATTTGTAGCATAAAATAATTATTCAGAACAGAAAATAAGAAAACTGTCATTAAGTCCATAACATCAATGCTGTCTAAGGTATAGACACAAGCCTTCTAAACTTAAGGTCTTACACCTCTCACAGTCAGTTCTAGACTAACGCCTTATCTAATAAAGCCACCCCAGTGGTAGGCTTAGATATGTTTTTATTAATGACATCACTGTCATGTGACATCAATGCATTTCTAATTTAGTACATTTTTGAGTTTCTAGGCTCACAACTTGCTCCTATACATAGTACAAAAAGTTGTTTTTAAGCCTTATTACTTTAACTATTTCTTTCCAACATCTTTATTACACACCATAATCCTGGTTAGAAAGTGACTCTAAATGCTTGATTATCTTTTTAATTACTGTAAGCTCCTCCCTTAATCAATAATTAAAGCAGCTAGAATCTATATAAATATAGGCCTGTAGGGACTGCTGCTTCTCTATAGCAACAGACTGAATGCAGAAGAAGAGCTTGTGCAGCTGACACCCTGTCCTGCTGCAGAGAAGACTGCAGCTTATCAGGCCACCAAACAGTGTCTTTTCTCTCTCTTTTTTTACCCTCTGCAGGACTGTTTACACACCAGCAAATTAACCTGAGGTAAGCTATTGACCCAGCATTTTGCTACTTGTTAACAGAGCATCTAATAATACTTTATCTTAATAATATCCCACTTATGTTATCTTTGTATTTCTAGCAAGGCAGCACAGGATGCATAATAAAGTAAAGGGAAAGGGAATGCTGCTTACTGGTTTATTTAAAGGAGAAGTCCACCCAGAATGTGCAAAAACATATGTTATGTAGAATGTTTTAATATGTATGTTAAGTCCTAGTGTGTCCTTCCCTCTGTCTGCTATTAGGAGTTTTTCCTAAATTAGCCTGCTAGCTGTATGGTAGTTTTATGACCCCTGGTGATCTTCATCACAAATAGGTTTATTGGCTTTCTTTCTCCTATGATGCACCCTGGTTCATGTGACAGTGATGTAGCTATGCCCCTAGAGTTAGCAGGGTCTGTCACAGCTCAGCCACAAAGATACTTCTTTCAGAGAAGAAGTCACATTGCTACATTTTGGGTGAGTGTAATCATTATTATTTTTTGATATTAGTACCTTGTCCTGCTATGTTACAACCTATAAAGTGATGTTCAATTTTTGCTACTTAGTACTGGTGCAAAAACTGAAAGTGACTGAGTGGAATAAACAGTGACATGATTCTCACACACACACACACACACACAGCAGAGCATAGCAGGACAAGGTACTGATATCAAAAAATAATAATGATTACACTCACCCAAAATCTAGCAGGTTATCTTCTCTGGAAGAAGTATTTTCTCTGTGGCTGAGCTGTGACAGACCCTGTAACAAGACACTGGCTTACTGCAGGGGCAATTAGGCATCACACCAAACGGCACTCTGGGAAGACTAGAGGCCATAAAAAGAACCAGAATGGCAACCTCCAAGGGCAATAAAACAGTTAGGGAAAGTTAGAAAAAACATCGCTCATAGCCAGAAGAAAAGAAAATGCTGAGAACCGGTTAGAACTCAGAAAAAAGACTACTACATATCTTTTTCTGATTTTAACATGGAGTTTTCCTTTAATCCTGGGCTCATTTAACTAGCCAATAAGTAAAACACATGTTGCCACTTGTGTTTTAGTTTATGACTACAAGGTTCCCTTACATGAAACTTTTTATCTGGACCCAGAAGGAAGAGAAGTTGAAAGAGGCTTTAGACAATGGGGTGCTGCTTAGAGTTGGCCTGCCTCAACCAAAAAAGAAAGAGATACCTGCACTAGAAAGGAAGATAGAGGTTGCAACCATAGAAAACAGACAATACAGATGGGTTCTTACTCAGTGGCTCCCTTTCTATATTTTATTATTACTGCAATTAAAGGCACAGATGCATTTTATATTTCTTTCTTTCTTTCTTTCTTTGTACAGAAAGCACTATTCTAGTACTTTAACCATATCATTTAACATATCCCTGCACTTTTAGCTAGCACTTTTAATCTTTAACTGTTTTTAAAGCACTCCAGCACTTTCATCTATTCCTTCCATGTACTTTATATAACATAGGCATATGGTAGGTTAATGGAGGGGGCAAGGAAAGACCCACATCTCTCCCTACCAGGGCACCTCACCAATGACAGGGGTTACCCGGTCACATTCCTCCCCATCTAAGAGGGCAACCAACTACTGGTTGTCTAATACCCATACCCATCCCAACAAGGAGTATGGTGGAGCTTTGGCCTGTCTTTTTGTCGAAACCGCCACCTTCTCCAAGGGTGCCATGTATATTGGCCTTCTACCCTGGTAGTGGTTTCACCATTCCATAGCTCTGGCACCTTTCTCTGCCAGTGATCGGCACCTACATTCAAATAGTTG